>JAJQWJ010000007.1:6412500-8904166 GCA_023637945.1 Phaethornis superciliosus
GTTCTGGACATGTTCAGGGTCTTTAAAGTAAGTTTTGGAAGAAGTCTCATTTGTCATGTACCCTCATGCTCCACTTGAGCCTCCTTTATAGATATACAGGAACTCTTAATTGCATACAACTTTTACATATTTAATATTGATGTCAAATACATAGGTAAAAAGTGGTTGAACAAAGTGATTCTTCAATTTCAAGTCAGTTTTGGAAGTCTCAGGTAGCTAACCAGGTTAATTTGTAGTATTACAATACAACATTTAATACATGCCAATTCATAATAGACTTTGTTATCAATACAAATACCATTAGTTTTTATTAAAGGTTAAAATCATGTTGGTTGCATGAGTTTCAGGTGCTGGTATGTCTTCCAGTGAAGGGAAAGACTAAGTTTATTACTATTGCCTTCAAAGGCTGTCCCATTCTTCATAAATCACAGAGTTATAACCATTGATTTTACCTCTAAGTTTTACCTGTAATCTCATCAGTTGCTTTGCAATCATTTATATATACTCTGACAAATTTGAGGCAACAATCTAGAACTAAGAGTGCACCTGTTTCCCCCCTGCCTGCCCTGCATCTGTGCCAGATGTGGCTGTCCAAGAGCCACCACATTTGATCTGCCTGCAAATCCCCTCTTGCATCACTCTGTGTTATGCATTTAGCCCTCTGTAGTAAGGCAAACCCAAGGAGAAGTTGGTTATCATACTACACCAGACTAAGAACTGCTGCTCTTCAAAGCCCAGTTCCTGAGCTGAGCAGACATCCTTGCCTTGGGGACAGAAACATCCATCAAAGTGACAGAGCAAATGGCTGGGGACAGCAACAGCATCTGTTGTCACCCTTGATCCTCATCCCCTCCTGCATCTCTCTCGGAGCCTGCGTTTTCCAGTGGGAATTAGGTTGAACCAGGAAACATCTTTTGTAGCTGCAACATCACAGCAAAGTCACCGATTTCAAAACAGAACTTGTTTTTGTTGAGCAAAAGCAGAACCAAGCTGCTGAATTCTATCTTCCTGTCCTTCTCTTTTTTCAACGTTGCACCAAAAATAAAATGTTCAGAGCTCTATTAAAAAGCTGCGTTTAAACAAATACCAATGAACACTCTGTAAAATAATTTAATCTGACTATTGGAGGGAGCAGTAAGAAAGTTCAGAGGTAAAATAATGGGGCATAAGCATGCCTACTTTGATAATCACACACTTTGAAGCATTATGATCAAATACCCTCAGTGACAGCAAAATTAAGAGAACTATTATTTCATTTTGGAGATGAATTATTTTAAGACAAGATGACCTGATATCCTAATGAACTATCTAGCTACTTGAAACTTGCTTTGAAAAACACCAATTTACTGCCAGAAGCAACACATGTCTATCTTTACCTAGGCTTTGTTCTCACATCTTTCTTTTGGCTCTTGAATGCCTTCTTTTCAAGAAAAGAGCTACAAGGAGCATAACTTAACTAGAATCAGCTTTTTACCTGAATATGCTTGACAAAGGTATTCTGGTACTGAAAAAGAAGACAAAACAAACAAGCAAACAGATGTACAGAGTGAACAGATGACTTCCAAAACAATTTTAACATATTAGCTTCAAACAGAATATGTGAATATGGGGAATGATCACAGGATAAAAGTCAGAAACTGCAGAAAGACATTTTATTATTTTGTTTGCATATTCCATTTGTGAACCCATTTTATTTAGAGAGGTCTGAGATCATCTTATAACTGAGGTAATAGCAGATGATTAAAGCAAGAAATTATTTTGCAGATTTATTAGGTTTAGCCTTTAACATAAAGATCTTATTGTATTTTCCTTAAAAGAGCAGAAGTACCCATTCTAACACCAGAGCTCATCTGATTTCATAGGAGGAAAAGGCTTGCAGACAACAGCTTGCCAGTCCTAGTTTTAGCTGATCCCACTAAACCCTTACCCTTCTCAAAGGATACTTAAGGTCTTTTACAAAGCACTTGAAATATAATTAAGTGAATGTTTTATATTTTAAAGACTATTTTCCAGGCACTACTATCTTGAATTTTATCCAAAATAGTTTCTGAATGGCTTTGCTGGAAATATTTCTCTATGAATCATTGGTTATCCTAACCTGATTTCAACAGTTCTTTCCCCAGAAAATGACAGATTTGTGGGGTTAAGCCTGCAGGTAAGAATATAGAAGTAAAAATACAGGTTATATGAGATTCAACTTTCCAAGGAGAAGACCATTAAAATTTCTCTCCCTGTTTCAACTTGAACTAAGAAAGTCAATTTCACTTACTGGTAGCCTCACATGAAATGCAAGCTGGGACACCTCAGTTTTGCTCTGTTATTTCTGACTCTGCACAAAGCATGGTCAAATTTTGAAAAGAAAAAAAAAAGCAAAAATAAAAACAAAGGAGAGAAAGATCATGTACAGCAATATGCATACATTTGGCCACATCCAAGGAACCACCCAGCCAAAAACCTGGCTGGAAAAAATACTTTAGAATATACTTGAACTGTAATATTTCTATTTTTTAATGGGAAAGAATTCTATCTTGCAAGTCAAATTTCCTGGTTCTTCTGACATGTAGGAAGATACCAGCCAGCAAACATATTTGATGGCAGCAAGTTATGGATTCAAACTAGAGGAGGGTAAATTTAGATTGAAAGTTAGGAAGAAATTCTTCACCATGAGGGTGGTGAGACACTGGCACAGGTTGTTCAGAGAGGTGGTGGAAGTCCCATCCCTGGAAAAGTTTTTAAGGCCAGAGAGGATGGGACTCTGAGAAACCTGATCTGGTCAGAGGTGTCCCTGCCCATGGCAGGGGGTTGGAACTAGATCTTTAAGGTCCCTTCCAACTCCAAAAATTCTAAGTTTGCCCAGTTGATGGTTAAATTAGGCACCAGCTGTCTCTGAGGTTTTGGGTTTTGCTAAAAAAATAAAGGAACAGAACAGCCAAGAAACTTAGCTCTGCAATTTTATGAAAAATTCATTTGGCCACCTCTTTAGTAGTCTATTTTAGCCAAGGCTGAATATCAGATTCTAGCTTATTTTTAATGAGAGTGAATCAATATTTTTTTAGGATGCAAGTGTAATGGAGAAAATAGGAGCTGGGACTAAGAAGATTGTAGCACATCATACCATTTTCTTGCATTATTTTAAGTGGTAATAGGTAAATTCTACCTTGTGCAAACCTCTCCAACTTTAAAGTGTGAGTCAAGATAGTCAGACAATTAAGGACTCACAAACATGAGATAAAAAAAATATTTAAGTATGTAATATCTCTCAGGCACAAAAACCCTAAGGAACACAAACAGGCCACACAGCTGTGAAAGAAAAAGCTGAGATATGTGACAGAGGGAATCTTCCAGAGATGGCAATTCCAGCACCTTCTCTCAAACATGTATTAGAGAGCCATTGCTTTCTTAATGTATGTTATTCGGGTCATTCCTTTATTTTCTTGTTTTCAGCCTTCCACTTTTTTTTTTTTTTTTTTTTTTTAAATCACTGTGGTCAGTGCTGCTTGCACTCTTCTCTGCTCACTATGGCTGCAAAGGATGAAGGAGTTCATCAAATATGCAATAGCTTTAACAAAAAAACAAAGAAAAAAAAGCTGTATAATGTAAGTCATGGCAAGTAGTACATTTTTCTAGAAGCAGGGCCACGAGCTGGATGAATACAGCTGTGAGTGGCAAGGTGAACATTTTTGCTGATTCTCTTGTTTTACTCAAAATACTTTTACAGGAAACCATGTTGACAGGAAAACTGCAGCTAATGCTTAACATAAAACCATTACATAAGCAATAAATAAAGTATTTGGACAGTGAGAGTTATTTTTAAGAAGAGAAAAAAAGCATCTGTAAAGTACTAGGAAAGCCCTACATTAAAATTTTAATCTTTAGTAGTGTCTTTTTTGTAGTGTAGCTCTTGGATTAATAAAGCTCCTAATAGCAGACCCAGAGCATCATTTTACTGAGGGTGGTCCCACCTGCCATTATAAGCCAAGGAACAGGGACCACCCCTAGAGACAGGATCTCAAGATGCTGATGGGTCACATCTGTAAGGGAACCTCCTCCCCTGCCACCCTCTTTGCACCTACACATGCCAGCAGTAGCTCCAGCTGCCCAGCCCACAAATTCTGCCCAAAGTTTGCTGAGCCAAGTATGTATAAGTACTGCAGGTTTTATTTGGTCCTTTTGTCCCTTCATTCCATTTTCCTTAGAATTACTATTTTTTCTCTCTTAGCACCAACTCCACGAATCGTTTGAGTATTATATTACGCTATATTTCTAACATTATAACAAAATACTAACAGTGGCTAGTTGCATTAATAACTATTTAAATACCTTGCTTGGATTAGAACATCCCAAAATTTACTTCTGCTCCTAAATGTGAAATCTTGACTCACTATATCTAGAGTAACAACAGTTCATTAAAATTTTCTGAAAAGCAGTATCATTACACCATGAAAAGTAAACTCCAGTTTAAGAATACATTTGTTTAGCTTCCTCCAAAAACTAAAAATTTTCAAGCAAGATATTCTCACATCACTTAATGTCAGTTTTCAGGTTTCTCCCCCACCACACCATTACGAACATATTTGTATTAACTAAAATATTTCCTTAGAATGCAACACAGGAAAAATCCAAGATAAGACAGCTGGTATTTCTGCTTTTAAGAGATTGTACAGAACATTGAAAGTAGGGAAATTACTCAAAATGGTAATGCAAAGTCTGTGGGGAACAAGCTCACTTCATTAAACATCTGCATCAGAAGTCTGAGATTCGTATGCAAATTAAATTGGTTTACTACAGTCCATAATATTTACTATAGCATGTTTTCTCATGCTTGATAGCATGAAGCACTGAACAAACCCAAAGCAGGCACCATCCCTCTTCCTGAAGTGTCATGTTTCCATTGTATGTAAGTTACTGAATTAATTAAGGTATATTCACATGGTTCATAGAAGAATTAACACCCTTTTGTTCACTTCCATCTATGAAGTACTGCAAAACACCCAATACCTGTTCTCAGCATGAGCTACATTTTCTAAAACCCAGGATCTCCCCCACAACCTGGCTCTTTGACACAGCTGCCCACAGCAAAGTCCTAGCAAATGCTGTGGCAGCCAATACTAAAGCAGTCTGCTCCTCCCAAGGCTTTGGCACATTGAAGGCTGAAGAAACCATACAAAAAAACCCTGCTCTTGTACTCCTTTTCCTATTAAAGCACTGCTCTAGAGGAAGGAGGCAGAAATACAGAATTAGGAATTTAAGATCAGAACTAAAGGGCAGAGCTTTCTATGAAGTCAGCAATCTCCAGGGATTAAGGCAATTGTCTGCAGCTAAAGCAAGTGACAAGCTCCCTTAAATTTTTCATAGGAACTGCTATAGTAACTGCTTTTCACCCTCTGCTTATAAAACCTTAAAAATCTGCATTTCTATAGACCAGGTACTTACAGAGGATAGGTTGTTATGTTAGGGAAACATCACACCAGAAGAGTTTAACACTGAACTCAAAGTGCACCAGGTCTATACTGCTCTTGATCTGAGACATCCAGCTGTAGTTTTGTCTGGAACCCAACACTTCATGTACCTGCTGGTAGAAGCACCCTCCTACTCCTGTAAGGCCAAGCTCCTTGCTACTGGACTTTGTGTTACTTGGAGACAGAGAAACTTCCCAGGACAGTCACATTTTGCTTCTCAAAAGGCACAGAGATGAAGAGTTTAGGCTTTTCTTTCCTCCTCCATATTGCCAGCTACTCTAAGTAATTCCAAGGTGCAGACACAGACCTGGCTTCAGCTTAGGAACAGATGACAGAAAACAAACTTCTGAAAGAGGAAAAACCAAGACATGAATTGTGTTACTGGGCCACAACATTTTTGTGATTTCCTCCAGCACAGTACCAGTTGAATCACCCTTCCCTTTCAGAGAAACCACAGCTGAGCCCACGGAACCAAACAAATTTATTACCTCCATAGACAGACAACCTAAAGAGTTCCCTCAAAACCTAAAGAACATGGATCTCATCTCACTTCTCTTGCCTCAACCAAAACACAGTGCTTCCCTCCTGTAGGATGAAAGGAGAGGACTGTTACTCAATTTGAAACAGTCATAGAATCATCATGGTTAGAAAGGACCTTCAAAGATCATTGAATCCAACTGTCAGTCCTACACTAAAACACCTTCCAAAGCACCACATCTAGCCATTTTTTTAATACCCCCAGGGACAGCAAATCCATCACCTCCCTGGGCAACCTGTTCTAGTGCTTCGCTACTCTTTTGCTGAAGAAATTTTTCCTAATATCGAGACTGAACCTCCCCTGGCAAAAGGTGAACCATTACCTCTTGTCCTGTCGCTGGGGAGCAGAGGCCAACACCCGACTACAACCTCCTGTCAGGGTGTTGTAGAGAGCAGTAAGGTGTCCCTTCAACCTCCTCTTCTCCAGGCTGAACAGCTCCTTCAGCCTCTCCTCATAAGAATTGTTCTCCAGACCCCTAATCAGCCTCATTGCCCTTCTCTACACCCTCTCCAGCACCTCCATGTCCAGGAACATGCAATAGGAACATGCTTTGGGGATGAATTTGCTACCTGCCCTCTCAATAAAACTCAAGTGATTAAGGCAAATAACAAGAAGTTGTTCTATCAGAGTAGATTATTAAGTGGTGCTGTAATTTAGCCTTAATTAGTTGGTTTAGGCATCTGCAGCTTAATCTTGCTTTAAACCCAAGGCAGCATCCTGCACATAATTACCATTAATTCACTTACAACAACGTGTTGCTCTAATACACATATAATAAGAGTCATGCTCTTCCCATATTGCAAGTGGGTGACCATAAATAATGGTTGGCCTTTTTTCCAAGCTGGTAATTTATACATCAGAACAACAACCATGCAGCATCTCTATTCTATTTTACTGCTTCAGGAGACCCAACTCATTGCACTCACTATTCTTGGATCTTCCCAAGCAGATGGGCAGCAGAATCCTACCCAGAGCTCAACACCTCAGGGGCCACAGGACAGAAACCACCCTATTGCCCACAAGCTGCAGACACAGAAGGAAATATACATCTATTTTCACCTAGCTTTGAAGTGAATTAATCCTAACCAGTTAGCACTTTGACAGCTGAGCAAGCAAGTATGGAGGCAAGGCAGAGATAAGGATTTAAACAACACGAGTAGACAGACTGACCAACAGTATCAGCACAATACAGTGTAGGAGTCACACAGTCTGTGTCTAAAAGTCTTCAAGATAAGGATTCACTGTGCTGAGCAAGGTTGGACTGAGAAATGCTCATAACTGGCACACTGAACAAAAGTATTGGAAATTCCCATCACATTTCAAAGATGGTTTTGGATATAGAACAAGTTAGAGAGCAGTTACAAAGAACTTAAAAGGCTTGTAAAAGCATTTTGGAAGAAAAAGCAATTGGTCTGGAAAGAGGGAACAACTGAGTAGAAGCATTTAAAATGTGATGAAGCAGATGCATTTTTAAAAAGTGATGAAGCAGAAGGCACACACCAATGAAAAATGTGCTTTGAAAAATGATGAAGCAGATGCATTTAAAAAAAGTGATGAAACAGAAGGCACACACCAATGAAAAATGTGGTTTGCTGCTTCATACTCCTCCATACCAGCCCAGAGCACGTGTCTGCATATTTGACATGGGAGCACAACATAGATGCACAAATTAAAATACATTATTTTTTGACAAATACTTGTTTTACTAAGAATCCATTGCATTTAAAGTATCCTTTTCCAATAAAAATTAATCTAAGAAAACAGACTGCCTGCAGTGGTAAAGCAATTCCATTGTTTAATCTGTATGAACTGATACATTTTTATGATGACCTTACATTTTGTGGTTTTAAAAAAAAAAACAAAACTCATTAAGAACTCTGCAGGTATTTGCTTGCATTGGACTTGTTAGTTTTGGGGTTTTGTCTGGGGGTTGTGGTTTGGGTTTTTTGTTGTTTTTGGTTGTTTGTTGGTTGGTTGGTTTGGGTTTTTTTTGCATTATCACTTCCAAGACCTTTATTTCAATCTTGGGTGTGTATAACTACCTCCATGCCCACTTTGTGTCTTCCAACTGCTACTTCAAATTAATGCAAACGTGTTCATAAATTTTGTGACCCAAAAAAATCTGACTCCCTCCATATCTTTGGGATTAAGAGCCCTTTTCTGGGAGCCCTTGGGATTAAGGATTGGGATGTTCAGGGAGCTTTGGGATTAAGAGCCCTTTCACCTTTACAGTAGTGTCACCAGCCTTTGCTCCTCAAATTCAGCATCTGTGGATGCTGCTGCTGAACCCTGCCCTCTGCTTTTCACCCCCTCTATTCCAGCTTCAGAAATGGTCTCCCCCCTCCCTCACAACAGTGAATGAGCAAAGCTCTTACTTCATTTATATTCTCATTTTGTACAAAAATTAAGTTTTACATGTGTCCTTCTCCACCCTCTTCAGACAGCTCTGCAAGGCAGGCATCTTGTATCTCCTATATTTAACTAGTAGAAGGCTCCTAGAACCTTCCAAGCATTTAGGAAGTCAAAAATCCAATCTAAACTTTAAGGAAACATATGGTACCCTCAGTTTCCTACACGTGAAGTCAAAATCCTTCCCCTTCTAACATAAATCCAGTCACAGAAAAAGGCAAAAGCACTCAGGGAGCAGACAGAACTAATGTAATCAAATTAATGGCTTTTAAGTAACTTTGGAGAATCAATTTATATCATGGTTTTTCTTCTTTTCCAAGACATTTGTATGGTCTTATTATTCCACTACTATTCCCAAATCTATTTAAATTCATATTCTTATAGACAGTCAATGCAAATCCCTTTTAGGAACCTTGCAAGAACTGAACACACGATTTTCTTGTACCCTCATTCTCTCAGGTTTGTCCCATACACACTGGTTTTACCAAGAGTCAAAATCTGGAACTACTATCCAAAAAGGAGAAAATACATGGAAGCTGCTCATGAAGCAGTATTCCAAGGTTTTCTGTAAAGTTGTGAGAAATGGTGATGTAACAGGCTGTGGGAAACCCTTGCATCTTCCAGATGGGCTTAAGTTTACAAGAAATTTACTACAGATTTTTATCCAGTCAAGTTTCATGCCAAAAAAGTCACCCCATTTTGGCAATGCTCCATCCCAAATATTGCTGCATGGCATCCTGGCAGTACTCAACCCTTCAACACATAGCCTTCTTCACTTGGATTTCAACAAGGAAAACTTCAGAGCCAATACTGGAAGCATTTCTAAAAGCAGAGCCATAATATTCTTAGCAACCTAAGAATAAGAACCAATATTCTTAGTCTCCTACAACTACAGATTAATTTTTTCACTAATGTATAAATAACTGAATACCTATGAACACAGTAATAAATAACAGAAATAGATAGAAAGTAATTCTTTGGAGTTGTAATCTGTATTTTACTACTGCAATTCCCTTCCTAGAAGGGCAACACATTAGCCAAATCTTGCATTAAAGACCATAAATAGGTGATATGCAGATACTTTCTCATAACACAAAGAGCAAGCTTTTAACCTATTGATTTAGAGCACATATTTCTGTAGGTAGAATTCACCTTTAACTGGGGATTTATCTGCTCAGACTTTGCACCATCCCTCTCCATCAGTAAAGTCAGATTTCCGGGTACTCTTCTATAAAAGTCACTGCTGAGAAGCTCCAGTTATGAAGTGATTTATATCCCATCTGAACACTGACTTTATACACAATTCTTGAAGTCTATATCTATAAACCATTGATGTTTTTATACCTCAGGAAAGCTTTTTATTAATTAATTTAGTATTGCCTGGGGCCTACATGCTTGCAGTACACACCAGATGATCCATCATAGCTGCTGATAGGTTTAGTTACCTTGTGTAACTAAAATTTCCCATAAAGTAACTCCGAGAGGAGTGGAAAACAAAGCTGTACATGGGACACCTGAGAAAGGGCAATGAGCTGCAAACCCGGGGGGGGGGGAAAAACTTAGTGTAGAAGTTTAATTTTTCATCATCAATGACATCGCCATTGTCATTATTAATGTCTCCTCACATTACTGGCACTTTATTGCAGTTAATGTTCCATTTCCCATGCTACCTTACTCTTAATCTGTGTCTTTATTAAACCAGTAGTAAGTGAGCAAAGAGAGTACTCTCTATTAACAGCTTCCAATGAAGGCTGGATGCTGTATTGGTTTAAACAAGAACTACAGAGACCCTTAATAATATTCTCATGTAATAAACAACCCATGCAATTCCTGTCTTATGTTCACTTTCTCTGTGGCAATTCATTTTCAATTTGTGCTTTATTTTAAAAATGAGCAGAAGGATCTTTTTCATTTGCAGGAGTGTATTCAGACTCAGCAATGCAGCATTTTTTGTGCCCAAAGTCTCACTGATTGGTAATTCCAATACTAGCGTTGGGTTTTCCAGGTACTCCTGATTTAGTAAAGTCAAACTGATTTTCAGGAATTTTTTTTCATAACAAATGCCATTACTATAAAGATAAAATACACATTTAAGAATATTTTTCCAGGACAGACTAGAGAAAACATTTTCAAGCAATTTCAAGGAAATTAAGGATACAAGCTAAAATATAAAAATACTGTAAGATATTTTCATTATTATTATTTTTAAAAACCCACACAAACAAAAAACAAGCAAGTCACCTCTATTAGCTACACTCTTTCCCTATGAAATGCAAAAGTGACAGAACTGCTGGTTCTGAGATTTAATTTCCTCTTTTTTTTTTTTTGCTTTTTCAGTGTAACAGCCATTAACTGAATGTCCAAATGTGAATATTGTTAGGCCACTCACTACATAGTTATACGTGGCAGAATTTTGCAAATACACCAGATCAAGGCTTTCAAAAAACTGCTTGAAACTTCCCTAGGGCTGACTGCACTGAAATGGGAAGGTTGCAGATGCATTTGTCTTTCTTTCCTGTTGGAGCCAGGAAGACAGGGACACCTATTTTTTAAAAAAATGTTTTGGTACAAACATAAAATTTCAGTGAAATTATAGCAGATTACAAAATTTTTAAGGAAATAACTGAAAAGGTCTGTTAAGGGTTGTGTTTACAGAAGTTTTTCTCTCAGGAAAATTTGAGCACTGTTTGCAGCAGAAAGCTGCACAAAGCTGGTTCTACCCCATATTTTCCTACATATCCCAGAAAATATGCAAAAGGAGTCATCTATTTCAGAACAAAAATATTCCCTGATAACAAAGGCTGCTTGGATAAGGTGAGTTGGATGTCTGTGGCCGGTACAAGGTATAGCTCTGCTTGAAATAGATATTAAGGGAATGCATGTCTCATACCCGTCAGGTTGTGTTTATTTTTTCCTTCTGGAGAAGAGGTAATCACCCAAACATCTCATCTGTCACCAAACACCTGACAACAGCATTCAGTTTCTTTGAGACTTAGATCAACTGTGACTATATGTCATTTGACTTTGTGAGCCTCTGTAAAGTCATCCATCACGTTTTTAAGAGCTTTGCCTATCACCTTGTGCACAGAACAGCCACCGAGCTGATGCTATGTGTTATAGTCAATAGACCAGAGAAATTTAAAATTTAAAAACATTAAACCTTTAATAAAGATTTGGTAAAGGGCAAATAAGCAAAAGAGCACAGTGGGTGACCGGGGAGTCTGCTGCTCCACAAGTTCAACAGGGCAAAACCATTTCTTTTATCACCCCCCCTCTTTTAGTCTTTTCATTGGTACTTGTTTGGTGGACTTTATTCTGTTGCTGAGGGAGGAGGTTTTCCTCAGGGCCCTTGTGGGTAGCCCTTTCCTTTTCTTTTTTTCTTTTTCCTTATAAATACACTTAAACCCACACTTTTAGATTTAACAGGATATAACACTTAAAGATCATCTTTAGAATAACAGAACATAACACCTTATCGGAACTTTATTAACTCAAACTTAATTTGATAAGCAAATTATTTATTCCAGCTCCAATCAACTATTGCACTATGTCACCCTGTCAAGCTGCACTTTAAATAGGCTTGAGGAGTGATACCATAGTTTTTATCCACGAATTATACATACAATGAGAAATAATGAAATCAACACATCCTTCATATTCCTGGGTACTTCTCTACAAACAAGAAACACTTCTTGTAAACACAGATGCTTTTTAAAAACATTGAGTTTTTCCTACCCATTACATGTAATGCTGGACACAGAGTGATTCAGGACAATCCATTTACAGAATTTATTTTCATAATCTAAGTCTCATCCCTCCCCCAGTAAGACCACATCCCTAGCAGCAAGAGTATTGCATCTGAACTACAGCTCAGCTCTCAGTTTCTAAGACTGACATGACCTATGCTGCAGGCCAGAATTTGAAATTTACAGCTCTTTAGTGAAGATTTTTATTAGTGAATTCTATTAGTAAAATTAGAAATAATTTGTCAATTAGCAAACTTTGACTGAATATTGACTGAAAGTGAAGACCTAAGTGAAAGGTAAATAAACCATATTTTACTTGCAAAAAGACGTGAGCGTATTTTGTCTAGACAGAATATAGCAAATATAAAAATCTGTTTCTGCAGTCGTTCTACATAGTCTTGTTTTAGTTATCCATAGCCTCAGCTTTTTCTAAAGGAGGCTTAATTTTTAAGCTTACATTGAGTATTCTTTGTCTTTCTGAACTCTCTGGCTTCCCAAGTATTAGGTTCAAGTTTATTTTTCAGTGAACTAAAACCTGTCCTGAAGTCAAGTGAGTAAATACTAACATAATATTAGCTAGCCTAGATAAGAGATCCTTAATCATACAACCAGTATGGAAAGATGGCTACAAAAATACACGAGGAAAATTAAATCTTTTCTCTCTCCTATAAGTGTAATTAAAGAGAACAGCAAACATTGTGCTCCTAAACTCATTTGTAAAATTCAGAGTGTAGACATAAGCAAAGCACGTTTGCAAACTACTCTGATACATTTACAACACAAAACATTAAAATTCCAAACTACCTAATTTGCTGTGGAGAACTGTTTTTCTCCCTTTAAACATGATGACAAACATGTGATGCCCCATTTGCTTACCCTGCAGTGAGTCACTGTTCTAAATGTAAGCTCTTAAATAAAACCAGACAAACAGGAGGTTAAAGGAATTCCTTTGTGTTTCAAGCAGCCACTAAAAATTTAACAAATGTGTTGTCCTGGTTTAGGCCAGGATAAAGGTGATTTTCTGTCTTGAATTTTTGCTTTCAGCTCAGTCTCTTGTAAGTAGCTGCACTTGCTGAAATTAACAGCAAGTTTCTCAGTCAGTGTCTGCTTCTAGGACTGATAACACTCGATGTTTATAGTTACTGCCAGAGACTGGTGTGCAGAGCCAAGGACACTGCTCAGCTCTGAGGAACATTTTAACATCCAGAAGGAGACAAGGAGTAAAAAGGTCGCACCTGAACCCCTCCTTTGGGGAGGAACAGACAAGATAGATGGCCAAAATTGACCAGAGTATTCCATCCCATACACGTGATGCTCAGTATAAATTTGAGGGATCACCAGGGTCAAACCCCTTCCTGCTTCCCCTTCTTCACCTATCCCAGTTTTTGCTTCGGCATCCTGGGAGGATTCCATCCATTCCTCTGCCTGTGCTCCTGATCCATGCCAGCCTGAATCCCTGTGTTCCTGCCTCCAGCTCCCGACTGCTCCTGACCCCAGGATTCCAGCCTGGACTTTCCCAGGGCTGCCCTGCAGCCTCGGGGGTGACGTGAGAGTTACTGGGGGATAGGGGGGAGGAACGTGGGATCAATTTTCCTGTGTATTTGTATATATTAGTAATTTTTTCTATTTATCATTACTGCTTCATTAAAGCTGTGTAGTTTAGCTTCCAACCCATAAGTCTCTCTCCCTTATTCTCTCTCCTTCCTTTATCAGGGAGGGGAAGGGGATGAATAGAGAGCATCTGGCATTTGGTTTAATTGCCCGTGTTAAACTCTGACATGTATATACAGCACTGGCAAAGACAGGAGACAAGAGAGTTCTTCACAAACATCCCACATTTCTAGTTTTCCTGGATGGTATTGACCCAGCCTCTTGAAGCATTTGATGTATGTTTCTATGGTGTCTTTGAAGAAGCTATAAATGAAGACAAACGTCTCTCCTATGAACAGCCCATAATTATGAAATACAGGGAGGGAGTTCCCCCTAAAATAAAAAACAGTGAATGCTAATCAGCCTCCTGAATGGCAGAATACTCTATGCACAAAATAATAAGTCAATATATACTATCATATAGCCACCAAATAAGATCAAAAACCCATAACCAACACACAATTTAAAGCAGGCCAAGAGGTGTAAGGGGTAATTTTTCACACCCAAAGGTCCACAGGCCTTTTGGTTTGCTTCTCCAACAAAGAAGCTGTTGATTCTCCTTCTTCCTCTCCTTTCCCCAGGTTTTGGGGATTTTCAGCTCCATGAAGCATTAACAGATACTACTGGGAGGCATAGAACAGACAGAATAATTCAAAATACACCAAGTCAAAAGGGATGATCCCACAAACTACTGCCCTATCTTTAGGGTAGCCAAAAAGCTTTATCCATTCATCACAGCTTGAAGCAGCACCGGACATAGACAACCCATGTTTTAATTTTTTATTCCTGCATGAATATTCAGATGAAGATTTAACAGACAGGACTTAAAGAAATGTGGACCACAGAATGGTGTCCACAAGAGGTCACCTAGAAAACAGGAATTTTCAGGTGCCAGGGCAGTGGAAGGAACTAAACTGCTCACTCAAATACTGCATGATTCCTATAAGACTTGGCCTACTTAAAACACCAGTATTCATTTTTAAACCTCCACTGGAAGCTTTTATTCCTGTTTGAATTTGACCTAAATTCATGAACCATTTCTTTACAGAATCTTCACTGAGGGGAAGCCATCCCCAACACTGAATATTAAAATGAGGAGAAATATATCTGAACAGCTTTCTCCAAGAAAGCTCATGAGAGAACACATTCTGGTGCAGAATTTTTTCTGACCTTTGTTAAACATTCATATTTTAAAAACTCAGTTCACATGGGATTTTTTTTTTTTTTTGCCTTTTTAGTCACTCAGCAGTTCCACTCTTTTCTCCCCTCTTTTTTGCAGACTAATAACTCCCAAGTGCTACCTGCTTGCTCTTTCTCAGCCCCAGAGCAATTTATCCCCCTCTATAGCACTGCACTGCTGCACATCCATCATTTTTCATCACAGAGCTCAGACATCCATGCTGCAAATCTGGTTTTGCATAGCATTCAAGCTGACAAGATGCTGTGGTTCATTTTTTCCCTCCTCCTCTTCTAAGAAGCAGTTTTACAGCAGGTCACTGATTATCGGGGATGAAGTAGTACAAAGAGCAATAATTAGGAAGCCATATTATACATTTTCAACTATTAAAGAACAATTTAAAAAATATTGTATGGAAGCACACAAACTAAGCATTCATTTATAGCTCAACATCTCATTGCTTGAGCTTTGACTAAAAAATTAACACTTCATCTATTAAATATTTATAGATGCAAACATCTTGCAGATTTTTGTAACAATTTCCTTGCTATAAAAGTGTGACAGAAAAAAAAATGTGAATTATACAGTTCTTGAAATAGCTAAGTATATCTATTGCTCTGCCATTTCATTCCATGTTATTTTAGGTCCCCTTGTCACTTCACCTTTAAATAACTTTTGCATTGTTAGGTTTTCTGACATCATTTTTGCTAACTAGTGAGGGTTATTTCATAATTTCTTTTAGTAAAAAAAGTCTTCCACTAGGCTTGTTACAGAGCTTGAATGCTTGGATCGTGACCACCTCTACCTCACTATTAAAAACATTCAGTTCCAAACTGGCAGCAATAAATTCATTGGTGATCTACTATTCTTCCTTGTAAAAGACAACATTGGAATTGCTGACAGTGCAAAATAAGAAAGAATTAAACTTGAAACATAAACTGAGAAGAAAATTGGGTCAAGTATCAGTCCAGTCTTATTTAACTTCTCAGAGATAATTATAATTTATTTACATATAAGTTTCTTGTATAAACAACCAGTTACAATAGAAAAATATTCACTATTAAATACACCTGGAAAAATCTGCATAGAATTCCTAAGAAAGAGGCAAGAGGAATGACAGACTTTGAAATGCCACACAGACTTGACTACGCTACAAAGTATTTTTCACAGCTTCTGAAAATTCTCTTTTCTTGTGTGATTAGATCAAATTTTGTGCTTGTAAAAAACATGGGCTATTCAAGAGGGAGAGTTGGTTTTTACTGGGAGTCTGGCTGGCTGGGAACCTCTTTGTACAAAGTGTGTCTTGATGAATAGATGTTTTCAGAAAAATCAAACCACCACTTAGGTAGTAATGACCAGAAATGGGGCAATTTCCACTCTGGAGCTCTGTGAAGAGCAGCTTGCAGCCTTATAAAACCTGATCAGTATTAGATCTGCAAGCTGAGATAATGCAAGACACCACTTCCAAGTGATGGCTGAGGCATCAAAGCAATTACTCTATCACTTCTGCTGGAAAAGCTGACCTACCTATAAATAAAGTGCCTCCTACTTCAGCAACAATTTCAGCCTGATCTTACAGGCATACCAAATGCTTGGACTACAGGCAACAAGTTCACATCTGAGAAGTAACCACAATTCTAACCTTCAGATGGGAATCACTGTCAAGCTTACAGAGAGAACTTTCAGGGAACCATAAATCCAAAGTGAATGCTTCTGGTGTCTGTTTTATTTCTCCTTCATTTATAGATTCATAGAACCTCTTTGGTTGGAAAAGACCTTTAAAATCAAGTCCAACTGTTAACCCAGCATTGCCAAGTCCCTCACTAAACCATGGCCCTCAACACTACATCTATACAGCTTTTAAATACCTCCAAGGATGGGGACTCCATCACTGGCCTGGGCAGCCTGTCCCAGTCCCTGAACAACTATTCAATAATGACATTTTTCTCAATTTCAAATGTAAACCTCTCCAGCACAACCTGAGGCCATTTCCTCTTGTCCTATTACTAACCAAATATCATTTATCAAATATTTATTAATGGATGGGGTTCAGCTTTGGTGGCAGTATCTAAACCAGATCTTGAGATGACTGTTTCCATCCTGCATGTAGCTTTTACTACCTTATCACTATAGGCATACCTGACAGAAGTAAGCACACTGACAAGGTTAAACAAATTGTCTTATGACAACAGCTAATGGCAGGAAAACCAAGCAGGCACATGGTACTGGAAGGTCCAATAAGTTTTTTATCTCTATAGCCTGTAGAGTCATTTCCCTCAAGATGTTCTGAACCTTAAGTCTTTGAAGAAATACAACATAAGAAGTCTAAAGCTGAATAAAGGCTTTGAGATCACTAGTGAACTCATAGCAACCACAAAAAATTTTTATAGCACCTGTATTTCTATTATTTTTGGAAAATCAATTAAATATGTATTTAAATAATTATTTATTCAATTATTTCTATTAAAAAGTTTGCCTACTGCAAGGAGCAAAGCAAGGTTGTCCAGAAATGGACTTGTGATCTCCAGATTAGCTGGCTGAGCACAGATGTTTCATTTTAATAACCAGTACAACAGCACCAGACCTCAACTTCTTTGCCTTTAATCTCTCTAGTTACATTTTGATAATTTTGGTTCTTTAGCTCAAGCTGATTTACTTTATTGCTTCACTGCCTCTAAACAGCAATACCATATTTTTTAAAGCTGATTTTTTTTATTTGGATCTGCAGACCAGTATAGTTTCTGCAATTGCAGCAAAAGAGGGGAGGGTGGTGGGACATTTGGCACAAGGTGGCAGATGGAAGGGAGAGATTAGTTTGGGATGGGTTTTCTTTGGATGAATCCTACATCTCCAACCTTAATGCAAGTTAAATAAGTTTTAGAGTACTTCAGTTACATTTCATTAAATATTAGCATTTCTTAAAAATGCTTCACTGAAAAAGACCATTTAGCACTTTTCATTACAAGTTCAATTTAAGGACTAGCAATATTTTACCTTCACACTCTACCCACATTAAGAGCAGATGGGGTACTGAAGATATAATAATGAATCTATACTGAAAAAAGATCTTAGCACTGAAATCACCTTTATGTTCTTGTATGTCAAAAGACCTTACTACTTGTCCAAAAGAGATAAGAAATAAGAAAAGCTCAAACTGAAAAGCAAAACAAAGTAACAAAGTTCACTGAATTAGGTCAAGGGAAGAAATTCTCTCTCTAGCGTACTCCCCAAACCCCACCTGGAGTACTGCATCCAGCTCTGAGGGTTCCCAGAGCAGTTTACAAGTTTAAGAGGGTAAATTTACACTGATTGTAAGGAATTTACAGAAAGACACAGAGGGAGACACTGGCACAGATTGTGAGAGAAGTCCTAAGTGCCTCATCATGGGAATTGTTCAAGGCCAGGCTGGATGGAGCTTGGAGCAGCTTCTTCTGGTGAAGGCATTCGTGCCCAGGGCAAAGAAGTTGGGCAAGGTGGTCTTTAAAAGATCCCCTCTGATCTAGCCCATCCTTTGATTCTTACAGTACAAAGCCAGGCTTAAAGCATGATTATTCTTAAATCACAACAGTTCAATGACCATCTCCTTCAGCTGAAACTTTTTGCTTCCTACCGTAAATACATAACTTCTGCTATATTTTATTCATGCAAACATTTATTAAAATGATCATCTGGAGAAAAAAGCAGTCAACTCAAAAAAAAGCTTCAGCACACTAAAAGACTTTTAGATGTCTTAACCAGATACACTGGACTAAAATCTCATGTTTCATTCTGGTGAGAGAAAGTGCCACTCGGGATGTCAGGTTGACATTTCCCATGTAACTGTGTCACCCACTGTGTTTGCAGCACAAAAAGAAAAGACTGTGCCATGCATGTATTTCTACTCACTGGGAAACTATATGGTACCACTGGACTTGTTGAGTGTCTTCCACATATTTAGCATTCATTCAAATTCCAGAAGTTTAAATACTTTTTTTTCTTTTACCTCTTACACAACATTCTTATGGCATCTGAACATCTATCTGCCAGGACCCCCAACTCCAACAGGAAATTAAGAGGTTCCAGTGAAATCTCTCCTCCATTCCTAGGAAATAAGATTAGGACTGACTGCTTTTGCATACTCTAGTATTTGTACTTAGTTCAACAAAATCCACAAATTCTTGCACACTTAGATTTTGTTTGGTCATTAATTATTTTGAGGAATTAAATATTTTATATGCCTTTCAAGACAAAGTTTTCTGCAGCATTAGAGTATCAAATTTGTATTTTTATTTGTTGTTCTCTTCATCACTTTCACATTAAAATCACCTGATCCTATTAGCTTTCATACTTAACATTCAGTTTGCCCAGGTCTCTTAGCTGTGCCACATTACAAAGAAGCTTCACACTTCATTTTCCCAAAATTCACATTTTCCTTCGCATGGGATTCCCACTACTGGGTTTACTACTCTAGCACATGGGATTGACCAACTGGCCACTCACTGGCATCTCAGGATGCTTAAAAAAAAATCCCAAGAGCTTTGTACACTGTCCACCAGCTTCTGAGCTGTAAGGAAATGCTGTTCTGCAGCTACTGCTTCACATGCTGGCCAAGGTGGCCACACAGAGCAAGTGGGTGGCTCAGCTGGGATTCCACACAGAATGTTTCAAATGCTTCTCTGTTTCTGGCTGTCATCCAGAGCAAGGAAAGGAGCTCCCTGCTACCCAAGGACAAATCTACACACTATTACCTCTACAAGTTACAGGTAGATTCTTACCCTTTGGCATACCTGTGGCTCCCAGGAACAAGAAATTTTGCACCAAGGTGATTTTTTTGAATAGAAAAAGATGACAAGAGTGTCATTAAAGCAGTGCATGACAGACTTCTCTCTATATATGCACATGTGGAAAAAGGATCTCTCAGCTCTAAGAGTGATTTTACTGCAGAGAACACTGCACAGGACAGAAGTTCCAGTTAAGCAAGGTGCTGAGATACCCTGTGCTACACTTCTAAGAAGGAGCCCTCAAATAAATGGAGATCTCAACAAGGCCTTGGCATGTTGGTATGCTCAAGATATCTGTGTTGCATTTTATTTCCATTAATTGCTCAGTAATCAACATAAGTAAAGCATTTACAATTAATCACTGCTAGTCAACAAAACAGAAACCCAGCTGGGGGTGGCAAACATGTATACTTCCAAAATAAGGTTTTGCTTTGTTTTCATTAACAATTCCTCATATGATTCATTAAAATGACATAACAGTAACATCTAGTCTTCCATTATGACCTATTGAACTCAAGTTGCTTAAATATATATATTCATTGATCATTTATATAAGTGTCCCATTTACCTTTGAAGGAGTAATGATGTATTACTGGCTGCTGTTATGCTGTACAGATTTGTTTCTTAATTAATGATTCTAGAAATTTAAAGGTAGAACTATATTAGGATGTTCTCAGTATCAGCAGTCTATTCATTTCTATTTTCATCTACCCATTCCACAGCTAAAATCATTACTTTTTAGGGTTGCTATTAGCAAAGCAGTTTTGAGGTACTGTGTCAAAATATTATTTAGTGGCAACAAGTCATCAACTGAGCAATTCCAGGCACCATGAAAAGGCTTTTATCATATCACAGACTTTTAATATTGTTTCCCTGGAAAAGACACAGGAGCCTGACCCAAGCTCTCTGCAGTACATATATTTCATACATTGAAGAGATAAACCAGACAGACACAGTTAATAAAAAAATTCGAGTCACTTTCCCTAAATGGAGACTTCTGCTCTTCAAAGCTGAAGGTATTTTCAGTATGTGAGTCTCAAGACATTTTAGAGTAATTTCATAAGTGTCAAAAAGACAAACTTCTTTAAAATGTTGTTTAAATGTTGTTTAAATGTTTTTAAACAGACCAGCTTGCAACAAGAATGAGTAATTTTGTTCCTTGAAGGCACGCGAAAAACCTTGGATTTTACTCGGGCTCAATAAATGATAATCACATTAATTTAAATTCACTTTAATAGAAATCAGAATTTAGCATGCCTACTGTGTCTCTGTAGTCGATCATCTCAGTCTTTAAGAAGAAAGCCCATTCATTCCCCTTTGTGTAGCTACAATGGATGACAAATACTGCTACACAAATAATTCAATACAGGCCTGAAGCAACACATCAGGAATTTATTTAAATCTCCCACTTATTCACCTTACAAGAGTGCTCAGCTGGGCAGGATTTCCAGCCCTCCACAACATCCTGCTCCCAAATTGCTGGAAAAAGCAGAGCAGCAACAATTTCTGTCCTTAGCACAGCACTCAGTTGCAGGTAGGAGGTGATTTCAAGGAGCCTACAGCCAAATCACCCAAAAAAACAAGTTCAGTTCTGAAATTAGACCTGGGCAAGACTCTGCCCATGTGCTCTTTGCCCAGCTGCTGATCCCAGTTGGGATCATACACACTTCCAAACGAAGCAAGGACCTTGTGTAATGGGGTACATTGAAAAACAGGAAAAAATTGCCTCGAGTCAGCAGAACCCTGGCTCTGCAAGAGTTGTTGATGCTGTTTAAAATATATCCAACTTATTTCCATCATCAAAACTCTGTCTCTGCTTTTCTGTTTGCACTGTTTGAAATATATCAAACTTATCTCCACCAGCAAAATCTCATCAACAGCCCCCCCACCTCCTGGGTCAGGGTTAAAAAAGATAAAATGCTAATAATACAGACCTCCATCTAATGCATATTGGTAACAAATAGGAGAATTCCAGGAAATCCTGAATACAAGGGAAGACTCGCAGCTACTAATTTGAAACTTCTGGCAATAATTGATGAAAAGGAACTTTTTACTATATAAAAAGTCAGAGGGAAAAGGGAACATGAGAAGAGAGGAAAGGAAGAAAAGCAGCACCAAGGAGCAGCAGAGCATCAGTGACTTCAAAGAGACAGAGATCCTGCGATGAAGAAACGACTTTCTTTGGAGGGGGAAAAAGACCTTTTAACTGCTCCCTTTCTTTCTTAATAGCCCTTTCTCCGGGGGGATTAATTTGTTTAAAAACCAGTTCTGCCTGTGTTTCTCTTCTCTAAACTCCTTCCTAAGACTCCTTCCAAAAGTGGAAGGAAGTCATTTTTCCCTGAAATAAACCAGTGTAACTTGCTCAAATCATAAACCTGGTTACTTTGCAATTTGTAGGACTTGCATGAGCAGTGGTTAATATTTCCTAACAAACACAATATAAAATATTAAGTTATGGACTATGACACCATGCCTTTTCAAACACAGAACCTTGCTGAATATTAAAATTACATGAAGAAAGTGTAATTCAAAAATTACCTGTCTTCAAAACTGTAAGAGCAAGCCACAGCCCCATCAAAATGTAAGAAAAAATATTTTATGAAACACAGCAAAATAATTGGAATATTTTTGTTTCTTCCTTTTTTCTTTGAGAGGAACCTGCTTTAGCAAGATTCATTTTTAAGCATGGAAAAATCCAACTGTCCATCTGTATGTGACAAAGCAAATGTATGTGCAGATGAACAATACTGAAAATACTCAGTTCATGCCCTGGGTGTCACAGAACACCTTCATTTCATGCCCTCCTGCCAGGGTTTGACTTGGGAGCTGAGAAGTTAACAGGAAGAGGCTACGGGATCAGCAGAGTTTAGAAACCTGCAGAAAAAAATGCACATTTCTCAGAACAGAGAAGCATTTAAAAGAGTCTGGAGGAGTGGCTGGCTGAGAGATAAGACACAAGGTATGGAATAGAGGCAGCCACTACAGATCAGGATGTATGTGTAACTAATAAATAAATGATATATCAGGAGCAAGACACTCCCAAGGCCCATTTTGTGTTAAGACTTCCTCCTTCAAATACTTTAGGAGGAGTACAACCCCACTATTACCAACTTAATGGTCAACCAAGACACAGCAAGAAAAGCAGAAAGTTTCATCTTTTATCTAACAAAGGCAAACAATTTGCAAAGGAAGAGAAGTATATTGGTCATCCCAGTTAACTATTGAAGACTGACCTGAGACCAGAACCAGCCTGTAGGACTGAACCCAGAATTTCCCTTTGCAAGGGGATGGAGATCTCATTGTAGAATCCTTTCACTTCAAAGTTCCTCCTTCAAAGCAGTAGGAAAACATTACTGAAAGTAGTTAATATTTAAATATAATAATGTTCCTAACTGTAAAGGAGTTCCCTTCTGTCTTTTAATGTTGTGCTCAGACAAATGGAAACCCATCAATCACTATGGGATCTACCCCTCTGTACAACTCTTGTTCCACCAGGGTCAGGAGAAGGATCTGCAGCATCAATTTTTTCCAGTGCAAATCAGGCTGCTGGTCTTTAGGAGAAGAAAACCATACAACAAATGCACAGCTCAGAATACCTGAATGTTTTTTTACAGCAATTCACTCTTAAGAATTCCAACATGATAAATACATTCAATTTGATTTCTTAATAGTGGCGATACATAGAACAGGAATTATCTCAAAGCTTTAAAAGTAAAGTGGATTCATGCTGACATGGCAAGTTATAAAGAAAAATATATTCCAAAGATCACAACACAAGTGTCCTTGAAGAAACCAGAAAGGTAAAAGAAGGAAGCAAACACTATAAAGGAATAGATAAGATAAAGATAAGGATAAGATAAATTATCATAAGTGAATTTGTTTGGGGTTTTAATTGTTCCTATCCAGTATCAGACAGAGTTCCAGACTTCCCCTCAAAAAGAGAAAACTGAGATTCCAGGAGTACTACAGGAGAATAAGAACAGGTGGTTCTCAATACACCTCCCTTAGTCCTGTGCCTCTGACTGATCTTCTCTGGAAATACAAACACAACCATCATTTCCAAGCCAATGATTCATCTTCCATCTATTTCAACATCTCCTTATGGCTGTTGATATTTCAGCTACAGCTCTACAAGGCAGAAATGGAAATCCTGACCTTCCCACTCAAGTTAACTCTTTTCCTAGGCATGCAAGAGAGTACACTGTTCCTCAGCACTCAAGCTCACACTTAATTCAAGCTCACCATTAATTCTTTCCCTCACATCCCACACTTGGTTAAAGCTTGGTTATTATCCTTGCTATATTTTGGGTTGGGCTTTCCTACTAAGAAGTGTTAGCACTAATATTCAGCCACGCAACAAATTTCCAGTGCCACTGCTCTCACCACAATATTTTTACATTCCTGTAACACACTCAATGTGGTTTAAAAAAACACAGCCATGCTTCACTCCTGTATTTGAAATGCTTCTGTAATCACCTTCCTGATTTATTGGTTTGATCATGATCTGTATTTTCTTCCACAATCCTTCAAAACCTCTTGATTAAAAATTAGTGCTGTGTATGAGCTCCAATGCACGGGACTTAATATTTGTTATTCAAAGCCAATAGTAGAATATTTTTATCTAAACTATTTGGATGTTTTATGTGAAAAGGCTGAGGGACTTTGGTCTTTGCAGTCAGAAGACAACTGAGGAGGGGATCTTATCAACACAGGCAAGGGTAAGAACGAAAGCAGGCAGACTACAAGAGAAAGCATCTTCAGTGGTGAGGGGAAAACATTTGATGGTGACAGCACGAAGTCACAACACGTCCCATGTAGCCTAGGAATCCCACTTGCAAGTGAATCCTCACAGGTAAAGAACCTTTAAGACAAACCTTATTTAACTCTGACGGAAACCAAAAGAAATAGAAAATGCAAAGAAAGGGAAAAAAAAAAATTAATAAAGTAGAAAGGTCCACCAGGGTGAAAGGATGTTCAGTTCAGAGATAAGCAGCACAGAAAGACAAAACGGTAACTGAGCTGTTTAAAATCAATAGGAATCTTCTAAATTATTTTAATCAATGAATCAGATTTTGGGTTGAAGGACAGAGAGAAAGAACTGATTTAAAGGGGAAAATTAATTAAATGTAAGTACCCTGAGGGAAGCTGAAACAGTCTGGAACTCTGGTTTCAGCTATGCTTATTGCTATTTTCATTAATTTCTAGGTAAGTTATGCTTTCTACAATTAATATTTCAACTGTATTCTTTCATCAATATAAACAGAGTACAAACCCACAGTAATTAAACTAGCAACAATCATTGCCTTATTTAAAATTCATTTACTCAAAAAGTCTCTCACAACATGAAATAAAAAATTCTAGGCTGCCAAACTAAAATTTTAAACCCATCTTTGTACACCTTAAGTTTAATTACAATACAAATTCCTAGATATAACAGAAGAGACCTCATTCATAGATACATCAGTGACATTTGATGTAAGGGCTCAAGGAGAGGGAGCCTACCCACCAGGGAGATGCTCCACGGGGGTTGGAGCAGGGATGGTACAGAGGGGATAGAGAGGTGATGATTTTATCTTAGTAAAAGGCTACCAGTCAAGCTGGAGGCATATTTGTGTAAAACCTTAAAAAACAAATTGGGCAAACAAATAGGGATACATAAATTTTGCCCAACTCTCCAAAGCCCCTTTTGGGGAGGCACTTGCTGGAATAATTGGGAGCAGTAATAAGATTTAATAAAGGAGAAATAACTATTGAAGTAAAAGACCAGGATTATATTCAAATAATGAGCTTATTATTGGCCACCACTCCCATAGAAGGAAAAATTGACCAAAAGAAAATAGATCAAATTTACCCAGGAGCATGGGCTTTTGATATCCTGAGGAGAGCAAAGAATACTCAGCCAGTTATTATACATATGAAGGAAGGGTTAAGACCAATAACAGAAAAAAAAATCTGTAATTGGGGTTACTTAGGGAGTGTGAATCTAGTTATAATACTCCTATATTACCCAAGTATAGCAGGACCTAAGGGCTATAAATAAAACCACTGAGGATCTGCACCCAGTGGTAGCAAATGCATACATTTTGCTTACAACTTTAACTCCAAATTTAACCTCATTTACAGTTTTAAATACCTTCTTTTGCCTCCATCTCCATAGTGCCAATCAAAATCTGCTTTCAAATGGGAAAACCCCAAAACTGGATGAAAAACCTGACTTACATTGACCATGCTGCCTCAAGGATTCCAGAACTCACCCACTATGTATGGCAATCATTTGGCTAAGGAGGCCTCGGAGCCATCACCTGGAACAGGCAACTTCAGTACACTGATGATATCCTGAGAGCCACTGAAACTGGATACACACGCACAACATGGACTGTGAGTATCTTGAACTTTCTGGGCTTACAGGGGTATCATGTATTGTCAGGGTTTAACACTGGCCCAGCAATTAAACCAAATGCTAGGTGCTCTCTATTCATCCCCCTCCCCTCCCAGATAAAGAAAGGAGAGAGAATAAGGGAGAGAGACTTATGGGTTGGAAACTAAACTACACAACTTTAATGAAATAGTAATGATAAAAAGGCAAAATTACTAATATATACAAATATACAGGAAAATTGATCCCACATTCCTCCCCCCTTTCCCCCAGTAACTCTCACGTCACCCCCGAGGCTGCAGGGCAGCCCTGGGAAAGTCCAGGCTGGAATCCTGGGGTCAGGAGCAGTCGGGAGCTGGAGGCAGGAACACAGGGATTCAGGCTGGCATGGATCAGGAACACAGGCAGAGGAATGGATGGAATCCTCCCAGGATGCCAAAGCAAACAGGGACAGGTGAAGAAGGGAAGCAGGAAGGACAGGAAGCAGGAAGGTTTCACCCTTTTGATCCCTCAAATTTATACGGAGTATGACGTGTATGGGATGGAATACTCTGTTTGGTCAATTCTGGCATCTATCTTGTCTGGTCCTCCCCAAAGGAGGGGTTCAGGTGGGACCTCCTTACTCCTTCTGGAGGGTAAAATGTTCCTCAGAGCTGAGCAGTGTCCTTGGCTCTGCACACCAGTCTCTGGCAGTAACTATAAACATCGAGTGTTATCAGTCCTAGAAGCAGACACTGTCTGAGAAACTTGCTGTTAATTTCAGCAAGTGCAGCTACTTACAAGAGACTTAGCTGAAAGCAAAAGTACAAACCAGAAAATCACCTTTATCCTGGCCCAAACCAGGACAGTGTATCCAAGAAAAAGGCTCAAATGGTTCAGCAACAGGTGACTTATCTGGGATGCCAGCACATGTTAGGGCAGGCCTGGAAGGAGCCTGTCTGGCAAACTCTGAGACCCTGAACAATCAAAGAACTACAAACCTTCCTTGGAATGACAGAATTGCGTAGGCTTTGGATTTATAAGTATGGGATACTGGTTAAACCATTGTATGCACTAACCAACACTGATCAGAAACAGTTTCAATGGAAGAAAGCAGCAATAGGGGCCTTTGAGAAACTGAAGAAAGCTCTAACGGAGGCCCTGGCACTTGTGCTACCAGATGTGAGTAAATAATTTTTCTTATTCTCACATGAAAAACAAGGTATAGCCCTAGGAATACTGGCTCAGGACTTGTATGGCCCACCATACAGATGGGCAGTGACAAACTTTTCTAAACTACTGGGTACCAGAGGTAATGGTTGGCCCAGATGCTTGAGAGCTGTAGCTGCCGTACTATCTAATATCCAGGAGGCCCAAAAATTCACAGGGGGCCAGAAGATCACTGTGTTAGTTTCCCACACAGTCTCTGCAGTCCTGTAAGCAAAAGGTGGCCACTGGTCATCTCCTCAAAGGTTTCTTAAATATCAAGCTATAATGGTTGAACAAGACAATGTGACAATAGTAGTAACTGATGTTGTCAACCAGCTTCTTTCCTGACTGGAAATACAGGAGAACATGTTGTTTCCAGACAAATAGAGGCAACCTATTCAAGTCAACCAAACTTTAAGGAGAATCCTATGAAAGAAGCAGAAAACTGGTTCATTGATGGAAGCATCTTTGTTCTGAATGGAAAAAGCCTGTCTGGATGTATGGTAACTGCCATTGAGGTAATAGAATCCAGCCCCAAATACCTTGGCACAAAAGGCAGAAGTAATTGCCCTTACTCAAGGGTTGGAGTTGACCCAAGGGAAAAATATTAACATATACATAGATCCTAAATATGCCTCTGGGGTAAGCATGCACACAGAGCAATTTGAAAAGAAAGAAGACTCTTGAATACCCAAGGAAAACACATTAAACATGCTGAAGAAATTCTGAAGCTGCTCAGGGCTGTGCAGCTTCCACAAAAGACAACAATAATTCATATTAAGGTGCACCAGAAGGTAACCTCAAAGAAGAAATGGGGAACCAACTGCAAGATAGAGAGGCAAAACAGGCAGCAAAGGTAGAAATAGTACAGAGAATGCCCTCATTCCAGATGGACAAATTATACTGGAGAGAAAACCTATATATATATATAGGAGGATCAAAAACTTGTAACTTGAACACAGTGATGACAGCTTATACCCCGTAAAAGAAAATTATAGTCCCTTCCCCAATGTTGTGGGCCCTGCTAAGAAAGAACACAAAAAGACTCGTTGGGGAATGGAAACTTTGTATAAACATCTTCTTAAGATCATAATAGGAAGAAATTTGTATACAGCAGTCAGGTAGGTGGTACAACAATGTGATACCCATCCTAGAACTAATCCTAAAATAGTCCCAAAACAAGAAGTAGGTCAGACTGGGAGAGGAAATGGACCTAGACAACAATGGCAGATTGATTTCACAGAACTGCCAAAGAAAAGGGGCTATAAACACTTATTAGTGAGGACAGACACCTTTTCAGGCTGACTGGAAGCATTCCCCACCAGAACTGAAAATCCCAGGGAGGTGGTCAAAGCACAATTACAAGAAATAATGCCACATTTCGGAATACCAGCAATCATATCATCAAATAGGGGACCTCATTTTATTTCAAAATTAGTACAAGAGGTTAGCTGAGGTTTAGGGATAGATTGGCAATTGCATACCCCCCACAGGCCTCAATTGAGCAGCAAGGTGGAAAAGATAAATCACCTGAGTTGCAAATTGTAAAATTGGGCCAAGAGGCTAATTTGCCCTGAACTCAATTATTACTTTTGACATTAGGACCAGACCCAGAACCAAAGAACGATTAAGTCCACTTGAAATAATGTATGGGAGACCCTACATTGCTGCAAGAACAGGAACATCGACTCAATTTGGGGAGGAAATATTAACTAATTATGTAATATGTTTACAGAAACAACTGCAGGAAATATAGAAATTGCTTCTGGAAAACTAGAGCCTGAGGTCTCAATGGGCCCATACATGATGATAAACCTGATGATTATGTCTATGTTAGATTTCTTTCAGATTCTCTTTTGAAGCCTAAATGGGAAGGTACATTTTAGGTGCTACTCACTATGCACACTGCTATGAAAATTAAAGAATAGCTTGAATGTATCATACAAGAATTAAAAAAAGCTCCTAAACCAAAATGGAAGCCTCTCTACTGGGCCTCTCAAACTTGGCATTCAAAAAGAGCAGTTAAGGTCTTTTCAAATTTTGTTGAGCTGTCAATATGTGGGTGTGGTTTTGATGAAAAAGCTTATTTATCTCTTACTAGGAGCATTGTCAAGTACCCCAGTATTACTATCTGTTGACTATGTGGGCAGGCTGCTGATTTTGGCACCTCGTTCAGGTGTTTTAGGTGTTGTACTAATAGACCAATGAATGACTATGAGCAGTGGAAGAAACATCAACCCCCTCGAAAGGTAGAATCAGGCAAATATTTCAAAACGAAGCCTAAACAGAGAGAGTATTCATTGGGTTAAGTAAAAGAATTTACTAACTGAATAGAGAGAGGGGGGGAATTGATGTAAGGGTTAATATAAAATGCCTGCTAGTAATTGTCTAGGGGTCACATTGACCTGATAGGAGCTAAATACAGAATGACTGTTTAATAGAAGCTAAGAAATTGTTTAGGTAGTCATCACATTATAAGGGAAATATATGTGCTAAACTGATAACTATAGCAACCTTCAGATAAGAAACAGAACACTTGTTGTTGTCATCTTGGTTGAAGACTGAAGAAATGTGCATTCCTGGAGAAGAAGAGGTGAAAAGTTTACATAAAGAACTTGCTTCATTTTTCCTCCATCCCCATGACCCTCACAACCACCACCAGGAGACACTACCCAAGTGCAAGAGGGAGGAAATTATGGAAATGACCTTTTGGGACTAATTTGAATACAAAGCAGGAGTAGGTGATGCATATGTAAAGCTGTATTGTGAAATCTAATGAATATGTAAAACTTCAGTGTGTATAACAAAAGCTTATTGGGATTTTGGAGGAATTATCCCCTCCTGGGCCCAGCACTGAATAAACACACCCTTCTCTAGAACTTTTCAAGTTGTAGAGCCATTTGCCACAAGTCACATTCAAAAAGCAAGGGTTCATAAAGTGAGAACTTTGAAAACTGCAATAAGTCAAATATCTTATTTCAAACCACACCTGCTACATGTGTACTTTATCTACAAGCTTTGATCAACATTTCCTAGGACTTACTGATAATTTTCTTCTCTAAAAATATCACAAAATCTTTTGCAACAAACGCTAAAGGAAGTGTTGCACATCCCTTCTGAAGAAAGCTCTCACACAGTACAATTAGAAGTGTCAATCTGAAAATGTCAAAATATCTCAAAAATAACCCATTTGAAATTCCAGAAATTTAAGTGTTTCAGCACACTGATCTGAAAACTTTCTTCCAAGTCAACAGAAAATAGTACAGTGAGGTTTTTCAGTTTGGTAACTCAAACCATTAAAGCCATTCAGATTTTTTTCCTTGATACACAGATGGGTAACCAACTATCAGAGAGAATTTAGGCAAATAAACACCAGCACTTGCTGGTGGAACTTGCATGTTCCTCTAGTGCTCCCCTACAGGAAAGCACAAAAAGAATGTTTCGTTGACTGGCTTGAAACAGCAAATTTTCAGTCAGGTCAGCATAGCAAAACATAATACTCAGAGTCACAACAAAGCCTTTATTTTCTTGACAGCCAAGAATCAGACTTGACTAGCAAGTCATCTCAGGAACTTGGTTCTAGGCTTACAAAGTACAGGTGTATTTTGGCTTCTCTGTATCAAAGAAATGGTGTTAGCTCAGATACTCCAGTCTAAACATTAACTCATCTCCCATGAGCCATGTTCTACAAGCTTTTCATTCAGGAAATCAGAAAAATTTATTTTTTTCCCATAGAAAGGCTGATATAGCTAACTAATTATGCCTACAAATATCTTCACAGTTAGGATATAGGTATTGGGTGGGTTGGAAGAAAGGAGATAGAATCCCAACCCACAACACGAGTGAGTATTTCTCTCCCCCCTGCTCCATCCCTCAAACAGATGGATACACCCTCCTTTTTCCAGGATTCAAACCTCAGCAATTACTTTTGCAAGCCTGACATCAGCTCAGAATTCACTTTTCTGTTTTCTGAGAGGGACTGAACAAGTGTTTGAAAGTTTTCTAACTGAACCATTTATTTGGGGCAAAAACATTGACAGGGTGGCACATGTGGCCCAACAAAGAAAGTCACAAGACACATACCATGGCCACTACCTAAGGCCCATCTGCTCTGTAAGGCCACCAACTTTGCAGCCCAGATGTTCCTGAGGAGTCCAAGGCAGCTGTTTTCATATCAGTTCTTGTACTGAGCAAAACCAACAGGATATTTAAAGGCCAACTCTGTGTTTCAGTAATCCCCATACCAAATGCTCTAATGTCACTCCATCCTACAAGCCATTCTTCCCATGATGAACTGAGCTAATGAGGCTTCTCTTGATTTCTTGCCCCTTGGAAATACCCATCAGAACTGGCCATGCCCTACAGGGCACTCAGCACCATTTGGTAACACTACTGAAGAGGTCACCTATCTGTTCAATCTGACCTCTTTCTGGGCCAGCTTGCCCCAGGGCCTTGAATCTTTCTCACAAATCTACTGATAATTAACATTTCTAGAGCTCTGCTCCTTGGTTTTATGATTTTTTGTCCCTTTTTTTATGACCTATTTCGCTTTTGCTCTTCTTTCCAGAGGAGAAGACCGACCCAATGTATGCCATCAACTCCTGGAAGAGAAACCAGGGGGAAAAAGATTGGAAACACCCTGCAACTGCTTCTGTTTAAACAAGCACACTGGGGACCATCATGTCTATAAGATTTTGACAGGGGACACCAGCTGGCCTGAAGCCATCTTGTTCATCTGCAGGGCTGGCCTTACCACCTGCCATTTTCTCTGCTCCACCCTGACACTGTCACACCCCATCATTTTCATCCCTACTCTACATACTCCAAGCATCAGGAAAGCTGACACACTGACCAGCCAGATCAAGTATCTCCTGAGGTTCAGGTCATTTACTGAACAGCAAGGACTCCCTAGCTTATGGCTTCCCATCAGCAACAACATCAGAGAAGGACATTGACATTTGTGTTTTATCTTATCATAAAAGATGTCCGTTAATCCCTTGCCATAATTATCATCTCTGTGCTTCCATATGCATGAACTTGCTGTGAACTTTGAGCATGAAGAAATTTCAATGTCTAAAATACAATTTTCAGTCCCAGTTATTCATTTATTATGGATTTTACTTGCAAACAGGGTTAGAAAATTCAGAGGTGAGACAAGTTTTGTAGCCAACTGTTAGAAAAATGTGGAAAAACCCCCAAGCAGTAAGACACTGACACAACAAAATAAGCCAGTGATTCAACCTAAGTTTTCATCCCTTGCCTCTTAGTAGAAAGCAAAATTCCACTCAAATTCCAGAAGCAGAAGCACTTTTTAAGGAAAAATGTGCCAGTGTTTTCTGAATTTTACAAGATTAATATACCAAGAAGTTTAAAGAAAAACTGAATACCATTGAGGGAAAAAAAAGTTTGAACTCATAAACATTAGAAAATCCATTTTTAAATTAGAAATAGAGGTATTCAAACATTTTGACAAGCCTTTTGTGAGGTTCAGCTTCAGGTTAGAACTACTTCACATGGTCAACTTAGTGTAGCAGTCACAGAGAGAGATGGATCCTCTAACCAGGATTTTTAAGGTCCCACTTGAAAGAACAGACACAGACTTGATGGCAGTGGACACAAGTTCTCTTCATAAGCCATTGAATCTTGCTAGAGCCTGATTTGGTTGCCTCACAGCTTGGTCACCCTTTGCTTTGTTTTAAGAATAACCTCTCTGGACACAACAGATCAAGTCTCAGAAAAAGTTTGATTGTGCAGACCAGCACACAGAGGTGCAATCCCAACATAAACTGGAAGCTGCTTATCACTCCTTCCGAGCACCCTCCAGCCCTGATTACAGTTTGTCTATGAATAGAAAGGGATGACAATGACTCAATTACTTAGACACTGCAAATTAGCTATTATAAATTACTCATTCAGGCTCTAAACACCACATTTAAATGTGTGAATCTTCTCACTTCATTATTAATAGTGAGGGGCACTGTTAGATTTACATTTCTCTTCGAAAGCTGGTAAAGCAGTTTATGTCAGTTTCTTCTGGGGGAAGAAACTGGAAATTGATAAACTCCCAGTTAATCTTTTTTTTTTTTCCTTAAATTTCCCTTACTTGCCAAACATTTTTTTCAGAACATATAAAAATACCTTGATTCTTTCAGTGTCACACCCATGCCAGCAGAGGAAAATCACCCTGCTCTCGTCCACAAATTATTTATTCCCCAGATAACAATTAATGTTCAGGCAATAAACTCATAAGTGTGGCTGGAAATAAAATAAATTTATAATCATCACAGCTGGAACAGAAAGATGTACCTTCATTAAATGTTGTGTTTAATATGCTGTAATGAATAATTTAAGTGATGACAGAGCCTATTCCTGTGTGAAGCACAAACACAAAGCAGGCACTGTGGTCTTAGAAGTAGGCATGCCACACAAGCACTACTTCTCCTTCTTGGATGCATCTTGTATACTGGAAGGCACTGGAGTGGTTTAGTGACTTAATTTATGCTTCAATAGAGTGAGACAGCAGAGTAACTTCATAAAACCAACATCCTTAAACCACGTTATCTTTTTGATAAACAGCTGCCTCCAAGAAATGCCCCTGAGGCCATGCAGAGACCCCAGGACACCTCACCCAACATCCCTCCTGCTGCATTTTCAGCTGGTTTCCATCTGTCCTTCAGCAGCAGCTCACCCAAGTCACCCTAACACATGGAAAGCCTCATAACAAAACTACCTTGAATCATCAGCATCAAGCTTTTCAGCATTTTTAGCAACTATTAACACAGTCTGTATCATCAAAAGCAAAACTGCATCAACAAATCATGCTCCCCAAACACTGGACTTCTGACTCCCACCCCATTCCATCCAGACACATGTTCACTTCCAGAATATACAAGGCACTCATCATGAGGAAGAATGGGGTGGGGAAGGCAAGTTAGCCTGATTTATAGTACCACACAATAACAGTACATATAAAATGCTTTGTATTAAAATAATGCCAACTTTTATCCAGATTGGCACCATCAACAGATGAAAAATTTCTTGTTCTAGAAAAAAATGTATATATAAATATGCAATCCTTCTCCAAAGAACTCCAATCTGATTTTATTTCACTGAAACTGGGGCAAAAGATCACTGCTACATCAATCCAACCCTGTGATATGCCAGTCTTTGTAACACTGAGCTACCTGAGGTTTTTTATCACCCACAAAACTATAAATCGATGGTCTTCCGTGCAAGCTCAAAGCTTCCCCACCAAAAAATGTAAACTTGAACCTCTCTGTCCATATTTCTCATTCAGAACACAAAAGAAACATCCTGATACATTCACAAAAGCACTGATGTTATATGAGCAGCATGCCAAAAGGGCCATCAGACAGGCATGTCTTTGAGCTGTGTGGGAGAAGAGGGTCTGGTGTCACTTCCATAGTTTGAAATGCAAAAATATTTTTTTTAAAAAAATATTCAATTAGCTCATGCATTTACTGTGAGTAGGAATCCTCACAGGCTTGTCAGAGGAAATTATATTTAATCAATACAATGTCAGTCAAGTGCTTGCTAAACCTACTACAATTTTTCAAAATTCAAAATGTTTTATACAGTAATTTATGAAAAACTGTATGTGGAGATCTGACCACTTTAAAATAAATTACAGCATTCCAGCCTTTCTTAAGAGCTTCTGACAGGAGACTTTGTTATTATTTCAAGCCTCCATTTCTGCAAGAGGAAAGAAAAATTTAAGATAACTCTCCCACATCCCCCTCTCTCCCTCCCTAGAATGTTTTGGACCACCTACAATATTACGTAATTATGAAATTACACAAGACAGGTATTCATCTAAGCTGTACCATTTTCTACCATTAGTGCAAGTGTTTCTGAAGAGTGAACAACACAATTGTCCAAAAATAATGTGTACCTCCTTCCAAGTGTACAGAGCATGTATAATTTCCTCCTGGAGAAATCAAACCTGCTCCTGCCTCATGTCAAATGTTAACTTTATATTAGACCATCTTAGCAGCACTACCCAGTATGCATAAAGACTAGGGTTAGACTTTTTTTATAAAGACTTCTAGAAGATACATTCTGAACAAGGTTCAAAAGAAGCCACAAGAAGTCACCTCAGGGCTAACACCAGCATCAGAGCTGTGAAGTTTCAAGACCAACCATTGGCTTTGGCTAGGATGTTTTGACTAAGGTAAGGCTAGAAAACTGGGAGCTGCTTACACAGTACTGTGCTGCCCTCCTAGATGTCTGCGTGGTGAAAATCCCCCAAAGGGCCAGAGCAAGTGCTTGGGAGACAGCAGCGGGCAAAGCTCCACATTAAAAATGTACAGCTTCATTCATTCAAAGGGCTGGGGATTAGAAGCTCTAAAGGTTTATCTTGTTTAATCTTAAGTCATTTCAGCTTGCTACCTCTACAAATATACCCAGAGCATTACTTCAGTAACAGAAAGGTAAGTTTTTCTATATATTTTTTTTTTAATTATAATTTTTTTAAGAGAGTGAGGGCCTAAGCAGCAAATGAAGTCAGCAGCATTCAGTAGCTCAGAGCTCCTGTCTGTTGGGTTTCATAGAACACAGGGATGTAGGTTACAAGGTTGAGCTCCAGTGAGTGATGTGGTGGGACACCACAAGCTTGATATTAAGAAACTGTGAATGCTGCTCCAGAGGAATAAAACCTCTGCCTCAGCTCTCCCCGATGAAGAGCAAACTCACTTCAGATCAGGGTCAGGTCACAGAGCAGACCACATTCCAATTTACACAGAAGTACGAAATATGATGGCTGAAAGCATTTCACAAGTATTTGCAAGCCCCAGCATGAGCTCTCAGCACAGATAAAGGACTGCAAGTTCAAAAGGAAATTCTTGTAAGAGGTACAGACATTCCTGGAGCAACAGATGAGCAAACCATTGGCGTTAAATCAAATGGAAGACTTCTGAGTTTGATACACTGCTTGCTAACCCCCTAACCAGAGGAGTTCACAGACTACACCAACTTCACTGCCTCTAGACAGAAACCAAGATTTAGATAAGCTGGAAGAGAAACAACTTGCAATATTAGTAACAGTGTAATGAGGCCCCAGTCAAAGCAGACATTTAATAGACATTTAACAAACTAAGCTTTTCAGGTAGTGTTCCAGATTCCAGCACACATAAGAATTCTTCTCTGCCTTCCAGAAAGTTCAGATTATAAAATATTTTTTTTTCTGAGAAACATAACTTCATTTTCCTTTGCTTTGGAGAAAAACGTTCTGGACGCAGACTGGAAATCATCAGTTTCTTTTGCAGCTACTGCCATAATCATCCAAGGAACAAAGTCTTCTTTAACAGTGTTGAGCTAGAAATTACTATATAGACAGCAAATCCTCCTCCAAAGTCCAATTCCTAATTATTCACCCATATAACATACAATAAAGTCTAAAAATGCACCTAAACTTTTAGCAATCCCTGCCAAAACTCAGCTTCATTATTTGGAAAGAAAAGTGCATTTGTTCAGTAATTTAGCCAGTAATGTGCATCTGCACCAATGTTATCCTGGGCTGCATAAAACTGTGGTCAGCAGATGGAGTTTACTTGATATCCCTAGTATACACGGGGGGAAAAAATACCATAGACATTTTTATGGTGGGTTTGGGGTTTTTTGTTTTTCATTGTTTGCTTGTTTTGTTTTGTTTTTTTAATTCCAAAGTTTGCTATTTTTTGTAAAACACCTCACCTTGAACAGACAAAGTAGCTATTTGTAGAAATGCAGTGTTTTATGCCATAACTGGACAACCAACCACATCAAACTTCACTCAAATGTAGCCAACTGTCCTGGTTTGGGGGAGGATGGAGCTAATTTTCTGTCTTGTACTTTTGCTTTTAGCTAAGTCTCTTGTAAGTAGCTGCACTTGCTGAAATTAACAGCAAGTTTCTCAGTCAGTGTCTGCTTCTAGGACTGATAACACTCGATGTTTATAGTTACTGCCAGAGACTGGTGTGCAGAGCCAAGGACACTGCTCAGCTCTGAGGAACATCTTGGGCTCTGGAAGGAGAAAAGGATAAAGAGGTCACACCTGAAACCCTTTTTCAGGGAGGAGCAGGCACAATAAATTGACCAGAGTATTCCATCCCATATGCATCATACTGAGTTAAATTTGAGGGATCACGAGCGTCAAACCCCTTCCTTCTTGCTCTCCTTCCCTTCCTTCACCTGTCCCTGTTTGCTTTGGCATCCTGGGAGGATTCCATCCATTCCTCTGCCTGTGTTCCTGATCCATGCCAGCCTGAATCCCTGTGTTCCTGCCTCCAGCTCCTGACTGCTCCTGACCCCAGGATTCCAGCCTGGACTTTCCCAGGGCTGCCCTGCAGCCTCGGGGGTGACGTGAGAGTTACTGGGGGAAATGGGGGAGGAACGTGGGACCAATTTTCCTGTGTATTTGTATATATTTAGTAATCTTTCCTATTCATCATTACTGTTTCATTAAAGCTGTGTAGTTTAGTTTCCAACCCATAAGTCTCTCTCCCTTATTCTCTCTCCTTTCTTTATCAGGAAGGGGATGAATAGAGAGCACCTAGCATTTGGTTTAATTGTCAGGCCAGTGTTAAACCACGACACCAACACAAGTGCTTGAAAGCTCAGAATATTAACACTGCCTTGGTTGGGATCTGTGAAGAGGACCTTGGTGTTCATTATGGTAACAACCTCTCACTGGGGGCACACACCCACTATTCAGAAATACTTGTATTTTAGGTACCGGCCACAAACCCCTGGATTCCCTGCACAACAGAAGCATTTGTGATACAAAATGATACAAAACTTAGATACCATGTTTCAATACCTGTGTGTTGCTACATCTAACTTTTGCCTCTTCAAAACACAGGCACACAACTTACACCAGACTTCTACTCCCCCCAAGATTCACCATTTAAATTAACTTCTGCTCCACATCGATCACAAACTCTGTAGTTCATTCCACAAACAGGTTTTATTTTATTTTGTCTTTTTTCTTTTTTTGTCAGTTTCCCCAATATCATTAGAAATAATGAATGTTTGAATTAGTAATCACCCAAGTTATGCTTTTGTGCTTCTTTATAGTTGTTTGCCACTGTGTTTCAAATAAGCTCAAATGCAATTTTCAGAACACAGCCTATTTTTAGCAATGCAGAAGCTCCGATTACAATTTTTTTTCATTTTACTATTTCATACAAGATGGGCATTCACATTTAATCATATCCATAGATTACCTCAATGAATACAAATGTATTACATTATCTTTAAATAAATGAATGTCAATATGTTCTAGGGTAACAGAAGTAATTGCATATTGATAACAGTCATTATCGTAAGTCATGGTTGCTGGCAGAAAATCCGCTTGTATTTTTTAATAAGGTGCAATATTATGGTCTATTTTGAGATGATAGCTTTCTATTTCCCCATACATAACACAATATCACTTCAATATAGCTGGCATACCCTGGAAGGAGATAAAAATTCTGCACGCAAACCGGCAAATTGTTAAGATTTTACATACTTTTGGAACCAGGGTGGATATTCCAAGTACCTCAGCAAAACTGATAAAAGGGATTCATTGCCTGTGCCAGGCTGCTGTACACCCTGTTTCACTCATACTGCAGATAAGAGCAACCAGCACATCACCCTGAACTCGTACAATCAGATATTTCAGCTGTCACACTGTCATTTATTGCAGTTTGCAAAGTAATCTGAAAGGCACTTGAGAAAGGGACAACTCTTCCTCATTTTGGAACAAAAACAAAATTTTAAAGCTAACTCAAACATTCTGGAAGCACCCGCCACTGGAGAGTCAGGAAGTTATAAAATCCAATATCAAGATTGGAAGCTCTTGTTCTGCACCGCTGGTCTACTTTAATGCTTTAGAGTAGCAGAAATATAGAATTTGATAAAATAAGCCCAAACCTGCAGGGTTTTGCACTGTGGACAGAATATTCCCATGAAACAGTACAGGCTGGAGATGGACTATGTGCAGCTTTGCTAAAAAGGATGCACAGAATCCCATCTGGGCAGGGATTTTAATATCAGTGCATGGATCAGCAAGAGCACAGCAAGGTCAAAGCAAGCAGAGGGACTGCACCCCCCTGCCTGGCAGCTGTGAGGCCACACCTGGAGCACTGCCTTGTTTTCAGCCTCCACACACAAAAAATTCTGACCAGATCAGTAAAATGCCCCCCAGTAGAGACCAAAATGGAGTGTCCCTCTAACTGTCCACTGAAGTGGAGGCTGGAGCTCATGAAGGGTAGAAGGAGATTAAAGAAATAGATTTTATTCACCCTGGAAGATGAGAAGGCTTAAGAGATGGATCTTCTGTCCTCAACAACCTAAGGCGTGCTTGCAGAGAAGACATGACCAGTATTCTTCCTCTGGGCACAGTCAGTAAAAGGACAAGAAGCAATAATGACAGGCTAGAGAAAAAGAAACTCCAATTACATGGAAAAAAAAAAAAAAAAAAAAAAAAAAAAAAAAAAAAGGAATTTCAAAGCACAAGTGGACAGGCACTGATACCACCGACACAGAGAGGAACCAACACCTCTGAAAATTCTCAAAACTTCAATGGAGAAAAGCTCTGATGTTCTGCACCTGTCTAGGATAGAGTTAGCTTTCTTCCCAGCCACTCAGGTTTGACCTGATTAGATTGCTTGATTAGAGTTTGACCAAAGCAGCACTAATTACACAGTGAAGCTACTGCTTGTGCTGAACAGCCTTTACACAGCACTCAGGTGTTCTGTTTCTCACTCGGCCTCACCACTGAGCAGACTGAGAGGTCTACAATGAGCAGAGACAACCAACCAGTGACTCTAAAAAGATTTTCAGAGCCACACACCAGCATCCTCAGCTACACAAGAGAAAAGAGGGGAGCTGAGGAGTTAGTCAGAATCATTTAGTCAGAAACTGGCTAGGCTTTGGTCTGCCCACAGGAGCTGGCAAGCGACTGCCTCTGCATCACTTGTTTTCTTCCACTTATTTTTACATTATTGTGGGTTTTGTTGGGGTGTTCTTTTTGTTTGGTTGTTTTTTTCATCTCAAAAACCCACTTCCCCTTCCCACCCCAAGTTCTCTTGCTTTTAACTCATTTCTTCTTACTTCATCCCACTGACAATAAGCAAGTAAGCAGCTTTGGCGTGCTTTACTGCCCACCCAGTTCAACACACACCACCTGAACACCAGATGAGCTTCTGAAAATTCTTCCTAAATTAACCAGTAGAACAACTTACAAGCTTCTTTATTAAAAACTTCTTTAAATATCTCCCATTTTGGCAAGTGCCATGTAGGTTATCAGCTGGAGCTCTAGACCTGCCAGGGGCTCACACCAGTCCCCAGCGCCCTCACACCCTCCTGAGAAACCCACACTGAACGCTCTGCAGAGAAACCTTCATTTATTATGACTCACTGCAAGATAAAAATACACAGTAACGTTATTTTGGAGCAGTTACGTCATTTTATTGAATCCTTATGCTGGCAAAAGGAAAGCGTCAGCTCTAACTTTGCTTAGTCATAGGCAAAGAAATAAAATGTTCGGGCATCCAGACCTGGAGCAGCCAGTGACCATGTTAATCACAAAGAGCTTTCTTCTGAAGTAAGGAATCTTATGAAAAAATAACTAAGGGTTCTCCTAAACCCCTTTGTAATAAAATGCAGCAAAATCTATATTTTTAGGTTTCTATTTGATTGTTCGATCAAAATTTCAAGCCCCAAACTTGCTATTTAGCTGCTGAAACGACTTGATTTAGAAAAAGGCAAGCATTTTAAACTTAGGGCAAGAAAAGCAAAAACAAAAAACCAACAAAAACAAAACAAAAGGAGCCTGCGCTGCCCAGAGGCCTCACCCAGGCAACACCTCCATCACACACCAAGCACTGTCCCCGGACTCCGAGGCACGACCAAGCGGAGCTTTTTGGTTTGATTCTCGGGTTTGTTTTTTTTTTTTTATTATTATTATTATTTTTAATTTTTTTGAGGCATTTTCCTCAGGTTTCTTCACCCCCCGCCCCCAGCTGCGCGCGCAGCGTCCCATCAACCGCCAGCCTCGCGCCCCTTAATCTGCCCAGCAACCGCTCCCCGCGGCAGCCAATGGGAGAGCAGAGCGGCCCCGTTCCCCTTCCCGCTCCCACCCTCCCCTTCCCCCGGTGTCACAGCAGCCGCGGTGGGAATGCCCGCCCTCACCTCCGGTTTTATCCCCTCCACCCCAGTATGGGGATGCTGTCCCGGTGCCCCGAGCCGTGCTGGCAGAGGCAGGCTCAGATCTCCCCCTGCCCAGGCAGCTGAAGGGTGGTGCAGCCATCCCTTCTCACACCCTCGTGTGTGAGGAAACGCGCACCCAAAAGCTCAGAGCCTGCCATGGCGGAGATGTCCGAAGGACCTTCCCCCTGGTCCAGTCAGCAAAAAAACATAGGGAAGCCACAAGTCTACAGCCGCAGCAAAAGCCATACCTTATTTCCAGGTTGAGCTGCTGGCTTGCTTCCCAAGAAACACAGGTTTTCTGCCTTCTCCAGAACTTCTCCTGGAAGAGCTGATTCTGACTGGAAAAAGGGCGGTCGCCCCAGCCCAGGAACCTGCTCCCAATGGTGCAGCAGACTTGGCTAATGAGCACTGTTAATTGATTGGGATCAGCTGGTGGGTGCTGCAGCCCTCAGAGGAACACAGACAGCCCCAGGTGTAAGGGATAAGTGATGGGGTGGGAGATCCTGGCTGGGAGTGCAAGAAGGACTTTAGGGGGGGAGGTTGTGATGGTGTCAGTTTTGGGTGTTCTCATGGTTTTGACTCTAATTAGTGCTCACTTAATGATGCAAGCACATCAGGCTTCAAAAGTAGTTCTGGACTGAGGTGATATGAAGGAAAATCATCCTCTGTCTTGCTCCTTTCTTGTCCTTTACAGAATCAACGTGCTTCTTGAGAGTACCAGGAATCTTAAAAAAGCCTCTGGGATTCTCCAAAGACTCAGCTCTGAATGCGAGATGTGACAAAAAACTGCACTGCTCTGTCATGTCTGTTTGCCTAAAGATACAGCTTCTGTGGGGAGGAACAGTCAAGAAAAAGATGTCTTTCAGAAACTGGTTGTGACTGACTATGTGAACTTAAAAATGGACTTCAGTATTCATGTACTAAACTTTATTTTTAATGGTAGAGGTTGGCGAGTTGTAAGAGATTCAGCAAGGGTCGGTGTCAGGTCCTGCTTTGGGGTTACAACAACTCCATACAACACTAGAGTCTTGGGGAAGAGCAGATAGAAAGTGCCTGGCAGAAAAGGATGGGGAGGTGTTAGTCAACACCTGGCTGAATATGAGCCAGCCACCTTGTGCCCAGGTGGCCAAGAAGGCCAAGAGCATCCTGACCTGGATCAGGAAAAGTGTGGTCAGCAGGACCAGGGCAGGGATCATCCCCTTGTACTCAGCACTGGTGAGGCAGCACCTCAAATCCTGTGTTCAGTTCTGGCCCCTCACTACAAGAAGGACATTGAGGTGTTGAAATGAGTCCAGAGAAGGCCAACAAAACTGGCAAGGGTTCTGGAGAACAAGTCTAATGAGTGGCTGAGGCAGCTGGGGTTGTTTAGTCTGAAGAAGAGGAGGTTGAGGCAAGACCTTGCTCTTTACAGCTACCTGAAAGGAGATTTTAGCCAGGTGGGGGTCGAAGATTAAATGGCCTTAAGTTGTGCCAGTGGAGGTTTAGATTGGCTATTAGGAAAAATTTCTTCACCCAAATGGTTGTCAGGAAATGAAACAGGCTGCCCAGGACAGTGATGGAGTCACCACCCCTGTAGATAGTTGAAAGCTGTGTAGATGTGATGCTGAGGGATGTGGCTTAGTGGTAGACTTGGCAGGGTAAGGTAATAGTTGTATTTGATGAACTTAGAGGTCTTTTCCAACCAAAACAATTAAATGACTCTTTTGCAAGAGCAGTGTAAAGACAACTTGAAAGTGGGCATGTAAATATACTGAATTTGTATTATTTTACAATAATGTCGTGAAAGGCCTCTAAATTGGACATGGAATATTTTTGCAGTAAGCATTTCTATGAATTTCAATAACCATCGTTTCCCACAGATAGGAATTTTTATGGAAAGTTGCACGTTTCTGAGCTTCAAATGCTGTGTGTGCTTAGTTAACAGTTTTATGAGCAGCAAAGATGTGGTTGCCATCAGGTGTCATTTTCTGCTGTGCACTCTTCTTTAACTTCACAGCAAGTATAAAGGTCGTTCTCAGAAGAAAATCACCTTTCCACTGAGAATTACTCTTTTTTTGGTATGTTCCCTCTTTCTGTTCTGATGCTGTTAATGTCCAGATTCTGTCCAAGGTGACTTGAACATCAAGTGCCTCTTCTCTTGTTTTGAATAATAAAGGATCTGCAGGCATAATGATCTGTTCATGCTTTTGTGCATATTTTGGTGAAGTGATTTTTCCTTTTGTATGACTCCTCCAATTTTACTAATTTTTTTGTCAAATATTCAGTTACAATTAAGGCTGAAATAAAGAGTGATGCTGTTAAAACTATACAGTGGTTACCAAAGAAGCTAATACTTGAGACGAGCTTGTCCAGTCCATACACTCTATTTTCTGTAATTTTCAGGGTTCTTCAGATTTAAATAGATTCTTGGGTAACTGTAGCAACTCTGGAAAAAAATCTCATGGATAGTTAGTGAATGTCTCTGCTCAATGAAAACTAAAAGGGGAACAAGATACTAAGATGTATAAGGAATGAGACAGTCCTGGTTTGAGAGGACCAGGGTAGAAAAAACCTGCCTGGGACACCACCAGCAACTGCTAGGCTATTGTTTAGGGGGGAAAAAAAACAAACAAAAAACCCCAAACATAAAAGGTGGGCTTTTTTTACATGAGACACAGAAGGCAGTATCTTAAAAGTAAAAATATTTCAGGTATTTTCATATATCTCATAATGCTATGGGAGATTTGCCCTCTGTCTCTGTGCACATATATAGAAACTATATTATAATGTGAATAAGCCAAGTAAATAAATCCTTCCTGAGGGAGGGAGGTTAGAAATAGCAATGATAATGGATTTTCGACGTGCAGGGCTGGTAACTCCATTACTGAGTGATGTAAATGAGATTAGAATTTAGTCCAAGGTTCTCTTCTCCATTTCTAAACTGGTTACCTCCCACTATGGCAGATGTGAATACATATGGGAGGAAGAACAGAACAGATCCATCTAGTGGGAGGACAGGAACAGTATATGTGTTGCTGTATTGTATGGGACCACAAAGCAAAGATAAATTTTTCACGCAGAACATGGACATATGTCTATGTTTCATGTATGAGTTATCTTGCATTTTTAATAAAAATTATGTTTAAAATCAGATAGGGTGATACCGCATAAAGATACGATAGAGTAAATTCAGAATTTACACCATCAGCTAGTCTTTAAATCAACACTTTCTGCTATTTTAGATTTATAGCTAATGTTATCTTTAATATTTTTCTATGTTTGAGCTTGGAGTCCTTTAAATATTTATATAATAATTCATATAAACTGAAATATTTCTAATAAGAAATAGGGCACCACAGAACTTATTTATTTCTACAATTCTTCATCCTCGTCCTGTCTGTGTTCTCACTCTTAACACCCACAGTAATCTTTATTTTTGCAGTCACTACTTTTTGAGGAACACATTTTCCAAAGCAAGTTAATGATGATCATTCATTGTGATGCAATTTTGTTGCTGTTTGTGTCAAATAGTAACAAGCTATCTTTACAGCAAAAAAGAGTTGAACATCATGGTGGATCAACATCCAGAAAGTTTCTGCCTTGTAAAAATAGGTAAATTATGCAAAAGCAGGTCTTGCCAGAAGGGTGAGAGACTTCAAGTAAGTGAAGTGAGAAGCAGACCTCGTTCTTGTGCAGTTTTTAACCTGTTAGGAAATTCCAAAGAGAAAGTACTAGCTAATCTGAAAATAAGACAGCTCCACAAATATGCAGTAAGCATTTACTGAGCTGTTTCCTTTGCCAGTGTGAATGTCCAGCAGTCTGGCACATGGGAGTCAGCCGTGTCTGGATGAACATTTAAAGCCACGTGGGTTTCATGAATACTTTAACCAAATTTTTCACGTGTCTATCCAAAGCACAAATAGTAATTCAGCCCCTGGTTTGTCCCTCTCTGTGCTCCTGCAAAAGATTTTCTCAAGATGGATCAACTGCTGCCATGGAAGAGATTTTTTCAAGGATGAAAAATCAGACTCAGACTGTTCCTTCCAAACAGGCACAGCCTTGCAGGTAAAGAATGAAGATGTAAGATGTTGTAGGCATACTGGAGGGTGTAATGCTCCCCCACTCGTGCTGTTTTCCAAGAACTTGAGTATACACAGCAACATTTGACACTGCAGACAGTTTAACATTCACCTGAAAACCATTATTTGTATGCAGTCTTACCTGGGCACTTTAGATCTATGATCATTGGGGTCAAGAGTACATAAAGAAACAACAAAAAGTTCATTATGGTCCTGTAGGGGAAACTAAACAGTTAATTTGGTCTTGCATTATATTCCTAGTAGTAAGAAAAACCAATTCAATGGGGAGCAGCTCTGGTTTCCTGGGAGTCCATCACTGTAACATTAATAAAACAATGTATTGATTTTATTTTCTGAGTCACTGAGCTGGTTCTGTGGCATGTTTCCCATGAAGCAGAAGTTCAGAAGAGTGCTGCAAACTGTCACAAGAAAAACCGAGGAGACTGGAAAAAAGGAAAACCAGGTAAAAACTTTAAATATATAGAGAGTCAAAGGCCTAATTTGTTTCCTGGTGTAAGTGTGCAAAGGAAAGGCTTCAGTTTAACAGCTTGGACAGAACTGCAAGCTACCGTTCTGTTTCATTCCACTGCTGAAATGTGAGCCCATTTTGCTGCTCATTGCATTAAAAGGAAAAGGAAGATCTGCTCTGGGGATGGTCACTGGACACCCTTCAGGGCCACAGTACAGCAAGGCCCACAGTAAGCAAAAGACAGCTGAAAGTGACCTAGAGGACAAGACTTCTTATTTCATCCAAAAGTGCAGTAACAGTCTAAACTTAGTGATGACTTAGAAACAGAGAGAAGGCCAAGAAAGAAGGAAAAATAAACAGAAAATCTAAGTAAATCTAGACCACCTCAGCTACTGTGGAAATGAGACCTTTGTTTAAGATGCTTCTGGTCTGACCTGCACAGGGTAAATTATTTATTAAGAAAAACTGGTAAAAAAGTTATGTGAAAAAAAAAAAAATTAAGATCATGGTAATCAGCTGGCAAATGCTTGCTATATAGATTTGCAGTGTAGTTTTCATTATAATATTCTTTAAAATGGTTGAGTTGAACCAAACTGACTGAGGACTAGTTTATTTGTCAAGACCCAACATAATAAATTCTTAACAGTTCTAGGTAACTGCCCATACGTTGTATGGGTGTACTGTGTGCTGTCAGCTGGTAATTATTTGTTCAGAAGACTACCAGTATTTTTCAGAGCTGCTAATATCACCTAAATTTAAATAATTATCTTAACCTCCTTACATTATTTATACAGTCTAGAGGAAAGAAATGTGGGACCTCCAAAAGAAAATTCATAGCAAGAACTTAGTTTTGCATTTTGGATTGTCTTCTGGAACATCCTCTCTATATTGGCCATATGGTAAACTGAGGGAAACTATTCTTGTAATTTAGATATTTGAGTTAGGTGCCAAATGGCAAGATGCATAAATATCACCATTTTGCTTCTCTTTAAATGCTTCCCTCAGGATCTCATTTGATCTTGGGAGTAATGTACTATTTTCAAAGTAGTAGGATTAGGAATTTAGCAAAAAAGTGGGCAAGATTATAGAGAGAGAAAATATGAGAAGGAATACAAAATGGAACTGGCAAATAATTTAGCCATTTTTCTGTGTTTTTATTCCAACCACTTATTTGTATATAATTAAACCAGGACAAGCAGTTGTATTTTCTATCAAGACACTGTTGGGTTTTTTTTTATATCTGCCCACTTGTGAAATAACAAATGCCAAATTTTTTAGATGGTAACAAAAATATCTTTCATCCTGAAACCATCTTCAAGTTAAAATAGAAGCCAGAGAGGGTAGCTATGATATATGCAATTCTCTTTAAAGATAATATCTCACACCTTTTTAGTTCACCTGGTTAAAAAAAAGTTTAAAATGTTTGGACTTACTTGGTTCAAATGAAAACTGCTGGTTTGATTCCTGCCATTTCTGAGATTCAGAAGTATCTTAAGCCTTGCCTCAAATCTCTTCATTTCTTCATTATTTCTTGTAGCTTCTCCAGCTTCTAATTTTCCACATAAAATTGTATTTTCATTAATAGTTATGACATAAAGTGGAGGTTTAAATAAAGGGTAGGTAGCAGGCACAAATTTTTAACAACAAGGGTAATTGGCCATTCAAACAAGCTCACATAAACTGTGGAACATTCCTATCTCTGTCCTCAAAGCAGTGCTAGAAGACGTGTTATGAGAATAGTAACTATTAAAGGAATTAAAAAGTTAAACTATCTAGATATTTTTGAACCTGTCTAGGGCTTAGATAAAAAGTGAGCCAGCTGAGCAGAATCTTCACTGGTGTGAATCCAGATGGTGCCCCAATTTCCCAAAGGAGACATCAGTGTCTGGCCTGTTGTATCTGTTCACATAAGGATAAAAAGAGGACAAATATTAAACCTTATTAAAGTAACCCATATAGACCCAATAAGCTAAAAATGTTGTTGATGAAACAGCACAATGTTCCCTCCAGATGCCAATTTGCAGCATACATTTGTGTTCACTCCCCTCTTTTCTAACCAGAACTGGTAGTTGTGACTGGAGAGAGAGCACAGAGCAGAAAAATAGTCCTGGAAATTGCAAATTAATCACTTGCCGACTCAAACAACAATTTAGCTAAACAAATACAGTTATCAATGGGAAGAAAAAAAATATTCCTTAAATACTTACTGAAAGCTATGGAGAGAATCATGTATAATCTTATTATAGAAATTATGGAAACCCCTCCTTCCTTTAAGCCTTTCACTAATCTCTGGAGAGAAAATGATGCTTACATTGGACTAGAGACTGATGAGATTTCTCTCATGAGATATTTTGATTACTTTATCATTTCTAACAGGTATAGCATATTTATATTTTCAAATATTAGCCAGTTTCATTACTAAACTTTTCCTAAAACCTTTATTGCATTTTTATTTATAACAAGGGTCAAAAGAAAGTAGGAACCCTAGGTTCAAAAGAAAGTAAGAATTGGAAAGAAACATGAGAGGTCAAGGGAGAGGGAAAAGACTGAAAATAGCTTGATATAAGTAAATGTAAGAAAAATGGGGGTTATTTTAATAATCTGGTATCTGGCCCTGAAATGTGTAAAATGGAGAGACCAGAATTCTTTGTAGAAAAGTGTACAGCTGTTTCTTTAGACATGAATAGCTCGGTGTGCAAAATAGTGGTTAACAGGGCATATAATGTAAAAATCCAGCTTCCAGAGCAGATGGCTTTATTTACCATGTTTAGAAACCTGACATGGGGGAATCTTCCCCTTGAAGCACAGTTGTGTGTGCTGCAAAATAATGAGATCTGGGTCAAAAATCAGACTGCCCTAACACTTAGTGCCAGTGTTTATGTAAGATTGTCACAATCTGTCCAAAGCAGAAAATTATGCCAATAATTAGTCTTATTTAGTGTGTGATGTTTTCCATCCTAAACTAATTGTGACCATGTCTCAACTGGAATATCTGAAAGGGAATCTTTAAAAGGTGCTATAGCACAAGGGCACCCAAACAACTAATGAAAAAGAGGGACTGGAGTCTGTGTTATCTGATGGGGAGACTGGTTTGTCTGGAGAAGAAAATGGCCTTTATAAAACAGAGATGTTTCTGGAGTTCATAGGTATCCTGCAGTCCTGGCTGAGCTGCTAGGAGCTGATCTCCCTTTAAAACTCCTTTTGCTCCCAAGTTCAGGTTATCTCCATCATGTTCATACGGTAACAAATAGTAATTAGTAAAAAAAAAATAATATATATAATGGATCTTGAGAGTTGTGGGGTTTTTTTTCAGATTTCCCTAAAACCAGAAGTAGCTTCTAATGCAATTAAGGCCACTGACCATTTCCAGGATGTGATTTGAATTCAATCATAAGCCTGTCCTAAACTCTGCTTTCCTGGTGTGAGCTTCAAGGGAGGGTCATTACCACAGAATAACAGCACTGGTCTTACTGGACTTCTCAGGCAGATCATCAAACAGTGAACCCAGAACAAGAAAAGAGCAACAGAACTAGTAGATAAAAACACAGAGAGTTAGGATGTTCTTCCACAGTACTAGTTTCTGCACTAGCAAACAGTGATTAACCTGGAACTGTTACTAATTGTAAATAGGAATGAACCAAACAAAACTTTTATGCACTTACATAACAAAATGTTTAAGGAAAGTGAAGGAAAAAAGGAAAAGAGGGAAAAAAAAAAAAGAAAACAGAAAAAAAAAACCAGGAAAAAAAAAAAACAGAAAAAAAAAGAAAATTAAGAAAAAGCAAGAGGAAAAAAGAAAAAGAACAAAAGAAGAGAAACAAAAAAAAATAGTGATACCAGCACTTCTATCTAAAGAGTCATTGTTATTATATAGGAAACTGAAAAAAGGCTGCTCAATAGTGTTGTCTTAAGCTAGAAAAATTGTTTTATTCAAGCTTTCACTGAACAGCATAATCAGGATTTTGGGGGTCTTCTGATAAAATAAATTAGAACAATTTTAAACCTATCTTTTTAAAAATAAGTGTATGTTGCAAGGCCTGTCAAGCTTATTAATGTTACTTTGGGGGTTTTGTGTTGATTTGCTATAAATTCTATGTTGCTGTAGCACTTAGGGCCAGGCTTTTTTTCCATATTTTTTATTAATTGTGGCACTAATTTCCGTGCCTGATTCTCTCATGTTTCTCCTACCAAAAGTTTGGTGGCTCTCTGGTTTTTATGCTGCTGATTGTCCAAGCTGTGCAAATTGTGTCTTTTGCTCCTTTGAAGTCTTAGAGAATTTTACTCCATGAGTTTGTTAATAGGCAGCTAAAGCATTCTAATGGTGATTTTTCAGTTATTTGATAACAGTTCTAAAACAGAAACAGTCGTTTTGAGTTTGGGTAACTACATACAGCATCAATTTATTTCTAGGAAGACTTGGGGGCCACCAAGAAAAACAATTCTGTGTCCAGAAAAAGCACCAAGGCTCATGGAGGGCCTGGAGCACAATTCCTGTGAGGAGCAGCTGAGGGAGCTGGGGGTGTTTGGTCTGGAGAAGAGGAGGGGAGAGGAGACCTTAGAGCTCTCTTCAGCTGCCTCAAGGGAGGTTGGAGTGAGGAGGGGAACAGCCTCTGCTCCTTAGGGACTGTGACAGGAGCAGAGGGAATGGATGGAAGCTGCACCAGGGAAGGTTTAGGCTGGATGTTAGGAAATTTTTTTTCAGAGAGGGTTGTCAGGCATTGGAATGGCCCAGGACAGTGGTGGAGTCACCATCCCTTCTGAAGGTATCTAAATGGCATATGGACATGGTCCTTAGGGACATAGTTTAGTGCTGAGCTTACAGTGTTGGTGAAAGGTTGGGGTGGATGATCTTGAAGGTCTTCCAACCAAACACATTCTGTGATTCTGTCATTTCCTAACAAGGAAAATTTAAAAAAATATAAATCAGATACCTGTTTTTGAAAAGACAGACACCCAATTAGTGGGTATTACAGCCAAAGTGCTTCATCTTTGCCTCCACCTGCATGGTGGAAGAAATTCTAGGAGGAAAAAAAGGAAGGGGACAAATAGAGAGGAGACATTAGGTTTTCATGTCAGTAATAATATTATTTTGCTTTTGAAATTTTTCCTGACAGCAGTATCATCTCTTCAATGAAGTAAAGGAAGTATTAAGTTCCTCTGTGTGTTTTTTCTCTTAATATTACTTCCAAGCAGGTTTCCTGCTGAGCTGGATTTTGTGTCTTTCGTTGGCCACATCTGCCAATTGTGTGGAAGCATATGTGCAAGATTAGTGGCACTGAGGAGAGGCAGTGAACTGGCACCTCATTAATTTTCCACGGCCAAGCTGTTAGTAGGATGTACAGTGGAGCACTGACCCTTGTCCTCTCTGCAGTCTCTGAAGGGCAGGTGAAAGCTTAGTGCTGCACCTGTAAAATCAGAAAGAACCTCTGCACATCTGGGCCTGCAATAATAAAGTGAGATGGGGATTGCAGAGGTGAGCTGAAGTTTCTGCTCTGTGGGCTTTGTTAAAGCAGCAGCAAGGAACATGTTTAGGTTGTTGAAAAATGAATCAGTGTGATTGGGAAAGTAGGCACAGAAAAGAATATATTCTGACCTACAAAGCCCCATGTTTATGTTCAGAACATTAACCAATAGCATAAACCAGGCTCTCCAGAAAGTTCCTAGATATTGAACACTGCTACAGCAATATGAAATTATACTAGGTACTGGGATAAGCAAGAGATTGAGGTTGTTTTCATGAGTTCTGTACCAAAACCAAAAGCTTACTGTTGTTTTGGTGGTTCTTCCTTGAACAACAATTGATTAAATAAAAGTTTCAGTATTACCTCATCATTTTTTTCCAAAAGGACAGGATTTTATTCGATGGCGCCATAGTGTCCACGGACATAAAAATTCAGAAGTCATTAAGATCATGAGTCTAACATCTGAAAGAGTCCTGTGGGAAGGTGTTTCAGGGTTTGAGGTGTGCTGACAGTGATGGATGGATAACCACGTCCTAGATCCTCTAGAGTGACTTGTCACTGTTTCAGAGAAACCACAGTTAACAGAAGGTATGTGTGGAAAGCCAATACCCTGTGGACAAGTTCATCCCTTCTTCTTGGTGGAGATCCAGCCACCTGTCAGGGAGAGGAAGTGCTGTCCTACCTGCTGGGATTTAGCTTTGAAAACTGCCATCCTTTCTGTGCCCTGGTGCTTCTGTCACTGAGATATCAAAACAGGCTGATATTTTTAGGCTGATATGGTTCATCCTGCCAGCACTGCTCACCTAGGGCAGAAAACCCAGAGTTGAATGGATGTGACACCCAACACATCTGCCTGGAACTAGGAAGGGGTATTACAGACCAAGAGTTGGGTTTGGTGGGTTTTTTTAGTTTAACACGTCATTAACAAGAAACAAGCTTTGCTTTGAAAGAAAAAGGGAGACTTAAACATTGACTTAAACATTAAAATTGTTTTCCATCATTGAAGTTACATAATTCTCTCCTCAGAAGCTTTGATCATGTGTAACCCTGTTGAAAGGCTGAATTATAATCAGTGTCACATACATTATGTTGCAATGTTGTAGCACTAGTGCATGACAGAATTTTATTTTCCATTAATTCACTCTTTGCTGGAAATATAAACAATCTATATGCTTAATAGTCCAAAAAATGAATGTTGCTGCTTTCTAAAATTGCCTGTTAATGAGAATTTTGCTTGCTATTAAAAAAATCTAAGTGCCAAAGGACTATCTTTCCAATGCTGACATTCCTGTTTTCAACACCAACAGTGTTGAACAATCAAAACAAAATCATCCCAGACACTGCTTTGAGTAAAAGCAACAATGATTTTTAACTGATCAAAATGGATGTTTACAGCATCTGTGGAAGCAGGGCTGAATTTGAAATTGCTTTTCACTGAACTATGAACAATTTTGTATCTGGTGCAGCGAGTGCAGCAGCGATTGTGGTGCAAACCCAGACATGGAACAAAGAGAGGTTTTTCCCAAGGAAAAATCCCACTGCTCTAAAAAGGCTGAGATTTAGTACAAGGAAAAAAAAGATAGTCAAAAAGTTTGCATTGACTTGAGTCACAGAATCCATGCATCTACTCAAGAAAAGTGAGAGGTACAAGAAGACAGCACTTTGCTTTCTCTTCTGAGCTTTCAGAGGTGCTGGTGGCACCTGACATTAGCTGACATTAGGCTGGCTGTCCCCTCTAAAAATCACGACCACACATTGTCACTTTCATCACCAACCCATTGAAGCTGCACACTTGCATTGCTTGCAGCCTGTATCTGATGGGAGCATACAGAAATACTACAGCTAAAACCACTTCATTTTATCCTTCTGATGTCCTGTGGTGGTGTTCTCTCACAACTAGAGAGAGGTGGGGACTAGAGAGCTAAAGACACTTGGGTAGTTATGTTTTAATTGTGTGTTAAAATGGAAAAATAAAAGCAGAAGCAGAAATTAAATTTAAGAGTAAAAAAAAATGAGTATACCTCCATTCAGTTGTAAGTTAAAATGTATACACAAAACTTTCTTTGGTGGCAGTAGCTGTGGCAACTGATGGAGAGGTGTTCTGTTGGACAACTCATGGGCCTGAGTGGGTCAGATAAGTGATTTGAGGTGACACACTTTGGAAATGATGACCTTCTGGCCCTGGCTGAAGCACATGAAAAGGCAGGTATCTAATCCTGCTTTGTTACAGTTTGTCTCCATACCTGTCAGCCTGGCACACTTCATAAGTAGCTCATTTGAGTCAGGGAGGAGGAGGAGACAAAATCTCCTTTCTTTTTCACTTGATAATGCATTTCAATTCTTTGTCAAAGTATTGAGATACCTTTTTTACACAGCCAGTTGTGTTTGTTTTGTAGAAAAGCTTCCTTTTCTTACATTGATACTGGGCAAAAGCATAGAAATAAAACATTTTTTGATACTGTCTTGTCTTAAATGGAAAAATATCCCAATATTCAGTCTGAAAAAAATTCTGCAGGCAAGCATGTCATCTGCTTTCGTTCTAGCAAAATCTACTGAAGGTATTATACACAGCTAACTAGTGTGTTTACAGGAACAGAGCATTTTTTTACTATTATTTGTTTGCTCCTGTTCCCATGATGCTGTTGTGGTGGTTTGTCTGAACAAGGAAGCTAATGAAGGGAAAGTTATATGAAAGTAAGCAATGTCTTCTTTATTATTATTTATGCTGAAAACAAAAAATAAAGCATAAAACTGTGATGTGTTTTTTTAAAAGTTCACTGAAGCTGCATTAGTAAGGATACATGCTGGGGTTTTGCAGTCAGTGAAGTTCAGTATGCAACATCTAATAATGTACCTACTGGAGATGCTCAGGTATAATTTAGGAAAGCATATATTCCCAGCACACCACTGAGAACAGTATAAAGAAATTCTTTCATAGTTTAATTTCCAGAATATCTGCTTGTACGAACTGTGCACTGCTTCATTATGTATGAAAATGTATTTTTTCCCTAGAAGCAATCACATCATAACACATACAGCGTGCAGACCTTAACTATACAGAAATAAATATTCCCAGAAGGGCTTGCTACTGAGGCTGTATTTTCTGATATTCAAAAATACACTCTCATGCTCTCTTGTTAGATCTCAAATTTCATTATGCACCTTAAAAATAGAGGATAAGGAACCAAGCCAGCTTCTCAGACACTGAGAAACTCATGCCCACAGCACATGGAATTAATGGCTGAGAAAGTCACTAGAAAGGTGTCCAGTCATTAACACTTCATTTGTCATCATACCAGTATTAATTTGTATCATGCATGAATTCTAACTACAGTGTGAGCTTCTTTCCTGCACTGCTTCATAATATTAAGTTTAATAAAACTGGATTTCGTCAGTGTTACAAGGTTAGTTCACAAACTGAACCAAAAATTAAATCAGTTCAACCAGGAACAAAGATATTTGATCCATTTTTCTTGCTTAAGCAAAAAGGTCATTTGCACACAAAATACTTTGGATGAGCTGGAACAAAACAGACTGGTCTCAGAAACTGCAGTGTAAGATTAGATTTTGCAAAATAGCAGGAGGAGGAACCACTACCACCTCTTTCAGCATTTGATAGCTCACACTATAGATCTTCTATCTCATCTCCTTCGTCTAAATTTCCAGGCACTGTAGCTAAAAGGTACTTTGAGATGAGGATGATGAAGGAACTAGGCAGAAGAAGGGCTCTTTAGCTGCTCTGCAGTAACTGGGGAGATTGCAGTGACCAGTTCAGTTCATTCACCAGGACAAGGGGAGCAGATGCTGGGGGGGGTTCAGCTGCCAGGTGAGAAAGTGGTTGCTGTGCCTGTCAGCTGAACACCCCCTGTGCTCTGCCTGTGCCCCAGTGTCACTGGGAGGCGGGGACACTGCTACAAGTTGTCCAGGGAAGCTGTGACTGCTCCATCCCTGGAAGTCTTCCAGGCCAGGTTGGACGGGGCTTGCAGCAACCTGGTCTGGTGGGAAATGTCCCCACCCATGGCAAGAGGGTTGGAACTTTAAGGTTTCATAGAATCATAGAATCACAGAATGGGCTGGGTTGGAAGGGACCTCAGAGATCATCAAGTCCAACCCTTGATCCACTACCGCTGCGGTTCCCAGCCCATGGCACTGAGTGCCACATCCAGGCTCTTTTTAAATATCTCCAGGGATGGAGAATCCACTACTTCCCTGGGCAGCCCATTCCAATGTCTGATCACCCTCTCCGTAAAGAAATTCTTTCTAATATCCAACCTAAACTTCCCCTGGCACAACTTAAGTCCATGCCCTCTTGTCTTGTTGAAAGTTGCCTGGGAAAAGAGCCCAACCCCCCCTGGCTCCAGCCTCCTTTCAGGGAGTTGTAGAGAGCGATGAGGTCTCCCCTGAGCCTCCTCTTCTCCAGGCTGAACACCCCCAGCTCCCTCAGCCTCTCCTCACAGGACTTGTGCTGGATCCCTTCACCAGCCTGGTTGCCCTCCTTTGGACCTGCTCCAGGACCTCAATCTCCTTCCTGAACTGAGGGGCCCAGAACTGGACACAGGACTCAAGCTGTGGCCTCACCAGGGCTGAGGGTTTCTTCCAACCCAAATCATTCTGTGATTCCATAGCCATAAATTGATGCATGATATAAACTGCAGACATCAAGGAGGGAAGGTAAGCCCTGCATGAAAAGACTTGACAATTATTTTGCTCATCTGCTATACTGCTGTCTGCAATGAAGATGAATTACCAAGTGCTAAAGACTAACAGCCTGGAAGAATGAGGATCCTAGTACCTGGAGCTCTATTTCTAAGGGCAAGGAAATTGAAATTGAGCTGCTGGATTCTGTCCTTGTAACCTGGTTGTCTAAGAGCATCCTGTAGCACAGTGTAGTGGTACAGATGTTAAAAAGCTGAAAACTCAGATTAAAAATACTGAAAGTAAGGAGAGGCTGTACAAATCAAAACTACATCATATTGAAATATGCTGAGGAGGAAAGCAATGATGTCATTAAAGTACTTCAATTTTTTTAATAGAAATAATGAGGTCAACACCAGTTGCTATGTTCATCACAAAAAAAAAAAGGCATTTAATTGTTAATTAAATAAAAAATAAATTCAAAGCAGATGTTTGTAATCACTCTTTCATGTAGACAGCTATAGTGAAATAGTAGCCTCAACAAACAGAAAAAAATTGACTAGCTCATTCAAGAAAATAACTAAAAAGAAAACAGATAAACAAATGGAAGAACCTGGATGTATTCTTTTTAGGTGCCTGAATTACAGCAATTTTTTAAAAATGCTTTTTCAGGTCTCACTCTGCCTTTAGTTTCCATAAATTAACAGTACACATTCTGGCAGAAATAAAACTATATTACACACTTGCCTCAGAAAATATAGGTAAAATATGTCTCCTCAGCCACACAAATCCAGACTTCTGGTTTACCAGTTCTAAGGAAAGGCCGTGAAAGCAGATTTCTTCCAAGCATTCCTAACAAAAAGAATTATCAGTCTTCTCTGAGCACTATGTCTCTCTCAAAATGAGCCTCTGAAATGGACATCCTGAGCAAGTGGATAAATGAGCAAAATTCCCTGAGCAAACTTCTGTAAACCAAATAAACTAAATAACTGTAATTGTAGTTCATTTCCTGTGCCAATCAGTGGCATTTCTCTGTTTATTTTACACTGAAGTCACTTAATGCTATCAATGTCCACTTATAAAGGTTTAGAAGACAAGATACAGTCTGCTCCAGAAGTGATGGCAGTTTCCATGAGAACAGTGTGATTTTCAGTACAGAAGAAAGAAAAGATCAGTGTTTTAATGACAGAGCAGATACTGAGACGAATGGCAACAGGTTAACAAAACCTGCTTGGATTTCAAAAGGAGAGTGCACAGATTTTAAGAGCAGACTGAACTTCCTCTGGCTTCTTCACTGTCTCCTTATCAAGCATCAGGAACTGTTCTCTTTGGCTCACATCTCCTCTACCCAGCAGAAACACTGAACAACAAATTCAGCAAATACTAAATAACATCCAACAACTCTTTGAGTTTTACACAGTCGTAGGTTCAGCCTTTTCCATACAATTAGGCCCTGTAAGGAAGGAAGAAATGCCAGTGGCCTCTCCTGTATTGAACTCACTTCAGATCTTTCCCAAGGTCAAGAATTTTTGCCATCATACTTCACAGAAGGAACACACTGCTTCTTCCAGGTCCTGGGGATCAGATGATCCCATCCCATTGCCTCTACCACTCTTGGCCTTCCAGGGCATACCCCAACACCACCAAAATACAGAGAAGTTTCAAATGACAACTTACTCCCTAGAGTCTTCCTCTGAAAAGAAGTCCTCTTTCCCAGGGTTAGTAATGATATTCTGACATGCAGAATACTTGGCATATTCATGTAGATGCCAAGAGAAAAATTCAAAGAATTCATTTGAAAATTAAGTTCTAAAATTTTCCCTTGGAGATGCAAGGAAAAATGTTTTGTTGTCTGCAGAATATCAAGAGCATCATTGCAATTTCTTTGTTTTACTGCTCTAAAATTACCATCTGATAAGTTTTAAAAGTAATTTCAAATGGAACCTGAATACCCAAAGGAATTAGTGTATTACTGTGTATTATTATTAGTGTAATACTGTGTATCACTGTGCCAGAGTTCTGCTCAGTGTGCCCTTGCACACTATCAACGGGATTTTTTTGGCATCTGCTATGTCAGCAAAAAGTCAGTCCTACAGGTTGTGTGTTTCTTATCAGGCCTTAACCTGCATTTTTTTTTCTCCATTTGAATCTTCATGATTGCTCTTTGGCTGTCTGCAAGGAATATTTGCATTGCATGAATAAAACTATTCAGGAGATTGAGTCCATTTCACAGTTAAAGTACCTTAACTTGGTACCTTTTAACGTCATTATTCTGGTGGATAGTATTCTTCAGGCTTTTTTATGATAATTTTTCTATTTTAAATAATTTCCCCCTTATTTACAGTATTTTATTGAAAGTGGGTAGAAGAAGAAGGCAAACAAGGACAAAAGTCCAGTGGTGCCCACACCTGCAATTACAGGAGATGATGGTGTGCATGTGATACTTCAATGCGATCTTTTCCTAGTTCTCTGGAAGAATTAAGAAGCTTTCCACTTGCCTACTAAAGCAGCTTGGTGAATGAGGCTTTCCAAAAGAGTGAAGATTTGATTAAATTAAGAAATAAAAGCAGGCATCAGAAACATGATCTGCTTTCTCAGCATCCTTTCAAGAAAACCTAATGTCCACATTGGCTGTTGCACCTGTCAAATGTGCCCTGGACATGAGCCCCTCACTTCTGGTGGCCTTCCTCAGGTTGTGTTTCAGGACTGGGGTGTGAGGTGACCTCTCTGACCTCTCTGGCCAAGCTTGACAGGGACACAAGAAGCTCAAAACATCTCCAGGAGTGAGTAGCTCCTGAAAAGAGGAAAGCAAAAATGCCCGCCAAAGGCAACCCCTGAACTAGCAGGGATTCTATCACAGGGTCCAAAAAAGTTCCTGTTGAGATGAAAACTGGAACACTGTCACTGCTTTCTTGCCCTGAAATCACTGATTTCATCTAAATCCCATTACACAGTCCTATTGGAATTGTAAAGGGTGGAAGCACAGGCAACTTCCAAAAAAAAAAAAAAAAAAAATTAAGATTTTCAAGATAGGGTTTATTGCTTTGTTCTACACCATTAATTATACATAGCATGCATCTGATCTGACAGTTTTGTAGGGCTTTGTATCTTTAGTGATTCCTTTCCCTAGAAGGGAGGAAAAAGAAATTAAAAACTTGCCAGGGTTAAAACTCAGGAGAACTGCCTTGTCAGGACAATTTAATTTATTATTTTTTTTTAACACTATATAGTTGCTGACCACAATTTTCAAAAGGAAAGTTTCTGGCTTAAACTAGGACCCTAAACTCACACTCCAGAAACTTAAATAAGAAGCTTGATGTAATTCCAGAAATGCCAGAGAAGTGCTGAATTTGAAAAAATCCAGTTTGACAAATCCAACCAGCAAACAGCAGATATAACATTTTCAAGTTTTCATGAGGATGTCATTGTTGAAAATGCTCTGATAAGCTGGAGAACAGAGCTGTGGTTATAGTACAGGAGTAAAAGGAAAATGGATAGTTTAGATTTAGAAGTTAAAATTGAGGTCTAGGAAAACTTGCTTCCCATATAAATCTCAATCTAAGTTTTGAAACATTACCTGTAAAATGGTAATAATATTTTTTCTGATTTCTGATAAGCTAAGAAGGTCTCCAGAGACCCAGTTTCCTTACTATGTTTATGAAATTTATATGCCAAGACACTACTTCAGTGTACACCAGAATAATATAACACCAGCCTTAAAACCAGACCTGATTACTGGAAGAAAAATTAGTTCATTAGTTCATCACCTCCTTAGTCCTTCCTCTCCCTGCAGGTTGGGTTCTCAGCCCTGGGAACAGGACCTGCAGGTTTCCCCCAAGCAGTATTTACCTCCCTCTTCCACCTACACTGATTATAAGTGAAAATATGTTACTCCAAGATTTTGGTGCAAGGGTGACTGTGGGCTTTGGTTCCTTTAGTTGTTTCAGGACCTTAAAACTGAGGAGAAATTGGCACTGTGACCTAACAGAGCAGCCTCCTGGTGCATGGCAGAAAGGTCCTGTCGGTGTCAAAATCTTTATGGGTGTTATTCTTAACTAAATGAAGAAACAAAAATAAGAAACTGATGTAAATCACCTCTTGACAAGATGAGGGGAGAGAAGGAACAGACAGATCTAAAAGCAGGTAATGGAAACTTCAGTGGGCTGATTGCCCAAGAAGCTTGGTCATTCTGCAATATAGATGTGTCCTTTAGGTGAACTTGAACATTAGAATAGGAAAAGCAGACCTCCAGAAGGTAGGATACCCATCTCCCCTTGAAGACCTCCATCCACTCAGCTTGGAGGATACCATACACAGATCAGCTCTGAGAAAAGATTGTAAGCACCAGTAAAAGCTGGGGAACAATAACTGCACTAAAGGTGTGATTTTGCAATGTGTGACTGTTCCAATGCTGGTTTGGCAGGAATACTCCCAAGCACCCCTTGTGCACAGAACTGCTAATAAATAGCTGATACCTCTGTGTGTCGATGGCTTACACCCCGGGTCTAGGAAACAAACCCCATCTGGGGACAGCACTGTCTCACCTGGTTTTGAGCACACCGGTCTATGGGAGAAATCTGAGACTTCATAACTTACCTCCCAAAGGTGCCACCTCTTCGTAAGAAGCTTGAAAATCATCAGGCTCTTGGTCCATAGTTTTGATTTAATTCAATCTTCCCCATCTGTGCTCTGCCTCTGCTGAAGAGCATCTCGGCATTGCCAGCTCCTGGTTTGCAGATCAGAGGAGGGAGCAGGAATCACTCCCAATAAGAGTTGGCACTTCCTCCCTGCACCTTGAAGCCTTCTTTTTGAAGCACCTAGCACCAGCCTTCTATAGCTGACCCTTGCTGCATTTAACAAGTAGCTTTTGTTTCAGCAGCTTCTCCCCTAATCTCACATCTGCGTGAAATTGTTGCTGACGAGGTGAGACCCTTTGTGGAGCTGCCTGCTGCAGAGGGCCTTTAGCTTAAATGAAAATGACAGCACTTCAGCAAGGCCTAACAACAATTCTTTGGCAGCATCTAGATTCCCAAAGAGAAGTAATTCTTGCTGCTGTCATAAAACATCGCTTTTTTTCAGCCTTCGGAACCATCTGGCACCATGGTGCAGGAAGGAGTTGCTGGCACCATCTACCGATAAAAGCCTTGAAGTGAAAAAATGGAGGGGATTTATTTCCTTAGGCTTTATCTCCAAAGGCAAAGAAAAGAAAAAAAAACAACCCAACTCCTTTAGTTGTGCACTAATCAGAGCCACAGTAATGACAGCTGTCCAGCTGTGCTGGAAGGGAGGGAGCCTGAAGGAGGAACTACAAGGTACAGCCTCACAGATGATACTTCACTGTTCTCCTCTCCAATCCTCACTGGGAAAACTCCATTGGGATGTGGGGCAATGAGAGAATAGTGAGAGCATCACAGCCAAGTGCTAGAAATACAGACACCTGACAGAGGACCTGCCTATCTGAGAAGAATTCCAGATATATCTGTGTCAACATTATAAAATAATTTAGGAAAATAAAAAAAAAAAAAAGGACTATGCAGTAGTACTGTGATTCACTCTAAGTCTGATCCAAATATCATCAAATAGGAACATCTTATTTGTTGGGGAGTAAAGTAAGCACCAGGCAAAGTGTATTGACAAGGAAGTTTGATTGTTCATAGATTGTTCCTTGGACAAGGAAGTTCATAGAAACTTTCCTGATATAACTGTAAAACTCTTTCCTTTGAGGGGTGGTGATGTAGTTGACTTAAACATTTTAAGTGCAGCCTTCTGGGTTTTTTTGAGCTTGATCTTTGAGTCAAAAATAACATAGAGACAAAGAGCATCTTAGTTTTAAGAAATCATATTATTCCCCCATTTTTCATTGATACTGATTGAAAGATAATTGTGAGTCTTGGATTAGGTTCTAACATCAGTAGAACAGATTAACATTGTCTTTTTCAATCAATTTCAGTTGTGTTTTCTGCATAAATCAAATCCAGAAGAGGTCTTACCTAAAACATTTAATTCCAATTCCTCACCTGACAATACAAAGAGACAGATCAAAAATATAGATTATCACAGGGCATCATTAAGAAATTCATCAACACCTATGTCAGAATCAGGATGAAGTAATCAAACTCACAACCAGACAAATCACGAAATCTGAATTCCCAAAGCCCTTGCCCCACTTCTCTTCCTGAACAGTTGCATGGGTCATCTCTATTCTGACCTACAGGACAAATGACAGCCTGAATCTGGTCTTCTCCCTAAATGTGAAGATGTCTGACCACCAGTCACTCTACTGAAGCGCATGTCCTGTTTGAGGCAGTGATCAGCAACTTTCAAGCCTGCAGACAATGATGCTGATTCATTACCACTTAATTCTTCACAAATTTCCTGCTATCCTTTACTGGAGAGAGGGCAGAAATTACAGCTAAATGCCAAAAAAGCAAGAACTGGTACAAACATAATGTAATGCACTAAAGTCCTGAGCCAAGATCTGTTGAACCAGCCAAATTGTATCCCAGTGAACTATTTGAAACCATAAAACCATCAGTTCTGAGAAGGTGTACTCTACATCTGTGCCCAACACCAAATACTGCCAAGAAGTCACACTATATTTCACTCTAAGTAACTCAGACATTTGGAAAGCTTCCCCAGACAGGACAGACCCCCTCTCTGCCTATTGCCATCAGCTAAGAACCCAACTATGCACCTATAATTCATTGCATTCACTTAGGTAGAGAAGCAAGACAAGAGGGCATGGACTTAAGTTGTGCCAGGGGAAGTTTAGGTTGGATATTAGAAAGAATTTCTTCACAGAGAGGGTGATCAGACATTGGAATGGGCTGCCCAGGGAAGCAGTGGATTCTCCGTCCCTGGAGATATTTAAAAAGAGACTGGATGTGGCACTCAGTGCCATGGGCTGGGAACCGCAGCGGTAGTGGATCAAGGGTTGGACTTGATGATCTCTGAGGTCCCTTCCAACCCAGCCAATTCTATGATTCTATGATTCTAAGATGATAATTATACCTAAAAAGTGGTGACCCAGTTCTGTACAGTCTCAAGAAACAGCCCCTTGAATCATCATTCTGCTTCCTTCAGGAGACAATTCTCCTTTTCTTTCTCAAGAGCTGTTTGTTGAAACCCATCCTTCAGATGATAGTTGCCATAGCTCTTGGTTTACAACTCGTGGTGAAATGACCACTCAGATGTAAGATCCTAAAGCTCCCCCTCCTTTGTTTTGTGTGCAAGGTGTGATAACTGTGCCACTGTTCTAGCACATCTATGTTACTAACTGCTGAGATCCAAGCAGCAACAAAATCCAAGTTTAAATTTGGAGGGTCCCCCAATAAAACAACACCAACAGACCTCTCCTTTTCCAGATTTCTCTGGTGTTCAGTGAGGGCGTTGCTTCTGGGGCCCCACAACCACCAGGCTTACAGATGAATCTTCATTTAAAAGACAATGTTTAAGCCTTCATTGCTGAACACCTGCAACCGACCTGTTTCTTCTTATGCAAGAGCAAAAGACCATCTCCTGACAGTTCTGACTTTCTCCAACTCCTCCAGGAAGTACCTAAGAAAAAAAGAAAACAAGAGAAAGTAAAATGGTTTGCCTAATTCTCTTTACATCAAAATAATGCCATTTCTCTTGTGTTTTATAATTTATTTATATCAGAATTAAGGTTGGAAACCAGAGTAAATAATCTGTTAGAGGTTTTTTCCCCTTCCTTTTACAATGCTGCTGCAAACAATATTATTTCTTGACAATTAGTGTTACGTTTGCTTCAGTCTCTTTGGCTTTTTACATGGTCAAGTATGTGTAGTAATGATGTTTCTCTGCATGATAAAGGCTAAATAGCTCAAATTTTGCATTTGGTTTCTTCACTTATCCTTAAAAGCTAATTGGTTTTTTGCTTTCCTCCATGCCCTACCCTGGATTGTATTAATCTGTGACTGCAGGAAGATAGTTTTAGACATGGTTTAGACATGGAAGATAGTTTTAGACATCTCTGAGGTCCCTTCCAACCCAGCCAATTCTATGATTCTGTGGTTATAATAGTCATGATTCACCATCACAATTACATTACTTCCTATTTGTCATATTTCTGGGCCTGGACCTGACCCTATAAATCCTATAGAATGCTGCAGGTACAAGATGACTCCATTCCCTACTGACTCTTTTTATGAAGACATCCAGCACATTATGGGTTTAAGCTTTGTTGGTGTCAACAGCTCCCAGCTGGGTGAGAGAACAGAACTGAGTTCCCTGTGCTCGTATCCTCTTTAATAAAAAAAACCTGGGAGACACTGAAAACATCTAAATGTTTATAAATTCATCAATTGGGTGTTGGAGTCTTCTTTTCATGGTCATTAGATGCCTGGTTTCTGCACTGCATTAATAGGACTGAAGTTCTCCTGAGAATTTGATGCAGTTACTGTTTCTTCTGTTGCAGCAGTGCAGCAAATTCCCCCAGGAGCTTGAGATGAAAGGACTTGTAAATGTAGAATACATTATTAACTCTCATTATTTCATTTCATGCAGTACTCCTCTGACCCTGTCCTGATGTCCTTTAAAGTTGTTGCTGCATCTGGATCTGTCTTCAGTTCCAGCTGGGATTAGTGTTAGACAAAGTGTAAATTTGAATAACCTGACTACAAAAGGAAAGGAACCAGCTGTTCACTGCATTTTTATTTCTGTTATTATGGATTTTTATACATCCTGTAAACATTAAAGCCTGACTGTCAGTCTACCACCTCTCTTATTAATGATTTCACTAATTTTAAGCTACAATCCTTTATTTATTCCTTCAAACCCAGTTGCCTGAACTATTAATTAACTTTCCAACTAAAAATCATCTTCAGTTAATTCTTCTGCACATTTATTGCTTCTTAAACTACCCAAAGAGTGCTGGATGTGTAGCATAGAAACAATTCCCATTTCAGAAATAGGAAATTCACAGGGAAATGGAACAGGTCCTCTTAAAATTAACTGATTAAGTAAACCCAATACATATAGTGCCATACAATTCAAATGTGATTGATGGGTTGCATCTGCTTTAAAACCATTATCATCTTCAAAACATTTTTGTTTCTTCAAGGAAAAAAGCTCAACAAAAATAAAATCTTGAGGGCAAGAGTATTCCTTATTTGATGAAAAAGAAAAAAAGTTGACTGCAATCTGTTTTCTTCATCTCACCAATGAATAAGTCAAATTCATTTCAAATTAATTTCAGGAACAGATTAGAAATTCTCATGATGTGCCATACTCCGGGATGCCATCACGGGGTGTGCCATGCACACAGGGCTCATTCTGAACTGCTTATACCTTGCTCCCAGCACTTTAAATTATTACAGAGCAGGTTTGTGTTTAGATATAGTGTGTAATCATCTCAAATGCTAGGATTGCAATATGAATAGGTAATAAGAAAAAAACTTTCCTTTTTATTACATAGGTCTGTGATTAATTGTTTGTACTCTGGTAAATGAAAGAGACAATTAGTTTAAAAAAAAAAACAATCTGAAAATGGGCTGTTATTATTTAAGATTAATATATATTTTATGGGTTTCATGTGCAGAGTACAGCACTTTTGGGGGGTTTTGTTTCATTTTCTATTCAATTTGGTTTATTACTTTATTCATTGATTTCCCATAATAATGCGTGTGCTTATATACTGCCTTTCATCTGATGCTCATAAAGTACTTCACCAACATTAGTATATTTTTTCTCACCACTTTTATTTACATTGCCCTTCTAATGAAACTATCATAGACTAGCCAGATATAAATTGCATTGAGGTAGCAATAGAAGTAAAAGACTGAATGTGCACCATAAAAAAAAAAAAAACAAAACTAATAATGTCTGCAATGAAAGCCCCCAATCCTATGTCCCAGGTAGCTGTTTTGATCTCCAGATTGCCCTTCCCTAGCAGGATTGTGACCATCCTAGCTGCTCCAGGGCCAAGTCAACTCTATAGCAATCACTCAGACATTAGTCTACACTGTTCCTAAAAATTTCAAATTATGGAGATTTTCTGTGGAAAGCACAGAAATCTGTTCTCACACTGAACTACCCATACTATTAGAAATTTGTTCTTTATGTCTAAATTAGATGCTTCAGGTTTAGCTCATTACTTTGTCTCTCATTCCCTCGGACACGGAGAAAAATTATTCTCTGCATTCACAGTGGTATCTTCTGCATTTCAAGGCAATTATCAAGTAACACCTTTGTCTTCTTTTTTCTTTCCAGTAACACCAGTTCCTTGAATTTTCACTAGTACTACAGCTCTTCTCATTGCTTTACACCTGCCATTCTCCTGTCTCCTCCTCCCTGCAGTGTAGTGTTGAAAGCAGACATGGGATTTCACAGGGTGCCTTTGCTTACCCTGCCTGCAAGGCAAGTTTCCTCTTGTGCACCCAAGTGGGTGTTTGTGTATTTTGCACAACAGCTTGAGTGTTTAAGTGTTTGCTCAGCAAGACCCCAGATATTCCTCTGCAGATCCAGCTTTTTCTGAGCTGGTACAGCTGGTTATCATCACACAATTTCAGCACCTCATATTTTTCCTTGATCAACTCCACTTTATTTTTCAGGCCATTTCACTAAATTGTCAAGGTTTTTGAATTATTTTTATTATTATTTCTGCAACAATCCTGAATATCTGTAATGGTCCTGTCTGCATGTTTAATAACCATAGCTTTCATTTAATCATCTAAGTTACTAATGAAAATATTGACTACTGCTGCAACCAGGTTCTGCTTTATACTTTGACAGTGAATCATTAATAACCTCTTGGTTCATGTGGCTCTTCAGACAGTCTTGTACCAACCAAGGGCAGTTTAATGACAGACACCTTCTTCCCAGTTTACTTTTGAAGCTGCCACCTTATACTTACAAAGGTCCAAGTGCACAACACTGAGTAATTCTACTTTAGCCACTCTGTTCTTTTGTAGGAAAAAGTTGGTTTGAAACTCTGTTTGCTTTTGACAGATGTCTGTTGTTTCACACTTTCCTGGGTTGTTTTTGTTTGGGTTTGTTGGTTTTTTTTTTTCCTTACGAAGCAACTTATTGTTCCTTCAGTTTTTTTTCTGACAGGTCTTTAATTTCTTGTCCTCCTCTTTTTCTCCACTTTAAAGATAAGGATTGCATTTGCCCTTTCCCAGAGTCTAGGACTTCACAAATCCTCCACACTTCTCAAAGGTAACCTTTAATGGCTCCATTTGATTCACCTCATTCTTAGCTTCCTAGTGAAGAGAGGCCATGTCCAGACAATTTCAAAAATTGAACCTTGCTTGGTTCTTGCTAATGATTTGTTCTCCTGCTGTAGTCCCAAACCCAGCCTTTCTGCCACAGGAAATGAAGCTTTCTCAGTGGTGCCTAGCAATAAAATTGCTATCTAAAACAGTAGACCAGTGTTCTCCCTCATCATTGATACTCACCATGACTTGTCCTGGTGTGAGTTATTTTGTGCCCTAATGAAAAGGCTGACTGCTGGAATAACCAGGGTAACATCCTGCAGAGGGTTGGACTTGATGATCTCTGAGGTCCCTTCCAACCCAGCCGATTCTATGATTCAGACATCCTTCTACTTTTATCTAAAATTGTACAATATATCATTACTAAACCAGTCTGCTCAGCATAAAGGGCTATTTGTAGGACAAAAAAAAACAAACCCAAACCTTTCAGGCATTTTCATATTCCTCACACTTCTACGATTGTTACAGAAATATGGATTTGACAGCAGTCTCAAGCAGTTTCTATAAAAGGTTCTTTAACCACAGGCACCCACCACTTTCACTCTGCTTGACATTTAATAGATTTCACCTACGTGGTTACAATATATGTGGTGGTGATATAACACTTGACACCCCAAGAGTTCAAAGCACTTTCCACATTGAACTCTTTAATAAGGCAAAAGTAAGTAAAGTGACTTTCCTGAGGTCGTCCAGCAAGTTATTGGCTGATTCAAAAACACAGCCCAGACCTCTGAAATCCCAAGCCAGTGCTCCATCATTATGCCATCCAGCCTCCCATATTATTAATGCTGAGCCTAAATATATTCCAGCAGCAAAAGATTTAATGTCATTAGTTTCAAGACAGCTAATCCAAAGCTCCCTTAGTACTCCAGCCTCCAGGGATTTATTGGAACAAAGAACTTCAAGACTGATCCAGAAAATAACATTATGACTTTTTCTGGAAGCCTACATACTTTTTTTAGTTGAAAAGTTATTTCAAAGGGAAACGATCATCTCATTCTACATCCACTGAAAATCAAACAGAAAAGGTACATTTAACTGAGTATGCTTGTGATCAGGCCCACAATGTTTTTCTACATTTCATTTTCAGCCCTATACTGTTCAATATAGATGTATGGTAACAATTAATGAAATGGAGTCAAGATAGTGATCACAGCTCATGAAAAGATAATTAAGCAAAAAATCCTTAGGGTATTAAAAGGATAATATGGGTGGAAATCACCTCTTAGGCACAAGAGCAGATAAAAGGTCTGTGTGAACAGTTGAACTAGACCAGATTAGAACAACAGCAGAAGGGATGTAAAGTATATTCACATAAAGATATGAAAAAGACTTTGGAGTGCCTAAGTCTTTTGGAAATGCTTTTTGGAAGGGCTCAGCCAAAGACTTCTGAAGATGGCAGAAAAGGTGAAGAGCTCAAAGAAAGCTGGTTATTCATTAATTGTCTGTGTGGGAATGCAGGAGAATCAGGACAGTGAGAAAAATACATACAAAGAGAAAGATCAAGAGGAGGTACAGAAATATCCCTATCAAATAAGCCCCATAAGTCTTCTATGCTTTTGCCTTTCATAATCCATCATTTTGAGCAGGGTGGAGGAGCAGAAGGGTAAACACACTTTTCAATACAGTGTCCCAGAGCTGTATCCAAATTTGCTCACACTCACCTGTCTTCCTCCATGGTGTAATTTCAAGTTGCTGTAGCTTTCAGAAAACTCTGCTTATGCTGCAGGCACTCCAGGATTTTGCCTCAAATACTGGAATATTGTCTTCTTTACATTTCCTTAGTATCTTTCCTTCATAGGACATTGTTTTTTCTTGTTCAGTTAGCCTTGTTGATAGTCTTTGAATAAGACCTTATATTCTTTGTAGAGCTTTTTAATTGCCATTATATAAAAATGCCAGTTAGTATGTTTTATGCCAATGAAATCTACCATACCTTTTACAATTTAGAATAACTTATTTTTAGTTTATTTGCTCCAATATGAATGTCAGCATCCTTTACCACAAATCTAGTAATGTAATACCTTGTTTTCCACAACTGAATACTTTAAGAGAACAGCTTATGCTTCAAATTCTCTAATGTGTATGCAGATAAAATAGAAAATAAAAACATAAAATTCAAGATCAACAATTTAAAGAGAAAATTTAAGAATTGCAGTAATGTAAAATGGAAAAATAACACTTTTACAATTCTAGGTAGAAATAGCTCTGAACAGAAGAAAACAAATTTCATCCAACCAAATTTTCAGCATGCTGATTTCAGCATGCAGTTTTATACAAATATAGAGAAACCAAGAATCTGAATTTTCCTTTACATTCAGATTCAGTGTCCACCAAGCATGATGCATTACACCATCTAAATACATTGTAGTTTTGGAAGAAAAAACGAGGTTTGAAATGGCACATCTTAGGGAGGGAATATTTAGAAAAATGGCAGATTTTTAAAAAAATCCTATTATGTTTTGTACAAAGACCACCATAGTTATCTATGTACCTAGGCTGATATTTAAGTACACTATTATGTACATAACATTATAGAAAGTATATACAAATATACTTTTTATAAAGTATATACAAGTATATTTAAAATACACTTTTCATGACAAAGCAGAAAAGCCCATGATTCAAATTTTGGCTGGAAAGCAGATCTACATGCAAATCTCTCAAGTCATCCACAAGGAGATTTTTATCTGTGGGCAGTAAGCAAACACCCCTCAACACAAATCTCACGTAACTGACAGAAGTCAGAACTCAAGCTCTTACTCTTCAGTAAATTGCTCATCCCCAATATAATATGTTCCTGTCTATACATCTGCCATGAACCCTGTCTGAATGCACTGCTGCTTGGTTTGTGTCAGACTGTCTAACACCACACTGGAGCAGTCAAACATCAGCTTCATGCACTCAGCTGACAGGTCTGAACTTGGAGTGCTTGAAGACAACCATTATAAACCATTATAAATTACACACACTGTAATTTGCAGCTTTTTATCACTAGCCATTGGTCATATTGCTGCAGTCCCCAGTCCTTTGGAAGCATTTCTTATGGTCTTCCAAGACAAGATAAGAATTTTAAAGATCCTACTTTTCCTTCCTAAAACTATATGGTGTCTCCTAACTCTGTTCATGTTTTAGATCTCTGTAGTTGCATTTTCTGAACAGTGTCCATTGAAGGTGTAGAACGAAACCGTTACATCAGACCTGGCAGTATGATTTCCATCCTCTTGTTTTGATTGCTTTGTCATTTTCCACCATCAATCATGAGAAGCAAAAGCAGGGAAAGTCACTTTTATTGCCCTTTTGGACAACAGTAGCTGGGGGATGAAGATTAAAACTTTGAGAAACACCTGCAGTTCCTTGCACACAGAAGTATCTCACCTGTGCTAAATTCTGATTATAGAGGGGAGTGCCCCTCTGTATGGGGTTTGTTAGGCTTGAGTTGATACCAAGAGCACACTCCTGGCTTTGACAGTTTTCAGAGCAGTTCATTTTGCCTTTCACCTGAATAAAATACAAGACTTCATCATCCAGGATTGGCACTCATGCAAAAACCTGGGCAAAGACATATGTGTATATACTATGTTGAGCTGAGAACAGATGGCTATGGAGTAGCAACAGCTTTTTGTGGCATTTTGTGGTTTTTGTGGTTTGGGCATTTTTTTCTCTTTCCATCAGTCATGCTATGCTGTGTGCTGAACTACCTGGAAGAGGCTGTTGAAGAGTTTCTTCACCTGTTCTGTGCTAATGGAAAATTTATATAACATCAGGCTGATGTTTCCCATCTAAGCTGTGTTGAGTCTAGTGCTTAGAGAGGTAAAAACATTAAATATCCAAGAAGTATTTCTTTCCCTTTGTGAAATTTTTCTGTGAGTGATCTTATGAAATGGTCCCAAGAGAATTCAGTGCATCTCCCAAAAATGTTTTCTAAAATCTCCTTTCAAACAGCAAGCCACTGCAAATCTATAGATGTCTAACACTGTCTGCATCAAGGACTGTGTTGTATGAACATCAGTTTTTTATTTCTACAAAGCTGAAAGCTGGTGACATCAGTGTTTTTAATTCTGTTCATGAAAGGAAAATGAAAATGACAAACTAGGTTTATGGAAGTATCTAAAGAACCACTGAAAAGGAAAAAACCTGCAGGTACCTTTCTCTGTTGAAGGTAGCACTTCTAAATGCCACACATCTTTTCAGCAATTGAAAACGTAGTAATAATAGAAAGGGTTTTTTTACAAATGACCACAGTAGATGTTTTTCTACTGGAACATCTTTATCTGGTAAAGCTGCAGAAATATTCGGATTATACTATTTCACAAATCTTTACCATCTTCCAAAAATCCCCATAATGTTTAGCCTACCTTTGGCTAAATACAGTGGAAGGACACGTACATGCCATGAGGGCAAACCAGTGGCATTTGATGGTATTTCAGATACATTTGCTGTAACAGCCAGCTTGGTGGGGTTTGTTTCTTTAGATGAATTTTCACAAAACACACACTTTCTAAGTCTGAAGCCTGTAAATCTGCAAGAGAAATCTTAAGTCAAGGCATGTACACTTTCCTCAACAAAACAACTTTAAAATAATTTTCTGTATTACTGTTATACTTAATTGGCAGCTTCTGACAGCCCACTAGAAATCTTCTGGAATGAGAACTGATTCATAAAATCTGGGACAGTCACACAGCTAATGAAGCAGCTGATGCTTATTCTTGTATAAACAGAAGGTTTTATGTAGGAGATCGTGGAAAGCTTGAGAGTTCATGAAGGTTGAAAGACAGGAGATAAACAGAAAAACTCACAAAAGTTAGAGCAGGTTTTCTCGTGTTTCAATGGAAGCAATTTCCTGAGACCTTTCAAAACCTGTTTCATACAATTAGCAATTCATAAGTACTGTTAATATTCTTTCTCACTTCAAAATATATCCCTAATGGAGCATCTACACAGGTCAACATGATCCTAATTTTATCAATAAAGCATACCTGACAGCTGAACAATTTGTTTCATGTTGGAAGGGCAAATATTTTACCATGACATGTATTTTTAAAGCTAAATCAAGGCCTGAGCTCAGTATCTGCAAATGTACTACACATCTGCAAACTAAATTTTGAATATAAAATTTAGTAACTGCATCAGAGTGAATAAGACACTTGGAGGTATTTAGAAACTAAGTAAAATTTGTAAAGACAAGTGCAAAACTGTGAGCGGAACATTAAGTCATATGAAGTCAATATTCACCTCAATATTTACTCCTTACCTGACAAGTAAATCCAAGGATTTAATGCCCAGACAACATGCCATCTTATGTAGAGTTGTTAATTGCTGTGTTAATACTAGACAATAACACACTGTGATAGATTCAAGGTCTTTTTGGTTAAACAATACATTGGAGAATGAGAGGTTAAAACATTTATTATTTTTGGAAAAGGTTAGCTATGTGCAGTGAATGAAAATGTAAATCTCCTTAGCATAATGAAAGCACATGTACACAGTGCTGAAAAGTTAGCCAAATATAAAAATAAGTGAATAAATCATTGCATTCTTAACCTGTTCACTGATTTTTAAGCTTCTATTTTACTATTCTCCTCCGTGCTCTTGCTGGAGAAGTCATGTATTGAAAGCTCATTTCATAGTAAAGACCAAAACTATTAAGAAAGGAAGCAATTGCTTCCACTACTTTGAAAGACATCTTGACATGCTGTGCATACTGCCTCAATTTAAAGGTACTTAGTTTGTCTTTCAAAGCAAGGCAGTGACAAAGCTGCCTTAACATAACCCATCTTTTAATCAGAAGTTATATTACTCATGTGCTCAGGTACTTCAAGCCAGTTTCTGCTGTCTGTATTCAATATTAAATGCATCAGTCAGCCATGTCAGAAAAATTAGAGTCCAAGAACCATTTGTCCACAGCATCAAATCATCTGGTAATGCAAATAAAAACACAACACATCACAACTTGTTGTTCAAGCTTTGGCTTGCAGAATAATGGTTTGAAATAACTGACACAGTTAAGTTTAGGATAGTTCCAAAAATAGTTAATGTTGCATACTCTAAAGACATAAATAAACTGAACAGGCCCCTTAGAGATCAGAGCACCTGTGCTTTTTACCACTATGATTTGGCATATCAATGAAATACATCACCTAAGACATACTGCTTTTTCTCATGTGGAAGAAGTCTTTTTCATTTAATATCAACTGCTCGTCAACTCTTAAGGTGCTAATAGTTAAAACTGCTTATCTTCCTGCAGATTTATTTCTACATCCACTTATAGATGGTATTTTACACTGTTTAACTTCCTCTTTTTTCCTCTTCACCACATCTTTACTCATAGAGCAAGGAGTGTGTGAGCAAGTTACTTGTCACCAGAGACATCAAACTTTTTTCTATGATCAGAGTAATTATGTTATTGTCAATATGAGTCCATTAATGATGAGTTATAAAAAAGAACAACTGAATTGGCCTCTCAGATCTCCCTTTGGATTCCTATGAATGATGCAAACAATTCTGTGAACAATATAAGTACCATAAGTGGGTCCTTGCAGATTTACTTTAGGTCCTGTGGTTCTACTCTCACTTGTCCAAAAGTGGAAATTCTCATTGAGATTCCTCAGTAAGACAAAATTAATAGAGTGTTTCTGTATGGGTGCCCTGCTGTCCAGCAAGAGCTGAACTGCCAAAAAATATTCTCATGGATTTGGATGTTTGGTTTTTTTGAACATGCAGAATTTGGGAGGCAATATAAAAGTTCCAGAACTATAACTGGCCTAACAAATTATCTTTTTGTGGCCAAAACTACATAAGAGATCAAGCTGTACTAACAAAACATCCATACACTGCAGCATGCCCTACCATTCTTTCCATTTCTTTCTGAAACACCTTAGATAAGACAAGTTAAATGCTTTCACTGGCTCTTGGGAATTTAGAGAAGACATTTTGAACTTATAATATACAAACTTAGACAATCAAATTACATCAAAGTAGTTTGACCATTTCTTCATATATTTCAATAAATGTTAATTTTTGGCAGCTAGGGTACCTGATTATAATTCACCCACACAGTAAAACACAGTCCAGCCAAAGCCAATGATTCCCTAGTAATTTATGATAAGACTGATATAATAATTGAATTTTTCTAAACAATTATGAAGGCACATGAAGGTTTTGTAATAAAGTGTAAGAACTCAATCAATTATTTTCTGCAGAAACATAATAGCTTTTCTTCAAGAATATATTTTAAAGGAGATTTAAAAAAAAAAAGTAGCAAAGCCCCCCGCTGAAAGCTGAACACACCTATGCACTTTTTCCACAAGAAATCACATCAATCATTAAAAAAAATTATCAGTAAAACCATATTTTCATCAATTCAACTACAGAACTGCAGGACAGACACAGAAAGCTGATGTCCTGGTCATGACTGTGTGTCTTCTGGTTCGTTTACAATTTTGAATCATTTCAGACTTCTTGGTGCTAATTTGCATAATATAAACATGAAAGCAGTCTTCAACAATTATATAGAACAAAATGCTTCAGTGGACTTATTCCTAAAATGTACCTATGAAAGTGAGACTCTTGCTTTGCTCAAAGTGTTAGGTGGATTCTGATGCTGTGATACAGCTTTGGTTGCTAATTTCATTCACAATACATTGCTGTTGTTAGCAAAGGAAAACAATTTCCTGCTGAATTCATGTTAGAGACTCCTATTATTTTCCTAGGAACTTAATAATAAATTGATAAAAATTTATCTGTTTAAAGAAATATGTTAATGATTTATGAACATTAACAACATTAACTTAAAATTTCAAATAGTATGTGTACATTAAGGTACACATCTACATATTTTTGTTTAAAATGTATGCTTCTACAAGGGTGAGTGTCTGAAAATTACATACATATGCAGATAAATATATAGAACTCACACACAAAGACATAATTTTCCTCTGCATCTAGAACACTGAAATGTAATAAATCCTTTTATAATCATCCTCCAAGCACAAGAGAAGTTTCCCATAAATGTTGTTATTTGACCTTTCTGAAAAGGTCACCAAAAGGCCATCGATCTCTCATTGGATTTCGATTACACACACTTTGAACCTAGGATCTTTACATTTACTGCTCTCATTTATCACAGAATGATGATTACAGGAAACATACAAATTCTGACATTTCAAAGGTCAGTTTGCAATTTTTAAAAATTCCTGTCCATTTTTCATTTTACTACATCCTCTGTTCTGCAAGTAATTAATGAGAAACACAAGTTTACTTCTTGAGCTAAATAATTTACACCAGAAGCTCAGATATGAGTGGAATTCAAAAACACTAAAATGAAAGACAGCTGATTGTGCTAGTTATCCATTAGGATAAAATATTTCCCTGAAGATAAACATCATTAAGTTTATATAGATGTAAGGATGCTTGATTTGGGGGTTTTGGGTAGAAAGGGGGTTGCTGTTGTTACTACTTCTACTCTAGATAAAGCAGAGGTACCAAACCTGAAAACAAGCAGTGTGTATAGTTTTAATTTGAGTTACCAGCTTGCCATGTATAGTGTCAGCAGTGTTACATCTCCAGATTCTTTGAGTTCTTCAAGATCATGCTTAGGCAAAGAGTCAGGCATGTCTAATAAGCTCCTACATTCTATTTCAACATTTTAGTGGAAAACATCCGCTTTTTAAATGCTCACAGAAATAATAGTCTTCTACCATATTTTTTAGTCCTTTGAACTGTAATAAACATCATAGATTAGACAGGAAAAATAAAGAATCTATCCCAAATCTTAATTTGGTGTTCTGTTGCAATTATAAATTGACATAAATTTTGATATTGATGTGATGCTCAGTTTGATAGACAAGTGAAACACTTATCTCTGATATATTTTTTTTTTTATGAGACACAAAGGTACTTGCCTTTCTTACCAATAGCTCAACCAATGGGATCCTTGTATGAAGGCATTTCTAATCAAGCTAGGAACTTCTTCATAGAGACACAGCTATTGTGATGACCTGTAAAAGGATATTAGCATATGAATGTTTTTTAATGTGCTCTATCAGCTATTTGCCAAGTGCAAATACTATTAAGCACATTTGCAAGATCACCAGGTTTTCCTGCCTTGCCCATCCTACCTGGGATTTTGCCACAAAATTCTATTGCCCTTCTAATTAACTGTGGATATTTAACTTCAAGAGAAGGATCCATCATTTCTGATTTCCATTGCTCCATAACTACTTCACACAGATGAACCCTGTACAGCTGTTGACTTTGGTATCCCAGTTTATAAAATGTTCCTTTACATAAATGGTCCCACCCAAACATGGTGAGCTCACTTGAATTGCACTGACCAGGCATTTATGTGCATCTCAGCAGGTATCAGCCTGTTAGAAGAAAAGCTGTACTACTGGGGTAGAAATTATAGCATTCTTAAACTTTGAGAATAACAAAACATGAGACTTAAGAAACTCTCTTACAAAAATTTGTTTGGGAACCCTAAAGCATATTTTGGTGCATATTTTCATAGGTTGAGTTGACCTGCAGTATTATATCTTGATTTTATTTCAAGTATATATACACACTGGTGTATATTTTGATAGAGACTATGTGGAATGTTGGGGCTTTGCATAATGCAGTGTTGCAGAGTAATGATATACTTAATCCAGGATAGCTGAATAAATACCAAACAAAATCAATTTCATAAGTCTGGTATTGCCCCAGGACTGCAATAACATATGCCCTTTCCCTTTAGAATATTTGTTCACTGCATTTTAAAATGCAGAACATTGTATGCTTAAGAGTGGTGGTATGACTATTTGTGTAGGAAACAATTTCTGTACCAACATTCCATATTGGCTGCCATTTCTGAAAGCTATTTGTGTTTGATTGCAAAGCACACAGCTGAAGTCCAGAATCACTAAAATCTCTCAACTTTTTAAATGCCATAGAAGAGGGTAACAATGGTGAAGTGCCATGACCAAAGTGTGCGTAAACTTTTGCTTCCAAGCATACAGATTCACGTCTGCAGGATCAGACCTTTGATGAACTGAAGTTTGATGAATTTGTCTACTACCAGGCATGGGAGAAATCTCTGCACTGGAAAATTCCTACATGTTAAAGATCAAAATGAAAATATTAATGTAAATAATAATGAAAATAATGATGACAATAATAACAACAACTATAATAATAGTAATAATCAGCATTCTATTTCCACAGCCCAGACTTTTTTTGACTTAGATTTTCTCGGTAGTTATACAGCATGTCAGATGGATGCTCTTGTTTAAACCAATAAGTGAGATGGTCCCTCAGGTCCTTCAGATCTGAGAAATGAAAACACACTTTTAAATTACTTCCTTCTCCCTCACTTCCATATCCTGCAATGATTGTGGGTTTTCCTGCTTCTTAATCCAAATGAAAGAGGGGAGAATTCTAAGCCACAGCTGGCAGGATATCATACTCCATTTCATTAATCTCTTTTAATACAGATTAATAAAAATCTCTCATGTTTTGATGGGATGATCACACTCCCTTATGCATCCTGAAAAGCACTTTCTCTAGGCTTAATTCCAGCTAGAGCTTTATGATGACCCAGGAAGAGCTATTGGAAGTTCTTCAATCTCTTTGTCTTTGATAGACTGTCCTGGTTTGGGATTTTGTAGTGTTTGCATTATTGCTTAGATTGCTGTTAATCTTAACAGTTAACCAAACACTAATGAGCTATACATTCATTATGGTACATAACTGAGCAGTATATTTTTTTTATATATATATATATATTTATTCATTCTCTTCCACAGGCACCCCCTTGTCATGGGGGAGGAGCTTGGGTGTCCTTGTGAGGCTGTGAGCTCTGCTGGCGGGGCCATAGCCTCCCGTAGGGTCTCCCATGGCAGAGAGGTCACAGCTGAAGGGTCAGACAAAGTGTGTCCATGGGCAGGATGGGCTCAGCAGCCTTCAGGAAACCATCCCAGGAGAAGGAGAACTCTTAACTCCAAACCCAGGCAGATGGAGCTCGTTTAGCCCTGTAAGGCCATCCATCTCAGAGAAGGAAACTCTAAATCTACGTCCTGAGGACTTCCCTGTCACTGTCCCAGTTTGCTGGGCCCTGGCAGATGAACCTCAGGAGTAAAGGGTGGGGCCAGTTCCTTGCACGCTGCACCTCACCTACAAAAGCCACAGCACAGGCTCGAGGGACAAACCCACACCTGTACAGCCCCTGCAGGGACAGGAGAGGGACAAAACCTCAGGGGAAAGGGGCACTGGAAGCCACAGCCCCAACCCTGCATGCAGGAGGCTCAGGACATCAGTTGCTTGAGACTGAGCCAGGAGATGACAGTCTTGTTCAGCAGCATCCCGAGTGACCAAGCAGCCTTTTTCAAGAAGAGCCCTGCTTGCTCCACACAGAGAGGGGCCTAGAAAAGGTGGCCCAACAAAAGGTCATCTCGACCCCCCCCACCTGGTTGGCTACCCACAGTCAATGGGAATCTTCTGATGTGGTTGAAGAAAGACAAAGAGACAAAGGCACACACCTGCCTCTGAAGGTGTGTTCAGACTGACACTCACATGTTGGAACATCAGAACCATGCTTGATACAGCAGACAGTGGGTGTCCTGAGCATCATTCTGCTCTAATTGCCCAGGAACTGACATGATTTAACATCAACATTGCTGCTCTTTGTCTTCATGAGGAAGGCAGTCTTAAAGAACATGGTGCCAGCTACACACTCTATCAGTCAGGCAAACCCCAAACTGAAAGACATCTCTGAGGAGTTGGCTTCATGATTAAAAACTGAATTGCCTCCAAACTTGAAAATTTCCTGGTGGGTCATTTTGATCGCATTATTTCCTTATGCCTCCCACTACACAACAAGCAACATGTTGTTCTTTTAAGTATATATGCCCCAACCCTCCAAGCTGACCATGCAGAAAAAGTTAAATTGTATATCGCCTCACCCAAAAGGTTCCTGCAGATGATAAGACCATAATCCTTGGTGACTTCAGCACCAGAGCAGGAAAGAACTACGAAGTCTGGAAAGGAATACTAAACATCCACAGGACTGACTGTGTGACCAATGTTCCTGTCCCTGAACAGGCAGGGCTCAGCAGTCCTGAGGCCATGGTACTGAGGACACAGCTGTGCTGGGCAGGACACGTCTCCAGGAGGGAGGATCACCACCTCCCTAAGATTGTGCTCTGTGCTGAACTTGCCACCGGCTGCCGCAACAGAGGAGCCCCAGAGAGGAGATCCAGGGGCTCCCTGAAACATCCCTAACACTGCTGCCTCCTTTGAGAACACACACAGAATCAGTCTGGAGGAGAAAAGGCAGCACAGAAAGAGCCGTGCCTTGGCTGTCCCCTCACAGGACACTTTCTGCTGGGCCTTTTGCAACCCCGCTGCCTGTCCCGCATCGGCCTTTTCAGCCATCAGCAGCAAGCCTGGGGAGAGCCCTTCTGAAACCTCTGTTCTCTAAGCCAAGCCATGATGATGATGCTGATGATATTTATTCATAGCATTAGAGCTCCTAATTATGCATTAGACCAAGTAGACTGCATTTAATAGCAGCACCTTGATATTTTGTGAAAAGTTAACTTTGTAATTGAACGGGGCAGCTATATTTTGCCTGAATTAATTTGTCATGTTAAATGTAATTGAGCAACAGAAACATTCTAAGGAGAATTGTAAATGCAAACTACATGAAAGAGCTCTATAATGCTAACTGCAAAAGTACTGAATAACATTTTCCTCTTGCTGAAATGTACTTTTGTGCTCAACTGGTTTTAAGGTGTTTCCATTAGCATGTTTGATAGGTACTGGCTTTGATCTCATAAATACCTACAGCAGCAGAAGTTGTGAGGAACACTATACCTCAGAAGATGTATTACAGACTAAAGCAGATCAGACATCTAAGTGTCAGCTATATAGGAGGGAAAGGAAATCATGCAGTGTTGTAAGAAGGATGAAGAGCTCCAAAAACACAGTGGTGTCTAACTGACCTATCTGATCCTTGTTCTGTTTCACAGAGTTCCATGTCACCATTATTACAATTACTTGAGTCAGGACAACTTTAAAACCATGTAGGTGCCTTCAAGGTATAAAGCTATGAGATACAGCAATTAAAGATGGAAGAAAAATTACAGTTCTCAAAGCAGCCACGGTGTAGGTCTCAACTGAAGTACAAGGCACTACTGGCTATATAACCTCAAATCTGAGTTCAGCTCAACAGTGTACCTAATTTCTGAAAGTCTCATTGACCTCCATTTCCCTCTGCTACAGAACTGTGCAGTGAAACTAGCTACAGTGAAAACTGACTCTCCAAAAAGACATTTTATTAATCAATGAGGTGTTCCTCATTTTTCTATTCAGAAGAGAATTTCTGATGACTTATGAAAACCAGATTTTCTTTTCAAACAACAGTAAGTACCACTGAGACACTATCCTCAAGAAGGAATGAGCTAGACCCTTGGAAACCACCTTTATTTTTACAGTTTTCAAAACCCTTACTGGTCTAATGATATCCCTGGTTCAAAGCATATATATAAATGTAGACACCTCACCAGGCTTTTTTATAATCCATGGTGGGCCAAAGCTCTCAGGAAACTTTCATTCCCTGATATAAGTGGAGAATCTGGCCTAACAAATACAGGATTATGAACTATGAGTATTGTGAAAGTCACTGTCACTTTATAAACACATCCCATATATTGCAGCTCCAGGGTTGTTTTGAAAAAAGGTCTAGTTTCTTATAACCACTCCAACTGATTGTATTCCTTTCACCATTTCCTGTATTTAAAATAGCACAAGCAGGCATGCCTTGGAAAGGAAAGAAGGGAAAAAGCTCTCATTTATAAAATTCCTCTTTGCCATAAGTTAAATTCTCAGAATAATTTTCTGATCAGAAATCAAATGCTTAAGACCCATTCTCTGTAGCCAGAAAGCTCTATACAGTGCTATGAATAGCATTTATGCTTCAGGACAGGTGGATGCAGGACTTACATTCAGCAGAACTCCTACATGCCACTTGGATTTCCTTCAAACTTTTCCTAGTCTCAAATTTTAAAGAAAAACACAACTTTTTTTGACTGATTCGATATTTCATGTGTGAATGAGCAGTGCTGAAGAAGCTACAAGCCCCCTCCCCACACACACACTGCTTTATATGCAATTAAGAACTCACCTGCATACCAGAACTTGCCAGCTCTCAGTTTAGGTGAGATATTAGCACCATCAAACCCCAGCTGCCAGTGGTAGATGAAGCACTTGAGATTACTGTGGAGGATATGGCCTTCCACAGTGCTGAAAGCAGACAGATGAAAAGACTGAGCATATCTTCCAAACTCGACTGCTCTACATCTATCCTTCATCTATTGTATGCTCCCCTTAGGTATATTCTTTTTAACAGCTTTTCTTCCTGTGCAGCAGACAGAAAACCTTTGAAAAAAAGAGAGTAAAGCTGAGGCCAAAGATGGCTGAGCTTTGAAAGATGAGATGATTTTTGGTTCCTGGGAGGGTGATTCCAAAATTGTCTTTAATGAAGCTACAATTTCATAATTTAAGTACCTAAGGCACTGGAAACACCCACGGACTTAATTTGAACTTCATTGTGGGGTTTGAAACTGTGGGAATTTTTTTTCGATAACAGTAATTTTTTTTATAATCTGCCTTCCTACATTTTATTAAGTGACAAACAGTGTTAGAATCGCTTTTTTAGCGATCCTTAGGAAACTATGCCCTCAAGAAAATGGTAAGCTCTAGGCATTAGTAGCCCACATGCTACTTTAGCTGCCTAATGCTCACTATGTGACTCAGTTTCAGCATCTAACCAGGAAAGTCACAACTGCTTTGTCACTGAGACAGTTTCCTCCTGAAAGGCCAGCAAGAGTCTCATACCCAATGAAGCCAATTTCAGAAAACTTCGAAGAGAAAGATGAGATTGTACATAAAAGCCAGATAGCCAACAAGCTTCTTAAGATTTTCCTGTTGGCCTTGCAGTTTTTGTTCAGTGAGAGGACAAGAAAAGGAACTCCAGCCCCAGAGGATGATATGGACATGCAACAATCTTAATATTACAGACTTGTAGCCATACCCATGCTCCACACCTGCCTGTTGACACCAGTGTCATTTTTAAACATGAGCCATGAAAAATTGCAATAATTTCATTTATTCTTATGGAGCCTGCAATTGTGGAGTGATGCAAGTAGGGCTGAAGTGAGAAGAATGAGTTAAATTGCCTGCTTTTTATGTACTTATATACTCTTTTCCTGGCTGGAGAGCTGTGATATTTCTTGTGGTTCAGCCACATTGCACTCTACACTGCACATAGAATTCTCTATTCAGATACTCTAATAACAAGGCAGTGTACACTTTCAACCTAAGGTCATCTCCTAAACAAGGTGTCTATATAGTTTAGATTTCAATTCTATTCAACTTCATAATAAACAGCCCTTTATAACATCCCCTCACAGTGGGAGGAAAATTGCTGAGCTTGGCAGAGCATTTTTTGTGAGATGCTGTGGGTACTTAAACCAGCTGTGCTGAGCAGAGTGTCTCCATTTGCAGCTCTTGACCATTTCAAGGGTACTCATGGGCTGCAGTACCACTATTTTCCATTTCCACTACAGTAATTGACACAAGAATAGATACACATTGTGCCACTTGCTGTTCTCACAGCCTTTGTCTGAAAAAATAAAGACTTGGGAGTACAGTACCTCATTTGTCAGGATATTGGTAGAAAAATAGTGTCCTTTCAGCTTTTCCCATATTCTGCAGTTTGATTCTCATCAGTTTGGGGTTGTTTTTTAAAAGCTACAAAAAGCAAAGAAATTATAATCAGGAGGAAATAAAAGATTTCACATCACAAAATACCTTGCACATGGATGTTTTACAGCGGTCATGAACACAAAGAATTCTCTGGCAGACAGTGGGGAAAATGAGCAATGGTATTTCTCTCATGTCTAACAATTTCCTCCCTTATCTTCTTTCTTAGGGACAGTCTCTTCACCAAAATAAAAAACATTTTGTTATCAAGGAATCTCACTCTAAAAACATAGCTAACATTTAGTGCTCTGTCTTTATATGCTGTCAGACCAAGATAGGAACGTAGTTCATTAATTTTATGAAACACTAGTAAAATAAAGACCAATATACAGTTAACTGTCAGAATTAATAGCTAGTATATTTTCAAACAATTTATGCCAAACTACTTCAAGAAAATGTAATTGAAATTATATCAGATTTTATGCCCTGAATGAACCAAACTGTTTAAGAGCAGGGGAATGTGAGTTGCTTATGGGCTCAGACCACACAGGAGAACTTTACCCAATATAAATGAGGAGGCATTCATTCAGGGTCTCTGAGACCCAAAGTTCCCATTAGAGGAGCAGACTTAAAAACCCTACACCAGCTTACCTGAGATCCCCAAGACCGAGTACACATCTTTCCACCTTTTCCAGTCATTCCCATTGCTTGCTTGGCTCTCACTGCAGACAGTTTTGTTTTCTTTCTTCACTGGCTCTCAGAACAAGCAAGACTGGGTGGCACCTTCCAAATATGTGCTTTCAAGGTAACCTTGGAAAAAAAACCAAAACACGAACATTTTTCAGACAATGACACTTTTAAACCTTTGAACAAGAATTTGCATTGAATTTTCCCAGTCCATTGTGTCTTATGTCATTGACTCATTGTTTCCCAATAGTCCCATCACTGAAAATGATTTTCAATACTTTTCAGAAAAAAATACAATGTCAGTAGGGCACAGTCAAATGCAACGGCTGTGAATAACCCGATATGCTAATTATAATTGCACAATTCTCTTTGCCTTGCAAAAAGAGACATTGCAGTATCAATAAAGCTCAGCAAACATTTTCTTTAAAGTGAAGAAATAGAAGAATAATTAATATGTTTGAAACATGCTGGCAGCATAGGTAACTGCAACAAGAGAGAGCACAAAATACTCTGGAAAACTTATTTACATAAGAAATTGTATCAGGCAAACTTTTATTGGATCTGATCCTGTAAGGGCTATCACTAAATGAATTAATAATTCCCATGAGCAGATCACAACTGGAATAAGGGCTATTTGCAGCAAATTATTGTACTGGTCTCCATGGATTGCTGGGAAGGGCCAGTGAGATCAAAAATTATAAATACAATGGACAAGTGCTGACTATTGAGTCCCAGGGAATTTCACAACATAGATATATTAATTCTTAAATTTGCTCCAAAATGAATTACCTGAATGCTAACATATATACCTACGTTTGTGTAGGTTTGGGGTTTTATTTTGTATTATTATTATTTTATTTTTTACCCTAGCAGTATGGCAGTAAATTGAAGATGTATACATGTATAGTCACGTATTTATAAGTCTTACAGATTTCAAGACTCTCAAACAATGATTTTTTTATTAGGAGTATTGATGCATTTCCAAGGAAATTTAACTAGGGAAGATGATGGAGATGGTAACAAAGACATATGCAAGGTTGGCATTGCAAGACTTTAGCATATGGTAGGAATAGCACAGAGGCACAGAAAGAAACAAAGGTGGGTAAGAATTGGAAAAAAAATAAGGGGAAACAATGAGCCATAGAGAGAAGATTTTAAAGGTGTAATAGCAACAAAAAACTATTTGAAACTGATAAAGATTCAAGAACACAAGATGGATGTTCTGAAGTTCCTGGGGAAAAAGAGCCCCTCATAACAGTGCAACAGAAACAGTACTAGTGAAAATTGCCTTTATTTCTGAGATTGTCAAAATTTTACTGTCATTGCCATGTTGGCTGGTGGGTTTTTTTAGCATATTATGTTGCAACACGCATGGAAATTCATTCTGTGATTTCAGTGGAACCTTCAAAAGCCTTCCAATGAAATTATTTTCTCTTTACAATAGCATCATCCAGTGACTGTGCCAAAACTTCAGCGGAAAACAGTTCCCCATACACTCCCAAAATCCAAAATGCCATTTTCAATACAGGGTGAAACCAACTGGCACTGATTTGTTTCTTCAAGAGCCTGGTGACACAACATCAAAGGGCTTCCTAATAAACGTGCCAACTTTTGAGAAAAATAAGTTTCCATTTTTCAAAACCATTGCATGTTATAAACTTATCTTTGTCCCCAGTCAGCTTATATTATTACAATGAATAACAGTTAAAAATGAGTATTTCTGCAAAAAAACATTTAATCTTTGAGCGTGTGTTTATAACATACAGAGAGATAAATACAAATAATATTTTCTCATTTTTTAAATTTTAGATTTCAAAGCATTTGCAAATAAAAAACATCATTACTGCTGAGGACATTTCTTCTTGCTTTGCAGCTTGAGGGACATTTCCATCCTCTGTTTCATTGTGGGAAACTGCGCATAAAACCTTTTTTCCTTTGCCTTTTTTTAAGGAGAAGAAGAGAGTGACAAAAGTTTTGCTGCTACAGGAATCAAGGCATTTCTCTGTTCTGCTTCCAGCACAGAACAAGCATAGTGAGATTAATTGTATTTTCATGGGGACAGAACATTGCCTTTGCTATATGGACAATTCAGTCTCCTGTCTAAAGATCGTGATGGCATTTGCCATTAACCTCTAGTTTGACTCTATGACTGTCCAGAATCATATCATTAAAGATCTTCTACCCCATCCCATTTTATACATATTAAAGAAGCAATTTGCTTTGACTTTGCTGAAAGAATCTGCACGTCCAGATACTAAAATTTATAAGAGTTTATCTATATATTATATATTGACTCTTTGCTATGTGTCCTTAGCACTCAAATGGAAGCTTAAGTGGCAGATCAGTTATCCTGCAAACTGATCCAAGACCAGTTGTCTGACTTCAGAAGTGACCATTAGCAAAATAATGGTTTGCTAATTAATGGACTGATTAAACAGGCAGCCTTCCTAAAAGTATCTCCTGCAGGCAGCTTTATATAATATCACTGCAGTGACAGAAAAGGTACAAAATTACTGAAGAAGATGCTGGTGAAACACATAGCCCACCAAAACAGTGGCAGATCTCAGAGTCCAAATGTCTGTCTGGACTAGATCTGAATAGACTCAAATGTCTCATTAGGCTCTTGGTTAGGATATCCAGAGACAGCAACTCAGCATAAGCCTTGGGGGTAATGGCTGAGAAATAAAGTAATTAAATACTAAGACTGGGCAGAAATATTTCCTTTCTTAAAACTGAGGTTCTGACAAAATATCGTGGAAAAATCTGATTGTACAGAAATCTGAACACTCATCTGAAAACCTGAGACTGCCAAAATTGATTGCTTTCATAAATGGGTACCACAAATTATTTTTAGGATTCCCCAGAAATCCTAGGAAAGTTTGGATTGATATTCAGATCTCCCCTCTCAACACAGGGGATAAGTTCCTGGCAATCAGTATATAAACAGACGTATATGTGTATATCTACATGTACTTTATAGCTTCTTGAACCAAAATGTAAAGCACCAAACCCTACAATCATATGAACCAGCACTGCTATCCCACTCAGTGAAATATGTCATAGGCATAAGCCCACTCTTTGACTTCTGTTCCCATTAATAAAACTGTTCCCAGTGCAGATGCCTGAGTGAGCAGAGTGCTCAGGGCTGTTAATAAGCACAGAGAATTAGAAAATATCTCTATATGAACAATGCATCTGAGTGAGCCAGATTAGAGGATTATGTTTCCCACTGCAGCAGTTTATATTATGGTGACACAGAAATGTCAAGGATAACAGAAGTTGCTGCTGAGGCATTTGAAAAACTGAAATTAAAAACCATGACCTTAAAACAAAACAAAGCAAACAAACAAAATTAGAAGGATTCATAAAATAAATTAGGCTAGACACTGAAGGAGTAAATAAACCCTGAGTAGAAATTACTGAACCAAACTGAAGAAAAAAAAACAAACAGTCATTAAAAGTCAGGTTTCATATAATTCTGTGTGACACAGCAGAAAGAGGGGATCCATTTCCTAAGCTGCAGGAAGGGATATTTAAGATAAATGTAATCAGTTTACCTCTTAGCAACTCAAAGCTTTCTAGAAGTACACTTGCATCTATGTAAAGAATGTGTCTTTGTGAGAAAAGTAGTTATTCATTTTGCTTTCAAAAGATTGGAGATATAGTGGAGGTGTCCTCAGAAGGAAGATTCTCATAAAACAAGCCAAATTGCCTAAACACAGAATTATCTTGCTTTAAAACCTTATCTAATTTCCTAGAACTATGTTCCTGTTTGGTTTTGTTGTGGATACGATAAAACCAGTATTTGTTCCACTCTGCAATTATTTTTAGTGCAACTGCACATAAAATAAACACATCAACTGCAAAGACACCAAGACTGCAAGATTTTACTGCTGGCAACCACAAAAATTTAAAACATGCAGAAAGAGAGACGCAATTACAATGAAATAAATAATAATAATTTTAAAAACACCAAAAAAAGAAACTCTCCCAAAAAAAACCCAAGAACCAACAAAAACTGAAGGCAAAGCACTGTTATTACTTCTCACAAACTCTTAATTTCTGTGGCTCTTTCTTGCTAGTGGCCTGGAGGATTTTGCCTGTTTCCTATTTCCTCTCTGCTGTGTCTCCATCTCTTGGTGGACTAACTAAATGCTGGATTTTTCTATGCTAGATTAGAACCCTTTTTCTCTACGTTGGAAGTAGAATTTATCAAAGTGCTCTGTTACACCTCTGGTAGATGATGGAGATTGAGAGAAGGGGGGAAATAATTAATTTTCCCTTAAATTATACATTATATGTTATGTGTTATATATGCTGTATGATATGTTATATATTTATTATATATTATATATTTTATATTATTATATATAATGTTTAAAAAACATCTGAACACGCAAAATTATATAAACTATTACTGATTTCAACTAATATTTGATATTTTATTTTCAGCATTTCTTCAGCTGATTTTCTTCACTTCTGACAGAAACAGCTTCTCTCTCTGATCTGTCTCTCCAGTCTCCTATTGTTGCTTTTTGCTATGACTCACAGTATCACTTTTACTTTAAATCACAAGATTCACTCTGCTAATTCAACATCCACAATAACCATCAAATTCTTTTCTCTCTTTTATGACTTTGCACAGTCAAAGTGTAGCACCATAATATAAAAAAGATTCAAGCAGCATTATGTTCTTTTCCTTTTTTAACATTTCTTTGCAATTGAATATACTTTTCTCATCGGGCTTTTGTGGCCACATGATAGAGAAGTATTTCTTAGAAAATTATAACAAATTTCATGTTTTTCTGGCTTTTGATCTATTACAAAACTCTCATTTCTATTTTACCAGAGAAATCCTGTGTGTGAATTGGCCACAGGGATTTCTGCACAGCCAGAGCTAACACTGAAGGCAGGTTGTTCCTTCACCCCCCATTTCTAGCAATGAGACAGCCTCAAGCTGCTACTATCACATAAAGCATCCTTAGATAAACCTGTCTGGAGTTTAAAGTTTGCACTTTTATCCTCAATGGGCAGAGCTGCCACCCTGCTCTGAGCAGGGTGTTCTTAGTGGTCACAGGGTACCTATACACACAGCAACATGACTGCCTAGGAAAAAGGCTCAAGAATTAGAGAATAAATGAAAGAGGCTACGTTAAGGACACTTTTCTGGATTGGTTCAGCCTAGATCATGCCAGAATGCATGAATTTCTGCAGCCCACCACACACTTTCTGGAAGAGTGGCCTTGTATGTGGTTCTCAGTGCCTCTCTGCACAACACCCTGACACAAACACACTCCTTTTCTCTTGGAAAAACCTATTAATGTGTCTTTGTGAAGCACAGCAAACTCCAGAAGAGGAGCTGAGCTTCAGCACTGAAATTTCCAACTCCTTGGCTTCCTGCTGTCTGGTGTAAACAACACCCCTGAGTGAGCTACATAAGATCATCTTACACAACTTGGAGAGAAACCAGAACCTAAGGATCTGTTCTCAAAAAATCAGTAGACTGAAGAGGGGCTTCTTCCCATTAGATCCTACAAAATGGTAAGGAAAGCAGTAAGACATCACCATCCCTGAACAAGCTGAAGAGTTCAGATCCTGTTGCTCACCATCTCTTCAGGATTGATACCAGCCAGCTTTGTCCTGAAGACCTCTAGCCCAAAGCAGACTGCTCACACAGTTTTATCAAAAAAACACACAGCTTTATCCCAAAGGCATCTGATCCTCCCTTTGGGCAGGTTCTCACACCTTGGGGATAGGAGTTCACCAACCACCAGGCAAAAAAGAAGTGCCACCTATTGACTTAAGCCCTTTGGGCTCTTCTTGGTATGAAGTCAACTTAATAAATACTTCTGCATCCAGCCCCAATTCAAAGATCAGCCCTTTGTCTTCTTCTCCCACTACCAACACTTAAGACAGACAAGTTCTGTGTCTTGCAGTACACGCAGAAGACCAAGGCAGGGACATTTGACAGGTTTTTTTCATATTAAACCTGGGAACATGGAGATACATATAAAAAAAGTCATATCTGGAGCTCTCCCCTCCATTAGCTTTCCTTAGCTGTCTGTTAATGAATTGAATTTGTATTATAACTCTGTTTTCTAGGTGTGCTTTTATATTGTCCCACACTCTTTTGTATGTCTGGGGGGGTTTTAAACTTATGTGTAAGTTAGATTTATTTTGATGGTTGTGCTGTCCCCTCAGCAAGACACCCATTGCTTACAATGAAACAATGTCAAGCTCTATACCTGTGTTAGAAGTTTGTGTAAAGTCATGAACTGAATTGCTATCTTCTATTCTGATAAATAAATTTTGAGTATTTTGTTTCATTCTAAAACCATGGTATAGAATGGGGTTTTTTTGCAGACATGGCAAATTACTGGGGGATTTTTATGGCAGCCTAACTAGACCTCTCTTCCCTCAGCTGCAGCTTGGTTTCTGAGTGTTGTAACTCCAAGTGAAGAGTCACAGCTGGGATATGAGCTGGATGGGCCAGGTGCCTCTTGGCCTTACACAGCAAAAGGACTGCCAGCTTCAATGAGATTTTTGCTCAGTTAATGAATGTAAAATGCAGTTCTGTATTTTACTGTGGCTTCTGTTAGGGCCCTGAGTACACAGGCACTTATACTGATCCTATTGTGCATCTAGACCTTGATTTAGTAAGGTAATTAAGCACATGTTCAGCTTCAAATACACAAGTGTTCTCAGTGAAGTCAACAGAACAATTTGAGTGCATACAATTAAGTGAATACATGAGTGTTTCCAAGGCTGAAGCTGATTTTCTCTTTGCAGGTAAGAGACACAGCAGAGGTAGGCTTCTAGGGCCTTTAGACCTTCTCATTTCTAGACAAGGTAAGAAGGAAATCCATGAGTCGACAGGTACATGCTGAAAACAACTCAGCAGCATTACTTCAGAGTGAATTAAAACTCTGTTATAATATCCAGCCAACCATAGAAATACTAGAATATACTCCTATACAGGGAGTTATACTTGTCTGTTCTAGTCATTGCTCATAAGCCGTACATCAAACTGAACTTAAAAACATTTGACAGGGACAGGAGGGAGCTATCTGTCCAAAACTCATATTTTCTACAGTTTTCTTTGTTTGCTGCATGAGATTTCTTGGACTCAGACAAGTAGTTTTTAAGGCTCGTGGCCAAAATTCTGTCTCTGCAAGCAATACAGAGTAGAGGGATATTACTAAGGAGTAGAGAGTACAGTTTTTCCAAGCTGTCCTTTTCAAGGCAGGCTTGTTTGAAAGACTGGGAAAGTCAAAACCTCTCCTACACAATCAACCAAGAGCTGAAAGCACTACTCCTAAATTCATTGCCACAAGGGCCTGGTGGCCAAACCTTTCAACTTTTCTGTTACCTGCTATCTCACCTGCCCACATCAAACCTCAGGGAGGCATTCAGAACACCTCCAGACATTTTACTCTGCAAGCATGTGGCAGTGAAGAGGCAGAAATTGCCTTTACTGAGAGTTCACCAAACCAGAGGACACACAACACACCCTTGTCCTTTACATCAAAACTGATTTTTTATGCATTCTTTCAACACACACACATTATTAGTAGAAGAACCTGTTTGTATTGGGCTGGGCTACAGACATCCTTGTATAAGTTTGTGTGAGCTAGGCAACCCATGAGTTACTCTGGAAATCTAACGATAGCTCTGACCGTAGGTAATTTTGCACATCTTACCCTTTGGAATAGAGATAACTTTCTACCATGTCTATCCTATTCAGCCTTTCATGGACAGGCTCATTACACTTCTCAAAAAGTTTATCTGAAAAAATTCCAGATAAAAAAACCTTTCAATCAAGATGATTTCTTTTGCAAGCATGATGTAATTTCAGAATGCTTTGTTTTCAAAAAGTTACTTTTCATTGTCTGGTATGACAGCATCATGGTCACTGGAATTACCCTGATTTTAAAAAGAATTTTCTTCCAAGTGGAAGCACTTCCAGAAAACCCAGGAAGCAGAAAAATGGGTAACAGTAATATGATTTAAGTTCACTACATGTCACTTACACTAGTATAATCTGTAATCTTTTTTAAAAGAAATTAAACAAGCATGAAAATACAATTTAAAAAGTCAGCCTATTCATGCAATTAATCATCAGTCTACAGAGTGCCTCTTTCCAGGCAAAGGAGTTGGAACAAAACCACTGGAATCATTCCACAAACAATTAGAAGATCCTGTGGGGAATGCTGCACTACAAAGGTAATGAACCACCTAGTTCTTATGTTCATAATAAAATTCTCCTGCTGTTCTTAAAGAAAGTCTCTGGAGAATGCAATATCCAGCAGACACACCAGGACACCAAATACACTCTACAGAACAGACCCGGGCTTTTGATACCATAGGTCCTTAAGGTATAAAATATTCCATCTGTATTTAGAAACCACACACTTCATTACAAGCATTACTTAAAGTTCTCTTTCCATTTTTAGAGATTTAGGTACATGCTAAATGCCTTTCATCACACTGCTACGCTTCTGAGTTGAAGAAAAGTAGTGATCAGGCTAAAAAAAATGCTTCAGACAACCCAATAGCCATAATGGCTGTCATGGTTTAATGCCAGCCCGGCAATCAAAACAAATGCCAGATGCTCTCTATTCATCCCCCTCCCTGATAAAGGAAGGAGAGAGAATAAGGGAGAGAGACTTATGGGTTGGAAACTAAACTACACAGCTTTAATGAAACAGTCATGATAAATAGAACAAATTACTAAATATATACAAATACACAAGAAAATTTATCCCACGTTCCTCCCCCCTTCCCCCCAGTAACTCTCAGGTCACCACCAAGGCTGCAGGGCAGCCCTGGGAAAGTCCAGGCTGGAATCCTGGGGTCAGGAGCAGTCGGGAGCTGGAGGCAGGAACAAACAGATCCAGGCTGGAATGGATCAGGAGCACAGGCAGAGGAAGGGATGGAATCCTCCCAGGATGCCGAAGGAAGCAGGGACAGGTGAAAGCAAAAAGGCCAAAGGAAGGAAGAAGGAAGAGGGCACCCTGGTGATCCTTCAAATTTAATCCAGTATGATGTGTATGGGATGGAATACTCTGGTCAATTTTGGTCATTTATCGTGTCTGCTCCTCCCTGAAAAAGGGTTTCAGGTGTGAACTCTTTACTCCTTGTCTCCTTCCAGAGCCCAAGATGTTCCTCAGAGCTGAGCAGTGTCCTTGGCTCTGCACACCAGTCTCTGGCAGCAACTATAAACATCGAGTGTTATCAGTCCTAGAAGCAGACACTGTCTGAGAAATTTGCTGTTAATTTCAGCAAGTGCAGCTACTTACAAGAGATTTAGCTGAAAGCAAAAGTACAAGACAGAAAATTAACTTTATCCTGGCCCAAACCAGGACAATAGCTTAGCCAGCATCTGTCTGGGAGAGGTCTGCCTAACCCTCATGGGCACACTTGTTCCTGGCAGAAGAGGTTTGGCAAGTGTAAGAGATGGAAAGTTGAAGAATGTACCTTCAGCGTTTGGGATCAGCTGTAAACCAGCATCAGAACCTAACAAGAAGCACTGCAAATGTTAGTGAAGAAGAGCAAATGTTTTATGTAGGGCATAAATCAAAAACTATTGACAGGAATTAATTTTTGATCTGTCTTTGCCTATGTGGCAGCTATGATTTGTTAATCATTACTAAAACTTTCATGGCTTCAGTAGCATATGACTACAGTACTTTGCCTTATTATTTAGACAGTTTTAGTAAGGAAAAACAAATACTGTGTTACGCTTCAAATAACAGTATAACTATGATATCAGAATGTGTAGCTATTAGTAAGTAAACCCAGAAAGGAGTTTTAAAGATATACCAAAATCACATATAGAAAGATAAGGTGAGCAAATGAGTATAAAGGTCATTTGTAGTTGCTGCTTCGTTTAATTTTGTGTAAAATTATGATTGTTTTCTATAAATATAATCTAGCATGACCAACTGAAAAGGAAAATTAATTTTATTTCTATACTACGACATTTTTTGTATGAGAAAAACAAAAATCTGCATTTCATTGTTTTTTTGGGTAGCTCAGCAGTATTTGATTCAGTCTAAAGAGAAACAACTTTTATTTACTTCATTGCATGTCAAAATCTTTTTGCTGTAATTGTGGCACTGCTGAAGTCACCCAAGTTATAAGAGAAAGCTTGTTCTGTGTCTCTAAGTCATTTCAGCATACTGGGGGGCTGTGTTTTTCCTATAATGGTACCAGTGCATCTCAGTACCTTTTGCCCATTGCCTTGATAAGAAATTAATTGTACTAACACTGGTCCACTGTGCTTGGTGAGGAGCAGAGTAGGTTGAATGTCTCTAAGGGAGAAAGAAGAATTCCCAAAGAGGGAAGAACTCCACAGTTTCTGTTGCAGATGGGAATGCATAGCACTAGTCACCTGTATTGACTGGATTTTTTTATCCCCCAGATGTTTAAGCCATGTTCAGCTCTAGTGGATAGTGGAATCTGGATTTCAGTAATTTAATAGCCTGACCCAGATTCATCTGTGTGTGTGTGTGTGTGTCCCACACACAGCTTGCAAGATTCAAACCTGTCATTTGGTTATTTCACAGCTGTCAGCACAAAGTAAGCATTTGGTAGCAGTAGGAACTGACTTAAAATGAATAATGACCTATCTTTAAGCTTAAAAAGATTCATTTATTACTTAGGCATTGCTGAAAAAGTGTCTCATGTTTGACACATGAGTGACCACTGGAAAAAGCAAGTTCTCTTGCACAAACATTATTATGTGTTATTTGTAAAGGGTTTCTTCTGGTAAATCTTCAGTTGACAAGAGACTGCCTGAAAAAATTAAGTGGCTCACCATGTAAGTCAACAGGAAACCAGAGCTTTTATTCACATTATTGTCAAAAGCAGTGGAAAAGAAAGCCCCCCACCAAGTGACTTCTTGCTTGGTAGAGGATTGTGCCAGACTCCTGATGGCAGTACACAGGCTCACAAAGTTATTTGCTTCGACCTGCCAAAGTTAGATGAAATGGCATGGAAGAGTGGTTCAAGGAAATGAAAGTATAATTGTTCTGTCAATTATATTTCTGACTCTGGCAATCACACACACACTGTGGGAAGCAAGTTCTTCAGTCCGTTTCATTATATTTCTGTTCTGGTAAGGAAAAATTATGTCTCATTTGCATAACTCAGTATGAGAAAGAAAACTACATTTTAAATAGAAAATGGTATAATCTGAATTAGTTCACTTCATGAACACTCGGTAGTGGTTGCTAGAACAAGGAAGGAGGAGGTCTTGAGGACTCTTTGGAAGAGCAGTGCATATTTTCCATGGAACTCTACATCTATGGCAGTGTCATAATACTCAGGATAACCTGGCATTTAATGTTGACATTTGATAAAAACAGTCCATGATTTTCAAATTAAGAATGGGATTTATTAATGGGACTGAACTTAAGGAAGAAGAAAGCTCAAAAACAAACAAATAAAAGAAAACAGAAAAGCACACACACATAAAGAAACCCCAGAGGGCTTATTGAAGCATTATATAGAGCAATTTTTTTCTTTCAATAACAATTAGGTTCAAGTAAAGTAATAGCAAACTTCGTTTGAAACGGAATCCCTTGCAACTTTTCCAAGAGAATCCAATTGTTTGCCATTAAAAAAAAAAAAAAAACAACTTGATCAATTGAACTCTGCAAAACAGAAACAAGTTTGAAATAGTTTACAGCTATCTCTAACCACATGCAGAAACCAGAAGAAACAAACCAGTTACTAGTAACTTTCCTTTAGAAGAAAACCAAGATTTTGGTGATGACTAAACTGTCTTGGACTAGCAGCAGTTAAGGAAAACCCACCAGTACAATGGAGTTTCCCTTCTTTCTTAATTTTTCTTACTAGAAACACTCCCCTATTAGAATGAAACATGGTTGTAGGCAGCAAAAGCCCAGCCTATTGATGTATTGTCAAGAAGCTGAGTATAGAGTAACATGTATAGTAGAATGTATAGTGGATTGGGGAATGAACCCTTTTCTCCTGGGCATTTCAAGCCTACCAGAGCACTGCAAATGTGGTGGCATTGACAGTGGAAGCTCTGCAGAGCTCTGCCTGAATCTTAACACAAATATCTTTTCTTCCATTGTCTTCTTTTTATAGTCTAGGTGTAGGAGAGTGTGCTTATGTTTTCTCACAGTAGTGCACATTAATTTTTGCCATGGACTTCAATAAATGTATTTTTGGTGTGACAACTCAGGGGGGAGTTGTGCTTCAGGGCAGGAGGGACCAGGCAATAGGGAAATTAAACTGCAGAAAAGAAATAAAACCTCCCAATTTTGTTCAGATGGTTACAGAAAATTATCCCTCAGCAAATGTTATTTGTGTACTCAATAGTTTCCAATAGTACAGTCCACCAGGTATTAGTTTCCAACTTGAGAAACTCTGATTATAATAACCCTAAGTGAACTCACAACATCCTGTGCCTTGCATTGTTCCCACTCCGATTTTCTGTAATTCACTGAGATAACCTCCTTGGATCCCAGAAAAAGGTGGTTTTTTTTCTGCATGGCAATACCAGATATAATTAATCTGAATGGAGTCTCTTCAGACTCTTTTCTCATACAAATGGCTAAAAGCTAGATAAAAATATCACATATTTTTTCCCATTTTCTTCTTGTGCTTCATAGACATTTTCTAAATATCCACTCATTCAGATACTCTAAAACAATAACATGATATAACCAAGGTGAGGTTCACTGCCAAGTTCATTAGTGAATTATTTTAACTGGTAACAAACAAAATCTTAAAAAATTCCTAAAATTAGTAGCAGGGAGATTAAATAAATACAAAAATCATAAGAACTTCAAGTTCTTAAACTTGGAAGTGCCCCTTCTCCTCAGCTGCATATGCCATGGGGTCTCATTCGGATCAGCTTCAGCTCTACAATGCATCAGCAATGAACCACTTGGCTTTATTAAGTTTCTTTGCCATTTCCCCAAACTTGCTACTTAGTCTTCTGACTACTGTTTTAATTTCTGTAAAAGTAGATCTAGCAATTTGTTAATACAAAATACTTCTTGCTCATTTTCAACTCAATGCTGTTGGGGTTGGCAGGTGAGGAGCCCACGCTATGGTGGAACCCTCCAGGAGGCAGTGCCTGAAGATAACAATGAAAGGCTTGTCAAAATTACATTAGACAACACGATGGGAAGTCCAGCTGTAGTTCAGAGTAATTTTAAATGGCAGTTAAAATCTAGTCCCATTACTACCCAAAACTGTCAAGAATTTCTGCTTGCCCATCCCCAAAGAAATTATTCTTACACTTTCTGCACTAGAGCCAAGTATCAAGAATTAAAGCCCAAACTCTTCCTTATTCTCTGCCTTTTCTTACTAAAACAGGATTAAAACAAGTGATCTTCCTTTTTACTAGGTATTCCAGTCCTAACTCTTACTTGTTTCAAAATTCTGTTTGAATGCAGCATAACCTTACAATGAGGTAGTAAAATGCCTCTTGACTACTAGCTTCCATATTTCTTCTTGCTTTTTCCAGTTTTAATTTGTGTCAAATTTTATGAGTCTATCATCAGATACAACTATAGTGTTATAGTCAGCAATGTTTTATGGTTAAGATGTTTTTGGTTCATTTCCACCTACCATGGAAAATGGACAAAGAGAGAACCCTGTATTACCTATCTATGCTTGCTAGCAGGATAAATGTCAGCTTCTTTCTCCTCAGAAACCTCACTAAAAACAGGTCTTTTTAATGTCCTTCATACTCTTACAGATTAGAAAAAGTTTGCTGAGGTTTTTCTCTTTTAATACCTAACATGCTTATGTCCTGAAAAAAAAAACATGGGGAAGAAGGGGAGAAATCTGAAGAGGACAAGGAGAAACACTATAGAAAATGTTTTCCAGCTCAAAAGGTCTTGTTTTAAAGTATTTGCTTTCTCATTTGTTGAGACAAATTTGCTCACTGCATAAGAAATCTCTTTGACTTCAGACACAACTTCCCTGAAGTTTTCTTATTGCTGTTGCTATTTTAAATCTTAAAAAGTAGCTGAACTCTAGTGCCTTTCTCACCACTAGTATAAAACCCACAATTATCTGCCACTTGGCTTAAGGATTTAAAAAACTTAAAAAGGCTTTGCCATCAACTTTTCATATTATGTTTGGGAATTAAATCCATCAAAAAAAATAATGTACCCTTTATCACCTTCTGCAATGAAGTCAAATGATAGCTGTAGTTTTCATGCCATCCTTTTTGCACAAATAAACAGACTGGAGTTCTCTGTTTTCAGTTCTCTTTTAACACAAGCAGTGTTTGAGACCAGCTAGAAGGAACTCTTCTAGAGCTCTGACTCTTCCTTCTCCTTCTTCTGGCTTGGTGAGTCAGCACTAGCAAGTAAAGGTAAAGAATTACAAAAGAGGCTGAAAAAGAGAGAACAGAGCTGTTGGTTTTTGCTTGGTTGGGTTTTCTTTTTCTTCTGTTGTTTGTTTTACACACAATAAGAAAATTAGTATTTGTCCCTTGAACCCACATCTCTGACCTCCTTTGGGTCCCCCTGGTCTTTTTGTTTATCCATCTTTATTGAAAGAGTATGTGTAGCATCAGATAAGAAAGGGGAGAAGGCCAGTGGGAGAAACTGCAAATCCAATAAACAGGTATTTATAATGCAGACATTTCTGAGCCACCTTGTTGAGCACCATTAAATCCATCTTTATGCTGCAAATCCTCCATACCAAAATGTCTGAGACATGCCAGCAAACTGAACCACAAAGGAGTTTCTGTTGACATGCCCAAGCTTCTGAAAAGTAGCCTGTGACTGTCATTTATATTTTAAGTCCTCAACAGACATAAGCCAAACTTATTTGGTGCAATTTATGCAAATGTGCTATCAAACACTGTTGCCTTTCAGATTTCAAAGCACGTATTTTCTTGTGCTGTTTTCTACATAATCTAGCCTCAAATAAAGGCATCAGTAATTTTGACTTGATTACACTATAATTATTCAAATATCTTTAATTTCATGCTCTGGACTAATTTCCCTATCCATTGTTATCATTAAAAGAGATTGTTATAGATAATTTATGTCATGTATTTCCCTTAATTGAAAAATGGGGTTCTTGAACAATAATAATGACAACAAAACCAGTCCTGTTTAAAGGCTTCATTGGTAATACAGCTATAATTATTGCAAGCATAAACAATGGCAAACCACCATAATTAATAGCAGAGCAGAAGGACAAGTTGCCAACAGTTAACTTTGTCCTTTTTGCCTTGCTTTTTTCACCATGACAATAATAGACACCAATTTTGGAAATTTGCCAGGAAGCTCACAAAATCAGCTTAGTATTTATAAAACTACAATATCCAGGCTATAACCCAAACAAATTTTGTGTAGTTGTCTTGTACTGAAGACCCTCCTGGACCACAACCCTCCCAGCTGGACCTTCCACAAGTCAGTGACACCCAGTACAGACCTGAATAATTGGGCAGCAGAATCTTTGCTATGAAGAGGTGTCTTCCACAAATAAACTTTCTGGTTGGACATGGAAAGTGAGGAGTGGTTGAACTATTCATCAGAAAAAGTGCAGCTAGGACAAATAGAGAAGAGTTACTTCTTCCCACATCTCCAACAATACAGGGAAGAAACACAGATTGGAAAAAGTCAGACAAAAGCAAGGCATGGAAGATGTGAGAAGTATAAAAAAGGTTAAAAGAAAAATGGAGACTGAGACAATAGAAGAAATAGCAAAAAAGGAGACAGGAAAATAAAAGAAGGGGAAAGGTAACTGTGAGAAAAAGAACAAACTGCTAGGTAGGTAGAGGAAAACCAAAGCATAGTCAGACATAAAAGAGTGCAGATGCATGAACTTTGTATTTTCCAAACACCAACAAAGCTCTGAAGAAGAAGTTCAGGTGCCATGCAACAGAATAAACGAAAGGATGGAAATACCAAATGAAATTATGAAAATGAGAAGTGTAAAGAGTGCGGATGAAGAGTGGCATTAAGATTAAATGCTCTTCAGGGGAAAGATTGTCTTTTTGTTGTGTGCTTTTGCAGAAGTCATCAGAATAGGATTATCATAGCTCTTTTCTGAGTGCTACTTCAGTATAAATAATAACAATAACAGGCAAAATAATTCATAAGACTAATGACTTTCCAAATGATTTTGTGCTGTTCTCAAGGGTAAGTGCTCCTTTCCTTCAACTCCCTACCCAAAAATCACCAGCAAATCTAGGTGCTTCTCCTGACAGCTCATCTTATCTTTATCCTTTCCCTATTTCACTTTGAATTATGGTTCAATTAATATACTTTCTACCTTGTAAGTGGAGCCAAAGAAACCCCCTACAGTTAGCTCCATGCTGAAGCTGACTGCATGTTGTGTTGAATTTGTAATGAACACCCTTCTGCCTGGCACTTAGCACAGCTTTTTCAAAGCCAAGCATTTTGGATAGGCAAATAACAAATGCCAGATTTGTCAGATCCTCGACATTGGCATTTTACCACAGATATTGCAGTGTCTGATTACCACACTGCTGGGTTAATATCTCTTTTTAAGTGCATGCTCTCAAGAAAATTAGTTTCCCTACAATCACATTTGATCATTAACTTATACTTACAAAATATGGACCAGTGCCAGCAGAGCCTTCTCACTCTTCCTTCATCCTTCTGTTCTTCTCTTCCATTACGTACATGGGGATGATTTTTTTTAGTAAGAACAAAACCCAAAAGGCATTATCTGGTCTGGTTGCAAGCCATGCTCTGAGCTGCCTGGATGTGAACCCACTCCAGTCTAGAAGCATCCCCAACTTTAAGAATGTGCCAACAGCCCCACCTGTATCATCTGGTGGCTGCAGAGAACCACCAAGGTGCACCCAGCAGCACTGTGTCTCTGGCAGTGAGCCCAGCTGAACATGGGAATGATCCCACACCTCTGCTATCCCCTGCATTTGTCCATGTTCTAACTGCTCATGTCCATGTTCTCAACATGGAACAGCACTGTCTAAGAAAATGGAGAATTGGGTAACCTTCATGTTGTTATCCTTCTTTGAGATCCTTCTAGTTTCTTACTATCTTGATTTTTAAGTGAAAATATTCTAAGTGTGATGTCTTAAAAAAAGCCACCAATGAAACTCAAACACCAAACCATATCACTAATTCTTATAGCCTTTTCAAATAAAACAAGTGGACTAGCAAGGATTTTTATTTCTTTACAGCAATGGAACTATTGTGTATGTGAGTTACTGTCTTCCCAAATAGCAGTTGTCAGAGAGCACTGGTGTATTTGATCAATTTTAATTTCTGTAGATAAAGTAAACTTGATGCAATTTTAATTTCTGTAGATTAAATTATTGTAATTGAACTGGAATCAATACAGATTAAAAAGCAGGCAGGCTGCTGATCTTCCTCTACAGTTGTCCCCATCCTTCCTCTCCTGCTACCTATTGACTAAGACATAAGATTCAAGGGAAAATGGACAGCAGCAGGGTTTTGTATTTACAGAAGTTACTTTGTTTCCTGTGCATTTTCCAGTACTGTGGCCTCTCGATTCTTGAAAAACTGGTGGATATATTTTAAGGGAATCGGGGGAGACAAACTAACTCATGTCACCTTTGTGCTGGTATGCTACTAATATTTTACCTGCCTGCTAACTGTGATGCCAGCACATATATATTTTAGGTCTTGGTTTTTTGTGGGTTTTTTTGTCAGAGGTAGAAATGGGTCTGAAATTTCACCAGCTCTGTTTCTAAGCAGAAGCTGAAATAGTAGATAGAACATCCATCTGGTAGATAGAGCATTTTCTTAATTCATAGAAGTGACTTGAAGAAATTTAGAGGAATGTCACCATGCTTAAAGTCAGTTGCCACCTCCGCTGTTCTGGGGCCACTGCCACCACAAACGTTTTTTTCTGGAACTTAATGTGGCATTTTTAAGTCACTGATTCATTATTTCCAAGTGAGACCTTACCAGTATATCTCTAATGAACACATTTTAGTGCTAGCAACAACTACGTTGCAATAGTATGAACTTTTACTGGTGTGCATGCTGATCATGTCTCAGCTCATTTGAATAAGCAAGGCTCTCTAATTGCAGTTTTGTTATAAAAACAATAAATAGTAATGCAACATGAAATTAAATTGCTATTTATGCCACCATATCACATCATAAATTCATACTGAATGATCTGTCTCGTCTCAAACTAAGGGATCTACTCAGCAAGCTGCTCTCTGGTTTTCCCTTCTCTGTTTCTAAATAGTATTCCCTAATACCATTGGGAGGGCTAAAAATGAGCTGGAGGAGGGATAGTGTGGAAGGGAAATGTGTTGCCTAGGAGGCAAATATCCTCACATGTTCATAAAAATAAGTGAAGACAACAAATCTGCATCAACTGTCCTTAAATAGCGCAGTCACACAATGGCAAGCAGCAAAACTTAGGGAGGCAGCTGGTCCTTTTTGAAATAAGGAAGGGAAAGATTAAACAGAAATCAGGATTCTTTAATATTGATATGGTTCATTTTGTAAACCATAAGTGTCTCTAAATAGCCCCAACAATTCAGGACAGTTTTAGACAAATCTATGATATAAAAACATTTCCAAATTTGCCTATATCAAGTGAAATAAGCTTTGTAGCAGCTTCTGGCAGTACTAACTTGAGCTAGTACTGCTTATATTCAGCAAGTAATTTATAGCTAAGATGGACTGAAACTTCAAGGAGCACCTTTCAGCAACAGGGAGGAACTGATCAGTTTGAGGAATATTCTTAACACTGGAACTGCTTCCTCACTTTCAGAACTACCTAGATGCAAACCTCCAGTGCATGATTGATCTGACACTAGGTCCCAACAGTCCTTGACAGCCTCTCACATCTCCTGTAGGCAGTAAGCTGCCTATTTTCTGATGTTCAGAGGACTGGCAATTAACAATTCATTCTATCATGCAATATTAACAGCTGTAATAACAAAGCCAACCCAAGCAGCAGCAATATGAATAACAACAAAGGAAAAAAAAAAAACAAACAAACAAAAAAAACAAAACCAAAAAAACCCTGTAACACTTCTCAGACAACTGAAAGGAGCTGGTTTCTTCAGAAAAGTGGAAGTTGGTTATTCAGTGATGAAGAAGATAAGGAGAAGGAAGCAGAAAAGCTGCCTTCCTAAGCCAGTTCCAGGCTGAGAAGACACAACAGGTTTGACTTCTTTGAAACTAAACACCAAAACAAATATTAATTCAAGGTAAAAGAAGAGCACATACCAATCCTGTAGCTTGCCATGCACATCACCCAGACATGATATAGGTGCCATGTACAGAGACCATCACCTTTACCCAGCCCCTGGGACTGCCTCACTGCTAACAAGGTTGCTAAACAGACCTGTTGAGGAAAAAAAACAAAGTGGGGTCAAATGAGCTTGACCAGTTGGCTCAGTAGGTGGGATCACTTCACCCTTAGGAAAAAACCCAAGAAAGAAGGAACTGAGTGTGTTATAGGTATCAGGATGTTTCTGATAATCTCCTCAAACTGAAACAGCTAAAAGTGTGAACTGGGGAAGAAGTGGCTGACTGTTCTCCAGCCTAACAGATGCCAGGAACAGGCAAGATCAGTTCCTCAGTGGAAGAAATGATACAAACACAGAGGTTTAATTTTTACATATAGGATATACATATAGAATCAGCTCAAGTGCTCCTTCTTCAAAATACAGATGTCTGATTTCCTCAGCCTGTTGTAGAGCTCCACAGGCATTCTTGCCTTTTTTCACATCCTGAACTCCTCTGGAAATTATTCATGCAGGCCAAATTGAATGAAAGTGATCTGTCTTTCAGACAAGGGAGGTGAAAGACATGTTTGGGATAGAAAAGTTTAACTGATTGGCTATATTACTTAATTTAAATACTTGTCTCCAAAGATTATATTATTTAATCCAGTTGATATTTGCGTGGTGATACCTGGGGTTTATGCTTTAATCTTTCTGAATTAAATTGAATTTTTTGAGTGATAAATACTTAAAAGTCAAGCTGGACCTCCTGTTCATAGCAGTTTTAGCTTACCTTTGGGACTCAATGATATTTTGATTAGATACTTGCCTTTTTCTCTGAATTCCATATTATACCAAACTCATTAAGATGATTGCTATAATCTGTGTACTCCTAACTGTAAACCTCTCCAATAAATAAATCTCTTCTGATTTGTTTCTGTCAGGTTCTGTAATGGCATCAGGACATGCAGGAAAGGACAGACTCAAGCAAAACTCAATCCATGAAATGACTTTGCCCATCCCTGCTACACTACTGCTGGAGTCAAGGAGTCACATTATCACTCACAGTAAAGGCCAAATGATGTAAAGGAAGAGGCCCTGACACAAGGGAGCAACAATCTCCTTTTTTAAATCTATAGAAATGATTTATAAAGCACTGCTTTAACCTATATAGAAAATGCAAGTTTCCTATTGCCTGGGTAGGAAGAAAAAGGATTTCATAAATATAGTATTTCAGTTGGAATAAATCAGATATATATAAGCTAAAGATTCAGAAGGGAGAAACTTAAAATATTGTCCCTGAAAAGCCTAGTACAGATTTGCTTAAATAAATAACAGGCTAACTTAGTGGCCATCAGAAAAGTTATTTAAAATCTGCATTCCAAATCAAATCCTTAAAAAATAGACAGGAGTCCTAGTCCTGCCACATAGCTGCTTAGCCAAAGCATTCCAAATTATTAAATGCAAAAAGATAAAGAATAATGCACAGCAATTACTTTGTTCACTGCTTCCAGCTTTGCCCTATAGATCTAAAATATAATTATAACTCTGGTACTTTATTGTCTCTTAATTTACTTCTTGTTTGTAATATCTTGGATATGCTTTCCTAACCCCAACTGGAGGGTGGTAGAAAGCTGAGCCTGAGTGACAATGGCAGGTTTAACATTATGTATGCAATCAGTGCATTAATTTTATTGGGATATAGTGGGCTGTATACCCCTCTCTCTCTCCTTTGCTAAAAAGATAATTCAGCAGTGCTATTACTAAAGCTTACAATCAAATAGGTAAATAATCTTTTTAAGCAATAATTGAGGCTTTCATATGTGACATTAAATAATTTGATTTCTGAGTATTAGAAGAGTAACTAATAAATAGCACAACTCAGCAAAGCCTCTGACTTGGTTTTACTTTTCCTGACTAACTTCAACCAATTCCTGCAGTTTCTGATGCATTTTTGTTGCACTGTGTGTAAAACAGAAGTGCCTTTTTAATTGTGGGAAGAGTAAAAGAGCAGCAGAGGAGCCCATAATCATCCAGTGGGCTTAAGAAGCAGGAATGACTGCTGCAAACACAGCAATTGCATTTCATAGCCATGCAGACATAATGCTGACCATCACATTATTTCTTACTATTTTTGCCCCATTATGCTGTGTGAGAGGAAGATGCTCACCTGCTTAAATATTTCTAAAGCTCTACGTACACCAAATATCTATTTGCAGGTCTTCTGCAGGTGCCAGGAAGAAGGGAGCACCTCTGTGTTGACAAAACCCACACAGATCAGCCACACAATTCCCTTTGATAAAAATTCTAGCCTAGAAGAAAAAAAATAGAAAAAAACCATTGCCCAGAGAGGCTGTGGGTGCCCCATACCTGGAAGTGTTCAAGGCCAGGTTGGATGGGGCTCAAAGCATCCTGATCTAGTGGAAGGTGTCCCTGCCCATGCAGGGGCACTAGAACTAGATGATCCTTAATAGCTCTTCAAGCCCAAACCATTCTGTGGTTCTATGACATTAAATGGTTACCAGACTTTTATTAAAGGACTAACTTCAGACTTCTCAAATTTTGTTTACCAGGGACATCGGGTATTGATTCTCACTACAAAGACAGTCAGACATTGGAATGGTCTCCCAGGGGAAGTGGTTTCCACTTTGGAAACTTTTTTAAGTCTCAGCTCAACAGGGCACATAAACAATAATAGTAGAAGGGTTGGACCAGATGATCCTTGAGGTCCCTTCCAGCACAACATTCCATGATTCTACCTTTATGCAAACAAGATATAGTCAAGGGACTTCAGAAGTTGACTGTAAAAATTACACATGGAAAAGTGCATTGGTTGGGCTTTTAAAGTATTATCACAGTTTTCATAAGAATTCCAGCATTATGGACTACTGCCTCTTGGCTGCAACTGTGAGAGAGCTTATCCTTCAAATCAATCAGACCCTCAACTTCTCCAATCAAAAAGTCATTAGACTGTATTGCTGTAGAACTCTGCTTCTCACCACGGATTATTAGCTTAGACAAAGCGATGTGCTAAGGAGACTGCAGAGTTTCCAATTTAGATGAGATCTGCATTGGAATGCAAAATGCAAGCAGAACAATCTAAGTGTAGCTGATAAAACAAAAAGACCATAGAGGTCTTAAAGATGCTATGCATGTAATACAGTCATAAGTAGAAAAAAAAAACTAGGGAGGACTAATTTTTCTTCTGCCTTCATATATTTTATTAATCAGTACCAGTTAGCAGGGAAGTGCTTTCAGAAAGCACAGTCAGCAAACCTGACATTGCCTTTCAGTGAAAGGGCAGTTGATGTTACATGGCAAACCAACCTCCACTACGGCAAATGACAAACTCCCAACACAAAAATTAGGGCTGAAGAACAGTTCAAAACCCAGCAACATCCCATATTCTGAACCAGCCCACAAGATGTGGCAGATGTACCACTCTGCTCCCTCAGCATGTCTGTGTCACAGTTAGACTTTCCAGATAAGACACCTCATACTCCATGACTTGTCATTCAATAAGCTGATTTGCATCACTGCCTGCTAAACTGAAAGATATGTATAAAATTACAAGAGCTATACTTCCTCATACAAGAACTAAACTCACTGCTTCTTGCATGCTTCCACCCCACAGCAGCCTAAAAAGGTAATGTTAGAACTCTGTATGTGGCCTTGGATCCCAGGATTCACATTATTTAAAATAAACAGTAAGTGGCCCACAGCTGATTTACTACAGAACTCCAGCAGGCACAAGAAAGTAAGTAGGCTGGTATTAAATGGAGTCTGACTCAATTTCCCTGAGTTTCCCAGAAGCATTTTGTTCACATTAATGCTGCATTCAGGAGCCCACAAAAGGGAGAGTTAGAAACACAATTTTAAGAGGTTTAAAATATTTATGGGCTGAGGTTTCGTGGTTACAATAAAACCTATTGCACTTCTAGGGCATCTCCATCGTTCAAGCCTTCAGCTCTACACGGACTTTTCCACTATTAACAGGAGGTTGGCAAGTAATTTAAAGGTTCCTTTAAACACTGTGAGAAAATTACTGAAGTGAGCCCATATAATCCTTGAAGGAATTTGTGCATGGTTCTCTAGGAACAGTTTGAGCCTTGCCTCCAAAGACTACATGGATTTTCTCCTTATTCACCACTTGTGGATCTAAAGCTAAATTTGTGTACCTTACTCAGAAATGGAGTAAGAGAGAACATGCAGTAAGCTGCTTCTACAAGGGACTCAAGCTTCTGCAGAACTTTACAACTCCTCTCAATTCCTCAGTGTGCACTTTTCAACATTGCAGCTCCTCAAGAAGTCTTGAAAAATTGGTGGGCACACTTAAAGAGAATGAGAGGAGACAATCCAAGTCATACCACCTTTGCACTAAGATTTTCTGCTACTGTGATTGCTGCTAATTGTGACCCCAACATTCATCTATATGTTTGCAGGGAATTTTTTGTTTGTTCACTTAGGGATTTCTGAGTAAGAGTAGGAAAGAGGATGTAAACAATTCTGCTCACAACCAGAAGTGGTATCTTAGGCCATACTGTAGAAAGTTTGAAAACATCTTGGTCTGCAATTTCTAGCACCAAATTAATCCTTTGATTTTTTATGAGAAGGGCACATCAAGAACAAACAGACCATTTAACTCTCTGTGTAAAAAGTAGTCTTCTAATTAATCATTATTACCCAGGTATATAGAGATGTCATGTCTAGCACTGATTTTTAAAATCAGGAAATTACTGTTCAGGGCTAGAAAGTAACTGGTTTTTAACTACCAGTTGGTTTTAAACTGAAAATGTACTTACTAGGAATCTACTTACCTCTCATAGACACAGCTTTAAGCAGCTCTTGTTTCTTACAAGGAAGCCAAGGTACTAAACTCCACTTCATCAGATACTGTTATAATCATTGGTGGCAAAGATTGCACTTCTTCATTTACAGGGATCAAGCAAAGTCCTAAAAATGTGGTGCTGTTTTCAGAAGTGTTAATTAAGGACAGAGGAGGTATTACAGAAATGTGTATCAAAAGTGAGTTATTACTTGGGGGGTGGGGAGGGAGGGCGGGGATGTGGAAGAAGCAACCCAGAACTTTTCTATTTTTGTTTCTAAAAATTAATTTTTCAGAAATGTTAGCTTTAGGTCAGAGCATATAAAATTACTTAATTTGATTTCAACTAGAAGAAAACTTCACAAGTGAAGCATTTCTGTAGCTAAAAAGCAGCCCATCTCCCCATCTGCTGGACACTTTTATAACCAAGATCTGAAAAAGACTCCACAAGTGCAGGGTGCTTCTTTTATACCCTGATCTCAGGCAAAAACTCTGTCAAAATGCAGGAACTGTAAGCCAGAAACAACACTGGGAGCGTCAGGATTTCTGACAAAAGTGAAGCTTCAGTTTACCAGCACCAAGGTTTTCTGTTTTGATAGGACAGCCCAGCAACAGGAAAGATGCACAAGCTCTCCAAACCACATTCAGCCATGCATCTGCAAAGAAAATTGTCTTGCAGCAGGGTTGAGTATTTTGGTTTTGCCTTCTTAAAAAAACAAACAAACAAGCATGTTTCCCACTGCTGCACAGATTGTGCCATCTCCGAGAGGTTTGTACATGCAGCTACTACCAGCTGGCAGTGTCTGTAGTGCATGGGACATAGAAACCATTTTTGTGCAGCTTTTAAAGTCTGAAATTGTTCAAATCTAGGTGTTTAGGAAATGAATTTTACAAGATCACTGGCAGCTCTAGGGGAATTTATGTAAACTTGCAGTATGATTGTGTGACAATAAATCCTAGGTCCTAAAAAATTTATTCCTCAGACACTGCAGATAACTTGAATCCCCATAGGATCCTCAAATGAGAATCCTAAATGGGTTGCATGGCTGTACAGCCTGATTCCAGGAGTAAAACCATGACTGTAACAGAGTTTAGTTTTGTTTTGCCCACTAAAGTCAGATGATTTCTAGTCCATATTGTTATGCTGGTTTTAACCACAGAAACTGTATGTGGCTCAAAACTCCAAGCCCTGATACAGTGACACACTTCATCAATCTAGCCAAAACACCCAAACATCTTATTGCAAACAGGCCAGCAGGGAAGAAGGGGAAGAGGAGCTTTATACTTTTACATTTAAATTTATCTGGCCTTTACATTTTGGTTAGTGGTTAATTTGAGACACAAGTTTTCATCACAGAAGCAATGGTCACACTTCCAATGCAACAAAAATGGCCTACCACCTGCTTTTTCATTTTTTTGCTTTTTCTGTCCCTGAGTCTTTTCTCAGCAAGTCTGAAAAGACACAAAGAAAGTAATTACTATACTCAGAAGTTTTACACTTAAATTTGGACCTTTGAGAAGCAGGTATTGAAAGTTACCACAATTAATAAGGGTAAGGAGCAAAAAAACCTACTTAACAATTTTCAATGACCACATCATAAAGATTGAATTCCTCTGTAAAATAATTTAGGCACCACAGCAATTGATGCTACAGATAAAGCAGTGACAGTTGACATGTTTGGAATTTCATGCAACATTTCTTCCCTGTGTTTGTCTTTTTTGCCTCTAACCCAGGGATCAGACTCAAAGTCAGTTTCTGCTCAAGCATCCTGTTCTTCTAGACTATGGGGATGTCATGCTTTCATCAAAACCACAGGTACAAAACTCAATAGCTCTGTATACAGAGGGCCAAATAAATAATTGAACAGTGCTAAGTAATATCTTGCACTGTTTTTCAGTGACAGTAGTGTCTGAAAACTACCTTTCCTTTACTCTTGAAGAGAGGGGCAGAAGAGCATCCGGCCTGGCTATCCCAGGCTATTCTAGATTCACTGAAAATATTTTTTTCCAGCTTCAACCTGTAATTTTATTCACCTTACAGCTAAGGATAATGAGGAAACACACAGAATTACAGCTCTGCTGCACCTAAGTGCATCCCTAACTGCCCAGGAGAGACCTGACTACCAAATGCTGCCCAGTTACCTGTAAAAAAAAGGCATTAATTTTCTCTCACATTTGCTCTGGCAGCTTGCCAAGAGTTAGCAAGCAATTTCCACATGAATTTTCAGCCTTTCCAGTCTTCCTGTATTTCTATATGTACACTTATATCTATCTAACCTCAGCATGCTCAGTGATCAGCACAGACCTAGAGGGAAGCCAGCTTCCAAGGGAAGACAAAGGAGACTCAAGGTGTTTAAAGATGAAGTCCAGCTACTTCAGAGAGAGCTGCATTTATCTGTAATTCTGTATTGGACTTTAACATATACATAATATACACATATATGTATGATTCATATATAAAATATACATGTTTTTAAACACAGAACTGGTGTTCTCAGCAGCAGAAGAAAAATTGCTCATCAGCTGAATTCTGCCAGAGAAAACAAACATGCTCCAAGCCATTCAAAGACCACCGAAATAATGCAAAAACCTCATAGCTGTTCCAGGAGATGTACCAAGTGCTTGGTCCCCATGAGGGAAGAACAGGTTTGGAATTTGGCCTCTGTGTCAGTGACAGGGCACGTGTGCATTGCTGCCCTCTTGACAGATGGCCAACAGCCAGAGCCATTGTTTGAACCCTTTCAGCCATGCCTTGGTTTTCTCTAACCTAAGGGAAGTGGAGCCATAAGCATTCTATCAGATTAATCATCTGCTGCTTTCCTGAGGGAATCTCAGCACACAATAAAGGATGCAGACAGGAGGTCTCCTCACTAGAGCAATGTAGCTGAGGCAATGCCATTTTCTATGCAACAAATGGTAGCTATTTCTTTTGCCAACTCACAGACATTTGGATAAGACACTTTATTCTGTCTTGTGATATCATGTCATTTATAATCACTTGCCCACTAAAGTATGGTAAAATAATCAATGCAGTTAAGATTAATTATTCTGTTAGTGTAAAAAAGTGTTCCAGACCTTTATACCATAGCTCTGAAAGCACCAAAGATAAAAAGCTACTCAAGAATCCTCTTCAGAAGACAAAAACTATCCAAAAAACCCCAATTTACTTGCTTCCACAAATGCTTTGCCACGCTGTCCTTATTTATTCTTCAAGGTGACCTGATTTAGGCTGTAAGTACCAATAGATTACCAGAAGGAAGGAATAAAAATAGCACAGAAATGGTATGTACCATTCTCCTGAGACTGACAAACACAAAGAGGACAAGGACAGAATATTGCTGTTGGTTCAAGCAAAAAAGAAGGAAAAGAGTAGCAGAATCCAACACCCTCTCCACTCTCCATATTATGAACTTCTATTCTCCCAAAAAGTCAAGCTGTGGGAATAGACAGGGTTTGCTTTCTTTAACAGAAATTTTAACAGGATTATTAATTAACCTGTAGATTTAAAGAAAGTGTAATTTGTCATTTTGCTGAAGTATGGGGGGTAATTATGAATCATTTCAGAAAACTATTAGGATGGTCTGAATTCTTTGTATTTAGATAAGGAAACAATCATGCTAAATACATTCAAAAGTAATCCTTCCCCCAGAAACCCTTTCTGTTGAATCTTACCATTTGTCCTATTAGAATATCCAGCACAGTTTGCACATAACACATTTTACGTATACATCAGCAGGGTGGTTTGGTTTTTCTTCAAGCATTTTTTATCACCCTAAGCAATAAAACAATGGCACTTATCTGTTGAACAACTTTTCTAAGTGAACCACTGATGTCAAGAAGGGGTAGCAACTGTGATTTCATTAGTAGTCTAATGAATTAAATATTCTAATATCTGGTTTGTTTAGATTTTGAGAAGATTCTTCTTCCTCTAGCACACCATAGAGAGGAAGAAAACAGAATAGGAAGCCAAAGGGAGGCAGCAGCTGGAAACAGACCCTTTTATACTCCTTAAATATAAGGTGTCTAATAATCAAAGAAACATGGGTTTTTTACTGCTATCCAAAAAGGTAGCTCAGAGTACAGAGGCAATAGGGTAATATATGTTTTTCACTCATTTTGCACCAGCAGGAGTTTGCCTCACCCTCCTGTGCACAAGCAGCTCCAGGAAAGCCATCTGGTGCTCCTTATCTCCAGCAGTGAGAGTACACATTGTAAGCTATCCCTCTCACCAGTCACCATAATGTATATAATGATCACAGCAGAATCTGATGATGTCTATAGTATACCTATGCATGTGTAGAGGAGTCTCAGGGTTAGGGTGAGTTCTACACAAATGCCCCAGGTTAAATCCCATGTGGAAATACAGCCAAGCATAGCCCTACCTTAAGTAGTTGTGTTTTGTTCTTCATCTGGAGATACCACAAGTTTCCTGATCATGTAGTAGGACCTTGCAGAACTGGTTCCCCAGCAAAATAAATCTGTGCTGCTCACACTTGCAAGACCTTGCTGGGCACCTTGCAACACCACACATCTCTCAGCACATTGATGCCTGTGACAGTGCTCTCTGTGCAGACAAGATACTGACAGATGACAAGTTTCTGTGTAGGGACAGGGCTCTGGCTACTCATCATTTACACTTGATTTTTTAAAAATATAGAAAAAAAAAAAAGAATTAATACTAGCTGTAGCTACACCAACAAGACAGGATTTTTAAAAATGCAGAAAAATGCATGCACTTTGATTGTACTAAAAAAGCTGTCTGGTTTGCGTGTTAGATGTATTAAAAGATTACAGGATTGCATTTAGGTGTATGGCAAAACTTGCTAGCCAGCATAATCATTCAAGAAGTTTGTACAGAAATAGTAGGAAATTCCTTCTTTGCTTTATTTTTATTTTTTGCATTGCTTTTCCAAAGCAGAAAGCAATCTTTTCAGAACATCCTGAAATCTAAGAATAGACATAGCTTTCCTAAGGATTAAAGCAGACTTTAGATACGTACACATTGTTCATCCTGACTGCTTTTCATAAATATCTAGAATTTTGACAACACTTAGCAAGGGATTTTAACCATATTTAGACAGACATTGCAAAACCCAGTCCAAGATCTAATTCTCCAGGTAGTGGGTTTGATTCTTATCTTATTTGCAACAATAATTCCATGAAAGCCACTTTGCTTCATTGAATTGTAAAACAAGTTCAGAGACTTCAGAAGAGGTTTTCAAATAGAGGAATATAAATTCTGCTTGCTACCCTCACATCTACACTGAATGGAGGATTTCTCCACTAATTACAAGAAAGCTTAGTAATTCAAAGCAGATGAAAGTACTGCTGTTAGGGAAATTGGATTTGCATGAGGCTTTTCATTTGTTTGTGGAGATTCACAGCTATTTAGATCCCAGATATTTTAGATACAGGTAGATAATGCACAGTAAGAGCCTCAAGGAGGTGTGAACAGCTGGCACACACCAACACTTCAGCCTTCCTGTGGTCTTCTACCCTATTTGTTTCAATCATCCACATTAGAAGACAAGAAGACAAAACAGAAGCCTTCCAAATTGCCACTTCTTTAAGAACTACTGCTGTTGATAAAGCCTGACTCAGATAGCCACATAAAACTGAAATCTAAGTTGAGGATAACAGATCAACCACTGCAGGTTTGATTTGGTTTACTACAGGTAAAATGTACCTTTCACTTTTTCATTTATCATTCTGTACCTCCTTCAGTGTACTCTAACCACAGCACATATCACCACCATGTTTTCATTTGGAAAATTAAGTATATGCTCAGTACAGGTTAAAAAAAAAATTAAATGTGGTCAAATACCAGACTTTGGTAGGGCAAGCTGTGGTGATCTGAGGATCCCTATCCCTCAGGCTGCAGTGCCAAAGGGCAGAGGGGATGTGAAGTCCCTTTCACAGGGCAGAGGAGTTCACATCAAAATGCAGGGCTCTGAGCTAGATTGTTTGCTGGAGGGATGGAGACACCCTCTCAAAGGGTAGTAACATCTCAGACTGCTACAGCTGTTCATTTGTTGAGCACAAGCCCTAAATCTTTAGGCTGTAACTCAAGGGTTAGTCCAGCTTTACCACTGTATTTTCTGACACAGGTTAATTCACTATTTTGCAGATTTTTCCTCCATACCTTCTGCTCCTCTAATGCATTTTGAATTTTGCCATTTTGGGTGGGAGAGCAGATTCCTCAGTCTGGTTTAGCCTATGGTCCCTTTTGTAGCAAAAAGAAGGAATTCTTAATGCTAGTTGTTACAAAAACAAACACCAGGTAGTAAAAAGAGTTATTATCTCAATATTAATATTTGGTTCGGGTGCTCTTAAGTAGAAAAGGACTGCTCAGAAATTAGAGCAGTCACAGCCAAATATCACCAAGCACACAAATTTGCAATCTAGTTGCCAGGATTGCCACCAAGAGTCAGTAGACATGAAGTTCTCCTCACACATCCTCTGTTCAGGTTACCTTCTAGCATCAGTGCATTTGCACAGCAAGAAACTTCCTGAGAGCAGAAACAGGCTTCTCAGACAGCCTTTTAATTTAGTTTTTTAAACAGTGTTCCAAGAGCAACTAAAAATGTAGAGTTTAATGCCACCTTAGTCATTATTCAACAAGAATTGTATCTACTCCTTTTGCTTGCAGGTGTCTTTGTAGAAAGGAGATTTGATCAAAAAATAGATTATGTTTGAATTTCTACACCTCAATATGCAGCTGAGGCACTGAGTGTAATAAGAAAATATCTAAGAGACAAATTCAACCATTAATATGTTACTTCATGGAGTTATATATCCCCAATTCCTTAGCAGTTATAAAAGTTCATATTTTATTTTAACAGGATGGGATACAAATTTCAAAACAGCATTGTTATAGTCAATAGACCAGAGAAATTTAAAATTTAAAAACATTAAACACTTATTAAAGATTTGTTAAAGGGCAAAGAAGCAAAACAGCACGATGAGCAACCAGGGAGTCTGCTGCTCCACAAGTTCAACAGGGCAAAACCATTTCTTTTATAACCCCCCCCTTTAGTCTTTTCATTGGTTGTTTGGTGGGCTTTATTCTGTTGCTGAGAGAGTAGGTTTTCCTCAGGGTCCTTGTGGGTAGCCCTCTCCTTGTTTTTCCTGACTTTTCATTTTCCTTATAAATACACTTAAACCCACATTTTTAGATTTAACAGGATATAACACTTAAACCTCATCTTTAGAATAACAGAACATAACATCTTACTGTAACTTCATTAACTCAAACTTAATTTGATAAGCAAATTATTTATAAACAGCATCCTTAAAACATCACCCTGAGCATGAGTAATCCTCTGAAGCAAAGGAGAAGAAAAATAATCTATTGTGAACTGCTCACTTGGACACAGCAATAGCTACTGGGTTTCTTCTCCTTTAAACACACAGAAAAAAAAAAATGAATGGCCCCACTGGCCAGAAATTTTTCTCCTTTCTAAGCAACTCTCAAAGACTAATATGTCACTTGCAGACAAGAGACTTGTGCTGCCAGCTTTTTAACACAGTGAAAATTATTCCCTTCCTTCTGGGATTTTGTTAAGAAGGCGGCCTGCCTCTTTCTATTTCTCTCTTCATTTTGCTGTTTCAAAACAAACAAGCAAACAATTAGCTCAATGGGCTACTACTGATTACAGGCTCTTTGGGAGGAGTGAAGCATGAGCTCTTCAGCTGCAGAATGATGGACCTAAAATCTTAGATAAATGCCTAGAAGGAAAGACGATTACTCCTCAATAGCCCTCTCCTGAGGTCTTTCTGGAGCAAATATTTCTATCTCAAAACAGCTGAAAAACAAAATCCTGGTGGCAAGTCTCTCTTTGACAGATAAGTATTTCTAGACACACCGAAATAAACACCAAAATGTACTTTTGCCTTAGCCACCATGCTTGTCTCCCACTACATTTTGTCCTAATTTTAACCAGCTTGCAAAAAGGTTTTCAAAGCTTTTTTTTTTTAACCTTTTGTTTTCCTTTTCAAGACTGCATCACTGTGGTTGGAAAAATTATCCTTGCCAGATTGCTCTGCTGCTTCAGGGCTCTCCTCTCCTGTTTGACACAGGCCTGAGGCTATAGAGTGAGTGCTCACTCTCTGCTGCTTGCTTCAGGACTCCCAACAAGCTCTTAGTTTTCACAGTGTGACCACAGATGCAGGCAGTGCCATATTCCTTCTGAATTCTGGAAAATAAGAGGCTCAACACTGGGATTTTATCCACTGCCTGTCAGTGCAAAGGGTCCCCAGAATAACAGCAACCCATGGACCCAGAGATTAATAGCATTTTCATAAAACAGCAAGTATGAAACACATTCCATCACGTCATGGAGTACATTTTTGGTATAGAAACCTGATATACACTTACAGTCATATATTTAATTTTTTTTTTAAAAAAAAGGACTGAAAAATATCCATTCTGCCCAAAAAAACAAGTATCACCAATGTTCTCATTTATCTACTTTGCCTGAAGAAAAAAGTAAACTACAAATGCTGGATTTTGAATTCATGGTTCTTAAGAATTTAGGGATTAAGTTATGTTGTGAAGAAGAAACTCAGGCACCTCATAGCTTAAATCTGAAGAAGTTTCCACCTTCTCCAGGGTGGTTTATGCCAAAATGTTGAAAGTCTTAAAATCCAAACAAAGGGGTTTGCTGTGGATTATTACAGTGAAAAATTCTGAAGATACATGCCCACCCACCAGTGCCTTAATATCTTTCTGCAACTGCTATCTCTACACATGACTAATCCTGCTATCCCTGCACTTGCCTAATACTCTCCCAGACCCCAGTGCCTGTATAGACTGATGGGAGAGTATCCATGGAAAGGAGCCCAGTCTTCCCACACTACACAGAGTTCTTAGTAAGCAAATTAACACCACAAATCACTTGGCCAGTTTAGCTAATGGGAAAACTACAGATGCTATAAAGCAAAAAAGAATGAGTCCAGTGCATCTACATGGTGACAGCAGATACAATTTCAGTAATAGCAAGAGTATTTTAGACTTAGATTAAAAGGCTTTCATAGCCTTTATATTTGCAGCACAGAACATGGCATGAATTGATTACTCTTCATCAAAAAGTACATCCAACAAGAAGAGTAGATACCCTCACATTTAAAGCTGATTGTTTTTCCTAGCCTTATTATCAACTAGTTACTCCTAAGCTGGAAAAATCATTATAGCATTTGATGTCAAATCTGAACAAGAATGTATTATAGTATTCATCTATTTAAAAAATTAATGAAGTTTAATGCACTCATGCTTCTGCAGAACAAGCATTTGTATGTTCATTCACATGTATAAGATGAGAAAACAAGCTTTGAAAAGAATGGCTGTGGAATTGTACTTATCCTTACTCCAAATAAATTTTAAGTTTGCAGTAGCTGGAGTTTGTCATTTTCCAGATACACTGCATAGTTTCTATCCAGCTAGTTTTAGATTTGCATCTTCCTTATGAAAACCATCTATATAGCTTCAGTATTCTTCTCAGCCTTTGATATCCTCTGACCCACACTGACTAAACTGGTTATAGGGACCATATTATCTGCACTTCACTAAGGATCCAAGACTAAAACCACTTTGCCATGGATACACTGAGAAGCTCAGGTTTTTTGCTCATTTTGCAACAAAATGAGACTTCTACACCATAAGAGATAGCCACACAAGTATGACTGCTTACTTCTATCAGCTTAGTACCTCAGTTCCTGGCATCTATCACTGGAGGGTTTTGGCCTTGTCAAACATGAGTGCTTAGAGCTGCTGAGCTTAGATATTCCTTTGCAGCTTGATTATATTGGGCTCAGATACAGTGTTCATTAAAAGAGGAAAACACTTTGTACATAAAGAAGAGGTGAGTTGTGCAGCACACAGGCTTATTTCACTGTGGGGGAAGGAAAAGCATCCTAAAGGTCATCAGCACTCCCTTGCTGAAGTTCAAATATCCTGTCCTGGGCAACTGAAGCAGCTGTACAGTAATCCCAGTGCAGCACAATAGTCAGACATATTCATAATCCACCCAACTAAACCTGTAATTCCTTCTCAAACAGAAGAAGGAAGGATGCTGATTATTCTAGCATTCACATCAAACTGCTAGACCATTTCTGGATATTCTCAGAAAGTGATTCAGACACAGACCTCATGCAGGAGATAAGTTCTAGAAGTTACTCCAAATTTTACAGAATCAGATCCTAAAGCAAAGTCCTAGGACAAAAGCTGAGGGACTTCTTTTCTCCACTGCAAATCTGTATTTTCCCCCTGCAGAGACACTGTAACCAACCACATTTAGTTCCTATTTCTAGTTTTCAGTTCTCCCTACAGCTCTTCTGACAAGCTTGTCACATTCTTATGAGGAACCTCAAAGGTAAGCCTTATTTATTATATGTTATCATAATTCCATCCAATGCAATAGAGATGCCTTGAGCAATACAGTGAAGTCTTCAGTTTGCATCTATTCTGTTTTCCTAATATACTGACTTATTTCTAGCATGCCAGCTGTAGAAGCATTATATATAGGTTGTCTTTTATACAGCTTTTTTGATGGTTTTCTACCAAAGCAGAAAATTAACTTCTTGAAGAAACTCTACTGCTCTTTTTCAAACCTATGATGCATACAAGTTTTTCTTTCACCTGTACAGCAAGAAACTCAGCAAGTGCATAACCAATTTACTACTGCTAGTGCCACAGAGAATAGTGACAGACTCCAACCTGAGAGTGAACAGTTCTGCAAGGTCATCCCATCCATCTCAGTACGGAACAAAGATACCCTGACAGAGGTAGGAGACAGAATAATATCAGACTTTCAGAATAATATCATATCAGAATTCACTCTCTCTTTCCCTAAGACAGAGTAAAATTACTAAAACTGCAACGATGAACTTCTAAATCCAGCTGTTTTTACTGGTCAGACAACAGCCTCTGTTCAGTTGTATTGCTCTCTATGGCAATCTGCATGTCTTTAACATTATTTTCTTTTCACTTGTGCATTATATTTTTGTATATAATTTTTAGATGAATGGACCGTAACAAGCTGATAGAAGTGAAATGTGAAAGAAAATCAAAGACATTATGGCAACCCAAAACTAACAGGGGAAAAAACACTAGTATAAAGTACAGCCCTGTGAGATTTTGCTTCATTAGAAATAATGAAAAAATCTATTTTGGATGGCTTAAAGGAGCCTGAAAACTGGAATACTTGCTTCAGCAAAAATAAAACAAACCTAAGAAAGAAAGAAAAAGAAGAGGATGAAAAAATTAAGTTTGACTGCTCTAAATTCTAGGCTAGAGGCTAGCATAAAGAAGTGCTGAAGGGCAGTGTTTTGATTTGGTTAAAAATAACAACTATAGTTTTCTTTGACCTGTTTCCAGGCTGCTCAGTACAGTCTGTTCTTTATTCATGAAGCAGGTCACCTTTTCCTCCAGTTTAATAAAGTCTTACAGGACAATTTATGGACTTCCACGAAAGCTTTAAATCCGTAGTGTTTCCAGTTGTGTCTAGAAACTTCCAGGATAGGAACACCCTTACAGAGCCATGATAAGACTCCATAGATTTCTGTGTCTTGCTGGTAAACTGCTGACAGTAAAATGCTACTATAGCAATCAGTAATGACATGACTGAGCTTTGAAAAATGAATAAGAAAAAATTAAACAAGAAAAAATTAAACAAGAAAAAATTAAACAAGAAAACACCATTGGAAGATATGGTATAAGATAAGTACTTTATACACACAGGACATTTCAAATTCTTTCCCCATACAGTCCACCATACTTCCACTATAGCTTTCAGGTTTCTCTGAACAGAGTTTTGGTTTAGGACTAATCATCAAGAAACAGGCTCATAAAATAGCAACAAATAATATGAAAATGGGAGGCATGAAATTAAAATTTGCAGTCATCTCTCACATCTCACCTCTCAATTTTCTCACTCCTATTTCCCCAGTAAAGGGATTTTCCCCCCTTGTCTATACATAATTATACACATATTATGCATGTAATTATGCACATAAATTATAATGATTGAATAATTATAATTGCTCTATCTGCTTCAGAAAGAGCTAATCTATTAAGCATGCATTCTCCCCCTGCATGTAAGCAAGGTATTTCTCTGCTCTGGAATTAGCTATGAACAGCTTGAAGTTGTATTGTCAAATGAGAAAATGATGGGTGTGAAAAAAATTGATAGATCTGAGGCTGATTTCACCTACACATAGCAAACAGGTTTACATGTAAGTAGATGAATAAAAGTGTGTTCAAGTAACCTTTTTTATTCTTAAACTCATTTAAAAAAAAAATAAATTACTTCATAGAATCATAGAGTTGGCTGGGTTGGAAGGGACCTCAGAGATCATCAAGTCCAACCCTTGGATGCCTCAGGAATAGTATGGAGCTCCTTACAGCCACACAACACAAGTGAGAGGTGGCTGCTGTTACAGAAAGAGACATATATAGAACATCTTTTTTCATGAGAAGGCTGTCTGTCAGCCTACTTTGGGTCACAGCTACTTATTTTATATTATTTCAGACTATGGAAGTATGGTTGTCCCTCAACATGATTTCCTCTCTATGATTCCCAGCTGAAGCTTGATATCAAATATTCTAGGGAAAAAGAAAAAAAAAAAAATCACTTTCCCCCACCCCATTTTACTGAACACTCTTTGTGATCTTGAATCCATCATGGATTTAGGTAGCTTGTCACAAAGCTGTTTAGCAACAACAGTGGCAGATGTCTACCTTTAGAGTTTGCAGGTCCAATTTCCCCACAGAGCCCAGTCAGCAGTGCACAAAGAATCTCGGGGTCAAACTGATCACACAGGAGCCAGTGTTGTACCAATGACTGGTTTCAGTTGTGGCAGAATTTCTTGCTCTATTTAAAAAATCCTGTTAGAGTTTGAGAAAAAATAAATATTGATGGAACTTCTGGAAATTAAAATCCTTTTTTTCCTTTCCCTTCTTTGTCACATTTTACTTACTATAATGCTACACCCTTTCCCCCCATCTCTTTACTACTTTTGTCAAACAGTATTATTATAACCACTAGGATTTATGTGGAGCCATAATTCTGTTGGTAAGCACAAAAAAAAAAGGTTTTTCTTCCAAGGATAAGTTGAAAAAATGCTAACATTGTATTCCATATTGTTCTGTTACAGAGCACAAAATACTCTGTTTTCAGCCTCACAGAATACATTTTATAGATCTCACTTCATATTTTAAGAAATACATGGGACTTTTCTTTAGAGATCATTCCATTATAGCATCACAAATGAAGACCACCAATTTCCTAATGGGTAATTGTTGACAAGAGCCATTTAAGATGTCACACATGAACAAATAGCCACCCATTCTGCAAGCATGTGGAAAAGAAAAAAATAGATGAAAATGCTGTTAAACTACAGAAGAAACTGAGCTATGTACATGGGAACAGCTCATTTCCAAGAGCAAGGCTCTAAATAAGTAGTGCCAGCCCACAGCCACAGCAGGACAATTACAGACTGAAGGGAAAGTGAGAAGTTCAAAGTTAGTACCAAGCACTCAAGGACAACTGGAACTCTGCTGATGCAACTTTCTTAGCTTTACAGCATAGTCTGAAAAACTGACCTCCAAGAGTTCTTGAAGCAGCTCCTAGAACCAAAAACTTCTATTGCTTTTTTTTTTTTTTGTCTCCTGCTGCCAAGGAGTGCATCAACTGAAAATAGAAGTGCCACACAGTATGTCCTTCAGCATAAAATCAGCAATTGTTATTAGTAACAAGTACCTTTATTACTCACAGGATTTTCATTCTGATGCTTTTAAACCAAAGAGGGTTAACTTGCCAAAGTGTCCTCAGTTTCTTTTTTGAAATTTGATCCTTAAATCTCACCATGTTCCCAGTTGATGAGTACACAGGAACAGTTTTCATTTGCAGAACCAATATTAGTTTGTTGCACCACTGGTTGAAATCCAAGCACTTAGGCAAGCTTGTTTCCCTTGCTGCCTGGCTTAGCACTTATAATGAGAATTATGTCTTTCACATTGGTGCCAACTTGAATACATTAAATGCAAGAATAACAGAGTCAGCACTATATCAAGATAGACAGCACTGCAGAAAATAATCCTATGCATTCTTATCCAGGAGGCACTGAACTCCAAATGTTAAAACTAATGAACCATAAAGAGCTAATGATAGAATTGAGTTTAATTCTGAAGTCTAACCTTGCTTCATTAAAACTGTAGTTGGATGTATTTATAAAGTATTGCCTTGAGAACATATCCTACCCTACACAGATTAGATGTTATCATAGCACTGTTTAACTCATAGAGGAAATACAGGTTTTGGTCTTTGTCACCTCGTATTCAAGTAGCAAAAATTATAAAAAACCCCAACAACTCGAATTTAAACATAAACCACCATATTATGCTGATTTTCACTAAAGACTGCAATCAAATTTCTGCTTTGTGTATATTATTTTGTAAGCTCTTTTACATCTGATAACAAAATAAATTTTGCATGACTGTATGTAAGTGTATGCTTGTTTTACAGTGTATTACTAGTACAGTTAGTAATCATAAATGAAATAATTAAGATACTTAATGTATTTTGTTGCTAGAAAATATTTCAGTTAAATGTACAGCTGATATTCATCATCTTGCTATTCATCAAGGCATTAAGACATAAGCTAAGCTCATACATCTCCAGTGAAGCCTATACTTAAATCAACATTACTTAAGCACATGGCTTATAGATAGAACATATCCCTGAATAACTTGATTGATGGAGATACCATAAGAACTTACATGTTCCATCCCTGTACTGGGATCCTTTTCCTCACACTGGCTGAACATGAACCTGAACTGATCACTTCCAACAAACAAAATTATCCATGACAGTTGACAGGCTGTTCTGCAGTTTATGTTTAAAGAGGAGATAAAGAGCTGATCAGGACTCAACAGTTCATTTCAATAGCATTAATGTATAGAATACCTCAGAGATTTTATTTATTAATACAAGAATATATTAGAAGAAAACCTTCAATGAACTTAAATAGCAAAACAGAACACTGCATTTTAGTAACTGAAAACATTCAGAAAACATTCAGTAGAAATAACTCGTTATGCTCCAAGTGCATTTTTTTGGTAACTTTTTTATCTTCCATTTGCTTTGATTCTTTTGCTTTAAGTTTCCCCAGGCCATAAACCACCTAAGTGTGGCTGAACGACAATTTTATATATAATAAAAACACATAATATCCCTTACCTTACCTATATGACTAGTTTGCCATTACATGGTGTAGGAGACAACTGGACTGGGTGCCTCTGTGCCTTGTTCCTCTGGCAAGAACAGCTCCAGGACAACTCACAAGTTTTTGCACAGCAGGAACACCTGAAGCCAACTCCCTCACTGGACTGTGTAACACAATGTGAAACTGGGACTAGTACTTCTGGGTGGACAACACTACCCCCACAAAACCAACCCCATACCCACAGTATTTGCAAATAGGTTAAGCCAGATATCATGAGGTGGTAGGACTTAAACCATATTCTGAATTCATTTTCCATTTTCTTGAACAATATTTTAAAATTTCATAAATTAGTACTTTTTAAAAAATAAACTTACCTTGTGTTTCCACAAACAGAAGGATTCTCTTTCCAGCTTTAAAAGAGGAATGTCCACTGAAGGAATTAGCAGTTTAACTGCATTATGTGACATGGGAGAATCTGACAAACTAGTCAGGTGAGTGATACTTTTCTCCAGCAAGACCAAATCTGGTAGAGAAGGATTTACAAGTGGAAACTACAACTGGTTAGAAATTAATCAAAAACCTGACTTCTGATTTGGGCTAAAAGCAGATCTCCCTATTAAAAATAACATAATAAGTTTTGTATTTCAGACAGTAATCATACTGTGAAGCTGCCTCAATGTTGCTAAAATGAAAACAGAGTTAGACTATCATCATAAAATAAAATCACCAAAACAAAATTACTTTTCCTTTAAGTCAGCTTGCAACAGAATTAGTAAACCAACATCAGATAATCTGTTGATCTGCTTTACATTTTTTTTATTGTTTTTTGGTTACTTTAACACCCCTACCCAAGGAGTGATCCTCTGAAAGTACTCAGTCCACTGAAGAGCTTATATTGCCAACATCTGATGAAAGAAAACATAAATCTAAATGACATCACCAAACTGATCACACTATAAAGGGCTGGAAACACACACATTTTAGATTACTTAGGTCAATTTTGTGAAAAGTTCATTTCAACACAACAGCAGATATCCTAATTATCCTCCCCAGGCCAATCTATTTCCAGTTTGGTTTGGGTTTTTTTAAACACATAAGAGTTTCATTTATTCAATTCTTCATCTCTTCAAAATGATACAGGACCTGCAGTCCAGAATCAATCTAATATCACCACTAGTAATAGGACCCAAATCTGGAAGTCAATGCGGTAATTTTAGAGGACAGTAAATTGGATCTTTCAAAGCTACTATCACACACAAAGTGACATTCATTTTACCCTCATATTTCTAGTGGGTAAAAGCCAGACTAATGTGTCTGAGCAGAAAATGCCAAAGGAAAAATGTGCAAGTGTAGGCAAACAGTTGACAACACTCTCCCAAACCACACTGGTGCCTCAAGCCCTCGTGTTCTTATCTCACAACAGTCTTTTTCATCCTGAGAATAATTTTCTGAGATTTTTGTTCACAACCACGTTGCCAGTAGAGACACCACATAAAATCCAGCAAAAAATCTTAGTTGCAGCCACTTCTGAGATCCTGATTGGACACATTTGGATCAATACATGAGACAGTCTCTTGCATTGTTTCAAAACCATAACACTCCTACCAAACTTATGCTTAAAAAAAAAAAAATATTTTACACAAATAATTTTGTAGGGTAGCTTGGGCATTTAAATCTTAAACTAACAGGTCCTCTGGTGGGAGGAAAAAAAAGTTTTCTTTCCCTGCACTTGAAGCTATATTATGCCATTAATTCCTCAGATATGGGAGCATTCTGTCTTCACTGTGTAACACATTTCTTTGTTCTTTTTTGTTGAGAGATTTCTATTGTTTCTGCATGAAAGGACTTAACCTTCATGTACATAACAATTGCTAGTGCTCTGTGGCACACCAGCCCCCCTTTGATATTTTTTTTCTCTTCTTTGCTATTACTCCACCAAAACAGCTGTATTGCAGTGACAACACTTACCTACAGCTCTTGATTTTTAGCTGGTGAGAGACTACAGAATTTTAAGATGGATAGATAGAATGTAGTATGAGGGCATTATTTCTACCCTTCTCAACAAACTCCCTGTTTGCAAATACTGAGCAAGCACAAAAACTGGGGGAAAGCAGGCATTTCCAATGTATATTTTCACATCAAAACAGAAGGTGCTCTAATACAGCCCTAACCACACTTTTCTATCAGAAGCTACTCAACACTGAGGTCTTAAAAAAAAAATAATTCACTAGTCCCATAGTGACATCAGCAAGAACACTAAGTGAGGAATTTTTTCTATTAGAGCACTAAACCAGACTCCAGTCTACATTGTTCTGCTACTCCAGATCTACAATGCAACCATGGAACCAGTCATTTAATGTTGTTCATCAATATTTAATGTTGTAGCTCATCAGTTTCCTCCTTAATAAAATGAAAACCCCTAAATTTCCATCAGTCTCATTTCCAGTTCTGCAGGGCAGTACCTATTTCTTCCAAAGCAAAGTATAAACTCTCTACTGCTTACAGAAGGCATTATGACATGACTGGGAGTCTAAAACCAGCACTAGAGCACAGGCACCAGAGAAAATTTTGTTCCAGAAAGTCCATGAAGGATTTAAGATATTTAAATTATTGAAAGATTCTGGGTATTTCCGCTGAGGAAATTTTTCAGCAAATAAGAGAGAAGATCCCTGGGTTCCAGACAGATCCTATTCCAAGCCAGATCCTTCCCACACAGCAGCAAAATTCCAGAAGCATATGCTTTTATAGTAGCTTAAAGCTTCCAGGCAATCAAGTTTTATACAATTTGCTATTCCCATACTTTTTCTCCCTGCATTATGCAAACTTATTCTTTGACTTTACTCTTGGTAGTTAAAATGTCTAAAAATAATTAAGTATATGGCTTATTATATGAATTGCCAGGTATTGGTGCCTCACATTCAAAGGAAAGCTTTACCTGCTGTGCCAAGGTCAGCCTGAGCTATGAGAACAGATGTGATTATTGACTGCAGACAAAAGGAAAAGGCTTCTCGTGCCCACTGAATTACCCTTAAGAAGAGGATAAAGGCAGTGCCATGGTGGGCTACATTTTCCACTGTAGAATATTTATTTGCACTGCAGACAAAGCAACACTATTTCTTTTGAACTTGAGCATGCAATAAATCAAGAAGAAAGCTGTTGGATAAAAGATAATGGATTGGGGAGAAAATTGTGATTGAAAGGGAATAATGATTAATTATTCACAATAGCAGCATGGAGGTTAAAGACAGATCCTCTTCTATTGCACAACTAGCTGCAGGAAAAGATGCTCATATTTAATCCTAATATATGAGAAACTCAAGATGCTGCCTAGGCAAGCACTTTGACCTAATATGCCAGATCAGGTGCTACTTGAATTTGCTGCAGTAAGCCATATTAATGTCTTTTTCTTTTGAAACTGCTAGTTTTATATTCTCCTTTTATTAATAAACATGAAGAAAGTCTGCACCTTTAGCTGTAACTGTGCTGGGCTGCTGTTGGGGGGGGGGGGGAAACAAAAAAAAACAAAAAAAAAGCAAAACCCCCACCAAACCACACAGACACACACATACATTTCCTGTGAACATCAATACAACTTCAGAGGTACTGCCAAAATCCTGAATTAGCTTGTGTGCTGCATAAAACTTTATCCTGCTCCTACAGAATTTTCTTTTATGTCATTAGTATATTTGTTTCCATGAGGTTATTAAAATAATAACCCACTATACCCACTAACACACTGTCAAACTCAACAACACTTTAAAGTCCTGTCATAAAATAGCTGGAGATTTCAGTGTACAGATTCTCAGATTTCAGGAGACAAGTTTGAGAAAATATTCTTATGATTAAAAACACAAAACATGAAAGATAATATTCTAAGACCTGAGAACAGAATTAGATGCACAATTGAACAAAGTGGTTTTGTGGCTCTTAGCAGCTTCAGAGAACAATTACAATATCCTCTATAACCAGAATTTAAAATACAATCACCAATAAATTATCTCAATGATCAGTCCTAACAAAAAAATGATGCCTTTATATGCTACTTGCAATATTGTTTTGGGTATTGGGTCTTCTCTTTAGCTTTAGAAATAAGTTTTCTACCCCTACTGGCTAATCTTTGTCATAGTGTTCCTCAAGTTTTTAATACTGTACCTTCAAGACCTCCTTCATTCCATCACACCACATCTTCAGTTCTTTTGCCTCACACGTATTATGGAAAAAATTTAAGTTACATCCATAAATTATTGTACAAGTATTACATTTATATATAGGTAATTAGAGGAAAACCCTATTATCTTATGGGGTGCATCATTCATATTCAGCAACAAAAGCTGACCTGAAGCCAACAGAGTGACTGCCAGATGGTATTTACACTGGTAGCTCAGACTTCAGTAGGCTAAAATAGTGGTGCATCAATGCTGCCTGCCAGAGAGATTTTAGAGCTTCAGTATCTCTCTCTCATTAGGAGAGAAAGTGTTTTTCTCTCTGAACAGCAGCTAGCATGATCTCACTCCTTTCAGTGTTATAAAAAAGCTGGCACATCTTTCAGTGGAGTCAACCTCTCCCAATTCACAATGCAGAATTTTAAAGAGGAGACAGAAAAATCTAACAGAACCAAACACAGATTGTGGAATCAAATCCCTACACAGAATTTTTTTTCCAGCCCAAAGAGTTCATACAAACTATGTGCACAGTTGCTCCCCGTCCATCCTGCAGGGACTCAAATGTCAGCAATTACAGATGGTCAGATAATGATACCCACAAAACCACTTCTAGTTGTTAGAAGAAATCCTTCATCCAGCAAATCAAGACTTGGCACAGAATGCCAATCAAAAACACACTCAGTAGAGAAAACAGAGCACATTTTCTATCACTACAAGCATTTACAGCACTGCTATGTTGACCATGGTTTATACACTTCCTACTTATCACAGGGCAAAGGCAGCAGGTTCTTTTCAGAAACTGAGATAGCACTTTTTATCATGATACTCTGATTGCACATAAAAAAGCAGAGAAAGAACTGAGAAAATACTGGCTACTAAACCATTTCTGATTCTTTATGCTGCGACAGGGCTGGAAGCAAATGACAAATTTATGTAACCTTTTTTTCATGTACGGTGTTATGGTTCTGAGATAGGTGCATTGTTGTTAAACTCATGTGTCTAGGTTAAATCAAAATTTCAAACTTTTCAAACACATCTGAAATGGCAGAAACTATCAGAGCATAAGATTTTAACACCCATTTTATTTCACAGTAGTTTGATGATAAATATATGTACAGTGGAAAAAATTCCCAATCTCTTTTTAAACTATTCTTCATGCTTTACAAATGTTGTTACTAATTTCTGGTCTTTGTCACAGTATATATTCCATCAATGATAACCCAAATATCTGGTATACACACATAACATTTCTCAAGGTTCATTGTAAGCCCACCTAGTGTCAGATGCCACAAAGGTCTCCTAGAAATAAAGCAGCAATGCAGCTGCTCCTGCATCACATTTTGATAAGTTAGTACAGCTTTAATTCATCCAAATAAACCTCTTTTCATCTCCTGGGGCACAGAATGCCAGCTGTCACCACTCTATTGTTGTAGAGCTGGAAATTAAGATTCTACACTCCTTATGAGTCCCTTCCAACTCAAGATATTCTACAATTCTATATGTTTCAGGACCTTTTCCAGGGCCAACAATTGAAAAAAAACATTAAGACTCAACTAGTAAGCTGCTCAGCAAGGACTAGTTGGTCAAAGCTAAAAAGATAGTTACTACCATCACCTACTCCACTAAAACACTGCTATTGCAGTTAATTATTGTGTATCCATCTGCTAGGGTAGCTGTCTCTGTAACAACGTAAGGAAAAGTACAATTCTTAAATATGGAAGTGTCTGAACAACATCAGATAATTTTTAGCTTTTAAGACTTTTTAGCTTTAAGCCTTTAAGTGAAGATATATATTCATCCTACCCCATTCCTACCATGTAACTGGAGAGAAAACGGTTTCATATTTCTCATTCAAAAAAACTGCATTTGCTAGAAACCAGAAAGCTGAAGAGTCTCAATAAATGCATGGGAATAACAATTAATGTCTTTTTTTTTTTCCAATTTACTGTTAGCAAGACCAAAACCTACACTATTCAATTTATATGCACACACCATTGTTAATGCATTCATCTGGAAAAAATAGTGTAATATTAGACTGTTGTTTAGCTTGTATGTAAGGCTGACCTCTGTGCAACTTTCACTTTATGTCACAATTCAATTAACAAAGAATGAGAAACTCTGGCACCTAAAAAATCAATAGCTCATTATAGTATCCTATGATGGACAGTTTTAATCATAGTTCATCTACTGAAATGTGATAGTACATGCTATTCTATTTCATGCTTGGAAAATATTGCAGGCCTTTGCTCGATTTCACTTAAGTCTGATGGTGTAAGCCACTCGTGCAATCCTACACAGTAAACAAATCGAATCTGCAGATTTTGAAAAGAGAGCGAGAAGCAAGCAGTGAGGAAATCAAGTCAAAGTACTTGCCATTACTAAAGTTCTTTAGAAGCGCCACACGGTGGCGGTAAATGCCTACAACTTGAAATGAGACACATCTGGCACTCGCATTTGATCTTTGGTTTTTGTTAAGTGTACATGGATTACTCAAATAAATACCACTCACTTTGAAAGCTAAATTGAGGAGGCGTGAAAAGGGAAAAAAAGGACAAAAAACCTCACTATCTTCAAGTTATAAAAGTCTTCACACCAAAAGAATGTTAAAATTGTGGTGAAATTATCACTGAAACAATACTTCTAGATTTTAAAACTGTGAAGATCTATATACTGAGAGAAGTTAATTAGATTGCCAAGTGATTAGAGCCCTGCTTGTGAATGAGGCAGACAACAGAAAATAAGTATTCATGACAGTTTTATTTTAAAATAAAGCCATAATCCTCTGAAAATCGTAGTCCACAGTTTTAAACTCCATACAACTGAAACCAGAACCTAGTTTCATGAGTATGTTACATATCACCAGCTGAAGTCTGTAACTTTGGTTTTAATGCAAATGATATCCAGCAACAGCTCCAAATCTTCCTTATGGCAAAGCAGCAGGTACAGAGTTAACAAACAGAAAACTCATATAATTACCAGTAACATCATCAGGAACACATTACATTAAAGCAGTGGTTTGTGCTGTGTGGGACTGTACAGATCTGTTAATTTTCCAAGCACTCATCATTGATACCAGGGTTAAAGTAATGCTTGGCACTAAGATGATATATCAAGTCTTACCAGCAGAAGCCATATGAAGGCAATTTCTGAAGAATGCAGTCCAGAACTACATTTTTATGTTCTAAATGTTATTCTCCCATTTACTACCTCCAGAGCAAAGTAAACAATTTACACTACTCCCAAGTGCTTTTACTCCACAGGAAACTGCAATGATCTATTAGCAAAAATCATTCCCAAAGCTATGAGAAACAAAAAATGAAGGTCAACAACGGGAAAAACCTGAAAAACAGCTCAGTTTTAACTTCAGTACTTATTTATAAAACAGGTCACCCAAACTGCTGACTTTGTCTCTAACCCACTCCTTACATTCAGATTTACTTGACTGATATGAGTTCAACCTTCAGTAAACTAAATCATATGCACATTGCATGGCTGAAGTGGACCAGAAACGTATCCTGCAAAGTAACCAGTGAAACAAGAATTCAGCTGAACCACCTATTTCTGAAGTCTTCTGCACGGCACGTTTTTCACTGAGAAAAAGCCAGATGTATTCTGAGAAAACATGTTCACGTATCAGTTAGGTCTGAGCAACTCCCTTGGATGAAAAGCAAATGGATGAGTAGCAATGAATATTCTAAAAGCATCAGTTGGCAAATACAGTAAAATACATCTCAAAAATCTCTGAATTTGCCTGCAGATTGGTTACTTCCAAAGCACAGACACAAAGAGCCCTGAGGTGAAAGCACAACTTCTCAGGAAGTGTTTTGGGGATTTTACTGAGGACTGTCTCTAGCTCAGCCTTGAAAAGTGGATGCCCATTGGCATGCAAGGTACCTTAAAGGGCATAATCCTGGGCTAATCTTTCAGCCTTAATTTCATCAGAAGTACAGGTAACTTTGAGACCACAGCACAGGGTGAAGCAAAGCATGAAAACGGGTAAGACTGGATATTCACCTGACCAACAAGCTCCTGACCCAAACTGAAATGCTGATGGTCACCCACAATAACACAGCCACAAAAGTGAACAACAGTTGCATGTAGTTCCCTAAGTATTGGATATAAAATAGCTCTCTTCTCAGGTGAAAGGGACCTTTATCTTGAAGACTATATGCTTACATGAGACATGATTATGTGAGACACTCACTTCCAAAAGAACACCTCAAGAGAAGTTTAGATTTAAAAAATAATTAAAAAGCCAAAACAAAAGTAATCATTAGTCAGCCAATAACTCAGAGAACATTTCTTTGAAGAGTCTTAAAATTAAAGCAGATCTGGTCACTTGACCACTGTGTTCTGTTTTGCTGTTTCAACTCCGAATTTTAGAGAATTTTACAGAATGCTAAGCTGTAACTTAAAAAGCTAGGTTTGGTACCTGCTAAGTGCACACTGCTATATAATCCCCATGGAAACAAAATTAAAACATTTGCTAGTTTTAACTCTGGTTGGTATTAATTAAGGAAAAATCAGCAGCATCTGTTCTGCTGATAATAAACATTAGGCAGCATCATACCTCATAGATAAGAGTCCTGGAAACAGCTTTTCCTAACAGAATTCATACTGGTTTAAAACACACCCTACAAACCCCTCTAATTTTATTTAGCTTTATTAATAAAAGAACAAGTTAAAAGGTTGCTGTGCCATTGAGAACATACCACAGATAATTATCAATGAATCCTAATAAAAACATTAAAATCACAAATACTAAGGATAGACCCTGTCCCTGGGAGCCAGCTGTGCATAGTGTTCTTCCTGCAAGTAGATCATCATCTTCCCAGAAACAAAAAAATTAAAAGGATCAGTAAATAAAATTGCCATTTTAAACATTTCCAAGTTACTGGGAAGTAAGTCACAGAAAGTAAATACTGAGGATAAGTCAGTGGTGATATTTTTTTTCTACAATCATGCAACCAGAGCACAAATGGGAAAAAAAGCACTTATATTTACACTCACTCAGCTTTTAAAACCATGTATTTTACCATCCTTTAAAGTGCAAGCTACATGTCTGCCTAATTAACTGAATGCATAAGAGGTGAGATGTAAATTAAAATACTGCCACCAATAGTTATACAACTAACCACAGATGCCAGTAGCATACTTCAAACCCTGACCAACTTCAGGTGTCACTTCCACTTATTACCAGCCAAACACATACTCCATTGCTTTAGATACAATACTTTCATCTTTCCTAGGAGTCTGTCTGTCAGAAACCACCTAAAGGCAGGAAGAGGAAGAAAGAAAACAAAGAGAATCAGTTAACACATACGTAAATTTCTTATACTAAATAGGTTTTTTCTTCCCATTTCTGAGTGCTACTTTATTTCGACAAAATATGCTTGAAAGATATGCAAAACAAGACCCTAACGTTTCAAAAAATTACAGGTAATTAATTCTTTATTTTTTATTATATTGATCGTGGAGACTGAGTAGCTTTGTATTCAAAGTGAATCTTTAAATCTTTAAAGAAACAACAGAAGATATAGGCTCAGGTCACATTGAAGTTAATGTGGGTACAGCCTTGTATAACTAAGGGGAATTAGCAGAAAGAAACATATACTTCTGTTTGCCTTAAAGTACCTGATAGTCACTAGTGGAAGCTTTATATGCTGTTGCAAGAGGTCTCATTGTAGAAATCTTTGTAGTACTATTTGCAAGTTGTATTGGTGTGCTGACAGATTTTGTAGGTGGAGTGAAAACTGAAGACACTGAGGATGTAGAGCTTCTTTCTAAGTTTGCCATCACACTCTTAAAAAGAGGGTTAATGAACAGTTAAAAAGCAGTATTTCAACCTCTATTATCTAGAATTATCTAATAAAATACATTCACACCTCAAAGTAAGCAAGAACCACAGGTAAACTGTGCCTGACAGCACAAGCACAAACCATTACCAAGCATTACCTCACTGCAATCATCTGTATGTTGGGATTTTGCCACTACAAAGTTGTGGAAGCTTGTAGTCTGTTCACTGTATGTACTAAATGTCAGCCCTGATTTGAAAAACAGCAATATAATTCTGTGCACTGCAACTTCAAGGAGCCCAAACACCTCCTACAATGATCCTTCTCAGTAGGAAATTTTGTGAAATACTCCAGAAAAACTCACATAAGCTAAAACAGACACTACCTATTTAGCTGAACTACCTATGGGATGCAATTCAAAAATTAAAAATTAAAGAAGTCAGGGAAAATGCAGAGGAAGCATCAAAGCAAAGTGACTGATGTTTAAATAAAAGCAGCTGTTAACTTACTTTGTCTATACAAGGCTTGACACCAATCATGATAGATTCACCAAAAATTTTTCCATCTTTGCTTAAGGCCTTCCGGGCTTGAAGCTGAGACTGATACCGAATATGCATCCAGTTTCCTGTGTTGGACATCTGTATGGCACACAGTGAAAATTGTGAAATTTAGTCTTTTAAAGAATAAGCCAGAATGTTTTCAAGACATTATCAAACAGAAGACATACCACATGCTTTAATATGTTTCCATACTGAGCAAACTGTAGAAGAATATATGAAGCTGATGCTTGAGGAAATCTGAAAGATAGAAAAAAATACCCCCCAAAATTATAATGAGAAGATTAGAATTCTGCTGTTAAAATACAATGTCATTAAGAGGGTTTACAAACCCAAAAGAGACCAGTGTGTTAATCCCATTTTAGAATCAGCAACCTGAGGAATATTATCCTTCTAGGCACTTGTACTTCACCATGGCAGAATACTGCATTTCTAACTTGAAAAAATTACTATGTAGCCTAAGTTAAGGTGCTCCACTAAAATACATATATTTGCTGATTCTAGACATAGTTGTACTCCCTGCAGAACCTAGGAGCACCAGGCAACAGTAACATCCAAATACCTCTTTCCATATGTTGGGGACTTCATCCACATCCTAATACTCTGGAAATCAACTTACCCAAATACAGTTACCCATGTGTCATCAAGGTGATCTTCTAAAGTCAGGGAATCACCTTGAGTATAAAAAGGATCTAGCTGAGCAGGAGACAGAGTAGTCTTCCTAGGTTGCCCAATACTTGCAGGACTGAACATGCCTGAAGCTGTTAAATTGAAAGGGTATTGTTTACCAACTAGTTTTTGAAAGACTTAAGATAAGTTTAAGAGCCTATAGTAGACAAATACATTCAGCATCAAGCAGCATTTCACTTGTATATGCAAGAGTTTGATGGCAGCTGATCTGCAGATAAAGACAATGAGTAAGTATCTCATGCTAGTGAGATTTATGACAGGCAACTTCAATTTCTCCTTGACCTCTAAACACCAGCAGCTTAATATAGAAGTCAAATAGGAAAGTAACAGCAGAATCAAGCTTAGCAAGAAGCCATGGCTTTGTGAGTAAGATGGGAAACCTTATGAAGACTGAAAGGAACACCTCAATCTCAGGTGCTTAGCTCAAGTGCTCAGTTCAACAACAAATTCTGAATAAGGAGTTGATTGAATTTCAGTCAGAAACAGAGTGGAAAAGTGTTTCCTATTCACATCCACATGCCTTTTGAAAAAGATAGCAAATAAAGATGTAAATCCTTCACAAATTAGTTATGTTGATGTAGCTTGGACAGTGATGACTTTTGTGTATTAAGGAAAGCAGTGAGAAAGTAGACTATATATTTTGACAGGACATTTACCTGTTCCAGGGGTTGATGGCATAGTTCCAACCAATGGGCTCTGTGTTAAAGAAAAGCTGGCCTGCATGAAAATACAGAAAGTAACAAATTTTAACAAACCAAACAGGTACCTTTCTCAGACCAAAAGATACTGTTCTCAGCTAACTTAAGCACGAGGCAAGAAAATTAACTGCCTTAAGTTACTCCTAAATTTTAGAATAAGGACATTTACTTGCATACTTGATATTAATAAAATTTAACTGACAACTGTAGCAGGCAGCCTAGTAGAAGATAGACTGAACATCCAGTAAGCCTCAACTTACATTCTGAAATTTCCAGTTGATTATTAAGCCTTAGAAGAGAACGCATTTAACTTTCATGCTCAGAAGCTTAAATGGAAATATGAGAGAGAGAACAGGAATGTAAAGCAAACTCCAGAATGGAAGCACGCCAAGCAACAGGGCCTGTCTACAATATTTTGTCATCTAACAAGAACAAGCTACTGGAATACAAGCAGCTTATTTAGGCTCAGAGTGAGCTTTAGGTAATAGGAACTGAAACACCTGTTACCTGTGCAACATGCTCTGTGCAACCAAGGAGCTTTAGGTATCAAGACTCAGAAACTTCATAGTTTGACTTCTTCAAAATATGCACTGCACTACTGCTGTAGTACAGAAATTTGCACACTCACACACATCCTGATGGAAAAGGGGTCAGCACTATAAGCTGTGTGCATCTGATTTTCAGTGTCTGAAGGGCTCCTCTTCATTAGACTTACTTTCCCTCTCAACTACTTTGTGCAGTTGCACTGAAGGAAAGTATACTGCAAATTTTAGCTGCTAGTAGCTATTTTCTTTCCAACATTGAAGGATTTCAGTATCCAAAAAAATTTAGTGTATTTTTGAGCCTGCATCATTAGCATTTAGTAGATACACGACCAAACAAACTGGAGCACCTGTAGACCTAGGAACATGCATTCTGATAAACCCTCTTCTTTTTTTTAACTATCCAGTCTTAAGACAGTGCTAAATTCTGTCATTCACACAGAACTTGAAATTTCAGAATAAACTTTTCAGAATGTAACACTAATAAAAAGACTACTTGTTCAGTGAAAGGCTGCCTCTTAGCATCAAAGGAATAACATTCACTGAAAAAGAACCTAGGAATGCCTGACTTCTCAGCTGAATAGCAGTGCTTACTATTAGAATGCCCTTCTAGAAATTTTACTTTGCTTTCAAAATTGATCCCACCTCCCTGAACAAAGTTTGATATTTTATCCAGCACATAATTCCTTCTGTTTCAGTAAGTGCCTCTATTGCTCATTAAAATAAAAGATAATGCCCATTTGGACCCTTCTGGCAATCAGCAGCCCAAAATATTTACAAGGTGAAAAACTGCAACTCCTATGCATTAGTCATGTACCAAGCACAGCAGGGGTGTGATTTGCATTTACCATTCTCTACAGTATCAAAAAATGTTATGATAGGAGACATCTCCATGACTACAGCTCTCACTTAGACTTAACAGGAAGAGGCACACCAAACACACAGAATCTTAGTCAACAGCATGATGCTAAAACTCAACAGCCAGTTTGCTACAGCATTTGATACAATTTACTTAGCAAAGTCACTGAAGTAGTAAGTTGTCTCACATCTTTTTCCTGGTATCTATACCCTTCTGATAAAGGCTCTAGAGGCACAAGTCTTATGAAACACAGCTGAGGAAAATGGGATTATTTAGCCTGGAGAAAAAGGGGCTGAGAAGAATATCTCACTCACTACCTGAAAAGAGGTGGTTGGGAGCAAGGGGAGGTCAGTCCCCAGGTTTCAAGTGACAGAACAAGAGGAAATGTCCTCACGTTTTGCCAAGGGAAGTTTAGATTTGATATTAGGAAAAAATTCTTTATTGAAAGGGTTGCCAGGCACTAGGACAGGCTGCCCAGAGAAATGGTAGTCACCATTCCCAGAGGCATTTAAAGGATGTGTAGACGTGGTGCTTGGGGACATGGTTTAGTGGTGGACTTGACAGGGATGGGTTAACAGTTGGACTTGATGATGGTAAAGGTCTTTTCCTAACAAAATGGTTCTGTGATCTTGGGTTAAGAATAGGCCAGTATATAAGCCACTTACTGGTCTCCTTGAGGTTAGAGGTGTAGATCCAAGTCCAGGACTAGATAATTCATCATATATGCTTCTAACTGGTGGAGCACCACTTTTATCTTTATGTGTAGGCACTACTGGCTGTGGGGGAGATCCTCCTGCAGTTAAAAGGAACAAATGAAAAACGTGAGAAAAGCTGTAATTTTACTCCACTGCTACTTGTTCTCAGAAACTTCAACAGTCAATTAAGCCATGCAAGATTGTTGATTGTTTCAGTGGAGGGCTGCAAAGGCTATCAAGTCTAGTAAACTGTTTCGGTCTGAATGTTCACTGTAAGAATATCAGAATGCATCAGAAATTGTCTCCTTACACAAGTAAAGCTTGTGTAAAACTTTTAGCCCTCTTATTATCCCAATATATTCACTACTTACACGTACTTACTCCTTTTAGGAAGTTCTGAGAATGGCTACATCTTCCTATTTTAAGTCAGGCAAGTAGGGTATTTTATGTTTCAGAGATTAACTTACCTGTACCAGAGACACAAATGCAACACTTAAGACTTGCTAAAAAATGCATGCTAAAGAAACAAGCCAAAACGCACATAGACATGGCACATGCTGTCACATTACCACATGTAATTTCATATAAATAAAAATGCAAGCTATTGAGAGCAGGGACTAGTTTGTATTTGGACAGGATGAAGATAAGCCAGCTGCTTGCTAGTTTTGCAGGCTTCGGGACTTCCAGTATAACAGAGAACTAAAATGATTGAAAGATCTTGATCAATCTCTGAACTCTTTGTGTGGTTTTACCTCAGGGAGGTGGGAAAAAAAAATCCTGAACTTTGAGACTCCTCTCTGAACTTTTTTAAACATTCAAGCTGTACGGTGTATTATATGAAACACTCATCCAGCTTTTGAGTTACCTGACTACTCATTTTGGGAGGCCTTTGCTTGTATCTTACTACTTCTCCCTTTTCTAGAATTGGTACTCTGAGGCTGCAATGAACCCTTTTAAAAACAGTTAAGTGAAATCTACATGACTATTTCCAGTTTCATAAATATTTCTCTTAGAAGCTTGTATGTCAGGGGATACAGGAGGATGATGGAAAAGAGCAAGAAGCAAATTAACAGACCACAGAATAACTCAAGTTGGAAGGGAACCATAACCATCATTCTACTCGAAACTTTAAAAAATATCTAAAGTTATCTTGCAGTATGTTAATCCTCAATTTCTCTTTCAAAAGTACTAGCACACTAACACCATCAGATACTCATCTTACACCAACTGTTTCAATACAAAAGCTAAGAGCCAAGATCACCCATGAAATGAAATAAATCAAGAAAGCTGTTCACAACTCATCCTTCTCAGAGAAGGAGACATCCTACCACCACCTTAGAAATACAGGTTAGGACTTTCTCTGGTTGGATCAGTTAAGTGTCTGGAAAGAGATGTGTAGTGAGTGGATGAGGGGAAATGGTTTAAAACTTGGAGAGGATAGATTTAAGCTAGACATTAGGAAGAAATTCTTTCCTGTGAGGGTGGTGAAACTCTGGAAGAGGCTGCCCAAGGAAGTTGTGGCTGTCCTCTCCCTGGAAGTGTTCAAGGCCAGGTCAGATGGGGACTCGAGCAACATGGTCCAGTGGGAGGTGTCCCTGTCCATGCAGGGGGGTTGAACTGGATGCTCTTTAAGTCCCTTCCAACCCAAACCATTCTATGATTCTGTGACCCATAGCTAAGTAAAATCACTGCTTCAGCTCAGTTACATCAGACATCAAGACTATAAATACAGCCACTAAATACTAATTAAGAATTTTTTCTTTTAGTTTTTGTCCATCCAGTTTTCAGAAGTCTGGCAACCTAAAAGTGACTTTTCAGACTTCATTGCAAAGAAATCAGCAGCTTGTAAAAGTTTCATTTAGACTGAGAGCAGACGTCTTTTTGTAGTGAGCAAACACTTACAGCTGTATGTGCAATTGCCTTGTAATGGGCTACATAAATTGATTTTGTGACAGGAGAGGTTCATGTCACCTTTCCTGTAAAAGCAACCTCGCATTAATTTACAGCAAGTTATGAAATTACAAGAATTCAAGTTTGCAGTAGTCACACAGCGCAATAAGACAAACCAAGTTTTAACTTTCACTCAGCATTCACAAATTCAGACCTGCAAGCAGTGGAGACCTCATTTCCATAACACCAACTGAAGGGCCACTTAAAGTACGTGGTTGTGGAGTCACTGGTGCAGGTAAATCACCCATCAAGAATCCAGGAAGAAACTGAGCACTAGCTCCTGGTTTTGGAGATGTCGGGGAGCCAAGAGTCATTGGCTCAGCTCCTGTGGCAATGAAAACACAAGTTAAAAACACAGAAGCAATGTGAGATAGTCTTTTCCATTATTCAAAGAGTGGTTCTGTTAAAGAAATGTAAAACATTATATAGTAAGTGCCTAGGAGACAGTTCCAATGTATGTTCCAAGCAAAGTTTATCACGATCTTGCATTTTGGTTTAAAATAATTTCTTATGAATAAGGAATCCTGCCAGGGCTGGCTTCTCACCACCATGCCTGCCAGTTCCCTGTCCCAGCCTGAGGAACGCGTTCCGACAGCGCGCGAGCTGACGCCATAGAATCATAGAATGGGCTGGGTTGGAAGGGACCTCAGAGATCATCAAGTCCAACCCTTGATCCACTACCGCTGCGGTTCCCAGCCCATGGCACTGAGTGCCACATCCAGGCTCCTTTTAAATATCTCCAGGGATGGAGAATCCACTACTTCCCTGGGCAGCCCATTCCAATGGCTGATCACCCTCTCCGTAAAGAAATTCTTTCTAATATCCAACCTAAACTTCCCCTGGCACAACTTAAGTCCATGCCCTCTTGTCTTGTTGAAAGTTGCCTGGGAAAAGAGCCCAACCCCCCCCTGGCTCCAGCCTCCTTTCAGGGAGTTGTAGAGAGCGATGAGGTCTCCCCTGAGCCTCCTCTTCTCCAGGCTGAACACCCCCAGCTCCCTCAGCCTCTCCTCACAGGACTTGTGCTGGATCCCTTCACCAGCCTGGTTGCCCTCCTTTGGACCTGCTCCAGGACCTCAATCTCCTTCCTGAACTGAGGGGCCCCGAACATCAGCCACATCACGGCTTCCCCGCTGCCACAGACGGCCTCACCCCAGCCCTGAGCTGCCCGCCCATTTCGGGGTGCTCCACAAACGGCTGCCGTACCCCAAAACACCGCCCGGCCCAGCCCCACGCCCCTTTCTCTTTCCCCAAGAAGAAAGCGCTCCTCCTCCTGCCGCTCTCCCAACTTCAGCCCGGCGGCCCCCGGACTCCTCCGTCGCTCCCCCCGCCCCTCGGAACAGAGGAAGAGCCCCGGTCCCACATCCCTCCCCATGCCCGGGCGGCCATACCCGGAGAACGGACACCGCTGAGGCGACACGCGCCGCCCAACGGCCCCGCGCGCGCCCAACGGCCGCACGGACCCAGCCGAGGGGGGGGTTAAAGCCCCAAAGGGGGAGAGGGCGGGGAGCAGGGGTGTGGGTGCCGCGGTTCGGCTTACCCGCGGGCGGCGGCTCCATGGCGAAGGTGGCCATGTCGGCTTCGGCAGGGGGGAAAAGGCCGCCGGCTGCTCCGCTGGGTGCTTTCAAACGGGACGGAACTTCCTCCGCCCGTCACTTCCGACCCGCCCTCCCACCATCTCCACAGCCGCCTTAGCTGGGAGGGTGGGGGTTGTGTGGCGTCAGGCGTTACCTCACAGCTGGGAGTCAGAGAGCTGTTTGGTTGGAGGAAATTCTAAGATCGTCTGGTTCCAAACGTCGTGAATGGGCAGGGACAACCTCCCATTAGACCGGGGTTGATCCAAGCCCCATCCAACTTGGCGTTGAACACTGCCAGGAATGGCACACAAAGCTTCTCTGAGCAACCTGTGCCAGTGTCTCACCACCCTCACAATGAAGAATTTCTTCCTAACCTCTAACCTAAATCTCCCCTCTTCCTGTTGAAAGCCATTCCGCCTTGGCCTAGCACTCCATACCCTTGTAAAAAGTCCCTCCCCAGCTTTCCCGTAGCCCACTCAAATACAGAATATTTCAGACTTTTTAACTTCAAAAAGAAATCAATGGGCGAGGACTCTCTTTAGACTCACTCTTATCTCAGTGTAGCGTTACCTTATGCTTTTTCACCATCTCCAGGTCGTGAGCAGCATCCTGCAATCCTGAATGGATCTTCTTCCAGCTTAAAACCATTACCCCTTGTGCCCTTACCCAGGAGCCAGATGTCTTCCCCAAAGCATTTACCTGACCCATGGCCAGGCCACACAGATGGCAGCCCAAGCTCTTCAGGTGGGGACCATCTTTTTGTCAGTTTTCATCATGCTTCAGTGTCCCTGCTGCACCCATGCCTCATAGCCCTCCGAGCAGCCACCCCCACCAACCCAGCTCTTGTACCAAGATTCAGGTGTCATCAACTGCAACCACGACACACAGGTCTTAAAAGAACTGTAGTTAGCCTTAAAAATGCTTGTGCTGGTTTATTTCTATGGGCTAGAGAACTCTGAGGTGAATTGGGAAAGCTGACTTGCCAAGGAAAAGCTCAGCAAGCATTTCCAAGGCTGGCAGCATGCGTGGCCATGTACATTTGAAATGGAAATGAAGTGACCAACTCCCCCGCGGGAATAACAGAATGATGACCACAGAACAGCTATTGGATCAGGTGGGTGTAACCCAAACTTTGCATGAGCAATCACTACTGAGGACAAGACACAGTGTTGTTCATAGCAATGACATGCTACAGTTCAAACTAGTGGTAAGAGTAGTAGAAGACAGTATTTTATCAGTTCTTCAAACTGGCCCTTTCATATCAATACAGCACAATTTTTTTCCAAACACAGTGTTCTTTTTATTTCGTTGCATATTAATATATCAAACCATTTAAAACTGGCATGAAGGCCACAGAAATACTGTTAAAATCTTTCACAGTTTACATTGGTTGGGTTTTTAACATGCCACCTTAAGACAGCTAACTCCAGCCTGAGATCTATCAGGAGGGTCAAGATCACCTATCCTATGAAATCTGTTCTTTATACATGATGTGGAATGGAGTGATGGGACAGTAAATAAGGACTGGGTGCAAAGAAAAGGCAGTAGTAGTGAGTCAGACAGAGACTGTTATAAATATTTTTTCTACCTCTACTGAAAAGATCTACAAAAAAACCCTGATTGCCTGGTTGCAGCATTTTGAGAACATCATGTTGGTACACTTCAAATGACTACTAGATGACGAATGGTAAACAGAAATGAAGCATTAAAATATCCTGCACCTTTTTACTTCCATCAAAAGGCCATCTATTTTTATTTCCAAAAATATTTAAGGGCTGGCTAGCCCACAAAATACAATAAAATCCTCTTTTATTTGCAACAGAAATTTAATATCTGGTATTGAGGTACTTTATGATAGGAATATTTTATTATCTAGAATTTACAACCAGATAGAATGAATATTTAGTTTAGTATTAAAGTAAACAGGGCACCTCATCTCAGTTATTTTCTTTCTCTAGTGCCTGCATTCTTTGAAGGTTCAATTTTAAAAAATGGTTTTTTTTCTAATATTACAAGGAAAATTGAACTTTTTCTTTCTACTCATGCTCTAAGAAGAGCTTATTCCTGGGCAAAATCAACTATGAAGTTAGCGGAATAGCATTTGGCCTTTAGAGTGAATGCTGAAAAAAGGACTGAAGGAGACAAAAAAATACATAAAGACTTAAAAATGCACATGTGAATGGGGACTGCAAAATGACAGATGGAAGCACATCCAACATCTGTTACTGTATAGCCAAACAAGATTTTTTTGTCATCTCCTTTTGATCAGTTGTGATCATTTATGCTGCCATTTGCTTTTATATTCTGTTCTTGGTACTTGTGAAGCTGCTCCATGAAGCCAGGATTTGGACAAGCTGCAGGCCTTGCATTTTTAACCAAAGAATAGGCTCTTGAAAAACTCAGTCCTTCTGAATTCATTAGAAAACCGATGACTACTGCTGCTGCACGGGAGACTCCTGCATTACAGTGAACCAGTACAACACCATCCTTCAAGAGATAAATTAAACATAGGTTGGGATATTCATTAAGTAGATAGCAACAAGTATTAGAAACTTCATATAAAAATCTATTAAGACTTACTAAAAGCTCCTTACTGAGATCAAAGCAAATACTTACATTTATAAGCAACTCCAAACACAGATATGTAAGACCCAAATTAAAGCCACTTTATAATTATCAAATACTTCATACATAATTCATCTCTTAGAACTAGAAAAAAAAACATTCCCCTGTCCTTCTTCCCAAGACCCTGCAGTAGTCCTCCATGTAAAAAACAAATCATAGACACCTGAGATATGAAGATATCTGATCTAATTGGGTGCCAATTTAGAAACAGATTTTAGAACATCTTATCGTTTCAGTCAAACAATTCTTGCATACTCTGAGGGTCTTCAGTGAAGATTCTAGGTAAGCAGAAGCATGCATAGGAACAGAAAAATCAGAAAAGATACCATATTTTTTGCCACAAATCTCTACCTCCCCGTCCCACTGCTGATACAACTGTAGTGGCTGGTAAAGATCCCTTAAGCGGGGGCTAAGGTGCAAAATCCAATCCTACTGAACCTCCCATCAATTCACAAATGTCTCTCCTGGGATTTAAATTGAGGCTTACCCTGAATTATCTATAAAAATGCCTTTATCCTACTTAAACATTTCCCACACAGTCTTTGAGACAACTAAGGTTACTCTTTTGAAAAAACACTACAAATTCAGGCAGGAGTTAACACAAGGACAAGTAGACAACCTAGTGTGGCTTAGGTGATGTTATCATGTTTGTATGTCAGACTGTCACCTGGAAAAGGCTACTTTCACAAAAAGAAGACCCTAACATCTCTATATTCTGAATAAAGATACTGGAACATTAAACAATGTGCTCAGATATTTGAGGCTAAGCAGATAGGTTCTAGACATAAACAGCCTACACTGTCTGCCCTTAACAGGCACACATAACTTGATGGGTATTTTACCCAGAGGAAAAAAAAGACCTCGTAAGCTGCAGGGTTCCTTTCCAGGAACTTGATAACTTATGTTATAAACCTGGAAGCTGCAATTGTTCTGGTATATTAAAATGGTTCCTGTTCCAAAAAAATCTTCAGTTTAAAAAAATATAAAGTAGTACAAAATTGAACGTTATCATCCTTGCTGAGGAAATGCCAAGCTGCAGCTAGAAGTCTTCTCAAGTTAACTTGCTCAAGTTGACAGGAGTATTGCAGAGCTAAGAACTAAATCTAAGCTCCTGCATCCCTGCACAATGAACCACAAGACCCCCCTTTTTTGCATTCCCTGATGGAAATTGTCATTTTCATTCCCTTTCTCACAGTCACAGGGCCATGCTTCCCAGTCAGTACAGAGCACACACTACAACTGAGTGGCAAGCAGGCTTATACATAGATTTTTAACTACCCAAGGAAGTGCCAATAGGTGACCTGTAAATCCACTATTCCCTTTGTAACAATTACATTAAAATTACAGTATCAAAAGATTACATTTATGCCACTGCTAACAAAACAACTGCTGCAGCTTATCCACTGTAGATCTGAAGTAGTTTTTATTGATTTAATAGGAGTTCTTTCAGACATTATATACCATAATCAAGATCAATATCTAGCAGTGGCATTGAGGGTAAGAAATAAGCATTGAAAGTGATCCTTTTTTTGTTCCTAAGCATACAGTTTATGCCTTATGTTCCTCTTTCACATTTCTTCTAAGTTTTGGGGGGTTTTAATGACCATTGAGTAAGCCCATTGCCAAAAATTATATACTGATATCCACAGAACAAACATGAAAATTATTGAACATTAATGCACATGTAAAGTAACATTAAATTTAAAGCTGAAAACCTTTATCTTTCCTTGCTAATCCCCAATGTTTCTTTATGCAAAGATGAATTTGGCATGCTAATTTTGTATTAGATGTGAATACAGAATAAAAGTGAGCAACAGATTGCAGATATGGATTTTATCTACATTTACCAAGAACTCCTTCCTCTGATCCTGAGAGGTCCATGGTCTTGCAAGAACCTCTTAAGATTCAATATCAAGCTGTTTGGGTGTTTTTAAATTTTTGTACAAAAGGAAGCAAAACCACCTTACATCAAGACAAAACATGATTAAACAGTGGTTATACACGGTGGGGAAAAAAGCCTCCCCGAGGAAAGAAATTCAAAAGAAGTGTAAGGCTTTTGGTGAAGGGCCACGGGCTAATGCAGCTCCTTTGGAGATCTACTTTACTTTGGAGTGGTGCCAGGGCTTTCTCTTTAGGAGGCAAAGAGGGAGAAATGAGAGATATTCACAAAGAACTAAAATTTCCTCCCTAGAAAGACAATATTTTAGAAGTGTTATAATTAAATATTAAACAGAAGGATTTTTAAAAATCCCCCATTCATAGCATTATGTTCTGACATGGTCACCAAACATGTCATGGAAAATCTGCCTGACAATTTGGACCCTAGAAGAAAAGGTGATCTCTGATCAGTATCAGAATTTGTACCATGTTGTCTACAGTGCAGGCTTTACCTGCATTGTCAAACTCAAGTGCTCTCATACCACTTCATTAAATTAACCACATTCTAATAGTAATTTCTATATAAATACTGGGGTCTCTCATTAGTGAATGTCTCTCTCTCTCTCTCTGCCACCTTAGGAAATGAGACAGAAGTATCTCTTTGTGATTACTTCAACAGCACTCCATGATACAATTTGTCATAAACTCTTTTAACACTATTTGACCATGGAAATAAAGTGATTCTAACCATCCCCAGACCTGTCTTGGCATTTTACTACAACATACTTAATGAACAGATCCTGGGGAACATCTGTAACATCAATTGCCTGCTCCTTCACCTAGTTGTCCCATTAGAAAGCTATTGATACAGCTGTGACAGTTTTTAGGAAAATTCATTTGGTTACAAAATAGTAACTGGAACATAAATACCAGAGACAGACAGCAACTCTGTGCAGTTATGAATGACAAGTCTCATTTAGAAACGAAGTGGAAAACGTAACTAGAAACCTTGAAAAGGTCCTAAGTGACAATGTGTATCACATACCTCATAAATGACAAATTAGAGAAGGAAAGAACATTCCGTGACACGAAGAAAGCTGGGGCAAGACTATCTTCTTTTATCCCAATCTACATAAATAATGAAGCTGAGGTAGCTATGGTGAGGTAATATGCAGGCTTGGTTGTCAAGACAGTTCTGATACCAAAGCAATGGTTGTCATCAATTACACAGTAAGCCTGAATTTAACAAGTAGGAATCAGAGAAGGAGTTTTGTTAGCAGGTAGACCCCTTGTTTATCAGTCTGACAGACTTGGTACATAACTGCATGTGGATTCATAGCTCATTGTGTTGCATCTTCAGTGCATGATCAAAGAAAAGCACTGGGATGGTGGACAGCTGCTGACAAACCACATGGATTTGTAAAAGCTCTGTTAGGTTTGCCTCTAATCCAAAACAACAACCCTGACATGTGAATTATAGAGAGGAAAAAAAAAAAGTTTCCCTGTCAAATGTAACTAAGACTTACAATGGGATGGATCTCTATATCTAAAGCCAGCCACTGATCCAGCTGTATCAAAGAAGCATTTCCCTAAAAGACAGGGTAATAAATAATCTAAACAGGGCAACTAGTAGCATTAATTATTGATATACTGTACCTGGATCTTGGCTTTCTCAATAAACTCAAAACATTCTGGGAAATAGGAGATAATATCAGTTTCTGGGAGGTCCAAAATAGAAATAGTCTTGTATATAAACTCATCAAGGAAGGCATTTTGGACTCCATATGCCACATTTAGAACATGAGTAACCTAAGTCCAAAAAAATGAAAAGAGTATTCTTTAGGCATACATAGGATGAAACTCAAACAACTGCATTGTTCAGCTTTATAGATTTCTGCTGTCTATGGTGTGCTGTTCTCCAAGGAAAATTTTGCTGCATATTAAAATGCATTGTGAGAAAAATCAATTTGCTTTTTTTGAGAAGAAATAAAAAGATCTGTGGTCAGCCAAACACAGACCAGAGTAAGGATTTGCAACAGAAAAAGGAGTTTTCAGTGCACAGATAGAAGATAAAAGAGAAAGGAATGGGAATGAGAGCACAGACCACCAATCACCTAAATTTCAAGCCTGCCCTAAGCTTAATGTTCCTCCTGCTTAGTTGCAGTCCCATTTACTGAAGCAGAAGGATTTCAGGGTAAACTATACCTGCACTTGGCAACCGAAACCACCTCTGGCCTCCTGCCACCTTTGCTCTGCTCAGGCTACGGCCAGGTTTGGGGCTCTTTTAACTTCCAGTGAAGTGACATTTAGACAGCACCAGCTGCCAGCCTGGTGCACTCCCTGTCCTGCAGAAGCATCACTGTCCGAAGGCCTTATCACCCCATGACTGTAACAGAGAAGAGTAAAAAGACCAGAGTTCTGAACAGACTTAAGAGCTGCTGCTTTGTTGTTCTTGTGTCATCCCTCTCCATCAGACAAAGAGGCTGATGATCCCGAGTGCCTGACACTGAAGTGCACATGGAGATGCAGGCATCTGCTCTGTGAAACAGTGCTAAACAATCATTAGTCTTGCAAGAAAAGTATTTCAGCTTCTTGTGAAGCTTCTGGACATCCATCCATATGCAAATGGAGCAACCTTTTAAAAAATGTAAATGCAATCTATTTTTTTTTCTTGATTCTCTCCTGAGATTCACAGAATGGTTTGGGTTGGAGGGGACCTCAAAACTCATCTAGTACCAACCCCCTCCATGGGCAGGGACACCCATCACCTCATCAGGTCACTCCAAGCCCCATCCAGCTTGGAGTTGAACACTGCCAGGAATGGCACACACAGCTTCTCTGAGCAACCTGTGCCAGTGCCTCACCACCCTCACAATGAAGAATTTCTTCCTAACCTCTAACCTAAATCTCCCCTCTTCCTGTTGAAAGCCATTCCTCCTTGGCCTACCACTCCATGCCCTAGTAAAAAGTCCCTCCCCAGCTTTCCTGTAGCCCACTCAAGTACAGAATATTTCAGACTTGTTAATTTCAAAAAGAAATCAACGGGCGAGGACTCTCTCAGACTCATTTCTATCTCGTTGTAGCGTTACCTTATGCTTTTTCATCGTCTCCAGGTCGTGCGCAGCATCCTGAGACCCTGAGGAGAAAGCCGGCGGGTTACCTCCCTCACCCCCTTCCCGGCAGGCAGCACCGCGCCCCCGGGAAGCTCCGGACACAGCTCTCCCAGCCCCGCTCCCGATGCTCCCGTTCCACACCCACCGCCACCCCGGGGCTTCCCGAGGGCCTCCCGGGGCCCTCCGCCGCCCCCGGCCCCACTCACCCAGCAGCAGCCAAGGTTTGACAACGCCGACCTGGAGGTCGACGCTGAGGTCCTGCACGTAGCCGGGCGCTACCGCCGCCGCCGCCTCCTCTTCCACCTGGAGGCAGGAGCCGCGCCACGTCTCGATGATCCTTCTGCCGGTCAGCGTCGTGACGCGGGTGCGTTGCTTCCGCAGGTTGGTCCTGGAGAAGCTGCGGATCTCCTGGGCGAGAGAGTTCATGGCCCGGACCCGCCGCTCCCCCGCGACTGCCGCCGCCGCTGACACCGACACGGCCCCGGACCCGCCCGACCGCCGGACCCGCGCATCGCCTCACGCCATTGGCTGGCCCTCCCCGGACGAAACACGAGCCATTGGCTGGCGGCTCCGCCCATCAAAAGCCACCGCCCGTGGTCACACCCCATTGGCTGCCGGGCACTGGGGGGGCGGGGCTTCGGTGGCTGACTCAGAGAGGGAATGAGGGGAGGGTGGCGGGTGGTGGGGGGGTTGAGTCTGCTCAGTTTCCCTGCGGGGTGGGAGGTCCGGTGCGGTCCGGTCCGGTCGGGTCGGGTCGGGTCGGGTCGGGTCGGGTCGGGTCGGGTCGCTGGGAGGGCTGTGCTCTGTGGTTTCTTCCTACTTGGAGTCCTCGTAGCGGCAGGTGTGGGGAACAGCTCTCTCCGAGACGTTCACAGAATCACAGAACGGGCTGGGTTGGAAGGGACCTCAGAGATCACCAAGTCCAACCCTTGATCCACTACCGCTGCGGTTCCCAGCCCATGGCACTGAGTGCCACATCCAGGCTCTTTTTAAATATCTCCAGGGACGGAGAATCCACTACTTCCCTGGGCAGCCCATTCCAATGTCTGATCACCCTCTCCGTAAAGAAATTCTTTCTAATATCCAACCTAAACTTCCCCTGGCACAACTTAAGTCCATGCCCTCTTGTCTTGTTGAAAGTTGCCTGGGAAAAGAGCCCAACCCCCCCCTGGCTCCAGCCTCCTTTCAGGGAGTTGTAGAGAGCGATGAGGTCTCCCCTGAGCCTCCTCTTCTCCAGGCTGAACACCCCCAGCTCCCTCAGCCTCTCCTCACAGGACTTGTGCTGGATCCCTTCACCAGCCTGGTTGCCCTCCTTTGGACCTGCTCCAGGACCTCAATCTCCTTCCTGAACTGAGGGGCCCAGAACTGGACACAGGACTTGAGTTGGAATCGCCCTAGAGAGCTCAAAGCACTCTGATCTCTGTTGGGGTCCCTCACAGCGTTTGACGGTGCTTTTTTCATGTTTGGAAGCTTTGCGTTCACTTAAAGCTTTTGAGGTTTTAATTATTTTGTTGTTACTGTCTATGTGGTTTTCGGCTGTGAGTGGAGAATGCAGGACGTGTAATCGAAACAGCTTTTCAATTGAAAATGCCCATTTTCCAAAATGCTGCTATTTTGAAAAAAAAAACAAAAAATGAAAAAAAAAATTAAATCATGCAGCAATTCCTATATGACTGTAATTGGGATTTGCATAATGTGAAAATATTGTTGGCAGTTAAATGAAAAATATTAGAATGAAGTACTTTGTTTCCCAGAGTCATTGGACTAGTGCAGGAAAGCTAAATGAAACAAGTTTAACAAAAACTGTTTACCAAAGAGGCAAAATAGGAAAATGAGAGGCAAGGTGAGGCTGCTTTTTCCTCATTCCCAAGCCACTTATTGCCTCTGTTTTCCTGTATTTTTTATAGAGTAGTATTTAATGCGTTATGTGAAATATTTGTGAAGTTAAATGGTAACACTATTAACTTAAATTGCTCTAGAGATACATTTTGATTTTTACCAGTCCTCCATGCTGGTTTGTAGATTAAGGTTGTATTACTTTTCCTCCAATGTTCTAATATTCCTCAAACTTATGCTTGCAGGATATAGTGTATTTCATTGATGTTTTTCAAGCTCTCTTGCTTTGCTACAGCTGCCCCGGTGAATGACCAGGAACAGTGTAAGGTATCCTGCAAGGATGCAGAGAGCCTTGTGTCAGGAAATAGGGAAGGCCTGGGGAAAATTTCCTTGGGATCTGCATTCAGGAGGGTGCCACTAAAAAGTTGTAAGGCTGTCTGGGGTGCTTTGTGACCAGCTTCTGCCCTGCACTAATATGTAAGCGTTTGCAAGGCTAAACTGTGAGAGGTCTGTAAGATATTTACATTTAAACCTAATTATACGACTTTATGTTGTTCCTAAACCTCTAAGGAAGAGCCTGCAGATTGTGTGGATACAGAAAGGCAGCTGATTCCTACAGGCAGGTGATTCTTTTTCTGCTAGGAATGTTCATTACTGTTAAAACTGCCTTAAACACCAGGGGTCACTACTGGACGTAAAATCTGTACAGTCGTTACCTTTCTGAAATCCAAACATTCTGCAGAGGTTTACACGCAGAATTAGCGTGTTATTAATTAGTGTGTCCATATCATAAGCATTAGATCTAGCCTGGTGTCACAGTTTAACCCTGGCCCGGCAAAACAACAGATTTAAACCAAGTAACAGATTTATATATTAATCTCCCTCTCCTCTGATAAAGGAAAGAGAGAGAGAATAAGGGAGAGAGACTTATGGGTTGGAAACTGAACTACACAACTTTAATAAAACAGTAATGATAAATAGTAAAAATTACTAATATATACAAATATACAGGAAAATTGATCCCACGTTCCTCCCCCCTTTCCCCAATCACTCTCACGTCACCCCCGAGGCTGCAGGGCAGCCCTGGGAAAGTCCAGGCTGGAATCCTGGGGTCAGGAGCAGTCGGGAGCTGGAGGCAGGAACACAGGGATTCAGGCTGGCAGGGATCAGGAGCACAGGCAGAGGGACGGATGGAATCCTCTCAGGATGCTGAAGGAAGCAGGAAGGGCAGGAAGGAGTAGAGAGGTTTGACCCTTGTGATCCCTCAAATTTATACCGAGTATGACGTGTATGGGATGGAATACTCTGTTTGGTCAATTCTGGCATCTATCTTGTCCGGTCCTCCCCAGAGGAGGGTTTCAGGTGGGATCTCATTGCTCCTTCTGGAAAGCAAAATGTTCCTCAGAGCTGAGCAGTGTCCTTGGCTCTGCACACCAGTCTCTGGCAGTAACTATAAACATCGAGTGTTATCAGTCCTAGAAGCAGACACTGACTGAGAAACTTGCTGTTAATTTCAGCAAGTGCAACTACTTAGCTAAAAGCAAAAGTACAAACCAGAAAATCACCTTTATCCTGGCCTAAACCAGGACACCTGGATATTCAGACACTATTTCTTATGGTGCAGGCATTTGCAGCCTGCTGTCAAGGTGTTCATACTTTCCATTGCAAGATAAAAGAGAAAATTAATCTAAAATTAGACTTTAAAATTGGGATCTCAGTTCCCCTTATAGCACAGGAGACTTCTCTAAAGCTATGGCAGGAGCTGGGTGCTGTCTCCTCTTCATTAGTTGAATGCTTTTATTGTGTTGCTGGATATGCAGGTTTTGAATGAGCTACCTACTGATGCAAATGCAGCAGAGTTTTAAGTAATTTTTAAGTTCATAGTTCTTCTGTTTTTTCTGTCAAGAAATTCTGTTCAGCAGAACCTGTTCTAATGGGTATAAATGAAGAAAGGAGTAACACAAACACTAATTATGACTAAAAGCAGCTTGTGCATATTCCAAAAACTCATATGATGATACATCATCTCTCTGTTGTATTTGTTTCCTTCCACTATTAATTTTAGTCTAGGTTCTGCCTGTATTTATCCATACAAAAGAGCTAATGTCTATCAGAGAAATAATAACCAGACATTCCAGGTAGCTGACTTTGAGAAACCAAGCTTGCACTCTGAAGAATGCATGTATTAGAGGCTTGGACTTGATTGTAAAATGCACAGAAAATTGAGAATTGAGTGCTTATGTTGGTAATTTAACTGATGCAGAGATTCAGACTCTATTAAGTACACTAATTAGATCACATTTCAAACTGAAGCAACCAGATGAGTTTGAATAGTAAGAGAAATGATGCAAAAATCAAAAGATTGTCAGCTAATATCTAACTAACCACACAAGCCTCTGTTTCAGACCATATGTTCCTTAGCTGAAAGTACCTGAGAAGCTGAAAATAACTGTGTGCACTAGCTGGTTGCATAATGGCTGTGAATCATGAATGTAGTGTGGTTATGAGAAAGGCAGGCATGACCACAGAATGCATCTGGAGGTATTTTAAATGGATAAAAATATTCATGCTGTCATATAATCTCCCAATATGCCTTTTTGGAAGTCCATTGTGCTATTTGTGTGTGACTGAGTGCCATGTGAAGGCAGGGGCAGCTTGTTAAGTATCTTTTAGGTCTCTGTTTTAAAAGTGTTACTGTAGTAGCTGGTCTAAATGGGGAAAAGTTATGGGAAGCAGGACTGTGCACAGAAAGTTGTCAAAACAAAAACTTGACAGGACATTCCTGCAAGTATTGTTGCAGTTACATATCCTGTGAGCTGGGTGTTGGTGAGCCAAACTTCCATGCAAGGTGTTTGTTTCTGGATTTCTGCCTCTGGCAGTTTGTAACAGATCCACAGCTTTAGACCCTACTGGCTAAAGGGTCAGTCAGCCAATTTGTTGGGCAATTACTTGTGAGTGGAAATGAGGAGATGGTGTTAGCGTAGAGACAAACACATAACCACTCGGGAGAGGTTATATGTGGTGCTTTATTTGAGGCCCCAGGAACCAGGGGTACGCACCCAAATCTGATTCCCAAAAACCATACAGTGCGGCCGTAATTTATCCCTGAAAATTTCACAGTCTAATTACATATTCAACAGGTTACAACATTTCTTAATACATATTCATGTGTAGATTACTTCATCGATGGATTACGGCATCAGTCCCTTTGCGCTTGCGTGGTTCCCTCTGGTGGTCGTTAGGTGGTCGTCAGGATGAAGTAAATAGTCTTCCTCTGATGAAGTAAATAGTCTTCCTTACTGTGCCCTTTTCACCTCTTTCTCTTGGATAATGTCCATCTGGTGTTGGGCAACTTCCAAGGTGATTAACGTGAATTTTACTGCCAACTTTCTCTTATCTCTACTTAGCTCACTCTGGTATGCACAGTCCCATCCTTATCTTGCTACCTAACGAGGTACCAATAAATCTTGAATACATGGTTTTCTATGCCATTCTTTACAAGGTAAAACTTTTACATGTTTCCACACTTCTATTTCTACCTCTAATTCTAAAATAATCAATCCTAAAATAATCAGATTTGGAATATATTTCTTTTACTTTCTTTCTATCCCAACAATGGGAGTCTTCTTGAAATTTTTTTGTGCTTTGGTTTATGTAACTGGAATGCTCATTTACTGCTGCAGAGAGGTTTCCATTGTAGAGCCTCCTTAGCACACATTTACATGTCCTCTTTTCCTGTACCCCTTTAACATACAAATCAACACATCCATTACATGCTCCTAATGTATGCTACATCATTCTTGACAAGCTTTGCCTGTGTATTGTTTTTTTCAGGTGAGAGCAGAGGATGCATCTTGGTCAAGCCTGGAAATTAGAGCCAGTTCCTCAACTCTCCGAGTCTGTATCCGGGGAGACAGTGATCAGGCTCTGCCAGTGTGCATGTGAAAGCCCAAAGAACAACTAAAGGCCCAGTGGTTGCTCCTAATAATATTAATAAGTCTGTGGACCTCATCCAAACACTGTCTTCTGTTCCTGGCCTGAAGGGTACTAGGCTTCTCTTTTTTTTTTTAATTCATTTATTTCAAGGAGCATTGTTTCTTGGTTCTTTTAAACCAAGAATGAGCCAGTGGTGTTTCCATGTATTGCTGCAGGGAATTTTCCCCAGAAGCAAAGGCACAGCCCTACAAACACTTATCAGGGCATTCCTCTCTGCTCTCACCACACTGTGAGCAATCCATGCAAATGAGCAGGCTGATTCACTGATCTAAAGTTGGATATTTTCATAATGTGTCACAGATTACATGGAATAATGAGTACTGAGGAACAGGGTAGAATGCAGAGCTGAATGATTAATAGCCACGGGGAGTATCTCTGAGGACTTGTTGGTGTGAGGAAGAAGGTCTGGCACAACTTGTGTATGTTACTTAAATAGGATCTGAATTTCACTCTCTTTGTGCTCAGTTTTCTCTTCAGGAGCACTTTGAGTTGCTTTCATGCAGTCAAGTGCAGTGAGCCAAGGTGTGTGTATATTCATATATATATATATATGAATAATGTTGCTGTGTTCATGAACCTTAGTGTAAAACCAGGGGTGCCAGTTCATTAATAAAGACACAGACAACACTGATCAGGGAAAGGACCAATCTGTTAAGATACTACAAAAACATGAGGCATTTTAACAAAAATATACACATACAAATCACCTTCCATTCAGGCTAGCTGCTCTGCAAAGGAGCAGTTGTTACCTATACAGTTAACAGAGACCATCAGTCACCAAGGCAGTTGTTCTCCACCGTTTGTGTGTTATTTCATTCTAGGCATACCCTCAGAAAAAAACAACTTAAGAGGAGTTGACTTTGCAGTAAAGCTTGAGAAGAACCTGTAAGGGTCAGTACCTTCAAAAAGAGAAGAGAAAATTGGAGCATTTCCAGAAAAAATGTGTAAACATAGGTGAGCTTCTGTAATGTTCTCAAGTCCTTTGAAAGCTGAAGAATGGTTTTCTTTCTCCTTTCTAGGGAGCGGCAGTGAAGTAAAAGGTAAAATTATGATTTTTCAATGGCTGATCATTATGACCACTCATGATTTGGTTTTCCTCAGAAGACTCAAAAGAGCAATTTCCATTCTGTTCCTCAGCTCATAGGTGCCTACTTCTGCACAAATACAATTAATCTCTCTCACAAACTTCTTGTTTCCCTGCAGGTTTACTTTGTTGATCATTCAAAGACATGAGAGCTATTTTAGGACAAAATCCCCCAGAAGTTTCTCCTGCAGCAAAGACCAAACTTACAGCCCGGAAAGTTGATATTAAAGAAGATAAAATGAAAGTTTATTCCAGAGTTCTCATAGCACCTTATGTGTAGCTTTTGCTTGTTTGTGGTTTCCACAGGTATAATAAAATATTGATGTTATAAATTGTATCAGGATGTTGAGCAGGATTTTCTAGCTTTACATAGTTAAAGAAGGAAATCATTATAGCTTCTAGTAAGGATCACAAACCAAATGCAGTAGAGGAATTATTTTGTAGATCAGCTTAGTCAGACATGGAAGTAGGACCTATTCTTACTGTTTACCAGAAAGATGCCCTCTATAAATAGGGGTTCAGGTGAAGTGGAACATGCATAACCATGGCATCTGACTTCCTGAAAGCAAAATAAAAATACTGGAGAATACAATTCCTCTGCATGCCCTTTGCTTGCCTTAGCATATTGCTAATACTATGTTGTGCTTGCATGCTTGTGTGTGGGAAGATTCCCTTCAGGCAGGGAAGGAAAATTAAGCTCTCTGTTCCCTATCTTATTCTACATCTACAGCTTGATCCAGCCAGCTCAGAGCTTCCTAATAACCTCCATCCCAGTAACAAGGAGAGATCTAATTTTCCTTTCCCTCTTAAAATACAAATATATTCATACAAGAGCTGGACTATGTTATTTCTTCAAATTCCTATTTACAAAACACTAAATGCACCTTTGCTACAGAATCCTAAAGGGTGCATGAGTTGAGGAGGCAATGAACACATTCAGAGGAGCAGAACAACAGCTCTTCAATGCAAGGAACTTCCTGAGCCACAAACTTCTGGAATGTGAGAACATGGTCTGCAGAAGCATTGGTGTGAGCTTAGTCTGCTCTCACACACTTCCTTAGGGCTCCAGACTCTGGCCATGGGATAGAGACAGAACACTCTGCTGGATAAGCTTTTGGTCTGGCAAAGTTCTTATGCTTTTGTTTGCTTTCTGGACAAATGAATATTAACAATGAGTAAGGTTTGCATAATAAAGTTTAAAAATTTTATAAAAGCACTTTGTATTTTAATTGTGTAAGGCCCCTGACCCAGGTGGCTGTATCTGTGAATGGTAAAAAAATACAAATTGCAGGTGACAGAGTAAAGCCTTAGAAGTCAATAGTGTTGATGGGATAAAAACTACCATTGTAACTGAGTTTGTAATGTGATATTGCATGGATCAGCAGAGAAACTGATACTGCTGGCATTTATTTTCACTGTGAAGACTGAGATAGAGATATCTAATGAGATATACTTATAAACAGAACCTTTTTTTCAGGCCTGTGAAAAGGTATTTAGGGAAACAGCCTTTTAAAAAATCCCAAACACCACAACCACAAAAAAATCCTTAAAATTTTATCACCAAAAAAGAAATGTATGTGAACAGATCTAAATGCAGTGTTACTAATCTACCTAAGGAGATCCCCTAGGAATAATTAGTATAGATCTTCTAATCAGTGATTTTATCACCTTTAAGACATCTTTAAAAATGCATTTGTATTTGCATTCTGCTTTATAACACTTAAATTACTACTTAAAGTGAAAAAATACTTAAAAATACACAAAATGTTAGTTGTTCAACTAATATACACAAGAAAATTCTTTGATATCCAGTTCTCTACTTAAGTGGAGGTAATCATGCAGTGTTTCCCTAGAGAGCAAATCCTCAAGAAAAAATTACCATACCTGGTTTCCCTGTAAGCAAAATTTTCTGGATCTCAAAGAACAGCTCAACAAAGTAGGCTATTTGAACTGCAAAGAGATGCAGAGTCATCCCATCTGTTTTTTTAAGTGTTACAACTTTGAAACTATAGGCACCTGTAATTTTTACTGCAGTATTCTCAATAGCCACTGAGCTACAATTATTTGAAGTATGAGCACTCCTCAGTGTCTGCAGCCTTATCCTGTCCTGCTGCCCTTCTCCACATACAGGAATTCACACTGCATACCAGAGACAGACTTTTGTCATACCATTCACAGTATTGTTTCCATTTCTGTTTCAAGCTGTGTATTTCTGTGCTGTCTGAAACAACTGTTATGGTTTTTTATGCCCTCAAATGATTCATATTTCTTTGTCAAATGGAGAAAGCACTACAGATGGAAATGTGGGGGATAACTAGTATTTTTTTATATTCCCTCCCAGTTTGATCATAGCTCATGGGTGGCAATTTGGCTTAAGCATGTGTCATGCTTTTCCAGTAACTTGCTTTTCTCCACACAGATTTTACCTATGAAAATCTACAGTTGAATTGTTCTGTCATATGTAAAACTCAAAGTTTTAAAGGGAATTTTTTAGCTTAATTTTTGCTATAATCAGGATTCAAGATCCCCACTGGCTGGTAAATGAGATTCCTATAAACAGTGGGGGAAAGCCCTTCATTCTCTGGGTGTTCCTTGGCTAAAAATTTTCCTCCGCATAAAGAGCATTTTTCTTAGTCATTGCTGAATGGACTATAAAAGCTGTTGTATTTAAAGACGTATGTGCAATGCTGCTAGATTCTCAGAGAGAAAGGGAGGAGACAATGAAACTTGTAATAGGTTATTTTTATGCATTTATACCTGTAGTCACACATCAGTCCCTGGTGCTACCCATTATCTAGGACAGAACAAGTGTCACAGAGATTTGAACCAGGTCAATGCATGTGAGCTTGTATGTCTGAGCCAAAGAAACCTCTGATGAAGCTACTGAAAAACATAGGGCCAACAGAAGCCTCAAGGTTTTTCTGTGTGCAGAGCCATCTTGATGGGTGGCACCTGTATTCCAGTGTCAATATACAACTTTCTGACCACATCCCAGTGTCAAAGAGGACAAAGATCATTCTTTGGAAAGTGATCACTTGCGATTTATTCTAGCCAGCAGACAGTTAGTGTAGGTTAGCTCACCTTTATATTAAAAGATTTGCAAGCCCATTAACCATTGTGTCTCTACTTAGGGGCCTCACAGACATCTTGGAGATCACTGTTGGTTCTTCTTGGCTCCCCAGCCTGTGAGGAAACTGAAAAGAAAATGCCCTTTCTAATCTAATTTCATCCGTTGCCCTTTCTGAGTTCAGTATTTACCAGGATGTTTTTAACCCCTGATTTAACCCCTTAATCTAACATAAGGTTCTGCATCTATGTCAGTTCCAGGCCTTGATTTAGGCTTAGCTCTTCTAAGCTCTGATAGCTGGTGAGGAAACCCTTTAATATATTTGCTCAGTGATTTCTATTAGAAAGGACAATGATCCTAAGTGTGAAACTATACAATTGGATCTGCCACCGACCAACTTGATGCCCTCTCTGTTCCCAAAGTAATCAGTGTTTCAGGCTGAACCAAGCCAAATCTTGGCCCACCAGCACTTCCTAAGCTCGTTCTGTTTAGCTGTGCTGGTAGCTCACAACTAACCAGTTTTCCTGCTATCACAGAATTCCAAAGCTCCCCTGCTGACATTTGACTTGCCAGTTAAACATGACTGGTTAGTAGTGGACCTGGGACATGCTGATAAAGCCAGCTCTCAAATGTTGGTAATAACCTGCTTCTCTACTAGTTAAGGCTCATACACACAGTATCAGACCAAAAGTTCTGGAGCAGATTTATTGTTATTGTTACATCCCTCCAGTATGAGCAGAAATGCTCATGCATTGCCAAACCAACAGGTTTGTGCAGCACATGAGAAAACAGAACAAATTCATCATTTGTTTCAGACTGGCTTTGCACATCTCTTACATTCTCCCTATATGATGTTAGAGTTCTTTTCACCAAAGTTCAAACAGCCCACTGCCTCTGAGTAACTGCTGTGTGACATACACAACCTCTTCTAGATGGAGATTTGGCTACATGCACAAAATCCAACAGGGAGCTGGCACACATAGCAGTTTGCATGTTAATGAGTTATAGATTAAAATAATGCTCAGATACCTTTAAAGAGAGGGAAAAAGGAGAGCACAGGAAACTGCAGATGTGTTGGCTTCATAACAGATTAACTAGTGAAAAAGGTTTGGATTCACCAATAAAAATGTAGATTAAAACATAATTAGTCCATCATCTTTGTTTAGCAAGTATGATCAGTCTTTTGAAAACTGCTGCTTCTTCTAATAAGGTTAAAAGTGGATAGAATTTTAATAAAGGCAACAGACTTTTTGATAAAGGCAACTGTGTTTGTTCAATGCTATTTTTTATTTTTATAGGTGATCTAAACAATAGTATAGCTTTTGTCTGGTAATGTTTTCAGCTTGTGTGCCTTTACCTGGAAGTTTAACAATGTTAATAAACATGTCATAGAATCATGGAATGGTTTGGGTTGGGAAGAACCTTAAAGATCATCTAGTACTGTTTTAAAATTCTGGTTTGTTCAAACAACAGTTCAGCTTTGTGTTTTGAATTGCTTCTGCCTGAAAAGGAAATACTGAACAAAAAGAGGCTGTAAAAATTGTTTCTTGGTTTCTCTTGGCCAAATGGGCAGAAGTCATGCTGTAAACTCATGCAGATTGCAATTTCACTGAAACTCATGGTCATGGAGTTTTGAATAGTACCCAAATCAGAAGAAATTAAACCAAGGAAAAAAAATGCAGGCTGTAAAGGACATATATGGAGATAAATACTTCTACAGAAACTTACTTTAGAAGTGTAAAGGCCTAATCAGAAATACAGTCTATTCTGCAGTAGTGAAATGTCCAATACGTGTTTTAGAGTTGCACTGCTGTTTATGCACATACTGTGTATGTGCTTCACCCAACACCAGGGAGAGTTGGACACTATGGAGCTACTTGGTGATTAATCTTCTGAAGTTTCTCAAGCAACATTTTAATTTCTGTCTGAAAGCCCTGTAATTAATAGCAGAATTAAGCCTTTCTATGAAGAGAAAATTGACTTTAAAAGGACCAGAGCTAAGGTCAAGACAAGTCTAAGGTGCTTTTTGAAACTTGCCCTAAACTTGTACTTCTGAAATAAATACAGAAAATGTTAATCACTAAGAAATCATCAACAAATAGTAGTTGTGTTTTTTAAAAATAATTGCTAGCCCTACTCTTCCTTTTATTTAATTTTGCCACACCTGTGAAAGCTATGCTGTTACTGACAAAGCTTGTATTTCTACTTTATTGTTATGCTTGCTGCTAAAACCCACATTGTACAATGCAGACATTTTTATAATATGCAATAAACTTTCCTTCTGAAACCTACACATATTCCTGCAGTTTCTCCATAAAGTAGCAGCAAAAGTAGTGTCACAGCATGGGCTTTACCCTGCCATCATTACAAGCTGTTTCAAACCTATTGACAGCATAACTACAGGTGTTCACATTGGCCAAATCTGATCTCAATGGCATCAGCTTTCTGTTATTGCCATTTCTCTATTCACATATGGGAAAAGTTTCCAATTTTTTTTTAATGTGGTTTCTGTGAATCCTAACTTTTCAGCAATACCGTATCTTCCCTGAACATGCACGTTTTCTCATTCTAATAAGAAGCAAGTTTTTAAAAGCAAGAGAGGAAAAAAGCCATGCTTTGTAGTTCCAAACTCAATACCATTCCTGACACTTGGATTGGCAAGTGATCAGCAGCATCTTGTGTCTGTGTGGGCAGTAACATCTTCTGTCCCTGACTTTCGAACTCTCAAGGCTTTTTCTGAGTTATGTTGCACTTTCTTTTCCTTATCAGGTCTTGGTTCCCCTCTGGTAGCTTTGCTAAAAATCCCTCATTTTGTGCTAAGGGACAGTCTGTACTTGAAAACATCAGGTGTACTTTGTCAGGGTCTCCTTAGAGAGGAAAATATTTTTCCTTTTAATGTATCTGCTTGCATGTTAGAAGAATATTGTTAAAATTCTGTGAGTAACTATGTTACAGAGGTAAATTGGATAATTATTTAGAAATAGGTCTGTATGGCTGCATGGTAGTAAAAATAACTTAAATCAGAAATTCTTGTTTACTGACATTGATCCTTTCCCTATTCTATTATTCTGTATGTTTTCAACAGACACAGCTAACTCAGCACCATCTGCATTAATTATGAAAAAAAAAAATAGCAACCAGGGGTGCTCTGTATGATAGAATCTTGTAAACAGTGTCACGGTGTGGGAGTTTAAAAGGAGCATGCTCTGCTGTCACTACAAAGAAGAGAAGCAGTCATTTCAATCATATTTCCCTGCTGTGCCTCAACTCATAACCTGTGCAGTCTGGACAGCATCTGTGATTCCCTCCACACTGAAAACTACATTAGTAGTTACAGAGAGCTTGAAAGTTCTCCAGCAAGCTCAGTCAGTGCATATTTTATCAAAAGCAAGTGAATTTGTCTCCTCTGTAATCCTTTTTTTCCCTACTAATTCCAGAGGAAGAAAGGTTGGGATGTTAGATCATAGATTCTATGGTTCAGTGTGATGCACAAAAACTCCCAATGTTGATATGATTCCACTTGCTTGGCTATATATGTAAATTACAAATTCAGTGCTTGTTGATGTTTGAAACTTCCAGAAGACTCAATATGGCTAAAAAATAATCAAGTATGAAATTAAAAATTGGCTGCTGCTGTTTTAGCTCTAGAAACAATAATATTGCTCTCAGCAGTATTATTTGCTCTTATTTCACAGTGCAACTACATGGGAAATATCTTTATTGCTCCTAGAAATATTATATTTGATGCTAAAAAATAATAGAAGGAAGAAGCTTTGTGTAAAATATTGCTAGAGATAATACTCATTAAATAATTTGATACTGCACAGCATTTTACACTTTATACATTTAAATAGTGTGTTGAATGTTTTTGATGTTTTCCATCGACTCCTAGTGAAAGGTCAAGTCTACCCTCATTCATCATTACAGCCTCGTTGCTAGGTACTCCTGGACACAAAGCTGAGGCAGAAAATCAGCTGATAAAGGCCAAAGAATGAGTCAACAGCACACTTCATATTGGAACTCACAAGTTCTTGCTTCCTGGTTTCATTCCGAATCACAAATTATCTTGTAGCTGCTGAGGTGAAGGAAGAGGTCAGTAACGATTTAATTACTTTTAGGTTTCTCACATGAATTTCTACATTTTGTAAAATCTATTAGATTAAAACCCCTAAAAGACTTGAGGTCGTCTGATTTTGATTTCTACGCACAAATGCAAACTGACAATTAAACAGAAGTATTAAAAGGCAAAAAAAGGCACAGATGGTGGTGCCATGATTACAAAATGAGATCAGAAGGTTAATTCTTGAAACTGGCTCCTGTTAGGATCCGCACTCCCCGGCTCTGGTTTGCAGGTTGCAGCAAGGGTCAGCTCTCCAGGAAGCCTCCCATGGGCACTTGCAGCTTGGAAATCTCCCTTCTGCTTTAAAATACGTGCTTTTAATTCCGATGCCTTAAAGAGAAAAAAATACCAGGGATGTGACTCATCTCCTTGGCGAAGAGTTATTTCTCTGAATTTACTGTCTAGAGCAGAGCTCAGGGAATGGTGAGAGCCTCCCCCGAGGGCAGGGGGGGGATGGATCTCCCCCGTCTTTGCTCCTTGGAGGTCCCTGGGCTCTACTTGGGATCTTCCCACTTCCCGATCCCATGGCAGCTGGGGTTTTGTTGGTGCCGACAGAAGCGCCCTCAGAAAATTAAGGTCACCGATGAGTGTAATTGTGTCAATATACACCGTGCAGTGCCTTGCTGAGCTTCCCTTCTTGATTGCAGTTCAGTAAGTTAAAAAAAAAAAATTAAATTAAAAAAATTAAAAATCATGTTTTATAATAAACCATGTAGAAAAATGCAACTTTTCGCGGCTTCAAAGAACACCTTGGAGCTGACCCAAATGACAGCAACAGAAGTCGCCCAGAAGGCCCCTACCCCTGGGTCCTGCACTTTGGCCACAACAACCCCATGGGGAGCTCCAGGCTGGGCACAGAGTGGCTGAGAGCAGCCAGGCAGAGAGGGACCTGGGAGTCTGGATTGACAGGAAGCTGAACATGAGCCAGCAGTGTGCCCAGGTGGCCAAGAAGGCCAATGGCATCCTGGCCTGGATCAGGAACAGCGTGGCCAGCAGGTCCAGGGAAGGGATTCTGCCCCTGTACTCAGCCCTGGTGAGGCCACAGCTCGAGTCCTGTGTCCAGTTCTGGGCCCCTCAGTTCAGGAAGGAGATTGAGGTCCTGGAGCAGGTCCAAAGGAGGGCAACCAGGCTGGGGAAGGGATCCAGCACAAGTCCTGTGAGGAGAGGCTGAGGGAGCTGGGGGTGTTCAGCCTGGAGAAGAGGAGGCTCAGGGGAGACCTCATCGCTCTCTACAACTCCCTGAAAGGAGGCTGGAGCCAGGGGGGGTTGGGCTCTTTTCCCAGGCAACTTTCAACAAGACAAGAGGGCATGGACTTAAGTTGTGCCAGGGGAAGTTTAGGTTGGATATTAGAAAGAATTTCTTTACGGAGAGGGTGATCAGACATTGGAATGGGCTGCCCAGGGAAGTAGTGGATTCTCCATCCCTGGAGATATTTAAAAAGAGCCTGGATGTGGCACTCAGTGCCATGGGCTGGGAACCGCAGCAGTAGTGGATCAAGGGTTGGACTTGATGATCTCTGAGGTCCCTTCCAACCCAGCCCATTCTGTGATTCTATGTTAGGGGTGGCTGTGGCGGGGGGGCAGACCCCGGTGCCCCCCTCGGTACCTCCGGCCCCCGGTGCCCCCCTCCGACCCTGTACCCACCCCCGTGCTCCCCCCGGTTCCCCTCCCGGTGCCCTCACAGCACCCCCTCCCATGCACCACCCCCGTACCCTCCCCGGTGCCCCCCTGCCCGGTGCCCTTCCGGGTGCCGCCCCCGTGCCCCCCCTCCCCTCAACCCATGGAGCGGGGTCTGTCCTGCCAGCAGGGGGCGCCTGAGCACCGCACCACGTGACCCCTTCCGGGCCGCTCTGGCCACGCCCCGCGGAGGCAGCAGCGAGGGAGGACGGCGGCGGCGGTAGCGGTGTCAGCAGCAGCAGCCGGTCCGGCGGCCTCGCCGCGGCGGGGCTCCGAGTGAAGGGGCCCGGTGCCGGGGGCACAGCGGAGGCAGGATGTCGCGGTCGGTGTTGCAGCCGAGCCAGCAGAAGCTGGCGGAGAAGCTCACCATCCTGAACGACCGGGGCGTCGGCATGCTCACCCGGCTCTACAACATCAAGAAGGTGCGGGGGCTCCTCCGGCGGGGAGGTGGGGGGGTGGGAACCTGCCCTCGGTGCCATCCCTACCGGCACCCCACCGGGCTCCCACCGGCTCTCCGACGCCTTGGGCGGCTGGTGGTTCCCCTGGCCGCGCTGCGGCCTAACTGCGGGGCCCGAGAGTCAGGGCGGGGAGGCGGGGAGAGCCCCGCCGAGCTGCGGGCCCGGGAGGCGGAGGTGAGGTGGCGGGGCTGCCGCCTCGGTACCTGGCGGGAAGGAGGAGAGGAGGGAAGGGACAGGAAGGAAGGGGGAGGGCGGCCCCGGTGCTGCGAGGCGTCCGCAGGCCCCGCTCCCCCTGCCCCCCCCCCCCCCCGCCGCAGGGCCTAGGCCGCTGCCGCCCCGCCGGGCGTGAGTCACGGGAGGCGGGAGTGGGCCGCGGGAGTGGGCCGCGCAGCCGTGGGTCGGCTTCAGCACGGCGAGCTGCGAGAGCCGTCCTTAGCGAAGGGAATGGTTTGGGGTAAAATGAGGAAGTTTCATTGCCGTGAGTTGGATGCGCGCCGTTGCTTAGCAGCTCCCGGGGTGAGGTGGAAAAGATGCTGGGAAGTGTGGTGGGTGCCCAGGATGCTCCCCCCGCCTGCCCGGGATGAAAGGAATGGGTGTGGGAATAGGTGAGGTGGGTCGGCCCTTCAGGAAGCTGCAGGTCTCGGGGTTGACGGGAAGGATGGGTTACACCTTCTTCCTTAGTGAATTTTTCTTCTGGAGGAAATCCCTGTGCTTTCCCGCGTGGAAGAACGTGGTTCGTGGCCACCCCCTCTGCTCCTTGTGTTTCCTGATCTTGTGTTAACTTTCCTAACTTGTGGTACTGTCACGGTTTGACATTGGCCCGGCAGATAAACCAAATAACAGATTTATATATTAATCTCTCCTCACTGAGAGAGAGAATAAGGGAGAGAGACTTATGGGTTGGAAACTAAACTACACAACTTTAATGAAACAGTAATGATAAATAGGAAAAAATTACTAAATATATACAAATATACAAGAAAATTGATACCACGTTCCTCCTCCCTTCCCCCCAGTAACTCTCACGTCACCACCGAGGCTGCAGGGCAGCCCTGGGAAAGTCCAGGCTGGAATCCTGGGGTCAGGAGCAGTCGGGAGCTGGAGGCAGGAACACAGGGATTCAGGCTGGCATGGATCAGGAGCACAGGCAGAGGAATGGATGGAATCCTCTCAGGATGCCAAAGGAAGCAGGGAGGAAGCAGGAAGGAAGAAGTGTTTGACCCTTGTGATCCCTTAAATTTATACTGAGTATGACGTGTATGGGATGGAATACTCTGTTTGGTCAATTCTGGCACCTATCTTGCCCGGTCCTCCCCAAAGGAGGGTTTCAGGTGGATTTTACCCTCCTTACTCCTTCTGGAAGGCAAAATGTTCCTGAGAGCTGAGCAGTGTCCTTGGCTCTGCACACCAGTCTCTGGCAGTAACTATAAACATCGAGTGTTATCAGTCCTAGAAGCAGACACTGACTGAGAAACTTGCTGTTAATTTCAGCAAGTGCAGCTACTTACAAGAGACTGAGCTGAAAGCAGAAGTACAAACCAGAAAATCACCTTTATCCTGGCCCAAACCAGGACAGGTACATCATCTAGGTTTGTGTGGCTGCTCAGTCCACCTCCATTGATGAATATTGGTTAGGATTTTATGGCTTCGCCTTGAACGTCGTTATTTCTGAGAGGCTTTTGTTATTTCAAAGCAAATGTTGGAGTTTGCACTCAAGGAATGAGCCTAGCTGTGTTTAGGGTGCTGAAGTTTCAGTGCCATTCAGTGGGCTGGGTTCAGCTGCCTGTGCTGTGGCAGTAGCACTGAGTTTTTGAGAGGTTTGGGTGCTTGCTTGATCACTTCTGAACCATGGTTTCTGTCAGGAACAATCCTGCCCACAAGGTTATAAACTGCAGGGTGTATTTTATCAGCTTGTTTTGCTCATATGGGAGTTTGTAGTCCAGAAGTAATAGCTACTTGTCTATACCAAGTGCAGTGTTGATTTTACTGAAGGTGTTATCACTAGGCAAAAAACCCAAATCACTGCAGTACTCCAAAGCTATGACTGTAGTTGGTGTGCACTTCAGTGTGTTTGCAGACCTTCACTGACATAAATAAAACATTCTAACTAAATCATTGCAAGTTGCTATCTTTCTGGAATAGAAGTCACGGTCCTTTTAGTTCAGTTTTGTTCATGGGAAAATTGCTTCAACTTAATAGTTGTAACAGTATCATCACATTTCTAACGCAGAACAGAAATTCCCTATTTATGAGGAAGTCATTTGTGCGTGAGCTTGTTAGGCTTGGAGAGAAACATACAAGGTGAAAAACAGGCTGGGGGAATTTCACCTGAGCATAGCTGGGCCTTGGAGGGAAAAGGCAGGAAATGAGGCAGGAAAAATTAAACCTTGTCTTGACTTAGAGCTATGGCTTGGCTGGTGGGAGCTCACACTGTTTTCATTCGCAGTGTTCTGAACTGGGGATGCTCACTCGTGGGAAGCAGTCCAGCACCTACAGCCACATTTCTGCTGGTGTGTTCAGATGGCAGAGTCTTGAGCACGTTTGCCCATATGGAGGTAGCTTCTGCTGTTACTCATCTTAGTGAAGTGATGCAAATGGATAGGTTCTTGGTGGGGGAGCATCAACACTAGAGGTGACACCAGTTTTTCCTGCATATGCCATGAACCGAATCCAAAATTGCTTAGGTTTTGTGTCCAGAGAGAGAAGGTATAATCCGAGTGGCTTGATTTTTTTGTGTGTCATAGTTTTGCAAATCTGGAGATAAGACATCTAAGACACAACTCTGGATATTCATATAGTGATTTGTAATTCAAATAAATGCTTTCTTCAGCTGCTGTGGGTACTGCTTGACAGTAGTAACAAGCTAGCTGTGAGACTGTGCCTCATAAGTCTCAGGACTGGTTCCTGTATTTTATTGTGAATCTATCTTCAGGCCAGCTACAGCATAACTGGCTGCTTGAAACACTTCTTTTTTTCACTTTTTCCTTCTCTGAAATGAGTCGGTTCCAAAGCTATGGCTTAATGTCCTCACAGCTTCCTCAGTTGAAGATGATACTGAAACTAAAGTTACTGGACATAACCATTTCCTTTAACCACAACACGACAGAGTGTGTGGTTAAGACTGTTTTTAATATGAGGAAGTGAGAGGTGAACTGTCTCTAGCTGCCATAAAGATTGTTGTAGATTCTGTCTAGGGAGTAGAGATTTTTAAAGGATTAAGAGTTTTCTTGACTGGTAGAAACAAAGCAGAAAAGTTTTACTTCCCAAGGAGTTAAGGAAGTTGTCCAAAGCTGTTGAAATCTTTATACATTCATTTTCATTTATAAATTTCAAGTTTTATGTTATGTGCTTATAGCTGTTAATTGTTCATCATTTCCTGTTTACTAATCTTATGTTACTGTTGTCTTCTGAAATAGTTTAAAGTTTGTTGTTTTTAAGATAGAATATCTGAATGTAAGGGTGGTGCCTCTGAGAGTGCAATGCAAAATACAAAAAGTGAATTAGTGAGGTAGCAGTGGATGATCAGGCAGAACTCATATTTAATCTGCATGGAGATTTGCTTGCTGCTTTCACCTCTATTTCCAATTATACTGGAGACAGTGCTAGTCCTGAACTCGGAGCTCTTACTGTTGAAATTTCTTACCTGATTTGTTCCTTGTACTTTTAAAGAATATATTTTTAATATCCAGGCTAGCAGTTTTATTATAGTTTTCTGTGTAACTTTCTTGTCATTGTTTACTGGCCTACAACTAAACCCCTATAAATCAATAAGCCTGGCTCAAGTGAAGCTTCTACTTTGTAGTTACCTTTGGAGAAAACTGAGACAGTGTTGGTAAGCTTTGTGTAGCGCTGCCAAATAAATGTATTGTATCAGAGTGGTGGCAGAGAAATAATCTTGCTTTCTGTTGGCCTCTCTTTTGTTTGTTTATAAAGCCCTTGGATACCAGGAAGTATTTACAGTAAGCAATTTCATCTTAAAAAACCTGAAGTGTAGATTTACCCAGAGCAAAAAAAAAAAAATGGTTTTGATCAATGTCAAAGTAGTGCTACTGTCAACAGCACTGGTAGGGTTTTGAATTATTTAGGGTATTGGTTATTCAAATGCAGTGTGTCTGTTGCTTAGCTTTAATTGCCTTGTTAGCAATGTTATGTTGTTTTTCATGGTACAGGTTTATGGTTTGTATGCAGATTTCTTTCTTAAAATGTCACTAACTAAACAAATTCTTTTGATTTTTCAAAACTGATTATTACGTTGTATCTGAAAAATTAGAATTTTAAACAAATTCTTAGATAAGAATTATGTTACCAAACTGAAAATGTAGATAAGGAACAGAATAATATTTGCAGGGGCTTTAGCTGCCTTTACCATTACAAAATAGAAATGTGGTCTCAATCCTTTTGTGAGCACCACATAGCTTAGTATGAAATCAGATTAAAAATCATTTAGCAGGTGATGAATTGCCAGTGAGTTCTTTAAAGATTCAGTAGTGGGAAGACTGGAATTTTATGGGTCTTGAGGATATTACTTGTTAGCCATTTTAAAGACTGAGTACTTTTTTTTTTTCATCCCTGTTTATTTTGATATCCTGGAGCAGTTCTGTGGAACTCTTCTAAAAAGAGCAAGTGAAGGCACCTGCTGTGAGGGAAAGGGGAGAATTGCATCAAATCTCCTGTGGTAAAATGATGACAAGTTGACCAGATCAGCCAAGGCTTCAGCAGCCTTTTGCACTGCTGATGAGAGATTTTAGGCCACTCATGGCCTAAACATGGAGAAGTTTTCAATCCACAGAGCTCTCAAGTTCAGAAGGGTGTAGGATTAAATCATCCTTTTAATACTGAGCTGTGTGCTGGAGTGCACAGCTTTAAGCTGAGGGGAAAAGCTCAGGAATAAATCTTGTTTTGAACTGTAAGGTTGGTATTGGAAAGAATGAATAATGTCTTCAGGTCATCAGGAAGTGACTTAGGGTGGGGTGATACTGCTTCCAGGGCTTGACAGATGTCAGCAGTTCTTTAAAGGTGAACATGATAATATTTGTGTCTGTGGTTTTGGAGGAATGGTTCAAAATGCTGTCCTGTAGTAAGAGTAGGGAGGGAGCCCCAAATGAACTCACAGCCTGTGCTGGTAACAAAAAATTTAAAAATTGAGAGATTCTTTTACTCGTGAAGTGAACACAAGCTGATGATAATGTGTTTTGGGGGGGGGGGGGGTGTTAACTTGGGAAAGCAACTAATTTTGTAAAGAAACAACAAGACTTTCTAAGACAATATAAAAATATCTCATGGTATCTTCTGAAATATATGGAGAAAAAGCCAAGTAAATTTATCCATTTGCATAAAATGTAGATACCCAGAATGATCTTGCATTGTTTCTCTGTTTACAAATATGAATTACCTCCACCTCCCACTTACTGCATGTTTGGCTTTCCATGTGTTGTTACAAAACCAAATCCAGTTTTGGTTAGAAGATCATGTGCAGAGAAGACTGAGCTAAAAAGTCTTTAACAGTTCCCATTTTTGCTTTGGAAATGACAAGGCATTCCTGTTATCATGATCTACTTTAGAAATAACATTTAGGCCAAGTTTTATAGCAGTGAGACTTTTTTTTTTCTTTCGTGCCACCACCTGCCCCATATTTGATTAATAGAACCAAGTGCTTACTGAAACAGGTGCTACAAACACAAGAGAACAGTAATATGAGTTCACCACTCTGCAGTTAGTGTCAAACCAAGCTTTTTTCTGTCATCAGCAAGGTGACAGGTCACTCTAGCATGGACAACTTAGTAGAAATTTTACAAGTTGACCTTAGGAAGGCTGCTGACATTACCTCATCAGATTGTTCTCAGAAACAATCTGAGGAAGTACAATCTGGATAAAACTGTAGTGATGCAAGCAGATGGATAACCACATAGGGGAGGGTTGTAGAAGACTTCAGTGTCAGATGGCAGCTCAACAGAGCCTCATTGGGTGTGTCTTACTCTAGTTCCAGCCACTCTTTGTATTTTTTATATTTATAGGTGATGACTACAGTATGCTTTATAAATTTGTAGGTAGGGACCTGGGAGAAGCTACAGAAAATAATAGAGCTTAACTGCTCAAGCTTAAAAAATTGTAGGTGTGGTCTAACAAACTTTTAGAGGTGACAGAGCGAGTATGTTTCTAAGCTATTTTGTGCTTAGTATAACTGAAAGTACAAAATGAAAAGTTATGAGATAGCAAGGCTGCAGAAAATATCCAGGAAAGGTTAGGGATATGTTGGAGTACATTGAGCTAACTGGGTTATGCTGCAAAATATCAGGGGTGTCATAAGGCTTTATAAATGTGTGTGCAGCATAGTCTGAAGACAAAGCAAGTGCAAGACTCTCTCTCAGCATGCACTGAGACTCACCATAATATATATGGTTTGACACCATATTTCAAGAAAGATGTGGGCAAAATTGAGAAAGTCCAGAGCAGAGTAATAAGACCAACCAATGGTGCCAAAAATGTGACACGTTAAGAAAGTGGAAAAATTTTTTAAAGTGAATTAATTAGTGATTAAGTTTTTGAAGTGTTTAGAGAGCTGTATAGAGAAGAGGAATGGTTTGTCTGATTTAGTATGCTCACTGAGAACAAGAACTGTTGTACTGGAGTGAGAAAAGGTCAATTTAGGTTTTACAATTTCTGAATGAAAAAGATTGTTAAATATTGGAAAAGGCTGTGAGAATGGTTCTGAAGGTAGCTCATTGGAGACCTGTAAGTAAAGACTTGGCAGATATCTCCCTGGAACAGCATAGGTAGAGTTGATCTGCTTTGGAACAGGAAGGTAGGATAAGTAAGTTCTCAAGATCCCTTCTTCAGTTTTTGCATGAATTTGTATTTTAATGAGTTGAATCTGAGTAGAGATACACTGGAATTTAAAATAAAGTATATATTTTGGGATTCAGGACAAACAGAATAACAAATAAAACATCTTGCTTAGCTCTAGGAAATACTTTACTTACTTTTATCACCTTTATTTTAATTTTGAATCAATATTTAAGTGATGTATCTTTAAGAATTATGAACCTTTGTGGACAAAAAGTGATGTAACTGTTAAATTTATAATAATTTTTTGCCGTATTTTGTATATGTCAAAGGCCTATAGAGACAGTCCAAAAATTAGTCAACTAGAGACTTTCTCTTCTGATTCCAGATCCTGGTTAGATCATGGGAATAATAACAGTTCTGTCTGAATCTGTTAACATAGTTTACATATCAAAATACAGGTTTACCTTTTGTACAAATATGTGTTACTGCAAGCATCTGTAATGTAATTTGCTTTTTACAAGATCACAGAAGCGATACTGGTGTAGGACAGGTAGATTCTGGCTGCTGGAAGTTTTAAACTATGGTATTTGTCCTTGTGTGATCAACCAGTTCTTGCATCTGCTTGCATTGCTTTTAAAAGGAATGAGGCTGAATTCACTAAATTTGCCAGGGACCAGCCTCTTGAATAATAAACTAACGTCCAGAAAGCCTAAAATGCAGCAAAACAGTTGTGTAGGCTTCATCAGAGATTTTAAGGCAAAGACAGTGTCATCTGTTTCCTTATGTATTTGCCATTCAAAGCAGTGCATTATTGATTACCTCTTTCCACAGGACTTGTGTGTGCTTTTTTCAAAATTAGCCATTTTCAGTTGGTAATCTAAGTGTTTTAAATACATGAGAGAAACAAAGAATAAATGTTATGTTTGTTTCTATTTGATCCTACAGAATTCTAGAGCCAATGATGAACTGTTCTCTTTGAATGTTTCTTCGCCTTGTGTTGTTTAGTACAATTTGTAGGATGCATAGCCCAAAACCCAGGCACTGAAACCTAAAGAATTCACCCTAAAATGTATCTATAATTCCAGCAGCTATTACAAGGCAAGCAGAGCAATTTTACCATGCATGCCTGCCTTGTGTGTCAAGAGAATGTGCTGTAGCAAACTGTAAATGTTATGTACAGGAGCTTTCCCATTTTTTAAATAAGGGAACTCTTAGTGTATTTCCATTTACAAAGGAGAGTACTTACTACCTCAAGGGATGACATATTTTTTGCTGTCATTGAAATTCCACCATTTTGCTGGTTAAATGCACAGAGTTTTTTATTGCACATTGATTCAGAAGTGAAAGTTGAAGGTCAGGTGATTTGTTGACTGAGGTTATTTCAGTACATGGTGTCACAGTCCAGTGGAACTGTGCTTAGCAGTGTTTTATCTCAAGTCTGCAGTAAAAGTAAATCAAGACCTCTTGTAGTAATAAAAACATGTTAAATTGCTGCAAAATATGACTGGTTTTATGATCATCGCCTGATGCAGGCGGTTGGGGGGATGAAAATAGGAAATTACTGATTCAAATAGGTCTGTTTCACTTTTATTGGTAACCAGCCCTGTTAATCATTTGGAATAGGTTGGCTTAGAAACAAAAAAAAAAAGTATATAAAAGGCATTCTTTTAATACTGTAATATATTTAGGCTTTTTCTTACCACGCTACTCTGTGTAACTCAGGTTGTGGGTTTATGTAAAAGGCAGGAGTGATGTTTAGAGGTTCTAAATGCAGGTTTACATCCTGCATACAATGACTTATACCTGAACATAAACTTCCCTAATTCATGTCATATCTGCTGGATATATGTAGCAATTTTGTTGATGGATGTTGTTTTTTTATTTTGCACATCTTCTGTCCTCAAGTAGGAAGTAAAATACTATGCTTTGGTTTTTGCTGTGAGAAGTGTAACTGCATTGAGGTAAAAAAAATGTCTTTGCTCTATCTCTTTATGTTGCTGTAGTCTGGGCCAAAGGCACTTGTGCTGGATTCCATGCTCTTCTTTAGGGGATACATATTTTAAATGTAGACATTAAGCAAGTTTCTGTTGTTGGATACTTTCTTGTCAGCTTCTGAACGAGTGCAACCTAGAAAGTGAAGCTATGTAGCATTCTTAATTTTTAAGTGGAAATAGTGTAGAAGATCCTAATAGCATCAAGTGAAGAGTAGAGTCTGAATTTTGTTTAATAATAATAATAATAGTCATGTAGTTATCTTGAATATTAGGGTGGGTAAGAAGTTCCTCTTAAATTCAAAACGTAAGGCATAGTGAAGTATCCCCTCACAGTACATGTAGTCTGATCTATTTTACCTGATGGCCTGTGCCTATGATAGCAAAGATGTATTCTGAATAATGAATCTCCTACCTTTAGACATCATGTTGTTCTTGTTGGAGTTGGATGCACACAATCAGACCAGGAAAAATATGCTCACTTAGTTCAGAGATTATCAGAGCAGGGTACCATTCTAAACATGTTTGTGGAAACAAATTCTGTGTAACAATAGAAATCCAGGGTTGGAGTCTTTTCTTTTTTTTCTAATTATTTAGACTAGTCTTCAGCAGTAGCTTTGCATCGTCTTTTTCAACGTAACTGCTTGACAGCTGTTCAGTCATGTACAAAGGAATTTAGAGATGACTGCTGGGAGATTCTTGAAGTAGAATATCTTGGGGCTGAAGCAGCTGGAGTCCCATAGCTTCAGAGTTGTATTCTGTGAATGCTGCACTAGTAAGAACTTTATGAAGTTGAATGAGAAGGGGAGGGAAAAGAAAAGGGGAAGGGAAAGGAGAGAGGGGGGGAGAGGAAAGGAGAGATAAGGGGAGAAGAGAGGAAAGGAGAGAGAAAGGGTTGAAGAGAAGAAAGGAGAGAGGAGGGGAAAGGAGAGCTGAAGCAGAGGAGGTGAGAGGAGAGGAAAGGTGGGGAGAAGAGAAGAAAGGAGAGAGGAGAGGAAAGGGAAAAGGAAAGGAGAGCTGGGAGGAGAGGAAAGGAGAGCTGGGAGGAGAGGAAAGGAGAGCTGGGAGGAGAGGAAAGGAAAGGGAAAAGGAAAGGAGAGCTGGGAGGAGAGGAAAAGGAAAAGGAAAGGAGAGCTGGGAGGAGAGGAAAAGGAAAAGGAAAGGAGAGCTGGGAGGAGAGGAAAAGGAAAAGGAAAGGAGAGCTGGGAGGAGAGGAAAAGGAAAAGGAAAGGAGAGCTGGGAGGAGAGGGAAGGGAAAAGGAAAGGAGAGCTGGGAGGAGAGGGAAAGGAAAAGGAAAGGAGAGCTGGGAGGAGAGGAAAGGAGAGCTGAGAGGACAGAAAAGGAGAGCTGAGAGGACAGAAAAGGAGAGGAGTTATTGGACCCCACTTAGGGGGAAAAGTGATGTCTGATATATTGACGAAGGGCTACTGCATTTGGTTAATTGTCACAGGTATATTTGAATGCTGGAGAGCTGTATGTGGCAGCTTGGGTTTTGTATGTTGTAGCACGATGTTCTGTCTGCTATGGTACTGACAAAGGATTTTGTGTTAACAGTTAAAAGCAAAAACTACCTTTCTTACCTATATTCTGAGACCATTGTCCTCAACGTCTTTGTTATTTCTGCAGTGATAAATTGTGCTTCTGTGCCTTAAGAGACTGTGACATGTGTGCCAAAGTGTTGGGATTGGGGTTTGTATTTTCATTCCTTTATGCTTTCTAGAGTAAACCCTACGGAGCTGGAGCTTCATAGCTTAGGAGAGATTTAGCTTCTGTAGACTGTTTTACTTGTGGTGCTGAATGCATGTAACAGGAGGGGTGAAAACTGCATTGATGCAACAGTTAGTAATCAAGTAATCCCTGTTCCTAGAAAGGAAGTGAGCTGCTGTGGATATGGGAGAGGGAGGGAAGAGGCATGGACTCTCTTGTTCAGTGGTGCTTGTTGTCTTCTTTCCATTCAGTCCACAGAAGTGGACTTGCACAGCTTTTTGGAAGCTGGAATTTTGACATATATGATGGATACCTTTAACCTTTTATGTCTTGCAGCAATTTTCTTTCTTACTTATGGATCCATCTAGTGTAGTTTATTAGGAGGAAGAGTTAGAGTTGCTTCAAGTGGGATTTTAGCAAACCATCAATGGGAAGGAGCAAAGCTCTCATGCATATTCAGCTATACTGAGGGGACTGCCAGTTAGACTGAGAATAATGTTCATCATCTCTGGGAACTGAGTTCCTGAAGCCACATGAGGATGGGCACATCAGTGTTTTCAGACATCTGTTTCTGTGAGAGTGATCTGTGAGTAAAGGCTTGGGTAGAACATAATTTTTAGTAAAAGTGAGAGAGAGCTTATTTACAGGAAGATAAATATCTGTTGTTAGGAAAAACAAGTGCATGTGGAAGTAAAGTTGCAATTCAGACTGAAAACATTGGGATGGCAGATCTCTCATCTCCTGTGTAAGAGCACCCAAACTGGATTTTAACAGGCCACAAATACTCATTGACCTTTAAGCCATTCTCTTTGCTTGTAATTTAGGAGAGAAAGCTGTGTACTGTGTGGCAAGGACAGAAAAGGAGAATAATCTGACACAGCTTCTGACAGACCCATGTCATCTAGTTAAGATTTTGTAAATTTGATGTGCACATTGTATGCTTTTTAATGCCAATTTATGGTAGAATTCTTTTGAAATTGTGTAAAGACTTTAAAGAATATACAGAAGAGATCTTCTGTGGCACTTTATTTGCTATTGTAAGATATTGAAGCAACTATTTAACATCTAATTAATACTGTGGGTGTTGCTGAATTGATTTTCATTATAAATTCCTCTTAGTGTATTAGAGATGTGACATTTTAATAATATACAGTATTTTTGTGGGAAAACTAAGAAATGTGAGAGCTTTGGTATTAGAGTAGTACATTAGCATATATCACGATGGTCATGTACTGCTGGTAGGTTTTAGGAACTTAAAATAATGATTCTTTTTTTTTTTTCTTGGCTACCGTTTCTTTTTCAGGTATGTAAAACTTCACTGAGTTTCTCTCCTTTTTTCCCCCTGTAGTTGCATGTGTTCTTTGTTAACTCTTTTTTTTTTTTCCCTACCTGAACTTAATTTGGAAATACTATTAGAAATTACATGTTTCACCATATAAGCAGCACTTTGTACAATAGTAAAATTCTAATAATTACATGTAAAGTTGTTTGTAAGTATTAGTATAATCATCATCCAGTAGAAAGTATGTTGCCTAGAGTAACAGCTGGTTGTAATGTTCTCTTAGATGTAGGTAATAGTGTTACTAGTTCACTTAAATGTAACGTATTTTGGAATTTAAGAGTAATTTGTTTATATGTAATTTTTCTCTCTTTTTATTACACTGCTTTCCCAGCAAGGACAAGTTTGGAAGGTTTGCAAAGCTTTTCACCTTCCCTTTGCCCGCTTGCCCGCTTTCAGAATCGGTCTCATACTCCATGACTTCTGTCTCTACAGTCTGCAACTTGGTCATAGAAATCAATGTGGAAAAGTTTTTCAATGAGCTGCCCTTTGAGTTCACTGTGTTGCATAGAAATGCCTAGCATGTAATTTAGTTTTGCATGAGACACAAAGCTCCTTTGAAATCCCCTATGAGAACTATAAGTGAATATTTGAGAGAAAATGCAATTCCAGTGCAGATTTCTGTTATGTAAGTAACTCTGCTTTTGGTATGTTTTTCCAAACTACATGGTACAGCATGGCTTGCTAGTCAGAGTAGTTGAGAAAGAAGTAGTGTGTCTGACAGCATGCACTGTAGCTGGCAAAAGTAGGTGCTTCGTTTTTGTCCACAGAAGCTGTTCTGATATGCCTGTAAGTTATTTAAGAGACATAGCACTTAGCTGTGACTTTATGTTCAAATCAAAGTTTAATGACATTTCTTGATTGCTGCTTTTAAAGCACAGCCTGTCCTACTATAGGAGTAAAGAAAATGAGCAAAACTCGAGTTCTTAATCTAAGGAAGTACGTAACTTTAGGCAAGTATTGGTGGTTTTATTGTGGGATGGAAAATTTTCTTGCACTTAACAATTTAAGGAAAATTTAAACGCAGATCGGTGGTGTGGCTTTTAGTTTTGTTTCACAAAGGATAGATTAATCATTTAATGTGCCCAGCACTGTCCTCCACAGATGATGACATGACTGAATTTTCTAACAGTTTGTTAACTTCAGATGAAAACAACACTACCTCAAACCAGGAATAGCATTAAAAGGAAACCCTTTTTTTTTCCCCCTCCTTCTTTTAGGATTGAGTTTTTTCCCCTCACTGCTGTTCTGCACTAACTGCTTTGATACCTCCATGCATCTTTTTCAGTAGAAGAGCATCTCTGTACTGTTTACCATTGCATATTTCAGCTGTGACAATCCCTGCACTTTGCCTTTCATTTTATCACCTGCTCACTAAAAAAACAAAGAAAAAAAGAATCTTTCTAGTTTGTCTTCAGATTTGCAACTCTCAGTTACCTTTATGTAGATGATTGTGCTTTTACTTCATTTTTATTGTATTTTTTTATAGGCATGCGGTGACCCCAAAGCCAAACCATCCTATCTTATTGACAAAAACCTGGAATCTGCTGTCAAATTCATAGTCAGGAAGTTCCCAGCAGTAGAAACACGCAACAACAACGTAAGTAACTAAATGGCTGCATAATTTTTTTTTTTTCAATACACTTTGGCACTTGTTGCTTAAATCTTTGGTGTTTTATGTGTTCTTAGAAAGCGTCTGATGCTGACAGCTGCAGTTGGAATGCATATGGTTGTTGTCTGAAATGTCTGAGAGGATACTTCAGTAACAACTGTGCCCAAACAGAGAATATTATACCCTAATTCTGAATTGTTTTTGTTTGGGGAAGGAGACTTTCTGGTTTTCTTTTTGCTTACTCTTTGTTTCGAAGAAGTGCCAATGAAAAATAGTCTTTGAAAAAGTCATGCTTTACAGCTGCTGGTACCTTACAGGTGCCCTTGCTTATTGGGTCTGTCCCTGTGGCAATAAAGAATCCTTTAGTATGTAAGGAGAAACCTTGTATAGTACAAAAGTAGGGAAACAGGATTGTTTTCTCTTCAGCTGTGGTGAGTTGATTTGCAGTAGAGAAATATTTTTCTCCCCTCTGAATTTGACTTTATGGATGTTGAGAGATCATAAGGATTATTAGATCACAGGTAGGCTTTGGGGCAGGTGATATACACTTGTTTCTTTGTTCTGATTTGAAAGTCAAGGGAAAGATTTTTGCTTTATCTGCTTGTATTTCTATCCAAAGATGGGAAGCAGAGGTAGGTGTTGGGTTTGCATGGTCCCTGCATGCAATTACTTGCATGTGTGCTTGAGAGTTTTAGGTTTCCTTTAAGCATTCAGGTTTCTGCAGAATGGTGGTGGGAATAATTAGTTTCTTGTACAATGCTATCTAGAATTTCTGTGTAATGTCTGCAATAATAGCAAAGAAAAATAACAATCAGGAAAACTTTGCCTCATAGAGGAAACTATTTAAGTGACAATGCTTTCTCACTTCAAAATTTGTACATGTTTTGTACTGTTTATTATTGCTCATCTTTGTATTGAATTCAGTTGTAAAAATATGGTAAATTATTTATCAAAATTAAAGATGGTAAACCCTTTAAACCATGCTAGGTCAATGCTACTGTATTCTCTAAACTTCTGTGGCAGACACACCACTAAAAGATTGTGTTCATAATATTTGTTTAATGCAGTTGTAGGTGTGCTCTATGTGTCTTCTGGCTGTTGACTGTGAAGTTGGAGCTCAACTAATGATGGGTATTTAATGAGTTGGTACTGTGGAGTTTGTGGAAAGAGATCAAACCAAACTTGATGTATTTTGACAATCACAGTTTCTAAAATAGGACAGGCTCATTATGTTCTGTTATTTCCTTGTGTTTATTTACCCAGAGCCAGCCAGATCTGTGTTTATTAAACACAGTTATCAAAAGCCTTCCCTCTTTGTGCGTGAGCACAGTTTAAAGAAGAGATTTTGAGTTCTGGCAGTGGGCATCTGGGGTTTCCTTCTCTGGGGTCAGAAGCTGATTGCTTGCTGCAATTATGTGCAGGTATTTTCCTGTATCAGCCAAAAGAAACCTTTACCCATAGCAGATAAGTAATGAGACAAAAGTCGTGTTGTGCAGAGAAAGTTCTAGTTTGATGTAAGAAATTTTTGTTTCTAAACTTGAGCTTCAAAAAGTCCTAAGCGTCAGGAAGATGTCCTCCTCCTTGCTTCTCCTTTGTTTCCCTCCTCCCCCTGGCTAACATCCAGCTCACCATATGTTAGGAGGGCACCCCAGAGAGTTCCTTCAGTGGGGAAACCAGTGATCAGAGATTTGGAACAAGAACACCCCAATTAATCAAATATTACAAAGTATGCAGAGGAAATAGTTGAGAAATCATAACCTGTGCTTCTTCCTTGCAGCAGCAATTCCAGGACAGCCTTTCAGGGAGGCATTTTGGATTTCTTCTATACTTGACTCCAGTGGTTGCCATAGCTTAGCAGTATGCATCTGCCTATTGACATGTCAGCAGGTGATGTTGCTAAACAAGATTGCACTGGGGAAAGAAGCAATGGTGCCTGCTTTTTTGAATTTTTACACTTCTTTTTAACCTGTTCTTAGATGCTAGTTTGTTTTTTCTCAGGTGCCATCATTTACAGTGTTTTGTTTAAGAAGTAGATAACCTCACACCTAATTTTTTTTTAAGAGTATGGGTAGTGTCTGCTGCAGTGCCTTATCTTGAAAACCTGCATTTTTAGTCTTTTGAAACAAGTGATTCTGTTAGGTTTGCTGTTAGTAGCTTTTACATCATTATTCACAAAAAACAGCTCCAGGTTTTGTTCCTCCTTCACTGTTTGACATGCTGAGTCAGAAAAGAGTGATTACTGACAATCACTGCATTTTTGATCTTGCAACAAGAGTGAACATTTATGAACAATTCAAATAAAAATGAAATTCCTGATGACCAGGCTGAAAAATCAAATGGAGTAGTTCATCCTCCAAAGGATCAATTACGGATAACTCTGGATCTCATCAGTTTATAATTCACTCTCTCTTGTCACCTGAGGGCAGTCCCTGTGATCTCTTAGGCTTGCCCTTTCTTCTCCAATTGCCATCATGAGCCATATAGCCCGGAAAATGTGCAGTCTGAAGTCTGAGCTCTTAAATCTGCTGTTAATGATGGTGGCCAGCAATGTAGTATTGTATACTAGTGTATGAAACAACTGCAAAGGAGGGAAGGTTTGACTGAGTGAGAAACAAGCATTTTAGAATGTTAGAATTTAGAATCCTGTTTGAAAAGGAAGCTATAATAATAAATATTTATTTCCTGTGTTTCGGAAACATTAGTATTTATATTTTCAATTGACTAAAGCTTTTCATTTAAAAAACCTTCAAATTGGAGAAACCTTACAAAAAGATTAATAGCACCAACAGTTTTGGTCAGGTCAGTTATCTGATTGTGCAAGTATTGCCTCAAGATTACATTTATTTTTACTGAATTTCCTTTAGCTTCAGAAGAAAAGTTCCAAAGTAGTGGATGCAGAAGCAGCCTGTTTTTTTTTTCTGAAGGATTTTTAGATGTCATCCTCTTGTAGGGCATACAGGCAAGGCTCTTGCCACGGAGAAATTAAAAGATAACATACTGAACTGCAAAAAACTGTAGTGGGACCTAAAAATTACTCTTTTTCTCATTTAATGCTAACATTTCATGCCCCCGTGAAAACAGAATAAAATACTTCATGATGGAGAAATGAGGATGCAGAGAAAGATGTAGGTCTTCTGTAGATTATAGGTGGGGTCTGAAAAACTTGCTGCCTACCCTGGTGTGTCTGTGAACTTCAGTGTCTGTGTGTGATGGAGCTGTCCTCCTTCCTGCTTCCAAGAAGGCCATATATGGGAAGTAGTGAGAATATCTGCCTTCTTTCTTGAGCATATGTTTTTCTTTTACTCACGTTGCTTCTCATCAGTTCCCCTGTAGAAAAGCTTCCTATATTTTTATGCATCTGCTGGAGAAGTTGAGGCTTAGTCATTGCTTGGCAGTAAGCAGAACAGGGGAGCATTACTCACAAGTTTGTAAGTGTGTAGTTAGTGTAGTTACTTTTTCCATTCCTAATATTAATCTTGATAGCTCTCTTCCCAGTGTTGTTCATACCAATTTCATTTTGTTTGGTATTACACTCAGTGTCTTGGAAGATGGTGTTTGGGGGGAGGGAGGGGTTGTTACTTTCCCTGATTTAATAGTCATCATTTTTGGCTGTATTATATCAGCAGGGACTGGAAATAAGATGGTATAAGAGCAGAATACAAGCAGCATGAACATATCCATCCTGCCTGTGTTAGGCTCTGGAGATATGGATTATTTAACTTCATGTTCTGTTTACTTTTTCTTCACCTTTTAGATCCAAAAATATTTATCTTTGGTTTGCTTACTGTGTCTTTTACAGCATTACTCCATAGTGAGTTGCACAGCCACTTAATTTGTTGTGGAGAGGTATTGAGGGCACAAAGTGGCTGGAACTCCTTGGCCAAAGCTTATCAGAAGACATTAATGTATACTTTTATTAAACGGTTTGTTTTATAGAAAAATTATTGAAATAGGCACTATATCTTTATTTTTAATTTGTGATTGATACTTCCAATAATGAGTCTTTTCAAAACACTTAGCTAAATCAAATAATAATTTGCTTTTTGAAGTACTCCTTTCAGCCCCTGCAAAGAGGTGCAGGGACAGAAGGAAAATGTCCATTTGTTTGTTTGTTCCTAATGAAGCTTTTAATATTGTAATTTGCACAGTGAAGATAATTGAGAAATTTGGGGTCTCAGCCATTGTTAGCCTCATATTGGTAATTTTTTGTCACTGAAAACTTTTTGGGGAGACAGCAGGGGTAACTAACACCTCTGGCACTTAATTTCTTAAGATTAACGTGAGCAAAGTCCCTAAAATCAGTAAACTTAAATATTATCCCCACCTTTCTGGAGATCTAGAACTCTTGTCTGAGAGACTTGATTTCTCACACACCTTATTGCTTACTGAAGCAATAAAACCCCAGCTCCCTGCATTCCACCACAAAACTGACTGGGTTCCTGGCCATGAGGACTAAAATCTTTTCCAGGTAAGAGGATTCCATGCTTCCTTGCACGGCTGCCTGTTCAGCTCTGCTCACCACTGCTCAGGGAAATTCCAGTACTAAAGGGATTGCAAATGAGATTGGGTTTGCAAAACTCACCCAGGCAGTAGTTTAGTAAACAGGAGATCCCCCTGCATGAGTATTGCCAGCCAGTGGTAACTGCTTACTCTCTTCAGCTTTGTATTCAGCTTTGTATAAGCATTTCAGATTTCTTATGCTTGAGAATAGGATGTACTAAGTTTATTTCTGAATAAAATACCAGCAATTAATAAAATTTTATCTATACTTTCACTGAAAATCATTCAGAATGGGAATTGCTCTGCCAGTGCCTTGCTGTGATACACCCACCCCTACTGCTCTGATGTTGCTTGCAGTCTGATGTTTTCAGTTCTTGCCTGTGTAAGAGTGAATTTGGAGCTTGAAATTGCTTATGCTATAATGTAATCAGAGAGTAGTATATAAAAATTTTCAGCCTGTCATTTGAAAGTGAGCATAGTAGTCCAAAAGGTAATGTGAAATCTTGACATCTCTTTAAAATGTGTCACCAAACAGAAATGATACCATATAAGTTAGCTTTTTTTCAAAATCAAAAGTGCTGTCAGCAGTGGCATTTATATTCTTTCCTCTAGCCCTCAATTGTGTATGAATTTGAGATGGGATAGCATTCAAAACTAATTTAATTTTTATTGCTATTTTTAGAAAATCATTCTAATACACTGTACTAGTTCACAAAATTCTAGTACACAAATCAGTCCCTAAGATCCCCTTGCCAAGGAAAACCAAACCAGTCATGTGCTCGTTCTTGTTGCTTAACACTGTATGCAACATCTGCTAAGGAGTGCATGTTTATAATACTCAACCTGTTCTCTTCATCCAGTAAAACTGGATGAAATCCACTCTTGACTTGATGATTGACAACCTAAGAACTTGGCCACTAAAAGTAAAGAGGAAAAACCTAATTAGTACTTAAGCAGTATTTTAGTTAAGCAATGTTGGCATTTCAGAATTAGTTTTAATGCAGTTTAAGTTAATAGTTCTTTTATGATTTCATGACATAAATGTAAGTATGAGAGAGAGGCTAGAGACATATGTCAGAGGCTAGAGACATATGTCAAACATTTTAACCTATAGAATAGCACATATGGGACTTATATTCCATAAACAGTTGCCTTGGAGATGTCAAGACCTGTGGCTAAAGCTTGTATGGTACAGTAATATGTAATGAGCCTAAATCAGGAATTGCTGAGTGAATTCATGTAAAAGAAAGTGATAGAATGGGGAAACTGTTGTTTATGACTGACAGGACAGATTTTTAAAGGATTTAAAAGTATTGTTCCCATTGTCTGCCATTATTAATAATGGGCACACCAACAGTTGCAAAGGGTCAGGGGTAGCTATTTCCTTTTCAAAAGAGTTAAATTAATGCTAGAAACCTGAAAACAGAATAGATCTTGCAGTAGAAATGTGAGTTAGTAAACATGTTAAATTTATCTATTACATCTTTTTAAATGCAGCAGGTCACTTCAAAGGCTGGTTTTGATTGGAAATAATGCAACCAAGGACACATCCATCATTCTACATTTAGTTAACTGAATTTAAAACTAACTTTCTTCATTTGGTCAGATCCTTCTCTCTCTCTCCACCATTTTGCTCTGGATTTTGTAGACACGGTACTTAATTCACATGAATTGATTTTTTAAAATACTAATCTAAAGACTCTACAGGTGGCAAGCATTATGAGTATGACAGATGAAAGTAAGAATATTGACAGTGATTATCCCCAGACAGTGACCCCCATTCTCAGAACTTTTTTTTTTTCTTATGCTCCAGCTAGCAAGATAAAATTGATGTTGTTTTCTCTGAAGACGTCGTAATATCTATGGTATCAGTTTGTAGAAAACATACAAGTGTTTAATGACACTTCACAGATGGTGAAATAAGACATTTATTCATGTATTACTGCTACCAGTCAAATACAATAAGATATTTGTAAGAAGTAAGATACAGTAAGAATTGCAGTTCCAGAACTGCAGTTGCCCTTCGGTTTTCTACACATAAAAATTTCTGAACAAGCTTTTATTAGGTGTCTCTTATTCTCCCTGTGCCTTTGTATTAAATTCATTTTTATTCACACTTTTAGTAAGCCTTCATCTGTGTCATTACAAGGAAAGCATTAAAAGAAACAAAAAACAAATCAGTGCAAGGCAGCCTCATTTAAAGTTTACATAAACACAATGGCTCAGATACAAAAAATGTAATGTCTCTGTGTACATGATCAGTTTTGCAAGGATTTTGAGGGCTTAATATGAAGGAGGAAATTGTTAGAGATAGGTTCCTTCTCTTGTAGACAACGTTTGATTTAAAATTATGATTTATAAATAAGATTCAAATATGATTGGAGATGTGGTATCTTGTTAATATACAAAATAAAGGTTTCTTTAAATCTTGCTATATTGTGCTAAAATTTGTACACATTTTCATAGGCCTTAAAAGTAGAAATGTCCTTGTTTATAGTGCTTCAGATTCTTTAAGAAATAGTAAAACACTTCTGTCTAACCAAACACCAAGATATGGTTAGATATAGTAAAAATAATCTGCTGATGCTAGTAATGCTTAAAACATAGTTCCTTCACCTTGTCCTAGTTTTAAACTTTAGTTGACTATTGGTAAAAGGAATGTTTGCTCATAGATGGAATTGCAGGCTAAGGAAAAAAGCCTGTAACCAAATAAAAGAACCAGATACTGCACCAGCTATTTCTTAACAGCTGTTCTGAAAGTAGTAATGGAAAGTTTTGTTGCAGTGGGTGTGGAAAGAGCTACACCCACATTACTGAGAGATAAAAATGCACATAAACATCCAAGACCCTACATGCTGTAAGCTGTTCTGCAAATTGAGTGGTCTGTGATTAGATTGATGTGATTAAAGCTGATGCATTGCTTTGATACTAATGTTTTAAATAACAATTTGCTTACACCCTCAATACTCGAAGCTCCAAGACCTCTGTACAAAATTTTCAGCATCATTTTAGTATAAATATTTCTGGGAATACAGGTAACTTGTTAACAGTGCACAGCAGCATTTGCTTAGTTGTTGATTTAGTATTATGAATACCTCCCTATATTCTCTTATTTAATTCACAGCTTCACAGAGTTCCATAAAGACTGCAGGCATAGTTCCAAACACTGTCTCCATTTTTGCCCATCTCCCAACTTCATGTTTTGTACCTCAAATTGTGGCTTTGAAGTTGTGATGTTTTACAGGAGGAGACACTCAGCTGGTAGCTGTTACACCAAGCAGGGGTGTTGTTTACAGCAGCCTGTAGTTTTGATAGTTGCACCCAGGTTAGTGTGAGTCAGGATAGCAGTAGGAAAAAGTTGGTGCAGCATATGTCAAGTTGTGACTTGTGTTTTTGTCATCTTTCTGCACTAGAACTATTCCTATTTCTGAATGATAGCGTGTGGTCTGCTCTTGAAAAATCACAAGGCAACTCCTTAATTTCACCCAATACGAGCTTGTGTGAGCTGCATACAAACAAACCCTATTTACCTCCTTGGTGTTTGAAAACCAAACCCCTCACAATAAATGTTTTAAACAACAGGGTCAGGATGAAGATAGGTGTGATGAATGGTCCTGGTGTAACAACTGTTGATGACTGAGGAAGAGACCCAGAAAGGACAAAGTGCTCCTTTTCTCTGGGGATGTCACCAGTAGAGATGTAAGGTGGCCCAAAGGATTGCTGGAGCTGTGTAGACCTGCAGGAGCTCCAGGTTGCTTCCTTCTCTGAGCACAACAAGGCAGTTAAAGATGATGGTACACGCTGGGAAAGATGGTACCAAATTCATGCTGAGGATCAAAATACAATCCATAGGACTAGTATTTGAAAACAGACTTTGTAAGAGCAGCAGATTAAATGGAAATAAGCTATTTCCTAGTGCATGAGGTGGTCAGAAGAAGTTATAAACACATCTACTTTGCACCCTTTTCTTGTTCAAATACCAGCTGATGACTATAGGAAAAGAAAAATACTATTTAGTGCTGCATTTCAAATTCAAACCTTCAAATATAAAGTTTTTTCTCTGGTTTAAGTATAAGCAGAAGTGTTTTATTATATAGCCATTCCAATTTGCTCTTATCTCTATGCCTCTCTTCCTTGGCTGTAATGGAACTCTTATGGACAGATCCAGGCTTCTAAAAATCATAATTCCCTCAAAAAATTCAGAGGAAAGGAGCAGAAATTATCTTGTGTATTATATAGTGGTTCAGTAGAGTTCCAGACAGTCTTTTTTTAATTTAGATGAATTTCACTGCTTTACAGAAGACTGAGAATGCAGAGCACAGCTCTCTAAAGAGAGGGGGCTGAAGAAGCATACTCAGTTCTGACCTCTCATAGAAAAGTAAGCTACCAACTTGAAGCAGTTTGTTTAATCTTTTTTATAATTGATTGCCCTTGCTGAGAAGAAAATTCCATTCAACTTGATCAGTCTTTAATTTAGACTCTTGTATCTTTCTGGAGGGCACTATTTCATGCTTGGTATTATGATTGCTTTAACTCATTTTGCTTCACATATCAGGAAAGAGACTTAATTAGTAGCTGGATATTAAAAGTTAAATAGTTGTATTCTTACAGTGCTGAGAGACTGTAATACATACATAAAGAGACTGTTCAGTACCAGCTGAGGGGGTTTTTTGATTTTTTTTTAAAATTCTAATTGCTTAAGTGAACCATCTAGTTCCTCCAGAAAATTTTGTGAAGTATGGGAATGGAATGATAATTTGTTGCCTGTTAAAAAAAAAAAAAAAATTCCTGTGAAGTGTTTTTATACCTTTGTATTCACATTTACCTCTTCCATTTTATCCACCAGTGTCTAATGCTAGTGTTTCGCTTCTTTTTTTGTTTCTTTATTTTGTTGCTTTTGTTTGAATGTATTATTGTGTTTATATGGAATTGGTCAAAGAACCGTTACTGTATTTTATGTTTGTATCTACATTTTATTTTGCATGCTTAACGTGGCTTTGCCTGGATATTCTTTTTGGTAAGTTCAGAATTTAAAAGCATCGTGTTTTTCTATAGTAAAGTTTGTAACCTGCCACCTTCTTCTGTCCCACCTCAAGTAATGTCATTGTTTTTTTGTCATACTGATTTGTGCTCATGTATTGTTCTGCTTTGGCTAATTATACACATGGTAACACTCCTTTCCTAACTCCACATTTTCATCTGTAGCAGAGCTAAGCAATATGACTTTGGTACTAATGTGTACTAATTTGACTTTTTTTCTTCGAAGTATAGTTGGCAGCTATTAAAATGGTCTGTTCTGAGAACTCTGTGTGCATTTGAGACACAGAACCTCAGGCTTAAAAAAAAAATCATGTTAAGGCTTCTTTGCATAGCCTGGTGGGTTTACTCTGCGCTTCTCAGGCAGTGTTTTTCAGCAGGCTTCTCAAAGATCTTTTAAGAACAGTGTGTATGTTTGTTTCTCTTTTAGCAACAGCTTGCTCAGCTCCAGAAAGAAAAATCAGAGATTCTGAAGAACCTGGCATTATACTACTTCACTTTTGTTGATGTTATGGAATTTAAGGTAAGGTATTGCAACTGTCAGTTGTTCTGTTGCAGGAGGTTTCTCTTTTTATTTAGAGAATAACACTGTAATGAAATAATTGAACTGATAGCTCTGTTCTTCAAACAAAAAATAGTCTCCATCACCAGGCATAGTAAAGTGATTTACTTAGATTTTCTATAAACTAAATTTATTCTTTTGTTTTTCAAGGACCATGTTTGTGAGCTGCTGAACACCATTGATGTTTGCCAAGTCTTCTTTGATATTGTAAGTTTTTGCATTCTAACTTTCAAATGCCACTTGAAAATGTTTTTAATCAGAATCCTTTGTGGATAATTAGGAGGACTTGTTTGCCCAAGAAACATGACATCTCTAGTAATAAATACAAGTGAAATAAAAATACCATAATCTTCAGATCTTTATAAGTAGCTTGAAGTCAGAAACTAGACCATTTTAAATAAGCTGTTTGTGGACACCAATGTTAGAGTCAGTAACTATTGTTTTATATTTTGATTAGGTGCTCTCAGAGGGACAAACAGGAGCATATTCATGAAATTCTTGCTCCTTACAGAGGGGAAAAGTCTGATCTCAAACCCCACTAGCACTGGCAAAACCAGCCTTAGAATTAATTTTGTTTTGGTTTTGTTTTAAAAGTAATTAGAATTTTAAAATTTCAGTTTCTTTACAAGTTAGTTTTTTAAGTCGGGTGCCAGACTATGAGCAGGCTCTGATATTTCCCTCAAATGTCCTGTCCATGATGCCAGTTAAAGATGCTATAGTCTGCAACTATTGTTTTATATTTTGATTCTCAGGAAAAATCAGCCACTACTCATAGATATCACGAATTTACAAAAAAATAACAGGCTTTATGATTTAAGCAAATTACAAAGATTTATTTCAGAGGAAAGACAAAATGACACCACCTTTAAAAGAAAAACAAGTTTGCAGGAGAGATTTTTACATAAATTAGTCACTCTGGGGAGAGAGTTGTTAAGAAAAGAAAAAACAAGGGAAGAATCAAGTTTTGTCCCCATTGAGGAGGGGCTGGGGGAGAGACAGAATCTTCTCCTTTTCTCCTTGGGGTTTTTACAGTGCAAAAATGGTTCTCTCTTTCCATTCCTTATGGGTAGAGGTTTGCCATTTTGGGAACTTCCCCTTTGATTTATAGAAGTTCCTCAGTCCTTGTTATCTTGCTGAGTTTATTGTCTTGCCAGTTTATCAGGACTTAGGCACTAAGGTGAAACTTACAGCTATCAGACCAGGCATAGTTCACATTGTAAATTAAGAGGAAACAGGGTGTCTGTTTATTGAAGGTAGTGAAGTTTGGGAAAAAACCAAAATCTGTTAATTGAGAATAGCTTTGATGTATTTTTAAAAGCGTAGAAAAAATGCTGGATCCAGAGACAATTTCATATTTTCAGTGTGTCCACATCAAGCAGTAACGCTCCTTGTCTTTCACCAGACATAACAATTTTTCTGTAGTTTATCCTTTATGGTAGGTACAACTTTATTCTTTGAGGTTTAGTGTCATCACCTCTGGTGCTGGCTAAAGCAGGCACAGAAGCAGCTGGAAGTGTTACATTTCAAAAAAACCCAAACCCACCAAACACCAAAAAACCTTCAGCACCTTTTCTTTTTGGTTTCTAATATTCATAATGTCACCCTCCTAGTTTTAGTCATTCTAAATGTTGAGTAACTGTTTCATACTATGAAAGGGGAGCAGGTATATATCCTACCCTGGCAGGATATCCTATCTTAGCAGGGCAGTGACATGTGTGCTAGTTTCTTACATTTAAGAGTCTTCCTCAAATAAAATTCAGAGACAAAGGCATTTTCTGGCTGACTACTAATAGCCCAGAAAAGTTTTTCTTTCTGTCAGCTGACCTGTGACACATAAGTCTGGAAAAGATACCTGTGCCTGCTTGCTTTCATGAATACAAACAGCTCTGGGGCTTTGAGTGAACAAATTAAGATTGTACAAAGTCTCTGTGCAACCAGAACAAAAACTTTTTTTTTCAAGACAGACATTCTATAAAAAAAATTACGAAAATTGATGGAAAGGTGAGGAAAATATTTTACTGCTTTTTTTCTGACAGTTGTAGAATGATGATTTGTTTTTTTTTCTCTAGACTGTAAATTTTGATTTAACAAAGAATTACCTAGATCTGATTATAACCTACACAACTCTAATGATATTGCTGTCTCGAATTGAAGAAAGGAAGGCTATCATTGGATTGTATAACTATGCCCATGAAATGACACATGGAGCAAGGTAAAAATATATTGTGTAAGAAGTGTGTTAACAATTATAACAACAACAGTAACTACACTTGAGTGAATTGTTTGTTGTTGCTTTTAGTGACAGAGAATATCCACGCCTTGGCCAGATGATTGTGGATTATGAAAATCCTCTGAAGAAGATGATGGAAGAATTTGTACCTCACAGTAAAGTATGTAACTACTTTTCACAGGAATACAGTAACCTTGGTTGAGAGAGGCAGGGATAAATGCACAAGAACTCGTTTTGTCAAAAGCTATTAGGTGTAACTTTTGCAGGTGATTTTTTTATAATGCATGTCTGGGGTTGGGTATTGATGCCCTATTCAGTAACAATAGAAACACAGGAATTCTAAGGTCCATTGGTAAGGTTACATTTAATTCACTAAGGATTAGAAGTAATTAAAAATCAATTTTTGATCATCTGAAAATAGCTGCATCTGTGTTTTGATTTGTCACTTGAAATTATGATGATTCCTAATGCTTCTATGAAACCATTTTTTTTAGTTTCACCATCCTAGATGGTATGTGTTTTTCAAGTTTGTAACCTGACAGGTGGGGTTTTTTTTTTTTTTTTAATTATCCTTAAACTGGGGATGCTGGAGACCATCACTGCCTCTTTGATGAGATCTCCTTTACTCAAAAACTGACACTGTATACCCTGAATCCAATTACTTTAGCCTTTTCTGCACAGATGTGCTTAAGCTTTTATTCTTACACTGCTGGTTGAGCTGGGGAGATGCTTTATCTAGGCTGTATTTTCATCTGAGGAAAGGAGCCTCACCAAAGCAAATGTATTCCTGTTAATCTCTTCTTGCTTGTTCACTAAACTTGCTCCTCTGCCCAATGAAACTGGTTTTGTTTGATTGGTACAGACTTATTTGTAGAGGTGTTAGTTTTTAGGTGCTTGCAAATTTATTGCCTAACAACTTGTTTTAGATACTAAGTTATTGCCTGGAGTTTTTAAGGTTAAGGATTTTTGGGGGGGGGAAAAAAAAAAATCTGGGTTTTGTTGTGTGTTGTTTTTTTTATTATTATTATTTTTTTCTGATTTTTGTTGTTCTGAACTGTCTGTGTTTTCCTTCTCTAGTCCTATTGAGATTTTTCTTAATTTCCTTAAACTTTTGACTATAGTCATCAGAAGTTCAGAGTTTCTCAGCTACTTCTTGAAGTGCTCTGAAATGAAATAGCTCTCATTTCTCTAAATAATTCATGATCTTATTTTTGCTGTACTTTATTCTGGGTGATTCCTGCCTTGTTAAGACTTACTTAGCTAAGGATCTTATTGCAATTAATCCTATCTTGTATGCATTTTAGCAAATATGCTTCACTTTTCAGTATTATTTTTGTTTATGCTTTTGTATTTAATAGCAGACCAGTCCTTTTTCTTGAAATATTCTGTAAAGCCAGTTTTCAGTCTGATTTTTGCTCTTCTGCTTATTCTGTGCTAGAGGTATAAATTAGGGTCAGACATCCCTTCAGGCTGTAGAGACAGATACTGAGTTTACACTCTCATGAACTTTACACTTAAGTTGTCCTTCCATCATTTTACTGCTGGGCAGTAAATCTGACAGCTGCTTAGTCCTTTAAATTAGCTTCAGCAGATGAATTTTTGTGGGTTTGTAGTGGGTTTTTTATTCAGGGTTTTTTTCATTTGTTTGGTTAGTGTTTGGTTTTGATGGTTTTGTTTGTTTGGTTGGTTTTTTTTCCTGAGTGACCTTCTTTGCTCACATAAAGCTTAGAATTGGCTCCCTGAGGACTTTCACAAGCACCAGTATTGATGCAAAAGACAAGGACAAGCTGTGGGACAGGACTTATTCAGATCAACTTCATCTGCTATGACGATGCTCCTGTAGACTGTCTCTGCTCAAAATAATTATGATTTGCTAGTGTCAGAAAAGGAAATAACACTGTAATTAACATGCTTGAACAAATAACGAACAACTTCCAGTGGTATATTACAGATTTATTGTCCCCTACTAATTTTTTTCATGTCCAGTAATTCTGAACTTCAGAGTTCTGTAAATCTTAATTTAGAAAACAAAAAATAAATCAAAACCCCCTGCTTCTCTTGATCCTTCTTTTAGTCTGGAAGAGTCTTTCATGTATGAAGTAACCTGGATGCAACGGGTCAAGTTTAATTTCAGACCTAGTTCAGTTAAAAAGTTTTGATTGTTGGTAGTAATAATGCTGAGAAAAAATCACAGCTAGCAAAATAGTGTTTAGTGTCTCCTCTGCTTAGAGTATTGAAGTGTCAGTGCACAGTTTGCAACAAGTAGTGAAGTATTTGGATACTTCTTCAAGACAAGAGCCTTGAGGATATCTTCAGACTAATCACTGGTCTCCTTTTCAGTCCCTTTCAGATGCTCTGATATCTCTCCAGATGGTTTATCCTAGAAGAAACCTTTCAGCTGACCAGTGGAGAAATGCACAACTACTGAGCCTCATCAGTGCCCCCAGTACAATGCTTAATCCTGCACAGTCTGACACAGTATGGCCTTTTGATTTGCATTATATGACAGAGTTAAGCAAGGTTTTCTGTAAAATAACATAGGGAACTTTTTTTTTCTATTTAATTACCTTTATGTGGCTTTTAGTTAGAGAAGTAAATAGGTTAGGTGGGGGAGCTTCAGCTTTAGTGCAGGGAAACTGGTTTTGGGCATTAATAAAAACTTCTGTTGCTTAGCTTCATTTTCAGCATTGGATAAAAGATGAAGGGAAGCAATTTTAACTTCTGCAGTGTAGAAGGAAAGAGTCCTGTGTACTGCCTCAGATGTTTGTGGGCCAAGAGACTGAAAATCAGAATATATACTTTCTTGTAAATTTGTAGTATTTGCATTTGCTCCTTTTGTTCTAATATCAATGGTCACCTTTCTGAAAAAAAATCACTTGTTAACAGCTATCAGCTTTTCATTAGTATACCTCAAAACTTTTAGGTCTTGAATGTTTTTTAAATACAGTGTTTGTTGAAGCTAAACATTTGTCAGAATTTGTTGGCTGTTCTGTTCAAGGTATGGGAGGGTATGACAGTTCATTTAATGCTCACACCCTCTGTGTCTAGAGGGATGGAACAATGTCCTGTTAGTTTTCAGGAGCAGTTTAAGGCTTTATTTGTCCCTTTTTCTAAAAAAATACTACTTATAAAATGTATTGTCTTTTATGTAATTGGTCTGCTACAAATTACTCTTTTTTTCAACAGATGCCATGTGAATACCTCTCTCTAGATGCAATGGAAAAATGGATCATTTGTGAGTAAAAAATTCTGAAACAGGTCATAGTTGTATTGAAAAAATTAATTCACACTGAGAAGATTCTTTGCTGTTCTGTACTGTTACAAAAGCTGTTATATTCAGATTCTAGAGAACTTGATTAAATCTTATTTTTATATATGTACTTACACATGCAGTGAAGTCAGAATTTAGCATATGATGGAATGGAGTTTGTCTTCAATTTATTCCTGACTTTGACAAAAAGTTTGTCATTCTGATGAAACAGCTGAGTAGTGTCAGCAATAAGTAATCCATGTTAGAAAAATATTACAAAAATACATCCACTAGAACAGCATGGGGTATTTTTATATACATATATAACACAATGTTGCTCATGAAACAGTTAATGAGTAAATTATTAGAAGTATTTAAGACAAAATGCATAATACTCTCACTGTTCTTACTTTGTGCATCTGGTTGGTGACATACACCAATGTGGACTTTTGAAGTTGGATTTATTTTGTGCCATGGAATCCTAAATAGTGATGCTACAGCTTTGAACCTTTGGAAACTTGCACTTCAAAGCAGCTCTTGCTTGGCTCTATTTCGAGATGAAGTTTTCCACATTCACAAAGCTGCAGAAGACTTGTTTGTAAACATCCGAGGGTAAGGTGTTGTTCTCCTTTTCTCCTTTCAGGACCTCTGATAAAAAGTCTAATTTAACAAAGAACTGTTATGAAAATGTTACTTCTGCTTCATCCAAGTTCTGTTTCAGGATAGTACACAAACATTTTTGTGTAGTATCTTGGATGTTCCTTTAATGCATAAGCTCTGGGAGCCTGATTTCATAACCATCATGCCTTTTTTTTTTTATCTCAGTTCTGAAAAGGCATGGTGAATCAGTCTTTAAAAAGAAAAGTTAAAATTAATGATTTCGCCTACAAATTTTAACCTAGGGAAGAGAAATGATGTCATGAATGCAGAATCTTCTTGGAAAATTGCAACTATCTGCCACTGGTTCTGCACTGTGTCATTTGAAAACTCAGGCAATAAAAAAGCTGAGGTCTTGCAGTTAATACCAGGACCACTTCAACAGAGAGGATTTTTTTTTTTTACAGTTTAGTTTTGAAAATAAGCCTTTTGTGACCTTTTTGTATCCCACTTTCTGGGGCATCACAGCTTTACCAGTGTACATTGCTTCTAAATTGTGCTGCTGATACTTATTACCATATTGGTTTGGTTTTTACTTGCAGCTACAACAAGCGTATTAATGACATCAGAGAGTGCAAAGAAGCTGCTGTTTCACATGCGTAAGTGTCCTGCTGAGTATTCAGACACATTTTAGTGTTGTTTTTCTTAGGGAAATTATAAAGAAAATATAAAGGGGGGTTGTTGAATGCTGAATGTATAGTGCGTGATCAAAGAGCTCACATACTGAGCTTTTAAATCTGGGTTTGCATAGTGGTATGCCATTACTGATTTAACTTTTAGATTATTTTTCAAAATTTCAAGACTGAGGCATTTAGTTTACTGATTCTTCAGTTTTTGTCTAGTGTGAATGCAAACTAAATACAAATATTTTAGTGAAATCACAAGTATCAGCCCTGGGGCAGAGAACATGGGTTTTTAATTTAGTCATAGTTCAGAAATACACATCATTGGTCACAGGGATGCCAATTTTCATTGTACCATATCCTCTGAAGTACTGAATTTTTTAAGTTTGTATGAGCTGTTTGTGCTTGGACTTAAATGTTCGGAAAAATCAAATGTTAGCACAGTGGATGATTGGGTTTGTTCTTTTGATGCAGTGGTTCAATGCACAGAGAGAGACGCAAGTTTTTACGTTCTGCACTCAAAGAACTGGCTACTGTCCTGTCTGATCAGCCAGGCCTGCTGGGTCCCAAGGTAATCATAGCTCTTATGTTTTGCATTTATGCAAATTTAGTTTTTGTGTCTCAGTGATACGACAGTTTTGGGGGGAAGAAAAACCCACACTTTGAAAGAAAACCTGCTTAGCTTTTAAGATTTCAGAGTTGATACCTAGTGTGCACTAGGTATCCAACAGTTGCATAGATCTACAAGCTTGCAAACTAATTTTTCTTTCTTTTTTTCCACAAACGACTTTTTCTTTCTTTTTTTCCAGGCACTTTTTGTATTTATGGCATTATCCTTTGCTCGTGATGAAATTATTTGGCTTCTTCGTCATGCAGATAATATGCCAAAGAAGAGTGCAGATGATTTCATAGATAAGTATGTTAACCATTTTTAGTGCAATACCTTAAATATTTGTGAGAATTTCACAGGTGAAATGCATTTGGAGGAAAAGGATGGCCATATGGAAGGGTTACAGCTGTTCAGAAATTGTTTACCAGGGAATCCCATCAACTGAAGCACATTGGTTAAAATTTGTTTTCTCTAGAAAATGTGCTTATAAAATAAGAAATAATTTTATAAAAGTTTCACCAACTTTTTTGCCTTCAAGGAAACAAAAGAAAAGGTTTCTAAGTGTCTTTGGTGTTAGTGGTTTGCACTGGACAAATCAGTAGTGAGGGAAAGCAAACTGCCAGGTTTTCTAGAATGTCTCCTATATTGTAGCAACATTCTTAAATCAGCTAAGATTTACTCCTCTAATACAGCATTAGTATTATCATTAACAGAAGGTATAAGTGAGACATAGGTTTAATTGATTTATGAATATAGATTGGCAGAAGGACACTGGTTATCTTTGAGTTGTTCTCAAGATTATTGAACCCAAGATTGCACTGAAAGTCTGGGTATCAACTGTGGGCATTTGAACAAGAAGTGACAATCACAAGGCTGTTTCTACATGAAAGTAGGAAAAGGAAAACCTTGGGTGTTCTTCCCTGAGTGAGGTGTTAGGGTTAGAAGTTCCACAGCCTCTCTGCAACAACCTTTGCAAGTATTTAACCATCAGCAACCAAACTGAAACAAACCATCCCAACAGAAAAGCAATTATTAAACTTATGTTTCTCAGATGTAACTACTTCTTGAGAAATTTTATTTCACATCAAACATTAAAGGGCTTCTTAAAAAAATAAGTATTCCACTGGTAGAAATTTTAAGAATATTTTCTGGATGCTTTCTTCTTTGTAATCTTTTCTTCCTCTTCTTGCCTAGGCACATAGCTGAGCTGATTTTCTACATGGAGGAGCTCAGAGCTCATGTGCGAAAATACGGACCTGTGATGCAGAGATACTATGTACAGTATCTCTCTGGCTTTGATGCAGTGGTCCTAAATGAGCTTGTCCAGGTATGCCAAGACTGGGGTTTTGGGTTCTCAAAAGCAAGCTTTTAAAAGGGCTTTTTCTCCAAAATTTATTCATCAAGTTCATCCTGGTTTCTTTATTTTGAATGTTCTACAATAAGGCAAATTAACTTGCTGTGCAGTTCTGGGATATAGAATTGTTATATGAATACTTCAGTTTTATTAAGCACTGACCTTTAGAGACAATGAAACGAGTACTGCCACTGCGTTTTGTTCTTTAGCCTGGCAAGGAGTGAGGGGCTCTCTGTACTGTTTTGGTTTTATTCTCTAGTGACCACTAGATGGAGCCCAAATTTTGTTACTGGCTCAGCTGCTCGGACTTCACAAGTTTGTCCTGTGACCTGCTTCCTTGTGGTCAAAAATTAATTTCACACACCAAGCATTACATCATTTACCAGAAACTGGAACTTATATACTCTACTGTTTGTTTAAACCACCTATTTATACAGCTTAAACACCAGTTGGTATCACTGTTTAAATAAGTAAATGTAATAGGATCCTTGAGCTTACTTTCAATACCAAAATAACTATATTTGAGGCTTTTTTTTCTGCTTCTGCTCTATATACTTACATGCCAATAGGTTTTTTTTCTTGGAGGGACAGAATTAAATATATTTTACTTCTGTCATAAATTCACAGGAAATTATTTTTTAGATTTAGTGAATGACTTCTAAATGCTGTGCAAGAGGCACAAGTGTTCTGTGCTGAGATAGGATAATCTTGACAATCAAACTGAAATGAGAAAAAAAAATTTGGATTTCTAATGGGTACCAAGCACAAGATTAGGCAAATGAGTGATAATTTTTTCAGCCTGTAGGCTTAAGTGGTAATCATTGCTTAGATTATGAGAAACTTCTGTATTATGTAACAGAAATATGATCTGGTCAGGTGCTGAAACCACTTTTTTGTGAGCTATTGCATTTTGTAAAATTTGGAAACTTGATAGCCTGTCTGTGAGGTGGTATTGATCACTGAAGTGAATGTCAGTAAAAAACCTCAGGGGTTTTGGGGTTTTGTGAGAAGCAAAGTGCTGCTGATGTGGGCTCTGTTTTATCCTCCCATGGCCAGATTTTTTTTGTAGACTGATCATGTGACTGTAGAGGTCAGAAAAATAGTGTCCATTTTGTAAGTGGCTATAGCCTGAATAGGCATGGGCATGTTTACTGGTAAGTTGTTTAATTTGAGCAGATGTTGGCTTGGAAGCAAGCTTTTCTAGGCATCTGTCATCAGCCAATGAACCAAAACTGAAAGCTGTTAAACAGGACAATTTGAAATTGTCCATTGATTAAGTTACCTTGTGTAAATTTTTGTACATTTCAGAGTGTAGCTGAAAAATCGGGCATGGGTATTGACATGGTTTCATAAACCAAGTTTGAAATACTAATGGCAACTACATTTATTTTAGAATCTTTCAGTGTGCCCGGAGGATGAATCAATCATCATGTCCTCTTTTGTAAACACAATGACTTCACTCAGTGTAAAACAAGGTAAGTTTAAATCATTTTGGAAAAACTGAAAGAGAATGGTAGATTCTTCTGGACAACTTCATCTCTTTTTGTTTATGCAATCAGTGGAGGCAGATAACTTTTATAAACTGAAGTTGTTCCCTTGTATCTCTTCCATTATGGTACTTGTCTCTTTTGTGCCTTTTCCAGATAATATCTATTCAGATAAGCATTTGAAGAACACTATTGGGAAGTAATCCTTATTTTTAGTTTGGATGCATATTACTCATGTTTTCTTTGAGATATTTTAATTTATGTGGCTCTGCTGGATTTAAATTCCTAGGTTAAAGTAGGAGGTTCTGTACCCAGGTAGTGCTTGAGTACTTAAAGGTTTTTTAGAAGGTCTGATAAAATGCACCTGAATTTGTAGTTGTTTTCCTCAAGGATTTACATTCTGTATTTTTCCCTGATGCAGTTGAAGATGGAGAGGTATTTGACTTCAGAGGAATGAGATTAGATTGGTTTAGATTGCAGGTAAGTGTGAATATGCATGACACTTCACTAACTTAAACCCAAAATGTTTAATAGATTACTGCTCTTCTAGGTTACTCTCACACTGTAAATGGATGATAGGCTAAGGATAACCTGCTCTTTTAAAATCAAGCAAATGCCTGAGGAGACAATTTGCTACATTTTGTTGGAACTTCATGATTATTTCATACTTGTTGTATATAATCCTTTGGGGTGAATATAAGTTTGGAAATAGAATGGATTGAGGATGAGCAGTTAGCTGGCAGCTGTGCACTGTGTGGAGTTGATTCAGTCTGCCCAGGCAGGGGAAGGGAGAGGCTGTTAGATGAAAATCATGTTCAGTGAGATCTCTTCTGTGCATTGCAAAAACAGTATCTTCAATTGACATATAAAGAGAGGAGTAATACTCTTCAGACTGCAAGTCAATGGTCACAAGATTAGATAGCCGTGTTACTGATTTTAAAAATAAGCTTTTTTTTCCACTTGCTTTCCAAGACTGGATTGTTAAAGGGAGAGCTGCACATTTGTGTTTGTTCTTCAGTTTACCTCTGAATTGTTGGTTTATTCAAATGACATTTGGAGACTTGTTTGAAAGGCAGTTTTTTGTTCTGGAAAGATTAAATAGTCTGTCCACAGCCTTTAAGTACACAGCTGTCCTATGCATACCATAACCAGTCCTTAGACTTTATGTTGGACAATAGTAATGGATTTTGCAAAAATGCATCTGTAGATATAACACAAAATTTTCATTGTGTCTTTCCAGGCCTACACCAGTGTTTCTAAAGCTTCACTTGGTCTTGCAGACCATAGAGAACTAGGAAAAATGATGAACACAATAATTTTCCACACAAAAATGGTAGATTCTTTGGTGGAGATGTTGGTTGAAACATCAGATCTTTCTATATTTTGGTATGTTAATAACCTGCTGTAGAAGTTTTTTATTACTTATTGTTTGGTAGTGTAATTTTTAAATAGCTAACTTTGTAGAATTAGGTTAGTGTGAGAATAATTTAGAATATCTTGTTTCCATCAGGATTAGTTTGATAAAGGTATTTCTGAAGATCTGTCATAGAGAATCTCTGAGCAGTCACATATTTGATCTGGAATCATTTAAAGATTCTTTCTTAATGCATATTTGCAAAAGGTGCAGTTTTTGTTTTGGTTTGGTTTTTTTTGCAGTGCCTGTTGGCAAACATAAGAATAATATGCAGTAATAATTATAATAGATGGAAATAAAATGCTAGTGAGTGAATTTGAAAGCAAACTTCTTTGAAAGCTTGCTGCAGGTGTTAGTGTAGGTTAAAACTACATACCTAATAGCATGTTTGGTTTGTGATGAAGGAGACATAATTTGCAGCAAAAGTGTGTATGTGTGACATTTAAATGTCTGTTTCTCTTCAGTTTTTATAGTCGTGCTTTTGAGAAGATGTTTCAGCAGTGTTTGGAGCTTCCCTCTCAGTCAAGATACTCAATTGCATTCCCACTGCTTTGTACTCATTTTATGAGCTGCACCCATGAACTATGCCCAGAAGAGGTAATTTCATAATATATTTCCTTAGTTATTTTCATCTCCTGTTTAAAGTGAGGAAGGTGCTTGTTATAGCAATACAAGATTTGAGGGAGGAGAGTGGTATAAAAAGGGAAGTAAAACACATACATACCTTCTTACATGGTTATTCACCCATAGATCTCAGGATGCTTTCTTGAAGTAAGTACCTTTGCTTTAGAGGAAGATTAAACTGAGGTACAAAATACATAGTTGACTCTCTTGGGGTCATTCAGACTGAAATGCTAATAAAATCCTATATGCCTGTTAAAATTTGCAAGCAACAGTCTTTCTTTCCATTATTTAATCAACTAATACTTAGAAAAAGGGAATGGGTAGTTGAGAGTTCTATAAGGCTTGTTATAAATAGTGTTTCTGTAGTAAAATTTTTTAAAAAAATCTTAGATGATACACAGCATAATGCAAGCATTTGCTTTGGTCACCACTGGGTTATGCAAGCCCTCTTGGGTTAGAATTAGAAATTTTAAAATGTAGAATGCTGCTTGAGGAAATGGACCCTTTGTTAAAGGACATAGTTTAATTATGAGGACATTTTGTTGCAATGAAACAGATCTTTCAGTGCATTTTGTGTATGTCTGTTGATTTTGGAATTATGTTGTGCTTAACTTAGCCAAATTTGTGTAGTGCTCATGAAAGTGTGTTTTCATTCCTAACAGTGCTCATCTGAAGCAATTAGCTGAATAAGATCTATTGAAATATTCACAATGTGGGGTTTTCTTAATTAAACATCAAATCCTCTTCTGCCAGGCTTCATCTCAACATATATCTTTATGATTTTTTTTCCCCCTGTATACTTTCTTTTAAACAGCTGCAAACTCTGTACTAGATAACCACAAAAAAGTTTCCAGGAAAGCTTCCCTTCAGAACAATTACAGTAACAGTAAGGAACTGGTAGCCAGACACTCATTAACTTTGCTGTAGCAAGCACATCTTGCCACAGCCAGTAGAACTTGGAATTCAGTATCTGAATTGTATGTCTTGGTAGCTGTATCATTTTAGAAAAACAATCTTCATTGTACTGTGTATAAGGAGTGGTAGTGTGGCTGTTAGAAAGTAAAGAGTGGTGAAAGAAGGATTTCATGGAATCAGAAGGCTGTGCTTGTGCAGATCCAGTGCAAAGGAACTGAATCCAGAAATTTTTGCACCATTGGCTTTTTCAGTGATGTAAACAATACTGTGCATTATAGCTTGAGTTGAATGCTTTTTTCCTCTTAGGTTTGAGACTGATACAAATTATTGAAGAGGAGAATCACAGAAACTTGGAATATTGGACACTTTACAGTAGATTAATTCCAAAATTGAACATAGAAGCCTACTCCTAAAAATCCATTTTTCTTCTTTTATAGGAAATGTTTTGTAAAATAGAGCAAACAAAGTATTTTTAACAACAATAATAATACACCATTTTGACTTTAAACGTTGCATGTTTCAAGATGCTTCCGAAACAAAAAATAACCCCAGAGCTGTTAAGGTCCAGTGAATTTATTGTTTGTTGCAGCCCAGTTCTATGATTTCATCAACCATGAACTGCAGTACAGTGTGTGCATTTTCTGAATATCAGAGCACTAACAGGAAACTGAAAATGAAGACTTTCTTTTCCCCCCTCCCTCTTAACAGCGACATCATATTGGCGATCGTAGTCTTTCCCTGTGTAACATGTTCTTGGATGAAATGGCAAAGCAAGCTCGAAACCTTATCACAGACATTTGCACAGAACAATGCACACTGAGTGATCAGGTGAGTGTGGTTGTGTTAATTCTCCTTTGTGATTTTCTGGGTTATTCACCTCCCTAGATTTGCATTTCCTGTTCACCTTTTTTTCCCCCTTGTTCTGTTGAAGTTTTCTGCTTGTGAAATGGAAAGAGGCCTGAAGAAAACTTCATATTAGAATTGTGTTACTTGCATGATGCAGTCTCCACCTGGACCATAAGCTCCTTTTGTATCTCATGGCTTCTAAGAATTGGGTTTGGTTTTTCCCTTGTCTAGCTGCTGCCAAAGCATTGTGCCAAAACCATCAGTCAAGCAGTGAACAAAAAGTCAAAAAAACAGACTGGAAAGAAAGGAGAACCAGAAAGGGAGAAACCGGGAGTAGAAAGCATGAGGAAAAACAGATTGGTTGTGACAAAGTAAGTCTCTTCTATTCCTTTCTTGTAGAATCTCAAGTCAAAATATGTGCTTTACATATTGAATGCTTCTTGCTTGATTTATCTGATTAGGTTTCATTCACTAAATGTGACAACTTTGTAGTTCATGGGCACATGAGGCTTCTGTAGCTTTGTATAGAGACAATCTGTAGAGCAATAGGAATGTATATCTCTAACTTATCCCCTTGGGTGGTTCCTTTCCCAAACAGAAAGGATCCCTGTGCTGTAGTTAGGATTCCTGGTGTGGCAGCCTAAGTTGATGTCATCTTTGCTACTGCCTTGCTTAGTGCTCTTTAACTGGATAAAGTACAGGCTGGGCTGGGAGTTTTTGCTATCCAAGGCTGTTTGCTGCCTTCATCTGCAGGAATGAATTTGTGGCTCCTGTTCCTGTACCAGCAGGGGAATGTTTCCTTGTTAGTGGCTGCAGAAAAAATGAAAGCACCAGCAAATAAAAGACAAAACAAAAAAACCCCACCTTAATGAGATAGCAAGAAAGATTAATAAAGTTTGAGGTGTAAGCTATTATAGGGGAGAAGAAGGTAGAAGATAATTGTTAGGAAAGATCAGAGGAGGAGATGGTAGGGTAATACAAGTAGTAGGAGGAAGGAAGCTAAAAAAAAGGCAACAATGAATGTTTAGTGTTGGGGCTGGGAGTGGCTAAACACACACACTGCTCAAAGGGAAGTGGTTTTGCCACAGTTGCAACAACCAAACATTAGAGAACTCTGAAGGTAGAAAAATTGAGTGAAAGAACTTACCTAGAGCTTAAGATTCCCTACCTGTATATTGTCACATTTTTCACACTGGCATGTAGCAAACATTACTTGTGATGCTCACTTCAGATAGGAAAGAACTACTTCTTTACTTTTTTGAGGGAGGAAGAATATTAATTGTATATACATAAAATTTATATCTCTTGAGTCACTGCATGTGATGCAGATCAGTTGTAGGATGTGTTCTTACCCAAAACATTGTCTTTAAATAAGATAGCAAAGTGTCTGAAAGCAGAAAAACATAAAAGAAGAGTTAGAGCTGTACCTGTTCTTGAGGTGTCTTCCATCTGGCATGTGCTTTCAGTGATAATACATATTATATTACATTAAATGTTTTCCTTATTTTCTTGTTGACTCTTCTTAAAGCCTGGACAAACTGCACACAGCACTTTCTGAGCTCTGCTTCTCAATCAATTACGTACCAAACATGGTGGTTTGGGAGCACACATTCACCCCAAGAGAATATTTAACGTCTCACCTGGAAATCCGTTTTACCAAGTAAGAAATAGAGTGATAGATGTATTTATGTACAATATAAGTCTTTGTTGGTTTGACATTGGAAATATTCTGTACTTAGTACAGAAATTTATTTTTTAACAAGATGGATTGCAAAATTCTTAAGTTAAATTCTGACTGGTAGAACATCAAAGTTCTATGTGCAGACATACACAGTTGTTAGTTCCTCCTTTAAAACAGAATATATTAGAAATTAGTGTCCCCTATACAATAGCCTGTTCCTGCATTCCTAGTCCTTTGTATGGTGTAGGAGTTGGTAAAACCTGTTTTCAGGCATTTAAAAAAGACCATCTTCCTACTGTTCTTTTGCATAGCACTTGATTGTTTTAAATGTTTGAGTTTACTGGCTTGCTGCAAGGGAAATCTGAAAATCAGAACTCGGTACTGGATGAAGCCAAATGAAAAGATATTTGAATTACCTTTTTTCTTAAAATAAAAAGTGTTGCCACTTGATATTCCTATTGGTTGTTACCTTTATCTTCACATCGTTGTTTGCAGAAATAGGCAAATGGCAACTTCTGTAGAGTACTTCATATGAAAGCAGACAGCTATTGTTGTATATTATGCCATGGATTACTAATTACAAATTTCAAGCAGGGTATAAAAACTTAAATTCAGCCAAGACCTACAATTAGGTCATCAGAGCATGCCATCCTTCAAGTGAGACAAGGTGGTGTGAAAGTGAAGGTAGCTTCATGACTTTGTAAGTCAGCTGTAATCTTCAGGTTTATGAGCTTAGGCAAGTGTTGGGCACTTGTGCTTTTTTTAATTTTATTTTTGGTGGGTCTGGCTTGTGGGTTGGGCCTAAAGCCACACAGAGCCAAATGACTTCTTTACTTTTTCGTGCCTGATGAAAGAAATGAGACTTGTTAACCAGACAGAATAGATGTTTCATTCATAATGATTTTTCAGGTATTTAAGTGGCATTTCTTTCAGGGACTTGCAGGCTACCATTAAATAAAATGTTAGTGTTTCAGTGTTGGGAGTTTTGTATTTTAACTGTTTTAACCTGCTCTGTTTCATGTATGGTTGGACTAAATCTTACTGCTTAATCCTGTAATAATAATACCTTGTAATAATAATCTTTAAAATACCGACTTACGTATTTCCAAGCAACAACAAAAATGTAACTTAAATGCACCAATATTCTCCTCCACAATAATTAATCATATTCATTTCTGATGAAGGTGGTGTACTGATTTCTGGTGTGTTTTTGTTTGTTGCTCTTCTGCCTTTGAACTCATACCACTTTAAAGCTTAGCTCTGAAAGTATGAGACCATAATAAACCTGCAGTGAATTCCACATGTATTTGTTTACTTAGGAGATGTGGTTTGCTTTAAGCATCTCTGATAAAGTTTGCTTGAGGGCCTAGTTTTAGGGAGATAATGATTAAAGTCCATGTCTATTTATGTTAAAAAGTGAATATACAGCCCTTTGTTCAGTTCTGATCTAGCCTGAAAGCTTGCCTGATATACAAGACACCTATTATTGGAGGCGTGGTGGTATTTATAGTGAGAATTTGCACAAATCATATTATGTCCTGCAATTTCTTGACTTTTTTTTTTTTAGAGATAGAAATCGTATCAGTTAAAAGGGAGCACTGCTGAAAGGCATTAACTGTTGAAAGCAGACCTTATAATTTTCTTGAAGTTATTGAAAACAGCTGAATTTTTAAAAGGGTATGCTCTAGAAAAGCTACCTGAATTGCAAAAGAGATGAGCTCTTTCAAGACAACTTTGAGATTTTTTTTTTTTAATATCACATGATTTGAGGCAGAAAAAAGAGACTGAATTGTATGGTGTTCATCTAGTAAAAAATTAATCACTTAGGTAGTGCATGATTTTGAATAAAAAACATTTTTATAGCTGTTTGTCTGTTTAATGTTACTAATAAATACAATTGATTTGTTGCCAAATCTTTTCTTTCTAAAAGGTCAATTGTTGGAATGACTATGTATAATCAAGCAACACAAGAGATTGCAAAGCCTTCAGAGCTGTTAACCAGTGTCAGAGCCTATATGACAGTTCTGCAGTCAATAGAAAATTACGTACAGATTGACATTACACGAGTATTTAACAATGTTCTGCTTCAGCAAACCCAGCATTTAGACAGCCATGGGGAGCCAACTATTACCAGTCTGTACACAAATTGGTAAGTAATGGTATGAACTCTTGTTACAAACGTTTTTTATGTTACTTTTATTTAATTAAAAATCTGGAATTGGAGAAGTTCTGCCCTGGCAGGGGGATTGGACTTGATGATCTTTAGAGGTCCGTTCCAACCCCGGACATTCTGTTTCAGTGAAGTGGAGTTGTTTGGAATTTTCCTAAGTTTCTGACTTCAAGTTTACAGTTCCCAACATCTGTTAAAAGCACTTTAAGGTTTACCTATTGTGAAATCCACTTTTTATAGGGGGGAAATGTAGAGCAAGATACAGATACCAGTTGAAGTGTGAAACCAAAACTTTTGTCCTTGTCACACAAGTACACTTCATCTGTAGAGAGTATCTATGAACCCGTGTCTTCTCAGCTAAAACTTTTTCCCTTTTGGATAAGGTATTTGGAAACTTTACTCCGGCAAGTCAGCAATGGTCACATAGCCTACTTTCCAGCCATGAAGGCATTTGTGAATTTGCCTACAGAAAATGAATTGACATTTAATGCTGAGGAGTACTCTGACATATCAGGTAAACTTTGATGTTTCTACTGAATGTCTGTGAGGGACAGAGGCTGCTTGAGGAATTGGAATAACAGCAACTCTTGGAGTATTCTCTTATAAAAAAGCATTTGTTAACTTTCATTGCATTGAAGCTATGGAGATAGTTGTATGGTGTGTTGGTGACTGCTGCTTCAGTTCTATGATGATACAAGTTTTCATATCTAAAATTCTACTTTTTGGTAAAATATTTTAGCAATTAAAACACCATTGCTAGACACAGGATGGGCATCAAAGAACTGAAGAAGGAATATTTGAAGTAGAACAGTTTGTTTTATTTCTCAGAAATGAGAGCCCTTTCTGAACTTCTGGGACCATATGGGATGAAGTTCCTCAGTGAAAGTCTGATGTGGCACATCTCTTCACAGGTTGCTGAGCTTAAGGTAACCTTGGGAAACTGGTGGGTGGGGATTCAGGTATTTTCTGTTTGAGCTTCCTTTAGGATATTTAATAGCTATGCTTCTGCATGCCATCATTTTGAAACTACTGCATCAGACAAACAGATAAAGCTGTGAATTTTATTTTATAGTATGTTTACACATTTAGTCCCTGTGTATCCCACACTCTTCATCAGCTAGATGGGCTGGACTTCGTGGTTCTGTTGGTTTGATGTTACATACTTTAAGTTAGGAGTCAGGTCTCTTTTTATCATCAATGGAAGGAGAAATGTTTTACAGGATCTCCAGGTGCTTGCAAAGCACTTACCCAATTCTGGTGACTCTCAGAACTTAGCATGAAAATCTCTGATCTATCTGTAAGGACTTTCTTTACCATGTGTGTTAACATCTGTTGTTAACATCCCATCACATGGATGGGAAACTTCAGTTCTTTTTTTCTTTGTTACTTTTCCTTGGTTTTAGACATGTCTTTCTCTCTAACTGAACAGTGTCCATTTATCATGAATGTCTGTATTCTGATAAATAAACCTGATGAATACAGCAAAACAAACAAAGTTGGTGCCATGAAAAAAAAAAATTGGAAATATGAGCATCTCAAGGAAGCTGGTTGCAGATATATTCAAAATAGCAATCACAGGGGAAGCGCTTGGTGCCTCCATAACTCTTTCTGGAAAGAGGTTTTAATGAATTTAATGTGTACTTTATTCCCAGGATAGTCATAGTATTAAAATGTCAGTAATTTGCATATATTTGCTTTTCATATGATTTCCTCAGTGTCATTTCCAATTTTAATTCCAAGTTGTTATTACATTTCATAATTTTCAATTAATTTAACCACTACTTAAGATGATTTTTGGTAACTATTCATGCATGCTATTTAAAAATGCACATGAATACTTAAGAGATCAAAGAAATCTTAATTTTTTTTCTTCAACAACAATTTATTCTTATTAGCATACCAGGCCTTTGAAAGTGTGTGGTTTTAATTTACCCCATGTCACCCTGTCAGAGATCTTGTTCTCTCTGTAAACATTGTGAATTTCAGTGCTGCTGAGTTGCCTAGGATGTGTGATGCCCTAAAAATGAAGCTTAAAAAGGTTCAGTGTAACAGTTTAAGGAAAAGGGCTGCTCATGCTTCGTAAGAGCCTGCAGCAGCCCTGACATAGGTGATGAACTAAAGAGGGTAATTGATTCTATATGCCTATCCCAGTGAATGTTAGGATGAGACTTCCCAAGTGAGAACATTGTGATTTTAAGGCTAAATTTAGTAACTCCTGCTATGCACAAAGCCATATCTGTCACATTTCAAGTAAAGCACAAAGCCAGAGGGGATGTCTTTGTTGGTTGTTGCTCTGTTTGTCCACTTACTGTGAGGTCATGAATTTCTTGAGGTCAGCATGATTGATATTCTAGCTCTCTGTATTTTTTTAAAAAAGCAGATTTAAGTTGTCCTAGGATTTGTTGGTTTCTGACACTGCTAAGGATAAGCAGAACAAAGCGTGGTTATGACCCCGTGCATATGATCACATCTTTGGAAGAAAAAAATTAAGCAATAAAATGTTCCTCTCCTTGGCTGAGGTGCAGTTGGCTTAGTCAGAGAGCCCTGGGCAACATCTGTGTTTGGGGGAAGGAAGCAGCAAGAGAACAGAATGGGGAATTTTTTAATAGTAGAGTTCAACATGCTGGCTTTGCTTCCTGCAGTGGGAGCAGGTGTTGGTTTTATATCTGAAGTTGAAGTCTGGGGCAAGGAGGCGAAGTTTGCCTCATTTAAGTAGCTATTTGAACTGTATTCCATCCTGCTCCTTTTAAATTTTAAACTGATACAGTGGTTATTTTTTGTAAAGCTGGAAACTTGACTCAATAACAACGTGCGTGGGCCTTCCAATCTTGCATTCTGGAGAGCTTTGAGGGATTTAAATTAAAACGTATTTAACTTAAAATGTATTTAAATTAAAATGACACATCTGCCAAGTTCTGAAACATCGGCTGGTTTAAAATCTGTTTGAAATCTTAATTTCAGTGCAAACCAGCCTGGCTTTGCCTTTCAGCACAGAGTTACATCTTGTGTGTCTCTGTGTGTGCAGATGTTCTTGGAAGTGGTTACTTTCCCACATCTTGTGTACCTTGTTTCTTTCATTGCTTCTCAGTGAAGATAAGAAAAACGAAGGTGGGAAGACTGGTCGAATTTTGGAATGACTTGAGCTCATGGAAATAGCAATTCCAGGACACAATGTAATTGAATCTGAGAGGTCTAAGCTGTTGGACAGATCTGCCTTGCACAGGCTACTTGGCTAGCTGAGGGTAAACACAGACCACCATTTATTTTATAGAGGCATTATGTTTTTAAGTTGTGTTGTTTTTTTCCTCTCCTGTGGAACATCTACTCTGAAATTTAATTTTCCTTCTTGTCAGTTGCTACGTTTTGCCCTGCTTTCAGTGTAGGTTGAGGTGATGTAAAAGAAAACTATTAAAAGTGCTTAGCAGAACTATAAAATGTGAAAGGTTCTTGGCTTCTGAATAGTAGGTTCCTGCAGGTATGTCTCTTCTTGTATTTTATATGATCTATCTTAAATTATATTCCAGGATTATAGTGGCTTACTCATTTGATGAATACAAGTTTTTCCTGCTCCTTCCTCATTACTCCTTTTGTTTTTGCTTCCTGGTAATTAAGATGGATAGGAAAACATCCACTTGTGATTATTCATAGCTTTATTTTTCATTGGAAGACCTCTCCCCATCCAGAAGATCTTGTTTTCTTCCTTCATCTTTCAGTTCTTTCCTACCTTGATGTTGGTTAGTATACAAAGCACTAAATTAAGTATTGTTTAAAAGAAAGGAAGCACTTTGTTCTTTTGAAGTTCTGAAGCACATGAGATACCTAAATTTTCTTAGTTGCTAGTTGTCCTATACCATATATATACAGAGAGATAATCATGTTTTCCATTTCTGAAATAAAGCACTTTGAATTCAAATGGGAAAAAAAAGAAAAAAATTACCTATTACTTGCTTGAAGAGAGTTTAAAAATACTACCTGGCATGATGTAAGTTCCTTAGCAAGAAACCCTTTTTGGATCTGACATTTTGTAGATGTGATTATGCAATCTTTGTGATTCAAATTTAAATCTGAGACACATTTGGAGAACCATTTCAGGAAAGTTGTGACATTGACATTTACCCTAATGGTATAAATTGCATGGATGAGAGCTGTAACAAACTAGAAACAGACACACATTTCTGTTGGTCAAACTCACATGAAAAATATTGCACTTGAGTTTTGCTGTTTGAGGCTGTGGTTCTGAGACTTGAAGGAGTGTCTTAGTTTTTATATTATAATTAAAGAAGATTTCAAGTAAACTGCACCAAGATTTAACAATCTGTCTCTTATGCTCTTCATGCAATTTTTCAATTTTACTGACATTTACTAATTTTACTAATTTACTAACATTTTTCTAATCCTTACAGCATAGCTAGTGAAAGGAGCAACCCAAAAAAATGGATCGCATAGTGAATTTGCATTTTTATTTATATACTTCTCTTATAAAAAGCTGAATAGCCTGAGGACCTATTGTCTGGTTTTACTGAGTATCATTCCCTTGCTTTAACAAGTTGCACACATTGCTGAATCATGTTCTGTGGGGTATCCAATCCTTCACTGTTTGATTCAGAGCTTGCTTTGTATAGAGTACTGCATGATTCATTACTGATACTGTAGTCCTATTAAGAACACAGTTGGCTACATCTGTATTCCAGGAGTTTAGTTGCCTCACTGCTGGACTTAAATACCCTAAACCATGTATTAATCCTGTTAACACACTGAAATCAGTTGCTGACCTGAATCCTTGCTGCTTTTCAGAAACTTGTGGTGGAGAATGTTGAAGTTCTAACACAAATGAGGACCAGCTTTGACAAGCCAGACCAGATGGCTGCGCTCTTTAAAAGATTATCATGTGAGTAACTAGAGGGGTCCTACTGAAGACAGTTTTTTTTTTTTAATCTTTGTAAAGAAAACAACTTTTTTTTTCTCTGTATTAATCATACAGAATCAGCAAAATGTATGAGTACTCATATAAACTGGTGATCTTTTCAAAATTTTCCATTCTTCTCATGTGCAGACGAAATGGGATTTCAGTGTAAGTGCATGGGCACTATAGTGATGATGACTTCTGAGCATCTTTTCAAAGATGATGACTGATAGCTGTAGCAGCAGTAATCTGAAAACTGGGTGCATAGTTGTAGAGTACAAAACATGGGCTTTTTTAACACACATTTCTGATTTAATTCAATTGCTGTGTAAATTATTGCATTCTTTGGAAGAGCTTTTACATGTAACTAACCTAAGTAAATAGCTTTAAAAAAACTAATAAAGAGACATTTTTGGCCTCAAGAAAACACACAGCTAGTGTTAGCATCCAGAATTATAATCTGCTTGTAGCAGAACTTATTCCATGAAGGGTCGTCTTCTACTGGAAATCCCTTTGTCAACTCAGCTATAAAAACCTGCTTAAGCACTGTTTACTCTGTCCCTTTAAGGGATGACATCCTTTTAGTGTTTTTCAGTATTTTCAATATATTAAAAGTTTTCTCTTTTTTGAGGAATCGGACTTGTAAGCATCAACACATTGTTGTTCACCATTGTTCTTGTTTCTCTCCAGCTGTTGACAGTGTTTTGAAGAGAATGACAATTATTGGTGTTATCTTGTCTTTTCGGTCGTTGGCACAGGAAGCACTTAGAGATGTAAGAAAAAACTGAATATGTTACAAATAGTTTTCTTTGTATTTAATTTTATGGAATGATGATGGGTTATTTGAAGCTTCATTCTTAAAGAATGCTTTCTCTTAAAAAGCTGGCATCTGGGAAAATGGCAATAATCAGTAGCAACCAAACTTTGAATTACAAGTTGGGGTTGAGGGAATGTTCTTTTTCTGGTCAAAATGTTGAGCAGAGAAATGTTGCATTAAAACATACAGGTTTTAGTTTGAGCATGCCTCTCAATGTATTTTTGTTTAGTCCATTTTAAAAGCTTTCACTTCATTTGCAAACAGCTCTCTTATGTATTTCTTAGGCTTTAATGTTAGATCTATAAAAATATACACTTAAAATAACTGATGTAAAATAATTCCAGTAAAATAATGTTAGTGCCTAATAAATCATTAACATGGGAAGTGTTGTTTCTCATTTTGTTTGTTTTGTCTCTTAGGTCTTATCCTACCACATTCCTTTCCTTGTAAGTTCCATTGAGGACTTCAAAGATCACATTCCAAGAGAGACTGACATGAAGGTAATGTTTGGCCCAAAGGATGCTGGGGTCATTTTTGGAGCTTACTGAAAATATGTAAGGGGCAAGACTCTAATGCTTAGTGTGAAAAATCCAGAAACAAAGAACACCCCTTTTTTTCAAAGAGCTGAGTATTGTGCATCTGCAGCCACCTGAGGTTTGGGGGGAAAAAAAAAACCAAAACAGGCAACTGAGAGGATAAGCACAAAATTGTGTCTGGTTTTGATCATATTTGAGAACTTTCATGGAAGGAATCAAGGACAAAATTTATCAAGTGTTAAGACTTGACTAAGTGATAAAGGGAAGAATGTGGAGGTGTTTCAAAGTGTGAGCAGTATAACTGGTAAAAGTAAATGTTTCAAAGACTGAGTACATGGTTGAAGTGGAATAGCTGTCAGTCTGATTTTTACTTTAAATTGAAAAATCTTGAGAACCCACTGTTCCAAGATGCTGGAAGAAAAAGCTTACAGCTTAAATAAGGTGCCTGGATTCTGACTGGTAGTTTGTCTGTCTAAAAAGTATTGTTGCTACCTCACGTGGCTTCTGGATGCATATGGACAGCTGCAGCCTAGTTGGTTTTTAAGTGTCTGACTGCAGCTTGGAGCCTATGAGGGTTTGCAAGCTTAATAGTGCTATTGTGGTAGTTGGATTTATAGAAAATGCGTATAGAGATAGATGTCCAACTCTTGATGCACTTTTACAGAAACAATTTTTAAGTATTGAGGGCTTGAATATGTTGTTATTTCTGAACTTGAACTTTACATTTTGCCATTTACTCTTGGGGAAAGAAACCTAGGTTCTGTTGTGTATGAAGATTCACTAAATAAAAAACATCCTTCTCCTTTTAAAAAGTACATTACAAGAATAATTTAGAGTCTATTATTGTGGGCCACAGGATTTCAGAAGGCAGTGCTTAGCAATCTGTCAGCAGATGAGTCAGAGGTTACATGAAGAATATGATGAGATAATGAAATTTCAAACATGCTATTTCACTCCAAAGTATAGTCACATCTTCACAGGTTCTTTGAAATTCTGACAAAGCAGCCATCAGTGCTTGGTGACCCAGAAAAAGATTGAAATTCATACCACAATATAAGAATTCTGGGAAAATACTGTGGAAAATTAGCTTTAAGGATGGTGACTCTCAAAATGATGCAGATTGTCTTTGCACTTCTCAAGAAAAGCCTTTTTAAACTGCTCACTCTTAGTTACAGAGAAGATCATTGATCCACCAGAGCATCATGTTCCTTTTTGAACCTGAGGCATCAGTATGCAGAAGAGATGAGAAGTTCACTGCTTGCTTTGCTTGATCCTTTCAGAAAGTATCCTCTGGTATCAAAGGGTTGCTGAAAAATAGGGTGGCATAAAAGCTGCAGGCTGAATCATTGAAGACAGTATTTTATCATTGATAATTTTAAGCCTGATGGTAACAGACCATTTTAAAGACATCACGGAATTAATTTGTGTCAGCAGATCTAAGACAGCATCATCCATGCTGCTTCTTTTCCAGAGGTCACTGGAGTTTTTCGCAATCACTGGAACAACTGATGGCAAAAAAAGCCATTTTCTGCTAAATAAAACCATGTTGAAGGCTGTTCCCTGTCTCATGCCACACAGCACCTCCCAGCTGCCTCTGCTTCATCTGATATTTGGCTGTTGGCCTTCTCTGGGTCTGCTGTAGTTCTGCTGTGGTTCTTAAATATACCTATTTTGTGTGGAGTTTTTTTCTGGTTCAGGGTGTCTGAAATAAATGCTGCAGTACAGTCCACCATGCTGATCTTCTCATGATACCAGCCATAGCTGTCATGGCTTGTGGTGTGGCATGATGCCATGTGGGCTTGTTTGGGAGTACATAGCTTCCTCAGAGAATGCTGGAGGATTCTGCATGGAGAAGGAGCCAAACCTTGGATAATCCTGTCCATAGTGCATACTGGGAGTACTGGGAACTCTGGCATTTGCTACCCTAGAGTCTTGTCTTCAAACCAGCTTGCTGGGAAGACCAGAACTGTGCTGTGAGCCTGCTGACAGCCTGTGGACAATCAGCAGCTCATTGTCTGAGCTTTCTCCTGGCATGGTCACATACAGCAGTGCAGTTTTAGGCAACAGAGGCTCCTTTTGGGACAGATCTCTTTTTCTTAAATGAAGACATGTTAACAGACAGATCTTTCCAAGGCTTTGTACAATGGATTGGGACAATTGCCCAGCTGGGTGTATTTTAGGACATAACAACATAGTAATTTCCTAGTACTAAACTTTCCAAGCAAAGCATAAATAGCTTTTAAAGCTGTTGATGAAATAAATACTTGTTATGGAACATTAGTTATATTTTAGTATCCCTGAAACTTACGATTTGAAGTGCCAGGCAAAATGGGGATCTGTTCTCCTTTTATTTGGCTGTTTTTAATATTAAAATATTGGGATGTCTACCTAGGCTTTTAGAAACAGGCTTGCATTTGTTGCACTGCTGCTTCTTAACCAGTTTGTTGTGAACCAGCTCCCATCGTGATGCTGTGTAGTTCTTTCAGTGCAGGACTGTACTGAGGCCAATCCCAGGTGTCCAGCTGACAGCAAAGCACTGTGCAAACAGCTTTGTGTGCTTTTCTTAGCAGAACTTGCCCTCAGGTAGCCAGGCTGGAGCAGAGGAATGAGGTCAGTCTGCACAATATCTCCTATGTGCAGCTGACCCAGGCTATGTGAGAATTTATGGGCAAAGTGTAAAACTTGTCAAATATTAATGGCAGTAAAACACACCATTAGCATTTCCCATGGTTTTTTGTCTTTTGTATAAAGCTGCTTTTGCAGAGAGTCCTCTGAAGTACAGCTTCAGATGCTTTGTCCAACAGCATGTAAATTGGGGGAAGAGAGAAATAACTGGGTGGAATATTTTTTAATAGCAATAAAAGACACAGTCTGGGACAGGCTGGAAAATGGAATATATTTCAAGATGCTCTTAGTTCCTTCAAGAGTCAGGGTCACCTAGAGTCCAATTCTTGGCACTTGAAATTACTGCATACTGAATCTGTACCAAATTTCAATGTTGTAAGATTTCTGCCTTAGTCTAACATTGCACCAGCCTGTGACTTTTGGCTTTTGTCTAAAACTGCAGTATTTGCAGATATTAGGTGATACTTCGGATCTGGTAGAGAAAACTTGATAGTTTCTTTTGAACAGTAAAGAAAAACCTAGTTGGAGGTCAGGATGTTTGCTTTGGAGGTAATGTGGAGAAGTATACAAGCTTTGTTTGGCTTGGCAGAAAGAAATTAGAGTCTAGCACACAAAGTACTGACCCAGCTGTTCAGTGTAGGTTGGAAACAAACAAAAATCTAGAGTCTCTTTCTTATGTTTTAGCCAAATCTCTGAAACTCTTTGGTACCTCCAGCTCTAATTTGAACATTGCATGAAAGCAAGACATGTGCTTCATCATGTTTACATCGTGTTTACACAGTTCAGTGTTGTCTGTTTTGTAATTATCTTTCTCCTGGTCCTCAGGTGGCAATGAATGTATATGAACTGTCATCAGCTGCTGGATTGCCTTGTGAGATTGATCCTGCCTTGGTTGTAGCACTGTCTTCCCAAAAATCAGGTAAAAATTACAACTGAAAAATGTAAGCGTAAAAAATAAATTCTTGGACATAGGGGGAACAAAAAAAAAAAAAAAATGCACCCAGGCATGGAATTGTTTAAAGTGTAGGAGGAGACTTTTATATCTTGGGTCCTTTCTATTCCTTCTATAAATAGCATAAGAAAGTGAATTATTCATGCCTGATGATGTGCTAGCTTGAGAATCTTTTCAAAAAATAACTTGTTGAGCTGGAAGTGAATGATGGAAGGAGTTCAATGGCTAATGGTGCAAACTGCTGTAAGGTAATGACACTGTGGACACAATCAGGTGTGTTGCACAGATCTGTGTCATGCAAGTGAGAACTGGGAGCTGAAGTGCCAGCTGAATGCACTCTGTGAGGTTCACAGCATTATGTTATGTGTGTCTTATGCAAGTGTTAACATGGGGCTTACAAGGGGAAATGTGCTAAAATAAACATGTTAATGTCCTAGTGTGTATAAGGCTTCACCTTACTTGTTTTAAGGCACCACTGTCCAAGATTTTCAGGTTTTTTTGCTCTCTGGCAGGTTTGAAGGCATGAATTAAGACTCTTAAGTGCTTTTTGACAATCTTCAGCTTTTTTCCCTATCTTCTTTACTGAGCACTTCATTGTTTTTTTCCCCTGTGTGTAATGGGCAGTCAATGTTAGAATCAGGTAGTGGATATTTTAAATTCCCCTATGTTGTTTTTTCTTGCTTTTGTAGTAATTTTGGGAGGGGAAAATACAGCCATCTCTAAGGGATGTTTGACTCTTTAAACTTGAGTGTCAAGCACAGCCCCTTTCTGTACCTTTAAAAAAAAAAAACAAACAAAAGGTTTATTTTTTCTATATATGTTACATATAATACATAATACTCCTTCTTGCACAGTAAAGACATTGAGTTTTTTGTTGATGGATTTAAATTTCATATTGGTCAAACTTTTTATATTCTAAGCTACCTGCCATTGAAACAAAACACTTTTAGATGACTACTTAAAGAACTTTGCTTTTGTTTTTAGAAAACATTAGTCCAGAAGAAGAATATAAGATTGCCTGCCTTCTCATGGTATTCGTGGCAGTCTCCTTACCAACTCTGGCCAGTAATGTGATGTCTCAGTATAGCCCTGCCATTGAAGGTAATGTAGCATCAACTAAATATTTGCTGTAAATGCTTTCTTCATAATAGTCCTGGCAGTTTCTTGGATACCTTTAACTATTTAGATTGTGTAGAGAACAAAACTTAAAAACCAACCTACCCTAACTCACAAAAGTCCTTCTGAAAGTTACTTTAAAAGCATTTAATTTTTGTTTGAGATAAACTCCTATGAGAAATGAGTCTTCTACCTGAGATTTTTAAGAACAGTTCAGGTACTGTAGGGGGCAATCTTGTCCTGACATGAGTAATTGCTAGAACATACATTCTACATTAATTAGTGGAAGACTTATTCTATAATAGTACAAATATTTTACTTACCTCTACTTTGGCTTTCACCAACTCTTACAAAGTGTCTTTTCTGTATTTAGTATGCTGTTCATATTACTAAGCATAAAATTCTGAAAGCAGAATCTGGAAGGTGTAAGCTGTGAAGAGAATTATATCCCATGCAGAAGTTTAACTTTTTTAGTTACAAAAATAAAAAAAATGAGAATTGCCTCGAGGAAATTCCTTGCATGTAATCCACAAAAAACAGTTCTCTGTCAGACAAAATTAACTTGAAAAAAAAAAGAATGACAGAACTGTTCCAACACACACAAAAGTCACCTTTCAGCTGTTCAAGTTATTTCCTTTGTAATGTGCAGCATGGCTCACATAAAATACCATGTTTATTCTGCATCTATTTACTGGGTATGGTGTTTTTATTGTTCTTTCTTTCAAGTTGCATTATTTTTAATCCCTCAAAATTTAACTTGTAAAGAATGTCTAACCTGACTTCTGAAAATTTGAAATACTAGGACAAGACCAAAAATTCTGACAGACTTATGAATTAATGTAGTATGTAAATCACATTTCTTGAGATACCTGAAGTGGTTGTTTTAAATTAACATTTTCTTCAATTTTGAGCCATTAGGTATTTGTTAACTGTAGTTTAATTTTGAAAAAATGGTTTAGCTTTTTGCCAATTGTTACAAAGTTGGATAAAACTCTGTTGAAATGAATAAAACTTGAAAATTGACTTGAAAAGTTACAAATTTGAAAGTTGAACAACTTTTTCTTAGGAACAGGGAGAACAATCAGTAACGCCCAGAGTTGCTTCATGTTACCTGCACTCCCATAGTATTGCTGTGGCTTTGTGTGAGTCCTGATGGCTGAATGAAAATCCTGGAATATAGGCAAAGAGCAGGAAATAGAGAATGTGTTTGGTCAGGGGGACAGGTAGAAACTTGCTTGTTAAAGGACAGTCAGGTTGATTCTCTCAACTCAGCCCAAATGAACTTGCTTATGTATATATATGTATATATATAAGAGCACATCTCTTAAGTATTACTTCTTTATAGTTTTGGTAAAGAAACTGGAGGGACTTTCTGCAAGCAGTTTCTCCTTCAAAAACATCTTATTTACTATGGAGTCTCAAAACTTGCAATACTTGCCAGGTGCACAGTACTGAAAGTTTGTTATGTTTGGTTATATTTTTACACATAGATTTTGCAAATGAATCTGTAAGAACATGAGTCTGGCTAGAGGTTCTCCAGCAGGTTAGAGCTCATGTAGCTTTGCCTTCCTGCTCTGTCTTCCAGGGACCTTTTTAGTCCTCAGTGCCCTAGCCTGCTGAAACAAGAGAGAATTTATATCTTCTGCCAGGTTTATATCATGTAGCTCCACTAGTTTCTGCGTTTTCATTTACATTTAGTAACTCTTAACATGAAATCAGAGAAAGTCTGTTTCAATGTGGGTTCTTCAAGTAAGTACAGTTATTAAGATGTGACTCGTAAAACTGTGACTGGTGAGAAGTTACATATAGATTAACTAGGAGTTAACCTGGATTAGGAGTTGCTACTGATTTTTTTTTTTTAATGAGATGTGGCCTCTGTATTATGTAATTCTTTACCGAGTGGACTCTTTTTTTATTGAGAGGAAGAGAGTCTGGCAGAAACAATATATAAAATATGTTCACCCACAAAAATAACTGAACAAACAAAACTGAACAAACTTGTCAGTCTTTCCTTCCTTGCATAATATTACTTTTTCCTGTGTTCTGCCTTTATCCTAGAACATCTAGTTTTTAAAACTTAATATAGATGCTGTTTCCAGAATGTGAACTTAATAAATGCTGCTTTTTACAAAGTAAATTCCCTGGATAAACCCTGAATTTATCCATCAACAAGTCAAGATTTGAAGGAGTTTCAACTTTCTAATCTGGCAAGTCATACCTCCCAAATACAGAGAGTTCTTGGAGAGCTTTAGTAATGTCTGTGTTCTCTCTGCCTTCTCCCAGATCAAGCCAGTTTCTTCCACTAGCTCCAGATAAAGGCTCAGACTCTAGCAGAGCAATACTTTTGGTCCCAGTCAAAAGTTTTAACTAGTCAAATATCAAGCCATAGGACTAATAGGTTGTCTAGAGGCTAGGACAGAACACTCATCTGAAAGAGACACAGCATTTTCTAAACACTTAAAACCTGTCCCAGGTTGGAAGACAGTAGTTGGTCAGCTTATTTCATTTGCTGGGAGACAAAAATGAAGTCACTTCAAAAGACATCAAGTCATTTCACAAACTAATAATAAAAAAAAAAAGGCAGAATTAAGATGTCCAAAGAAAATGATCTGTTCTTTTTTGGACTATCTTATTTGTGCAGCAATATTTAAGAAACAGGAGACAGGGGGAGTGTCATTTCTGGGAGGGCTGCTGGTGGAGGTCCACAGGGATCTTTACTAGGACCTACCAACCAGCATATCCATATCCACCAATCTTATTGAGGACACTAGAGGAGAAAAGAGCTGCAGATAGATGCTGTGACACTGACTAATTTGTGCAATAAAATGACAGATAAAATTAAGAACGGTGATACACATGGGGAAAAGATAATTTTTTCTCATGTGAATGGTGGGGTCTAGTTGATCTTGCTGTTCAGGTGTGATCTTGGAGCTATGATAAATGACTGAATTAAAAAATGAGCTCAGTGCTCAGTAACAATAAAAAGGAATTGGTAAGATCAGCAATATTTGCATGCTCAGATGCATTTAAACTCCTTCGAAGATCACCTCTTCTTCATATGTCAGCAGTCTCCCAAGATACTTGCCCAGCTGTTTTACTAATTTTGTTTTAAAGGGATAGGTTTGACTCTGCTTAAAAGAGATACTGGGCTTAGTGAGGAGCAGTTCTGGGCTCTCTTTGGAAATTGATGTAATTTAATTATCTTCCAGGGCTCTGCAGTTGGCGCAAATATTAGGCAAGATGTACAGCATTACAGTTAGCAATTTGATGGAGTTGTTCTTTAATTCCTGTAGATCTCTTGGGTGAATAGTGGATGGGCATGACAAACTTCATTTACACTGAAGGGAGAAAAATAGCCAATTAGCTAGAAAAAACCCTGCTTGCATGTGTCCTTTTTAGCCTAGTCTAGTGGTAATATTCTCAAGTTTTGTAGAAGCCAAATAAACTTCTGGTATATTTTTTTTCCTTATTTCTAAGAGCCACAAGGATCTTGGTAAGGTCATGGTGACCACTGCAACATCCAGAAGGGACATCTGTACTGCTGGTGGCTTTCTTGGTACCAGTTTCAAAGTGCCAGAACTTGGCTCCTGTTGTGTAAGATGCTAAAAGTTGATCTCTCTTGGTGACAAGTCTGTTTACTTTTTGGTGATGTTTTCCCAAGAATACTGTCATTTTCAAAGGTGATGCTGAGGTAATTTGTGTGTGTTTTTGTTTAGGGCATTGCAACAACATTCACTGCTTGGCCAAAGCTATCAACCAGATTGCTGCAGCTTTATTTACCATCCACAAGGGGAGCATTGAAGACCGTCTTAAAGAATTCTTGGCTGTATGTATAGCTTCATTTCTAGAGCTACTTCTCTAAAGAGGGGAAGTCTCACCCCCTATAGCCTCTCAGTCTGTTTTTATACATAGTCCAGCTTGCCCAGAGCTGTTGTTAAATTGCCAGTGTGTTTGTCACTGCAAGGGTTACTCAAAGGGTTAACAGCCATGAGCAATCTTAGTCTCCAGAGCATCCTATAGAGATCTAGATTAACACAGATGACTGTTGATTAGGCAACATTCATTCCAATAACAATATTGTGTTGTAGTGCTTGTAATGTTACTTATTTTCCTGTAGTTGTCGATTGCAGAGAAACTAAAGTTACTGTGTAATACAGTGTGGATTTTGATGAGGAGAAAATCAGGTGTGGGCAAGGTGCTTTTTTAAGTCTAGCAATAAAATTCTCAACGAGAAATACTTTTTAACTTAAGGAAGTATTTTCAAATTCAGGTGGAAAATTAACTGGAGACAAAATGCAACTGGTTGCTCATAAATCTAGTTTTGCTGCACAAGAGAGAAAAGCATATAAATCTTTATGTAGATTAAATTTAGTAGTAGTCCTTCAGCAAGTGTCAGCTCTCTGTGAGGTTGGAAAGTAACAGCAGCAAATCAACACAAGTGTAATTTATTTTTTTCCTGCAGTATTATCTTTAGTATTTTAGCACATACCATCTTTTGTGTGTCACATGATGAGAAAAAGAAATGCATATAAAATCAAGTCTCTGTCTAGCAGGCTTGTTCCCATGATGTGTTGGACTCTTTAGTTTATTTTACCTCTTCTCAAAAGGTAACTCCAGAGTGGCTTTTGAGTCATACCTTTTGACATGTCTGCCTCTCTTAAGCAGGAACTGTCTGTTAGCAGAATTCTGCATGGGTGTTTGGGAAGAGAAGTTTTTTTGCTTTGGAGTAGGTTGAAGATCAAAGCTTCTGAAATCCTTAGTGATGCTTAGAAAAAAAAACTCTGAAACCCTTAGGTGGTGGTGATGCATTTTAAATACATTTTGGTGTGCTGCCCACGTAGAGGGAGGATTTTTGAAGTGGGTTTTAATTATCCAACACTTGAAGGGAGCTAAAAGCTAAAAGCTTCATTTTATTTTTTTTTAAATTACTGGAGATTGAGTGATTCTGGATTTTTGCTGTTTGGCCTTGAAGAAGAAAAAATATCTCTTCCCCACCTTATTTTTGGTGACTTATACCATTATGAGGGTGGGATAATAATGGTAACTTTCTTGTAACTAGGAATCCACAGAAACTTTTTCCCTTAAAAGGATCTTTCCTTTCTAGAAGTTCATTGCATTTTGTAAAATTGAAAAAAAAACACCTTTGGCCATTAACCCTGTCTAGTGCAACGGCTGGCTGTAAAAGATGAAAGAGAAATGGCTGTGTCAAGTTGCATACATTTGACAAGTGAAGGAAACCAGTATAGTTCCATGTGATAAAACCACTTTTGATACGAAACTTGAATTTTTTCAGTGTTTACAAAGTGGTTTCAGACCACTGCTTTCACAGCACAGACCATGACTTGATGGCTCAGATATTTTGGTAATCTTTCTTTTCTAACACCGTTTGTGTATCACTTAGTGTTAGTCTGAAAGAAAAATATTTCTCCTAAGAAGAAAATGTACTGCTGCGAATCATCTGCTTTTCTGTCAAAAGTACATGAAATATGCAAAAAACTTACTAGGTTATTTAATACCGATGAGAATGTGCCAAGAGTATTTTGAACACATTCACTTCATGTTGCGAGGTGATTAATGACAGAATTTGTTCAAGAGGAGTCTTGATTTAGATTGTAAAGTTAACATTTAAAGTTAAAATCCATTTCTGGTAAACATGTGTTGTAGGCATGTTGCCATTGCTTGGTGTAAGGGCATAAATGATGATGATTATATATCTGAAAGTTGAAAAGAGGGTTTTTTTTGGTTTTTTCCAAATTTCTGTAAGGCATGAAAACATGGGTTGTCAGTTCATCTGCATTGTGTTTTCCTGTATTCTCTCATCCTGAGCTTGTAAATACCTAGGAACATGTTACAATTTTCTAGGATATCTTTTAAAATTAGTGTTGTAGTGGTGCTCATGGTCTGATAAAATATTCATCATTTGCCTTTAGAATGAGATTTCTTCAGTTAAAAGTATAATTGAGGAAGTAAAACTTGACTTGTCCTTCTGTTGCAAAATGGGTATAACTTCAGAAAAGAAACACTTTAAATCTTAACAAAATGCAATGTTTCTGTGTGCTTTGGGAGGAACCTCATGATGATCAGTCAGTGAGAATGAGCAAAAGTTCTTTGCAATAAATTAATTAATGGGTTGTATTAAAAATAGCTCAGACTGCTTATTAAACCGTGCTAGAAATAAATAAAAATGGCTCACTGAGACTAAAGACCAGTGATGTTTTGTGTCCAGGATCACTTACTTTCCTCTGTAGCTTTTGATGCATTGCAGGGTCTGGTAGTTTGTGTGTGTGTGTAAAGCAAAATAGCACAAGTCAAACAATGTGTTGTTTCATTCACTGCTTTGAAATGCTTATTTTTGTGTAGCTTGCATCATCCAGTCTACTGAAGATTGGCCAGGAGACAGACAAAACTACTACAAGGAACAGAGAATCTGTTTACCTACTACTAGATATGGTAAGCTTTTGTCTATTTCATTTCATGTGTTACTAACTTCAGGAGTAGGCTTCACATTGCATCATTCAACAAGGGGGTTTTGGGTGTCACCTTTTGTGTTGTAGTTCATCAACCAGTGGAAGTAATTTTTATGTCATTCTTCATGGTGTTCTGATGTCAGAAATTAATTTTTTTTCTTTCCCCAAAAGACACACACACACACAGACACACACACATTTTTTTTATCATCATGCTTGGTTGCCTAGAACATTTTATCACATTGTTTAGATCATTCTCATTGGCCATTTAGTACATACAACATTAGAATGAAATTTCACATTACAGAAGTGCTTTTCAGAGTGTGGCTGGGGAAAGCCTCTCTGCTCAGAGGTTTTCCCTTCAGCATTTTGCATCTTTTGGAAGTGGCAGGAATGCTCTATGACTATATAGATATGAAAGCTAAATGACAAGTTCTGAGACGTGGTGAGTTCATAGCAATGTGTTTCTCCCCAGCATTTAAACCCTGCATAATTCCTTTTTTGCCCTGAAATGCCTGGCTATGTGGCTCAGAGGAGAAGTACCTCCGTGAAACAGATGAGCAGGAGCTGTGCTCTGCAAAACCTTTTGTTTCTGGTGTTTTTCAGATAGTGCAGGAGTCTCCCTTCCTGACGATGGATCTCTTGGAGTCTTGTTTCCCTTATGTCTTGCTGAGAAATGCATACCATGCTGTCTACAAACAAAGTGTCACATCCTCTGCCTAAGTACCTACTTACTGGAGATAAGACATAGCACGCATCTATGTGGCCTCAGTTTTATCTGTAAACTGTGGAGCTATTTTACTTCATGGCCTGATGAACAGTTTTGTGGATTATAAACTTTTTTCCATAAAGTTGTATTTCTGATCAGTGGTTCCTTAATATGGTTGTAATACAATATAAGCTTGGTTGATTTTAGGTTGCACACTCATGGGAAACCTTTTTTTTTTCTCATTTCTTCCTTTTTTTTCTTTTTTTTTATTTTTATATTTTAATTTAGAGCATCAGTTATGTTTAAAAAAATACTACTTCTGCTATATGTTTTTTGATATTGATCATGCAAAACAAAAATTGCTTGTTTATTTCCAGAAGAAAAATGTATTTAGTGATTATTTTAGGTAGTGTAGCTTTCATCTGTGTGTAAATTATTTCATATAGGGAGAGTTATAATCTTGTACCTATTGTTCTTATTGAAAACAAATATTGGATGTGCATTTCTGTGAAGTAATTACAGCATTTCTAGTTTTATTTTGAAACATTCACCAGTCTACATACTATGGCACTATCTAACATTAAAAATGTTACAGGTCTGCTTACCCTTCAGACAGCGATCCTCTCTCTCCAGATACTCTTAAACAACAGCAAGTGGTGTTGTTTGTATAAAGCTTAGTGGAAATTTTTTTTAAACTAACTTCTGTGGTGCCCTGTTGGCATTAACACTACCATTGTACCCTGCTGTATAATAAGCATTCTTACACATTTATCACATGTTGATAAAATGTTAGCCCTTAACCACTTTTTATATGTTTTAAATTTTTGAAATTCAAGTGTAACTTCCATAACATACAATAAACACTAGACTGTATTATCTGTAGGTGAATTATTTTTAATATAAATGTTATCCTAGTATTTTAAGCTTAAACTGTGCTGTTGTGCATTGATTTACATCTCACAGTTCATTAAATATCAATCCTTAGAGCTTTGATGTGAAGACTTCTTTCAATCCTTCACCTTCTGGCTTCTGTGATAGTGAATCTTGTAAAAAGTTGGAAGAAGGAATTAAAAACCATGTAAAGAGTGTCAGGTTAGTGCCATTATCCTTTACATCTTGCTTTTAGAAAATAAAGCAAGAAAAGCATTTCTGTAGTACTTAGCACTGCCAGTTGTACCCACAGAAAAAGAAATGTATTGTGAAAGTATAAAACTCGAAATAATCATAAAACAGCAGAGTGTTGCTAAAACTCTAACCTAGGGCATTACTGAGGCAGCTGTATAATAGGCCTTTTTTTATCAGTTGTGCAAATTGGCATGCAGGGTAGCAGGGGCTCATTTAGCTTGAAAGCTGACCAGATGGTTGTGCTCTGTAATCCACAGTGTATAAAAGCAGCGTGTTTCTCAGCAGGCTCTGGACATTGTATAGAGCCCCTGTTCTTGATGCAACTTCTGTGCATGCTGGTAACTTTTTCTATTATGAAAGAGCTGTTGTGTGCTCAGTTAACAATAGCTTCCTCTGTCCAGAGGAAAAAACTACTGGAATAAGATTGTCCTAAGCTAGTAAGACAGTATATTTATATTTATCCTAATTATGCGTTTTGTGTTATTACCACTGAACTGTTCTTAAATCTATAATTTAGCACCGTAATGAAGAAGTTTGTTCATAATATAGAAGTTAAGTTGACCAGGAGGTTTGAGAGTTCTATAATACTTAAAATTTAATACGTTAAAATGTCTTGACTTTAATTATCATTAAGATTTAATTAAGCTTTTGATTGTAATGTAGCCTTTTGTGGAAAAATAATGCCTGTTTTTAAGACTGACTCTTGAAAAACTCAATGTTTAAGAAATAACTTAGTTTGTGTCTTTCATCTTTTTAAGTATGAAGCAGCTGTGTTTGGCTGTTCACCTGGGATCCCTGCCAGCTCTCCTCTCTCTGAGGTGTTACTGAAGTAGGCCTAGGTACCAGGTGCTTTCTGACAGATAACAAGTGCAGTGTCCCTGCTGGGAGCTACTTCTGACACAGATTAGATTTAGCCATGACCCTTTTAGACTCTACAATTTCTGTGGGAGCCCTTACAAGCCTGTGCTGTCCAGCAGTAATGCAGATCATTCCACCTGAACTACCTTTCCTGCAAGAACTCAGCAAGCTCAGAACCAAAGCAAAGAAGGGGACAACTGGGGCAGAATTAAGTGGACTTACCCATGTTTTGGGCGCGTGTTGTCCTTGCTTACTGTAATTCTATTATTTTTTGTTTCAGTTGAGCTCCCACAAAGCTGTTTAGGGTTTGGCCTGCTTGTGGAATGCAGAGCAGAGCACATCAAGTACACCTCAAGGCAGTCTGAGTCCGTGCACTACACAAATGAGCCTGTTGAACAAGTTTGTTTGGGGAAGAAGGTAGAGGAGTTGTTCCTCTGGAGCTGACACACCGTGTCAACCACCTGGTAAGCTCAGCTGTTGGCCTTGTAAGCTAGAACATGTTGACATTTTAGCTAGAATGTAGGAAGTTCCACCTCAACATGAGGAGAAACTGGAGCACTGGAAGGTGAGGATGGCAGAGGGTGAGGATGACAGAGCAGTGTCACAAGAACTTCCACCTCAAGGTGAGGACAAACTCATGGTGAGGTTGTGGGAGCACTGGAACAGGCTGTCTGGAGAGGCTGTGGAGTCTCCTTCCCTGGAGACTTTCAAAACTTTCAAAAAAACAGGATGCATTCCTGTGTGGCCTGTCCTAGGTGATCCTGCTTTGCCAGGGGGCTTGGACTAGATGAGCTCTAGAGGTCCTTTCCAACCCCTAACATTCTATAATTCTGTGATCATACATTGAGGCATCTCGGGTGGCTTTTCATGCCATTTTTCCAGTAGTGTTTATAATTCCTCAGACATAAAGCACAAATAGCTGAGCTGGTCGCATAAGGAGCCAGTGTGGATCAAATGTCTGATCTGCAGGAGAGGACAATCTTCTCCTCATGGAAGAACAGTGTCCTGTTGCTGCCCAGAAAACTTTTTATAATTTAAAGAGACATATCCATCAGGACGGAAGATTACCATTGAAAGCAAAGGCCACTGTTAAGCCTTTTATGCTCCAGTGACTTGTTTTCTAGATTCAAAAAGGAATTGGTAGCCAAACTGACACTTGGATTATTCTGGTTTTGCTGCAGTGGGAAATGGCATTCTCCCCAGAGAATTTAATCTTGAAATGAGGCTGGTGTTTTGAGGAAAGGTAATGAGCCCTGTTCAGCAGGTCACCATGGGCTTGGATAGCTTTGGAGCTTATTCATTCCAGATTCAAGGATCCTCAACTATAAGTAAAGATGTTTTGCATCTAAATTATTTCTTCCAAAAGTTTCCCTGGCCCTGGGATTCAGCATTGTGATTCATTCTGAAGAGTGAATTCAAAGTTACTTGCTGGTAGCTTAGAAACTCAGTGAGTTCAGGTATTCCTGAAGTAATGCTGCAGCACATTTTTGGTGAATCACTTTGTCACACTGAGCCAAACTCAAAGCTTAGTTTATAGGTGTAGATAATTATCCTCTTGAGTAAATAAAACGTTTTTTTGGATACAGGCTTCAAAATATTTTGATATTCAAAATCAAGCATCTCCATAATATATTTTGGGTACTGTAGAAGTAATTTATTGTAGTTGTATTCACTCTTAAATCTGTGTGATAAATTAAGGGCTGAATGAATACAGAGAAACTGCTTTCATCTTACTCCTTGTGGCAGGCCTTGAAACACTGACATGGCTGTGCATGACAGCGTTGAAATGACATTTGATTGAGTTTCATGGACAGGGGCAATTGTTTCCAGTGTTGTCAAATAACTAGTTTCCAAATACACTACAGCTCTGCCTGGTTTTTAAGAACACTTTCTGAATCACTTTTGTGATCAAGGAAAATCTTCCCCAAAATGACAAGAGTTTTTGACTTGAATTGACTGCTCCTTGTATGCTTCTGCTATTGGACATGCTACAGAGTCTGTAAATATTTATACTAACACATAACAAAATCAAAATAGCCCCTTGACCCATGGCCAAAACCATACCTAATTTGCTATTAGTCATGCTGTTCCTAGGACTACAGGTCACAGTGACCTGCTCCCTGGATACTGTGTCAGCATGGCTCACACAATTCATCAATAGAAAATGTTGGTACTAAAATCCAAATGAAAAGCATATGTTGAGCTTAGGGTAAAGTAAGGGGATTTGAATTGTTTCTTATGTAGACTTTCAGGCTATTGCCTTGTTTGTGGTAATAATAATCTTTTAAAAGTGCCTTCTCACAAGTAGGTAAATCATAAACTCTACTGACAGCTGTGGGAGTAGATGTAAGGTGCAAAACTATGACAGCTGCATGTTTTAAACCCTGATGTTAGGAAATCCAGTTCACTGTCCATTAACAACATAACTCCATATCTTCTTAGCATCTTCAGGCTGTTACCAGAAGGTGGTGAAGGTTGCCCCTGTGCTCTTGTCATTGGCCTTGGAGTTTGGCTTTATTTGAGGTAAACTCAATGGGCAGCCAGTGCAGAGAACAGATTTGTGCTTGGCAAGAGTGGAATTATTTCTAAATAGAAATGAATTGATAAGCTTTTTTATAAGCGTAAGGACACAGTAGAAACAACCATGAAACTATTCCTTGCGTAGGCATACAAAGGAATGAGAAAACTAGGAATGTTCTATATATTATGCTTATGCTAATTATGGTCATACAGAAGTGAAAAGGCAGATAGCAGAGCTGAAGGTAGTTGTTGGCAAAGACTCAGTGACTGAATCCATGGTGTAACTCTTACTTGATGGGTTGGTTGTATCTGACAGACTTAAGCATTGCAGTTAAAAATTTCAGCTGAGGTGTCATCTGTTCCACTCTGTACATGAGGCAAACTCATCCAGCTTTGGAGTAATTTGTAAATAAGGATGCCTTAAAGTGTAAAACTTGGAAGGCATCAAAGTATGAACATGTGTTTGTCAAGAAAATATCAGAAGAACTGGGTAGGAAGTTCTCTGATGCCTGTTACAGTGAAACCCTAAATATGGTCTCTGCTATTTGGATTTAGTTCCATTTACATCTTTCAAGTGGAAGGTGTCAGGAATATTGTTTAATGTTACATCAAGATAGGTAAGGGAAAGAATTAATCTCAGTAGTTTATTGTTCTGAATTAACAGAAGTACTTCAAAGGGCCAAGAAGCAGCTGAGGAAATGTGCTGAGCCTGTGACACTTGCTTCAGAGGTAATGCTATTGGGGAAACAATTGCATCACTTTTCCAAATTATTTTTGTTTGAATGCCAGGAGAATATGAACTTTTTTTCTAATAAAAGTTCAGTGGGAAACCATAGTGACAAGCCAGAAATAATGTATTTGAATATTATCTTACAATACTAATTGTTTGCTGGTTAATCTGTGGTGGCACAGGCCCACAGTGTTAAAAGTGCTTACGATCGTTTTCTAAGAGATGTGTGGATAGAATCAAGAGTTATATTTGGTTTTAAATACATCTCTTCAGCTGGTGGAGGAGATGGATATTTTCCCCAGGGCTTTTGTTGGCTGAGCTGACATTCAGCACAGCTTCAACAGGTATTAGATGCCTTTCCAGAAGGATCCTGGAGCCTTTCAAACCAACATCATCTTGGAGCTTCTCAGAACCCCAGTTGCTGTCGGAAGATCCAAGCAGGGGGGAAAAAAAAAAAAAAAAAAAAAAGAGAGAGAGAGAGAAGCACCCTGTCAGTACTGTAATTTTGCATGTTGGTGATGGGGACAGAGAACAACCAGCAATAACCACCAGGGACCACTTAAAAACCACCATACAGAGGCACTGGAGCAGAGGTGCAAAGCAGGTGAAAACCCTGCTGCCTTCTCCCTAAGGAAAGCTGCTGATAGAAGATGTCTTATTGCAAAATGTAATTTTTCAAACTTACATTCTAATAATTCTAGCATGGTGACTGATAGCCCTGCGAGCAGGGGCAGGCCTGTCAGGTATTTGATAAGTCCTTAGTGAGCAGGGAAACCATGCAAGCTAAGTCACAAAACCTTGTGAGCTATACTGCTAAAAAAGGATTTGTGTTTCCAATTTTAGTTAGCAAGCCCTGTGGCTTTGGGGAGAGGAAAAAAGCATTGTTCTAGTCTTTAAATTGGAGGGTAGGGGGCAAATAAACCCTAGCCTGAAGAAAGCTTGTTGGGAGGTGAGTCTTATGGATCGGGTGAAAAATGCTAGGGGAGAGACAGCAAAATGGCCACACTTCAAACCTATAAATATTTTTCTGGGAAAATGCCACTAGCTTTTTCCCATAGAGTTAGTTGAGCTATGGAAATTGTTGAGTAGAGAAGTAAAGCAGCTTTAAAATATTTAGTTCTCAACACTGTCATCCCATAACCTTTTAAAATTTCTATTTATTTATTTATTCATTAAAATTGGTTTTTTGTATCATCAGGAAACTGTAGGATGATGAACATATTAGTGATTTTTATTCTGCCACAGCTGGAGTGTGTGTGGAATTAAGAACTGTGATCTGAAAGTCTCGCATTTCCCAAAGTATGCCTCAAATTTCTTTATTTGGGGGGAGAATAGCTTTAGTATGATCTAGTGTGTATTTTGAAGTGAAAGTAAATCACTTGGCATACTGAACTGCTGCAAAGGGCTGGAAGACCTGGCAAGGAAAGAAAAGGTTCTGCAGAAAAATAAGATTTTCAAAGAGTCCCACTTACCTTGGGCTAGATTATGGATTACATTACAGTGTAATGGATTTACACTTAAATATTTAGCATTGTGCTATTTGTGCTTATAGACCACCAGCTATTCCTTACCTTTGTGGTGCTTTCTACACCTATTTTCTGCTCGATTTCGCTACCTCTTGCAGAAGTAAAATAAGGTGGCAAAAACTGAACACCCTCACAGTCACAGCACCAGCTGCAGCCTTAGCAGGCTTTTCAATAAACCATAAATGGGGAAAAAAAAAACCAATAGAGTTTGTGAAGTTAAAAATAAGCATCATGCTCTGGAAAGCATCATCAGCTGTGCATGCTCCCTGCTGTAAGGGGAGGGTGTAGTAAGTGTGGAGCAAGGGTGTGGGTGAGGTGGTGTATGTAAGGCAGCTGGGAATCCTCACCTGCAAGAGTTAAAAGCTTCTGTGTGCTTCGGTGCTTAACCTGGAATTGTTTTTACAGGATTTGATTTCCTAGTTTTCTGGAGCATCTGCTGTTCGTGTGGCCTGCAGGTGTGGTAGTAAAAGCCCACGTTTCTTTTCCTAAGGGTGCTGAGGTCCCCACACAGAGCCCTTTGTGATGCCACTGGTACTTGCTAAAAACACACACAAAAATGTACATTAACTGCGTTGGTTTCTATTTATAGGGAATACTTGATCCTAGGGCACGTCAAACCCAATCAGCTCCCACTGAAATCAGGGCTGAGCCTGATTTTCATCACCTGGCATTATTGGGCTCTTACTGTAAAACTCAGCTCTTTGTGCAGGGCTGATTTTCAGGCAGGGCTGTGGTTTGGTACTTAATACTGCTGGGCCCTGCTCATAAATCTGGGTAAGCAGGAGCAGAGGCAGGCTCGGGCTGTGCAACCCGAGAGGCTGTAAATCTGAAATACTAAAGTTACCCTTTAACAAAATTAAATTCTAAGTGGTTCTGGCCTTTAATATGAACATCTCAAATTATTTCTGGAGGGGCCAGGCTAGAGATGCTGTGTAATGTAAATGGCATTGCTGAGCTTTGCAGGGTTTCTTGCCTTAAATGTTCCATCTGGAGGTGATTATAACTGGGAAAGGATTCTGTTGTGTCTCTAGGATGGTTTACGGTAGGAGGGAAGGATGGATTTTTCACTGCACGGTCACCCTAATGGTGTAGAGCAATTCCACACACTAGAATAATGACCTGAATGCATATTTCAATTGAGCATCTGTACATAATACTATCACAGAGGCTATCTCTCGTTCATAAATACTTGAGCAAGTGGTTAAAATAAAATAAAATTGTATGGTGGGAAGCGAAGCAGCCGAGCATCCTCCCCAGTGTCCCTTCCAGTGCAGCCCCAGAGCAAGAACTTCCTTTAGGACAACACTTACAACCAATACAGATATGTGGCTGTAGGTAGCTGTACCATCTTTGCACTTTGTACAGACAATTGCTGTATTAATGCAGACCCATGAGCAACAATGAAAATGAAGCTACTTAGTTCCAAAGTGTAGGAAAAGGCATGCGTAGTCCAGGAGCCCCAGTAGTGTCCAGCCAACTCTGCTTCAGGTGTGTGACCATCTCAGCTCCATTTTGCTGTGATCTTAATATTTTCTCCAATGTAAATTCATTCTGCAAGTATTCAGACAAATGTGGTAGTCATACAAGTACTCACAGTACTGTTACCTAAAGGGGAACCATTGTGGAGCTGGGGACAAGATTCCTGTTGTCAGTGCCTCTGGAAAGTAGGTTCTTCACACGTTTCTTAGCTTTAAGTACCTGCCTGATGCTTTTGCCTTGTTTTCCTGTATGCTGGTGGTGAACTTGCATGACTGTGAAAACATGCAAGTATGTTCATATGAATTCTTCCATAGGAACAGAGAGCTGTACTTATGGTGTTGGATCAGAAGTTCTGCTTTTCTGTATTCTGAAATGAAAAAACATTGTTCTGAATGTGATCACAGGCTTTAGGCAATCTGCTTACAAAGAAAAGAGCATGGCAGTGGACATGGTGTTTAGATGGTTTTAAAAATGTTGAACAATAAAAAGCTCTTCAGCATTATTTCTGAATTTTGTGCAGTGGTCACGAATCTGAGCAGCTACAGGTTATGGATAGAGAGCATTTGTTGGCTCTGAATGTAAGATGTGCTCACCCAGAGAAAAAGATGGAAGCTCCACCCATTGCTTGTGAAACCAAGGGGTGAGGAAAGTTGTGGATGTAATTCCACTTAGCAAGACACAGGAGCATTTCTCTTCTCACTGGCATCTCTTGTGCTCAGCTTTGCACACCCCATCCACTCTCGTGCTTAAAACATGCTGGGAGGACTGTTGGAGGAGGACTGCAAAGACACCTCAGGAGGTTCAGCTTTTTGTATTGTGCTGTGAAATCCAAAAAGTCTTGTGTGTGGCTGAGTGCTTTGAGAAGCTCCTACCACTGGCAACAACTCTGGCTGTGCTTTTCTGCAGGAACACCAACACAAGGTCCAGCAGCCGGGTGGGAAATAGGGCTTGCAGGTGCAAACTTTGAGCTGAAGAAGCTGTGAGCCCTGACCTGGCCACGAAACTTAAGGAAAGTCCCAAGCAGCAAACAAATTCACCCTGCAAAACGAGACTCCTGTGGGAGATGTTCTCAAGTGGGTGGCCAAGCTGAAAGCCTGAATGCCTACAAAAGGCAATATTAAGCAGAATCACTGTTGGCATAATTTTTTCTTTGAAATGTGTCTTAACTGGGCTTCTTGCTGTTGAAGATAAAGTTTCTAGCTGTACTGTTAATTTTACCTGTAGCACAGGATGCAAAGCACTGGGCAAATAGGTTTATTTTGCTGAGATTTTGAGAGGGCAGGTTATGCGAGTAAGCGCTAATATGAAAAAATTTATTCTATGTCATGCAGGCCACAAGAGAGTTAATAATGAGCTGTCTAATAAAATCAGCCCCCAAAATTACAAGTCTGAAAGAGACAGCATTAAAAGGACCTTTTCTTCTTCCAAATCATCCATGAAGAGGCTTGAAAGATTATTAAAATAAGTTAATATTCCCCTGTGTTTTGTTTACCTGAGGGAGCTGAAACAAGACCCTGGCTGGAGCAGGAAATGTACAATAAATCCCATTTTTATGACTCTCTAAGTCAATGATTTTATGGTTTTAGTAACAGCTGTGTAAGAAGTATTTTAGGTTTTTGGGTTTGGTGAGTATCTCAGTTGTTTTCGGTTTGTGGTTTTATGTTTGTTTTTTTAAGGCAGTGTATATAAGCAAATTAAATTGCATGTAATCCAAGATTGCTATAGAAAGGTTCAGGAAAGCAAAAACCTGCTCCAAACAAGTATTTTTATTTCTGCTAGTTTCCTTTTTGAGAACAGCCTGAATAGCTGTGGTCAAACTTGTTCTTTTTTTTTTTTTTTCAGTTGGAATGGGCAGGAGCAGAGGATAAAACATAGTAACTGGTTTATAAAGAGCAGCTCCCTGGTCACAGGGGCAGCCTGAACCAGTAAGATGGGAAGCACAAGAGGAGTTTGTGTCCTCTTGGAACATGGCCACAGGCTGCTGGTCTGCAGGATCTGGCAGAAGATGCAGACTGAAAGAGAAAAGGTGACTTGTAATCGTGTCACCTACAGCTTAGAGCCTAATGACCCAGTGGTGTCAGTGGGGTTTATGGTACCTAAAATACAGATGTGCCATGAAACACATTCATGTGTGTTGCCCTTCAGTGTCAGGGTGGTTGTTAGAGACTGGTTCTGCATTTTTCCTCATCTTTGCTCTGGTTTTCCCTTTCTGAATTTGTTTTCCCTTTCTGAATTTCACCTCATCCTTGTTCATTTTAGACAGGTACTTCTCAACAGGTTGTAATGGACAACAGTTATATACATACAGAATATCTATTTAATATCATTCCTTGCAGAAATGTAAATACAAATTTGTTGATCTGCTGAACTCAAGCCAGAGTAGATTCTCTCTCTTGTCCTCCCTGTGCCTCTTGTGGCCCATGACCACCCCCTGGTTCACAAAGGTAAGATGCTGGGATATATATTTGGGGATGTTTTGGATACCTAAAGGGAGACCATAGCACTTGGGGTCAGAACTGATGCTAACAAATGCACTCAAGGAGTGTCTGGACTACTGTTCATTTTGGCCCAACCCAAATGTGTTTCTTACTGTAGCAGAGAAGGCTTTGAATTTCAAATTAATTTTTTTGTAAGGTAATATTTCGATACAGCAATGTAGTTCTTCCCTCTTGAAGCATGCACATTTCTATATTTTAAGCCCATGAAGCCTTGCTAGCATACAGTTCTAACAGCTGAGCTGCATCTCAGAAAGCCAGCTCTTGCTTCTTAAGCCAGAGGGGGGGAAAGATAGACACTTTGAGGGGAAAAACAAAACAAAACAACAACAAACAAATAAAAGCAACAACAAAGGAATAAATGATTGCCAGGCATCTGGAAGCAGTTCTGTACTCTGCTTCCTTTTGGAGAAGGGTGCAAGAACAAAGCCCTCAATCTCTTTTCATGTTCTCTTCATCCCTCCTTATTCTGTCACATTTCTGTACCTAAATGAAGTCCCTTGGCCACCCCCAGCAGTGAGGGTTATGCAGCCACCTCCCACCAAAACCCATCCTTGTGGCACCACAAGACCACAGAATTATTTTTTAAATGGGGTTATAGATGAGTAAACAAGGGCAGCTCGGCCCCAGGCTGTGTGTTGCACTGTTGTGGGTTACCATGATTCTTGTGGGGTGTAGGAACAATAATAAACATTTTCTGTAATTTCTGTATGAGCTACTCCAGAGGCAAATCCTTGCTTCAGGTTTCAGCCCCACTGGGGACTTGTTTATGCAAGGAAATTACTTTTTGTGCTACTTTGTGTGACTGTGGGGCTGTAGTGTTATTCTTTAAATTTCTAGGTCTTTACCAACCCCTCAAAGCCCTCCAGGAAACTCGTAGGCAGGCAGTGCTGATCCCAGCCCATTGCCTGGGTATGCTTTCTGTAAGAAATTCCTGCTAGTCATACATGAGCTGATATAATGGTAATACAGCAACTTGTCTAACCCCTTTTGGAGCTGTACAAGATCAGGAATTCAGTTATTATTGTCACCACCCACCTCCAAAGGTCTACCAGTGCCCTTGTTGATGCAAACTTCAGAAAGAGATTGTTTGTTTCCTAAAACTTAAGAAGATGGTGGGACAGAAGGGGATGAAATGCCCACGGGTGGTGTGATGGCAAAGTAAAGTAAAATTTATTTTTTTTTTTCCCCAAAGTAAAATCCACTTTCCTGCTGGACCTTTCTGACTGTATGTGAGCTTTGGGTGGAGATGTGTGAAGCCTTTGTGGGGTCACCTGGAAAATGTGCACCCTTGGGGCTGCGTGGTGTGAGGACTGGGGAATGGTGAGCAAATCTCTGCCCCTCTCCCTGCCCAGTTTTCTCCCTCTGAAAAATAAGGGTTTGACCTCTCTGATACAGAGATACGGTGAGACTGGTGGCAAATTCTAGATAGGGCAGCACTTGCTTTGCTCAGCTAACCTATGAACTCAATACACCTCATTTTAAGTATGTACACATATTTTAGTTTCAATTAGCAGCTTTGGTGTTTTGCAACCACTGCATGTGAAAACAGAGAGGAGGTTGTTACTTTGCTCTTTTCCTGCAGCCATTTTATTTTCCCTCTAGCATAATCTCTCCCCGTGGAGGCCAAAGCACTGCAACTGCACTTTTACAGCATGAAACCACAGTCCTTCTCTTTGCTGTCTCCTCAGCTGCTTTATCACCTGTTTAAAAAGGTGTTGGGACCAGCTACAGTGCTTCTGTATAACAAAAAATACCCCAACAGCCATCGGGGCATAGATCCTTGTTTAAAATGACAATGTTTTGGGTCAGTAACCAGATTGCTTTTGCCGAGTTTCAGCTAGAGGTGAATTTTTGCCAGCAGGTGTTAGCAGATTTATGCTGGAAACACTGCAGGGCAATAAAGGCTCCCAGCCCCCCCATCCTGCTGGCAGCCAACCCTGGGTGCTGGAGCAGGCAGCCTCCCCCCATGCAGGAGCTGAGCAGGACTGTGAGTGATGCTGCCAAATAGAAGCAGGGGAGGCACCTTCACACTGATGTCAGGAGATTTCAAGCAAGATCTCACGGGAATGTCTACTAGTGTTTGTGAGTCTGTGGGGATGACAGCATTTCCTGTGCTGGGAGAGTATTTGCAGTAATTTTACTGTTTAAAAAAGAAATGCAAGGTCATCTTGTTTAGATCATGACTCAGGGTTAAAACCCGAAATGTATTTAATTAATAGCCTTATAACACGAATTCAGTGCTACTCAATGCTACTGATTTTTTTTTAATTGCTAAGCTTAGGAAATTTTTTTTAAAACCGTTCTGTGTAATTATCAATTCTAAAACAGATTTGAGGTGATCGGAAAAATTATTCCCTGAAATAAAATACAAAGATTAGAAAATTTAATGTTGAAGGGGAAAAATATGAACAAGAGTTCTTTCATGTCACTGGTTCCTTGGCATTGCTCTGGCCCATCTCACGCGGTTCTGATACCGGGTGTGCACCACTCCCCCATCCATCATTGCTGCCAGGTAAGGTTGTGCAGACAAAGCCAATGTATTCAGTTTCCATCTAGTTGGGTGAGGTTGCTATTACACCACATGCCTTATAAACACGTGGTTTATGCTACAAGAGGCAATTCAAGCCTCAGACTTTGCTATGACTGAATTTGGGAAGCCAAGAGGGTGAGTTGGATCTCTTCTTTATTCCTTCTGCAGATGAAGGAGCTCCCCTTTGCCTACCCTCATAGCTATTTTGTAAGCTTGGATGCAGGCTCAGGGCCATGGACAGCCTTACAGATGGCCCCAAGCCTGTCAGGTGTGCACACATGTATGGATGTTTCTACCCATCTCTCAGTCCCAAAGTTTCATGGAATCATAGAGTAGTTTGAGTTGGAAAGAACCTTCCAAGGTCATTTAGCCCAATTCCCTTGTAGTAAGCAGGGACATCTGCAACTATATCAGGCTGCCTAGATCCCCATCCAACCTGGACTTCACTGTTGGGGGGCATCTACCACCTCTCTGGGCAACCTGTTCCAGTGTTTCACCACCCTCATCATAAAAATTTCCTTTCTTATATCTAGTATAAGTCTACCCTCTTTTAGTTTAAACTCATTACGCCTTGTCCTATTGCAACAGGGCATGCTCAGGTTTGTTTTGTGTCTTATAATCCCTCTCAGTACTGGAGAGTTGCTATAAGTTCTCCATGGAGCCTTCTCTTCTCCAGGCTGAGCAACCCCAGTGCTCTCAGAATCACAGAATCATTAAGTTTTGAAAAGACCCCTAAGGTCATCAAGTCCAGCTGTCAACCCAGCACCACCACGCCAACTACACCATCTCCTGCAGTTCTACATCTACATGTTTTTTTCAACATCGTCAGGGATGGTGGCTCCACCGCTTCCCTGGCCAGCTCCATGTTTGCTGGGTGAGTGCCTTCACCTGAGCCAACAGTTTTGCAGCTGAGTTAAAGGGATCAAGGCTTCATCTGCAATTTTAAAAGTTTAAAAATGCCAAGAAAGCCTTTCCAGGACTCACACCTTGAGTTTTGGAGTCTGTATCTGTGGTTGCTTTCCTGAGCACTGGCCTCTGGTGGGTGTGTTGCTACTCATGGGTTTGATTTAAGGTAAGGAACTGAGGCGATAAACTCGTGAATACCACAGCAAAGCTCAACCCAAGCACATGTTCAAGGAGAACATTGTAAATTTAGTCAGTAAACGGGAGCTTGCTCTTTTTTCCAGACCAAGACCACCTCTTCTCCTCCCATTGCTCTGCGAACTACCCAAACACCCACGCATGACGGAAAGACTTTTCTGAAATAGTTTATTTTTCTGCTCGCTTGTTTGTTTGTTTGTTGACAGAAACACAGCACCAACCACTCCTCTCCCCTCAGCCTGGGACCCGCCTTTCTCCTCGTCCCGGCGTGAGGGAAAAGGCGGGCTCGGGCCTGAGGGGAGAGGCGGGCCCCGTCCCGCCCGGCCGCGGGAGGTGCGGAGGGGGACGCTCGTCGGGGCGGGGCCCCTTCGGCACCGCGGCCACCACCGCCGCCGCCGCCCCCCGCGCCGAGGTCTGCCCGTTCGGTTCCCCCGCCGGCCCCCGCCTCGGTTCGTCGGGGCGGGTGGTGTCCGGCGGTATGTGGCGGGGGTTGGCGGTCTTAGCCCTGGCCGGGCTTCTGGTGCTGGGGAGGGCGCCGGCGGGGCGGTCGGCGGCCTGCGAGCCGGTGCGCATCCCGCTGTGTAAGCCGCTGCCTTGGAACATGACCAAGATGCCCAACCACCTGCACCACAGCACGCAGGCCAACGCCGTGCTGGCCATGGAGCAGTTCGAGGGGTTGCTGGGCACCAACTGCAGCCGCGACCTCCTCTTCTTCCTCTGCGCCATGTACGCCCCGATCTGCACCATCGACTTCCAGCATGAGCCCATCAAACCCTGCAAGTCCGTCTGCGAGAGGGCCCGCGCCGGCTGCGAGCCCGTCCTCATCCGCTACCGCCACGCCTGGCCCGAGAGCCTGGCCTGCGACGAGCTGCCGCTCTACGACCGCGGCGTCTGCATCTCCCCCGAGGCCATTGTCACCGCCGAGGGCACCGGTGAGTCTGCGGGGACGGGGACGCTGAGGGACAGGGGCGGGACACGGAGCCGCTCGGCGCTGCCCGCCCAGACGGACAATGGGCGCCAAGGGCGGGGAGGGGGAGCCGGCCCCGGGGAGCCCTGCCTTCGCTTTGCTCCGCTCCTCCAGGCTTCTCTCTGAGCCTCTTTGCTTTCTCTCCGCTCTTCTTCCCGCTGCTCTTTTCTCCTCCTGGTAACAGCCGCACCGCTGATGGAAAAGTTTCGCGGTGGGGAAAGGAGAGCGTGTGGCAAAGTGACAGCCCCGCCGCCGTGCTGAAAGTGTGGGAGCGACAACCCTTACTTTTCATAGAATCATAGAATTGGCTGGGTTGGAAGGGACCTCAGAGATCATCAAGTCCAACCCTTGATCCACTACCCCTGTGGTTCCCAGCCCATGGCACTGAGTGCCACATCCAGGCTCTTTTTAAATATCTCCAGGGATGGAGAATCCACTACTTCCCTGGGCAGCCCATTCCAATGTCTGATCACCCTCTCTGTAACGAAATTCTTTCTAATGTCCAACCTAAACTTCCCCTGGCACAACTTAAGTCCATGCCCTCTTGTCTTGTTGAAAGTTGCCTGGGAAAAGAGCCCAACCCCCCCCTGGCTCCAGCCTCCTTTCAGGGAGTTGTAGAGAGCGATGAGGTCTCCCCTGAGCCTCCTCTTCTCCAGGCTGAACACCCCCAGCTCCCTCAGCCTCTCCTCACAGGACTTGTGCTGGATCCCTTCCCCAGCCTGGTTGCCCTCCTTTGGACCTGCTCCAGGACCTCAATCTCCTTCCTGAACTGAGGGGCCCAGAACTGGACACAGGACTCGAGCTGTGGCCTCACCAGGGCTGAGTTTTTTCACCTAAACGGGACGCGTTTTACCCCGCTTTGGTATTATTTTTGTCTACACCTTTTGTTGTCCTGCTTTGGCCCTTCGTCGGCAGAGGCTGCCAGCTCAGGGGTGCCACCAGAGGTGCTCGGGTTCGTCCCCTCTCTTTGCTGCCCGCTCTCCCCAGCGGGGGCTGCTCCCCTCCCACCAAAGCCATCGCACCTCTGGGCACAGCCAGGGAGTCTCTTTTGGGGTGAGAGCTGCGCCCAAAGGAGCCCTGAGCTGTGGGCTTCCGAGCCTCCTTCCACGCTAGTGGTGGTGCGAGGACAAAGCAAAACTCATCTGTGTGGTTGGCACTGAGGTCCCCTGTCAGGTCCCTGTGATAAGGGGTCACTGTAGCAGAGGTGCAGCCTTCCACTGCGTTTTGTCCCTGGCATCCCTGAGCGAGCAAAAGGCTGCCTGCAGCACTGGGGCAGCTCCAGCACAGCTGTACCTGACACCCAGGGCTTCCAAGGGGCCATTGGAGCCCCTCAGCTTTCTCACTGACTTTCATTTCACTGGTTGCACTCTCTGTGGTCCAGCAGACCACAGCAACTGGTACTGGGTGTCTGGCTGCTGTCCCAGGGTGGCAGGAGCATCTCTGCGTGGTCAGGTGGAGATTTGTGACCACTGTGGCCATCCCGAAGCTGTAAAGCTGCCATTGCTCAGGGTCCCTGCTCTGTTACAGCTGTGTGCTCCTGTCACAGCTGCCTTAGGGCTGGAAGAGTTAGAAGGACAATAGCTCCAGGGTGGCAAGACAACCACCACAGAAATAGTAAATTGGAGGAACTATTGAATAGGATATGAAGCGAAGCCAGTTGGTGGTTATGGACAAATGAGGCTTGAGCTTTTTAAAATGACCACAGCTCCTGTCTCTCTTGAAGAAAGCATTTTCTGGTAGGGGAAAGTTGCATTGTTAGTGAGTCTGCCAGACCACTCCATCCCAGGAGCTGGGTAGGGAAGCAGCTGGGAAGTGTGGGAGGCTGAGGCAGGGCTGCACCGAGGCACCCTGCAGCCTGGTTGTGCTGCCATCCAGCACCTTTGGTGCCTGCAGTGGCAACACCAGGCTGTGGCATCTCACTGATGGGCAGCAGATCCTACTTCTCCTTTCTCCCCCAGCAGTACCTTGTGAATGAAAGTTTTGGGTTTTTTTTTTCATGCTATATTTTCATTCTCCCCCAGCAGTACCTTGTGAATGAAAGTTTTGGGTTTTTTTTTTTCATGCTCAGCACAGTACTTGACTGTGCTTCTGTCCCCTTACCAGATCCTTTATGTATTCCCCTGTCAGCATGGCCAAACACTGTCATATCTGTCTTCTCCTAACAAAATCTTATGCTTCACTTTCCCGACCATGGCCCCCCAGCCCAGCTTTCCCAGGTGAGCTGCTCTTTCCACTCATCCCCACTTACTTGCAGGCAAGACTAACTCTGCTCCTTTTCTGACTCCACTGAGTTACCTTTTCCTCTTGAATCTCAACTCAGTGACCACAGCCTGACATCTCTAGCTGTTACTGCTATTTCTCCCTTACAATTATAATGACTCCCCTTGCCTGTCCATCTTCCCTCCCCTGCAGTTGTCACCAATACAAGAACAATCTGTTTTTTTGCCTCCAGATGCCTCACTTCCAGCTCTCTGGAGGCTGCAGATGTGCTGGGGTGGTTTGGGGCAGTGTGGGTTTGAACACCAAACGCCTTTCACCGCAGCATTGAGGTGCTTTCAAAACCACCTTAAAAATGGCTCCAAACTGAGGGAGGCTTGGCAGATCTGCAGCCATTTGAAATCTGCAGCATTCAAATCTGGAGGGAGGAAGTTTGGCTGAAATTGCCCCTGAGTTACCTATTTCTGAGGATCTCAGCAGTACAATAACCTCTTTGAGGGATTCCAGGGCTGGATCCATGAAAACTCTCTTTCAGTGAATGAGAACTTGATGACATTCTCATTTCTGGGCTGAAAATTTTGAACTGATGCATTATGCACCAGACTGAAAGAATCCTTCTTGAGGGAATAAAACTGCTCCTTTAGAAAGCAGAGCCAAGGATTCCTGTTCTAGGAAGAGGTAAGGTGAACACTTCCAAATTCAATTCTCCAAATAAAGGATTGCAGCCAAATAGAAGACACAAATAACCAACTGCCTAATGGTCACCATGTAGAATACCTTCTCTTATTTTATCTCCTAAGCGCTCTTGTGCTGTTTGCAAAATACATCTAATAGGGCAGTCAAAAATATAAAGCTATTTTTTTCACAGGCTTCTGATGTAGAAGAGGATTTTTTTCTTATTTTCTTATTCTTCAAAAGTGGAATTTTGATTATTCTTTAATTATTTTTTTCCTGCCTGCAAAGTAGCAGGATTTTCTTTTCTTCTTGAGGTCTGTGCATTATTACTGGTGAGGGTTTCTGCATTTGCCTAGTCCCTTCCATAAGGCAGCAACGTGAAGTATGATGTAGTCAGATATTTGTCTTTATCTGAGCAGGGACAGGGTGCTTTTTCTGTGTCTTTTCCAGTACTGGGCCATCCAGCTTTCAAAGTGCACAGTTCAGTTGGGTGCAGGGGCTGTTCTGACACTCTGGACACACTTTCTCCAAATTGAGTCACTTGCGAGAGGCTGTGGCAGGTTAACATCATGCTGGATAAAGCTTGTACAGACACTTGTGGAAATTCCCTTGTCACCATGAAAGTAACTGGTCTTGACTTTTGTTTCGGTGATGCCAAGCTGGAGATCATTTGAAGTTCACTTTTTCTCTTTGGCTGACATTGTAGTAAAAGATTAGATTTTTGTAGACTGTGGCTGTTGCAAAACGAGGAGGAACTGTTCTTGGTAAAATCTGAGACAAATCCTAATTTAGAAGCTCACTTTTGGTTATTGAGGCAATGGTTATGAGTCTTCCACAAATATATTCTAGGAGCTCCTTCTGTGTGCAGCGCAAGTGGTAAGGAAGATCTGGAGACCTCCTCTTTGCAGAAATGAGGCTGGTATTTGTGTCTTTATTTTCAGGATGAAAGCAGTTCTGCTGTCTGGTGTATGCAGGAGGTCCCATTCACATGCTCCAAATATTTCAGTCTCCTTGTGCACTCTCCCTCACATCTGTCAAGTTATCTGCTTCCTTCATTCAGGCTCCTGTCAAATCTTAATTCTGTGAGGCAGCATGAAGAGCAGATAGACAAAACCTGTCTTGGATCTAAAATTTCAATAGCAGGACCCATCTGTAATTTCACTCATTAATAAATGATGAGCCTGACCACAGTCTCTGGTGTTGGGATGCCGACTCAGAAAAGCACTTCAGGATGTGTTCTTGGCTGCTACTATCTAGCAGACTGTTTATGTATCAAGTGACATGTTTATTCCTGTTTTGAAGAGGGAACTGGCAATAAAACCAGAGCAGTATGAGGGGTACTGTGTGTATTGGAGGACAGATCTATTGGCTTCTCTGTCACCGTGTCTTGTTTAGGTTAAAAAAAAAAATAGCTTGAAGAAATGTTGGGTTGTTAATGATATGCTGGAGAAAAGGGAAGCAGCATCACAAGGCATTAACCACGTGTACTTAATGTCTGGACTGTTTTGGGTGAGTATTGTAAGATGGCTGAGTAGAACTCTGAATTTCTTAAAAAGAATACCACCTCTTAAGCATTAAAGAAAATTGAACATTATTCAAGCGATGGAGACCTATTTTCTTAACTCTTACATGAATCCAGGATTTCTCCATGTAGTCCAAGTCCTCTGTTATCTTCCTGGCTGCCTGGATGAGTTCACAGTGGCCTGGTCTGTGAATATGGCATTGTATACTTAAAGAAAAGCAAAAGAACCTTTTCCCATGCTTGTTTCTTGTATGTTATTAACTTCATTTCCAAAATGGTGGTTTCCAAACTCCAGATCAAGTTTATTCTGGCCTCAGACCTTTATAGTTCTGCAATAAGAGTTGAAATGCACAATGATGCCAGGGGAGTGTTTTGGACTGTTCTGAGGGTGGGCAGTCATGTCCAGATTGTCATTTGTACAGCTGAGATTTCTTTAGGTGTTTGCTCAAAACTTGGGAGCAACCTCAGTTCTCATTTAAAGAACAAAATCTTAGCTTCAAGTTGGAAAGAAGTCAGGAAAAGTAAATCAGGAAATTTAAACTTCATTAAGGATGGTAGCTAGACTGAGAACCCTAGATGGCTTTTACAATCTTAGCCTCAAGTCAAGACCCAGTGAAATGTCATCAGAACCTGTCAGGATTGTTGTGTGGAATAATTCATTGTGTGGAATAATTCATTGTGTGGAGCAGCCGTGTTGCCACGTTGACAGCTGCTCTGTGACTTGAGAGTGCCAGTGGTCTGCATTACATTTTTAACTAGGATCAATATTTCTCTTAAATTTGCTCATTTTTGCAGTTGGGTTAGCAAAGATCATCTCTGTATTAAGAGCTGAAGTAGATTGCAAAGTCTGAATTAGTGTTTTTTGGAGGGGTTTCTTGGTGGGACTCCCAGGTCTCTCCATCAGAAGGAAGTGTCCAAGCAGCAATCGCTTGCTGTGATTTTGTTCTTTGGGTCAGGGTGCTGGGAGTGGCCTCAATAATAGCTGGACCTTTAAGTGCTGTGACAATTAGGATCATGTCACTTCTGTCTCTTTCTCACCTTTTTTTTTTTTTTATTTTTTTTTTTTTTTAATTCAAACTGTGATATAAGTAAGATGCATGCTCAAAACTAAATTTAACTGAGTTGCTTCCTTTTCCTAAACCTACCATCCAGATTGGTGAGCCAGGCATTGTTTTGTACGCTACTATCCAAATGGCTTTTAATCTCCTATCCCTGACAGTGTTGTAGATTTTTTTATATAGCAAGCCTCTGAAAAGCAATTAATTAAAAGAACTTCTTGGAAAAATCAGTTTAGATTTTTTTTTTTTCCCCTACTCTTAAGGGTTGGACTTGATGATCTCTGAGGTCCCTTCCAACCCAGCCAATTCTATGATTCTATGAAAATGTAATTGGAAAACTTTGAATTGGAGCTCTGTATAATATTTTCCCCTGGGCAGTCCTGCTAATCATCACTGACAGGTATTTCTTTCAAAAAAGATTTTGTGTAGAGAAAACTTGGCAGAGAGGTCACCTCAGAAGAAAAGTGGAACCATATGAAGTAGTGTGTTTATTTTAATCGTTTTTTGGTTTTGTTTCTTTCTTTATGTCTGGATTACAACCGGAGGTCCCAGCAGTGTGTGAACCAGTCTGATGGAGGGATATCTCTGCTCCTTAGACTGCTGGGTTAGGGGACTGGAGTTTGTGTTTCCTCATGCCCACCTCAGATCTTGCAGGTGGCTGGTGGTAGGGTTGGCCCAAACTTATCCCCATGGCTTCCCCAGTGGCTGAGAAGGGACCAGGTGACACAGGCTTGTCTAGGGGAGGGTCAGGGGCATGGAAAGCCTTTCCCAAGATGTGTCCTACAGTGGTGGAGGTCTCCGGTCCTCTCCATCAGCAGAAACTGCTGGGCTGATACCAATGGGATGAGGTTCAACACGGCCAAGTGCCGGGTCCTGCACTTTGGCCACAACAACCCCATGGGGAGCTCCAGGCTGGGCACAGAGTGGCTGAGAGCAGCCAGGCAGAGAGGGACCTGGGAGTCTGGATTGACAGGAAGCTGAACAGGAGCCAGCAGTGTGCCCAGGTGGCCAAGAAGGCCAATGGCATCCTGGCCTGGATCAGGAACAGCGTGGCCAGCAGGTCCAGGGAAGGGATTCTGCCCCTGTACTCAGCCCTGGTGAGGCCACAGCTCGAGTCCTGTGTCCAGTTCTGGGCCCCTCAGTTCAGGAAGGAGATTGAGGTCCTGGAGCAGGTCCAAAGGAGGGCAACCAGGCTGGTGAAGGGATCCAGCACAAGTCCTGTGAGGAGAGGCTGAGGGAGCTGGGGGTGTTCAGCCTGGAGAAGAGGAGGCTCAGGGGAGACCTCATCGCTCTCTACAACTCCCTGAAAGGAGGCTGGAGCCAGGGGGGGGTTGGGCTCTTTTCCCAGGCAACTTTCAACAAGACAAGAGGGCATGGACTTAAGTTGTGCCAGGGGAAGTTTAGGTTGGATATTAGAAAGAATTTCTTTATGGAGAGGGTGATCAGACATTGGAATGGGCTGCCCAGGGAAGTAGTGGATTCTCCATCCCTGGAGATATTTAAAAAGAGCCTGGATGTGGCACTCAGTGCCATGGGCTGGGAACCGCAGCGGTAGTGGATCAAGGGTTGGACTTGATGATCTCTGTGTTCCCTTCCAACCCAACCCATTCTATGATTCTATGAAAGCACGGGTACACTGGGAAAGCAGCAAGGCAAGCTGAACACTTGCATGGCCCAGGCCCTCACAAGCAGGGCAGAGAATCACAAAGTGACCTGCCAGGACCTGTTTAGTCTTGCTTTTCTCATGGACAGACACTGTGCTCTGACCATGTTTTCAGAGCACAAGGTGCTGCAGACATGGGAGCCCTTTCCATTAACAGCTGTACAACCCCTGAACCATCCTGTTGCACAGCCACCTACCTACAACCCCTGGTTTGGGGTAGGGTGAGGGACCTGGCACATGAATGCAGGATTAGGGAATGGGCTGAGCTTGCTGTCTGTTATAATTTGCTAAGAACAAAGGAAGTCGTGTGCCTAGAAGCAGAATGAAACTTCTGGTGGAAAACAGTTTAGTTCTGTGTTTGTTAGAAGGACCAGGTTTGTATCCAGCATTTACCAGTGCTCCTTGGGTCAGTGTGAGTTTGGAGGACTCGTGTCTCAGCTGACACATGAACAGTGCACCCCCTGAGTGGGGTCAGGGAAGGCTGCAAACCTCTCACCAGGCATCACTTTATATAGAGTTGAAATTCCAGACTGAATTTGACTTGGTTTGTTCAAATCCCACACAGCTGTGGCTGTTTGGATCAGCCCTTGGTTTAGGAAGGGAGAGAGCACTTTGGGGCTTCTTTTTCCTTCCCTGTTTCCTCCATGGATATGAACATGGTAAACATTTAACCTTGTACTTCCCTTGCCTCCTCTGCTGTTGAAAATTTTTTATGCTTCCCAGTAAAACTTTTGTTGGTATAGGATATGTGGCTTGGAGGTGTGAAAAATTCTTTTGTATGTAACAGTCACCATGTGGTCACCCTTTTACTTAACCATTCACAAGAGCAAGTTGATACTAATCCTTTCATCCTGTGCTGGAATACAAGAAAGCAGTTGGATACAAATTTGATAAAGATTTTTTTTTTAATTATTATTGTAAGGAGTCGTGATCTTTAATTACCACCTGATAACAGCAGCTTTTTTAAAATATGAGGCTTGCTCAGGTGAATAATGAAAATAAAACATGAAAGAATGAGCCTGGGTAATCTGAATTGTTATAAGGCAGCATGAAGAAGCCTTACAACTGCTGTAGCTGTACCTGATAACCAGCAATGAAATTGGCTCCATGAAAATGTTGGGTTTGTTCTATCAGCTAAGACCCTGCAGTAGTTTGTAACCTTTTTTGGAAGAAAATGGGTGTGATTTTTATTAGCAAGAGGATATTGTATGTAAAAGGGCATTTATTCGATTTATTCTTTTTGGTCCAATCATCTATGCCCTTTGCTCTTTATATGGGGAGTAATAATTAATCCTGGAGTCTTAATATTTTTAAGGTAAGGGAATCAGTTGTTCTTCAGATTTAATCTTGCTGTGGCTGTCATTCAGCCATGTCTCTTTTTATGTAAAGGAGGTTACATGTTGCTATGAGAAGTGTAAATATGCACTAAAATGAAGTTGTTTTATTTTAAAAAAGGATGGCCAAATCAGAAAATAAAGTAAATAATATTAGATCTCTTGTAAAGCAGGTATTTTAAATGCATTGTCACAGAATTTGAGAATAAATCATGGCTCTATCCCTTAAAACTCAGTCTACACATCCAAACCTTTCACCTGTATTATTATCGGTGTCCTGGGCTGTGTTACAGCCACATCCTTACAGCTTCAGCTGCAGGAGAGGAGTTTTTGTGACATACTCTTTCATTTTACATATATCTTTGTTCTATATTCTGAAAGCAATGGTGTTGTATCCATGATGATATAAATATGTAACAAAGATGAAGTTTGAATGACACCAGCATGTAGAGTTGAAAAAATTGAGTAGACATTTGGGTATGCAAACATTTGGGCTTTTGATTTAAAGGCTCTTTTTTTTTTTTCTATTTTATATGTCAGTCTGACAATGTATACTGCTTCTTTCCCAAGTCTTGTTTCTCTTGCATTTATTTTTTCCTTAACTCATACAACATTAACATACTTGTTTTTCATGATCAAGTGTATGTATAAATCCCATAAATTATGTGCTTTAATAAACAGTAGGTTTGAAATTATGCATTTTACCCATGTGGGACACGTTCCACTCCTGAATGTGCCTGAAAACAGCTCTTTGGGCACTGTGCCTTTTTTTTCCCTTCTGTTCCTTATCTGGCCTTCAAACTAATCTGTGTTTTTAAATTGAGGGGAAGGTCTGAAACATTTGTTTTGGCATTTGCTTCAATGATATGATTGTGGTTGGTTTGATTTCCTCAGTAACCAAAAAAACAAACCAAAATTTCTCCATCATCTAATTCAATGCAAATAGTATGTGTACTTTTTGTAGATCCTTGTAAGTTAATGCCATAAATTTCTATCCCCATTCTAAACCTGCCAGTCTGTGCACCAGTAGAGATGAAGTATTTAATCTGCTTCAGCATTTAAACATGATATGCTGGGTTTGGGTGAAATTCACAAGAAATTGTGTCAATTTTAGCAGGTTAGCCTGTAGAACACCGCAATCTGTTTATTAATTGAACAATGAAATGTACTAAATATTAGAGAAAGAGCATTTTAAAGTGAGTATATTGAATGAAACAATCCAGTAATAAAAATACTAACATTTCTTTGCATATTTTACAAATCCATGCCAGATTTCCCTATGGATTCTAATAATGGCAACTGCAGAGGCACCGGCATTGGTGAGTACATTTTCATAAAAACTGTATAATAACCTCTATTCTTTCAAATCCTTTTAATACCTAATAAAGTAAGAGGAGTACATAGTGATGCATAAATACTCTGGTAATACTGTAGATGGCAGGTGGCACATGGGTTTGGTCAGCCTGTGGACCTCTCAGTGGACAACTCAATGAGCACATCTTTCTGCACTCATCTCTTTCCTTTTGTCAGGACAAAATTCCCATCAGATCCTTAGGGCTGTGCTTATTTCATTAAAAGTTTTGTCTCGAACAGTGAGAATGTGCATTAAATGGATTTACACAGGGTCAAACCAGTAGAGGTAAGGGTTCATTCTGACTTCAAAGCTTCCAAATTCAATTCAGCACTTTAGATAATAGCAAAACTTCTGTCAACCTGAGGAGATGGAGGCTGAGACCTTCTGAGACTGGTTTGATTACAACTGGTCCCCCACTGTTTTTTATTTTTGTTTTGTTTTTGCTGTAACTGACTAAAACCCCTTGAGTGTTACCACTGGTCACAGCAATGCAAAGAAGCAAAGTGAAGCTTCATAGCTATTGTATTACAGAAATGTGAATCTGTTGCTCAAACAAGCCAATGACTGTATGTTTCCTTGAATTTTATTATGATTCCATTAGAAATTTTCCTCTTCAGCCTTTCTTTGACAGGAAGATGACACTTGGAAACCCAGCCTCATGCAAACATCCAGAGGTGCTGATGAGCTCTGGTGTGCACTGGTGCTCAGTTTATTGATATAAACACCTAAGTGTGGCTGTGGAACACAAAAATGGATACCTACATAATACTGGGTAACTTGAGCATTAATCTCTGTGACCAGATTGACAAAAAGATATTAATAATGCCCGGCTTATAGTATAGTTTTAAAATGTGGGAGTAGGTCCCAGTGTGGAAGGAGCTATGAAGGTGCAAAATGTTATCAAAACTACAACTAGAAAAAACAAGCCCCTTGAATTAGCTTCACTTTAAATTGTCTTGACCATGGGGCCAAGTCTGAAAGATTTTCCAAAGGTTTTCCAAGGATACAAAGATGCTTGTGTCTTCCTAGTTTTGAGCTGTTTCCACTTTTGTGGCACTGAGAAAGTGCTCTACAGTGTCTGTTCAAAGAGCACACAAGCTTCACTTGGAGTTTGAAAGTTAAGTTGGGATATCTTCATCACCTTCTATCAAAAATAGTAATCCTATCTATAGCACTGCCTGGCCTTAGGGAGGTAGGCAGCATGGAATACCATAAGTGACTCTGCAGTGGAAGAGAAAAGAGTGAGATTCAGTTGTCCAGTTGCTGCCATGATGCATTTTGACTAAAAAAAGCAAAACCAGATCTAAAAAAATCCCATTTAAAAAAATAGGGTGAAATCAGAAAAAATGCTGATGAAAAGGAAGGGTAATAGGTTTGTCACTGCCTTTGCTGTGCAGACACAATTTCTGGTTCAGTGCACCTGTTCTGACTGAAATACACAAAAAGGCTGTGATTCATGATTGCTTTATTTGTATGTACAGTAAATTTGTAATTTTGCCATTGCCAATAGACTTATTATTCTGCAAGTAGCAACCCATTTTGTTTTAAAAAGATCCTTGACTTGGCTCTGTGGTTTCTACAGCACATTGCATGCACTGCTGTGCATGGTTGCATGGGTTATCCCTGTTCAAGGCACCTTTTATTCTTGGCAGTGTCTACTGGCAAAACCTTCCCTCAGAGTCTGGAAGAGGCTTTTTTTGGGGGGGGAGCTTTTTTTACCTCTCTTGTCAGTAAACTGCGTTGTTGTCTGCTTCATCAGATGCTTTTCAAGTCACTGAGGAATTTTTCCAGAAGTTTTTTTATCCTTAATTTGTCAGGGAAACATTTGCTAGGTTTGACCTTTTGTTAATCCTATATTGACTTGTATTAAAAGAGAATATTTAATGGCAAAGTTAGCTGAGATCTCAGTAAAAAAGGATGTGAGCCTCTGCTGCCTGCCTCAGTGCTGGAAATGTAACCTTCTTGTGGTCCCAGGGCTCTTCTGGTAATTTTGGAGGCTTCAGAGGTGACTACCATGTAACATGGGACTTCCCCTCTGCATTAAGAGATGCAGTACATTTTTATAGCTACCTTTTGTTAGTGTTCCAACTCCCTAGGGAAAGCACAACTTTGCCAGCAACTTTAATCCATCAAATGTGTGTTCTCTACGTGGTACTTCCTTTGAAAGTCACTGTAACAGGAATTGGGAGAGAGGAGTTGTTTCTAGATCTACAACCTTTTAACCTACCTGGGCAAGTGACTCTTGTTATTTTCTGCATCTCTAAATAGTAATTAGGAATTACACAGTGTTTTGTCAAGTTTTTTGAAGTGAAAATTTGAAAAGCAATAGGGCAACATAGGAGGGATCCTTCATTAGGTACATGGACATGTCTAAAAATTGCTTACAGAACAAGACTAATAAAATATATTCCTCAAATTAATAAAATAAATAATCTAATACCATCTTAAAATGGAGGGAAATGTGAGGTTATGTATTCTTGTCTTGTAGTTTAGACTGGTTTATTCTACTTGTGCCACAGAGCTGTAGAGCAGGAGAGCATTAAAGTCTTGTTGGATGTGACTGCTGAGTGAGTGTGGGTCATAGGAGCACATCTTTTATGGCCTGTTTCAAGGCAGCTTATAAAGTGGGCCATAATTTGGCCTAAACTGTGCATGAGCTCCCACAGGCAGAAGGGAAGCCAAAAATCACTTCCCTTCTCTGCCTTTATTATTTTAACACAGTCTCATACAAAAGATGAAGTCTGTAAGCCTCTATATATAGATTCCTGCGGATGTGCTTGAAATCCAAGGAAACAATATACTCTTCTTTTGAAATGTTCTCCTCTTTCTGTATGTTTTTTTGTATTTTCAACTACAATAAGTCTTTCAATAGAAAATAAATAATGATTGGAGAAGTCCACAACCATATCATTCCATCTCACTTTTTTCTTTTTTTAATACACAGAAATCTTGTATAGCAAATGAAAGTTCTTTTTCAGATTCTTCATGTTGGTTTTAACTGAATCACTACATTATATGTATTAGTATTGTGGAATTATAGTGTATAGAAATAGGCTTCCACTTAAATTTGAAGTCAGAGGTTAAAGTAGATGACCATGTGTACATAACACTGGCTGTTTGAAGCGACTCCACCAAACTCTGATTAGAGACTAACTTGAAATAAGTAAGTTATTTGCATTAGAACATCCACTGTGAAATACTGATGGTGTCAATGAGCACAGGGATCTGGAACTTTGGTGTTAGCACTTTCCAGACACTAATGAGAATGTATTTACCTCCCCTATTGCTCCCAGCTGTCTGGAAGCAGCACCACTGGAAGCACTGCTCTGACAGACCTTGTTTGTATTGTCTCTTGAAGGCTATCCTTACCTCCATAAGGGCTAACAATGCCCCTCTTTTAATTAAACCTGAGGTTCTGGATCATAAAAGAAAATGTGTAACATCTAGCCCCCAAATTGAGGAAGAGTACAGAGCAGGATCAAAGGTAACTGCACCCCTTCAGCCTCTTAAACTCAGTCTCTCTGGTACCTCCTGCCAGATGCTGCTGAAGAGACATGGTTGAGGTTTGATTTTGTCAAGACTGTCCCAGAAGCTTTTGAAGCAGGGACCCAGGTTCTGCTTGGTCTCACCACCCTCTAATGTGCTTCATCTTTTGACCGAAGCTCTTGAACATCTTCAGGTGTCAAGGGGGCTGTGCCACTCTTTAAGAAATCATACAGTGCAGCTCCCAGGATGGACTGTACATTCAGTGCCATAAAAATCATATTCTGTGTGGTGAAAGCATGGTAGGCAGAACATCCCAGTTTGCTAAATCAAGCTGAGACATGTAGTCTCCAACCAAATGTTAAATCATACCCTGTCTAGTATTTTCTTTTTGTATCTTTTTTATGGTCTGTGTGATTAAAGGTGCAGAAAGGAGGGCATTCACTAAGTGTAGTACAGGAGAGAGAATGGTATTTTGAAAATAGAGAATTGCAGCACCAATGGGAAAGGAGAGACCAGGATTGAACCTCGAATTGGCTTAAATATGAATTGTCTTGAAATACCCTTGCCATTTTATGATTCTAAAATGGAAGACTGTGGTTACTTCAGACCCCAAGCCCTTGTGTCTTTGTTGTTGTGGTGTTTGGTTGGTTTTCATGCTTTGGTTTGGATTTTTTTGTATTTTAGAGTGTCAGGTTTTCTCCTAGAGACCTTTGAGGTTTCATGGACAGTTCCACAACATCTTCCAACAGAAACAGGAGTGCTCTTGGGGTTTTTATTATTTCACTTCTCTGCAATAAAAAAGTCAATTCAGTGAAAATTTTATTACATGTGAGCTTGAGGTTTTGAGGAGATTGTTACTGAACTTGTGCTCATTTCTTTTCTAAATAAACCTGTCTGGTTTTGTAGATCGCTGCAAATGCAAGCCTATCAAAGCCACCCAGAAGACCTACCTACGCAACAACTACAACTATGGTAAGATCAGCTCCCAGCATTTTTAAGGCTATGGTAAGGGGAAAATTTTCATTAAAAAAAGCCTATGGTCCCAATATAACCCAGTAGTGCTTGTTTCAGCAGGAAGATGTGGTCTGAAACATTTCCAAATTAGAAAGGTGGAGGGCATCAGCAAGTCAAGTGTTGTTTCAGTGTCAGTGCAGGCATTTGGTGTTTGTGCACTTCTTCAGGGTGAAAAGTGATGTGACAAAAGTGAAGTTGCTGTGCTTGAGCTGCATCTTTGATTCTTTTGCAGGAAAGGATCTTTTTACTAGGTTTCATGTCTACAAGCTCACCATGGGAGCTGACAGGCAGACTAGGTTCTTTCCTTCCAGTGTATTGAAGCCATCAGTGAACAACTTGCTGGCTGCCAGTAGCCTCTGTGAAAGTGCACAGAATCACAGAATGGTTTGGGTTGGAAACAACCTTAGAGATCATTTAGTTTCAGCTCCCCTGACATGGGCAGGGACACCTCCCACTAAACCATGTTGCTTCAAGCCTCACCCAGCCTGTCCTGGAACACCTCCAGGGATGGGGCTGCCACAGCTTCCCTGGGCAACCTGTTCCAGTGTCTCACCAATTTCTTCCTAATGTTTAAGCTAAATCTGTCCTCTTCCAATTTAAAGCCATTACCAGTTGTAATCTCACTCCATGCCCTTCTACAAATTTCCTCCCCAGCTTTCTTGTAGCCCCTTCAGGTACTGGAAGGCCCCTGTAAGGTCTCCCCAGAGCCTTCTCTTCCCCAGGCTGAACAACCCCAACTCTCTCAGCCTCTCCCCACAGCAGAGCTGCTCCAGCCCCCTGATCACCTTCTTGGCCCTCCTATGGACTTGCTTCAACAACTCCATGTCCTTCCAGTGCTGGGTGCTCTAGAACTAGACACAGCACTTCAGGAGGGGTCTCACAAGAGTCGAGATCCTCCTCTCCTAGGAGGAGAATCCCCTCCCTCCCTTGACCTGCTGGCCATGCTTCATTTGATGCAGCCCAGGATGCTGTTGCACTTAACCCAGGTGCAGGTGTCCATATTATCTCTTCTCTTGCTGAGGTTGTCCTGATCTTCAGGCAGATTGGAAGTCCAGGCTTCTGCTTTTCTAGGTACTGTTTGTTTTAAGCAAGTCAGGCTGAAGAAGCCAGTGAATACCTATCACAGGAATTGAGCAATTGGGACCATCCTTTTTCCCATTAATCATGTGAATAGCCTCAAAGCTCGGTGAACCTAAAGACTGCATTTAAATGGTGGTGGTTGCTTAATGTGTATTAAGAGGATGTATATATACAGGTTGTCAGAGAAGCTTCCTTTAAAAACAGATCCTGTTAAAAGCTGAAAAAATTATAATTGTATTCAGTCAGTCATTGTTATTTTTTAGGTGACTGGTCAGTTTTATGTTGGGTTGTTTGTTTTGTTTGGAAGAGAATTACTCTAGTGGCTACATGGTAGAGAGTAATTGAGCATTTTACTGCCCATCACCTCAGGCTTTTGAAACTGGAGAGGTTTCAAAATGCATTTGAAATAGCTCCAAACTGAAACAAGCCTTGGTTTTAAAAGAGTTTAAGAAAGGGGATCACTTGAGGTAAATTGCATACATTAAATCCAAAACTGTTAATTGTTAGGAGCTGTATTTCATGTGGCTGCAGTGCAGGCTGGCTGATGGTCTTCATGGGCAATACATGTGAAGAGAGGAGGTATAAGTCCATGGTTTTCTTTCTTCCATATTACCTTTTTCACATAGGTTAGCAGAAATTTGGAATCCAGGGCATCTGCTATTTGCAACAGGAAAGGACTTCTGTTTGGAAGCTGTGAAAGATGTGGCATTCTCTAGAGCATGACCTCTGGATCTTTGCATTTGCATGTGGTCTCAGTTCAGCAGTCACCATGAGAGGAATGAAAAGCATTGCCTTTGAAAGGTAGCTTTTCCTCCCATGCCTCTCTTAAGGCAAAAAGAAAGGGTGAGGGAGGAAACAATTAGATGGGTCATCAGGTCAAGATCAGGAGCATTTGGAGTTCATAAAGAGCAGAGCAGATTGCTGCTGGGTCACTGGAGAGAGGATAAAAAAGGTAAGGGCCTGTCATCTGATAGAAGAAGTGGTATGAGAAGTTTTAATGCACATTCACATTGAGAGTGACAAATGAGGTTTGGTCATCTGTACTGCACAGTAGTCAAAGAGGGAGCAGTTAGAGCTTGAGGGAGTAGAAGGGCATACGAGGAAAGAATGAAATACATATAAAGTGGAAAGGGAGCAGAAGAAAGAATGTTAAAGCCCAACTTTAACAGGACATAGCTCCAACTGGTTTGCAATTCCTGCTTGTCACCACACTGTTATGTGAGACACTGAGCCTCTTGGGGGAGGATGAAATAAAGAAATGGAGAGATGAGGTCAGGGATGTTGCTGGAGTGCAGCTGAGCTTTTGATAATAGACCATGGAAAAGGCTGATTGCAGAGGTCACGAGGAATGGCTCAGGGGTGAGCTGCATTATCTGCTGCTGCTAACTACACTCTTTGTGACTTTTACCCAGTCATTCGGGCTAAAGTAAAGGAGGTGAAGACGAAATGTCATGATGTCACTGCAGTTGTGGAAGTAAAGGAGATCCTAAAATCTTCCCTGGTGAACATCCCCAAGGACACTGTGAACCTCCACACGAACTCTGGCTGTCTGTGCCCACCACTCAGTGCCAATGAGGAGTACATCATCATGGGCTACGAAGATGAGGAGCGCTCCAGGTAACTCTTTATGCATTGTCCCTGGAACATATTTGTTGTTTGTTCCTCTGCCAGGACAGCTGAACTTCAGACCCACCAGGAAAGGAAAGCTTGGAGTGACTCTGTTCATCTCCTTAATGGCATTCGGGGGGGTGGGGAAGGAGGGGAAGTGTCAAGGCTCTCTGGAGGCACAGAGATCTTAGTGTTGCATGCATTGGGTTGTACAGCTCCTCTGTGCCTGTTGATGGAGTAACTGATTGTTGTCTGTCTGTTGTGTAGGTTGCTCTTGGTGGAAGGCTCCATAGCTGAGAAATGGAAGGATCGACTGGGTAAAAAAGTAAAGGTAAGAAAATCTCTCCCCAGAAGTCAGATCCCATCTGACTAATCTTTTCGTCCCACATCTTTAATAGTTTTTTAATCCCACACCTACCTAATCTTTTTAAAAATACAGATACTAGTTAATTAATATCAAGGATCAAAAATTAACTTGGCCTGTTATGTTCTGTATTATTTAGAAATGCGTGCTGAATAGAGGGATGCATTGAATCACCCTGAAGTACACCCGTGTAGCAGCAATCAAAACCTCCCTCCCAAGCAAGCCAGCAGTGCTTTCACTCTGCAGGCAGACTGTTAATTCTGCAACACATGCCTGCTTAATTGGGATTGTGATACTAATTAAAAAACAAATCAAGATAAGAGGGCCTTACAGGTGTTTTCCAGACTAAGTCAGAATTATACTTTTCAGATTGATGTTCTTTAAATACAGCTCTGTTACCAAATTGTGTGAATTAGTGATTATTTTAAATTTACCTTCCTGACTTAGATGAGGGAGGTATGAGATAAGTAAGCCATGTCGTAGCAAACTGTAAGCAGTGAGCTCAAATGCAAGCACTAGGTAAAAATATATTGTGATGGTTTATAATTTTGATGTATTCTAATACCTTCCACATTCTGAAGGGATTGCCTTTAAAAGTTTTGATGCAAGGTATCAGTGATTTCACAGTTGATAGGAGTGCCATTTTACACAGAATATTGTTTCAACACAATTTCTCAGTCATTGATTTGACACATTGGTTATGCCTATGCAAACTAGTCTCCTCTCCCACTCATATTTTTTCTAATGATGTCTGGTGGAAAACTACAGTTCTGATGACCAATGCAAGTTTTTCTGTGCATGTTTGTCACATCCACGGTGATCACATGAGTGAAAAGATATGGGGATTTTGTTCCAAGTTGTCATTTGTTTTGGCAGAACCCTATGAAATCCAATACAGCAGAGCAAATACTACCTTACTGCCATGGGCAGTTCAGTTCCAGTTCTTGGGTTGCCATATTATTTTGGGGGTTTTTTTTGGGAATTGACTTATTTTCTCTCACTTATTTCCTTGTGGCCTGCGACCCACCGCCTCCACCCTTGCACTCCTCCTGGGGCTGCTGAGGAGCACATGACATCACCAACCATTTGTCAACATCATTTCCCTTTCCAAAGTCAGCATCAGTTGCACCAACTATGTTTATTAGGTCTTTTTGTACTGTGGTTGCTATTACCTGAAAAAGCAAAAGTAAATAATAGTTTTTAAAAATTAATAAAAATCTCTCAACTTTTTTCCCACCCCTCTCCCCTCAGTGATTGCACAGATAGCTTCGTTCACATTTTATGATAGAGGAGATGCTTTTCTTCTGAAGCCACTATGTCTTCTATGAGCCCTTTCATTCCCAGGGGCTACAAGAAAGCCAGGAAATGTTTTTTTCTGTTGAAAGTGACTTTTACTGATAACCTCACATTCCATGAGCTGAGCCCAGCAGAGGATAACATGCTGGAAACCATGATGGCTTTTATTGTTGTGCTGCTGTTTGTAAACACACCCAGTTGTTTCACAAGTGACTTATGACTTCTGTAACCTCCTTTGCCTTTCTCTATGCAGCGCTGGGACCAGAAACTCCACCACCTTGGGAAGGGGAAGGCAGAGCCTGGACACAGCGACTCAGCTCCCAAGCCTGGCAAACCCAGCAGTGCCAGACAAGCACGTAGTTAAATGTGGGACCACCATACCTTGACATGCAGTGGACTATCTACCAAGACTTCATTGTTGAAGCAGCAAAGGAGAAATTGCACTATTGCACGTTATATTCTATTGTTTACTACAAAATAATGTTTTAGCTTACGTTAGTTTTTATTCTCCCTCTTTGTTTTCTGCCTGTTTTTTTTCCAGATGCGTGCAAGCTCTGGAAATACGTATTTTTTTTCTGTTACTAAGGGAGGTAGAAAACTGCCCTTATGAGACGGGGAAGGATAAGGACACGTTGAATTTACCATTTTATCTTCTTAGCCTTCCTAGGGACAAAATTCTGGTGCAGGCAGGGATCAGATCTGGCGAAGACCATCACTTGCTGTCATGATCCACACTGGCTCCCCCCTTTGACTTTTCTTGGTCACTGTTAACTTGTGTTGGGGGGAGGCTGTTGATCTGGTTTCAAGTGCTTAAATTTTTTTATTCTGAAATATATAAAGAAGTGAAGATAACTGTTAAGATAACTGTTTTAATCAGTACACCTTTGTTAAGTTTTCTTATTAATAAATAAACCACTTTGTGTAAGCCAAAGTCTAACTTAAAATATTTCCTGTGACAAACACACTGTGCTTGTACACAGGGAACCTGGGTTTTCCAGTGCTCTGGGTGCTGCAGGAAAGGTTGTATAGCTCTGTTACTGCAGGATGTAATTTAAGACATACTTCTCTTATAAAGGCAGTTTTTTCCCCTTCTTTTTCTCTGCTGAGTTGTAGGAGTAGACTGACTCACCAGGCCTGCTTCTCAGTACAGGTCTGCACTTTATCCTTTTAATTTTGTGGTGTTATTCCTAAATCTGTGCCTACATAAACAAGTGTTCAATGCTCAGTAAAATATGTCCAATAAAAGAATTGTAGTTGTCAACACAGACCTTATCTAACTTCTGAACCAAAGTCGTATTTTTTATATTACTGTTCAAAATATTTTTTTAAGTTGTTCTTTTACAGAATTCTTTACTAGTAGTGCCAGTATACTTGAAATTACCTTCTGCTTTCTTGTTCTCTCATGTTCAAAATGAATTATTTCACTCTATTTCAGATGCAAATAGCTGTTGTGTTCTCAGCTGTCAATTTTGTCTTTAGCTCATCAGGGCTGCCTAACCTTAAGAAAACAGTGGTGCAGTTGCAAGGTATTTTGAAAATATGATAAGTAAACACAGGAGTATTTGGGAATATTTATAATAATGCTATATTAAAAATTCAGTTCATAACCAAAAATCTCATGGCAGGTTCTCCATTGGGCTGGGTATCAAGCCAAGTTGAAACCTAGAACTGCTTTCTGCAACACTTGGAATGTTTGTGTTTTTTTTTTAAATGAAAAATAAAGGGGTAACTTAGGTGAAAGGTTGGCTCTGAAGGCTAAGAGTGGCATATTAAGTCTCCATCTAGTCCAGTGTTTGCCCACTGGTGGGCTTAGAAACTGTGAAAGGACTTTGAAAGAGGAAGCTGAATTAGGTGTAGCTTCCATCTGTTTACCAAACTCTTATAGAACAGCACAGAGACATACAGCTTTCTGATAGCTTTTAACCTTCCCTTTTTACCTGCAGTGAAGCTTCTTGAGGGTCTTGCTCAGTCTATTATGAAAACCTTGGTAGCTGGGATGGAGTGCTCTGTAATGCTCGTGAGTATTGTTTCTTCTGCAAATGCAAAGACTTTCCTTTTTTTTTTTTTTTAAACTGGTTTCTTTGGAAGCAGCACTATAATCCCCTAAAAGGAGCACAAACCAACCCAGCTCATTAATTGTGTACAACATGGTCATTTTACTGGGTGATGCACATACCTACGTGTGCTCATGTGACCGAGTGTCATGGGATGTATAGGAGGGTTGATTAAAACCATGCCTTTCCCACATCTGGGTTCTATTAGTCCAGAGAGAAAATATGCAGCTTAAAATCTCTGTGGATAATTAGCCTGACATCCTGCTTATCAGAAGGCACCCTTTCCTGGTGCCACTCTACAGGCAGGAGGAATGAATACCAAAGTTGCTTGTTCTCAAGCTATGCCTCTGGTCTCTGGCAGGGGTTGACTCAGGGTTTTGATAAATCTGTGCTGTTAGTAGCAGCACAAAACCAGCTTCATTTCAGCCTGGGTGTTACTGTTTTGGGGTATGAATTCCTTCTGTTAAAGCCAGCAATAAGCAGAGTCACTATGGTGAGAACAACTTTCAGATGGCTGCCATGAGAGCAGCACTGTTCAGTGGAGCAGGGCTGCAGGCAGAGGCAGTGCTGGTAGCATCAGCAGGCAGCTGGGGGGGGGTGTCTCCTGCGCTCAGAAAGCCTTTGTTCCCCCAAAAATGCCAGATCACCACCCCTGGGGGGAAGGAGGTGCAGCGTTGGGCAAGGGGGGAGGCAATTGGCAGGGGAAGATAGCTGCTTTTAAAGGGAGGATAAGGTATCAGCCTATAGAACAGGACAGAACTGGAATAAGCTCTTTCTTTTTATTTGATTCTAGTGTGTTGAGCCTGAGAAAAGCATCAGTCAAGCGGGATGAAATATGTCTATGCTGAGCTACACCCTGGGCAAATCCAGTGCCTGCTGGGAGGAGGTGGGCTGTGAGGGTCCCCTCTGCTTTGAGGGGCTGCCAGTGCCACCCTCTGGTTCCCCTGCACGCTGCTGCTGTTCTGTAAGGTGCCAAAATCCATAACTTTTAAAGGGTTTGTATGTAATAAGTTAGGCAGGTAAGTCAATGAGATACTAAGAACTTCATTCAGACTTTGATAAGTTTAGGAGGTTGCTTGGTGGTATCCCCTGGGATATAGTCCTCAAAGATAAAGGAGTCCAGGAAGGTTGGACAGTTCTCAAGAGGGAAATCCTTAAGGCACAGGCACAAACTGTACCTGTGCATCTTAAAACATGCTGGTGTGGTACAAGACCAGCCTGGGTAAACAAGGAGCTTTGGGCAGAACTCAGGAAAAAAAGGAATGTCTATCAGCTATGCAAGGAAAGGCAGGCAACTTGGGAAGGTTACAAAGGTACTGCAAAGATATGTAGGAAGAAAATTAGAGAGGCTTGAAGCTCGGCTTGAATTAAGTCTGGCCAGTATCAGTAAAGATAACAGAGTTTTTATAAATATGTAAATAGCAAAAGAAGAGCTAGGGAGAATCTCCCCCCTCTACTTAACCTGGGAGGGAAACTCGTGACCGATGACATGGAAAAGGCTGAACTGCTGAGTGCTCATTTTGCCTCAGGCTTCATCAGTGCCAATTGCTCCCTGAGGGTGCAGCTCCCTCAACTGGATGACCAAGATGGGGAGCAGAATGAGGCCCCTATGGTAAGCTACAGACCTGGGGAAGTGTGGTTAGAGAGCTTTAAATTGGAAAGGGACCTGGGGGTGTTGGTTGACAGTGGACTTAATATGAGTCAGCAGGGTGTGCAGGTGGCCAAGAAGGCCAGTGGCATCCTGGCTTCTGTTAGTGTGGCCATCAGGAATAGGGACTCTGTACTCAGCTCTGGTGAGGCTGCACCTTGAGCACTGTGTTCAGTTCTGGGCACCTCACTGTAAGGGACACAGAAGTGCAGGAACGTGTCCAGAGAAGGGCAAGGAAGCTGATGAAGGGCCTGGAGCACAATTCCTGTGAGGAGCAGCTGAGGGAGCTGGGGGTGTTTGGTCTGGAGAAGAGGAGGGGAGAGGAGACCTTAGAGCTCTCTTCAGCTGCCTCAAGGGAGGTTGGGGTGAGGAGGGAAACAGCCTCTGCTCCTTAGGGACTGTGACAGGAGCAGAGGGAATGGATGGAAGCTGCACCAGGGGAGGTTTAGGCTGGATGTTAGGAAACATTTTTTCACTCAGAGGTTGTCAGGCACTGGAATGGCCCAGGACAGTGGTGGAGTCACCATCCCTGGAGGCATTTAGAAGGCATTTGGACCTGGTACTTAGGGACATGGTTCAGTCCCTAGTTAGTTGATTTCTGGTGTTAGTCAAAGGTTGAACTGAATGATCTTGGAGGTCTCTTCCAACCTAAACATTCTGTGATTCTGTGACTGAAGAGGTGAATGTTATGTGCTGGGGAAGTCATACAGCTGGGAGCTCTGAAATCCAGTGCAGGAGAGATTTACTGGCTACAGTTGTTTCTCTTCCCTCCCACAGAATAGCTCAAGCCCTCCAGGTCATGCCTGCTCCTGGTGAAGGCGTGGAAGTTTGCAGAGCACTTGGAGCTGGGACCCCTGGCTTGCCTCTCACTCTCTGGCAGTGTTTCTCTGTAAACTAAAAAGAATAAAGAATCCTTTGCTTCATCTGTAGGACAGTGGACAGTACAACAGCCTCCTGTATGCAGGAGAGAGCTTTGTAAGTCATTTGGTGCTCCATGGAGAGGGATTTTCATTCCTCCATAACATGACATAGGTTATTTGGTCATTGTTGGCTGTGGACAGTGGTGTTGGAGCACAGACAGATGCAGGCTCTGGTGATGATTTCTGTCTTGCTGCATGTGAGCCATGCCTAGCAATTTCTTCACACTCTGGGCTTTGCAAGACTTCAGCAGTGAAGGAATGAACTGATGAAGGAAAACAAAGTGAAACCTGCAGTGCTGTTTCTCTTTCCTGAGGGCAAACACCAGAGCTCTGTGCATAAGATGCATTCCCAAGTGGTCGAAATACCAACAGTGTTAACAAGGATGAGACCAAAAAGCAACGTGTCCCAAAAGCTGTTTGTAACTGCATCATCTGCAGTGTCAGTAGTAAAGCACTGCTAGCACTGAAATCATCCACAAAACACTGTGAGCTTGACCCTCTTCATCAAAATGTTCTTATTCTCTGTATTTTGAGGTGAAAGGGGATAAAAAAGTAGCTTTGTTTCCTGTAGGGTTCTTGGGAGAGCTGTATTTGCCTGCCACTCTGACCTTCTCACCTTGGGGATTTCAGTCCCTCCTCTTCTGAGCACTGGGTTAATTAGTGCCTGGTTCTTCCCACGCTTCCCAACCTCTGGAGAACATCAGCCTGTGCTCCAGACCTGGGAATGCCTTGCACGAGGCTTCCCAGATGTGAAATATAACCTTGATTTTTCACCTCCTGCTGAAGAAACGTGTGCAGTATGGCAGGAGCAGTGGCTGTGTGGATGTGCAGCTTCTCTACGGTTCTGAAATAGGACAGAGGAGGATGCATCCTGAGCCTGAATCACTCCCTCAGAAATTCCCTGTGAACGAGCCCATGTTATGCAGTGAAACTCAAGGGGATGACCCCACATAGGCACCAACTGAGGCCCCCCCCCCCCATTCGATTTTGACATTAGGAAGAAATTCTTCAGTATGGGGGTGGTGAGACACTGACCCAGGTTTCCCAGGGAAGCTGCGGGTGCCCCCTCCCTGGAAGTGTTCCAGGTGAGGTTGGATGGGGCTTGGAGCAACCTGGTCTTGTGGGAGGTGTCCCTGCCCATATCAGGGTGCTTGGAACTATGTGATCTTTAAGGTCTTTTCCAACCCAATCCATTCTGTGATGACTCTGTTGTGATCTGAGGTTGGGCATGGAGCACTGAGTAAATGCTGTGACCACGGTGCAGCTCTAAATGCCTCCAATTAGCCCCAAGTAAGCCTTGTCACACAAGAGAGATTATTAGCTTAGAAATAATCCCACACAGGTATGGAGCTTCAGGCCAGCACTGCTGCTGTCCCACCCACTGCAGAGCTTTAAAGCTTTAATGAGTGATAATGAAGGTAGACAAGGGGAATGATGAAAAAGGGGTGCCAGAGTGTGGGCAGCAGAAAGCACTTGTGGCTCTGCTTCTCTGCACCTTTCCCTCCCAGTGCTCTCTGAGCAGGTAGTGATAGATAGACCATGTTCTCCACTCCTGGAGTGCTAGCTGGGGCTAGCATTGGTAATAAGCCCTCCACATCCCATCTGGAGGTGGGAACCTGTAGAGAGCAGGTATCTCTTGGGTGGTGGGCTTATCTTTCAGGATTTAGAATGAGGATGATAATTGCTCATGGAAGATAAATTCTTTCATTTCTGTGTCAGTGAGAACGCCACTGAGATGCTGTGCCAGGGGTAGCTCTTCAGCAGCTGCAGGAGGTGCTGGGTTGTTAGAAATACTCAAGGTCCTGCAGATGAAAGAACTTGTCACAGCATAACTCAAGGCAGCATGACAGGTCAGCAATGGGACTGCAGTGGGTCTGAACACTTACAGCTCTGATATTGAGACTTCCTAAATGTTGAATGCTCAACATGGCAAACCTGACCTTCCTATAAAAAAAAATTTGTGTGCAGTTGTCTAGGGTTTGAACTGGTGACCCGATGAGGGTTTGTTGGTGTATTCCTATATGGTCCATTGGGAAGACTGAACCTCCTCTGGACCTGTTTCTGTCCCAGGTGGTGTAGCTGCTTATGGCCCTTTCTTTGCACTACTGAGACAGGGAAATTTGCACCAGTTTGGGGTTTTTTATTTTGTCCCATGCTGAGAAGCTGGACATTGTTCATAAGGTCTCACATCCATAACTTCATATCGTTCCGACTTTCCTTCTGTTTGTCCAAGTGACCATTCATCCCCATGGCACAAGGTAACCAGGTTTCTCCATCACATGCTTCAGTCTCCATCACTCCAGGCACCTTCCCCCTTCCTGGTATTGTTTTCTTGCTCCTGAAGGCCTTGCAGACCCTTCACCTCCTCGCCCTTGTTCCGACAGCCCATCTGACACTTCCTGAGGGCTTCCTTTCTGATAGGGACTTCCCTCCTGATTGCCATGGGATGCCTATCTCCTTTTTCTTCTTGCAGCTCCCCCTTTCTGCTTTCTTGTGGCTTTCTGTCCTGCTTTCCCTTGCCTGTTTCCTGGCAACTTATCTCCCTGTTTTCCATTCATTGTCCCCCATTCCCACAGCCGGAGTGGGAGCCTCCCGCCAGCGGCTGATGGGTACCAGGGGTGTTCTCTCCCTCCCATCAGCTTCTGTCCTCTTCCAAGATGTTTAACAGCCAGACATGGCTGGGAAATGAAACTGCAGTGCCCAAGAGCTCTACGGCTGCCATCACAATTTAATGGTATATTTCTCCCCTCACCCCAAACTGCCAAGAAGTGGAAGTGTTGGGGTGAGAGGTCTGGCTTCTCCTCGCCTGCATGGCTGGATGAAGTGTTCTTCCTAATTTTGCCCCTGGAAATGACTGCATCTGAAACTAGAGTGAAACAAAGCATCCCCAGCCTCCAAGCAGCTGATACTTAATATTTCAGGCTGTGCAACTGTTCGGTTGCTAAATATTCCAGCTCAGAGCTTACAGCTTGGCAATGGAGATGAGGTTTATTGGGCCGCCCTAAATACCCCAGTGTCAGAAGCCCCTTGAGAGGTATCTTAATACTGAGAGGCCCATTGCCCAGGGTGGCCAGTTTCTCCTCCACCACAGAACACAGCACAAAATGTTCTTAAAGAATGAAAAAAAAGATGTTAGTATTTGCCAGCTGAATTTCAGTCTGTGGTTTAAGCACATTCATCCTTGTTTAATGTCACCGTGTGCCTGCAGCTGGCAGGATGGACAACTATGGAGAGGACTGGGGGGGCCCTTCATGCTCCAAGTTCTGCTGCAGAGAGGCTCCCAGCCAGCCAGCCAGCATCTGATTGCTGTTCAGTGTATCAGCTGGGGCCCAAAATATTGTCATGCCTTCCAGATATTTCTGGGAGTGATTTGGAAAGCCAAGAAGTGCAATTTTACCTTAAATGGCTCTGAAGATCAGTCAGGCTTTTGGTCCTTCCTCTGGTTAAAATCACATAATTAGTGGGAAGCAAATGCTGATGCCCACATTCTGGCCAACAATATCCTGAAAACAGGTTAACTCAAAGGTGTTTAATCCTTGAATTTTCATGCTGAATCCCTGGTAACTCTCTTTTATCCCATGTAAAGTCACAGCTAATTCGCAGAAGACTGGCTCCCCTCAGCTAAAATTCTTTTTATCTTTTGATGTTGTTCCCCGTGCTTTGCATCTCCATCTTTCTAAGGATTCAGATGTCTCTGGAGCTTGGTTTACATTTGTAACTGAGGCTTTCTGAGGGCTTCTGGGGAATATCCTTGATGAAGCAAATAGGTTTCACAGGGCTTTGCTGTGCCAGCCTGTGTGCTTGGAGGTAGGGGCTTTCTCATCATGCCCTGTCCTGTGGGACCATCCAGATGTTTGGCTGCTGGAAAGTTCATTTGTCTTCCTGGGGCACTGCTTTTTGGAGAGGGGGAAACTGCTCTCTAACTGGGATCAAGAGAAATAATGGGAAGACTCCAAGCATCAGCTATCCAAGACTGATGAGGATCCTATGTGCTTTCTGGTCTTTACTTTACAAGAAATGAAGGCTGGAAATTGTTTCCTGTCCAAACACCACTTGGGCATGTCTAAATCACTGTCTACTGGAGAGGAAAACCACCTTATCCTGCTGCTCTATCATAGCTGGCAAGTGATACCAAGTCCTGTGGCACTCTCTGTAATCAGCAGCTAAAAACTTCACCAATCTAAAAATCAAATCCTAAAGTCCTAAATGAAGCTTTTTTTTTCTGCTTCTGCTGACTGCCCAGAATGTATCTGAAATTCAGTGTGTTTTTTAAATGTTGCAGTCTCAGCAAGGAAGGGGTTAACCTTTTCTGCCTGGGAGCAAGGACATTCTTCCTTTTAGTGCAGACATTTTTGCAGGGTTAGAGGGTTGGATCAACCTTGGGGAGTTAATTCATACCTGTTAGAAGGATACACATTGTTGCTAATACATTTGCCAAAGAGCCTTTCTGAAGGAGCCAGGGGACACATCACTGCATTCAACTGGATTTCAGAGTATTTTGTTCCTGGAAGATGGGAGGAAAAGGTAAATGTCGGGGTATTTCTTTCTTTGCCGGCATGTTCTTGGAAAACCTCTTTAACAAGTTCTCCATCCATGATCCCTCCCTGACCAAGTCTCATTCCTTCCCTCAAGGCTCTCTGAATTCATCCTTCACCAGAGAGTGTCCAGTGACTTTGCAGGCTCTGAAGCAGTTTCCCGCCTCCCTTGTTGCCATCTCTACCTTCCATCAACACTTCATATCTCTCCCCTTACTTCGACCAGCTCCACTCCATTTTTCTTCAGGGATGCATCTTCCCCATTGCAGCTCTTGTCCTCTCCTGGGCATTTCTCTCTGTGGCTATTCCCCAGCCACACAGGATCCCTCCTCTGCCCTCTGCAGCTGGAATCCACAGCTGGATTTCAGCTTCTGCTCCTCTGCTCCAGTCACAGCTGCACCATGGCCATTGGCAGCCCCAGCAGGAATTCCCACCAGGACATGGTGGGGAGGCGAGGTCAACAAACTCTGGAAACTAGAAATATAACCTCATTTGTGCTGCCTCGTGTCTCTCCAAGGCTGCTGAGCCTGGTAAATCCTGTGCTGAATGGAGCTGGGAGCAAATGTGTCAAGGAGGCCAGGGTGGGCATGTCCACAGGCTGGGAAAATCAACTGTGGCCAGGAGGGGAAGCCTGGCAAATGCCCTCTGTCTGTCTTCTAGAGGAGCTGAGGTGCATAAATGCCTTCCCCTTTGATGTGGCTAAGGAGTTTCATGTCAAAAAGGTGGAAAAATATTTTCTTTCACCTTTGTGATTAAGAAAAAAACCACCCCGCAATGCACATTTTGCACAGGAATTACTTTGTTGTACATCAGATCCTGTAGGTGAGGTCACCATCACTGCTATGTTCCTAATCATTTTAAGCTTATTTTTACCTCCTAGGTGTTTTTAAATCTCTTTGTCTTACAATGTCTAAGCCCTGCAGGTTAGAAACTAACCACTTCTAGTATCCCTACCCACAGATGTCTTGAAATATCACATTGTCACTTTTGGAAAAGGAATCTACTGAACTTTTGGTGGGAAGTGAATCGTGCATCATTGCCAGCCACATGCTTTTGTTTTTTTGTTGTGTTGTCTCGTTCAGCAGAACACCAGAGGTCCCCTTTGGCTCTGCTGGCACACTTGCAGCTGGCTTGTCCTGCTGACAGATGTTGAACTTGATGTGTGCTTTACATCTGATTCCTGATGTCTGACAGTGGTTTTTTTTCCCTACTTGCATTCTGCTTTTAAAAGTAGCCACCTTGGTATCTATTAAAAGGTAATCTCCTTTGCTCACTCTTTATAAAATGCTTTTGAAAGGCTATTGCACACTTTAAAAAGCATTTTGCTAAATTGTTGGAGATCAGGAAATTCTAGGACTTTGAGTCCAGGGAAGTTGCTGAGCCTACTCTTAAGACCTACCCTGTGTTCTTTCAGAAGAGAAACTGATTTCCACCCCATGTCAGTGTGATGGCTTCCACATGCCCTGTGTTTTAATAAGCTTAATCTGATCACACCCTAAGAGCATTTGTTTGGCTTCAGAAACTGCTTCATCTCAGGAGTTCCTGGATATGCTTTGGTAGTGTGTGGAAGGTGGGGGTATGGCACTTCCACCTAGAAACTCACCTGATGTAGATCCTTTTCATGCTGTTGTAAATTCCACAGTTTGTGTCAATCTCCCCTTAAGATGATAGACTTCATCTTTTTACAGTCAAATTTTATTTTATGCAAAGCTTTTCAAGACCGTTTTCTGCAGTCAGTTAAGGAATATACTTGGAATCACTCAGTAAAAGAAATGTGCTTGATTGTCTGAGTACATTAAACCACAGAGCTCTGAGAGTCAAGTTTATCTACTTTTTTTTTTTAGATAGGAGACAATTGTGATGTGGTCTGAAATGCTGCAGTCCAATCTGAGGAAACACTGATTCAGACCTGTAAGGAAAGTCCAAGTATTTAGAAGATATTTGAAATCAGTACATATGTCTCTAGTATATTCTACCTGGGGAAGTCAAAAAGGTCCCTGAATTCCAGGCTGGCAGACCTGCTTTGGGTTATACAACAGATCATCTCATAGCAAAAAAATTGGATAAATTACCATGCTAAAAAAACTTTTCTTGATACAAGCATCACTGATTATCTTTGGCTTCCTCTGAGCTTTCTGGATGCTGAGCAGAATAAAAGCAAATGCAAACTTGGAATAATCAGGATCAAGCTCTAAGCCACATACATGCAGGATTTGTTTTGTTTTTAATAAATATATATATATGTATTTAGAATTATACATTATATGAACTCTGATGAGGACTTTGTCACATGTTGTAGATTTCCCCTGTTAAAAATTTGATTTTTAAAATTATTTCTGTTGTATGACAAGAAAAATCTGACAAAAGAAAGCCTTTAGCCTCAAAAGGAGGCAGTGCTGATTCAGAAGTCAGTAATAACAATTCACTGGGCATCTAATGTGAAAAATAGAAGCTGGAGCCAACAGTATCATTAGATACTAATGCCAGTTCATCAGCAGTGGAACTGCTTGCACTTGAGGAAGCTGGGTGCTAACAAAGCTCCCTATAAAGAGAAGGATTTAAAAAAAAAAAAAAAATGTCTTCAATATTTACAACCATTTTCAGTGAAAATCTTGATGAAATAGAAGTGTATCTGAGCAGTAAACTTTTCCCAGTGCTGAGATGAGCTAGTGCCTGGGAAGATCATCTCAAAATAAAACATAATTGGATAGTGAGAGAGTGTTTTATTAAAATGCTAATAAATTGGATACTTTTTGGAGGGTGGAGGTTAGCTTTTTGCTTGGCAAACTTAACTGATGTTCTCCCAAACAGGCAGGCAGCCTGGGAACAGGGACTGAACACTTCCCCCTCTCTGGAAATGTTCAAGGCCAGGTTGGATGGGATTTGGAGCAACCTGGTCTAGTGGGAGGTGTCCCTACCCATGCAGGGGGCTGGAGCTGGATGATCTTTAAGGTCCCTTCCAACCCAAACCAGTCTGTGATTTGATGTTTCTGTGATTTCTGGCAGGCAGCAGCTTCCCAGGTGTTGGTTTAGGACCCTCAGTGTTCAGTGCTGTTTAGTTTGCAAGAAAAAAGTTTGCTTCTTTAGCCTAAATGTGTCTCAAATACCAAGGCTTCAGTTCGCTCAAGTATTTTCTGTTAATTTAACCAGAGTTTTGATAGTAATTTGGATTTTTGGATATCTGCTAGCTTCTGCCAGCGTGGTGCTGTTCCCTGGTGGCTCCTAGCAGCTGTCCATAAAATCCTGACCAGGGCATTTTTTCCAAGTGGGTCAGTTTGGCTGTGCCACGTGTAGAGCTTTGTGCCCTCAGCACAGGCAGCAGCAGTGTTTGCTTTGCTGCCCACAAAAACTGGAGCACAAGGAAGGTAGGAGGTTTTCCTGTACCCTGATGGCTCAGTCCTAGATGGCTGGGACCTCAGAGGTGACAGGCATGGTCAGCTCTGCCACCAAGGAAGAGGTTACCTGGTAATAGCTTCCACATGCTTTAAATTCTCAGTTAAATAGCAAATTGGTTGGTATGGTAAGGATTATTCAGTTTGACTGTGGTGGGAAGTGTTTTCCATTCATCTCCAGTGAGAATGGAGCCATTTTTCATTATTCAAAATGCTATTTTTCAATATTTCCAATTCAATATTTGGAATATTCCAAATATTCCACTTTGTTAAGACAATATAGTTGTCTTAACTATAACAAGCATTTTTTTTTGTTTGTTTTTTATTATTATTTTTATTTTTTTATTTATTTTTAAGCTGATATTTTGCCTGTGTGTTTGGATGACCAGTACTGGGTATTTCCTCATTTTGCATGTCTGTAAAACAGAGGGATCTGGAAAACTCCAAATGTGGATTTACACCCTGGCTTATGTCCTACAGTGTCTGACTGGGACCAAGCCCTGGTGACCTTACTGGGAGAATTTGTCTGTGTAACACTGTACAGGGATGAGCAGCAAATTTGAGCTGTCTCATCAGTAACCTGCCAGCTCCTGGCACCAATTTCTGTGCTGTAAATATTCTTGCAAAGCCAGATATTAACTCTAGGAATCTTCTTGAAATGTAGGCTTGCTTTAGGTTACCTCTACTTCAATATTTGCATTCCTTTTCCTGTTGACACTTGTCAATAATTCTTAAAAAAGAAAAGGAAAAAAAAGGATAAATCAACTTTATGCTGTACCTGCAAAGTATCACACCTAATTAAAGCTGTGCCCCAAGTGAAACCAGGGCTGCAGCTGCTAACAGGAGTGGAAAATAAAATGCCACCATCTGTGGCTCATTCCTGTTCCTCTTGGGAGGCAGGGAAGGGAAAGGAGTCATTAGAGGAGTTGTGTAAAACCCAGCTGCTATGGCAGGGAGTTGGACCTCCTGCAATAACACCAGAGGTGTCAGCTTACCTTGGAATGGAATATATTGATTAGTTTCTGTTTGTTTGCTTTTTGACTGTGCAGTTTAAGGGCTTTAATCAGTGGTAAACATCTGCAGGAATGAGAATCCTCTGCTGAAGGAATTGTAAACAATTTGCCAAGCTTGCAAATGTCAGTCCTGAAAGTTACCCAGGAATAAATGCCAGTTCTAGCCCCATGAAAAAGCAGCAGGTTTGGCTGTTTAACTTAGTGATATTTTTTTTTTATTTATTTTTTTTCTGTAATTCTCACCTTTTACAGCAAAAACTGCAGTCAGTGTTAAAGGAGCTGTGGGTGAGCACCTGAGCCAGGGAACCTTAGCAGGATGAACTGAAGGTTTTTCTCTAATTTCATGATAATGATTCTTTTTGTGACTGAGACTAGGAAGTTAGGAATATGTTGAATTTGCACTTGGAAAATGGTAGTTTTACTTTTTTAGGGCAAAATCTCTGCTTGGGGTAGGGGACTGCATGCTGGTAAATTTAGCAGAAATTCTGGTTGGAGCAAAAGGTATTTCCTAGAAGATACAGATCTCTCTGATAACCCTCAATTTCTGAGCAGTTTCCTTCTGTCTCTTTAAAAAAACCCATCTCTAGCTGCCTTTCTTCAAGTGCAAATACTGATTTTTCAGCAATTGATGGAAGCTTAGCAACTTTGAAAGCCAGCTCTGCATTAACACATGCCAAGACAACCACCCTGCACACCCTGCACTGATCACTGAGGTGTTTTAGTTCTTGTTGGGACAGTGGATCACTGTTTCCAGACAGCTGGGGTTTTCGTTTAGTGGGAATCCTAGGGAGAAAATAGTTTTCTGATAGGAATGTGTTGATGGTAGAGAATCATGCTGGAGGTTTTCATGTAAGAGTTTGTTGATAATGGAATATTTTTTTGTGGAGGTTTTCATGCAGGAATTTATTGGTTGTGTTGCCTTACTGCAAGAGGAATGATGACTTTAAAGGTAGAGGATGGGAAGAAGGATGCTAATATAGATTTGATGAAAAGTGAGATGCAGCATGGAAGGCAGTGCTGAGGTTGTGCCATGAAACCAGTGAGGAAAAGTAATGAAAATTAGGCTGAGGAGGACTATACCTAACTAATATGTCTCCTAGCATCAGATGTTTATAAGCTCCAACCTCCAAAAATTCAAGACAATGTGAAATAATTGTAGAAAAATCTGGAGTTGAGTCACAGCTTCTATTAAACAATAGCAAAATATTTTACCTCTACAGAGAAAAGTTGAGTAAAAGGGGAGCACCAGGGATAGTTAGTATTGAAATGACTTAATTATTGTGAGGCTTTAGGATGGGAAATGATGGGCACCAACAGCTCTGGCACAGCTGGTTTAGCACTGCCACACCTGGTACCAATGCTGTGGACCACAGGAGGTAGTTTAAAGTTCTTCAACGTTCCCATTACTCAGGTGGGGTTCAGCACAGGGCCTAAAGGAACTGAATAAATGCTAGGAGCTATAATTATGATTATTGCTTAATTTATAGTTGCTTTCAATTTAATTTTGATATGTTAACTACAATGACAACACTGGTAAATTACATTAATGTGTTGGCAGAAGTAAGATTGTGGGTAAGGAGCCATGCAAAAATTAACTTCAGATAACAACCCTCATAGGTGAAATTTTAACCTTCCTCTTAGCTCACAATTATGTCTGTAAAGGGGAAAAAGAGGATCCTACAGGCTCTTCAAAATTCAGAGCAGAGTGGGAGATGGTAATGTGAGAAAGTTGGGAATGCTTTATCTGTTTCATGGGGGAGTCTTTATTGGTGCCTGGCACTGAGAATTTGATTTTTATCTGCAATTCAAAGCATCAGTAATAACATTAATTACTGAGTGAAAGTGAGGAGACAACAGCTTGTGTGTGGCACCTTGTTCACTAGTCTCAGTATGCCAGATGTCTGTGTTACAGGTACTCACCTACAAGGTGAATAAGTTTCATGTGAGCCAAGTAGAAATCATGCCTGTTTAAATACATTCTTGCTCCAGATTCTTGATTAGTTGTCACTTGTTGACATTCTTGATATTTTTGGAACAGTGGGGTTGAATTTTCCAGTCGGTTTTTGATTGTTTGTTTGTTTTGTTTTTCCCCCTGTGCCTTATTTATGTTTGCTTTTTTGTTTTTGGTTTGGGTTTTTTCGTTTTGTTTTTTTTTAATCAAAGTTGGCCATAACAGGAATATTCAGACTTTCACATGCTCAGAAAGGACACAGGTTTGTCTTTTTGTAACTCCCAGAAACATTAATGAATTCAGCAGGGTGCATAATAGAAATGCAACTTTTGAAACCAGTTGAGTAATACGTTGGTTAAGAATGCATCTAAATTATTTATTGTGTTGCAGTCTCTTCAGAGGAGAAGTGAGTGCATAAAACCAGTGCATCACACTTTTCCAAGGTTTATGGAATGCTGTTTGTCTTCCTTCTTTTAATTACATTTTGAAGGATTACTAGGGCCTTGAGGTAAGGTGTGTAGAGACTCTCCCTGGCTCAGAGTGGCTTTGAAAATAGGCTGCTGGGCTTTGTGGTGGAGCAGGGCAGGTTGATGAGAGAGCACTTGTTAAGAAAACAAATCTACTTTTAAGCATAGAGATTAAAAATATGCTAACTATGCATTCCCAAATGACCTCATTAAAAGTTCTGCCCTTTGGATAGAAGCAGAAGGACTGTAGGTTACACTGCAAATGAAATGCTTTGGTTTGGAGGCAAATTTCCCTTTTTTCTTCAACTTTGGAGGAGAATTCCAGGCTTTGTGTTTCCTTTCACATGTCTGAATGGCTGCCTCCTCCTACCTGTGTGATTTATTCTCCAAAGATTGCCTGAGCAGAATCATTTGGTGAACTTGGCGGGACTGTGGCCGGATCATCCAAATGGTGACATTGTCATCCAAGTGGTGACACTTCACAGGCCTCTGGCTCATGACTTGTAGTGCTTGGCAGAGGTAGAGCAAGGGAAGGGAAAAAATTCCACTGGAGGCTCTTCAGCTCATTGGTACTGACTGTGCTGTGAGCAGCTCTCTGGAGGGGCTTTCCCTGCCTGTGCTGATTGTCATGGAAAAAAAAAAGTCAATAAGGGTTTGCTCCAGCATGGAGAAAGGGAATATTTGTGGTCCTGAAGAAAGGCTTTGCTTACCAATCTCTAAAACTGTAATATTACTGATGAGTTACTGAGGAAGACAGGGCACATCATAAAATATCCTTTCTGAAGTGAATTATGAGCCCAGTAGCATGGATTGGTACTACAGAGCAACACTATAAAAGTGTACAGGAATGTATTTTTCAAGCTGAGTGTTGAGGGTTTTTTAAATTTTTTTCCTGTTGTTATATTCATGTTAGGCATGAGTTAACTTTTTAAATTTTACTTTCTTAGTTTCACAAAAGGAGCAGGACTTGACTGGAAGCCAAGGATTTTTGAGCAGTCCCATGAACTGGGAAATTCTAAATGCAAACAGCTTCTCATTCTTAATTCCCTTAATTCTTTCAAAAATACTGCAGATATGTTCCCACTGTCACCATGTAATTGGAGCAGAAAAGCCCACTCTCCAGTACCCAACTAGGATGACTTTAGAAATTTGGAGATATCTTGCTGCACAAAGCATCTTTTTTTCTTCCACTGGGTTCTACTGGGTATGTTCAGGGAGCCACGTGAAGTGGTAATTTTGCCCTCTTCTGTTTGGGTGATGGTGTCCAGAGATGCAGGAGCTACCCTTCCAGGGGCATGGGAAGTCCTAGGATGATTTTGGCTTGATTACCTGCAGGAGGTGAGCTATTAAGGAGGCTGTGTTTCAGCACTTGGTTCTTCTTCCAAGGCAGTGGGCCCTGCAAGAAATTTCAGTGCCACCCCATATTTTGGGTTTTTGTTATTCTCAGACACTTAATAGCTCCGTTACCTCCTGTGGTCTTACCACAGCTGAGCAGATGCAGGATGACAGTTCAGAAACCTAATGAGGAAACAAACATTTGGGTAACCAGCACAATAGGGATTTTGCTAATTACTTTCTGAAGGAAGAGATTGCTTGCTTGTTGTGCAATGTTTCCAACAGAAGTTGTAGAGTTCTGCAAAAGTGGCTGCAGCCTTTGAAGCTGCTGGTGGTCAGCAGTCTGTGGCTGGGAAGGCAGTGACAGCTCTGTTAGGAGCCCTTGGATCTGCAGGCATTGGAAACCACAGGAAGGCTCTTGGAGGTCTGGCGTGTTCAGACAATGTGGGTTTTCAGTATTCAGAAATGTTCTGGGTGGTGCTCCATGTTGTGTAGGGTACAATAAACTTGTGTGGACCTTTGCTTCTTCAAAACCTGACCCACAGGTGATGAGGTAAGACCTTACCAGCTGCTTGCCATGTGCTAATTCTTTGTAAAGCTTTCTCTTTTGTTTTTTGGAAGCTCTTACTAATGTCTGAAATGAAGAGAAATGTAGAATTATTCAGTTTTTGAAACACCACTGGGGGTCATCCCAGTCTATCTAGATCGGGCAGCTCAGGAGGTTCTCCTCTGGAGAACATCACATCCCCAAGGATGGAGATTCTGCAGTCTGCTCCAGTGTTTGTCCACCCTTGTGGTGAAAAGCTTTCCTTGTATATATTATTTATGGTTTTATCTGTGGTCTTCTAATGCCTGCCAAAGGCTGTGTTTCCTCTTAATGCTGCAGTTTAACTCGACCTGTAGCAAACAGTGGGTGTCAAATAGGTTCCCAAATATCTTTGTATAAAAACTGAAGTTAAAAGAAATAGTTTCTTTCAGGTTGAGTCACATAGGAAAGGTCTGTCTTGAGTTTCTGACATTGCACTCAAACCTGGAAACCCTTATTCCCCCCCAGAAGTAAAGCAGCATGAAACTGGGTTTTTCTCCTAGAGCTGTGGGGTCCATTGCTAGGAGTTGACATAAACCCCTAAGTCAGTTGCCTCTGGTGCCCCAAAGAGCTACAAGATTAGCATTTGGGGTTTATCCTCCTGCTTTATCCTGAAATACTGCCTGAGATAAGGATGCAGTGGCCTGAGGGCAAGAGTAGTTGATGGAGCTTTATTGTAGGTTCCCCTGAGTGCTGAGAAATGACAAACAGCAGGAGTTTGTCACCATATGGATGCTAAAAATCTCCATCTTTCCTTACTTACCCAGGCAAGAAAATGGCTTTTTAAATATTTTTTTTATTTATTTAATACAACCACTGTTTGGAATTCCAGCTATTCAAGCAGAGATACAAGATACAATGAGCTCATTGTTATTTTGAAGATAACTTAAGATGCAATTTTGCAGGCAAATAACAGAAACTAAAGAGCAAAGGGGAAAAAAAAGTACTTGTAATCTTAGACTTCCCTCCAGCATTCCTCAGAGGAATTCTGTATCAGGCTGCTGGAACAGCTTCACTCTTGATGCAGGACACAGATACACAAAAAGAAGAAATCTACTGACCAGAGGCTATTCAGGAGTTTGCTTGACATAGTTACTTCAAAAAATCTGTTGTCAACATTACAAATTTCCTTTGCTTGCTTATCTGCAGCTCCATCTACAGTTTAGGGTGATATAAATGAAGAGATGTAGATATGAATGTGTTACAATAACTTACAAGTTTGTAATGGCTTTAAATGTGAATATTTCTTGTACCACCAATTCTCCCTTGATTACTCTGTGCTGGTGTGCTAATGCTCCAAATTTCCTAAATGTAGGAAAACCAGACCTCCAATTCCTGCCTGCTGGCAAATTTGGAGCACTTGACAGCCATTGTGTCCCTTTTTTGAGATGTCACCTCACTCTTTGGGGTGGGCTGTGGATCCCTCTCCTTGATGTTTTTTATAGCCTAGGAAATGTCCCTATTTTCCTATGTAAGGTTATGCTTTCCTGTTGCTAAAAAAGATTGTGTGGGGACACTTCCAGCCCTGCTGTAGTTTACCTGTAGCCAAGAGGTGCTTGGGTCTATAGGTATGAACAGGAATTTTAGAATCATAGAATGTTAGGTTGGAAGGGACCACAAGGATCAACTGGTCCAACCCTTCTAATAGTATTGTTCTTATGTTTATACAAGTGTCTCAGCACCCTGTCAAGCTGAGACTTAAACGTTTCCCAAGTAGAGGAATCCACCTCTTCCCCTGGGAGACAATTCCAATGTCTGACTGTCTTCAGACTGAAAAGTTTTCCTCTTGTGTTCAAATTGAATCTCCCCAGGAGCAACTTGTGCCCATTGCCCCTTGTCTTGTCCATGTGAGTCCTTGTATATAGGGAGTCCCCATCTTTTTTGTAACCCCCTCTTTAAGTACTGGAACACTCTAATAAGGTCTCCCCTGAGCCTTCTCTTCTCAAGGCTGAACAGAGCCAGTTTCTCAGCCTCTCCTTGTATGCCCAGTGCTCTAGTCCTCTGATCTAGTCTTCTGATCCTCATGACTCTTCTCTGGACTGTCCACATCCTTTTTTTTTTGTACAGAGAAGATGCAATACTCCAGGTGTGGTCTGACAAGCATTGAGTAGAGCAGGAAGATGACTCCTTTGTCTCTTTGTGATGCCCTTGTTGGTGCCACTCAGCATTCTGCTGGCTTTCTTGTTTGTTCTAGCACAGGATTGTTTCCTTGACTTGAAATAGCAGATACTTGCTCCGCTTTCATTGGAATAGTGAAAAGTATTTTGGGGGGTTGGTTTTTTGTTTGGGTTTGTTTTGTTTTTTCTTTCTAATTCTCATTAGCCTGATAAAACTTTTGAAAATTTGCATTAACTCCTTCTTCTCTTCTGTTTTTTTGTTTGTTTGTTTTTGGGTTTTTTTTGTTTTTTGGTTTTTTTTTTCAGTACTCAAACACTGGTTGTATTTTAGTCCTTGATACTGTCAGGTCTTTTGTATGAACTGGCTTTTCCCCAGCCTTTCAAGTCAACAGAAGTGGGTACATCACCCAAAAAGAGAGTAGCTGGGCTTCCATGGGGAGCCCCTAGGGCAAGGACATCTATTTACTAACAGGCTATGTGTAACTGTGACCTGGTTGAATACAGAAGCCTGTAAAGACTCCGATGATCCCATGTAGTCTGGGATGCCTGCATGATTCTCAGAGTTGTGCAAACTCATGAAGTGATGATGAGGACTTAACTCATCAGCTTCCTACCTGCCTTTGTCTTGGTTTCTCTGCTCCTTGTTTGTGTAAAATCTCACTTTTCCTATGGGGGAGGGGAGGGGGAGTGAGAACAGCATCCTTGCATGGGACAGGACGTTGGCATTAGCTGAGGGTTCATGGGTGTCTGTAGAAAGGGTGCAGAGCTTGACAGGTGGAGCATGGAGTGAAAGAGAACTGAAGTGACATGGGGACTTAGAGGTGTCAGGATCCACCACCAAGTGATGTTCACAGCATGACTGTAAGTGATCCCTGCATTTCTCTGGCTTAGCAGGTACCCACAATTCTCACTGCTAATACGTGTTCATCTCTCAACCAGTTATTCTGTGAAACATTTTCTGACTCCTCTACAACAGAGACTCAAGAAGCCACTCAGCTGCTCTACTTCATCTGCCCAAAGGGTGTTGGAGGCCTTGTTAGGGGCATTAATTTTCATGGAAGGGAAGAAATAGCCGAAGTCTTGACCTGAACAGAAGTGCTTTCCTTCATCAAGTGCTTTATGGTCTCTTCCTTGGGAACTGGCAGTGACAGCATCCCTGTGGGCAAGGAGTCTCAAACTATGGGCCAGCCCTTGCCTTTTGCTTCCTCTACTGAAGCTGGAAGGACTGGTTCAATGTATCAGCATACATCAAGGCCACCAAGCACCCCAAAGGGTATATGTCTGTCTCAAAGTTTCTGTCTTGGCTTCATTCCTGCACTGGGAAGGCTGGCAGGCACTTCAAGTGTGGGTGATGTAGCTGCATATCCCCCCCATGTCAGTATTGTCCCATGAGGGATGCACAGCTGCCAGATCCATCTCCTACAGTATTTCACCACCTACCAGGCAAGAGGCACAAAAAGAAATCACCATCCTCTTTCCTCCCTCCATCCCTGTGGGGGAAATGTCCTGTGCAAGAGCTGAGAAAACAGGAAGGTTTGCTTCAGATGTGGGAGCAAGAGAGGTGGTTGTAACCAATTTAACCATTGGTTAAATATGGTTCTGATCCAGCAGGTTTAATAATGCAGTTAATGTCATAAGGATTATACAATCCCTGTTTCAGTTCTGCAAGTAAAGCTTTCAAGGAGCTCTCTCACATCACTGTAAAATGCTGTGAGGAGGTGGGGATGGAGGTTTACTGAGAGGAGCTGGAGGAGGAGTGGAAGTTTGCAGGGCCCAGCTGGCAGATGGGGCTCCAGCAGCCATCACCATTTAATGAAAAGTTCATAGGGAAGCTCCAGGTGCCAGCCAGGGTAATGTTGTTTTGCATATTGACCAGAGAAGAAGCCAGCTGAGTTTCACCCTGGAGCATTCTGGTGGGGGTTTCTTGGTCCCTCTGCAACATGAATTGCAGTGCAAGAGCTGAGAACAACTGGAAGGTTTGCTTCAGAAGTGGGAGCAAGAGAAGGGATTGTTCCATGAACATCTCTGGGTTGTTCATGAACATTTTCCCCTGTACTCAGCCCTGGTGAGGCCACAGCTCGAGTCCTGTGTCCAGTTCTGGGCCCCTCAGTTCAGGAAGGAGATTGAGGTCCTGGAGCAGGTCCAAAGGAGGGCAACCAGGCTGGTGAAGGGATCCAGCACAAGTCCTGTGAGGAGAGGCTGAGGGAGCTGGGGGTGTTCAGCCTGGAGAAGAGGAGGCTCAGGAGAGACCTCATCGCTCTCTACAACTCCCTGAAAGGAGGCTGGAGCCAGGGGGGGGTTGGGCTCTTTTCCCAGGCAACTTTCAACAAGACAAGAGGGCATGGACTTAAGTTGTGCCAGGGGAAGTTTAGGTTGGATATTAGAAAGAATTTCTTTACGGAGAGGGTGATCAGACATTGGAATGGGCTGCCCAGGGAAGTAGTGGATTCTCCGTCCCTGGAGATATTTAAAAAGAGACTGGATGTGGCACTCAGTGCCATGGGCTGGGAACCGCAGCGGTAGTGGATCGAGGGTTGGACTTGATGATCTCTGAGGTCCCTTCCAACCCAGCCAATTCTATGATTCTATGATCTCTTGGCATCACTGCTCTGTCTTCTCCATGGTTTTTTAGCCTTATGTGGTGAGCTTCACTGCTCTGCACACTGTCTCTGTGCTACTGTTTCTCTAAATCACCAGGGGAGAAAAGAAATTTGCATCGGTTTAGTCAAAGGAGGAAGCAAGACTCATCGTTCTCACAGTAGGAAGGATTACACTTTACAGAATCTGGTCACATAATTTGTTTTTGTTACTCTCTCAGTGGTTATGCTCTCTTGTTTCCTCTTGCTCCTTTGGAAGCATTTTCACCACTTGGATGTTTCCACAGTGTGATTTTTAGATGAGTCCTAAATGTAAAGCAGGTCAAAGTCTGATTTCAGGCAATGGTTGATCTTGCTAGAACTAACAAAAAAACCCCAAAGTAAATTCATATTCCTCGTGACATTTGCTGTTTAAGTGTCTGGTTTGTGAATGCAGACGTTGAGAGGTGGAGAGAACATTGTTACGAGTCAGCAGGAACTTCTTGTGGTGCTGATTAAAAAGTGATGACACCGATTAACATAAAATGGTGAGCTTTTTGTTGCTATTGCTTTATAAATTTCATTTTTACCATGGGCCTTTGAAAATTTTACTCCCCAGCATGCTTGCAGATGTGATGTGCTTTGCTTGCCCTTTTCCCCTCTGTTTTGCTCTGTTTATGCAGTTGTCCCCTTCTCCCTGTGGCTGAAGGATGGATGTCTTCTCTTCCTATGCAGTTGTCCCCTATCCCTGTGGCTGAAGGATGGATGTCTTCTCTTCCAGGAGGCCATCTGGCCAGCTGACCACCCCAGCCATGACCCAAGGTGGTGTGTAGGTAGGTCCAACTTACCCCTGCTATTATTGCACTTGTCAAAGCTATTTAAAATTTTGTTCTAGCAGCTTTACAGCTGAAAACAGCACGCCCTAGATTTGGGGACCCAGGAAATTAGAAATTAAATGACGTCGGTGTCTAACCTGCAAGTACCTCCTCTTGCTCCCCACCTTTCAGCTCTTGGGTACACTTCGGGTGCAAGGGAATTCAATAGTAAATATATAGAGATTTACAACCCAACTCCATGTTCTGCTGGCGCCATCTATGCCCGATCCTGCGGAGCTGCACATGGCTGTGGTGGAGCTAGGAAAAACGAGGGAAGTGACATAAATCCTGGAAACGCCAGAGTTTTGAAGAGCCCTTCTTATAAAGGATGGAACTAAGCTGGCTGGATAGGTTTTATAGGGCATAGATTTCTATAGCCTTTTGTCTTTTCTTTCCACCTTGCTTTCCCTAATACTCTACTTAATTCTCCATCAAAATAATTATGTTTTCAGTTGTTAGGAAAGAGGACTGGCATTTGTGGACCTTCAGAGCTCTGAAGAATCCATCTGTGCAAGCAGCCACATTGCAGTTGCCACTTTTTATGTCTGCCACTGGGTCTTCCCAACTGGAAGGTCTGCAGCTATGTGGGAGCAGATGGAGAAAAGTGGTTCATTTTCCATTCACATTTAGAAATAATTCTTTAGGAAGGGATAAAGAGGTTCAATAGCTCCTGTTTTGCAGGGTATTTGATGATGCTGCTGCAACCAGCAGGACCAGGGCAGGGATCATCCCCCCTGTGCTTGGCACTGGTGAGGATGCTCTTTGGATCCTGTGTTCAGTTTTGGGCCCCTCAAGACAAGAAGGACACTGAGGGGCTGAGTTAATCTAGAGAAGGGAAAAAGAGCTGGGGAAGGTTCTGGAGAATAAGTCTTATGAGGGTGGCTGAGGGAATTGGGGGTTCTTAGCCTGGAGAAAATGAGGGTGAGAGGAGAACTTTTCACACTCTGCAATGTTACAACTGGTTGTAGTGAGGTGGGAGTCAGTCACTTCTCCCAAGCAGCAAATGATAGAGCAAAAAGAAATGGCCTCAGGTTGTGTCAGGGGAGGTTTAGATTGGATATTGGGAAAAATTTCTCTGCTGGAAGGTTTGTCAGGCACTGGAACAGACTGACCCTGAACCATGATTTGAGTCACCCACCATCCCTGGAGGTGTTTAAAAGCTGTGTAGATGTGGTGCTAAGGGACATGGTTTAGTGCTGGATTTAGCAGGGCTGGGTTAATGGTTGGACTTGATGACCTTAGAGGTCTTTTCCAACTACAACAATTCTCAGGTTCTATGTTCTGTGCAACTGCATGCACAGCAAGTCAGTGACTTTGGAGAAGCTTTGCTGGACATGTGCCAGGATATGGGGGCTCAGCAAAAAAAAATGGGGACATTTTTTGGCTTGCTCAGGAAATGAGAAGTCTTCACCTTTCCTTTCTGACTTAAGGCTGGAGGTGGCTGGAGATGGGCAGCACCTACTGAGTTGTGTTGGTGACTTCAGTATTGTGACACTGACTCCTGTATCCACAGAACAAAAGGAAAAGGACATCTGATGTCAGGGAAGTGAGGGGCTGAGCATTTAATCTCCTGAGTTCTCTGCTCCTTGTACCCTTTTCACCTATGTGTTCAGTCTCAGCCATAGGCTTGCTCTTCTGTTTCTAAATTTTCACCCCACTTGACTTCTGGGCTCTGAGCATGTGGCTGGGAGGGCCTCAGGTACAATCACAGCTTGGTTCAGGGGACAGCATGTGTGCCAAGCATGCTTGTTCTGCGTGGGAGAGGGAGGCTTGTTTTCTGCCAGGGATTCATCATGTAAACTATTGGCATGGAGAATTATGACATTTTAACTCTCTGGTTTTCAGTATAATGATTTGGTGGTCTGCTAGTGCCAAATATTTATATCTCATGGTGCCACTGCTGCAACATTTTGATAAAATCTTCTGTAATGTAAAAATTCCTTTTTTTTTTTTCTTTTTTTTTTTTTTTTTTTAGGTTGGTTGGTTGGTATTTTTTGGTTTGGTTTGGTTTTTTTCTGAACTCTTCAAACAAAGTTTACCTACCCTGTCACTATCTGCCAGAAGGCACGTGAAATCTCAGTTGGATTGGCTTGAACTCAAAACTGGACCACAATTGGCAATTTCATTGAGTTTAATTTCCCTTATACTAAAGAGATAGAGTTAGATGGAGTAAGCAAAATGAAACACATGAGGCTGAAACCCCATTTCATGATAAGAAAAGTAAAAGGTGGGTGGTGACCCCATACCGAGAGCAGAACTTCCATCACCCACGTGGGCTTACATCTTGGGCAGACTCTAACATCACAGAAAGTGTTTTAACATCACAGAAAGTGTTTTCTGCTCCTCTCCTGCAGTGAAGTCCCAGGATCATGGGAGCAGAGCAGATGCAGGGCAGGACATGGGGCTTGACACTGAGCCTGCCTGGAAGAGCTGCACCCCACACAACCTCTCCCACCAGACTTTCATCCTGTAAGCTTTCCCTGTGGCAAAGTTGGTATGTCTGGCCCTAAGAACTTTATTTCGATTATTTGAGTAATTGGGAAAAACCAGGAGAAGAAAGGGGTGTTGATTTTTGCTTAAGAGCTGCTTCCTTTTCAAGAACTGTGCCTATCTGTGTGCACAGGCAGGGAAGCAGGAGCTCTCGGAGTACTCCCTGCTGTTACCTGGTGCTGGTTGTGTTGCTTATCTCATTTTCATGCTGCAAAAGAAATCCAAAATGGGATGGAGAAGCAGCAGGGGGTTTCTGTCACGTTGCAGCATCCCCATGGACGGATCTGGCTGTGCTGAAGGAAGGTAGCCCCTTGGCAGCATCTTTAGAGATGATTCCCTCTGCTGGAGTGCTTGGGGAAGCATGAGAGGATGTGTGAGCTGCCTGATGCAGCTCCTTCTCAGAGCCAGCTCCAGAGGTGGGAACCAGCCTCAGAGGATAGCTGCATTGCTCTGTGGCAGCAAGCCAAGCTGTTTCTTTCCTCCTGTTTCTTCTCATCCTCTCTCCTGCCTCAATGGAGAGCCATCTCTTTGCAGGCAGGAGATGGGCAGCCTGGGCAGAGCTGCTTGCTTTGCTTGTGCAGGGTACAGAAGTGCCCAATTTTCTGGGAAGAGCTCTCTCTGGCAGAGGCAAAACCTGGCCCAGGTGTGGACAGGGATAGGTCACATTGTGAGGAAAGGCAGCAAAGCTTTTAAACCCCATCCTTATGAGGCAGGTGCTAAATATATCCTGCATTTTTTGTCCAAGCACTGCTTTTAGACACCTGCTGGCTTTTAAGCAGGTTAATGACATGCTCCCTGATGCTTGTGTCAGAGCAGCAATGCACTTCCTTGCATAGCTATAGCTAGGTCTGCCCTTGAGTGCTGCTCTCAGCAAGTCCTTTCTGTGTTACTGGAAGGCCCACAGACAGCATGATGTCATCACCAAATGAGCCAGAACTGAAAAAATGGCCTCTAAACCAATCATAATGACAGTTTTCCCTGGTAGTCAATAAATAACATGGGCTTTACTACCTTTTCTCCTGTCCAGCTGACTGCACATTAAATACAACAAGGAATATTTAGCTTTCCTGGTGAGGGATGGTCCTGAGGGACAGCCAGAGTCTCTTGCAGTGATTTGGGTGCTCACTGCTGTCCTGCCCACTGTCTGGGGCCAGCACAGAGCAGTGCCAGGCTTCCTTCCCAGAGCTCTAGAGGAGGCTCTGGTTTCTTTCCCCCTGGAAAAGGGCTTCTGAACATTTGAGAATGGAATTATTGTCCAGGCATCCACAGTTTAAAAGAATACAATAAATCCCCACATCACAAAAAAGAATACTTCTCTGGGGGTTAGTGGAAACTTCACCCCCCACCCCCCAACCCCTATTTCATAAAGTGAGTGCTACACAGTTTAAATTATGTCTGGCCCTATTACAGAATAATCAGTGCTAAGTACATATGCATACACAGAGCACAATAAATTATGTATCTTCCCTTAATATTTCATGGATAAGAGGCGTGACATGTATTGATTTCATTTAGACCTGAGTTCAAGAGAACATTAAAAAGAAGTTCTATTTTTAAATGCATGAATCATCATAATGGGGCTGTTCAGATGCTTTCAGTTAGATATTTACTTAACAACCTTACTGAATTGGAGCCATAATGGTAATCAGATTAATACTTTGAACTTGTGCCCAAGGAAGCCAATGGGAGCCATTTCATCAGTTTTAATAGTCTCTTGGAGCAGGATCCATTTTTTAATATATCTACGTGCATATATATGTGTTCAATGAAGGAAATTTCAAGGCAGAGCTCCACTGAAGAATCAGAGTCTGTCTATGCTTGGAGTCACCTTAAGTCATCATGGATTTCAGAAGCAATCTGAGAAATGGAAGCAAGTGATCTTCAAATGCCACCAGCAGCCACTCTTTTCTCTTTTGCCCAGGACAGGCTGTGCTGAAGGCTGGATGTTCCCCTTGCGCTCACGAGTTAGGCAGCATCCTTTGGGTAACAGGAACTCATTTTTACCTAATGAAATTACATAGGATTTTTTCTGTCCTGCGAGCTATGGGGAAAATAAGTTTTTATAGGACAAAACGTTGAAAAGCATTTCCATGACACAAGGACTTTCAGTGTCAAGATCAGGGCTTCTGCACAGCTCCTCTGTGCAGATGTCCAAGCTGCTGGCAAATGAGCTTGATTACTGGAACAGTTTACATTTTGGGTATTTTTCTCATCCTGAATCTGAGGGTTCAGTTGCATGCTTTGTCATCTCTAAGACAACTGTTGAGATAAGTTTGTCTTTACTGGAGATGTCAGAAAGGATGAATAAGTCTGATGAAGAAAGCAATTGCATTTAATCCCTCATTTAGCTTGGCCCTGATCATAACACTGTTCTTTCTAGAATGAATCTGCTGCACAAACATTAACACACACCTTATTTTCTCATTTTTGTGGGAAAACTTCAGGTCATACCACCTGAGACTCTGCTTTCAGTCTTAAATTTCTTCCCTGGAACATATCCAGTTTTGCTCTGGAGAATGTGGCTGCAGTGATTTCATCCATAGGAAAATGGAACACAAAGCCCAGCCTGGAAGGGCCATGTGCTGCTGGCAGGGAGGACACAGCTCTTCCTTGCTGGGCTTTATCTTTGATATTTGCAAATGTGTTTTCCTCTCTAGCTTTTTGTGGGCAAGTAATAATAATAATGGTTGATGTTTCCCTCTGAAAGCATCCTGCATGAACTGGTTCTTACAGAAGTAAATTAAATAGCATGTGTTTTATCACTTTATTGATATTACCATTATTTATAAATAGCAAGCTGTACTGGGCTTTTATTTATTTTTAAAACCCAGCATTCATAGTTGAGACTGTATCTTTGCTCACCTCTTAATATGGATGCAAATATTGAGCTATTCTGGGTAAAACATTGCCTTTAATGGATCTTTAATATTGCTGTGTTTTCCTTCCACAAGGTGTTTTTGCAGTGAACTGAGCAGATCAGCCCAGACCTTATGTACAGTGTTAAAGTTGAGGTGGTGATTGTTTTTTTCCTGGCTGCTGTAAGAAGCAAGTTACATTGAGGTTATTTGTTGTGTGCTTGGAAAACAGTAATTTTCAAAGCCTTTAAAGTCTAAACCTCTGCTTTGAGAACTCTGTCTCTGTATTGCTCAGGTATAACTTCTGACATCCAAAAAATAGTTGACGTACTGAAACAAAATGGTTTTTAGTTGGGTGGGTTGTAGTAATGTGATTTAAATGATGATATGGCAGTGTTTAATCTATTTCTTCTGTATTCTTTTTATTTCCTAAGAAAACCCAGAGGGGGCTATTTATCAGCTCATCAGGAAAGGGAAGAAAGCTAAAGTTAATTATTTTTCACTTACCTGGAGGGATTTAGAATCTGGGGACTTCACTGGGGAGTAGCAAACAATTAGTAGGTCCCCATATAAGCCACAACTCTCTTTAATTCACTTCTGTAGATTAAAAATGTTTAGTTTAGAGTTTAAGGATTTATTTTATATATCAGTAGCTGTTCAACATCCTGCAGAAGAAAAACTCAGAAGACATCCATTTGTAGATAGAGTCCTTTTTTACCTGGGGAAAAATAAAAAGGCTTGTAAGCAAGCCACTCTTTAGTTGTAGGATTTAATGACATAGAAGTTTAGTTATAGATCCCTTCAATAAAATAAATCCAGAGTCTTATAACTCTAGGATTAGATCACACCACACCTTCTGGCTGTCAGTCACTTTGTGGGATGAGTCAAGAACCTTTCACTTCTACTGCATTTTTTATTTCTGCTTGGAGGTTATTACTGGAAGGGACTTTTTGAGAAATGGCTGAAGTTTATGCATTGTTTAAATCACAATTGTTTTCTCCCTTCTAACATAAGAATTGCTGTGGCTGTTGCAGACCAGCAGACAGATAAACAGTCTGATGGCAACTACTGAATGCTTAGGGGAAGACCATGAAGAGCAGAGAGAGCTTACTCTGCTCAGGGTATCTCCTTGCAGCTGCTCAGAGGAGCCCAGGGATGAGATGCCTGACCTCCTGCCTTCAGAAGCTGCTGATGGACCCATCCTCCATGAGCTTGTCTGTACCTTCTTTCAGCTCCTGTAGGTTTTTCACCTTCACAGGGCTAATGTCTTTGGTAGTTGCTGTGTAAATCCTGACTGAAAGCAGGGAGAGCTGGCCAGTTACTGATGATAATGCCAGTACCTACATTTGAGCTTCAGACTCAAGTGTTACATGCTTATAATGGGAAGCCTGTGTGATTTCCACAACAAGAATTAGTTACAAAATTCATGGCTAAAAAAAAGTATGAGGAGAAAAAAATAATTCTAGTGAGTGGTAAAATACACGATTGTATGGCTTTGGCTTGGAAACCTCTGGTTCTGCATCTGCAACCAAATTTCTGTAAAACCCTGATGTACCCGCCCATCCCCTTCAGAAAAGGAGATAGAAATGTAACTATTGACCTAAAAATGATGAAGCCCCCAGTAGGTGGACAAGGCTACCAGGCACATCTGGCTGTCTTTGTCCTTGTGGCAGCCACCACAAAATGGTGGCTTGTTGACCCTTGTTACCAGTCTGGCATCTTAACTACTAAGCTGCTGTATCTCTCTGGCCAGTCCTTTCCTACAGCATTAATTCATAAATGTTCTAAGGAGAGTGGATTGAAGGTGATATTAGAAGAGAAGTGCATTAGCCTATTGGGCAGCAGCAGCTGGAATATCTCAGTGCTGCAGTTATATTTGATGGTGCATGTACTTTGTTTCAGGAATGCTGCCAAATAACATTTTATTTCTACCTTGAAGCTTACTGTTGATGAAAAAAAAGTTAATTTCCATGTTCTCTTGGCCAAAAAGTGCCTGCAGGTCTTTATACAGCTTCACCGGGCTGGGCCCAAGGCCTGGCATGGGGAAAAAAGCACTGTTGGGGCTAGTGCTGTTCCTGCTCAAGTCAGGGCTTTACTGAGGGGCTCTGACAAGAGTGAGGCAGAAATAAATACTGCTTCCCAGGACCAAATGGCAGAGTTTCTGTCTGATCCCCACCCCACAGCCCCAGGAAGTGGCAGCTTTCTCTAAAGTGCATGTTGATGTTAATAGAGATGCTGGGGACAGGAGGGTGTGTGTGACCCCTCCTCATGATCCCTTTTTAGCCAGGTCTCCAGTTCCAGGACCAGCTGTGGCTAGCTCAGGGTTTTCTTCTCCTTTGTTAGAAAAACTTTCCTAATTTTCTTTCTTTAACCTTGACAATGGTCTTCCACTTTTCCCAGAGAATGGAAGGCCATGAATTCCCAGCCTTGCAGGTGATTTTGCTGTTTGTTTCTCAGTCATAGAGAGAGTAGACCTGCTGCCCTTACCTCACCTGCTGATTCTGATTTCTTTCAGGGTTGACCTGAAACACACTGAAGGCAATACATTTTTCCCCAGCACAGTGAACACACCCAGCTTCAAAGTATCCCCTTCCTCCCCTTCCTGAATTCCTTCTGCACACATCACCTGCCACATCCTCATCCATGCACAGGTAGATTTATTTTTCCCTCCTTGTCACCAAGGCAGCAGCCTCAGTGTTTGCAGGCAGCTCTGCCTGTCCTGATTTTCACAGCTTTTCAATCTGAATTTCTGTACCCAAGTATTTGCTGTGAGGAAAAACTCTGACTGTTGAAGCTAAGCCCTGGTTACTGGAGTCAGGCTATGTGATGCATTATTAGTGTGAAGTGCAGAACCGGCCATACACACTGTGTAAGTATTGAGCTGTGCCCACAAGAGCAACAGCTTTCAGCTTTTCCCTGACAGTTTGTGTAGATTACTTGTTTTAGATCTCTAAAACCTGCATTTGTGGTTTTTTTGCAGGGTCATGAAAATGAAAGCCACTGGTTCCCAAGGACATGTCTGCAGTTCCCAAGAGCAGCTTCATGTGAAAGTCAAGAGTGCTTATGCTTCCAGCAACATTAACTGATAGTCTGAAGGGGAGTGCTCAGCTTGACAGCTGAATATAATAGCAGTTCACCTGAAGGTAGGAGAAAGTTTCTCTGAACCTGGTCAGCATCTGGTAGGACTCATGTTGGTGACTGTGACTGGGGTTTGTGTGGCAAGATACTCTGGCAAGGGTAGCTCATCTGCCTTCAGTGTGAGTCAGCAATGAGAAATGAAGAGCCAGCAGCTTGACAGTGCTTGACTGTCCCCAGAGCAAGGCCACAAGCAGAGGCTGGAGTGGCTTCATGCTCAAGAAGCTTCCTTGGACTTACTGGCTGCATTAGTCCATAGCTTGAAAGCAGACAAGTCCCTGCCCACATTTCCAGCATGATGCTATAATAAGGGGACCTACAGGACAGGTAAGAGTAGCAATTTTGGCTTTTTGTTTGTCTTCCCTGTCTTCAAAAATTTCTCTCGGTGCTTGTGCTTCATAATTCCATTTTCTCTGTTTTATGGCAGAGAAACAATACAAATGAAAGGTGATTGGTTAAGAGAAATTTACTCTAAAATATTGTTCAATTTCTAGTTCATATGTAAAATGGCACAGCCCTACTGAGAAAAGGTACACCAGGAGTGACCTCACACTGATGCTGTTTCTTGTTGTCAAAGCTGCCTGACAACTATGTAAGCAGTAAGGAACAGCTCTTCCCTGGTTTTGTTGACCTGCCTTTTGATTCCCTCATCCCAACTCAAAAGCAAGAAAAACTCTTGGTGATATGCCTAATCTCTGCAGGGCAAAACTCAAAAATTTTTAAATCAAGTGGGACAGCTTTCTGTAGTTGCCTGATAAAATACTGCATTAGCATATGGGAATTCAGCTCATGGGGATTTGTACCGTACATATATGTAATTTATGTTTTTTTTCTAACACCAACAAAAGAGATGAAGTTTGAAAATAGGCTGGATCACTGCCCAGGCTTTTCACTTTATTTCCTGTGTATTCACTCACCTGTCACTTCTAAAGCTGTTTTGCCTCTCACTTAGCAGTGTAGTTATATCCAAGTGAAGGTGTTACATGTATACTAGCTAAATATAAGTTGTATAATGTGTATCCATTGCTTGGTCTCAGGGTGTTACTCAAAGGAAATTACACTCCTGTGTTATGTTGTCTATTGATCACTCTGGCTCACCTTTTATCTTTCTTGTTGTTCTGTACTCTGATTCTTACAGAAAGTGATGCCAGGCCATTAGGAAACTGAAATTATCATACTGATTTTTCTTGACCATAGCTGATGTTACTGTGCAGGGACCCTTGCCTTGACCTATGCAGAGAGGGTTTTGCTAAGCACTTGACAGCTCTTCTGGCTCCTTTGCCTCATTACTTTCCCTCTCTGTACTACCCCATTGCTTCCAAGAGGAGAAGATTCTGAAAACCATTATGTGTAGTCCCTTCATTTCACTGTCAGCCTCCCTTTCCTAGCAGCCACCTGGATTTTCTTTCTTTTTTCTTTCTTTTTGCTCTGGAGGTACACAAACAGGTCGGCCCATTTGCTAACAGCCTCAGCACTGACACCACAGTCTCCATGGCAACACAGCAGCCTGTGCAAGCATCCACAGATGCTTTGAAAATCAGAAATACCAAGTGATGACAAGGAGTTGTTTCAGACAACGGATGTTTATAGGTGTCACAACCACCTGAAATACTTCTCCCTCCACCCATCCACTCCCTGATTATAATGTGCTTTGCAGTCCTCTTGCACCTCCTTTGTCTGAACACAAGTTTCAAGGCAAAATTAATCCCTGTTTTGATTTCCCCCACCCTCCCACCCACCCCATTCAAATCACTGGCTGAGGTAGTTTATGAGAATGATCACCCTGAGCTCCACTGTTGACTTCTTTCTTTGGGGTAAAGTCCTTCAAATGATAAAATCCAAAGTTGTGATTGAAGAAGAGGCCTAACCCAACCAACAAATGTAGCTGTGTGACTGCTGGGTTGAGTGCTGGTTTGCCCCACTGTGTTGCATGACCTAGTGTTTTCTTAGGGTGCCAATAGATTTAATAAGATCATCCATTTTGAGGGGAATTTTTTTTTTTTTTTACATAACCTCATCCATCTGCTGGCATGACAGAGACTATGCTGCTGTATTTACAGCCACTAGCATTCACCCATCCCATAGTTTCCTCAGCTCTGCTTGCAGGAGATAACATTCAGGTGCTCAAGCTGTATTTCTGAAGCTGATTGCAGCAAATGTATCAGTTCATTAAACCAGGCCCTTACATGCTAAAACATCTGTAATTCAGACTAGGTAACTGCATGTTTTTTGCAGACAGATAACCATAGGCAAATATGTGGGCATGACACAGCGTGGATTTACAGATGGCAGGTATGTGGCACCCCTTGGTGGCACACACCCCTCATCTTTCATGTACATTTTAGAGTCACACAACCCCAGATGAGGAACAGTTTTGGAACACAGCAAACAAGCAGCTCATCCTCAGGTATTTGGGACCACTTCCCTCAGTCCAGGGAAGTGTTCCTGCCACACCAAGCTGTGATGGGATAAACTCATCGACCAGGCTGAGGATGTTCTCAGACCCAAGTACACTGATGCTTAACCTCAAGCCACAGTTTGGGTAAGAAAACAGCCCCTGATTCTGTTTTCAATGCTTCCCCTCTCTTAACAAACAGCAGTTGTGTTTTATTCACAGGAAGGGGAAAAATACAAAGGCCCAAACTGAAGATGAAGTCTATTGCCCTGTATTGTGGCTTTACTTGATCAAGCTAATCTATTTTCATCTGATAATTTAAGCTTTAGCTTGGAAAATGCAGTAACATGTATATGTCTGAACATAATAAGAGGAACTTATTAAAAACTAAAAAGCCTTATCAAAATTCTATGTTAATAAAACAAGCTATCAGTGCATCAGAGAACTGAAGAGCTTCCATGTGCAAGCCTGCAAGCATAGTACTAGAATCCTTCTAAGGACCTTAATCCTCAGTTGCTACTGCTGGAAAAATTCAGACTTTCCCCTAGAACAGGAAATTAAATCTCAAAAAATAGTATATCCTTCATGTTCTGACCAGTTGGCCTATTCAGTAACTTATATGTCATATTTATTTTGAAAAGCATTTTTTTTCATATAATCTTGCTATAGATACAATGTATAAAGAGGCTTCACTGCTTTAAATCTTAATGTGCATTCTGTTCAGCTTCTGTTTGATCTTGCAGGTAGGCAGTAGCTGTTTGGGTTTTTTATTTCATTAGACCTAGTAAGACAGTAGTCTTGTGCAGTAGTTCCATTTCCACAACTTTCAGGACAGCTAAAGAAGTCAGGACTTGTACTGGTGAGAAGCATGGGATGGCAAAACAAACAACCCAAGCTCACAAGCTTGCCTTTGTTACTTCTTGGAAATCATCACTCTGTCACAAGTTGTAAATGTTCAGAGCAACAAAAATTATTTTCCTAGAGAGTTTTTTTTGTCAAGATGGGAAATGTTCTGGACCTGTTCCTTTGTACGACAGAAAATGGGTTAAAGCAATGAAAATCTGTTTAGGTTAAGGATTTTCCATAGCTGAATCCTGCAGTGCTCAGTACTCCAGCTGCTTCCATTTGAATACATTTACAGAACCTCCTGTGAGATGTCCCTCACATGACAAGTCTGACATTCAGCTTTTTTTTTTTCAGTTTTTCCTCTTCACCAAAGGAACCAGCCCCATAACTGAACTGTCACAAGGCCTCAAAAGCTGAGTGGAAAAACAGCTGGGTTCAGTAAATGACAGGGAAGAAGGAAGCTCTGCATATTCTCTATGGGACCTTGGGTGTCCATGTAACATTTGCCATATTATCCTGGGACCCTTCACCTTCAGCCAGAGCAGTGAGGAATGGAGTGTGTTCCACTGGAGTGTGTTCTCCACTGCAGTTCTCTCCTTGTGTCCCCAGGAGCAGGTGTCACTAGTATTTTATGCCTTCCCTCTGGATTTAAATTATTCTCCTTCTTGTGCAGAGGCTGGCTTTTGACTTCAAAAGCTTTCAGTAAATGAGAGTGGAGCTCTCTTATTCTTCCCTCGTAACTCACATGGGGGCCTGCAGTCCCTTGGACAGAAAGACTGAAGATCACTGAGGTCTACAAAGGCAGAGTTGCTCTGGTATAAGTCCTCCCACTCTGGCTAAGTCTCACCTTTGCTTTAAGCTTTCCTGTGGCAACCTGGGGCATGTACATTTACAAACAGGTAATATCTCCAAATAATCTTTAAAAGCTAAATGTTGTCCAGTGGGAGACAGGCAGAACAAGGAAACCTTTGACATGGAGATTTTTACTATATGAGCTGTTGAGATACAGTTGAAGGGTTTTTTGTCCAAGTTGGAGACAAACTGAACATAGCTTCATGCTCAGCAGCAGGTAACCATTGGAAGCAGCTTTTCCACTCACCTTTTTTCCTCACTGGGCACTAGAGGGACCCTGGAGTTTTCCAACTGCTGGAAACATCTCGGTGATCCCGAGGCAGGAACCCTGCACTGGGTGTTTCCAAGAGGAAGGTGGCAAAAAAATGCTCGAGTGGTTGTTGCACATGCCCAGAGACTGCAAAGATGCCACCAGGGGAAGTGTGTGAAGAGCCACAGCCGTACTTTCCATCACTTCATCCTTCTCCTTGCTGCTCACAGCTCTTCCCATCATGAGTAAGCAAGAGCTGGTGTTGCCTGGACTGCTCTGTTCACTCAGCTGGTGTTGGGACATTGGCACCGAGGCTTAAGTAACTCTGTGTTTTTGAGAAATTAAATGTTTCCTTCCCCAGTCTGAAATGAAGACAAATACCCAACTTGCCAACAGTTGCATCTCAATAAACTGTCAGAGAAGCAGCAGTGATTTGTTACAGCTATATCGCAAATGAAGAATACACATTGACACAAGACCTTTTCCAAACAGCATTTCCCAGCCACACTTATAAATGAATCTGTTCGAAAAAGGGCTATAGGTAATGCTATTCACTTTTCTTCTAGCAGGCAGGCAAAAATCCTCTGTGTTTGACTTACCAGACCTCCATATAGAGACCCATAATTCAGTGTGTCAAGGCTTTACAGTAAAGCTCACTGTTTGTGTGGTTATGTAAAAATCCATTTTTCCTTTGTAAAAGAAAAATCTTTCCCTGCTATCTCTTAGTGAGATGATCCTTTTTGATCTCTGCATGAATATTTCTAATGAAAATATGTGCATGCATTTTAATATCTCTCACATGAATTAAAAGAATTTTTCCTGTCTTAAAATGTCTAGTGTCAACACCGTTGCTGAATATTTAATGCAAAGCATAATGTAATTTGACTAGATAATCATCTTGGGGAAAATGGCGAATGCCATGTTGTTTTTTTTTCTGTGTTTATTTCTCATCATCTTTGATGACTGTTTAAAGGAGAGCTGCAAGTGAATGACTAACTTTCAAGATTCACCTTCCCTCTCTGCAGGCTGCTGCTGAAAAGAGACAGGCTGCTGCTGTGCTGGGTCTGAGCTAGAGGCATCAATTCCTTCATGGCACGTGGAATATTCTGAGCATTTCTCTGGTTAGTTGTATCATCCCTTTGGTCTCTAGGAGTGTTTATGGGCAGTGCACAGTCTATTTAGTGTACGTAGTATCTTTCCTTTAAAACATCTCTTCCTTAAAACATCTATTAGGTGTCCTTCCCCCCCGCCCCACCCCCCGTTTTTTTTTTAAATAAATATATTGTAAAGTTTAAACAAACCTAACTTCCTTTTGGATTAAGTTTATCTGTTTCTCCTTGATCATGTCAAGTGCTCATTCTTTCTCAGGGCTCCATCTGTGAGTAGGCTTCATGTAAGCCTGCATTTGTGTTACTTACGTGTTGAAAGGAAGGGCAAAGTCCTCGTGCTTGAGGGCAGAGCTCCATCAAGGTCTCTCTCTTCATGTCCGTGTGGGCCTTCAAGGGAAAGCACAGAAGACAGCAGGGGAAAGGCACTGCTGGTCCTTGAGGTGCTGGTGCACACACATTCCTTGTGTCTTGAACAAGGGTGTCTTTGCTCCTGGCAGCCTGAAAGAAAGACTGCCTGCAACAAATGCGTTTCCTCTGCAAACATCTCCTCCAGATGGATATATATCACTGACAGTAGCTGGAGGGGAACATGCTGGCTTTGTCTTCTTGGCAAGATCCTGCACCTTTGCATGGCAGTGATTTACAGATGAAATGCTAGAGCAGGGAAGTAGCAGTGATGGGATATTCTCCTAAACAACTTGAGGAGGGCATAGATAAGGGCCTGGAAGAGATGATGTCTTGTAGACTTGACTCAGACCATTCAAGGGAAACAATATTTCCTGATTTACAAATACATAAAGATGCTTAACAAAGCACTTTTACATTGGCAAGTCAGTTTATTGAGACGGGACTTGAATATAATCCACTACAGTAGTTGTTGAGGCATGGCCATCTCTGTATTAGTGCAGAAGAAGCAGAAGCAAGAGTGAGGACTCAGCTGTCCCAAGCCATGTTTTTAACCACCCAGTCCAAGACACATAAGGCCCATATTGCAAAATTTTGTAAAAAAATTTAGACAGAGTACTTGCTCTGAGTGTTGCAGCAAAATTTGAAACAAAACTGAAGTTAGCATTTAAAGTGTTTGCACTGCAGTATGGGTTACAGTTGGTGAGTATTCTGGGCACCCAAATATAAGGAATAGCAGTATTTATCAGTCAAAACACAGTGACTATTTTGAAAATGTTTATTAGCCCAATAAGTACGTGACATGGTCCAAATTGCTGGTTAAGATTCTAATAGAGTGACTTGTACATTCATTTTTAACAAACGGATTAGACTCATTTGTTCAGGAAATGGAAAAGGCATGGGAGTTACATTTTACTCTCTCATCTCCAGTGAGGGGAACTGAAACAAAGTGATTCTGACCAGAAAGGGTGAGACCAGCTGACGCTGGAGCCCCACCACATAAGTGGCATTGCACGCTGACTGACTTCGCCCTTGCTCTCTTTACTTTCACCAGAGGAATATGGAAACTGTAATTGATGTCCTGAGGGAGGAGGAAAGTTCAGTTTGAGAAGCTGGCAAGTGACAAAGTAATGAATACCTTTTATTGCTGGATTCCAGGAAATGTTTGGAGAGATTGGCCCTAAAGGAGTGCGATTTGTAAGTTAGCAACAGTGCCATTTATGAGATGCCATAACAGAGTCGGCGTTTTTTGGTTTTGTTTTTTTTTAATCTGTCTCACCATTATTGTCTCTCTCTCTTTTTTTTTTTTTTTTTTTTTTTTTCTGGAAGAAATGGAGAAATCAGCTTGAGCTCAGACTTGCATCACTGGAAGACAAGTGAAATCAGGCGGGGAACTTTGGAATAATTTTCTTCGACGGCGGGGACAATTGACCATGGGCAGGGCAGGGCAGGGTAGAATCATAGAATCATAGAATCATAGAATGGGCTGTGTTGGAAGGGACCTCAGAGATCATCAAGTCCAACCCTTGATCCACTACCGCTGCGGTTCCCAGCCCATGGCACTGAGTGCCACATCCAGTCTCTTTTTAAATATCTCCAGGGACGGAGAATCCACTACTTCCCTGGGCAGCCCATTCCAATGTCTGATCACCCTCTCCGTAAAGAAATTCTTTCTAATATCCAACCTAAACTTCCCCTGGCACAACTTAAGTCCATGCCCTCTTGTCTTGTTGAAAGTTGCCTGGGAAAAGAGCCCAACCCCCCCCTGGCTCCAGCCTCCTTTCAGGGAGTTGTAGAGAGCGATGAGGTCTCCCCTGAGCCTCCTCTTCTCCAGGCTGAACACCCCCAGCTCCCTCAGCCTCTCCTCACAGGACTTGTGCTGGATCCCTTCACCAGCCTGGTTGCCCTGAATAGAGCAAGGCAGGGCAGGGCAGGGCAGGGCAGGGCAGGGCAGGGAGGCACCCGCTGGGTGTAGGCGGCTGGTGGCGGCTGTCACTGAGCAACCTCATTCATCCCCGGTGCCGTGTGAGCACTTTGAGGCAGCCCCCGCAGATGTGCCGGCGCGGCCTGCGGGGCTGGGGACCAGCGTCGGCCCGCACAGGTACCAGGGTCCCCGCCGCAATGCAGGGGCCGCTGCGGGCAGGGCGTGGGGCGGGGCGGCAGCCGGGGGCCGTCCGCCGCCGCGGGGGCTCTGAGGGAACGGCGCCGGGGCGGGGCCGGGGGAGGAGGGGAGGGGGAGGGGGAGGGGGCGGGTCCCGGGGGTTCGCGGCGCGCAGGCGGCCGCGTCCCGGCGACAGCCCTGAGAGAGGCGGCGGGGCGGGCTGAGGCGAGGCGGGCAGGGCAGGCTGGGCTGAGGCGGCGGAGCCCTCTCTCAGCCCCTCGGCGCGGCAGTGCGTCCCGGGGTGCCGGCAGCCGCCGCGGCGCGCAGGTAAGGACCAAGCCCAGCTCCATGCTGGGCGCTACCGGTGGCGGCTCGAAGGGTCGGGTCGGGGTGGGGTGGGATAGGGTGCCCGCCGGAGAAAAAGGGCAAAAAGGGTCGAGGCAGCGGTTAGCGGACGGGGACATGAGGCGTCGGGGCGCGGGCTGTGTCAGTGAAGGGGCCGTGAGGGTACGGGGGGCTCCCAGGTAACGCCCGTGCTGCCTTCATAGGGGAGGGGGGGGAGAGGTAGAGTTTTGCCTGAGGGTTTTTTGGGCTTCTCCAGGCTGTAAAACCCTCGAAGGGATGTAACCTTCTGTCCTCTCTTTCCCCCACCCCTGAGCTCCTCTGAAGGGATCCCTAAGTCTGAACAAAGGGCGTTGTGTGAGACGGGGAGGGGTGGGAGGATGGGGGGGGGGGGTAGGGTTGGAAGCGCTTTCCCTTTGCATTTGGGATGGGGGTGAAAATATTAATATCGTTCCCTGTGTTAAGTGGCTCGGCAGCGGAGAGGACAGTGCTGTGGGCTGGTAACCGCAGTGAGGCGGCGGCGAACAAAGCCTTTTTATTTATGTAAGGCAAATTTATGCGAAATGTGCCCGGCTTGAAGTGCTGCAGGTAGAACCCGTGAGCACGCATGCAGCTCAGCCCTGCTCACCGTAACGCTGCGCCCTTTGGGACCCACCGAATAAAGATTGCTTTTGGAGACACTAATTACCACCTGCCATTTGAATAAGATGTGCTTCACGAAACACCCCTGGGAAAGAAGGGGGTGTGCCGCAAGCCGGGAGAGTTGCTTTCCGCATGAAAGATACCGACATCGTTTGTTTCACCACGCTAAGCAGGAGCTTTCAGTTTTCCTCCCCAGAAAGATATTCTTCGATTCTTGGTGGGTTTTCAGCTAGGCTTCTTCCTGATAGGGAGTAAGTAGCAGGCTTCCACAAAGAAGTGGTCATTAGCGTAAATTAATGCAGTAGAACGGGATGTAAACCTATGGATTTTGTGCATTCTTGTTGTCTAGCATCCCTTTTCATAATTTGATATGCCTTTGTGGGTGTGTCAATAAATCTCCATCCTTTCTCAGAAAAAAAAACAAAAGCACCAAAAACCATTTGCTGTCCAGCATCTGCACTGCTCACAGTTTAGAAAACCCATCCCTTCTGTTTTCTTCCTTGCAAGATGAAGCACATATTCTTTCAGTTCTGTTTCTTCCCATTTTCTCCCCAAACCTTTGTTTTCTCCCTGTGAAAGAGCCTGTTTCTTTTCACTTCTGCTGGTTTGGACTTGGCAGGATGTCTAGGCTGCAGATCTCCTTAGCCAGTGCATTCAAGAGAAGGCTCAGATGCAAGATGCATATATTTCTATAGCTTCCCTTGCTTCCCCCATGACTGGATGACATGATCACAGCATCTCAGCTCTTGTTTGGAAGAGAGACTTTGCTGAAGGAGCATTACCTAGAGAAGTTGCCCCTTCCTTTATTTCACAGATCACTAAGAAGTGACTCGCCAACAGTGAGAAAATGGACACCCTCCCTGGGCATGCTAAAAACTCAGCACAGAGACAGTCCGGTTAAAATTGTGGATGGGTGTATCTGCTGCTAGTGTTCTGAAAGTGTGGTATGTTCAATGGAGCCCCAACTCCCCCCTTCAGCACCTAGCTCTAGGAACCACTGATTTTCTCATTCTGTATTTCATTTCACCCATTTGCAAAAAGCACTGATAATGCACTCAGTGGTGGGGAGGACCTCAATCCTGATGTGGTACCTTTCTCCTGGAGCTCAGGCATTTACAGGTGAGCTGAAGTAGCACATTGACAATAACCCTGATGGCTTAGTGAGACTGAGACTGCTCCTTGTTGAAATGAAACCCTCAGGTGAGCAGGGCTCTGGGAAGAGGGGTGATTCCAGCAGTGAGGTGCAGTGGTGTATGTTCTGTCTGTTCTTATTCTTTTACCCAAGGGGCAGGCCTCGGTTAGTGAAACTTTGCAATTTGTTGTACTCATATTGTGTATTGCCTGTGGGTGTTTGAGAGAAGCCAAAGAGCTGTCTGCCTGAGAATAAAAAGTTGCTGTTCTTCTGTGGAGAATTTTAGCACCCTTTGAGGATGGAGGACAGTTCATTGTTCTTATAATGCAGTTTGTTACATAAAGTGGCATTTGCACCCTTGTTTTAGAGCTCTGATGTAATTGTTATGGTATGTTATGTCAGTACCCGCTCAGCTCTGCTCTTTAAATACATTCTGACAATAAAGATAAGTCATCATTTAATGACCCCAGAGCATGAGTGATCCGATTGCAGTCGTCCCTCAATCAACTGCTGCAGTCTCTAGGTTAAGAATTCCCTTATTTTTCCAGAAGCATACCTTTCCCTTCAGCCTGTGCCATGCTGCTCTCTCTCTGAGTTACCATTTTCTAAAGGATATACCTGGATTTGCCAAAGGAGACATTTGCTGTGTGTCCTGACACCAGAGCAGGCTCTGGCCTTGTGCTTACTTAACAGTTGCCTGAGCCATGGAAATCACTAGAAATATTTTAACCCAGAAACGGGTGGGTGGAAGCCCAGTGCAGACTGCTGGACTGTTTCAGCTATCACCCTTGAATGTGGCATGTTGTACACATGTGCTGGAGACAGGTTTGTTTTCTTAAAGGGGTAAGAAGAGGGAGAAGTCAGAAAGAATTTAGGTTGTGAGGACTTCATGATGATGATGGCTTTCAGAAAGTTGCCTCTACAAAGCTCACAAGGTACTGACAGAACTTGTAATGCATCTGTGGCATCTATGGGGTGTGAAATCTGATCTGCAATGATGGGACAAATGTCAATTTAGCTCCAGAAAGGAGAAGGAGCTCTAATGATAGTGCTTCTCTGTAAATGGTGGGTCAGTCCAAAGGCCCAGGTTCCTTACAGATCTTTTGCATATAGCACAGACTGTGAGTGTGCTCAGAACTGCTCTGAGATACAATTTCTGGCTCACAGTAAAATACAGAGGTGGTCCTTGTGGCTGGATTGAAGCATTACCTAGAAAGGGATCAGGCAGTGTAGTGGTTAACATGCACGTGAATGAGTAACAGCAGTTTGGAAAAGTGTAATACCCTGGGGTCCTAAGGTGAGGTGACTTCCCAAGATCTCTTCTAAGATGAATTGTTTGACAATCTGGATATTCTGTTTGTGTGCTACCTTGAAGTCCATGTGTGTGATCAAGAAATAAAATTAGGTGTGTGCTGATATGTGGAATTGTTCCCTAAGACTGCTTGTTTTGGTCCATCTGGATTCATTCAGTTGTTTAAACATATGCTTAATTGCCCTTGAAAGCGAGCCCTAAGCATGCTTAAAAGTTAAGTGTGTTTTTAATTGAAAAGGGGATGTCTTTGCTGGAAAGGGAAAGAGTGTAAATTCAGAGACCAGATTAACCATGGCCAAGAAAAACTGCATTCCTAATCTCTCCCTAAGAAAAGAGCTGGTGCATCTCCTGAGGAGGCATGTACAGACTGCTCTTGGAGCAGAGAGCTCTTAAAACTCAACTCAAAGGTGGTGCATGGACATGGATACACAGGGGCAGGAGTTGCACTTGATCCTGTTGGGTCCCTTCCAACTCAGCATATTCTATGATTCTATGATACAAGAGACTTTTAAACAACTTTAATCCAAACTCAGGGCTCTTTTCATGTTCTCTCTAGTCCTGCTAGAGGTTCCTGGCTCTTTTTAAGCCCTAGACTCGTCACAATAACATCAGACAGTGCACTTACCCCCTGCAGTCTCTTGCTAAAATAAAATTTGCCCTTTCTGCAAAAGTTTGGCTGTATTAAAAATAACATTTAAATATCCCAGCCGATTATGTGTAAGCAGCCTGCAAAATGAAGTCTACATTGGCACATTCAGCTTTCTGGTGATGGAACTAGACACTGAGGACAGAGATGGAGGCACTACCTCCACCAACAAAAAGATCCATCTCCTGCCTTCTGTATTGCATGAGACACCTTTTGTTGACTTTCTTTCCCTTTATCTTTCCTGTGTAGCATCCCAGGTAAGAGCAGATCCCATGAGAGCACCAGTTTACCCAGTGGAATGATACACTGCAGGTGCACAGTTTTACCCAAGGAGTAAATGACTTCCATAAAATTATGTTTGACTATTGCTACACCTACAGTCTCTTCTGCACTTTAGATATGTTGATTTTCTGGCCATTCCATGAAAAATTTAAGAGAGTAGAAGAGCCATATAGCTGCTGGTAACTCAGCTGGTCCATCCTGCCTGGACCTCCACACTTTGTCTTGTCTCTGGGAGACCAACACAAGGTTTGAGGGGCTGGAGTCTGGAACAGGCTGGTAACTGGTCTAGTGGTCTGGGTTCAGTGTGGAAAACCCTTGCTGATGTTTGGGGGTGCAGAGTACCTCCAGAGAAGGCATGGAAATGAACAGTGTGCCATGAGATCAGACACTGCTTATCCCTCCTCAAACATAGGTGCAGGCTAAGGGAGAGGATGGGTGGGTCGTGTTGTGTCTAAGGTTGGTGTTTTGCCTTTCATTCTTCCTTTATGTTGAAGTGTGCTGATGAGCAGCAGCTCTGTAGTGCATCTCTGTTGGTAAGAAAAAAGAGATTTCCATAGGGTGGAGCTGTTTTAGAGGGTTAGTACTGGAAACAGAGGTGGTTTCTTAAGCTGTCTGCCTCAGTAGAGGAAAAAGCTTTTATTTCACTGGGTAGGTTTAATCACAGGTTATGCTACAAAACTACTGGGGGGGTTTTAGAAGGAGATTCAATGGGACATTTGTAATTGTTTTCTAGGTACTGGAGGAAAAGACTGACGCATCCATGAGGTTATTTTGGATTGCTGTGACCACGAGTTGACTGTGCTAGCTGTTAAGATTTAAGGTCTTGATTGATCCATTTTACTTTAACATTAATTGTTTGCTGCTGCACTAAGGAGAAAAGATGAGCTAATGCTGTAGTCCCTTATGGTTTTACACTCACTGATGTTTTTTTCCTATAGCAAGCGTGCAGCTGAAACCCATCTTTGGTTTATTGTCTCGACTGGGGAGGTGGGGGGGACCCCTCTCAGTCATTCAAAATGAAAATGAGTTTCAGAGTGTTAGTGTTTGGACTCCCTATCTTGCACCTCTATTAGGCTGCCAGTTTGAAAGGGGTTACGGTGAAAAGAGGAAGCTTGGGCAACTTCAGTAATACAAAGCTTTATCAAATCTTTTTGTTTTGTGTCATCTGGGAGACTGGTTAGTGCTGGTGGGTAGGGTTGACCAGTGTTACAATATGATGTTTCTCTTGTAGCCTTTTTAAAATGTGTTTTTCTAATTTGCTGTAATGTAATAAGTATTTATTTTGGTACACGGTGTCTATATTGGAGATAAAATATATGTAGATCTGTATGTTCATTATAGGGAGAGGGAGGTGATGGCCCTATTACAAGCAATAGTGATAAGTGGCAAAAAATTAATGTTTCTGCAGAATTAATTGAATCTGCACCTTACTTACACCATTGGGAAGAAGACAATGCTCCTTTCAGCTTTGTTTTTTCATTATTGAAAATCTGGGGACATTTCAGGAAAATAATCAATTTGTACCTGTGAATTTTTAAGCTATGGATTTGTGGGTAGAATTCAACTCCTCTTTGCAAATTGTCCTTCATTTACAATTGGCACCCATGGGTATGGGGATCTGAGACATATTCCTTGTCTTGTGTTGGTCAAGCCCCTGGCAAGAAGTCAAAAGAGCTTTCTGTCAGCTGTAATGCAGTTAGATTGTGATAGCTTCCAGTGAAGTCAAGTCTATGAAAACTTACTTTTTTGTTTGTGAAACTTGTAATTTTATCCCCCAAGGGAGATTTAGACTAAATTCCAATAACAGTTTCCAAAATTAGCTGATTTTTCTTCCTCAGGATAAACAACATAAAATAAAACCCCAAAACAAAACCAGCAGTCCAATCATGTCAGCTAACTTGGCAGCATTTAATTATAAGAACTATTGATTCAATTAAACCTATGTTTCCACTTTATTTTCTGGAGAGAATAATAGAAGCTGGTTTTGGTTTAAAACTAGCTCTCAGTTCTGTTTTGAGCTACATGTATCATCTGTTAGAACTGCTTTGCTGTGCAGAACTTGTCACTTTTCCTGAGGTTCTGATCTTGGATGAAGAAGGTTAGAAAATGTCTCAAAATGAGAGCATAGGGTGGGAATATGCTAAAGCTTCGGAGCAGAGTTAGGGTTATACTTTAATAAATGCCAGCCTTGGGCCAAATTTGATCCAGAGATGAACAGCAAAAAATGCTGTGGACCTTGAGGAGTGACCTGGGTGCTTTAATGCTGGGCCAGAGGCCTTCTCTGCAACACAGGCTGGAAGCACGTGTTCCAAATCCTTTGACTTTGGGGAGGGTTCAGGTCTGGAATTCTGGTTAGCTGGAAATCTGGTGAGCTTGTTTGAGCCAGCCAGCTCCTTGTGTGCCAAGTCTGTGCTGTTTTCTGTAGCAGCCAGGTCTGAGCAGAAAGCCCTGATCCCTTGGTGGAGAATGTGCCTGGACTCTGGACCCGTGGCTGGATGGATGCTGGGGTGCAATGAGTCCCAGTACCAACATTCAGTGCTTGCTGGGGTTAATGTGCTTCCACTGTCCCCTGGCTGATTGTGGGACAGAGAGACCCCAAGGTCTTTTGAAGCCCTTGCCCTCTTCTTGCAGCTGCTTCTACTTGTTCCAGTAAGGTAGGTCTGGGCATCTGCTCCTGTTCTGGGCATGTGGTATTACTCAGAGAGCAGGGTTTGAGCTCCTGTGACTATCGTTTGATGCACAGCATCTGTACCTTCCTATGTGGGGTGCCTCTTGCTGATAAACCCTGGTCTGACATGCATTTGGGGGGGCTCAGGCTCCTGTTGGGTGGCTGCGTTGCCATTGCTTGCAGCAAGACTTTTTTCCTGCAATTGGGCATTTGCCTGCTTGAGTCCTGCTCCCTGACCTGCAGAATTACCCTCTCCTCCTTCAGTGCACCCCAGCACTGAAAATATGTGGTGCAGGGAGGTTTCTGAATTAAATGTGTCATTTCTTCTAGATTTGTGCCAAAGTTGTTCTTGGTTTGCATCAATGCAGTCACAGCAGAGTTTGCTCTTCACAGGCTGTCAGCATGCCCAGAACACACCTGAGAATTGGTATCTGCTCTGCAGACCTGGCATTTAGGGTTGCTGGCTATGTGTGTCTGGAAGGAAAGTGGCAAATGAGGTTTTTGTCCCCATTCCTGTCGTTTCTGCTATGATTGATTTGATGTCTCATAAAGAAAACTGCCCCCAGGAAAATTATGAAGAAACCTAAGAATTGGGAGGAAGAAAACTTCTTGTTTAGGGAGATAAACTACATGTATAGCCAGATGTAGTAAAGGGAGCATTGGCAAACATATGAGAGTCATTAAAAAAAAAAACCAAAAAAACCAAAAAACACCCAAAAAACCCCAAAGTCTCTCTGTAGGGGGCAACAGTTAATAATATGATTCATTCCAAAGAGCAAGGGATAGTGTGGTAAATAAGAGCTTTCATTCCATGTTGTTCTGCAAAGTTAAGCTTTTTGGGGTATAGAGGGCTGGTTGTGCTTCTGAATAAGACTTAGCAGAATACTGGGTGAAAGCATTTCATATTACCCACTGCTGTTTGTTACATCATGTAATAAATTTATGTCTAAGGCTGTGAATGAAAGGCATTTTGCAATATGACAAATTAATACATGTAATTTTATATTCCACATTGCCAAAATTAGCAGCAGTGATTTATAGCTCACCCAGTCCTTTAGATTAGGTAATTTTAAATGGCATGCTTACTGGTGTTGCTTAAAACACTATTTTGTTGTTTCAAACTGTATTTTGACTGCAAAATTAAGAATACTCTTAAATGTGCCTTTCAGTATAGACAATCAAGAACTTTCTTGTCAGATGAATTTGAAAAAGAAAAGGTATAGTCAAATTGCATTCATTTAGAATGGCCTCTAGTAGAAAACTGTTCCTATGGGCAAAGAAACTGAATTCAGTCAGGCTTTTTGGGTTTGTTTTTTTTTGCCTTCCCTTCTTTTGGTCCTCTATACACTTGCAGCAACACTGTTAGCAATAAGTGGAATTAATAATATATTGCTAAGCTTTAATTGGTAATTACAGGCACCTGGAAGTTAAAAACATTTTCTCATTTTACCATATTTATAATATTGATTCTTCAGATGCTTCAAGGGCTGTGTAAAAGCCCTTAGATGGTAAAGCTGGCATCAGGGTAGCAGCACTGATGACCTCCTTTATTACCTGTAATTACCAACAGGCACAAAATCAGTCAAGCCTCTCCCATCACCCATCTCTGATTCCATTTACAGCCCAACTTCTGGGTGTGTGCTGACTGCTGCAGGTGTTGCCAGTGTTGCTTGATGTGCACAAAGCACCTGCAAGTCCTTAACTGAAAGTAAATTTTAGTGTTTTAAAGATGGCAGGGTTCAACTGGTAGATGGTGTGTACCTTCCTGAGCCAGCAGGTAAAAATGGTTGCTTTAAGGCTGATGCTATTAATTTTTGTGTATGGGTTGGGTTATGAATTTTCTGTTTTCTTACAGTGATGGGAACAGAGCAATGTGGTAAAGGTGAAAACTGTACTTAGAGCCATTAAACTGTTTACATTTTGAATTAAATGTTTTAGATTTTAAAAAATTTTATACCTATTACAAGTAGGAGGAGGCAACAAACACTTGGAAAAAATACTGGGCAAACTACAGCCACGAAGCTCTGTTTACTCCTAGGATTAGAAAGAACTATTTCCTTGAGGATGTGATATTGCAGAGGTGGTATGATGGGGTTGTTCCTCTGAAATCCCCCTGACTTGGTCAGCACCAGGTGACTTGTTTTGCCCTTATTGCCCCACCAGGCTCAGGTGGATTTAGGTCTGAAGTTTCAGTCTTCACTTGCTAGATGCGAGTTATTTTTGTTTCTGATTTGCTTTATATATTGATAGAAGTAAAAACTCCACTCTCTTTGGAAAAATTCTCCTGCATTTTAAGTTACTGCAAGATCAGCTGCAGTGACATGGCTTGTTCCAGTGTGCAGTGGAGGGAGTGAGCCTGGGATAGGCAAGGGAATGTGTGTTTTTGTTTCCTTAGGCAATGTTATGGTGGCTTTCTCTTGCTTGCCTAATGGAGTGGGAAGGTAAGTGAAAAATGAGTTTTTCTCCAGTGGGGGTGTGATCTCTACATGTTTGAAAAAGGCAAATAGCAAGGCACGTGTTAGAGGCATGGGTTATGCTTTAATTTGAAAAACTAGCTGTGGGGACTTGCTTTAGCTGTAGGTGCTTGGCTTCAGAGTTGGTACAAGGGTAGGAATAGAATTTGCCTGTCCAGGTTTTCCAGGGAGACTGTGCAACAACAGATCTGAAGAACAGCTGTTTTCCTATATTCACCTCTTTTCCCAACCCAAACATGATATAATCATTACTTTGTGTTTTGGATTCTGTTCCCCTCATGCTTTTGCAGGTGGCAAGCTGGGTGTATTTGTTTGCTTTACTGCCCTTACCTGCAGGCAAGGCATGTTTTAGATTGAACCTTAATCCTCCTAGATTAGTAAACAAGCCCTGCCTCATGCCTGTGACATTAAGTAGGTGATTAGCTCTTTGAACAATGTTTTGAGGTTTGTAAAAATAATTCCTAGGATAAACTTGCCTTTTAAAATATATTAAAATATGCAGATAGTCAAATGAACTGTGCTTCAATAATAAAGGTACTGTGTCTCTAGTCACTTGTTAATATTTATTTCCCTTTCCATGCTGGATTTACTTTGCAACTCCACTTGATAATTCTTTACATCTGGCAATGGTAGTGGGCAATTTCCTCTTCTACAGTAACTCTGGCTACATTTAAGTGTCCCTCTCATGTATTCCTTTTCAGTTTTGTCACTCATTTTGCATTGAATCATAGCTCTGGGGAGAGCTCCACATAAATGAGAAACCCCCTATATAGATGATACCGTGGAAAAAGAATTGGTGGTATTCTCCTCCAGGACCTCATTTTGAAATGAGGAGTTGCTCCTCTTCTGAGGAGCTTATGGGAATCGTGGATCATGGTCAGGACAATTATGGGGTGGACATTGTGTGCCAGCTGGTGGGGTTTTGGGCTCCTGGTGGGATTATGTTCATCATGGGTGCACTGTTGGCTTTGGTTTGAGCTTGTCCCAGTTGCTTAGGTCCTGATCCCCACAGGACAAATGGAACAGCTCTTATTGACTTGGAAATGATTTGCAAAATTGTCCTCTCTATGTCCAGCAATGATTTGATCAGGGTCTGACACCCCACAGGCATCTCCAGGCTGCACCAGTCTATGTTTCTGTTGGTTCCTTTTTTAATGCCTGGCAAAGCAGGATCCTGGTGGCTAGGGCCATGCAGAGTTTTGTCTGCTGAGCAGCAGCAGTTGCTGTTTCTTGTCTTGCTAATTTGCTTTTTGAGGAAAAGAGTGTCAACACTGACTGTCCAGAGCTCCACAGCACAGTCCCAGTCCCCTTCCACTGGAAGGAATTATGAAGTTTTGTCTCTTTGTTACAACAAAAATATGTATTCCCCCACACTGTCTGAGAAATATCTATACAGTTTTGCTGTGCATGTCCACCAACCCCAGTACTTGTATATACCCCGTCTGAAACCATTCCTGAGGTCAGGCTGCTCCAAGTGCCCAGCTAAACATTTGCCTGAATGTGAGATGTTTTCTGCAAATCTGTAGTTCCATAGTGGGGCCCTCTAGTTTGGGAGTTTGGGATGGGGTCTCTTGGCAGCCAAGGTTTATCTCAGATGGTGCTGTTTGTCCCCATGGTCCCTGGTCCTTGCCTGACCCTGTGGGGAAGCAAAACTGGCTGACTTTCCACCAGTCCAGCTCTTCCAGATGCTCCAGAGTGCTGGTGAAGGGGAGGGGTAGGAATGAGTATCTGACAGACAGGGATTTTTAGGAAGCTAATGCTCCATTTTGAAAATAAAGATCAGAGGACCTAACCTCCCTCAATAGATTACGTTGCTCCTAAAAGACATGAGATAACACCAGTTGTGAAGCTTGCCTTTTTAAGTAACTTCTGCCTTTTATATAAATTGTCCTGTTCTACAAAACTGCTCTCTTAGCTTTTAATACCTTTTCTTTTTTTTTTTTCTTTTTTGAGTGGAGAACACAAGACAGAGGGTTACAGTGGCAATGTTGCACTTGGCTCCCTTCCTATTACTGGTCAGAAATACACTTGGCACAGCTTTTTGCTGGTACTCACAGGGAGATATGTATGGTAATACACAGCCCTTCTATGCTTTCTGCTGCAGGCTCTGAACGTCTGCTGCAGCTGACTTGCTTGCAATAAAGCCCTTGCCCATGTCTTTAATGAGGGGCTGCCCTGAGGTAGAAATTGCTTCTCTTGGAATGAGAGGAGGAGGGGAGGGATGTGTGTTTTGAGGAAAAGCTAAGCCAGGAAGCACCTGGCAACCAGATGGCCCCTAGCGTGCTGCATCAGACCCACACCTTCATTAAGGATTACTGTGGCTGTCTCTGGGTAATAGATTTAAAGGTTTGGGGTCACAAAGAATTAGAAAATTGTAGCCAGTTGCAATTAAACGTCAGTTATTTTTAGAGGACAAAGAAGTGAGCCGAAATGAGAGCTGAATTTGAGCTACTTGAAATGTTAGGGCTCCAGTACTACAGGTGGTATTTTCTAGGCAGCTTTCAGGGGAGGCTTAGGTTAGATAGTAGAAAGAATTTCTTCACAGAGAGGGTGATCAGACATTGGAATGGGCTGCCCAGGGAAGTAGTGGATTCTCCATCCCTGGAGATATTTAAAAAGAGACTGGATGTGGCACTCAGTGCCATGGGCTGGGAACCAGAGTGGTAGTGGATCAAGGGTTGGACTTGATGATCTCTGAGGCCCCTTCCAACCCACACAATTCTATGATTCTATGATTCTATGACAAAAGAGCCCATGTGCTTCAGTCAGAGGCACAAAGAAGCTCAGGGTGGTGGCAGTGGACTGGAGACAGCAGAGCTGGGAGCTATGGCACTCACCTGGAACTGGTATTACTCTTCTTCCTGAGGGCAGGTGGCATTATGGACTTCTCTCTGAATATCTGTGTGTGCAACAGAAAAGCACTGCTCGGACCCTTAGTAGGATAGGGCCGTGTGGTGTGCACTGGGATTTAGATAAGCCAGACTCGGTATTTTATACTCATGTTTTACATGTGTTTAATTTAGTTTTGTATTTACTCTTCAGTGTGCCTGCAATCCAGAAAGAAAGGGCAGACTCAAAGGTGTTTAAATTTTCAAGTGACTGGTGTGAGGAAAGGAAGGAGGAAAACAGGGATTTGGGAAGAGCTGTGCTGGCAGACAGACCCTCTGGAGCTGGTGGCCTGTGGTGGGTCAGGAATTCAGGTTGCACAGAAGTGAGCATGAGGAAACTCCTCCATCCCCTGTGCTCTGGCAGGTACAAGAGGCAGGGCAGTGCTGAGATGCAGGGGTGGGTTTGGGCTGCCTCACTGCTCTACTGAGGATGGGGGATGCCCCTTCTCAAGGGAACTGTTTCTGGGAATCAGCAGGTTATAGAATCATAGAATGGGCTGGGTTGGAAGGGACCTCAGAGATCATCAAGTCCAACTTGACCACTACCGCTGCTGGTCTTGTATCCCAGCTATTGCCTGAGGCAGGGCTGGTTGATACCATCTTGCTAGCCTGCTCACTGCCCTGCTTTGAAAGGCCTTTCAGGTACCTTGTGGGAATAACACCTGGATAAGAAACTGCCAGTCCAGGGGCTGGGTAAACTCTGCCTTCCTTACAAATGCTGAGGAGCATCTGCAGGAAGTCTGAGCAGGTTGTTGGTTGGTTCCATTCTTGTGATGCTGACAGCATAAGAGTATTGTAGCATCCTTGGTTCTTAGCCTGTGTACTCTTTGAGCAGCCTCTTTGCAGACAGCGTTATCTTGTGTTGCTTTCACATTAAAATGATAAGCACAACTTGAAAACATTTATCATTGAGATATCTACTTAATTACTTGTTAGTGTTGCTATCAAAGCCTGTTGTGAATTTCATGTGGTGAGTTTTGAGGAATTCACCTCAGAAAAACGTTGTCAATATGACTTCAGTTTTTTAAGGCTTTTACCTGTGGGGTTGGTTCTTTAACAACAATTCAGAGATTGTTGTTAAAGATGAGCTAACTTGCATTGTGCAATGTGTTTGTACTATATTAAAGACAAGACAGTGAGACCCTACCATATGATATGGGGCAGCCACATGAATATAGATCAACTGTGTCTTGAAAGGGTGGATCAAGTTGTTCAGCAAGTCTTTTCATTTCCTAACCTCCCTGAATATGAAAGTCTATGTGGTATTTTTTATTTTACCCTTGGGAGAGGGAAAAATAAATCTTCTCAGGTCTTGAAAGCTGCTGCCCCAGGGTAGGCAGTCCTGACATTAACAGTTTGCTACACAGAGAGCCTGAAAGATCCTTTTGTTGTGTGTTGGTGGTACCTTCAACCAGCTCAAAACCCCACAACAACAAGTTGGAGAAAAAAAGCAGGGGCAGAGTGCCTGAAGGATTTATTCTGCTGCTGTTGATTTTCCCCCGAGAAGAGCCCAGCTTTCTTGACTCTGAAATTAAAATGTAAATCTTAAAATGGGCATAGTAAGAGTACTTCCTTTACACAATGTCTGGTGCAGATGGGTCTAGTTTTGGGGAGTCTGCAGGTTTTTTTTCAGTGAGCATTTGAGCAGGGAATGAGGGAGAGGGTGATTAGCAAAGGAAAGTTGTGACAAAGAACAGGGCACAAGTTCTTTTTCCCTACCCATTCTGCTGCTATGGTGTGTGACTTGTCCTTCTAAATGTGTAGATTTACTGCTCCAGTACCACACTGGTATTTATAGGAGCAGAAGGTGCTGGTGTGGGCCCTGTTGTATTTATTTTTGTATGGCATTTTTTTTCAGAGTCATAGTGCAGATCTCCTGGGGTGCCTCATCTTAAGAGGGGCTGCCACCATCCTGCAGAAAAGTGCTGGAGACCTCTGTGGGTCAGGCTGCAAGGAGGTTTTCCCTTCCTGGGAATTGTTCTATTGTTGGACTTTGGGTTAGTCTTTGAAAGAAGCATATTTTGCAGCACCACGGAAAATAGAAAACCAGGCAGAATAACCTCATTTTTGTTGGGGAGTCTGAGTTAGTTGTAACATCATGGGGAACTAGCTGGAGGCCTGAGCATGGACTGAGTGTTTAGGAGAACAGGAGCTCAGTTTTGGTTGGAATGGGGCTGGAGCAGCAGGCTGGGACTTGTTCCCAGGCAAAACATGAATGACTCTGGTGTTTGTTGTTCTTCTGTGCTAGGGTTTTGGCACCTGCTTCCACACTAAATCAGCTGTTAAGAATGTTGTATATCTATGTAAAGGTGCTCGTACATCTCTGGCAACTTTGGCATATTTATGTGGTGGGTGTTTAGCTTCTTTTTCATTTTACTTTTTTTTTTTTTCCCCCTAGGAAGACCTGTTGTATAATTATATGGGGATGCCAATGACAGAATAGTTTCAAGACTCCAGACTTATACCCACTTAATGATAGTAATTATTGTTTATAATACTACTTTGCCTAGGGAATGTTGTGAAGTATTTTGCCTTATTGAGGTAATTTTGATACAGAGATTCCTGATCTAAAAGGATCTTAACTAGTCTTTGAGTTTTATTACTAAGAGCAGTCTACACTTTCAAACCAAGGATGACCCCTTTGAGCCTCAGTTTTTAACAGTATTATGAACTGGTGTTGCATTTGATTTAATCATGGTCCTGCACATAGAGCCATCAAAATTAGACATCAGAGATGTTAATAATTTTAGAACAGTGTATAAAATAATATGTTGCTTTTTTTTTTTTTTTCTAAATTGTTTAAATTAACACATTTTAAGCCCCGAACTAGTGAGGCAGAAAACAGAGCAGATGTTTGTTTTCTATTTTCCATACTAAAAAAGCTGCAGTACTTTGGTTTTACCATTTAGATTTTTATAGCGACAACTGGAGAAACCATGCTGTTTGTTTGATGGGAAAGTACATTGTCAAATGACATTTTTTAAATGTCATTTGAGATACAGAAAAATGCCTGTCTGGGCCAATGTTGTCACTTATTCTAAGCAAATAGCTTTGATACTTTTTGCAGTCTCCTGGAGTCATATAATGGTCTACTTTAATCCTCTATTTGTGAATCTTGAGCCCTGACTTGGGGCTTTTTGTTGTGTTTTTTGTTTGTTTTGACTATTGTTCTTTGGTTTGGTGTTCTTTTTTGTTTTGTTTTGTTCATTTGGGGAAGAGACTGGAATAGCGATGACTTTCAACAAGAGCCTAATCCTGCATCTGGCAGAAAGTTTGTAGAGAATTTCTGAATTTCAGTGAACGTTTTAAATTAACTCTTGTTCTTTACTAGAGAATTATCCCTGTTTCCTAATACTGTCTGTTAGTTACCAAAAAGACTTCAGGAAAAATGTTTTCTTTTTCAGAGTGCTGCGGATATCACATTTTCTTGCAGAGCTGAGTTGCACACATGTGAAGTTCCCCAAGGCTGTCCCATACTGATCAGCATAGGTGTCTTTTATTAATTTTCAGTGAACATTGCATATCCATACTCTTAAAAAATACACGTGTGCATATGTATGTATGCACACGGGAGCTCCACTGAGCTGAATGGAACTTCTTGTACATGTACCACTGGAGTCTGAATACTTGAACCATGTTAAATACAAATAGTGTCAACAACAGGGCCATTACTGTCAATAGATGAGAGTTGTTAGCTGGAGGGTTTCCAAGTGAAACATGTTTTACCTGCAATCAGTACTACTTTGTTCAGCTTTGTACTGGTGCACATGAATCACCTTAAGTCCTTCTGTGTTCACCTGCTAGAGCAGTAACTCCTTCCCATGTGGATGGACTGCAGATAAGCAGCTTTTCCTTTGAGAGAAGTAAGAAAAATGTAGTGCTGTACCAACAGAAATAAGTTGGTGTAAAGAACATATTTGGGTAGTATGTCAAACATGGTGTGTAGTTATGTGTATGTAATCTCTGCCTGTTTGGTGGAAAACTCTTTAAAAAGAGATGAAGAATGACAGAATAAACTGTGTGTGCATGTTGAAATATGAATGCTCATCTTTTAACCATCAACTGACAAGAAAAGAGCTATTAAATCACCTTAATAATTTTATTTTTTGCCCTGCTGACACCTGGATGACTTCTGCAGTGGTAAGTATGCTCCTTCTCACTCCTGCCTTATTGGCTTGCTAGCATTTTTGGTTGTACAAATTGTAGCTGTGAGGACCTTAAAGGAAAGAAATAGTTTTTTGTCTGTTGCTTTGTGAGGAAAAAGGTTCTGGGATCTGTTTACTGTTGCAGTGGGAGAAGTTATAAGGGAACTGTAAGCTGGTTGTGAGAGGCTGGTGGCAGCCTGAGTTGTGAATATCAGATTCTTGACTGACAGTTTTATGGTCTGTAAGGAAGGCATTGGTCATGGAGGACTTCACAAGGGGCCCTGGATGGCAGATAGGCCCTGGAATTTTGGAGTGAATTCAATAGGAGAGGAGGGATAAAGAAGAGTGATGATATATCATCTAGATCCTGTTTGATTCAATGAAAAATACATGTATTATTCATTAACATCTTCCACTGAAAATTTCAGAAGGGAGATAGTGTTGTGGGAGAACCCATAATCATCACTATAATCATCACATTCTTTACCTAGGATCCTCAGAAGAAATAAAGGATGCTTTGTTTTCAGTTGGTAAAGTTAGTACAGCCTACAGAAAATGCAGATCCTTCAGTGTCACTTGCCAACTCCTGCATGTAGCTTGTGTTAGTGACTTTTGGGGTAGAGGGAGGTTTCTGACCTGTTTGGGCCGTGAACACAAGCATGCAACTTAATGTTAAAAACCCCAAAGTATTTACATGTACAAAGGTGATAATTCATGTACTGTACTTTTCTGTACTGTGCTGAAGTAACAGGGAGAGAGAGATTGGTTTGTGCCAGGTCAGTATCTAATGGCATTGTTTCAAAGGTGACTGACATTTCTCTTTATTCTTTTTTTATATGGTATCCTATGGACTGCATAGTACAACAGTTTAGGCCATACTGTGATCTCTGGAAATCTTGTTATGAGTGTGATAGTATTTTCCAGTAAAATAGCTGGAAGATCTATAAACCATGATCTGTCTGTCATTGGAAGGTCACCTGCCTAAATGCCAACAAACAGGATTTAGTGTTTTGGTGTAAGTGAAATCTGTGCCTGAATTACTTGTTTTGTCCCTTGGCTAATTTTTACTCATTGTGTTTGAGTTTAGTTTTGACTTTCTGCAGTCAAGTCCCAAATCTGGTTTTGGGTGTTTTATTCTGCTTGTAATCGAGACCCTAGCCCTCTAGCATAAAACAGGGATCTGTGACATCAATGCATGCATGTGAAGTCCCAGCCTCTTCATTAGGGATAAAAAGGAGTCTGTGCTTGTAGGCTGTGCTGCAGGATTGGCACCTGAAGTTTCATTGTGTGCTTAACCTTTGCTGCCCTTTGAACAGTACAAACTCTGCCCCTGAACTCAGCCCTGGTGAGGCCACAGCTCGAGTCCTGTGTCCAGTTCTGGGCCCCTCAGTTCAGGAAGGAGATTGAGGTCCTGGAGCAGGTCCAAAGGAGGGCAACCAGGCTGGGGAAGGGATCCAGCACAAGTCCTGTGAGGAGAGGCTGAGGGAGCTGGGGGTGTTCAGCCTGGAGAAGAGGAGGCTCAGGGGAGACCTCATCGCTCTCTACAACTCCCTGAAAGGAGGCTGGAGCCAGGGGGGGGTTGGGCTCTTTTCCCAGGCAACTTTCAACAAGACAAGAGGGCATGGACTTAAGTTGTGCCAGGGGAAGTTTAGGTTGGATATTAGAAAGAATTTCTTTACGGAGAGGGTGATCAGACATTGGAATGGGCTGCCCAGGGAAGTAGTGGATTCTCCGTCCCTGGAGATATTTAAAAAGAGCCTGGATGTGGCACTCAGTGCCATGGGCTGGGAACCGCAGCGGGAGTGGATCAAGGGTTGGACTTGATGATCTCTGAGGTCCCTTCCAACCCAGCCAATTCTATGATTCTATGGCACTGTCTTTAGAACTTTCCAGCCTTTGGGGTAAAATTCATCCTTTGCTGAGAAGAGCCTATGTTAGGAGAGAATCTGTGAGTCTAAACTGGAGAACAGTCGGTGCATTACCAAAGAGGTGGGTCTCAGTTTGCCCTTGCAGATTTAGCTGGCATTATGGTGCACTTAGCTAAGGGATGCTCCCTAAGTATGCAGGGAGAACCATGGTGATGCCCATGGATCCAGAGAGGAAAGGCATTCTTGAACTGAGCATTCTGTCTGCATCCTGCTCCCCTGGTCCTGGGCTCCTGTGTTCCTTCTGAGGTAGGCATTTGTGTTTGGCTTCTTGGTGGAGCTAAGGGTTTGCCAGTGAGTGCTGCTGGAATTGGCAGCCACCTTCTCTGCCCAGCCTCCCTAGCTGGTGTGGGCAGGCAGGAGGGTTCCTTCTTCTAGTCCTCTTTTATGCAAGGATCTCTGGGTGGTTTTGTTATTTCCTTCATGGTTTTGAAGTCAGTAATATTACTCTTGTCATAGGCTCTTAGAGTCCTGCAACTCTTTCCAGCTGCACTGCTGATAGCACCACACACTGCCCAGGAACCATACAGAGCTCCTGATCCATCAGCATTCATCAGGTTGTATCAAATGTTGATCCCATGAGCCAGCTCCAATCAGCAGCTGAATTTGGGCCAGACATATTAGGGGACCCAACAAGCCTCTCTTTGAATGCAGGGCACACAGAGGAGGAAAGAGCAGGTCTTAAATCAGTGTATAGTAGAATTGTTTTTATTTTTGCAGAGGCCCTGAAGCAATGTAATGCAGGCTTTTCAGTGCTGACATCACAAAATCCTGGGGCATGCTGCCAAGGCCATGTGGGTGGAGAAGAAAGAAGGTGTTCTTGATTCTTACGAACACTTGTGCTTCTGTTCTCAAGAAAGAGAAAAAAAGGAACAAACTTTCCCAATGATTCTCTTAAGAATGTAAATGCCACACAAGCGTTTTGGCTAATGGCAGAAATGGCATTTCCTGTGCTGTTTTCTCTGCCCAGTTTTCTCCTCCTGGTTACCTAAGTGGTGTTTTGATCAACAGGAGCATATGCATAGAAAACCAGTTGGGGAACTCAACCAGTCATTTATCACCTCCTCAGAGTTTCCAGCAAAATTACTCATGCTCCCAGTTCCTCTGAAAAGAGTTTTCAGGTGTTCTGCATCAAAGCATTGAAGTCACATCCTTTTGCCTGTAAACAAAATACTTTTTGTCATATACTGGATGATCTTTAGGTTGCAAAACCTAACAATTAGCATCAACATCCATCATTTTCTTTCAGAAAGAATCTCTGAAGGTTGTATCAATTATGCTACTTTTTGATAGAGAGAGAATTGCTGCGCTAGATTCACCCCTGATGAAACTTCATTTCTATTATTGTTTGCAGAAAAATTAATGTTCTTACATTTACACCTTCTGTGGTGTGCAGCATGGGAGGGATGCTTGCCACCAGCTTATACTTTACAACAGTATATTTACCAGTCCAATATATTATTTTATTTACGTAACCGAATCTAAAGCAGCCACGTTTCATTAAGATGTGCTATGTCTCAAACATGAATTATGACAGTTGTGTAAATACTGTTCAGGTCATTGTGAATTCCTTTAGAAGAGAATAGACAGTCAATTTCGAGTATTTGGCAGTGCACATTTAGGTCTGGAAATGGAGGCACTGTCCATTTTGATTCACTGGTAGCAGAAATGTTTTAGAACTGCCTGTACTCAGTGCTGTTTGGGCTGTGCTCCTTTTCTGCATCATTAAGAGCTTGTGCTCTTGCTATTCAATGCTAGATGACCCTTCAAAGATGCTCTCTGGATTTTATTAATCTTGTTATCAGGTGCATTTCACGTAAAACAGAGAGCTTTGGTGGTGTAGAGTGCTGAGATGCTGCAGAGCTGGGGCAGCATTACTTGAAATAATGATCAGCTTGATTTCTGACAGGCAAAGGGAGGGGATATGTAAAGGAAAGAACTCTAAAAATCTCTCTCCAAATGGAGCAGAGACAGTGTTTAGAGCAGCTCAGAAGAGTTTGGAGGTGTGACTCTGGCAGGCTCACCTGATGTTGCACCTCTGTTTGTGGGATTTAAATTATGTGGTGACTTTAGCAAGGTGGAATGTGAACGGGAGAGCACTTCTGGGTTTGCCTTTTTTGAACATGATTGCAGGTGGAGACTGCTAGCTCTGGAGATGTTTTTCCATCAGGGAAAACATCTTGCTCTGCTAATCATTGGGGCAGTTGTGGGCTGCTAAATCTTGTTTGCTTTAATTGGCCTAGCAGGGCCTTTGAATCAGTGGCACTAGGGTGAATATGTACTTGAGATTTGTTCTGGTATCTTTGTCATAGCTCTTACAATGTAAAATATTTAGTTACTGTGGATGAAACACCAGAAAGATTGGTTTTGGAGTCCCGTGGGGATTGCAGAATTGCAAGTGAACTCCTCACAATTTACTTAATCAGCGAGTGTATTTATTTTTTCAGAGGACATTCCCTTGTGAGAAAAGTTCATGAAGTGAGCAGTGGGAACTGAGGTACAGCTGGGACTTACAGCTTCCTTTTGGGACTCCCAAGTGCCTTTTCTGTGTGTTTCTTTGCTCTCTATGATGTACTGACATATAAGGATTTTCCCTCAAAGCTCTGGCAGGGGCAGATGGTCCCAAAACTTCTCAGCAATTGGTATGGAAAACAATAAAAAGATGAGCTTCAAATTCTTCCCCAGAAGTCCTGGCAAATGATGACTTAACATGACACAAAACTCCACGTGGGTCAGAAGAACTGTGCTGACGTGGTGCCTTGTGGATAATGTGGTTTGCTCCCAGTTTCCAACATACTTTCTTTGTACTTCTCACTGTAATTAATGCTGCAAGGGTTATTTTTGCTAATGTTACTTTTCTTCCCAAACATAAATTTCTACTTTGTTTTGCAATAAACTGATACATCTCCCTGTCCAATGGACCTGCGGTGTTGACTGCAGTTTCTGTAGTTTGGATTGTAGAGCAGCTTTTAAGTGTAGGGTTTTCCCTGTTAGTCTGAAAAATCTGTCCTCAAAGAAAATTAATACAAATGTTTGATGGTTCTGTGAATTGATCTGCTGCCTCCTACATGCTTGCAGGTAGGGATGTAGGGGCCAGAACTTTGTAAGGTTGGTATTTTCAAAAGGATCTTTTTTTTTCTGCCTCTATTTCTCATCTCTGCCTTCATCATGAAAATAAGCATTCTACAGTAATAGGTTTTGCTGCTCAAAAAGAAGGGAGTTCTGTTTCATAGAAGTGGATTTAGTGTCTAAAAATAGTAAAGCCCTGGCTTGTCTCCTGGATCAGGTGGTTAAAGTGGTGAAGACCACCTGTCACAGGATTTTTGTGTTTTGTTCTTGGGGACAACTATTTTTCTGACAAAGAAGGGTATGCAAATTTAGGAACCTGAAAATAGTAACTGCTTTATCATCTGAAGTCAACCACAAATGAAGTGAGTGTGCTCAGATACCATATTAGTTTTCTGTAGTTAAGGCTGTTTCTGTTGTAAGGACTATCACCATCTTTAGGGACTACAAGTTAATAATAACTTGGCAATTAAAAAAACAACTGTTTGGAATCGAAAGTTGACTGCAGATGTGTTCTCCTGAGGTTAGATTTCAGATTTCTTTAACCACATAACAAAAAAAAAATATTGTTATGTTTAGATTATACCAGAATTAACAAATTCCTAGCAGTCTATCATCTGGATCTCTGTGGATGAAAACTGCCACCTCAAAAGGAGCAATGCAGTTTTGCCATTGCCACTTGAAATGTTACAGTTTAGGTGGAGTATTGCATTGGTGATTTCCAGCTGGTATTTTTGGCTGTGTGTGGTGTTCTCTTTTTTTTTTTAAAGTGTTCTTAACCTTCCTGTAACTGCAAACAATCCTGGTGTCTACAAATGCTCTTGTGGGAAGCTCTGGGATTTGAGGGGTCTGGGTGGCATTGCTAAATCCCAGTGTGCACCTATCTGCCCCTATAGAAACAGAGGTACGTTTAAGGCTGTGTCCATACATGCCACTGTTGTTGTTTTTTTTTTTAGTGGGAGCTGGCTGCTTAGTCACACAGTCCTGCTGGGTCTGCACATGGGGATGCACAGATGTTTGTGGATACAGATGCTGATCCTGCAGCCTGTGGTGCCAGGAGGTAGCTGGTTCCACTAGGATCCTGTGGAAAAAAGTGGTTTGCTCAGCTGTGGCTCTGCATTCCCCCTCTTCTTGCACCTTGAGGAGAACCAACAAGTCATCTCCAGGAAGGCATTCCAGCCTGCTTTGCAGTAATTCTCTTTTAAGTAGTTTGCTGGCAAACTAGCAATAGTGTCAGGTGTACTGACCGCAGAATTTCCTGGAAGAAAAACAAATACCTCCCATTAATATGAGGAGATAATTATGGGTTTCTGTTCTAGAAATGAATTTTGACACTTCTTGAAGTTGGAATAGTCCTGAAAGCACAGACAATCAGGGATAGCAAAGGTACAGTGTGAATGCACTATTTGAGATACAGTTGTCCTGTGCAGGTTGATCTGGGGACTCCCCCCTGGCACTTTGAGACAATCCTCTGTAAATAACAGATCTTGGTGTTTGTTTTGTTGTTTTTGCACTAAGCTATCTGCAAGTTATTTTTGTTATTCATCTAGCCTTAAAGATGGAGAAATAGCATGTAATGAATTCATGCACTAATATTTTTCCACTAATAGCTGAAGAAATTGCCAGGAGGCAAACCACCCATGTCCATTTGGGGTGTGTGACCATTCACAAAGTCCTTGGCCTTTTCCACTTTGGACATTGGATCTTGTGACTTGGATTTCTGTCCATAGGCAGCAGGATTGCACCATCAAGAAAGTTCACATAGGTGTTGGCACAGGGTTTGGGAAGAGAGTGGAGTGAAGCCTGAGGAAAAGCAGAGCAGACAGGCAATCCTGTGGTACCATCCAAATGGTGTTTTCTTGCTGGCTCTCTTCTTAGAGCACCTGTGCTTGGGCTAGGGGTTGATTCTGCAGCCACTTGATGTACATTCATGCCTGAGCTAACTTTTTGAAGGGTCCCTCTCCCAGTGTGATGAACTGAGCTGCTGTGGAGTGGTAAGTCTGTGCTAACCTGGCTTAGCTCAACAAATCAATGTGAGTGACTGAGTCACCAGCTTGTGGGAAAGCACCTTCAGGTAGGAGACAGTGTTTATGGTGCCCTGGGAGTATTTTTTGGTGGTGGTGTTTGTTTTTTGTTTGGTTGGTTGGGGTTTTTTTTGTTTTATTTTTTAAACTTTCTTGCAGTTTATGTCCTGCTCTCCATTTAGAGGAAACATTGACATTCCAAGTTTTGGCACAGCTTTGGTCTGCACTTGCAGGCTGACACCCCAGCTGACACTTGGTCCCTCTTCAGTTCTGTGGCAGTTTGGAAAGGGAGGTTAAAAGAGTTGAAAAAACTTGTATGGATGAATGTGTGAATTGAAAACACATTGACTGGGTCCAGCTTGTAGTTGTTGAAAGATGTGTTCACCTGTGTTGCAGGCAGGGCCTTGAAGTAGTCTGCCAGGACTCCTCTTGTCAGATGACACCTAAGGGCATGAACCAGTGGCATCTCACAGTGGCATGGGTGCTCTAGCTGGTACCCTCTTGTGTCCCAGGCCTTCTCTGCAGATTGGGACTAGACTTGCCCATGTGCAGTAGATCAGATGCTTGCTGGCAGTAGCTATGTAATTCTTGTGTGCAAGCTTGAGCAGTTGTCCTGCCAAGTCTGGTACAGCCTGCTGGGGTGTTTGGGTTTCTTGGTGTCTGGGCAAAGGATGCTGCTGAACAACCTGCTTTATTTTTTAGTGGGCTGGAGTCACCAACAGTGAGGAATGAAATACATGAGGTGTGTTCCTCTTCCAACCTTTTATTTAGCCAGATGGATCGCATGACACTACACCAACCTCTCCTGTCGTTTCGATGCTCTTGCTGCACAGAGACTCAAGTGTGTTTGCAGAACCTGGAGAGCGTTTTGCCAGTTGCTCTGGCTCAGCTTACTACTCACTTTTATTATGTTTTCTTCTTGATAGGGAATCTTTCTGTTCTGAGCTCAAATGATTGCTCCTTTCTGTGTGAGAAGTACAGTCTGTCCCAGCAGGCAGTGCCGGGAGACCTGAACTCCACCTGTCCCACAGCAGCTCCAGGAAATGCCACAGCAGCAGTTGATTGTCACATTGGGAGCTATTGTGGTGTTTCCCAGTAAGATTTGACTCTAAACCAGAGCTTGTACCCTTAAAGTAGATGCTTTTGTTGCCATGTAATCCACTGCATCAGGGTGTATACAGGTGAGCTTTCAAGATGGGGGAAACACTGGGATCTCCCAAGTGCTTCATGGTGGGAACAGAGGCCTTGCTGCAAAGTGAGTGAAGAGCAAAAGTTCAGCAGAAAGTAAACCAGGCCTTCTTGTGGGCATCTTTTAGCTGTCTTCACTTGACAGTTCCTGTAAAAAGCAGAATTATAGTGTTTTTGTGTCTCAGTGCATTCTTTGTAGCTGAAGTGTACGCCAGCCCACCCTGCAGACAGGTGATCCCTGGAATCACAGCTGAGTGTGAGAGCTCACATCTGGGATGTTGTGTCTAGTTTGTGGCTCCCCAGTGCAGGAACAATGTCAATATGTCCTGAAACTAGTCCAGCAGAGGGCAGCTGGGGTGATTAAGGGGACAAAAAGTGATGAGGAGACAGAGAGAAATGTTTTTTTTTCCCACTGGAAGAGGGGAAGCTATGGGGGAGTCTTAGGGCAGCCTTTAGCTATATTATGGGTCAGGAGAGTATAGAACAAGTGCTGCCAAACTCTTCTTGGAAGTGCATGGTGAAAGAGCTGGGGCAGAGGATGTAAGTTGCAACAGGGGAAATTCCAGGCAGACACAAGAAAATTTTTTATACCTTGAGGGTGGTTGAACACTTGAAGAGAGACTGTTGTTGGAGAGTTGTAGACTCTTCGGACCTAGGGGTGTTTGAAGCTGAACTGGATGAGGTCTGGGTGACCTTTTTACCAAGATCAAGCTGCTGGATGGTGTTGTAGCTTCTGCCAAGGTTAAGTCTCTTCTGCCCAATTAAGGTTGACTTTTGTGAGGTAGGATGTGAAAAGTGCACAGGCCTGGGAAAAGAAGAGAGGAGCAACACCAGCTTCTGAATGCCTCTTTGGGAATCTGCTCTGGGAATTTTTAGGCTGCAAAATTGTAAAGGTTTAACAAGTCTTTCAGAAGCTCTTAAAAAATGCTTGTGTTAAATATAACATTTTCATTTGTGGCTAGTATCAGAATCCTATTAAGATTAATTTTATTAAGATTTTAATTAAGAGTATTTATTAAGATTCACAATGATCTCTTGTGACTTGTACTAAACATCACTTTTCATTTGTGGCTAGTATCAGAATACAATTAAGATTATTAAGGTTATTTTTATTAAGATAATTTATTAAGATTCACAATGATCTCTTGGTTCCAGTGCATTACTGTGCTTGGGCTCTCTGCCACTTCTGAGCTGTGCCCAGTATGCCTCAGCTAATGAACACAGCAAGTGAACATAGGAACATGGTATTTGTTTGTCCATCACATAGTAGAAATCTTGCTGACTCCTGAAATTTTATATGCTCTTTTTTTTCCCTTTTTTTTTTCTTGTTTCCTTGTTTCCTTGTTTCCTTGTTTCCTTGTTTCCTTGTTTCCTTGTTTCCTTGTTTCCTTGTTTCCTTGTTTCCTTGTTTCCCTCCTCTTTCCCTCCTCTTTCCCTCCTCTTTCCCTCCTCTTTCCCTCCTCTTTCCCTCCTCTTTCCCTCCTCTTTCCCTCCTCTTTCCCTCCTCTTTCCCTCCTCTTTCCCTCCTCTTTCCCTCCTCTTTCCCTCCCCTTTCCCTCCCCTTTCCCTCCCCTTTCCCTCCCCTTTCCCTCCCCTTTCCCTCCCCTTTCCCTCCCCTTTCCCTCCCCTTTCCCTCCCCTTTCCCTCCCCTTTCCCTCCCCTTTCCCTCCCCTTTCCCTCCCCTTTCCCTCCCCTTTCCCTCCCCTTTCCCTCCCCTTTCCCTCCCCTTTCCCTCCCCTTTCCCTCCCCTTTCCCTCCCCTTTCCCTCCCCTTTCCCTCCCCTTTCCCTCCCCTTTCCCTCCCCTTTCCCTCCCCTTTCCCTCCCCTTTCCCTCCCCTTTCCCTCCCCTTTCCCTCCCCTTTCCCTCCCCTTTCCCTCCCCTTTCCCTCCCCTTTCCCTCCCCTTTCCCTCCCCTTTCCCTCCCCTTTCCCTCCCCTTTCCCTCCCCTTTCCCTCCTCTTTTCTTCTTCTTCACGCTTTGCAGCTTGAGACAGGTCTATAGGCTGTGTCAGGCACCATTCTGCCACAGTGTTCCCAGCCTTGTAGTTAATTTCTGCTTCCTCAAGACCAAAACTGGCACACACTGTAGTTGAAACAACCCTGTTCACAGGCATCCCAGTGGGGTTCAGTTTAAGAGCTGTGGGCCACAGCTGAAAATTTTAGGGGTATGGCAAAACAGGCTTTTAGGTAATCTACTATAGCCTGCTTCCTGAACAAACCACATTGCCTCTCCATATTGGGGACATATCACAGTGATAATTCTCCAGAAATATTTGTCACATCTGTCTAGGTGAGGGAGAAAGGCAGATGGAGTAGAAGGTCTCAACTTTGTTTTAAAGGGCTTCCCACAGGCAGTGTGTTCTTTAACTACTCAGGGTCTGTTTGCTTCCATTACTGGGACTCAGCCAGAAGCACTTTTCTGAATATTAGTACATTCTTTGGGAACAAAATGTTTGTTTGTGTCTGCTATCCCAGTGTTATTACTGCACAGAAAGATTGGTACATCCTTTGCAGTTGTATTTGAAGAGATGGATCACTCACAAAGACAAGTAAATGTTGAAGAAGGAAACCAAAACAAGATGAACAAAAACTGCATTTGGGCAGAGATGTTTAATCAGTTCATCCCTGTGGTCTCTTTTCTAATCCTGATAACACTGCATGGGTCAGAATTAAAAATAAATACCTTGGTATTTCCTAAACATGTAGTATTTGGGTATTCCTCCAGGCATCAGCTGTGGTGTGTGGTGGTGAGCTCCTGTGGGAGGAGGAACTGGGAGGTTTGGGAGGTGCTTGGGTCTGAGGACCTCTGCCTTCACCCTCTGCCTCTCTTCCCTACTTAGGAAGGTGCTGCTGGAAGATGTGCTGCTCCCTGTGTGAGGGTGGGGGTGTCTCTGGGGTCTTTAAATGAGGAACTTTACAGAACAGAAGTCCTTGTAATTTTCAAGATGCAGTGCACAACTCAAATGAAGTCCCAGTTTTGTTCATGGCTCCATGGCATGTGTTTTTATGAAAAAAAAAATGATAGAAATTGATTTTCACACTTGGTAAGTTGTTGCATACAACTGACCTCTTAACAGGAAAGGTTTTTCTGCTATTACTAATTACATTATGCTATAAAATAGCTGTACTGCAGGCCATCAGAGTGCTCTTCTGTGAATGGTAAGCAAAACATAGTTTACAAGTGTCATGATACTAACTGAATTGCATTTGCACCAACTAATTCTTAATTTTCTGTGTTGCAGTCCCTGGTTTGCTGCTACTTTCCTGCTGTTAGTACCTGTATATTTACTGAAATCAGTAATTTTGTTTCACTTCCTTCTTACTGTGCAGTCACCTTATTCTGCAGGTCAGGTTCCTGCAGAAAATAGTGAATGATGAGTTCCACTAATTGGTTTGGGGATTTTGTGTTTGTTTGCACAGTTAAATATGTTTTAAAGGACTGAAACCCTGTGTCTATCATTGCTGCCACTACTGATCCACAAGTGCTTCTTACCCGTTTATAAATCAATATTTAGGACTGCTTGAGTGATATGTTTCTTTTCCCATGCTGGGTGATAGTCTGAAAATATATAGGGGATTTTTTATAAGGGAGCATTATAGAAGTACTGGTTGTCTGGTCTTGGAATCCTTGGAGTATTACTGATACCATAAACACAAACTATGGATCTGCACAGATAGGCTTCTCCTGATAAACGTGTTCATAGCTTTTCATGATCTTGACTAAGACTGACAGGACTGGTGCCAGATGTGCATCCCAAGTTTGTGAGAAGATTTCTATTCCAAGGAGATAACTGATTTCCTTTAGGCCTCTGTTATTCTGATCTTGGAGCTATAATCCATGAAGGCAATACTTAATTGGGCTTAAAGGAGTAAATGTTATTGTAAATGAGACAGCTCCAAGTCCTGGGGGGAAGTTGAAGAATAGTTGATGACTGTTAATCAATACTTTTTTTCCATTCTTAAACAGAGTGGAAAATAAAGCAGTGTGTCTGTCAAAGATTACAGAAATTGTTGTTAATCCTTCTGAAGTGCCTTCTGGTGGTAATGAAAATTGCATACACAATTAAGACAAACCAGAAATAAATATTTGTCCAGATGACAGAGCATGAGGAGGAGATAAACCAGGCAGCGGTAGTGGGATTGTCAGAACTGTCTGGAAGCCAAAAGAACAGAAGAAAACAGTTTGGATTTAGGACAGAAGGTCACAGAGGGCAGCAAAATGCAGACTTTATCAGTATTTTGAGAATGTTTGGTTATTTTCCAGGGTACGTCTTTATTTATTACTTTTCTTACTTGGAGATGATTACCTCCCAGACCAGAACTTTCCTTTCTTCATTCAGCCAATATAGGAGAAGTGAAGTAGCTCTGTGGAAATCTTGCTGCCTGTAGAGAGATGTCAACAGGAGCCTGCCTGAGTTGCAACAAGGCTGGTAAATATTTAAATGAGTCTTGAAACCAGGATTTAAGTTTTCACATAGTTTGCATTGATGCTGGATGCTTACTCTAAAACTGTCTTGTAGCAGTATCTACATGCCACAAGGATCACCAGCTAGGCTTGACAGCATAAAAACTTGTGGCGAGAGGTAAATTTATGTTCTGGGCAGCTGGCAGCAAAGTAGGATAAGGATGGAGGGGTGCTGGGCACGGATTCACCGAGAGGCTTTTGGGGAGGGGGTGTATTGTGTAGAACCCAGATCTGCTGACTACCATGCTTTGCTGTCCACACAAATTGGTACAATTTTTGTTTTTGTTGTCCCAAAGTTGCAGGTGTGCTCCTTCCCTTGACAGGAGTATCTGTGATTTGGCAGGGCAGCAGGAGGAGGTATCTCCCCTGAGCTGCTTAGAGCCCTGCCTTGCTGGTCTTGCTTTCAGAGGGGCTGAAAATTTCCATCTTTGGTTAATGGTTCTTTTGAAGAAGTGGGCTGCAACAGCTCCTGGGTTAATAGTGGAATTCTGAACTCTGCTCTGAAATGACTGAGGACCAGATGTGAGGTGTTCATATTAGTGTTGGTGGGTAATGAGGTATGATGTTGTACCAGCTGCTTCCCATGCTGAACCATGCCCAGGCATTCTCTCAAGTTAATCCTAGTGGCACATCTTTCTACTGAGTGGATTTCTTATTAGAGAACCTGCAGGAGGTGTTTTCCTTCTCCATCCTTTTTTTTCCCCCCTTTTTGTGTTGTTCTGTTCCTTGGTCTTTTGCCATAATTTCTCCATAATCCACTTCCCCCTTTCCCACAGTGTTGGTTCTTTGGTCCTGTCATGTTCAATAGCCCCATCTCCTGTCATTCCCACAGGCTGAAAAGAGAGGACAAAGAGTAGTAAATGATGCTTATTAGTCTAAATATGCCAGGCAGCCCTTGACACCTAAAGAGGACAATCATGATGTTTTAACCTAACTATTACAGGGTCTAATAAAGTTTCTATTAGTTTAAATTTGTTTTATCTTCATTTGAAAGGGAGGGTTTTCCCCTTCAATCCTAGCATCTAGTTCTTCTCCATGAACTTTGAATCCCAGGTTTTGTGAAACTCTTGACCTAGCCCAGGATATGTATGCTGGAAAAAAAAAAAAAAAAAAAGACTTTTGGGCTTATAAATCAGACCAGCCTGATAGTTGGATTTTAAGGGTGGGGAGAGGAAAGCAGTGAGACATCTGTGCTTTAATCCCCTTATAATTGTTTTCAGGACAGCAGGAGCTAGATTGAAGGATCACGTTTGCAGGGAGGAGTAGTGAAAAGTTCTGTGCGTGACTGGGTTATTTCTGGGCTTTGCGGAGTTCTGACAGAACTGGTTGTGCTTCTGCACATGGCTGTGTGTTGGCCAAGATCTTCTTCTGGCTGAAACCCAACTCTGCTGCAAAGCAGGTAGCAGCAGTAATAGACCCCAGTTCTCTACAGGAGAATTAGGGATGTGCAGCAGATGTTGCCCACTGGATGACAAATGCATTGAAAATCAGTTGCAAAACTGGATTTGGGATTTTGCAAATGAAGTTGAACAAGGACAAGTGGCATTTCACAGTCTGCATGTTTTAACAGGGAAGTGGATTTCTGTTACACTGAAGTTCTGTGAAAGAATAAAAGCCAAGGCTTGGGGTTCTGCTTTAAGAGCTAGGACACCAGATTGCACCTGGAGCCTGGAATCATAGAATCATAGAATGGGCTGGGTTGGAAGGGACCTCAGAGATCATCAAGTCCAACCCTTGACCACTACCGCTGCGGTTCCCAGCCCATGGCACTGAGTGCCACATCCAGGCTCTTTTTAAATATCTCCAGGGACGGAGAATCCACTACTTCCCTGGGCAGCCCATTCCAATGTCTGATCACCCTCTCCGTAAAGAAATTCTTTCTAATATCCAACCTAAACTTCCCCTGGCACAACTTAAGTCCATGCCCTCTTGTCTTGTTGAAAGTTGCCTGGGAAAAGAGCCCAACCCCCCCCCTGGCTCCAGCCTCCTTTCAGGGAGTTGTAGAGAGCGATGAGGTCTCCCCTGAGCCTCCTCTTCTCCAGGCTGAACACCCCCAGCTCCCTCAGCCTCTCCTCACAGGACTTGTGCTGGATCCCTTCCCCAGCCTGGTTGCCCTCCTTTGGACCTGCTCCAGGACCTCAATCTCCTTCCTGAACTGAGGGGCCCAGAACTGGACACAGGACTCGAGCTGTGGCCTCACCAGGGCTGAGTACAGGGGCAGAATCCCTTCCCTGGACCTGCTGGCCACGCTGTTCCTGATCCAGGCCAGATTTAGCCCTGGGTTTGTGTACAAACTCAGTCTGGGTGGCCGTAGGTGGCTGGTGAAGTGGCAAGCTGTGTGAGGCAGAGATCCCTGCTGTGCTCCAAGACCCAGAACTGGGGATGTTAATGGAGAGGTGAAGGCAACTGGTTTGGGAACTAATGCTGGACTGGTGAGGCTGCAGAGCCAAATGTTTCTGGGCTTGATGGTCAGAGCAGCCACCTTAGCATTCTGTCCCACAGAGCTCAGCTCTGGCCTGTTCTGCTGCAAGAGGGATGTGGTGGCACTGAGGCAATGGGGTAGACTTGAGATGAGGACTCTGAAAGCTGGCAAATTACTTCTGTTGTGCTTCAGAAATCATGTAGGTGTCAACATAGATTATACTGCAGTAGCACTGCTTTGCTTTTTTTTTTTTTTTTTTCCCCCTTTAGTTTTGGAGGCCTATGCTGCAGGTACAAGGAGAGAGCTGGGCAAACACCAATGTCAGTATCATTTTGGTAACAGGGATGAAACTGTATTTGTCTATATAGAGGCTTCTTAAACAACACCTAAAGTAAAATCAAACTTCATCAAGAATAACGTACTGGAAAGAGCATTTAGAGGTATAAACAATGGCTAAAAATAGGTGCTGTGCTGCAGCATTGTTCCAGTACCTCTGTTTATTTTATCTTTTCAAATATCTGTTGTTCCTTTAAAATATTTTTATTGTTTGCTTCTGAAAAAACAATTTGATCCTAGAGGATAAATGGAACTAAGATGCTTTAATACATGGTGACTGACTGAATTGGCTGCAAGTGTGAAACAAGGGATAAAGAAATGACAAATAAAGAGAACATCCCAGCTATCTCAGCAGTGAAACTGTAGTGTATGATAGAGGCAAACACCCTCTGTTTTAGAAACGCAGAGAACATAAAGGATGTAGCACTGAAATGTATGAAATATGAAGTAACTACATGCACTTCTGAGAGGTGCTTTATCTTTCCTTATATTGATTCTCATTTGAGAATGAAGAAAAAAGCTGTGATCAGGTTTCCAGCTCTGCAGTGATTGTTCTGAGGAATATCCATTTTTTCCTGCTGTGTTGTTGGTGTGAAGTGCCCTGCTCTGTCCTTATCTATTGCCAGCCTGATGGAGATCCACTAAAAAAGAGGTTGAGGAGGAGTTGTGGCTCTCTCTACCACCCTATTGTTGTACTGCATGGAGATTTCTTTTCTCTAAGCTAATGAGGGTTGCTACTGAATAATATTCTTTGAATTCTCATAGGGAAAAAAAACCCCAAAAATCAAAACAACAAAAAACCCCTAAACAAACAAAAAAACCACAAACAAAACAAGAAAACAGAACATTGAAGTAGTGATGTCTTTTATAGTTTCCAAATGTTTATTTGGGGTAGAGGTCAAGATAGTTGTCAGGCATCTGTTTGTAGTGAATTAAATAACATTAACAACAAAGTGAGAAGAACAGAAGGAGTGAATGAAATACAGTTTCCCCAGAAGGCTGCTACTATTTGCAAAGGAAACTCCTTTAATGGTTTGGATGTAGAATCTCCTTTTGAAACTGTTGTTTGTTTCATAAAGAAATGAAGGAATATCCACTGGGGGAACTCAAGATCCAGGAAATAATTTTCAGCAACAGTATATAAAATAGAGAAAAAAATCTTGAAAACTCTCTATGTTTGACTTCTGTATGCAAAAAGCAGGATATAGGAGAGCATGAGAGTAGCATTCTTTGCTATATCTGATGTAGGCAACAGTGAAATGGTTGGGAATGTTTTTGCAGTTTGTCATGTTATTATAGGAGCTAATTTAGAAAAGAATCTGAAACATTTGCATCTGACGAACAAGATTCAAAAATAGTATTTTTAAATTTATCTGGTAATATAAACTCTTCTTCCTGCGGCAACAGGACTTGATCATTACTGAGAAATATTTTAACTAAAACACAAGGTGCAGAATTGTTGCTGAAACTGATTTTATGTGCCATAATGGGAATAGCCTGAATAATACAAACAAGCATTTCTGATGGCTTGTAAAAGATGGCAAACTTTCACCAGAAAATTTTAAGGGGAGATGACTTGATTTTTGCAAATTTTTCTTTCTTTCAACTGAACTACTTGGACATAGTTTGCCAACACTTTGAAATTCAGAAAAATCATAGTCTTTATTGCTGGTTAAAGATATACAATAAACTTAAAAATTAAGGAGTCTTGACTCAAAATGGAAAGCTTTTTGCTGCTTTTATCCAAGTAATAAGTTTTTCCAAGACTTATGTGTTGTAATCTGCATTCAAGACATAATTATTAGAGTGCTTTCCCATGGCTGTATGTATATAACCAGTTTTAGCAAAAAAAGCATCCACTTGTATTTGCTGGAAATTTAAAAATGGATAAACATTCACTAAGTCCAGTCTAAAAAACAAAAAAAGGTGGTATTATGACATCTGCAGAGGCAACACCCATTAATTAACCTTCTTGGATACAGCATGACAGTGATGTAGAAAGTCCTGAGAGATACTTTCATTTTCCTTGTGGCCTTTAGTTACAGCATGATGATGATGGAAGGAGTACCGAGATCCTTCATTTTATTTTTCTTTTTCCAAGGACACTTGGAAACACAGGTGTTGCTTTTAGTACTTTAATAAATAGAATTGCACTTTTTCCCCCTGCATATTGCTGGAAAAAAAGATTGGAGATAATATTATTGTCAAACAGATGATCGTATGAAAATTATTTTGTTCCCTTTGTAACACACAGTTTGAATGTTCTAGTTATTCTGGTTATTCTTCCTGAGCTGTTGTCTAAATGGTTCATGTTGAATATAATCTGTCTTTTGGAAACTGCACATGCCATTTATAGGCTCCTTTTTTCCTGTTATAAAGCATAATTCATATGTGTGCACTTTCCTGCAACATTAGGTAATTTGAAAGCTTAGCTGCTTGTTATGGAGCATCTACTTTACGATAGTCAAGGCTCTGGAAGCTCCAGGTGAGGTGTTTGCAAAGAGAGGACAAAACATATTTTTGTGTTAAATAGCTTAGTAATGACTAAATATTACTAATACCACTCAGTAACTTTTTTTTTTAATGGGAAGATTGCCATTTTGCTTTAAACTTTTGTAAAAGTACTTTGAAGAAAAATGGAAATCGTCTGTTTGGGAGGTAAAGAGTGAAACTATCCAAACCCCTAGAAGAAAAGCTGATACATTTTATACTTTTTAACAAAAACAGCATAATTCTTCCAGCAGCGTAATGCACCATTGGAGAGCTGTTTTCAGAGTTATCCAGGCCACAGCTACTTGTTTGCTTTTATATTCCCTTGGGAGGCTGTTGCTGCAGGAGGGAGTTGATGCCTTTCCATGACATTGTACAGGAGCTGTTCCATGCTCATCCTCAGCATGATGCAGGTGGAATATCCTGGGGTAGGGTGGGTCCCCATACTGGGGTTCAGGACAGTTTTCCCAGGCCCAAGTAAAGATGTCCATAGAATGATAGAATCATAGAATGGGCTGGGTTGGAAGGGACCTCAGAGATCATCAAGTCCAACCCTTGATCCACTACCGCTGCGGTTCCCAGCCCATGGCACTGAGTGCCACATCCAGGCTCTTTTTAAATATCTCCAGGGACGGAGAATCCACTACTTCCCTGGGCAGCCCATTCCAATGTCTGATCACCCTCTCCGTGAAGAAATTCTTTCTAATATCCAACCTAAACTTCCCCTGGCACAACTTAAGTCCATGCCCTCTTGTCTTGTTGAAAGTTGCCTGGGAAAAGAGCCCAACCCCCCCCTGGCTCCAGCCTCCTTTCAGGGAGTTGTAGAGAGCGATGAGGTCTCCCCTGAGCCTCCTCTTCTCCAGGCTGAACACCCCCAGCTCCCTCAGCTGTGGTCTCTGTTCTTGTAAATCCACAAGGATTTCCCAGGCATCTGCATCAGGAAGAGCGGGGAGGATTGTATTGAACAATGAGTGTTTGTGTCTGGAGCTTCATGAAGTGAAACAGTTGAGATGTCTGAAGAGAAATCAAGGGGGTTGCAGTGAAAAACCCCAGGAGAGCCTCGTGCCTTTTGTGCTCAGTTGTGGTGATGAAACTCCTCCAGTGTCACAGCACTTGCTTTACATGCTCTTGGGACTTGTAGAAACAGTAGAAAGAAATGCTGATGAGGGTGGCAGTAGCTGGGCTTCCCCCTGCACATTGCTATAGGTAAGTGGTGTAGGGGAAAAGGCACTTCAGGGTTGCAAGGTGACAGTGGGAAAAGTGCTTTACTTCCAGAGCAACCTGCTGAGCATTGAAACCTGAGGGAGAGATTGTGGAACAGTGTAGTTTGTTCAGATGAATGACAACAGGTACTGAAGCACTAAGAATCCTAGCCAAAGACAGCTGATTTTAAGCATGGACATTAAGGGGTGGAGTTAACACCCAGAGCAGGGTTACCTGAGACCACATGTGCCTCCTGATGTGCTCCATGTTGCTGGGGCCATATATCCTACAGCATTCCCAGAGTCAGTGTGTCTGGGTAAGGTCTCACTCACTACATCAGACTGGAAGAATCCTGAGGTGTGGCCAGAGAGGCAGACAATTATTTGCTCTACATAATACAAATTAATTGGCACCTGAAAGATTCTTGCTTGAGTGTCTGCCTCAATTTGTCCCAGCCAAAAGTGTCCAGCTTCCCAAAGCCAGAGTATGTCTCACTAATGATATTCAAGAAGAATGATGGAATGATGATGGTAAGAAGTAATTTGTGTGCATTGCTGAGAGGCTGCAAAATGCTGCACAGTCAATTGGGAGGGGAGAGAAAGCCTGGGAAAAAAAAAGCCTGTGTAGTGTAGACAGAAACTTAAAATGGGATGATGTGACTTACCAGTAAAGAGACACTAAACTCTTGTCTGAAGAACTGTGTGCTGGCTGTATGTAGCAGAGGGAAAAATATCTGCAAGTGTGGCTGGGTGAGGGAGAGACTGTGGAGCCATTATTCAAGTTTCCTACAATTCCCATACCTTGTGGGGTCTGCTCAGCAGGCTTGGAGGTGTATGCTGCAGGTACAAGGAGAGGGCTGTCCAAACACCAATGTCAGTATCATTTTGGTAACAGGGTTGAAACTGTACTGGTCCATATAGAGGCTTCTTAAACAACACAAAGTAAAATCAAACTTCATCAAGAATAACATAAGGGGTGTGGGGGAGACTGCGGAGTCATTAATCAAGTTTCCTACAATTCCCATACCTTGTGGGGTCTGCTCGAGCAGGCTGGTGGAGGCAGAGGATCACCAGAAGTGTGCAGCTGGAAGATGTCCAGTGACCAAATGGTCAGTGGGGGAATTTCTGAATTCACTCTCTGTAATTTCAGGTGCCTGTACTCTTAATTTTAGGGACTGGCATTGAAATTATGAAGGTTTGCAGTGTGCTTTTGCAATGTGTTGGCTCATGATACCTCTGCTGACCAAATACAGGTAATTCTGCCTGTGGTTTTACAATGATGAATATGAGGAGGTTGCACCCATTAGTACAGGGTTTGCATAGAAATGATTTGGCATCTGGAGACCTTGTCTTGTGCTGTGTTCATAATCTTATTGTTGCTTTTTTTGAAACCTGCAATTACAGTGAGCTCTGTGTTTGATGGGAAGCAGGATTAAAGGATTAATGAGTTGAACTGAATATTTTGTGATTCCTTGAAGTGTCAACATCAGCATGCAACAGCACACTGCTGGTTAGGTTCTTTCACTCTTTGGCAGCCAGCACAGGGCATTATCCTGGGAGACTGTGTACTTCAGCCACAGCAGAAGGAGTCAGTCACAGTAATACAGAATTAGAAGAACCAACCAAAACCTCTTTAAGAGTGGGACCATAAGTACATGCTTTGCTATTATAATTTGATTTGGCATGAAGTCCCAGGTAGGGAGTGCTCTCGGTTTCACCTCATAAAGTGAAAGTGATCATTCTGATTCTCTGGCAGCCTTGTGCTTGTAGGACCCAGTGCTCAGAAAATACTTGGAGAATCTAATATAATCAAATAGTATGATTAATTTCCAATATACTTACTTTTCAGATGTTTGTGCCTGGCTGCCTTTTCTTTTCCATGTTCTTTCTTTTCCTGTATCTTCTTTTAAAAAAAAAAAAGGGGGGGGGAGGGGGTGAGGGAAAGAATTTTGTAACTGCTTTGTGAATGTATACTTGGAGGCATACTTAGGTGTACACCCAAATATTGGTGACAAGACCATGTGAAGCTTTCATAAACACTCCGTTCTCTTTAATGTAGAACTGAATGGAATTACTTCAAGTGGCTGCTGTCTGTGTGGTTAGGTAAGCATTGCATGCCCTGTCAGACACCTCCTCTGTCTCAAATCAACACATGGTCTAGAGTTTTGACAAGTGTAGTCTAATTTATTTAATGCTGCAGCTGTACTTGGTTGCTCCCAAGTGCTTTACTCTTGTGTCTTTTGAAAAAAATACCCCATCAAAAAGACTGTTTCAGAATGAAAAAGTATAAAGTGGAAATGTTCCATGGGATCCCTCGAGGCCTGTGCTTGGTAGGTCTTGGTTTTACAAATGGTTATGTGGTGCAGGGACCCACTGAGGTTAGTAGAGCTGCTTGTGTAATGAAAGATGACTTTCAAGAATGACAGCATGCTGTGTCAGAGCCCAGTTACCTTTTTTTTTTTTGCTTATAATAATAGTTGCCCCAGTGGTCTGCTTTGACTGACCAGCCCCTATTAAACCAAACCCCTCCATTTTGCAAGCCCCTTGAACCTTTGAAAATATCTACTCTGAAAAATCCCTAGAGTCAAATTATATATGTAGCATTTTGAAATGTACCAGGACAAGCTCTTTGCTCAGCACCTATAATTACAAACAGCATTCTGATCCCAAGTAGGGGTTTTTAAAAGAAGATCCCATTCAAAGCTGCTCATTAATTATGTTACTGTCAGCCCTTTTTAATAAAGGAGAATGTGCATTCTTCCTTGTCTGAAATACAAATACAATAGAGATAAAAGCACTTACCAAGGAAGGATTATTTAAAACTAGAATGATGCTTGTGCCTACTAATTAAAAATCTGTTAAAAATGGGATTTCTAAAACAGATTTGAATGAGTTTGCCATTGTTACTTGTGACTGAGGTCTCTGCATGAGGCACCTGGAGAGCTCTGCCATGTGTCCTTGACTTCCTCAATTAACTTTTGGATAGTGTGCTTTTCCTGTGATGCCACTGTCATTTGTACAGGGACTAGGAAGCTGCCAATTCCTATGTTTTATTCAGAAAAAACCTCACCTTTTAAAAAAGATATTTTAAAAATTAGTTCCAAGTTCTGTACACTTCTACATCTGTTTCTAGCATGGCTGTAGAAATGGATTGAGTGCTAGTCAACTCTTAGAGCTGAGACAGTGCCTCTTTTGTCATGTTGCAGCACAAAATGTTACTCAGATTCCTAATGCACTTGACCTCAGTTACCGTGACAAGATGATGTATCACAGACTGAAAAAGCTGTTGAAGGAACCTTTTAACATTGCAGAGTCAAATGGCTCATTTCAGGAAATACTGGAATAAAGGGTGTTTGTTCAGGCTATGTGGCAGCTTTCTGCATACATATTATAAATCAGCCCTTAATTATGGGATCACATTATTACTTGTTTCCACAGAACTCCTGCCTCATTAAGTGCATGGTATGATTGTTGCTCCATTTGGGAACAGCCACTCTGTTTTAGTTTGTATTTTCAGTGCATGTTCTCATTCTTTTTGTTTTCTGCCTGCTGCGTTCTGAAAATGCTGCTTTTACATTATCTTGCTGTGCTGTGTGTTCAGGACTGCTGCCCAGGGAAGTAGTGGATTCTCCATCCCTGGAGATATTTAAAAAGAGCCTGGATGTGGCACTCAGTGCCATGGGCTGGGAACCGCAGCGGTAGTGGATCAAGGGTTGGACTTGATGATCTCTGAGGTCCCTTCCAACCCAGCCCGTTCTAGGATTCTATGAAATGGAGATGCACTCACCCTGTAGATGTGCAGCAAATGTCTCAAGCCCAAATAGCCCAACTTGTAGTGGGCTACTCCAGGGGGATCCAGTGGAAGCTGCTCCAGTTCCCTCTGGAATCATCACACAGGGTCAGAGTAGCTGACCTTGCATGAGCAGTTTGGGTGGAGAGATGCAGGTAGGACACCAGACCCTGATCCTACAGTATCCTACAGATACTGCCTTTGCTTCATCCCTGGAGTAGCTTCAGTTTCTGTTAAGTGAGGAGCAGGTCCTGTGGAAAGACACAGGGATCTTTTAATTAAAACCTGTGCATCAGGAAGCTGGAGTTTAAACTGCTTGGAAAAGTTAATTAACTTCTCAACTACTCTAAAATGGTAGAGTGTTTTTAGATTATTCAGGAATCATATTTAGCAAAACAGCCCACTTTAAGTGTTTCAGATCCTTAAGATTTCTACAAATTGAATTGATCTATTATCAATTAAAAAAAAATGCTTCCCCAGAGTAATTGTCCATGCATGTAACACTTAGAAACTCCAAGAGAACTCTTATTGATTTCTGATATGAATACTTTAAATTGAAGTTGATTTTTATAAATGAGTGTCCTTTGACTGCTGTTTTTTTGTTTGGTTGTTGATTTTTTTCCCCTGTTTAAAAAACATGGAAAAAAATCTCTGTATTATTGAAGCTCTGCATTATATTCTTCTTTAATTAGCTGTCTGCTAGAGGGAAACAGTCTATGGTAGTTGTTAGCAGGTACCTGTAGTATCTGGTGAGGCCATGGGACAGACCTTGTTTTATGCAAGCACCCAGCTTGAGCTTGAATTGAGGATCATGTCTGTTTTCAAAGATCAAATTACTCCAGGCTCCCAAGAAAATCTCTCTGTGCCTCGGTTCCCCTTCTGTACTGAGATAACTACTCCTTTGCCCTGTCACAGAAGAATTGGGAAGGTGAAGGTTGTAAGCTAAGAGGGAGGTGTTTGAACATTAGAATAGTAGGAGCCTGTAAGAGGGAGAGTGTTCTTTTAGTGTGTACTCTGGAACAGCTCTGCCTGGCAGGGCTGCCTCTGGCAATGTGGCTGGCAAAGTGTGGGTGGTGGTGAAGATCTGGTTGACTTTTGGGGCTCAGGATCAGATGTTGTGAGAGTAACAGGAGAAACACTCCAGGGTTTGTTTTAGGGAGAGAATAGGAACATGTAGATAGATTCTCTGTCAGCAGAAAAAAGCGTATATACTTCTCAAGCATCTTTTTATCAGTACGTAGAAAGGAGAAACACTTGGTTCCCTGGGATGTGTGTCTAAGACAGATCCTTTGAATCAGTGGCATTCCCTGGTAGAGCTGTGCTGATCTGTCCTAGCTAGGAATCAGACTTCTGAGGGTGAAATCTCACAGAAGAAAAATGCTCCAGGCAATTCTTCCCTTGTAGAAAGCTTCCAACCATCTCATCTCTTAGAGTGATGATGCCAATGAACTGAAAGGTGGCTAAGCAGGTAATAAAAAGATGTAGTTTAATTTTATTTGCAACTGCATGGGTCCTAGGTAAACTCCCTGGAAATCAGGAAGGAAGATACTGCCTATGCATGAGAGTAGGAAGTAATTCAGAATTTGAAAGTTCATACTGACAGAAGTGCCTTGTCATGAGAGGATAAAGAATTTACTTAAATAGGAGGAGTATTAGAGCAGCACGGATCGCTCTGGAAAGTTTTTCTTTTTTTTTTTTTTTTTTCTTTTTAGTATATTTTATCACAATGTTGGTACCCTTGAAGTGCGTTGAGTTGCACCCTTGAAAATGTGTTAAAGAATTCAAAAATGCCAAAAGGATAACGGGATCAGCCAAAGAATCAAAAAGAAGCTTTGAGGGTCTGTGGCTGCAGAAGTGATGCCAGTGCACAATGCAGTTTCAGTGGGAATTCCTGTCCCTGAAACTAGGAGGTGAAAATTGGAAGGGAAGGTGCTCCATATCATTCCTGGGAAACTGGGCTCTCAGCTTCCAATAACAATATTGAATGTGTTTCTGCTCCTTTTTTGCTCAGAGTGGAAGATGCCCCACAGATTTGGTACATTACTCCTTCTTCAGCTCTGAGCCATGGGTCATTTTACATGTGTAAACAATGCCAAATATTCTGGGGTTTGTAGAACTCATTAAACTTTCCACTTCATGAGTCAAGGTAAGAGAGGCTATCAAAAGTACCACAGCAGAAGAGGAAGAGTCTTAGTCCAATTAGAGATAAAGTGGACTTGAAATTCCTGCCTGTTTCAAGAAACAAGATGCATTTGTTCTCCTTTCACACAGACTGCTGTGTGTGGGCTGCAGCAGTGGGCTTCAAATGTGAACTTCTGTCCAAAATGTGAAGTAGCCTCATGTATTTTCAGGGACGAGGCCTTCAGAGCACATCCACATCTCCTGCTGCTCCGCTTCATCACACGTGAGCAGGCAAAGCACCAAAAATCTTGGGCTGCCCATTATCTGCAGTGGGCAGATCAAAGAAAGGGGAATGCACAAGGCTGGAAGGAGTTGCAAGAGAGAGCAATGTAGAGCAGTTTCCCTGAGATACCCCTGTCCTTTGTATCTGCTGCTTTTTGACTGTCCAGTGAGGATGGTTTCCAGCTTCAATAGTTTCCTAATTTAGTTAGATTAGCCTAAATCTCCTTTGCAAGTCTTTCAGACATGTTGAACAACGCTAACTTTTTACTTAGGAGGATTATCTCCTGTGTTGGGGCATGTCTGTGTTGCAGACAGCAGTTCCCAGTGCAAGGTTGATGGCTAATGACAGCAGAGCCCTGGAAAATCTGACTGTGGAAGCAGAGTATCCAGTTGTTCACTTTGCCTTTCTGCAGGGTGTGACTTGCCTCCACCTAAGAGTCAGCACAGCCTGGAGGAATTGGGGTTTGCACTCCAGCTCCTCCTGGGCGATGCTCTGCACCTGGGCTTCAAACTCAGATGTGGGTGGATGGGGCTGGGTGCTGAAACATTTCTTTTTGCTGCCTCTGCATCGTTGAGCTTCAGAGCATTGATTTTGGATGATTTTGGACCTGATTAAATACTTGTAGACTTTCTCAGTTCAGTGCTTTCTTCTGGCCAGTCACACAACATAGCAGAGAAGGGAGCTTTAGACTGACCCTCAAGAACTCATTCAAACCCCTGCAGAGTATGTCATCTCTGTGCTGCTCTTTTTCCAGTATATATGCTATACTGATACAGAAAACTGGACCAGACCACTTTATCTTGGTTGGTTCTTATCAGAAGTAGATTTCTCAATTTTGGTCTTCTAAACATCTTTCGGGTATTTATCTTTGGTTAAAAAATTGTTTCAGAAATCTTGAGTTAGACTGACAGCTCTCAAGGTCTCTGTATGGACTTCATCCTCTTTCTTTTGATGGCAGTCCTGTGTTTATCTCTAGGTTGTGTTTGTGTTGGTGTGTGGGTTTTTTGGTTGTTTTAAACATAATTAAAATACTGTAGTTTAATCTGTTTCAGCTGACACAGCTACCCGAACTTCTTAATATTCTTTAAACAAATATCCTCTGTCCCTCAGCACTGTAGTTATTTAATGCCTTGTCTTTCTTTTGCCACAGATTAGTTTGCAATTGTATCTTTATTCTGTCTGCAGCACTTGTACTTTTCCTGCACTCTTCTGGCCTCCCATGGAGTCCTGCTGATCTGTGCAGTCACTTGAATTCTCCCTTTTTTTGTGATTCACTACCTTTAATCTCCTGGATTTGTTCCTTCTTTCTGTTGAAATATTTGGTGCTGCCATACTACGATCACCATTGTCCAATCCATCTCCTGCGTTCAGATTTTCAAATAGTTTCTTTCTTTTTGCCAAACCAGCTCCATCTCCTGAAATGAAATCTGGGGTGTTAGATCCTGGTGTATCCAGCTGTGCCAGTGGATATTTTGGATAAGCACAGCTGTCTTCGTAGAATGTGCCCTTCTCTTGAGGCTGGTGTAGGTTAAAAGATGGAAAATACTCAACAGCTACTGGAAGGGTGTTAGTAGAAGACTTTGCTAGCCAGATCTGTCAATGTGTCTTCTTGCAGGAGCACCAACTTCACATAAAAGCTGACAGCATTAGTATATCCCAATGTAGCTACAGGTAGATATATTATTCACTATAGGCATGTTCTTTAAAAAAGGACTAGTGTATCTATTAACCAACAAGTATTCAGAAGACAAACTGACATCTAGCAGCTAATTGTTTGTTGTTTTTTTTCTCAGAGCCAGTCATTGGCATGGCACTGTATTTGTCAGTAGCCTTTTCCTGAGTTGAATGCAACTGCAGCAGAGAAGTAAATCGATACCTGATCAGTGTAGCAGCCTTGCTGCTGTAAGTCTGTTTCCCATGAAACAAGATTTTATGATGAATCTTAGAGTCTCTTGAGGAGTAAACATTGTTGACCAGACCTTAAAGGAAACCATGCTGGAAGTTCTGCTGCTGGAGGTGCTAGGGATGCATGCTTCTCTATCAGAAGTTCACCAGAAACTTTGTAAAAGGGATCTGGCTGGTACCATTCCTACTCATCTCTTGCTTTGGAGGTGGACTGAGAGTTCCTCAGAGATTAGGAGGTGCTGAATGGGGTTATAGGGTTTGCTCAAGAGGGGAATATTATGTATGAGTTGTTAGATGGTTGTGTTTTGCTGGCCATTATTAGCAATGTCTGGACAAGTAGCATCTTCCTAAAGAATGCCAAATGTTTGGTCCATGATGCTGCACCTGGGGGTGGGGCCTTAGACAAATCTCATTTAGCAAGTCTAACCAGTTTAGAGCTGATTTCCTTCTCAGACATATGGAATTAACTAAAGATAATAGGGACCACACCTGGCCAGCATATTGTAAGAACTGAACTTTTCATTTTCTTGTATTGGAGGGACAGGAGAAATAGTTGAGCTTGAGCTTTCTTCCATTTTTCTCCTCGTTACACCTCTATCTTTATCCTCAGTTATGACAGCAGTGTGCAATAGACTTACTCTTTTTTTTGCTTTCAGAAAGTTGCCCCACATTCAGCAGGAGGTAGGGATGGGGTTCTTCCTTTCTGCTCATGGGTACAGAGACAGAAAAGCTGACTGAAAGTACAAAGTACCTTTGTTCAGCTGTGATTTTTGTCACCCACATTCTGGCAGAAGGTAATCCTGCAGGTAGGGTGTGTGCTGCTTGAGGGTGAAAGTACTGGAAAATGCTCTGTTTCCTGGCTCTTGGCTTGAAGCTGGGGAGGGAAGTCTGTATGTTCTCCCTCCTTCTTGGGCAAGTTAGTGCAACTCATAAATACCAACAACTTGTGCTTTATAGGATCCCTTCCTTTATCCCAGCCCTTCCCAGGATACACAAAGCAGTAATTAGTCCTTGTTTATGTTGTTGCAATGATACTATACTCATTGTAAGATATGGTAGTAACTAAAGCATGAAGTAGTTAAGGATGTGCCCCTAATCATGTAATGAACAGAGAGAATTCTTCTCTGTGACTGCTCAGTAGCCCTTCACTGTTGCAGCTTTTCTCTGGTACTGTGTGGTGTAACTGTGGGATTCCTGCAAAGAAGAAAACTTGGAAAATTTAATCCTATTATCTGTGTTCTCTGTTTGCTGACTCCTTGTATTTTGGTTGTTGCTGTTACCATCTGTTGTAACTTTTGGTGCATCGTCCCCAGTGAGTATAGATCTGTGAAAGGTCTTCTGCCTACAGATCTTCTCCTTTCTGTAAAGGGAGAAGAGTTGTACCTGTGAAACTACAGATCCTAACAGACATCATCATGGTAGCCCATTTTCCTGCTTTTCTGTGGATGTCTGCTTTACATGAGAACAGGCATTCTGAAGGCCTAGGCACTTTGTTGGCCCATGGTCTGAAGCATAAGAAGGGTTGCAAAGCTATGATGGCAAGAGAGGTTCCAGTCACTGCAAAGGAGAGCTTGGTGTGATTTTGCATGTGTTACCAAAGGCAGAGAAGGAAGGTGTTCTGTTAATCACATGCTGCAATTCATGAGTCTTTAATTCATTTAATAAAACGTGATCCTTTTCCCTTTAACAGCTGCCATTAACTGAGAGCTTTTGCTTTGTTTCAGATTGTGGAAACCTGAACTGAAATATCCTGTGACTGACAACAACACCAAAAGGTTGGTTTTCTGGTTTTGTTGTTCTCATGTCACTCATTCCAGAGCACTGGAAATGCTGTACATCTTGACTGGCATGGATTGCATAATGACTCTCTGTGGCTTGTTTGAACAAAACCAAATAGTTTGACAGGCTTCCTCCTATGTCTGCATGTATGTGTTTTGTGTTTTCTGATGGTGTTTTAAAGAAAGTGAGTGCACATATTTCTGGAGCTGTACAGTGAAGGTGTTTATGGCACAGAGGTGGAAGCAAGTGAAATAAAAATGCATTGGGATTTTTGCCAACTTTTTTTTTGTGTAGGTGACTGTTTTCTGTAGGGAATGTCCTTTTGGCAGTGTAAGCTGATCTGAAAGCTGGTGCTGCTGAATACAAGCACTGCAAACTGAAGCTAAGACATGGTATTTTTTTCTCTTCTCACACTTCAAATTTAGGGTTCATGGCTGCCAAGAATGTTCTCAGCAACATGTGCTGATTACTTGTCTATCAGTCACCACATGCTCACCTTGTTTTAGGGTTTGTGGCTCTGCTTTGTTGAAATGTTTTATCAAGGTTGTGTATAGAATACATAATTTTGCAGCACAGATGTAAAGAAATGCTGATGCTTGGATTTCCCACTGCACCCTGTCATTATTTGATCAGAGGAGAGCTTGTGTAATGGGTGTAGACAGCTTTTGGTTATTTGAATGGCTCAAGTGTAAAACAACACAGAGTTGGAAAATGCCATTTTCAATTCATATATTGGTTGTTGCAAGAATAACTATGGTCATTCTTCTTCAGCTTAGAAAAGTGTTGGTCTCAGCTACTTGAAGTTTTCAAGCACTGAGTTTTTCTGGTGATACTGCACAGCCATGATGAAGTCATAGGTTTTGTTCTGTTGTTTCTTCCCTGGAACTGGTTCTTGTCCCCCTTTTTAGGGTGGGGGCTGGAATAAAAGCTGGGATGTGTGTTGCCTGCATCTGTGTGCTAGGGACAATTTCCTCTGGCCAGACTGTTGCTGCTCTTATTACTGTTTGTGTTTTCAAGATGCTAAAGAGAATTGTCCTCTTCTTGTAAATCTTGTCTCCTGTGTTTCTGGAGGGCAATGAGAGAAATAGGTGAGCTGTGAAAATTTATCAGCAGGCCTCCAGTTGTTACCATACTTGAAATGAAATGGCCATGGTCCTTCCTGCTCATGGTACTAATTCTTGCCCAGTGAGAATAGGTCTGGCTATGATTTCAGTGAGTGCAAGATGCTTCTTTTAGCTGCTTCTTGTCAGCTTCTGTATCTCATTGAGGACAATTCATTATGCAATAAGCTGAATGGTTGGGAAGAGGTGGGTCTTCCATAGTTGTAATGAGGCCAAGCCCAGTAATTCCAATGGAAGGGAGTGATTTGAGGATCTGAGCTTAAAGTGTTGATGAAACTGCTTGGTGGGTGGTGCAGGATGGTGAGCTGTTGGCTGGAAGGGATGGGTAAACTCCTGCCTGTTTTTAGAATTGAGTAGTAATCCAGTTCTCCCTGTACCTAGAATGTGGGTACTTCAAGTTGTGTTAAAGCTGCTCACAATTTGTCATGTGGAGAAGAGGTGCTCTTGCATAAGTGGAGAGAAAAAACCTTCTTGTAAATCCTGTTTTAGTAAGGTGATCAAACAGTGAGTTCAGGCTGCAAGAGCAGCCCCAGACCAAGCCTGAATAAGAACTTAAAGCTTTGAATTCCTTTAGTTCTTCTATCTGATACTGTTCTCTTTCCCTCTTCTTCTGTATGAATCTAGAGCATGTTCAGACCATGCTACTTTTTCATAGCTAAAAGTTCAACTTTCCCTTTTTTTCCTGGTGGCCTTTCTTATAACCTTCTCTTAACCTTGTACACAACCCATGGAATGGCACAGAAGAAATCTTCACCCATTTTAGTCTGACTCTGTTACATCACTTTTGGGGCCTCCCCAAAACACCTTCCCTCTCTTTCTTGCTCATTACATAATATTCATGTATTTTTCACAAAAGAATAAAACCAAGAAATTTGTCTCAGGCCTGTCTCTGCAAGCTCAGGCACATACCAAACCTTAATATTACCTAATATTTCATACTTGCAAGGCAATAAAACCCAAATCCTCAAAACAAAACATGAAATCTAAGTGCAGCAGTTGTGTTGTACTGAAACCCATGTTTTTAAATCTTATTAGAATACTTCACAGGAAGAACATCAGTGCATGTAGGAAATAGTTCCCAGACCTGTACTAATTCACAGTGAATTTTCGTGTGGTAGGAACAAAAAGTTTTAAGGGGTTCAGCAATCCAAGGAGCTCCCCCAGCAGTTTCCTGAAGTTGTTTTTGAAGGTGTTGCCACGGGTGTGATACATGGGAGTGAGGACTGTCCACATGGCCAATCCAGGATGTTATCCATAGGCCCACTTCTTTCTTTTTTACAGATTTCCTGTGTTACATACTTCTCTTTGTGCTAAAATAAAAAAGGGAAAGAGAAAATCAAACCTGCTTCCCTGTTGAAGGTGTTGACATTAATCTGGCACCCTTTGGGTTGATGCTGAGGGCTGGTAAATACCTTAGAGAGGGAATTGTGTGAGGCAGAAGACCTTGGCTGTTCATGTTGAAGTCCAAGGAACTTGAGCTTCAAAAGAAGCATACTGTCTAATTTAATAGTGCCAGGGAGGAAACCGAGTGGGAGGTGTTGAATGAAGGTTGTGGCTGTAGAATCTTTTCTCCAGCAGTGCAGGCAACCCAGTTGGCATCCATATGACTCTGCAGCAGCTCTGCTTGCAGTATTAAGTCTAATGGGACTGGCTTTGTAATTGCTACTGAAATCAGCTCAAGTGTGTCAATATTGCACAGCAGAACTGGCTTGTTGTGTTGTTGTTTTTGTCTTTTTTTTTTTTCAGGTGCATCTGCGCATTCAGACTACATGTCCAAACCCCACCCACTCAAATAATTCAAAGCCTGAGATTATGATTATACAAAAATAAATGTTCTTTTTAAGGGCCACTTTATTTTTCATTGTGTGAGATTACACGTAACGTGTAAGGATGCAGAGTGAAAAAAGCAGCAGTTTTTTGAGCAGTAGCAAATGCTTGAGTTAATGTTCTACCAAACACCAGATGTAAAACCCAGAGGCTGGGCCAGGAAAATATTGAGGGAGTCTCTGAGGAAGTTGTTCTTATTGGTGCCAGCAGCTCCCAAGTGCTAGTTAGTTAACCAAGTGTTTGTGGGTTGTTTTTGACTGCCTAATTCCATTGCCAGCAGTGTCTTCAGGAAAAAACAGCAAATGGAATGAACAGGTGGTACACAAATTTTTTTTTTTTAAAAAACAACATATTGTAGAGCTGCAAGCGTCTGCTTCTACTTAATGCTCAATCTTCAAACACTCTCTCATGCAGTTAATTTATGTGAAATAAATCTCCAGACCAGCTAATAGGCTCACACAATACTTAAATTTTTTTTTTTTTGTTTTAGTAATTCAGATGGGTAAAAACTTAGGCCTTGTTACCTCCTGCATGCCATATTAGGAGGCAGTAGGATGATAACACTGTTGATTGGATCCTTCTCCATGGCAGTGACTGAGTTTTGCTATTGACTTCAATGAGAGTAGGAGCCAGGCCCTTCCTTTGTAAAAGAGCTGCAATGTCTTCTGAGGTGGTATTAAAGAAGAGTCATTATGCCCTTTAATTCTAACCTGAGAAATTTAAATTAAGCAAGACAAGTCCCTCTGGAGAGAGAAAACATCCTGTATAAGATTATCTGATACAGCAGGCAAACCAGGCAAGTTTCCAGGTGAGTGGTGAAGACCTGGACAAAATTTTCTATTCTGGAAAGCTTTTCTTGTGGTGGTGTTTTTTTTTCTTCCCAGCTATAGGAAATGTTATCTTTCTGTCTTCAAGGTTTGTTTCACTTACAACCTCTGGGCACAGTGGCTTTAATGTCTTTATGACTTGAGTATGCTGTGTTATTGGTAGGGATAAAGTGTTTCAGTGTGTGGCACTCAGAAGCTTTTCTGTTACTTACAGTTGCAACTTATATCCTGTTCATAGATTTTTATCTCTGTTCCTTATGTCCTCTCATGCTTCTGGAACCATTACCACTCAACAGGTGATGTATCAAAGTTTTTTTCCTTTCTCCCATAAAGTCACTTGCAGTTTTTTCCACTGGTATCAGTAGCAACAGACCCAGGGTTAGATCTGATAGGGCAGTTTTGGAGGGTCTGGCTGCAGCTCTGCATGAAGGTAATACCAGATTTTCTGTGTGCCAGGGTCTGTAAGACTTTTTAGGATGCACAAATCACATGTCTTCTGTTACCTCTCCTGAATATTTATGTGTAGCTGAAATAACTTGTCAAGTTATTTTGGTTTATAGTTCCTAGTCTGCTTGGGACTAGTGTCTCGCATCTTGATGAAATTTAGTTAGCCCTATGCTTTTAGGGAACACAGTCTGATTCAGTATGGGCAGTGTGTGCTTGCAGCCCAGGAAGGCAGCTGTATACTGGGCTGCATCAAAAGTGTGGCCAGCAGGTCCAGGGAGGTGACTCTGCTCTGGTCCACTCTCATGAGACCCCCACCTGCAGTGCCAGGTCCAGTTCTGGAGCCCCCAACACAGGGAGGACATGGAGCTCTTAGGGAAGTCCAGAGGAAAGCCACAAAGATGATCAGGGGGCTGGAGCAGCTCTGCTATGGGGAGAGGCTGAGAGAGTTGGGGTTGTTCAGCCTGGAGAAGAGGAGACTCCAGGGAGACCTTACAGGGGCCTGCCAGTACCTGAAGGGGCTACAGGAAAGCTCTGGAGGGATTTTTCACAAGGAAATGGAGTGATAGGACAAGGGGTAATGGCTTCAAACTGGAAGAGGGGAGATTTAGGTTAGACATTAGGAAGAAATTCTTCCCTGTGAGGGTGGCGAGACACTGGTCCAGCCTGATCAGGAAGACTGTGCATGCTTCATCCCTGGAAAATGCTGAAGGCCAGGTAGGATGGGGCTTGGAACAGCCTGGTCTAATGGGAAGTGTCCCTGCCCAGGGCAGGGCTGTTGAAACTCAATAACCTTGAAAGTCTTTTCCAACCCAAAACATTCCAGGAATGTTAGTGTAGGAGTTGAGAGAGTTGGGCATGAATGGGACCTCATACCTTTTTGGTCCTGTCCTAAAAAGAGAAAAATACTTCTTTAGAGGCTCACTCTCATTCTTATTTAACCACCATGGGGTCTGTTTGTGCTTGGCTGCTTTTACCCATCTCAGGTTATTATCCCAGTGCTCTACAACACAGTGCTTGGCCTTGCTAAGTGTGATATGAATACCATTATCTCACAGTTTGATGGTTCAGTAGTGGTTGCTTTGAACTGAAGCTTCCAAAGGCTCATCTTCTCAACAAGAGTTGAGGGGAATTGTGTGGATGAAAATGTGAAAATCCCAAGTCTCAGTTTTGAAGTGCAGTCCTTGGAGAGATTTGGCTGTGACACAGTTGTGGGCAAGAATTCAACTGATTCATGTGCTCAAACTGCTCTTTCCAGCTATTTTAGTCAGAAGATCAGAGCTTGGGAAGATACAAGGCATCAGAGTGGTGCTGCATTTGAAATCCAGGACTTAGTAAGCTTTTTTTTTTGCCCCCCTCTCTGAGATGTCTTCTGAAATAAATAATGATCTTCCTTTAGAGAAGGTTCTGTGAATACCTGCAGTGGGGACAGGAGCCAGGTGAGAGGCAAGGCTCTGTGTGCTTGAATGTTTGCATTGGGGAAAGGCTTTTGAACCTGGGGTTGGTTTGGAAGAGCACAAATAGGAAATAGTGCCTACCCAAAAATCCCTGCCATGGGGGTGGGATGGGATGGGATGTAATGGAAGGTAGAGGGAAAGGTGCAGGAATTTTTTCCAAAACCAAACTTGCACTGAGTAAGCAATGAATTTGATCTCCTGGTAATGGAGTGCAGGTAAATGCCATGAAAAAGTCTTTCAAAGTGCAGAAAAATGCCATATTAGTCTTTCATGGAGGAGTTGAGTTCTGGAGCTGAGGCAGACCAAGAGTGAAAGAGGAGAATGAGCCTCTGTGGGGATCTGTTCCTGAAGTATGAAGGAAGCTTGAGGATCTCCAGTTTGCATGTGAGGAAATGAGGCACGTCTCCAGACATGAATATTATCTGCAGACAGTAGGCAAGTCTGTGGCCCAGCTGGGATCAGCCTCCAATCTACCAAGCCCCTTGCAGTGCTTTCTTGTCTCTTCCATCCAAGTTTCTGTTTCCACCGAGGATTTTAATTAATGGCTTATCCTCATCTAACAACTAAGAGATAGCTTCACAGTGTGAACAGTAACAGGATGGAGAGATAAATGTATAAACTTGTATTTTGTTTCTAATTAGAACAGGGGTGCCTATGTCTAAGGCATGTCATAGTGTGATCAGGAGGTGAAAATACCCCAAATCATCAGTTAGGAAACTCTTGCTTTTTCTAGGGAAATGCAAAGTCAACTTTGACATGTAAGCTGTGGGAGCCCACCTTAGAGGCTTGGGCTTTTAAATACAACTCAGACTGATTCTTCTGGTATTTTTGTATCAACACTTATGCATATTCATAATAAGCAAGAACTGAAACTTGAAGATTCCTGTGCTTGAGCTCTTCATATCAGAATGCAATTGTACATGTTGTGTTTGTGTTATAAAGCTTGAAGCATCAGAGACAGATGCTTATATATCTCTGACACTGCTGTAGCTCCATTGATTTCAGCAGATTTGCACCCACATGCATTTCTTATAGCCAGCAAACAGGCTGGTGAGTCTGAGGAATGCCCGGTGAAGATACTGAGCAACATCTGTAACACAGCAACAGCAAAGCCTTTCTTTATCACTAAATCATCTGGGTTGGAAGGGACCTCAGAGATCATCAAGTCCAACCCTTGATCCACTCCCACAGTGGTTCCCAGCCCATGGCACTGAGTGCCACATCCAGTCTCTTTTTAAATATCTCCAGGGATGGAGAATCCACTACTTCCCTGGGCAGCCCATTCCAATGCCTGATCACCCTCTCCGGGAAGAAATTCTTTCTAATATCCAACCTAAACTTCCCCTGGCACAACTTAAGTCCATGCCCTCTTGTCTTGTTGAAAGTTGCCTGGGAAAAGAGCCCAACCCCCCCCTGGCTCCAGCCTCCTTTCAGGGAGTTGTAGAGAGCGATGAGGTCTCCCCTGAGCCTCCTCTTCTCCAGGCTGAACAGCCCCAGCTCCCTCAGCCTCTCCTCACAGGACTTGTGCTGGATCCCTTCACCAGCCTGGTTGCCCTCCTTTGGACCTGCTCCAGGACCTCAATCTCCTTCCTGAACTGAGGGGCCCAGAACTGGACACAGGACTCGAGCTGTGGCCTCACCAGGGCTGAGTACAGGGGCAGAATCCCTTCCCTGGACCTGCTGGCCACGCTGTTCCTGATCCAGGCCAGGATGCCATTGGCCTTCTTGGCCACCTGGGCACACTGCTGGCTCATGTTCAGCTTCCTCTCAACCGAAACCCCCAGGTCCCACCTTTATGGTGTTCTCATTACTGCTCTTCTCAGAGGCCAGTGGTAATAATGAGCTTATGGTGGAGGATTTGCTTTCTTTTTGGTCAAAAGTGCCTGGCAGTGTAATGCCTACCAAATTTAAAACCATAGCCAGTTAGGGTAATGGTGTGAGGACCCAGCTTTGAGGAACTTCACCTCTGGCTCAGTGTGAAGCATTGGGAGGACACTGCACGTCAGTGATTCTTGGTGATTTCTTCTTGCTTTCCATGGAATTAACCTTCCCCAGTGTGAAGTCTGACCTTCCTGAATCCATCAGAAACTCTGCCAACAGGATTTGGTCTATTTTTTTATTTTTTCCCCCCTTCCAAGCCCTCTGTTCAGGTATTTGGTACAGGTGCAGCCTGTGGTTTCCTCATGTTGTGAGGGGCTGAAAAGGATACGAGGGGCTGGGGCTGGGAAAAGAGTTGTGAAATGTGAGCAGCAGTTACCTCAGGATCCACATCTCTGCAGTGTTAATCAGTAGTGAGACCCAAGATCAAGCACAGCTCCTGCTGCTGCCTTTTGCCTGCTGTCTGGTGTCTTATGCAAATCAGCCATTTAAGAAAATTAATTACTAGGATAAAGCCATTCTTGAAGGAGTAGCATCAAGTCCTGTACAAGCCAGCAAAATGCCTGAGAGATGTCCTATATTTACAGGAAATGTCCCAATTAAGTTTTCCCCTGGTACCTTCTGTGTTTTTCACTTTGCCTTATTATTTCAGCAAGGGCAGAGGGGGAGGTAGGGTGAGTGGAGTAACTACTCCCAGTTATTATGCAGCCCAAAAGAACAAAAAAGCCTTCTGGGTGTTTTCTACATCTTGGGATTTATTAGGTGTCTCATGTGCTGACAGAACAAGATGTAAAATTGCTTTCAGTGTTCATCTGTCACAGTGTGAGATGGAAGAAGCAAATCCCACGAAAGCAGTGTAGTGGAGGAACTGGGTGTGTTTGTTTTTGCCCATCATGGGCAATTCTCTCCCTTTTTTTAAATGGCTTTCAGGTCTCACCATGAATTGACAAAACTGATTCTGTTTTTACAAGCGTGGCACAGGGGAGAGCATGTTTCCTTTAAAGGATGTTTCAAAGCAAAATCAAGAGCTGAGATTGAGTTAGTTGGTCTGTTCCAACAGCACTGCTAATCATTAATAAATAAAAAAAATTGCTATATGAGTATCTGTTCATAAGCAAGAGGTTAAGGGCTGCCTTCTTGAGGCTCTTGTTCTGTGCAGCATCTCCAGAAGCTGCTTTTTCCAGACTGTATCTGATGACACTGCCATTACAAAGATGTGGGATCTTGGAGCTCTTCTCTGAGTGTGAACAGGTTTTGTATTTTGCTATAGTTGAGCTTAGTTATGGAGAGAGGAGACATGGGAAATACTAAGGGTAGTAACTGGAATTTATGGTACATGTTTTGCAGGTTAGGAAGCTGAGGCTAGGCATGAGAGCCACAGCTCTCATGAAGGTTTTATAGTATGCTTGCAGAAGCAGCAATCTGCATCTCATTTTTAATCTTTGGAATTACTGTTAGTGTAGAAAAGAGTAAGCAAGCCTCAGACAACTTTAATGTGGTTATGAATCATGTGCCTGGGCATGGCAGCTGTGATCTGTGGGTTCAGGGCATTTTTGAAGTGCGTGACTTTGTGGAACTTGCAAGGGGAAAAAAAAAAAAAAAAGAGATGTGTAGTGAAAGTGAAATAACTGAGAGCTTGTCCAGAAGTCTTGAAAAAGCAGTGGGATATTTTTTGGTTTTAAACAGCAGCTTAGAGTCTTTGGAACTGGAGCAGGGGTGGCATTTTACAGAACCTTCTAGCAGAGAGGGCAGTGTGTGGCTCAGCTCACCAGCCAGGTCAGTGTCTCTGAATTCTTGCTGCAAGGCTAAGAGGTGGTCAGTCTGTCCTGCTCTGTGATGGTGAGGAGGAGGCATTGCTCTGCTTCTGCTAGACAGTGTCTGCCTCAACCAGGGAGCAGTATGAGCTTCCTAATTACCTTCATATGGCAGCTGGCAGCTGAGATTCAGGTATGGATTCAGCAGTGGCTGTTCTGGAATTGGAAGACATGAGGAAGCAGGGTGAAAGTCTCTCTTTTGTCTGTGCAAGTGCAGACATAATGGAGAGATTCATAGGACATGTTTTCCATAGGAAAAACATGTTTTTTACAGGAACATCAGATCTAAGGAGGCTGTCATCTACCTTAGGAGTCTGGAAGTACACCCAGGGGATTAGCAAAGGTGGTGCTGCTGTGCTAATGAAAGGGCTTTGGACCTGGTCAGGCCAGAATGCTCCTGGCCTGTTGCCCAGACAAATGGATCAAAATATTGTAACTGTGGAAGAAATCTATGTTCTCGAGCTGCAGCCTGTAAAATGTCATTTTTACATGGCTGCTTTCTTTGGTCCCCATTGCTTTCCTCTCCAAACATGCTACCTAGTTTTGTAGGGTTACTTGAACTCAGTGTATCCCAAAACACGTGCTGGTAGACTTGGCATGGGAGCTGTCACATTGACCTCTTTGATTTAAAGTTGTCTTTGATTCTCCTGTTTAAATCTCGGCTTCCTCTGGAGATGTTTTCTGATCCCCACTTGATTAAAATGTATTCTGCAGACTTTCCAGCAGTGACCAGGGGATAGTGTGTTGGTGAGTTGTCAGGAGGAAGGTACAGAAACCAGTCTGTGTGTTTTTTGGGGGCTCTCCCCAGAGCTGCTCTGATTTTATCTCAGAACTCTCAGGTGATGTGGTTGTGCTGTGTTGTGCTGGGACAGGCTTTTAAACTGCAGAACTTTGGAGTGCAAATTGAACAAGAATGATTGCTTGGATTATCAGCAGGAAAACAGTAGAATGCATGACCTTTCTTCTGCTTATCAGGATGGAGTAGAGATTGTTGTAGCATTCCTCTTTGAAACAAACAGGTAAATAGCAGGGATATTCTTAGCCAAAACAGGTTATCTGCTGATGTATTTGTAGGTTTCCTGGATGCTGAAGGAGACGGAATGATAAAGACATTAAATAGAGATAAGAACTTAAAAGTAGAAGTCATGCAGAGATGAGAAAATAGATTATTCAGGCAGGAATAACAAAATCTAGGGAAGTTATGCCATATCAAGGAGTGCAGATGAAAATTTAACCTGAGCTCAAACTACAGGCTGAGACTATTTAGTGTCGTGAAGTGAGATGGGGGATAGTGTGAGCTGCAGGAAGGGCAGCAGTTAGGGAATAAAAATGCCCATAAAGTCAGCACTGAGATCCAGGTAAATGAGCTGTGCTGTAGGACAGGACAGGGAAGTGCCAGAGCTCCCTGCAGATGTGATTCCAAAGGTGATGTGTGCTGGTGTCATCCCTGACAAGGAGAATGGGGCTGAGAGTGACTGACTGCTCCTTGTGTGTTTGTTTGAATTCATGGAGAATTTGCTCTCATAAAATGAGTACATCGTGGCCTGCGTGTGAAGACCCACTGAAAAACTTTGGTAAAAACCATGTTTTCATGCATGTGGGAATGATGCTGGTCTCAGCTGTTAGATGCTGGTGGAGAATCAAGTGAGAGGCAGTGTCTTGAACAACTAGGACTTCAAACTATTTTTCAGTAAAAGTCACTTCCAGATGCTCTTTTCTGTTTGCTGGCTACTGGGCGACAGATTTCCAATATGTCCTGAATATTTCTCCTGGGCTTTCAGGATCATTTTCATGGCAAGTAGTGAGGAAAAACACAGTTCTGTCTATTATTGGTTACTTCTTTGAAATGTTTTTCTTTTGAAGAACAAATGAAAAAAGATACTTGTTGGAGAAATATAGTAACAGTTGGTGCAAGATTGTATTGTGAAGGATCTAAAATAAAAATAACAGTGGCTTTAAAACATAACTTGGGAATTAGTGTAATTTTTGACCATTACTGGGAGGTGAGATAAGGCCACATCTGGCCTGTACATCCAGGCAGGGAATCCCACAATTCCCCAGCCTTCCTAGACCAGATGTTTAAAGTGTTACATGTTTAAATTTTGCAGTTTCATGTCACTTCTTCCCCTTTCTTACAATCTAAGTTCTGGTCTTTATCTCTCTGGCAGCAGCCCACCTAACTTCTGTAATTTAGCACCATCACTGGTCCTTCATGGGTCTCCTGGCTGTGCAAGAGCCAAACTGCTCTAGTGCCAGATTTGAGGTGCAGCAAGGGGAGCATTTAGGAAAGAAGGTGCTGGTTACTATGCATATGAGGGGCACAATGTGGTGGTACAGGAAAAAAATGCTAGGGGTGGGGAAGTTCTGTAGTCTAAGCTGGTAAGTGGCTCTCCTAGCAATGATAATTTTGGGCCAGGGAATGAAAATAATAGAACAGGCCTAAAAAAATAGTCATTGAGGTGATGGAAGCTCAGCAAGTGGTGTAAAACAGCCCTGGATTGTCTTGCTCTTTATTGGAATGATGGCAGGATTGATCCAAAATTTGCTGTGGATGTAGGACTCTCTTTGGGACTATGACTGGCTTTGGGCACTTTAGTGCAGAGCAGAGAATGGCAGAGTATCTCTGTGCCCACCAATCCCTTGGCCAACAGAAAGCCAAGTGGTGTACAAGTGGGCTGTGCTTAAAACCCAGCTTTTCTCTTGACTTCCCAGTGACCTCAAACAATATAAAAATAGGGCTAATAATAGGCTTGCTGTGTTGCAGAACCATGGGGCAGCTGTTGGGACACGTGTAGCAGCAGCCTGGTGGCTGGGAGAACTGCTTTGGTGTACAAAACCAAATTGTCAGTGAATAGTTTGGCATTTTTTTGAGGGAAACCTGCAGTTGACTGCCTGCAGAGCACCAAGAGGAAACTAGGAAAAGATGCTTGAAGTCCCAGCCAGGTGGTTGCAGCTGTGCCAATGGGTGATTGTGATTGCCCTTCACAAAAGCTGTCTGTCTGGGAGGAGGTTTAGCTATTTATTCCTTCGTAGCTTAGACCCCACCATGCAGCAGCAAATATTTTCTAATTGTGTGGCAAAGCCACTTGTATTGGCTTTGGAAAGCCAATACAGGTTAGGAAATGTAGCATTTTTGTATTGAAAGGCAATAGGCTAACTGTGCCTGGAGCTGTAGACCTTGTTAAGTAATATGCTATTAAGCTTAATTAAGAGTGGCACAGTGAAAATAGGTACAATACTTCTGCAATGAAAGAGCTTGTAAAGACCTGAAAAAAATAGTGCATTACTCTCAGGAATAATGCTCTCTCACATGAGTAGAACCACTGGAGCCACAGGCCCCTGCACCTTTGTTTCATTGTGTATCTGTTGTTGTTTTCTTAACTTGTTTGGATGCTTTATGTTGGCTGAAAGATTTTGATGTTGTTTTTATTTTAAAACTCACTAACTGAAATTGCTAATACAGTGGATAAAGCACCTTCTGGATTCCTTTCTGCTTTGCTGGTATGGACTGAAAAGGAACAGACTCTCTCTTCCCTTCCCAGCCACACAAGACTGCAAACTAGGTTATCTTGTGATAATATGCTTTTTTGAGTGTGTGTAAAAGCATCCTGTCTCTGCATGATCCATGTAATACATGGGAAAAAATTTCCCATCTAGTAACTGATGAAGGCAATTTCCTGTAAGCCAGCTCTTATTGTGGTCTCTGGTTTCCAGCCAGTTCTATTTTTGTTGCTGCCTTCTTTTTTTCCTTTCTCCCCCCCTAGTTTCTTCCTTTTATTAAAAAAAAAAGTTTGTCTAATGGTTCTTACATCCAGCCAGGCTACAGTTTTTTAAAGGACACCAACAAAAGCTAGGAAGGTGACATGTATCCTGATCGTGTTTAATTAATACTTTTGAGGGAATTGTCATCATAAAATTGTCATCAGCTGATGGGAGCAGGTGAGAGCAAAGCCTCTGCTGTGCTGGTTTGACTCATGTGAATGAGGATCTAAGTAAGGGGTTGCAGAGTCAGGCCTGATGCTCACCTGGGCCCAGTGAGTGAAGCTGAGGAGATTTTCACTGTGGGTTTGAGAGAAATCCAGCAATCTCAAGCCTGGTGTCAAGGGAGGAGGACTGAAAGTATGGTCAGAGTGAGGGAATGAAGGGAGATCCAAGCAGAGGAGGGTAGGGATGTGTGTGTGGGGGTCCTTTAGAACAATCACTTAGCCTTAAAGTGGATGGAAATCTTGGCTTCAGTCACAGAAGTGTCATGCTGCAGGGCATGTGTGTATTTAAAAGCAATCTCAGGCTGTTTGAACTTTTTCCCAAGACTTTAGGACTCTGGGAACCTTTCAAAACACAGTTAACATCATGCAAGAGAGCGGGTTGGAAATACAACGTTGTGGTGTTCTTGAAAGGTATCCTGATATCCTAGAAATAAAAAAGAGTAAGCAAGGTAGTGGAGTGACAATTACTGTTTACTTAGAGAAGTTCTGGTTCTCTTTCAGGCATGGTTTTTTTTGCTTCTCCTTAGCACTGCAGTTCCCATTTTTGGACTGGACCAAGCAAGCCAGATCCTAGATGAATGCAGCACACACAGGGCAGAGGGTGGGTTTCCTAATAAAGGGGCAGTGGATGTGTATTTTGGTGCTTACAAACAGTTGCCCTGGTTTGTGCCCACAGTAGGTTAATTAGATATTTAGGTAGATGAACATCTCTGCTTTCTTGTTGATAGTGACAGCTGACAAAAAATGCTGAGGACTTAGCACCAGGAGTCATCTGGCATCTGAAGTGTGGTTTGTACAAGTCAGCAACAGTCTCCTCCCATTACATCTGTGTCTTGAATGGTTGGTGATTGTTTTAAATGTCTATTAACTGGGCTGTTCTAGGGTTAGCACATCTGGTCCTCTGATCTTGGGAAAGGGAAGCATTTGTCAAACTGCCTTCAGGTTTTTCCCATGGTTCCTGGGTACTGGTCCTTCAAACCACTAAGACACTTGTTAGCCTTCAGTGAACAAACACTTCCATGTGTTTTGAAGAAATAAATTATATTCAAAGAAGCGTGTGCTGAAACAGCCCTTTTTCACACAAAGTGTTGGCCAAATTTTTGTGCTGTGACAACAGATCATCAGAGTGGCAGCTTTGAGAAGAGGTGTGACTTCTGCCCTCTTCAAAGCCAAGGTGCCACCATGGCTTTGAAGTCTTGCTGGAGGGCAGGGGGAGTGTTTCTCTTCTTCATTAAACACAGCTGCAGCCTTCACAGCAACAGCCTTGGGCTGGGGGCTGACATTTCACTGCAGGAAATGTGGTTATTACATGTTAGTCCTGAGAGCTGCAACATCCTTTTGACTAAATACTGCTGGGGGTAGGCTGGCAGTGGTGTTTGCTGTGAATCATCCTCAGTAATGGAAACTATTTGATAGAGAAACAATACTCATTCGCAAGATGACACTTCTGCTCTGAATCCTTTCTCCTTTTTGTCATTTTTTTTTCTTTTCCTTCTATGAACGGTTTTCTAGATTACCTTTAGGCTGGAGGGCATATTTGACTTTCATTCTAGCAACAAATACTTTGGTATGAGTGGTAAACATCTTAAAGATCAAGAGAAGCTTTTTAAAATTTATTTCTGAACTCCAAACGTGCTTCCTTCTGTTGTGTTTTTATTGTGATTCCATTTTGCACTTAAATAACCATGGATGACTGGAAAGTATTGAATCAATTGTGTTGCTGGTGCTGCAGGTGGACTGTTTAAAGGCATTTATTTTTGAGGCATGAAACTGAGGAATGTGAACATTAAATAATAAAGGAAATAAAGTCTTCTTGGAACTCGGCTATTTCCCATCACTTTAAGAAATCATAGGCTGCCTCACTCCAGAAAAAATAATCAAGAAGAGTCTTAATTTTCAAGTCCATTTATAGACTCTAAGGGATTACATATGTGATTAAAGTTACACTCCTACATAAAACCTTTTTTTCCCAGGCTGTGGCCAGAATTCTTGTGAGTGTTGCTTTGTTCTGTCTGTCTGCTTAAGTGTCCAGCTCTGAGTTTCTGGTTGTGCAAAAGAGATGTTACTGAACTCCACTCCTGTCCTGAGAACATCAGCCTCATGGTCAGTGAATATGCAGAGTGAATGGAACAAAATGTGCAAAGAAATATTTACGTGGAGACAGTCTGGGGCGATGTCTGGGATGGGATACAGGCTTGGAGGAAACACTGGTCCATTCCAATCTGGCAATGTCTACATCCCAAATTTCAACCACATGGATCACTGAGAACACTGCTTTTTTTTCAAATCCCTCTCATGTAACCCCCATTATATCTCTCTAAAGAAAAAAGTGTGTTTATAGTATCAGAATGGGACTTTACAGCTGTTAAACAACACACCAGATGAAGGAGAGAATTCCTTTCCAATTCCAGCTCAAACACTTGAAACTTCAGATGGTGCAGGCTTGATGTCTGTGCATGTTCAAGGCTTAGCAAGGGGGTGTTTCACCTTGATACACAGTCTCATAGCAAAGAATGGAGCAATGAGACCTATGTGAGGAGCTGAGACTGGCAGCAAGGATGCAAGCCATGGCTTTGCTTTCCTCCTGTGCAGGGGGCAGTTGGTGAAGGAAGAGAGAGATTTGCTGGCAATGACTTTGCTGGAGATTATTCTGCTAGAGCTGGTGCTCTGTGCCCCCATCAGACTGCCCAGGCATGAAGCTGGGACTGAGAACTGATCCCTGGATTGCTAAAAATTGCCAATCTGGCGGTGTGCTTTTTATTTTCTTACTTGCTATGCATCTTAGGCTTCTGCTTTGCATCTGTTTCCTTTTTTTTGTCTCCTTTCAGCTTCTTTTTCTCTTCAGCCCTTTAAGGTGAGGGGTGTGTATGTTAAGGTAAGCTTTAGCATTAGCAGGACTTCAGAAAACAGGTAGGTTTGCATTTGTATGGAAGATTTTTATCCCCTTTTTGTGTTGCTCTTGTATTAGGACAGCAAGAACGGTTTAATAAAGAGCGCGTAAACCACTCGTGGTTTTGTGAGCCTATAGTGACATGTAGTGTTTTCTGCATGCTATAAAACATTAAACTGTGTCTGCTCCTTAGGAAGGCTGTATCCACCTCCTCCCTTGATGTAATTCAGTTGACAGCAGTGGGATTGTTCCTGATTTGCACCTCAGTAAATGGACAGGGACTAAAGAGCAACCCCAGTTCATGCTCACTGCTTGCTACCTCATTTGCTCATCCTCTTACGTGCAGCAGAAAATGGTCTCAGCAAACCCCTGAGGAATGCATCACAGTAGTGTCTCAGATACCAAGTTCAAGATGAGGTACAGGTTTAGCTAAGGGCTATGTAAAGCCAGGGGCTTGCAATGTGATTTGTAATGAAGGTGAAAATTAGTGTTTTCAAGCGGGAAAGGACTAACATCCACTTTTTAAATTACCATTCAGGACTGTGATTTTTCTTAATGGCATTTTCAATTAAACTGGGCCTCAAAGAGTTATTTTTAGTGGGTTACTTCTGGACAAATAGTTGCTAATACATATAATGCCACTCTGCATGGGCAGAGGAGGTTTTGAAACCCCAGCTAGTCTGAAATTGTCCTCCAGGAATGCACAAGGGCTTTTCTTTTTATAAAGTAGCTTACCTTGTGCTCTCCTTAGTTTTCTGACTGCACATCTCATTTAGGACATATCCCATCTATGAGTTACCTGATTTCAAATTGCTTGTCTCCTTCCCTGCACTGGGACCTGATCTGAGATCTTGATGTTGCATCCTGGTGGTCTAGGAAACTGTTGTCTTTGGTCTTGCACCTCTCATAGCTCTGGGTATTTCTGCAGTGTTAAATATGGAGCAGGTTCCAGCAAACTGGGCCTCACTGTGGTTAGCCAGAACCTGGCTTTACATCTGGATCAAACCATCTGAAGTCTGCTTAGGTGGGGCCATCTTCTCCAATCTGCTGTTGGGCTTCTTGCTTTGCCTTCCCCATGCCAAAGCCATCCAGCTCACAGCAATAGTCTGGGCCTGTGCCAAGATGCAGAATATCCCAAATCTCTTCGTCCAGAGAGCTTGGGTTGGGGCATCCTCTTAACATGAGCCAGGGATTTACACTATGGATGGTGGGTGAGGCTGATCTGACAGCAGGGACTTAGCTGGTGGTGTGGCTGTGTACTAACAGGAAGTTTAGGTTGGATATTAGAAAGAATTTCTTTATGGAGAGGGTGATCAGACATTGGAATGGGCTGCCCAGGGAAGTAGTGGGTTCTCCATCCCTGGAGATATTTAAAAAGAGCCTGGATGTGGCACTCAGTGCCATGGGCTGGGAACCACAGTGGTAGTGGATCAAGGGTTGGACTTGATGATCTCTGAGGTCCCTTCCAACCCAGCCAATTCTATGAATCTAAGGGTCTTCTGTTCCTCTAGAGTTTCCCAGGGACAGCTTGGTCCTGCCTGTCTTGCTAGTTCAGTTTTCTCTTAAGCCAATGCTCTGTTGAGTCCTAGTTAGCTTTTTCTCCTGTGCACACACAGAACCGTGTGGCTCTGAAAGGGAAACATCTTCCTCTCTTGTCCACAGCGTTTCTAGGTTAATAAATACAGATTTCTTCATAGGGGAAGAAAAAAAAATTTTTTTAAATTAAGGATTATTTTGTTTGATGACGAGATGAATGGGAACTAAACTAACTAAATGAGCATCAAGCCTGCTGATGGCTCTGGTGGGCTTGTGATGAAAACTGTCAAGAAGTTGACACAGATCTCAAATTGTGTGCAGAAATCAGTGCCAGAAGTAAATCAGGCAGATCATTAACCTTGAGGCCTGCAGAGGACAAAATAGCCTTGCTGTTGGGGGCACCTATGGTAACAGTGTTTGGAGATGTATCAAGGGGGGGAGATGTGTAAAATAAAGCCACATAAATAACTCTAAATCCATTGCAGGTTGGCTAAAGGAAGGGAAGGGAGGGAGGGGTAAGTATGTAGTAGTTTTAGATGTATTGCCATGGTAACAAGAGCTGATAAGACCAAAAGGAGGACTGTAACTGAAGGGTATTGCGGGTGCAAAGACACACTGCTGCTGTTTGTAGAGATTCAGTTGTAGTAGTGAGCCTGCTGCTACATCCATCATGCTCAGTCCTGAAGAGTACTTTATTTACTGCTGGGTTTCCAGAGGTTCTTTGTCACCTGAAATCCCTACATTGACTTCCTGTAACAGCAAGTTAATGACATCTGCCAACATCTAATCCCAGTCGGTGCTTTTTATGCACTGACTGTGCGGTACAGGTGCTCTATCTGTCAATCAGATGGGCTGCAAAAAGCAAAGCCAACCTTGGTCTGTAACTTCTGGAGCTGTTGGCTTTGTATTTCAGTTGCACTATGGAAGGTGAATAGTCCTGTAAAGACATAACATTAAAGCCTTGAGCCAAGTTGCAAAGCCACCAAGCACATGATTTACTTTAAGTGCTTAAGTGCTCTGCTAAGTGAGGATGGATTGCCCAAGTACCTAAAGTTATACAGATGCTTAACTGCTTTGTAAACTCAGTATTTAAGGAGTTTACCCAAAGGATGCTGTAGGAGATTGCACTAAAATAAGTGAGCATCAAGGGGACCTAGTGCAGTGCCCAGCAGCTACAAGAATTGGGTGAAGGAAAGAGTATTATTGTTGTTGTTATTATGCTTTTGCATATTTTACTATGAAAAAATAAATCACCAAAAGGCATGATTTCTGAGTATGAGGAGGGTGGATTTTGGTGTGTGTGTATAGTATGGTAAGAGTCTGGATCGTGTAGTCAGTAGTAAAACCTTCCTTGAGTATAAAACTGGCATAGGTGGGAAAGAGGACAGAATTCCCCAGAGAGTTCATCCTTTCAGGATGGTACTTTTCTTTTTATGCTGTTTGCAAGTGTTATTTTAATTGTAGACTCTGTCTGACTTGTTTAAAACAAGACAAATACTTAAAAAAAAATAATTCTGGTATAAAATGCTGCTTCACTGACATGTCAAGGCTTTTGCCCTCTTGCCTAATTAATCTAAAAAATACAAAAAATCTGCTACTTTAAACAGAAGTTGCATCAGTTAAGTAGTAGTCTCTGTCTCTAGTGTAAAAACTGTGTTTTCACACCATATAAATGGTTGGGTTTTCCCCCTTTATATTTAATGATGACTGAGATAGCAAACATTTTGGAACAGAGGTCATCTTCTGTCTTCCAATAACACCAGATTTTCAAACCATGAAATCTTTTCTGCTCCGTCAGTTCCCACCAAATGAAAATGGGTGTGTGTAAGATTATGCAGAGTAGCTTTTTTTACTCCACCAAATAAGAGCCCCTGGAGTTCCTAGAAAATCTGTTTGTGATGAGCTTTTACTGCTCATTTCTCACAAAAACATTGATACCATATAACACCTACATATCTGTATAAATAATCTGGCTGTGTCTTTGTATGGTTCCTAGTACAACCCAGCCCCATTCTCAGCTGTTTCCTAAACCCCGTCTCAACCCAAATAAACAGCAATAATCTTTGGGTTAATAAGTGTAACCCACCACAGACTTGCTCACAGGAGTGTTTGGATGTAAGGTGGGGTTTTTTGGGTACTGTTGATGGGGCATGGAAGCTGTGCAAAGTCTTGGTGTGAAGAAGGCAAGTCCAAACCTTCCCTGTTGAGGCAGTCATGAACTCCACACTCCCTACAAGAACACTTTTCATGTTGACCTGACCAGCTCAGTGTGAGATGTTTCAGGAAAGAAGAACTTTGTGACTGGACTAAAAGTTGGTTTCATTGCAGTTTCTCCTTGATTGGGAAGATGTGGCTGGCAAAACCCCGTAAGCTGTTAAGGATGAGGGCTGGAGGATTTAGTGGTTGTTTGAATTCTTCCTCTTTCTTTTCATATTTTTCCAGTTCTGATACTGTGTATCCCAGAAGTATTTCTCTCAGTGAGGCCCTGAGCTGTACACAGGCCCCAGAAATGGCCACGCGTTCCCCTTGCCTCCTGCCCACCCCTCCGTGCTATGCTCAATTACTTTGTGTCTTCAGACAAATAAAAAAGGATAATTTTTTCCTCCTAACCTTGCTTGAAAACAGCCCTCATTAAACTCTTTGCTGGCAGGAGAATTGGATGGGGCAGCAGGGAGTTCAAGGGCTTCTCTGTCAGGCTTGGCCAAAGATTTGCCTTCTGCCAGGAGCTCTCCCAGCACTGCAGAGCTGAGGAGGTGGGGACAGATGAGGCCTTTTAGCCTGATCCCTGGCCAGGGTCCCTGATGGAGATCTTACAGTGCCTGGGTGGGCCTGGGAGAGCAGCCTGGGGGTTCTTCCCACCACCCAAAGTGCCTCTGCCCTGCCAGATCCACATTGGCCTTGCTTCTGCCTGCTGGGGTGAAATGGGCACAGAGCTGCCTCCGGCCCTTTGCTTCAGAGAGGCATTGCACGGGGTACAGAGCTCTGTCATCTAACAGCACCCTGCTGCTTCAAGAAATGATTGATCCTTTTATGGTGGTTTTCTTCTGCTTTCCTAGCTGCTTTTTCTCACCAAATGACCCAGCTAGTGCCTAGAAGGTGTTCGTGGGATTGCTTCCGAATTAAAAGTTTCTGCACCATAGCAATGCACACCCCACGGTGCGTGGCCCATCACAGAAAATGGAAGGTTAAAATCTAGCAGAAAGGCTCTTTGCTGCCCCTAGCAGCAGGATATTAGCTCAGAGGGAACGTAAAGGGATGAAATGATGGTGTATTAAATTGAAAATCACAATAATGGAGGGGAGAAGCAGCTGTGTTGAGAGCTGCCAAAGCTGCAAATCAAAGTATTTGGGTGGGTGAAGGAAGTTGGTGCTCCAGAAATTAGAGCTCATCCCCCAGTTCCCTGGCTGTAGTTCAGGGTAGTAGTGCATACATCAGTGCTAGAGCTGCTTTACTTCTGATTTGCTGTTCTTACTGACAGAAAATTCTTTTCGATTACTTCTTCAGATTTTTGGTGCCTTGATAAACCTATTTTTTTGTATCTGCTGTATGCATTCTCTGTTGTGAACAACAATGTGGTAAATGATTTAGATATGATGCTTTTACCATCTCTCTTTTTTGTGTGGTCTGAACTTAACTCTTGTTAGGTTAGCCCTTCTGTATAGGTCTTGCTCTGTAAAGTTGAGTTATTTTTATTGCTGCAGGAAACTGGATAGCTAAAAGCAAGGAGCTCCAAATACTGCTCACAGAGGGATGGCTATCGGTCTGTGCTGTTTGGGGAGGGGATGCTCTGGCTTTGACAGCTCTGCTGGGCAGGGGTAGGACACAGGTGAGGAGGGGGATGCTGCTGATGCCCAAATGAAACCAAGACTTGTCCCCTGATGCTCTGAAGTTCTCTCTGCACTTGTGATCGGTTCAGTGTCCGAGCAATTGATTGCTTAAATCTGAAGTTTTTTTCTGCCCTGTCAGCTTTATCATTGACCACATCAAGTATTTGCCTTGGAGAATTCAGTCTTTGTCTAAAGAAGACAGAGGACAGATTTTCTAATTCAGAAGACAGATTTTCTGGCTTGTGAATAACATGTTTGCATCCTTGCATTTCCTTGTGGCACTGTCAAACCAGAGGTTTTGTCTGTCAGCTTAGGGGGGCAGTGAGAGGTGGAAAGGGAAGAGTTGAGATAGGGAAGTTCTGCATTCAGTAAAGGACAAAGTGCAGTGATTTCCCCCATCCTGGCCTGCCCTGCACAACGCCTGTCCTGCTGCTTGTCATGCAGCCCTGGCACTGGCTCTGCTGGGTTTCTCGGTGAATGAACACCCACTGCCATCAGGAGACTTGTCTTTCTATAGCATGAGTACAGCACTTGTGCCATATAGCAAACCTGCCTGGATCTGAGCTGTCCCGAGAAGGCCATGAAGGTGATCAGAGAGCTGGAGCACTGCCACTATGAAGACAGGATGAGGACATGGAGGTTGTTCAGCCTGGAGAAGAAAAAGCTTCAGGAAGACCTTAGAGCATCTTCCAGTTACTGAGGGGCTGCAGAAGAGCTGTCCCTTTCACAAGGACATGGAGTGATAGGACATGGGGGAATGGATGTAAACTGGAAGAGGGTAGATTCAGGTTATATTTTAGGAAGAAATTCTTCACTATGAGGGGGGTGAAACACTGGAACTGGCTGCCCAGGGAGTCTGTGGCTGCCCCATCCCTTGAAGTGTTGAAGGCCAGGTTGCATAGAGCTTGGAGCAACCTGATCTATTGGGAGGTGTCCCTGTCCATGGCAGGTGAGGAGGGAGGGAAGGGCTGGATGAAATGATTCTGTGATTCTTTGATTAGGGGTTTGGCAACAGGCTATAATCCTGTAGATATTTAGCATTTCTTTATATGTGTAGTAGACATACCTCACTCTACTCTCGAGGTAAAGGAATGAGACATACCAGACATACCTCACCCTACTGCAGGGGTAAAGCAGTAAGGCCACTATGTGGCCATGTGGCTACTTGCATTGGTTTCCTCTTGGCATGGGAATTTCTCACAGGCCTCTGATAGTCCTATGCAGGGCTCTGGGGAGATGGCAGAGGAAACCCCAGGGCCACTTCAGGATGCTGCTTAGGGCATGTTTCTTCTGGGTGGAAGGGCTTTGCTGATGCTTGTGTTTATGGCTGCAGTAGCATCATTGGGAACATGGGTGCTTATCAGAGTCTGAGCTTCAAGAGCAAACCTCATCTTTTCTGGAGGGGAGAGGAAGAACATATGCTCTGGGTCAAGCAAGTCCTGTGTCCTCTCATGCTGGTGCAGTTGCACAGCTCTTATTTCTTTCTGTAGAACTGGATAGATGTTGTGAATTAAGTTTTATCTTTCTCCTAACCACATGAGATACACATGGCATGGTAGATGTTATGGTTCCCTCGGTCCCTTCACCTCATCTGGTTTTAGTAATGATGATAAGGAAGTGATTCTGCCCCTGTACTCAGCCCTGGTGAGGCCACACCTTGAGTCCTGTGTCCAGTTCTGGGCCCCTCAGTTCAGGAAGGAGATTGAGGTCCTGGAGCAGGTCCAAAGGAGGGCAACCAGGCTGGTGAAGGGATCCAGCACAAGTCCTGTGAGGAGAGGCTGAGGGAGCTGGGGGTGTTCAGCCTGGAGAAGAGGAGGCTCAGGGGAGACCTCATCGCTCTCTACAACTCCCTGAAAGGAGGCTGGAGCCAGGGGGGGGTTGGGCTCTTTTCCCAGGCAACTTTCAACAAGACAAGAGGGCATGGACTTAAGTTGTGCCAGGGGAAGTTTAGGTTGGATATTAGAAAGAATTTCTTTACGGAGAGGGTGATCAGACATTGGAATGGGCTGCCCAGGGAAGTAGTGGATTCTCCATCCCTGGAGATATTTAAAAAGAGACTGGATGTGGCACTCAGTGCCATGGGCTGGGAACCACAGCGGTAGTGGATCAAGGGTTGGACTTGATGATCTCTGAGGTCCCTTCCAACCCAGCCAATTCTATGATTCTATGATAAATCTAGCAGTTTCTGCTTCCATAGAGAGCTCCTCTGGGACTGTCAGCCATGGCTAGAGGAAAATGGGTAGGTGAGGCCAGGATGTGAAACAGCAGTCTATAAAAGGCTGGTTACCTGAGCTGTGTTTCTGTCAACACTTTATGGTAGTGTAAGAATGAACGACAAAGAATTTTGTGTGGTTTGTAAAACATTAGAACAGAACAAAGTTGGGCATGTAGCTCATGGAAAGCACATAATGCCATCTCTGGAATAGTGGTGGTACCTTAAACTCCTGTGCAGCAGGACTGCTTCTGGCAGCAGCTGTTTATAGAGGATGTTTGAGAAACTGTTTTACTTCTGTTCCTCAAGAAATGTATTTCATGTTTCTTACCCCCAGGTTTTATTGTTTGAATCTGCTCCAGTTTTAGCAAAGTAAGGACAGTTTTCAGTAAGGTTAATTTGCATCTAAAGTCATAGGTTTTATGCTGATGGTCTTCTTGAAGAAGGAGTTTGTTCCTTCAGTAATTCAGTATGTTATGAAACAGTCTTCCATCAGCTTTTACTTGCAGTTAGGAAGGAGAGGTAATATGTGTCTTTACAAATCAGGCCAGGCACAGGTGAGTGAAGTTAAGCTGAATGTTGGCTTACTGGAAAGGGTGAGGACAGTGTGCTGGGTGCAGAGCACTGGTGTCCCATCCAGAATGGGAAGATTGTGAACAGGACAGACAGCTACAGAAACATCATTTGAGATGGCAGAAACCCTCTGCTTTCAAGCAAAGGCCTTGGAGTCCTGGTTTTCCAGCATCATGTGAGTGAAACATTTGCAGTAATTATATTTATCTGAGTATTTCTTATGTTGATTTATGACATTGGCATCAGGCTGTTAGGATTGCTTGACCCTAGAAACTGTGCTCATGAGAATAGAAAATGCTGTTTTGTGTGTGGATGTGCAAATGAGAGCCCACTGTGACTGGGTGAAACATCAGAGCTTGCTTCTGCCAGAGCCAGGCTTCTGAAAAAAACTCAGTTTGTGGGAAGAGAGAAATCTGGTCTTAGGGTCCACCCTGGAGAAAAATCCAACTGCTTTTAGGTAACATGATGAAGACAGAGCATTTGGCACAACAGCATGGTGTGAGGAAGCACTGCCTCAAGGAGTGTGGTGAGCCTCTTGGCAGAGGCACAGGACTTTCTGTGGCTACAGACTCTGGAGAGGAGGAAAAAAGCCATCCCAAGTCACATGGTGGTGTTTTGAGGGTCTCTTCAGGTAAAGTTTATTTAGCTTTCTAGGAAGCTGCAGTATTTAATCTAACCTGAAGCAGCAAACAGATGGAGGGGTATATTCTGTCAGAGGGAGAGCTGTATTTTTGGCTTTCACTTCAAGCAAGAGGATTGTAGGTGGCTTGCTTAGTGTTCCATGAATTTGATGCTCTGTATATTGCTAAACTGGGTCTTTTTGTAAGTAACATAAATAATTTTTCATAAACATAAATAAGTCTTCTGAAGCTTAAACTTCCTTGCCCAGAAGTTAAAATCAGGTTCTTTCAAAATCAGATGCCCTGTTTGTGTGTTCTGCTGCTCCAGGGAGCAAGTCATTCATGTTGGTTTAACTGGGAGTTATTTATACCCAGCAGTGGGACCATGAATTTAACTTTTCAGATGAACCAGTTTTGTGTTTACTTATCTGAAAGGCAGAATTCTTTTCTTTATAAGGCTTTTAAGTGAACAGAGCCTTTTTCTTTTTACGTTGAACTCAAGTTTCACCACTGCATCTGTTGGGAAATTTCCCTCTCTCCCTGTGACCGTGTCCAGTTAATAGAGGAAAAGAAAAGTGAACATTCTTGGGAAGATTTGTTCTCATTGTATAATAACTTAGACAATAAAAAAAAAATAATAAATTGTTGCAATGCTGCTTAAATGGATGGCAGTGGAAGTCAGCTTGCAAATAGCTTGGTTCTCCCTTTTTCAGGGTAAGCCATTCAGCATTCCAAACAGCCTCGTGCTGGGAGTAGCAGACATCACTGGCAAGGTATTTCCTGGCTCCTTTTGCCAGCTGCTAATAATAATAACAACAATAATAATTTTTTTTTTAAAAGGAGACTCAAATCTGAACTAAGCCACTTGTGACTTCATTTGGCAGCACAAAGCTGCTCTACATAACTTCTGCCTTTATTTTGTTACTCCTGTGCCTGCCAAGAGCTTCTGAATGAGTCTGCCCCCTTCTCCCTCCCCCTCTGCCCCCTGCTGCAGTGCAGCCACAGTGGATGATGCTTTGTGAGCCAGGGGAACATATGGGCTGGGGAGCTTAAACCCACCAGACCAAGGGCTGGGCTATGATCCCTTGGCAGTAGGAGTTGGCTGTCTCTCCTTGGGCTCCATCACAAGCATCTTACCTCTCCAGTGCTCTGCTGCTTCTTAAGGCTTTAATTTCTTGCTTACTCTTCCCAGTGGATGTCTTTCAGCTTGTGCCTCTTTCCCAATTGAGTTTGGCCACACTGACTGTAAGACATAGGTGCCCACTTTGTCCTCCCTGCTCCCTCTGCAGAAGAGGGAGTAGAAGCCTGCTTTTTATATTCACCTGTCCAATGTGAAGACAGCTATTCTGGGAACCTCTCTGTATTTCTTTACATGGATGCCTAATCCATGTCAGGTCCCACTCCTGCTTTTAAATGCTTGAGAACCTTTGGTCTTTTACTATCCCTATGAAGACAGGCTGAGGAGGTTGGAGTTGTTCAGCCTGGAGAAGAAGCAGCTCTAAGGTGACCTTATAGCAACCTTCCAAAATCTGAAGGAACCCTACAAGCAAGCTGGGGTAGGGCTTTTTATATGAGTGTTTAGGGAGAGGACAAAGGGAAATGTTTTCAACCTTGAAGAGGGGAGATTTAGGTTAGACATTGGGAAAAACCTCTTTTCTGTGAGGATGGTAGGACACTGGCACAGGTTGCCCAAGGAAGTTTTGGCTGTCCCCATGGAGTGTTCATGGCCAGGTTGGATGGGGCCTTGAGCATCCTGGTGGGAGGTGTCCCTGCCCATGCAGGGGGTTGGAGTTGGATGTGTTTAAGGTCACTTACAATCCAAACCATTCCAAGATTTTACACATCAGGGAAAACAAAATAAAATGTCTACTATACAGAGTGGTGGAGAGCAAAGGAAGCTTGGATGTAAAGGGAGGAAGGCTGCCTTGCTGCATGTACAGAACAAGGGACAACGTTGTCGACGAATTTCAGCATTTCAAGGAAAGATGTGTGAATGGTTCTGAGGTTTCAGCATTCTGCAGAGAGTAACCAGGAAGGAATGATTGGGAATTTCTTTCTGAATGAGAGGAAACATGTGAAAACATACTAAATGTGAGGCTCTGAGCTGTTTCTGCTTATGGAGTGGTGGTACCCTGAAGAGGCAGGCTTAGATTTGTGTTACACTGAAATGAAGTAATAGTTTCCTGGTAATTGATAGTGTTTTATGACACATCAGTTCCAGTTTCTGCTTTGTTAAATGCTTTTAACATTGCTTCAGTGCACCCAGCTTCCTTTCCCTAAGTGCTGGGAACTCTCTGAGCCACCAGCTTGTTTGTCTCTAGCCAGAGTTGGAATTTCTGGATTGGTCCCAGCCTCCTGCTTTGTCTAGGCAGCACCTCCTTTTCCTCAGGTAACATCTGAGATGAAAATGTGAGCATCATTTCTGGAATCAGTTTGAAACTGCACCCACATAGTCCTCTGTGTGAGAGAGAGAGAGAGAATTCCTTTTCTCTATATTGTTAATTCATTGTGGAAGAAGAAAATGTTTCCACTGGAGCTTGATTCTAATGAGCCTCCATAGGTTAAAAGGAGAGGAGGAGTTACTTGTCCTGAAATCACTTCCTTTTGGCACATGTTCCCTCTAATTCTGTATGACCTCACCTGAAGCCTTTTGCATGGCATTGGTTTTGGATTGAGTCTGCATTGCTGATGGTGCATTTGGCTGTAAAGATGAGGTTGGTAATGGCTTAAGTGATTTTCAAGAGGAGGAGAAAATGCAGTTCTTGATAGCCATTGCAATTGCTGAGGTATGGGCTGCTCAGAGCTAATAATAACCCTGTTGACCTGACCTGCCTTGGCTTTAAAATGTCTGGTAGAGCTTGCTGTGGCCTTGTAAAGAGATTTTGTATTTTGTGTCTGGCTGCAGCTGGATCTTTATTGTGAGTCTGCTTAGCTTTGCATCACAATTTAATTATCAGCATATAAACCAACGAAGTTGCTCCACTTATTTCTCCTGCCAAGACTCTGACCATGTTATTGTTGCTCCTTAGGGTGGGATTTCAGGGAGGGGTTGAAAAAGCTGTACCCCCCCAGGTTGTACCAGAGGATGAAAAATGTTTAGTTAGAGCTGTTTCTTGGGGCAGCACATTTGGTGTGTCTCAGTGATGTTTCATGAAGGCTCAGGTTGACAGACCTACCTTGTACATAGCTTTGAGAGTGAAAACTGGGCATCCTTGTTAGGCATCCCCTGGCTACTTCAGAATGGCAGCAGCAGGCTGAAAAAAAACGTGGTGTACTAACTCTTGTCTGACCTGCTATTCCTGCAGAATTCCTGCCAAGGAACTTGGAAGAAGACGGAGTTGTTGTTTTTTCAGAGCGCTGAGGAAAAATATTTGTGAGTTTGGAAATCAGTTGTCAATGCTGGCAGTGGGACTTGCCAAAAGTAGTGACAGACCAAGCTTGTAAAGCAAACAATGCTGCACCATGGCCTGAGAAGATCCCCCCATAATCTACATTAAAAATAGATTTTGCAGGCTCCAGTTTTAGCATGATCCATTCAGTATTTCATATGGCATTCCATATGTTAGGGTGAGAGGAAGGTGGAAATAGTGGGAGTCGGGGGGAAAAAGACACTGACTGATGCAGATCCTTCTGCCATTTCAGTTCAGTTAATTGCATGGATTTAAAGTGTTGTAGTGTGAGCAGATGGGGTGTTTCACAGCTAGGTGGGGGGGGTGTGTGTATATATACATATATGCATATATATAAGAAGTTCTCTAGCACTTGGTTCAACAGGGATGCTCTGAGGCTTTACCAACCACTCAGGCTGGGCGTGGGATGGCAGGAATCAGTGGTGGGATGGGATGAGTGATTGATCTAATATTGGGGCCTCCCAAAGCCATGCCAGATGTGCACATGTTTAGTGAACAGTCATGTAGCTTGCAGCTTTGTCACATTTGGTGGCCACCTCAATGTGCTCGTTCTAAGGCTGTCATGTCACCTTGTTTGAAGCCACCTGGCTCTGAAAGCAGTAAATAAAACTGCCTCAGAGGCCTGAGCCTCAGTCTTGCTTAGTGCTCTGGCACCAGGATAGTTTCCCTCAGTCCCAGGAAGGAGCTTTTAGAAGAAGGAGAATTGGAAGGAGTGACTTTGTATCCTGCAGAGCTGCAAGACTGCCTGTTCCCTCCTCTCCCAGGGCTGTGTGAAGCATGGTCCAGCTCAGGTGATGCCCTGGTTACACCAGGATGATGGGTGAAACCCTATTTCCCCCTCCCAGTTCTGCAATCCCAACACTCAACCTTGCTGGCAGTGCCTGCCACGAGACCCCAGGTCTCTCTCTGCTTCCCTCACCCATTTGTTGGTGGTGTTCCCCAGGTCCCTGATCCCTTCCTTTGGTTTGGGTTCCCTGAGCATCCTTCCCCGGCCCTGCTCTGCAGCAGGAGGGTGGTGAGCCAGCTGCCTGCCCTCCACACTGCTGCAGCCTTTTGAAGGGTCTTGTGAAGCAGATGGTGCTGTACTTACAGATAATAAACAGCCAGCAAATGGATAAGCCTGTTTGTCAGCTCGGGCTTGGCTCTGCACCATCTCTCCCTCGCTGGGCCTTTCCTGTGGAACCCTGCTCCTGCTGGGAGGTGCTGGGGAGGGGTTGGATGGAGGGGTCCCCTCCCATCTCTGCCTAAACTCTACCCCCTAAGGTCAGGCTTTGCTCAGGGCAGCTCTTCCCTGATAGCAGCCAGGACATCAGTGTAGGCTTGGACGTCACTTACTGCAGTGGCGTTTTGCTGAATCTTCAGGTAAGACAGAATTATTATTTATTTTCTTTTTAGTTCCTTTTTCTTTTCCATTTTTCATATCTTAAAGAATTCCGTGGGCTAGTCTTCAGTTTTTAAGAGCTTGAAGGAACTTGGCTTCATCAGGGGTTTGACTGTCATTCACTTAGAGAGACTGGGAGAGACATCAGATTTGTTTAGCCAAGGTCAACATGATCTGTAAATGGTTTGGACCCCGCTGGTCATTGCTCAGGGCTTTTTGGGGGGTTGGTTTTTGGTTGTTTTGTTTTGTTTCTGTTGTTCTTGTTTGCCCTGGCTGCCAGTTTTCAAGCTGCATCCTCTCAGCTTTCCCTCCTGCCTCCCCTCCAGGTGTACTGGGAGGTGTGAGGAAGCACAAACCACCCTACTGCCCTCAGAGGGTTCCTATGTGTGCATCAACAGGATGAAAGTGCATCAAGAGGTCTCAGCTGAGGCATCACCTCACCCTGCAGCTGACAGGCAGTGTCCAGCTCTTTTTAGGTTGTGATTTGTTTGCTGTGCAGCTGGTAAGCTTGGGGTGAGCAGATGCAGTACCAACTTGGGACTGAGGCCTCAAGATGCTGTCGTCGAGATAAGATGTAAACATTACAATAATCTTTTTGCCCTACTAGTGGGCTAGGAAGGTCAAAGGTAGGCAAAAAACTGGGTTACAGAAAATTTTTTCCTACCCAGTTTCTGGAAGTCTGGGCAGACATGATGGACTGGGCTCTTGCCTCTGGTTCCAGTGAGCCACTTTGCCCCTTACAGCCTCTTTTCTCATCCCCCCATTATCTGGTCTCCTGCATTTGTTTCTTAGCAGGTGTTTGTGCAGTGCCCTCACAGTAAGGGAGCTTTCACTCCTGAAGAGCTTTTGTGGGCTTCAGAAGGAAAATAATGATAATTAACTGGACAGTGCAGGCAGGCATCAGCTGTCGCTGCTTTTGGTGTACCCAGGGGGCAAATAAGGAGATTCAGCCCAGTGCTTTTCAGGAATGAAAGCTTAATTCAGTCTTTTGGTCTTTTAAAGGGGCAAAACCTTGAACCACAGCAATTGAATAGCAACATGTGGAGGGCTAGTTGAATAAAAATAAAATGAGAGAGCAAAAAGAGCCTTAAGCTTCTGGGTTTATCTCGCTCTCTATCAGATGGCAAACACCTGCTCAGGGTGTGGATATTAGGGACATGTTGTCAGGAGACTTTTATCTTTAAGTGGTACCTGCCTTTTGCACTCTGCCTTCTGCTCAGATTGTGTGGTGCTGGGGAGAAGGCATTTGCTGGTCACAGGGACTTGTTTTTTAAGTTACTGAAGTGTAAAATAATTTCTGCCAAGGCATAACAAAATAAAATAGTGCTCGGTTACTTCTATTTTGGCTGTGTGTTGGAGTCAATCTGGTGTGTGTGTATGCTTATTAATAAACTATAGCTTTATATAGAGAAGGTTTCTCCCTTGTTCAAGAGGATGGGAAGAGACAAGGAAAAAGGCTTTAAAGGTGGGGAAAGTGGAGAGAAACCACTGCTCTGTTTTGCTTGCCTCAGTGGTGTGCTCATTGAATTTTTGAAAAGAGTTTGAAAACAGGGCCCAGCACACGTACTAAACAGCTTTCACTTGAGGATTGAGGCATGCAATGCAAAGGAATGATTATTTGGGCTTCCTGGCACCACTGTGAGATGGTTAAGCATCACTTGGTTTGCTTTGGGTGAAGTGGGGCAGGGGATGAGAGACAGAGGTGAAGGATGCACCGGGAAGGACACCGTGTGGGTTTGGGGCATGGTGGGGAGAGAGCATTTATGGCTGGTGCAGGCTGAGTTGGCTGGGGATATGCATTTAGTGTCTTCCCAAGGACCTCAGTGTGCAGAGAGAGTGTGGGGTGGCTGGGGAAGCCTTGTTCTTGGGAGGGCTGGGAGACTGCGGGCCCCCAGTGAGGGCCTGAGCCAAGTGGGTTGAAGAACAAGCACAAAACGATGGAAGAAATGGAGTGCCAGAAATGCAAGTGTGTGTATTCAACATTTATCTAATTTTAGGTTTATTTACATTTGTTTCTCTACTTATAACACGGCAACGTTTTAGAATTATCCTAAATCTTTGAGAAGGAAGTGTTTTCTTCGCCTGAAAGCTTTGTGAGCTTCAAGAGAGTGAAAGAGCTGCTATTTTTTTCCTCAACGTCAGGTGTGACCCCTGGGTAGTGACTGAAAAAGCAGAAATTGGAGGATAAGCTAATCTTATATATTTATTTTTTTAAAAAATATACGTTTGAGTGCTTTTTGGTGTTTTCAGCTTTTAACTGTGTTTAATCATTGAATCATAGAATGATTTGGGTTGGAAGGGACCTTAAAGATTATCTGGTTCTAATGCCCCTGCATGGGCAGGGATGCTTCCCACTAGACCAGGTTGCTCCAAGCCCTATCCAGCCTGGTCTGGAACACTTGCTGGGAGTGGGCATCCACAGCTTCCCTGGGCAACCTGTGCCACTGCCTCACCATTTCCATTGCAAAGAATTTCTTCCTAATGTCTAACCTAAATCTCCCCTCATCCAGTTTGAAGCCTATCCAGTTTTGATAGCCTTTTGTCCTATCACTTCATGCCCTTGTAAAAATCCCTCCACAGCTTTCCTGTAGCCCCTTCAGATATTGGAAGACCCCTGTAAGGTCTCCCTGGAGTCTGAACAACCTGGGGCTGAACAACCCCAACTCTCTCAGCCTCTCCCCATAGCAGAGCTGCTCCAGCCCCCTGATCATCTTTGTGGCTTTCCTCTGGACTTGTCCTAAAAGCTCCATGTCCTCCCTGTGTTGGGGACTCCAGAACTGGGCACAGCTCTGCACTCTGATGAGAATGTAGTAGAGAGGGAGAATCACCTCCCTTGACCTGCTGGACACACTTGCTGTTAAACTTTTTGAGTAACAGAGTATTTTGAAATTTGGGAAAGATGAGAGAGCGGAACCAGGCTGTAGGTAGGGCATGTGTAGAGAAATGTGTTTTTACTGAGAAGATCCTCCTAGTCTCTCTGACAGGTGTAAGGAAAAGAAAGCCCATCCTGCTGGTGTCTTTGCATGCTGGGTGTATGCTCCTAAGGTGCCTCTTTATTGTTGAACCCTGAATATAGGACTGGGGAATGGCAGCAGGAAGAAAATCTGGTTTGAGAAAGCTGGGTTTTTTAGGGCTTCTCCCTGCTAGACTAATGGGGCCCAGCAACTGGAAGTGGCCTAAATCCAGGAAGAAAGATCAGCAAATGCAATCTGCTGGGAGAAAAGTGTGTTTCCCAGCACTGCCATCAGATTATTTCCAGCACTCAGGTGTAACCAGTGGATGCTGTTTGAGAAACCCTTAGCAGGAGTTTTCCTAGAGCTCCCAATCCTTTGGTGGCCTGAACAGATGACATGTTCTAGCATAGAATCAAAATGTCCTGGAGAAATACCACAAGTTAACAAAGGCTAAGGCAGTTCTACCAGGTGTGAATTTTCTGATACTTGACCTGCAGTTCTTTGCAGCAGGTGGTGTAGTTTTCTTGTGTTTTCTTTGTGTATTGCTTTTTTTGTATTTGGAAGCTATTTAGGCATGGCCCTGTGTTTTTTATTAGTAAAGCTGTTTGTGATTTAATAATGACTTTTTATGGTTTCCTTTTATTAAGAAGTGCAATATATATTTGTTTTGTGGTCTTTGAATAGCAAAGAATAAGAAATATAAGTTGAAGAGTGTATCAGTAGTTTCCAAATGAACACATAGGCTGATTTTGTCTCTTAAAAACCTCACATATGCAGTGAATAGAAAACAAATCCTATAATGAAAACCCATTCCTTTTCCACTAATCTCTTGTCCTGTGAAAGCTGTGCCAGGCAGATTTGTAGCTGAGTGTAGGCAATGAAATCTTGAAGAAAGATGTTGCCCGTTGTCTGTGTTCTGTCCAAAGTTTTTTGTTTGCATCTGGAAAGCAATTAAAAACCATTAAGGGCAACAATAGAAAATACTAGGCAATTTGCAAGGGCTGCTGTTAAGTGAGGTGTATCCCAAGTTTAATGTACTTGAGATTTCTTGGGGTTTGGTTTCTAGTCTGAACCAAAGGGGAGGCTCTGCAGTTGTGGGAGCTATGTGTGCCCTAGGGGGAGAGTGACACTGAAGTGGGTGGGATGAATGGCCCCTGAAGCTCCCTCCCTGCTCCCTGAAATGCTGCCAGAGTCACAGCACAGCATTTCCAAGCTCACAGCAAGATCTGCAAAAAGGGATGATCCCAGGGAGACTCAAGAAAATAACACAGTGCCCAAAAGCCAGGAGCTACAGGGGGCAGTCTATATGTTAGAGACCCCCAGCAGCTAAAAGAAATTAAAAAAATCTCACTCTCCTCATAAAATGGGTTCTGTTCATTCCACTTCTGTGGCTCCATGCAGGTACCTGCAGAGCACAGTCAAGAACAGGCCCTGGAGGGTCCATCCTGCAGTGCCTCCCTGGGTCCAGTAACCACTGCCACTCCAGTTGTCTTGCTGGTTGCAGTGGGTATGTTCAGAGGACAGCAGAAGGTGACTTGAGCAAATCTTAGAAGACCAGAAAATACGGTTTTCATGTTGGGAAGAGGTCCTCTGGATGTGAAGAGTTGGAGGTGGGCCATCCTCTTCCTCTCCATAGTTGTTGTTCAGGTGGGACTGCAGAGAGGTTGTGCTACCTGGTGGTGTTCCCTTGCATTTTCTGGCTTTTTGCAGAACAGTAGATTGGTTGTTTCCCATCAGCTTTAGCTGTGGTGGGTGATGGTGTGATAATATAATTCTGAAAGTGCCTACTGTATTCCTGGAGCTTGGGAAGGTTTGCAAGAAAGCTTTTTGGGTGAATACATCAGTAGGTAATTTGGAGTTAGTTACCCTGTCAGTGTAAGCTTTTGGTTCATGACAGGTTGCTACTGGTCCTTTCTGCAGGTGATGCAAAGTTGTGAGTTGTTTTGTTTTCTTCTCTTTTATTCTTTTATCTAATCTGATCTTTACTGTTTTTTAAGTTGTAGCTTTTTACTCTTTGTGATGAAAACAATGACTTTCAATCTTACTGAGTTTTTATTAACACCTTTCTCCCAAAATATGGCAGCTGGCCAGTAAAATTAGCATGCCCTTTGTCTTTTTGCTTAGTTTGGGTGCTCAGAAAATGTCTTGTGCAGAACTTCAGGCTTTGAACCAGAGGCAGACATGAGTGTGCCTGACTCCACTGCTGATGGCCTTTACAGGTACCAAAAGTACAAATCCCTTTGTCCAAGATTCTGCTTCTGGGAAGGCATACCCTGTGTGCTTTGCTAGTAATGTTGGTCCTGACTTGGTCTGCAGAGCCAGCTTCCAAAATCAGTGAGAACTCAGACTCCCAGCAGCTACGTGCAGAGCATCATTGGAGTTAAGAAAAGCTCAGAAAGCTGGATGCTTGTTAATATTAATCCCTTAATGGTTTATGAAGCTCAAAAATATAAACAAGTGACACTTTATATTTTGCTACAGCAGTCTCCTATCCTTGTTTAATATTGTTAGTGTAGAGTTTGTGTCCAAAAGGGTGTTCAGTGACACCATCAGCTGAATAAGGTCTTTCAGATGCGTCTGTCTGCATTAATAATGAGAATGCTCTCATTTTACAAAGGAACCATTTCTTTTAAATATAACCCCCTCCTTCCCACTCATTACAGACCTCTTTCATCCCTTTATCTAATGGCTGAAAATGCCTTTGTCTTCAAGTTGCTTCAATTATTAATGATTCAGTTGTATTCTTTTTGCCAATTGGTGCAGAGAGAACCTCGGAGCAAATGTGTATTAGCTATTCCATTTATTCTCTCCTCTTCATTCCTTTTGCAATCTTTTTTTTAGTAGTGTTGTGCTCCTGGTTTTTCATTTGCAGGTTCTGCACCATTGCTTTGGGGTTTTGCTCAAATATGAAAGCCATTGTGCCCCAAAGACTGGGATTCTGAACGCATTAAAAAAGGGTTATGGGAGCTTTCTTCCTTTCTGGGTCTGAACCAGTCCCTGCAGCTGGGGAATGGCAGGTCACCAGTCCAGTAGAAGTCCCAGACCCCAGATTAGAATCTTGATGGTACTATGGAGAAGGAAGAGCTGGCCTTGCTACCCTCCTGCCCCCCACTAAGGTGCCTCCAGCAAGAAAGAGAGGAGCTGAGATTGATGTGGAAGAGCTGCAGGGCTTGTCTCACCTGCCTTGTCCTCTGGGAGACTGTGGTAATGTAGTGGGAGCAATGGTGGGGCAGTGATGTGCTCTGCATCCTGGTGGTCCTAGTTTGGGTTCTTGGGAAGCCAACTGAAGGATGGAGAGAAGGCAGAATTAGTCCTGTGGCTGAGGTGAATTTTGCTGGGGGCTGGACCAATTGCTCAGTCTGTGCAGAGATGTATTGTTAGAGAAACCAGGTGCCTGTAGGATAGAACAACAGGATCCTCACTCACCCTAGGGAGGGTGGCAGCATGGCCAGGCACTCTCCTTGGTACTCTTTTATAAAAATAAATGCTTAAATAAATTTTTTGACCTTCCTCAGTAGCCGTTTTGTTTTGTTTTTTCTTGTAATATCTCACCAAAGAATCACGTTTTCTTTTAATTAGCCCAGTGAATTCCTCTTACCCATTCCCCCACTCCTGCCATTGATTTAGAATGTAATTGCATGCTGGCTTTATCCTCACAAATTACATACTGTGGTAGATTTTTATTACTGTTGGAATTTCTGTACTTCAGAGAAACTTGTGTGAAAACACGTGCTTGACAAGGAAAGATGAGAAGAATGTTTTCCCAGACTCTCCCTTTTGCTGATGTCTGGGCTCTCCCCAGTTTGCCACTGTATTTCTTACTGTGCAATCCCCAAATTCTGGCATTTCTCCAGCTGAGACATTGCCACCGACAAAGAAGATGGAATAATCCCACTGTTTTAGTGACAGCATTCCCATGAGGATAAATAAAAGTCTGATTTGTCTTTTTTTTTGCCCACAGTAAGCCTTTTCCTGCCAAGCTTCTTACTCCTGATTTGCCCAGTTATGTGTCTGAGGCCTCATCTCTCAATATGCAGTTCAGTCCTTTTCTTTCTTATGTCCTGCTTGGGGAGGTGCTCTGCAGTATGCTGCAATGATCTTGGGTTTTAAAGATACTTTCCTAAAGTATAACAAGTTTTACCTAACTGGGAGTCAACCCCAAATTTTATAGGTGCAAAATCAGGAGGGAATGAGATTAATTTTTGGGGATTTGTCACTTAGAAGCTTTGGTCAGTTTGTTACTACCAGTCGAGCTCTTGTGCCGTCAGTGCTTGCAAACTACTTGTCCATTTATTTTTTTCTAAAACCTTTGCAGGAATGAGGTTTAGCTGCCTATTTTCTAATTTCCCACAGCTTTGTGAGAGTGGTTTTTGATCTTTTCTGGGATCTGCTCCGAAACCTTCTATATTCTTGAATCAGGGAGAACTCACAAAAATTCCTGAGCTGCCTCTTTCTTGTTTTGAGTGTTTCCTAAGCAGCTCTTTCCTATTCTGACCCGAGGTTCTGCTTCTTTTTAAAATTAATTGCATGTAGTATTTGCTCACTGTTGATCTTAACTTGTGAAAATGGAAGCAAATGTTGAATCATTCCCTTCTGTGCATCATCTTTGCCTCTCTGCTGAACCGTGACTTGCCCTGTCTGCTTTTCAGATTGTATTTAGTCTTTTTTGGTTGCCTTTTATGTTTGTGTTCTCTGCTAACTGGAATTCGTTTTGTTCCTTAGTGCTTTTTGTTTTTTTAATATTTCTGCGCTTTTGCTGTCCCTTAGTTACATGGTGTTTGTTTCTGGTTTTTGTATGATTTTTATCTGATATTTTTATATGACTTTTATATTTTTTACAGATGAAGTTTAGCATATTCTTCCTCTGTATTGGTAGAGTTTGTTGTTAAAACTGCTTAAATCCATTATTTCTGTCTTCTGGGTCTGTGTTTCTCAGGAGCCTTGCACAAAGCATAAACCCTTGTCTTTTGATCTGTCTGTGCCTTGTTCTGTTGTCTGCCATTTCAAATGGCAATCTTCCAAACAAACCCAGGTAGGATGGCAGAAGAGCCAAGACTGTCAATTTCTCTCTCCATGCCCACCTCTGCCTACTCACCTCCTAATTCCAGATCATATTTCCATAGGTGCCCGAGTCCTCTGACCCATAGGGTCCCTCCTCTGCTAAACAGTGCCATCCTGGTTTTTTGAACACCATGTAAACCAGTATCCAGGTGGCTTACAGTAGCAAGAATTCCTGTAGCAGTTGTCAAAATGTCAGAAGTTCCCCAGTGAGTGGCAGTGCTGCCACTTGGACCTGTCATCTAAAATGCCGTCGGTCAAAGTAGCTCATCTCAAAGAAGGTGACGTCTCTTGAGGTATATCAGATAAGTCCCAGAGTCCTTCCTTTAGACAAAATTCCATTTCACCTAATGAGTTCCTTGTCTTCTGTCCTGGTCTAATGAAGCAGATCTGACTGTAATCAGGTTGCACCTACTGAAAGCCTCCCTGGTGATGGCAATTGGATGTGGCACCCTTTGCTTCTGTGGTACCCTCAGCTCACGGGCAGCAGAGCAGTGCTGTCAAACACCCTGGAGGCAACTACCTGCTGGGGATGAGGGGAGTAATTCTTGTGTACAAAAACCATAAAAATCATTCTGGACAGCAGCGTGTGAGGCCAGGGTGAATGAAACCCCAATCAGAGTCTCCAGTCATTAACACCATTTCAGTCATGATGTAGAAGCTGCTGCGAACTCAGTGGAGCCGTGGCTGACTTCAGTGTCTGTAAGCAGTGAAGGGATCAGCTCATTATGTTAACCACAGGAAACCTGCTTTTATGGTGATTAAAACAAGAATCAATCACAAGTAGCAAATGAATTATCCTACAGTATCTGCTATGTTCATTTCACAGTAAATGCAGCAGTCAAAAATCTATTAAGAAGCGCTTTGCAATGGGGTCCTCTACAAAGAGGCTCTCAGTAACTCACCCCCTGCCAGCCCTCCTTGCCTTTATCTGCAGCACTGAAAGAGGAAAGGGCAAAACAAAAGTTCTGCTCCAAATGCACTGAAGTCAGAGAAGTGCTTCAGGTGGTTTTAGCTGGGCTTTGTCTTAAAGATCAAAGCGGGGATGAATTATGGATGGGTTTACTGGAAATCTGCAGTCTGGGAAGGATGGCTGTCAGACAGGAGCATCTCCTCACCAAGGACCTTGGTGCCCAAGTGAAGAAGGAATAAGCAGTTGCATCATGCTGGCTTGGTGCCACAGCTGTGCCCAAATGGGTCGATCTCCCTGGTGGCATCGTTCTCATGAGGTGGCTTTTGTCACCTCTCCTTTGTGGTGAGGACAGAGCTGTTCCCCCTCTGCGCAGCTCGGCTGCTGGTAGCTCTGCTGTGGGTTTCTGCCTGGCTGCCTTCCTTACATAAAGCCCTGCTAAGTGAGAAGCTGTTCAGACCATTCTGCTACATGTAAGTACATGTTTCTGCAATTTCTGCTGCCGGTCTGGTTGGCCTTGCTGTCGAGGAAAAGCAGTAAGTTATTAAGCCTAACCAATTTAAAAAAAAATATATACCTTCAAGGGAAGTGTGGGAATGGGAGAAAATAACCATCCGGCAGCTTTTAGGAGGGCACTGCTTAGCTTCAAGGGAAGATATTTCTAATAAGTCATTGAATGTTAAAGGTTGGAAGGGACCTCTAGAGATCATCTAAGTCCAACTCCCCTGCCCAAGCAGGATCACATAGGGCAGGCCACACAGGAATGCATCCAGGAGGGGTTTGAATGTCTCCAGAGGAGACTCCACAGCCTCTCTGGGCAGCCTGTGCCAGGGCTCTGTCACCCTCACAGTATGAAAATGAAGGAGTAAATACCTTTTCTCTGAAAGGAATCCCAGATAACAGACCCAGTTCAGGAAAACCTCTTTTCAAAACTGTGTTTCACTACATGCTAACATCCCGCTGACTGAAACAGAATGTAAATGTTTGCTTACACATTGTCCTAAATATAAATAAGATTTTAACAGAAATACTGCCCAAAACCTATTATTAGAAAACCTATTATTAGATAAATTTGTGTACTTTACATAGCAGTTATCACTTTATCTACGTTTAAGGCTATGCCAGCTCAGAGTTTTTATTTTAATTGTGTCCTGCAGAGTCCGATTCAACTAATTTGTGAATTTACAACATTTTATTTATAAATTTAATACAGAATAGTAACTAAAGCTTCTGAGGTGGCGTGTGACCTGGCAGTTAATTGTAAACCATTAGGCTATGTGGCTAGGGGAAGTACAAGCTGATGTTTGAATAAATTCTGTACAGTAGCTGTGATGTGTTACTGTGGGCAAGTTGTTGTCTTGATTCATCACCCCAGTGGTAAGCCAGGCCAAAGAAGAGATGAAAAGAAAAGGTAGGGTTTGTATCTGCAGTATTTTCTTAGCCATAAGACGTGTGATAGGATGGAAAAACCCTTTGTATGTGGTATGATAGGCATTTGTGTGGACATGCAGTGGGATGATGGCTGCGTCCTCTTGGGGGCTATCAGAGAACCTCTTGGTGAAGCTGAGGTTAAGGTTGGGGATGAGTTGGATGGTACCAACCCTTACATGCTCTCAGGAATGTTTCTTTGTACAGGCAGAGGTGAAACAATGAAGTCAATCATGGTTTTCAGCATTAACTAGTGGGTTTGGATCCTACAGTTTTAAGAGCCTGGTTTAAGTTGGCATTTATGCAAGTGTGCTGGGCAACTGCTTTGCTTTCCTCTGCAAGCAGAGAGGAAAAGGGTAGGATTGCCCATAAAGACAGATGAAGCTATGGAGGAAGGAGGACCAGAGCAGGCAAGCAGAACAAATACCTCAGTCATAGGATCACAGAATGGTTTGGGTTGGAAGGGACCTTAAAAAACATGTAGTTCCAACCCCCTGTAGGCAGGGACAACTTCCACTAGACCAGATTGCTTCAAGCTTCATGCAACCTGGCCTTCAACACTTCCAGGGATGGGGCATCCACAGCTCCCCTGGGCAACATGTTCCAGTGTCTCATCACCCAAATAGTGAAGAATTTCTTCCTAGTGTCTAACCTAAATCTCCTCTCTTCCAGTTTAAAGCCATTACCCTTTGTCCTATCACTCCGTGCCCTTGTAAAAATTCCCTCCCCAGCTTTCCTGTAGCCCCTTCAGGTACTGGCAGGCCCCTGTAAGGTCTCCCTGGAGTCTCCTCTTCTCCAGGCTGAACAACCCCAACTCTCTCAGCCTCTCCCCATAGCAGAGCTGCTCCAGCCCCCTGATCATCTTTGTGGCTTTCCTCTGGATTTGCCCCAAGATCACCATGTCCTTCCTGTGCTGGGGGCTCCAGAACTGGACACAATGCTAACCAGATGTCAGCATGTGTTTTTCAGGGCTTTGGCTTTTCTCTGTCTGTCATCTGTTTGGGGTGGCTTGGGAGGCAAGGGTTGTTAAGAGGTGGATAACAAAAGAGGGAGGTCAAGGAAGGATTTGTGAAGAAGGGAGGGCAGTGATGGAAGTGAAGGGGAAGAGTGAGAAACCAGTTGAACAGAAGTGAGAATGAAGTAGCAATTGAAAGGCAAGTAGATGGAGACAGTGGAGCAAGGAGACAAGTAGTAGCAAGGTGGATTTTGAGAACTGGGATTACAAGAGGCAGTTGGTTACCTTATAACATCAAGGCAATGCCACAAACATTTTTTTAATATGTCAGTAACCTTTGCCTTTTTCTGACACCCATAACTCTTAATTTTCATCAAGAAAAAAAAAAAAGTTTCTGAGAGACTGACAAAACCTCATGTCATGGCACTTTGCTCTGGGGTGGTTGAGAATCCTGAGTACATCACACAGCCTGGTGCTTGTGCTGGTCATGGGAGCTGCCTCCACCTTTTGTTAATGTGTGAGGGAGGATTTGTAGGAAAAAATGGTATCTTTGGGTAGAGCACAGGTTTATTTAGCATTTATGTTTTGACCAGTCTGTGCACCAACACTGCTCTGATAAGAGCAAATACTGTTCCATGAAAATTTGCCTTCCCTTGTGACTTTAGCTTGTTCTGTCAGTAACACCACAGCTGCCATTTATGTGGTAATGCAAAACTGTGCTCTTTAGCTCCCTGCAGGATGTGGAATTAAAGACAAAATGGAAATGGGAAAGAAGAAACCCACCTCTCTCACCTACCTCTTTAAAACAGTAATGAATCTATTGTAGACATTCCAGTGGCTCAGGACTGTCAGAGAGGAGCATTGTCCTAGCTCATATAATCTTTGGGCTTCCCAGTAGTGTAGTGTTGACTGCAGAGGTTTGTCTCAGCCTCTGAAGACATTTTGCTCGTGGATGTGTGCAGCCCAGTGGTCTGGCTTTGTGGAAACTACTGGCATGCTCTAGTGGCAGTGGTTTCTGCAGGAGTGTTGATGGTATTCACTTATTTCTGACATTGCAAGGAACCAACTGAAAATGGGAATTGTCTTCCAGGAGCAGTGGGGACATCACTGTGCCCAGTGTGTTGCTGGCAAGTTGCAGTCCGTGCTGGTGGGGACACATCAGATGAGTTTCATGATGTTTCAGTCATTCTCTGAGACAGAGTTGCTTCTACCATGTCAAAATTTCGAGCGTGACTACTTGCTCATCTTTTTGGTTTTCCTCTGTGGATGGATTTTGAGCTTGGGGTGCTTTGTCCATCTCTGCCACTCCAGAGGCAGTGGGCTGGGCAAGTGGTTAGACTGGGCTGTGCCCTCCATGTGTCATGGTTTATTATGGGGTTATTATACAAAAGCTTGCTTTGTAGCTGTGACCAGTAACTATACTACATATGCTACGAGGTTTGGGGGCTAACAAACACCTTCCCTGAATTTTCCTTTCTTATTCTTTTGCCTTCACAGGTCTCTAAAGCTAGAAACCAAGGATTTCCTATGAAAAGCCCAAAATACATTTATATGGTAGCTTCAAAGGGTTCTGCATAGAAGTGGTTGCTCTGAAAACTAGGCCTAGGGGAGGATTCAAATACCCTGCTATCTCTTCCAGCTTGATTTTGGTGACATGCTGGCACAGGGTGAAAATGAAATAGGAGATCCCTTTCTAGCTGTTCCTTGTGTCTATTATTTAGTTGAGGAGAGTCAGCATGGATTCACGAAAGAGAGATCATGCCTGAAAATATCCATCTGACAGGTCTGAAACAAATAAGCTGAGGTAGGGGAAAGGGAGGACATAATTTGCCTGGGTTTTTTGAAGGTTCATTTATATAACTGTGCTGCACAGAAGCCCGTGGTGTGTCAGCTGCTGGGTTGATAGGTGTGAGGCAGCTGCCCTGATAGCCAGTGTGAAGGGGGATGCCTTTGCATGGATGCTGGGGAAGGACACTGGGGTGTCACCAGTACCAGCCTGCTTTGTGGGCAGCCTAGGAGGAGGGAGAGGTGAGTCCTGTGAAGATGTTGAAATCTGCTGTGGGTATGAAGCCTGGGGCATGGCTGGTGTGAAGAAAATGCAATTGAAAATTGGATTGACAGGAAGCTGAACATGAGCCAGCAGTGTGCCCAGGTGGCCAAGAAGGCCAATGGCATCCTGGCCTGGATCAGGAACAGCGTGGCCAGCAGGTCCAGGGAAGGGATTCTGCCCCTGTACTCAGCCCTGGTGAGGCCACAGCTCGAGTCCTGTGTCCAGTTCTGGGCCCCTCAGTTCAGGAAGGAGATTGAGGTCCTGGAGCAGGTCCAAAGGAGGGCAACCAGGCTGGGGAAGGGATCCAGCACAAGTCCTGTGAGGAGAGGCTGAGGGAGCTGGGGGTGTTCAGCCTGGAGAAGAGGAGGCTCAGGGGAGACCTCATCGCTCTCTACAACTCCCTGAAAGGAGGCTGGAGCCAGGGGGGGGTTGGGCTCTTTTCCCAGGCAACTTTCAACAAGACAAGAGGGCATGGACTTAAGTTGTGCCAGGGGAGGTTTAGGTTGGATATTAGAAAGAATTTCTTTACGGAGAGGGTGATCAGACATTGGAATGGGCTGCCCAGGGAAGTAGTGGATTCTCCATCCCTGGAGATATTTAAAAAGAGCCTGGATGTGGCACTCAGTGCCATGGGCTGGGAACCGCAGCGGGAGTGGATCAAGGGTTGGACTTGATGATCTCTGAGGTCCCTTCCAACCCAGCCCATTCTGTGATTCTATGAAAAGGCTTTGGAGGATCCGGCTGTACGAGTTGGGTTGATCAGCCCTGGCACCTAGTTCTGTGGTGGGGAGGCTGAAAATAAAACCAGAGTCCCTCTGCATCCTGAAATGTTGTAACCTGCCTTGAAATCCTTTGCCCACAGAAGCTGCCAACTAGCCTGCAGCTGTCCCTAACTCCTCCCCACCCTCCATCCTCTCCTTTATCAGTAACCATAGAGATGCAGACTGCGGCTCCAGCCTCAGCCCTCCTCACTGTATAGCCCTACTGAGCTAAGCCCTAAGAGCTAATATACTGCATGGTTTTTCCCAGAATTAATTATTGCCCTTTTATTCTTACCCCCCCCTTCTCAAGGAGAGGGGGAGAAAATAGCAAGGTTGTTCCTCAAATGGCTGATGAAATGGGACAGGCTGACGTTTATTACTGCTGCAGAAGAGCAGGTAATATTTACAGAGTCTGGTGAAGCATCAGTCTCCCCTCAACCTCTCCAGCAGGCAGCCATCCCCAGCGCTGTTACAAGTGGTAAGATAATAGCAAATAAAAATTCCCTGTTCCAGGGTTATTTTTACCAGAGTGGTTCAGTTTCTGTTCACTAAGCTTATTCCTCTTCATGTACATCACTGATGATACTGGATGCTATTTTAGAAATTTTGTAAAATGTTCACTCAGTCTTTGCTAAAAAGAAGCAGTCAAGCCCCAAGTCCTTTGTTAAAGGCTGGTTACAAGATTTCAGCAGTGGTTTGGATGGAAGGATTGTAGGCTGAGGCTCCTGAAGGTTCTCCAAGCCTGGCTTGGCAACAGAGATCGTGCATGACCTTGGACAAGCTCAAGACCCTTAACTGTTTTTTTTTGTTGTTGTTGTTTTTTTTTTTTTTAATTATTATTATTCTGAAAATGAGGAGAATGCTGCCATTAATCTCTCTTCTAAATATTCTGTTACAATAGAAGCCATCTCCTTCTTTGCCCAGCACCTTGCAGCTAGGCTTTTGGTGCCCTCCTACAGTACAGTAAGGAAACTGAGTGCATGTAGCATAAATCCATAATGAAAAAAATTTTCAGGACCCTGACCTGTCAGCTGTTTGTGTTTTCTTTTTGCTCACGTGTGTTTCTGTTTCACTGCTTTGGGGTGCATCAGGTTTAAGTTATGAGGTTGCTTTATGGCTGATCCTGCTTTCCTGGCTGAGCCAAGATAACAGGAGGTTAAATCTCAGACAGGGCAAAATGTTCCTAATCCTGCCTGGATTAGGCCCTTCTTCCCTGTCTCCTTCTTGGCCTTTTGTCTTGTCAGAAATGATTTTATAGGAATATGAAAAGAGGAGTCAGAGTGAAGGCAATGTGGATGGGTAGCTGAAGATTTGGTCGTGGGTTCCAGTGTCTGGGAAACAGCCTGGCTATAAGTATCAGCCCCTTGTGAACCACGTGAACTCCATCAGGAACATCTGAGAGAAATTACAAGACAGTTTTCAGGACTTCTTATTGGCTCCTCCACCATCCCAGCTCTCCATGGTTGTTTCTGGGACTTCTTAGATCTCCTGGTGAAGGAATGGCTGGTGGAGGGAAGCTGTAGAAACAAGGGGGAGATGGTAGCAGTGCTGGGAACCAAGATCTGACTGTTAAATGGTGGAGCTGAGGAAGACAAGGGCAGGATTAGAGTTTCCTTGGTTTCTGCAAAGGATGAGCTCTGCAGTGGGAGGTTTGGCAGCAGCAGGCACCCCTTCTGATGAGTCACAGGAGGCTTTCTCAGAAGAAAGGTCTAAAAACTGCTCTAGGACTGTTCTTGCTCATTGTTTCCATTCCTTCTGAAGGCCTTTTTGCCACCTTGCAGTGCCTGCTCCACCATCATCCTTGTCTCCTAAAGGCTGTCTTTGGGGGCTACCTTCCTCCATTTCCTCGTCCTCCTCATTGCTGTGATGGTTTAGAGTGGGAGAAAACTGTCAGGTCAGGACAGATGCTTTTAAGGCATGAGGATCTGTTAACAGAATGAGGGGGAATGCAAAATTTGATGGGTGGGTGAAAAGTCATCTTCTCCAGGCTGTTGCGGGGCAAGGCAGAAAGAAATCTATTCCCCGTGCATCTCCCTACTCCCAAAGATTTGGGAGGGAAGCCCTGGAAAATCCTTGGGAGATTTGTTACTCCTTCCTGCTAGCCCCTTGTACCTCTCAAAGGTAAGTGGGGTTTGTTGGAACTCTCCCAAACTTTGTGGTAGGGATCTGTTTCCTTCTCCCATTGACACCTTTCCCTCTCAAGGACTCTGCTGTCACTAAGGCTGTGAAACACCAGCTTGCCATTGGGAAGCTTGTGTGTCCTGATTGTAAGGGTGTATAAGCTTGTCTTCAGCCTGTAGGAATGTGATTGGGCTCACTGGTGTCTCTTGGCTGTTCCTTTGCTGTTTAAGGCATTTCATTACAAATTTATGGTGCTTGAAAGCAAACCTGCAACTTTTTCTCACCTTTGAGTTTTTTTAAAAGATCCCTTCGTGTTCTTCTACCCCTTCTCTGCTGCCCTTCCCCAGTTGTGCCGTGTCTCCTCCCAAAACACCGGGTTATTTCCCAGTTCCCTTATCCTACTCAGATTAACATTTCTCTGGAGAAAGCCTTGGAACAGGGAGGTGAGATCAAGGCAGACGTGACAGCTGAAGAGAGGTGGTAAAAGTGGACCCCTCACATCACCTCATTTGTGAGCTGAACGCTGCAGTGACCCCTGTTCCTCTCTTTTATGATTCCTGGAGGGTGCCTGCTCATCCCTACGGTCCTGCAGCACTTCTTCCCTGTTCCTGGCTTTCTTTCCCATTGGTGTGAGTGAGCAAAGGCAGGGCTCGAATAACAACAGCGCAGGCGAGCTGGTTCCAACATGTGAACAGGAGTACTAGACAGCAAAAATAAAGGGGGAGAGCGAATCCCTGTCCTAATCCGTAATGCAGAAAATGCTAAATCCCTCCAGACCTCCTTTTCAGCGTGTACCCTCCCTAAAACCTGCTCAGGATTTGGATCGTCATCGTGGGGGGAACCGGGTGCGCTGCTGCCTGTGTGCAGTGCGTGCCTGCCTGTGTTTGGCAGCAGCACAAAAGAGACCAATTGATGATATTCATGGGATTAAAGGCCTGATTCCTAGGAACACACTTGGTTGGATGCAATTAAAATGCCTGTCAGGCATTTGATACCAGCAGCCCCTTGACAAACTGCTCCAGCAGCCGCGAGGTGCAGCATCCTATTGTAAGTGGGTGATGGCGGAACCGTCTGGTTTGTCATCGTTCTGGAAATTTCTGTGGCCAGTGAACTCCCTCTTCCTCTCCCACTCACCCTCTTTTCCTTTTCACCACTGCGGGGACTTCTTCTAATTTGCAGTTTTCCTTTTCCTGACGTACGCATGGAAGAGAGGAGCTGGTGGCTTGCAGACTGTGTCTGTCTGGAGATAGGCAGCGAGCCGATGGATAACAACACTCCCTATTTAAGGGAACCTATTTAAGGATAGGCTTTTGTGGTATGGCAGCATATGAGCTGGTAATGATTTTCTTTTAAAAATGTCACCTTTGTTTGCTTCTTGAGGGTTTGAAAGAGTTATACCTTTATGCTGTAGCTTTGTGGATTTAATCTGCTGTCGATTAAATTCTGTGGCTGTGCACGCTGGATGAATTTCAATGTGTAGGTAATAAACTTGTTTGGTTTTGTTTGCAGATGTATTTGGTGCTTACATATTGTATATTACAGGCACACAGCCTCTATACACACATACTTGTGTGGATATGTTTATGCATCTATGCCTTTGTGTAATAGAAAAAACAACTTTTCTCATACCTAAAAACTGTTTTTCAGAAAACTGTTTTCCACCCCCTGCTTTTGTTTTATTTTAACAGATTCACCAGCATATAGTCTTGGACCTGACACACTGACTAGAATCTGCTTGTTCACAGATCACAAAGGTAGGACACCTCTGTCTTTGGATGTGATTTTGGCAATGTGGGAATGAATGTCATACAGGGTGTGGGCTGTTCTTTGTTTTGGTATTTTTTCTGCTTTTGCTTGTATTTGATTTAAACAGTGGTTGTTACTCCTGGTTTTTTTGAAGTGTGTTTTGCTTGCAGCTTTGTGTGGATTTTGGGATTCTTTTGGCAGGCACTGTAAAGTTATTTTTGATGTGTATGCCTATGCTCTAGCTGTTTAATTAGTCCTTTCAGCTGCTGCAGCTACCAAGGGGCAAGTGCCTGCCTATTGTCTTGGGTTAGTACAGCCAGGGCATGAAACAACCTCCAGCCCTGTCAGAGCTGGGGTTGTCTTCAGATGGATTTCAGCATCAGCAAGAACAGGGTTAAACTCCCTGGCTTGCTCAGAGCAGGTACAATCTATCACAGCACACAGCAGAAAGCATAGTGGTGGTTTCATACTGGATCGCTTTCATGGAGGAGGGAAACTTCTTTTAACCCCTTCACTGCTGCCCAAACCCATGTTTTTCTCAGCATGGGGTTTTTGTGCACAGTAGCCTGGCAGGGTGGGGCAGGGCTGGAAGAACGTGTGTCTGATGGCTTCTTGACACCATAGATTATTTCTGTGTATAAAAATGAAGCCCACAGACTGTTTTTGTTGGGGTTTTTTTGACAGTGTCATTGCTTGTTCCCAAGAGAAGTCATTTATTATCCTTTTTTACACTAATATCTTTTGGCTTTGGTTGCTTTAACCCCTTGATGCTTCCTGGAAAGGAATCGGTGAGATAAAACGATGCAGAACAAAAGACATTAAGTGTCTTCCTTTGTTTCAAACACGGATGTCTCAGGTGCTTCTGGAATACAGATCTTGTTGATTTTCAGTGGGGACTGTGATCTTAAGAAAAAGCTTAAAGGAAGAAAAAAGCTAGGCAGGACTGAAAATCATCTCCCTCCACCTCAGTGGAGAGAGGGAAAGGTATAACCCTCTTGTATTAGCTTCCAAACCAGACTTTATCATGTGTTGTTCTTCCTAGGTCCTATGGCTGATCCTATGGCTGATCATACTTCTTAGCTCTGCACTTAGACCTGAAGGGAATGTGTATTTGTAGGGCAGCAATCAAAACCTACATGTGTCTTTAGTCTGAAGTTTCACATTGCCTTATGAAAACCAGAATTAAAAAGGTCAGAAATTCTTCAGAAAAGGCAGTAATGTTTCTGGCCTGAGTAAACCAAGAATACTGAGAACTGTGTGAGAAAGCCTACTCTCCTGAAATGGCCAGGCTGTATCCCCAGGCAGGAACCCCAAACCAGAATGTCAGTGCTGGCAAGGATGTGGGCCACTGCCAGCAGCAATGCATCCCTCTGAAATGCAATGAATAATCAATATCACTGCAATAAATTGCTAAGGCTGATTGATAGCTGCTGTTTCCTGGGGGGAATAATTTGTTCAGTTTTTCAGGATATTCTCTTTCCTGTTTTTCTTACATACAATTCTATTCCTAGTTGTCCTCTTCTACACATCTTTCTGTTCCCTTGGCCCTCGTATTTTTCTCTGGTTTTGGCAGAAGTCTTCTTACCTTTATAAATTTTCCTGGCTAAATAAACTTCTTCAGAGGAATGCTGTACTTGTTAGTTTTTCTTAGTTGCTTTTAATACTGCTTCCTCCTGGTATCCATTATCACTAGACTCGTTGAAATAGAAAAACCTCAAGTACATAGTGTATAAAATGCTTTAATTGTTGGAAAAAATGCATTCAGCAATCTGATTTTAGCTATGAGCAAGTCCCTTCTCTTCCCTCTACTTTTAATTTCACTTCCATTATCCAAGGGCAGCAAGCCAACCTGCAGTCTCATCTGATTTCATTAAAGTTTTGCAAACTCTGTCTCAAGGACTAATGCTGTTTGCTGGGCTCGATGTCAAAATCCAAGGTTTTGCTGCAGCATTGGAGAAGGGGAAATTTAGAAACATCTGTCGTTCACAGAAGTGATGGCATTGTTAGCAGATGAGTAAAACTGCCTGGTTTTTACACTATCAGTGGATAATGAGTCCAATTTTTGACATGATTCCTGGTTTTCATCTCCTATGGAAATGTCTCTTATGTCCTGTGCACAGCATTTTATCAGTCCTCTCTGGTCTCCTAAAGACAAAGTCTGACAACTATTTGTTAATAAATCAGAGCTGATGAGGAGAATTTTTTTTTTTTTTAAATAAGCAATGGATATACATTTCTTACACCTCATTTATCAGCCATTTTAACCTCCTCCTTTGATCTAGGCTTTTAAGATTTATGTTACGAATCATTCCTTCTGTCTGCAAAGAAGAAAATGAGATGTTATGCAGGAAAAAAATCAAAATTATTTCATACAATATTATTTTCTTGAAGTGTAGTGGTAAGGGGCACTTACTCTGTAAGAAGAAAATTAATTGAGCAGGACTGAAAAATCCTATGGCCTCAGGGGCAGCATGAGGTGGTGTGGCATATCAAAAGTAAAACATTTTGTTAGCTGATAGAAAAAGGCAACAGAAGCCATGGCATGCTGTGGCAATCCAATGGGGTGTGTTGGATTACAGTTTGTGGCCTCCAGGGTGTGCACCCAGAATGGTGTGGGCATTGGTGCTTGCCTTCATTTAAAGAAATGAGTTGGTGACCAGATGTGCCACAGGCATTCAGGAGCCAGGTGGGCTGTCACTTCTTCCCCAGGACTTTCCTGTGGGGAGGAGCAAGCTTGGGCCCCCCATGTCTGCTCCCCTTCTGAGATCATGTCACGGTTTAACCCTGGCCCGGCAAAACAACAGATTTAAACCGAGAAACAGATTTATATATTAATCTCTCTCTCCTCTGATAAAGGAAAGAGAGAGAGAATAAGGGAGAGAGACTTATGGGTTGGAAACTAAACTACAGAACTTTAATGAAACAATAATGATAAATAGGAACAAATTACTAAATATATACAAATATACAGGAAGAATGATCCCACGTTCCTCCCCCCTTTCCCCAATACTCTCAGGTCACCACCGAGGCTGCAGGGCAGCCCTGGGAAAGTCCAGGCTGGAATCCTGGGGTCAGGAGCAGTCGGGAGCTGGAGGCAGGAACACAGGGATTCAGGCTGGATCAGGAGCACAGGCACCGGGACGGATGGAATCCTCTCAGGATACCAAAGGAAGCAGGGAGGGCAGGAAGGAGTAGAGAGGGCCTTTGACCCTTGTGATCCCTCAAATTTATACTGAGTGTGACGTGTATGGGATGGATTACTCTGTTTGGTCAGTTCTGGCACCTATCTTGTCCGGTCCTCCCCAGAGGAGGGTTTCAGGTGGGACCTCGTTGCTCCTTCTGGAAAGCAAAATCTTCCTGAGAGCTGAGCAGTGTCCTTGGCTCTGCACACCAGTCTCTGGCTGTAACTATAAACATCGAGTGTTATCAGTCCTAGAAGCAGACACTGACTGAGAAACTTGCTGTTAACCCCAGCAAGTGCAACTACTTACAAGAGACTTAGCTAAAAGCAAAAGTACAAACCAGAAAATCACCTTTATCCTGGCCTAAACCAGGACAGATCATCATCTGGTTTTTAAGCCCACTTGTTAGCTGGCACTCTCCTAGCATGGGCAATGGAGGTGAGGAGGAGATTTCTTTATGGTCTCAACATCCTCAGTGTGCTAACTAGGAGTAGATCATGTTGTTTTGTCCTATGATATGGTTGCATGAAACAATTTTTTTTTTTTTTTTTTTTGAGTTTCAAACTCACTTTCCTGTTGTTGATGTGTGTCTTGTTCTTGATGAAGAATTCTCAGTGAAGATTTTCCTGTAGGTTCATTGATTGGAAAGACTATTTCCAAGGCAAATTTTTCAGTGGCAAAAAAGGGTCCTCTGGCTTTCCTTTCAGTTGAGACACTGAGAATGGTCACTGTGTCTTCTTCTGGGTGTCTCTTTTCATGTGACTTGTAGGAAGACAGTGATCTGTACTTCTGCACCAAAACAGGCTCAAATTGGCTAAAGAACTCAAGAATTATTAGCTGGGGAGAATATAACCCACCCAAGACTGTTTTTCTCATTTCTTCTGTTTTTCATTTCTAGGAAGTAAGTACATTTCTGTCCTATGCTCCCTGTCAAGTTGTGTTTAAATATTAAGAGTCAGAAACAGTTAACAGAAGTTTCATGTAGTGATTTTAGGAAGGGCCTGTCAAGAAACTAACCTGTCAAGAAACTAACTATCAAAGTGCTGAAATGCAGTAGAGGATGAATTGAAGCAGGAGCTTGGTTCACATGACATCAGTTGGGGGAAGAAGTGATTAGATGCCGGCCTGTGGTTCCTGTGAAGGGCTGTCAGCTGCCAGGTTAATTTCTGAAAGCTTGCATCCTCCTTTTTGTCCTTATTTTCTTTGTCTGACAAAGAAATGCCAATGTATTCCTCAGTGGGTGTATTCATCAGCTTCTCAGAATGACTGAGATCCTTGAGTTCCAGAGGGCACTGCATATGTGCAAGTTTTGATTATGAGACTCAGTACTGTGGCTTTTGTCTTGGCTTCAGTGACAAAGGGGGCTGTGGGCTTACTGTAGTGAAAGTACCAATAAAAAGGTTAGAAAACATTTAATAAAATACTGGATTTCTCCTGCCTTCACCCATCAACTTAACTCTTTCCTCTGGTGGGTCTGTTTGCTGTATCAAATGATATTGTGATTGTACAGTCTGCAACAGCTTTTAACGTGGTAATGAATTAATTTCAATTAATTCACCTGTCCCATTTCATACAAAAGGTGACTTTTTCCTGATGGATGCTTACACTGGCCTACCAGATCTGGGAAATGCAGAAGAGACTGTGCTGCCAGTAGCATATTAGGGAGAAAAACCTCCATAGCAGCAGTGCTGCTGACTCATGCTTTACAAACCTGGAACAATCCCTGAAAGTCTGGAGGTGCAGATTAACTTCCTCTCCATGTCCTGGGCAGGGGACAATTCATTGTATTATTTGCCACCAAGTGAAGCCTCTAGATAGTTAGGAACTGCTGCATTTTCACTGATGTTTTATGGAGTGAGTTAGCATGGGGCTCATGAGAAATCACGGGCAATTTATTTTAATGCAAGGGGTTGTCAGTCAGTGCTAAATCACAGAAGCTGTTTACATGTGTTTTCTGAGTCATCCTGGTTCTTGTGATAGGGTAATTTTTTTTCAGTGTATGTGGTTAGTAAATTCTGTTAATCTTTTCTTTTAATTACTTTGTATTTGCTCTTAAACATGCGAATGTACACCTTCATTGCAGTGGCCTGGCTGCTGGGTTGGCATTAGGCTCCTCTGTAGTGACTTAATGCAATATAAACCCAGTCTGCAATGATTCAGAATGTCTGATATCTGTACTGATAACCTGATATTAAAGCAGGGCTGCAATCTAGGTGTAATGGCAGGCAGCAAGTCTGTGTGCCAGACCTCATCCTGGCTCAGCATCCTGGCTGGCCATGAAGGTGCTCAGCTGCTCTCAGGATTAGCTCTGCAATCTGGACAGGTCCCCATGCTGCTCCAGTGACTTCCCCATAGTCTGACTGTTGTGTTTTTTCTAAAGTTCAGGCACATGCCTCATTTAGAAAAGCACGTGCTTCATTTTTAGGTGGAAAAAAAAAGTGCAGCTGAATGTGGTGTGCCGTGAGCTCCTCACTGGTAACATGTGCTCTGCTACAGCCAGCATCCAGCTCCTACACTGTGTGCTCTGAGTCTCTAAAGGACATGATAGCAGTTGAGTAATCTGTCAGCAACATGATGATAAAACTAAAGGAACATTAGGTGCCAAGGAGTGCGTCAAGATTGCACTGATGATATTGTTTTTCATAGTCACGGGAAGATAGAAGTTAAAGCAACAAATTGGGATGCTCAGTAATGTGCTGAATGCCTTCAGAGAAGATGGAAATGTGAGATGTAAAACCATAATCCCCCTTACTCTATAGCCCTATACATACAGCAAAGGGGCCTCTCTCTCTTTCCAGACCCATTGGGATCTGCAGAGGCTGGAATTCTCAGTGCTTGGTGCTGTGGGTTTGCTGTGCTCCAGCTGCTGGTAATGTCCCCCTGAGTAGGAGCTTGCTTTCTTCTTGGATGGATATGCATTGCCTGTGAGAGTTGAACCATCTTCCTTGGAAGTTTGCTACAAAGTCCTGCTGTGATACCCTGAAGCATATTAATAACAATTAAAATAAGAATCGTTGCTATTATTTAATAGTGGGGGTGTTATGTAGCAAATGATAAGCACAGCAGTGTTTGTAAGGGCAGTTGTGAGACACAGAATTGCTTACAGCAGCAACCTTTCCTCCAAAGCATACAAAATACCCAGAGTATTTAAATGAATGTGCTTATTCCAAGGTTTGTTGTATTAAATGCTCATTAGTAAAAATGTCTTTCAGCAAACACTTGAGGAAGTAACTGTGAAAAGGTAAACTCAAGGCTGATGTGTATGCAACTACTAAAAGTAGTTTTACAATTGTATCACCAGCCAGCATGCCTAAAAGCTTTAAATACCATTGTGTGCATTTACTCACAAGGAGGAAACTTGAGCACTTTAGTGATTAATTATAGAACAGAAGGGATGGAAACTGTGCTCCATGATAAAAGTAATGCATCCCTGGGACTCTCAAACAGTATACAAGCCAAGGATAGTTCCCTGAAAGAACTCATCAAAGAATGTTTTGATAAAAATTTAAAAAACAGGGAGTTGTCTGTGGCTGTATCACAGACAAAAGAGGCAGTGTTGTTCTGAACTGTTGTCTCCACTCAGTCTGCTGTGTGCCCTGGGTGTCCTGGTTGCCTGGGGTGGGTGTAAGGGCAGGGTAGTCAGACTGTGATCTCCATACACCTTTCAGTATGATGTGGCTGTAGAGCCCTCAGTACAGTGGGACGGGGAGGTTTTTTGTGAGTGCACTGTTGTTTTGGTGGAAACCTGTTGTTTTTTGTGTTCTTGTCCTGTACCTTCCAGCCCAGAGTACTATTTACAGATCTACCTGAGATGCTGTCATTCCTCGTTCATGCATTTTTGCAGGAAATGCAATGTGTTTAATTCTATGCAGCATATTGAATGCAGAAGGTTGCATGAGGGAAACCTGGGCATTGGAAGCTCTTCTCCTGACACCAGTTTGAGACATGTAGCAACAAAACTGTCTGTTCTGTCCTTTTTTCCTTTGGGTTTCTTTATTCGGTTATTTCTAATTTTCCCTCTCCCAGTTGTAAGGTGATCTGTGGGGGGAAAACCTTTGCACCCTCTGCTGCTAATGTTGAGAAGAAGGCTTATGGAGGCTTGGGGCTATTGCCATGTCCTTTATAGGCAGCTTGACCCATTACTGTGGTTCTGTGCCACCTCACTTACCTTTTGGGTTATGATTTGAGACTGTCGTCTCTGTGCTACAAAATGCTTCTTGGTTGGGTAACCTCAAACTTATTTTTTTTGTTCTTAATCTGCTAAAGGTTCAGCAGGGCAGACATAAGGATTCAGCCATGGTGTCAGCTTTGCAAAACATTTGTGATTTTTTTTTTACCCCCTAAAATATCAACCTGTGATCAAAAATGGAGAAAAGCAGTGAGACTTGAGGAAGGGGATACAGTCCAGTAATTGCATCTGTAATCACACAGTCACCTGCACTTTGTTAGTGTTTTCCAGAGCTCTCTTTATTATTAGGAGTCATTGTAACACTGTCTTGACCTATAAATTGCCTTTCTGCAGTAACTAAATGGGCAGGAGAAGTACCAAAACTTCCTCCTAATATCAGTGAAGGAGTGATGGAGTTTGAAGTATTTTTATCAGGTCTGTTGGAATAAGTTATTTGGTACAAAAGTAGTCCTGGAAGCATTCAGCTTCTTTAACCAAGTATGAATTTGGCATATGTGTTTGTGTGTGTGTTCATATGTAATACAGAAAAGCAGACTTTAAATCCACAGTGAAAGAAAAAGGAGTGCACATTCTTTCATTCACACAGAATTTGATGCAGTTTATAAAACCCAGATTTTGGGCAGTATTTATTTTTTAGGTTTCTACCTCTGTCAAAGGGGAGACATTTGTTTCTATCTCATCATGCAGAAAGGCTGTTTAGGTGTTCTGAAATACTGTTACTGAAGCAAAACTGATAAAATAATTTTTAAAATACACTTTCTGGGCCTAATCCAACATTTATGGAATTCGACTGTTGATTTGGAAAGCTTTAGGCTAGGCTTCTAGTGCAGGGTCATCCCAGATGTGAGCATCTCCTTACTACCTGTTCTGTTACTAAATGTCAGGAGGGGCCCAGAAAGGGGCTCACAAGCATTCTGCCAAAAAAAAGTGTTGCCACCTTTGGATTCAGCTGATGTTACAGTGCTCTTACTCTGCCTGGCAGTTATGCTCCCTTTCCACTTAAAACGAGGGAAAGAAACAGTTGTATAATAAATTTGGTCATGGGAAAGAAAGTCATATGTTATCATAGAATCACAGAGTGGTTTGGGCTAGAAAGGACCTTAAAGATCATCGTATTCCAACCTCCCTGCATGGCAGGGACACCTCCTATTAGAACAGGTTGCTCCAAGCCCCATCCAACATGGTCTGGAACATTTCCAGGGATGGAGCACCCATAGCTTTTCTGGGCAACCTGTTCCAGTGTCTCACCACCCTCACAGTGAAGAAGTTTATTTCTTCCTGATGTGTAAACTAAATCTCCCCTCTTCCAGTTTAAAACCGTGTCCTCTTATCCCCTATCACTCCATGACCTCATGAGAAATCCCTCCCCATCTTTCCTCTACCTTCTTCCGGTACTGGAAAGCCTCTTTAAGGTCATGGCAGAGCTTAAAAAGGCTTTTGAGGATTCCCAGCCATGAGTGGTTGTGAGACCTGAACCCAGAATGTTTTCCTTTTCCAGCAAGGCTGCTTGCAGGGATTACCCTCACTCAGATGGCTGTACAAGAGCTGCAGCAGTGCAGGATGTTGGTCGGGTGAGCAGCAGAACTCTGTCCTTGCCAGAGCCCATCAGGGCTGCTGAAGTGCTGCCACAGCAAACCTATGGATTGAAGTAATCCTTACAGTGTTAAAAATCCCAGTCCTGCAGTGTCTGGGAGGGAAGGGCCTGTCAGACTTCACAGAAGCTTGCTGAGATGGTCCATCTCCTCAGAACCTTATGGCTCCTCTCCAGCTTTTCTGGTTCTTTTCAGCTGCTGGTTTCTCAGGCTCATCAGCACCTTTTGCTGAGCAGAATTTGGCCTTGGATCTGAGGCCTTTGGCTGCTTAGTGGAATTAAGGCTGCCACTGATGAATGTCATTCAAAATTCACTGCCCACTCTGGCCACCCTGGCCAGCACTGTTGGTTTTCTTTGCCTTATCTCCTCTATCTGTCCCTTATTCAGTCTGTACAGAACATCTGCCTGGACACCACCTACACCTCTGGAATGAAACAGGCATCACTTTGCAGCCCTCTGCCATCCAGGGCAGGTTGTCTTCCCCAAGACTCAGAAACCCATGGAGAACACCCTGTTCTCTCCACGCTGCCTTTCCCATCCAGTGCTCCTGGATTCCAGTGTCCTGCTCCTGTGTTTGCATGGCACAGGGCTTTAGCTTATCACTTCTGGGCAGGGACAGCTGCTCCAGGCTTTATTTTGCTCTTGATGAAGAGAATGGGAAAATTTGTAAGTGAGAGCATGGAAGGAAAAACTGTGACCTCTGCACCTCTGCCAGATTAGAGAGCTCCATGTGATGGGAGCCCATCCTGGAACCAGCACATTCCTAGGGCTGGACTGGGTGTAGGAAGGCTACTGATCTGTTTAAATAGACTTGATGGCTATTTTGTGGCTACCATCTGTCCCCCTCTACTTTGGTTGACTTTGTTTTATTATTATCTTTAAGCGTATCTCACAAGGTCTCCAAACTGCCTATCAGGCTGCATTCATTGCTTGATAAAGGAGCTGCAGCTTTTCTTCACAGAAAATAATCTCACTACAATACTGGTAAATGAGCCTCCCCCCTGCCCTTTTTTGGCATGAGTGCCTTTCTGCTCAAGAATTGTGATTGATAGCAGGGGCCTTGCTGTAGCTTTTTATCATCCTGATTCATCATTGCACGTTAATAGGGCACTTTGTTTTAAACAGAAGCCAGTAGCCATATAAACAATAGCTGAAGCATTAAGCATTGAAAGGCAAAATGTGTTTTATGGTTTAATATATAGGGATGTAAATAGATGGCAAGGTTGGAGAAGAACAAGTGTTGGACATGGAAAATGCTTCAGGGAAGTCTGTAAAAATTTTGCTAGCTAGGAACACTGCAGGCTGGGCACAGAGTGGCTGAGAGCAGCCAGGCAGAGAGGGACCTGGGAGTCTGGATTGACAGGAAGCTGAACAGGAGCCAGCAGTGTGCCCAGGTGGCCAAGAAGGCCAATGGCATCCTGGCCTGGATCAGGAACAGCGTGGCCAGCAGGTCCAGGGAAGGGATTCTGCCCCTGTACTCAGCCCTGGTGAGGCCACAGCTCGAGTCCTGTGTCCAGTTCTGGGCCCCTCAGTTCAGGAAGGAGATTGAGGTCCTGGAGCAGGTCCAAAGGAGGGCAACCAGGCTGGTGAAGGGATCCAGCACAAGTCCTGTGAGGAGAGGCTGAGGGAGCTGGGGGTGTTCAGCCTGGAGAAGAGGAGGCTCAGGGGAGACCTCATCGCTCTCTACAACTCCCTGAAAGGAGGCTGGAGCCAGGGGGGGGTTGGGCTCTTTTCCCAGGCAACTTTCAACAAGACAAGAGGGCATGGACTTAAGTTGTGCCAGGGGAAGTTTAGGTTGGATATTAGAAAGAATTTCTTTACGGAGAGGGTGATCAGACATTGGAATGGGCTGCCCAGGGAAGTAGTGGATTCTCCATCCCTGGAGATATTTAAAAAGAGCCTGGATGTGGCACTCAGTGCCATGGGCTGGGAACCGCAGCGGTAGTGGATCAAGGGTTGGACTTGATGATCTCTGAGGTCCCTTCCAACCCAACCCATTCTATGATTCTATGACATTTAAAGCAGGCTAACAGTTATAAAAACATAATGGTAAATGTGTAACATATTGTAGATACTGCTTGTTGTGCCAGTTCACATCCAAGTCAATCTGCTTACCTGCCATCAGGAGATGGTACTGAATCATTAACTGCTGGCTGGTTCTGCTGTCTGTGTGGCAGTGTTGAGCAGACTGAAGGTCTTTACCTCTCTGGTCCAAGCCCAAAGCCAGTTAGGTGCAGAATCTGCGGAAGGTTTGCAGCACTGCACACCAGTGGGAACAGGAGCTGGGTCCCTGGTTCATGTTTTATTGAGCTGCTCTGTCCAGGTGTTTTCAACATCAGCAAGAAAGACTTTTGAAAGGCTACAAACACTGAAGTGCTCAAGTGAAGTTTTTCCCTTTGATAAAGTCAAAGTCAGGAGGTGATTCGTGCATAAATGGATTAAAAAAAATTAATTTTAAGGTCTCTGATTTCATACACTGGTTTCTTATTGCCAGTTTCCAGCCTTTGCCCTGTAGATACCTGAGCTTCTACAAGGAACCCCAATGATCACTGTATAAATCCATTCTTAATATGTCCTAAACATGTTCCTATGGAGTGCTGTGCCTGGGCTGTTGATTCAGTGATGGTGGCTATCAGGAAATCAGCAAGCTGAAGAGTGGCACCATGACATTATTTCCTTTGGTGCTTCTGGTCCCACCTACATTTGTCAGGGCTCCCTGGCAGGGAGGTGGCTGCTGGAGGGACAGCACCTATCTGCAAAGCAAGCAGCATGGGATGTCTTAAAGAAACACACTACCCAATCAAAGAGAAAGGTGGCAGAGGAGGGAGATGGTGGAGAAGATCCTATTCTGTTTTGAATTCCTGTTGAGGCTGGCTGCTAGTGTGGCTTTGGTATTGTTCTCCTGCAGTAAGTAGTACTTTGTAGAAAATTAATCTTCATCCCTCTTGCTTTAACCCCACCAAGCATCACTCACATTTAGGACAGGAGGAAGAAAGACTGTGGGACTGTTGGGGGGCTCACTTAAGCAAAACTAAGGAGCAACTGTGAAGTAGCCAGGGCATTGTAAAAGAAAATGTGAGTAATTGTAGGTGGTTAGGCACACTGAATAAAACAGTTTGAGAGCTGGGAAACTGCCATGGGGACACTGAGACACAACACGGTTGCATGTATGAAAATATATTCATGTTTACTGATAAACTTCACTGGCTGTGATTTGTAAGTTCAGAGCACTGGAACAATTGCTACCGTTGGAAGGTAAAACAAAAAAAAAATAAGTAAAGGAAATAAGCACCTTCAGGTAAAGACTTTTTTTCACCCTCCAGCATATTGTACCATATATGTAAAATGTACTTGGCAGTGGTTGTAGCCCACTGGTCATGGTATTGCTATGGGAACTTGCTGCATGCCTGTGGAAATGGGTACTTGGAGTTTGTCTGGCACTAATCAGATGTTTGACTTTTGGTTGGTCATCTAGCTTTTAGGATTTTCCAAATTTGTATTAGTGTTTCAGTCATGGGTTTTGCCTTTTTAGCCCTCACTCATGCAACTGGTGATCCTTGCAATCCCCAGTAATTTCATCCTGCCTGGTCAGGGAGAGGGGGAATGGAGGAGGATGGAGATGAAGGAGCAATCCACAAACTTTACATAGCTTATGTGATGGGGCAATAATATAAAGAGCTCTCTAGATGCTGTTACAACATTTCTTGCATGACAGCAGATTTTTCCTAGATCTTTTCCTGATTGCTCTGCAACCTGGACAAGTAATTTAATTCCTACCTTGAGTCCTGCCTACATTACATGACTTTATTACCTAGAAAAGGTGTAGAACCCCCAAAGCCTTCACATATCTGGAGGCCATGAAGTAGATAGGTAACTTTATAAGTGAATATATGTCAGCTAAAGCCTGTGTGTGCCCTATATTGGCTTGGCACTAGAGTGACTGGGTCAGTCATTTGCCAAGATTGGAGCTAAATCTTGCAGAAGGATTGCAGTCCTCCCAGGGGATTTGCAGGCTGAAGGCATTGCTGTGAGAATGTGCCACTGATGGGGTAAGTGCAAAGAGCTAAGTGCCAGGGCTTTGTTTTCTGGAGCAAGCAAAGCATCACAATCTGTAGCATGGGAGGGCACCAGCCTAGCAAGTGCTTGTATGAGCAGAAGTGGCAAATGTTTTTTATTTTGGTATTTAAAACACCAGAAGTGAACATAACAACTGCCTAAAAGTCACCATGTGTAAAACTGAGTGTTAAGGGCCAAAATTGTGTTGGAATCTGTTATATGAAACTACTGTGGGCACCTTGAGCCTTAAAACTCCTGGGAGAGCCACTTCAAGGGATAATCCTATTTGATTATTGAAGGGCCTGAGTTCAGTGGTTTCCTGGCCTAATAAAGACCCAGTCATTGATACTGAAAGTCAGAAACAGAGAAATGCTCCTGGAACCAAGGTGGTGAACCCCATACTACTTTTTTTTTGTACTCCCTCAGAGAGTTGAGAGGTAACAACTGATCTTAGCACTTCAATTCATGGCTTTACCTTCCTGCTGGTTGTCCTCTACCTTGAATCATCCAGCCTTGTGTGGCACAAGTGAACTTTGTGTTAGTATGCAGTCAGTTTTTGTGGGCTTGTCTGCATGGAACCACTGTACCATTTGAACCACACATGCATTAAAGGGCTATGCAAAATTAGTCAAGCATGCATTTTCTTTGGCTGATGGTCTAAGAAAATCTGAAGTTTCCTTAATTCTGGGACCTTACCCCTCTTCTTCTTTTCAGTCTGTCTTGCTCTTGGGTCTGTAGAGATTCTGATGTTATGTGAGACCTGTTTTTTGGTGTCATGTCACTTGGATATGATGGTCTGTGTGAACTCAGTCCTGATGTGTGAGTTCCCTTTTGGGAGGTAAGACTCTCTCCCTGGGATGGGGACTGGCAGTGATGTCCACAGGGGCAGATACTCAGCTCCTATGAACAGCCTCTGTGCATGTCTTCATCCAAGGGGGAAACAGATTTGCTTCTTCTGAGGACATACCCCCTGTTGGCACCAGGTCCCTTCTGCTGGTAGCTGTGAAAACAGCTCTTGATGGGTTCCTGAAATCATCACTTAGGTCTTGGGCACTCCTGATGTGATGTAATGGAATGATCCTTCTGATCACTCTTGCCGTAAGGTCAGGGGAACACAGGATTACCCCAGACTGGTTTGGACTGAAAGGAATCCTAAGGAACATCTAGTTCCAGCCCCTCTGGTCTGGTCTGCCAACTAGATCAGGTTGCTCCAAGCCCCATCCAACCTGGCCTGGAACACTTCCAGGGATGGAGCACCCACAGCTTCTCTGGGCAACTGTGCCAGTGTCTCATCACCCTCACAGGGAAGAATTTCTTCCTCATGTCTAATCTAAATCTACTCTCTGCCCTCTTCTAGTTTAGATGATACTAAAGCAGATTCTCACCCTCTTCCCCTTGTGCATATTGTGGGAAGTATATGATGGTATCAACAGAACTTGGTTCAAAGCCTACTGAAACCAAAATCAAAACTATTATCAGCTTCGGTGGGTTTTGTATTGGGCCCCTAAGGAGCTGCTTTTACCAGTTAAGAGAGCACACTGGGCTAAGGTATGTACTGGCATAAGACAGACTGCTCATGCTTGTGGGGGCTTTATGTGCTGAGGTCTGGAGGTCCCTCCAGATCCCTTTGGGGTCCCTCCCATTGCTAGGGGAAGGTGATGCAGCCCATCTGCAGGCAGAACTGCAGCCCTGGAGTCTGGGAGGAAAGGAATGGCAGTGGTAACTTGCACAGTGCTGAGAGTGACTTGTACAAAGTGGAGAGGAGACAGCCTGACCTACTTGATTTAGGAGAACACTTCACCTCTCCTGCAGTCAGTCTTCTTCTGAGAGAAGACAAAGTAAATGTGCATCCTTTAAAAGGTGACCTGTGAGATAAAGATGAGGAAAGTTAATTGGAATTGTCACTGTAGAGCCTTTTGCCAGAGGCTGTTGTGCTGAAAAGTGACATTCACGTTGGCAGAATGGGAGAATTTATTATTTGATATTAATGACTGGAATTCACCTTCAAGTTAGTCATTCATGTTGAGCTGATAGAGCTTTAGCTTGCTTTGGTTCCCAAACTGCTGTTTCCTCTGAAGTGCTCATGGCTGCTACACATAGACTTATAATACAACCCTTACATCTAAAAAATGTTTTGCTGGTGGTGTCTGTTTCTTGGTTGATCGTATTTAGCAGAGTAAATTGGTATAATGATATCTCATACAGTTCTGGTTAAGACATAGGGTGTAAATGTGGAGACGTTTAGGTATACACTATGCTTATACAAATGAAGATTTTTTTTTTAATTCACATATTTACATAATAATGTCTAGGCAGTAATTGTGATGGACTTAGCTGAATGTTCAAAGGTAAGAATTGATGGGGGAAATATAAAAAAGGCCTATTAAAATAAATTTTATTTCTACTAAAGGGTTTAATAACAAGACATGCGGCTGTGTGGGCTCAAACTTAAAAATCAACCTTACACTTGAAATGCTTTCATTGCCATATTCAAACAGATTTGTGCTGTTTTATTGACTGGTTGCAAACAGTGCATTAAAGCATATGCCATGAAAATTAGGGCACTGTTTCCAGCAGTGTAGTTCCATTCTGCATATTATTTACTCTTTCTGTCTATGGAAATTGTCAGTTGTTGATTAACATATTTAGTACAAGTGCATGCATACATACAGGAAATTGTTCTGTAGTATTTTCTTGCTGGAATTATTACTTTCATGCCAAGTGTGTGCTCAGTCTTTATTTCAGCATTTTTTCATTTCTGTTCCTTTGAAGCTTGTGCTGGTTGGTTAAACCCTTTTCACCTGTCCAAGCTGTTACTTGGGAAGCTGTGGCTAAGGCATGCTGTCTCCAGTATCCATCTGAATTGAAAATACCATGGCTAACTTTACAGAATAAGGTAGTGAGAAACTAGACTATGGCAAAATTAAACTTTTATCCAATGTGTAAGGCATTGCTTTCACTTAGCTGTGCAGTGGTCAAGCAGAGGTTGCGTGACAGGAGGAGAATGCAGCCTAATTAATGCAAATTGATTATTTTTTTTTGTGACACCCAGCATGTGTACTGGGTTACAGGAGGTTAATATTGTCTTCTGTTTCCCAGACTTTATGGCCCCACTGTCACAAATAATATGGACACAACAAGTATGTTGTGTCCATATTTACTTCTGGCAGAGACTTTTATTGGGACACTATATGTCTCTGGAACTCAGACACAAATTTTTGGTCATGTATTTTGGTGGCAACTTCTCTCTTTATGCCTTTTTTTTTTATTTGAGTGAAGGGCACTGGACTTAGCTGTTGTTGATAGGAGGCCTTTGAACTTTTCTGTCTCAGCCTCAGTTCTTGTCTTCTATTATCCCCATCATTAAACTGGGATGTGGCACAGCCTGCAGCACTCACCTCAGCTCTTTGGCCACAGGAGCAAAGACTGATTTCCTTCAAGTAATTTCAGGCTAATGCCCCCAACTCTGGGGTCATATAGCAAGGACATAAAAGGCCATGACAGTCAATAAGGAGAGCAAAATACTGCTTCACAAAGATATGCTCAGACAAGAGGCAATTTATTTTGAAGACAGTTTCAGTTGGTTTGGAGTAATTTGAGGTGAGCTGCTTTACATGGCAGCACATATGTTTTCTGGGAAATGAGCCAGAATAGGTCACCAGAAGAGCAAGGTCACCAGAATATTGGTGCTACACACATGGATGCAAGGGACTTGAAGGAGTGAAACCTTACTAAGGGCTGACACTATCTGAATAACCTCAAGGGGTCTCAGTTCAGATTTTTCCAGTGGTGCTGAGAGTTCTTCTGCCATGACCAGATATTGTAGTGGTGGTCAAACTTTGAGGTCTACCTGAACTAGCTTCTGCTGTACACCCTCAGCTGGTACAATGTAGGACTGTGCCATTTTGGTCACTGTGGCTTCCCTTCCTTCCTTTCCTTCCTTTCCTTCCTTTCCTTCCTTTCCTTCCTTTCCTTCCCTTCCTTCCTTTCCTTCCTTTCCTTCCTTTCCTTCCTTTCCTTCCTTTCCTTCCTTTCCTTCCTTTCCTTCCTTTCCTTCCTTTCCTTCCTTTCCTTCCTTTCCTTCCCTTCCTTCCTTTCCTTCCTTTCCTTCCTTTCCTTCCTTTCCTTCCTTTCCTTCCGTTCCTTCCTTTCCTTCCTTTCCTTCCTTTCCTTCCTTTCCTTCCTTTCCTTCCTTTCCTTCCTTTCCTTCCGTTCCTTCCGTTCCTTCCTTTCCTTCCTTTCCTTCCGCCTCCTCCAGTCTCTGTGTCACATTTTCTGATTAATATGTGTCTGGAAGGTGCCCTTCACCATGAGAAGAGTGAGACTTCCACTAGCAAGAGGAAGGAGGGGCCAGGCAAAGCTTCCTTCTACTCCATAGCTCGTTTCCATGGGTTTCCCCCATCCCTACATAACCCAGAGAAATCTCTTTTTCTTAATGCCTGAGCATTAGAAGTGGCAGAGCACTGGGATTTGTTAGTTGGCATTCATGGTACCATGTCTCCTAATCATCTCAGAGCAACAGACATGAAAGCTCCTTCCAGAGAGATGTCACAAAAGGTCACACATTTTCTTTTGAATGATGAGCAGTGCTTTTAAAGGAGCTTAAGATAAACTTCAGGCCTATGGCTTATATGACCTGCACACAGAAACTGCAGCCCTTGGCTAAGCAGCAGCAGTGATTCTGTTGTCAGAGCTTGGATTGAAAACTCAGAAAATCTTTCATACCCTTCCCTGATATGCTGTAGAGCCTGTGCATGTTTTCAGGCAAAAAGTTTTATCTTCCTTGGCCTCAATTCATAATCTTTGGGAAAGAAAAAAAAAAAAAAAAAAAAAAGAAAAAATGTGCACAGTGCAGCACAGTTCTTAAAACTATTTTCCTTGAAAATGAATCCACAGATAATTCTCAAGAAGCAGAGAGCAGGCAAGAGCACAACAGATGGGGAATAGGAGACAGGTTATTGAAGACCAAAGGCAGATAATTTCATAGAATCATAGAACTGGCTGGGTTGGAAGGGACCTCAGAGATCATCAAGTCCAACCCTTGATCCACTACCGCTGCGGTTCCCAGCCCATGGCACTGAGTGCCACATCCAGGCTCTTTTTAAATATCTCCAGGGATGGAGAATCCACTACTTCCCTGGGCAGCCCATTCCAATGTCTGATCACCCTCTCTGTGAAGAAATTCTTTCTAATATCCAACCTAAACTTCCCCTGGCACAACTTAAGTCCATGCCCTCTTGTCTTGTTGAAAGTTGCCTGGGAAAAGAGCCCAACCCCCCCCTGGCTCCAGCCTCCTTTCAGGGAGTTGTAGAGAGCGATGAGGTCTCCCCTGAGCCTCCTCTTCTCCAGGCTGAACACCCCCAGCTCCCTCAGCCTCTCCTCACAGGACTTGTGCTGGATCCCTTCCCCAGCCTGGTTGCCCTCCTTTGGACCTGCTCCAGGACCTCAATCTCCTTCCTGAACTGAGGGGCCCAGAACTGGACACAGGACTCGAGGTATTTCCTTATTGTATAACTTATACATGAATGTAGTCTACACTGATGCTGAATTGCAAGTTGTGTATTTATTACAGAGAACTTCTGCATCATAAATACAGGGGCATTGTAATAGCTGGGGTAATAATTGGCTTCCTTTTCTGTTTGCCTATATTGGGCTATAAACTCTTCAAGGACCAATGCTTTTTCTTGGTGTGCAGCTTGCCTGCTGTAAAGGGCCCCATTCTCTCAGCTGAAACCTGCATGTTTTAAGGATGTACTTAGCATGTCTGTCTAACCTAGAAATAAACAGGATCAGATCCTACAAGGTTTCTGGTACTTTCTCGGGTGATTAGAGCTGTGGGACATAGAACTCAGTGGCAGTCTGCTGAAAAAGCAAAGTCTTTAGGCTTCTGTGGTCGAAAGGAAAATTTTCTTAAGAGTTCAGGCCCTTACTCCCTGGTGCTGATCCCCTAGAAGAGAGCTACAGAAAGGCTTAGGCAGGTTTAATTCCACCCTGGGGAGCTTCTTAAGCAGCAATGCAGGGCTGAGTGTGTGAGGGAGAGGGGCTCCCCCTGAGCTCTCCAGTGGTGCACAGCTCTGGGCTCCCAACAGTGAGGACTGTGGTGGCACTGAGAGGTACCTGGCTAATCCTGTTGCTGGAACCTGGTGGTATTTTCCACCTGTACAGAAAGAGCTGTCTCTTTCAGTTCTGGAATAGTGTGCCAGGGCTTTCTGCCTCTGCTCAGCAACTATGGAGGTTTGCTGTTCCCCTTAGGAGGTTTTGATATGTTGCTTGTCTTGCTTGTCATTTTTTTAGCACAGAAGTTTGCCCTTATCAGGGTCCATTGCCCAGCAGATGATCAGTGGGGAGTAATTCCCAAACTTTGGAACCAAGGACTGCAAGTTTTGCCAAAGCCTCTTGCATCTGGTGTGGTGAGCAGAACATGATTCAAAGGGTGAAATAAAGCCTTTACTTGTGGCATCATGATATATCCCTAAGCAGTATGGTTTATCCTCTTCTTTTAAGGAGATCTAGTATCTCTTTGCATTTGTAGAAATAGCTTTTGAGATATAGGGAGGTTTTTAAAGTTGTAATACCCTCAAAAAGTAAAAAAATTATTAGTAAATGCATCTCTGTGGAAACTGAGATTCTTCTCACAGTGTTTGTTGTTGCTATACATGAGTGGTTTTAAACAAAATACATGTGCTTTTGGTTGCTCCCTAATGTCTCCAGGTCTGTGACTTCATTTTCAAATGTAGGAAATGAAAATGGATCAGAAATGCAATAAAAAAACCCAAAAAGTACCTGGTACCTGCCAGGTGGCCAGAAACTCTGGTCTCTATATAACTTCAGCTTTCTTTAGGACTTTCCATACTCTGTGTCACTCATTTGGCATGAGATCCAAATCATGCTGAAGTACCTGAAGCCCTCTGGTTTTCAGTCCCTTTCTTTAATCTTTATCATAATATTTATATAAACCAGCATAGTTTTTGATGGAACAAAGGCATCTCCAAGCTTCTATTCGGAAAGTTTCCCAAGTTTTACATGCCAGCTCTAAAGAGAGGCCAATTTGCTGGGTAAATTAGGTAATAAAATACTTGATTTTGTTCCAACAGGTGCTTGGTGTTAGCTGCTTTTCTGTGACAAATAAAATCCATCATCTTAATGTCAAACCACTATTTTTGACTTGTTCTGGCAACATAAAAGTAATTGCAATCAGTGTTGTCCTTTGTTGGCAAAAGCACAACACTGATTACCACTGCAGCCTGGTACATGTATAGTAAGTACAGCTTTCAGCCTCTAAATCATTTCCTGAAGTTGTTTAGCTTTGGAAAAAGCATTGTTACTTGAATGCCTTTTGATATAATTCAGTAGAACGAACTGCTGAGTGAGGATAATAATTTTTTTTACAGGGATTTAGTTTCGAGAGGGTAGAAATCTGTATTTGCCCTGCTTTCCTTGTTGGCTTGCCACTTGCTAAGTTTTTTCAGATGTGCCACACAATTCTGAGGGAGGAAATAAGGCATCTAATGCTTTTGACTATGGTGCACCATGGTTTCTTGTCTTCCCAGAACTGCCTGCTTGCTTAATCATAATCCTATTAAAGTATAATAAAGGAACACCCTTTTGAACTGCTCATAAATAAAGGGTCTTATCAGAGAAAGGGTGATGGAAAATTGTGAGGAGGAACTGTGAGCATTTTGGCTGGCAATATGGCTGGGATATGGCTGGCTGTTGATGTCTCATTTTCTCTGGTCACCAGCACCAGGATTTTTGAAGGAGGGAAGGGGATGTATCCTGGAGATTTCAGAGGGCACCTGAGCCATCAGAGCTTCCTTTGGTTTCTATTCCCCTCCTTTTGCTGTGCACTTGTTTCCTGTCACACTGTTAGCAGCTGTTGCTCAGGTACTGTTGGGTCATGATGGTGTCAAAGAGGATGCAAGGCAAGTCCTGCTGAATCCATGTGACAGGGATCACACCTGGAGGTGCAGGGCTTCACCCTGGAGGTGGTGAAGCCTCAGCAGACCAGTGCTCACCAGTCCATCTCTTAGATTTACTGCTGGAGCCAAGGCCTTTCACATTCACATGATCTCCATCATTTTGGAAGAGTTGCCTTTGGGTTGGCAGGTTCCTTGTGGAGGTGGTACTGGTTTCTATGAGATTTTACACCTTCCAGCCACAGGAAGTTTTCCCAGTATACAAGAACCTGGACACAGCACCTGGCTTCTAACAAAAACAGTTAAAAGTTAGTATTACTTTTTAATTGTATGAAAAAAAAGGTTTCAAGAGTTCCTGGGGAAACCACAATGTAGTTGGTTTCCCACTTCTGGCAGCTTCTGGTTGTTTTAAACTTTTTGAAGGATGTGGGGTACTTTATTATTAAAGTACACAAAATCTGACATGAGTGCTCTAAAAAGAAAACACTCCTGCTTTTACTAAATCCTTAAACTTTATTAAGGACACACAAATGTGTGTTCTTTATGGGTATGCTGGCCTTAGCTTGACCTCAGCTAGCCATCTGGATCCCCATTTCTTAATAACATGTAGGCTGCTGAATTTGGCTTTTATGAGTTATAGCTTAAGCTATTAAATACAGAACATTTGGGTTCACAAGAACTACATAGTTTTCAAATAAACAAGTGGTTGGAATATATACATTATGAGAGAGAGTCCTCACAGCAAACTCTTTTCCCAAGTGAAAGCAGGTCAGGTTTTCCTGTCTTACCTTTGGGAAGAGTAATTAAGGACTGGTTTCCAAGAGGTAGGTTTGGTGTTTATGTTGAGGCTAGGAAGTTGAGTGATACAGAGTTTTTCTAATAAAAAACTTTTTTTAAAAACAGAAAAAAAATTATAAAATAAAAATTGTTCTTGGGAAAGGAATTTAGTTTCCATAAACTTCTCATTTCTGAAAAATTCCTCCCTTTTATTCTGATTTGAAAATGCCTTTTTTAGACATCTTCAAAATGGGAGAAAAAAATCATTCAGTTTGGAGTAGTTCAGATTTCTGAAGAAAAACTCAACCACAGTTGAAACAGTTTTGGTTGGCCTAGTCTGAAAAATGCAGTGAAGTTTTTGGGGTTTTTTTTTTTTTTGGCTTTTTTTTGCTTTTGTTTCTTTGTTGTTTGTTTGTTTTCGTTTTTTGTTTGCTAGGCTTTTGTTTGGGTTTTGTTAGTTTGTTTGCTTTTTTTTTTTTTTTTAATATATCTTAAGCTTGGATTGAGAAAACATTTTAGAAACCTTGTGGGACCTGGCAAGGGGATGGATCCATGCCAGCTCTGGGTGTGGGTGATTGGTGCAGCACCAAGCCAAGCCAAGGTGAATTCCCCCAAGCCTGGGGAGTTCCCAGCTGGTTCCTTGCAGGGTAAGGAAACACTGACTCAGGTTTCAAAAGCAGCTTGGAGGCTTTGCCTGGCATCTCAGCTCAGCTGATAATCTTCACCTTTCAACAAAGCTTGGGGGGTGGGGATCTGGCTCAGACCAGGCTTCTGCTGCAAAGAGAGAGGAGAGGAGAGGAAAAAAAGTTATTGGTAAAGCAGGAAGCAGTAAGACATGGCATTGGCTTTATTTATGGGCACACATTTTATTTCCTGGGGCATTGAGCAGGAAGGAGGCTGTATCCCCCAGAGCCTCTGGAGGGTGACTGAGATGGGGAGTGGGTGTTCCTGGGCCTTGGGGAATGGTGGAGGCAAAGGTTTCTGCTGTGAGTTAGGTTCTAGACTTTATTTTAAACTAACTGTAAAATGTAGAGTGACAGACCTGCTGAGTGCAAGGGTCTGAACTCTGTCCCTAGGAACTGAGGACACGTCCATTTTGGATGAAGATGTGAAGCAGGTGTTGGCAGCCTCTCGGGGAAACATTTGCAATCTTTTTTAGAGCCTCCACCCCAGCTCAAAATTCTGTTTCATGACAGACCCCAGCCCAAATCCCATCAGTAGATTTACAGTTTTCTTCCCTGAGTACAGTGGGATGGCTGTGCCTGAATTCTGAGCAGCTGAACCCTGTGCTCTGCTGCAAACAGGCAATGGCTTTCACGGAACTGGGGGAGCGGGAAGAGAGGTTTTGCCAATATTTGGCTGATTTCTTTATTTTATGCCAAATAAGAGATTTTGGTTTTAGGGAATTCAGGGACTGAGGCTCCTAGGAAGTGGGGAACTATTGTTCCTCAGTCTGCTGGGACAATTTTCCTCCTGTTACACCTCTGAGGACCGTGCGACTGTGGCGCCTGTTTGACCCATGTCCCGTAAGCATCACTGACCTTCTGATCATCTGGCATTTCATACCAAATGCCTGATGTTAGGCAAATATAATTTTAATTTACTGCTCTTAAGAGGCTAGCAAGGAGGAGGGAAGGGACAGGTGAACAGTGCAGTGAGGGGTCAAAAAGGAGACAGGGGCAAGCGTGGATGTGAGCATGTTGGTGCCAACCCCTCTGTGTCCTGGGGCTGAATATGCAACTGATGGTGAGTCCTGTTTCACAGTGGAAACATTTCTTCCTGCCTGGTCCTGGTATCATATTCTCTCTGGCATGGAGCATTGCTCATTTACTTAAGTCATCAGCAGGTTACTAGTTCTTCCACAAAGCAGCAACCAGAAGCACATTAGGAGGAATTTTATAGGACGTGTGGTTGCTTCAGCAGCTCCCAGCCTAGAAGAGACCATCCACTTTCATGAGCATTGGTGTTGGGCAAGCAGAAAATCAAGTGGTGCCCTAGTTTATATGTGGGGATAAATATTGTCTGAGTGAGAAGGAACCAATTTTTTTCAAAGATTGCTACTTCTTATGGGGAAACTTTCTTGATCTTACTGAATTACAGGAAGTCACTCATATGCAAGTCTCTGTCTTCTTCCCACTACAGGTGGCTCCATAGGGTGTGCAGTCCCCAGTGGCTGTGTCTGGCTGTTTGTGCAGGGGTTCTGCCACCTGCAGCCTTCCTGACTGACAGGAAAAACCTGGCAATGTTCACTGTCTTGGCTTCAGATGTTCCTCACACGTGGTGTCTGCTCCATGGGGGTCTCCACCACTGGAGGGGCAGCAAGACACAGACCATGTCATGAGACTCCAGGGGACTCAGGTCCCAGCTCAGCATGTCCCAGTAACTCTCTGGCACAGCCAGAGGAGGCTGAGATTCAAGAGGAATGACAAAGCCAACCAGCCAAGGCTATTTTCCCCATCACTCTGCCTACCAGGCAACACCCTGCACAACCCACAGCAGAGTGACAGCTGCCTTGGTTAGACTGTGTCTATCCAGAGCAGGGAGATGGTGATGCTTCTGTCCTCAGGTATATATAATGCTGATGACATATATACTCTGTCATGTATACTCTGTCCCTGGGGTGGCTGGCTGGGGTGTGCAGGGAGTGGTGCTGGACTTTTCTTGGGGCTTTGGAGCTGCAGACCTTCAGGCTGGTCTGGAGGAAATGAAGGCAGGGGATGTCCAGAAAATCTCCAGCAGAGCAAGCAAAAAGCTCCCAGTTCTCAACTACCAAAAGACTTGGCTTTACTTAACTCTCCTTCACCCTGTGACAGGTGACTTCTGCATTCCAGACTGCTAATGAAGATAAGCAGTTAAGATAAAACATTCTGGGAGCTTTTGCTCAGCATTTGCATGGTGGATGGGAAGTGTTTGTGTTTACTGGGATGAGGATGAAATGGGTCTGTCAGTACAATCCTGAGTGAAGCTGTGTGGTTGATTCCAAAATCATGTTCCAGTGGGATGTGGTTAGTACTGCCACACCTCTGTTTGGCTGGGGTGCTTGAAACTGGGCAGAAAGCAGAAGCAGAAATTCAAAGTATGGTGCTAAAATTTTGGGGGGGGGGGAAGAAAAAGAAGAAGAAAAAAAAAAAAAAAAAAAAAAAGGCTGGGAATGCCTGCTAACCTGTACTGCATCCCCTGTCATGTTTGCTTCCAGATGGAGGGCTTCAGGCAGTGTTTCTATGCCATTTATATTTATTGTGGGCATCTCTGGTGGTACATATGCCACAATGTTGGAGCTGTGCCCTCAAGACTGTGTCATAGCTAGTGTCTTCTGTGTCCCTTCTAAATTTCACCTGATGCTCTGGGCCTTATTATCTCAGCTGTATCTACCTCTATGTAAAGCTGCAGCTTAAACTCAGTTACCATGGGTACCACATAATTTGCACAGCCTGCTCTCCACTCCTCAGAGTTAACTTTGGAGCATTTAGAGATATCATACAGCCAGTGATTACAGAAACCTGTAGCTAGTCACAGGCTAGCGTGGCTTCCCCACATAGCCCCAGAGCAGCCCTGAATACTGAACTATTGCTGCTCTTCTGGCAAGCTCTAGACTCCTGTAGCATGGTGTAGCTATGGTGTAGCTTGGTTACTACAGGAGTATGGAGTTATTCACCATGCTACATCAGGGGCAATGCTAGGAGCATATGTTCAACCTTAGTATTAGAAGCTGGAGCTGAGAGACTTTGGTTTCTTCCCTGTCATGGGCAGGAACTCACTTTGTTACCCACAGGAAATCTCTCAATCTAAAAGCCTGTAAAATGGGATTTCATAACTTCTTCTTCAGAAACATCTTCTCAAGTTCAGTTGACAGCCTTACAGTGTATAGTATTACTGAGAGGAAAAGTAGACCCAGCCCAAGCCGAAAAAAAGTGGACATATTTTTATAGTGTCTTACTGTGCATTTCCATCACACCTCTGAAATACTGTTGACTCTGGAGTACAGGATGTCCTGAGGAAATTTTCTCCTGCCTACTATATAATAGGGAAATCTACAGGATGAGCAAAACTGGTGTGTTAGAAAAGGATCCTCGGGCAAGAAGCTGGGTGTAGCAGCTCTTGCTTTCTGTCCCACTCTCTTTTGTTCTCCTTCATTTCTCAGCTGCAGAAAGCAGCTTTTCCTGCTCCCTAGGACCCTCAGTAATGGTGCAAGGCTCCTGTGCTGTCCTTTGGAAGGCAGTTGCTGCACATCCCTTGTCTGCTCATCCCACACATGTGCTCTGGCTGCTGTACAGTCCTGGATAGGGTAGGGAAAGGGAACCCACCTCTAACTTTGGACAAGAGAACCTGTAACCCAAAGCAGTGTAGAGCTTAGCATGGAGCAATGTGCTGCTGCTCATCCACATGTGCAGGGCCCTGCCTGCTCTGGGCAGTGTGGCCTCAGCTTCCCTCCATCCATGCTTAGCAAAGCTGGAAGTGGCTTTGCCCAGCCCTCAGGCCCATTGCAACACATTGTCCTCCCACTTTGTCCCAGCTCCTCAAGCCCCCTCCTCCCTTCCTCTTTCCCATCCCCTTTTCCTCCCCCTAGATTCCTGTGATGTCTGAGGGGCAGACTCCCAACTGCTGGTTTGCTACAGCTTGGCTGTCAAGGCCTTTGTAAGGAGATGAAAGGCAGTGGCTGATTTTCTCTGTCGATGGTGTCTGCCACTCACAACTGAGACAGAAAGCCCTCTGCAATCTTGCCACATTAGGGTTTTATTCACTGCAAGAGCTCTGCTTGGGAACACTCATTTCGGCACAGACATTTGGGTTTGCATCACAGAGCTTACTGAAGGCTATGGCTTGTTTTAGAAAACGCTGAAAAACAGATTAAACACAGGGTTTAATAAGATGCATGTGAGGAAGAAATCGCAGTCACTTCTGCTATCTTTTCAGCAGTGTTCAGTAAGGTCTTGGCATCGAGAGAGAGCAGGAATGTAAAGTAATGTCCCCAAAGGAAAAGTCTTCAGCTCTGTGTGTGTGGTGCTAGACCTAAGTGTGGGAAAATGGCTTCTGGTGTGTGGTACTGAGGTGAGGACAGCATGCTCCTCATCAGTGAAAGATTTCTCAGTCCTACATCATAAATAAGTGCTTTCTCTTGGCTACCTACATGCAGGGTTGCAGGTTTCTCTTTCACTAAATTACTGTAGCAGATGATCCTCGTCTGGAAAGGATTCTCTAGTGAGCTTTTTCTCTCCTGCATGTGAAGACTGAGCTTGTGTCCATACAGTGGTTTAATGGGTGTCTGAAATAGCTCAGGCTTCCTAAAGCAAAGGGCAGAAGAGGTGTTACATTGCTACCCCAGTATCTCTGTCAGCAGTGAGAGTTTTACAGTCTCCTGGAAGCCAGGTTCTTCCACCGAGGAGGCCAACCATAGCCCAAAGGGGTGACCTGAGCTCTTTCTGCTTTGCTGACTAACTGAGGAAAAAAGAATAGGCCAGAAATTAATTTTGCAAGTCTTTTAAGCTATCACAGTAATTTATACAAACTCACTATACAATAAATTATAGATATACAGTAGCAGGTGGCACATCTTTCAAGCTATATGCATTAAAATTCATCTTGACAAGGCCGGGAAAACAGCCCCCAGACCTATCTTCACTGAGCAACTACAAAGGAAGTAAGTTGTGGTTAAGAGAAATGGAGTGTTAATGACAGGTCTGTGCCAGTAAAGGTAGCAAAATGCCTCAGCAGTAATTGTCACCAGAACAATTTCTTTCCTTGCTAGTTATAAATCAGATAGACTATTAGAGGCACCATTTGTAAAACCCAGACACTGTGTATTTTCATCAAATGTAGCAATTGTCTCTGTCTCTGAGGATACTGAAAGATAAAACCCCTTGGGGTCCTAGCTGGGCTGCTGCATGCAAGCTGTGAAAATACTGGTGTACTCATTTTATCCTTTGCTTTCCTTGTCCATCTCTGTTTCCTTTCTTGAATCCTTCCCTACTGTCAGCCACTATATTACTTCTGTTCCAAGAGGATGAGGAAACTGTTTCTTCCCAAGCCAACTGTGCTGACACTGCTAACCTTGATTTCCATAAATGATTTCCATAAATGATTGAACAGTGTTTCTTGTCTGCAGCTTCTTTCAGGCTCCAGTTACCCAAGATCTTTGGATGCTGAGTGAGCTTTTCATCTTCCCTATCTCCTCCTCCCAGTCATAACCAAGTCTGGCTCTGTCTTCTCTTCCTTCATAGCTCTGAGCTGCTCAGGCTTGGCAGCAGCAGCTCCAAGATGCTTTTCCTCATGAACAGGCTTTTCTCAAGTTGTAGGTGGTTTAAAATTTCTTTTAACCTACTGAAAAATTTGATGTGGATATTACAGCGAGAAGATTTCAGTTGTCACTGGACAAGCAGTGCTACTGAAGAGGTAACAACTATTCAGAGTAATTCAATCATTTGAAACATAGAAGCAGTTTAATTGCTTTTAGACTAAATAAATTTGTGATGGCAAGATCACCATTGCTTGGTTTTGCAGCAATGTAACATTTTCTAGATCAGCTGGCTCCAAAGGGAGCTGCTAAGCCAGCTTTTGGATGTAGACAAGTTCTGTGAGTGAGAGGAGTACTGTTGTGTATTGCTTAAAGCCCATTCAAACTCACAGTGGAAATTCAATATGGATTTTTCTCAGTCAGGGTGATACTAAATTCTTTGTTTCTCAAGTTGAAGTTCCATCCTGCTGCAGCCCTTTTTGAATTTCTGGGCCATGTCTGCAAGCAGGGTAAGCTGCTGACTTCTGCTAGTGGTCAGCAATTCACACCAGCATAACTTAGTTTCTGGATTGCCTCATTTAGCTGTCCTGATTTAAAGCTATTCACTGTCCACATCAACACCATCTGAAATTCAGATATATTTGACCTTCACTCTCTAGCACTTTGGAAGCTGAATACTAAATGTGTAGTGAATTCTGCCCTCCAGGTATCAGACATAAGACTTTTTTTTTTTTTTTTTTTTTTTTTTTTTTTTCATCCCTTTGAAAAATGTTTGTTATCTTATTTTAAGCCTCTGCTGCCAAGGGGAAAGCATGAGGGGGATGGGAAATCGGAGTGTGGAGAAGAGTGTACTTTAAAAGGAAAAAGCTACTCAGAAAGCTTTGGTGCTAATGGATTGGATCCATTTACAGCCTTAGAGTACAGACTAACGTGTATAATGCATTGTTGGGCAAAACCCTAAATGCTTAGAAGTAATCTGTGGCAGTTTAGGTTTTTATCATTGCCTGTTTGCAGCTCTGGGGGAATATGTAGCTAAAGACAAGCTCTTAGACTGAAGAATTTATGGTCTTAAATCTAGAATCCTGCAGGTAACTCACTGAAGCTAATAGGTTTCTGCAAGGCAGAGCAAGGTCCTTGGGAGGACAGGCTGACCCCTCAGGATAACAGCACAGCTCTTTTCTGAGGGGAAGAAATGGAACAGTTTATGCACCTAGTCCTTATCATTTTCATGACAAATAGCCAAATAAGTGCATCGTTTGATACAGTCTTTGAAAAAGTCCCCAAGACAAAAGAAAGAGAAGCAGCTCCTGTAAAAGACTCATAGCTTTTTCCGGTGGAATAAAATCTATCAAGCTTTTTTTTTTTTTTTTTTTTTTTTTTTGAGGTTTAATAGGAGGAGCAGGGATAGGTGCACATTAGTGAAGATAGTCCTCTGTTGTGCATGTGTATGTATATGCACATTGGGGTTTTTTCCAGTGGTTATTGTAGGTAGATATCAAAGTGTTTTAAAAAAAGAAGGAAATGCCATCCCTAAGATATAAAACGGGAAGTAGGATGCAGTCATTGACATGCTCAACCCACAGTCAAATGGCAGAATCAGAATAAACAGGTATCCTTGTCCATTTTGTTCTGGGTCACTGTGCATCCAGCACAGAACTGTTTAGCCTGGGTTAGTCTGCATCAACAGAAAAACTGTATGATGGACTTCAGTGAAAATAAATGTATGCTGAATGAACGTCCCAGTCTGCATTTGTGAACAGGACTTCAGCAGGATTTATTTGTTGTGATAAACTTGCATGATCTGATGGAGATTTTCTTATCCTAGATTGAAGGGTGTCCTAATTGCAGCCTCCCATTAGGAGGGAAAACCAGCTCATCTGTTTTGGGCCTTGGAACAGGGGATGCTCAGAGCAGCCAAGGCACCGTTCTGTGCAGCCCCGGTGCCAAAGCACCAACAAGCCAGCACGTCCCTTCATCAAAGCACAAAGCTTTTCTAAAGGCACTTTTGTGCTAATTTGAATTAATCCCTTATTGGGACATGTTCTTCAGGGACTTCTGTCTGATGCAAGAGGGCTAGGGAGGAAAACAAGGAGAAAAAGGCCCTTCTTAACAAATTCTGTGCTCAGATAATTAGAAGATGCTCATAGGAACTGGAAGACCCCCATGTGGTGATCCCAGGTACAGACCAGGCAGTAGAAAATTAACTTCTTTCTGTCTACATATATGCCCAAAATGTGGAGCTGTGGACTCCTCACTGTGAGTGGGTCTCTCTCCTGTTTTCTAGGGGAAGAACCTTTGAAACATGTCATTTTCTTCCTGGTCAGCGAGAGGTGGAAATGCAGATTACAGCCTGTCCCCAGCAAATTCATGGGCTAGCAAAACTCCTTCCCACTTCTGGCACCTTGTATTTTGCTTGTCTGGTATTTTTGGTATTCTGCTGCTGGCTAGAAACCACATTTTCTGTGGCAGACCTTAGGGACCAATCAGGGAGGTGATGGAAGTTCTGGTGCAGACTGTTGGAGTGCTGATAAAGACAACATGAAAATACCAAGCTGTTGTATTTTCTATTTCATATATTACCAATTTCATCTGGTCACCTGGGATTCATTATAGGTGTGTCCCTCCTACTGCTAATGTCCTTGTTGAATGCCTCTTTCTTCTGCATTTGCCTCTCCTCCCAAGTGACATGCACCCACCTCCTCTGGTTCTGATTACATGGCATTATTTTCCACTGGTGACACATCAGAGGGCTGTTGGGATGTTGAGAACATCGATCTTTCTGCTGAGCCAGAGCACATTTAATTAGCTGATTTTAACATTCCTCTTCATCCTGTGAGTGGGTAGAGGTGATGCTGGCTGGAGCCTCATTTCCACACAGCTCATTTAGTGTAACTATTGCACGTAAGTGCATGGTACATGCTGCTGACAGCCTCTGTAAGGTGAAGTGAGGCTTGCTTCCAGTTATTTGCTGTCAGAAGTGTCTGAAAACCTCCCCCTTCGTGGCAGCAAAATCATTCAGTTCTTGCTGAGAGTTAACTGGGCAAACTGGTGAAAAGCTGTAGTTAGCACCACCCCATTCCAGTGACATGGTGCAGGCAAGGAGAGTAACTCAGGGTTGAAGAATAAGAAATAGGATAACCCTGAACTGTTCTCCAGCTTAAGCTTAGTCCTTCGTGTATACTCACAATCATTCTCTCTAATTGCACACTTGCATCCTACTTTTTGTCATTACCTTAATGCTATCCTTCTTTTTAACGAAGTTTTAGTCATGGATTTCTCACTAATCTAGTTCCTGGAAATGCCTTGCCCATTCTTGCTAAAGCTTTAAAACAAAGAACTCCCAAACCAGAGGCTTAGGTTGAGTCAGGTATTGTATACGGGGAGTTAACCTGTGAACAATTAAAATTGCAAGGTCACAAGCATCTGAGAGGCGAGGAACTATCAGCCTAAATGCAGGTGATAGTACTGGCTGTCCCTGTAAGACTTAGGGAATGTTCAAAGACACACATGGCATGGAGGCTCCTTTTTCCCAGACTGCAGCAGCTTCAGTGTTTGCCTGCTCCTTCCACCTCTGGTGTTGTCTCTGGTCTGCTTGTAATAAAGAGAGAGAGGGTGTGTAGCAGGACATGCAGGAGAGGTTCTTTCAGGAGGCTGTTAGCATTTAGCATCCAAGTGTTTCTAACTAAGTAAAGAGGGTCACAAAAGGGGGAATGACATCTGTGGTAACCTTTGCTATTTATCCCAGATACACCGGAGAAAACTTAACAGACTCTGCTATACAAATGAGGCAAGAAAAATGGTTTTAATAAGACATTGGGGTGGTTCCCTGCATTGGTATCTTCTGCTGCTCTAAAAATGTCATACTGGGAAGTCAGTGGGGGCTCTTCCTCTTCCTCCATTACTTTCTGGGTATATTTCTGAACATTCTTCTTGTTTCTGGCTGAAATCCTCCTGCAGCAGAGATAGTGTGTGTATCAGCCCTGTCAGATCTCCCAGTGGAGGAATTCTGTCTGGGAGTGTGCTGGGCTTCTTTTGTCTCTTCTGATGGGTGGCATTTTGGAGCCATTGCAAGCTTTCCTTAGGGCAGTCCTAGGGTCTGAGAAGGTCCTTGATGGTTCCAAAGCAGGGTGGAGCACCTCAGTGAATCTGAATCAGTGTGTCTTAAGTGAGAAATAAACCTGAGAGAAAAAGGCTTGGACATAAGTGTATGCACATGCAGCATCATGTAGTCCTTATAGTACTGAGTTTTTGCTAAATTCACTGAACAGAGACTAAACAGAGTGTGTATTTCTATTTCTTTATAGGAACAGAGAGTTTGCCTTGTTTAACAACAGACGCAGCATCTTGTCATCCACTTAAACAGGTATGATCTTTTTACTTGTTAGCATAGTTTCACAAGGAGGCTCTTTCAACAGACAAAGGAGACTTGAGAAAAAAGCAAAAATAAAACTCCTCTAGCTCCCAGGACACTTTGTTTTTCTGGGATTAGTTCCTGCTTTTGTGATCCTCCTTTTTTATTTTAAAAGCCTCCTGTGTCTGATGGGAGCGACTGCACCGCTGCCAAAGCAGCTGCCTTCTTGTTTTTGGCTTAGCAAGAACCTGCTCACAGCTCTGGGTGGAATGGGCCTAAGATGGTATTGAAACAAAGGCAGAGCATCCGAGGGAGGTGAGGATGTTGGAGCACACTGCTCAGGTTTGTTGTGTCCTGCTGCTGCAGAATCAAACCACAGAGGAGATGAGAAGGGCTTGGCAGAGTAAAGGCAAGCATAATACTGCTCATCTCCAGAGTCAGAAGTGCTTGGGTTAGATCAAGGAATTTTTCTCCTCTTTGGGAAAGAGAAAACTTTCAAGAGATGCTCCCCCTCAAAAGTCTGAAAGCAAGTGTTAGAGAGCACCTGTGCTGTCTCTTTTATGTGGATGAGCAGATAGTTGTTTTGCCAATATTTCTCTGTACACAGGTATCCATTCCAGTTTAATTTACCACTGAACGTAGTTTCTGTTCTCCCATGCATGAGCTTGAAGTGATAAAGACATAAATGGGATTGGATTTCTCTTGAAAGACTACAGATGAAGCATTAAGACAAAATGCAAGAGCAAGGCAGAGTAAGGTAGCAAAGTATCCAAGTTTCTGCTGTTGTAACTTCACTTGGGCAGGGCACGGTGAAATACTGACATTCTTTAGGGTGGAGTGTTGGGTTGGCTCTGTTCTGACAGCTCAAGATAAACAAGAGGATTTCAGTGAGCTTGGGAAGTGCCTGTAGAAGTTTATGGAGGGTGAGATGTAAGGCATACTGGGATCCTCTTCCCAGGATCACCTCTGGGCTCAGCGAGCTAGAGAAAGTTCAAACTCGGGATGCTTTGAGGAGTAGCACAAACACATGAAAGTTCTATTCAGCTGGTAAAAGTTGCCTCCTCTGTGTTGTTGTGCTGAATTGTGCCATCTTAGGGCATGTTCTTTCTGTGAGGTTATACTTAAGCAGGGCAAAAAAGCAATTAACGATGAGTGCTTATTGGGGGATATTAATCAGTCAGTGGACAGTCCATTCTGGACCTTATTTTACTGAAATTTCACAAGCTGTCATTTTCTGACGTGAAAAGTGTGTCAAGGATTTGGTTTGCAGAGAACGGACTGTAGGGTTATGGGCTGTTTTAAAATCTTTTGTGTTTTTTCTGCTCTTTTGTGAGCAAAATGTATCTTCTCTATTGCACACACATACACACACACACACCCCCAAGTGGTCTGTGCCATGCTTCTGAAACTGCCAAGACACCTAATGATGAAAAAATTGAGACATCAAGGACAGCTTTAAATGTAGGCAGGTTACAGAATGAAATATCTGTAATAGCATATCATCTGGGTTCTGTATTTATGTGTACACACGCACTTGTATATGTCACTGTATTTGGTACAAGGCTGGTTTTTATTTCTTGAGCTTTTATAGGCCCAGAAGAGGTAATGGAAAGAGGGTAGATTTAGATTAGACACGAGGAGGACATCTGGGGTGCGGGATGTGGGGAGACACTGTCACAGGTTGCCCAAGGAAGTTGTGGCTACCCCATACCTGGAAGTGTTTCAGGCCAGGTTGGATGGGGCTTGGAGCAACCTGGTCTAGTGGGAGGTGTCCCTGCCCATGCAGCCCCTCTGTTTACTTCTGCATGCAGTCAAATACAGCCCAATGAGTTTGAAGGGAATGGAAATGAAGTAAAGTTTGGCCCTCTAGATTTTCAGGCTGCACAAATCATAGAATCATAGAATGGGCTGGGTTGGAAGGGACCTCAGAGATCATCAAGTCCAACCCTTGATCCACTACCGCTGCGGTTCCCAGCCCATGGCACTGAGTGCCACATCCAGTCTCTTTTTAAATATCTCCAGGGACGGAGAATCCACTACTTCCCTGGGCAGCCCATTCCAATGTCTGATCACCCTCTCCATAAAGAAATTCTTTCTAATATCCAACCTAAACTTCCCCTGGCACAACTTAAGTCCATGCCCTCTTGTCTTGTTGAAAGTTGCCTGGGAAAAGAGCCCAACCCCCCCCTGGCTCCAGCCTCCTTTCAGGGAGTTGTAGAGAGCGATGAGGTCTCCCCTGAGCCTCCTCTTCTCCAGGCTGAACACCCCCAGCTCCCTCAGCCTCTCCTCACAGGACTTGTGCTGGATCCCTTCACCAGCCTGGTTGCCCTCCTTTGGACCTGCTCCAGGACCTCAATCTCCTTCCTGAACTGAGGGGCCCAGAACTGGACACAGGACTCGAGCTGTGGCCTCACCAGGGCTGAGTACAGGGGCAGAATCCCTTCCCTGGACCTGCTGGCCACGCTGTTCCTGATCCAGGCCAGGATGCCATTGGCCTTCTTGGCCACCTGGGCACACTGCTGGCTCCTGTTCAGCTTCCTGTCAATCCAGACTCCCAGGTCCCTCTCTGCCTGGCTGCTCTCAGCAGATCCACACTCCCCCCCAGCTTAGTGTCACCTGCGAATTTGCTGATGATGGACTCAATCCCTTCATCTAAATCATCAATAAAGATATTGAACAGGACTGGGCCCAACACTGATCCCTGGGGGACACCACTGGTGACCGGCCGCCAACTGGATCAGCCCCGTTCAGCACCACTCTCTGGGCCCGGCCCTCCAGCCAGTTCCTAACCCAGCACAGGGTGCTCCTGTCCAAGCTGTGGGCTGACAGCTTTTTCAGGAGAATGCTGTGGGAGATGGTGTCAAAGGCTTTGCTGAAGTCCAGGCAGACCACATCCACAGCCTTCCCCTCATCCACTGAGGTCAGGCTGACAGGCCTGTAGTTTCCCAGGTCTTCCTTCTGGCCCTTTTTGTGGATTGGCGTGACATTCCCCAACTTCCAATCATCTGGGATGTCCCCAGTGAGCCAGGACTATTGGTAGATGATAGAGAGAGGCTTGGCGAGCTCTCCTGCCAGCTCCCTCATCACCCTGGGGTGGATCCCATCCGGTCCCATAGACCTGTGGGGATCCAAGCAGCTCAGTAGGTCACTGACTGTTTCCATCTGGATTACAGGGGGGCTGTTCAGATTCTTGTCCCTTTCTACAAGCTCCAGAAGCCAGCTGTCCTCAGGACAACCTGTCTTACTGTTGAAAACTGAGGCAAAGACGGTGTTAAATACCTCGGCCTTTTCTTCATCTTTGATAACTGTATTCCTGCCCATGTCCAGTAAAGAATGGAGGTTTAAGCACAAGTACTGGGTGGTTCACTTTTCTTCCATGAGCTTTCTCTCTTATGGCAGCCTTGCCATGGCTGTGGGAGTCAGAGGAAGGCTGTTTGTGCCATCCCCTCCTGCCCTGGACATGCCTCTGGCTCACCTGATGCGGGGTTGTCTTCTCTTGTTGCACTCAGTTTCAGTGCTTCTCTGTCTCCTGCTGTCTGGGAAGGAGCATTCAGATGGTGAAATGCTGCAAGGCAGGAGCTGCAGCATCCCCAGCAGCCAGTGACACCCAGCTCCCTGGGGACAGGGACAGCCCGGCAGCCTGCCCAGCCTGCCTGGCTCCCAGGCAGCTTCTGCCAGGCTGAGGGCAGCGGGAGGCTGGGGACGGTGATCTTACACACTGCAGGAATTTTCCCATGGCCCTGGAATACCCTTGCAGCAGCTTGTGAGTACTAAATGAAGGATTAAATTAGCCTGTAAGGCTTAAAGTAACGGGCAGTTTTATTGCATCCACCATTTGTCCGTCGATGATAAAATACATTCTCACGTCTACCACGCAAAGCTTAAATTGTTTCTTCAGGTCCCATCTTTAACTGACAGACTAAATTATTGCTTTGGAAATTAAGAATATATCCATGGGGTGGCTCGTGGCCTCCAGGTGCTGCTGGGATTCCACAGCTTGAGAAGTGGTTTGTAATTAAGAGTGGGAAACAGTAGTACGTAAGAACTAGTATTTTTTATAGGGGGTCACTCTATAGGAAAAAATGGGAAAGGAATGTCTCATGATCATTGCTGTCTGTCTCCTGGAGTGAATCCTTTGTAGTGAATAAATAATGGTGCAAACAGTGCAAATGAGCAGAGGAAATAACATGCTGCAGGTGGGTGGCAGGGAAGGTGTGAGAAAAGAGGGCTCAGGAAAAGGAGACTGTAGTGTTGCCTCCTGTGTAAGAACATCCCCAAAGCTGAGCTGTTGGGTGGGGAGGAAGAGGAAGGTAGACCAGAGGGCATGCACCTCCTGTCCCTCTGAGCTGGGGTGCTGAGGGCTTGTCTTTGGAAGCATGGTGGCACTCTCTGGTAGTGTGGCTTTTCTTCTGATGCTTCTGGGGCTCCTGGAGGACCTCTTCACACTGGACCTCGTGATTCCCTGCGCTCTGTGAACAAACTCAGTATCTCCTCCTGGCATGAGCTGTGAGGCTCTGCTGCCACTGTCTGTGAGAAGGTTTAGGAAGGTGACCTGGCACAGGAAGGGGCCAAGATATTCTGCTCACCTGAATGCTGCCCAGGCCTGGTGTGGGGCTATTCCTGTGGAGGAAAGGGATTCCACACCCACCAAAAGCTCTGTTGCACAGATAGATGGATAATAATTTTGAGTAGTGTGTTAAGCATAGCGTAAGCATACCTTGTACCTCTTTTTGTGCTGTGAATCTCCTGATACTCAGGAGGAGGAGCATGTAGACAGAGAAGATTCTTATCATCAGCCATCCTGAGCAGAGCCTTGATGACAGCATGTGGCCAAGGTGCACCTAGGGTATGTTCAGGGAGCACATTTGTGTATTGGTACTTTGTTCAAGTAGCATGGAACCTCTTCAGGTGGATTTTGTAGAGACCTAAGTGCATTTGAAATGACTGCTCTTTAAATTTCATGATTAGGAACTTCCCTCACCTCTGTATGAAAGCTGATGTTGTACCAAAAGATGCTAGGGAGCAATAATTAGAACAGTTCTGAGGAAAAGAGATGCAAAATGATACTTGATGGAAGAATTTCTTGTAGTAGCTACAGATGAAACATCATCTAGAGAGTCAAAAACTCTCAAGGTGATGTTCTCCTTACTTTGTGCTCTTTTCTCAATGAGGTTTGTAGCACCAGGGAAAGGTTATAAGTGGTCAGAGAACAAGCTAAATCTTGGTGCTGTTGCTGGCATTGTCCTCTCTTACCCCTGCAGCTGGCTTGAGTGTCTCTTGTGTGGCCCTGGGAGGGTTGTGAGGAGGCATCTCCAGTTGGGTGGTTTTGATGCAGGGCTGAAGGAGGCTCTTGATGTGTCTGCTGTCACAGCTGATGTGACATCCAAACCTCCATCATCAACCTCCCTCTTAAATGTAGTCTCCTGCCAGCTGGTAGGCTCTTCTGCAATCTCTCTTTGGAAGAAACCTCTCCCTAGTTTCCAGCTAGAAGTTATCAGCAGCCACAGGGTACTTATACAAAAGTAGCCTTTGTTTTTTCCTCATTTTTGTTTATCCCTTATCATCAATCAACCTCTTCCTTCCTTTGAAAGGAGGGCTGTTGTCAATTTTGTAATCAACCTGTCTCTTTCCTCCTTTCTTCTGTTTATCTTAATAGCCATTATCTTCACTTTCCTTTGTGTGAAACACCTGTTTTGAACTGAAGCTGTCAAGGCACAACAGTGTGTTACTTGTATTTATCTACTGTCAAAGGTAACATCTGCTGCATTTTGAAAGGATTCAGGCGTGGTAGTTAAGCAATGGAAATGAGGGAGAATGGCCCCTGTCACAAGTAAATGATGATGGTGGTGGTGGTGTTAGTAATAATCTTTCTTAGCAGGCTGAGTCACTAGTAGATGCTTAAAACTTGTTTACCATCAAGAAGCAAGATTGTTCAGGCAGGAATTGACAGGCAGAGGTTGAACAACTTGCTGACTCTTTTTAGTGAGCATCTTCCCAACTCCTTGGATCCAAGAGGTGGGCCAGAGAGATCAAGAGGGTAGCAGAGGAGAGAAATGTCCTGAGACAACCCCACTATGCAGCTTTTCCACTCCTGTGCAGTACTTAAGTGACTTTATAGAGTGACAAATTTAAGGTGTTGGTGAGCTGATGAGCAGCCTTCTGGTTTTGTGAAGACTTACTGTGGTGAAGACTTAGTGTGGTTGAGAAGAATAACTTCCTCTCCATCTCCATCAGTAATGTCAACAGAATACTTCCTGCATCTCAAGTATCACTCCAGTGTACTAATGCTGAATTCTCACAATTGTGAGGTTTTTTTCCACATGGAGGGAAAAAAAAAAAGCCCTCAACCCCATGGAACAGGAGCTTAGCTTTCCTAAAGGCAGTTGAATTTTTGCCATGGACATCTTTTTAAAACATATCCTCTTGCAAAGGATTACCATGTTACAGCTATATGAAAAAGGAATTGCTCACAGTTCTAAAAATGATAGTTTCAGTTTAGAAAGGTATCCATCCTTGTCGTGTGGTGCATATGCCAGCCCTTCACTCACAGAAACTGGAGGGCAACTCTGTGATGGTCAAATTATGCCACCATCGTAATGTTGAGCTGGTGAGCTCCTCAAAAAGGCCATATAGCTTCATCTCCTCCAGTGGTCTGACCTACCAGATGTCCCCTGCTTACTATCACAGCAAAACCTGCTGCTGTCTAAACCCACCTTTATCCACAGCATCCTACTGCTGTGTTCTTCTGTACTTTCCCATCAGGTTTGGGCTGGTGTCAGGGCTGGGGTAGAGCACACAGGGACGTGTTCTTTCTTGTCAGCACTGGGGGCTGAAGTCAGGGCTGCCTTCAAAGCACAAGCACTCATGGAAAAAATGATCCCATAGCTGTAAATGGCTTTGTAGTGCCAGTCACCCAATGCCTAAGCACCCCCAGCTCACAAACCAAAGCCATTTATGTTCAATGCTGGGAAACCTGATGCTCTGATGAAGCCTGAGCTCCATGTATTTAAGCAGTTATGTTAGTAAACACTTTAGAAAGAGATAGTGGGAGGAATGGGAGTGCTGGGAGCATTCTGGCATGAGAGGGTTCTCAATGACATTCGGATTTGTATTGAGCAGTGAAGCTTATGAGAACAGATGTTTGAATCATAATGTTCTTCCCAGCACAGTTGATGAAAGAAAACTTTTCACAGTCGTGACAAAAAAATATTCTCGTTGTCGTCCTTAAGATGAGTAATTTTTCCCCCTCATTTTTAATCCCTCTGAGGCTTCAGACCCTTCTGAAGCAGGAAGCTGTAATTCAGTGCAGTCTCTGGACATGGGATGCTGGGCAGCTGGAGGAATTACATGGGGAGAGGGGCATCAAGGGATAAACAATTCATGTACAAGTGAGGTCTTCACCTGAAAAGGGAGATCCTGACTTTAATAGTCACAATTTGTTCTTTTCATTGTTTTCCAAATCATCCTTGAATTCTAAATCTGAAAAATATTTTGTAATAAAATTGCAATTTTGCCTGTTCTATTTTTTGTTCTGTCTGTGTGGGATACCTGGGGCAGGCAGCAATGCACTCTGATCAGTAGTCCCTGCAACATACTCTTACTCCCTGGTATCCTTATTTCAGTTATGATTTTTTTAATGGAAAAAAAATATTTTGCTTGCTTACGCAGTTACTATTGTAGCAATTTTGCTGCCACAAATGGTCAGAACACAGAAGAATTATATTTCTGTTTTACAAGTGTAATGAAAACTGAATTAGTTGCAGGCTCAGTCAAGGCTGGAGTTAATGGTGGGATGCCTGGGATCCAGCTACTGTGTGCAACAGCTTTCTCTGCAGTTCTTCTTGACACCCTGTGATTCATTGCTGTAGCTACCAAAATATTAGTAACTGGGTGTCCAAGTCTGGATGAGATCACTGTTGTGTTAGGTGCTCTGTGCTCAAACAACAGAGTTGCTCCAGACCCCAAAGAACTTCCAGTCCAATTGGGGCAGAGGTGTGGAGGTGTAAGCAGCCAGACACGTGCTGCTGAGAGCATCTTTGTCAGCCTGTTTAGGAGCTTAGAGACTCATGCTGGGAAATTGTGGATCAAAAACCATACTCACGTGTTGCAGTTCCCCTGGGACACCTCAGCATGAAAGCCCATACATTATAGAGCTAACAAGGGATTATAATCCTATATTGCTTGGGCTTTCTGGTTCAAAATCTGGTGTATTGCAGCTTGTAAAATACACCAGGCCAATCTCATTGCTAGCCTGTGTCTGCTGGTTTAGCATGTTTTCCACTGGGAATATTTTTCTCTCTAATACAGCAAAAGTACAGTTAGTAATGTAGCTCCCTATTTCTGCTTAGAGGCCAGTGTAGCAAGCAACAGAAATGGACAGAATAGTTCAGCTCCATTAAAAATTAATCTGACCATAGGCCTTAAAATAGAAATAGATGCCCCTCCCCCAGGTTCTTCATGTTTAGATAACTGGCTTCAGCTAGCAATAAACCCACCAAGTTAAGATGAGAAAATCTGGTACCACTGCTTTTCTCATACACTTGTTTCCCTATGAAAGATTAATGATCTCCACGCTGATCCTTCAGACCTACAGCACTTGGTTCTTCTCTGCATCCTTGGATCTCTTCCCCTGCATTTTTTCTGATTCTTCACCAAATTATCTCTTTTTACGCCACGGATCTTTGGGGTCTCCTGACTTAATTTGAGCTCCACTCAGCATCTTAGCAACTTTCTGCATCATCTCTGCAGTGACCTCCCACTGTACCTTAACCAGCACCTGTTTCATCCTCTACCTGTCTTTGCTTTGTCTTTAATTAGGTCAGAAAGTGCATGCTGTGTGTGAGCTTCACATCTACTGATTAGAGCACCAGGGCACTGTCAAGCAGAAGGAATGAGTTCTTGTATTTCCCTTCACAGAGGCATCACTATCTTCTCTTTCCATCTGTGGATTTCCTAAGGTGGTAGGTAGGAGCTTTGTATCTTCTGTCAAACATGATAGAAATTGGCTGGTGTGATTCACAATTATGGATGTGGATAGACACAGCAGACAGGCAGAGACAGGAAACCAGAGCACAAATATACAAAGAGAATTGGGGAGCAAGTATTTTTTGATTGCTTGTGCATTCACATATCTTCAGCTTCAGAGTCAAGCAGAGGGTTGACAATACTAGTTTAATGTCAGACATTTTTAGGACCTGTTATGTAATTGTGGAGTCAGGTTGGTATCAGGGACTTGATGAGTACCTTGTGATTTATGTTGTCATAAGTGGCTTCTGGCACTACATTGTGTCACATTCTTAATTGCTACCAAAGGCAGTTCTTGGTAAAAGTATTTTTAGAAATGAGCATCCACAGAAAGGAGAAATGGAGAAAGCTTTATATAGATCCCTGGAGAAAAGAGGAAGAAAGTGTTTTGGAGATTCTGTGAAAGAATTAAGTCCTTGATAGACAACCCAGTTGGTCAGGTCAGCAGCCCTATGGAGTTGTAATAAGAACCTGATTTTTTGGTTGTTTTTATGCTAACATCAATAGCAGGGCATCCTTAATGTAGTTTGTGGGATGCAACTTTTATCAGAGACTTCACATACCTGTTTCAAAGCATGACTGCTCTTCATAGGCTCAGCTGATCACAGAGATTTTGAAGGGATCAGGAACCCTCTTAGCAGGGCCTGGAGCTGTTAGACAGCCAAAGCTCAGGGCTGCCTCTGTTCCCAGAGCTGTCAAGCATCCTGCATCCCTCTGCTTCCATAACGTGCTTGAGAAGCAACTCAGGCTCTGGTGTCTGTGGCCAGTGTTGCAGTCCTCTCCTCTTGGGTCTCCTTTTTGGGGCTGAAAAAGTGTCGTGCTGCCTCCAGGCAGATGCTGTGTCTGGTGAATGTCCTTTCTTGAGCAAAACTTCCTGTAATCTGGATCTGAAGGCTTTGGTTGGGAACCAGAGCATCCTTAGATATGTGGGAAGAGACAGCCCCTTGCTCTGAGAGGCTTGCTGCATATATTGGCAGGTTACAGACAGCATTCACTTTATAATCCCTATTTTATATCTGGGAGAACTGAGGCTCAGGCTCATTTATTCATAAACTCAAGGTCATGGAGCAGTTAAACAGCAGAGCCCTGGACTGAACTCTGCAATTGCATCTCAGTGCCTTAAACATAAAGCTGTTCTGCTTTTGAAAGATCCTCATGATAATAGGAGTGTCTGTATTGCACCTCAGTGGCAGAAGGAAGAAAATCTCTATTTGAGTGAGATAATCTTGAAGGCACTGAAATCAGTGCATAGATTTCTTCATCCTTTGGCCAATTTTAGCAAATTCTATGCAGCTAATGCCTAATGGAATGAGATAAATTGCCAGCAAATAATAATAATCCAGAGAGGAGGTGAAACAATCATAGTCTCAGCAGTACATAGATAATATGTAAATCTCTTTATGTAAAGTACCTTATAATTGCTAATGTTATTAATCTGCTGGAAAATCCATGTCTATGAAGAATAAGCTAACATTTTCCTTGAATACAAAGAAGTTTTGATTTCTCATCACTGGGAGGTCTGGATGATTGCAACATTCTTCTTTTCTTTACAACCCTGTGGGATCATGATCCCAGATTCACTGCTATTAGAAAATTTCTGCTATTAGCAGAAAGAGAGAAAGAAATGAGGAGAAAAAAACAGAGAAGTGAGGTCATTGAGCTGAGGGGCTGTTTGGGGTGGCCTAAAGGGGCAATGCCTTTAGTACAACTACAGCATTGTGCATCCTGGGTGTAAAAACAGGTTGTATGGAGCTCAACTGTGGCTGTTACCATTTTGATTGCTCTGTGTCTCCCTCTTTGTGCTGTTGCACTCTCAGCCATGGTGTGACCATTGTCTTCTGTGTATGGAAGGTGAAGCTTTGCTCACGTTTTGCCTGCATGGTGTTTATCCCATGGAAGGTGGTGGGAGTCAGTCCTGTAGGTGTGTGGGAGCAGAAAGTGGGGGGAGGTGGGAGCTCTAGGCAAGTAGTGGGTGCCAGATTTGGAGCTGGGCTAAGTCAGTGTAGTCCTTTGGACTGTGCTCAAATCACTCATGATGGATGCCATGTAGAGTTCTTCCCAAATAGATCAATTGACAGTGATTAATAAAATCCTGCCTAAGAAAGAGGCATACTCCCTGCCTGACCTTCTAAATTCAAGCAAGTACACTAGTGTTTTCCTGCATGGCTGAGAGCCTCTGGTGTCACTGGGAGATACCTGTGCCTCCCCTGGCCCCTGTGGTGCCATCTGCCCCTCCTGCCTGAGCAATTCAAATGGGGCACCACCAGCTTTTAGGGGGTTCCTGGCTGCTGGCTCATAGATTCTCCTCTGGTGAATGCTTAACTCCTGACAGGCCAAAGTACAGCTGCAGATACACACCTTCACACATAACGTGCAAAATGGGTAGGCCAGCTGCTGAGGTTGTATAAAGATGCAGGTGAAGAATTGGGAGACCTACCTTCTTCACTGAATGAAGTATCACAGGTCCCTTTTCCACTACTTTTTTCCATTTCCAGCTGCCATTTCCCTCTTGAGAAACCCACCAGGTTTTCACGTGTGGCACGTGCCATCCCTCTCCGGCTGTTGGATTCTTTCCTCTCAGAGCTGACTTGTTCAGAGTCTAAAGGATGGCTCATGCTCTGGCACAGGCAATGTCCTCAAGAGGATGATTGACCTTTCATGGAGAAATTCCTTCTGTTCTCACCTGAAATGGGATGCAGACTGGCCAGGCTTTAATTACAATAGCAGTCATTTCCCTCCTGTGGATGAGTAGATCCATCTTTTCTAAGAGAGACCTCTATGAGATGAATTGTTGAATAAGTGGCTAGTATATAATTCCAATGAAAGGTGTGAAACTCTTCCCACTCCCTATCCCACCTGCATGCTGTTCCAATAGTCTGTATCAGCTGTGATAACCTGCACACCCAGCACTGAGCAAGCCCCTTTCTGTAGTTTTATCACCAGCTCTTGATTGAGCCATGCTGCAATTATTTGCTTTGGAGTGGCTGCAGGCTTGGGGTACCTGTTCTGCACATTCTGGCTCCTAACCAGGCTGCAGTAATGCAGTGTCCATAGCCAGGAATCCAAAAACAACATGACTTTGCAATTCCAGATACACATATCTTAAAAACCAAGCTAAATTTATGAAGCTAGCAAATGGTTGAAATGAAGAAGTGGTCAGAGTGTTTCATAGCTTTGATTTATCGCAAATATAACAAAAAAGACATTTTTATCCTGAGTAGCTGTCAAGAGCTGCCTCCACCTTGCACATAAACATAATTGTCTAGTTCTCAAATCAAGCCTTGTAGCATGGTGCAGAACATGTGTGTGTGCTTTATCTTCCTCAGATGGAATATTGCCTAATAGTACTAGATGGCAACCGTACCGTCAGCTAAATTTTTTTCCAGAATAAAGTATTCAGCAAAATAGATCTTCTGGGCATCTCCACTGCCTCTTGCTGCAAAAGGTTGTGAGGCTTATGAAAATGCTGCAATGCAGCAAGTGTACTACCACTGATTAAAAGTAGATTTTTGTTGTTGTTGTTGTTGTTTTTTCCCCCTTTCATCAAGCTTGTGGGTGGCATTTTAATCAAGTTCTCATGGTAACAAACATAATTTAAAAGCACTGAAGCCTACAAAATTAGGTTTTTTTCTGTATATGCATGAGGTGGGTGTTAAGTCATTACAACTGCAGCAGTGATGGTTATTTCAGTGTTTCTGGTGCAGAGATGACAAGGGAAGTAAAATGGAAGGAGGTGTTGCTGAATGCAGAGTATCTCCGTCATCTTTATGGCAGGTTCTATTGTTGTCTTCTCCGTAAAGAGGGTGCAATTAAAGTAATATGTAATGTACTCCTTCCATTGCTTTTTTCATTCTTTTTGATGTATTCTGGCATCACAGCTACGTCACATTTGTAATTCCTGAGAGAGGCAGCTTTAGTGGCATAATGTTTTGATTCACTCTTGCGAGCCTGAGCCCCCCTGAAAATGCGTATGAAGATGCAGAAGGAACTGTGGAATGCTGGGTGATGGAGTTGTCATTTATTTCAGTATGGACAAATGCAGATGAGATGCAGAGAAAAGCAGCTGCCAGGGGTTAAAATGAAACTGGGGAGGATCTGAATTGAATATTCACTCTCCCTTACCGACTTGATCTTGAAAGCAGCACATGGGTAAAATATGCTAACTCATGGAAATGAGGTGGTTTAATGGCTGGATGGGCTGCTGCTGTGCCATGGGCAACTGTGTTTGATGCTTCCTGTCTTATGAGTTCACTTAATGAGTTTATCCTGCAGCCCTGCCAATGCGCAGTGAACAAGTCAGTAATCCTCTGAGGGTGTCAGAAAATGAAGAGACAGCTCACTCTTAGCTGCTGAGAAAGAAATCAGTTTGCAATGAGTAAATCTATTGGCCATTTCTTGCTCTTAAATACATGTTGAAAGCAGGTACCAGTGATGTTTTTTTTTAAATTTTATTTTTAATCATGTTTTATACTACAGCCTGCCTAAGAAGATCAGTGGTGTAGGACTTAACACTGTTACACTCCAAATGTTTTTGCCTAGCTTACTTGCAGAACAGCAACCTCTTCTCAGGAGCTGTATATCAGGGGTGGTTGATGAACACTGGTGACCTCCCAGCATAGACATGTTTGGCTCTGTCAGTAAGGCCAAGCCTACACCTCCAGAAAAGTGGTGAAAGCAAGAATAACAGAAATACCAGGACTGACAGTGAGACAGAATGCTGCAGTTAGATGTGGGGAAAAGACAGAAACATCTCAGCTATGGGAAAGAAAGCCCTCTTCATCTCCCTGGTCTGCACAGGTACTAAACTACTTTACAGCCAGGCAGCACTACTCTGATCTTCCTCCTCCTCAAGAACATGTTGGATGCATAGACTTTGTGCTCCAATGGGACTGGTTATTCATTCTACTGTCTGAAGATCCAGTCATGCCCTTTCCTGTCTAATTTGGCCTTGCAAATTCACACTTCACAAATCTTTGCAGAGATGAGAAGGTCCAAGAACCTTCCTGTATTTTCTAGCATGGCTACAGCCCCGGGCTTTGCTGCTGCTTCTCTTTTTTATGATCTTGTCACTTCCTTCTTCAGTAGATGCTGAAAGGGAGAAATGAATGTTAGGAATTCAGTTGCAATCAATTTTTTTTATTTGGGTTTTGAAGAAGAGCTGGAATGAACTGTCTTAATACCATGTCTTCAGAGTATTTTCCATACTGAGTATTTACCTTACAGAGTATTTTCCAAATGAGAACTGGTCTGAGAATTTGAGCAGAAGACTCTGAATGCTGTACTGCTCCTCCTTAACATGAACTCCTTCTGTGCCTTTCTCACTGCCCTGTGTTGTTCTGGTTAGATACAGACAACACAGGGCAGTGTTCATAAATCTCCCTGAGGATTTTGGAAATCTTTCATGTTAAGACCTCCTGGGGTTCCGAACAGGTAAATCAGTAAAGAAAGCAGTAAGAGGTCAAGAGCCAAAGAAAGTAGAGCCATGTTGGTCTTCATATTGGGAAACAACAGGGAGCAATGAAGCAGTAGCTGAACAGAGAGAACTGATTATTGAGTAGCTTCCTGTCACTTTTATGTTCCTACAGTGTTGAAAGGAGCTTTCTATTTAAAAACATGTTGTCTCAATAGTAATTTCTTGCTGTGAAAAAAAAGAAGAATACCACCCTCATTTTAAAAGCTGCAAATGGGTATGAGCAATGCTCCTTGGAAGCAGTACAACTAAGCAAAGCACAATATAGTCTTCAAAGCAGCATATCATTTCAGTGGTTGATGTTTGGAATATCAGCTCTGTCTTTTAAATGGTAATTTTTGCACTTGATCACGGGCTTTATGTCAAGTATAATGATGCAGATATTGTAGTCTTTATTAGCCTGATGTTACCATTCCCATGTCACCAAGTAAAGCCCCTCTAAAATGTTCAGAAATTAAAATAAAGTTGAAATGTGTTGAGGGTTGCAGTTTTGGAGTATCTTCCCATATAAAATCTTTCTGTATCAAATAAAGGGCCTCGTTGAAAGACAAGTAAAAGTTTGCTTTAAGAAAAATCTCTTGACTTTTGTAATATTCCTAGAGAACACTGACAAAGCACTCTCTGCTGATTGGTATGAACACAGTAGGGTTTGATCATACAGTGCTTCAGGAAAAGGAGCTTTAGAGGTTTAATCTAGTTTCTGCTGCAGCCTCACTCATGTGAACTACTTCAGACTGGTAACATCTAAAAGCACAGCAGCAGAGTCCTCCTTTTTTTTAATATGTATTTTTTTTAATCAAAGTGGTTTTCATTAATTACTTTGTTCTTGCCAGTGCATATGTGGGCTCCCCAGTGATGCTAGAAAATACCTTTACACAGTACCCTGGAAAAACACCCCAAAACACCCCAGCTCAGCCTGATACAGTTCAGAAATCAGGTGAGGGGTGGGAAGAGGTTTTGACAATCTTTACATTAATAAGGGATTCTTAATACCTGAACCAGTATTTTTATCTGTGAGCACTTAGTACTGGCCATAGTAAGGGTTTCAGAGATTGTCCTGGGGCTGTATAGGGGCCATAGGCTGAGGAACATCTTCTCTTGTGCCTAGAATGGGGATAAGAGAGGAATAAGACTGAAGAGGGACACCCTGATGAATTTAGTACCTGTTTCTTCATAGGTACATTCTTCAGTTTCATAGGCTGCCCAGCATTTGGTGTGGGAGCTCTTTTTTCCCACATGCTCCGAGTCTAAATGCAGAGAAGAAATGGGTTTTATTGCTTCAGAACATTTTTAGAGGCAGGGAGATGTCTGGACATCAGAACAAGGTGGTTTGCTGTTATGCATGTGGTTTGTCCCGTGGGCTCTGAGGAACCTCAGTATGACTTTTTGGGTTACCACCTGGGTTCTGGGCAGGACAAACCTCAGTTCAGGGCCCAGAATGAGTATATTCAGTTTCTTTGGCACCTTTGAGACAGGATCTGGGACAAGAACCATGTTGCCTGTTACTCAGTGCTGGGTAGGGGAGGCCTGAGCATGGTCTGTCCCTCTGGATGGGGGGCACCTACCTGGAGGGGGTGGCTGGGGCTCAGGCATGGGGTGGCAGCACCAGAGGAAAAGACCAAAGGTGCACAACAGAAGACATCAATGCTGCTTTGCCCTCAGCAAGAGGAGCCCAGGGAGTCCAAAGCCATTCCCTTTACAGTCCCAGCATCCAAGCTGGCCCTTCCCCAGAGCCACTCCAGCAGCAGCAGGAGTTTGGGCAGGAACAGAGCTGGTGGGGGGTCCTGTGCTTTCCCTGGGTTGAGCCTCTACTTTCCTTCAGGGGTTATAAAGAATGGTTGTTTTCCTCTCTGGAGAAGTCTTCCCAGGTCTCTTTATACCCTATGCTTCAAAGCCAACTATGGGACTCTGGCCTGCAGTAGTGCCAGAGCATCACTCACTGTCATTATGATACCACATCTTCTCTTCTGGTGTGTGTGTATGTATATATATATAATATTTTAAATATTTATGTATTTATATAAATATAATTATATATATAACGTGCCTATCACCATACTGATAAACATTCTTTGGAACCACTCTGACAACAGAGATAAGAGCAGGAGTCAGCCTGTTAGTACCTCAGGACTTCTGTTTCCAACCAATTAATTTTTTTTTTTTTTTTAATAAAAAAAATGTTTTTTAAAAGCCCCAAGACTTTGCTGCCAGCCTGCCTGGCTGGTGTTTAATACTGCTACTCCATCAGGGTTGGAGGGAGACCTTTTGTGGCCTCTCCAGCTGTGCTGCAGCCCAGTGCAGGTGTCTCAGAAGGGCAGTGGGACATGGAGGCTCAGCCCCATCACCAGTCAAATCATCTGCCTGTAGCACAGACATTACTTCACACACAGGCCATTTGCTGATCAGGGTGTTAGAGGTGAGGTTGCCAGCTAAAGGTGACTTGCTCCTTCCCATTTTAAGACCTCATTTCTCTTAGCACATTGCCAAACTTTTTGTGGTTTAGTTTGCAATTTTCCTCTCTGCAGTCAGGGTCATCTTGCTCTCTTACATACAGGTTTTGGCCCAAGCTGCTGTTTCTTGCCTGATATTGTCTGTGAAGTTCTCTAGCATCCTTGTTGTTGAGGACCATATCTTTTTGAAAGTTTGCTGAGTGTCAAGAGAGACTTGCTACAGGCTCTACTGCTTCCAACCTCCCTGAGCCTGACCAGCCCAAGTTATGTCATGTTATATCATGTCTTGTCATGTCATATATCATCTCATATCAAATCATATCACTGCGAATGGAATAACAAGAATAACTTGCTTCTCGTTTGCTTATAGTCTCTGGGAGAGGAGGAAGTGCACACTTTCAAAAGTGCAGAGGCAACCAAGGTTAGAAAACATGGCCAAGAACTTGTGGAAGCAAGGGGTCAAGGGCAGAAGAGACAGCTCTGATGTAGGATGCATGGGGAAAGGTGAGGAAGGGTAACCAAGGAGATGGAGGAAAGTTGTGGAGAGGAAACAAGATGAGAAGTCAAGAAAGTAAAGTGGAAATTAATAGAGGAATAGGAATGAGGAAATGGCTGCTTGGGATGAAAACTTCAGGAGGGAATGTGGAAGTGTACTATGGTGTGAGAAGGGTAATTTATGAAGTTTGCAGTGGTGGAAGGTGAACATTGACAGGTCCTGGGGGAGGGACTGGAGCCTACAGGGGCAGTGCCTGTGCTGGGGTGGGAAGCTGGTGCAGTGGAGCCTGGGATAATCTAGGCAGAGGGAATGGGAAGAAGAAAATATGTTCATTGCACTAGGCAGTAGCTTAGTAGATATGCAGAAGGGGACCCAGTTACAAATATACAGTCAGCTCTCATTTCTTTCAAAGCCATACTCCAGATCTGTAAACCTTGCAACCTTGATGTCATTTCAGATGGCTTTGTACATGTGATAGATGCACCTCTAGACAAAATCCAGTTTGTGACAGTTATTTCTTTTCATCTTTTTGCATTTTTGACAGTCTATCAACAAAAGCAGAACCAAACTTTCTCTTCCTAAACAAATAAAGTTCAGCTCTCTCCAGATGTGTATATTTAAGTGGCTGCCATGGCTGGGTTTTGTCTCTGCCAGACAGACAGTGATTTATTCTGTAAGTTTTGTGCCCTGAGCTTTCAGAAATACACTTCTTTTCATCCTGAGGCCCGGCAGAAGTCTAGCAGTAATAATTAGCAAGCCATAAAAATCAACCTGATTTGTGGGAACCACTGAAGGATGCAAAGAGATGTTTCTGTTCAAGGAGCTTGGAACAAAAGAGCGCAGTTACTGACCCAGTCATGTCAGGCCTAAATTTTGAGGCAATCCCAAGTGATAAGTGCTGTGCAGGCTGAATACTGCCTATTCATTCAGCCCTTCTAGCAGAGTGAATGAATCATCTTTTCAATCAGAGACAGCCCCTCTGGGTCAGACTGGAGGTCAGTGGTGGGGCATGTGTTTCAGACTGCTTGCCCTCAGTAAAGCAGGGAAACATACAAGACTTTGCTTATGCTGTAGCAGCTTCATCTATAGAACATTTACCTATCTCATGAAGCCTCTTACCCCTGGCAGGTCTGGATGTGTAACCAGGTCCTTCTGGAAGGGCTGTTTCTGGAGCTGTTCTGTGCTTTTCCTCATCAGTGTCACCCCAACCCCACTTTTCTCAGCTGATCTTCCTATTGACCTCCTTGACCCTTCCTTATCTCCATGACCCCATGTGCTGCCTATAGGGTTTTGGCATGAGGTGGGCAACTTGCTGCTGCAGAAGAGGTTGAAAAGAACAACCCCAGGTACCAGTATAGGTTGGGGACTGAGCTGTTGGAGAGCAGCATAGGTGAGAGGGACCTGGGGGTGCTGGTGGATGGAAGGATGACCACGAGCCAACAATGTGCCCTGGTGGCCTAGAAGGCCAATGGCACCTGGGGTGCATTAGAAGGGGGGTGGTTAGTAGGTTGAGAGAGGTTCTCCTCCCCCTCTACTCTGCCCTGGTGAGATTGCATCTGGAATATTGTTCTGGGCCTCTTAGTTCCAGAAGGACAGGGAACTGCTTGAAAGAGTCAAGTGCAGAGTGACCAAGGGAGTGGAACATCTCCTTTAGGAGGAAAGGCTCAGGGGAGCTGGGTCTCTTCAGCTTGGAGGAGAATGAGGGGTGACCTCATTAATGTTTATAAATACATAAAGAGTGAGTATCATAGAATCATAGAATGGGCTGGGTTGGAAGGGACCTCAGAGATCATCAGGTCCAACCCTTGATCCACTACCGCTGCGGTTCCCAGCCCATGGCACTGAGTGCCACATCCAGGCTCTTTTTAAATATCTCCAGGGATGGAGAATCCACTACTTCCCTGGGCAGCCCATTCCAATGTCTGATCACCCTCTCCGTAAAGAAATTCTTTCTAATATCCACCTAAACTTCCCCTGGCACAACTTAAGTCCATGCCCTCTTGTCTTGTTGAAAGTTGCCTGGGAAAAGAGCCCAACCCCCCCCTGGCTCCAGCCTCCTTTCAGGGAGTTGTAGAGAGCGATGAGGTCTCCCCTGAGCCTCCTCTTCTCCAGGCTGAACACCCCCAGCTCCCTCAGCCTCTCCTCACAGGACTTGTGCTGGATCCCTTCACCAGCCTGGTTGCCCTCCTTTGGACCTGCTCCAGGACCTCAATCTCCTTCCTGAGCTGAGGGGCCCAGAACTGGACACAGGACTCGAGCTGTGGCCTCACCAGGGCTGAGTACAGGGGCAGAATCCCTTCCCTGGACCTGCTGGCCACGCTGTCAGGAGGATGGAGCCAGGCCCTCCTCAGTTACGTCCAATGACAGGACAAGGGGCAATGGAGAAGCTTGAGCATAGGAGATTCCACGTAAATATAAGGAAAAACTGTTTCGCTGTGTCGGTGACAGAGCCCTGAAACAGGCTGCCCAGGGAGGTTGTGGAGTCTCCTTCTCTGGAGACATTCAAAACCCACCTGGACATGTTCCTGTGTGACCTGCTGCAGGTGACTAGATGATGTTCAAGGTCCCTTCCAACCCCTGATTTTCTGTGATTCTGTGAAAATGAGCACCCTCTTGTTTTGTGAACCAGCCCCACATGAGTGGCACGGCATAGGTTGCAGAGCCTCTTATTGCTGCATCTGCTGAGGGATATGGAAGAAGATGTGTCTGGGATGTAATGTTGTACAAGCTTATCAAACCAACAGAGCTGTGTGATAGGTGCTTTTCATCTACAGCATCATACAGTCTGTCATACAGTGTATTTTCATTTTAAGAGTTTGTTAAGGATTGTGATGCTCAGCAGGAGAGCAGTGACATTCCTAGATGGGCAAGGGCCACCTGTAAAAACTGTTGACAGAAAACCACACAATTATTTAATGTCTGTATTATAACAGCAAATAAAGCCTTCAAGCTACATTAGATCTAGGTGTTATCATTGTGGAAAAAACATTCCTGTCCCAGAAAAGGCTCTCAAATGGAAAAACCATGGGCAAATTAATGGAAAAAAAATGAAACAGTTGCCTTTTGAACTTAAGCAAGCATTTAGCATACACCACCTCCTGCACAGGGTAATTCCTTCCGTGGGAGAAATCCCCATTCATTTGCAGGGAGCCTGGCACCAGCTGTTTGATTGCACCATAGTGCTTTGTGGAGAGAGTGATTGTTTCCTCTTCTTTGCACTGCATGTATTTTTATAAATATCCAATCCCATTCCCTGCTTTCCCAGGATGAGGAGTCATAGCCTGTTTAGTCAGTCCTTGCATAGAAGCTTCTCCAGATCTTTGATCCTTCTCACTGAGCTCTTTGTACCTTTTCTAGCTCTACTGTAATTTTTTGTGATTGATGCTTAAGGCTTCCAGACATCTTAAACCAACATCAGCATTAGCACTGCTGAAAGACTTTGCAAAAGAAAAGCTACAGAGAGATTCAAGATGAGTCACCTACTGGATCTTGGTTACATCTCAGAAAAGACAGGAGAAGCATCTGAACACATAAATGTATGCATGAATTTTCTGTATCTACATGTCCCATACCCTGTTGTGTTTTTTGTTTCCTATAGTCCCTTTAATGAAAATCTCTGACACAGTCCATGGAAGGACACCTCCCTTGTCCAGAGACTCACCTTGAGGTTATCTTCTGTAATCACTGCTTGCATTGGGAGGAGCTTGATGGTCTGGATTCTCATAGCCATGTAGGCACCTGGCTCTGATGTAAATCAGTAGGTTTGTGTCATCAGTTGGACATGGAGAATACCCTGATGTGAGACTAAAGCTCTGTGGAGTCTCTTGCCTTTTCATGTGGGGCAGATTGTTCTGGCCACTGCTTGTGACAAGAGTCTAGACTGGATGGTTTGATTGAAGATTTGAAATCCTAGATTTCCTCCTTCCCCCAGCTGTCTCTTTGTATTTAAGCAACACACAATCAGCCCCATGGCTCTAGGTTTTTTTCCAGACTTTTTCCTCAGTTACTGAATTTGTTCACCAGTCACATCTTGTTATTCCTGACATGCACTTTCTTCATCCAGTGCAACTTTATTATTCTCCTGTTCTCCCTAGCCCTGGGCTTGTTCCTTGCTTCCCAAAAACCTTCATTTGTGCTTCATCTTATCACTAGGCAATGCAGTTGACTTCAGGTACATAGTTTGGGACAGGGTGGGAAGAAAAGGGGTGGCAGCAGAATGAGGTTAACCCCAACCTGTGGCAGAGTTAGGTAATTGCACACACCCGTGGGAGTCTGAAATGAGTCTCTGAAATCAGAATCACAGAATGTCAGGGGCTGGAAGGGACCTCTGAAGATCATAAGTCCAACTGCCATGGCAGAGCAGGACCAAAACTAGGGCAGGTCACTCAGAAATGCATCCAAATGGGTCTTGAAAGTCTCCAGAGAAGGAGACTCCACAGCCTTTCTGGGGAGCCTGTTCCAGGGCTCTGTAACCCTTACCATAAACAAATTATTTTAAATATTGAGGTGGAGCTTCCTGTGCTTTATCTTGAATCCATCACCCCTCAGGCTATCACTGGCCACAAGAGACAAGAGGTTGTCCCTTCCTTCTTGATGCCCAGCCCTCATATTTATACACATTAATTAGATCCTCTCTCAGTCTTCTCCTCTCCAGACTAAAAAGCCATGGGTCTCTCAGCCTTTCTTCATAAGAGCAGATATTCCAGTCCCACAATACTCTATGTGAGGCATGCAATACTCTAGATGAGGTCTCATTAGGGCAGAGTAGAGGGGGACAAACAGGACTTACCTGTGACAGCAAGGCCTGCCATTAAGTTTTCAGAAAGGCTGAAAGACTCAGTGGGTTTATTCCTCCTCATGCTTTACCTACCTTAATTTACTTATTTCAAAAAGACAAGGAATTAAAAATTAAACTTTAAATAAATGGCTATACAAGCTGGGGCACATAAACTCCAGTTCCATCTCGAGATCTTAATTGAAGCCCTTTTGCAGGAATAACTTTCTCTGAAAGCGAGACACTTTAAAATCAATTCCTGTGGCTTCAGGTTCCTTCACTCCTGGCTCTGTCCTGCCCTCCTCTCCCTGTACCTGAGCAGGCTGGAGAAGTGGCTGCTGCCTTTTCTTTTCTTTTGCAGGCAGATTGAGTAAAGATTTGGCAGGGAAGAGCTAGCACATGATAAAATTATATCCCAAATACTGTAATTTTACTTACAGTTCAAGAGCACAAAAAGGTTTCTGGGCATTCTCACTTCCAGGTAGGGAGAGATTGTTTTATTTGCCTGGTTATACAGTCATGGGTCATATGGGGTGGTGGCTGAATGTAGGTGGACAGGGTATTTTTAAGTTATACAAGCACAAAGGTATATTTAAGTTAAAAGAAGTCCTTCCTATAACATCCTTGGTTAGAAATAGTATGAAAGGATTATTAAATAGTCCTACCACTTCTGTAGGACCAAGGTTTTTCTGCCCAGCAGGCACTGCTCAGATACTCCCTAGGAAAGAAAATTCTAGCACTAGGTAATCTATACCAAATTTGGTGCAAATACAGAGGAAAGCAGACTTTGCAAATAACTTCTTTCCCAATGAGTTTTCTAACCCTCTGTCTCTTTATTCCCATTTATTTCTTTACAGTTAGATGTTTCTTGCTGCAGTTAAGAGCACTGGCTTCTGTTGGTTGTAATGGGTCCCTGAGCCTCTGTCTTTCAGGTTTTCTGACCACAAAACTGAGTCAAAGATGCTTAAGTGAGTCTGGATGGAGGGACTTCAGAACAAGCATTCTTCTGTCTGATGCTCTTTTTCTGCATGAATAAACAATGTTTCTGTTAGATAGTAAGATGCTTTTGCTTCCATTGTCTGCCTGGCAGGATTGCTCGGTGTGTCTTGAGTATTATGAGCTGAAGCTAAAACCACTCTCAGCTAAGGAATAATTTGCTGCCCTTTCTTGGGGAGAAGCAGCTTTGCCTGTGAGCAAGGTTTTTTTACCCAAACAAACTGGAGCAGCACATTGCCTTGAAGATCCTTTCCTGTTATCACCTCTGTGCCTCATTTTCAGCATCCTTGACTTCAGCATATGGAAGGACATATGGAAGTTGGTATGGCAGCTGGAGCAGTAGCTCCATCTTTGGAGTTACTGAAATATCTTTTTGGGGACACCAGGGTACTGAAGAGGGTGCAGAGAGATGGAGTGTGGTGCAAATGCTGCAGTTCAGATCTTTGCTATAGTCTGGTTCTTCTGCATGTATTTACAGGAAAGAATCTGCCAGAAATTAGCTCAGGGCATGCTTTTTACCATTTGTAGTAGGTGATGAGATGATGCTCCCAAAGATAGCATCTGGGTATTTTGAAAGATTGCACTGTAGCAGAGGTGGAATTATTTTTAAAAGTTAGGTAAGACCTTTGTAAAATCAAAAACTGCAGATACATTTGTAGAGGCAGTGGGTTTTTTCCCTAAAAACTCACCGAGCAAAGTTAAGAGTGTGTGAAAATACATCATCCTTGATGAGATCTTGGTGAAACTGTAAAAAATAAAGGTTATGATATACACAGAGAAGGAGAGCAGTGTAGTTATGAAGTGCTTGTACTGGATGAGTTTTTATTGTGTGACTTTTTGTTTAGTAATGATGTTTGTAGCACCTCTCTGCTGAACGGTACAGTTTTCCTCAGCTGCACTGAACTTGGCAAGAGCATAGACCCATCCTACTTGGAGAATAAGTAAGTGACATGTTAGCATAATTAATTAATTCTTCACTACCTCATTTGCACTGTCACCCATTATGGAGTATTCTGAGAGAAGAGATGTAACACCACATCAATGTGTCTTAGTGAGGCCGGTGTGTGGGGGAAAAAAAGTCCAGCAGTTTTACTCCAGCTTTTTTGTGGACCCCATCCAAATCCAAGTGTGGGTTAGTGGGACTTGAGAGCAAAGGAAGCTCGTAGCTTTGTGGTCTGTTTGAAGTGGCTGTGGCAAATACACTGTTTGGCTGCCACTCCTTCAAACAGGCTTGAAAAGATGAGTCTAAGAATTAGGTGATTATAAGCTGGGTGGTGTGTGCTGCCATCACCTTCTGTATATGTGCCATAGATAAGCAGAAAACTATTTGGTTTGGGCTGCTTATATATAAGCACTGAAAATTGTAATGGAAGTGGCAGTAGGGAGGGGAACCAAACATTCATTTTTATTAGCCAGCCCATGTTTGTTTCTGACAAGATTTCAGCTGGCCAAACCTGGGAAATGTTGGCAGCCACAGTGCTTTCAGTGAGGTGTTTTTTTCCCCTTAAGTAGTGTTTTGAGCACCCTTGGCCACTGTGGTTAGAGGAAAATATGAAAAGCAGAGCTGTCTCTTCTAGTGGGGACATTTTTCCTGGATGCTCTCTGCATCTTCTTTTTCCCCTTTAAAATATTCTCCTTTCAACTAAAGGTTTCCACTGCTCTTCCTAGCTTTTTGAAAATGTGTTTCTAATAAGTGGGGGAAATATTTTCTAAATACTTCTTTTTGGTAGAGAAAAATCGACTATAAAAATAGGAGGGACTAAGTTGTTGCGACATGTACCAACATGTGCAATGCAGGAAGTTTTAATTTCCACTTAGATTATTCCAGTACTTTGAAAAGCCAGGTGGTTTGGAGAGGGAAGCATTGCCTAAGTGCCTATGGGGAAAGACCAGTGTGCTGTCCCAGATCAAACCTGTGCAGCTACCTGTGAGCAGAATCCTCCCTGAAAATCCCTGAAAGGAATATGTAGTGTCCCTGCCTCTTTGAATGTTTTCCTGTCTGGTCAAACCTGGAATACCTTTAGCATCTGCACTCAGCACTTGGAGCTGGTGCTGTTTGTTTCTGGTGCTTTTTCTGCCCTCTGTGCCACCCAAATTGAGGGTTACAAAGCCAATATAACCACAAGTGTTAGTGAAACTTTTTCTCTGCCAGGGCTGGCAGGGGTTGTTTAAATGGTTGCTGAAAAGGGCTGAAAAGCCTCATGTTTCAGATGAGCCTGCCAACTTCAATGCCTTCTCTAAAGGGCACCGAGAGGGCTCCTGATGCCCATTTGAAATTGTGCTTGGTGGAAAAATCAATGTGGTGTGTCTGACCCTGAGGTGCTCCCTTGGGAGCAATCCCTTCCATGTTCAGGGCTCATTTCAACAAGTCTCCTGGAAACAAAAAACTCCACTGAGACGTCTGGGAGTCTTTTGGCTAGGAAGATATGTCCTGGCTTTCCAGCAACACTCCTTCCAGTCTCCAGCCTCCCTGGATCCCCAAGGCAGGAGAGATCTCAGGTAGGGTTGGGCAGGGACTCCCTTCTCTGCTGATCAGAAGACAAGGTGCCTCATCTCCAAATTTCCAGAAGGGTTCTGTGCAGTTTCATCCAGAGATACTTGTGCTGCTTTGTGTTGGCACCTTTTCTGGCTGGTATAGCTTCTTTAGTACTTTTGCCATTGTTATCACAGACCAAACTCACTACCAATAAGTTTTTGCCTTACTTCTCGTTTCAGAGATCACTTAGAGTTGTCATGGTGCTGTTGTTATGGTTACCATCTCCTTCACCAGCTAAAATGCCTTTCCTCTCTCCTGCTGGAAGCAATTATGATTAGTGATAGATGGGTGTGTGTGAGGGTGTTTGATGAGTGGTAAATGGTGTAAAAATGCAGCATCATGGATAAAAATAGTTTGCTTAAAAGGAGCGGTGTTGGAGCAGGAAGGAGCTGTGCAGGGATTCTTCCAGAGTTTTTACCAAGATTTGAGTTCTGTGGTAGATGTGGAAGCTGCTAGTGCCATGATTTCACCATTGCAAGAGAGAAGGGTGCCTGGTTTTATGATTTTGAAGTTTGAGCAGGTTGATGCAGTCCCTGGTCATGGGAGCCTGTGTCCCAGGAGGGGAGCATCCGACAGCAGGTCAGCTCAATAGAGTTCCACTTCCCAGAGCACTTTTGGTCAGGAGTGGCAGCTGAAATACTTGTTTACCTGTTTCTATGTTCTGCAGCAGGATAAACTTGTTTGTGACCAATCACAGAATGGTTTGTGTTGGAAGGGACCTTAAAGATAATCTAGTTCTACCCCCCCCCCTGCATGGGCAGGGACACTTCCCACTAGACCAGGTTGCTCCAAGCCCCATCCAGCCTGGCCTGGAACACTTCCAGGGATGGGGCACTCACAGCTTCTCTGGGAAACCTGTGCCAGTATCTCACCACCCTTATAGTGAAGAATTCCTTCCTAATACTCAATGTAAATCTATCTTCTTTCAATTTAAAATTGTTCCTCTTCATCCTATCACCCTATGCCCTTGTAAAAAATCCCTCTCCAGCTTTTCTGCCACTCATTCAAGTACTGTAAGGCCATAATAAAGTCTCCCTAGAGCCTTCTTTTCTCCAGGCTGAAGAACTCTCAGCCTGTCCTTCTACCAGAGGTTCTCCACCCCTCTGGTGGTCTTTGTGGCCCCTTCTGTGACTCGCTTCAAGATCTCTTATGCCCTTCTTATTTTGGGGGCTCCAGAACTGGGCACGGCACTGCAAAGGGGGGTCTGATGAAAGAGAGATGGAAACACAGCTGGTGTTGCCTCTCAGCCCTCCTGTGCTCACCTGGCTCTGCTGCCCGGCCCCACAATATTTCTTGTTCATTGTGGAGCAAGGGGGGCCCTGGTTAGATCCACATTTCTCCAAGGGAAAGCATTCCCCTTCACCAGCAGCAGTGCAGCTCCTATGGGGGGGTGATCCCCCTTCCCACCTCCCTGCCCCTGCTGATGCTCCCAGGGGGGTTTCATCCCTGCTCCTAGGGTCAGGAGGGGAGTGGAGGAATCCTTGCCCTGATCCACTGCTTCTGAGGCTGCAGCCACCTCTCTTCCTCATCTCTGGCAAGGATTGGAGGTCGTGGTGATTTTTCTTGATCTTTCCACAGTGAGCTGCTTTTGTTCAGCCTCCGGTCCAGGCGCCATCCGTTCATTCTCATCTGTTTTATAATCTGTACAGTCAAAGGGTTTTCTGCAAAGAATGTGTGACTACTGACTGACTGTTTGCAGTTTGGAAATAGAAAAGTCTAAAAACTGCCAAATGCTAATACGAGTGTGGGGAGATGAACACTGCCTGTGTTTGTAAAACATACAAGGTAGTATTGAAGGGGATAGTCTTGCTCCTGTTGTCTAGAAAAGAGGCATCTAGCTGCAAGCCAATGATTTAAGCAGTGGACAAAGAAGAAATAAACTGTATTTTTTATAAATTACCAGAGAAACATGCTTGTCTTTTATTAGGCTCGAGAGGTAAGAGTGGTTTCAATCGAAAGAAATCATAATTCTGCCTAATAATATACTGGGTCCTAGAATTATTACTAGACATTTAGGGATACCTGCTAACTTTTTTTAAACATCCAACAGCTTGTGAACCATGACCAAACATTTTAAGTAAGAGGGAAGCTAATATGTTCCCTGCCAGACACCATGAGGCTTTGTCCCCATCTGTCTTGTTTGCTGTGATGGTTTTTCATTACTGTGAGGCACGCTGCTCACATCCCAAAATAATCAAATTAATATGAGAGAAGATGCATGGTCACTGAAACGAAAGGGTGAAAATGGTGTGCAAATCTTTCCATGTGTTCACCACATCCCAAATCAGCCCCGTGTTTTGTAGATATGTGAAGAGTCTATGGAGATAATCACACCAATAGGGTTTGAGTACTACATACTACAGGCTGAGCTTTCAATGTGTCTTTTTTTTTTTTTTTTAAAGTTGTTGGAAACAGAAGTGCTGAGGTACTAACAGGCTGACTCCTGTTCTTACCTCTGCTGTCAGAGTGGTTCCAAAGAATATGGTGATAGGCACTTTACATATTTAAATATATATATTTTACAATACAGAAGGTTACTGGAATTCCTCCAACTAGATTTCTCACATTCCTTCTCCTGTTGTTTCTATTCTGGCTTACTGATACCTACCCACTTTCCTCAACTTTTCTCGACATGAGCTGTGGGCAAGTGCACTGGCAAATTCCTTTGGGACCTTTTAATCCACAGTGCCTGATAGTTAATGTTCAAACATATCATCTGAACTGGCCAGGTGGGAGATGGAACAACAGTTTTCTTGGTTGTGTTATTTACCATTATAAGTTACATTGCAGCTTGTGTGTGTGTGGTTTGGTCTTTTTACATTAAAGAAGGATTTATTTTTTTTTCTTTCTAGTGTAACTCATTTTAGAAACATCTTACTTAGGTTCTTCTCTACTTCTTGTTGCCCTCTTCAAAAACTGATGAACAGGTTACCTCATAAATTTCTTTTCTCTGAATTTCTTTACTTTGAAAACCAGCTCTCTTTTAGGCAGCATCATTCAGGAGTTTTGGAAGCCCTGCATACCAGAGGTCATGCTAGCCATACCTCTGCACCCCTGCCTGCCTCTGTGGAGCAATCCTACCCTCTCTTGGCTCTGGAGTCAGGAGCAGGGTGGCTGAATCAGTGCATCTGAGTCAAGCAGCACTCTGGGGGGTAGGGTTTGGTCCTGGAGCCATACAGGGGCCACTTCTCTGCTCTTCTCTTCTTCCCACTGACCTCAGGATCTGGCTATGTCCCTTTCATTGAATTGTAAGAATGGTTTGGGCTGGAAGGGACTTGCAAGATCATCTCGTTTCAACCCCCCTGCATGGGCAGGGACACCTCCCACTAAACTAGATTGCTCCCTGTGCAGCATCACCTTGAACACTGCCAGGGTTGGGGAGGACCCTCCAGTGTTATTCTCTTCCCCTGAACTGGAATTGGAGCTCTTCCTCCATGTATCCAGGTGGCTGTTCTTTGAGTTAATGAATTAGGATCTCTGAAATCAAATACCCTCATTTTACCCTGAATGGGTTCATAGGCACAGGAGTGGGTAACAACACGTCTCGAAGCAGGAGATCAGGCTATTTGTAAAATCCTTCAGTATTGTCCCAGTTCTGTTCTCTTAAAAAGTGAGATTTGTAGAAAAGTCATCTGCTTACATGCAGAGGCAATGTTAATGTAATGCTAAGATGATTTTGTGAGACGTACTTAGGAAATATAGGGAAAGACAGGTAGCACGGCAGAATGTTTAAATCAGCTTTAGGTTGGGCTTTGGCTGCCAGGCTCCCACGCAGTATCATTTGGGGTAATTTGTTGGGTTCAAAGTACTCAGGCTTGGTTCAACCCAGCCACAGCAACAGGAGCTGGTATCACCTAAAAGAGTATGTGGGTCAAGAAACTTTTGTACTGTGCCTGTGAAAGGAGGAGAGCACTGCAAAGGTGGACTGCATTTTCCCCACAAGGTTTGTCTATTTGTCTTAATTCCAAGTTATTTAAATATTTTTTGTTTCTATACAATTGCCAAATGGCTGAAAAGGATGAGGGATTTAATTTTTACCATTATTTCTGCTACAGGTTGTTAGCTTAGAAGGCAGGATGTCCAGTTCAGATCCATAATGCCATCCCTGAGTTACAAGGACATGAATTTAAGGTCTGTGAAGTGTTCTTTTGTAGCTGCTGCTGGTGGTTGCCAAATAGAGCATCATCAATGCATGGGAATGGTCAGGGTCTCAGTACCATGCTGCTTGTCAGCCTGGGCAGGGAAAGCCATTTGGAGAGGGCTGTGCATGGCCTGCCACCAAACCTGGCCCATCCCACAAGCTCCATTGCCCTTTCTGCAGTTTTCTGCTCTCCTGGGAATGCCGTGGGCCTCGGGCACTCTCTCACCAGCACTGACTTCAGCTGATGGACAAAAAGAACTGTGAGAATGTACTACTAAGATTATTGTGGCATATTATGTGATATGGAGGTTCTGCTATAATGGGTGGGGAACAGAGGTTCATAAATACCAAATTAAATTTCATCTAAGCAACGTGACATTTTAGAAGACTGACTCTTTTCTGATACTTTTTGAAAGCCTTCATTGCAGCTTATGCAAAGAATAAGAAAATCATAGTGCAAAGAGGAGCTGTTTGCTTCCTTCAAGTGCTGTGTTTCCCTAGATGGTCCAAACTTTCCATGTTTCTTCTTTTTATATACTCAACACTATATAAATTCTGCCGTAATATTTGTTGACTCTTGGCATTCCTGTGTCAATATTTGAATCCCCTGAATAACTTAATTCCATGGTATGCTAATGAGGTGGCAGGAAACCAACTAACTTGATGGTAAAAAGCACACCTGGGTATTCTGGATGTGAAACTGAGCTGGGGATGGATCCCACTGTGCAGCAGATCATCTTTGCTAAATTGCTGAGTACAAAGATGCATTGTCTGACTCACTCACTGTGTTTCTACTACCATTATAAACTCTGAGAGCACTTGATGAATAACAGAGAGTGAAGAATGAATTCATCCATGTTTCACTCTGTAACCATCTATTAAAAATACTGAGCCAAATTCTGCCTCCAGATATACACAGCTCCCATTGAAGCCTGCCCACTGTATTTATTTTTAAAGATAAAAGCACTTCTGTTACTTTCACAGAGGACTTCTGTGACACAGTCCATTGTAAGGATGTGAGTATCCTTCCTAAAGAGCTTCAAGTGAAACAGGGAGTATCTGCCTGGAAGGAGGAAGGACATTTCAGTGATAATAGCCTGATAATAACCATCTCACCCACCCCTGTGATTTTCAGAGCCATATTCCCTATGCTTGGGTCCTGCCCAACCCTTACTCTCCCTGCTGGGTTTTTCTGAGCTCCTCTGGTGGGTGACCCAGCTGCTGGAGCTCATGGGCAGGTTTGCACTGCTCCTTAGGGTTGGTCTCAGGTTCAGAGCACACCAGATTGGTGAGGAAAGCCTTTGGGGGTAGGGTTTGGGTTTTTACTTCTTTTTTTTCTGGGACATAGATGAGAATGTCTCCTTTTTCCCCAGAACAGGATCTGTTCTGTCCTCGGCCCCTAAAAGTGGGTGGCTCTTATACACAGGGACACATTTGCCCTGGCCTCATGTTTTGGAAAGGCTCTGGTCAGAAAATATTTTCTAGTGTCATGCAGGGAACAGCCTAGAGGCAGAGGGCTGTCCCTTTGGTGTGTAGGAGATGGTCTTTGCCCAGTTCAGGCTCTCTCCTCTCTAATTACCCCATCAGCTCCCATGGTGTGATTTGAGGTGGCTGCATTAAGGCTCTCACTGCATATGCAGAGTGGCTTACTGGTGAATTTCCCATCAGAGCAAAGGGGGAGGGTGTGGAACATGTTTACTGTTTCTGTGGTTGGTTGATCGATCCATGTCTCATTGCCACCAAGCTTTGCAGTGCTGCTCAGCCCACCACCTTCACTACAGCTCAGAGGAAATGCTGGACTTGAAGTTTCACCTGCTCCTTATGCAATAATTATCCCCAGGGAATAGTGTCAGGGTGAGAGCAGATGTGTGCCAAAACCACAGGGGTTTCACTGGGAGGCAAAAGTGTTATTAGTCTTCTTTGGGGTGGAACTACAGTTTGAGTCATCTATTTATTGTGAATGAATTGTAATCTTCATGACTCACTCTGATTTTTTAATTTAAACTGGCTCTGAAAGCCATTATTATTAAATGAAAATACTCGATCAGAAAAGGGTTGAGTTATCAATTGTGACTGATTATCTGACAAATGATCTTGCAAACTGACCTGACTGTGGAAATGAGGGTGGGATTTTCTGGGGTGTTTGTTCAGTTTTTGTTAAATGTCTACAGAATATACTCACCATCCAGGTTTGTGCCTTTTTCCCTACTCTGCTCAGCCTCTCTGGTATGTGGCTGGTTGACTGTGTTCAGCTGATTTCTTTTAGGGGTGGGTTTTGGTTTTTTCCTCCCTGGAAAAAAAAAAAAAAGTTGGCAAATGTGTTTGTAAAAGGCTTGCTGGTCTTTACTTTGCAGTAACTAGCTCAGGTCAAGCCTTTCTCTCCTCCCCTCATGGAAACACAGATTGGGACATGTTGGCTTCCTAGGTTTATGTATTAAGGAGCTACTGCTGCATTTTTCTGTGAGGAGTATGATTTGTGCAGTGACTTGTTTTCTTGGCTTGGACACATGAGAGCTAATTAACCAGAGTTAAATACTTGTGAAGTAGCAAATAATTATTGGTTTTATTTATGTATAAATACTGATAGTCATGAGAGAAGGAAAATGCTTGTGTGTGAAACAACTGTTCCTCATGGGTTGTTTTGGACAAAAGAGAATGAGTGTGAACATCCACAAAACAGCAAGCAGGGAGGGGTATAAACGGGTGATAGAGCACATATGTTTGGGAACCCAGTGAATATTATCAGGGGTGGTTTCTGTCATGGTGAGCAGCAGAGGACACGTTGCCCAGCAGTTCTGTTCCCAAAGGGCATCCAGTCTTTGCAAGGAAGATTGCAGTAGCAGCTTCACTTCTTTTAGCAGTCATGGCACTGCTCCCTGGATCACCCCAGGAAGATGTCGTTGTGTTACGGTGACTGATTCACTTCTCTATAAGTGGGTCAACATTTAACTGTAATTAAGGTGTTAAAATTAGCTTAACGAAAGGGCAGCCCTCAAGAAACCGCTGCTAAGAGTTACGAGGCGCGGGGGAATCAGTGAGGATTCGGCCCAGAATTTTTGTCGTTTGTTGTGGTTTTAAACCAATTCACTCAGGCCCAGGAGAGATAAGCAGAGACATTTCTACATCTAAACCCTTTCCCAGCTGCCTGACAGGAGTTTTCCCTGGCAGTGCTGCTGCTGCCTGCCCGCCTGGGACACGGTCAGAGGCTTGGAGCTCATCTCTCCCGCTCATGTCGTTACAGGCCAAGTGGTGAAGGCAAGGAACCATGGCGGAGGATAGGAAAGAGGAAGCCAAGGCATCACACTGGACTGCAGGTCAGCTTACAGAGGCTTCGTCGCACCCACATTCACCTGAAATTAAGGAGCAGGGTGGCGTGGGTGCCAGGCTGGTCAGAAGTGCCAATGGATTTCCCTACCGGGAGGATGAGGAATCAGGGCTGGGCGGCCATGAGCAGCCAGGGACGTACACTCGGACCAAAGAGAACGGGATCAACGGAGAGCTCTCAGCAGGGGACAGAGAGACTGCAGGTAATGCACCTGGATGCCCCACCACAGAACACAGGGCTCTGCAGACTGCTGGACGAGGTTTCTCCTTGGGGAAATGTTAGCTGGAGCCAAGAGTGCCTCAGGGCACCAGGGAGCTGACGTGAGGGTGTGTGTGCCGCCAGGAGTTCTTCACAGCGAGGGCTGCATCTTTGTCTGGCTTAGCACAGCTTGTGTCCTCACCCAGGATCCTGGGCAGTGCTCTGAGAAGACTTCAGGAAGGCATGATGGTGCCTTAATGTGTGGTAGGTGGGACAGGGTCACCTCTTGGGAACAAGAGAACAGGCTGGTGTAGAGCAGCTGCTTAACTCCTCTGGGCTGGAAGGGAGTAGGAGACCACTCAGCTGTTGTACATGGATAGCTCGTGTTGCTCTTACATGCTTTTGTGTGTGCATGAAGGATGGGTTCTCCTGTTACTGTTTGTGAGTAGCAACACTTTCTTGAAACGACCAGCTATTTGCAGAATAATGTGTTGCTCAATCTGACTGGGAATACCACAACACAGTGTCAGCAGTTATTCAGCCTTGCTCAGGCATATTTCACTGGATACTCACTGAGACTGTCTGTTTGTAAACTATGTTAGGATTTTTAGGATTCAGCTTGTTATTTGTGGGGAAAAAGTGTGACTATCAAAATGAAATATGCAAAGAAAGTTTCCTGTTTTAGAAGTAAATGTTAATTCTTGCTTTGCCAAATTCCCACTTTAAACCCCAAATGCACAGTGCAAGAGGAATTCCTCTTGTACAGACACAACTGCCCTTGATGCATCCATCCATGCATGATAAAGAGATCTTTCCAGCAATGTTTGATGGCTGTTGACAGCATTTGGAGATGCCATCCATAATTTCTCAGCAGCTAGATAACTGTAATGCTCTTGGAGCCTACAGTCATTTCGTAAGGAGTTGTGTTGGAAATGGGTCTCTGCTAAAAGTAAATTGGTTTAGATTTAAAGGGTTTCTTCTTATGGATAGAACATGAAAGCCAAAGGTAAAAGAGCCCAATGTAAGCATTCAGGACAACATGCTGTTGGTGATGGTTTAGGGGGGATGATAACATGGTCTTGTCTCTTTGCTGTAACTCAACTTTGTGCTGTCCTTAGGCAGCAAATAAGTAGGAGCAGATGTGCAGGAATCAGAGAGGTAAGATGCTGCAGTTCTTAGGGGTTGGAGTGGGCATGGGGAAGACTGAGCCTGTTTCTCCATCACAGATTTTTTTTCTGCAGTCTTGGACACTGCCCACATGGAGAAGTTGGAATAACTTTAGTGGATGAAGAGGAATTTCCTCTCCTTAGAAAGGGAAGAAAGAAATGCTCTTCTCAGGCTCTTTCAGGCTGAGATTCTAAGCAGTTTTTACTCTCTGAGAGGCAAGTGAACATTAAATAGAGGAGTTTGCAGCTAATGGGTGAGATGAGGAAACACACTGCTGCTCATCAATGGGCATTGTAGTATATTTTTATATTGCTTTTTGAGGCAAAAGAGGCTAAACAGCAGAACAAATGAAAAAATGAGGTGCAGTGATCTAAAGGAGGCAGCAGGACTGCAGACACATGCTTGCCAAGGAAACCAGACTGCTCTTGATCCGGGTGAAGTTCACCTCAGTCACCACTTTGTGGCCTCATTTCCTCCACCTCTACTTTTCTCTCACTGTCTGCTTAGACTGCAAGATCTCTGCTGTGGGGACTTCTTGTAGATACATAGAGTTTTTGCTTGGGAGTCCTAATATAGCCTGTCTCGTGGCATCTTTCTTTGTCCTTGAACACCATTCAAGTCCCTAAAACTGCTGTCTGGAAATTCATGGATGAATTCCAAGCTCTCTGGAGACTTGTGCAGTGCACGCTCACACACTGGCTAAGCTCATATTTAATTAATGCAATGTAAACAGTATTAAGATATTTAAGATACATAATTTTTTTTTTCTTTTTAAAGGAGAAACCTGTTGGCAACTTACTGTTTTGATAGAAGGGTGCTGGGGTATGTGTTGCCATGTGACACTAGTATTTACTTGCTGGGTGTGCCTAATGCTTTGCAAAGCAGGAATTTTAGAGGTGGATTTTTAGTGTTTGATTCAGAGTATGGCCTTGGAATCAGGATTGCCATTCACCACAAAATTCAGTCCTCTTTGCTGCGTTTGTCTGCTTTTAAATTTTAACTACAGTACCGGGTAATAATTACCAATAATGGGAATAGTTTAATCATTTGTAGTAGCTTACTGACTCCAAGCAGCTGAGGAGAAATGCACAGGAAGCCAAGGTCGGCTGAGATAATTAAGCCAAACTGTGAGTTTGAGTGGATTTACAGGGATTTTCTTTTCCCTGGTGCAAGTCCATCACCATAACCTGTGAAAATCTCTGGCTTCTCAGCCTGTTGTGTCCGAGTCAGTAAATCCCCATTCTTACAGCAACCAGCTCACCCCCAGCAGATCACTGGTACAAACAGGGCATTTCCCACCCCTTACCCCATTCCTGCTGCTGCTGCTGAGACTGTAGGTACATTGTGGGGTGTTTCACCTCAGGAAGCTTTGTGACACCTGACTGACACGGGAGCAGTGATTTAGTCATGAAATGGGCCTCTCCTAGGGAGAGGAGATATTCTGCAGCCCAATAGTCCCTTGGGGGCAGAGCAAAGCAGCAGGGCACCCATTTGGAGGGCTCATGCTGTAAAACCTGAGGGTGTGTTTTAAGGGGAAGGTTAGAGTCAGGCCACCAGGACAAAGGCACCTTATGCCAACACTGATGCAGAGGCGAGGGGTGGTAATGGGGGAGGAAATAACACTTCTTGCCAAAACACATCCACTCCATCACTGCAAGTGACGTTTTTAGGTTTGCACAGTTAAAATCTGCCTTCCTCTATATATGTGTGTGTGTGTCTCTCTCTCTTGGCGTCTGTCTAAGAGTTACTGAGTCTGACCTCAATTTTGGAATCCTCTGAATCTGGCTGTTGTGTTGCCTTTGATTGATCTGTCTCGGTATCATGCTGGTAATGGCTGCATTACAGAGACACATCAATGCCTTCCTTTCATATGGGCTGATGGGGACGTGGGAGAGTGCACAGGGCTGAGGCCAGGGCAGCCTTAGGGCCTGAACCAGCTCTCACTGAAGTCAAAGGCAGATATGTGAGAGAGAATAGGCCAGGATTTTTGGCATAGCTCATGGAAAGCTTTATGGATGTGATATAAGTACAGGCAGTAAAGCAGCTATTCATTGACTGACAGGAAGCTGAGCCAGCAGTGTGCCCAGGTGGCCAAGAAGGCCAATGGCATCCTGGCCTGGATCAGGAACAGCATGGCCAGCAGGTCCAGGGAAGTGATTCTGCCCCTGTACTCAGCCCTGGTGAGGCCACAGCTCGAGTCCTGTGTCCAGTTCTGGGCCCCTCAGTTCAGGAAGGAGATTGAGGTCCTGGAGCAGGTCCAAAGGAGGGCAACCAGGCTGGTGAAGGGATCCAGCACAAGTCCTGTGAGGAGAGGCTGAGGGAGCTGGGGGTGTTCAGCCTGGAGAAGAGGAGGCTCAGGGGAGACCTCATCGCTCTCTACAACTCCCTGAAAGGAGGCTGGAGCCAGGGGGGGGTTGGGCTCTTTTCCCAGGCAACTTTCAACAAGACAAGAGGGCATGGACTTAAGTTGTGCCAGGGGAAGTTTAGGTTGGATATTAGAAAGAATTTCTTTAGGGAGAGGGTGATCAGACATTGGAATGGGCTGCCCAGGGAAGTAGTGGATTCTCCGTCCCTGGAGATATTTAAAAAGAGCCTGGATGTGGCACTCAGTGCCATGGGCTGGGAACCGCAGCGGTAGTGGATCAAGGGTTGGACTTGATGATCTCTGAGGTCCCTTCCAACCCAGCCAATTCTATGATTCTATGATTTGTATCTGTGTATATATATATATATATGTATTTGTATGTATACATGTATGTATGTATGCAGACCAGCTTAGCCCCTCTCTGTCCTCAGCCCCATGCCTCTGCCAGACACAAGTGTCAAGGTGTCCCAAGAGGCTCCTGAGAACACCTTTTGGGTGATTTGCAGCACTCCACAGCCTGAGATCCACCAATGCCTGTCCACATTCTTTTTCACCTGCACACACAGAGAGCATCTTTGGTGAGGATTTTGGGACTACTAAGACTGAAGGATGACATCTGTAGCTCTTGTCAAGCCAGACATTTTCATACTCTGTGAGATGTGTGCTGCAAAGGAGACTGTCACATAATCACCAATAGAAACTCCCTCTGAAGAGGGCCCGATGTGGAAACCTTTAGATTGGACCCCCTGGTAGAGCACAGGATGTGTTTGATTTAGAGTGAAATAGAAGAGTGGCAGCCTTTTGTTTGCTTACTGAAAAGTCATGGTCAGCTCACTGGGAGGAAGGGCTGAGGAGCAGTACAGATGTGCTGCAGCTTTACCTGGGAGCCAGCAGTTTAACCCAATCCATCCTATTTGACTTGAAAGGAATGTCATGCTGCAAAGGTTTGGTTTTTTACACTTAAAATGCTGCACTTTTTTTCATCAACATAACGACTAACCTATCAAATTTATATAATTAGAGGTAAAAGTAGTTAGATGCCTTGTGAAGCATTTTCTACAATATGTCTTGATGTACAGTGACTCAGCTGGTTAAGCACTTTCTTCAGTAGATGCCAAGTTCAGATTTATAATTGGAGGGGGTGGATTAGCCATATAGTTACTTGATGAATTATTTTTTGACACTTGAAGGGCAAACATTTCCTGCAATCCTATTACCAGAGCCTCAGGACAGTGGCTCTGTCCTGGCGTCAGTCAGTGTTAAGAACACTAATGCATCCTGCCAAAGTGGCAAACAGCCCTTCACTTTTTTGGCAGAGTACCTGAAACATGTGGGTTGCAAAGAGACTGCCAAAAAGTTATAGCAGGCTTCCTGACCCAGTCCAGCAGACCCACTTGCAGGTTGAGCTCTTCTGCCTTGCTTTTAAGAGCCTTGGAGTCATAGGAAAGGTGAGTGAGATGCAGTCCATGACAGATAAATGAGAGAAGCTGGGATTTTTGATGTCACAGACTGTGATATGTTGGTCTATAAGTGCTGTGGGAAGTAGATCCAGCAGCAGGAGGGAAGGAGAGGCAGAGGGCTGGGAACTGGTGAGCTGAAAGCTGGGAAGGGAGCAAAGCAGGGGTGGGAAGTGGCAGGGAAAGAAAGAAGAAAAACTGAAGATAAGGTAAGAACAATAGAAAGAGGTTGAGTTTTATCTCTTCATCCAGAGGCAACACAGCTTTTGTATGATGTCAGATGTTACCCAGAGAAGGGGAGATTCAGACAGAAGGAGTAGTAGAAGTCTGTAGAAGTAGGAGAAGTCTGTAGGGAGCAACCAAGGAGAAAAGTGGCAAGGGGACAGCTCATGTTGCAGCCCTAAATGTGGTTTATCCTAATGCAGCCTTTTGATTTAGGCTTTGTTCAGCCAGGCCAAATAGGCATCTGCAACAAATCTATTCCTGTGACCAGCTATTCTTTAAATAAGCTGCAGGGAGTGTCAGCCTGAAAGACTGGATGTGGCCAGTAAACAGTCAGAGATGGGGAGTCCTGTTAGGTTGGCTGTGCAAAAAAGCCATGGAGACAGGGAGAGTTCTGGTGTCAGTCAGCTGACAGTATGTCAAGGAAGCTGCCTGTATCCCATCATCTTTCCTAGCCTTGCCTTGTAGTAGCTACTCCCCAAGTGAAGAGCATCTTGTAGGTGACCCTTGCCACCCCTGTGCTGTCAGAAAATCACTGGGACAGTTCTGCTGGCTCAGGTCTCTTGGCCCACAAGGGCTGGGACTGGAGCTGCTGTGGCAGGTTGTGTGGGGGCAAGATTGCCCTTCTGTGACAGCCTCTCTGGGCTCAAACTGTACACCAAGTCACCACCTAGCCCCATGGTGTGCTAATAATTTTTCCCTCTCTAGTGACTTCTCATTTATTTTTACTTTCCTTTTTGAGTTTCTCTTGCCATACAAGTGATAACACTCAGATGGTACTGCCAGTAAAAATACAAACAGCCCTTCTTTTTTGTACAGAGGCCTTTTTAGTCTTTCTTTCCAACAGGACTGCTTTGTCAGAAGCTTTCTTTTCATGTAGTGGTTCACACTGGCCATCTTGCTGCTGGCCAAGCCCTCCTGGAGTTACCAGAGCCCCCCAGAAGCTCCCTGAATGCCCCTTTCCCAGAGGTGCCTCTCAGCCTTTGTGTCAGATACGTGTTTTCAGCAAGCAGTATGTCTCAAGCAACACAGGCAAAATGCACAGAAGGATGAAAAATCAATGACATTCAAAGACAAATGGGATTGCTGTGTTTCTCCCATTCCCATTGTTTATTTTGTAAAGCTGGAAGGATGCGTCTTACCGTGTCACTGATGGATCCCATGGGAAAGAAGCTGTTAATTAGGCATTTTGATCTCCCTCCTTTTGCCCAGGAAATGTGACACCATTATCTTTGCCAATTTAGATACAGGCAGACACACCAGACTTCTGAGACTGTTCTTTTCTGTGCTAAGAGTAACACAAGGGTAATTTTCTGGAACACATCATTGCAATATTTTAGACATCTTCAAATGGCATTGCTGAAGAGAACACAGAGAGAAGCAGCAGAACCTTTCTGGGGCACTCATAGAAAATGGAGGGGTTTTACCATTCTCTATTAAACTTGTTGTAGAGACCCCCTCAGCTCTTCCTCTACAAGGGACTGGGAACAAGGCCAGAGAAAATCCTGAATATTCACTAACAGCTGCAGAGACCACTCTTTGCAGGTTTCTCTTTGGCTGGCACTGTCAGTCACTAAATCCTGTAAGACATCACATTTTGTCCAACCCAGACCTCTCTGAGGGGCCTGGCTTTGCCTTCCCACCTCCTCTTGGGACTTCAGTCACCTTGATGGGCAATCAGTCCATCAGTGACTGAAATGTATCAGTAGGAGCAGGAGGGCCTGGCACAGTTTTGGGCAGTGCAAGCATGCAAAAATTATTGCCTGAAAGAGGGTTGGGTGGGATAACCCAGTTCACAGATGCACAAACTGAAAATGTCAGTGTGTGGTTCAGATGCTTTTTTGAAACCTTTATCTCAAAGCATGTGGAGGAACAGCACTGCAGTGCAGTCATCTGCTGCACTGTACCATGTCAGCCTTTGGCCAAGAGAAGGCATCAGCCAGCCCTTTGGGGGCCCCCCTTTGGGGTTTTGGTTCACTTTGGTGTTTTCTTGATCATAGAATCACAGAACATGTTGAGTTGGAAGGGATCATCAGGTCCAGCTCCTATCCCTGTGTAGGGCACTCCCAGGGTCACACCACGATCTTGTTACAGCCTGAGCATCCTAAGAAGGAATTGCAGAAGCAGTTGTGCTCCCTTAAGGAGGGAGAGTGAAATGCCTGTGAATGTGTTGGCCTGGCAACCAGAGCTCCCTCGGTGCCGTCAGTGTTCCCGGAAAATGTAATCAATAAAAGCCTCACAGATGCAACATGGAGCAGTGAAGCCAAGAAATGGAGGAAATCTCTCTCATACCATGTTGTTCCAGCACACAGGTACACCAGGCTATCTGCCAGGGGTGCTGTCTGTTGAAGGTGCCTTTTGCAAAAGCCTGTGGCTGCTGTAGCCAGGATAGCTGTTGCAGGGTGAGTATTCCATCAAATACAGAATACGTTCTGGGAGATAACTTTTTGGGTTTTGTCTCCCTTTTTTGTGGACAAAAGTTTGCCCCTTGCCTTTCCTCCACCCCCATCGCTGTTTAACTGATGGTTTGGGGGCTGTAAATCCTGACTCCTGTTTTGGATCTTGACCCTCTGTCCCAAAGTCCTTTTCAGTGGGTGGCAGGAGACAGCTTGTGCATTTCTAAATTATGGAAAGTAGACAAGGCTTATAAAAGCCAGGAGAAGAGGCAGAGAGATGGGTAGAGAGCTACCCCAGGTCAGGCAGGAGGGCTGAGGCCCCTTGCAGAGATGACAGAGGAGCAGCTTGGTGGCACTTCCATCTCATGTCCAAAGGGAGGACATCATGGTCTACTTCCCCAGAATGGCAGCATGAAGACATGCAGGAGGAGCACTGGGCAATATTTTTCAGTGGGCAGTGGTCTTTGTAATTTCAGCTGGAAAGTGGTATCACTGGGGACTGTGCCAGCATATAATTTTCCGTTCCATTTTTCTGAGAGCAGGAAATTTTGGAGGAAGGCTCATTACCAAACAACAGAACCTTGTTTTGCAGACACACAGCTGCTTTTGTTTCAAGCAGAGCTAAAATGTCATCTTCTTTTCCAAAGTCACATTGGAAGAGAAGCAGCAGGTTCTTAGCTGACAGCTGGGGATGTGCTGGTACCCCTCACAGGCAGCCATCAGCTCTCAGGATCTCATACCCCATGGAGCAGAAGAGCCCAGAGCCACTGTCATCAACCTGCTCACCCTCAGGCTTTTCAAATCTCTTCATGCTCTTTCCTCCTTAAGAATGTTTGCCGTGGTGGCTTGGTGACCTTCCCAGCCCTGGTGCCCACAGGTTGGCCCTGTGCAAGGCACAGCTACTTCTGATGGAGGTCGGTTCTCCTGGCACAGCTGGGGGGCTGGGTGGGATATGGGCCATCAGATCCCTTACAGGGATGAGAATCCATAGGGACTGCTCTCCTGCAAGGAGTAAGAGCATGGCTGAGTTGTTCCTCCCACGTTGCCATGCCAACCCATCCCTGTGCCGAGCAATATCTCTCTTTAAGCTCCTCTGAGAGAAAGTATGTAGCCTGGGAACTTAGCATTCAGGAGTGCACAGCAGCTCTGTAGCTGTCTGATAAAGGACAGGAGGATTTTATTTTTTTTCCCCTTTTTCTCCAGTGTTTGCTTCTCAAGGTGAGGGTAGACAGGATGGGTGGGGAGAGAGACTGGGAGGGCCCTCGCTCTGCTCTCTGTACAGGGGCATGATTTCCCTGGCAGTGAGGAGGGCACAGTGATTTGGGGTGTATTTACAGTGCAAAATACATGTGTGAGAGATACAGATGCAAATTTCTTGGTTCGACTAACCCCTGTATTAAAATTGGAAAGCACAGGCAATCTGGCTTTTAATTTGAGTGAGAAACTCAGAGAAAAGACTAGAAGGAAACCAAGGACAACCCTCCTGTTGTTTTCTTTCCTGCTGTTTTAGTCTCTAATGTTACAGTATGACGGAACAAATCATCTCCTCTCATGCTGCATAATCATTTCTTGAGCAAGAACAGCAAAACTTAATGTGCACTGATGTTTTGGTTTGTGTTTTTTTCCGTTTGGTGGAGTTGCTAGTGGTAGATTAACTGCTCACTTTAGATTAAATCCTTACAGTGTTCATTAATACAGGTTTGCATGCCTTTGCCAGCTGAAAGGATGGAAATCAGCATAAAGCAGCTGGCATTAGCTGGCTGATGAGCTCTGATGCTGTCTTTACCAGCTGTAAAAAGGTTGATGTGGAAAATCAAAGGCAGGACTCCAAATGAGAGGGCTTTGTGCTGGTGTTGACACTGTTGTTTGTTCCTTGGGAGAGATGCTGAGCAAAACATTTACATTTTCTTCTGCTGTTTGACAGACTGACTACAAGCAGGGTCCGTGGTGCTTGGAAAGCCCATTCTGAAGTGAGGGCTTAAAGCTGCAGTCTTGGTAGTTCTGGGAAGTTTGTTATTACTGAGGCATTCCTCATGGCATGCAAAAAGTGCAGGAAATTCGAGGCGCCCAGATTGTGTGAGCAAGCCCTTCTCCTACATGTGGAAAATACGTGGTCAAAACCTTAATACTTCAGTTGCATGCAGTATGTGAAAAAGTAACAGTGAGATAACATTATCTCCAAGGCAGGAAAACCTGTTAGCTGCTTCCTAGGGAGTAATTTTCACTGAGTAGATTGAATACTTCATGGAAATCAGTGTCACGACATACTCTGGGAGGGGAAAATAAACTCTAGGTATTTCCCTCTTTTGTTCCTATTTCTTTCCTTGAGACTGATTCCCACTGATACATGATCAGATCAGTTTATTACAGCTCCCAGCCACCCATGTAGCCTGTGGCAGTTATGATAAAACTAATTTACAGTCGGCTCCTCTGTGCATGAGCCCATGCATCTGGTGAGACAGAAATGTTAATAAAAAGCAGAAGTGTCAGCTGCCAACACTGCACAGATGTGGCAGTCTTGCTGACGTACCCAAAGTGTTTTCATCCATAGCACGTGTAGTGCATGTGAGAGAAGGAAAAGGCTTCTGCTCTTTAAGGCTTGCAGCTGCTTAAGTGCCCATAGAAGACAGATCTGTCAGGAAAAGCTCAAGAGGTAGTTCAGGTGGTGTGCTGGGGTTTTTTTAATGTGCATCTTTCATGTCCTCCTTCTGCAAGTGGAGCTGCACATTCCTCTTTCTTAGTGATTTTGTCCAGTTGGAGGTTTGGGCCATGTCACGGTTTAACACTGGCCCGGCAGATAAACCGAATAACAGATTTATCTATTAATCTCTCTCTCCTCACTGCGAGAGAGAATAAGGAAGAGAGACTTACGGGTTGGAAACCAAACCACAGAACTTTAATGAAACAGTGATGATAGATAGGAAAAAAAAAATTACTAAATATATACAAATATACAAACATACAGGAAAAGTGATCCCACATTCCCCCCTTTCCCCCAATAACTCTCACGTCACCACCGAGGCTGCAGGGCAGCCCTGGGAAAGTCCAGGCTGGAATCCTGGCGTCAGGAGCAACTGGGGGCAGGAACACAGGGATTCAGGCTGGCATGGATCAGGATCACAGGCAGGGGGACAGATGGAATCCCCTCAGGAAGAAGGAGAAGAAGCAGGAAAGAAGCAGAAGAAGCAGGAAAGAAGAAGGAGAGTTTGACCCTTGTGATCTCTCAAATTTATACTGAGTATGACGTGTATGGGATGGAATACTCTGTTTGGTCAATTCTGGCATCTTTCTTGTCTGGTCCTCCCCAAAGGAGGGGTTCAGGTGGGACCTCCTTACTCCTTCTGGAGGGTAAAATGTTCCTCAGAGCTGAGCAGTGTCCTTGGCTCTGCACACCAGTCTCTGGCAGTAACTATAAACATCGAGTGTTATCAGTCCCAGAAGCAGACACTGTCTGAGAAACTTGCTGTTAATTTCAGCAAGGGCAGCTACTTACAAGAGACTGAGCTGAAAGCAAAAGTACAAACCAGAAAATCACCTTTATCCTGGCCCAAACCAGGACAGGCCAGTAGTCTGCTAGGGCAGGCAGGAGTGGATGGGAGCAGTCTGTGTGTGTGTGTGTGTACAGCCAGGGATGAGTCCTGGGCAGAGTCAATGAGCCAGCAGAGACAAGACTGCTGTCTCTGGAGGGAGGGCAGAGGTGGCAGAGCTGCCATCTCCAGGGCTGAGGACTGCTCTGAAAATCTCCTCACCTCACCACCTCTGCAGGACTTGGTTCATGGGTATGTGACGTGGGACCTGTTCTGCTCCCCTTGTCCAGAGGAACGTTCTCATGTGTGCTCTCTTAGAATAATTTGGGTTGAAAGGGACCTCTAAAGGTCATCTAGTCCAACCCCCTGCAGTAAGCAGGGACACCCTCAACTAGATCAGGTTGCTCAGAACCTTGTCAAGCCTCACCTTGAATATCTTCAGGGATAAGGCCTCTACCTCCCTGGGCAACCTGTTCCATTTTTCCATGACCTTCAAAGTACAGAATTGTTCCCAGTATCAAATATAATCTATTTTTCTCTAATTTAAAACCATTACCCTCATCTATCACTACAAGCCCTAGCAAACAGTCCATCTCCAGCCCTGCTGTAGGCTCACCCCTTCAGGTACTACCAGATATACAGCACACCCCTTACACAAACAAGGAAACATTTTTATGTTCTCTTCCTCTCATATTTAATATCAGATTAGAAATGGAGCTGTACTGTTCTATACTTTATACTCAAAATATGTAAGATGTCTTTTCCTATAACTTTGTGCAAATACACCTCTCTGTCCCTATGAGCTTCAGACCAGTCCTCAGGAACTGGAGATCTGCCCGGGCAGAGGTGTGGGACTGGGAAGCAGGGCTGGGCAGAGGTGAGCTGTGCCTCTGGTGCTGAATTGCAGAGATGGTTGTGCAGGGGAACAGGCAGCAAAGCCCAGGGTGAACAGGGTAGGGGGTTGCTGTGTTTTGTGTGTTACTCTATCCCCTGATGGGGTGAACCAAAATTCTGGTGCCTTGACAGAGTGCTCTTCGAGTCCTTCTGAAACAGCCCGACTGGAAATGCCCCACGGTGTATGCATGTTAATTTTCAACTTAAATCCAGCAGAGTTCACACAGAATACTTAGAATTCTTTTTTTAGATGGATTGCAGGAAATAGAGTAAAAACTTTAAAATCAGAACAAAAGGAGCTAAAAATGAACTTTAAAGCACATGTCACCTGCTGGAGGTGGCTGAACCTCCATTGGCTTCTGTGGGGGTTCTTAAAAGTCTTTTTTGTTCAAAATCTCAACTTACACTGAATTTCAAAACACATATTGATTTAAAAGTGAGTTACCTGTTACATGTATTTACTCACACGCAGAAGATTAAAGATCCAGCTCTTTCTTTTGAAGCCAAAGCGGTTTCTTCTGCACAAGTCCTACAGAGTTCATCTTTCAATGAAAGATAGAGATTCTTCGTACATGCAGGTGATGTTTCTGGCTGATACCAAATCCTGGGAAAGGCAGGAGGACCTCGCTGCTTTGTCCTGGTGTTGTCTGTAAATGGTGCTGCCAATGCCTCAGACAGAACAGAATGGATTCTCTTTTCTCACCTCTGACTAGGCTGGGAAATGCTGACAGCAGTAAATATTTTGTTGCAAGAGGCAGACTTAAGAAGATCTGACTCAGGAGATGCACGGGGAGCCAGTATTTACAGTAATGAGTGCTCGATAAAGCATTGCTTTACTGAACTGACATTTTAAGACTCCTTTTTAAGAGACTTCCATATTTCAAGAAGGGATGTGGGGACTGGTCCCTTGGTGTTTCGCTGTACAGCTGCTGGGCAGTGTGGCAGAAGCTCTGCCTGAGGAATATGTGCTAGGATGGAGGGACTGGCCAGAGCTTTCAGAATTGCTTCTGCTTCCTAGCACAAGTTTACTTTGGATTTTGCCACTTGCCATGGAGGTATGGAATATCTGTCCAGCTCTCTTCCTGAAGGTTGTCAGGAAAGGCAGGCATATGGTGGAGCTGAAGTACACACAGGCAGTGTGGAAGTGTTCCAAGGCCAGGAGCCCCAGGCTTCTCCTTCCCTGAACACCACAGAGCAATTGGGGTGCATGGAAAGCTGACTTTCCCTCCTCCTGTTGGCACCAGGGCTCTGACACAGCTGTGCTGCAGCCAGGATGCAATATCTGTGCATATACTGTGCTATACAGCAGGTGTCTTAAGGGGCTGGGTAATGATGGTTCAGATTCACAATCTTGAGTTTAAGGAGATGTCACGGTTTAACACTGGCCCGGCAGAAGTGTTTGACCCTTGTGATCTCTCAAATTTATACTGAGTATGACGTGTATGGGATGGAATACTCTGTTTGGTCAATTTTGACATCTATCTTGTCCGGTCCTCCCCAAAGGAGGGGTTCAGGTGGGACCTCCTTACTCCTTCTGGAGGGTAAAATGTTCCTCAGAGCTGAGCAGTGTCCTTGGTTCCGCACACCAGTCTCTGGCAGTAACTATAAACATCGAGTGTTATCAGTCCTAGAAGCAGACACTGGCTGAGAAACTTGCTGTTAATTTCAGCAAGGGCAACTACTTACAAGAGACTTAGCTGAAAGCAAAAGTACAAACCAGAAAATCACCTTTATCCTGGCCCAAACCAGGACAGGAGAAGATAGGAGGGGTTGGTGAATACCTGAAGTACCCCAAAAGACAGAGGTACAAGGGGTCAGGGGTTGAACCCGCTGTGTTGGGTGTAGCTCCCCTGTACGTACTCTTCTGATGTGGTCACTGCATCACATCTTTGCCCAAAGGCAGGCTGCATCTTCATACCTTTGGGTTTGAATGCATTAAACAACCAAAGCTCTTTTCTTTTCCCCAGCACAAGCCTTTTCTGACCTGTTCAGTTGGTTAGCTGGTAAATCCTGGTGATTAAATTAATCTGTCACTATCCTTACTGATGCTATGGTAGCTTAAGTCAGCAAGTTTATTAGGGAAATGATACTTGTCAATTGTGTTGCAGTTTCACTTAATTTAAAAGCTGGTGTTCCCATTATTTGCCTTCATACCTCCTGCCAATTACTGTTGGTATTGCCAACATCTAGATCAAGGGCCTACTTACAGCAAAATATTTATACTCACGAAAGCCATTTGAAAGCAAATATTTGAATTGTGTAAAGCTATGTTACTGCTTTTTTGTTCAATTGCAAGCACTACTCCGTTGGCATTATTTGGGTTTTACGTAACTTATTCAGACTTTGACTGCTGCTGTGCCTTTCTCTTTCAGCCCAGGTGCAAAAAGCAGTATTTAAGAGTTGTCATAATCCCAGTGACAAAGGCATCTTTGGTTTTGCCATCCCCAAGGTCACTGGGTGAAGCACAGGGCTTTTTATCCCCAGGTTTCCATCAGTCTTGACTCAGAATCAGCCTCTCCAAAGCTTCCAGGGGAGCTGGGTGTGAATCGGGACCTGTCCCCAGGGGCCTGGCTGATGCTTCTGAACAAATCGAAATGCGTTTTGGTTCCTGCTCCTGCACTCGGAATTGCAGTGCCCAGGGGGGGAAAAATCCATAGGTCCTGTTCGCTTTTCAGATTGTCAAGCATAGCAAATAGCCACTTTGTGTCTTTCCTTTCCGCAGCCCAGGTTGCTGGGTGCTTTTGTTGCTGACATTGTGGGGCTGTGCCAACAATTAGTGCTGGTTACCATGGAAACTGCCCTGCACCCCGCTGAGGATTCTGACAGTCACATTTTGACTGAAATGGCTTTGTTTTCCCAATTCTGCAGCCACACATGTAGCTAATCCTTTTGCTGGGCTCTGCCTGTGTTCCTTCCCTAAAATGCAGCAAAATTAATGAAACGTATTATTTTGTCCTTCCCATCTGTTTGCATCTTTCTTTATCTCTCTTTTAGCCTCAGTGCTCCAGGAGTGGTAATTACCCTTTGATTATGCCTCACTTATGAGCTTACTGTTAATTTTCTTGCTAGATGTCTGAGGGCTGACACTGTGAATGCATGGGAAGTTTTGACATGATTTTCAGTCTCCTCCTCTTCGTCCCTTCTTCTTATCATCTCTTTCCTTGGGTTTTCTCCTGGAGCATTTGTTGTGCCGTGCAGTTCCAGCACATTAAACTTTGTTTATGCCTTCAACAAGTTCTGCTTTACAGAGACCAGATGGCATCTTCCATGGCTACAGCAAACTCTGGATCCTCTGTCACCCTGGTGGGATCAGAGCTGTTGCTAGAAAGAGTGAGGGGTGATGCTGCTCCTGGCTGGGAAGAGTCCCAGGAAAATTGTGGGGGTGTGAAATGCTTTTTCTTTTTAGGAGGAGCTGTCCCTGTTGCTGTGGAATGGGTGCTTGGGTGGGAAGCAGCAATAAATGGGTGGGCTGGATGGGGGTAACAAAATATGGGTGACTACAGTCAGGGGAGGAGAAGAAAAGCTGGGGTGACAAACTGCTCTAATTGAGGTGACTTTAGCCTGAGATATCACTGTTGTGTGAGCTGAGAAGCCCTCCATTCCAGGGTTTCTGAAAGCTCATGCTGGGAATCTTTCACAATGTCTCCTCTCTGTTACAGACATCACATTTGAATTCCACATTTGAATACTGTAATTTTTAGTACCCCATTCCCTGAAATCAGTCTGGAAGACTTAGTTTGTGTCCTGACACCTTGGTAAAAAGGAACAACATTTGCCTCTGCAAAATGCAAAGGAAAGCCATGTTGCTTTTCTTTGTTGTGCTAGGATCTTATGTGAAGCCAAGGTCTTGTTGCCTTTGAGAAACACAGAGATGTTGTTACATGTCATTTTTTCTGTGCTAGTTTTGTGGCATGAAGTAGATCCAGAAAATATGTACCTGCTTAAAGAGAGGGGAAATAAATCTTTACAAGCAAAACTATCTTTAATAAAACCAAAGCTTTTTCTTTTTAGGAGGAGCTGCTCCTGTTGCTGTGGAATGGGTGCTTGGGTGGGAAGCAGCAATAGATGGGTGGGCTGAATGGGGGTAATAAAATATGGGTGACTACAGTCAGGGGAGGAGAAGAAAAGCTGGGGTGACAAACTCTGCTCTGTCTGAGGTGACTCTAGCCTGAGATATCACTGATGCTGTTGTGTGAGCTGAGAAACCCTCCATTCCCAGGCAAAGCTGCATCAGCCCTTGCTCCTCTGCCAGCAGCATCCCTGCGAGGCAGGAAGATGCAGGAGCCCTGCTCATAGGAAGCTTCTCCTGTCCAAAAACATCCTTGGAATAATAATACAGAATTGCATAGAGGGAAAGAGAGAAGATAAACAGTGCTGCTGGATGAGGGCTGTCAGAGGCAGATATCTGAGCCTGAGCAGTTTCACCTAGGAAGTGGTGGTCAGAGCAAACTCAGCTCCTCAATAGGTTGAGCCTGAGGTTATGTTAGGCTGGAAGAGAAAAAGTGCCCGAGGCTGAAGGAAAACCATTAAAAAGGGCACAGAGGGAACAGACACCACACATCATTGCAGAGATGTGTCACGTATCTAATTTTTGCTCTTGCCTTTAAAGTTGCCAATTATTTCTAGCAGTTTTCTGAGCACAGACACCTTTTTAAAAACACTCTTGCCACCATCTCTACATCTGTCTCTGGGGCTGATAAACCTGTGTGAAAAAAAAAAAACAACAAAACCAAACTTAATGGCCTGGAAAGGTTTCCTGGGACATGAAAATACTGTAGGTAATGGATTCAAGTGCCAGTGGAGACATCTGCAGTCCTTTTGCAACTGCAGCAGCATCAATAAGAAATGAAGGAGGGCTTTGAAACAACATCTTGGCCTTCTGTAGGGTCTGATCCCAGATCTTTGTCTCTGCTGTGGCCATGCTTTGGGATGTAACCTCACTCAACAGCCCCTGGCTGAGTCTGTTGGTGAGGAGGAGCTCTCAGGTGTCTGGAGGGAGTGTCTGGATGACTCCTGTTTGAGCTGAAACTGGTACCCTGAGTAAACTGGGTTGGAGGTTGTGAGTGGGCAGCTCTTGTGCCCTTGAGTGTGCTTATGAGAGGGGCAGCAGCTTTTGGAGGCATGAGGCCTTCAAAACCCAGCAAAGAGGGAAGACTGTGATTCCCTGGGCTGTCAGCAGCTGGCTTAGCATCTCCTGTGCATCCCAGTCCTCTGAAAGCATCTGTGTCCCTGACTTACCTGGGAGACAGGCAGACTCCAGATGCCCCCAGTGTGCCCAATGGTTTGTAGAAGAATTGGGCTGGCTTTCAAAACCAGGAGCTGAGAGTGCTTATTGGTTTGAGTTGTAACTTGGGTTTAAATTAGCACAGTGCCCAAGGGAGGTGCCTGCCCTCTCAGCAGGACAGAGTCCTCTCTTCCCACCAGCAGGAGCTGGGCAGGCTCGACTTGACAGCCCTGTCAGAGCTCAGGCTGAAGTGACAACCTCCAGGGAGTGGGGAAAGCACTGTCCCTCTGTCTGTAAGCTCCTGACCTCTCAGCTCACTCTGTCCCTTACCATCTTATGTGAAGCCAAGGTCTTGTTGCCTTTGAGAAACATATAGTTGGTGTTACATGTCATTTTTTCTGTACTGGTTTTGTGGCATGAAGTAGATTCGGAAAATATGTACCTGCTTAAAGAGAGAGAAAATAAATCTTTACAAGCAAAACTAACTAACTTCCTTCCTTATTTCCTTCCTTCCTTATTTCCTTCCTTCCTTATTTCCTTATTTCCTTCCTTATTTCCTTATTTCCTTATTTCCTTCCTTCCTTCCTTCCTTCCTTCCTTCCTTCCTTCCTTCCTCCCTTCCTCCCTTCCTCCCTTCCTCCCTTCCTCCCTTCCTCCCTTCCTCCCTTCCTCCCTTCCTCCCTTCCTCCCTTCCTCCCTTCCTCCCTTCCTCCCTTCCTCCCTTCCTCCCTTCCTCCCTTCCTCCCTTCCTCCCTTCCTCCCTTCCTCCCTTCCTCCCTTCCTCCCTTCCTCCCTTCCTCCCTTCCTTCCTTCCTTCCTTCCTTCCTTCCTTCCTTCCTTCCTTCCTTCCTTCCTTCCTTCCTTCCTTCCTTCCTTCCTTCCTTCCTTCCTTCCTTCCTTCCTTCCTTCCTTCCTTCCTTCCTTCCTTCCTTCCTTCCTTCCTTCCTTCCTTCCTTCCTTCCTTCCTTCCTTCCTTCCTTCCTTCCCTCCTTCCTTCCCTCCTTCCTTCCCTCCTTCCTTCCCTCCTTCCTTCCCTCCTTCCTTCCCTCCCTCTCTCATTAGGCTTCCTTGAACTTTAACTGAACCAGAAAGAAACTATGAAAAGTCTCAACAGCTGCCCTGTGAGGATTTGACTTACCCATTGGATCTGCTATTTATAGTGTCCATTAGTACAGAAATGTCTGTCCTTTTGCAGCAGTCATGTATAGCAGACACACTGCTCTTCTGGCAAACTGCCTCTGCCTCCTATGTCACCCAAAATATCCATCAAGAGACCATTCAGGAGTGAGCTTTTCTTGATTAAAAACAAACAAACAAACAAAAAACCAACCAAACAACCTCCACCCAAAACCCAGAGGCCATTTGTATTTTGAATTAGTTATTTTGTATAGCCTTAAGTTGTCATTTCCCTTTTTCAGGTGACAGCCTTTCGCCCCTAGCTGTATCTCCTTGTGGAACATAATCTTTGTCCCCAAAAAATTAAATCAGAGAGAGAGCTGAGAGAGTGAGAACTGTTTTCTAGCTCTGGAGAGCCCATTTCCACTCCAGAACCAGTCTGGGTGTGAACAAGTATAAGTTCTGTAACAAAGGAGACCATTTTATTAGGCATTTGTCTTACCTTGCTGGGAAGAGGCTTGCAGTAGTTTGGTTGATGAAGAGAGGTGACTGAATGGATTTCTTTGGTTATGCTCCATGGTTCTAAATCTGGTACACATTTGAATGTTCTGTATCTGAAAAACTAATTGGAGCCTTTTCTTAAAATTTCCGTATGGAAATCAGCTTAAAAATTTGGTTCTCCTAATGGTCTTCTTAATGAAGTCTTTGTTAATTTGAGCTAACAGTACAGCCTTGATGATGTCACTGCTGTCAGTAGTGTTGTGATTCCTGGAAATTTTGGTGGAGGGGTCATGTGTCACATCCTCCAGGTGTAAAGTTGTGGTGGTGATGATTGGTATGGGGTCTTTGGGAGCTGTGATTCTCTGCAAAGCTCTGTGACATCCTCCACGCTCACTGAAGTTGTTGGGGTGATACTCTGACCAGGGATATACCAGGGATTGAAGGATGCTTTATGGGAGAGTGGTTTGCTTGGTACCCATGTGTCCTCCCCTTGCAATAGCTGCAGCACAGTGTGGGACAGGCACCATGTGTCTGCAGCAAGAGGATGGGCCACACCACAGGTTTTTTCTCCCAGTTTCTTCTGATATTGCTTGTGCTGTGCAGTCTGCATGTGCTTCAGGACATGGGGAATTGTCAAGACCTGTAAGGATTCCAGGGGACCTTTTGTGTCTAGTTCCCACTCCTCTGCAACAGCAGCAGCAGCACAAGATGGTCTGGGAAGGCCTGGGAGGTATCTGTGCCCTATTTCTCACATGAGGAAGGAACCAAGAGGTGCCAAGAAGCACCCCCAACATTCAGCAGGCATGGGAATGGGAGAAATTCAAATAGCCCCAGAAGTGCAGTCCCTGAGAGGCAGCTGGGAAGATTGGTGGGCTTTCAATCAATATCCCTGTCCTTTGGTCCTTGCCACATGCAGCATTGATTTATGGGGTTATAGTGCTGATTAAGTCTATTTAATAATTCCTCATACTAGGTGAACGTCATTGAAGAGAGGAACAGAGAACAGGAGCTATCATTTGCAGTCTCCTGCTGCTACAGGAACCTCAATTTTGTGTAGTCCCTTTTGTAAATGCATTGAGCTCCATCTCAAAATCAATTGAGTTGTTTCCTGCTGTATGGAAGACATCCAGAACCTCACACCCCTGTCAGTGGGAAAGCATCATCATCAGATTTCTAGTCTGAATTTATCCTTGACAAGTTTGTACTCCTGTATTCTTGAGCTGACAGGGGTTTTTTAAATCAGCTTTTTTTCTTGCTGTAGTTGTTCTGACATACTTACCCATCTACTCATGCTGTTGGCTTCAACCAATAAAACTGTTGTGGTCACTGTTCAGTTATATTAAGTGGATTTTAAGATGTAAATACCAACAATTCTGAATTTTCTTTGCCAGTGGGTGTTTTTTTTTTAATACCTCGTTACATAGTTTGAGCAAAAGAGAGGTTAACCCAGCGCTTTGTTTCTAGGCAAACACAGCTGTAGAAGTAACTCACACCTATGCTTTTGGGCAGAAAATACCCAGCTTTTGTAAAGGAGGAACGAAGAAGAATAATTTTACATTAAAACTAGAAAGAAATTCTGGAAGAGTACTCACTGTGAGAAGAAATTATCATTATTAATATAACAGGCAGTGTCCCTTGCTCTGGTGGCTGCTAGAAAGTTACATGTAGGTCCTTGATTTAAATATACTTCCCATTTACAACCAGTCCTCGCTTGAAGGATGTAGTAAGGGGTGAGCAGAGAGCTTTTATTCCTGCCCTGGGGATGGTGATTAAGGGGGGCTCTGGCAGGAGCAAGGTGGATTGCCATTTACCATGAGGAATCTGAGTCTCCACATGAGATGGGGTGGAGCAGTACCAGGATTCTTGCTCAGTTTTCAGGTGTGTGCCCAGCCCTGCAACTTGGTGCCTTCCCTGGGGCTCAGCTCCATCCTGACAGGACACAGAACTGTCAGACAGGACACAGAAACTTGTGGGGAATAGAGGGGTTTATTTCCACTGAGTCTGGCTATGAGAGGGAGGAATATGTTGTTTAATAAGTCAAGGAGAGTGGGGTAATAAGCAGATGAGAAATAGAAGCCCTCTGAATTCTTTTGTAAATGGTTCTGCTGGGCCAACCCCTTAGTCCTTGATTTTTTCAATTAAAGGTGCCTGGGTGGACCTTAAGGGCAGGAAACCTCTCTGGTCACTCCTAACACACAAATTTCTGCCTGTGGCATTTCACTACACTTTTGTTGGGTCTAGAGCCAACATGGGACACCATTTCTCTGTTTGAAAGTATTTACTCCCTGAAAGACCCCCACTGCCACTCTCCACTCCCCAGAGCACATGGTTTTTCATTCCCTTGGGTCCTGTGGCATCCCAGTGTCCAGGGGCCTGTTGGCCTGGCATCCCAGACCAGGGCCCCACAGCCCATCCCACCCAAGAGATGTTATTCTCTGCAGTTTCTCTGCCTAATATTCAGGCCTCATGTTTAATTACAGCTTTGCGTTGCAGTCTTGGAAGGGATGAGGAGGACAAAGTACATTGTACATTTTAATCATATAGAAATGTTTTTTGGCTCTTCTTTTTCAAGCCCCTCATCAGCATAGATGTTTGTCTGGGAAGTGCCTTTGATGCATAGTAATTGTGCTGATGAGGTGGAAATTGCACCCAAAGTGCATGTAAGAATGCAGCTAAATCCATATATTAAATGTCAAGAAATGCCATTACTCAGCTGGCCATTCTACTCCTGCTTGCAAAATAGTACCTGCAAAATTATTTTCTAGACATTTAATAAATTATCACCTTAAAATTTTGCAGTTGCTTCACACTGTTCCTAATGGAGAGAACATTTAATAAGGATGCTGTGTGCACCTTCCTGTAAAGGGTGGGATCTTGATCTATATGAATACTCAGCATTTTCCACTGAAATATCTGGAATATTTGGTCCTTCTGTTTTAGTTTGAATGATTTGCTCATATTTCAAGCAAAAAACATTACTTTTAAAAAATGGCTTAAGTCACCCTCCATTTTTTGTTGTTTAAACTAATCTTGATAATTTTAATTCATTGTTCTCACTATCATAATTCTCTTTGTTTTTTCTAACTTTGCTGTTGCCACAGAAGAAGTGTCTGCAAGGATAGTACAAGTAGTAACAGCTGAAGCTGTAGCAGTCCTAAAAGGTGAACAGGAAAAAGAAGCCCAGCACAAAGATCAGCCTGGACCACTACCTATAGGTAAAACGAGACAAAGAATATTCAAAATATCCTTGTGTCTGCAGGTATTGTATGTTTGTGAAGTACTAAAAAACAGTTGCAGCTGTGCATTATGGTCATGGGCTAACTGGAGCACCACTGGATTGATGCTGGAACCATGTACAAATAGGGCTATCCTTCTTACCCCAGTTCTTCACAGCCCTGGGACTGTCTGGTTCACTGTTTACTCCAGCAGCAGTTCTCCACCTGGATTCTGACTCCTGAGTGTTGTGGCTGTGAATGGAATTTGGGGATAGGGGCTTCAGCATTGTGTCTGGTGGGACCCTGCAGCCCCTTCGTGTTCAGCCCCATAGAATGGGAGTGAGAAAGGTGGATGTCTGAAGAGCCAAAGATTAGAGGAGAGGCATATGAAAAGGGAGGTTATGCTGGTTGGGTGGTAGCTACTCAAAAAGTTAGAGGAGGAGCACCTCAATGGGAAGCAGAGAGGAATAGGGCACACCAGGTAAGGGGGGAGGGGGGGTTAGCAAGGTGAGGGGAGATTGTAGGAGAGGGGGCTTCCTGTGGTAAAAGTGAATGCCAGTGGTCCAAACTGGGAGTGGAACCACTGCCAGTGGTCCATGCTGTGCCCCCATCCTCCTGCTGGCTCCTTTGTGAAATATGTCTCTGAAAGTATGTGTGTGTATATATATATATATATTTATAAGTAAATTTACAGCCATTCATACCCACAGTGCTTCCTTCTTGCCAGAAAACTTCCACAGCAGCTCAAAACATAATTCACCAAGGGCACAGAAAGACCATACTCTGTCCTGAGGAAGGGCAAATCTTGCAAGCCTGCCCCAGGATAAGTTCTCCTGAGTGCACGTACGTTGTGATCAAATCAAAATAATGCCTTGTGGTGTTTTCCCTGAGGGCACTCTGCTTTGTTTAGCACAGTGGCTGGACCCTGCTTAGGAATGAATTGAAGTCAATGAGTAATTTAGAGAACATCTTAGACATTTTGTTCCCAAGGTCTTCTGCTTCGTTAAATTAATTTTGAATGGCATCAGGGATATGTGTTGCTTGGTAATTCTCATCTTTAGAGACATTCAGTTTTACATGGTAGTCCCCAGTTCTGCAAAACACTTCATACATATTTAAGCACAGATTACTTCCCTGGGGCTTTGGAGAGGCAAAATGGATATTCAGTTCCATGTAGTTAGATGAGACATTTTAAAGATCTTGTGAGAAGTACATCCTCAGTTAGCAACTGTTGTGTTAGAGTTCCTGTGGTCAGTTAAATAAGCATGGGAACTGCTTTGTGATGAAGGTGTAACTACTCTGTCCCTGGACAGCACATCTTAAGGACAAGTACATAAGGTTCTCCTTCAGACCACACTGAAATCAGTAGGAGGCAACCTGGGAAATTCTGCTGGGGCCTTGAAACTGGGGCCTAGCTATCTGTAAAAATACTGCTTAAGCCCCTGTAATAGATCTGCTTTTAAAGAAAAAAAATTCTTGAAGTGATTGGTATTAAGTGAGATTTAGAGGTTATGCTGAGTTCATTTAAGAAACTGTTTAGGATTTCATCATGCTTGAATTTAGATTATTGAAAGAACATCACTTGGTTTCAGCATCTAGTCTCATGACTGGAAATGAATGTAAAACCCAGGCTAAGTGCATCTAAGATTTCACTGCTGGTTTGTATTTAGACAAGCAGTATTTGCATGTATTCTGTGATTAATCCTGAACTCAGCAGAAGGAAAAAAAAAAGCATTTAGACAGTTTTTTGTGCATGTACTCAAGGTAAATTGAAGAGATTAGATGGCAGTTTTTGATAGTGTAAATTTATAAACTTTCTTATGCTTTATTGTTGTTGCCTCAGGTGACTGAAGGTTTTTTGAGTGGCAATATGGATTTAAAAGACAATTTTGTACTTGATTTTTTTATTGTACTCTGTGACCAGGATTTTAAAAATTACTCATGCTGTCTGAAGAAAAAAATCCTTTTTATTATAATTTTGAAAGTCCATTTATTCTGAAAGGGTCCATCTGGAAATCACAAGTCGCCATTAAATAATTTTTTCAGCTGGACAGAACAGGCTGACTGCAGCTTGTATCAAGCATCAGTCTCCTTGGAATTAACTTCACTGTTTCATTTTCACTGTTCAATTTCTAGCAGTTGAAGAGTCAGCCAACCTGCCTCCTTCCCCACCTCCATCACCAGCTTCTGAGCAGACTGGAGCTCTGGAGGAAGGTAAGGATCTCCAGGATGTTGCAGAGCACAGCTGCCAGACATGAATCTAAAGCATGAGGGTATCAGAATATGGAGATAATTTCTGCACCTTCATGTGAAAAGATAAGACATTCCCCAGCAATAACTCCCCATCTGCCAACCAGCTGCCATACATGGATAAGGTAGACTCATATGCACATAGGTAACTGACAGGATATGATAAGTACATCCACATTAAAGAGAAAAAGATGGTGATGCTCACCTTTTTATCTGTTATATGCAATATGAGTCAAGATGTCTCCTGTGGTCAACAAAACTGTGATTTGGCACATCTTGCTTTTCTTAGGATTTACTTGGCTGCTTTTGGGGGTTTGGGGTTTTTGTTTTGTTTTGTTTGGGGGGGGGGGGTGTTTAATAATCATTAGCTTTGTTTTGGGAATCTTAAATGCATAAAGCAAGGAGATTCAGAGTCAGATCATTTCTTTGTTCCTCAACCTGGAATTCATGCTTCAATGCCTTCGTGTATTGGGGGTTCTGTACACAGAGTGCAGGAGCCAGTGAAGTTGTCACAATGTGTGTCAGTGCTTTCTTCAGCAGGAGAAGATTGCTGCATCAATACAAATGCCATCAGTATAGGCAGACAGAAGTGTCTTAAATCTGAGCCTTACCATGAGGATATGAAGGGAGGATTTGGGTTCCAAATCTCCAGGGGACTGTCAGTTGAACTCTGCCATGTCAAAAGCATTTTTATGTGTCCATTTATTTTCATTTAATATTTTCTCTTTTCATTAAATAAGTGCATGAAAACAATTTCCTACCCTCTGCTTAACAAACTTTGTTGGTATTTTAACACAGAGCCTCTATTAATTTTGAAAGTGGACAGTTCCTATTTCATCTGCTCACAGAGTCTGATGCTCAGCTTATCAGGACACTGCAATTGGGCAGGTTCCATTCTGCAGTCATTTTTGAGACAACTGCAGACTGTAATTCCACTGTATTGGAAATACCTACTTGATGCAGGTAGTAAACACTAAAAATTTTGGTTAATTGGTTGGTTTTTCTAAATAAAAACATCTACATTGTTCCTGGACTCTGATCACCAAGAGCTGTAATGGCAGTCAAAACTACTAACTGAAAAGAAAGCTAGTGAGGCATTAACGAAGGCTTTTACAATTGTTACAAGGCTTTTACCACTATTTTTGAACATATTGTTCACATGACTAACTCAGCAAATGCTTTTTGGTATTTTATGTCACAGTAAAATTCTTCCCATTTGGGTGAATGTCGAGGTTCTTACATTATGTATCCTTGGTTGAGGATTAGCTTTGTGTATTGTTTTTATCAGCAGGATTATTTACATGTGATTTAGGACTTAGTAAAGTATTCATATTAGTTAATTGACAGGAGGTTGTAGATTGCTCCATAAGCAAACAGACACCATTTTGCTGGTTGTATTAACACAAGAAGGTAACAAAACACTATATACAACTCAAGGTTATTATGTATTATACCAGACCCTGCTGTTTCCAGCTGTGCATATGACTCAGCAACTCATTTAAGATTGTTGTTTTTCTCTTCCCTTGCATGTAGAATTGTGTTAATATAACAGCACTTCCTTACCTATTCCCACAGGGGTGGTTGCAAGGACTCAAAGGTCAGTGTATGGGAGACATTTTGATGATTTACACAATTCCACCATTTTAAAAAAAAAACATTTGATTACATAATTTCGTTTAACTTCAGTGAACAGAGACTTTTCCATGACAAGATTCTGATTCAGCTCTTAATTTTCCAGAGCAGATGGCCTATATAAATCCTAAAAGTGTTTGTAAGGAAGTACGGAATTATGTATTGAGTCATTAATGCACAGTGGAAACTTTTTGTTTATGTCCAGCTCTGAAACTGGAATTCACAGTAGAGTTAGTCGATAAACAGAAGGAACTTCTTGAAAAAAATCTCACCAGAAGAATATTATGTTGCTTTTCCCCAAAACATCAGTGTTGTTGTAAATTTAATGTGATTAATGGCGGTAGAAATCTTATGTTCTGGTCTGTGTTAGAAAGTGTGATACTTATTTTCTGTGATAAGTTGAGCTTTTGCTGACTTGAGTGAGCCAGACCTGTCATTTTTATTCAGGCAAAGCTCCCATTCAGAAGAGTAAGCCTCAGTAGGGTTTGACCCAATTTAACTGTATTTGCTTAAACCTTCAGTTCCCTATACCATGTGGCTATCCATTCTCATGCACCTATACATTGTCTATCTGTCTTTCTGCTGAGTAGAATACAATTTATGAAATTAATCCAAATTTTCAGATGTTGCACAACAAAGGTGAGCGCTGCGTGTGCGCATCTACCTCAGACCTCCTTTTCTCCCCTTCTCTCAGTTCACTTGTCAGTGTGTGTCTGAATTGCTCTGAATCCAAAGGAGACTTCTTCAGTCATCCTAGGGAGGAAATCACTGCTGTAGACATGACAAAGGTGGATGTGGCCAGCCATGCAGCAAGCACAAATTAAAAAAAAATAAAAAAGGTAGGAAAGACAGAGAGGTTTGTGGGTCAAGCGTATTTCATGAGAGAAAGGAGTCAGGGGATGTGGGTTTCTTTCTTTCATCTGGCTGCTGAAAACCATTCAAATGAGCCTGTCCCTTTTTGCTGCTGCAGAAGGTAAGATAACTGATTTGCATCATTGAGATTATTTCATTTATTTCACCTATAGTAACATAATTTTGCTCAGGAAATGAAATTTCCCTAGCACTGTCTTATCCTTTTATCAATTGTATCTGGTCATGGAGGGCTGATGCAATATTCTCTTGCCAACTTGGCATTTCTTCTCTGCTCCTTGCCTTTTGACAATGGTCAACAATGTCTTTATGTAAAAATTTTCTTAAATGTTGCAGGAGAGGAAGATGCCTTTGATTCACTGTTGTCTATTTTGAAATAGGCATTCCAAAATAGGCTTAGTATACCAAATAAGAATATTCCTATAAGGAACCAGGTGTCCTATAAAAATGGATTTCTATACAGTGAAAATTGCTTCTTGAAAGCCTTTTTAAAAAGCTAACTGGCAGCTAAAGCAGAATTAGCCATTGTGAGAAGTGATTTTAATCTTGGACTTCAGCATATGTTGGGGATCTTTCCCACACTTTGAGACAAAAAGAACTATTAGAAGAGACTAAAATAACAAAGAAAGGATTTTTCTTCTTGCGGAAATGCCCTCTTTAAAGATACCTTGTTAAGGAAATGATCTGCAGTAATTTTGAAAGTATCTTGATTAAAACTGATAAGTAAACAATGTGACTCTGTATTAGCCACAAACATAAGAGCCCCAAACAATATTAGACTTTTCACTCATGATGACTTTGGACCATCACAATATGTATTAAGCGTTTTACTGTTGTCAGTTCCTGTAGGAGCAGAGACAGGGTCTGCATTTTCTCACCTACAATCCATTCAGAGCCTATAAAGAATGAATTTTCAGCCTTGTTTGCATCAAAATGGAGACATTCTGTGATTTCATCTCCAGTCTTGTGAAGGGTCCCCCTTTACATCTGAAGGATCCCTGGGTAAATATTGACCCACAGCTGGAAGCAGAACTTCCCCTTTTGCACATCTTTTTCCATGTTCTCCTCACCATATCAACCTTCCAGTAGTTTTTGTCCACAATGTCCTGGTTTCAGAAGAGGTGGCAAATGCATCATCCCTTTCCACTTTTGTCCACTGTAGTACATGAACTAGTGTGAGGGTACCCAGCAAAGAAGCAGTAGCTGTAGTTTTGAGCTTTAGGAGGGAGCTGATTCCTGGTCTCTTGCATCCTGAAATGTGTCCTCACCCTCTGTAACCAACCTTTTGCAAACCTCGAGTGTCTCAAATCTGTCACTGAGTTTTGTGGAAGCTTCTATGGAGAAGAAATCTACAGTTTCTACATTGCAAGTGGATTAAGCAGCTTCCTTCCAACCTTGCTGCTGGCCCTTAAGGACTAGGGAATAAGTGAGAAGCTCAGGATCAGCCCTGTATTTAGCATTTCCCATGGGCTGGGTTATCTTTTTCCAGGTACCTCTTTTAAGCATGCTTAAACCCCTGAATCTGAGGTTTGAGTTCCACTCCAAGAGCAAAGTTACTAAACTATTTGTAATTCAGGCAGTCTTTATGCCTTGAAAGAAATTGTGAGAGTGCTTCTCTTAAACTTAAGCTCATGGGTGGTATTTGTGTGTGTGTATAGGAGCACACAGCATACGTTCTGTCCTGGCCACCCTTGGGGCTCTCAGGGAATCTTAAACGTGGATCATCTTTGTTTTGCAGCACAATAACAAATACTGGAGCTACTAACAGAGGTATCTATGAGCAGCTTTATGTGGCTCTTATCAGGAAAACCTGTAGCTATTTTTCAGGGAAGGTGTTTTTGTGGTTGGTTAGATGTTAATTATTTCTAGAGAAAAGAAGAAAGTTGGGGAATTTTGAAATAGATACAATGAGAAATAAAATCAGTACTGACAAAAGTGTAAACTGGTTTATTTTTAAATTAAAAGACTTTTTGACTTTTTTATATTTACACTTTCGAGTACTTCACCTGATGAATATGAAGGGTGGGATAAAGTGCTGGGATACTCCAGAGATTTTTAATACAGCCAGTCAGCTGTACAATACCTATGAGTATCAGTGCAAATCCTCAGATGTGGTTTATATACTATATGAATTCCTCTAAGTAGTAAGTGTGTGGTTTTGAAATTCACTTATTCCAGAGGTTGGTCTCTGGTGTTTGTTACACTGTAGGAAACACCACATAGATGGCCCAAGTGTTAAAATGCTCAGCTGCCTCTTCCCTCCATCCTGCACTAACCTGTAGCCCAGCTGGTTCCACAGTTTCATCCCCCCTGCAGTGTGACACCATGGCTCGTGTTGCCTCCATCCTGTCCTGCCTTTTCTTTGTCTGTCTGTCCTGCAGTTTTGGTCTGTGTGTGTGTGTCTATTTGTAGATGGAGGGACAGAGGATAAGGTGGGACTGCTACACCACTGCCCAGGCTGTGGGCTTGCTGCCAGCAGGGAGTGTCCCAAACACCTGCCCCCCTCCATTTCAGTGTCTGTGCCCGATGAGGAGCCCTACAATTCGGATGAGGAGTACTATGAACACCCTTTGTTCAGCTCGGAGTGGACTGGCTCTAGTTCACATCCCAGTGCCACAGTGAAGAGCACAGAGGTCTTGCTGGGCCATGATGAAGGTGAACTGAGCATGGTCCCATTTTGTTCCTCTTCCCCCTCTACTCACCTGCCATCCGTTCCATTCTGTGTCTGCCTGGGATTGCTGCTTTCTGGGGAGGGAAACTTAGCTGTGTTTTCTCCCCACATGGAAGTAACACCTCTCCAGAGTTTCTCCATCTCTAAGTGAAGCTGCATCGTGAGCAAGGAGTGCGACTTTCTGGGGTCAGTGAAGCCATGGTTCCTGCTTAAATCAGGGCTTTTTGGTCTACTGGCCTGGCTTATAGCAGAAGGAGCAGCTTGGTAAAAGCAGCCTAAGCTAGTTTGTTCTTTTTGCCAGGGAATCACTTCTGAGAACAGTGTGCCAAATAGGCCATAAGATTGTTACTGGAGGTAAGTCAGCTGGTAACACAGTGGGGGAAAAAATCGTGTCTATACCACAGATAGCTGTGGAAAATCTTTAATTCTCCTGCTGGCAGAGGAAAGCATTTTTTACCCTGGTACACACAGGTGACTTTGAGTAGCATGGGGCCATGTTTGATCTCCAGTTGGTTTTAACATTGTGTCAGCTGACTAAAAACAAGGAGGAACAGAAAGATATTTACTCTTGCTGTGGTTCTGTAACCCCTCTTTCCATGGCCTGGACACTTCAGCGTTACAGGTGTTACATAAAAGTGAAATGGCTTTTGGAGAAATCAGGGAGAATCTGTCTCGGTGACTAAGAGGAATGCTGACTTCTCCAAGGCAAAATCAATCCTGTTTCATCTCACCGCATTTGACTAACTCAATTTTGGGACACATGAGCTGAGTTTAAAAATGGTACTAAATCTTCTACAGGTTTATGTGTCAGGAAGATGGAGGTGTATACTTGACATTGCTCACTGGGTCAGGAATACCAGAGTTAACAGTATAATGTAGCCTAATATTGCTACAGCATGAGAGATCAGTGCTAATAACTGAATATAGTTAATGCCAGCATGTCTGCCTGAAGCTAGGGGATATAGAAAATCACAGGAGTGGCCTTACTGTAGCTGGGTCCCAATAGCTGTACTTAACAGCACTCCTGGATTTCTTAATTCACGGGCAGCTTCTTTTTCAGTCATCTGCCTTTGGTGAAAGTGTAAGATCTCAGAATGTCTGTGAGGAGAAAAAAAAAGAAGGAAATCAGCTGGATCTTCAGTGAAAAGATAGGCAGTATGAACCATCCCTCCTCACTGTCTGTAAGCAAGCAGTCTGTTTGGCAGAAGGGGGTCTACGACACAGAGGGAATCTGTAGGATCCCTTTATTAAGTCAGGGATAACTTTCTACTTGGGTAAGTAATTAATTTTAATCACATGGCATTGTGTGAGGTGGACATGAAGGTGTATACCTGAGATTGCTCAAAGTAAAATGAGAGGCTTTCCTTACAGTTTTTCCATCAAAAGTGGTGCATGTGCAAAGCTACATAAAACCAGGGCAAAAAAAGTAAAGCAAGTTTTTCAAGTCAGGGCATCTTGTACCTGAACACCAGCTGTTCTTGGTCCAGTTCTGATTCTGAATCTTCTGTCCATTTAAGATACAGTAGCTAACCTTAATGACATTTTCATATGTTACTAATAATATGTTTACTTTACATTATATTTTCTCAGCCTCAAATTTGTATTCCTTAGATCACTTTTTAAAGGTGGATCTGAAGTGGATGGATTGTTAATTGTCTGGTTTTAACCAGGCCGGTCTCAGGAGAATAATCAATCCTTTGTTAAAAGAATTGAGTTTAGTACCAAGAGGCTGAATCCAACCACTTCCAGATATGAAACAACTTTGCTCTAAGTCTAATTCAGCAATGTCTTTAAGTGTGAGGCACAATTTAAACCGAGGGAGGTCAGGGAGGTTGACTGCAGCATGGCTGCTGGTCAGCTGCTTAAGTATCTTGCTGAATCAAAAGCTTCACACATAATCCTGACTTCTTATCACTTCTTATTACTAACAGAGTAATATTCTGTCTTGGTAGCTATGACAGGAGTACAGTCCAGAAGGGAGACTTTGCCATGGCATGAGGAAAGACAGCTCATGATACTACTGTACTGATCCTAACAGGCCATAGACTGAGTGATGTATTTTAGAAATCCAGATAGATGAATTGCACTCATTGGTTCCTTTGACTTAGTTGGTGGTGAGGAGCCTGAGTGCTAGTGGGAAAACAGAAGAGAAAACTAAGAATCCTTGTGTTGAATTATGTTCACATACAGAGTTCAGATGTCAGGCACCCTGAGGAAGAAACTGTTTATAAACCTCCTCAATGTAGGAATTTTGGCTGAATTCTTGTGAAACCATTAGTTATCAGCTATGCATAAGGCTTATTAAGAATATGTAATGGCTCAATATTTTGCCAAATCCAGGATCCATGTGATAGACTGACTTGCTGGAATTTAGCAGGCAGTGTTGCCAAGGTCACTGGAAAGAAATTAATGCCTCATACCATCCTTCACCTCAGTTTAATGTCTTGTACTGGATTAAACAGCACATTTACTAGAAGAATACCAGTGTACTTCGAGCTCATTGATGCACTGGTGCTCAAGGCTCATCATCCAATACCATTTCCATTTGCAATGAATATTTGACCCACGGTCATCTTTGGGAGGGGTATACCTGTTAAACACTTTCAGCTCTCATCTTGCAGCATGGACAGCTATCGGGGAGACAGGTTTTTTGTCCTGGTTTATTTGATTTTTTCCTTCAGGAATATTCAGTTCCACAGTGAGTATAATGGGCTGGGTACTAGCATTCTTTTGACACACTTAAATGTAAATTTTTCGGAGCTGAAAGCGTTACGCGAAAGCAATCCTGTTGAGCTGTGTGCTTGGTGTCTACTGTTGGTGTTGTTGTCACCTCCTTTTTCCATCCCCAAAAAGAACAAGTAGAGAGTCTGATGGCTGTGGAAGCAAAACCTGTTCCTGGGAAGCAGCTGGGGAAAGAGCACAGGCCCACCCAGCCTTCGGACCAGGCAAAGGGCTTCTGTGAGGGTCAGTCGGGTCCAGGTTTGGAGGCCAAAGTGTGTCATGAAAACCAAAGTGCCAAGCCTGGCATCCAGCAGGGAGAGTGTAACTGATGTGGCAGAAAAGCCCCCAGAAGACACATCCATTTCCTCAGCTGGGGAAAGTGTGCTCTCCTTAGGTCTGCATGTGTTTGCTGCCAGCAAATCCTCTTCCCGCTTTCTCCAGTGCTTTCCAAGGCTGCTTCATTTCCTGTTCTTCCCATGTGTTGGTATGACTGCTCTTGTTATTATGCTTGAAGAGTGTGCAGCAGAAAACATGATTGCATAGGTGCTGTATGACAACATGGTTTCCCACCACTGTGGCTGATTCCTGATTTTTTACTTTTGCCATGATAAAATGTCCTTTGCAGCTAAGCTGAGTCCTCTGCGTGAGCCTTTTTCCCTCATCTCAGATGTGTTTGCCAGTCACATTGCTAATATATGTATATTTTTTCTTTTTGGTGCAGAGTTTCATCTGCTTTGCTTTCAAAAAGTGGATTTATTGACTTTGACTATGACATAAAGAGTCTTAAACTGTAGAAATGTTTTCGTTTGCAGCGAGGGGTTTTTGTTTGCTTTTTTGGTTTTTTTTGGGGGGGGGGGAGAGGGGATTGTGTGTGTCTGCTTCAGTGCATTATGGTTTAGCTTCCCTAAAGCTATTGCATCATATGTCATATCCTTGCCATTCATTGCAGTCCACTCCTCCCCTCCTCGGTCATTGCCAGAACTGATTTTTTGTGTCTTGCCTTGTTATGAATGTTTAACCCTGCTGGAGTGCCTTGGTCAGGCAATGCCTTCATCACTTCCCCTGGGATGTTTGCCTCCATAGGGAAGTTTCAGATTGGTTGCATAGTGTGAATTTCTGATCTGCTGACTGAACAACTTACTGCAAGCAGTTGTCTTACAGTACATAAGGACTGGACTTCAAGATTTTCCTTGTCATGGTGTTTCTTTTCAGCCAGTACAACAAGGTGTAATGACAGAGTGTATGGAGTACCTATTTACTCCCTGGCCAAGAAATGCTGCATTTGGGAAGCTGGTGTTTTGGCTGGCCCAGCTAAAGCATATTAAATTGCTTTGGCAGTCAGAATATGTTTTCATGCCTTTGGTATTGTTCATTTGCTTTACAGTAAGAGGCACAGTAGTATACATACAGTCAGTGTTAAGCTATTTAATTTCAGTGAAATGAGAATGACATCAGCTCCGTAACCATGGTTTCATGCTCCATAGAGTTTGCAAGGAAGTCACAAAATGTAAAAATATAAAGGAGAAAAATTGCTTTAGTTGTAGACCTCTGGTTTTTCTACCTTTAGAGTATAAAATGGAAGTTGATTTTTTGACTAAATATTAACATATGTGAGTATTTAAAGAATGACCAATACTTAAATACTAGCTGTTCTAAAATACTCAGAACCATCAGAGGAAAACAGTGACTCCAAGGTTGAGGGTTGGCCCACTGCTGTGAGAAAAAGCTCACAGAAGTTTTCTTTTTACAGATTAGAGCAGAACGTTCTGCCACATTCTGCAATCTCTCTCGATACTTTCTATGATAGAAATATTTTCATATTATAGAAATCATTGTTTTCCATGGCATATTAAAAAAAAACCCCACACATCTATTAATGGTTGACAGAGCATATATAAAAAAAACCCACCAACTAAACTAGCTATTACTCCCTAGAAATACTAGAAATATATTGGCAAATAGTAAAAGCAGCATTTTTAGTTTCAAATTCATTTAATTTGAATCTGTGACTGATTTACAGTCATAGAAACATGCTGAGTATTCTTTGACTTCAGTTACAGCTGAACATGGATGGCCATTTTGAAGACCAGACCCTCAAGATCTGGGACTATTAATAACCTTGTCAATTTACACATACCAGTCTCACGACAGCCATGACATTTTGTGTCAAATTTGGTGCAATTGGAAAGCCAGCCTCTTCTGACACTTGCAAAAACTTTTATATACATTATTTCTTCAGTTTAGGCCGCATGCAGAAGAAAAATGTAGAATAGTCATAGAAATGTAGAACTATTTATGTTTTAAATGTCAGCAACACACAAAGACAGGGCTGATTTGACTTAATCTTGCAGGCTTTATTAACTCAAAACTAACACAAGTTAGAGACTCCAACAAAGCATAGCAATGAGTGAGCATTAGTTGGTTTACTGTTGTATGCAAACCATAAATAATTGACATGAAACCATCTCATTTCAGCAGTTGCATATTTCTATATGTACAACTCACATTTTCATTATAAAGCCTCATATCTAGAAAGGAAACTGGAGTTTAACACTTTAAAGCACATTTTTAGGTGGATGGCCTTGCTGCATGTTTGCATCTTTCTCCCTCTCCATCATTCATACCAAGATGTTGTTATAAGAGGCACATGACTGCTTGCCTCTAGAGTGCTTTAAATAATTTTGTTATAAAACCCAAACAAACTACTTGAGATTTACTTGCAGCCACGAAGATGGAATTCCGTGTCCAGGAGGGCACAGCAGAATCATTAGACACAAAGCTGCTTGAATCTGGGAAAGACAGTAAGACTGGTGAGCAAGCTAAATCTGATGCCTTAGTTCCACAGCCAGCAAAACCAGAGGCTATAGATAAAAAGGATTCACAGAGCAAAGACAAAGAAAAAATGCCTTCACCTCTATCAGAACAGATCTTGGGAACTGATTCACAAAAGAAAGGGGAAGACAGTTTTGCAGAATCTTCTGCCAAGCTTCTTGCTTCTCAAGAACAAAAGGGCTTGTCCTCTGAACTGCCTAAAGGGAGCAAAACAGAAGAAAGGACTGCAGATATGCCCTCATCATCCAACCAAGTTATATCTATGAAATACAAAGATGACCTTAAAGGTGTCCAGGATCTTGCCATCAGCCATGGTGGAAGTTCTCTGTTTCTATCAGAACCCAAGGCAGAAGCAGCCAAAAGTGAACTTCCTTCAGGCCCATCTCCCACTGTCCCCCAGGAGCTTCCACTCAAAGACAGTTTCAAAACAAAACAGGAACCCACTGACCAACTGTTTGCCAAAGATCTCACTCAAGATGAGCAGATCCACAGAGACAGGACGCTAGCTCTGCCTGAATTCTCAGCAGTAACTGTAGATGGCCTTAAAACACCAAGCACCCCAAAAATCCCTGTGTGGGGGGAGGAGAAGGAGATGACCAAGGATGAGAGTGATGAGGAAGACAGGTATGACTTCTATGATAAAGGAGAGGCTCAAATATTAGATGATGGTAAATTTACCACAAAACCTGAAGATAAGACACTTTTCGTAGACAAAGCAGACTTTCAAAAGGATGAAGAAGCTAAAAAGTCACTTGATATTCTCGAAGGAAAAATAGAAATGGACCAAAGTGGGCTCCCAGCAGCAGTGGACATGAAAAAGGAGGTCCAGCCAAGCACACAGGTACCCCCAGCCAAGTTAAGCAATGAACTGACCCTTGAGAAAACCTTAGAGCATGCTGATACCACTCAGTTTTCCAGAATAACAGAGAAAGCCCCTGGGGCACCAAGTTTAACCCCTGACAAGACTCCTCTAGAAACTTCTAAAGAGAAAGATGTTAAAAAAGATACCAAGGAGGATAAGACAAGTATTTTAGCTCCTCATCAAATGAAAGAGGAAGAGGATCGATCAGGAATGTCGAAGTATTTTGAAACCTCAGCTCTGAAAGAGGAAGCCTTCAAAGCAGATGCTCTGAAACAAGGCAGTGATTACTATGAGCTAAGTGACAAAAAAGAGCATGTGTATGAGCCTTGTCAGAGAGATCATCTAATACCTGAAGACAAAGAGGAAGAGGATGAAGAATTACAGACAGAATTGGAGCAGCAGCAGCGTGGGCCTGCTCATGAAATGGGGTATAGTACCCTGGCTCAGAGCTTTACACCAGACAAATCTGAAGAACCAAGTTCCCCAATGGAAAGAATGTTCACTATTGACCCCAAAGTCTACGGGGACAAGAGAGAACTGCACAGTAAAAATAAAGATGACCTCACTCTGAGCAGGAGCTTGGGACTTGGTGGGAGATCTGCAATTGAACAGAGAAGTATGTCTATTAACTTGCCCATGTCCTGCCTGGATTCAATAGCTCTAGGATTTAGCTTTGGTCGTGCACATGATCTTTCTCCCCTGGCTTCAGATATTCTAACTAGCACTAGTGGAAGTATAGATGAAGGTGATGACTACTTGCCAGCAACTACACCAGCACTGGAGAAGGCCCCTTGCTTCCCCATTGATAGTAGAGAGGAAGATGAGCACATCGAAGAAGAAAAAGCAATGGCAGAGGAAAAAGTTCATCCTGAGACTTCGGTGGAATCACCTTTCTTGGCCAAAGAATATTACAAAAATGGGACTGTCTTGGCTCCTGACTTGCCTGAAATGTTGGACTTAGCAGGGACAAGATCTAGATTAGCCTCTGTCAGTGCAGATGCTGAGATGGCACGGAAGAAGTCTGTTCCTTCTGATGCTGTTGTGGAAGACAGCAGCCCAGCCCTGCCACCCGTGACAGATGAAAACCATGTAAATCTAAAAGCTGAAAGTCAGCTAGAAGACTTGGGCTACTGTGTTTTCAACAAGTACACAGTCCCACTCCCTTCTCCAGTTCAGGACAGTGAGAATTTAACAAGTGAAACCTGTCCCTTTTATGAAGGAACAGATGAGAAACTGAGACGTGGCTTGGCTCCTGACTTGTCTTTAATAGAAGTGAAGCTGGCAGCAGCTGAAAAATCAAAAGAATTCCTCAGTGAAAAAGACTTAGGTAAGCGTGCCACTGGTGAGACTGGTCTGGGAAGGGACTTTGAGCAGGAGAAAAAAGAAAAGCTGGATGCCGTGCTAGAAAAAAGTGAAGATCAAGTTGACTCTAAAGAGGACTATCCCACTAAAGCTGGAGAGCCAGAGAAGACAAGGTCTGAGGCAGTTTTAGGAATGAAAGAAGAAAGGATGGCTGATAAAGTTGCTGTAACTGGTGATATTTATGGCAGAATGTCAGCTTCAGAGAGAGCGGTAGAGAAGGATGCTGTTTCTTTGTTGATGGAAAGGGAGGAGAAGACTCTTAGTGTTGTTCCTGAATTAGCTGAGATAGAAGCTCCAATAAGACCAGATTACAATGCTATAAAGCACGATATGGAAGTGGCTGCAAGGAGAGCTGACCAAGAATATCAGAGTCAATTAGATGTTAAGATCAATGAGGTTGTTACTGTCACTTCAGCAAAAGAGAAAATGACTGTTAAAAGAGCAGAGCCTGAACTCAAAGACATGCAGCAGAAAGATCAGACCATCCTGTTCAGAGAAGCAAAAGATGCAGATATACTTTCCAAGACTGAGCTTAGTTATGAGAAGGACAGCTCTAAACTGACTGAAACAGAAATTAAGGAAAAAGTAACTAAGCCCGATCTGGTACATCAAGAGGCAGTTGATAAAGAGGAGTCTTATGAATCCAGTGGAGAGCACGATCAAGCTCAAGAAGGTTTGAATGGAGAATCCTTGAAACCAGAGGATATCAAAGCAGAACCTCCAAAACCTCCTGTGTCTGGGGAAGAGACACCTGCACCGCTACCAGCAAAGGAGCCTTCTGTGGAACAACTCCCTCCAAAAGCTGAGCCTCTCCAGGAAGAGCATGCAGAGATTCAGATGGAAAGCATACCACAGCCTGCAGAAGGAACTGAAAAGATTCCTGATACAGCAGATAAACCTATGGAGATCCAAAAGCTTCTGCCAGGTGAAGCGATAGCTGAGGCCACAAAAGGTGAAGAACGGGAGGAAGAAGAGGTAGAAGTTGTAAAAGAACAGAATCAACAACATCTTGAATCAGAGATGCCCCCAGAACTAGACTTTGGGAAACCTACTGCTGAGGAAATGCTAGCCAAGGGTAGCCCGGAGGCTCCCCCTGAACTGAAAGGCATTATTGAATCAGTGGTGACAGTAGAGGATGACTTTATCACAGTGGTGCAGACAACAGTTGATGAGGGTGAATCTGCTTCCCACAGCGTGCGCTTTGCTGCCACACAGCAGGAAGACATCGAAACAGGGGACTCCCAGGCTGAAGAGGAGCTCGAGGTTGAGGAAGTGGCTGACATTCAAGTTGAGCCCAAGGAAGGCTCCCCAGAAGCTCCTGCTTCTCCCCAGAGAGAAGAAGTCATGCTCACCGACTACAAGACAGAAACGTGTGATGATTACAAAGATGAAACAACAATCGATGACTCCATCATGGACACAGACAGTCTCTGGGCAGATACTCAAGGTGTGCATTATCCTTTCTGTTTTGCCTGTTAAATATTTTTGCTTCCAAATCATAATGATCAAAAAGCAAAATAATTAATCTCAGCATGTTTCAGAGAAATGGTAAAATAGTCTGCCTTTTTTTTTTTTTTTATTAATCCATCTGCTCTGTCTTCAACTAATTCTTTTTCTACTCCACTGTAGTGTTGTTAACATTTGTTACTAATCTTTTGTTTGTTGTTATAATTTGCTCTGATCCTACAGATGATGATAGGAGCATCATGACTGAACAGTTAGAGACTGTTCCTAAAGAGGAGAAGGCAGAGAGAGAATTGCGAAGATCATCTCTCGATAAGCATAAAAAAGAGAAACCTTTTAAAACTGGGAGAGGCAGGATTTCTACTCCTGAAAGGAAACTAGCTAAAAAGGAACCTAGCACACTCTCCAGGGATGAAGTGAGAAGGAAAAAAGGTTCATTTAACACTCCCTATTACAATATATATATTTTTTTTAATTTTTTAAAACTATTGTAAAGTACTATACAGTTACTCTGTTGTAGATGATGTGAACTTTAACAATATTAATGGTAGTGCTTTTTAATGAGACATTGTACAGCTGTATGAGAAGCCTTGTGCAAGGCTCACTGCTCCACCTGTCCTGTTTCAATGGGAGGCATTCCCACTGGTCCCTGGGTAACATGGAGCTGAGGTTAATGCACCAGTGCTCCCCTTCTTCCCAGGACTTGTTCCAGCCTAGGAGAAGCGATGCATTGAGTTGGAGTTGTGGAGCAGTGGGCCTGCCACTTGATGTATTGTCAGATGAAACTATTTACTGGTTTTTTTTCCTGATTATATGTTTCTGTGTTTTCTTGTCCATAGCAGTGTATAAGAAAGCTGAACTTGCTAAAAAAACAGAAGTTCAGGCCCACTCTCCCTCCAGGAAAATCATTTTAAAACCTGCTATCAAATATACTAGACCAACTCATCTCTCCTGTGTTAAACGGAAGCAGACAGGTGACTGAGTTCTGTTCAGTTATGCAATGTGGCTGGCAAACATAGACATTTGCTTTTTTTTTGTAAATCTCATGGCTATGACGGCTTCTCTATTTTTTTTTTCCTCTGAGAATTTCAGTCTTCACCAATAGTATGGCTTTTTTAGTGCTTTGTATTATTTTTCTTTTCTTCTTTCTTTCCTGGTATTTGTTTATTTAATGGAGGCCATGATCATGTATGCCTCTCATTGCTTGGGCCTCTAAGTGCTGTGGTTGTAACTTGATATCATGCTTATAGTGTGCTGCTGTAGGAATCTCTTCTCATCATTTTGGTTTTTGGTTTTGCTTTTTTTTTTTTTACTTACGCCTGTTTTGTTTTTTTTTCCGGTGGGAAAATGTTGACAGCTCAAACCATGGTATGCATTTCCATTGTTTTGCTTTTTTACTCTCATGCATAATAAGAAGTGTTTTGGACTTTTACTGTGTTGGTTTATGTTACCTGCATTGACACTTCCCAATCTGTCACTGATGTTTGTGCTGTACAGTCAAAATCCACAGGGAGAATCCAGCCACATGAAGCATGAAGCTGAGAGAGAAGAAATCTGGTTTCACTCTACAAATGCATTCCAAGCAAAAATCTTAATATTTGCTAGAGGAAGATGAAAGGATGAAATAAATGATTCCTGTTACACCTCAATAGGTCTATCATTATTTAGAGGACCAAAAAGGAACACTTGCAATATTTTCATCATAGTACTTACTTCACTAGTAAGTTGTTACTGTACATTCAGGGTGGAAAGATGAACATCTTGACTTTTCTGGTGATCTTAAAAAAAAAAAAAAAGCCAAAAGAATCTAAGTTTTCTGTCTTGTAACAGAAGTACATGCTGCAGTCTGGTTGCTCATGAGTGAAATGTGGCTTATTAAGAGAAGAACTGGGCAAAGCTACATATCCTCTTCTTACAGCTTAGAAATTCAGAAGAGTATTTATTACCCATGTAATGCACTGCAATACCAAAAGTGTTCCTAAGAAGACTCTCCAGTCCAGTTTTGCACCAATGTGTCACTCCTGTTCTAAAATCAGACCAGTCTCAGTATGGAGGTGAAAATAGACAAAGTATAGTTCTATGAGGATAACTTTAACATCATGCCTCAAGTGTAAGCAGTGTGTGTTGTCTCCTGGTTGTATTTCATTAGAACAACAGAACTAAATTCTTGGTCCCATCATCTTGTTTCTGTGAGGGAATCTGGCACTTTTACTTCCCCCTTCATGACAAATGGAGCCAGGAAATGAAAGACTGATCCCAACTCCTCTGTGTGGCAGTGACAGCTCCTACTCAGTTCATAGTTTTTGGGCTGTCCATACTTGCACTCTGAACGAGAACTACCCAAGGGAGGGAGGCAAAAAAAAGATTAAAGCAACTCTTCTTGCTACTTCTTGCTTTTTCTTAATCACATCTTAATCAGCTTGGAAGTTATAGCCCATAATTCACATATTCTTTCAAAAGACTGAAGGGGTTCAATAGATAGAGGGCAAGATTGTCAGCTTTGTAGTGTTCTCATCTTGGTCTACACTTCCTCAAGCAAGTGGTCAGCACTATCTTCCCCTCAGGTACTCTACTGCTAAGTCCTCTGAACTCTTCTGACCCATAGGTTCCTGAAGAGGCCTGATTGACACTGATGGGCTGCCAGAAGGAATTCTGCCCTCCTGCCTTAAATGCCTGCTGCCTGGCAACTGTGAGAGCTTTTTCCCTCTCACTGCAATACATAGCAAAGCAGATGTAGAAGTCAAAATGAAAAATGTAATAAGAAACAGCTTCCCAGTACATTTAAATCCTGAGATGGAGAGCAACCAAAATGATGGACCCAAACTGATCGTAACATTTTCAGTCCTGTGTGTTGAACTTTGAGAATTAAAGCAGAGGAGCTTGAACCACACCACAAAGTGAACAAAAATATCTCCTAGAATGTTTCACCATACTTATTGTTGCTGGAAATTTCACAGTGTCCCTTTTTTTCTTCTGCCTCATCTTTTTATACCTATTGATGGGACCTGAGGGGAGGCCATGAGAAAGTGCAGTGCTCTATGATACCCTAGGAGTTTAGGCAGCCATATGCTAACCTATGTATTCTGGACCCTGAACCAGTCATCCAGCTTCTTCCAGGATCTGGAATTTAGGTGGATATCATCTCTCTCCCATATTCCTTTTCCATAAAATATGGCACCATTTTTTGAAGCCAGTTTTGACTGTCAGCATATCCTATTCAGAATGGTTTTGTCAGTTTTTACAATACCTGGCCAGTGGAGCCCCACCAAAAGTCCCTCAGCAGAGTAACCTATGCAACTTCTGAGTATATTGTGATCAGCTAAAAACTCCATGTTGCATTTACTGTAACTTTAAAATGAAATGTGTCCAGTTATAAGATATAAGTATCCAAAAAAAGAAAGTAATTTTTGTTTGTATTTTCTATGTAGTGGCCTGGGAAATGACATCTTGCTTCTATTTCCCCTCAGTACTAGAAAAAAAAAAATTCCTATATCACTGGTAAGCACTGGCAAATACTGGTAACTTACAGTTCCATATCCACAAAGGAGGGAGTGCTTTTTAAGAGCCATTTGAAAAAGAAACCTCATGACCAACTCTGAATAGAGAGTTGTGCAGTCTTTGCCTTGACAAGAGTATTTCAGTGAACCCCAAGCTGGCTCATGCTTCTCAGTGGCTATGAGATGCCATAAGGAAAGTGTTGATGGTGGCAAGGCCAGGAGAGTTACCAGGCTATGAGGGAAGGTCACCATGTGATACACCTCTGGTCCTTGTCTTCAATTCTGGGGTTTGCCTCTGAGGTAAAACAGGTTGTGTATTTAAACTGGCAGCTGAGCCTGTAGAGAATTTTTGTTCAGATGGAGCAGTGGTGGTGCTTTCAGGTAAGTCAACACAAACAGCCCAGCTATTTTTTCCACTTCTTAGTCATAGCTGCTTAGGGTTCAGTACCAAAGGAAGGAAGAAAGAAGCTGTTTCTGGTTATTTAGAAGAGATGCAAAACAGACCAAACCCAGCAGTAACAGATGAGGTAAAATGTGATGAAAGAGGACTGTACTCCACTTGCCCCTGTTAAAAATTCAGAAGATCTGGAGGATATAGTTGTGTATTCTTTTCCTCCTCACAAGTTTCCTCTCCTCATAAAAAACCAACCAAACACGCAAACAAACAAACAAAAACCAAACAACCCCCCAAAACTAATGAAATTATACTAAGAGGGCAGAACAAGAATGGAAAGTGTGGTAGGAGACTAGGGATCTCCTCAGTACACCTTGGAACTGCACAAGGAAAGAAGAAAATTATTTGGTTTCGTCCTGTACAATGTGTTAGGGCTGTTTTTACAACTGGAAGACCATTGGGTTTACAGCCAGAAGTTGTAATCTGTGCCTGCTGTCCTGCTTCTGCATTTCCTAAGGGCATCCTGGCACAAACACCAGAAGATTTCACATCGAGTTTTTGTGTAGCAGGTGACTTCCTGAGCAGCAGTGTTGGGGGGAGAAAAAGCTGCCCCATTCCAAAATATTTTATAACAATGGAATCCAAGTCAGATAGAAACATCTCATGCAAACTGTACTGAATCAGATAAATAAAATATTGCATTAACATACTTGATGTCCCAGATATAACTTGAATTGTTAAAGTTTGAGGCCCTAGGTGACCCACAGCACACTGACCTTGCTGATGGAACCAGGATGATAATTCAACAGTGAATCTCTCCATTAGGAATGTTGGCTAATATTTTGGAAAGGGATGATTTCAGGGGCCTCTCGACATTTGCATTTGCAGATTACTTAAAGGAGCCTGATTTTTAGAGGACAGTCCTGAAAATCAGGATGTTAAGGTGTCTAAGGATTGACCTTTAGAACTAAAGCCTCTTACAGTTATCAGCTATTTCTGGGCTTTTTCCTGTAGTTTGTGGACTTCTAGGAACAGGAATACAAAATTTCAATTTGAAATGTGTAGAATCCCATTTTATATCAAGTATGGTGATTATATAGGGCATTTTTAAGGCAGGTACATTTCTGCATACAGTTCCCTGGGAGTAATTCACAAGGTAATTGCTTTGCACAACAGTTCCAAGGCATTTAATTGTTCTAACAAGTATACTAAGTCTAAATGCTTATTATTGTTGTTTTTAACTATCAAGTTTCTCTTTGGGTCTCTCAGCAGCAGGTGGTGAAACAAACCAGGCTCCTGGTATATTTAAACAAGCAAAGGAAAAACTCTCAGTGAGTAAAATCATCTTATTGTTCATCTTTTTAATCTCCTTTTGTCCTTATTTCAAATCTTTTTGTGTTAATTCAGTAATTACATGTTCCATTTAAAACTTGTGTTCCATTTGGAATTTCTTTGCCATATTCATTATTCATTTACAAGAGTAATTAAAACGACCTTTCCTGAATAACCTCTGAATTATAATCCTGGTGAGAAGGATGATAGTTTGCAGATCCACAGGGGCCTAAAGGCTCCAAACTGGAGGAGTTGGATGTTGTTCAGCATTTTGAGGCAGGTTAACCTCTGGGATAAACTGTCCCTTGGCCCAGCTCATATTGCCAGCTTGTTCTGTTGCCATGCAGGCAGAAACCCTCTGCCAGTGCTCACTGGGTGCCTTCCCATGCATTCTGCAGGGGTTATGCCTGTCTAGAAGTTATTGGCCACTAGCATTTTATATGCCATTAATTCCTTTTGGAATGGCCATTTCCTGGACTGCTGATTTTTGTCTGTGTTTTAACCTGACAGTTCCATGCTCTGCCTTCAGCTGCTCTGCTCTCTGTGTCTGGCTCTCCTCTGCTGAATTTCCTCCAGCAAATACCACACTGCTTCTCTGCCCTGCTCCCTTGCTTGCCCTACAGTCTTCCTGCCCCATCACTTCAAAATCCTCAGGAAACCAACCTCCTAACACTGTCCCCTGTGCAACTATTTGTTATGTGACACTGACACACACAGATTCACATATGCAGCATGACAATATTTTGTCATTCTTATCCATCATTAGCAATGGGGCACTTCCTTAGAGTTCCTCTAAATATTCCATGGCTGATTTGTTTCAGCTGTCTAACCAGATTGTATATTCTTTGGGGAACAAAAATCTTTAAAGTGCTGCATGTTATTTATGAATTGTAAGAAATTGTGAATGATGATACCAACATAACTGACAGGATGCTTTGGAGGAGCTGTGACATTCAGACCTAAATTCAGCCAGAGATTCTGGGTTTTCATGTGATTTTCCAGATTTGATTCATTTCAGCTTGTAACTAGAGAACTGCCTTGAGCTTCTTTACTAGCACAGTAAGAAGTATCTGGACAGGCTTCTGGTTCAATTCAACAGCATGGTTTATTAATGTGTGTTCTTTGGGGGTGATTAACACTTGCTCAAAAACAACCAGTAATAGCCTTTTTTCAAAGGTACATTTTCTAAGTACAAACACTGCAAAATTATTCTCTGAAATATCTACTTTCTGTATACCTTTCTTAGTCCTGTCACGTTATGGCCAAGATCAGAAGTCTGTCCTTTCCTTTCTTTCTCTCCCTGTTTCTTCACTTCTCTCATTGCCACACTCTCACATCTCTTGGACATTTTCATTTCTGTGCCTTGGCTTCACCTCAGCTTTTAGAAAGACCTCTTCATTTTTTGTCAGTGTGTTTCTTCCTGATTTTCAGCTTTTATGTCATTCAAGTCCTGCCTTTTCCTCTCCACTGGTAATGTTAGATCATCCAACCTGGTCAGTTTTGCCATCTTTGAACACCAGTTTACACACTGCTTTGCAGAACAAGTTCAGGAAAGGCTGAGCAGCTCCACTTGCTGGAGGGAGCTGTGTTCCTGGGGCAGTGACTTGATAACATCAGCCATGTGTTAGGAATACATCTGAAGTACAGTGAGGTTTCTGAATCTCAGCTTCAGTAATCCCTTAGTCTTAGTCAGTGTTACATAGGTCTCTGTCTGGTGGACAACTGGTACTTTCAGCAAAATGAATTGTAACAGAGGTGAAAAGCAATGTACTGCTAATGGAGAATAAGAATAGTTTTCTGGGTGAAACACAGGCAGGAATTGAAGCAGATGGTTTCTTTGCTTGCTCCACCAGCCTTGAGTACATCACTGAAATCTGGATGGGTAGATTCTGCTGCTATAACCAATGCTAAATGTGCCTTGCTTCCTAAATAACACCAAGGGAATCCAGACTGGGATAATCACAAAGCAGTGCATTAGCTCAAGGTCATTCCTTTTCCCCATCTGTTCCACTGAAAGATCTCAGTCTGGTCCATCTTTAGCTTGCCCATTAGATGCACACATTCACTGAGGACACTGTGCAATATGAGGGAAAAGGATGAGGTCCCCATGTTATGCCTCAAGTCATAATATGTAAGAGTTTTCCAGTCTCATTAGGGAAAACATTTTGCATAACTTGTACATTGAAAAAGGTAAAACCACTGACTGAAAATTTGGGCCTCAAACTGTGTGTGCTTAGTTACATCTCAAGTTCAGAAAACCAGGTGAAATATTTTTGCAGAATGTCTGCTTCATGGAGCAACCCAGGACAGATAGCCTACTTCCACAGTTTCAGCATCAATAAACACCTGAGTGGATTTGTAAATATGTCCCAAAGTGGATGAGACCCACAAATAAAAGTGTGGAGAAGCCTATGCTGTGACAGAAACACATATTGTTTGGTTTCCAATTAAAATAATTATTGACCACATTAATTCTGTGTGTTGTCAGAGGGTGTAGTAAGTATTAAAAGAGAGATAATGTTGCAAAACTCATTCTAGGAAAATATTCTTGCTAGTAAAACACTCCCATCCTTTCAACTCATTCCTTGCTTTGCTCAGTAGAGCTGCTTGCTGTGGATGGTGAAATCCAATGAAAGTCCTCTCAGCTGTGCTGTAGGGCTGGAATTATTTGTTAAACAGTTCTGCAACTCTTAATCATGTTGGTGATGTAATGGGTGACATTGAGCACAGCTGCCTCTATAGGTTTCTATAGGCTGGGTGTGTAGCCTAAGCCAGGTACCTGTCAGTAGAGAGCCAACAACCCATCCTTTTCTCATTTTATAACAAAGGCACCATAAGGAGTAACTCAAATGGCTTTTCTGAACATCATTCAGAAAGTCTAGATGGCTGACTGAAATCAAATGCCAGATTTTTCATGGCATAAATTTCTGCACCAAATCCCATAACAGCAGCCCCATTGGGATTGGTTCTATGTGTAACTTTGTGCTTGTATGGCTACAGAAAAGAACCAGGACTATGTTGCCAGGATAACAGACTTTCAAGTGTTCTTTATATCACTTATACCTATGGGAGAAAAAAACCCCTGTTGCTTAAGCAAGTAGTCCTACTCTCTTTCCAGATAATTCCTTTTTGCAAAGCTGTTAGGTGTTCCTAAGTGCCAACCAAGAATTTTCAGTCTTCCCTCTTGTTATTTGGGTGCTTTTTCAATGGGTTAGTTCCCTTATTCAGAATCAGATGAGTGTCTGATCACATATGACATGTCAGCATTTCAGCTGTATCTGATTTCCTCATCCCAGGGACTCCACATTGTTATTCTGTAAGAGTTACCCCTAACACAGAAAACTGAATGTTTGGGGTGCTTAGGGATACTGTGGCACAAGAAGCATAACTGTCAAGTCATTCTGCCATTGTGGAAATACTGCTGTAACTTTGCTTTTACTATTCCTGCTGTCTTGACTGTAGTCTGCAGGGATATATTTCAAATGCACAACTTGATGAGGATCTCTTGGTGCTCCTGAAGTTTTGCACTTGATTCTAATGCAGCCAGCCAGCCCTTGTACCAGCTAAATGCTGTACCTGGCACCAGTTTTGTCCTATTAACACAAGAGAAAAATACCATCTGCAGAAAAAAGGCACTTTCTAAAACCAATAACTGTCCAGACCCAGTTGGTTTCAGTCAAACACCACAGAACTAAAACTTCCATATATGACAGAACTGCAAAGACACCATTACCAGACTAATTCATAGCTTGGCAATTTTGGGGGTCCATGTTGCATGTGTTTTCCTTTTGTCCAGCTTCATGTTGTGTTTTCTTTTGTTTGTTTTCTCATGACTAGACTGCCTCTTTATCAAAGATTCCTGCCTCAAAGTCTAGAGCAAAGTCATTGCTTCCTCCAAGACCCAGCTCAGCTTGCTCATTAACTACTCAAAGGGCCACTTTTCTTGATACAGAGAGTTATTATGTACGGCCCTCCTCAGCAGGCCCAAGAGACTGCTTGTCCTACTCAAAATCAGATGCTAAGGTAAGGTAGCAGAGTTGGTAGTGAGAGTTAGCTTGGAGATGTGTAGGTGAATTCCATGGATCACATTCTGTCTGCTGAATTTGAGTAATTCTCTGTAAAGCTTATGTGGGATTACTTACATCCAGTGGCAGGAAAACTGATTATCAGGCTACGAGACTTGTACCACAAAGTGGATAAAAACACAGGAGATTCTCCAGAGGAAACATAAGTGAAATAAATTGTAACTAGACCTACCTTCTTTCTATTGATTTGGGTACCACTTCACTGACTGCTCAGACATCTGTTTGTATGTGGGTGAGTGTCAAAGAACAGAAGTACTAATTTGCCTTCTGAGTTTAAAAAATACAGTTTTCAACCAGTTATTATTCTCAAAATAAATTCCCAGTCCCAGGTGTAATAGGGTTCATTTCTAACCACCAGCAATCAGGGCAGAAGCCAAATGCTCTAGGAATCTAGTTTGATTTGTGCATGGGACCATGCTGAAGGAGGTGCTGTATAAATTTAGATATGTTTGGCAGTCCATCCTAGCTTCCCCATGTTTACATTTCACTTGTGTTTCATATCCTCTTCACGATGAATTGCTGTGTATCCCCATTTAAAAATTGTTTTCACTGTTGCCTTCCATTTTCTGTGTAAGCCTCTGCTTTGTGTGTCTCTTAGTGGTTGGGACCATCATCATATTTGTCTTTGCCTGCCCATACCATAAGTTCAAAAATTTTCTAACATACATGTCTATTGCTCTAACCCTGGTAAAAATAAGGCATATGCTGAGTTCAAAAAGTAAAAAAGACGAGTCTGGAAGGAAAAAGATGGCGGCACCAAGATTCATAGTCCTGCCCTTAAAAAATAAACTGTAGCTAAGAATTTTCCTCCATAAAAAAAATTACCAGCTAGTATTTGAAAACGCAAAAATCCCACACCACCTAACAATATAGTGTGGCATATATTCTGGTTGCTACTATTGCAGATACTTTGAAGGTAAATTTATAAAAGAATTTCAAACCAGAGATTTTTTTATTACTTTCAACTTGCACTAAAAAACCCCACGTTTTTCTGTGTTGAGAACCAAATGTGGAATCCATCCATATTGAGATCCAGAAGTATCTGTATTAAGTAGCTCAGAAGATGACTGCTGGGTGTTTTGATCTGGTAAAGCAGCAGCAGGGAGCTAAGCAGAGCATGGGAGGTGGCTGGGTTCCCCCACTGCCCTGTGTCAGTAGTGAACTGGGCCTCTTGGGTGAGATTTACCCCTCTGTATATACTTTGAGAGAAACTGCAGCCCAGAAAGTGAGCTTTGAAAACTAAACTTTCCTTTTTTATTTTGCTGCTATTAGGATGGAGTAAGCAAGAGTCCTGAAAAGCGTTCCTCTCTACCAAGACCTTCTTCTATCCTTCCTCCTCGAAGAGGTGTATCAGGAGACCGAGACAGAGAGGAGAACTCCCTCTCCCTCACAGCTTCCCTTTCCTCCTCAGTACGAAGGACTACCCGTATGTTTTCTGCATATTAACCCTCTCCTACTGCTGTGATTGTCTCCCACCCTTCTTAGATTTTTCACATTGCCGTAGCACCATGTGTCCCCACTTTTTACACAGAGGGCTAAGTCTGGGGTGAGATGTTGGAAATCGGAGCCCCCCAGACTATTTTTGTTCAGATATCGATTGCTGAGAAGCAAGGGCTTGAAACAAGGGAAAGGATGCACCCTTTCCATAGTCTGCAATGCCCTGAGCTGGGACTGCTGTTCAGACTAATCACTAATATTAGAAAATGCCTTTGCAGGGAGCTAAGAGCTGGGTAAGATGGTTAACCTGTGATGCTCACAAACAGCAGCAAAAGAAATGAGACAAACCTGAAGCAGTCAATATAAAATATTCTGATGGATCTTGGAAAAATGAACCTAATATTGTAGTCATTAACTTACTGTTCCTAGGGCAAAAACTCCAGTGAGAGTTGAGCTGTTGTCTAGTCAAGTGACTCACTGGGGGAAGTTAGGAGCCAGCAAGGCCCTTTCACGAGGACCAATGTTATCAAATCACAAGCCAAAAGAAATTACAGGACAAAAGTAATTCTTCAAAATATCCTCAGAACTTTTAAAAGATTTGCATTAAGTCTAGGTGTCAGAATCAGCATTTATCTCCCTAGTTTCTAATAGAAATTCCTCTGGTAATCTCTTTAGAGAGAATCTCAGCCCATCTTAAGACAACTTAAGGTAATCAAGTTATTAAATTCTACCAAAAAAAAAAAGTCCTTTGAAATTCTTGATTAATGCTCTGAGGGTAACGCAGAGACCTTGGACTAGATGATCTCTAGAGGTCCCTTCCAACTCCAGGGATTCTGTGACCCTCTGTAAGCAGAGTGACCCTTGGCAGGCACAGAAGCCTGTTCTGCTCACTGGAAGTGAGAAACCATTGGCATTTGCCAGTGTGGTGAAGGGCTGAGGAATGAAAAGTAAATATACCAAAGCTACCAGGGAGCTGGGAAAAAAAAAATCATTTCTGTTTCAGTCAGTATAGTGAAGGTTCTGGTTTAGTGTTGGTTTGGAAAGAAGCTATTCAGGGAAAGTGGCGGTGAGAGTGGAGTATGCTCAATGGGTCGTGCAGAGTTTCTCCTGGCTTAGAGAGACAGCAGTGTGTTGGGTTTGTTCCACCTCCGTTACATTAACCCAATTATTAATAAATAACTTGGATAAGATTTTTATTAGTCCCGCTGAATGCTTTATGGAGACGCACTGGATTTATAACTCCTGAAACACACATGCACCTATTCAGCATTGGGGTTCCCAAGCCTTGGGGCTTGGTTTGGTCTCTCCCTGAGTATTCTCAGCAAAGTTTTGCTGTAAGCAGCATATGGAAATACCTCAGTTTCTATTCCTTTGCATTTGAGAGCTGCTAGCAGAGCTGGCTGCAGAATGCACAGTGCCACACTAATCTCATTCTTGTGCTCAGTGAAAAGGACTGGCTATGCCATAAAGACTGAGTGGGTCCACTATAAAATGTTACAGGATTTATTGCTTTTAAACTTGCATGCAGATGTAGGACATGACTTTTAATCAAGGATGCTTTCTTTAACTGCTTCCTTTCAGTGAACTAATGAAAAATAGTGGCTGAACATGAGAGACATCAGCCTGTCCACCCATCTAAGCTATGATTTGTTCATCAGCTGAATGCTCAGCCCAAGATTGAGCTGCAGGCACCAGAGTGCCAGCAGTGGAATGTGAGCAGCAGCAGCCAGGCACTCAGAGCCTTTACATTCAGGATTACAATCAGAATTTTCCCTGCTCTCTGGTTTAATGCCCAAACCCATTGCAACTGGTGATGGCATTCTTACTGTCTGGGTCAGGTTAGATTCCAAGGGTGCTTTTAGTCCTTTCCTCAAGGTGGAATTGATGTGATGTTGTGCTGGTACAGGGAGCTCTGCAGGAGGCATAGGTGTTGTGGGAAGCAGACGTGTGTTACAGAGCACAGAGCTCACTCACCATGTGGGCAACTTACCCTCTCAGCTACACATGACAAGATAACTCCTGGCAAGGTGTAGGACACAGAGGCAGACATCCACTTGTCCCAGCACTAGCACAGCCATCTTAGAGCTTTATCTTCCTTGGCACAGAGCGAGGCAGTCTTGGGAAGTACAGAGGGAAGAAGAGCTGTATTTCTGTGGGACTAACACTGTGGTTTATTTCTTGTAGGATCAGAGCCAATTCGTAGCAGAACAGGAAAAAGTGGAACTTCTACTCCTACTACACCTGGCTCCACTGCCATCACTCCAGGGACACCCCCAAGCTATGCCTCCCGTACCCCAGGCACTCCAGGGACACCCAGCTACTCCAGAACCCCCCACACTCCTGGAACCCCCAAATCTGCCATACTGGTACCAACTGAGAAAAAAGTTGCCATAATTCGCACTCCTCCTAAATCTCCAGCCACCCCGAAGCAGCTACGAGTTATTAACCAGCCTCTACCTGACCTCAAGAATGTCAGGTCCAAAATTGGATCAACTGATAACATCAAATACCAGCCTAAAGGAGGGCAGGTAAGGATTCCACTCTTTATGTCATCCATATGAGATTTAGTCTAACACATGCACCTTTGGGATAGGTATGGGATGGGACCCATTTTGAGTTTCCTTGCAAATGCTGTTTGTATTATATATATACATTGGTTGTTTACATGGTGTTAAATAGCAGGAGCCAGGACAATCTTCAGAAAAATGTTTTATCACCTGAAAGCTAACAGTGCATCACTGAGATCAGCTGAAAAATTTCAAGCAAGAGTTTGCATTACATGCCATGTCTCAGCCTGAGTCTCAGCAGTTGCTGTTTACTTAGTCTTTATCAATACCAGCAAATGATTGAGGTTTGTTTTATTTTAAGCAAGTTCAAATCCAACCTAGATAAATGTTAGCAGGATTGTGTAACACGATGGCCTTTTCTTCTGTCATTTTATGTGACATCTGAATCGTGTTGGGGGATGTTAATGAATGCTGCAGTATCCAACCTGGTAAATCCACCCCAAGTTAAAGATGATGGGAGGGGACAGATATTAGGTTTAACTGGTTTTCTTGCTGCAGGGTTTGAATAAGCAGGAACAGAACTTAAGTTATATAAATTGGAGGATGTATATAAAATAAAAAAAGATGAATGTTTAATATGGTAAATCAGGATTTTCTATTTTCAGCATCTGAAAGAACTAAAATTCAGGGACAGGTTGATGCACCTGAAAGCTGAAAAAACCTTGCAGAGTTAGCAGTGAAGCACATTGTCATGAAAATTGCTTTCAACTAAAGATTGAACATGTGTGTAAGACACAAAATCCCCTATTATTACAGACAGAACTTGCCAAACTTTGGAAGGGACAGTGACCAGGTTGGCTTTCAAGCTAAGCAGAAGCTTTTGGAGGCTAAGGAAAGATTAGATAGGAAATAGAAGTCTTCCTGAGGTATTGTATTTACATCTTTCTCTGAAGAGTCTCTGCTTGATGTTCTACCAAGCAGAGCTATAGCCAGAGCTGGAATAGGCTTCTCTCATTTTTAGGCAATGTGGAAATGCTAACACAGATGTCATTGAAATGCAAAATTACGTCCAAGCAATTTGTTTGTCTTTCTGTTCGGAGGAACTGTTGATCTAAGCTTACAGAATGAAGCGGTCAATGTTATGAATGTTTAAAGAGTTATAAAGCCATATATAACCTGAAAGAAATCCTATTTTATTTAGAAACAAAGAGCTGAGTATGGAAAAAGAATATAGCTTACCAACATTTATGCTAAGAATATGGACAACTCAGTCCTGTGGGTGTAAACAATTACCTTGATTTATTTTTTGTAAAACGTATCTGTTTGTTTCACATGTTTTCTGGACACAACCCCACAACAAAAACACTCATGCCACCAGGACCCTTTTAGTTCCCTGAGTTACAGCAGTGGCAGTGTGTGGGATTTCTGAAAGGTTTGCTCCAAGGAACAGGACACCAGAGTAAATAACATGCTCCCCCATGCAGCCATCCTGAAAACAAGACATTCCAGAAAGCTGGGTTGCACAGCATTTTCACATCAGTTACTTCCCATATACATGAGTATGAATGCATAGTGGAACATAGAGGAACATCAAGGTTTACCTAATGCCTCAGAAAAAAAAGTAAAAATAAATTGAAGTAAAACTTAGCATTGCAACACTATGCCTACTGTAGGTCTTCCAAAGGGAAAAAAAAAATACAGGCTCATATATCAAACAGTAAGGTATCTTTTAGGTGTTAATGTTGTTTTCATGGTAAATTAACACATTCAGTGCTTTTCAGAATTTGGACATTAGCCATTTACTCAAAGTCAGGAAGATAATACCCCTAAGGTTCTTCTGCCTTTATTTTGACAAATGTCTGAGTTATTATTTCATATGGGAGTCCATCTCCCATTTGGCATATTGTATAGTAGATGGCTTGGGTGTGCAGGGGCTCCAGGATTAGCATTCCTCATAACTAGGCCAGCTTGTGGACTCAGGGCTCAAACCAGCACTCTTCTCTTCTGCCCTGTTACTACTCCCCTGTGACAGCTGTACCAGACCAGGGGGCCACAGCAGATTGTATTTCTTGGTAAACTCCATGCCTAGACAACTACATCTCCTTAGCAGTCCTACAGAGTAGCACAAGTGTGTTTGCTGGGCAGTGAAGAAGGGCACTGCAGTTGGCACTGTGCTCTTCTGGGCATCACAGGGGAAATCTGTGGGGTGGACATCACTGGAGCTGGAGTGTTTTTAATTTCCAGTGGTCTGTGGCCACTGAGCTGTGGGTTGGACAAGGAGAGATTCAATGGGTTTTTCCTTCTGTGTCTCCTTTATACCACAATTGCTCAGTCCAGACAAGAGGCTTTGGTACTGATTCTTGTCAAATTGCTGCCACTGAATTTTATAGGGTCTGTGAGAGGAACACATGAAAGCTGATTTCATTTCCTTGTGTCTGCTCACCCCTTTGATGTTTGGTGGCAAATATTGCCCAGGCTGAAATGAGCTGTTATCTTCTATCTGCTTTTAGTGATCATACATGAAACAAACAGAAGTTCTATAGCCTGAAGTGGAAGCACTGACAGCAATAACCACAGGAAAAACATGCAGATGAAAAGCAAGCATATACTGGGGCAAGCTAAATACGTAAACATGACATTCAGATCACTGAATACAGATATGAAGCCCAAAAGTGTCATTTAGAGACAGACTATTCTTTTACCAGAGGTGTATCTGAACCCAGCACAAGGACCTTTCTTAGCTTACAGCTGTCCTAGAGAAAAAAGCCGTAGTCTGAAACTGCCAGAGGCTGAGGTGTAGAAATGAAGAAGCAGGGGATGTCTGGATGCTAAATAAATTAAGAAATTCAGTGGTTCAACCTTGAATTTCATCAAAAGCTCATCAGATAGCAGAATGATTTTACTTCAGCTCTAACGTGCCAGCCACAGTAACAAAGAAAAAGGAGATAAATTGCTGCACTTGACAAGGCGGAAGAAAAAAAAAACCCATAAGCAAAAAAGCATGATTCTAGGGGAAGAAGCCAGCTAACTTTGCACTGTGTTAAGCTCCTATTAGGAGTAGATTGCTTAAGATGTGTTTAATTTGTATTCTGCAGTCTGGAGAAATGAGGGCTTCTCTGTTCTGTGATGCAGCCAGTAGGTGGTCGTCTGGTTTTCTCTTTATAGTTGAGTACGGGGAAATGTAGCATTCTTGGCAAAGCTCAGAGATTTGCCCATGGGTATGTCTGCTGGGCTTCAGATGGATTTTCACACTGCATCAGCTGTGGAGGAAATGCTATGCTTTTAAAAGTAACCCATTTGCATCTGTTATTTTTCAGACAGCCCAAGAGACACATGGGGGAACTGGGGGAAGGGATCAGAAATCTGTTTCATGTGCCAAGAATTTTTTTTTGCTTTTCTGTTTGCATTTCTTTTCTCTTTGAAATTCTGTCTATGGACATGGCTTGTATCATATCAGAGTTCAAAAGGGCACTGATTGAATCTTTTCATTACTGACAAGGCAGAGCACTTATAAAGGATCACAGGCCAGCAAACAAAGTATAATGCCAACCAAATTTTCTTTTAATTTAATCTTAAAATATATACATTAAGACTCAGCTGTGGCTGAGAATTTCAGTGGATGTGAATCAGCACAGCTTCATCAAAGTGAATGGAACTGTACAGACTAGAATGCCACACATAAGGTTTAAAATATCACTGACTATGGTAACAGCCAGGCACCTTGTAAGAAGTAAAATGACACACAGAAAAATGATATACCTAAACTATGGTGATGAATGAAGTGTTCTTTGAAGGTTTCTTTGAAGACTGAGAACCTCACCATCCTCTCTACAATGTAAATAATAAAATGCATGTAGTAATAGATCAGAAAGTCTGAATCCATTGATGACACAACTGTTCAGTAGAACCTTTCCAGAAACCACAAAAATGATGTCAAGGATAGTAGGCATATGCATTAAATTATAAAGGAAACCAGCACAGAAAAGGATAAGACATCTCAGAGCTGGGTAGAGGAGGAGACTCGGATGGATATCTCCTTTTTTTACCTTTTTTTTTCTCCTTTGCACATTTTTTTTGTTAGCTTCAAAATAACTTTGGGTGGCAGAAGACATTCTCCTGCAGCACACCCTCCCATCATCATAATTAATTGACCCAGTCTGCAGAGAACAGTAGCCTCCTGAAGTGTTCCCTGCCTTTGCTAAAGCCTGCTGGGATGCAAAGTCAGTGCACAGACAGACAGGTTTGGTGGCCCCCCAGAGCTGAGCACCTTCTGGGAGAGCTCTACAGGTCAAAAGGGTATTCAAGTTCCCTTTGAGAGAGCATTTTATAACCCCTCTTCCTGTACTCAGCCCTGGTGAGGCCACAGCTCGAGTCCTGTGTCCAGTTCTGGGCCCCTCAGTTCAGGAAGGAGATTGAGGTCCTGGAGCAGGTCCAAAGGAGGGCAACCAGGCTGGTGAAGGGATCCAGCACAAGTCCTGTGAGGAGAGGCTGAGGGAGCTGGGGGTGTTCAGCCTGGAGAAGAGGAGGCTCAGGGGAGACCTCATCGCTCTCTACAACTCCCTGAAAGGAGGCTGGAGCCAGGGGGGGGTTGGGCTCTTTTCCCAGGCAACTTTCAACAAGACAAGAGGGCATGGACTTAAGTTGTGCCAGGGGAGGTTTAGGTTGGATATTAGAAAGAATTTCTTTACGGAGAGGGTGATCAGACATTGGAATGGGCTGCCCAGGGAAGTAGTGGATTCTCCATCCCTGGAGATATTTAAAAAGAGACTGGATGTGGCACTCAGTGCCATGGGCTGGGAACCGCAGTGGTAGTGGATCAAGGGTTGGACTTGATGATCTCTGAGGTCCCTTCCAACCCAGCCAATTCTATGATTTTATGATTCCTCCTGTTTCACATGTCTTTGCACAATGTTATGAACACTGATGACGGCCCCAAAATTAATCTGAAGGTCTAGATTGTAAGCTATTGTTGCACTGGCTGATGAAGGATAGACTAAACGGTAATGGAGAAGGCTTAACAAAAAAGTGCAGTCTGAGCTGTTGTTTGGTCCAGTTTGGCCGCCCATATCCTCTGGCTGATCTTTTTCTCCAGCCCATTCTGATCTGCTACATAAGTGAGCCAAAACTGCAAATGTCCCTTCTCAGGACAGTGGCAGCCATAAATGAGCTATAAGGTTAAAACTTTGGTGCTTTCCCAAACCACAGGAGGCAACTCTATAGGGAACATGGCTGTTGTGAAAGTGTCAGAGGGCATAAAGGCACAGACTACACTGTGCTTAGTCAGAATCCTTTATTGTGTTCATGCAGAATCCAAAAATCAAAAAAAAGACAATCCTATTGTGTGGCTCGCTACACATTTATAGACACCCAATATCTACTGATTGATTTATAGTTTGTTACATATTCAGAGTACTTTGTTCTAACATAAAATCTTATCTAACCATTCCCACAGCCTGCAGCTCTTACAAGCTCATAACATTCTCCAGGAGCCAAACTCCTCCAGTTATTCCCAGGCTGTGTACTGGTCACACCACTCCATTCCTTGCACGATTATGCATCTCTATCTCACGTAGCTCCAACTGTTCTTATGGTGTTTTTCCACAGTTCCCCACCTTTAAATTTGAAAGGACCAAGCGAACCATCTTTTTCTCCATTCTCCTAGTGCTCAAAATCATCCTAGCAATATATGATTTAATCCATTTTAACTTTCCCATCTCCTAGTCAAATTCATAGGGAACCACGGTTCAGGCCGTCGTCGGAACAGCATTACTAAAAAGTTATTCTTATATCTTCAGGCTGAATACATATCTTAAAGCTGATATTCTTGAAAACTAACTCAAAATAACTACTCTTCTGATTAATATTAGAATTGTCTATATTACTAATCCCAAATACATAAGGATGAGTGGTGCAGATAGTAGCCACAGAATAATCATAGACACAAAAAACCTTGGGACCATTGTTTTTGTTTCGAGTAAGCCGAGCCTAAGTTCTGCTTACAAAAGCAGAATAGCAGTCACCATAGATTAGTTTGGCAGTAGTGCCAGAATGGTTTTGATACATTTGCAATATAGGTCCAGAATATCCGTCGTGGTTCCACTCGGCAGAATTGACTCCCACAAATGTTCCATAGGGTCCCCAATCTATAATTTCTGTATTATTCACTGTATAATTCAGATTTAGTCATCTAGGAAATGATCCCATGCATAATTCTCAAGTAATATGTGTAATTACATTCATTTCATTAAAAACTTTACAATAAGGATAATGAACTCTGTGAGTTGGCTTATACTATCACCCTATAATACCTGGTAAATCAATACTGGTATAATTAGTAGCCTTATTAGTTACACATACAGCAAATATGTGCCATTGAGGTATCAATGCGATACAGAATGTGTGATTATTAGCATTAATAACACAGACAGCCCAATTACCTACTGTATACAAGACATTAAACAAAGTGATATTTTCTCTCAATTGACTCTCCATTGGCTGCACGTAGATACTGCTCCCTTGTGTGGTATCATTGTTGGTGACTGGAAGGGATACATCCCACCATACAATGTCAATGGCTGAAATAGGGGTGGATTCAGCAGATGGTCCTCCTTCTTCATCTGCTTTGATTGTTATCAATAGTAGAGATGCTATCCACATCGATCAAATGATCCGTGGATTCATCCCTGTTAATTAGGTGGCAGCAGATGATGAGGGTGAATTCCACTTCACTGGAAGCCAATATGGTCCTGTAGAAAGAGAAACACAACCATAACCACGACCCCTGGTCAACAATGGCACTGGTCCCATCCATTTATCTGAATGAATGTCCTCATACCACACTTGAGGATGCACTTCTGTTTCTATAAACCCTTTTTTTGTTTGGTGTGTAATGGTCATCCCCTCTGTTTAAGAAACTGAGTATAAATGTTGCCTTTGCTTATGTTTCATGGAGCATGGCATTTGATCCAAATGTGTTTTTTAATATATTTAGCATACGCTTCAATGTAAGATGAGACCTTTCCACTATGCTTTGCCCAGTTGGTGAATGAAGTATGCCAGTATGATGTGTAATTCCCCATCCTTTAAAAAATTCCAGCAGAGCTGCAGATATATATGCAGGCCCATTATCAGTTTTAGCACCAGATGGCAGACCCATATAGCAATTGCTCTCAAAAAATACAGGTGTGCATCTTTTGCCTTTTCATCTGCATGAGCAGTAGCTACCAGAAAATGAGAATATGTATCTATTGATACATTCACATACTTAAGATGACTGAAATCAGGAATATGTGTAACATCTGATTGCCACACTTCATTATGCTGCAGCCCTCTAGGAACAGCTGTCAGCAAAGTGGGAGCTGGTGTAACTAATTGACAAGTCAGGACACATTTGAATGGTATCTTTGGCTTGCCTTAATGTGATGCCAAATTGCTTTACCAAACTTCTGTAATTATTATGATAAAAATTATGCATCGGGCATGTTTGCTGTAATACATTTGGCACTTGCACTGTTGCTGCTAATGAATCTGTGATCCTGTTACCTTTGACAATGGGTCCTGGTAGCTGTGTATGAGAACAAATGTGCAGAACATAATAATTATGGGTTTGAGGGTTCTCCAAATGCAACAACTCTGAAAACAGTTTAATCATAGGCCTATCATTTATATGTTTAAGATATCAAGCATCTATTCTAACACTCCATAAGCATTATTGAGAATCCACTACAATATTAATGTCTGTTGTTGAAAATAATGAAAAGGCTTCTATGGCTGCACGTAGCTCCACAACCTGTGCTGAACCTTCTTGTAGTACAAGATGTGAAATCCATTCATCTGATGCTGATTCAGGTCAGACTACCATGTGAGCACACAGATCCACACAGGTATAAGGTAGGAACCCCCAGTAGTGGTACTGCTGTTAAAATAGTAGAATGTTGAATGGTTAATTCATGCAGTGATTGCAACAATTTGTGACTCGGCAAATTGAACTGTATCTCCCCAAGGTAATCTGCTAAGGCAATTTGAAAAGACAGTCACATTTGAATAGCACTTTCAAAATCCTTTTGTGTGATAGGCACATGAACTATGGCATCTAGTGCAAAAATTTGTCTAGCATGTAATAGAATTTTCAAATCTGGACCATACTGTCTTAGCAGAATCATGTGATAAAAATTACCATTCCAGAATCCAGAAGTTCTTGCCATCCCATTGCCCTAGTATGCCAAATGGCTGGAAAATGTTATTTATTACAGAACCTCTGAGAACTAATTCTGGATCATAACAATATGCAAAAGACTGATTAAGTTTATTACAAGTTGTAATGCTCAAGATGCCTCAAGATTCAGTTGCTTGGGTGATGTAAGAGTGCTATCACTCTTTAATAAACTGAATACTGGGGATAGTGTCTCAGTACAAATACCAATCAAAGGTCTTACCCAATTTATTGTCCCCAGTAATTTTTGCAAATCATTCAGAGTTTGCATATTGTTTTCAATTGTCAATTCTTGTGGGGAAATCCAATTTTCTCTTAATTTCCAACCTAGGTATTTCCAGGGTGGTTCCAATTGAATTTTTTCAGGGCCTATCTGTAAGCCATAATTTTCCAAACGTTTGGTAAGTAGTGGTAAACATTGTTGAATTTGACTTTCATCACTTGCACAAAGCAAAATGTCATCCATATATCGAGAGATCATAATCATAGGATAAGCTCAGAGAACTGGTATCACTGCCGAGTGTACTACATATTGACAGATTGTAGGACTGTTTTTCATACCCTGAAATAGTACTATCCATTCATAACTCTCCATAGGAGCCTGCCAGTTTACAGATGGAATCGAAAATGCAAAATGTTTACACTCATCTTCATGTAAATAAATAGTAAAGAAACAGCCAACCAGCACAGTTAGCAGGGAGAGCAGCATGGGGAAAGCAGGGGGGGCAAAGAGGAAGAGTGCTGAGGAAGGAAGGCTCTCACACACAATAAATCCCCCTCCCTGGATCAGCGGGGTCTGTCGGGGCTGGGGGAGGTGGTGGGCGAGGTGAAGGGAGTGAGCAAGAGGCTGCTGATCCCCCCACCCCTCCGAGGCCCCAGGAGCTGCTAACTTGGGGCAATTTCATACCGTGTGCAATTTCATCACTGCAATTAAAGCATCTGATTTGCACCTTGTTAACAGCCAATTGCTGTGCGAAAGCTTATGTCAACAATTCTGCTTCCATTTCTGCATGGTACGGATCTGAATTGATAATAAGCAAGCAGGATGCACAGGCTTTAATATGATCAGGCAGTGCTGCTTGCTTATTAGTAGATCATAGTGTTTCTAAGATTCTTTTGCAGACAACGTTAGCATTTTCTACAGCCAGCTGTTTGAGCAATGCTTCTGCAGCATCAGGAAGATCAACTTATCACTTCACGGCCCTTTGTAGTCTATCTATAAATTCAATGTAGGGCTCATCTTTAGCCTGCCTAATAACGCGATATGGCTCGGTATATTTTTTTTCAGATCAGGAATCTTTTTAAAGGCTTTTACTGCTAATCTAGCCACTGCTTCAAGAATTGGCTTTTGAAAACGGGCTTGCAAATTCGGATCGGCGAATTGTCCTTCCCCCAGTCACTGTTCAAGATTAACCTGCTCTGTACCCCTAGTCACATAAGCAATACACAAATCTTTAAACTCGATATACCAGACAGAATATTGACTAGTCAACTGTATAAGTTTCATAATAACCTTCCAATCATGCGGATTCTCCATCCCTGGAGATATTTAAAAAGAGCCTGGATGTGGCACTCAGTGCCATGGGCTGGGAACCGCAGCGGTAGTGGATCAAGGGTTGGACTTGATGATCTCTGAGGTCCCTTCCAACCCAGCCAATTCTAGGATTCTATGAATATGTTTCCTGTATCTCTTCCAGTAAATTTTCTGTACACGGAGACTGTAAGCCTGATTCTACACCCATTCTCTTTAACTCACGCAAAAGACCATACGATGCAGAGTGATATTCTGGGATTCTAGTATGAATTCCCAATACTGCACGGGGAAAGCTCGGGCATTCATGACGTGCAGCAGCAACTGTCCTAATTTTCCCTTTTTTGTCTTTGTCAGTAATTTCATCATCTGTTGTAATTTTCAATCGAGAAGTCACAGGCGCGCCTAACTCATGTGAAAGCTTTACTGTTTCGTAGGAAGGAGATACCAAAAGGGACTCCAAGGATCCGAATTATCCCCAAATGCGTATGGTACCGGCGCCGTAGGCATCAGGGCTGAAAGCCAAAATTCCCTTTCGGAGCCCCCTCTCCCTCTGCTCTTTCTGTGGGATGCTGTTAAAATGTCTTTTGTAGTCACAGCGGTAGCAGCAACTCTTAAAGGGGCAGCGGTAAATTTTAAAGGGGCGAGAGGGGGATATAAATCCGGCTCCTTTTCAGGATCTCTTTCCCCTGGATCAAAAGGATCCTCATTCCTTGAACAATCAAAGTGCTCCATTGCAAAGTTTTGATGTGAAGTTTTAGATTCAGTTAGCAATGCATCACTAGCAGCAGGTATATCAGCAAAACTAATCTGTGCTGCTCTGTCATGAAAAAGTGGCTTAGCCGCGGTCGTTACCAGCTCTGTAGCAAATGACATCTTTTTTTCCTTTTTTTTCTTCATTGACAGCATTCTGAGGTTGCCCTGCTTCTCGAGCAGCAGGACACGAGTCAGATGACATTGGCAGGCGGGAATATAATGTTCGTAAAGCACTAATTAGCATTTGCCATGTTATCAGGTGATTAGGTGAGAAATCTTGATCGGTGACCCGCGCCTCTGTCAGTGCATCACCACCTTTATCCCGTTCTGACACTTCCTAAGTGCCTGAATCTGGATACAAAGGGCAATTACACCGTATCCAAAATAATATTAAAGTCAGTTTTAGGGGATTTATTTTGAACCTCTGTTCTCTGGCTTTATGCAGCAAAACTTTGGGTAACTGATTGACCCTTCTTTAACTTTCCCGCCCGTGGTCCTCCTTACCTTTTTCCTTGAGGATGGACGAGTCAATACTTCTCCTCCTGTGCAGCTCCTGAGGGTGCCCTCCTGTTCATTGGAAATCCCCTTTCCTCAGGCAGGGCACCATTTGTCAGAGGGCATGAAGGCACAGACTGCACTGTGCTTAATCAGAATCCTTTATTGTGTTCATGCAGAATCCAGAATCAAGAAAAAAGAAAGACAATCCTGGTGTGTGGCTCGCTACACATTTATAGACACCCGATATCTACTGATTGATTTATAGTTTGTTACATACTCAGAGTGCTTTGTTCTATCATAAAATCTTATCTAACCGTTCCCACAGCCTGCAGCTCTTACAAGCTCATAACATTCTCCAGGAGCCAAACTCCTCCAGTTATTCCCAGGCTGTGTACTGGTCACACCACTCCGTTCCTTGCACGATTATGCACCTCTATCTCACATAGCTCCAACTGGTGTTTTTCCACAGGAAAGTACTTGGATAATGTGAGACTGCAAGGCAGTTGTTTCCACACTGTTAGCTGCATTCATTGAAATAAGTTTGTGCATTTTCCAAGTCAACAATTCACAACTGCAAGATAAATTCATCTCTGTCTGCTTTTGTTTCCTTTATGCATTCCTGGTTTTGTGGATTTCCAAGACATTTGAAGGGATTTGTTCTGGACTGAAAACTAGAACTAATTCATCCCTTGTTAATTACAGATCTACAAATGCAAAGAGAAATTAGGAACTGCAGGCACATCTTTAGTCAGGCACCTGACTGGATCCCTGGAGGTATTCAAAACCCATGTAGATGAGTGCAGAACATGCTCTAGTGAGATGGCAATTTTTTAAAAATTCTTTTTATTTTTGGGGGGAGTGTGCGTGTGTGATGGTTGGACACAGTGATCTTATAGGTCTTTCCCAACCATGAAAAATCCATGATTCACTGATTTGGTGATCTTCAATCTGTCAGAGCCCAAACCCATAATTTTTAAGGACTTGGAATTTAGTATTTTGGCTGATCATTGCACATTGTACAGAAATAACATCTTGCAGCTCCTGTGCTCAGACTGCACTTGTATCATGGAAGGCTTGCCCAAGTGCCATCTGTACAGTTAAACCTTGAATTGTGGATAAAAAGAAAGCAAGATCTCCTTGACTCACATTTTATAAAAATTAGCATGTCACTGCCAGGCTCTAGCAAGTTTCAGAAGGTTTATTTGAGAAGAGGTGTTTGGTTGGTAGAATTGAGTAAGGAATTGGGGCTCTCTATCTGGATCTGATGCTCACTTTCTATATGATTGGAACAGTAGCACCACTGCTGTGCATCTGTAAAATGTGCATCATGCTCATTAAGGACAAACCATGAACCACAGTTAGGAGGCTCTGATGGGGCTCTTTGCAGGAAAAGAACTTCCAGGGACACCAGGAGCCCAAACCCAGTGCCTCTTCTCTTTGAAGTTAGCAGCAGTGCACTGATTTCTGCCAATCAGATGGAGTGTGTTTGATCTGTCTAGCTAGAGTTGAAATTATCACTTTCAGGAGGATGGATTCATTTTCTTTCCTTAAGCATCTTAAGCAACCAGTTCCAGCTCTTAGCTGGCTAATGTTAGAAGAGACAAATCCTGTCTGTGCCAGACCATATGATGTTGGTCTCTTGTTGATAGTAAGGGGAGAAGCTGTATTTTTTCCTAGAGTATATTGAAATTACCAGGATATATTTTCCTGTGGAAATCTCAGTCACCCCAGCAGCAAGTCCAGCAGAGGAGGAATTTTTAGCTGAGCTGAGCTATAAGTGGTCTAGATTTTGGCAATATAATGGGGAGGGTTGGTTTTTTTGGCAAAATATTCAGGCAATAGATAATCTGGATCCGAGATCTGTAGTCACATAATAGTGTTCTGTCTTTACAGAAAGTTGAGGAAAAAGAGCTTTATTTTGCTAGATGGGGAAGGGGAAACCAGAATAAAAACATTGGGTTTTATCTTGGAAATTTGGATTTGAACAATAAAAAGAGATGCTAAGGGACATATTGAGCTTTGGGAAAGCCAGGTTGCATGAAGAGATGAGAAGATATTTTTTTGAATATGAACTGAACAACCTGATGTTCTCCATTTTGCTGTGGTAAAAAAATTCAGACAGAGTGAATCAAAACTAATCCCTTTTTAAAGAGACTGATTTGCAAACTGGGATACTTGGTGCTTAACACTTGATGTTTGAAGATACTGGTAATCTTCCCATTAGCTGGGACTGTTGCCTCTAAAATTTAAGTATCAAGCTTTGTGGTTTATCAAAAATCTGGTTGTTTTTTTGTTGAAGAGAGTACTAAAACAAGGATCTTGAATCTTAGCTTAATTACTTGAACTCCTATGATCCTTTTTATTTGGTGTGCATGAGTCTCCATCAATGTATTGTACCACTTTTTACCAACTCCCCAGATTTAGTGATGAGTGCAATTAGACACCATGTTACAGTTCATCTGACATGGATCTTGCACTTCCTTGAGCTGTTAAATTCAGATGTTGTCTCTTGACCATAAACTCTGCGGCAAGGAAAGTGGTCCTTTAACTTTGTATTTAACTTTGTATGCAAAACCTCTCAGTGCTTCTCTGGGGGTCTTTCTTTTTTCATTGATAGGGACATGTCTACTTCAGTGTGGCCATCTTATTAATTAGAGGAATTTGCTATTTGCAAATAGCTAGCAAGAAGCTTGCAAATCTGCCATTGTTGTACTATGCAAGTTTAAAAGACATGGCTGATGGCAAGACATCTGTTTTACTGATACTTCCCATTGAAACCTGTGTTCAGTTTTTGTGATTGCTTCACAGGATATGTGCTCAGGCTGAAATATTACATGCTCAGTGTCTGCCCCTGCGTACATCTTTAGAAGTCTGAAATTAACTTCTCTTGTTCAGTCTTTGCTAAGAGCAAGATGAGGAGGGCACATTATTTTGTCTGTGCTATGTCCACTGAGCCTTTTATTTTGAATCTCACTAGCTTGTGAGTAGTCTGGCAGCTCCACCAGTGTGTGCATCCCATAATTTCAGGAATGCAAAGCCTGAACATGATTGGAAGCTCTGTGTTTAGATCTGGAAAGCCTGAGTCTTCAAGGGCTTTGCTAGGCCAAATCATACACTTCCCTCTCCCTTTCCACTATCTGCAGCCTCTGCCAGGAGCATGAAAATTGTAGTATCCATCTGTCCTTGGCAGCAAATAGATTTGGAAGCACTTAGAACTGCCTCCTAGTTCTAATTAGGTTTTAAGCTTAGCCTTGCTTGCTGTGCAAGAGCAATTCTTGTCTCACTCATTCCCTGTGTTAACCAGGAGGCCAAACACCAAAATAATGTCTAGTTCCTGGGATGCAGCTCTGTCAAATCACTGTGATGCTGTTGTAAACACAAAGAACCTGCCCTCGTTGATATGTTGTTAGCAGTGTGGGAGCTTTTCCCAATATCACAGCCCCACAGCATGTTTAAATGGCAAGTGCAGCCACGCTAGAGTTGCAAAGTGAAATGCTTTAGGCATTGTGTTTGTGGGAGAGCTTTCAGAGTCCATAACTGCTAAATAGGGAGAACATAAAAATCATCAGCTTTATGAAAATATATTCAGAGCCTGTAATTTTATCAGCATCACGTTTTTTGTTCTTTGAGTGGCTTTGTTCTGGTATGTACCAGGGTAGTAAGCCACAGGAGGGAAGCTGTTTATGAATTCCTTGCCCAGATGCAGATAAGTTAGGGGCTTCCCCTCTTCTGACAAGCAGCTGAACTAAGTGATTCTGAGCAGCAATGGAACATAATTCTTTCTCTTTCGTAAGCATTTTTCAGTCACTGATGTTGTTTTTAGCAGTGAGGCAGAACTGAAATAAATTCTCTCTTGCATTCCTTTCCCATTCCACTCAGTGTTTCTACAAATTTTTGCTCATCTTGAACAGAGTGGTGCAGTACTGACAGAGGAGAGTCTGCTCCAGGTTTCCAGACTGGAGGGGACCATATTTTATATGGAGACTTTGAAATGCAAATTCATTTTCTGTGAACAGCCTTAGGGTGGCGTATCTCTAACTGGGATGTGCATAGGTATTGCCAGCCTGTCACTTCTCCTCATGTTATCCTATGTAACCTAAAACATCTCCTCTGACCTAGTCTTGGTGGCACCTTCAGATCAGATCCCCTTTGTGTTTAAGTTGCCAGTCAGGCCACTATATGTAGGAAAGGAGTTAGAGTTTACCCTGCTGAGTGAAGATCAATATATGCCTCATCTAAATGAACACTGAGAAAAACACCATCAACACTTGCTTTCCTGGCAGGCTCCCCATAAATGCCCTGCATGTCTTGATGCTTTGACAGACAACATTCAAACAGCACGGAAGGTGTTGGAACACAGTGTCTGACTCCTGCTGGGGAGTACCTGGAAGCAGTGTGAGTCACTGAGGTTCTGTTGTGTGTTTGTTGGCACACAGTCTGCCCTGGACTTCACTTCTGGATCACTGCTGAGGACTCAGCAGAGGACAGAACAGAGGTAAGGTCCATAAGACTTCCAGGGCTTCGTGCAGAAGCCATTTTTACCCTTGGGCAATGTGGGTTGTTTTTTTTTTAATAAACCCAGCATTGTTTGTAAAGCTTAATTTTTCCATTCCGATTCAACTTCACACGGATATGACAAATGCTGAGGAATCTCAGTTTAGTCCTGAGCAAAAAACCTCACTTCTAGGCCCTTCCTAGCATACCTGGGCAAGCCAGCATCAGATCAGAAGAGAATGCACACATTTTAGACTGGCAGGTCAGTGCAGGGGTTATGAGGGAGCCTGTCTTGTTGGGATGAAGCCACACCAGTGAGAGTGAATGCAAAGCAGTCCAGTTTCTGCTATGGAGTAAAATGGTCCCTTTCCTGAGCAAGATCATGAGCAGGCTTGATATCTCTTATGTGCAGCACAACAGAAGTGCATATATGTACATCCCTACCACACCTCCACCCCCACCCAAGATGTACACACACATTGGGGAGCACTGATACATCCTGGTGAGTCACGGTGTTCATTCAGGCAGCTGCATCATGTAATCCCTTTCATCAAGAGCCATCATAAAAGTTTACCATTTTCTTCTCATAGCTCAGTTCTCTTGGAGGCAGCTTCAGAGCCTCCCTACTCTGATAGTTACAGATTTCCCTCTAGATTCCAGCTTTAGGTAATTCAGAGTCACTTTACATTCTTTGTTTGTAAGCCAAACTTTCTCTTTAGCCTAAATAGTTCCTGTACCCCTCTGGTACTCTCCCTTTGATGCTTGCATTAGGATGTTCCACACAAAGGAAACAGTTCATGCACTTATGCTATCTGGCTGGCAGTTTTAGCCTTCCTCAACTCATTGGCAACCTTTTGGCCTATTTCAAGTCAAGGGAGCAGTGGTTAGAAACAAGACAGTCTAAGCTCGGTGATAGGTGTCAATACAAACCAGACTCAGCAAAACACTGCCACTTGGGGAAAGGCAGTGATAATTCAGCTCCTTCTCCACAATCAGAGACAAGAAACAGCTGGGTGGTTGTGTATCGGTTTCTATTTGCCCAGTCTGGCAGAGCTGGGAGAAAGCTTGGTAAATACTGCTGGCAAAGAAGGTATAGGGCTTGCTGAAGAATACAGGATGGAGGGATTAAGCAGATGGAAGGGAAAGGAAGGGAAGGGAAGGCTCTATCAGTTTGTGGAACAGTTAATTAAAAGAGGGCAGTTAGTATTTGAATATGTGCAGGGATATTGATGTATTCTGGGAAAGGGAGAAACAGATCATCAGGGAAGACCTGGATCAGTGAAGTTTCTCTCTGTGCCAGACGACCAGCAGAACACATCCGTATCACCCAGATCACTTCAGCCCTCAAGCGTAGGACATAAATAATAAACACAAGTCTCCTGCTGGCCTCTTTCTACACAGAAGCACATTTCACCCACAGAGACAGAGAGAATAGAGGTGAGTGGTCGTCTGTATATCAGCTAGCCAGGTCCATGGGCCATGAGACTTGTAAAGTGCAAGTCAACCTTTAGGCACGTAATCAAAGGCACCCTCTCAACTTATTATCCACAGCACTGGGGTCTTTTCATGAACCCTAAGTCATCATTTTCAGAGCATGTGTAACCATGGCCATAGCTATGGCCATTGCTGAGAGGTGCTGCTGATCCATTGCTGGGAGATGTGCTCAGAAAGGCAAGGAAGGCTTTCTGGTTTGCCCAGTTGTGTCTGGCCTGAAGCTGTCTGGGAGCCAGATCTGACTGCACTTCTGATGTGTGTTTCTGTAACTGATGTGACACCTGTCTTGTATAGTCCTGGGGTATATTTTTAAACAAATAGTATATTGAAAGAAAGCAGAAGCATACAAATCTAAAAGCTTTTGCTTTCATGTTTCAGTGTACATTGTTTTACTTGGATGGATTAAGCAGATGGGAGAAAGAAAGACAGAAGTCAGTTTGCCTGCCGACGATTGCCTTCAGAAGGTCACCTACCTTGTGGAGTTTTCTGGTGCTGTCATCACCCTTATTGCTGAGATGCTGAGCATGCCATCATCTCAGATCTTTACATATTAAAGTGAGAGAACACTTAATATCCTAATGGTTTGATGTAGTGGTTACATTATATGTAATGAGGGGGGTCACATGAACCAGCTTGATGTGAAGAAATTCTTCACATCAGCTGCAAAGTGTGGCCTTCTGAAAATGTCTTCTTGGAGTTTACTGGGCTTAAGTCAAGAGTGTGCTCCAGGTGCTCAGTGCCAGAGGGTTCAACTCATGATCTAGATGTGACATTCTCCCTACTGCAGGAGCCAAAGACTCCTAAATCTGATAGCCCTGCAAGGGGACAAATAGTCTTTTCCTAGTTTGGAAAGGTAAGGCACAGAGGGACTGATTTGTCTCAGATTTATCAGGGGGCCTGGGGCAGTTTGAGGACCTGAAGCCAGAAAGCACAAATTGTACTGGGTTTTTTTACCTCCCGCTCACCCCTTTAGCTAGTTTGCTGCTGCTTTATTTTCCTGGAGTAGTAAGAAGATGTAGTGTACCTGTGCCCAGTGTATCTGTCCCTCTCTTTTTTCTCTATATTGGTTAGTCACTGTAGGTTTATCTACAACAGCAGCCAACAGGACTGTGCTAAATAGTATGTCAGTGAAGGCTCTATAAGTGCCATGTAGCAAAATGAATAGATGATGCCTAAAATTCTGTGGCTTTCTGTACAGGAAAGAATGTACATCCATCTTGTATACTAATGAGATCCCTAAAATCCAACATCACACTTTAATAAAGACTTCATATTTAACCCAGAGAAAGAATATGCTACATGGGTGGCACTCTGAGTAAGTAAAAGTTTGGGGAACAAAGAAGGTAGGTGCAGCCTTGGCCAGAAATGCCTTCTCACACACCCGAAAAGCTCAATAGTGGTCAGCACAGTCCCTTGCTTAGAAAGAAGTCTGGAAGTGGTGTCACTCAGGTGTGTGCCCTGCACCCAGTTGTCCCTCCCTATTGGTAATAATAATTTCCTGGGAGGACAAGTAGCTCACCTGAGCACTGCCAGGTGTAGGATCTGCTTTGGAGATCAAGATGGGGGTCAAGCATGGGACAGCCTTTCACAGAATTCACCTCCAGGCACTTTCATATGCCTGCAGTGCACCTGTGGCTTAGTTAACACAGAAAAAAATATGGGCTCCTGGTATCTGCAAGGGAGGTTGGGACCATCAAGGGAGAGTTCTTGTACCTTGTACTTGTTCCACTGAAAAACAAAGAGCAAAGGGAAGAAGGACAGTGCTGCTAGCACCAGAAAGTTGTTCTAACCAACTTCATGGCTGGCACTAGAAATAAAGCAGCAGTGATTGCAGCTGTAGGCTTCCAGGTGCTGTTGTTTTCTGCATTGCCCTTTATTAGCAGCATTAGAGAGAGAGCAGTAGAGAGCTATGATTTCAGGTTAATGCAGTCCTCTCACAGGATGCTCTGAGGTCTGGTGCATGCATGTATCTGCTATTATGGCTGTATGGCAGAAGGAGGGGTGAAATACATCAGGATTTCAACCTGTTACTCAGTTAGCTGGATCTGGGATTTCTGTATCAAAGACTGGAGTGCTGATCTGTGGGAAAGGGAGTTTCCATCTTCTTGTATCCAGTTCAGCAGGAACATGGGCCATAGAAACACAGAATCATCATGGTTGGAAAGGACTTTCAGCATAATCAAGTCCTCCTACACCACTGTAACCACAAAATAATTTCCTTAAGCTCTATGTGTATCAGGTTTTTTGATACCCCCAGAGATGGTGACTCCATCACCTTGGTCCAATCCTTTACCATTCCTCTGGTGAACAAATTTTTCCCAATATCCAATCTGAACCTCTTCTGGTGTAACTTGAACCCATTTCCATTACTCAAGAGAGCCTAGGACAGGCTGTCCAAGGATTCTGTCCAGTCCAAGCAAGCAAGGATTTCTTAGAGCTTTTCAGGGAAAAGCCACCTCTCATATCTCCCAACATTAGAACTTTCCCCTTTACATTTCACCACCACTTCATGGGGCAGAAAAAAGAGCAGGACAGTACATTTACATATGCTGTGTAAACACACTAAGGATAGAGATTGGCATGGTTTACTTTTTCACATTTCAATCCTGGTGTTAGAAGAAGGAGTCACAGCAGGAGGCAAAATTAACCTGGCTCCCTTGTCCTGTACCCCAGCAGAGTGTGTGTATGGTATGTAGTAAGTTACCTCCAATTCTTTTTAGGTTAGGATTTTAAACAAGAGGATCGATTTTAGCGATATACAGTCCCGGTGTGGTTCCAGAGATAACATCAAACATTCTGCAGGGGGAGGAAATGTAAGTAGTACAGACACCCTGTGAATAGGTAACTTCACTGTGGTGACCCACCTTGCACAGCCAGCACCCTTCTGTCTCCCTTCCTCTTAGCACTACTTTCCTTCTCACTTCTGTTTCACGTGAGTCTGGTCTGGTAGTTGTGTGAGCCCTGTGTATGCAGTGGTGGCCTCCTCATCATTCTCCATACAGCACATCGTGTCTCCAGGACATGATCAGGAAAAGGAAATGAGAAAAGAAGGGTTCTCTCTAATCACCCATGGGTGCTGACAGTAAAAGTCCTGTGAGAGCTGAAATGCGTCAGTGCCTTTCACAGGTGTGGCCCAAGAAAGTCACTTACAGAAAGAGACTGCAGCTCACAACTGTGCATCTTCTAGTGCATCAGTCTGTCCTCAGCTAGCCTGAGAGGAAGAAAAAGAAAAATAGTACGTGGGCACAAATAAAGCTCAGAGAAGAAGGTGTGAACAGCCAGCATGCTGAGTGCTAATGCCACAGCATTATTCCAATATAACAAATTGAGGTTGCTGAGGGTTTTGTTCTAGCAGTCACACGGGAAGAGCTTAAGACAGCTCTGACCCCTCTGATAGGAAATGATTTCCCCTCAGATGGAAGACTTGATGGTGTGGGCATGTCTCATCCACATTCAGTACAGCCACCTGTGCAGGCTGGTGATGTGAGCAAACCAGTAGCATTGCAGTCATCCTGGAGCTCTGGTCTGGCCTGGAGGGGCTGCAGCTTCTTCAGACCATGAGTGTTGTCTGCCTTTAGGAGCCAGCAGGGAGTGCAGGGAGGCCAGAGTGTTGCTGTAAGGCTGTTCTGAGGGGCTCAGAGCAGTCATGGCAACGCAGCCAGCAGCAGAGCACAGAGCAGCAGGAGGGAGGGTGCTTGCTCTGCTGCCTGGCTGAGCAGAATGATGCCTCTGCTATCTGGTGAGCATCACCCAACAGGCTGGCTGAACACCACCTGCACAAGTTACATTTGTAGATTTATCAGACTCTCCGTAGTGGATTGACCTGAAATGCATTTAGATGCAGAAAAATATGAAACAGATGGCAGAGGGAAAAAGCCAGCCACCAAAATACTCCTTGTTGCTAGGATGCACATGAAAGAGCAGAAGCAAATGGGATGGGTCCTGTTGCATGCAGGGCTTGGGAACATCCACCCTGGGAGGAGACTCAGAAACATGTTTGAAAGAACCTACAAGCTGATCTGCTTTGTCCTCCTCTTTGTTTTTCTAATAGTAAAGTTTAACCCAGCTCTGTTATTTCCTTAGGTGGAGAGGAAGCTTGCTGTATTAATCCAGGTGTTTCCTCCTTTGTGGCATGGTCTGTTTTCTACTAACCATCTCTCCTTTTCCAGTGGTTTGTAGAGCCTTAGGTTCTTCCCCTGCAGGGCTTGGTTTTTTGGTTGTTTTATTCTTTTCATCCCTGTAATCTGTGTGTGTGCTTTTTGACAGGTACAAATCGTAACCAAGAAGATCGACTTGAGCCATGTGACTTCCAAGTGTGGCTCACTCAAAAATATCCACCACAAGCCAGGTATTGTAGGAATTTCTGGGGTATGAAACAAAGTGAAGACTTTATCCTGTTATGTGAAGGAGAAATATGGATGCTACCATTCTCTTCTATAGTCCATAAGAAAATAAATACACTTCAGTAATAAAAATAATATTCTTAACTCTGGTTAGTTAAATATATAAAGACATAAAGTTATGGGACCCCACCTAGTTTAGAGAGTTGGTAAAATATTAATGCAGAAGGGATGCTGCTGGGGCATAATGTCAGTTTGATAAGACAATGAAATGCAGACTGAGGTCAGCAAAATACATGCACTTAAATTCCATGAACGTGAGTAGGGCTGCAGCATGTGCATCCAGTTAGAATATATGTTGAAATTTATGTTTTGCTGAAAATGCAGCATGGTATTCTGTACTTCTCTAAAACCATTAGTTCTCAACTAGGAGGGAAGTAATGTGAGTCCATCCCTGTGCATCATTCAGACTTTCTCCTGAGCTGTTACAGCCTCTGTGTATCCTTTCCCTGTGTAGGAGGCGGGCGTGTGAAGATTGAGAGTGTGAAACTGGATTTCAAAGAAAAAGCTCAGGCTAAAGTTGGTTCACTGGAAAATGCCCACCATGTACCTGGCGGTGGTAATGTCAAGGTAAGGGGAAACCTTTCAGAGAAAAGGCTACCACTGTGCTGCTGGCCCAGTGAAATCATTAGAGCTGTGATGAATTCACCAGTGGCTCTGAATGGAGCTTGAAACATCTGTTTCTTCTCCTTTGATCACACTCATATACCATGTGCTCCTTTTGGAGACTGGAATGAGCAGTCTCACATCCACAGCTCAGCTGAGAGTGAATCTTGCAGTGAAAAGACCCACAGTTTGTGCACTGGCTTTACCCCTAAAGATAAAACTTGTTTGGAGCTGTTAAACAGCATATGTATGATTTAATAAATCTGTAGTGTGGTTATCCCAGAGGATCAGGACTGCTTGGTGACACAGAAGGAAGGCACCTTGGAAGTAAGATGACTCCAGAAACATTTGAAAAACAGATTTCAGAAATAAATCAGAATTTCTTCACGGAGTGGGTGATCAGAAATTGGAATGGGCTGCCCAGGGAAGTAGTGGATTCTCCATCCCTGGAGATATTTAAAAAGAGACTGGATGTGGCACTCAGTGCCATGGGCTGGGAACCACAGCAGTAGTGGATCAAGGGTTGGACTTGATGATCTCTGAGGTCCCTTCCAACCCAGCCAATTCTATGATTCTATGAAATATCTGTTAAATTCTACAGCTAGGAACAGTAATACTGCTGATTAAGGCAGATACCAGAAACAATCAGTAGGAGAATGTGTCACAGGAAGCCAGTGTCTATTAAAAAGGTTAAAAAATCTTCAGTTTCAGTTATTCTAAGGAGTGGAGAAGCTTCAATCCTTGGGAGAGTTCTTAAAAGCAAACAAAACGAGACCCAACTGATGATCTATAAGGATATAATGTGGTGAATATCTAAAACGCATTAAATTCTTTGCTTTCCCGGAGCAGATTGACAGCCAGAAGCTAAACTTCCGAGAGCACGCCAAGGCCCGTGTGGATCACGGGGCTGAGATCATCACCCAGTCACCAGGCAGGTCCAGCGTGGCTTCCCCACGCAGACTCAGCAACGTCTCATCCTCTGGAAGCATCAACCTGCTTGAATCTCCCCAGCTTGCCACCCTTGCTGAAGATGTCACGGCAGCCCTCGCTAAGCAGGGCTTATGAATTCACTCATTTCATGTGGTATGAAGTAATAATATTTAGGCATGAGCTCTTGGCAGGAATGGGCTCAGAGCAGGTGTTACATTCATTCTTTACCGTGTCTAAAACTAAGTGAAAGTCACATCCCAAGACTTGTAGTTACCATACAGTTAAAAAAAAAAAAACAACACAAAACAACAAAAAAACAAAAAACAAAAAAACCCAGAAAAAAAAACCCTAAATAGATGCAGAAATTGGCCTGATTTCCATTTACAACAGGAAGACACTGGCTTTATATGGGTATACAACTGCAGTATGTTACATTGGACAATTATTGTTGCTCTGCTCTGTCTTGCATGGAGTACTATGATAAAATGCATTTTTACCTTTCATGTGCCTGAAGGCCATCCACCTCTTTCTGAAGAGTCTTGTTAATATTCCAAGTTGCTCTGTTCTGTTGTTCACTGTTCTGTTGATAGATGGGGAAACAAATTTTGAAAGTTGCCCATTGTAAGTTATAACAGGTTAAATAAACAGTCTGCTTACCAGAAAGAAGGGCATATAGAGAAAGTCAAGTTTAATGAAAAAAGAAATGTGTTATTTTGTATAAATGACTAGAACAAAAGTTGAATTAAGTTATTAACATTTTTTTGGACCTGGATAATTATGTCAGTGTATAGCTGAGAAGCCAATAAATTATTTAACTAATAACTAAAAATAGTAGTGGAAAACATTTGAACCATGCTTGGGGAAGTGATGATATAAAAGCTGTTGAAAGCAAGCACTTCCACCCCAGTGGACTTGTGTCTGATTAGAAAGTTGGTTAAGCGGCTAGATTTGTGTACACACCACCAGTTTCACACCCTTTCCATCTGTTTGATACAGTATTATAGATATATATATATATATTTCTCTGTGGCCATTTGTGATACGCCCTCCTCATATACTTGAATATTCTACTTCTTTATTCACAGTATCTGTGTCTCTTGCACCCTTTGGTGTTGCAATTTTAGGTATGTAAAAGTAGATGTTAGCAGGGTTTTCTTTTTCCCTATTCATAAAAATACATTTTAAAAAGACGAAAATTTTAGCATGAAGTTGCTTTCTGTAACAACTAAAAGCCGTGACCCTGTTTTAGTGCCAGATGCAAGTCTCTTCTGTGATGCTAGAAAAAGGATTCCTTCCCCCCCCATTCCTTTCTTCACAAAGTTATGATTTTCGTGGGGTCCACACATTTGTTAAAGGGTCTCCAAAGATGGCTGAGTTTGGATTCTGGATTTTTTAAAAGATCCACGATCGTTTCGTTCTGACTTTTTTTTTATCCTTTTTTTTTTTTTTTTTAAATAACTCCTGTAGTAACAGTGAATGTTAGATTTATTTATTTTTTTCTTTTGCTAAAGTTGAAATACAGAAAAAAGTATTAAAATGATTAAAATGTTGTTTCCACTCCCTTCAGTGATGTCTTGCTTATACACTCAGGCACTCAGATAACAGTGATAAACATACCAGAGGTGCCTGTAAATACATGAATAAATAAAATGAGCTCCCTAGACTGGCTTGCCATAGTGATTTACCAATAAATAGGGCATCTTGAAATCTGAGCAAAGTCAGATTGTAATGAATATAAAAAGTATAGGAAAAGATGTGCATGAAAGGGCAGAGATGTATAAACAGCCAATCTAACAAAGTTTTGTGTGCGAACTCTGACACCATCCTATGGACACTGAGAGAACACTGAAGGTAATATGGTAGTATTACCCATCAGCAGATGATAATCTGCTGATATTATATGTACAGTAGACATTATTAAATGACCAGTTTACATTCTTGCAGATTCTTTGATCTTTTCCTGTTGAAATCTGTTAACTTTCCACTGTCAGTTGAGCTATACTTGATAATATGTTTTAGGTTAACATTGTGTGTTGGAAGCTTTTGATTTGTTCTTCTTCCTTCATAATTTGTGTGCGTGTGTGCGTTGGGGTTTGATCTGAAAAGACTTACGGAGAAGATTTTTGTCTGTGGAGAAGGATTTTAATAATTATGAGGACAGAATTCCCCATCATTAAATTCAGGTAGAAAATGCACAGTTACTAGACAGTAAATATTCTGTGGACCAAAGGGGGATTTTGGCTAAGATCTCACAGCAGTACAAAGACAAAACAGTTACATCTTGCAAAATTTTACTAAATATGAGTTCTTAACAACTCGTACATGACATTTCAGCTCTGAAAAAAGCTTTTTCACGCTATAAAGTACCTAATACTGCTTGTAAGTCAGTTGTTTTATGCAAAAGACAGTGGATTTAGAACCGTGCTAGGTGCATCTGGAGGATTCTGATTTCTGCCTTGTATTTGTTATACTTTTGCTTAGAGTAGTCCTAAGAATTCACGTGGAAACAGTGTCAAGTGAGGTGCACTAAAAGTCTCTTCCCTTTTTTCCAGAAAAAGACAGAAGAAAACAAAAAAAATCATGTTTTTCTGATCATATTATCATACTATTATTATGATCATATTATCATATGATCATATTATTATATATTTGTTAATAGAAATTAGCCTTGCAGTGTTGGGGTTTTTTTATGCCTTTTGCCAATGTGGGAAAGAGTCGATGGTACTACTGAACCTCAGCTTCTCTGACACTGAACAGCAGCTAGTGAGAAGAGTGTTAATCTGTGACTTGTTCTTTTAATTCAGCTTTTAAAATTGACATACTCTAGAAAATTAAGCTTAGTGAATCCACCTAGGAGTACAAAGTTAGAGCTCTGTAAACACACCAAGTCATTTATTTCATGCATTAAAACGAGCTTTCTTGTCTTGATTCAAGCAAAGACCTTTGTAATCGTAATCATCCTTCCATAGAGAGAATCCTAGAATGCTGTGGAGTTAGATGAAAAGAGATCAAAGAGTTTCGTGCTGTTAAATAATAATAATAATAACAAATAAGTTATGTTACGTGACTCTAGATGTTCACTGAAAACACTCATAATTAAACTTCTCAAGAAGAGTGTTGGTTTTAAAAACAACAGTTTTGTAAATATGTAATGCCCACTGAGGAAGATAGAGCCAGCTTCCTGGAAACTGCATCTTCTGTGTTTCTTTTCCACAGGCATGTTGAGCCAACAGGTATGTTGGGTGCCTGAGACCCAACTCTGTGACAAAGCAGAGATAATCCACTCAAAAGGAATGGTGAAACCTTGTTTGGATAGCTAGGGGAGAGACTCAAATTAATAATCCATCTAGTTGTAGAGACAAAAGAAAAAGTGCTTCTGCCCCATCTGCAGAGTCCTGTTCCTGTGTAATCACAAGCAGTAAGAAAACAAAGTTGAGCAAACCTCTGTCCAGCAACAGTAAAGGAAAAACTAATATTGATGAGGGAAATTATGTGCACACATGGGCTATGTATATTTTCACTGTACAGCAGTAAATGGTATAATCCATTCAGTGCTCTGCTAAGGTACAGTAGTATTCTCATCATGACTGCTTGCAAATCTAAGTTTGCCTAGATATGTGACCCAAAGTGACTCGACAGGCGTCCTGTGTGGACTAACATGTGAGCAAAAGTTTTTTCCATGATGGACCACAGTACTGTTTGAAACTCAAGTACAAATGTCCCTTCAAAGGCAAATGCCTTGAAGAGTAGATCACATTTGCTATGAAAATCAATGCAGGTAGATTTCTAGCCTAGGTGTGTGTGGAATTCACTCACTAGTCAGACTGCTAAAGCAACTCTCTCTGCAACTCTAGCAATTCCCTCTGCAGGAAGACAAATTAGTTACACAGTTTGAAAAATCAAGCATATAAAAAGCCACTTCAACTTTAGCAAAGAGAAAAAGCCAACAAATAAACATGCTGTATGCTGGGATGTCAAGGAATACAGTCTGCTGTTACAAACCTGTGTTTTTTCTGATAATTCTAGAGCCTGTTACCATAAAAGAGGCATTTCTTGAATGGCTGGTGGTAGGTAGTTCATGTTTTTCAATCCGATTTGCAGTTGTATTTGTTGCTGTATAGTGATTGTTTTGCAAAATAAAATCGCTTGTCATCTATTTGCTTGTGTCAGCTTCCCCTGTTTTTTGGTGCAGTTTCTCCCACATTCAACCACTGCACATCGCTGCCCTGCATGGAAAAAAAGCATCGTGCACCTGCTGGTACTGCACATGCAGGGCTGCCAGGAGAAGGCAGAGCAGGGTAAGTCTCAGCTAATCCCTCTTAATTCTTGCCAGAAGAATCAGTTTTTACAGCTGGTGGCTAACATTTCCCTGCTTTGTGCAAATACATAATTCTCTCCTTCATCCTGGGGTCCCTGGGGTGGGTTAGTGTCACCCTCAGCTGAGAGGCTGAGCACCCCAAGGCAGAGCAGGCCCATGGAAGAGGCCCAGCAACAGCGGGGTCTCGTCACAGATTTCCATCATGGCTCTACCACCTTCTCCTCCTTGGATGAAGCATCCTTCTCCTATCAGGTAGGAGCCACTGCCCTTGGTGGCCCTGATGTGGTGTGGGGCTGAGGGCTGCTGTCAGGGTTTAACACTGGCTCGGCAATCAAACCAAATGCCGGGTGCTCTCTATTCATCCCCCTTCCCTCCCTGATAAAGGAAGGAGAGAGAATAAGGGAGAGAGACTTATGGGTTGGAAACTAAACTACACAGCTTTAATGAAACAGTAATGATAAATAGGAAAAATTACTAAATATATACAAATATACAGGAAAATTGATCCCACGTTCTTCCCCCCTCTCCCCCAATCACTCTCACGTCACCACTGAGGCTGCAGGGCAGCCCTGGGAAAGTCCAGGCTGGAATCCTGGGGTCAGGAGCAGTCGGGAACTGGAGGCAGGAACACAGGGATTCAGGCTGGCATGGATCAGGAGCACAGGCAGAGGAATGGATGGAATCCTCTCAGGATGCCAAAGCAAAACAGGGACAAGTGAAGGAAGGGAAGCAGAAAGGGGTTTGATCCTGGTGATCCCTCAAATTTATACTGAGGATGACATGTATAGGATGGAATTCTCTGGTCAATTTTGGCCATCTATCTTGTCCATTCCTCCCCAAAGGAGGGCTGCAGGTGTGACCTCTTCACTCCTTCTCTCCTTCTGGAGACCTTGCCCTCCCTGTTCTGGACCTGCTTCAAGCAAGGCTGCTTCTGATGCCTGTCCCTGCTCTGCTGCTTGCCCTGGAGGGGTTTCAAGCCTGTGCCTTGCAGATGTAGCTGCAATGACACCAGTGAAATGAGAGCTTTACCATCAGCTCCTGTGTGAGCTCTGCATGTTCTGCAGAGTTGGATAGCAGCAGGGGGACATGCTAACAGAAGAATCATCTGAACATGGCTGGGACCCTGAGCAGGAGGAGGGAAACAAAACTGAGTAGACTGCTTTAACTTTCCCAGTCCCTGAGCACCCTGGACTGCTCAGATAGTGCTGCAATATTCATAAATAAGCGCAGTCACACTACTTGGAGGCATAACTAAGTATTGTTAATTATCCATTCAAAGCACTCTCCTAAAGGTGCTTAGGCACAAAGCAGAACTAATATATCATCTACTAAAAGGAAAAGCAGCAAGAGGTTGAGAATAAAAGGGCAAATCCTGAGTTAAGCATTCACAGGCAGAGCAATGGTTCAGGACAACAGGTAACAACCTGTTTCCTCCTTTCAAAGTGGTTTCAAAGAAGTGATATTTCTATGATTGTTGTGTCTTACTGTATGTGGTACATGATATAGGGTGTAATTTGCTAGCAGGTGGGGATGTTGGAGCACTGAGGTGAGTGGAAGATATGAATGAAACCTTGATTGAATACAGTGCTACTGAAAGTGGAAGAACCCCAGAAATCCTGCCCCAGTGTCTGCTAGATATACAGGGAAGCTGTTCATCCTCTGCCAGTCACAGCTCATGCACAGGAACATGGAAGAAAACACAGGTGGGTAAATGGAAGAAATGGATCAGATCGGAGTGGCAGGCAGAAGGGCTTTCACCTAGAGCAGTCCCAGGTACTGCTTTGAAGGTAAAAGATGGGGTAGCCCTGATGGAGGGGCTCTCAAACCTGGTTTGTTCTGGAAACCTCCTTATTCTGGAAGGGGAAGCATGTTGTGGAGACAGTTCTCAGCTCTTTTCTGAGCAATGCAGAGGAAGACATGTTTGGCAGCTTGGTTGGAAAAAAAAAAAAAAAAAAAAGACCCCCACTTCTCCAGGAAGAAGGTAGAAAAGGTGTGATGGTGGGGCTTGGGAGAAGGAGGTTTTTTTTGGGGGGGGGGAGGAGTTGCCAAAAAGGAGTAAAAGTTTTGCAGCTGCTGCCAAAACAGTCACATGCTTGGAGAGTCCTGATCCAAATTGTGGCACAACATCCTGACAGTGAAACCTGGCTTCTCCCACTCCTCACGAGTCTTGTCCAGATACCTCCCTATGGGATTTTGTGCCATCTCTCCTTGCCTCATCTAGTTGGATCAGAACCTGTACCTATTTAATTGCAATTAAATGGCTCTCTGAATGTGATTTATTGCATGAACATTATGCAAAGGCAATAATCTTTTTTGGCAGTGACTGTAGAACATCTGTGTTTCTGCTCTGTTTGAAATATGATCCTCACATGCATGGAGTGCTATGCCATTTCTATTGATTCCAGCTAAATGTGGCCCAAAGATTAAATACCTGAATGTCCCATCCAGCTAGTCTGCTCCCACCCAAATTCACATAGCAACAGCAGTAAGCCTGATAGTTTCAGGGCTTTGCTTATCCTTATTTCTGAATGTATAGTTGTGTCTGAGCAAGGCTAGCAAGAAGAGCTATGAGTGAGACCTGAAAAACCTTAACTGATTTTTTTTCATAGTGCATTTGGAAGCCCTTAAAGAGAAAGCAGAGCCCGCTGTGCTTTGCTGATGCTCTTGCTGTGTTCTAGTGTAGTTACTTTAAAAGATCCAAAGTCTGAGGAAGCTAAATAGATAAATGAAGGAATACCTTTTGCTCCCACCTGACAGATCCATAGAAGAAAGTGTAAAATGAGTGTAGTCCATCAGTGCTGACTCTGTGACTGGTTATCCCAAGAAAGAAAGGATCTTTTGAATGGGTATTTTCAGCCAAGGACAAAAGGCTGTTGGTGACTTAGGGAAGAATGAAGCTACCAGGAGTATGCCAAATAATTGTCTTTGTTGTCTGCTCTGGGGTGTACATTTAGAAGGTGCTTACAGCTTTGTTCTTGGAAAGGCTGCTGTACAACAGAATGGCTCAAGATACTCCTGAGAATTAGAATTCTGGTTCTTTCTGCACAAAGACAATAAAGGTACTTAAGTCAAGGATGACTTAAAGGTACAAATACTTGGACGTGTGTGTGGCAGGGGCTGAGGCTGAGAACTTGAAAGCATCAGCATGAAAACAGGAGTGAGACAGTGAGTTTTAGATTGGTTCCCTGCTCTGGCCACTCCTGAGTGGGGGGTTCATGCTCAGGTTCTGTTCAGTGTTCATACCCTGTGGCATGCTGCCAGCTTTGACTGTTTCTGGATCCCTATTGTAATGGATGTATAAACAAAACTGTGTAATAAGTAAAGCAGAATCATGTGATTCGGAGGGATCACAGACGGATGCTGTGTGAAGCAAGGAAAGAAATGAAAATAATGTCATGGACATCTTTTGTGCCCTTGGGTGGGCTGCAAATTGCTGGAGCACAAAAGAGCTAGTGCCACCATCTCTACTCCCCCTTCATGTTTGCTTCCTGAAAGCAGTGTGTTACGGTCTGGAGTAACATTAAAATTTATTTTGTTTTGGATCCACGAGAACAAAGTCCGACTGTCAAGAGTTGGGTGGAAGCACAAACTTGTATTTGGTAATTGACACAAGTAAATGATAGAACCCCATGAAAGTATGGGGAATATGTTGCCAGGCAAAAGAGAGAGGAAAAGGAAAAGATATAAGGGAGAGAGACAGAGAGACAGAGAGGGAGAGAGAGAGACAGAGAGAGTCAGAGTCACCCCCAGGGCCCAGCTGCCCAGCGAGTTCCTTCAAGATGGCGCTGACCCTGGACAGGGCCCAACGCGAGATGGCGGTGGGTCAAGAGACAACCAAACAGCCACAGCCTGGACAGCCATATATACCCCTGAGTTCCTGTTGTTCAGCTGTCAGTCAGCTGCTGCAGAAGCCAGGGTCATTGGCATCAACACAATCCAGGTGTTTTCCTCACCCCAGCCAGAGCCATTGCAGACAGGTTCGCCGGGAGGGAACTTCCATCTTCACACAGCCATCAGGTCTTATCTCTTTCCAGTCTTATCTCTTATCCCCCTGCTCTGCTCCAGCCACCTTATCCAGGTATATCAGCATCAGTACAATCAAAGTGGCTTCCTCCACCCTGGCCAGGGCAATCGTGCCTGGAGAGAGATCCCAGCATTGAAGTCTCACCCTCAGGAAAGGGAAGTAGTCTCCACCCAGCCATTAGTTCTGATCTCTTTGCAGGAGTCACTCCTAGATTCCAGCAATTTAGCCAGGTACATCCCACCCTAGCCAGGGCTATTCACTTTAAAATTGTCCTTTTGAGGCAAATTCCAATCAGTGAGATCAGCAGACTCTCACACAGTGACTTCTTTCACTAGTCTTTTTTCAGATAGACAGACCTGTGTTTCTGTGCCACCCCAAGGTGTTTGTGTAGCCCATTGAACAAAGCATTGGTGATTTTTTGGGACTCTTTGCTGTTCTGCTACACTGACCTCTGTGAAGAGTTTGCTTCCTCTCTGTCCCCACTGTAAGGGATAGCAGGGGACTTTTGGAAGATTTTCTCTTTGCAGCACCCAGTGTGGTGTCAGTATTTAGGTACAGTCAAGTGCTGACTGCAAATCTGAAAGCCTCTGATGAGAGAAAACTCAAATCTTGCAGGCTGTAAAGTTCCTTCTTCTCTTACACGTGCAATTCCCCAGCTGCAAGCTCTTTCATTTACGTAGGTTCAGATCACTTCAGCTTTGTATGCCCTTTGGGGTGGTGGGGTGTGCAGGGTGTCTCCAAAACAAGACAAGAACAAAGTTGAGCTCTAACCCCTGTCTAACATAAACCACTTTTGCCACCTCCTGCAGTGCTGGTCACAGCCTGGCAGGGTTGGAGAATCTACATCTTTGTGACTGCAGGTTCTTATGACAGTGCCAGCTGTTAATAATCTTCTCTTTGCTTTCTGATTTGGTTTGCATCAGAAGTTCTTTAACATCAAATCTCTGTACAAACAGAGGGATTTAGGTGTCTTCTATGGCTCCATGGTTTGAGAGAGTGATATTCTGGATTCAAAATGGGAAGTTTGACTAGAGCTGCAATTTGCTACATTTTCAATTACTACAAAGTAGTAGCTATGCAGTGGCCTCTCAGTGTCTCTGTTGGGCTACCTGCTCTCCACTTACTAATGGCTTTGTGACAGGGCAAGGTCTAGCTATGAACAAAGAAAGAGTAAAGAAAATAATGCTATACTTCAAAGCTATTTGTTTCTCCTAATGAGTCCCTCAAGGATGTAACAGAAAGCCAAGCAGTGTTACTACCATATTGACCTCCTGATTTCTGAATGAGTTAACATCAAGGATGTGAGGCCAGTGTGCAGTTGCCTCATGCATGCTCCACTCCTGCTTCTCATCCAAGTAGAAATGACTGGAAGATTGAGAAGGAAGAGAGGACTTTTGGATTCCCCTTTGTGGCTCAGTGAAGTCCTGCTAGTGGGCTTACAAACTGCTCTCTAGGACTTCCTCTGTTCAGGGGCAACAATGATGTTAACCTGGGTAGGTTTGAAACCACTGAGTCTCTTTGTTTTCCTCCTAAACTTGGTGGAGCCTTGTATTCATGTTTCCATCTGATTACCCCTAAGCAGCTGCTCTGGACTGACCACACTGGGATTTTGGCTATGTTCTGCAAGCAAGCTGCAGTACTCTATTTTACTCTTGTGTTTTGTTTTGTATTGTGTAGCAGAGCATGGGCATAACAAGTTTAGGCTTAGAACAGCAAACTGGAAGATATTGTAAATGACTGTTCTTGAATGCAGGAATAAGAAGAATGCAGGAAATATTAAAAAAAAAAAAAACACAACAAAAAAAAACAACCCCCAAAAACCAAAAACCCAAACAAACAAAAAAACCACCAGACCTAAACTGCTTATCAGCTACTGAGAGAATGGAAGTGTCTTAAACCAGTTCAATATTACAACTGACTAAAACGTCTGATGGCATTGGTGCTTAAAATGACAACTGCATAAACCATGCTTAGCCTGAAAATTTTCTTTCCTGGCTGAGGGTTTGCAGTCCTCTGAACTGTGTGGAAACTACAAGTTCTAGTTATTCATATTGTGATTGTCTAGGAGGAAGACACTGACCTTGCACTTTCTGAGACCTTTACAGATCAGTTCATTTATTTTTTTTTTTTCTTAAAATGTGAATAGCATCAAAACTTCCTTTAGCCCTCATATGTTTATTGGAAGAGTAGTGACCCTTCTGCTTGATAATTAGTAAAACTCCAAATAGTATGAGACTTCATATTTCTTGCTAAATGAGATTATACTTTATTCAAGAATTTCATAACATCTTACAGAATTAGAAAAAAACATAGTTTTAAAATATGTTTATCCCTCCTACTGTGTTATTTTTCACTTCTGACTGTCCAGTGTCAGACTATGCTGGTAGGAATTCAAACTGACATAGACTTTCTGAGCAGGAAGACCTTGTTTAAAAAGTCTTGGATCAACTGAAGGGATGTAGAACAGGGAAACGTCTTTAATACATACCTCACATTTAGAAGTAATTTGTTTTAACTGCCTTCCCTCTGTAGTTAGTTCTGATAAGATTTTAGAAATCAAGATTAATTTTTTTCCCTGTCTTACCTTAATTGAACAGAAGAAAATAATAATTAAAAACTTTCCTGTCTGAGCAAGGTAATCCTGTGAACATGCAGGCCTTCCTTCTGTGCACCAGCAGAAAAAGTTAATGCTAGCAAAAAAGCCAAAACAAAGAGGACAAACAAAACAAACTGGTTTAGTATTTTAGCACTCAGGTGGGCTAGCTATTTTAATTATTTATTATATTCCTTTTTGGCTGTAAAGATGTAGAAGATGTAGGAAGATGTAGACCAGGCATGTTCTCCATGAGTGGAGAGCAAGCCCAGCCTGCCGCTGTAAGGAAGCACATGGCTTGTGCTTTTAAATATTTATTATATTTCTCTTTGGCTGTAAACATATTGTTTAGGTTTTACTTAATAGATCAGCTTCTACTGAACTGTCTTCATGCTCACTTCGAGCAAAAGGAGTTTTTAGGAAAATGCAGACCAGGCATGTTCTCCATGAGGGGAGAGCAAGCCCAGCCTGCTGCTGTAAGGAAGCACATGGGTTGTGCTTTTAATTATTTATTATATTCCTTTTTGGCTTTAAACATATTGTTTAGGTTTTACTTAACAGATTAGCTTCTAGTGAACTTCTAGTGAGCTGTCTTCATGCTTACTTCAAGCAAAAGGGAGTTTTTAGAAAGGTGTAGACCAGGCATGTTCTCCATGAGGGGAGAGCAAGCCCAGCCTGCCGCTGTAAGGAAGCACATGGGTTGTGCTTTTAATTATTTATTATATTCCTTTTTGGCTTTAAACATATTGTTTAGGTTTTACTTAACAGATCAGCTTCTAGTGAACTGTCTTCACACTCACTTCAAGCAAAAGGAGTTTTTAGGAAGCTGTAGACCAGGCATGTTCTCTATGAGGGGAGAGCAAGCCCAGCCTGCTGCTGTAAGGAAGCACATGGGTTGTGCTTTTAATTATTTATTATATTTCTTTTTGGCTGTAAACATATCATTTAGGTTTTACTTAACAGATCAGCTTCTAGTGAACTTCTAGTGAACTGTCTTCATGCTTACTTCGAGTAAAAGGAGTTTTTAGGAAAATGCAGACCAGGCATGTTCTCCATGAGGGGAGAGCAAGCCCATCCTGCTGCTGTAAGGAAGCACCTGGGTTGTGCTTTTAATTATTTATTATATTCCTTTTTGGCTTTAAACATATTGTTTAGGTTTTACTTAACAGATTAGCTTCTAGTGAACTGTCTTCACGCTCACTTTGAGCAAAAGGGAGTTTTTAGGAAGCTGTAGACCAGGCATGTTCTCCATGAGGGGAGAGCAAGCCCAGCCTGCTGCTGTAAGGAAGCACATGGGTTGTGCTTTTAATTATTTATTATATTTCTCTTTGGCTGTAAACATATCATTTAGGTTTTACTTAACAGATCAGCTTCTAGTGAACTGTCTTCATGCTCACTTTGAGCAAAAGGGAATTTTTAGGAAGCTGTAGACGAGGCATGTTCTCCATGAGTGGAGAGCAAGCCCAGCCTGCTGCTGTAAGGAAGCACCTGGGTTGTGCACCAGGAAGAACCGTATCCAGGTGGGAGTCAATGGGGATTATCCAAGCGACAAACCTAATTCCTCTGGGTTTCCAGCACTCTGTCTGCCAGCCCCAGGGGCACCTGTTTGATGGCAGAGCAGAGGCCTGGGGGCTCCAAGCCGCCCTGGGCTGCTCTGCCTCCTCCCCTCCCCTCGCTGCGGATCGCGCGGCTTCCAAACTTTCCCGCGGTGCGGGATGGAGGGAGAGAGGGACAGAGAGGAGGCGGGGGCAGGGCCAGCAGCTCCGTTGCTCGCGTTCCTCAGGAAAACCCGCGTCTCATTCCCCAGCTCTGGAAGTTCTGGGAAGGGCCGGGGCGGTGCCACCCCCACCCCCACCCCCGCCCCCGCCCCCTCAGCGCCAGCGGGGAGCTGTCCACAGAGGGAGGTGCTGAAGGCAGGGAGGAAGCAGAGGGACGCGGACATCTTCGCTCCCCAATTTCCTCCCTGCCTCCTGCAGCCATTTTGCACCGGCACAGCTGAGGGGAGGTGTGAGAGGAGGGGGGGGGCTGCAGGAGGATGAAGGAAAGAGGGTAAAAGAGTTACCGAGAGCAAAGAGGCGGCCATGGGTGATCCCAGCTGGTACGGCTGCTAAAACTGAGTGGCAGCAGCAGTTGTCATCAGCATCATGGTGAAAAGGAAAAGCTCAGAGGGCCAGGAGCAGGAGAGTGGCCGTGGCATCCCTCTACCCATCCAGACCTTCCTATGGAGGCAAACCAGGTGAGAGCAGTAAGCCCTGGGTACTTGGGATACAGCTGCAACAAGGCAGTGGAAGTGGGGAGGGGGGCAGGACAGCTGGTGCTGAGTGATGGGGAGGAAGTGATTACTGCAGCTGCAACACGAAGCAGTGAAATTGCCCTCTTTGCTCTCAAAATAGAGCAATCTGTGTGTATCTTGGCTGTGGGAAGGACTGGAGGCAGCTTCACTTAAAACATGTATGTGTGTGTCTGTGTTTTATGCACCTCTTGTCCCTTCTCCCCACTCCCACCTTTAAGAGGACTCCTGGTATCAGATGAAGCAACCCTCAGCACTGCAGCAGATTTGCTGCTTTGCTTGGGTCTATGTTTGCAGCTCTTCTGGAAGTGTAATCTATGCCTTAAGAGGTCAGCATGCAAACAGATATGTCAAAGTCTCACCTTTTTTCATAGGACGGGAGAAGTAATAATTTGTGAGAGGCAGGCTGTATGTGTGGCTGGGGTTTTATGTTCCTTGTAAATCCTGTCTTAGCAGAATTCTAAACTGAAGCATTTTGGGGGTTGGGGAGTAGGTTGGAAGGTTTGAAGGTTGTGGCTCTAATTTAAGGCCTCAGTCAGAAAATCCTTTTATTCCACAATTTCAGTGTCCTCAAAAAAACCCCAAAAAGCCAAAACCAACCAACTAAAAAAAAAAAAAAAAAAAAACCAAAATGAAAAAATCCTACAACCACCACCCCCAAAAAAACCCCAAAAAACAAACCTGTAAAGAGGTGACCTGATTAATTTTTAATATTTAACTCTGATCCCATTCTGGAGGAGAGTGACTGTAGATGGTGAGTGTTCTCTGCCTACAGGGTACAGGCCTGAATTTCATGATAAACCTTACATCTCAGCAGTTATGGAGGAAAATACAAAATACTTAAGACAAAACTGGCAAATGGATCTCTGGTTTAAATAAAGTCAGGGCAAGTTCAGTAGTATTCAGCTGTCTGATGGAAGATTTTATCCATGGGGAACAGGACTCTTCTTGAGGGTGGATTACCTGCTGTTTGGTGTATCAGTGTGTATACTTTTGTCTTCTAGAAAAGGTAACATCATTTTGTTGGATGTCATCAACAGCCATCTAAACATTGTTCCAGCCTTATGTCTTCCTCTACACTAAGTTTCTCAGCCTTTTGACAACCTTCTGACGTGAAAAATCCTAAAAACAACTTAGAAAATTCCACATTTGAAGTACTGGGTCTCTAATGCTTTTTCTCCTTTTTTCCAGTGCATTTTTAAGGCCTAAACTGGGGAAACAATATGAAGCTTCCTGTGTGGTATGTATATATTTCTATTTTTCAACTCTTATCAGTAACTAACTTGTCATGCAGCTTGATCTGACCATGCTGGCTGATCAGCAAGCTGCTCAGCTTACCCCATTCAGATTAATTTTGTACTTTTTATCAATTGAAGGATTTAAAACCTTTTCCCACCTAAAAACTTTGGTTATCATGTGCATCCCTAGTCACAACCAAAATATATTGGTTTGGATATTAGGAATTGAACTAATTAGTAATTAAATAAAGTAAATACTGGTATGGGCAGACTGAGCTATGACAATCTGACTCATCCTGTGTGTATGTGCTTTCAGATGAGACTGATGTAATTTCAGTTTGAGATTAGTGGAGCTGTTTCAGCCTCAAAGTGTTGAAAATCTAAATATTAATAACAGGCTCTAAACAATGCTTTTACAATTGTATGAAAATAGATGAAAATGCCTCTCCTACTGGAAAAAGGTGGAGCATATCTTAGCATCATATTTAAAGAGAGGTACTAATAATTCTTATTTCTAATGTATTTTGACTGAAAATTCAATCTACTCTCTAAAGGGAGGAGAAAGGGAAGGCACACAGCAAGTTAAATTAAAATGGACATCTATTCAAATAAGATGAATGTCTAGGGAATTTCAGAGTTCCTTGAAATGTTTCTGATCCTTGGGTGACTTAAAGTACATTAAGCAGTTGCAGCCAAACTTGACAGACTGGAAAAATTTGGTCTGGACATGTATCTTAATAGTTTAAAGTACTTGAGTCTCTCTGCAGCAATTTTCTGGCTTCCTTCTCTCAAGATATGAAGCTGGAGAAGCTTTACCTGCTGCTGACTAATTTTCTTCTAAGAAATCCATAAATTTTTCAGGCTTATTACTAGATACCAAAACATGACAGAGGACTTCTGGCTTAGTGTGTTAGTGACTAAAATGCATTTTAGTTCTGGCATATGGAGCAAGAAACATCTGATTTAATAGCACTGACAGTCCCTGGTTGTTCAGAGGCTAGAAAATGGAGCTTGTTGCTTTATGTCCTTTCCTCAGAGTCTCAGCCTTGAGGTCATGGTTTCATCTGTGAACAGAGAAAGGTAGAGGAACAAAAGTTCCTTCCCTGTGCATTTTCCATGATGTACCTATATTTCTGTGACTTCCTTGTGCTTTATGCTGTGCTGTTGCAGCAGATATTCCTCTCTGTCTCTGAGGCTGATCCTAAAGCACCTTTCTTCTGTGAGCATATACCAGAATTTACTAAGTGTTAAAAAAACAAACAAACAAAAAAACCCCACAAAAAGATCTAAAAAACCAAACAAACAACCCCAAACCAATCAAAACAAAACCAAAAAGCCATCAGCAATGTGAATTACATGCTTTGGTGAAGGCAAATAGAGTGCTGAAAAAACACAGTTCAAGAAGATTCAATCCACTTCCACCCTTTGGATGAAGAACTTGATTCTTCTCTAATTCTTATTATAGTCATTAAGTTATGGTAGAAAGCTTTTAAGGTGGGTCTTAATTTTGAGCAATTGATGAGATACAGCCTGAGCTGCTGTATCTGCCTCCTTCTTTTGCTCTGTCCCTGTCAATGCACAGGAATATCTGCCCACATCAGCACCTTCTTGCATTATCCAGAGGGTTAGCAGTGGTGCATGCCTGTGTGGGACAGGGTTTCTGAAACTTGAAAGGTTGTTGATTTGTCTTCTGAAATGTCAAGCTGACTATCTAACACCACTGTATTGACTTGTCTGCCTAAAAATACTGTCTACTGGTTATATGATCTGTTCTCTTAAAATTCTCTAGACAGAATTGTTCTAGACATGTCTATAGCTTGTTACCTGTCTGACAATGCATTCAGCACAATTTTGTGCAGTATTCTATTACTATTCTTGGCTCTAAGCTTGCTGCAGTGGAATTTGCTGCATATTGTGCATTGAGGAAGCAGATGCTGGGGGGCTTAGATTCAGTGAGTACAGCATCTGGTCTGCAAGAGCAGATTGCACTGGTTCTTTGAGCTTTGCTTTTTACTTTAATATTTGAGAATAAACCTGACCCCTTCATAGTCTTTTTTTTCTTTATCTGAACAATCCCACTGGCTTCAACTGGTCTATGAATAATGGCATCTAGTCTGAAGATAAATACTACTCACCCCCATTGTCTTACACAGTCTGAATGTTCTTGTGCTTCAATATGGATTTCCTATCCTTCCTTCTCTCTATTCTGAAGTTCTTCTGCCCTGACCCAATGTAATTTCTGACATGCATGAGTCAAAGCTGTAAATGACCTCACAGGAATTCACGTGAGAGATGTACAAAGCTAATGCTTTTTTTTTTTTTTTTTCTGAGGGTAAGGGACTCAAGGATAGGTTTGAAACTCTTTTACCCTGTGCTGTATTGTGCGTGGAAGAACCCAGACATTTTCTGGAGGATCCTGTAAATTCTGTGTTTACCTCTCTGTTTTTCCTTTTTATTACCTGTTTTTACACATGTAGTAATACGTTTTGTTGTTATGAATGACTGAAGGATAGATATGGAACACAGTTTAAAAAGAGACCACCTTTATTTCATTTAACCAATGGACATGGTTGCAGAAAACTGAGGTTTTGAACACAGGGATTTTCTGTAAATAAAATGCTTGGCATCTGTGTTTTATTGCTTGTCAGTGTCTAGTAAACAACAGAGCTTTACCATCCCTTGTGCTATGAAATCCTAGATTAGTGGTTTAGATATTTCTAGGAACATTTCCTTACTCAGTGGACCTTATCCTGACTGGCAATACTGTCTGCCTGCACTTCAAGTTCTTTCCAGTCATTCTGAAGTGACCAGCAATGGTCTCTGCTTTCCACCATGATGCACCCTGAGCTTCTGAAGAAGAGGGCAGTAAGTTTCTCTCCAAAGACAGCAGTCTGGTTCAAGAAGCTCTTCTCTCCTAGCTTTCTGGATTTTGATAGGTGGTTTGTTGTTTTTTTTTTAAATGAGCTCCTCTAGGGATATCTCCCTGGCACTCCGGAGGGGACAGAACAATGGGGTGCTGAGCTTCCCAAAGTCCTTGTTGTTTAACAGGGGTTAGGGCCTGGCTGAGCCCTTGTTACTTTACCAGGTTTGCTGCATTTGCAGCTTCCTTGGGCTTAGAGCACGGGAAGTTAATGTAATTTGAGCAAAGCCAAATAGGAAACTGCAGCAAAGCTCAGCCAGAATCTGTAGTGCTTGTCTGGGCTTCTTCAGGCAGATACCCATTCCTGTGCCAGCAGCAAAATGGAACACAAGCTGCTCCTGGGGCTGTGGTTCTTGGTAGAAAAGAAGGTAAAAGGAGCAGTGGGAAAGCAGCCAGAGAAGACTGACCACCACTACCTGTAAAAACAGGTGGCATCACCAGGCTAAAGGGAAAAATGCTTGTGTAAGTGGCCCTCAGGGAGCTGAACACACACACAGCACTACTGAAAGAGGTTGTCCTTTCTCCAGATAAAGCATAACACTGAATTCCCTCACTACCACCTTGGCAGATGTTCTTTATCCTCCTCTGGCACGTGGGGAATTGCAGGCTCAGGCAAACCTATTATAAGTAGGTAACTGTTTTCTTAGCAAAGCAGCATCCCAGAGGCTTCAGATTAAGACAGACAGACCCATAGCATGACATTATCTCTTTTCCAGCTAACAGGGAGCTTCAGACATTCTCATTCAACCTCTTCATTGAAGCATGGTAACCCCTCTCAGCTGTAGCAGCAGTTGTTTAGTTCATATGGGCTGAAAAGCAGGTCTTTCATCTTAACACCTATATATTCTCTGTAGCAGGTCCTAAAGTTGGAGTAGAGCCATAGCAGACAAAAAAAAAAAGGCTCTGCAGAAGCAAGTGCTAGCTGGGGACCTTGGATGTCTGGTGTAGGCAGAAGCTGCTGGCAACGTAAAGTACTTCTGTCTCAGATGCTTGTTCCAGAAGCTGATTGTGGTACACAAATATATTTAGCTTTCTGCTCAGACCAGGAAAGAACAGAAGTGGTGTCTAACCATGTAAGAAATTCCAAAATGTTAAGTATAACCATAATTTAAAGGCATAGATGCAGACTCCTAAGCTTCCTCTTGAGATTCTGAAGTATGCAGAATATGGGCCAGAGCTTCCAGAAAGCAGGTGTTGGAGATCTTCCTCCCTGATGCCACTGAAATATCCTGGAGCGAGACCTCAGCTGGAAAATCAGAGAGCAACAATTTGTCTTCCATCATGCTTAGTTTTGCTGCTCAAGGTGATATTTATTTTTTTCCCTCCCCTTCCTCTGTGAACTGAATAGCTTTGTCACTGTACTGAAGTGTGAGCTTATGGTTTGACTTTCTACTGAAGGTGAGAAGATAATTTGTTTTGATAAGCCTAGGTCAGCACTGGTGCTTGGCAGGCTTTTCAGTGAGCTAATTCACCTCATTAAACTGGTAGGAACTATTTAGGTCTATGCTGCATTTCATCATTTCATTTTAGCCTTTATAGAGGCTTGACTTGGCTGAATGAATGTTTCAGTGAGTCTCAGATATAATGCATATCTGGTGTGAGTATGTAGCTGGAGCAACAAATAGGAATGGAACCCTGTCTCCTTTTGACAAAAAATAAACAAAACTCCTGTTTTTCACGTTGTTTTTTTTTTTTTTTTTTAAGACTTCATGTTGTTTGTAATTATGAATTGACCCTATACCTCTTGTCTTGTTCCTGGGAATATTTTCCTGCATTGTTTCCCTCTTTGGTTGGGTAAACCTGTCTGAGATAATTGTCCTAGACATCTGTTGACTTTATACTAATGTGTTCCCAAGTGCTACTGTGGGTCTTACCTTGAAGTTTCTAAATGGAACAGAATACTCAGAGCTTACAATAAGTACTTCACTCCCCCACCAAGCATTATCTGTCCCTTCATCTTCCCTTCAGTTCCTGAGCTGATAGGACTGAATGGCAAGAAACTGTTTTCTTTTGTAGACAATATGCCCCCATCAGATCACTCTAAAAGTGATTTGAGGGAGCCTTTTCCTGGTACTAAGAAACACACATTGCTGACAGTCTAATCCATGGCACATAATTTTCGACTAAGCCCCCAGAAGCCAAGAATTTTTGTCCACATATTACAACTGATGCCCTCCAATTTAAGCTATTGCTCCATGAAGACTGTCTCTTTGAGTTTTGCTGACTAGATCCTGGGGTTTCTAGTAGGTAGGCAGTGTGACTTTCTATACACTTAGCCTTTATTGGCAGCTCTGATGTCTGTTCCTGGTATTTCCTCAAGTTCAATTTGTGTTGCACAGGCTGTATTAGCCCACTCAGTTCTGAATACCCCCAAAACACATCTCTGTAAATCATCCACCTTCCCTTCTCTTTCTCTGTGCCTGGTGCTATTGGGGAGTTTTAGGCTGTAAGTACAGATAAATGTGTTTCTCTGCATCCATGGGGGAATTAAGACTATTCTTATTAGCTCCCCAGTTTTAAAGGAAAAATTAATATGACTAGTGTTGAAGGATAAGCTTTATGAATCTGGACTCAGGGCATATGAAGCATCCATTAGGTCATTAAAGCCAACAGCTACTTCTTTGCCCAGAGCCTGCCAAATTGGTGCAACACCTTCTGAACAAATAGGGAGCCAGGAGGCTAAGCTGTTATATGCAGGGTCACACATTAGCAGTAATGTATTTCTTTGCTTAGGAATTTCAGTGAAGGAATAAAACTGCTTTCGTGACCTAAAATTAGATCTTTATATATGGTTAGAAGAAGAACTTATTGGAATGGCTGGAATAGCTAGCAATAAGGAACTTCCTTAGGGTTTTCAAAGGCTGATTGTCTTATTTTGTGTTGCTTGAGGTGGAAAATATGAACTTGCTGCAGCCATCAGCTCTTTTAAATGTTCACAAAACCATTACATCATGGCTCTACACAAAATTTTGTACACTGGTTATTTTCTGTGGCAGAGTGTGAAAACATTTCCTAAGGCCCATATACCTTTGATGGTTTGCCCTTTATGTTACACTAAACTGAAAGAGCACGTGTGTTTGAGAAGAGTAACTAGCTCTCAGCTATGCAAACACAGGATTCATTAGCTCCTGTGACTTCCAGCAGGATTACTGGCATGCCAGATTAATATCCAGCACAACTATAAGTCTGGCTTGAAGTTGACACTTAATAATACACATGATACTTGCTTTAATTCTTTTTTACTACAGAAAATATATCGCATGGTCCGTTAATTTCTTAGCCAAAAACATCTGTTTGTCTGGTGAGCTCTATCAATAGTCTGTGCCTTCCAGGAAAAAGGTGTGCTTTAGTCATCTAATGACAACTTAGATGTTACAAGTTTTTAAAACAGAATGATGCATGCACTAGAAAGTATGTGCAGAAAGAGATGTATGTTGTCATTTTTTCTTTGTTCTTGCTCTTAGTCTTTTGAACGAGTTTTAGTAGAAAACAAGCTGCATGGCCTTTCTCCAGCTCTCTCTGAGGCCATCCAGAGCATCTCTCGCTGGGAGCTTGTCCAAGCTGCCCTCCCACACGTCCTGCACTGCACTGCCACGCTGCTCTCCAATCGAAACAAGCTAGGTTAGTGCTCATGAGAGTGTGTGCATTGCTGAAGTTATCAGTCAAAACGTGATGGAGTTATGCTAAGAGTGTGAAAATATGCTAACTGGTCTCATTCTGTGTATTGCCTTTCTTCGTCTGTTCTCTCAGATGTAATGAAACTGATACTTTTAATGATAATGCTTATCATGACACCCAAAGCCCAGGTGCCTGTTGCTCTCTGAAGTCTCAACAGCTGTGTAAATGGCAACCCTGTGAGATACTGTGATGCATTTTTTCATCCAGGACATCAGGATAAGCTCGGAGTAGCTGAAACAAAGCTTCTTCACACTCTTCACTGGATGCTCCTGGAGGCCCCTCAGGACTGCAGCAATGACCGGCTTGGAGACAGAGGCTCTAGCTGGGGAGGCAGCAGTAGTGGCTTTATCCACCAGGCTGAAAACCAGGGATCACCAGGGCATCCCTGGCCCAGCTCCGTGACTGATGAAGAGGAGAACAACAGGAGGAAGTTCTTCCAGAACTCCATGGCCACAGTGGAGCTCTTTGTGTTCCTTTTTGCTCCCCTTGTCCACAGGATTAAAGTAAGTGGAACACTGGTGGGATACATGTGTGGAGACACAAATGAGCAGGAAAAGAATGATTCTGCCTTTGTGATTGTTAATTAATTCAGGCTGCATTGTACACTGAATAACCCTGAAAATGTTGTGACAAGCTGGCAGAATACCACTGCCACCAGGATGAAATATTTCCATGACTGGAACCACCACATCATCAGGCAGGTAGAAAGGGAATAAAATCCTAAGTGAGCCATTTTCAGCCCTTGGAAATGTCAATGATCTGTGACCCTTGTGAAATCTTTGGGCCCTGAAACCTCCAGGAAGGATTGTGAGTTTTAGCTTGCTCCAGTGACTCTCAAGCATTGCTTAGAAGGGCCTTGCTGGCTTTCAGAGATTCTACTATGGGGGTGCCAATGGGATTTGGTGTTGTAATTATTAATAATCTTGAAGACAATTACCAGGAACACATGATAGGGGTATAGGCATGGCAGTGGCAAAGGCAATTGAGCATCCCTTTGTTCTAAAGTTGAAATCAGGCTGCAGACCTCTTGTCTGCTGGGGTCCCTTTTACTGGTTTTATGCTGAGTGCATCAGCTTTGCAGAGTGGTGCCATGAAGAGATATTTTCTGTATGTTCTGACTCCTGCCTTTTGTTTTCAGTCTCTCTGGAGGGCTGCTCTTCAGCTTATGTTTCTTTAAAAGTCTCGGAAGGGAAACTGGCTCTGGAGACTACATGCTTGGAAAAGGTCTATAAAGTTATGAAGTGATGAAAGCCATTACCTGTTCTAATCCAGCTTTGTATGCTGCAACAGTGGAAAAAGTGTTTATTAGTTTAGAAATTTCATTTGGAAAACTCCTCTTGTATATTTTTGCATTGAGATTTCCCTATTATTTTTAATAGCTATACATAAAATTGTTTTTTTTGCTGAGCAGTGTCAGTGACCCTTGAGTTAGCGTGTGCTGACCACAGAACTGCATGTGGTGTCATTTATTTCTTGTAAGAGCTATGCATCAGAGAAATTACAGCCCTACCAGACTGGAAACAACATTCTTTGGGAGACCACATTTGTGTTACATCCTCTGTTTTGTTTTTTTTTTTTCCAGGAGTCTGACCTGACATTTCGATTGGCCAGTGGGCTTGTTATTTGGCAGCCTATGTGGGAACACAGGCAACCTGAAGTTTCTGCCTTCACTGCCCTTGTAAAACCAATTAGGAACATTGTGACAGGTCTGTAACTTCCCTGAGATAACAAAGTTCCTGAGATCCCAGGAACCTTGCTTTTTTTTTTTTTTTTTTTGCCTGATGCTGCCTCAAGTTCTTTAGTCATCATATCTGAAGGAATATGTCAAGAGAAGAGCTTAAGGCTGTTTCCCCTCATAGTCAATGATATTTGTAGAACAATTAAATAGGAGATGAGAAAGAGAGAAATCACAAATAGGACAGAAGAAACCCTACTGAAGAGTTATTTCCTGTCAGCCTCACACCCCCTTTCACTGTATTTTGCTTGGTTGCTAAAGACAACAGCCTGACACAGTTGGGGTTTATACCTTCCTTTACACCAAGGAAGATTCTTTTATCTTAGTATTCCTGTCTCACATTGGAAGAAAAAAGTTAAATTTACTTAATTTTTCTTTCAAACAACAAATTAAAAAAGAATCCACCGAAGAAGCTTTCAAATGTTTTGTTTGGATACAGCCAGATACTAATTAAGTTCTGAAGAACTTGTGATGTGACAGGATTTCAAGAATTGTCATCCTAGTCTTTGTGATGGCCTTGTTTTTCTACACTATTGCTGATCAAACTTCCTGTATTCATGTGTTTCTTGTGATGAAGGCATTTGTCAAATGAGACATTTAACTTGGGAGACGTAACCTAGAAAAGGAACTGGATATATGTGAAAATAGGAGAAGGAAGATCTCCAAAATAAAAGGAACTAGTATGCCTAGGAAAACACGGTTTGATCTTGAGTGACTTTAGGATAAAATTTATATTTGAATTTGACTTTAAAGACATACATTTTCAGTAGATAATATTGTTGAAAACAAAATTGAAAGCACTGTGCAAAATTAAAGCAGTCCTTTCTTTTTCTGGCTGTGGCTAATGCTTAGGATGTTTACAGCAGAGAGGTTGGGGTTGTTTTTTTTTTTTCTGGCTTATATTTTCACTGATACTTTTTAATATTGGAGGTGAATCCTAAAATGTACCCCTTTGACTTCTTTTCTCAGCTAAGAGAAGTTCTCCCACCAACAATCAGAATGTGACTTGTGAATCCCCCAATCTGGACAGCAGACATACTGAGGTAAATTTTATGCTAAGGTTAGACATGCTTGAATTAGGACCTGAGGGAGGAGGGAAATGAATATTGAAACAGCAGTTGCAGTTACTGCCCTAAGGTATTACATATACAGAAATTGCAGTCCTTTCAAAGGCTCCCAGCTTTGTTTGCAATGAAAAGTACAGTTGTTAGAATCTACTTGGTCTATATTGTAGGATGGGAGCTAATCTGCTGTACTTTCTTGGGCAAGAGCCCTATGTTACCCTTTGCCTGTACACTACATAACACTAAGAAGCCATAGGCTTGATTAGTTTCTCCATGACATTATCATGGTATTATGGATTAAGTAATAGTCATGTCTAAACACATACTGCAGTGAGAAAACTAATATGGGAGAGATAAATATAGTTATATATCTGTATCCTTCTTTTTTTTTAAACCTACCCAAAGGGACTACAGGTGGTTTGTGAGACAACTCATCCAGATTCTGTACCTCCAAAGGCCACTGTTTCAGCTTGTCATCGTGGAAATTCCTTGGATGGAAGTTTATCCTCCCAGACCTCACATGAGAGGGGAACCACACATCCCAGGTACAGACCCCCTCAGCAGAAAGTTAGTCTGCTGTGACTCAATGGGGGAAGACACAGAAGTCCTTTATTTTGAATCTACTGTTGCCCATACACACCAAGTGTGCTGGATGTTTATCTCAAACTCAGTTCAACAAATCTCTGTTCTGGGTGATAAACAAGGTAGTGACACAATATTCAATACCACTTTCATTAAGAAAACTCTTGCTGGCCTGTTGGGACAGTTTCTTATAATAAAAGATGCTAAGAACCTGCAGGTTCAACCCAACTTGGCCAGACTCAGCCTCAGGCAGCTGTTATCTTTTCTAGCTTCCTCCTAATCAAATTTTATTTGCCTTTAACAAAAGATTTTTGCAGGTCTCTCTCTGTAACTTTCCTTGTATCTTCCCTGCATCCTGCTGCTTAGCTTGTTTTAAAGTATTGGCCCAAAGAAGCAGGCTAACAGAGAAGGGCAGCCACACAAACAGCTCCTTCCTGTTTTCCAGCATAGCACTGATAAATTAATTTCTTTTAACCTAAATTTGGACAGGTAAAATAGAACCAGATTTTCAGTAGAGCTGGATGTTTGTTAGAGCCATAAAATAAATGAAGCTGATGGGTATTTTCAGCAAGTGAAGAAGGAAGGAAGCCTAGCTATATTTTTAGTTCTCTAGGGATTTAGGACTGTCAATTAAAATCCTTCTGAAAATTTTTGTCCTGTTGCTTATCTGTTTTGGGAAATGTCATATCCAAAACACTACAGTGTTATAAGATATTGCTTCATTACAGACACAGAAGAAATGTGGGATGGAGCAGGTTTCTGGATAAAATATAGGAACAGCTCTAATTTCTCAGACAGGGTGTTTGTTGCACCCTTTCACAGGTGGAAAGGACAAAATTATTCTCTAGGGTTGTGATCCCATCAGGAGGAGGCTTCCCTCAGGATTTTCCATCAAGCCTGCTGTTGGTCGTGGCTCTTTATTTATTTTGTATTAATGTGAGCCATTAAAACTCAGGGACAGTCAGGGACAGAACAGCCTTTCTGTGCTTGAACACTACTGCTCAGAGAGTGTGCAGCCCTAAAAAACTAAGCAGCCTTTTAGGAAGACAGCATCAGGTGATCAATTTGTCAAGCTGAGTCTGGTGGTTGCTATGGGGATGAAGCCTCAGACAGGCTTGGAAGAGAGCATCATTATATCTCCTCATTTGCAGGAGTCATTGATCAGTTAAATCTGTACAGGAAGCTTTGGTTGCCAAGCAACAGACAACTGGGGAACAAATGTTGTTTATTCTGCTTACTAACAGCCGCAGTATTCCTTTGTCCTTGGGCAGGGATTGAAGGAGCTCTGCCTTCCCACTCTCCCTGCAGTCACAGGCAGCCAAGAGCTGATACCAGCACTAGGTTTCCTTCTAAATGAAGCACAGTTTAATTTCTGATTTTTCAGACACTTCTTGAGGAAACGGCTCCTTCCTCTTGTCCTGGCTAATTATCCCTGCTCCACTCAGTGAAATTCTCCATTTACAGATGTTTGACACCGAAGCAGATGAAGCCATTGCCCTTTATGCAGATGCTGTCCTGAACACCCTGCTTGGGAAACAGACTTTGCAGGAAGGATATGTGTGACAAATATTGCCTGAAGAGAACATGCCTTGCTCCAAGCTGTTGTGCCTTGGGTTTGCTTTGTCATATGTAGGGAGCCCTGAAAGACTGTTTAGACTCAGGCACAGACCTGGGTTCTAAAAGTGACCAGGGAGCAGTGCATCATCATTTGCATTTGTTACTGAGTTGATGGGCTTTATTTCCTTTGCTCAGGTGCTTTGAGTATCTCGGTTATTCTTACAGTTTTTACAGGTTGCATCTGTGTGAAACAATCTTGACTGTGACAAAAGCAACCTTCGCATCAGGTTTATAGGGAAATATTATATTTCCTTTTATTTCCTACCCCTTTTATTTTATTTTTTCTCCTTCCTAATTCAATTTTCCAGATTTTTATAACAGCTCATTTTAAAGTTGTCAAACTTGTAACTTTTTACCTTGAGGGTAGCACTAGGGGAGAAGCTTTGGATCTATAGATTCCATATAGTGACATATGCTGACACAGATGGGCTGGTCTGCAGTCACCAAGTGCCTTCAATATTGGCCCGTGGGACTGGCAGCAAACCAGCTCCTGCAGCTTTGTGTTCTAGATTTTCACACGTTCTTGAATATTCACATTGCTTCAAGCCCAGCTTTCCCACCTGCCCCATTTCCAAGATCAATATGGAGCAGGGTTCACGTGAGTCCGAGTGGTTCAGTGCATAATTCCTTCTCCTCTGCCATTCCTGGATCTGCCTTGGATGCACAGGGAAGTTTTGTGGCTCTGGGCTAGGACCCAGTAAGGCATTTCAGACACCCACTTCACTTTAAACCCTCTGAGTTTCTGCTGGGCAGTGTTGCACTGCAGGGCTGTGGGCTTGAACAGGTCTGCTCAGAATGTGAGCAGCTAGAGACAAAGGTGTCATGTCAGTACTCTTCACTTTTTTTATTTTTTTTCTTTTGCCTTCTGATTCTCATTCCTCCAGATTCCTAAAGGAACTCTCTTCTGACAGGTTGCCTCCTAACAGGTAGTGTCTATACAGAGGGGTAGGTCAGGCCAGTTGTACTCCAACGGGAGAAAAGTGTTGTAAAAGAGAAACAATTAAAAAGTTTTTTGCTTTTTTTTTTCTCCAATAAAATTGGCTCCAAATGCAGATAATAAGGCCTTTGAAATCTGAAATCTCTGAACTCTGAAGTTTCACTTCTGAGGCTTGCTACAGACATCCTGCTTTTGAATGCACCCGCTTCTACAATACTTAAGAAATTCTGTACTAAAATTTGTCAGGAAATTGCACCACCTGATAAGCAGGAAATTATGGTTCTTTTTTCTAGCAAGCAAGAAGCTTCCATAACAGTAACTTACTAAGCCAATATAATTGGCTTAAAGGGTTAATCAAATTACCTGTTCTGTCTGCTCCTTCTTAAGCAAGGCCTGATATGTACAAATGTAAACAATTCCTAAATTTCTATATTTATATATTTATAACATATAAACAAATGTAAAGCATTCCTAAATGTATATTACTAGCATCTGAACAGCAGGTGCTCAAGGGCTGTCGGTTTCCAGCTTAACAAATTACTCAGTGAAAGTGCTGGAGGCTTATCTTCAGACCACTATTTAAGAAAGAAACTCTTTCCAAGAAAACAACTAACAAAGCATATGCTTGAGTCCTCTAGGGAGCTGAAAGGTAGATACCCACCTTGATATCTTTAGTAATGATTTCCTCAGTCAGGGCCTTATTCCCAAAGGGACAGTGTCAAATGCCTCTGTAAGCTAAAGCACTCATGGCTGTGTGCTCTCTTTGGGGATTTCTGCAGAATGTAGGAGAATGAGAATGGCTTACAGCTCTTGCTGAGTGGCTAAATTTTAGGTCTCTGACTAGAGATCTTTGGTCTTTTAGGGCTGTCCATCCTGTATGCTAGGACAGAACTCTTTTTTTCCAGCTATCAGAGAAAAATTCGTGGTATCGAGTGACCCCTTAAGAGCAGATGAGCATAAAAACCTGACAGATCATCGTTGAGTGGCTCTTTATTGAGAGACCTGACTGTTTAAGAAGGACTAAGGACCCTGACAACTAACCTTTCTACTCTTGCTTTTTGCAACAGGGTGTCCTTAGTGATCCCACCATGCCAGAAGTCTCGCTATGCCACCTACTTCGATGTGGCGGTGCTGCGCTGCCTGCTGCAGCCACACTGGTCCGAGGAGGGCACGCAGTGGTCACTGATGTACTACCTGCAGAGGCTGAGGCATATGCTACAGGAAAAGCCAGAGAAACCACCTGAGCCAGAGATCACTCCCCTGCCAAGACCCCGCAGCAGCTCCATGGTGGCTGCTGCACCCTCTCTGGTGAATACCCACAAGACTCAGGTAAGCAGTTGCCATCAGTAAGACAATAGCAGCTGTTGTGGTGATGGCTGGAAAATTATTGAAAAAGTGCAGCTTTGGTGTTTGTTGAATTTCTTGCAGGTCAGATATGTGCTCCTATTCAGAAGACCCTCAGAACAATGAGGGTTTTGGAGGTACCATCTGATGCAGTGAGTCAAAGCTGCTAAAGTTGGAGTGTTGATTTGGGATAATTAATCTAGAGTGAACTGTGGAATCATTATTTTTTCATATGAGATTATACTAATGTAGTTGTCAGAAGAAATCTGGTTGCCTTTTCATGATGATGTAGTGTTCAGGACCTGCTGAGCTTCTTCAGTGTAACCTCCCAAAAGACAGATAAGAAATTCCATGTAGTGCAACACTGCACATTCCAGGCAAACACTTCAGTTAAAATATTGTAGACTGCAAACAGTGTCTGTAAGCAAATCCCTCCATGTTGTTGTGCCATTTCCTCTGATGCTATAGTTCTTATCTTCTTATATATATTCTTGTGTAACTTTTAGCTTTATATATTGCCAACAAAACCTCAGTAGTCAAACTGTCCTAGTAAGTATCAAGACTTGCTCTCTGTTGTGCTGGAAAAAGAATCCCAGATGCTAGACCTGAGTGTAAACACAAAACTTATAAATGTGTTTTCTTTTGGGTAGCTCACTGTTGTTAATAAGATTGTTGTTGTAAATAAGTAAGCTGTAAGTAAGTAAGTAAGTGTTATAAGTAAGATAATGTTGTTGATAAGGGGATGCTGCTGCACTTTCAGTTAATCTCCTTGTTGATTTTTGCTGCTTTTAGGTTGTGCACCCTTTTGCTGCTATAAGCAGATTCTGGTTTACTAAATTGATGGAGCTGCCTAACAAAATTTAATACAGACTTTGTTTTTGCAATCCAATTCTGTGGCATACCTCAAGTAAAAGGCTTTATCTTCTGTTAACATTACTGTCAGATGTCTGAGAGTCAGATGTCTCAGAATTTCTGGTGTTTTTACTTAAAATCCTCACTTTCAGTATTATAGAGCTCTGGCAGTTTTTAACCTGTCATCTTATATGAGAGAAGCATGAAGTACTTTTTCTCCTGTACAACTCAGATGATCATAACTCAGAAGACAAAAATAAATAATGTAAATATTAGTACTGTTATTTTAAAATCTCAGGATTTTATATCCATTCTTATTAATTTTACAAGGGCTGGTTGTTACTTGTGTGTTTAAAGCAGCAGTATTGTTTAATCTGCATTACACTTTAGCTGTGAATGCTCCCCCTGCAGCTGTGAATGCAGGGGGGCACTTCTTTCACACACTTGACTATTTCTTGCTGTTCTCTGCCAGAAGATTCCTTTGCTTGGTTGATCTTCACTAACATTTTTTCTGTTAAATCCATTGGCATTTCCACTGAGTAGGAATTTCTAGCTGTTAATGTGAGGACTCTGCCCAGGGCATTCTTCTCCTTAGAGCTAGGTTTGATTACCTTTGGTAATCTCTACATTAGCTCTGTGTATTTTTACTGTACTTCACCAAATTGGAATCCTGTTTGAAAAGGTTTCCAATTTGTTATGCAGAACAGCTGTGATGGAGGATGTGGAATAGTCTTCCATGCAGCTAAAGTTTCAGCTCATGCCTCCCTTCTTTACAACTCAGAGGACTAAAATGTGTAATGCACAGAAACACCTAGGCTCTGCTGCATCCCAGCCAACTGCAGGGACCTAACTAGTATTCTGAAATTCAGAATCTCACTGCTCAAGTCTTTCTGCTGGTCAGAGGAGAGAATGCCACCTCTAGAGGGCTAAGAGTTGTCATTTCTGTCTTTCAGCACAAGGTATGTCTCTTTATGCTGAGACTTTGCTGAGACTTCGCTACCTTATCTGACACAGGAAAATGGTTAAAACCTGATTTTTTTTCATGGTTAAGGTCTTGAACTCCTAAAGCAATATCATCAGTTCAGGTTGATCAATACATTCTCACAAAAACCGTCAAGCTGTGTTTCAGTGGGATAGATTTAACATGGCAGAAACAGCAGCCTGTAAATCACATCAGGGAACAGTAGAATTTTCTGGCAAAACTGCCTTCTTTCTATTGGTCAGCGGTTTATTAAGGTAACTTCCTCCATCTCCATAAGCCTCAGCAAAACTGTCACACTTCTAGTTGGTTTCTGTGAAATCACATTTCAAATATAATCTTGAACTAAAGGAGTTGGGATCGAGAAAACATGAAAAACATCCTCCATATATTGCCTAGTAAATAAATGGCAAAGTAAAAAATGACTCACTGCAGCATAACAGCACTCCTTGTTTTATAGGAAAAGAAGTACTGGATGGAGTGTGAATGTCATGAATGTTACTCTAGTCTAAACATATTTCAGACTTGGCCATATGTGGTAAAGGAAACCTGCACTGCACCTGTAGTGCTCACTGCAATGCTAATATAAAGCCAAAAGTCTCAAGTGTAATATCTTGAGAACTGAAAAAAAAAAGTACTATTGAGCTGGTAGGCATGCAGAAGGAAGGCAATAGACAAAACAAAATCTACAATAGTAGCCTCCAAACCATATTACTTTCTTACCCTCCTTGTGCATATCATAATTGCCACATATCCTACTATACAGAATAATCACACTTTTAATCAGTCTTGATTCATTTAAGTGCATCATATACCACAATATACATTTAAGGTAATTCCGTATTTTGGTTTTCTAGTGTTGTTTGCTTTATAGGTACCATAAGTGGATTTCAGAACTGGGACTCTGTCTTTCTGTGTGTTTTTATGGCTTGTATCACAGCAGGCCCTCATCCTCAAGCTCTCCTTTTGGTGACTGTAAGCCACCTATTAAAACACTGGTTTAGTAACCAATGGACAAAGGTAATTAATCTAAAACAAATTCATAAGGTGCTCTCCAGCCAGAAGAAGTCAGAGAGCTATAAAAGCTAAGAACCAAGCCATAGCAATTACTTCCTGGCCTCACTGTTGAGAACACCTGGGGATGAATCCTGATTCGGTCTCTGTTGGGTTTTACATATGATTCCTCTCCCGAATCTTTGGTCATATATAAGAATAGTTTAAATCATACCTTGACTGAATATGAATGAAAACAGCTGTGAAAAGGAATCTTTCTGTTGCCTGTCTCCTTCATTCTTGTGTTGAAAAATAAACAGGAAGGATTCCAAGGTAGTCTTTGATTAGTCTGAGAAGTCTCTAAAGAAGGTGTCATTCCCAGTGGCTCAGTACAGTAAAGACTGTCACTGGCTTCTGCTGGACCCTCATATGCATAAACCTGCATCCCTGCAAACTCTGCAAAGCACAGTCTGGCCAGCCAGAATCTAAGCCTCCTGTACCATAGGAATCACTTTCTCTGTTGTGGCTTAGGGCTGTTTCTGGATTGAAAGCAAAAAGGTATTTTAACCATGACTCATTTGTTTAGCACAAGCTTTTTGATGGGTGAGTGAGGGCAAAGACTATTTGCATTGGAAACAACCTGATATTTAGACAGAAGAAAATTATATTGAGGGAATTTGGTCAGGTCAGCTGCACAAACATCTCATGAAAATCAGCATCAGATCTTGAGTGAGAACAGATGGCTAGAAGCTGAGCTCATGTCACCTTTTGTAGCAAAGTTTTTACACTGGGCAGATGTGATGTGTGCGGCTCAGGGCAGAAGGAGAGCAGAGTGCTATGGATAAATGGGCTGTCACAAATATTAACTATGATCAGAACTGTGATGGACAGTTCTTGGAGAACTACTATGATGAGTGAAGGATGCCTACTGATGTAGAAGCCTGAGGTTTCTTTACTGAGTAAATAAAATTTTTACAAATCAAGTTTCTTGAAGGGACAGTGCTGGCTATTGGAGTTCAGTTCCAAAATACGTGTTTAATAACATGCATTATTAGGAATATATTATCTCAGATCTTAAATAAAATGCTTCAAAAAGGATATCCATTGTCATTACTCATAAATGTAAACTGAGACCTCAAAAAAATCATCCCACAATCATACCTGGAATCAGAGTGGAACAGTTTTTCTTGCCACTAGACCACACTGACAGCAGTGACTGAGTCTTTCTGTGGAAGCACAATGTACTGTACTTTTTTTCCGTGGCAATAGAAATTTTACATGAGATCATTTATTCTGGGAGTTTCTAAATTGTTTTTCTTCATTTGTTTTTCTTTAAATGTTGAAATAGTGTGTTATGTAATGAATCCAAGGTCCTTTTGCTTCACAGTGCTAATATGATAGCTCTTGGAAGTAGCCCTTTTTTTTTTTTTTAAAGCTGATTGCCCTCTCTTTCTCCTTGTGCTTGCTGTCTTCTATTGGGAACTGCAGGACCTTACAATGAAATGTAATGAGGAAGAAAAGTCACTAAGCACAGAGGCATTTTCCAAGGTTTCACTGACCAACTTGCGTAGACCAGCAGTTCCAGATCTCTCAACAGACCTAGGGATGAACATCTTCAAAAAGGTGAGTGGAAGAAAATTTTACTTTACCTGTGATTCAGCATCTCAATGTCCTGATAAGTAGCAGCTGAAGGTCTGCTTGGACTATATATCCATGCCAGATCTGAGACTGGTGTATCTATTCACTGGTTGTTATTCTCTGTGTTATTACATAGATTTTTATATGCACGTTCCAAACACAATACTGAAATCTTTATAGAAATCACTGTCAGGATGAGGTACTCGAGAAGGGATGAGTTTTAAGTGCTGGTGCTCATCATAGTTTCAGCTAATTTAGTGACTTTTTCCAATGCTTTTGCCTCATGGAGCTCTGGGTTTGCAGCCATCCAAGATAATTGGCAGAGTTTTGTGGATTCTATGAATCTAGCTCATGCTTTGATAATGTCATAAAACTATACAAGGGCACCCATGCCAGCCTTGGCATAGGCTGAGTTTCTTTGAATACTCATATGGTCTCAGTGTGCAGGTAGTTGCTCTGAAGGCAAATGGCCAAAATAAAAAGCTCAGAGTGGTAGGTTACAGTTGGGCCATACATCTGACTTATCTTTTTCCCTCAAATGGTATTTTGTCGTGCTTCAAATCTTCTGCCTGCTCTCATTTCTGCTTTCTCTTCGTTCTGCAGTTTAAGAGTCGCAAGGAAGACAGGGAACGTGAGCGAAAAGGGTCAATTCCTTTCCACCATACTGGGAAGAAACGGCAACGAAGGATGGGTGTGCCCTTCCTTCTCCATGAAGATCATTTGGATGTTTCCCCCACTCGCAGCACCTTCTCCTTTGGCAGTTTCTCTGCAATTGGAGAGGACCGGCGTGGCATTGAGAGAGGAGGATGGCAAACCACCATATTAGGTGAGATACTGTTACCTCTGTCCCAGGTCCTGTGTCATTCCTGCCCTGCATATTCAGAGAACAACAGAGTCTCTTTTTTTTCTTCATCCATCCTAGTCCTTGCCTCTGTTTGCAGCATTAGACACTTGTTTGTAGAAGTAGCAACTGTGCTGACAAAAGACTTTGAATGACACATGCTTTAGTTCACTTTTTCTCTGAAAACTACCATCTTACTGGAATAATAAGTACTGCAGGAACCTAGAGTCATGTCTGTAACACCTCAGCACACTTTCCCTGAGTGGCAGCAAGCACTGCACAACTGCAGCTTAAGATAGGTTTAGGGAATGGTTGCATCCTCTTCTTTTAAAGAGAAATCTCTGGAGAGGCACCAGAGTTGTCATTAGGAGTATAGTACAAAATGTTCAGTCTTCCTCAGATGGGTACAAGATAGAGTATTGTCTTATATAGTGAGGCTTATGGTGTCCTGATAGCACAAAAAGACAGCGTTTAAATCTCAATATTGGCTGCTTCAGGCTTTGACATTTAATGAACAGTGTCCAGGCATTGCTTGTGTTTCACAAACTTACTCCTAGTATCATAGGTTTTAATCCTGGCGCCCTTTCTAAGAGGTGATAAGCAGCAAAATAATTACCTAATGCCATATGAGTGCCTTCTCATTTTCATGAGCTTAAAAGAGCATCATTTGGTAAGTTCTCCATTGTAAATATGTCCCTTTGGGACAATGAGCTTAGCCAAGAGCATTTCTACAGATTCACATGTTTTATGAATGGTTAGTACAGAAACACCTGCAGATTTGTACAGGAATAACAACTTTAGTATCCAAGTCATCTTTCCCATATGTTCAATAGCTCAAGAAGTTTGTTAAATTTTTATCACATTGACTCCACATTCTACTTCTGGTTTAAACTACAGTTATTTCATTATGATGTATCTTGTCGAAGTAATGTGTTTCAGATCCCTTTGCTTTAGTGTTTCCCATCCCATCACCCATTTCTTTTGAGCAAGGAAGGACTTGCACAAAAGGATGGAGTCTTTCAGAGCTGACCAAGCTTATTTTCATGAAGCTTCTGGAGGGTGACCAGCTAAATCAGTATGTGCTGAGGGAAAAAACCTTACCAAGAGGTTGTGCATTTGGTCTTTATGTCAATGAACCCCCGCGAGATATATCCCAGGATGGTATTTGCTTCTGTTTCGCAGGGTCCTTGGCTTTTCCTGACACCAACACTTCAATTTATAACCTCAGTTTCTGTCTCTTGCCTCCAGGATCTTAGATGAGTAAATAAAATATCCTTATCTTCACTCCAGGAAAGTTTACCAGGCGGGGGAGCTCTGACACAGCAACGGAGATGGAGAGCTTGGGTGCCAAGCATTCACACTCTCATCACACACTCATGTCTGATCTTCCAGACCACTCAAACAGCCATGGGGAGAACACAGTTAAAGAAGGTAAACTAACATACCAGGAAGAAAACGTTTCACTGAAATATCAGCTCTGAGAAGCTGAGGAAGTGTTACTGTTTTCATGTATGAGTATATGCCTAATTATTTTTTTCCTTTTTTATTTTCTATATCTCTTTAGGGTTGTTTTTTATTGATCTCTGTAGAAAAATGTTCCAAACCTTTCACGTTTATCTAGTGATGTTTAAAAAAAAAAACAAACCAAAAAATTATAGTGTTTATCAGTGAGAGGGCACCCAGCACAGAAGTCAGAGCAGCAACTTGATATTGCTAGCTTTCGTGGTTTTATGGGGAACCTTGTGGCATTTAATGCCTCTTCAAAGTCCCCAGTGTCTAGATTGGGCTCAGAATGACAACTTTTTCTTAATTCCCCTGGTTCCAAGTAGAAGATTGGCTTTTAAATTTACTTGAAATCTCCCTGGGGCCCCTCTATCACAGAAACATCAATGCCAGTGTGACCATGATGGGAGAGCTTCTGGTGGAATGAAATCTGCTACAGAAGGAAGAGTCTTTTTATTGCCAGCACAACACCACCTTTGTCAAACAAGGTTAGGCAAGCAGAGGAAAGGACTTTCAGCAAGGCTTGTCTGCTGGCACTGCTCCTCTTGCCTAAACATAGGGAAATTTGTTTTGTCCCTCAAATGTGGTGCTACTGGCAAAATCTTACAGGAATTACAGCTTTAAACCTTGATGAGGGAGCAGGGTCCTGTCTGTCTGTGCACAAGCTGTCAGGCAGCCTAGGAGGCTATAGCTGCACTCACATATGTGCTGTAGCAGAGTCATTGCTTGAAGATTCTTAGGAGATATATGTTATTTTTTTCACTAGAACACATTAAATAGCCTTGGGCAGAGGTTCTTTGTTATTCTTTAGTCCTGTTACCATATGTCTGGCAGAAGGTGATCCAATCAACATTGTGGGACACATACCATCTTTCTACACTACAGGTTTTATAAAACTACTTAAGAAGCACTAAGTGAGGAAAATTCCTAATGTGGCCTGGAGTCCAGCATGAATTGTAAAACTATGGTGAATCCTTGGTAAAAACTGGCCTGTGTGGCCAAAATGCTTTTACTTCCTGTGCTAATCAGTTTGAAATTAAACTTGGTCCCTTCTCTGAGGAGTGCTGTGAACTTACATACCACATTGCCTTTCTATTTTGGAGATAGTTTAGACTGTCATAAGTACTGTAAGGAACACAACTGCTTCTTTTTCTTTTTTTTTTTTTTTTTTTTTTTTTCCACCTGCTGTGATGAAATATTTCTAACTGGTGTGACTTAGAAAGCTGTTTCAGACTGATGCTGCTCTTGCCCCACCTTCACTCCTGCTTCCATCAGCAGAGTGCTTCCTCTTTCCTCTAATGGGGCAATGTGTATTTTAAGACCAGGCACTGGGCTAATTTGAGGAGCAAAGCTAGCCAAAATCTCATCCCCTTTTAGGTTAGACCTAGGCTGTCTGAGCTCCTGATCTACTTAACTGTCCAGCTGACTGAGATTAATTTAAGATTCCATGGAACTGTACTGCTAGAGCAAGTTGTTCTAATTTACACTGGCTTAAAGGAAGAAATGAGTCTAAGCTTTCATCCCTCTACCCATGATAGGAATTAGGAACCTGTCCTGGTTTCCAGCAAGAGCTACTCCCTTGTGAACACGGACAGGCTCAGTTTGCCATTTTATAACCCTTGAGATGGCAAGATACATTTCCAAAATTACATTTTCCTCCCTACAGTGAGGTCCCAGATCTCCACCATCACCGTGGCCACCTTCAACACTACCCTGGCTTCATTCAATGTGGGCTATGCCGATTTCTTCAGTGAGCACATGAGGAAGCTTTGCAACCAGGTGCCTATCCCCGAGATGCCCCATGAGCCACTTGCATGTGCCAACCTCCCACGAAGCCTGACAGACTCCTGCATCAATTACAGTTGCTTGGAGGATACGGATCACATTGATGGAACCAACAACTTTGTCCACAAGAATGGCATGCTGGATCTCTCGGTAATTGGCAAGGAATGAGGAAAGCCAGGTCCCTCTTCTGTCAATATAGCTGTACTATTGAGATCAGGGTTTTGATGGGCTTTTCCTCCACCTCTTTAGCTGACTTCTCTCAACAGTACATAAAGGTCAGTCAGATACATTTGTGCATATCATAAAAGTTTTCTCTGAGATACTGCAACTCCTGTTACTCCTTGCAAGGAGCACATGTGCATGTGGAATGCACCCACCAAATCCTAAGTGATATTGTTTAACGCCTGTGTTCCTGGGGCATGCACCAAGTTCCCTATAAAAAGCACCTTTCTTCTAATGGCACCTTAAAATTCACTTTTTCTCCAGTCCCCGTAATGACTTGACAGCTCCTGGTATACTGAAGCAGTGTTCTCAGGCTCACAGCTGTCATCTCATGGTTTCCTTCTCTTCCTGACTTTGCCCAGCCTGTAGTTTCTTGTCTTACACCTAGATTGTTGGCTTTTGGGGTTGAGGTTTGTGTATACTTCAATCTGAGTTTGTACCCTTCCTGCTATAATGCATTTCTGGTTTGTGACTGGAATTTCCAGGCACTAGGGAGCACTAGGAGGGAAAATAAGTCTGACTTTAAGTATATTTGAATCTCCCAGGTGGTCCTGAAGGCTGTTTACTTGGTCCTGAACCATGACATCAGTTCCCGGATTTGTGATGTGGCACTGAACATCGTGGAGTGTTTACTTCAGCTCGGTGTTGTGCCCTGTGTAGAGAAGGTTCGGAGGAAGAGTGAGAACAAAGAAAATGAGGCCCCTGAAAAGAGACCAAGTGAAGGATCCTTCCAGCTCAAAGGGGCTACTTCTGGAGGTTCAGCTTGTGGATTTGTGCCTCCTCCTGTTAGTGGAGCTGGAGATGGAGGAGAAGAAGGGGGTGGTGGAAGCGGCGGAGGAGGTGGAGGTGGAAGAGATGGAGGAGGTGGAGGAGGAGGGCCATATGAGAAGAATGACAAAAAACAAGAAAAGGTTTGTGTTACTTCTCTTTATATAAGGCCTGAGTATACATGTCTATGCAACTGCTCTTCTGTTTTTGCTTTTTTTTTTTTTTTCTTTTCCCCAACACAATTTTTCTTGCTCCGGTGTTCACCTGGGGTTCCAGAGAAGAAGCACAGTTGGGAATTCAAGGACTGTAAACTACTCCAGTGAAGCAGATACCAAAAGCTGAGTTTGTGAGCCTTGTATGGACATTTTCAATATCTTTTTTAAGTGTCTGAAACTCTCAACAACAATTATTTTTTTTCAGTGTTGTTGTTTTCTATTGTATAAGGAAAAACAGAATCCAGAGTGTGAGCACAGTTTGTTTTACTTGATGGCCTATGATGGAAATGATATATTTTTCAGTATCGCTGTGACATTTCACCAAGAGATGGTGTCGCTAACACCCAAAGTTGCAATTCATAGTAGCTTAAAATTAAGACATTGTTAAGAGATACTTGTGTTTCTGCTCAGGCAAGCCATCTTTCTGGTTTTCAGGCAGGATATTTTGAAGTAAGTGCTGAATGGTATTCATAGCTGCATGTAGCACAAGTTTCTGAGGAGAGTTGAATGGAATACTTGAGAGAAGAAATGGACAGCAATTAAAAAAAAAAATGCTAGTGGCTGTGCCAAGGTTCCACAATGTATTTCCTTCTGTGACTCTTAGGATGAAGGCCCATCTATCAGCACCCATAGGCTGTCACTCACAATGCTGATTAAAATCGTGAAGTCCCTGGGTTGTGCCTATGGTTGTGGAGAAGGACACCGAGGGCTCTCTGGAGATCGCCTGAGACACCAGGTATTCCGGGAGAATGTAAGAGAACTAAAGCTCATTAAAGTACTTCTTGTACTTCTGACATCAGCTGCTGAGATTGCTGTCTGCCCCCTCTGTAGCTTTTTCTGTACTGGCAGTAAATGTGTTGGTCTTTGCCCCAGCTCACAGACTGTGTTGCAGCCCAGCCGTAGCACATTTTCAGCTGTTGTGTTACCTCCCAGCCCCTGGGGCTTGCTAAGGTCACACCTGAGACCCTGGGTGTTTCTGAGCACACTAAGAGGGGGGGGGGTGGCGTCTGTAAAGGGGCAAATATATGGGAGGAAAATCCCCTCTCTGAGCTGGTGTAAGTGATTTTTTCACATAGACAGTACCCCAACACACTATGCTATTTACAACAGGTGCAGCTATCTTGGATTGCATGTGTGAATCCAGAAGTCTAAGGTGTAATTAGGTACACCTTTCCTAGTGGTGATTATGACTGGTTGCTGCTGGGCTGCTCCATCAACTCCTGAAAGTTGGAGTGCACTGTGTTTGCAGGAACGTTAGAGTGCTGAAAGGAACTAGAAGGCTTATGCCCTGTTGTGTTAATTCCTGTCATTTTTGGTTCTGCCCAAGCTGAAGCAGTGGAAAGTGTTCAGATGTATCCCAGGAGTCTGACTTCTTCACAGAGTTGGACTCTCTGAGTCCAGTGCTCTGTCTAATAGGAGCCTTTGAAAAGCTTTCTCCAAAACATGCCTCCTCCTACAGTGCTAAGGGCAGGGAGCATTTTTAATGACTGTATTGAGAATTTACACTGTGCCCAGTTACAGTGTGGGTGGGAGACAGGTGATCCTCTCTGGTTAGCCTGAGCCATGCCAACAGGGCTCTAATTTGGCTCTGGGGTCCAAGCTAAATGGCTCATATATGGATTGGCTGCCTCTAGATTATGCAGCATTCTTCTGAGGGGACTGAATATTGAGGAAACTGCAGCAGTAACATTAATTTTAGACACAGTGGTGTAAAAGAGTCCCAGTGGTAACTGTAGAAAGGTTCTGCAGAGAACCATGGCTGAACACATGCATATTCATGGCTTTTATGTTGTATTGGAGGTGACCCTGAAAAAAACAAAACAGGTCTAATCATAGCATAAAGCATAAACAAATAGGTCTCTTGGAGCCAAGGTTCTTATCAGATTCATTGAACTGATGTCTTTATGGGAAGAGATTTTCTAACTCGTCTAAGTCTGCTGCGTTTTCTGTGTGTTTGTCTGGCCAAACTGCTTTGCATGCACCATTTGTGTTGACTGCATGGACAATCACATGTCTGAGTTTACTGGAAAGTTAAACACCCTAGTGTAGTTAACAGAGTTTAGATTGCCCATAGAATTGATATTTTAGATTCCCTGACTCCAGTGTGCCTTGTAGATGGATATTTTTGTGATAAGAAGTTGATGATTAATATTGGTTTAGTAAAAAGCTTTTAAGTAAAAAGATTTTTTTTTGCATATTAATTAGTCAGTGGATATAAGTGCATCAAATGGCTTGCGTCTGAACAGATTCCTGAGGTTAAGAACCTGTTTCACCAAGGTATTAAGCCTTGACTGAGGTTGTAACTGCCTACTTCATTCATATTCAGTGAGATCTTACCTTGAGGAGAGGCATGACATGGTTGGCAGTGATTTCACTGATGCCTCCAGACAGTGGGTTCTGTACTAGTGCCTTTTAAGTGCCCTCAGCACTGTCTCTTTGTGCTGAAATTCTTGTTTTAGAGGTGAAACCTGTTTTATCTTGCAGGAGCTGGACCTTCTGTGGGCTCCTAGGAGAGTTTGCTTTAGACAGCACAGCACTGGCTTAGCAAGAGCAAAAAAGAAGTACCCTGCTCCTTTTAGCAAAACTGAAACATGTACTTTGATGTGATGTTATTTAATGAATGTCATTGCAGGCTCAGAGCTGCCTCACAAAGTTGTACAAACTCGATAAAATGCAGTTCCGGCAGACCATGAGAGATTATGTGAACAGAGATTCTCTCAATAATGTGGTGGATTTCCTGCATGCTTTACTGGGATTCTGCATGGAGCCAGTCACGGACAGTACGTATAGCTGACATCAGAAATTCTCTTTTGAATATTTCCAGAATCGTAACATCAGAAATGAGCCATGCCTTTCCTTTTAAAAACTCTGAATTACTGTCTAGACTGTCCTCAGCCAGTGTGGGTCAGGGGAATTGGATGTTTTCTGATTTGACCACCCAGAGCACCTGAAAGTGAAGTCCTGTTCTTAATGGCTCTTCATAGAGAATATATTTGTTCACCTATTTCTCAGGCAGGAAGTTTCCTGCTTCATGATGTGACCAGGCATTAGCTGGAATGGCCTGGTTAATCCAGGGTTTATTCTGAATAGAAAGACAATTGAGCATTCAAATCCTCTGTGATGCTTCAGGTGAGACAGTAAATAGCAAGGACAGATTGAATAAACAAGAGCACAAGCACACAGATGTGCATTCCTGGGGTTACAGGGTCTGTGCATGTGTGTCTTTATGTACATATGTTTAATTTTTAATTTAGTAAAATTATTCCAGGTGCTATTAGAATGAACAAACATTTATGCTCGGTCACTGCATGGAGCAACAGTTAAGAATGTTCAAACCGTACCTCTGATCTCAGGCATTCCAGAGAAAGCATAAAAAATGTTACATAGCAGACTTCTGTAGAGAAGGTCCCATGGGAAGATGCCACAAGTAGTCATCAATTATTGACTAGCTTATGCTTTGAAGTGTAGCATCTTATGCAGCTTTTGAAAATATTTTTTCTTACCTAACAAAACTGGGTTGTTTCTTGTTATTCACATGAATGCATAATTCTTCTTTGACTTAGATTTCTAAGAGTTATGTCTCCTTGTGCACCTTCAAGAACCACATTTATGTAGTTCAAAATATTTTCTTTTCATGGTTCTTGTCACTTTTCAGCTTAATCCAAAATCTTTTGTCCTTTAGGACAGTAAATAGAAAAGCTGGAAGCCTTTTTAAAATTCTGTGCATTATTCCAGCCATCTCTAAATGAGAGATACGATAGAAGGAAGCCAGAGTGGTCCAGATCTTTTCAATCTTTTTTCATATTACAGGTATTTCTGGGTAGATCTCATCCTTCTCATTTACTTTACCCTACCTTTCTACTTCAGTTTTATGGGATATGATTGCTAGAACTAAGCATAGGCTATTAGGTGTGGACTTGTCCTTTTCTCCTGTATCTGAATTCTCTTACATGTGTCTTTAAGCCATTGTTTTTAAACTGTTCCTAACAAGGGGGTTGCTTGTATTTGAATTTCACAGACAAGGCTGGATTTGGAAATAACTTCACCACAATGGACAACAAGTCTTCAGCCCAAAGTGTAGAAGGTATTATTGTGAGTGCCATGTTCAAGTCATTGATCACCCGCTGTGCTTCCACGACACATGAACTGCACAGCCCAGAAAATCTGGTAAGCACTTGCTTTCATGCTAACAAATTTGTTTTTTCCTTTGGGTGTCTCCAGTGAGGCTCTACAGTACATTAATTCAGTTTAGCCAAATCCCATAGCAAGCTATGTAGTCAAACAGCTCAAACATGACATAAATGTGATGTCCTCCTTTCATACCTACTTGGGAGCCTGGGGACTGAGTACCAGCACACTCTCAATTGCCTTTTCCTCTCTGTTCAAGCTTCTGTGGGTGTTTATTAAAAGTGGAATAGTAGCATAGGCTGCAGCAAGGGATTAATGAGCATGACCACAGCCAACATAAATCAGTTTTCAGAAAAGTTAAAGCCAGTTTACTTGGTTAAGGACATAGGTCACCCATGGCAGAATATGTGAGCTGCTGAATAGAGGTTTGTGTGATCTTCTGAAGGTTTAGACAAACATTCAGTTTACTGAACACCTGGACGAAAGTAAGGTGCTGCTGTTTGCTGCCTATGTGCTGTCATCAGAATGGATAACATGAACTCTCTCCTTCCACTCTGGTGAAGAATCTAGCAGCTAATCTCAAACTACCCACTTTATAATCAGAAACTGGTATTTTTAATGGAAGCAACAAAGAAGCACTCTTGCTCTTCATCCTTACACCAATGCTGTGGAGGACTGAAGTCCAGCTAAAGGGATAGTAATCCTTGGTAAGGAAAAGGGAGAAGGAAAACACAGTAACATTTAACACAGCAGTCTTCTTATGTCCAAATTTTCTTGTTCTTATGGGTATTCCTCCTTTTGAATGCTTCTCAGTGGAGATTGAATTAGTGGGATGCAGGAAAATATGCACTATTGTGGGACCTATGTTAGTATTACCAAGTTTAAATTTTCCTTATAAATCCACATGCATTTCTGGACACTATTTTATGTAGTGTGCCAGGCAAAATTTATCTTTGAGCATAATGCCATTAAATGTGTCTCTATGGAAAACATAATACAGTATGCAGAATATATTTTAGGATTTCCTGTTGTTGAGTACTCTTTAAAGTCAATATTGTGTTCAGTATCTTATGAAAAAAACAGCCTTAACCACTTGTTGGGTTTTTTTGGTTGTGTTGTTTATTTTTTTGTTGAAAGCTGATCATGTAGTTCCTAGCTGGGAATATGCAGAATATTATCCAAGATGTTTCAGGAAAGGTAACAAATTAAAAATCGGGTCCTAGAAAACTGTTCCACCCCATTGCCCTGAGACACAGAGTTGATTTGTCACATCACAAAGGTCTGTGAATGTTCAGAACTAAGGTGAGCCTTGAGAATGGGAATAGGTTGTGGAATGAGTGAGTCATTCCTCTCTCTTCTCATGAAATAAACCTCTGAAATAATTAAGAAAAATCCCAAGACACCCACTGGTTTGGAAGCAAAACATGCAATTTTTAACACTCTACTTTTCCCCCAACCCTTTAATTTAACTTTTCCATACTTTTTAATATGAGAGACTAGACAACTGGAATAAAACAGTCTTTAATTAGTCTTTGCAGCTCCCTTATTTTGCAGCAAAACAGCCTCTGATATCTCTATATCTGCTTTAGCCCAGCGTAGAACACATTCCATGGCAATAATTGTCTGCTTCTTCTGAGTGAACTAAATGGAGTTTCCAGCTCTTTTGCCCAGCCAGAGAACACAAACCCTGTAGTTGGAGAGTATATCAGCTAGGGGAAGTCATCGCCTGCTGAATTACCTTAGAACAATTGATTGTCACTGCTTCTTCACAAACTGCAGACTGAATCATTTAATTTTCACAATGTCTTGTACTCAGGGCTTGTACTGCGATATCCGACAGCTGGTCCAGTTTATCAAGGAAGCTCATGGGAATGTCTTTCGGAGAGTGGCACTCAGTGCTCTCTTAGACAGTGCTGAAAAGTTAATACCAGGAAAAAAGACAGAGGAAACTGAACAAGAGCCAAAACCTTCTGGGAGCAAAAGGCAAGTGTCTAGGAGGGAGAAGACAAATGACTGACTTGCATGTGGCTTAATGACTACATAAGCCAAGGACTACATGAGCACAAAACCAAAAAGTTTAATGGCTTGTGTGTTTTCTCTTGCTACCATGTTTGTTCCTGGTGTACAGATCTTTACTGTATCCAGCATTCTCCTTAAAAATTTAATGAACTAAGAGGCCAGTGCAATGGAAACACTGGGAGCAGGAAAAGTTAGATGTGAAAAAATGTCAGTCCCAAAGCACTGTGTAGATTTAGCTTTTAATATACACCACATCCTTAGTATTGTTTATCTGACAGGAAAACCCTAGTATGTGAAAAGCCCCAGAAGAAATCTAATTCTGACGGGGTTGTATATATGTATATATAAAGGTCTTGTCATTTGGTCTTGCAGCTTGTAATTTTAAAATATTGGGGAAAAGCATTAAGAAAGATGAAAAAATAAACCCCTTGCTTTTTAATCTGAGACCTGGTTCCTGTCTTGTGAGTGATGTTTATAGAGTCAGTAAGTTGTTAAAGAGAGGGTACTAAAGGTGCATTGTTGTTCAGCAGTGCTGGTTTCCATGTCTTGTAGCTATGTGGTGACCATGGGATGGAACTTGCATTTGTTTTAGCTGATGATTTGTACTGTCTGTATAGATCTGAAGTGGGAAGTGTCATCATTGACAAAAGCCAGGCATCAGCTGCCCCTGATGAATGTCGTAGTTACCTCTCAAGCCGCCCAATGCAAACTCCAGAACAGTAAGTAAATATTGATTTATTTTTGCCAGCAGCTTCCTTCTACAGTTAGTACAAACAGGCACAAGGCTTTGGCCAGCACAACTTATTCATAAAGTGTCTGTTCAGGAGCTGCTGATAACACCCAGGTAATGCCTATCTGCACTGGTGCCAACTGGACATACTGGTTTTCATGGGAAACTACCAGAGATTTTCAAATAATAGTGCAGCAGATTTGTGAATATAGCATACCACCATAGCCATGCATATAGTGTTAATTCCTCAGGGATGTTATAACATCTGTTCTCCAGACTTTATTTGTACTTCTGAGGGTTGATCCTTAATTTTAAACTTCCAAGTTGCTGCCAGGTGTCATTTATCCTTTACTGCCTGTGAAGAGCCACCCCATTTCTGGACTATCTTGGATATGTAGTCTCCAAAGATATCTGCATTTCACTTATCAGCACAGGTGCTCTACCAGTGTTCTTAATGAGTGAATCAACCTGCTGTTAGGCATTGCATGTTTGAAGTTTCAGTTGTCCAAAGAATACCACCATTTAATATAGAAATAAATATAACAAATGTTCTGACAAATTTTAGAAAATTGTACAAATGCCACTGGTCCCTGCATAACTTTGGACACGTCATTAAACTTCTCTTTGCCTCTGAATATTCATCTGTCTTTTGAAAGTGCTTTGACATGCACTGTACAAAGACATTACATTCATAAGGGCCCAGAGCTCTGTATTATGTATTCTGCTGTATTAATCCAGCCTGCAAGGCTCACAGTCTCTGAGGTTGCAAGGCTAACACAATGCCCTTTCCTACTCTGCCACAGCCATGAAAGATATCAGTGTGACAAAATATGCTGTTCCAACTCCATTATGTCTATTAGGGACTGTGACTGCAGCATGTTCTCACATGATCACGATGACATGGTTGTAGAAAGCACCAGAACCACCATTATGGTTCATTTTGACCTGAATAATATTATATATTTTTGATGCATAGAAACTAAAAATTAGAATGACCTGTTCAGTGCACAAGTGTTGGGAAGAGCACAAAAACACAGAGTCTGTGACTAAAACCAGTATGATTGATACACAGCACTCAATTTTATTAACAGTTACACAGCATTATATAGGGTTCAGAGGGCACGCTTCTTTCAGACAACAAATTCTTGCAGTTAACTACTTTTTGGCTAGGCATCTTGTTTTTGCTAAAGCTGCACCTGCATCTGCCAAACTAGTTGCTCTAATCGTGCTTTCAGAGAAACTTCAAGGCCAGGTTGTTTACTGCTCTCAGGACTGAAAGTTTCAGTCTGCTTCATAGTTCTCAAAACATGGATTGGCCACAAATGCGGGGTGTCCACATTCCTTGAGAAATTCCTCCACACACAAGCTCCTCAGTGTAGAAAAGATGGCTATTTTGTCCCTTGGACCATATTGAGCATGTTGTCAAACTTGATTTTGCTGAGAAGAGGAAGTTTGGAATTCAAAAGGAAGCAAAATCAAATAGAGGTCAGAGAGGGGGCTGCGGGAGAAAGGCCTCATTCCCCAGAGCATCCAAACTTCACTGAAATGCGGTTCACACTCTACACCCTTTGTCTTCCAGTGATGAGCAAAACCAAGGAGCCGCTCTGGGACGCAAGGACTTCTGGCGAAAGATGTTCAAGTCACAGAGTGCAGCAAGTGACACCAGTAGCCAGTCTGAGCAGGACACATCCGAGTGCACCACTGCTCACTCTGGCACCACCACAGACAGACGCTCCCGGTCCCGGTCCCGACGAATCTCCCTTCGAAAGAAACTCAAACTCCCCATAGGTAAATATATGTCTCTTCATATTCTATATATACATATTGCATGTGCAGGGAAACACAGATAGATATATCTGTCTTAAGAAATACTGTTACACTGTTCCTTATTGTCCCAAGGAAAGCTGAAAATTGCTGCTCTCTCAATTTTACTGAAACAAAGAGCAATAAAAGCAATTTGCCAAAGGTAATGGAGGATATCTATGGAAAACGGAATACCGAATCGGTGTCTGTTAAGTAGTAGGCACGTACCTTAAACTCACAAGCATTTTTCCTTGCTGTAGAAGAGAAATATTATAAATAGCATTTCATAGAAAACGAATATACCTTTTACCTGTCCCAAGACCCATCCTTGTGCAGTCATTAATGGATGTAATATGAAAAGATCACCTTCCCTTTTCTTCCCATTTTCCCATACCCTTCTTGGCATGGGCACTTCATTGCAATTGCTGTTAATAGGTTGTGCTTGGAAGCATTTTCAGAATTGTCCTGAGTGACTTATTCTGCAACAGGGAACTGGCTGAAGCGTTCCTCCCTCTCTGGCCTGGCTGATGGGGTGGAAGATCTCCTAGATATCAGCTCAGTTGACCGTCTGTCTTTCATCAGGCAGAGCTCTAAGGTAAATGTGAGAGGTGGGATTGCAGAGAGCTCAGCAGAATAACATCTGATGGCTTTTAGCTGTCCAGGGAAATGTTCTACTCTCTATGGACATTGCAACCAATGAGACTCAGTCACAGAACTGTTCAAAGTGCCATGGGAATTGTATGCTGCACTTCTGCCACTCACATCGAGGACAAGGTTAAATCTACACTGTACTTGTCAGTCTGGCTTGGGTCACTGAGAGAGAAATGCAGGCTCTGTCAATATACTTGAGGTTTAATTGTTGGTCATGCTTCCCCTTCCTTCTTTGTGCCTTTACAGCCTCTTGTGAAAGACCAGTTCTTTAAGCAGGAAGATTAAAAGATGGCATTTTTCAGCGTACATGGAACCATGCAGAGCTATTTCTGATGCTCTGGTGATCCACTGTGTTACAGCCATTCTGTAGATGCTAGAAGTCTAAGCAAGGAGGCCTAAGAAATGGTGGAATGGTGCAGCCTGACCTGGCCTTGTCTTTCACAGGTGAAGTTTACCAGTGCAGTGAAGCTGTCAGAAGGAGGGGGGCCAGGAGGTGGCCTGGACAATGGGCGAGATGAAGAGGAGAATTTCTTCAAGCGTCTTGGTAAATGGCGCACCTGCCGAAGACACCCATCCAAGCTTCATCACACAGAAGAAAAAGATGGTTAGAAATCAGGGTTCTCGTCTCCTTTTTTCTTTCTTTTAATATATATATTTTTTTAAAATCTCTTTCTTTCTGTATTTTACCCCTTCCCCTTTTTCCTGCTTTCTCCATAGTTTTTGTATCCATTCAAGCTGTCTCCAACTTTTTAGTCTTGGTAACTGTTTTCTTTCCCTTCCTTTCTTTTGATTTAATTTAAAACAAATAAGAAACTTTAGTCAAGTCAATTATTAAAAAATCAAGACTATCCAAATAAATTATGCAAATACAACATTTGGGCTCTTTAAATCAAATTGAATTTGATTAACACCCTTGGAATATTAATGCTTGCTTCAAAGCACTTTGTTCAAAATTAGGTGTGTAAATCTTTTGTTGCCTAATATAACAAAGGATATTCCATCAGGGTTTTTTTTGTGTTTTTTTTTTTGTTTTGTTTCCAATTTGTGACCATTTGACAGTTTTAGCAAAGATCAGCACTGATGAAATGGAAAACCTTGCACAAACCTTGCTATAATTATCTCTTTTCTTCTGTGTTTGCATGTCTAGTGTCTGCATACCATTGATTAGGGATGCTGTCCCTTTTTCTTAGCATACAATATAATACCACTACTTTTCCTTTCCACAAAGGTATATTTAATTGCAATGACTTTTCAAAATCATCAATGTTTGAAAAGTGCCTTTATGAATAAAACAATTCTGTTTTAAAATATCATGCAGCCATTCATGTGCTCATGTCCTCAGCTCAGAGCTCATCCTTGTCAGGGAGACAACCTTGTATCTTGAAGTTCTGTCAACCTTACTCCCCAAAACATACAAAAAAGAGTAGATTTTCTTTTCCTCCATGATTCCTCTAGCTTTCCATTCCTCTATGTTACATTCTCTGGCTTTGTGTTGCTTATTTTCTGACATTACACTTTGACACTGCATTGCACATTTCACCATCATTTGCCCCATACCTGCAGTGTAGTGCATGTAAAGGCATTGTGCAGGCAAAGGATGAACATATCCCACCAGTGTAAACTGGTCTTCATTCTACCACTGCAGAAACACTGGTAGTGGTTTTCAACCAGGTCCTAGGTTAAAAGAGTCATTCTTTTAGAAGGAGAATACATCAGCACAGCAGGTTGGCTAGCTGAAGGTGAATATCCCCAGAATGGAAAGAATTACCTTGTTTTCTTCAGTCACTACTTTGTGCTGGTGTAGGTGTGAAAAAGTTCCACCTTATTTTGTCCCAGCTCTTACTGGTAACAAACAACAGAGAATGTGTGCAATCTTTATAAATCTTTAATGATAAGAGCTGTTTCTACAGTACTCATGAGAGATGTCCTTCATTTTTTTGAAGGAATTTTTTTTTATTTTCACCTTGTTAATGCTGATTTTATGTCACTATGATATTGCTCTTGCTTAGAATGCCCACATTCTGGATTTAATGGCGCAGGTTTTCTTGACCCTGTGAGCATCAGAAGCCTCATTCTGTATCAGTGGTGCATCTTAGGTCTAAAGGAAACTGAGATGACACACACTAGTATTGGCTTTTTGATCTTTGGAAGTGTTGTCTATATGTCAGCCTTCTATAAGTGACACCAGAATTTATGTAATTCACAAAGAGAACTTAAAACACCTTTTGCATGTCTCTGAGACATGTAAATGACACATACTTGGTTTTGACATGTGCATGCATTACTCAAATACACTAATGCAAGTGATGCAATGGGTTAAAGACAGAGACCATTGCATGTTAGTGTGATAAAATGACAAATTGTCCAGTGATGTTTAATGGAGAGGGTTGGGCTGTTGATTCATCACTAAATGAAGTAAAGGGTGGGTTTTAAAAGTTGTAAGGTAAAATGTGACAGATAAGGAAGTTATAGCACCATGTCCACAAGGATCTCTGGTATGCAATGAAAGCCATGTACCATTTGCAAAAATATCAGGATAGTTATACATGCTGGTACATTTGTGTATTAGTGAAATTAATGTGAAGCCTGTTCTGGGTGGGGTGGTTTATGATACAGTAAGAACAGAAACTTTACAGAGAGCTTTCAAAATTGCTTCTGTATCTTCCATGAAGGTCAGCAGGTTGTAGTTATTTATAGAGAAGAAAAGTGGTGGAAGAAGGTGGGCGTGCCTGCTATTAAATCCCTCAGTGTTTGAGGGAAATTCTTTGTTTTGGAACCTGTTTCTTGCCTTCCCATTCTAATAATTCATTATGCTATGCCATTACTTTGCTCATTCTCTCTCCATGTGGTTCCTGTTGTGTTTTTGGATTTTTAACATATGCCATATTTAAAGGAAAACAGAGAGAGGAGAAACACATAACAGTTAAAAATGTATTTACAATACAGTTAAAAACTAATACTAAAATGGTGAAATAATGTGCCACATCATTTATGAATTATAATCTTCATTGTGATATACCATGTAGACCACTGGAAATTCTGTGTTGGATATATATGTAAACATACGTGTGTGTCTGTGTATCTGTATGTGTGCATATGTATACCTATATATACACGTATAGGCATATCCATGCATAAAAAATGTTTATTTTAATGATCCTTTTGCCTATATTAAGAACCCAGCATATATACAGAAGTGAGTTACAGTATGTTTACATGAGACCCTTAATGTTTCTTTGGGAATTGACAAGATATTGTGAGTGACCATAGAATTTGCCAGGGTGTTCAAGGCATACAGCACGTGCTTGTTCTGAGGGAACATCTCCTATTTGTGTGGGATGAATCTGTGGGGGCAGGAGCTCAGGTATCTGTTGTTAGGAAATGGTGTCTACTCTCTGAGTGAGAATTTCTGCAGTGCTGAATCACATTGCTGTTAAGCCAGTGAGGACTCCTTTGAGTACAGCAAGGCTACTTCAGGATGGATGTAGGGGAGGACAGTCACCAGCTGCTTCTGAAGTGTTCTCTTGTAAATCTTCAACAAAGTGCAAAGCTAGGACTGCAGGCAGAGCCCTCTTGGGATAGATTGTAGGCAGGTAGACTGCTAGGTCTTTATAGCAGGGAGATGCCTTAGGCATGCCTCTTTGTATGAGCAAGTCAAGTTTCTGTTCTTTATCTTCTAAAGGCAAAGTCTTAACAGGGCACTGAATAGGAAAGGTTTGTTCATACTGCAAAGGTGAGTTAGTGTTATAACAACCATATCAGGAAGGTCTTAGATAGCATCCTGCAGACCCTAAGGGAACAGGAGGAGCTGGAAGAAAAGGGTGTTCGTGCCTGCTCATTTATGTAAGTGCTCGCTACTTTATTTGTTTGCTTGTTCCATCTTGATAAAATGTTCTGTTAACTGGAAATACGTGTATAGCTTCACTAGAGAGAGACATCTTACATGATGTAACAAACTGAAATTTGATATGCCTCTGTCCACAAAGGAAAAGTGAAGATTTACGTTGTAATTTTCTGTTTCTATGACTATTGGTTGTGGTACATAAGTGGCCTCCAGGTAATTCTGGCGAGTGCAGTCTCAAAGGGAATTTGAATTTTCAGCCATTTTTCTTTCTTGAGGAAGAAAGGAAGAATTCAGGAAGTCCTGTAGAGCTGATATTTTGGCTCTTGCCTTACAAATCCATTTTTAAAGCCAGTCGTGAATTCTCTGTTCAGTGTTTTCTTCTTCAGTGTTCTATTCTTTAGTATTCTGTAAACATTTGACCTTTCACATATACACAGATTATGGATAAAGACAAAAAGCCCAGAAGTTGACTAGATTTGTTTTGAACAGCCACCTTGGCTTTGATACGACTTTCCTGATTTCTCATCTATATCTTTCTGCCACTCTCTCTACTCTGAGTTCCAACTGTGTAATAAACTTCATTCAGGAGTGCTCTTTCCAATTGGAAGTGGGTTTTACTTGATTTATCATGTGAAATCCATGCATGGATTTTAAAATTGTGCATGAAAGAAGGCTGGGAGAGGGTGCTTGCTTAATTTTCAAAAGGAACTCATATTAGAGAGCTTTGCATCCCAAAGAGTGCAAGGCATTTCAAGGCAGACAGGCTGGAATGATGATACCTAGAAGTTTAATCCAGTCCCCCTTTGGGTGTTCTGATAATTGCAGAAAATAAATGTACTTGATTTCCACACATTTCCAAAATTTGCTATCGATTTTTCTGTCCTAGTAGATGATTTATTACTGAATTGGTACATGCAGAATAAGGCTTAACCATGCTTCACTTTAAGGTAAACTTAGAACCAACAGAAAAGCAGACAGTAAATATGGGATTCCATGTTACAGATGTGGGGAAGAATTGGGCCACGTTCTGGTTCACATATGTTGGAGTAGATCCTGGGCTTTCATAAGGACTGTAGTGGAATTGTTGAGGAAAGACATCAGTAGGACCAAAACCAGAGGCTGACATGCTGTATACCTAGTTCACAGAAGTCATAAGTACATTTTTATTTATTGGTGAGCCTTTTAAAAGGCTGTGTTCTCTTTTCTCTACCCCTCCCTGCATCCTCTCTATACTCTCTACCTCTTTAGGTTGCCACAGCTTTGATGATCATTTGACCTCCAACCAAGACGGGGGAAAATCCAAGAATGTTGTGAACCTGGGAGCAATCCGCCAAGGAATGAAGCGCTTTCAGTTTCTCCTGAACTGCTGTGAACCAGGCACTATCCCGGATGCTTCCATTTTGGCAGCAGCCCTAGATCTTGTAAGTAATTTTTTGGTGTATTTTCGCTGCTGAGTTGGAAGCAGGTGTATACATAGTGGTCTGTGTCTCTCAGGGATGCTGTTGATGCCTGCACAGAAAACAGGTAAAGCACCACAGCAATGCCAGCTGGTACAGCTGTTATTGGGTGGAGTTTTAACTTCTCTGACTGCATGAATATGCAGAAAAAATGGATCTTTTTTTATTTCATGGTTTTCCATAAGTAACTTTCTGCCAGCAAATACTTTGTTCTCAGCCATTCTGCTTCTAATATAAAAAATAAGGTAAAGAACAAGTATTGAAGACTGGATAACTGTCTGGAGAGGCATAGTATGTATAGACAGTTATAGATGCATTCAACACTGAACTATGAGTCAGCAGGGAAAAAAAACCAAAACACCTCAAATGCCAGATGTAGTTAATGTATTGTAGTTAATGCAATGTAGTTAGTGTTTAAATGCAGATGTAGTTAATCTGCATCCATATCACAGAAGTGAAACTATTCAGTTCCTCCTTCCTAGAGTGAGTGTCTCCTGTATCTTCTTCACTCTTTACCTTATAGCTGCTGGGTTTTTAACAGTGACATTTAGCCAGTGGTTCGTGGGCCAGTGATGATCTCTCAGGTGCTTATGTAGACAAGCACAAGAGTGTAACAAAGACAGCTGTGAAAGTCCAGCCAAGTATTAGTAACTTCTCTGCACGGTGCTCTTCTTCCTTCTGCAAACATTTGGAAGTCTTCAAACTGGAAAAAATTGAAAGCCACTGCTCTCAAAGCAACCACATTTTTGCTATCCCTTTGTCTTCTTGCTACCCATCGCTTGCCTTTTTGGCTGTCATGCCATTTGTGCCCATATTCAGTTTCTTTGTTTGCTGCTGGAGATGCCAGGCTCATGCACTCTTCCCTTCTGCTAGTTCTGTGCCCTGAAGTGCTGCCTTGTCTGCTCCATAGCTGTAGGGATGATGCATTCTGTGCACCATGCCTTTATTTGTTCTTCTTGCATCCTTAGACTGCAGATTCAAGCAAGTCTGCAATAATATTGGCCCAAAGTCACTATTGCTATCAGTTGACATCTACTGTTCAGACTGGTCCATGTCCATCTTCCAGTAGACAGGTGTTCTCCTCACTTGTTCCTGTTGGAGATTGTTGGCTCTCAGACTGGAAGCTCTGGAAGCAGTGGCTGGTAGGGAACCATGTCTCATGCTCTCACAGTTAGAAATGATTCCTACCAGTCAGGGTTGTAGTAGGCTCAGAGGATGGCTTGGGCAGATAAACAACCAGTCTGGGTGTACAGCACAAGGACAATTTAATTCTTCAGGACTGCCAGGCTGCCACCCTGCAGGATAGCTTGCCTCTGTTATCAGGAGAAAGGGAGGGTAATGAACAGAGAATACAGACCTGAATCCATAGCAAAGCACACATGATTTCACTGCTTAAGGATAGCATATCCCCAGAAGGACAGAGGTTTGGCATTTATATCCCTGTTACCTCTAAGACTCTTATTATTCAGACACCAGCTGACTGTGCCCATGTGTGAAAGCATCTGTCAGCTACTGGTCAGAATGAACTGCTCAAGGATGGCTGTTCTGACTTCCAGAGCTGACTTGTACAAAATAGATTTTGTTTCCTTTCTGATGAATAATGCAGAAGGCTTTGGTATCAGAATTTCTAAAAGGTCTTCAGCTAAAGATGAAAGAGGCCTTCTTCTCATTACAGAATCCTTAAAAGTATGTTCTCAGGTGACATTTTGACTACAAAGTATAAGTTAAGTTCTGTGAATTGCAGGTTTCAAAAGAAGACATCTTGTCATCATCTCACTGTATTTCTAACTGGCAATGTATGCTGTATAAGAAAATTCCCACATTTTATGTCGGTAGAGCACATCCAATAGAAAGCTGATATCTGATCAGCCTGGATGTTTATGCACGTTTGTCACATTTACTTAAAGAAACTAGAATAGTGAAACAGAGGTAATGCTTTATATATATTAAATTGAGTGTTGCCTTAGTTTTAGAAACATTTTTCCAGAAACAACATCCATCCTTGACTGAATTTTGTGAACCTACAATCACTAGAAGGCTTTGGAAGCATTCAGTGAAAACTGATAACATGTTGCAGGTAGTGTCATCGTTATATTACCAACTTAGATCTAGCCTTAGAAATAATAAAATTATTTTCTTTCCCTTTTGAAGTAACTTAGGAGACTGAAAGTCAAGTAATATGATCTTTCGTTCTATGGCCAAGTTTCTGCAGAGTTGCAATGCACCACTGCCTAGCATTATATAAAGGTTTTTTTTTCTGAATTAATCCAATTAGGCTAGAGTACATGGCTCAGGTGGGGAAATACAAGGTTTCTTTTGGCTAGTTCCAAATATGTGACACATTATTCCTCTATAAATGTGCATGAGCTGATCTGTTCTAATATGCTAATCTCTCACCCTTTTTGAAATGCCATGACACTGCTTTGTTGCAGGATTGTATGAAGGAGCCACCAAGTCCTCTCAAGTCTAAAATCAAGTCTAAATTGCCAGAATGCTTGCTAGTATCCTGATTCCAGGTTACCCAGGATCTTAGCCAGGCTCTAAAATTCCGTGTCCCTGTTTCCATAGAAGTGTTTCTATAGCAGGGTATATGACCTTAGAGAATATGAGAGTGCTTCAAACATGTGCCAAGAATAGATAACTGAGACCAGAAAAAAAGACCTTTGTCATGGATTGTACTTGACCATTTTTAGATGCAATCAGAGAGATTCGAGATATTTTTGAGATGATTCTCCTAGACATTGCTTAGTAATTTACTCACCTGTCTTCCTACACCTCCTAAGCTAGTTCTCACGTGAGACATCTTGTGGTTAAATAAAGCAGAGCCATCCAATCAGTATATTCTGACAGTATTTTAATTTACATTATTTACTCTAAAAGTTGATTGTGTACTATGTTTTTTTAACTCCATGAAGATTGGTGAAAAATGCATTTTTTCCTCAAAGTGCCTTGTACAATGTAAGAAACGACACAGGAAAATTATCACTAGTTGATTAGTCATAGAAAACTAACTGTCTTTTGAAACAAAACTGATTCTGCAGTAATAAAAAGTGCAGAATCAGCTGTGCCTGAACAGAAACATGATGCTGTAAAATTCCAATCTATTCTGCATTCTCTCCTTCCTACCCAGATTTTTGCTTTTGCTATTGTTGGCGTGCTGTATCTGTTGAAATGGGAGTTTGTTAAAATTTTGTTAAGAAAGTGGCTGATTCTTATTCATCTCAATTTATACGGTACAAGAACGATTTTCAAAAGGCAAAGAGATGTAGTAGGTCAGGAATGGGCAAGCTTGTGGAAGTGTTGCTGCTTTATTAAGTTTTGAAGTGACCATGGTAACTTGTGTTCTTTTCAGCTATGCACCGCCTGCCTGATTCATTTCTCTCCATTTGTGATGTGTTTCTCTGTGGTGTGAATCCATCCCTGTCCATTCTCTCACATCATCATCTTTCTCTTGCTGCTGCTTCAGGTTTCTCTGAGCCCCAGGTAAGCAATCACAGGTCTCTATTGCCCTGTGATGTTCAGAAAGCCCTCCTCCATGCAGGAGGTGTTTTCATTTATTTTTCACTTGGAATTACTGCTCCTTCACACACACACACACCCCTCCCATCCTGCTTATCCTCCTTTACTTAAAGTTGAGTGTTTTTATAATGTTACAAAACTATCTTTACATGACTCATATAAGCTAAGAAATTGTGGCTTTACCAGTGGTGAACTAAAAGATGAAGAGACTAAATCTGAGACTTCATCTTTCCTTTCATGTATGTGTCCAGGTATGGTTAAGATAAAGCTGTGGGAATAAAATAATAAAATCCTCACCTGTTCTGGGTTCCATCATGTATGTGGGCAGCAAATAATTTGTAGTGTTTTATCCAGAAGCTAGGTATTAGGTTTTTTTCTGGTCATCTATGACTGCCTGGCTTTAAGTTTCTGTCTTCCATGTCAGAACATTGAGCCAGCTCTTTTTTTTTTTTTTTTTCTGGTCTCCTAAAAGGCACGACTTTTTTTTGTTCCTCTTTGCGGTGATTTCTGGCTGTAATTTACCTTCAGGGCAGAATTTCTTAAGTCAGTTCTCAAACTGTTGAGGCATTGTGCTTTCAACTTTTGATTACAATGTTAGTAGAAATACTATTTATTAATGTTTTGTTGACAAACTTCCATGATCTCAGGGCCCATCTGTTGTTTATGGCCCATAGATGAGGAATGTCCCCTAATAAGTGGGTGTTGATCTGTCTAAATAAAATCACTGAAGAAATTACATGTGTGAAATTCATGTTTGTGCTCTGTGAAATGCCTGTTAAGGAACCTTTCAAAGGCAGCTTTTAAAATGTGGATATTGTCATATATTTAGTTTTACAACCTGATGGGCACAGGGGGTTTTGAGTGTGAAAATAGCAGGAAGGAGGAGAGAAATAAGAGAAACATTTTCTTTTAGTCATTTTCCATGTTATTTTTGCAATGTTGAAGGTTGCTGTAAAGAAATTTCATTCCTGAGTCTAAACTACCCTCTGTGAAAGACATTGCAGTGTCCATTCTTGAGCATATTTGAGGGTTTCAGAAACACTCTAGTTCTCTAGCATGGGTCTTGCTGGGAGATTCTGTACAAAATAAGATACACTGAATATAATTTTTCCCATTAAAAAATGCACCAAAGTGCTATTTCAAGCAGGAAACAGGAAAATTTTCTTCCGAAAAACAGCCAAGCACTTCAAAACTCAGCTGCCTGATGATAAATTTCAGTACTAAACTGAAGCTTGCTAAGACCATTGAAGTTAGGTCATTGAAATTTTTTTGACATCTGTCACTAATTGATTTAATTCTGTTTAAGTGAAACATAGCTCTCTTCCTAGTTCCAGCAAGCCTCCATTTGTGCTTCCACTCCCAGACCATGCTGTCTGAAACCAGAACCTGACGTTGAGAGGTTCTAGGACTCTTGTGGTGATGCTGCTATTTGTGCTCACAATATTTCCAACCCTACTAGCAAAGGTGAAAAGAAAATGTGACTCACTCTTACAGTAAAAGTGTTACATGCATGTCTCTGCTTTTTGGCAGTGAACACCGTGCTTTTCTGAAAAAAAGCATTACAGAGGGGTGCTGAAACAAGATTGGTTTTGAGCTCATAAATTGCTTTTTCTGCCCCTCAGTTATTGGACTAAGAGTAACTGCTCTGTGGTCTCAGGAACATTTGAGTTCTCTTAGCTCAGGAGTTGAGACAGCAAACATCGTGGTTTCAGTTTTTGATGGGCAGGCTGCTCAGTCCGTGTGACTCCGTGGCAAAAGGGTTGATTAAAGCACAAAATCCTCTAATGTTCAGAGAATTTTCCCAGTGTATTTAAGGTGATTTTTTTTTTTTTTCTATTTTTTTATAACCTTCTCAGGAAGCTCCTGTAGTGGCAAGAGCAGCCCTGTTCCTTGAGTGTGCCCGCTTCGTTCACCGCTGCAATCGTGGCAACTGGCCTGAGTGGATGAAGGGCCACCATGTGAACATCACTAAGAAAGGCCTGTCCCGTGGGCGTTCTCCTATCGTGGGCAACAAAAGGAACCAGAAGCTGCAGTGGAATGCAGCTAAACTCTTCTACCAGTGGGGAGATGTAAGTGTTTGTTTCTCTTCTACTTAGATTAAAAAATATACCAAGATCGAATCAGACTCTGTCCAGAATTTCCCTTCCTGTAAAATGCAGACTCATAAACTTCTCTTCCAACTGGTGCTTAATAGCCTGCCAAAATAAGCTCCTATAATTGAACAGGGCCTTTGTTAGGATGTAGCAGTGTCTCCTTTCCTCCATCCCCCTGCTGTGTTCCCTCTGGAATCCATTTCACCCACTCTCCTCTTCCAGCACTTAGTATGTGTGAATGCCTAAAGAAGAGCCAGGGCAGTGGTACTACATACTCTTGTCTAGCTTCCAAATATTTTTAGCCCAGGGCTGCTTGAGCTTGATGTAGTGCTGTATATTCAGTAATGAATTTCTCTCTGATGTGCTTATCCAGTCTCTCTCTGCACCCATATTCATTATGGGTGCTCATTATTCTTTGACAATGATTCTACACGGCTACTGCTACGTCATCTAAAGAACTGTCTATATTTTGAGCTTGGGGTCTTCTAATTTTATTTGATCACAATGTCTTACCTTACCATAGTTGAACTAGGCAATTTTCTTGTTTGGCCCTCTAAATGCTGGTTTTATAAAAGATATGAGGGTGTATTTGTTGAACAGGAAAACACTAAATGAGTTTTTTGACCTCTATGGTTTGTGTTCCCTATCTAAAAGTGGGTTTTATTCTTTTCACCTCTAGTCACAAAACTGGCGATTTCTATAGTGAGTGTCATGATCCAGTGGAAAAAAACAAAAAACCCAATAAAGAGACCAAAAAAAAAAAAAAATCAAAAACCACACAACCTTATAATCCAAGGCTCAGAAGAATTTGAAAACCATGTGTGCTTCAGTCTTGGAATGCAAGGACATGCAAAAAAAAGCATTGACTGATATTCATCCAAGCTAATAAGCCAAAGTCTCTCAGCAGCTCTCCTCTTTCCATTTCTGAAGCTAATCCAGGGAAATATTACTTGGGCACCATACCCTGTTATGTCTCCAACACAGATGGATACATTAATAAACAAAGTTCCTTGATAAAGTAAATAGTGTAAATGGATATGCTCCTATTCCATGAGGTCACCACCTTAGCTTAACTCCTTTGAGAAGTGGAGAATATATGATTACTCAGTCCATGTGTTCTTGCATGCATTGCTGACAATCAGGTCTATAATCTGTTTGTAAATTCTGTGATTCTAGATATTCCCTTTTTTCTTATTCTGACAAAAATGACTGCAAGAAGCTATTACAAGTCATTTACATTCCCCTGAAGTTGCCATCTCTAGAAATTGAAATAGTCTGAGATAGATAAAGTCCAGGAAGGTTTTCTTTTCAAAATGTTAATGTAGCATTGCATGTTACAGAGTCACAAGAAAGGAGCCAGGGAAAACTGATTTTAGCATCAGTCTCTTTCTCTTAAGTTTAATGGCATCCTAATGCATTCTCCTTGCTAGGACTAGCATATGTTTGCCAGCTGCTCAGCATCATCCTCAAATGAAAAAAGTGTCACTTTACTGTACAACAGGACAAGATTTGGAGAGTACTCTTTAGAGTGTGCATTTCTTACCTTTTTACTGCAAGTGGTCCTGCCACTCCATCAGTATTTCAGTTTCTTCTCACCAAAGGCTAGGACAGTATAGTTACCCACAGCATCACCAGCCCCCAGACACTCTCATGCTTCGGAATTTGTCCGTACCCAATGTGGCTCAGGTGCAGTTCCTGATGTCCTTAATGCTGAATATCAGGCAAGGTCGTCTGGCACTGCTTTTACCTCACAGAATCCGTTTCAGATGAAGGTGGCTGCAAGCACAAGTGGCAGCCACAAGCCAAGCCTGTAGGGTTGGGGCCCTGGAAGCTTTGCTCTACAGATGGCTGCTTTGTCAGCTCTGACGAGATCCCAACCAGGCAGGCAGAACCATGAGGACAAACAGCTTTCTGTTGCTGCAGTACAGGAACCTGCTATAGAACATGCTATTTCTGTGTGCTAACCTGCTCCTTTCACTGTGGGCAATACGACCTAAATATGTACAGGTTTGCTGTCATCTTGGACCAAGTGACCATGAGATGGTTGAGTTTTCAATTCTTGGGGAAGTAAGGAGGGAGGTCAATAGAACTTCCTCCCTGAACTTCTGGAGGGCATATTTTGATAACTCCAGGATATTGCCTGGATGAGCACAAGTCTATGGGAATGGGAGGGATCCACCCGAGGGTACTAAAGGAGCAGGCAGAAGTGCTCACCAAGTCAGTCTCCGTTGTTTATCAACAGTCCTGGCAAACTGGGGATGTCAGTTGATTGGAAACTGGCAAATGTAACACTCATCTACAAGAAGGGCCAAAAGGGTGATCCAGGGAACTATAGACATGTTCGTTTGACCTTGGTGCCAGGAAAAGTCATGGAGCAGGACATCTTGAGTACCATCACACAGTATATACAAGATAACCAAGTGATGAGGCCCAGTCAGCATGGGTTTATGGAAGGCAGGTCCTGTCTGACTAAGCTGGTCTCCTTCAAGATGACTCTCCTAATGGATGATGGAAGAGCTGTAGAATTTGTCTATCTGGATTTAAGTAAAGCTTTTGACACTCTCTCTTACAGCATTCTTCTTTAGAAGCTTATGACACTTGGCTTGGATAAATATACCCTGCTTTGGATGAAAAACTGTCTGGATGGTTGGGCTGGAAGACTGGTTGTGAATGGAACTAAATCTGTCTGGTTACTGGTCATGAGCGGTGTCCCCCAGGGTTCAGTACTGGGGCCTCTTCTCTTTAATGGATTCATTAATGGCTGTGTGCTCACTTAGCAGCTCTAGTACCAAGAAGAAGGGATACCTCACCCAGCCTGTCTCTGCCTCCATGCTACCAGATCTTTGTCAACAAAGCACATAAGCACATCATCTTTCTTGCTTTGTAATACTAGAGCTGCCGGAAGGTTCTTGGACTAAGAGAGAACAATTAATTAGTCTCTGGATGCACTGAGACCTTGTTCTCTTTTTCCTTTCAGTGAATAAAGCTGGGAATTTGTGCTAATTATAGACTCTTGCTTGTCTGTCATTTCTGCCTGATTGTGACTGACAGTATTATTGTCCAAGTTTATTGAGACCAAGAATGAATATAAAACATTATCCCCATCCACCAGATTCTTTAATTCAGTCTGCCTGAAAGCCATCAGAGAGTAGCAGTGGTAAACCCTTTCCACATGAAGCTGTAGTTGGACAGTCCATAACAGTGATAAGCCTTTTGAACACAACAGTATCAGTTCTTATGCCATTTTATGAAATAAATGACCTTATTCTCTTTGTGTAGCAGAGTCTACCAGATTCACTGTTACTGGGTTTCACAGGCAGTATTTGATAACAAGGAAGGAGTGTCACAAGAGTGATTATTTCTGTATTTTTGTATCACTTCAGCTGAGATAGGAAAATTATGTAGTGCTGGCATGACCATAAATTCTGATTTTTAGAAGATTCAGATCTTGTCTTTGCTATCCTTCTCTAAAACTATCTGAAAAGCAAAAAGGCCAAATGGCAAATGCTGATGGTAATTCTCTAATTAAACACAGTTACTCCTTTGCAAAGTAATGATATCACAGGATAAAGCTTTACATACTCCTCCTTCTTATTGTTTGCTATTTTGGCAGTTGTTGTTTGGTTGGGGTTTTTTTGGTGTGGGTTTTTTTTTTGTTGTTTTTTGTTTGTTTTTTTTTAATATTTAACCAACTGCTTACAAATTTTCGTTAAAAAATAGGGGGAAGTAATTTATAGTTTTTGTAACAATTAATTTCCTATCATCCCTTTCTGTACTACCTATCACAGAAATGAAAAAATTAAATCAGGATATTGGAACAACTCCCCGGCCTGTATGGGGCAAAGCCCTTCACCACCACTGAGCTGGACTGAAATTCTGACTGAAATTCTCCCTGTCCTCTCTTTCCCCCGTCTGCAGGCAATCGGTGTACGCCTCAATGAGCTCTGTCATGCCGAGAGTGAGAGCCCTGCCAACCTCTTGGGCCTCATTTATGATGAGGAGACAAAGAGGCGCCTGAGAAAGGAGGATGAGGAAGAAGACTTTTTAGATGACAGTAAGGAGACTCCCTTTACTACAAGAACCCCCGCTTGTAAGAACCTCTGCTTTAGGAGCACGTAATATTTCTTCTCTTCGTCTTCTTGCTACCCAGCTATGTTTCCCAGTCCCTTACCTTCACCCCAGCTTCCTGCCCTGTTCTTTCTGTGCCTCGATGTACATGATAGATCAGTAGTAGCTCTGAGAGACTGAAGGAAAAGTTGGGGAGTGAAACCAGGCATTGAGTTGCAGTTCCTGTGTACTGGCAACTTCACAATTCCAATTTAAAGAGAGGTAATAATTGATTTCTTGCATATTGCTATCACCTCAGTGCCAAAAGACGTTCAAACTCACATTCTTCTGAGTTATTTCTGCCAAGATATGTGTGAGAGTTCAGCTGCTTTTCTGTTTCTTAACACTAAAGAATCATCTCCTCATCTGATGTTGTGGCACAACACTACCAAGGACTTTTAAACGTTGATTTGAGTATATTTGGCTGATTCTCATGCAGAAATATAGAACAATGTTATTGAAAACCTGTATAACAACAAGATAACTAAAACACGTGCCTTTGTGTATGTAAGGGTAGAAGGGTGGTAGAAAGGTTACTGATTCTGGAATTCTAGATAGGCATACAAATTGTAACAAACCCCGTGAATAGAAAAATTAAGACACACTGTTCTATGCATAGGAGAAGGTGGTAACAAGCATGTCCTCTCCAGACACCATTTGTGTATACGTGTCAACTGTAATGTATTGGTTCCTGTCTACATATACTGTTGTCTGCCATTGGACAGAGTGTCCTAGAAATGTTTTTTTTATCTTCTGGTTTCTTTTTTCTTTGGTTCTGGGTTTGTTCTTGTTATTGCACAATATTGGACTAGAGTGAAGTAGGTGGGAGCACTGAAATACTATTTGTAGAAAATGATCTCAAGACCACTCCATGGTCTGTCAGGTGTAGCAACTGCAAGAATGTGGTTAGATGTTCTGGATACTTAGGAGATAAAAGCAAAGCAGCAGAGTGCACCCAAAAATTTCCCTCTCCAACAGCAGGATGACTATTTTAAAGATGAAGAATGACTGCATTTGTATGAACAAGCAACAGAATAATTGGTTCTGTTCAGGCACTGATAAATCACAGCCAATGTGGAGCTGCTTTAATGTGATCTATGACAAGAAAGAACAAGCTGTTGTCTAGAAAGCCATGTAAAAGCTCAAGTATTCTCCTGAAAGCCAAGAGCTGAAAATAACCAACCTGCATTTTTGCTGAAAGAAGAGATTTTTTTTTTCGAAACTGCCCCCTATGCTGTGGGTATAGGCTGAGGAGTATAAAATATCCAGTTGGATATTTCATTATACTGTATGTCTCATCTGTATGTGATAGTGCAGATTATTTGAGTCACTATGATGTCCACTGTTAAACCGTACAGAGTATCACAAGCATCTGTACATCTTAGCAAGCATCACAAAATTAATCTGGTTTTATCTCATCCGTGCAGTATCCTCTCAATTATTTAATTTGTACTCTACAAAAAGGTAATTCATATGTAGTAAGAACAAAAAATAGTTGATATGTGGGGAAAGCAAGTGAAAACATAAATCTGTCTGAAATGTGTGTAGAAGGAAATAAAACTTTAAGTATTTGGATAATCTCTCTTCCCTTTTCCCCTCTGTTTTATTGAAGCATTTGAATATATAAATTGATTAAGAAGTCTGATTATTTTTTTCTTGATATCCCTAACTAGCACTTGGATTCTGTGTGCAAGTAAAATAGACTGCCTTCAAACAAGAATGTCTTTTCCAGTTATCAGGGTGGTAGTTAATAAGAGACACAGTAACTGTTTGCTGGCTAGTCATAATTAAGGTATTTCAGGAATTTTTCCTGTATTTTAAACACCTTATTCTTTTTATGTAGCAGAGTCTACCATATTCATTCTTGCTGGGTTAGAACTACAGAATGTTTAACTCAATGAAAAACTGTAGAGGGAAAGAAGAGGTATCTAATTCTACAGTTGTATTTACTATAAATAAGGTATAGGCAAAATGCTGTAAGATCATCTTATTTTAGTAGATACTTCAGCATAATATATCAGAATATGTACAATAGTACATTACAGTGTGTTAGTACTATTGCATGTGTTGGTAAATACCTGGATTTGTGTTTGTTTTATGAAGTTCCATAGTGCAGGGAAATAACCCTGGAGAGAAGCCTTGGTTTTCCTCTTTTTTAGTGCAGCTTGCATTGTACATCATATGTGAAAAATGTCTCTCACCTCTTGGCTCCAGATTTTGTATCAGTTCCTTGCTCACCGTAGAAAAATTTTTTTTTCATAGGCACTGTGAATCCTACCAAATGTTGTTGTCCTTTTGCACTGAAAATGGCAGCCTGTCAGCTTCTCCTGGAGATAACAACTTTCCTTCGAGAGACCTTTCCTTACATGCCCAGGCCACGTACTGAGCCTCTTGTGGTAAGTGGATAATACATGGTGTAGTGGGAGCCATGGCTAGACAAGCCTTCAGACTGTGGACCTGGCTGAAAGAGGGAGGATCAGGAGTAACTCAAGTGGATAGTTGATGCAGGGAGAAAGGAGCCATGGTCTGGTGAAGAAAAGACAGGCAAGGCATATCAAATGGGTTCATTAAGAAGATAGGACTGTGAAAGCACAACATGTACTAATAAGTTCATGGAAGTGGCAAAATGGAGAAGAGGGCAGCAGCAGGTGTTGAGATAGCTGAGCCGTGAGGAAGATGGACTGCAAGAGGTAATTGCTTACGTGCTAATAAACTGATCAGGAGGGTCAGATGGCAGAGTGTTGAGCAGTTATGAGAAAGCATGGTGTACAAAGAATGTACTGGACTCTAAATGTTGCAGAATTTTATTTTGAGGTAGGAAAAAAATTGAAAGGTGTTTGGGGAAGAAAGGAAACAAGCAATCAAAGAAATAACTGTTCACGACCCTGAAAGAGGAATAGGCAAATCCTCTCATAAATACTAAGAGTACAAAGAATTTACTGGATTCTAAATGTTGCAGAATTTTATTTTGAGGTAGGAAAAAAATTGAAAGGTGTTGGGGGAGAAAGGAAACAAACAAGCAATCAAAGAAATAATACGCCACTGAAAGAGGACTAGGCAAATCCTCTCATAAATACTAAGTTAAATGATAGATGGGTAGGCAATTAATTTTTGCGAATAGCAGAATCCATGAAACATGATTTCCAGTGATTCATTCTTGTGCAGATTTTTTTATGTCTAATAATGTGATTTAACATTGCCTTCAGCCTGTTTTTTGCACAAAATAGACAGGCACTCAGCTATCTTTTGTCAAACTGAGTTGACCATAAGAAGCTTCAGATGCTGTTAACATGAAATGAAATCAGAGCAGCAAAGATATTCTTTCAAGCCTAATTTCTTTATGAATTCAAGACAGAAGTAATGAAAAAGGCATGAGAAGTTTCCAAGTGAACACAAAAGATTTAGCCCCTGCAAATTCTCCATTAATAACAGACTGTGCTTGACAGATTTGTGCTGGGTGCTATTGTAATTAGGTTCTGAAGCAGGAATCTTCCTAAACACTTTGATCTTTCTGTTACATACTAAATGTCTGAATCCAAACCCAGAGTTTAGAATTAATCTCAGTAAAGTAATTAAGTTTGCAACTAAAAATATATCGGATAATGATGGTCAACAGAAATTTGTACTTCTGTGCCTGATAGAAAAGCAACTGACTAATAGCTTTTCAGAGTTGTATATGGGAGAGAAGGAGGAAGAACAAAATCTGTGTTTAGGCAGAAGAAATCTTAAGATCGTGTTATAAAATTACCTATTAGAGAAAATGGCCATAGAGTGCTTCTTTTAACTTTGTATGGATGAGGAAGGGAAGGAGGGGGGCAAAGATAAAAAAATCTTTGATAATCCAGATAAAAAGAAAAACAGATAAAAAAATATTAGGTCTGTATTTATGAACTGATGCTTCTTTTCTAAAATGATCCAGTACATAATCTTATGGTCCATAAAGCTGAAATGTCATGAGACCAAATCTCAAGTTCACTGGTGTTTTGCAGGCATACTTATTACATAGATCTGAGCACAGATTTAGCAGTCTTGAAGAACTGAAGCGTTTGCAAATGAAAAAATTGTGGTAAACCTGCTTAGCTACACACAGTCCATCCACACCTGCCAGGCTGGGGGCATAAGCACCCTTACCTAGGCTTGAGTTGAGGCAGTATGAGTCTAAGACTTTTGTTGAGGTTGGTAGAGTAGGTACAGCCTCACTTTGCAAGTGGCTGGGAGTGATGAATAGGCTCTTGGAGCCTCCTGCTCCCACAGTACAGCAAGGGAACTTGAATTTGTCATTTGCTGTGCAGAAAGTCCCTCATTTATCTTAGGAGTTGCTGAAGATAGAGTTGGACTAAATGTTCACTAGAAGGATGTATTTCATTCTCTCAGTTAATTTAAGCGTGTTGACAATCAGCTGGAATGTTCCCCCTCCAGGGAAGGGGCAACTCTGTCCAGGCCAAGATGCAGTAATCCAGACAGATCTGATCCCAGATTTTTATACAGAAATGCTTTAGCGTTTGTTTCTTAGCTTAAATTCTGTTAGATACTATTTACATGGGAGTGTTCAGTGCTAGAGACACTGCAAAATTTAGGCACTTGGTTTTTTTATATACCAGTTTTTGATATTGAGGATAGTCAAAATATTTCCCTTTTTTAAATAAACTGTTGAGTTTTCTGAAAATATTTTTGATAATTCTGATAATAATAAGATAAAAACACTGGTAGCCAGTAGGTGACACAAGTTTGTGCTACTTCTGTTAAATGTTAAATGATTAATTCTGTTAAATGATAAAATGATGATGCAAACCAACTCCTCTGGTGCAGTGCTGAATGCAAGTGCAGCCAACATTTTTACTACTCTCTGTTTTCTGCTGTGTCCTTTAAGCTTCATCTGCACAGAGGAAGCTTGCTCTGGACTGTGCTATCACAGCTTTCTCCTAGCTTTTCTGCTTCTGAGGGGGTCCAGTGGCAATCCCTCATCAGCCCCAGACTGTCTTTTGGTATGGAAACCACCCATCCACTCAGCACCTTGGGCAAGAATCACCCTTTAATTGCCACCAACCCATTAGGAACCATCTACATCTTTCATCCATCCACCCAGGGAGCCTGCAGACACTGTACAGGTTCAATCAGTAGTGCTAACACCTATTACCTCTTTCATCCTGATAGCATTGACTGTGTGGCTCCAGCATGCTGCCAGTCCAAGGTGTAGCTGGATTAGAAAGTATCGGGTTAGAGCAGAACTGTGTGACAAAAATGAATTTCCATCTGAAGCGTTTCTTCCTGAAGCTGATCTGGTTGCACTGGAAAGGGTAAGGGCTCATACTGCTTGCATCTCTGTGCTGTCTCCATCCTGCTACAGGATCTAGAAAGCTGCAGGCTGCGTTTGGACCCTGAGATGGATCGGCATAGATATGAAAGAAAGATCAGCTTTGCTGGGGTTTTGGATGAAAACGAAGATTCGAAGGATTCCCTGCACAGCAGCAGCCACACCCTCAAATCTGAGACTGGCTTCGAGGACAAAAAAGGTTTGTCAGCACAATCAGGCTTCTGTATTCTCAAGGCTTGTGAAGTGGCGCTTGATTTTATGTTTCCATTTGCTTAGATTGTGTAAAAAAACAGGTGGCCATGGAGTCACGTGGCTTTGATTCATTTCTGAGATGCTTATGGCCTTCAAGGTTCAATATAACAAATGTGAGAAGCAAAGATAATAAATTTCATAAAACATTGCTATGACTGAAACTGAGACGGTTGCAAGATTTCTAACAAGGAGAATGCCTTGTTTGAAACTGCCTCTCAGAGGGATGCTGAGAGAAGCTTCACTATTTGGTTGACTTCAAAAATAAAGATCAGAAGTATTCTTGTTGGTCGTATGTTCTGATTACAATTTTTCATTTTGGGAAATCCACAGATAGGATGGAAGACAAGGATTTTTCTCTGAAAATCTTTGGTGTCTTGGAAGTCATGGCATGTCACCGAATTAGTGGTTGATCTCTTGAATTCTTTGCTACCACATGAAAAACACAACTCTGGCTTTTGATGGCTAGCAGATTACTGTTATCAACATACTGTACAGTATACAAGCAAAGCTCAAGCTCTCTGTGTTTGCTGGGAAGAGCAGATTGTTTCCATTTTTGAGCCATCTCATGCAAAGCTCACATACTAGCTGATGGTACAATTGTTGCAATACAATATAGAGTCATTGTGGGTATTGGCTAAGCTGCCATAAAGTTATCTGTAATTATTAGATTCTCCCTCCAAACAGGTTTTAGAATTGTCTAAATACTATCTCATAATAGCCATTAAAAGGTGCAGATGTTTGAATGTTAATTTTGATGATTGTTTGAAAAGGATGGAATCTGTGGCTGGTTATCCTCTGGGAACTATAAAACATATTAATGATTCAGGAGGAGCTTTTGCTGACCTCAGGGGGCTATGGATAAAGTTTGTCTTGTCTTCAGCTGTGACCCTTCTACACACAGCAGATTTTACAACCGTTTCCAAGACATACATAGTATAAAACTGCTTCCAAATGTGTGTCAGATAGAACAGTTACTGCTGTGAATAGAGCTAAGACAGGTGAGATGGATAAATTAATGCTCAAACTCATCTTTTGATCTCTTAGCACATTGGCATCCCAGAGAGGCACCCAGCTTATGGTCTCTCTGATAGTCTGAGATTGGTGGAATAAAACTATTTAGATGAGGAAAAGCTTGGTTTTGGGGTGAATGTTTTTTGAAGGTATTTATGAAAAGTGAAACCACTGTTCAATCTCTAAGGAAGCAGTCCCATCCACTCGAATGTTTCATGGATGGGAGAATGCCTACAAAGAGCTGGAAAATGCTGGTGGCCACTCTAACAATCCTGCTTTCTTTAGAGGAAACACTGGCTTAGGTTTTGCATAATGCAGACTTGAGATATTTTTTTACAATCTTAACTTTCTGGTTTTTCGATTCTGTTAAAGTATATATTTCTAAAGTCTCAGTTGGAGTTTTTTCCCATTCTCTATTTTTGATAAGGAGTCACACAGTATTCCTTTACTAAAGCTGCCTCTTCCTATTTTAGAGATGGAAAAAATCCTGATATAATCAAGCAAAAATATATTTGAGTATTTTGGAAGTTAAATAAATACTGGATAATATTGTATTTTATAATTACAGCAATTATGGTCTTTTCTCTGACCATAGCATATTCTTCTGAGGATCCACCTGCGACAGACATAACAAATGCACATGGTTTTTTGGTTTTTTTTTGGCCATCTGCACTTTTCTAGATAAGAAAATGTTATTGTGTGAATGTAGCTAAATTTTTCTCACCTGGCATACCAGGTTTTGCTGTCTCAGTCTCTCTGATGAGTACTAATCGATTTCCTTTCATTTTTTTCCTGAGCTTTAAATACTTTGCTTTCATTGGTCACCCTAGGTGTGGTTACCAACTACCCAAAAGCTACAGGTTTACAGTACAGAAACTGCTCCAGGTAGGTCTGAAATACAAACACTAAAGCTAGGTAGCTGCAGGCTGTACAAGGATCATATGTATTATTTGGGGGCTAAAATGGAATTCTGCAATCTTCATGAAATGCAGTTACAAGTGCTTAAATGCTGTGACTTTTGGGAGACCCGAGCCACTGTTTGTTCAGGCTGACCTGAAGTAGGAGGCTGATCTGATTCAAGCAGTAGTGATTGCTGTGGTCACTTGGAGAGAGATTCTTTGGTCACTAACAGTGATATATCCAGCTGAATCATGAGGACTGAGGAGTAGCTCTCACAACCTACCCAGCTGTTTTCATCCAGGACACTATGCACTGGAAATGAGAGTGGGAGTTGCATTCTGGAGGCATTAGGGGCATTCTCAGGAATAAAATTGTGCTTGATATATTTTCTTTATACCAAAATACAATTCTATTAAAATAGAGTAGCCTTATCCTGTTCATTTTACACCAAAATGTAATCAATCACACATGGCTTTGGCTGATTATATCTGCAGTGAAATGACTGAGTGTTGCAACATTTGGACTGACGTACTGCCTTTGAACTCAGAGGAGAACAAAAGTGCAAGCAGTTGGTGCTTTGAACATCGAACCATTTCACGTTTGTGCTCATCAAAAAAGTGTCTATGGATGTTGTTAATGTCTGAAAGCTGCTGATTTGTCTTGAAAGAGAGGATTGTATGCTCCCGTTTCCTCTAAAGCATTCTAATGATGAAGAGTAACATGCAGAGACACGGATTTATGCAAATCTCACTTCAAAGAAGTCTTGTGTGCTAGACTTCATGAAACAATTCTTCCTCCTGACAATTCATCTGCAGTCTCATGTACTGTATGAATCAATAATTGATCCCACTGCAGAGCTCAGTGAGGTTTACAGAACCCACGCCCACAGGAAAATATGTTTGTCCATGATGCCTTGATCATGCTTGGGATTCAGCCTTCTATCCCTAGCAAGAGACGATTCTGCACTAATGTAAACACCAGGAGCTGGCAAAGAAACGTACAATTTACATCCATTGGACAGATCCTGTTTCCTGGCAGGAATTAATGAACATGTTGTTGTGAATTGTAGGTTTTTGTTGTCCAGATTTTGGGGTTTTGTTAGAGCAGCTGACTCTACTTGCTGGTGGTTGAACAAGGGCTAATTCCAACTAGAGACAAGATGATGTACCAGGCCGCTAAGAGAGGAGGTCAGGAACACTTTTCTTTAAGGTACCTTTACTGCCTGATGGAGCTGCATTGGCCGTGGCTTTGGAGGGAGCCTCTGACCCCACATACCTTCGTAGCAGAACAGAGGCTGCAACACAGGCTGGCAGCAAGAGGTCGGGAGGGAGGGGCGGGCCAGGATATCTTTCTTTTTTCAATGGGGAAAAATTAAGGGGAAAAAAGTCCTCTTTTATTCTTTCAATACAGTTCCCAGCAGGAAGATCAGGATAGGAGGCTCCCGCTTGCTCCAGATTAAAGGAACCCGCAGTTTCCGGGTGAAGAAGGGGGGTTCCCTTTCCAGCATTCGCCGGGCCGGCAGCCTAAAGAGCACCAAGTTATCACGGCAGGACTCAGAGTCTGAGAATGAGGAGCTGCAGCTGTCCCACAGCAGGGACACTGTCACTGATATAGGTAACTTAGACGAGTGGGTGGAAAGGGAGGGGACAAGAGGCAGGACATGTTTGCAGCAGAGCTAGAAATGACAAGAGACCTTCAAGCCCTCCCCAGCAGGCTAGGAAAGATCAGGAGTCCTCTTCAGGAACTGCCTCAACTCTTGCCTGGGATGATCGTGGTCCAAATCCCAGTTGCAGCCTCAGCTCCATGCACAGGGTTTCAATTCAGAGCTCCGTGTTAGAGCATGAACTGTTCTGAGGGGAGCTCAAACACGTGTGTGTATGCACACACATCCCCCTAAATCATGACTCAGTGAATAGGTGAGTTCATACATATTTTCTTGTCCATAAACCAGATAAGAGATATATATATGTACTTCAAGACACGTACATCATATTCGATATAGCATGTCATAAATACTCTTATATGCAGAACATAGCATGTACATGTTACATACTGTACTGCTACATACTGGCACGTACATATATTTTTATATTTTATAGGTGCCTTCCTTCATCTTTAGAAGATGAATTGCCATATATTTTTCTTATGCAAACAAAAAGTGCACCCTGCCAAAAAAAACTCTACAAAGTTGAGTGGTAGAGTCTACTACAGCCCTCTTCTAGGGGTGTTAATCAAAAACTATAGTTTGGATATGTTTGGAGCTGAAATAATCTCCCAAGCCTAATGGTCATTTTGTGTTGCTCACTGGGTGTTTCAGTAGGTGAGCATGGAGTGGGATCGTCTGTTCTGCAGACTTAGGCAAGTCACAATTCACATAAAGTGGAGAGAGAAAGGATTAATCAGCATTCATCCCCAGCTGTGTCTTAACAGCTTTGTTAGTCTTGTAGGAGGCCCTAGGTTATAGAATGGCTATAGAAAACAGAGGGATCAGTAAAGTTCCCTGAGACATCTCTCCCCTGATTGATCTATTTAGAACTTGTGTACTAGAATCAGGATTTTTTTCCCCTTTCATCCCCATGGCATTAGCAGTTTCCATGGGCAATTGTAGTGACTTTGCCCATTGGCATTTCCAGTTGGATGCCACTTCTCTTTGGTTAATTTTTTTTTTTTTGTTCTTGTTGATGTTTTCACCACAGAGCCAAGTCAATGCAGATCACTAAACCAACGATTTGCAGGATCTGAATGGTGCGAAGAATTTGGTTTTGATGTTTTTCATTTACCTTCTCCCCTTATATTAAAGAAAAAACGGGGAGGGAGCAGTGTTTGCTACTGATAAGCTGGTCTGTGAGGCGAGTCTAAATGGTTCTTGTAATTGTCAAGCCAGCATGATACAAGGATTGGAGCAGTGTGTCCATACGCAGTCTTTCCATTGTGGCTTATTTTGTGTACTCTGGTCTGCTCCCACAAGGCTGGCCTGGCTTTACAAATGCTGTCCCTAGTCTTTAAGCACAAGGGGAACAATAAAAACAGCCACCTTTTGGGTATTTTTCTTTTGAAGAAGGGAGTCCTTGGAGCACGAGTGAACCTAGCATTGAGCCCGAACTGCTAAGCAACACAGGCACGGAGGAGAACTATCATCGGAACATGTCATGGCTGCATGTAAGTATGAGTTACCCACAGAGCTCCTAGGAATGGTATTTTCAGTAGGAAAACCTTTTTGCTGGCAATAACCAGATCACAATCTGTGCTTTCTCCATGTAGCATCAAGGAGGGCAAGTGTCTGACAATGCTGGTCAGGGTTACACTGCTTCCAACATGGATACAACACTAATGGCTTGAGTTATTTACTCTATTTCTAAGGTAGTTTTTACAGCTCTTTGCTGCCATATGGCATCACCACTAGAAATAGTAACTGAGCCAGCTCACATAAAATCAGACTGGAATGGCTTCCCCAAGCACTGTGAGGGAAGCATATGCAGAAAAAGTAGCACAGTTGACGCCTATTTGAGAGCATACCAAGACATTTTCTGTTCTTTGAAAGAAATGAATAACCAAATCTGGTGGGTTTGCAGCTTTAGTTGACAGTTTTCAGGCTAAGCCCTTATCTCAAGGTGGTGATACAACTTTTGTGCAAACTGAGAGAATACTGTTTCCCTCAGCCTTAATTTTGCCAGGCATACACATCTAGAGCAGCTCTGTCTTCATATGCTTCGACACCACTAATGTTTCTTTAGACATACCTAGATAGTTTGTAAACAACTTGCAAGTATGGAGCTCTGCACAGGCAAGCATCCCTTTTCATAAAGCTGCACATCCAGCTAGGCAGTCCCCATCACTGGCTGCCCTATGTTTCTGGGTACAGCTGTCTTTTGTAGAGGTAACAATGCTCTTTTCTTCTTTTCAAGGTCATGATCCTGTTATGCAACCAGCAAAGTTTCATATGTACCCACATTGACTACTGTCACCCACACTGCTACCTCCATCACAGCCGGTCCTGCGCTCGTCTTGTCCGGGCCATCAAACTCCTGTATGGAGACACAGTGGACTCTGTGCGAGAAAACAGCACATTGAACAATGTGGCAAGAGGCAAAAAGCAAAAGGAAGTGAGTCAATGGAAAAAGCAGAATATTTTGCAGTTTGTCTGGGCAGGTCACAATTATTCAAGGACTGCATAATTTACTCCAACATTTCTTTCATGCTACAACGCACACAGGCCGGCTGTAAAGAAATTTATTAAGTCATTTAACATTGTGGAAGGAACATAATCTGTATTGCTTAGGAAGAGTCTTCACTGTTGATAAGGTTGTTTAAAAGATTATAGCCTGACCTTAAAGTTCTTTTATGGCCTCTGCTTGTAAACCCCTGAACTCAAGACTTGTTTGTTTGGGTTTTTTAATGTTTCTTCTCATCTTTTAATAAGAATCACTCTTCAAAGTCTTCTGAAATCTTGCATAATTATTTTCTCTTATGTCTGAGCTCTCAAAATTGTAGTCATTCGTCTTTAATGTTATAGCCTCTTTAGTAGCAATATTTTAATGATCAGTTCAGCAGGATACTAAAACAAAATAGTGCCTTTTCATCCATTTAACTGGTTCCTATAACTACAGGGAAAACACATCTCTATTTTTAGTAAAGTACCCAGCTAGGCACAAACCGAATTGTGTCAACAGTTGGTTAATACTTCCATATTCCCAACAACAGGAGACAGAGTACAGTTATTCTGAATACTCGTAATAGCAGAGTCATTCATCTACTTTGTAGTGGCACTGAAAAGTATTCAACAAACTCTCATCACGATTTCAATTGGGTAAACAGGCTATCACCCATGTACGTGAAAAATTAGGAAGTAGGAGACAAGTTCATGAACATTTCTTCATGAACCAAAAGTTTGTTACCTGTAAAGTGAGAAAATCATAGATTATTTGTATGGAACAAAGAACAAAACAGAGGAAACGAAGTTAGTGATACTTCTTTCCTGGATATAGTGACATCTATTTCCTCTGGCATAAAAAAAGGAGTGTATTTAGTTATTTAGGAAGAGAGACAGTCATTTCCTCTACAGAAGACAGGATTGAGATGAGCAGATGCCAGCATTCATGAAAGGCAGCAAAAGAGCACTGTTCTTTCATATCCAACTCTGAATTGCAAGGCAAAGTGATACATATTTCATCATCCATCAAATATCAAAACCTTTAAGCAAGAGCAGACTTTGCTATAAGCTCCATGGGGTCTGATAGGACTCCTGTGTTGATCAAGTAGGCTACCAGATTGAGTCTGTGGCAACCCAGCATTTTGGGAAAATCTCTAATATTAAGAACACCAAACAACAACAACAAAATATCAGTATCACTGGCAATTTGCTAGACACAAGTCTCTGGCAGGCATGAGCTCAAATCTTGAAATGTGTTGTCACTTAGGCTTTCTGAGGAAGAAGAGAAAATAAAAATAGCAGAGAAAAATAAATATTGTACATAGTAAACACTTCTGTTGGTAATTTCTTAAAGGGAAGGTGTAGATGTTTAACCAGTAATCTGCTTAAAGCACAGTTCTGCTGAAATATATGGGTTTTCCACTTGTGTATGTTATACCAAGAACATTCCTGTTCATCACTGAACTTTTGCCTTAAGGTTTTATCAGGAAATGCACAATTACAAAGAGATGAAAGTTGGATGAGGTATGTCATTTGCCTGGTCGTAGGCACATTGCCAGCACAGATGAAGGCTTTGTGTTACAGTTCTGGTACTGGACAACTTCTAGTATATGGAAATTCCTCTTGTACATGATTACATCCCTGTCCATGTTTTGGGAAATCTCAATATGAATTCCACTTTTTTCTTTATTTTCTTTTTTTTTTCCTTTCAGTGCTCAGAAAAGTCATGCTTGAGAACTCCTTCTCTGAAAAAGAGAGTGATTGATACCAACATGGAAACAAAGAAGGACTCTGGAATGCTAAAATACATCAGGCACCAGGTACTGAGTAGGTAGTATGTTAGTTAGGGAGGCTGATAATTAGCTGTCAGGATAGATTGCAACAAGAAGGAAATGTATATGGATTGTTAAGCCTGTTTGAAGAACTGTTCTTGAATATCAATCAGTTCACCCTGCATCTTTTCCACAGCCAAGTAATATTTTATTTCAGCCTCTTCAGGTAGCCCAGTCAAAGCCTCTAGTAAACATATAGCTCTATTAAATCATAGTCTGATCTCTGACTTCCCATACTGACATACTCAATAATTCCCATATCGAAATACTCAGTATGTAAAAAAACCTCCCACAAACCAGCCCAAAAAATGTCTTTAAATACAATCTGTTGGTTAACAGCAATAGTTTTCTCTGTTTTTTTCTTGTTCAGTGTTCCTGAAGGCTCCTCACAGGCTTGTTCTTGGCAGTCTGTAAGATGTTCAATGCAGCTATATCACTGTTTGTGCCCTGTGGTAGACTGACTTCTCTTTCTTCCTTTTTATCAGTGCTTTGAGCAAGAGTGACAAGCAACGGAGTCGGGAACCACTTGCAGACAGGGCTCTTTCCGTGTACACTGAGCCAATGTTCTGTGATGCAGAAACTGAACTGGGTGAAACTGGAGGTTATCAGTGGGATACCTGCAGCCCCAGATTAGGGTCAAATGACTGTGTTGCTCACTGTAGGTACTTTGCTCAGCTGCAAGGCATGGCTTGTATTTTTGCAGGTAATGAGCCTCTCCCCTGCACCTTTGTCACTCCTAATCAAAGCAGCTCCTATCCTCACTGAAGATATGTATGGGGACATCCAGCCAGCAGCCTGGGAGCTCCTGCTCAGTGTGGATGAGCACATGGCTGGAGCAGCAGGTAAGAGAACAAAACCACTTAGGGCTCCTGGTAGTTCACAGAGCCTTGTAGTGGAAAAGTCGTAAAGACACCCAGGGTTTTTTGGAGGCTTGTTTTCCATAGACCTTCAAAGAGTTTTTTTGTGCTCTGAACAAAAGATCACTAGGATCACAGAGGCTGGTTTTGGTGGACAGTGAGAGACCATCAAAGCTATTATTTGTATTTAGCTGGGTTTCTAGGCAGAGGAAGCACAGTGACTTAATCTGTCCAGAGTTTAGTGAAGTCTTTTTGTATATTGTCATGGAAATTGTTAGTACCAATTGAGGGGTCATACAAAAACTGAGAAATAGGAAGAGAATGGAAATATCATGGCTTCTTTGTTGGGCTGGAAAGAAAATTCTCATATTGCATGGAGACAGAAGCATTGCTCAATACGTTGTCTTGTGGTATTGCTGTTATTACACAGTTGAGAGACATCTTTAAGACAGATTAGAAACTCCCACACATTTGAGAGTACTATCTTGAAAAATTAATTCTAGACGTGATGGAAACTATTACAACAAAATGTAAGTTTATATCCTTGCAAATTAAGAATTGTTCTATGAACTTGAATCTTCTCTCAAGGAACTGATATAATTTTGGAGGTAGCATATCAGTTGCCCAGAGGAGAACTGACTTACCTAGTAGAATTCAACTGTGGAAACAATAAATAAAGTGATAATGTGCCAGAGGTGTTTAATTAGAGATTCAAAGTACTAATGCAGCTGGGGAGTATATTGTACAGTTCTCTAGAACACAGCACATCCCCAAGCAATCCTGATCACTGAAAAAAAATGTTTACAAGGGATGAGTAAAATGAAGGCGTGTTAGGACAGGAGGAAGAATGAAGAGCCTTTATGATGAGGATATCTATCCAATGGGTTCAGGTGAAGACTGAGAAGGCACAGTTTTTCTCCCCATAAAAACAGCATACATGGAAAGGAGGACGAATTTAACCTACGGTAGCTTAAAGATGACTATCAACTCTTTATGATATTTTTTACACTGAAAACAGAAGACTGTTAACAATTGCAAGGAAAGCAAATGCACTCTGATTTCAGAGACTGTGAAAGGGATTATCTAATGATAGAAGGAAATCCCTCTAGTCTTATTGTCCTGTCTAAATGCTCATAGCCAGTGTGTGCCTGCTCATAGCCTGTTGTTTGATGCCATGACCCTCAGCCCTGGAAAATGTGAACACAATACACAGAGTGCTTAAACAAAACATAAATTAATGCTATCAAGTTTGTAAGCCAGTCTCACACAACTTTTAAATTATACCTTTGTCCTCCCCCAGCTACAAAGGAAATGAGTGCCATCTTCCCAGATTTGCACACTCAGGAGAGCCTTCAGAGATGTTCTTACACTGGGGAGTAAATTACAGGTTTTTTTTTTCAAAAGCTACAGACAAAGCAAAAGTTTTGAAGTGCTCTTCAGACACATCTCCCCTTTTTTGCCACACTTCCATCTTTCTTACCTTTCCTTTAGTTCCCACAGCTGCCAATGAATCCTGCTCTAAAGTCCTTTGTTTGGTTCCATATCTAATGTTTCTCTTCATTTCTGGTTCCCTCACTTTGCACCTGGTCCACCAGCACACTGTGTACTTCTTCAGCACACAGGTCTTCTCTGTACTTTCCACTTCAACATTTGATCTTTCCCAGGCCAAACGTGGAGACAGGAAGAGCAAAGGAGCAAAATAGAGACGAGAAAAAAGCTGCTTGAAAGTTCACTCAAGTATACTTTATGCCGTTTTCTGGGGCAATAATTTTATATACTCGTTCTCTCTTAATCAATAATTTACTGTGGCTCAGAGGGAAGGGAATAAAGCTTTACTGCTCTTCATGAGGAGAAAGAGACTCCGAGATACATCTTCCTTCTTCACCCCTTCCTGAAAGGGAGGATTATAGTCCACTTGAGGGTCTGTAGTAGATTTTTTAGTACTACTGATTGAATTCAGCATAAAATTACCTTCATTAATTTGTGTTAGTGTACAGCAGCACCACCTACTGACCCCTTTCAAAGCTTTTCTTTTTATTTGTTTTGGTGCCTTTAGTATGAGCTCACACTTTTAAATCCATCTTGCTAGGACTTAACATAGTTAAATGAAAAACTGCTCAAGAAAGTTCTCTGAGCAAGTGAAACTGGAGGGTTCCTACAGCTTTGGAGCAGGACATTGATGCAGAAGCTTCCACAGTGCAGGTCCTAGGTTGTCGAAGTGCAGCCTTGCTTTTCTCCACGTGATCAGGCTGCCTCTCATCAGTACAGTTCTTATGTTTGGCACCTGATGAATAAGTTTCGAGGCAACCACAATGACAAATGCCCTCTTTCTTCTGTGGAAGGCAATCCACCAAATCTAGAGACGTTACTTCCAGTGATCTTGAGCTGAGCTACTAGTCCAAGAAGCCATGGACTCTCTAATACACATGAACTGCCACCACAAAACTATTCCCCCTGCTTTTGTTTACACACCTAACTTATCTGGCTTCCATCATCTGGAGTTGGATTATATATGTTAATATTCAGTTATGTTCCATTAAAACAACTGTGGGCCAGTTTCAGCTTCTATGGTGCTGTTTTCCTTTGTGACCTGATCCTGTGTCCAACAACTCCATTTTCTCTTGGAGGCAGATTGTGATTATTGCATACTGCCCTTTATAAGAACCTTTCTTTTTTGTTTTAGCCATGAAAACAGAGAAGCCTGTTATAAGGCATGGCCTCCTGCTCTGAGGGGAAGGCTGAGCTATTGTGAAACCAACCTTTTACACTTACCACAGATATCACTTGGAAGTGGAATTGCTGAAAGCCAAACTGAATTAGTCCTCTTAATTGAAGAGGTGTTTCTTGTTTTAAACCATCCATGACAGATTTTAGTGTGAAGACCAAGCTGTATTTTATTTATAACCAGGTTTCCCAGAATATTTACCATATTCACATGAAGCGCTCTGTGGATGATAATGCTGGAATCACGTGTACTTGTTTTGTTAGACTCCTAATATCATTTCTAGAGCCATAATTAGGTTTCTTTTGGTGGTGGGTCATACAGCTGCCTTTTTCTCTGCCAAATAAAACCAGGAAATTCAGGAAAACAGATGATCAGATATTCTCTCCCTGCAGCTGCCATGTTCCTGCTGTGTGCTGTGAAAGTGCCAGAGGCTGTTTCTGACATGCTGATGTCCGAATTTCATCACCCAGAGACAGTGCAAAGACTGAATGCCATTCTCAAATTTCACACGCTCTGGAGGTTTAGGTACCAAGTCTGGCCAAGGATGGAAGAGGGAGCACAGCAGATCTTTAAGGTAGATACGATATGTGAAACACAACGTTACTGTTTGCAGCTTGCCTCATGTGTAGGTGTGAATCTATTCACAACATGCTGTTCTGAATCTGCCTGAAAATCTCTTTGTAGAGAAATGGTGGTGTAAGTCACACCAGGGGGGGAAATGATGTGCAGAAGTGCAGTACAAAATGGTGAGAGTATAGTGGGGACACAGATCAGGGAAAACATCAAAGAGAAAAAAGTGATATCTATAAAAAGGTGTTACTGCATTGGGAAAAGCTTACAGACATCTTTGATGTCTTGGTACTTGTGCTCATGCTTAAGTTGCAATACTGATATTACTAATAGTCTGCTGTTACAAAAATGTCTTTCATGCTTTTGTTTAGATCCCTCCTCCAAGTATAAACTTCACTCTACCTTCTCCTGTTCTGGGGATGCCATCTGTGCCAATGTTTGACCCTCCCTGGGTCCCTCAGTGCAGTGGGAGTGTGCAAGATCCTATAAATGAAGATCAGTCGGTAAGCAGAGATATCCTGAGAGCAAACACTGTTTTGTCTCTGTAGCAGAAGGGGGGAAGCTGTACAGAAGAGATGTGGACTAAATCCTGAGATTTCCTGTCTTCCACACTTGGGAGCAGAGGCACACAGGTAGGGCACACGGAACTGTCTACATGAGCATAAGGCTTTTCTGTCTGTTCACTGAGGTACTGTGCCACATACCACGTCCCTGGGACAGAAGGTAAGTCAGACTTGAGGGGCACACAGCTTCTTTCCAAGTCCATATCAGTTCACTTAAACTGCCTGGAAAACCATTTCCTCTGCACTGCTTCACGTGGTGACTCTTGATGAATCTTCTCCAAGAGAAGTCTCATGGTGAATCTCTGATCAGCTAGCACAAGTCTGATTTTTATTTAGAAACTGAGTTGCTGAATGTCACAGAGGTGTCTGGCAGAAAATTTAGGATGTCTTTGTCTTAACTAACAGTTTCAGCCTGTGTTTCTTCTCTTTTTTGCCTGACAGAAGTCATTTTCAGCCAGAGCTGTGTCACGTTCCCATCAGCGAGCGGAGCACATCCTAAAAAACCTGCAGCAGGAGGAAGAGAAGAAACGGCTGGGCAGGGAAGCAAGCCTCATCACTGCTATCCCCATCACTCAGGAGGCCTGCTATGAGCCAACCTGCACACCAAGCTCGGAGCAGGAAGAAGAAGGTGTGCTCTTTGGCCAGAAACTGCATTCCACAACACAGAGAGCGCCTGGCCCTAACATAGAGCACTGCTTAGGAGTGTGATGTCCAGGAACACTGATAATTAGTCTTAGGAATCTCACAGTCACATCTATTTCTTGAAGCGTTCAAGTCATTGAGAAAAAGTGTAATTAAAAATTACTGAAATAAAACCACAAAACCTTGGATTAATCGTGGACACCCTGTGTGACCTGAAGCCTTTTGCTCTTCCCCTCGCAACTCCAGTGGGACTTGTCAACATTCAGCATTTTAAAGTTCCCAGCATCTTGCAGAACTTAACACAGCAGAAAACATGAAATAAGAAATAAAATTTTTCCTTCCTCTAACATTAACCCTTTAATAATTAAAGTGTAGGAGAGATCACCGTTTGGCAGTGTCTCTCTCAAAACATAGCTTAGAATAGTCTTGAACTACTTCTGGGGCTTTCTAAATTTCAGGTGAATAGTGAGGGGGTCTAGATGACCAGCTCAGCCTCAGTATCAGACTTTCAGATAGCTGAATCTACATGACATGAATCAGAAAAACCAGGTTTGTTTTTATTTTTTTAACCGTCTTTGTGTAAGGATTTTCAGTGGTCTACGCTAATAGAACAAAAATGATTCATTAAAAGCATTCCATGGTGTGTACCATTAGGTGAATAAAGTGATCAGATCTGAACATGAACTGGAAAATCTGAGAGCTCAAATCTCAATTCTTAGTAAAAACTATCCACCAGCAACCACGGATAGTTAAGAGGATATAGCTGGAAAGGAGTATAAAGCTGATTCAGCTGAAAATGTGACTCTCAAAAGCACTGAGCACTCTAGTAGACCAATACTCTGCTGGTTTCCAACACATGAGGAAATTAACTGTCTGACTGATAAGAGACTTTTAATCCCCTTTTTTTGAGTGTTTCCGATTTGAATTTTCAATGTTCCAATATGATTTTAAGTGCCTCAGAAAGTTTCCTGCAGTCTCTCAGTTAGATCTCGATTGACTTTCCCTGTTCTCTTTGTCAGTAGAAGAAGTTGCCAACCTGGCCTCCCGCCGTCTCTCCGTGAGCCCTTCCTGCACCTCCAGTACATCCCACAGGAATTATTCTTTCCGCCGTGGCTCTGTCTGGTCGGTACGGTCAGCAGTCAGTGCTGAAGGTGGGTTGAGTTCCCTTTGGAGTATTCTTTCCTAGGATTTCAATCATTGTGAGTCTTTCCTCTTGACCCATGAAGCTGGTTCCATTTCCTTTTGCTGAATATATTCCCAACCTTGAGAGATTTTATAATAAATCACAGCCCTGTGTTATTTTGTTCACCTTTGTAGTCACAATGTCTTCCCTTACCTCTCCTCATTCATTTAGAGAGTGGTGCCATGGAGAGCACTCTGAGAAATGGTGATGAAACTGGATTTCATGAAAAATAATAATAATAAAAAATATATTTTTACAATGAAAACTCTTTATCAAGAAATTGGGTAGAGGCTCAGTTTCTTATTGGAGATAGCCGTGCTTGCACAGTCATCAGACAGCCTACAATTTTGTTCTGTTTGTATAGTACCTAACAGAAATGTTTATCTGCCCTGCCTTGGATGATATTACAGCTTAGTCACCAGCACTCTTCTTTCACTCTTCTTATTGCTTCAGATGAAGAACACACCACAGAGCATACTCCTAACCACCACGTGCCACAACCACCTCAAGCTGTGTTTCCAGCATGCATCTGTGCAGCAGTGCTCCCCATTGTCCATTTAATGGAAGATGGAGAAGTCCGAGAAGATGGAGTAGCTGGTACTTCAACCTGTTAAAAAGTTGATGAATAACCTCCCCAAATCCTCACAAACTACTCGAGAGGAGATTCACAATAGAAATACTTCTTTGTAGGGTTTTTATATTTTTTCTCCATTATTTGTGTTTAGTTTTGTGTCCCCTAGCTCAAGAAGGAGGTTGAGAATTTGACAAGGGTGTAGTGAGGGGATGCAAGTTGGTAAAACGCCTACAACAGGTATGTGAGATTTCAGAAATTGAGATTGTTAGGTGTAAGAAAAAGGAACTAAAGAGTTAGATGAACTCTAACTTACAGGTTAGAGCTTGCAAAATTAAGGTTAGAAACATGAAAAGGAACTTCACAACCAGGACCAGCAGTTATCAAGCCTTGGCTTGTCAAACTCATGGTTGATATAAACTGGTGCTTTCGATAGTCCTGTGCCATGTGGCTCTTGTACTGGTGACCTCTAGAGTTCTATTCCCACCATTTCTTTCATCCTATAACAAAAAGAAAGCCACCTAAATGTAACCTAAACTTTTCGATTATGGTCTGTTATGTGTTTGTAAAGTAACAAAGCTTTTTTTTTTTCTGTTTGATTCTCTAAAATGTTTATGAATGGTGGACTTTTGCCCTTCCTTTCTCATAGCTCATAGTACTATGATTGCATAATTAACTTTATATTATTTTTTTGGTGCAGTTTTGGGTAGATGCATTCAAACACCTAAATAATGCTTGTGTTATTTAGTGTTCAGGAACAGTACTGAACACAAAATAATGAATAATTCTCTGTTGTAGTTCATTGCACCTTGAAGAGGTCATCATCAGCAAATCCCTGCTGAACAGCTACTACTCTTCTCTAATACTAGATAAAATGGTGTCACCATGAAATTGAACATTCATTGAATCAATCAATCACCTTGAACCTTTATGCAAGAGCGAAAAATTCATGAAATTCTGTTTTTTTGAGTGTCAAGATTCGGCCATCTGGATCTGTGAATACCATTAGTTTTTGCTTTATAATGTTTCTAACTAGAGTGATTGTGGTTTCTGTCATATCACCAGAAAGATTCAAACATCAGACCTGTCATTATTGCTTGAGATAACTGTACCGGTGAACAGAAACCCCGGTACCTCATAAAGGAGCTTGTGTAAAAAACCTGACAGGTTGAAAGTTTAGGATTTCTCTGGTACAATTCAAGGCTTTTCCGAGGCAGATGGTTCTGACCTTCTTTATTGTCTCTTTTACAGTAAGTGCTGTTGCTCAGCAGGTCCTGTGGAACTGCTTAATTGAAGACCCCTCCACAGTTCTGCGCCATTTCCTGGAAAAGCTCACAATCAGCAACCGACAGGTAAACCCTTGCCAGGCGGTGTCTAATGGTTAGAGCAGGGGAGCCAGCATCATTCTGTGTCACTGGAGAAGACCATTTGCTCTTATAATGTAGCTTGAAGTCTTTTAGGCTGTATCATCAGCTGGGTTCAATTTTTGTCCACTAAAGTAAATGGGATATAGCTGATCAGCTACTACTAAGATTCTGACTTACTCTATGCAAAGCTTTCAGCAGTTGCTTAGTGAAGAACAGCCCTTTCTACTTAACAGACACAATAGAGCCTCCACCCATGCCACTCTGTTCAGCTTTCTTTGAGTGAGCCTCTCCCTCCCTCATTAGACTGCTTTTTGGTACCACGGCTGAGGTTTATGGAAGAAAGCAAAAGCAGTTCTGACTGGATAAAAAGCGTTGATTCCCTCTGTACCACTTTCTCAACCCCACGCTTGGTGTATGGAATCAGTTACATCACTGTCCTCATCTCCCAAGCCACAACCTAAGGACTGACTACAAAAATTAATATTAAACCTTGAAAAATGCCAGAAAAATCTAGTTTTCAGTTCCTAGAGTAATCAGGTCTTTGTCTTCCCTGTTCCTGAGACTTCCCCAAACCTTCTATTTGAGTTCAAAGTGTCACTTCTGTTTGCTACATGTCTTTGAAGAGAGAGGCACTCTGAGATATTGTAGTCTACTGTTTTACTGTCTCTCTTCAGAGGCCTGCTACAACCACAAATACAGAACACGGAGACCAGGTCTATTTCCTTGCAAGCTTTCAGCAGATGTATCACTGGCATGGGTTGTGCCTGGGCTGCCCATAACACTTTCAAATCTGCTGTGAGTTAAGAGGATGAAGGCTGTAGAAGAAATTTAAAATATAGTGTGTCTGTCCTTGTATGACAGTGGGGGATTCCTTCCCCTCTACAACCCTTTCACACCATAAAAAATATACTAGTGTACATTGAAAGCAGGCAGCCTCTGAAGAAGGGTAGTTAGATTCTGCCCTCACCTTCTACCCATTGAATAATTGAGTTGAGCTGAACTAGGGTTCATAGATAATCTAGGCAGTCATTTGTTGCAATAAGTGTTGTGGGGATTATCACAGGGAAATGAGTGCAGAATGAGGATGCTGCAGTCAGTACAGAATGCAATATGAGGTTTTGGCCTCTCTCAGGTAAAAAAAAACAAACAAAAAACCCCACGTTCTCTGTTTTGTGAGGAAAAGAAAAAAAAAATAATTTACTCTTCTTCCAGGATGAGCTGATGTATATGTTAAGGAAGCTTTTGTTGAACATTGGAGACTTCCCTGCCCAGACATCTCATATCCTCTTTAACTACTTGGTGAGTAGGTTGTAGGTCTACTGTACAGCCCAGAATCTCACCTCTGCCTTTATGTGTCCTAAAAAATTAATGTCATAAATTGCAAGGAGGTTAGTTCTCTTAACTTTTTTTTTTTTATAGCTCATCACTGCTCCTGGCTGTAGGTGCAAGTCAGCAGGCTTATATCAGCCTTCTCTTCCTTCAAGGAAAAGGAACCTTTAACTGTTTATTAAATGTCTAAGCACCCTGTAATGTATTTCTAAATTGAACTACTGACAAGTTGTAGAGCAATGCGAAGACCCCAGTGCCTTTAATATTTTATTTAATTTTTATTAAGAAATGTATTATTCTTTTAGAGAATCCTATTGGAGAAAATCTAGTATCTTTTTAAATTCTGGAAAATGCATTTGCTGCAGTACTTTCAGATAGGAGATGAAAAATTAGTTAAGCTGTATACTACTCCAGCAGACATCTGTTTTTTTTGAGTTCTTTATGTGGCAAGCACATCAGAGCAGGAAGCATACGAAATCTCATGCTGCAGAGGTTCTCTCTTCTCCTCATCTATTGTGACTTTTAAGGCTGGCTGCAACTGTACTTTTTTTTTCCCATCATTCTCTCTAAAATTCTTTTTCTGTGTTTATACTATGCTCTGTACAGTTCAGAGTGTATGTAAGTATATTTTTTGTACTTATTACCTGCAGGTAGGACTGATCATGTATTTTGTGCGCACTCCATGTGAATGGGGCATGGATGCCATATCTGCCACCCTTACCTTCCTTTGGGAAGTAGTGGGTTATGTAGAAGGACTGTTCTTCAAAGATCTCAAACAGACTATGAAGAAGGAACAATGTGAAGTCAAGCTGCTGGTGACTGCTTCAATGCCAGGTATAAGAAATGATTCTTCATTTCCAAATTCGTGGGACACGCCACCAAAAAGGTTTTCTAAGTCAGCATGTTCTAAGTCATTTTTCCTTGAGTAGAGGATTCAATCAGTAAATGTATCTCTCAATCCCTGAGATTCAGATAGCCCATGTAAGAGCAATAAAAGAAGCAAAAAGGAGGTGAATTTGAACAGATTTTCAATGCAGAGCTTTGTACCATTAGGCTGTGAAGGCCTGGCTGGATGACTGTTCTGTTCAGATTCAGTTAGCTATGATGCAACCTCTCCTTTAAGTCTTGAGAGAGCCCAAGAAGAGACTGCTATGATCCCGGGATGTCGTCAGTCAGGCAAGAAATATTTTGCTGAAAACCAGGTTTGACCTTTTCAGTATGTTACTTCCTCAGAGTAAAAGTTCCTGGGAAAACCAGCTTAGTGCTTTAGGAACAGCTCTATTTCTCATTGAAGTGTGAGACTATGTTAACTAAAGGGAACTGTTATCAAAAGGAATTCCAGACTGGACCACCATTGTTTCTCTACCCAGGAATGAATTTTAACTACTATTTCTCCATGAGCAGTCTTCTGAAACTGAGGCCAAGGATAATTCAACCGCTTTTCTTCCTTTAGGTACAAAGACCCTTGTTGTACATGGACAGAATGAATGTGACATTCCCACTCAGTTACCAGTCCATGAAGACACGCAGTTTGAGGCTCTTCTGAAGGTAGGAATGACTCCTTAAACTGGACAAGCTGTCAACAATATATTCTGCCTGATCATGCTATGTCAATGTTGGGGAGAGAAGTCATGCTGTGACAGGCCTTTCTGTCTCCATATGAGGAGACCTTGGTTGCAAAACACAAGATTCCATATTAGAGGATAAGTCCTGACCCCACAGATAGCCAAAACCCCACAAAAGCAACTACATTTGAAGACTGCAGTTTGTTGGGTATTTGCTGTGTACTATCCTTGTTTGGTTCTATCATCAATAAGAAATAGTATGATCAAGATCAGGGAAGAAATGATGGTTCTTTAGCAACAATGACATCTTGAGATCTGGGAAATGTTCCCTCTTCTCCCAGAGATTTCCTGGATGGCCCTAACTGAACCACTTAGCAAACAGATTTGTAAAAGCCTTTGATTTGTCCAAATATATTAAATTTTAACTGGATTCACATATCTCAGTGGTTTCACGGATCAGAACTAGTGTCTCTGTACATCACCTAGCACTAAAGATTGATAAATACATCAGAATGAAACTGGAAACTGCAGTACCCATGTGGCTCATATAGCCAGATAAGTATATGTGATATGGAGATATTGAAATAAGTAACAGAATTCTTAAGGACTACGATAGTACCATGCCTTGATTATTGCTAACATATTAGTGTACTTTATTATTAAAAAAGAAAATGGCAGAAGAGTGTATTGGCCTGAATAAAGCATGCAGGTTTTCACCTTTATACATGCTTAGCTGGGTGTTCTTTTGATAAGCATCTAGTAAGTAAGAGAATGTTTTTCTTTCTTCTACTTCAGGAGTGTTTGGAGTTTTTTAACATACCTGAAACACAGTCTTCTCATTACTTTTTAATGGATAAGAGATGGAATCTTATTCATTACAACAAGGTAAGGCAAAGGTCTGGTCCAAATGACTTTGTTCTTTTCATATTGTCCTTTTTTAAACATCAGGGTTATCTGGTGGAGAGCAAGTAGCACAGGAGACAGAATTTTGTCCTGTGGGTACCACATGTTAGGTGTTTAATTTTATGTGGTGGAAGACTGGAGTTTGACAGCTGAAGCAGAGGTGGAGGCTATTGCTCCTAAGTCATTAATACTTAACTGTCTAAGAAAAGAGCATATTTCTCTTATTTGTGTTCCCTGCCTCTCCTCCTTGCATATTCTCCTATTCATATGCTCTTCCATACGATCTGACACTGAATAAATGTCCCTGTTCAAAGCTTCAGAAAAGGCTGAAGGGCCTGTTGAATGCTGTTGAGTGACACTGTTACAATTACATTATTTAAAATACACTTGTTTCCTCTCCTGGCAGACCTATGTCCGTGACATTTATCCTTTCCGGAGGTCGGTTTCTCCGCAGCTCAATCTGGTGCAGATGCATCCAGAAAAGGGCCAAGAACTCATTCAGAAGCAGGTACCTTTCTGTCACCAAAAAACTCTTCTCAGAAACACACCCTGTAAATAAATCTGTCTTTTTCCTTTAAAAGTCTTCAGTCATGCTGCATGCATACAGGGAGCTTTGCTGGAGAAGTCGTAATTTCATGACATCTGCCCTCATGCCACTTGACACATGATGGGATTTTAAGAAGAGTCCAAGAGTGCAATGTGAAATATGAAACCAGATTCATTTAGGTGGATCATTTTTCATTGTCCTACAATTGGCCAGAAAAAGCTTCATTTGACTCTGCTTCCAAACTTGCTTATTCCTTTATTTAGCATGATTTCTGGCTCTATAGAAACCCACTTAAAATTTTCTCTACACACTCCTCTGGATGTGAAGCCAGAATTGTTTGTTCTGTCACCTTCTTTGTCCTCCCAGTGTCAAGAATGTTCCCTGCCTCTCCTCCTTGCCCTGCTCTCAGATGTTAGTCTTTTATCATAGCCACCTATGGGGCATAGCAGTAGAGACCATTTCATCAAGGTAATATCTGCCCTTAGAAAATCTCTGTCTTCCCTAACTCCCAGCCTCATGACCTATGTGTCCCATTCTTTTTAATCCTCTGCAGATCCCACAGGCTTCCCCTTAGGAATTAAACCCTAACTAAAGAAGCTGGGTAGTGACTTGAATGTGCCGAGAATCCCAGCAAGTATTGTCACTTTAGAGAGTGAGACAAAGAAATTGACTTCACTCAAAAAGTGAAGCATCAAAATAAAATAACTGTTTCGAATGGTCCCACCAGTGAGAAGGTCAAAGGAAACTAATAGAATGGAAATTTGTTTCTCATTTGATATGAGCCAGAAGTGATAATCTGAAGTCAGCCTCCTCATTTTCAGTGACTCAGAATCTGGTCTGTTTTGTCTACTTTTATTTATTTATTATATGCTGCAGGTAGGGAACAATTCCAACCTCATATTGATTATAGTATTAGAGAGCTAAGTGTTTTATTTTGACTTTGCTTTCAGTTTAGCATTTGTTTGCCTCTGACCAGCTTGGGGTTCCCACAGGTCAAGCTTTCATTAATCTACAGAAGGACACATGGCATGTGTGCAAGCTTTTTGACAACAGCTCAGGTTTATCCACAAGGATGAAACAGAAGGTGTCATTAAAACCTTTTTTACAACCATGGTTCATCTTTGAGGAGATCAGCTGGAGAAGAGTGCTCACAGAAATTCTAGCAGAAAGGTGCAGAACCAGCCCTGTGACTTTCAGCTTTCTCTGAGTCAGGAGTGCAGCGTCCTTCCCATCAGAAAAGGAATCACCTAGAAAAGTTCATACACATTCTTTTTGATCAGAATGTTTGTGATCCTTGTCTTTTTAATTTTTTAGGTGTTCACCCGCAAGCTAGAAGAGGTGGGGCGGGTGTTGTTCCTCATATCTCTGACACAGAAAATCCCCACTGCCCACAAGCAGTCCCATGTATCCATGCTCCAGGAGGACCTCCTCCGCTTGCCTTCATTTCCACGGAGCGCCATCGATGCTGAGTTCTCACTCTTCAATGATCCCCAAGGTATGGCCTCCTGATAGCTTTCTCTGGTGGTTATAAAGGGACCAGAAAGTGAGGCATTTAATTTGCCTTAGAAACATGCAGGATTCATTTTCCCTAGAAACCTACAGACCTCTAGCATTACTGAAAGCTAAATCTCTTCCTAGGGAAAATGATACAAAGCTGTTGGCTTGTAAGCACAACAGCAGATAGGGTTAGAAGTCTCTGGACAAATCTGCTTTCTTTTGACCCTAATGAGAATAAAATTCAAATACATATTAAAATTATGCATGAAGATAAAGCTGGGATACTGTGCCCAAGAGCATAACTGCACCTCAAAAGGTTTGGTCAGGGCCCATTGCCCCCTTGAGGAAGCAGTGAGCTTTCACAGGAGCCTGGACAAGTTCTGCAGCAGGGTTGTAGAAGCATCCCTCTTTTTAGAAATATTGCTTTGAAAGTCTAGCAGGGTTTCCAGCCTTAATTGAGAATTATAAGAGATTATGTTGAGAATTACCATCCTGCAGGATGGTAAGCTTTAACAAATTCTGTATAAGAGGCATTTCATTTCAGACGCACTGTTGTAATGCTGCATCAATGTCCTGTGATGCAAGGGCCACTCAAAGGATAAAAAGTCAGATGAGGCACCTATGAGCTCAAATCTGCTTTTGCTTTTTAAAAAGAGGCTTTCCAGCCACGGGAGAGCAGATTTAACAAGCTGCGTAACACGTAACACTTATTTTTTGCATGTGTGCTGCTTCCAGTCAGGGTTTGCTTATGCAGTGTAAGAACTTCCACAAGTACAGGGTGCATGAAATAATTTTTTAAAAGGCAGAACGATTGTCAGTGTTGTGGGATAGTTCTTTGGAGAGTCCTTTGGCCTCTGGGAATGACGTGATGTTGGCTGTGGTGGAAAGAGATGATGGCTGTTTGCCTCTTCTTCTCCACAGCTGGGAAAGAACTCTTTGGTCTGGACACTCTTCAGAAAAGTTTGTGGATTAAGCTGCTGGAGGAGATGTTCCTCGGCATGCCCAGTGAGTTCCCCTGGGGGGATGAAATCATGCTGTTTTTGAACGTCTTCAACGGAGCCCTGATCCTGCACCCTGAGGACAGTGCCTTGCTGAGGCAGTACGCTGCCACTGTCATCAACACCGCCGTGCACTTCAACCACCTCTTCTCCCTCAGTGGGTACCAGTGGGTGCTCCCCAGCATGTTGCAGGTGAGCCATGTCCATGGACACCATGATGTCAGAGCAAGCATTGGGTTGTAAAACTGACTGCTTGCGGGGAAATCTTAAACGGCTGAGTCCCAAGGAGCTCACGGATTTTGGGGACACCAAGAAGAAAATCAACAGATAAGGGTGGGATGGCTCAAGCCATCATTCCTGACAAAACAGTCCACTTTCTTCTTGAGTAAATTACGTTTTCTTTTCTTTTTTCATTAAATAAATGAATGTCCGTTTTTCTTACTATGTAAGGAAAGTGTGAAATTTCTGGAAAATTTTTGAACTCTTAGTGGTCTCAGTGTTTTTTCCTCCAGTGATAGTTGAAATTTGGAGAATAGTTGAAAGATCTGGATTTATTTCTTGCTGACTGAAGGTAAATTATAACCACTTCTTTAAGAATGGTAATTGTATTATCTGCACTTTAAGTAACAATAGAGAAAAGTTTATGAGAAACTGTGTTTTACGAGAAACTCTTTTTGTGTAGGTGATGACAAATATTGCAAATATTAGACACAGTGTTTCCATCACTTTCAGGTGTACAAGTATGCATTTTTTTCTTGTTAACTTTTGGCAAAAAATCAGATATTGAAAATAAATTTTAAAAGCCCAATAGTTCTTTTCCAAAGAAAAAGATTATGTATGCAGGACCCAAGGATGGTATCTAGCTAGAGAGTCAGTATTATAATACAAATACCTAAAACAATCATTTTCTGTAAAAGAAGCAATGATCATGACATCCCTATGTCAATAATTAAAACCCAGCTTAATTTAGGCATCTAAACAAATAAAAACTTGGAAGCTCTAATATCATCTCTTACGTAGTGAGATAAGTATGTATTGGATCCAGGTCTGCAAAGTATGGTTTTATTAATTAGTAAAAAGACATTTTGAACTAAAATAACTTAATTATTTAAGGGACTTGACAGTACCTAGTCAGCTCTTTAGTAGCCATTCAGACTCTGCCTTTAATGGGAATTCCCTTTTAATGGGAATTTTGCAGTTCTCAATCTTGCATGAATTTTGGGAATTTTGGGAACTCAATAATGGGAATTTTGCAGAACTCAATCTTGCCTGCTCCTAGCAGATAGCAAGAAAATTCTGCCAACCTCCACTCTAAAGCTCCCACAAATTTGTACTGGCAGTGCAATGCAGACAGGCAATTGTATAGTACAGAAGAAGGAAACATATGAATTTGTTCCCCAGCAGTTTATACTGTTTGCATAACCAAGAAACAAGTCACATATATTTGGCAACAAATTGACTGCATGGTTCTATGGCCAGCATGAGGGAAACTCCACTCTAAAAGCCCCAAAATATCTTAAAAGTGAGTGGGACTGTCAGTATGATGCAGATGCAATCTGGAAAAAAAAGATAAAAATAATCACTCAGATTCTGTTGATCAAGTTTGGAAAGTGTAGATCCTTACTTTATTAATAATCAGCAACATAAATGTGGAAGGGAATGTTGCTGATTTTATAGCACCTCTGCAGGGCAGAACATTGGAGTTATATCTCTGTAATTAAACATGTATCACCAGTGTCCTGATGAAGACTAAAAAGAGAAACTATCTTGACTCCTCTTGTGGGGTGTCTATACAGGTTTGTATCTCGTAAACTAAATACAGAGTAATTCTATTCCTCCCATCTGCAAAATTTCTGACTTGAAGTGCTGTCTGTGGGCATAAAAGTTAATTGAAGAAACTAAAGACTGGACCACAGATACACGACTAGAACAAGTCACATGAAAAGGGACTGAAAGAGCTGGGATTTAATTACCTGAAGAAGATAAAGGTTGAGTAAGGAAGAGCTTCAAGATAGTAAAATGGTTTGAGGGAGGAGAGGGAAGGGATCTGCCTCTGATCTACAGCACAGAATACAATGGACTAAAAGTGTGATAAGGAAGGTTCAAGACTAACAAGCAAACCTTTTTGCTTAGGGTAGTTTCTGACGTGCCTTACCAGGGAAGGCAGACAAAGTCTTGAAAAACACTAGGCAAGCATAACAGGAATGGCAAGGCTGATTTAGTTTGTGGTCAGGAGATAAAGAGTCCTTCCACAGGAGCAGTACTTCCATGTCCTTTTTTTGTTTGCTTAGGTATACTCTGACTATGAAAGCAACCCTCTGTTACGCCAGGCCATTGAGTTTGCCTGCCGCCAGTTCTACGTCCTGCATCGCAAGCCTTTCATTCTGCAGCTCTTTGCAAGTGTGGCCCCTCTCCTGGAGTTCCCTGTGAGTAAAAGCCATTCCTTAGTCCTGGCATGGGGAAGGTTGTATATTTATCAGAGATCACCATGGACAAGCAGCAGGAGCAGCAGCACAGTTCTTACTGAACATGTTCTTGCTCCACAGAACAATTTACTGAATAGATCTCTGCAGGCTTCTGTTCATCAGTTGTTTGAGCAGGATAGAGATGCCCACTAGTATCCAGGGTAGTAAATGTGGTCTCACGTCAAATATCTGTCTGTAAATAGGGTGTAAAAGAACAATGATTTGTATCTCTTTAAACGCAAATCCTTTCTTAGAATCTAGGAATAGGAGCTAAAAGCTTAATGACAACTTTTGATACATGTGAACTATAAGATTGGATTAGACATATTTTGTAATATTCATTGGTTACTTATTAACAAGTTAATGGATTTTTACGTTGAAGTGGAAGCATCAAATCTAACTGCACAATACCATGTAAGCAAGCACATCTTTCATCTTCATAGCTCAGCAAAGATTTGTTGCTCTAAAGCTGTGTGCAGTTTTCAGATCATGCTGCCACTGTAGAATCAACCTGTTGAGCCAGGCAAGACTCATTGCTTGATAGCTCTTGAACTCCACTTGAACTTTTGTCAAACAAAAGGCTGCCCACACCTCCAGGTAGGTTGCTGGAATGCACACAATCCCTCAGGAAATCAGCTGTGAATATCTGTTGTCGAAACAGGATGCCACAAACAACGGAACAAGCAAAGGAGTGTCAGCTCAGTGCCTGTTCGACCTGCTGCAGTCTTTAGAGGGAGAAATTCCAGACATTCTGGACATCTTAGAGCTGGTGAAAGCAGAAAAGCCTCTCAAGTCATTGGGTAACAGCAAATCACCCTTTTTTAATTATATTGAGTCAATATGCATTTGATGAAGCATGAGTACATAGAATTACAGAATGGTTTGGGTGGAAAGAGACAAAAATAATTCAGTTCCATGCCCCCCACTCCCAACACAGAAACACCTCAGATACTTCCAGGGATGGGGTAGCCACAGCTTCTCTGGGCAGGCTGCACTTCTGTCTCACCTCCCACATAGAAAGAATTTATTCCTAATACCTAATTTTAATCTATCCTTTAAAACTCTTAACTCTCCCTGAGAAAATGTCCCTTATTATATTTCCCAAAAGTACTGGAAGGTTGCTCTAAGGTCTCCCAAATTCAAGGCCCTTTTCTTCTCACAGAATGCAGTCAGCTCTGTTTCTTATGCCTTTTGCTATCTTCTTCAGAAAGAGAGTTAAAGTTTATTTTATTCCAAAGCTGCTTTTTCTGCATTGAGCCTGATAGCCTGAGATTAACCCCTGGCATTTTGAATTTTTCAGTGTGTGGCTGTAGAATAAAGATGCCTAATAAACTCTATCATGCTGACAAGATCAGTGTCATCCTCTCCTCTGGTCCATGTGGTCCGGAACAAAATCATCCTCTCCCATGGCCAGACTGTGACTGGATGATGGATGGCATTCAGACATTTGATAGTGCAGTATTCTAGGGGGGGGCTGTAGATTTATCACAAAGCAGAAAATATATGGCTGTATGATGTATCCAGGACGCTGTCTCTTTAGTTATCTGTGCAATGCACCATTTAAAAAGTTGGCTGCTCCGCAGGGAACTATGTTTTCTAGATGATTTTTATAAGAATCTTCAACTTACTTTCCAAATTTGCACTTCCTGTAAATAATACTGATTTTGATGTTTTGTGAAATATTTCTAGCCTTCGAGATAAAGCTTTGTTACTTACTGGGATTTTATGATGCTGCACAAATAAATCACTAGCAATCAGGACTCACTTCTTTATGCCCATGTCACTGCTGGTATAAAAGGGGTGTGAATTCTTAGAATTAAAACTCTCTTCTACCCCAATAGTATATTGGCATAATTTTTAGTGTGGTGGAAACTTCTAGGAAAAGCATAAGGAGCATAAAAGTTGTTGTCAAGTTGATATGTATGAGCTTAAAGATTTTGATTGTGATGAGATGATATTTGAAATTGCATTTCAATAGCAGCTGTAGGCCTGAAGCTCAGGGGTGAGTTGACATACTGAGAATTGCTTCTCACAGTTGTTTTTGGTTTTTTTTTTTGTCAAAATGTAAGTGCCTATTGGGGATTGTTAACATGAGAAGCAAGCAAAGGAAGAGAGGATAAAAGGAGTGTGCTAGCTCCTTTCACATAATGTATGTTTGTGTGGCAGTCTTCTCATACTGCTTTACTCCCTCAGATTTCTGCTATGGGAATGAAGACTTGACATTTTCTATCAGTGAAGCCATCAAGCTTTGTGTGACAGTGGTGGCCTATGCTCCTGAATCATTCAGAAGGTGCTAATCACTTTCTCTTCCTTTGTGCAGACTAAGAAAAGGTATAAAATCTGCATGTGGCATGGAAGAGCAAGGCTGCCAAATGTAGGCAGAGGATATGGAAAGATGTTCTAAGCATTGGCTTCTTTGTGAGGCCAAACCTTTCTGATACCTTTCCTAGGGCAGCAGCTCCAAATCCCATCAGCTGCCAGCTACAGCACTAAGCTGTGTGATAGTCTGAGCAGCAAGACATAAGCTGTATTTCCAAGTGGGGAATCAGATGGTTTCCTGCAGAGTTCTGTTGTCAGAGGAGCAATGGAGAGGGAACTGGAGGAGGGGAGAAACAGGCATCTGGAAAGAACAGGAAGATACAGAGAGAGGGGAGGCAAACTGCTAAAGCAAAAAAGGTTATTTCCAAGAGGGAACTAGAGAAGAAAGGTGTCTTCAGAAGAAAAAGAATATCTGAAAATGGATGTCATATTCAGAAGATGCCCAGAAGTTCAGGTTGTTTTTTTAATTATTCATGCATTAGCTAATTCCCCCAACCCAAAGTCCCCAGTCCAGAAGTTTCTTTCACCCAGGACTGCTTAGCTAATAAGAAGGAATGAAATCACAAAGCTGGTGAGAGATCCAGGGGTTTTGTATAGAAATTTAAGCCTTTGCCTGATCTGAACTTCAAGACTGACAAAATAAACCAGACCAATATTGGTTATTTTTCCAGCCTCCAGATGCTGATGGTCTTGGAAGCACTGGTTCCCTGTTACTTGCAGAAACTGAAGCGACAAACTTCCCAAGTGGAGACTGTGACAGCAGCTCGTGAGGAGATTGCTGCTATGGCTGCCCTTGCCACCTCTTTGCAGGCTCTCTTGTACAGTGTAGAAATTCTCACCAGGTAACCTACATAATTAGAAGGTCTGGGTTTGGTTATCAGTGCGGGAAGAGGGAATGCAGAGGAGGTCATGAGATGCAGCTTAGCTTGAATAATAGCTGAGTTTTAGATATAGTAAAATTAGTGCCAAATTTCACCAGATCACAAGCAGTCCATTCTTAGTTTTTTAGGGGGCTGTTCACTTCTCCTCTTCCAGGCCTATGACAGCCCCACAGGTGAGTCGATGTGACCAAGGCCATAAAGGGACCACCACAGCAAACCACACCATGTCAGCAGGTGTGAACACCAGGTAAGCCAGTGGGTTTTCCTTCTTTCTCATGGTTCTTAACAACTTTTTTCTTTATATTTTTTTGAGTAAGGTAACGTTTCGTTAATCAGAGTGATCTATGACAAAAAACTATTCAGATTAAAAGATCTATAGCCCATGACTACAGTGACTGAAATCCCCAAGACTAGAATTTCTAGTTTTAAACCATATGACTAAAGAGAAGACCAAAAAAGATTGACACCCATCCTAAATGTCCTTTGTTTCACATTTTTTACTCTAGTGGCATATTTTCCCTCAGTCTCTGCTTAGTTTTCTTCTCAGGCCATTGTGAAAGCAACTACTTGATCTTAGGACAAGAACAACAGGAGGAGGGTTGTATCCTTCTGGCCTTATTCTGAGACACTGGCCAACAGTAAAAGCACAACCTGCATATTAGTTAAGACACACAGAGACTGGCATCTCCTTCGGTTTTTTTTCCTTTTAATTTTTCCTGCTTTTTTCCTGGCCAGGCTATGCCTTAGTGTGCTTTAAATCTGAATATTTGTCCTGACCTGGAAAGGGAATTCTCCTCTAGCAAAAGCTGGAGTCACTGTTCTTCCAGTGCAGAACATTTCCTCCAGATTTCTTTTTTCAGAGGTAGTGTCTGTGCACAGCCAATAGTCTGGTAGATGACTGTAAATCAGGAGCACCCTTTTGGCAAGACATGCTTTCCAAGTTATCTCCTCCCCCCCCTTTTTTTTTAACTGAAGAGACATAGAAACCACTCTCTGCACGGATCATCAGAGGTATATTGTGTCAGATTTTTATGCATAGTGAACACATTTTGGTTAGTAACTCCTGTTTGTTATTCTTTGGAGACCAATTGAGGCATGGATGAAACAAAACTTTGCCTTTCAGTTCAGGATATGAGAATCAGATAAAGCCCTTCATGCTCAAAGCTTAAGTGGATATGTGCCACTTACTTGGATAAAGTGGATATGGGCCATTACAAAATTGCCCACTCTAAAGAAAAATAATGTAATGGAAAGTACTTATTTGCTTACTTTGGAAACTGGTTAATATGTATCTGCTGAAAGGTCATGTAGAGACTCCTGATGCTGTGTGACTCGGACATCTTGGTTTAAATTTCCAGATCTTTCTGATTATCAAACATTCAGTCCGTGATGAAATATTTTTCCTTCTGATCTGATATTTCAGTCTCTCATCTGACATTTTTTGCGCTGCTCCACGTGTCCTGCCGTTATCATTGCAGCAGACATCTGCTAGCAACAGCAGGAATCCCAGGATGGTAGAATAACTGTTCCGGCCTTGGACAAGTTAGCTAAGTGTTGCAGGGTTTTTCATGCTTTCACAACAATAATTAGCAAGAGAAAAAGACAAACAAACAAAAACTCAGGCTTTCCACTAGGTGAAACCGACCAGGGTGAAAAATCAGTGAAAGAAACTACTTGAAAGAGGACTATGGTGTTTAAGCCTGAATTTATCCTTTCATAACAAGGGCAATAACTTTAGGAATCTGTGGTTGCTGCCAGCTGAGAGGTAAAGAGCATTCAATGTGGTCACCAGGTGTAGCCATTGTTCCAGTGACACAAGATACCATCTGCCCATAGCCACTATACCTTCTGGTTTAGAACAGTGTCACTTGCATTCAGAAAGGGACAGTTTAGGCATTACTAAATTGGTGTTTAAAACCATCCTCTTCCTGTTTTCCCAGGTACCCAGAACAGGGAGCCAAATTACACTTTATCAGGTACAGTAAAATGTTTGTCCAATCTTCCCTGGCTTGTCATGGAACGTTGTCCTGCAGTTTCTGGGTTCAATTGGTCCCACCCACTGTTGCTGTTACAAGCAGCCTATTTTTTAGGGGAGGGTAACAAAGAATAATTCATATAGATATTATTTGAAATTTTAATAAGATTTGGCAGATCATAATTTCCTTATTTTTAATCATTTTTTATTATTATTTATTGCAGATGCAACTATCCTTTTCAATTGCAGTGAAAAACTTCTGTTGGAAAAGCAAGCTGGAGAGCTTTTTTTAATATGTCTCTGCTGTTCCATTGTGTGCAACATGTCCTACTTTTTCTCTTTCTATATCCTCCAGGGAGAACCTTCATTTACTGGAGGAGGGTCAGGGTCTTCCTCGAGAAGAGCTGGATGAACGAATTGCCAGAGAAGAGTTCAGGAGACCACGGGAGTCATTGCTGAATATCTGCACTGAGTTTTACAAGCACTGTGGTCCAAGGCTGAAGATTCTGCAGAATCTGGCTGGTGAGCCTCGAGTGACTTCTCTAGAGCTGCTGGATGTGAAGTCCCACATGAGGTATTCTGCTTTTACGGATTCATTTCAGTAGAACTGCTTTCTCTTAGCTCCTGATTTTTTAGGTGGAATCACTTTTTGATGGCGTATTTGCATCTTACTGTCTGAAACATGCAGAGCTTGTTTTAGATGTTTCATAAGTTGTACCCAATGATGCTTGTGTGTAAAGAAGATTTCATATGCTCTCCTCTGGTCTCATTCAGCCCCCCATCCTTAGTGGACAAAACAGGTCTCTGGAAGCCATCTCTCTGGCTCCTTACAATCTTTATCCTCTCCTGTGACACTGCATGAGAACCAGGTGCTAGCAGGCAAGGAGAATCATAGAATCATAGAATGGGCTGGGTTGGAAGGGACCTCAGAGATCATCAAGTCCAACCCTTGATCCACTACCGCTGCGGTTCCCAGCCCATGGCACTGAGTGCCACATCCAGTCTCTTTTTAAATATCTCCAGGGATGGAGAATCCACTACTTCCCTGGGCAGCCCATTCCAATGTCTGATCACCCTCTCCATAAAGAAATTCTTTCTAATATCCAACCTAAACTTCCCCTGGCACAACTTAAGTCCATGCCCTCTTGTCTTGTTGAAAGTTGCCTGGGAAAAGAGCCCAACCCCCCCCTGGCTCCAGCCTCCTTTCAGGGAGTTGTAGAGAGCGATGAGGTCTCCCCTGAGCCTCCTCTTCTCCAGGCTGAACACCCCCAGCTCCCTCAGCCTCTCCTCACAGGACTTGTGCTGGATCCCTTCACCAGCCTGGTTGCCCTCCTTTGGACCTGCTCCAGGACCTCAATCTCCTTCCTGAACTGAGGGGCCCAGAACTGGACACAGGACTCGAGCTGTGGCCTCACCAGGGCTGAGTACAGGGGCAGAATCACTTCCCTGGACCTGCTGGCCACACTGTTCCTGATACAGAGAGAGCAGAGCAACTACTGCACTGTATGGCATAAATGCCTGAAATGGAGGCAAAGAAGGGACAGGAGGCATTTACAGGACCACCAACCCAATGCATGATGCAGCAGGTGCACAAGTTTCTTTATCGAGGTGCTGCAGCACTGAGCCCAGCTTGCTGGATGGATGCACAGTGCAAACCTAGGTGCTGACCTAGAAAGTGGGGGTCTTATAAGCACTTTATGGAATCATTAAGGTTGGAAAAGACCTTCAAGGACCTGATTCTCTGTGTCTACTGTTCATGGTCTGTTGCCATGAGAGAGGGCATGGAGAGTTTGCCAAACATGGACCAATATGATCAACAAGCAAAATCTCATTTATTGAGTTCACTAATGCTGAATATATACTTTTCTCTTATCTGTGTTACATGTATGGCATTAAGTGATTGGTTAACACTCTTCAAATTTACTCTCCTAAAAGTTACTGTCCATGCCCATGCCGAGGGCCATCCTGGCTTTAAAGTATTTTCTTTTGACATTACTCTGTTACCTTGTTTTGCTAGAAAGACAGCTCTGGTGTTATTCTCATGCCAAGGTTAAGTTTGCTAATGCATTCCTGAACATGGCTTGTTCAGTACAGGTCTGTGTCTATGGAAAAAACCCACAATGGTAAACACAAAAGAGTGTAAGTTGCTCCTGTGAAAGTTGTCTAGATGTAAAAGACAAGAAAAATGCGGACAAGAAGGAATGGACCTGTCAGTTTTTCATTCTTTTTGAGAGTAAACTCCTTTTTCACCTAGCATTATCTCAGGAAACTCAAATGCAAACAGCATGGATACTCTCTGAGTGAGCCAGAGTAAGCACTGGTCTGTCTGGCATGCTTCAGTAGGAAAGCTGGGATTAGTAGTGGTCCTAGCATATTTTCCTTGTCAAGTGGATCACAAGGAGAGAGCTGTCTGAAATCTTTTATGCAACAGAAAATTACTTCAAGATCATTCTTTGGATACAAAACAGCTGAATACCAGTAGGCCATTTTTTTTAATGCCCTAAGCCAAATGGTGCTCAAGACTATGAAACTGAAATGACTGACAGGATTAAACTGCCTCAGGAAAAAAAATCTTCGAAGGAGAGAGCAGATCTGCCAGAATGTGGTGTGACAGTCATGGTCTTGGGAGGCGGCAGATGCTACTTCAGAGACTTCAGAAAACAAGATAAAATGCTAGGAACTTCAGACAGGATTAATCTCACCCAATTTCAGCCACTTAAAAATTAAATGTTTAGTCTATAGAAGTAATGAAGATGTTTTTCAACCTAATGAGAAGGCAGATGTACATCCAATGAGCTCTTTATCACAGTATTTCAAGAAAATAAGAAATTCCTAGACTGCTTATTTCCACATGAATGAAGCTAGAGGATTATTGGCAATAGACAGCTCAAGCTGCATAAGATAGATCTTGAATAAGTAAGTTTTCATATACCATTATGTACCATTGTGTTTAAGAAAACAGACCTACTCCATAGCAGGTCACAGTAGTTGTTAAATATAAAGAAATATTAGACAAAGAATAATTTTTATACAACTGGTTAATCTAAGGAACTCATTTGATATTGCTTAGATTTTAAAGAGAATGGAAATACATTAATGCATTAGGTGGAGGCATTTCAGAACCTCCACAATAAAAACAGCATTGTATTATCATTTTCAACTACAAATCTATTGACATTTCAGGAAGTAGATTTCTATCCCTTTTATTAGGAGATGTATCTTTATTACTTGTCTGTATACTGAGAATATTCAAATATTTCAGTAGGTCTTTGTGAAAATGCAAGTGTAATTAAGTGTTGCCACAGTATTTCACTGTCAATGCAAAAAAGTGCCATTGGCAAGGAAGCCGTCTGAGATGCTTAGAAGAAGCAACAGCAACACAGGCTGTAGAGGTGTTAGGAGAAACAAATCAAAGCTACAGGGAGTAATCATACAAAGTACACATTGTGTAAAACTATAGGAAAGCACATTATTTGTAAAATTTAACACCTAATAATTGAACAGTGAAACATCAGTGCCATAGTCTAGTAACCACAGCGGTAGTGGGTCAAGGGTTGGACTTGATGATCTCTGAGGTCCCTTCCAACCCAGCCAATTCTATGATTCTATGATCTTTTGGTGATGGTAGTAGGAAACAAGCAGAGTGCCAAATCAAATAACTCATTACCTGACTTATAGTTGATGTCATATCTGTGTTTCATTTGCAATGTGTAATCTTAGTAAGAGTACTTTGTTTTTATCTACGCAAATCTCTGATTCCTGATGTTTCTTTGGTGCATTTTATATCAATGTAAAAAACTTCTTTACAACCATTCGTGTGTACATAAACATAACAGTGATTCCAGCAAAAGAATCTTACCATACCAGGAACTGTGGTATTGAGTCTAAGAGTTTAAATAGCAGCACGTTTGACTTTTGCATCTTTTTTTGAGGCTATTGAGGACTCAACTGTTAGTTCAGTTGCATGTATGAAGGAATGAAAGTATATTTGCAAGAAATGCAGATGTATTTGGTTTTTCTCTTTGCAAACCCTTGTTTTAGACTGGCAGAAATTGCACATTCCCTGCTGAAGCTGGCACCTTACGACACGCAAACGATGGAAAGCCGAGGCCTCCGGCGCTACATCATGGAGATGCTGCCCATCACTGACTGGAGTGCCGAGGCGGTGAGACCTGCCCTTATCCTCATCTTAAAGAGATTGGATCGTATGTTCAATAAAATTCACAAGATGCCTACTTTGAGGTGAGCGGGTATAATGGAAACCCCCCGGTGTCCCTTTATGATGTTGCGAGCCTTGAAGTCTGGGTATGTCATCTAAAATTGTCATGTAGTAGTGAATCCATACAACACAGAAAACCAACAGATGTTCTTATCTCTGTAACTGTGCATTTATGTTGACATTTCTGTTGTGTCTCCTGCAAACTAGCAAAACTAAAAAAAACGCAAGGTTATTAGGGACTACAGGGAGAACTTCCAGAAATTTTGTTTCTATTTCCTCAAAATAAGTCTTCAGTTTTGTACCATATCCCTACCCTTTTTTATCGTTTAGCTGTGGGCTAAGGAGATAAATTGTATTTTTTAATGGAAATTTAAATACTGCTGGGTTCTTTGTAAAGTTAAAAATAGCCTGGACCTATGCAATAGCTTCTGAATGTTTAGTAAAGGGACCAGAACAACATCAATTGCATCTAGCCAGTGGCTGGTGAGATGCTGGTGGATCACATAGTTACATTATGAAACAGATTTTGGCAACTTCAGGAATTCAATATGGATCATTCCTACTTCGGAAGCGGTGATACAAATCCACTCTGGATAATATAAACTCTTTCAGCCCTATGGTTTTTCCAGTGATCTGAGTAAAAAGAGTCACTGGGCTCAGTTCTCCTCAGGTACATAAGCTTGAATCAGTCACTTTGTTAGCAGTCTCAGCTGAGAAGCCAAATGATGTTAGAGAACACCAGAATTTAGGACTCAGACATAAAACTTTAGTTCCCAGTGGGAATCATATGTACATAACTAAGACAAAGCAAATAGAGGAAGATGATTTATTCTTTCTGTCATCACTACCTATCACTTTTCTTTAGCTAACAATCTGTTTTAAGAAAGTTATGACCTTCTGGGTAATTAAGAGGCAGAAATTTTAATTCTTTACCTTCCTATTGATTTGACTCCTTGCTGTGTCTTGCCTGCTTCTTGCTCATTCTTTCTATTCTCCCTCATACTTTCTTCTATCTCACAGTGGGCTCAGGGATCTTCATGTTCTTAAAGATGTCTTCTCTTTGTGTAAGCTGAAGTAATGCTCATAGATGAAAATTCCCTTCAGTCTGTCTTGTCTGTACCTATGCCTGCCTGAAATTGCTCTTCTATAAATAAAGGGATAGAGACAGAAAAGCCACTGGATCAAATATAGCAACTACATTTAAACATCGTTTGTTCAAGAAGCCTCTTAAGAGACGGGACTGGGTGCTAGACCCCAGGAGCCATCCACAGGGGTACTCACATCAGAATCTTATATGCTGCCTCCTGTGGTCACCCTGCTCCAAAACTAGTCTCTGAAGGGAGTAGTAATGTGTGAAAACAAGAACAAACTACTATTCTGGGGATTTGGGAAAAGTGGATGCTGAAAGATGAGGTGTATGTTGATCTGTGTAAGGACAGTAAACGCTGATCCCCTGCGTGTCGCTAGGAAGTCTGCTGAGGGGCTTGGCCAGGGGAATGTTTGAGCTAACAAGTTAGGCAAAACTTGTCTTTCTGTGCCAAGAAGTGCACAGTCAGATGTTGGCTTGAGAAGTATACTTACTTCCAAATCTCAGGCCCTGAGATGAAAGGTGAGAACCACTTTGACATTACCTATGCTGTGTCTGTTCACAGTTAGGTATCTCCATTCAGAATCTGTCACAAGCCCTAAAAGCTATTTTGGGTGAAAAAGCAAGGTGTCAGGGAAGAAAGGATCCTGGGATGAGGCTGTTGGTGCTGGTAGGGAATGAACCAGCCCTCCTGCACAGAGTGAGGAAGGTAGAGGTTGTTCTTCTGGGCCAGTTCCAGTTCAGGGGAGGCTCTGCCTGGGAGTCACTCTGTCAGGGCAGACAAAACTGTAAAAGCAGCTTTACAGAGGACACTCACAGCTGATGAGGTTTGTTCCCTTCCCTGAGAACATCCACAAGCCAGGAGAGCTGGAGGAGCTGCTCCCCTCAAGGAGCTGGGCTCACCACGCCGCTCTCTCCACACACGCACTACCTGAGGCGGCCGCCACCGGTTGCCGCCATTCCACCCCCCGTCTGTCACAGGGGTGGCACAGTTCATCTAGCACAGTCTCTGTTTTTCATTTCTGGTCTTTCTTGATTGCCCGGTGTGTTCAGTGGCTCTCCCAAGCTGCGTGGGTCAAGCTTGTTCCCTGTGGCTCACTTTTTGCTCCCCTCGGAGCTCGTCGCTGTCTGCAACGTTTCCCCTGTGGGCGTCCGCGTGTGTCGGTGGCCGTGTTTGGGAGCGCCTGGTGGGGGGCAGGAGGCTAACGGCAGCTACTGTTGTATTGCAGGCGCCAGGTTGAGTGGGAGCCTGCCAGCAATTTGATTGAAGGGGTTTGTTTGACACTTCAGAGGCAGCCAATCATTTCCTTCCTGCCTCACCTTAGGTCTCTGATCAATGTCTGTGTCAACCTGGTGAGTAGCCCAGCGGCAACCCCGTGGTCAACCTTTGCTAAACCCACCCCCTGCTGTTGACTTCTCTTGACTGAAGATGACAGTTCATTCCCATTCCTGCCATTTTACCCATCCCCTTCCCCCCTGCAAGGGGACTTCGCAAGTGACACTAGAGATAGCGAGGTTCATTTTTGAAGTGGTACATGGGGAGATCCAGTGACCGGCAGTGGTGGTCAAACGATTGATTTCCATTGCTTCCCACGCACCACTTTGAAGATCCACCTTTGCCAGATGGAGCTGAGAGTTGAGGGCTGCAAGTTGGAGAGTGGGGTGGTGGAGACTGCACATCCCTGGTACAGACGGGGAGTGGGTGGCACTGGGGACACCTACCATCTCCAGTAGGGAAGGACCCTGAAGGCCCTGTCGGAGGCCAGCAGGGATTGACTAGTTAGAAGGGTTTACATGGGTGGATTTACTCCACTATTTGAAATGTCCCTGGCTTGATCTAGTACAGGTTTGTGCTGTACAATGTTCAGATCCCAATCATTGTAGAATTTATCCTCCTAAGTCTTTTACAGCAGAATGGTGGTACAGATGGAGCCTGCCTGGACATTAAGCAAGAGGCTGTAGTGTTTTTGCAGCGTTACACTGGGGCCAATCCCTCAATTTGATATTAGTATAACTCCAGCCATCTAAGCATACATACATTGCACATGGGAAAAATGCAAATAAAGGGGGAAAGGCTGCACTAGCATTTCTGTTGTTCTTGGGCCCTATAACATTTTCCACTTAGAACAGAAAACCCCTCGGGGTTCACCAGGGCTCTGAGGAGCTGTAAAAACAATGGTCAGCATTTACAATGCACTGTCATGTTTTGCCACGTTCCTCTCCTTCAAGTCCATACAGCAGTCATGGCTGCAAAGGCAAAGAAGCTCCAACCTACCAGAGGCTGTAAGACTTGTCCTTTATTCAAGCAGAGGTAGCCACGTGGAGGCACTGCAAATCTGGGCCCTCAGGGTTGCTGAATGGGGATGTTGCTACAAACTTAGCTCAAACGTAAGTTTAGTGACGACCTGCAGTTTGGCAAGCAGGCATCACAGAGTGAATCATACCAGCAAGCCGTCCAAAGAGCCTGCATTAAGAATTAGACAGTGCTCTAAAAATAGAAAATTCTGTAGTGCTTAAGTGCAGGCACCATGCATACGTTCAGCTGGCTGGGAACATTGGGGAAAGCTTCTAGAAGAAAGATGTGCTTACTGTTAACAATTTAACTTTGGCTGTCAGAACTGTGACTGCTATGAGCTGTGGGAGCACTTCTGCCTGCATGCTCCATTATGTGTAGACCAGTTCCATCATCAAGCCCTAAAAGAGACCATCCAGATTGTGGGAAAACATCTACATGATAATCCATGGTGATATAAAGAAAGGGCTCTGCCTCTTCCCCTTCTAAATTGTCCTTCACTTTTCTGGCAGAAAAATGGTTACTGCCTTTCTTGCCAGGCTGACTTTGGAAAAATAGAGTCAGAGTGCAGTCATCTTCCTTAAGCTCAGGTGTCTGCCAGTAGCTTCTTCCTGTTCCCATTATCTAAATCTCATGGAGAGAAACAGACGTATGCAGGTCTGTGATTTAATTCTTCCTGAGGGGCACATCCAAGAATGGTTCAAATAATTCTCCCCTAGAAGTGCTATTTTCTTGTGCTGATATTTCCAGGAGTTCAGACAACCAGGTGACTTTGCCTCAGGCATCTGGGTTTGGTGAAAGTAATGATGTGTTATACTTCCTAAGAACAGACTCTGAGAGGAATCTGAACATTGTACAAAACCCGGCTTAGGTCAGACTTAGGACATTATTTTTCAAGTAGATCAGCAAAACAAGGGAAAAGATGTCCAGTTTCAATGCAGACTTTTTGCTTTGATGATATATTTTTATTTGTTACATGACATATCCTCCAACTCTAACTTTTCCACCAGGCCAGTACTGGTCATGCAAGGCTGGAACTGGGTACATTTATAAATGTACCAGGTTGCCCGTGCACTCCTCTCATCCTTGCTGGTTCCCTAATCCCACCTCCCTTTCTCTGCTAGAACTCCTCCTCCTCACTGGCCCAAACTCCCACAAGGACCACTGAGGGGGCTGGTTCTCCTGGAGCTACCCCAACTCAGTGCTCTACAGAAGGCCCCTCCATTTCACTGATGTTGGAGGATATGGCATGGATGAAACTGCAAGCAGTCAGCTGTGGTGATGTGCTCTGTTTGTATTGCAGGTGATGGGAGTGGTAGGACCCTCCAGTGTGGCTGACGGATTACCCCTTCTTCATCTCAGCCCTTATCTCTCGCCACCTCTGCCCTTCAGCACAGCTGTTGTCCGGCTTGTAGCATTGCAGATACAGGTGTGTCTGCCCTGGTCTCTGGCCAGGTCTGTTAGAGCTTCTGGTTGAGACACCAACTCATCGGTGCTCTGTTTTCTTTCTGCAAAAGCTGGGCAAAAACTGTGGAACATACACCAAAAAAATGAAAGAGAAGCAACATGTAAATTTTGCCTTCTTTTTGAAGGCTTGAACTCAGCTCAGAATTCACCTACTGGGGCCAAGTCCACAGCAAGCATCCATCAGCTTAAGACTGCCATTGACGTCCAGGGAGTTTGTCTGATTGATGCTATGTGAGGCTCTGACAAGCTTGTTAGGATTCTCTGCAGGATCTGAGGAGTTATCATAGGTCTCCTGCCACAGGGAGATAGGCCCTGGGCTGGGTCACATCCCACAACCTTACCTCTTTTTCCCATGGAACCATGTGTGTAACTCAGAGTGGAGTCTGCACTTCTTTTCTTACCTGAGCAGGTCACACAGTGTGCCAGCTCAAAAAAATAGGGCAACTTCGCTTTTCAGTTGCTGACTCAATAGCATCCTTGCCGTCCAGAATAAAAATAGACAAAACAGATGGACTTTTTGGATAAGTCATCCCTATTCCCTTCTCATAGCCTTGCCATAACTATTACAGAATCATTCTGCCTCTGCCCTTTCCCTCCCCATTAGCACAAAATCAGACCTGAATGGTGACCAATGAAGGAACAAACTTCCTAATCTAGTTCCAGCTTGCATTTTAATATATGCATTGGCACATCCAGTGGAGTATTTCAGCAATTCCAAGCAGTGGGGCAGGTTCAGAAGGAAGGTGTATAGGTATGAAAACACAGTGCTGTCCCTCAGAGCATGAGGCACAAGAGGACCTTGTGGTACCAAATGACACAGAAAGAGGACATTATTTTAGCTCTAAGGTAATGGTTCTTAAATCAAAAGTAAAAAAAGCGTCACTCTCACCTTTTCTGAAATATTAAAAAAACCAAACAAACAGATACCAAATGCATAATTTTTTTAAGTATTGGGAGCTTTTAGTTTAATTATCCTTTGCTCCCTATTCACTCATTCTTCTCATGAGCTTTAAATGCAATGAAAAACAAACATGTCAGAAAAACACGAGCAGTCATTTTCTTAATACTTCCAGCAGGGTACAAAACAGAAGTACTTCACACCCCATCAGAAAACATCTTCTGGAATTTCTCAGCCCAGATGTGTAAGCTTGAGGCATTGCAAGGTTCAGTTGCATTTCACAGCTAAGTCTGTAGCAACTCAGAAGATGCAAATGAGTGGAGTTCTGCTGACAGTCATTTGGATTGCCTCGTCTAAAGACAAAAAAACCCTTTCAATTTAGATGACTGTGCATCAAAAAGTAAATATGTATTTTGTTTATTTTTCAGGAGTTCATTCTTTGCCTTAGGGACGATGATAGGGCAGCATAAAGTGAGTCAGAACAAAAAAATGAGTTTGGGAATAACCTCCATGTTCAGACAGTGGAATATTTAGATCATGTCATTTGTGCAGTTTCCTCTAATAGTTGTTTTTATCCCCCATAGTCTGGCTCAGATGCTGATGTCATTCACAGTAGTTTAGGGCTAACACTCAGCTGACTCCTGTGGGATACATCTGATTTAGTTAATGATATCTATGAGTTAGGAAGCTGGGCTTCTTACCTCTTGGTTTTGACAAGAGCAGGTGATACTTCACTCTGTGAATCCCTTCTACTCCTGAGTAAGTGGTGTCAGGGCTTCAGATTCTATCAGGACATCAGTGCTGGTGTTATACTGTATAAAGAGGATGCCCAGGGGATCGTCATTCCCTGCAGTAACTTGCATGCCTGATCTGCTGATGAAATCATTTAATCCTCTCTTATTATTACTGCACAGGCTTTGAAAGAAGATTTCCCCCTAAGCCATGTCGTCTCCCCATTCACCAATCAGGAAAGAAGGGAAGGAATGCTTTTAAACCTACTGATTCCATTTGTGCTCACAGTAGGATCTGGAAGCAAAGGTCTGAGTAATTTAACAAAAATAATTTTTCTCCCCTTTTTCTGACAACTGATGTTTGCACTTTCCCTGCTCTCTGTTGATTTTCTCCTTATTTTATATCTGTTTAATATTTCTCTTTAATTTATTTCTGTCACTGGCAGCGTGTCAGCTAAGTGCCCTTTCGGTTCAAGACTGAAAAGAGCCCCACTGGGAGAAGTTGTTTCTTTTATTTTAGCTGTTCTTGAGTCAGGTCTTACACTGATGTTTTCCTTCTTTTGAAAGTGGAGTCCAGGGCAAGACAAATCAGAAGCCACAAAGAGGAGCAGAGGTCACAGAAATTGTGTGCCCTTGTGGATCACAGTCTGCCCAGGCTATGCCACTTGTCTGGCACAAGTCCTGCTCCTTGCTTTCTTCTATAGAGGGTGGTGGCTGGTAAATCCCTAAATTAAAACAAAGAGTAAAGGGAGTGAGGAATGTCAAAAGGAAATGAGGTTATGAAAGCACTGAATGGGAAGTTTCTTTGTGATGTTTTGTTCTGTGTGTGTTGGTGTTAAATAAACTTTGCCTTTGCTTGCAGGAGGAGAAGCAGCATAACAAGGTGTGGGGTGTGTTGACTTTTGGCTTAGGGGGCCTTTGAGATTGCACCCCATTTTGGAACTGGGTCTAGATATTTAGGGCATCTTTGGGGAAATGTAGCCTGATCTTTCTCTCTCTCTCCCCTCCCAATGCATCTCAGACAGCCCCTGGCTGGAGCAGCCCGAGGTCCTGTTGCTGCTCCAGACTGTTATCAATATTCTCCTGCCACCTCGCATCATCAGCACTTCCCGCAGCAAGAACTTTATGCTGGAGAGTTCCCCTGCTCACTGCTCCACCCCGGGGGATGCGGGCAAGGACCTGCGGCGGGAAGGCCTCGCAGAGTCCACCAGCCAGGCTGCCTACCTGGGTGAGTGATGGCTCCTGCCCACCACTGGGAAGAGACAGAGAGAAAAGGGAGCACTCCACAATGTAGATAGCACCAAAGAGAACCATCCCAGGCAGGTCTGAGCTCCTGATAGCCGCTCTTTTTTTCTACACGGGTGAAAGGAAAAATAATCAAGTTGGAGATGCGGTAGCAGCGCAGATTGTCAGGGCTGTATGGGTCGCTCTTTCAAACAGCTTTGCTGTTTCTGATTTTGTGAGAGTGTTTACCTGAAGGCTATTCAGGTCTTTCTTAACCCCCCATATCTGAGGAGTGGAGTAACGCTGATGAAAAAAATGGCAATTCATCATCGATTTAACCACCCTACCCTGACAAACCTGGATACAGATGTGTGATGGCTGAGATGTTTTGGCCAATTCCATCAAGAAAGAGGGAGCTGCCAACCTTTCCCCAACAATTCCCAGGCCTCCCTTTTTGTTCCAGACCAAGGAAGCATGGAAAGGGGAAGACTCCTTGTCTCTCCTGTGAGGTAACCTATAAGAGTACCCACTTTAATACAGAGCATTGTTTTGAACCTCATAGCTGTTCACACACATTTGTAACCCAGTGCTCTTGTGAATTATGGCCCTTGGCTTACTGGACTGTATTTTTGTTTAGATCACAGTTTGGCCGTGACTCATGCAAGCTGCACTGCTGGAAGGTTCTTTTCATTACCCCATAAATAACCTGGAGGGCATTGTGCTCACAGCATGATTCTCTGTGTAACTATGTTTGATCGAGATTTTGGAGATTGTCAGCCAGCATTGAATTCCCGCTCTGAGCTGCTTTCAGAATATCTGAACTCCAGCAAGACAACATGCAGGGAGGGAGAGGGGAAGGTAGAGCAAGAATATACAGAGGAACTGAGGTGTGAAGTAGGAAAAATTATTTGGAAATGAGACTTTCAGTCCTGATCCTGAGGTTTTTGTTATAAGGAAGCTGCCCTTCTCCTCTGAGGCATTTGGAGACTGACAGAAAAGACAATGGTGACTCTGAGGTGTGTGGGCTTGCATCTGCTTGTGCATGAATTCATGCCTGTGCATTTTGTGCCCACTGTGGTTCCCCATTCCTCCCTCAGTGCTTGCAAGGGACACTGATAACACCTCTGACCGCCCTTTGCTGGTGTGTGCTCCCCTGCAGCCCTGAAGGTGATCCTTGTTTGCTTTGAACGCCAGCTGGACAGCCAGTGGTACTGGCTGAGCCTGCAAGTCAAAGAGATGGCACTGCGGAAGGTGGGAGGGCTGGCACTGTGGGACTTCCTCGACTTCATCGTACGAACACGGATCCCAATCTTTGTACTCCTTCGGCCCTTCATCCAGTGCAAGGTAACAGCTACTTTGGCTGATGCTAGATCATTGCTGAGGGATGATGTCCTTTAGTCCCCTGCTGAGAAAGAGAAACGGCACTTCTGGAAGAACTGGGTGTTTCTGGAGTGAGTGTGACCTTTCAGAAGTTATTAGACTGGTGAATCCTTTGAAAGTAAATCACAAGGCTTTTTCCTAGAGAACACTAAAGATTACGCCAGTCATACAGGAGCTCTCATCCCCAAAGCCACAGAGTACAGGTAGTCTTAGTTCCCCAGGATGGGAAAGTATTATCAGGCTTGACGGAGAGGGTTTTCATGTGGACTTAGTTTTGTAACAAAGACACTCAGAGTATTTGGAAGTAATGTGGATGCTCTGAACCTAGGAAGGGATCTGTATGGTTGGCTGAAATCTTGCAGAAGTGCCTCTTCTGACACAGGTGGGCAGCACACATAGCAGTCAGGGATGACCACTCCAATTTGTATATTTTGGATGCAGGTTCTGACAAGGCTCTTGTTGATGGAGAGACAGCTGCTAGGCTGAGCTGGCCAGGGCTTAAGCTAACAGTGGCTTTTCCCTCCTTACCAGGCAGACTAGCACATGGTACTATACCTTATTTAGCCTACTGTCTCTCACCACTTGGACAAACTAAATCATCTTGGAGGAGGGAGCCGCTTCATGTGTGATGGTAGAGCTTATGAGGAAGCCTTCATCCCTGTGTACCAACCTGTGAGGTTTTGATGTCTGTTAAATCAAATGTTGGGCTGTCCCTGCAAAACAGGTGGAAACCTCCTCGCCGGAGTCAAAACTTCACATCTGCTGAGAGGACAGTCTGCTGGCTGCAGGCTCATGTAGGAGACCAGTCCCCTTTCCCAAGGCTTTATTTCCCTGCACTGCTAACACCTCCCAATTTTGCAGCTGCTGGCCCAGCCGGCTGATAACCACGAGGAGCTGAGTGCCCGGCAGCACATTGGGGATCAGCTGGAGAGGAGGTTCATACCCCGCCCGCTCTGCAAGAGCTCCCTCATCGCTGAATTCAACAATGAGCTGAAGATCCTGAAGGAGGCAGTGCACAGCGGTTCTGGTAAGGAGGAGACGGGAGAGTTAAGGGCCATCAGCTTTATTTGCCTGGCTGGATCACCCATAAATTAACCTGTGAGGCAGACCTGTCTCCTGCCTCCGGATCGGGTCCTATGCCCATCCCAACTTTCCCACAGGAGTCCAGGTTGGCTGTGAAACTCACCGTGTTTTGCCCTCTCGCTGTTGCAGCTGGCGTGCACAGCCCCAACACACACAGACCTACATCTTTGGAAATCTGAAGCTGCTCATGTGCAAGCATCTTTTTGTCAGCAGCCGACCTGTCTCCTCTTAGTCTCTTTGATCTCTCTCTGGTGTTCCCACCCACCGCCAGAGCAGAATCCCCAAACTGGCTGTACACTGAATTTTCTCCTGCAGAGGGGACACTTTTTCTCCTGGAACAGTCACCCTGGTTGCCACGAGATGGCAGCCACTGCTTATGCAGGGCAAGAGGTTTTATGTGCTTCTGTTCTTAAAAAAGGAAAGCAAACTCAAAAGAAAATGCTCCAGTCTTTTTTTTTTTTCCTGGTAGCAATTGTTTCTAAATGTTTTAAGTTGAGATGGAAAATATTGAGCTAAGATTAAGGAGAAGACCAGACTGCATGAGGAGAGGCTGAGGGAGCTGGGGGTGTTCAGCCTGGAGAAGAGGAGGCTCAGGGGAGACCTCATCGCTCTCTACAACTCCCTGAAAGGAGGCTGGAGCCAGGGGGGGGTTGGGCTCTTTTCCCAGGCAACTTTCAGCAAGACAAGAGGGCATGGTCTCAAGTTGTGCCAGGGGAAGTTTAGGTTGGATATTAGAAATAATTTCTTTATGGAGAGGGTGATCAGACATTGGAATGGGCTGCCCAGGGAAGTAGTGGATTCTCCATCCCTGGAGATATTTAAAAAGAGCCTGGATGTGGCACTCAGTGCCATGGGCTGGGAACCGCAGCGGTAGTGGATCAAGGGTTGGACTTGATGATCTCTGAGGTCCCTTCCAACCCAGCCAATTCTATGATTCTATGATTTTGGAGAGATGAGGTGAGCCAGGGCTGATGTGTCTGTTTCACCACCTCTGCCAATCTCTGCCCCGCCAGTCTGGGGGGAATCAGGTACCCGAGGTGACAGGAATGCTTGGCTGGTTATTGATTCCCAGTGCCATCACTGATTCGCATTTGTTTTTCCCTCTCCTGCACAGCTTACCAAGGGAAGACATCTGTCAGCACTGTGGGCACCTCCACCTCCGCGTACCGCCTGAGCCTGGCCACCATGTCCCGCTCCAACACAGGCACTGGCACAGTCTGGGAGCAGGAGAGTGAGCCTTCCCAGCAGGCCTCGCAGGACACACTGAGCCGTACGGATGAAGAGGATGAAGAAAGTATGTGGCTACTGATTCAGGCTAAGCCCCCAGTACTGAAGATGTTTTCTTGATGCCACAGGGGATGGCGGGGAGGGGCTTTAGTAGTCGTGACAAAAGGCCCATAGAAGCACGAGGTTAAGAAACTGGTGTGGTTTCTGCATGGTTCATGGTTTCAGTTAATTTTGGGGTCATTATGTACCTGCTCATTCCCTTCTGAGCTCTGGGTAGGGAAGGTGGAAAGGCAGACAGATATTCAGTGTATGAGACCTGGGCTGCCAGGCAATCCTCACACTGCAGAGAACGCATTTGGCGATCTGACCTTTCTTTGACCTTCATCAAGACAGGGAGCAGGGCCTGTGGCTGGCTCTTAGGATCCTATTCCTGCAGGATTTTAGTACTTTCTGCTCATCAGTCCTTTCCAGATGCTCCAACATGGAATATGTTGTCCTTGGGCTGCATGGGATCCAGCTGTGACTCTTTGCAGGGTGGAACATCTGTGTGTTTGTGTTATATGAGTAACAAAGAGGAACTTTAGCCTGAAACCTACTAACAACAAAAGCTTGATCTCCTTTGAGGCAGCTGGCAAGTTCTGGGGTTGCCAGACTTTCTGGTGCAGGTTTAGAAGGAATGGGATGGTGACTCTTTTGTGGATTAATTTGCAATGATTTGAATGTTGCTCTGCCATTTCACTTGAGTTTTATGTTATTCTTGGAATTTTGCCTTCTCTCTGCTTATCAGCTGTCCATCTGCTTCTGAGTTGTCCATCACTGAAATCTGGGGTCGAAAACCCTGCTCATACGTCATCAATCAGGCTTGGTCTACCCCTTCTTTAGCAGGGATATTCTCTTCTAGTGCTGCAATGGTTGGTTGCCTCAGTGCCTGAAACTCAGGTGTTTCACTTCTGTGTTTGAGGACTGCTGACTATTCCTCAAAGACATTTAACAACAGGGCTGAAACAGAAGGGCCTGGGCAGTTATGGTAGGATTGCCTCTTGGGAAGGAAGTATTAGCCTGAAACTTCACACACTCATCCCAACTTTATTTTAGCTGGTTCACCACTGAGGATTGTACAGTCCACCACTTTTGTACTGCTGATCCATGGCTCAGGTGCCTACTGTGGCAAACTGCTTTCAGCCTCAGATTAATTCTATTGAGTGCCATCTTCCTATTTGCTTGCGGCGATTTTATTTCAGCCCTGCCTTGGCTTAATGCTGCCATAAAATATTTCAGTATCTCAAAATTGGAAAAGGTCAAAAGGAAAAGATTACACAAAACTTCCCCTTTGTTTTATTTGTAATTAGAAGTTGTGATAAAAAAAAAATTCAGTGGAGTAATTTCATTCCAGGTACCTTATATAATTTTAAATGGCACTAAAGATTTCAAGCAGTCCTGATCTCAGTCTCACTGTCTGCATAATTCAGTTGCAGTACAGTGTATTGGAGACAGTTTACCCCATTTTTTGTGTAACATTTTAAAATGCATGTGTTTAAGGGTGTCAGCACTGCGTTTTGCTGCTATGTATTTTAACCTTTATGATAGTTCTTTACTATATCATAGCAACAGTTTATTTCACACAAGCAAAATGTCAAGTTGAAACTTTTACACCAGCAAACACTGTATGTTAACAAACTATTTATTAATCACAGGAACTAAGCCCAAGAAGAAGCTAAATTCCCCAAGGACATTTTCCTGAGAGCCATATAAACTGAAAGCATGCACAAATCCCTGCTCCATGTGTTCTGCATTCCCTATCCTGAATGGTTTTATGCCTATATCTTTCTAATCTGTGACTGTAAAATCTAATCAAAGTATTCAAAATTGCAGGCTTGGTAAGTAAATGTTGGGTACACATTTGGCATCCTGCCATGACTTGACAACCCTAAATATGTAGGCAGGGGTTGGGGTGGTTTTTTCCTTGCCTTTCCTGTTTTTTCTTTCTTTCTAGATGACTCCTTGAGCATGCCCAGTGTGGTAAGTGAACAAGAAGCATACCTTACGGGTGCCATTGGGAGGAGGCGCTTCTCCAGCCATCTTTCCAGCATGTCTGCACCTCAGGCTGAGGTGGGCATGTTACCCAGCCAAAGGTAACAACATAGGATTTTCACCTTTCCCATTATTTTCACAAAAGCAGAAATGGCACAGGTATATTATGTGTATGTCAGAAAGGCACAAGAGTAGAACTGGTGCCAGAATAGCGATGCTAAATTATTCACCCTGAAACAGTGTTGAGCCAAGGGTGCAGGGCTGGAAATAAAGATTTTTCAGGATGATCTGCATTGTGTAAGGTCTGTCAGAACAAGCTGTCACCCACAGAAACCCTCCTCTTATACAATTTCAGAAACCCTCAGCACTATTATTATTCTCTGTTACTACCACGGATAGCAAAAAGAAAACACACAATTTTGGGTTTATACATTGACCCCACAGACTGTCCACATTCACTGTAGGGAGTTGGGAGGAATCCTGAAAAGCTAGGAAATGGGGCAGAGGCATCCTGTTTGATTTACTATGTTTGCTTCCATGTAGTTTGTCCTTCCTAGAACTGTAATTAGCACATCACAGAAACTGAATGTCAGGTTCAATGATGGGTTTTAGTACTGTTTAATGTCAGAAATACACTTGCTGATAGAAATAACTTTGAATGCCTTATTTCTGGTTAACATGGAGTGGTGAGGAAGAGATTGGAATTTGGGAAATGTACATCTCTAGACGATGTAGAGAGAAGTTTTGCATTTAGATGTTGTTTTTCTAAGCAAGCAATATTTATTGTTTTATTTGTCTGCAATATTGTTATCCAAGGATATCTGACAATGGACAGATTAATTTATGTTGTTTCCACTGAACCTTTAAATAATAAATTCTACCTTATCTCTTGACCAGCCTTGTAAAAATCAAACAGTTTCCCCCTCCTCCTCAGTCTTGCTTGGAGTTAAAGAAATAACCTTGACACATGAAGGATGTGGTACATACCAACAGAGATAGGAGGAGTGATTTACAAGAGAGAAGGTACACAGATTTTATCTGGGACTTTCCACAAAAGGGTTTTCAGGAACTGATTTGACTCAGTTGATTCAGTCCCTTTGTTTCTTGAGAAATTAATAAGCAAGACTGCATTTTCCTCAATCTTTCACTACCATCTTCAATGCATAAAATTCATAAGAGTCACAAATGACTGATAGCAATGGTTGCTTTGTGAAATCCCAAGTCACGGTGATGCTGAGAAAAAAAGACTTTAATTACAACAGAGCTTTGCTCGCTACTTTTAAGCACAGAGTATAGTAGGAGATTTGTTTCTCATCTGTGTAGGGAAAGTACAAGCTCAGCAAGCATAATCATCCACAACATCAAGCCCTTTTTGGTTATGGATGGTCTCTGGCCTTTCAGACTGCCTCTTAAATGTAAACTACTTAACATAAAGTAATATTATTATTGCTTTCCTGCTGGTAACCCAGCCAACTGCTCTCTTTTTTTTTAATGTTTTTCCTCTGGGCTGAGAAGGCTGCTTCTGCCCAAAGGGCTGAAGTGTAGACAAGCAATGAGATGCTGTACTCATTTGCCAGGATCCACGCCAGCTGTTTACTTAAAGTTTCATTGCACTATGAGACCTTGTTTTCCAGATGTTTGTCCTTAAGAGTCATCCCAGAAGAAGAGTGGTCTGTAGCTCATGGGAGATAGATTTGCCCTCCCTCAGGAAGAAGTGGCTTATGGGGAAGAGGGAATTAAAAAGCTTCCCAAGAAGCTGGAAGTAAATAGAACCAAAATAAATTAAAATGCAGGAAAATGGCTTTGAAAATAGTTCCCTGCCTTTATTTCTTGTGGAAACACATCCTACCCAACTTCTCAGATCCCTGATTTTCCACAGAGACATAGAATCTCCACGTAGTGTAAATTGCCTCTAAAGACTGCTCCGTGTTATCAGATGTTCTTTCAGCTCCTCTGAGTCATATGTGTGCTGTTGAGCGTGCGAAACCAACTGATGTTACCGTCCTTTTTTTTACTTTTTTATTCCGTTGATATTCCCTTGAAAACAGAGACAATCGCATGCTTTTTGCATTTTCTTTCCCTAAATTCTTAATCTCCCTGCCCCTCCTGCAGTGAACCTAATGTCCTCGATGACTCCCCGAGCCTGGCCACTGAGGGCAGCCTCTCTAGGTACAGTGTTAACACTACCTGTCTGTCAGTGTGTGTGCTGGGAAACGAGCTGTTTCCAATCTCCTCTGTCTCTTCCTCCTCACCTTTTGTCGCTCTTTCCATCTCTGTCACTTGTGGCTCATTGATATTCAGGCCTGCAAGTCAAAGGTGTAGCAACCCACCTTCAGTTTTCAGCTTTGATTGCCAACAACTTTGAGGAGGCTTAGAGGAAAGGGGAAGAAAAAAAAAATGTAGCAAGTGCAGTAGCGGTCTGGCTGGCTAGCCTGGGTTTTTTTCCCTTGTTTAGCAATTGCTTGAAAGGCATGAGAAAGATTATCCACTAGGCATTAGCTGTAGCCTGTAATAAGCATTAGTCTGGAGGCTTATATAAAAGAGAGACATCTGTTTTTCCATTCTTTGCACAATGCTGTCACCACAAAAGACTTAGTAACGATATCAAGCTGTGTTCTTTAACATCCATTAATAAAACTAATTACGATAACTCCTGTGGAATATAGTTCTCTGTGGGTGCTTCACAGTAATTCTCATTATTTTTACAAAGTGTTTCCAATTCTCAAATGACGCCTGAAAAAGCTTGCAGGTGAAGGACATCAATACATATTTAAAATTGCACCATCCGTGCAACAGTTCAGCTCTAGCTGTTCCCCACTACCACTGGGCAGGGTTGTTTGTGTGCAAACACTGTTAGAACCATAGTGTCAAATGGGTCAGGAGTGAGCTAAGAGGGGAGGTCTGCACCATTAGCAGCCAGCTCAGTTGTTTTAATCATCCTCTCTGTCCTGCTGCTTGCATCTCTCAACCCATCCTGCCGTGATCAGAGAGGTCATTAGTCCCAAGAGCATCTCTGTTTCCTTCCAGCAGAACGTGGCCTCCTTACCCTGACAACAGGGAGGGTAACACACTTTTTCATAACTTTACCACCCCAGCTGAAGATGTGGATATGTTGAGAGACATTTGTGTGAATAGTTTTTATTTTGTTAGCCTGGGTTTAGACGTCAGTGGTGGCTTTTCAGTGTGGGGACAGACTGCTTTGTCCGCTTGTTCATTCTTCTCAGCTGACAAATGGGGAGTTTATCATTGGTGTGTCATGGAGCTCATCCCATGATTCATGGTCTCCTTTGTGTGTGTGAATCCTGCCTCAGCAGACTGGTCTCTAACTGGTGCTACTGCAGGAATGGTGTTTGGTAAAGACATTGGCTTGTTGGCAGAGGCAGGAACATTGTTATCTTCTTTTGTGATAAAGCAAAATGGATTGCACAGTCATCAGAGCATGCTTTGGGGTCTAAAGAGAACAGAAGCCTTTCAACCAAAGAAATTAAGTGCTGTCAGTTAAGTAGATCTAAAAATTCACTGCAGTTGAGGAGGATGAGGAAGGAGAAGGTCCAACTCTGAATTAAAGCCATATCGACCTGATACCAGGCTACAGAAGTGTTGAATTTGAAATGTTTCGATCTTCTTAAGTGGGGGGAGTCATTCCTAATAACAGTGGTGAGGTTGAGGAAGATGAGAAAGCTAAGTCTGGACTTGAAGTTATAGGCTGGACTTCATCTCAGAGGTTTTTCTAGCCTCAATAATTCTGTGAAGTCAATACACGAGTTAAATGCAGTAATTCATTTTGAACCCTGAAATGTCATTAGCTGTATAGTGAGTTCCCACTAATTTCTGTCACACCAATTTTCACTAGGAATCAGCAAACCATCCTGCACCCTGGTACAGAGATTTCCTTAGGCAAAAAGGTTTAAACAGATGTACCTGGGACTCAGATCTGTTGCTGTTTATTGTTCTTTCCAGGGACTGGTCACTTCATCAAAAGAAGGGGCATCAAGGGCTTAGAAAACATGAAGACAGGGAAATACCCTGATTTTTTATAAAAAGGCTAGGATAGAGTTCTGTGAGGTAGCAGAGGTGTTTCAGCTGCATTGTTAAATGTGTAAATTGGATTAATCTTCTAAAAGATAGAAGTAATAAAACACACATTGTAGGACCTCGTTGTGTGGGGATCGTAGCACAGAATTAATGTATTTTTATATTCAAGAACATTAGCTTTGAATAAAGTAGGTGTGATTTTTTTCTTGCATAACTTCAATTTCAATTGGGACACAATGATAACAACTCTCTATCATTGACTTCTGAATTAAAAAACTGTTTTGTCATAACTGATACAAAGAAATAAATCATATGGAGACTAGACATGGAAAATAGGAGTTTTAAATAAATAAAATAAATAGTGACTAATATAAGAAAGAATGAAGTCTGTTTTCCTTTGTTCTAAAGCAATTAGAGCCAGACAGGGAAGCAGGGAAGACAAGAAGGGGCTGAGAAGCATATGTATCTACCATCACCATTTGTGGTGGTTAGAGTCTGACAGGACAGGATATTTTCCCAAATCAGAAAGGAAGAATGAGAAGTCACTGTAGTGGAAATCCGTTGCACAAACATATTTCCCTTTAATGTTTGCCTTTATGCCTATCTGAATTTAATGGTGCCTAGTAGAGAAAAACAGAATTACTCCACATTGCCAGGGCAAGTGTAGCAGATCTAACACTAACTGGGCCAGGATGTGACTGGGAATAGAAAAGCTGGAGTACATCTACGTTTTAACCCACTGTCCGCCAGTCTTTGTCCAGAACCCTTCTCATTCAGATGTCTTGGGGCACAAAGTGTGTACGTTCTACCACAGTGGTGTGGCGAGCATGGACTCCATCTTTTTAATGGGAATTTAAACTCCTTGCTTCCTTTATCTCTGTTTTTTTTCTTCTTGTTCTCTGTTTTCTCCTCGTTTTGGCTGCATGGTTTCTTGTATTTCATGAACATCACTTACTGTAACTCTCAGCCTGACAAACTTTCTGTTATCCCCCACTGTGTGACTGCACTGGCTGGCAGCATGCTTCCACAAAGCTGGGTTGGTTTGATCTTTTGCTCACCTTTCTCTGCCCTAACTGTGTAATGGAAGTGACATTACTGGGCAGAGAAAACCTCTGACAGAGATACTCAGAGAGTGACAGAGCATCTTTGTGTTGGGCAGGAAAAATTTTTGTTTTTCCCAGGTAAATCTGACTTATGTACTGCAAGAAAAAAAAAAACTCTTCTTATGAATCAGATTGCCACAGGAGGGAAAGGTACTGTCAGCTGAAATGGCATTTGATTCAGTGTTCCTGATCGGGCCCCATGGGCTGCCAGAAAACCAGTATGCTCCTGTTCTGGTAAATAAGGAGAGACAGAAAAGGAGGGTGGGAAGGAGGAAGAACCACACAGAACCAAGAGAGCCACACTAATTTTCACAGAAACAAGATCAATAGTGCTGCTCTTTGATGTGAAAAGAGACCCTTACAAGCTCTCATGAAGTGAAAGGTTAGATCTGAAAATTCAATCACTTATGTGAAGGCATTATGAGACTCTCTCTTTCCTTCCCTTCCTCAAAATTTGGGCTAGAAGGCAAAAATACAGCCACAGCAGGATTGTACTCTGCGTAGGCAGCTCTGCAAAAGTCAGCTGCTCTCAGGTCCACCATTTGCCTGCAGCAGATATCTGCAATTTCAGCTTCATCCCAAATTATACCAATTTGTGTAATGATTCAGGACTAGAAATAAACATCCACCAGCTCCACTAAACTCATTTCACTTATAAGCCAGGCTGAAAATCCCAGACTCCAGCAGGAAGACAAAAAGCCAAGCTGCTCTTTCGCTCACCTAGTGTTTGTCTTCAGTGCACAGATCACTCCATGGGAATAATTTTCTTTTTTTTCTTCCTGTATAGCCTCTGTGCCCTTGTGCAGACCATGCACTCCCTTTATCTACAGACTTTTTCAAAGTGTTTTCATGATGGATGTAAAATGAATTTGTTCCACCCAGTATAAAGTGTTTGGTACTGAATATAATTGTAGTCTTTCTGCTACAGACATTTATGTCTCCTCATGCATAGAACTAACAGTTACTGTTCCTTCATCAGAAATTTTCCCAAAAACTAGGCCAATAGAAAGTTATTTTTTAAAGAACTTTGTCAGATAGTTCCCACTTAACTCGTATATTGTTAACAACTCTAGAATCTTTTTAAAATTCAGGGATAATTTATGTAATTTTAGAAAACAGAAAATTAAGCCAATTCAGAAGCAGATTAAGAATTCAGAAGACTAAGCTGTAATTCAGGTAGTATGGATCACAAAGCTAAAGACTAATTCAAGTGCAGTCTCTGCTTTAATGAGGAATGGTGGGTTGCTTCTGGACCTCCCAGTCATATGTGCTGCAGTTATTGTCTGGGTCAAGAACACAGTCCTACCAGCAGGCAGTAACTTGGAGGACTCTTCTTATTCATAAGCAGGTGTTTGCATGGTGTTTGTTTAAGATGCTCTGTATGTAAATCATGTCAATAACCTACATAAAAGCTAGAAAATATGTTCCAGAGACTGTTGATCTCATTTGAAAGCACCATCTGAAGGAAAAAGGGACTCAACTATATCTTGTTTGTTCTGGCTTTGAGGTTGCAGCAGCTTTTCCTTTTTTTTTTTTTTTTCTTTTTCTAAACCACTGCAGCTGTGGGGAGGCTGCTGAGGGCATGCCTGGGATTTTTAGGCTGTTGTCAGACAATCTGACCAGAAACTGTTCAGGGTCTTAAGATCTCTCTCTCCCTGAAGTTGCCCATTTTTCTCTTGGTAGAGCTGGTATAAACACATGCATATGGTTTACTGCAAAGTCTGGCCTTAGTTTAAACTGATAAGGGAGTAAGGAATAGAACTTTCAGGTCAGGTAACCAGCTTTTGACCCGAAGCAGACCAGGAAGTTCTCATGTTCTGTTCCACCAAACCTTCTAAGGGCAATAACTTCTGCCAGAGTGAAGAATGAGCTGTTCAGAAGCAGAACTTTTAAAGTCTCTCCACAGAGATCCTCACTGTCCTGTCTGATCATGTCCCCAGGTTTGATTTTTTCCCCAGCTCCTGTAAAGCCAGATGATAAACCTTCACTCTGTTGGTGGTACTGAACTCCTCCAGGGAGATCCAAGGAAAATAGCATTCTTTTGAATGTTTTTTCCTTTATATTAATGCAAGCCAAAGGCAAAACAGATTGTGATGCTGCATCTTCAACAGTACATACCAGACAGAGCTGGAAGTTGCTTAAATACAGTGTGTGGCTCAGTGGATTCCAGTCTGTCCCAAATAAGCAGCTGCCTGCTTTAAAATGAGTCCATCTTAAATGTTAGATGCTATTGTAACCACTTGTCTCTCAGACACAGTTGATTCAGATAAAATGTTTTGTCACTGATGTCTACCAAACAAACAATTTTTAACTGTTTAGAGGAATACAATAATTTGAGAAAAATGAGAGGAGGGTGGTGTTTTTATGTTAAGTACATTAAATGGTCAGTTGAATGGTAGAATGAGATGGTACGTAGCTGAGTATGTTTTACTGTTAAAGATTCCTTTGTTGCAGATTTTAATCTATTTTATGCCAAGATATTAAAACCTAAAAATCTGTGTTTTTCTCTCTATATATATTTTGTTTACATTTATTTGTCTTTTTGTTTGTTAGCCACAAAAAGCCTTAAGGCTGCCAGTGTTGAGTGTGGGGCCTTGTTCATATAACTCATGCATCCATTATGTGAATGGATCCTTTGTTACTTTGTGTTTTGTTTTTTGTTTGTTAACTTAAATTGAAATTGAAATTAAAACCAGATGACAAAATTGTGATGAGGCTGTGGAGTCTATTTGGGAGGAAAAAAAAAATAGCTTTTACAACATTGTCCTTGAAAAAGGAAAAGTAAACAAGGAGGCTTTCCAGCTAGAAACTGATATTCTTGCCTCTATTGATGTGGCAAAGGATGCAGAGAAGTCAGTGTTGCTCAGTGGGATGCATCAATCAATGACTGAAAACTGAAATCTGTAGTTCTTTATAGTTGAATGCTACCTGTGTGTGGCCAAGTCCTGAATGCCATGACTCCACCTCCCACCCTTTCCTGAGCCCCAGAAGCCACAACCCAACAGACACGTCCCCATATCCTTCAAAGACAATACTGCTCTTTGAAGTGACTGTGCCATTAGTGGTTGGTTTATTTCTGTATTTATTTTAGTCACAATTGCCAGGACACCTACTAGTTATACAGAATGCTTCTGTTCTTGGTCTAATGCTTTCAACATCTAACAGGGTGGCAAGCGTGCAGAGTGAGCCAGGACAGCAGAACCTTCTTCTGCAGCAGCCCCTGGGGCGGAAGAGAGGCCTACGACAGGTGAGAAGATGGGAAGTGAGCAAACCTTCTCCCCTTCTGTTTGAGCTGGCTTGGTTTTTCTCATCTGAGTCTGTTTTGAAATGATTTGTAATTGTGAGATTTCACTTTTACCTAATCTGTGATACGCTAGTGCAGGGCATTGAGTTAGCAAGGAACTGTAGTGCAGGTGATAGCTGTGAAGCCTGACAAATCCTGGTCAAGGGTTGGACTTGATGATCTCTGAGGTCCCTTCCAACCCAGCCCATTCTATGATTCTATGATTCTATGATCCTTAAGAGAAGAGGTGCACATTGTTTTGGGTGCGCCAGTATTCTCCTCCGCAGGCTTTTTTGGTTGGTTGGTTTGGTTTTGTTTGTCTTAAATTAAATGATCTGCACTGCATTACATCCACTATTGACACTGAAAAGGCACAAAACACAGAAGTTCATATAAAAGAGATGTCTGAGCCACGGAAACCTTAACGTGTAAACATGTATCTACTGAAAGTAGAGCGAATGGACTTCTAGAGGGACAGACAATGATATCTGTTCTCTTTACAGAGAAGCTGTGTACTACATGAGCATCCACCAGCCTAACTCTTTCTTCCCTTCCAATGTTTAGCTTCGACGACCACTGCTGTCACGTCAGAAAACTCAAACCGAGCCGCGCAGCCGCCACGGAGCTCGACTTTCAACCACGCGACGGAGCATCCAGCCAAAGCCCAAACCCAGTGGTAGGGCAGTGCTGCACTTCCAGAACCAGCTTCTCCTATTTGAAAGGACAAAATACTATTTGTTGGTTTGGCCTAAAGGAAGTTAGTATGTTGCTAGTAGCCTATATTAAAGTGAAATTCCTATATTAAAGTGTTTAGGGGACAGGTGTCATCTCTTCAGGATGCTTTGTCCAAAAACTCCAGATGTGCAGACTTTGAAGCTATTGAGATTAGCAGAGAAGGAAATTTCCCATAATTTATAAGATTAGTTCTGCAGAGCTTTAAGGACTGCCCATAAAAATGAAGTCAGGACTGCTCCAGTCCATGCCCTATGTCTCCAGAGTCAGTACTGCCCAACAGAGAAGGTCGTGGCTCTGTTCTGTACCATCTGAAGTGAGCAGTCAACTTTTAAAGAAGAACCTGGAAGAGCAGAGGCAACAACACTACTGGAGATATTTGAAACTAATTAAAGAGAAGGAGCAGGGTTATCAGTTTTACTCTTAAGTTTTAGTCTAGCTGTCTTCACCCCCTGTGCTGTTCTGCTACACACAGATAGTGGACTCAGTCTGCACAAAGGGGGGCCATCAGATGCTCTCTTTTTGTTCTCAGATTTCCTGTAAAACCATGGGTAATTCCCTTACATATTCTCATCTCAGTTTTCCCTTTTTAGTTGAGGGCAGAAATGCCTAACTCGCATGGGAATTCTATATATTCTTCTGGGATGGAAAGATGTTATGTATGGCATTTATCTCACCAAGCCATGCCAAAGACAGGTAGGATGCTAGTCTTTGGGAGATCCCTGATTCTTGCTGTGGCTTTAGAGCAAGCCTAGGGTAAAAGGCTTTTGGATTAGTCTCCAGTTAGCTTAAAAGATGGCACGAATCACAAATCCTATCTTAGCTCTAAAAACTCCAGGGATTCTCTCTCTTCTTATTCTGTTTTCCTCCTCAAGTCGTAGCATTTTAACACTCAATTTTCTGGGTTTCTACCTTTCAGTGGAGCAGAAGCGGTCGGTGACTTTCACTGAAGCCCAGCCTGAGGCACCAGCAGCCCCACCAGGAGACCCCTCAGCTCCAGCAACCCAGCAGCAGGGCTGCAGCCACAGCAGCCCCCAGGCCACCAGCAAGCAGGAACCACCAAGTGACCCTGTGCTGACTTCCTCACCTGCCATCGTTGTGGCTGATCTCCACAGTCAGGCCACTGCCCAGGTAATGTGATCCATGGTTTCATCACCTGTCCATCTGCTGCTTCATTTAAGCCTCATGGAAAATTTTCAGGGAAACATGGGATGTGTTACAACACTGTAAGGAAACGGTGAGTGGGTGAGTGAAGACAGCAAACTTTTCTGTGTGTCTGTTCTTCAGGCTGAGTTTGCTGTCCAGCTTTTGTGAACCACTCACTTCTAGATCTAGGTAATGATTCTTACTTTGCAAACACACTTCCTGCATCTTCCCTTTGCAAATACACTTCCTGTATCTTCCCTTTCCATCTTCCCATGACACACTGTAGTCCTTCCAGACCTGCTCACCAGGGCAAGTTTCCATCAACTGTTTTTTACAGCTTTACCTCTGAGAAACTGCTTCAAAACCTCAGGACTATTTTAGCAGAAGCATCACATTCCAATAGAAATTGCTCATCTGACATTTGTCTGTGCTGGACAGCACTGAGGACAATGCAGCAGCAAACACACTCATCCCTCCAATGCACCAATAACATTGAAATCACTATTACAGGCCCAGGGATCTACTGTCTCTTGGGGGCTATGTCCTTTGCCATTAAAAAGACACTAAAGAAAATGTAATGAGGCAGTGTTAATGGCTGAAATCAGATAGCCTTTCTGGTCATTGCTACAAAATTGATTCACCAGCAAAAACACATCATTATGGCAAAATTTTAAGGATTTATAATCTGCAAGTGTCCTGGTCCTTTCTGGTAAAACGTATTTCTGAATGAGAAAATATTTTATAGATGTTCCCTTGCTTTTCCCCCCCTGTCCCTCCTACCTTCTGTGAGCCTGACCACTGGCTCTCCCCAGTAGCAGAGTGAGGCACTTTCTGCTGAGAAGAAGGAAGAAGAGGAGGGCTTGGAGTCCTGGCCAGCAACAGCACAAAGCACCCCACCCACCCAGCTCTCTGACACCGAGGACTATGCTGGCCTTGAGACCACCAGCTTGCTGCAGCATGGGGACACAGTGCTTCACATCAGTGAGGACAACGGGATGGAGAACCCCTTGCTGGCCACTCATTTCAGCTTCACAAATGTGGAGCTCGGGGAGACTGATGTTGATCTGGATGAATCTCATGTTTAACCCTTGGGGGAGAAGGAAGAGAAAGTGGACCTCCTCCTTGGAGTTCCTTGGTAACTAATTAAAATGAGCACTTTATTAGCTGAAAGCAGAGAACAGCTACCAGCTGCTTGATACAGACTGGCAAATTTCTGTTTGTGGAATACATTTCAGTTCAGGGCAGGACTGCGGGAAGAGAGAATTTGTTCAAAATTCTCAGGGTAGGGAGTGTGTGGGAAAATATGTGGTCCATAAAACCTTGATGTGACAGCCACACACTGTGACCAGCAGCCTTGCTGGGTATGTGGGCTGTGGTAGTGTGTGAGATAGAGAAGCCTCATTTGAGATTGTGCCCAAGATTTATTTTTCTAGTGTTTTTGAGAGGATGGCTATACAGTAGCTGAATATAAGGTTCTTACACCTTGGTACTGACAGTGAAAACACTGCCAAAAAGTACCAGTCTAGAGCTTAATTTTCCCAAGCCTGGGACCACAGTTTTAACTTGTAGAGCAAAGATAAGCACCAACAGAGCAATGAGACTTTTTTTTTTTTCTATTTTTTTTTAGGCACCACAGACTTTAGTTTACCTTTGTCTGTTGGTTTCATTCTACTCTCTAAGATACTGCCCTTGTGCTACAAAAATATTTGCTCTGTAAAACTAAATACAGTACATACCATTAGAAGGAATGCACATGCTGTGCACAGATATAGATGGGCAGGGGGTGAGTGGCCTGCAGATGGTATAAATAGCCCACACTGTCCTGCTTAAATGTACTAATTCATCTCTACAGTTTAGAAAAACAAAAGAACAAGAAACAACATCTGGAATGTGTGGATCTCCCAGTACCTAGCAACTGTTCCACTGATGCTGTCCTATGGACTTAAGAGATTTAAAGTCAATATTTATATATGGTATTTTCATGGTTCTATATATACAAATAGAAATATATATCTACATTGTAAACAAAAGATGGATATTGCAGGGCAGAAACTTGATGAAAGAATCTATTTTTGGCATGTTGAGAATGTATTTTAAAAGGTTCCACTTCATGTCTGTAATGTTCATGGCTGCAAGTATTAAATATATAAATGTAACCTTTATAGGTAGGTGGAGATCCCAGTGCAGGATCTGCTGAAGTCACAGCTGAGTTATGGGCTATGCTGCAGCATCCTGGAACAAAACTGAAATGTGAATTTAGCAATTAGTTGCTTACAGGCAAACTTCAAAACAGCTGTGAAACAAACCATGAAGTCACAAGCAACACCCCAAGTTACCCTGTGCTTTGGGAATCCATATACTGCCTTTTCCAGCTTATAATAGAACTAGAGTTTATAATCATGGCATTGCTCTGCAGAGGAAAATGTTTTAGCTCATCCGGAGAGTCTATAAAATGTGCTAATTACAATTTGGTCTCAAGGGCTTGTAATTTGGATACAGGCATCATAACACAGCCCTGCTGAGGAGACAGAACGATATCCTCCTATCCATCTCCAAAAAAGGACTTGCACCTGCTGCCATACAGATGACTGCCTCACTGCCATTGTGCAGCATGCAGTTTGTACTGTTGTGTGGAAAATTAACCATACCCCTGAGAGCAGGTGCTGCTGAAACCCACAAAGCCTTCGTGCTGTGCTGCCCAGTACTTGCCAAACACTCAAATATGAAGAAAGCTGACCACACTGCTGCAAGGAGGGAACTCAAGCAGGTTAGACCTCTGCTGACAGCAAAAGCCATCCTTCTCCCAGGCTCATGAGTGCCGAGCAGGTCTGTTTCCAGCACCCTGCTGAGAAGGAGCCTCTAAGCACCACTTCAGAGGCCACAGCTCGAGTCCTGTGTCCAGTTCTGGGCCCCTCAGTTCAGGAAGGAGATTGAGGTCCTGGAGCAGGTCCAAAGGAGGGCAACCAGGCTGGTGAAGGGATCCAGCACAAGTCCTGTGAGGAGAGGCTGAGGGAGCTGGGGGTGTTCAGCCTGGAGAAGAGGAGGCTCAGGGGAGACCTCATCGCTCTCTACAACTCCCTGAAAGGAGGCTGGAGCCAGGGGGGGGTTGGGCTCTTTTCCCAGGCAACTTTCAACAAGACAAGAGGGCATAGACTTAAGTTGTGCCAGGGGAAGTTTAGGTTGGATATTAGAAAGAATTTCTTTATGGAGAGGGTGATCAGACATTGGAATGGGCTGCCCAGGGAAGTAGTGGATTCTCCGTCCCTGGAGATATTTAAAAAGAGACTGGATGTGGCACTCAGTGCCATGGGCTGGGAACCGCAGCGGTAGTGGATCAAGGGTTGGACTTGATGATCTCTGAGGTCCCTTCCAACCCAGCCAGTTCTATGATTCTGTGATTCTATTTTCATAGAGCACCACTTGTATCACCATACATACGTACATAGGTGGTGCACTCATGCAACTTTGAAGTGCAGACAGCTTTGTAGGAGAGATGTGAACACTGACTGAGGACACAGCTGGGACACAGAACTTACGGAACTCACAGTGTGTTTTGTAGAATGGCCTTTTCTGCTGAAAATGAGAAGGAAGCGTTTTCCTTAGTGAAAAGTAGATGCCTCCCCATGGCACTGTGGGGTAACGATGAGAAAATAACTGTGATTTAACTGTAACTTAATTCATTACACGTTTCCATTCAGGTTTCCCACTGCCACTGGTAAACCCAAAGCAGTAAGCCATAGCAAGGACTGAAATGCTTCCTGTTAATGTCTGCCCTGCTGGTCATTAACGCAGCTTAGAGACGCCTTAACCTGTGCTTTAGTTTTATTCAGGTGCCGGGCCCTGATTTCACTGGAGGGCACCTGGGCCAGCCCCCCCGTTTCGTGACGCGTTTTACTGTCATGCTGGTTGCGCTTAATTCTGTAGTTCCGAGGTGCCGAGATGTACGTGAGCTGCTTTTGTCCTTCCCTCCGGTCTCTCTGTAGCAGAACCGGCCCGTTCCTGCTGTGAAGACAAACGGTGCCGCTTCCTTAGTGCTAGAGCCTCAAGCGCATGTCGTGTGCCACGGCAGCCCGGGCTCTGCGAGTCTCGTCAGTGTGTCGGTCGGTCCCGTTGCCTCGGTCGGTCCCGTTGCCTCAGGCTTTTACGCGAACGTTCCCCCCGTGACTAAATACAGAGAAATGACGACAAAAAGAACAGAGCTCTCTCTTTGTGCCTCTTGCGCAATCGCCCTCGCCGCTCCCTCCGCACTCCCAAGATGGCGCCGGGGGCGGAGCGGGCGGGGCGGTCCCGGCAGGCCGCGGGGCGGTGGGGCGGCGGGGCGGCAGCGATGGCGTCGGGGTGCCGGGTGGGTCCGTCCATCCTCAACAGCGACCTGGCGGCTCTGGGCGCCGAGTGCTGCCGGCTGCTGGACTGCGGCGCCGACTACCTCCACCTGGATGTAATGGACGGGTAACGACCGGGGACGGGCGGCGGGGCCGGGGCGCGGGGAGGGGGGGGGGGGGGGCGGCCGCCCCGAGGGCGCGGGCGGGCGGCCCGCCCCGCCCCGTCGGCCGGGGGTAACCTGCGGGCGGGTGGGTCTCTCTCTTCGGCCTCAAGACACTTCGTCCCGAACATCACCTTCGGCCACCCCGTCGTGGAGAGCCTGCGCAAGCAGCTAGGCCAGGAACCCTTCTTCGGTAAGGGGGCAGGGGGGCCATCGCGGTTCCGGGGCGCTGTCGGGCAGCGGGCGGGGAGCGGCCCCGGGACGGGGTCGGAGCTGCAGCCCCAGCGGTGTCGAAAGAAAAGTGTTAGCGGCTTCAAAAATTGCAGGGTGGGCAAGCGGGTGGGGGTATGGGGCTGACTGCGGGAGGGGGGCACAAGCTGGTCTCAAGGGAAAGGTGGCACTAGGCTCGGGAGGAGAGAGTGGTGAATTTCTGCTTTCGCTTGTCAGGTTAGGAGCGGCGAATGGCTCGCCTGACATTTACCCTCCGGTGCTTTCCGCTTTGTTCTCTTGGTATATGAGACCCTCAAAAGGCGTGCTGGCTTTGCAGAATGTCACCTCGCACCCATTTCTGCACAGAACTGGAACAAACCATTTATCTGGTCACTGTGTGCCAGTTTTTGCACAGTGGGTGAAGAGCCCGTTTTGGGGACACCACCAGGTGCTGCTGCCTTGCTCACGGCTCTTCGCTCCCCCCTCCAGATATGCACATGATGGTTGCCAGACCAGAGCAGTGGGTGAAGCCCATGGCTGTCGCCGGTGCAAACCAATACACCTTTCATCTGGAAGCTACAGACAACCCAGGGGCCTTGATAAAAGACATTCGGGAGAACGGGATGAAGGTGAGGGGAGCATGGGCTTGGAGCAGCACATTGCTCTCGGCTCAACTGACCACCAGGTTTCTGACAATGGAAAACCCATTGCTGCCCATTGGTGGTCAGAGATTGGCGTGTGCAGCCCCAACAAGTGTGCTCTGAGTCAGTGTGAAATTTTAGTTTTAAAATAATCCATGAATCTTTACTTAAAATACCCTGTTAAGATACATCGTTATTTTCCTAGGGGTCTGTTCCCAGCTCAGGCCACTTTTGCTGTGCTTTTGTCACCCTAAGGTGCATTTGGGTTTTGTCTGGCCTCTCCTGCAGGTTGGGCTGGCTATCAAGCCTGGCACCACAGTTGAACAGCTGGCACCATGGGCTAACCAGATAGACATGGCTTTGGTGATGACAGTAGAGCCTGGATTCGGAGGGCAGAAATTTATGGAAGACATGATGCCAAAGGTAAACAAAGGTTCTGTTTTTTATATATTGAGCTTAAAGCTAATTAACAATGTGGAGCATAGTGGTGAATAACCCCTGACCTATGCCTGACTGCAGCAGCTGAGTGTGGGTCTTGGTGCCAACCTTTTTATACGGTGTCTCAGGTTCAGTGGCTGAGGACACAGTTTCCCTCACTGGATATTGAAGTGGATGGAGGAGTTGGGCCAGACACCATCCATAAGTGTGCAGAGGTAAGAGGCGGAAGGGCAGTGGTGTTCTGGTCACTGTGCCAAGGATGTGATTGCCCCTTGGAAAATAAAGCTTAGGAGGAATTGCATTTTGAGTGTTAGTTTTCAGAGGGAGCAGTAAAGCCCGCTTTAAATTTGATTCAGGTCTAAATTTGTGCCTTTTATAATAGCAGCTCCTGAAGCCTCCCCTAAGCTAGAGAAGGTGTTTGTTTCATGTGTGTTTGGATGAATAGACACACTGATGAAGAGATGACCTATTTGGGGAAGAGCTGTCTTTTCTGAACTTCATTTGTTATTGTAGTTTCTGTGCCCATCAGTCTAGAATTCATCACATCCTGATATGTTTTACAGCAAGAGAACTCTTTAAGGAGTGGATCTGTTCTGTGTTACTGAGTGGGTGTTTAATGTCTTTCAGGCAGGTGCGAATATGATTGTATCTGGCAGTGCTATTATGAAGAGCGCAGATCCAAGATCTGTGATCAATCTCCTAAGGAATGTGTGTTCAGAAGCAGCTCAGAAGCGCTGCCTGGATCGATGAGACCCACCCAAGCAGTGTCCAAGAAGGCTCTGTGTGTGCAGGAGAACCTTGTTTCTCCTGCAGAAGGGAGGGCTGGATGAACGGTAATTACAGAAACTTTGTTGCTGCTGACCAGAGGAATCATTCCTGTGCTGCAATGAAGCAAGCAGCTGTGAAAAAACATCCTGGCTGTCTTTCAGGGTTGGAAATGCAATGGTTTGAACCTGTCTCTTGATTCTGTGGAGGCTAATTTTGTGGCACAACCTATAGCACTGGCTGGATTGAACGAAGTTTCAGTCAGTTTTTTTTGCTTGCTAGAAGAGTGTAGCATCACCAAACGCAATCTTTCGTGGGGAAAACTAATCAAACAGCTGTCTGTATTTTGTCAATTGATCTGTGCATTCCTACAAAACTTTTGCAATATCTGCATTAAACACCCAGCTCCCTTGGTGTGGTAAGTCTCCTTTAAGATGACTGAAAAAAAATGAGTGGTTTTGGTAGCAATGGAATTTAAGAGGGCTAAAGAAATCTAATAGATGCCAGAAATGTTCCTACTTTGCTTTTACCGCATGGAATTACTTAGAGTAAATCAGGAATCAAGTGCACCATCTTTACCAGGTCAAACTGGGAAATATCTGCTCATTTACCTTTCAAGTAGCCAGTTAATACAGCTCTGTCTGAAATTTCTGGATGTGATGAGATTCCATGAAAGTATGTTGCTTTGAAAACTTTTATCTTGACCCACAGCCTCCTGGGTTTGTATATATGCCCCAGTAAGCAATTACAGTAAAGATGGACAGCAGTGTCAGCTACTGAAGTGATCTCAGGGCAGGTAGGCTGCCGTGGAGAGAGCTCTGTACAAGGGATTAATGCTCCTCTTTGCTGCAAAGCCAAATAGCTCTCATGCCTTCAGTTTGCCTGTGCTGACTTCTGGCCTGTTTGGGCATGTGAAAGGTGAGAGTTACAACCCACTAAAGGAAGACCTGCACAGGTCATTTTAGATAGACCCACCTCCCGTGGCTCTTATTAGTATCGCTGACTCCTTTAATATTTCATGGCATTCTGCATGGTATTTTTAAGTTGTAATTACAGAAGGGTGCAGTTTGCTGCCCCAGGGAAACAGCTGCAGCCAGTCCCTTTCCACCAGGCTAATGTCAAAGCTGGGCACATTCCACTGCTGAGGCAGTGCTAGAGCTGCTGCATCCCTTCTGCTAAGCCCAGGACCTGCCAGGTGTCCCACAGACTGGGGACACCTCTGCAGGGTGGCTGTGGAAGGAGCCAGCTGGGCTACAGTGTTCCTCACTGCAGGAGGAACCAGGGGGTAGTTCAGACACTCCAGACAAATGTCTGAAATGGCTCAACTGCTACTTTTTCCTGCATGGTTAATTGGGGTTTAGGTAAATACACGTTCTTGCTTCCTGTTTTCACTTGCAACCTCCTTTGAGAACTTGCAAAAGAAAAAAAAAAACCAGGAGTAATCTGGACCTGCTGCACTGAAGACATCTCTACAGAGAAGTTTGCCAGAATAAAGCTGGGCTAGGAAAGGTAATAGTCCAGATGGCTGTTTAGATGTGATAAAAATGCTTATTTGTACTCTGGAAAGAACCTGTGTCAAGTCTAATACAGTGTGCACAGAGAAATAGGCTCTGGGATCTAAATACAGACTAAGCAACCACAAAAAGGCCATGCAAGTGTTGGTCTAGGAAGTGGGGCTTTTCATGCTGTTGAAAGCAGTAGGACACCAGCTGTAGTATCCTTGCCTCCTGCAGTTGACCTTAAGATGGTTTGAAAGAGTATTGAAACTATTTCTTGTGTTTGGCTTATTTTTTCTAATTTGAGGTAGATGTGTGTCTCAAAGTCATGTAGCTAACTGACAGTACTATGACTTGTTCTGAGCACAGCACCACATGGTATGGGTTTTTTTGACAGGTTGTAGTAATTTTGTCAGTGTGTTAAATCTGGTAGTTTGCACTTCCATTGACTTGCAGGTTAGGAGGGTCGTGGGAGAGAAATTTTACAGTAGAATTACTCAACTGCTTGTTTCCATCTAAATGCCACCAAGGTGGGTTTCTGCAGCTGGCTACTAGTGCAGCAGCTTTTTATACATCTAAGGTTTAAGCTATTAGTGACCACAGAGCATCCATGGAAGTAACAGTAATGATACTTGATCTTTTAATGCTTAAGACTCTCCCAGTTTCTTGCCTGTATGTGCAAACAGAAGTTATTTTTTTAGGTTCTGTTTAGGTGTGACCTCCTGCAGTCAGTAAGTAACATAACCTCATGGCAGAAGCCCCAGCCTCAGGACTTGAACCCAACACTGACAGGAAAACCAAAGAGCTGCTTACATGGTATCCATAGGGCCAAACAAACCCCAAGACCCTTCAGTGTTGCAATATTCTGATAAAGCAGTTTCAGCAATACAGGAGAACCTGGTCTGGTGATACTGAGTCACATGGTCCAGAGTGGTCTAGGGTGATCTGACAGAGCAAAGGCTCTACCAGCACTTGAAAACAGGATAAAAGAAACTGATTTAGGTGAGTAAGGCTGTGCTAGGACACAGGCTCCACAGTGCAGAGCCCTGAGCAAGATAAACAACTGTGGCAGACACACCTGGAGCTTAATTTTAATGAAGCGTAGAAGTTTGTATATGTACTTACATGCCATTAAGGTCCTGGATGCAGAGATGAAATGTGAAACCCTGATAGCACCAGGAAGCAGAGCATATGTGGCCTTAAAAATAAATTGTCTTCACTGAAAATAGTAAACAAAGTGCAAAAGAAATGGCTTGCTTTGTGAAGCTGCAACACTACAGTTTCATGGGGCAGGAGGGCTGCTGCATTTTCAGTTGGTATTTCAGAATCAGCCTTTATAATACCTTTATAATGTTATAAGCAGTGCTGACAGCTGCTTTCATAGCTAAGCAGCCAAAAGGCAGTTTTGGAGTCCATCTGTCTCCTTTCCCCTCTCCCTCCCCCCCCTTTATTTAAAACTTTGAAAGGGAAGCAAAACAAGCTGGGGTATCTTGCCCAGTTTATGGCTTCAAGCATGATCCTGGCTCTGAGTTCTCAGCCTGCTCTGACCACCAGCATCTGCCTCACAACACCAACATTAATGGAGAACTGAAGAGTCTGGAGATGGGAGTCCAGCTCTGCAGAGAGAAGGGCTGCAGGCAATAAACCAGAGTACTGGTGCTGATCCCAGGGAAAGAAGATGAAAGGAGGGGACTGGTCCCTTCCCATCCCCCATCTAGGAAAAAAACTCCTCTTGCTTCCCCCCACAAAAGTCTAGGTTGTGTTTCCATTTCCTCACAGCACTTTCAGGGCACATAAGGCAGCTCACAGGATGATTTACTTGGTCTGTCCCATGCCTTCAATTGCAGAACCTCCTCATGCTGCCCCAGGAATGAGGCAGTGCAGGAAACCTTGAGCTTAAAACAAAGCTGGCCAGATCACACTTAATGAATGGGTATGGAAATCACCTGCAGAGCATCTGAGAGACTGATCTTTCAGAAAGCCTCTCCCAGCAGCAAATGGACATGCAGGACAAAAGAGATGGACAAATCCACCTCTCTGGTGGGACACTGCAGGGGACCTTAGCCTCACAGCTCCAGATGACAGAACAGCTTAGTGCTGCTGCCACTTCAGTGTGTTTGCAAAGCCATTTTTGGGCCAAGCAAGACTCTGTGTCAAGAGGAAGCATTACTGCTCTATCGTCACTTCTAAGAGGCCATCAAATTCACACTATATACAACTTGTATAGAAATAACCTTTAATTAAAAAAACAACCTTGCAACAAAGATTATTGTATCAGACACTGAGGCAAGATTCAAGTTTAAGACAAACCAGTGTTAAAAAAGTGTTTAAAAAAATAATCAGAATGTGCAATAAACTACAATGTAACAATAGGTCGTAGTGTTGAAACTTTACTGTTTTCAGATGCCCAGTGTATATTTACTGTCATTTTGGGGAAAAAAAAAAAATTGACACAAAAAATGGGTCATCTGTCCAGTGCCATTCCAGATATTACACATGGAAAAAAAAAATTTGCACAAAACCAGAGACTCCTATTAAATTGCCTTCAACTGTCCTACACAGAAAAACTTCCTGTCGATGGATTATACCTACATTCAATGTTTAATCTTTCTTAATACCTTTTGAGATTGCAGATAGATACATTCCAAGCTATGCTATTTAGATACAAGTTTAAACAACTTGTTTTTTTTTCCCCACTGCCAACTTCCTGGGAAATTAAAAATCTATCTGGAATCAAAATGGAAAGCTTTGGGGCTTTTTTCTTTATTTTTCTTCTAGAGATCAATCATCTTTTCCTTTTCAGCTAATCACCAAATGTTGGCATACTCACGAGACTCTTACAAGGCACTGTACAGATACTGGAACAAGACTTTGTCTTTAATATATTAAAGCAAAATATTATGAGCCTCATTAGCTACTGAAGGACTAAGGAAGTAAGATGATCCAAAACACAATATTCAAAGAGCTGCATCACTGATTAGACTCAACTCCTCTTTCCTTCTGTTTCTCCATACCCACAGGACTGAAGCAGAAACCCTACTTTCTGAGTAGCAGATATATTTAACTATTGAAATGCAGTGTTCTAGTTCTATCTTATTGCTTGAGGACATCTATATGAAACATGCCCTGGCACTATGGAGAGCTGAGTACAGATTTTAAGCGAGATGCAAGGCTTCCAGAATGCCTGCTTTGAAACTCCTGCTGCTCACCTACCCTTATCCTAGGCAGGGGTTGCACACATGCATTTAGAGGCAGATTTTTGCCCCCCAGTCATGCCACACAGGAAAATAATTGGAGGCTATCGCTTCTCCCCACTGTTTTTTCCAAGTAGTTTTTCTGTGTTCAGTTGAAGTTGTTGGTTAAGGTAGACAGCATATCCTGCTGCACCAGAATCCACAAGAACCAGAAATGCATTTGAAAACAAACAGAACAGAAAAGGATGCTTATTAACAAATGTGGCAATATGACAACAGAAAGTGAATGATGCCAGCAATTTATGTGCGCCCACTCCCAACACTGGGAATATTAGACTTCCAGCTTGAAATAATTACTTTCTCTTGGGGTTCAGGAAGAAGAAAGTGCTGTCTTTGGGATTTATCCTGCCTGTTACAAAGCAAGAAAGAAAATATATTATATGCAGCTAACGTACAGGTTTTGAATTGTGCTGTCATATGCTGTGTCAACAAGAGAGATTTTACCTTACACTTTTCTCCACCTTAATTGGCTTTCTTAATGAACCACATTATTCCCTGTCACCTTTGTTTTCTTGTATTGTTGATTCCCAGGCAAAGGTTTTTGGAGTCTTCTGACTCTTCAGTAGAGTGTTTCCTCAGTGGATGGCCATTGTCTGTCAAACCAATGGGTGTGCATGAAGTAAAGAGAGAGTTGCTGGAGAAAGCTGCACTTGACATTTCAGTCTGGTTTGTTATTTGATCTTGGCACAGTAAAGCTTCTACCTCTTCATCTTCTAGTGGAAAAACTCGACGTTCCCACAGCCCAGACTGAAAGGAATCAGAAGGGTAGGAGTGAGGGTAGAAGGAAAGAAAAGAGGAGAAAAAGAGATTTCAGTTGAGTCTGAACTGATTAGCTATGTGCAGAATGATCTGCTATCAAATAACAAATGAGTGTCTTTCTTTACAATGTTTGCAGGGCTCTTCAAATAAAGAACAGGACATTGCCAGGCACCAGCTGTCAACATAAGCTAGCTTCATATGGTTGTGAACTAATAACAGAGCTTTAACTGAAGACAGTACAGGAAGGGTGGAGTACAGTGCCTGACCACCAGGACACCTAGCCTTGTAACCATCAGGCCTGTCTAGAACCCTGGCCAATATCCTTGAAAAAGGATCCAGCTTCCCTGAACCCAGGCTCGTCATGCTCACCTCAAAAACACGTGCCATGTGTGAGCAATGAAATGTTTACCTGTTGACAAATCTTTGGCTTAATTCAGAAAGCAGAAGTATTAATAAATTTTGGCAGCAGCCTGAGATTCTGACCAATGAGACATCAGGGTATGTTTAGGTTCTTCCTTTTAGGTTAGAGACACTGGCAACTGGAGACCAGACCAGACCTGACCAGACCCAAAGCTACTGGAAGCACCCACCTTCGTTTCCTGGCTCTCTCTGCAGAGTTGTGCAATCCCTGAACAAACAGAGCTGTGGGCTTCTGAAGTCAAGTCAGGAACAGGTTCAGCAGCACAGTGCAGTGAGGCACAGGAGGTGCTGTGGTGGTCTTTCTGCACTGAGTCTTGGCTGTGTCGTCCATCAGCATTTTTGCTGTAAGATCTAGGATAAGAGGCCAGAGTCTTAAGAGCTACTCCCTGCTCTTCCATATCACCAGGAACAGTTCAGGTTTTCTTTTCAAAGTGTCCAGTTTCTCCATACATGCTGCCTCCATTCTAATTATTTAAATTCAAAAAGCAGATGCAAACACACATGGGTCTTGACAACCTCGTCACAAGCTAAACCAAAGAGGGCTATGTGGAGGAGCTAACAAGCTGAACAGGCACAGAACAGCTTCTGGCTGGACCCACTCCTGTGCCTTGCTCCACACACTCACCAGAACTGTCATTCTGAACAAGAGAAGTCAGTGATCTGTGAGCTGTTCCCACTTGGAGAACATGGCATCATTCACAGGAGCCTGGAAAGTCCAAATGGCACTGTCAGAGGTGCCAATGTAACTCAAGAAGAAACAGCAGGTCCTTGGGCTCCCTATTCCCACCTCTGCTCTGGACTCAGCTCCAAAGCAGTCAAAATAATTTAGTAAGACTAGAAATATTGACCTCAGCTTTCATGCAAATTTTAAATAGGTATAGAAGACTGGCATGCATCTTAAATGCCAGATGGAAGTCTGACCATGTTCATGTCAATGGCAGTTTTACTTCTGAATTTAAATAGCACTCTCATTTGAAGAGAGATTTCATTGAGGACTTAATAAAGTTTCAAAATTAAGGGTACAGATATACCTTATATATTTCACTATACTTTCTAATTTTTTTTAAATGTTCAACATTGTTTAACTTAAAATTACTTCATATGGGTTAGTTCTAATTTTATCCTACATTAAAAAAAGCTAATTTTGCATATTTTTTCATAGTGTCATGGCTCACTTTCAGCCAACAATAGACACAAGCATATGATAAATAGCAGAAAAAGTTATCCCAGCATTTATAAGATATTTTTTGTCCTGTCAGATTCTGAAGCAATTTATGGGAATCATTTTCCCTGAGCCAAACTGCAGGTACAGATCTTTGATACTTGCTTTTATATGCAGTACTTTTTGCAAGACTTCTAGGGATTATATTTAATTCTGATGAGTTTTTCACCAGACTTCAAGCCTGTGAGAATTAAGCTTTTTCACACAATGAAATGTACGAAAGCATAAGGTAAGCATAAGGTCCCAAGCACAGCCAAGGAACCCTTCAGTGATGAATCTCTGAATGCAGTGGACTTTCATCTAAGGTGAGTGAGGAAGAGCTCATGTTAAACTTGGTGGCTAACGTCATAACAACTGGGGGTGGCACCAGCTAGCAGAGCTGCTTTCAGTACCAGAGTTAGGGTTTTTTATTGACTAATACCAAGTCACTAACGTGCCCAATTTCTGTAAGTATCCTTGCTTCAGAACTGCTTTCCCTATCCAGACACAAAACCAAACACTCGATTCTGTCCCTAAAGAGCTAATTAACAAACAGGGCTCTCCTTTTCAAACTTTTTAGTGACAGCATTTCTAAAACTGCTGCACCAACAACCAACACCAGCAGTTCAAAAAAATAGAAATGCTCTAATCAAAGTCAGTACACCTGCCTGCTGTTCCTCCTGGGCCAGCGGCTCTGCTCCCACAGCGACCACCTTGCTCTCTCTCTTTCTTCGTACTTCGTGTGACGTAAGGAAAAAACTTCATCCGACAGATCTTCCACCTGCAAGGAAATACAGGGATAGCTGCTCTTGAACATCACTAGAAACAATATTGTATATAATCCTGCAAAGATCTGTACACTAAAGAAGAGGAGGCACCACAATGCATGCTGGCAGTATAAAGGCTCATCAAAACACGTGCGTTCAGCTCACAGTCTCACTGGAACACTAGTGCAGAGGATGCTGTCACTTTCACTTTACTCCTTTACATGTCTGCAGTAATCTGAATAGAAGCAGAAATTATACCTCTCCCCCCATGCAACTGAGATTTTTTCTGTGGTGAGAGGCAGAAAATTAAGAGGGTAAGTATTCATTTTCAAATCAAGGCATTATTAAAAGAACGTAATAAAAACAAGCAAAAATTCCAGGAGTTTTCAAAGACTGCTCTAGAAGGAGGTTGGGAGGCAGCAGGATTTGTTAGGTGTGCTTAAAGCACAAAGAAATCTAGGACTTCCATAGCTTCACACTGAGAGGAACTCAGCAAACCTGAGGTGCTGCATTCCTGCTACGAAATGGCTTCTGCTTTAAAGAGCCTATTACTTAGCCAATTATTTGCACAAGCCTGGTACAGCTTAAAATGGCCCCACCACGAGTACTTTAACTGCTCCTAGGCAGAGAGCAGCCAGCCTTTTAGGTAGAACTCCTCAGATGGAGCTATCACACCCGACCTTTGCTTTGAAAGGCCCATCTTCACTTTTCTCTTGGCAGCACACCAGGAAGTTTGCTCCTTGGAGACAGCCAGGCAAGGAACACTTTGCTGCCTTTCCCCCTCACTGCCCAGATGGTGGGTTGAGCTCTTGGCTTGACCCCTCCATCACAGCTCAGAGTTATTTCAAAGTGCTCCAAATCATTCAAGCTCTTCAAAGTTCACCTAAAATGCTGAAAGCATACAAGTGCTGCAGCCATGGATTTTATGCCAGCTACTCCCAACTCAAAAGCAGAGAAATTCTATTACAGAACAATTCCTGGTCATAGAAGCTGTGAAGCTGCACTGCCAGATCAGTCCTGAATAAGAATTATACCAGTACTCAGGGGGTCATGTAAAATACAACAATTTTTTTTTCCTCTAAAGCAAAATCTTCAGTGATGTTATACAAGTAACACCATTTGTCTTCCTATTGAGTCTCATAGAATCAAAGGCAGAGTCCTCACAGCAGAGCCATGCAGTAGGTTACATGGCCACCTGGAAATACTCCATGACTCACAACCAAACACCCTGAAGTTTTCTGCAGAAGCCACTCATTCCTTGTAGCAAGTCTTGCAGCACTGATGTAGTTTGAGACCATGATGAATGCAAAGTATTACAAGGCATTACACTGTGGTGAGCACACCTGGTAGGGGCATGCTGGTAATTTCCAACCTCAGTAGCTGGTCAGGTACTACAGCCCCACACAGAAACTGGGCCAAAGGATCAACTGCTGTATGGTGTGGCTGACACACTGGAGGGAAGGGAGGTGATTCAGAAGGACCTTGGCAGGCTTGAGAGACATGCCTCATGAAGTTCAATAATGCCAAGCACAAGGTCCTGCAACTTTGTTGGGGCAATTCCAGCACAATTACAGGTTGGGCAGAGGAAGGACTCAGAACAGCCCTGAGGAAAAAAGACTTGGGGGTGCTGGTTGATGAGAAGCTCAACAAGAGCTGGCAATGTGCACCTGTAGCCCAGAAAGCCAACAGTGTCCTGGGCTGCACCAGAAGCAGCATGGCCAGCAGGTCAAGGGAGGTGATTCCGTTCATTTACTCTGATCTTATGAGACTCCACCTGCAGTGCTGTGTTCAGTTCTGGAGCCCCCAATATAAGAAGGACCTGTAGCTCTTAGAGTGAGTCCAGAGGAGGCAATAAAGATGATCAGAGGGCTGGAGCACCTCTGCTATTGAGACAGGCTGAGAGAGTTGGGGTTGTTCAGCCTGGAGAAGAGAAGGCTCTGGTGAGACCTCACAGGGGCCTTCCAGGACCTGAAGGGGCTACTGGAAAGCTGGGGAGGGAATTTTTGTAAAAAATAAGAAGTAATGGCTTTAAACTGTAAGAGGGAAGATTTAGGTTAGACATTAAGAAGAAATTCTTCACCATGAGGGTGATGAGACACTGTCATAGGTTGCCCAGGGAAGCTGTGGAAATGTTCCAGCCAGGCTGGCTGGGGCTTGGAGCAACCTGATCTAATGGGAGGTTAGATTCAGACAATACAGAAATTGGAACTAGATGATCCTTAGGGTTCCTCCAACTCAAACCATTCTATGATCCCAAAGACTTCAGTGTGATCTGAAGTGGCCACAGGACCTGCTTGCTAAAGTTGTAGCTGCCCAGTTCCTCCTCAGCCCAGCACTGCACAGGAACCTTCAGGAAAACAGGCCTACTTTGCTTGCCCATCTCATGACTGCTTTTTGAAGACTCCTTGTTGGGTTTATTTATTTAAGTTCAGTGCAAGCCACTTCCTTAGCTGCTGGCTTCCTTTCATGCAAGCCAACTTCATGGGTTTTCTTCTCTCCCTGGACTTCACCAGCTGTGTCCCTCGTATGGCATTGGTACAGTGCTGCATCTCAATTCAAATTCTGGCTTTTCAAGGTCAATGATGTATAACGTGAAAGTGAGAATTTTATGAACTACAAAAGTGTTACTCCCTCAGGGAAAATGCAGGATTTTTCTGTGTGCTCAGATTTCCTTTGAAGTGGAAACAAAATATAATTTTGAAAGAAAAACGTAGACCTTGAAAATACTTTTCTTAGCAAATTGCCAAAACTTTCCATTTCATGGGAAGAAACTTCATTTTTAACAAGCTTCCTTTCAAAAATAAAAGTCCACATTCCTCTCAAAGCAAAGAGTTTTGAAAAATACATAAATAAGCCCTACTGTTCCTTTTCCATAGCTGATTACAACAGATTTAAATACTTATTTAAAATTGCTTTTACCCTATTCCATTGAAGATTAACAAGTAATACATTTTCTTATTTAAAAATTATTCTGTGATCTACAGATAAAATTACATTATATCAAAGTAATAGGTCTCTGCTTGGGTCAGTACAGCTTCTGCCCCCTTCAGCTTTGCAATGCTTTACATAGATTTCCTTCACCAACATTAGGTTAATTTAAAGTTGCTGTAACATGAGAAATTTGATATAATTTTTTTCCCCCTACTCAGGTTAATTTGAAAAAGGACAAAAGAACTGTCATTACTCAGTGGATGATCTGGAAGTGATGCTGAGAAAATACTTTTAGGAAGGTCTGTTTGTGAGGCATGGCCTAATGATTTCAGTCTAAGAAAAAGATCTGGATCTTCGCCCCATGACATCTGGTTAAGCTACAAGACACAAGACACTGTGCATGAATGTTGAGTAGCACCAGGAATATTTCCAAAAGGTTTTCAGAACAACAAAGTCTGTGTTTCAGTCTTTGGTTTCATGGGAAACATTGAGTCATATGCCATGAAAACACTTATGCAAAACTAATTATTCCAAAGTATTTTTCATTACTAAAACAACTACAAAATAAACTTGAGCACTACTTTATAACCATGCCTTGCCAAACACTTTAACCTGGACAAAACAAATGAAAACCAAAATAAAACAGGAAAACCCATGCCACACCCTCCCATGCCTTAAAGCAATAACAGACTGCAACTTCATACATGCAAACCAGGAAATTCAAATGCTTTTTTTCCAAAGAGTAAGTATTTTTAGAGCAAGCAATAGAGCCGACACAGATAGCAGATTAACTTTTGCACTGCATGACTGTTGTATTTGTCCTTGTAAGTCAAAACTTTCCATAAACAAAAACTGTGCTCCCAAAAAAGGCAACCTTTTTGTAATCGAAGAAAGAATCACAGAATGACACAGAATCATCTGAGATCATCAAGTCCAACCCTTGATCCACTCCCACTGTGGTTCCCAGCCCATGGCACTGAGTGCCACATCCAGGATCTTCTTAAATATCTCCAGGGATGGAGAATCCACTACTTCCCTGGGCAGCCCATTCCAATGTCTGATCACCCTCTCCATAAAGAAATTCTTTCTAATATCCAACCTAAACTTCCCCTGGCACAACTTAAGTCCATGCCCTCTTGTCTTGTTGAAAGTTACCTGGGAAAAGAGCCCAACCCCCCCCTGGCTCCAGCCTCCTTTCAGGGAGTTGTAGAGAGCGATGAGGTCTCCCCTGAGCCTCCTCTTCTCCAGGCTGAACACCCCCAGCTCCCAAAGGCACCACGAATGGGCCTGATTTTAAGCAAGTGCTGAGTTCCTGTCCTTGAGTTCCTGTCCTTGAGTTCCTGCAGAACCTGACAAACTGAGGACCCCATGGTTTTTTTTGTAATTTTTGGAAATGTTGGGTGCAAGTCTATTGCATGAATACAAGTTCATAGAATACTAGATTGGAAGGGACCTCAAGGACCATCTGGTCCAGCCTTTCTAGGTAGGAACACAGTTTAGGTGAGATGGTCCTGCATCCTGTCAAGTTAAACTGCCATGCTGGGGACTGAAAGCCTTTAAATAAAGAAGAGAGAGAAGGAAAAAAATAAATGGAAAAAACCCCAACAAAATCAAGTGTAAGAAATCTCTAACTGCTGGCTGGCAACTCCAGAAGTTTTAGATTTAGCCATGCAGAAGACAGGCAGAGAAGAAATGATTATGCAGTACCACCACAGACTGCTATGCAGTGGAAAGCAAAGAAAATGCTTACTTTATATAAAAGGAGAGAGGACATTTTGCCCTCTCTTGTCCTTCATGAATGATCTACTGAAGCTTGCCTTGATTTCAGCACAAGGAACAATTTTAAGAGCATCAGAGTGTGAGTGTAGAAAATGTGAAAAGGTAATGCTGTTTTCAAGCATCTTTTTTCAAGCTTTCAGTAACAAATCTAACCCAGCCTAAAACCTAAAGCAAGGAAGTGGAAAAATTATGATCAACCACCTTTTCTCAGCACTCTGAAAAACTCTGAAAAATTTCCAAACCAATTAACATGATCTCAACTGAAGGGTAAAACTGGCAAAATGATGATTTGGACAAACAAGATCTTTAGGATTTTTCTCTTATCTGACATCTCTCCTTTCTCATTCTACCCAGCAGCTGACAGACAATACAGAAGCAGTAGACCACAGCAGGAGGCAAAGCTGCTTTATTGTTAACTCAAGTTATTTCCTAGCCAAAGGATGAATAATACAGGATCAACTAGTCATGCCAAATAAAAACGTACTGGGATGGCTATGAAATGAGCAGTAATCCCATGAGCTTCACAGAGAGACACCTTGAAGTCCCTTCAGCTAAATATGCCAGGAGTAGGTAAAACAAATCATCTATACTGGATCTGAAATTAAAACAAGAAAACCACCGAGTTCTCTACACAAGTCCCTTGAAGCCCTGAAGGCAAATCTTTGTTGAAAACCCTTCCTCCCAGATCCCAGGATGAAGAGACCAAAGAACAGTAGATTCTCAAGGGACAATGTGCCCTTGCTGCCTTATTAGTATTTCTCCAAATGGTTTAATTAAATATCCTTGCAGGAGGTTCTCCTGTGTGTGTAATTCAACCTTCTCACTATATAAGAAGATCAAGCATGCTTCCTGCTAACAGAGACTGTACCAAGCCAAAAGGAGGTGGTGGAGATGACATAAATCTGACCAGCAGATCTCATATGAATTTCTCAAGACAGTAAGTTTTTCTCTTTTCTGTCCCAAGAGTACAGTGCCAAATGAGTGCAACTATACCAGGTAGGGACTTGATATCATGATGCTCTCCCACAGGAAAGGTTCATGTCCTTGAAACAGGCAGCTAAAGACCTACTAAAACCCCGTGGAAGTCAATGCCTTTGTAAAGAGTGTATTTTTACCCCAAGGGAGTAGAATAATTATTTAATTTGTTTGCTGTGTTAAGCATAACCTTCTGTACTGCTACCCAAATGCAACCTTTTTCTACTACTATGAAGGCACCTAAACCCTGGTTGTAGAGATTGTCTGAATAAGGGGCTCAAGAACAGATATTATGTCTGAAGGTACCAGTAACCCACAGTAACAACAGTTGATAATGGCCTATAGCAGAGACTGGAGGGAGATGACAGATGCCCAAAGGACAGCAAGACTGACAGGTTTCTGGAAAAGGAGTCACAAAAAGATGGGAAGGAGAGAAAACCATCTGAGAGACCATGTTGGCATGTTCACACTGGGGTTAGGAAATACCTCAAACCCCTGGTTAGGGGATAAAGGGAACCCCAGCTGCAAAGTTGACAGATGTTCCCTGGGAGAAAAAGGGGGAAAAAGCAGATTCTTAGGTCTGAAAAAGGTAGGTTCTCATATTTGGAGGAAGCAAGAGTGGTACATGACGTGCAAACTTAGCTCGTCAAGAAGGAAAGCTGAAGCTTATGTTGTTCCTGACAAAGAAAAAGAAAAATTTGCACCCAAGAGGAGGGTTACAGGAAAATGAACACTGAGAAAACTGAGGAGACCTGCTGGGCCCACAGGCAAAATGCTAAATTACCTCCTGAAGAGCAATAGGCCACAGGGACTGGCCACCAAAGAGGATGGGAGAAGGACAAACACTGCAGCAGAGTAGCCCTAAAGAGAGAGTGGTACAGGGATGTCCAGCATCACAATGCTCAGGAGTAGGGGAGGTGGAGGCCTGACCAAGGGGACCCTGTGGGAATGATGAGTGCCCACAGCAAGGGACAGAAAAGCCAAATGAACAAGTGAACAGCAACTATTCAGGGAGATACTCACTTTTCTGACATCCACCATACAGTCAAGTAGGTTAGGATAAGACATTTTTCATAATCTGAAACTTAATACTGTATTTTTGAAATCTGAAACTTATCAGGACTTGCATGAAGTCTTGTTGACTTTGAAAAATATAATACAGAATTGGGCTAATCAGTATACATCTAGTTTAACTAAAACTAGTGGTATAATTAAAATACAGCTTACCTCTTGTTCATCTGTATGAGAGCTTTGTAAAGGTTGAAGTTCAACAACTCTCCAGCTAGAAACGAAACAAAAAAAGTCACAATTAATTTACCTAAATGCTGTTTCATTGTTTCAGCAGTAAAGAGGACTCTTCTGTTTCTACACTACATTGTTAGTACCTCTTTCTTCAACACTGCTTATATTCACTGCTTGCTTCAAAATTTCTTTCAAATGAAATAATGTCAAATTTAAGGTGCTGATATCTGCTGAACCAGATATCTAACCTTTCATTTTCTCAATGCAGTATTTAAACTATCCAATAGTCTTAACAATGGTTTTAGCTTTAAAGACAATATAAAAACAAATATAAATTAATTAAAAATATGGAACAGTTGCATTTAGTCATTCCAGGCAAATTGCTAATAAGTCACTGATTACAGCACAGGAAATAAATTAACCTGTTTTAGCAATTTAAAGATGTAATTTTTCTAAAAGAAAAGATAAAAGAAAGAGATGTCTCTAGAATCATGGATTATAGGTTTAAACTGTATCAGAATGGATAAATTTTAAAAATGTATGTTGAACCCATTTCTATGTAATTAATTGAAAATAGTTAACTATTTTCACATGAAACATATAAACATGCAACATAGAAAAGACACAGCAACTTCTAAATAACTGTACAGAGCATGTCAGCATTATGGCACATTTAAGGCCAAAAATATCACTACAATTAAAATGATATAAATCCACTTCTATTTTTAGTCAGTCCATGCATGTGCCACCTCCTTGTCTGTGTCAGACCATTTCTCTTGTCCTATTAGCTGTTCAGTCTTCCCACCACACACAATGGAATTGCACAGAAAAAAAATTAGACTGCAGGAAAAGATCATCTTAATATAATAAAATTATCTAATTACATGTTAACAATATTCTTAGCTAAAGTTTTCACGTTCATTTTGGTATCTCCTTTGCAACTAAGTATGTCATGAACAAACCTTGGGGTAAGTATTTCTTTGTACTGTAATTTCTCCAGCTTTGATGGTGCCACCAGTGACATTGGAATAACGATGTTGTCTATATCATAGGAGCTCTCACTTCTTAGCCTCCTCCTGGAGTTCTGCTGAATAATATAATAAATACAAGATGAAATTCATAGGCCGAAGTCACAGGACCTACATGTTAGCTGAGAAACATTAGAACTGCATGAGCAGAAAGTCTGTAACTTGAAAACATTTTTTAGTGGTGGAATGACTTCTGACTACCCCCCCTGATGGAATCTCAACAAATCTTAAAACTGTCTTATCTCTGGGCTTTACTTCTTGCTGGCATAACTTTTACTGAAATCAATGAGAGGTTCCTTTCCTTGGTTTCAGTTACAGTCAGCTCTGCATGCTAATGAGAATTTTGAAGTTAATGCTGCCTTCTTCATCATGTTCAGTCTACGGAGATGACCACCTATAAACTATCTGCTAACCTGCAACCCAAGAGGTTCTTTAGTGAGTTACAATTAAGAATTCCAAAAGAATGAATCTATATTTGGCAGTGAAGAACGGCCTACGTGGATAGAGTAAATTCTGAAAAACATGCAAGGGACATAAACTGAGTTTCTTTGCCATGATCATAGGAGGATTCCTGGTAGTGTTTGCTGCACATTAATGCCTGGAACCTACATGGGTCAAAACATGAAGTGCCTAGAGTACAGGAGAAAGCTTAGTTCTAAATCATGATACATCCCATACTACAAAATCTCAATTTTTAGCTAAATGTTATTGGAAGCACCTATTCTAAAATGCTCATTTGATGATGGTCTGCTCAAGCACAGGAGAAAAGGAAGAGTCTGCATAGCCAAAAGTGCATGGGGGATGCAGACTCAAGCTTGGCTTTCCAGGAGTCATCAATGGGTTGAAACATGATGACTTACAGAGCACGATACCACTGTGCTCATCAAAACTGTGGGACTGAAATCCAAATATTGTTATAAATTTCTCAATAAATTCCAACAAAAAAAGTGTTTTTCTGCAGGGACTTCACTGAATCAGAGCTGTGCTGCTCCTCAGCAAATTCATACACCAAACACTTTGTAGTTCTGCACAGAAGGCTTGAAATACTAAAGCTAGGGGTTAGTCTGTGACTGTATTTGCACCATGAGCCCACTTTGTGCAGCTGCAACAAGAAGAAAAGGGAAAAGAAAAGAGCCCTTGTATAAAATTGGAACCAGAAATCACAGTACCTTTAAGGGAATTTGGAAAAATTAAAAGAAAAGCCCTAATGCCATTAAAATAAACTTACTCTGCAGTTATATGATCTGCAACATTCTTTTACAAGCATGTAAAAATACTGAAACTCTACGTACTCTATCTGTAATAAATTACCTAATGCAGTCCACTTAATTCATTGTAAAAATAAATTACTCTGCATTGTAACTTAACACTAAATCAGACGTAAAATTAGATGCGTTTTCAGATTATTAGTTAGCACAACCCTCAGTTGATGATGATACATTTTTGGCTTACCTGGGATGAAGTGTGTGAGGGCCTAGACATTGCATTGACATTGGGCCCGGCAGCAAAACTGCTCTGGGATTCTGGTTCTGCATGTTGAAAGGAGAATGCCTCAAACCTAGTGTTACGTTCACCTGTCACAAAAAAGAGTTATAGTAAAAATGGATACCAGCTTGATTATTAGACTAGAGATATTTTTCCATACAGTGCTAGCAAGGCCATTTCTAGAAGCCTGCAGCTAACTGCTTACCATTTGGCACATACTAAAAAAAGCCATCTAAATAAACTCATCCTGTTACTCATCCTGTCATTGTTTTTCCACAAAAGTTGTCTCTCGCCTTCTATGAAGGATTACTTCTCATGAAACCAGCTCCATGTGGGCAAATCCTGTTTCTTTTTTTGGAAGCTGCCACAGACTACACACAGAGCAAATGCAATCCCACTTAAAGGAATGTTCCCTAACTTTCCATAACAGCACTTCCTGAGCTGGGCTGCATCTCACTAATATACCAGTTCATTAAGCCCTGACTGACTGTTTCTTCTTTGATAAATGATAAAACAAAACTGGCAGGAAGGGTAACAAATAAAATTAGATATCCATGTATGGCTTTTTCTAGTAGTGCCCACTACTCCAGACAAATCGTAATTCTTTTTTTTCTTCAGTCCTAGTGTAAGGAGCACTTAGGGGGATTTGGAGTTTAACCACCTGCTTTCCTTCTACCTTAATTTCCAGTAAGAAAAAACCCCCAAACTACCAACCCTCAGATTTAACATACCAACTAATAAAAGAATCATTGTATTCAACTATGGAAAAGGAAGTTAAGACTGATCCTAAAAACTGTATTGCACGAGCTGGGTCAAGAAGATGAATTCTCATTTCCCAGGCAGCTCTGCAACTCCCTGGCACACAACTTTTATTTTTGGCCTTGTTCATCAGGCTGACCTTCCCCATGGATAATTTCTCCTAGAAAGAGCCCAAATTAGGAATAAATATGTAGTAACTACACCAGTAGCACTAATAAGCTAGACTTCAGCTGCTACTCACAAATACACCATGCAGCAGTATTCTGGTATTGGGAAACTAATGATAAAACTCATGATAAAAGACTAACTGGAACTTCAGAAGGTTTATAGCAAGGAGTTTTCTCTCTTATGAGTGCTCCCAAGTAACTCCAATTGTTGACCTCAGTGTGGATGACAGGACATTTAGGGAAACACTGGGTCTGCAAGAACCACTGTGTCAGCATCTGCCTTTTGGGTGCAGGGGGAGCAGGTGGCATGAAGAAAAGTGAAAGAGAAGACTGTATAACAAGGGGACAACCATGATGCACCAGGGGAATGATGCTCAGAAAAAACCCAATTTCTTCTAAATCAGAGACAGTTTTCAGTCTGCCCAAAATCCCTCTCCTCTAGCTTTACTCTCTCTTCTAGCTTTGTGGTTTTTTGGTTTGGGGTTGTGGTTTGGTTTTGTTTATTTTTAACAGGTTATAAATTTTTGTTAAATCATCTCTGCACTAATTCCCATCTCTCCACCTCTACTGCAAGATTACACTAGCAGTTTTACCTGAATATGCTACAGAAATGTATTTTTCCACGATGTTAACTGTTCATTTATATCTTTTAATTCTTCCTTAGGGGAAATTTTACAATTAACGTAGTTTGTCTGCTTACTCAGTGATTTATTTTCTTTAACTGTCTTGCAAGGAATTCCCTAAAGTTAACATAAATTAATCTGTCACAGAACCTGTTAAGTTTTAGATTCTAGTAGCCTGGAGAGGTAAGATGCTATTTATCTTTACAATAGTATGCTGATTTTTTTGTCTCTAAAGTATCACATTATTCTACAGAACTTTCAGTCCACTTTCTATTAACTTAACTAAGTGCTGAAGCAGAGGTTCAATGGCTTAAATATAAAGATATTTAATTTAATGGCTTAACAAATAAAGATAACAATGGTGAAAAAAAAATAATTATAAGCATTGGTTGCCCACAAGTCTTCTTAACAGTCTGGAAGGAAACCAGAGCCACAACCAGCAGTTACAACAAGTGAAACATAGCCAGGAATAGTAAATGTTTGGTTGGGCACATGATTTGACAGATAACTTTGCAATTCATTCTGTTTCACTGGCTACTAACTAAAACCACCTTCCTATTAACAATAATGACACTCAGTATTAGAAAAACACAGCTGGACTGCTGAGCAGTTTAAGAGTATTCCAAAAATAAAATACAGAATCTTGTCTCATTTTGTAACATATACTCAAAAGGAATGAGCAAGATTACTATGCTTTATGATAGGACATTATTTTTATGGTACCCTAAGTCCATTTCTTCATTCCTGTAAAGCTTCACACAATAACCTTTTTGGAGACAACTTAAAATTAATCCTCAAATCCCAATGATAACAATCTAATTTATACAATACATATTCTTACAGAAATAGTGTTGTCGTAAACAATAAATTTTTTCTCTTACCTACTGCTGTCTCACTTAGGTGTCTTTTCTTTCTTCCTTCCAACAGCTGGTCAGATGTTCCTGACACTGACTGGGATTTGGAATTAGATAAACAGCCACTGCTCCATTGTTTAACAGAAATGTTATGTTGATTATAGTCTACAAGAGAAAAAGCACGTAGCAAGCTGAAAACTTAGTTTCCACTGGTGGAATTTACAAGCTATCTCAACTGCTGAACTATTTATGATGGGAAAAAAACACAGATTACTGTTAGGAATTAAAATAGTAAGCAGTACTGCAGCTAGGCACCTCTGTCTGCAGAGAAGCCATGGTCCAAACTCCTCCCACTTGTATTAGTGCCCTCCTACAGCTCTGATGGGATCATTTCAGTGCAAAAAATGAGAACCTGACACTGTGATCTGAGAAGAGAGTCTCCTTCCACCTGAAGCCTTGGGAAGTTACCTTCTCTTCTCTTATAACTTGCTTTATGGTAAGTTTATAAGTGGAACCTCTTTAGAGCAGAAAGCACTGACAAATGGAAAACTGTTGTAAATGCTGAAATACTTTGCTTTACATACCATTGTCTGGAGATACTTTAAACTCCACTCCCAACGATGAGGTATCAACAGGTTCTCCCTTGATGTCATCCTTCCTTAATAATGTTTCAAAGTATATGTGAAGAGGAATATCTAATTAAAAAAAAAAAGAAAAAGAAAACCAAAGTGAATGGAGTCTATATCAGAAAGATGGCAACCTATGAGCTAATGAGTTCTGCATCATCACTAAGGGTCTAGGAATCAATTACACAACCCTATGCAATATAATCTATGAGCACTACTTCTGTGTTGAGTCCTTCTGATGATGAAGAGCAGCAGTGCTGAGGAACTCCTGCAATGACTGGTCACTTGTTTCAATAGCAGCAGTGAACAAGTCCAGACAGATAAAAAAGTGATTTTTGCATGAGCAAGTAAAAAAACTTAAGGCAAGGTAATTCTCAGTAAGACTATTATTTTATGAGTGCTATCCTCCACTACTGGCAAAGACCTGTATTAGTTATCTAAGCAGTATACAAGATAATCTCCAGTAAATGCCTGGAGGGAAGATCTCAAGGTTCCTACCTTGCTATTAAAGAGAAGTGAGAGTTATTCCATAGAGAAAACAAATCCATTTTTAGCTGTGAAGCTACACTGCCATACATGCTAGCCAAGGCAGTGTGCTTAAGTGGTTCCAAGCTCTCTGGCACTAAGACCTTCTAAGGGCTGACAAGATAACTCAGATCAAGGTGGTACTCAAACCTAAGGAATGCTCCTGAACAAATCCCAGAGCAGGCACAAACTTTGTAGATTAACAGCACTTGTTTTTGATGGTCAGAGTCAAAGTAAGAAAAAGCAAGGTTGTCTTACTCTGGAATAAACTGAATTCCTACCTGCAAATACTCCAGAATTGTTTTTCATGAAAACAAGCCTTGAAGGGTAACAAGTGGGAGTATGACTGAGGTCTTCCCCTCTTGACTAACTCCTGCACAAAACCCTGCACCATGGAGAGCACACAGTGCACTTTTCCTATTATCTGAAAAACCTGCAGTTCAGCCTTTTGGGTACAGGCAATTAAAGCTTTTGGAAAGTGTTACTGCTGGGAGGCTAGATGTAATTCTAGGTACATTCCTTCTTTCTCTCTCTGGCAAAGACTACAGCAAGGCAAAGTAATTTATTTCCCCAGGCAATTAAAACCAAGAATTAGTCAGCAAAACATCTCAAGTGGTAAGGAATTTACCTACTGTTGTAAGGCAGAAAGGCTTAAGAAAAATATGTTTGTCTGAAAAGCCTTTCTGGAACATTACAATAAAGAACAGAAATTAAGTAGGAAGAAATACATCAACATGAGAAGCAAGCTTGATTGCTGTTATGTTCAGAAGGAGAAAAGGTCTTAGGGCAGAACAAAGGATGGGAATTTAATTATTTTTATTTACATACAACCTTAACCTCATGTGCTATCCTCATGCCCATGATTTGCTTGGACAGAAACTGTCAACATATTCTGCTGACTAAAAAGAACAAGTTATTTCAATTTGATATGGATATAACTAGATATGTCACAATAATATAATAAAAAATATTTGTAACAATAATAAATGTGACAAATGTGTAAATGTAAAAGGTTGTTTCCCCCCAGGATTTTGCTGTGTTTCCTATTCTACTTCTGAGTCAAACATAAAGCAGGTCTGAAAGGTTCATTAGACACAGTATTTAAGCAAAGAAATAAACAAGACATTTATCCTGTTTTTTTGCTAGGGAATCACCTGCATGTGTCAGAGATTTTTTATTATGTGCTCCTGTATCTCAATTAAAAAGGCAGAAGTGTTTGTTCCACTTTATCTGTGGGCTAGATGCAGAAATACCAGAAACACAAACTTCTCAGAGACAAACAACAATTTTCCAGTTACCAGGGTGCAAGTTTAAAGAGGTCCTTTTATGCTCCAGGGATGCTGCAACTACTGGCATACTTTTGGTCAAGACCTTTGTAATATGGAAAGGGCAAGACTTAGAACTGTAAGGACAATTAAACTTCCAGAAGGCTGGACACGAGTGAGCCAGTCCCACTGCACTAGTACTACATTATTTGCAAATTAGGATTCTTCCTTGAAAGTAAAAAAAACTTCAAACCAGAATATATAGATTTTTTAAAAAAACAACAGAGAAAATAAAATGACAAAATTTATCTTCTATACTACTGAAAAGCTTTTTTTATTCAGAAGAAAGTGTTAAAGATGTGGGCACACCACAAGTAGTATTTTAAGAGAAATTATCTCTCTGGAAAGGGATTACTAAGGAAGCTGGAAAGAAAACATGAAACTGAATCAGGCTATCTGATCAAGTTGGAAAATCTCTAGCGTACACTTCTTCCTTATAATTCTTTCATATTAAATAAAATGACAAATAGACTAGTGGTCTCTGTGAGGAGGCAGGATCAGCCAAGTCCACAAAGCACAGACCAGAGTATGAATCTAGTCTCTCAAAAGCAAGGACTGCATCTGAGTAGGAGATAGGAGATCTAGCATTTTTTTTTTCTTGTCTCAATTACTATTAGCAAGGCTAAAGGTGCCTGAAAAGAGAGTAAGTATTCCTGAAAAGAAAGATGTTCTTGGTACTGGGATGAAGCTAAGCTGACATATTTCTTCCTCCATCCTGGCAAAGTGACCAGCAGTAGCCACAATGCAATCCAGAGCCTTTTGTTTTTTTTCTTTTAGAGATGATTAAGAGTATCTTTTTTCAAGGAAAGATAATTTGTGTTCTTTTTCACCTTCCTAGTCTCCTTTAAAAGTAAGGTAGGAATAAATGTAAGGGGACTGGCTTTAGATGACTGACTCCCCTTGAGCAGAATGCTAAAGAAACACTTAAAAAAACCCACCTCAAAACATACACACTGTGGTACAGTGAACCCTGCATAGAAACAGAAGCAAGAAAACAATCAGGTTAGTGAGACAAGGTGGCAGTCACCTGGGTATCATGTGGGGACAGTCTTGAAGAGCTTTCAGAGCTGACTAACCCCCCCAGGCTCGTGTCTAACTGGGCTGAGAGTCACAGGTTAACTTATGGAGAGCATGTATAAAGAAAAAAAGATTTCAGAAGTTTTCTTTTCTCCACAACAGAGCCCTGATGACAGGGAGTGAGTGCTTTTATCCCACATATTGTATATAAATGCTTGTAAACCTGCAAGAGGTGAGAACTTCTCAGGATTCCATATCCACTCTAGGGTATTCTATAGTGGCCAGAGATGAGTTGTCCAAATCCAAAATTTTAATACTTGACTTTGTGACACTAGGCTGGGGTGCATACACTATCATTCTGGGAAAACAGTGGGGTTGATTGAAGACTCAAGAAGTTCCATGAAGTCCCAGCCTCATGTTCTGGACTATTTTGTGGCAAAGAAACATCCTAAAACAGCTGAATTCCTGTATTACTCAGCAACTATCTGGAAACAGGCTTTCCTAAAATAATAAACAGCACACAAAATCCAATAGTACCTGCTGGTCTCCCCTCTCTTCTGCTTATTATGCTTAATATAGCACTTAATATGCTATTTTGAAGCACTAAATGCTGTCAAGCTGTGCCTGCACTACTTTCAGGGCTAGTAAGAGTCAGAAAAAACAACTCTGCATTATTTTTCAAAAAGATTAAAGAATCAGATGACAGAAACCATGAACTCCAAAGATGATCAGAAAAGCTGACTATCACAAAAACAATTAGGAAAACTAAGTAAAGCTTTTCGGGCCTAGTCCAAAGGGCCTGTATGGAAAGTTCCTCATGAAAACAACACAACCAAGGTATGTCAATGCACTGGCAAAAGCACCATCTAAAGGACTGATGGGGACTCAACTGGATGCCATGAAGCATGCAGAAAGACACCTTAACCAACACTGGTAGCCCTGAGCAATTTTTCTTGGTTGTAATCATGCTACTGGTATGGAAAATCTAGAAGGTGTATTTTTCAAATGTCAGGATGGAGTGAAGATTTTAATTTAGTCTAAACTTTTGTATCTTGCCAGCATGAAGAGAACCTAAATTCTAAAAAGCACTCAAAAGAAAAGATGGCCCACAAACTCTACAGCATATAAACTTTACAAGCACAACCAATCTCTGTGAAAGGCAGCTGAGTTACTTACCTGAAGGGAATGATAAGACAGGATGGAAGGAAGAGTCCAGCTCTTGCACATAATCTAGTATTTTAGATTCCTCGTTGTACTCACTGCTGCTGAAAGCAGAGGCTGGGACCATATGTGGTAACTGAGTTTTATATGGAAAGGAGGCATCTCTAAGTGGCAAAGTCTGAAAGGATACACAAAAACAAAGGTTAACTTCTCTCAGTTCCTTCAAATTAGACAAGAAGAAAAGAAAAATCTCAGTGACATTCTTCAATGAGAAGAGAAAAAAACTACAAACTTCTGACAGTATATATATGACTTTCTTTCACCTATCACCTTTGTGTCTATACAAAGAATACAAAAATACCCTTCAATTAGGGACATGAAACAAGTTGTCAAAGTTTCCTGAGAAAACATAACTATTTCAAATCATTATTTTCATTGATACCATGACAAGCATACAATTCCATTCCAGCACAATAGGCATGATATAGATGCACAAACAAAACAAACACCACACTAAATACAGAGGTCTCCTCCATTTATCCCATAGTCTTAGCAAGATTCTTAGTATCTATATTGCTAGATAGTTTGAGCTTATACATTTTAATGCAAGACACTATTAAATATTTTGAGCACATCATATACTTAAGGAAGTCCTTACACCTTGTTATAATTTAAATATCAGATAAGCAACACAAACAAAAGAAGATACAAAGCAGTAAATACAGAGAGAAGTGCATGGAGGATTCATTAATAGTAGTAAGGGAATTACTAGAAAGAGGAGAGCTGCAGAAAATGTTAATTAAGCTGCTTATTTGAAAGGTTTATTAAAGTAGGGAAATGAAAATGATGAACTGGTAGGTGTAAGGTAGCAGGAAACTAAGGCAAAAAGCAGGGTGAAAATGGGCAGGAATAGGCAGCAGAGTGCAGGCAATACATTGAGATCTGAAAGACAGGAAAACTGAATGTGATCCTAGAGGCCAGCAGGCAACAGCAGTTTGTCCCTCAGAATAAGCTACAAAAACACTGCAGGAAATAGGGCTGTTTATGCCACTTTCAGCCTTTCTGGATGCTAGCACTAGTAACCCCAAAGGCACTGACATTTTTAAAGGCTTCCGTTGGTTTTTGATACTCTGACAAATGCTGCAGAATTCTCTTACAGGGAAGGGAGGGAAGGGGGCACTGGGGTAATTTGAGATTCAGAGCTTAGCACGGTGCAAACTGCCATATTTATCATCTCCTGGAAAAGGCTTTCAGCATATAAAAAACATGAATATAAGTGGTTGTCTTGGTTTTCTTATGACTTTTGCTATGGAATGAAAGGAAAATATCTATCAGTTGCATCAGAGGCAAGATGATCCAATGAACATTACTTGTTTTTTCAGTCCTTCTGCTTTCTGAAACCAAGATCTCTCTTTCAGCTGATTCCTGCTGTTTGAAATAGCCCAGGCTGTATTGTAGCAGTGTCACTCATCTGGTGGTGATGCACTGATTATGTTGACTACATAAAATCCCCCTCCACTTACTGAAATTAGTTCTTCTGTCAGGTGGTAGCAGTATTCACAACCCACATTTAGGCAGAAAATACCCCATCACAAAGTTCCCTTTTCCAGCTCTTCCTGTTTTCTCCATTGAGAAGTTCCCTATGTTGGTACTGTATTGCAGGAACTGTTAAAATCAAGTAAATATGGATGATGTTGGAGCAGAGGAAGCCCTGAAGTGGTAGTGGGGTGGTTGTATTTCACTTTTTTCCCCCCCCCCCCCCCCCCACAGGAAAACACTAACAGTCCTCAGACCATCTTGACCTCCACACACAGGTGTATGCAGAAGCACTTTAAACTTATTTTGGAAATAATTCTTTTCTAGCCCAGGACTCCTTAAATCAATGTTCTGTCATTTTTCCTGTGACAGAAACACAGGACTCTTCATCTGTTAAACTTTAAAAATCCATGTAGTGTAGGCAGAACTGGTACTTGTGACTGGAAATACTAGAGGGATAAATGCTAAAGCTAATTTAATGTTTCCTGTTACACGGGCCATTAAACTAAATCTTAAAGAGCTTCTAGGTAGTTGCTCCACATTTGATGCAACAAGAAATGTACAAAAGGACATTTCCTCTTCATACCTGGATTTTAGAAGTGAATTTATTTCCTTAATCTTCCCTATTTTAGCTGCCATAGTACCCACTCTTGTACTTTTTTTACAGAAATGAATCCACATTACAGTAAATGATAAATCTCTTTCTTTAAAAAGAAATCCCCAAACACATATAGACATCCAGTCCTTTAGTCCTGACTTACTTCTTCTTGCTTTAATTTAGTTTAGTCCCCAATACATTTAGAATATAGTTTAAAGCTAAGCCTGCTGAAAAGCACACATACATGGTCAAATAACTTCTACAGCCTCAATCTGCTTTGAAACAGTATTACAATCCAAACACCAACATTGAAAATTGCCAAATTCTTTTCCTCATCTTGTCTGTGGTGGGAGTTACAACACCTAATGTCTGAATTTGCAGGTTATTTCCTTGAATGCTCTGGCATCACCACCTAAATTAAATCTTTCATTAAGTCAGTTTGCAGTTCAAAAGAAAATAAGGACTTACATAGAAGCAAGAGTAATTTTACTTAAATGCTTGTGAAGCTACTGGAAAAGAGCTAAAAAATCTGGCAGTGTCTGTGCTTTTAGCTACTAGATCTGGTTTGCATTTCTGATGGAACAGTTTTCCACTGGAAAATGCTGAATTAGTGAAATCATAATGTTTGCCAGGAATGTTGATTTCATCAACAACTCTTGATGAAAAAAATTCTGATGCCCTTCATTTGGGAATAAAAGTATGTTGCTCAGTCACAGAATCTACAGACCAACTATTTTTTCCAGCAGTTAATTACTGATTTTGTAACATAAGAACAAAAAAAATCCACCAAAACTCATCTGAACACAACCTCATAAATAAAAGCATTCAGCCACAGCAACAAAAGTGGTTTCATGAAAACCAAGTCAAGAAGCTTTTAGAAGAGGCCTCTAAAGCAAGCCTGACTACAATGCCAACTCTTCAGCAAGCAAGAGAGATTAAAAAAGTTTTATCAGTTTTCCCTCAGCTATACTACACCTTGTACATCTCCTGCAACATAAAAATGTCTTAATTCCTGAAACACTAAACCTCATGCTTCCTGAGCTTAAGTAGATATGAAGAATAATATCACAGTAAATTGATTCTATTACAGAAAATAAAATATATTTCATTTAAGAGGAAATCAGAAGTGTATCAAGCCTTAAATCTTCAACAAAAACAACAGCTAAGTTTTAATCTTCATAAGAAATGGTGTTGCAAACAAAATCTAATTTTCTAGAGCATTACAGATTTTAATTATCTTGTTTTTTTCTTCAGTACTATTTTAATAGGTCACAGAAAATATAGTGAGCAATTTAATTTTATATTCAAATCATTCTTGCACTTGCTTGTGATAAACTGATGCATTAGACAAAGCATGTCTGGCTCCTGCTTCTGTTTAGAAGGGTCAGAAGGCTGGCCAACCATCCTTCTGCAGAGAAAAGAGTCTATGAAGCGTGCTGTAATTGAAAAGAAAAATGTTTTGGGCTCTGGGTTAAAAATTCTGCAGTGAATACTGGCCTCATGGTTTCAGCTACTGAACACTGAAACTCCTACCATTTTTGGAAACATGCCTAAGTATAACAGTACAGAGAGCCACAGTTCAATTACACCAATGTGCATGAATTCAGGAAGTTAATTAAATTAGCTCCAATAGACTTTGCTGAATACCTGTCACGTCTGCTTCTGATTACTCTTATAAGCCAAAAAAAGGCAAGGAAAAAGCATTTATTCTCCCTACACACAGAACTTTTCAGCAATATCAAAAGCTATCCCCCTCAATATTAAAATCTATTCTTCAGTATATGAACATCCAACTAAACTGCATAGAGTTAATTACAGGGCCCAAGAGAATCACCATGTGGGTGGTTGATGCCTCCTCTTTGAACACCAAACACACCACTAACTTAATCCTCCAGAAGCACTATGCACAGCTCAGACCATCCAAGCAAGGTGTTACCTGCTTCCTGCTGTGCTTTAGCATCTGTCTCAGAGGCCAGCCCTCTTCTCCATGGCTTCCCCCTGCTGCACACCATGATCTGTGCTGAGCAGAGCTATGCCCCTCTGGCAGAAGATACATGAACATGAAATGTCTTAGTTCACAAATCAAATATTAGGGGTTCCCTAAGCAGGAATTCACTGTAGAGTCCTTTTAGGACACGCAGAATACATGAATAGTGAAAGGTTCATCTGAAAGCCCCAAAGACCTTCTCAAAAACAGGCAGTGGGGTAAAAAGGTGGGCAAAGCATCTAAGCCAGCCATCCCCATGTGGAGAGGTGCATACCAGATGGTGCCAACAACACCTATTACATGGCAGGCCCTCCCTTCCAGGTGAACTTCCTAGAGATGTCAAATGGATGGGCCTTTCCCATGCACAAGACTGAAAATCTTGTCAGATACAGTGAAGCAAGCTGCCCTGGGAAGTAAACAGACTTGTCTGTCTCTGGGCCCTCTGAAGATGTCAATAAGGATAAAGTGGCAGAACCTGTGTCAGAGATCAGTTTTTTCCAAGAACAAACCTGAGACTTTCATAAAACATTATCAACAATTTACTTGGCATCTGGCTTGTCTCAAATTCAGATTTTTAGTGTCACAAAAGGAGTGGTGGCTTCTACTGTTCTCAGAGACCACCCACCACCTTTCATAAGAATACATGGAGTTTAATTTCTTAAATCTTGTTCTAAGCCAATGGGAGATGGACTTTCACCTGTTCTGTGGGAAATGCATGCTGTCCTCAGCATCCTGGAACAAAGACCCTTTGTTCAACCAGCAAATCAACTGAAAAAACAAGGTTAGTGCCTAATCTTTGACAAATTAAGTAAACCAAAAAAGCAGAGACATGTTAACCCACAGGGATATACTATAAAAAAAATGCCACAAAGAAATAAAGAGTAGATGTGATCAGTAAAACACTACAGATATATCATATTTAGCACAAGGTGAAGGATCGTGAGAAACACATTTCAGGATTTTCATTCTGGAAAAAGAAACTATTTGCTTGCCATAAGCTTCACAAAGGATGGGTTTTGGTCTACTGGCAGTATCACTGTATTGCAAAGGACTGAAGTGTTCTCCCTTCCTTCCTCCCCAGCAGACAAGAGTCTTGTCACAAGCTCAGAATAGCTGAATGCATAGGAATGCTTCTTTTTTGCCCATTTAGGTTTTGTCGATTTTTAACTTGCAGAAGGCCTTCTTTTTTAACTTCTGGTGTTAAAAAAAGTGATTTAATCACCTTTTGTTTAAACTTAAAAACCAGAATCAAGAGATTCTCCTCTCAAGACCAGACCCACAGAGGTACTACACCATTTTCATTGAGGCAGGATGTACCCTCTTCTTGGAACTAGTTTCCAGGAGACTTGGCAACAAAACAACATTCCCTGTGTTCATTGCTTTCTACAAGTCAGCAACACCAGGAAGCTATGCAGGAGCAGGTGGTGAAGCCAACATCTAGAGATACCAAAGAGGAGGATGACAACTTTCAGTGCAGCTAAGGGGAAATGACTCCTTCACTGTGTGAAAGGCAGAACTAGCTGGCTCCTGGACAACATGCTTGATGGTTACAGCTCTAGGCAGTACTCTTTCTCTGACTTTACAGACCAAGGGAGCTAGAGAAAGTAGTAGTTGCTAACAGCCACAAAGAATTCACCTGTATCTCCTTCAGTGCAAATAAACCACAGCACAGGATAATATACTAGAGGAAATGGGATTGTATTCTAGGAAGCAGGTGCTAAAATACTCATCCCCAGACAAACATCACCTGGCAGAAAATAGGGCACAACTTCTACACGCTATGCAGCATTCTGATTAAGCACCTTGTTTGCTCACATACCTGTCTCTCTGTCCCTTATTTGCCCCTTCTGCTAGCTACACCTCTTGCAGACAGCAGACATTTAGCAAGATAAATCTCTTCATGCTGGGTAGAATAAAAATTAGAACAGCATGTGTTTGTGTATACATATATGTCTGTATATACATATATTTAGTCATCCCTAAAAACTAAAAATTAACAAGACTCAGTGAAAGATCCACACGTATTTATCAAGTAGCAACTATCACTGGCCCTAAGCATGCACTGAGAATGAAGGAGGACACAAAAATCATACAACTGGCATGAGAACTAGATCGAAATAAGAAACCCAAACCCTAGAATTTAAATTTTCTTGTCTGTTTTAGAGCTTTCTGGAGAAGTACATACTTCCCCCCCCCCCTTTTTTTAAAAAAAACAAACAAACCAACCACTAAACAAAAGCAGATACTCTTCTGCTCAGCCTTAAGGCCTGTTTGCGGCTGAAGAAATATGGCAACACTCAGCTGCAAGAGCTGGCAACATTGTACCAAGTGATTCCTTGTGGTATTTAAAATGTAAGCTTCTACACCTCAATTCCCAACTTTCCAGGTACTGGAACCTTTGCAAATTTGGAATACAGTTTTCTTCATGTGCCTCAGTCCACACAGCCAACTCTTCCTCCAGCAGGCAGAGATACAAATACAATGAGAATTTGCAGATTACAAAGCCACCAAAAAACACCAAAACCCACTGTGCTCTACAACCCAGCAAAGAAATGGACCAAAACTGATAGCGCTCAGATCTCACTGATGTACTGAATCTTACCTTTATGTACAGCTGCATAAAGGTTTCATAAATTAAAACACTACCTTGCCTCAATGACATCTTAGTGAAATGTGACTTAAAAAAAAAAAAAAAAAAAAAAAAAGTAAGTAAAAGAAAGAAACTGGTGCCATTAGTTAGGATGCTAAACAAGAAACTCACAAAATGTACTAGAAAAACAAATTCTTTGTTACTAAAAAACCACTGAAGCAAGCCACACAGGTAACATACTACAAAGAGAACAACAAGGCCATGTCAGTTAAGGAAAGACCTCTCCAAAGTTTCTCACTAATAGCAATATTTGTCGGCTTTCATTCAACAAACTTAACTTTTGATAACTCATAGGTGATTCAGATCTTTCAAGTTCAGGCAAAAAAATAGCAAGAGATGGAGATGGTGAGGACCTTTCCTCACTATAGGAAAAGCATTTGCAGCAGCATTCAGGCATTAGACTTGGAGAATCTGGGTATGTGGGGGAAGCAGTTATGAATGCAACAACCACAGGGAAATTATCCTACTGGAAATAATTTCTCATTTCTTGAAGTCCTGACACCAATCTGCTTACAGATTTCCTTAGGTTTAATGTTTTAATATTCTTGGACCTCTTTCTTTGTGCTAAATCTGCATTACAAGAATTTCATAGGAGGAGACAACGACCCAGAGGTTCTTTGACTTGCCAGCTATAAAAATGCAAACAAGTGACAGATCCAGCATTTGGAACAGAGTACTCTGAGTCCCAAGGCTGCAAGCAGATGTTCTCCTACCAGACCATGCCTGCAGTTCACTCCTTTGTGATGCCTTGCACCCAAGTTTTAGTATTTAAAACCAGGCTGAAGTAATGCACCACTACAATCACATCCTCTGGACTGAAGCACAGATTGCAGTCCCAGGGTTTACTGTGCATGTGGATTATTCTAAGTGACTTGCACACTGACAATTAAGAAAAGGCATAAGCTCTTACCAAGCTATCTAGATAATGAAAGAAGAAAGATACAAAACAGATTCCATGGCCAAAAGATGACTCACAGATCATCTGTGGTACTTAGTATTTCTAAATTACAGGGTAAGAGGATATGGCCCCAAAGGATGTTTGAGGTTCCTGAAGATGATGACAAGTAAAGAAGATGGTGACAAGTAAATCAGATGCCCTGCATCCTGTTTTATTTATCCCCACTGTAGTCCATCTTATAGATCTGGCAGGTCTTCTTGAGTTTCACAGAGTTCTATGTTTTCTTTTAGATACTATTCTGTGTAAGCATTATTTAAACACCAGAGCAGGGAAGGGGTAGCCCTCTTCAGAAAAGAAATACAGGGAAGCAGAGGCATCTCTGAACAGGCACAGGGAGGCTACTAGGTCACTGAATACTCAAACTTTTGACAGCATTGTAAATGCATGTGGCATGGCAGTAGATAAGAGAAATAATGTGGCTGTCTTCCCAGTGACCTTATGAACTGACAGATGGGATAGCAGTTCACTGTTTCATACTTTGTTTTTCCTATCATGGATGTTGGGGGGTGGAAAGGAGCTTCCCAAATGAATGTGAATGTGAAGAGAAGTGAAGGACAACACATTTGATGCACAAAGGGTTTAATCAGTCAGCCCAAACCCACAGAATTCCTCAAAGCTATCCCAGCATTTCTTAATTCCCACCACAGGGGAAGTCTACATTTTAATGTGATTCTCTCATCAGAATTCTTCAGTCATCTTCTTCTCTGATGACTCTGGTGAGCAGCACTGCCCATCAGCACAGCCAGGTGCTTGCTGCCTGGCTGCTCAAACCAGGCCATGTGAGGAGGCTGGTGCAGGAGCCCTGATGTTCAGAAGATTCTATCTTCTCCTTGGACTTTGGCCACTGGGTCTCTGTTAACTCCATATCTGCTACAGAGAGGTGGCAGCAAGTCTTCCCTAACTCCAGCTTGCTCTGAGGCCAGTGACCTTAAATAAATGGTGTCCCTCACAGACCATGGTACTAGGGGCTATATAAATATATAAAACTTGAAGAAATCTGGGATAAGTACTTGCTAGAGATGGCACACTAACATGACATTAAAAACCCAACTATTTTCTACCTGCTGACAAGTAACTCCTTTTTCTAAGAAAGCCCAGAGGATATTTACTGGATTACTACTGAGAATATAAATGCATTTTCAAAGAAAACTAGGCATCAATCCCAGAGGCCATTCCTCATTTTGCATCCTTACCCTCAGACATCTGCCTAATCTAGCAGTCAGCCTGGGCTGATAACCAATGTTCTTCCATTTCAAGCTGAGCAATTTCATGAACAGCTGGGTAACCAAGTGTAGCAAGTGCAGGGCTAAGAAAGTGGCAGGGCCTGTTAGAATAAGACATCTAGAATGAAACAATACACTGATGATGGCTCCGAATTAAAAGACTTGATAGCCATTTAGGTTTGATTGTCAAGACTTCGCTGGAAGTGTCCAGTTCAATTTTATCACTTACTTCCCCAGCAGGGTCCCTGATACACTGTTTTTAACCAACAATGTGGCTTTGTTTGCAGCATCACCTGAATTTTGAAAAATTTAATTGAGTTTGTTTTCTGCATGAAGCCTGAAGCTGACAGCTTGATTGCTGCCACCACCCCTTATTTTCTCCAGGAACTGGAGCAGAATCTATCTGCAGCACTCAATGCAGTCACCCACGTGGCCTCCCAGTTGACTTCCCCACAGAAAGACATTAGAGAACAGAGTTAAACACAGGTTTTTGAGCTGAGAGCAGCAGTAGCCACAAACAGTACTGTCTACAGGAGTGTCTTCCACACTGTCTTCAGGACACTGCACTGTCTTCTGCACTGTTGGTACAGATAGAGTGGAGCTGGGGTAGCACAAAGCAACCCAGCACTAGAAGTGCCAAGAGGATGGAGCAGACACACAGCAGCACCACTATTTGAATCCCTAACTAGCAACTTCAAAATGCACTTTTGATTGCAGTCTACACTCCAAGGTAAACTATAAATTTATCTTTTTAGTCTACAAGTCAAGGTAAACTATTGAGCATGCAAAGCAGCTCAGTTCTATGGCTGGCTGAAGAGAAAAATGTAAATCTGCTTTGTATTCCTGCTGCTGGCTGTAAAAATAAAGTTTTTGTTCTTTAGCTTCTACTGTGATTCTCTGAGCTGCACTAACTCTGGCCCAGTTTTCAAAGGACAAGAGACATAGACAGCACTCGTATAAATGAGATAGTTGAGTATGAAAGATGTAGGCTTCTGGAAAAGCCTGTTCATAGAAGTCAAATCTAGAGTGGAAACCTCTCATATTAGAAGGAAGGGTAAGTCCTGGAGTCTCCTGCAGAGGAGAAATCTCCACAGCTGCAAGAAGCACTTGTGGTATTGAAGGCATCAGTTGGCGAATGAGGTCTTCAACCTCTTTATAACACAGAATGGACTGAAGGGGAAACAAAGAAGTCCAAGTCAGTAATAGTGTCCTTGGTTAATTCCAGGGAGATGAACAGCATAAGTAGCACAAGTCTCTAGGAGGCTGAACTCCCAAAACTCTAACCCTCCACCCACACCCCCCACCACTGACCCTCCAGGCAGGCTGCTGAACCTTTAAACCTCACTGCCAGGAAGCTGGGAGGTCACAAGAAGCCAAACAGTTTTTCAATAAAATGTCTTGGTAAAACCAGGACACTCCTGCAATTTTGCAGAGAATGCTGAATCAGCACAGACAGAACATTCCTGCAGGAGAAATTTCTGCTCAGATCATCAGTACATTTGGCAAATCTGAGACATCTGGCAGAGGAGACATGGAGATTTCTCTCCATAAAACATACTTTTAAAAGACAAAGTGAAATCAAGAAATTAAAAATGCTTTGGATTAACACTTCTCTAAAGAATTATTTCATATCATCTCTAGTCACAAATTAGACTGTTGCTTTAAGCACCAGAGCTATAAACTCATTAGATATTCTTACTAGCAATATGCTGTCAATATTAGATGTGAACAGATATGTCTATGTCCTGGTTTGAGAGGACAAAGATAAAAGAAATCTGCCTTGGACACCACCAGCAACTGCCAGTCTGTTGGTTTGGTGGTTATAATGGGGAGCAGCTGAGCCTATAGGAGAGGATGGGTCAGGAGACCCAAATAAACTTATCACAGTATTCCTTCCCATGGTGCTCAGTATAAAATGGCTCCCAAGAGAGCCCTATGGTGGCTTCTCTGGCTGGTTTGCTAGGTGGGTTAAGATTTGTATGCTGCTCCATGTTTTCTCATGAGAAGAACATCATTCACCAAGATAGGTTGCCATCTGCCTTCCCAAGTAGGATGAGCTTGGTTGTTCTAAGACTGTTGCAAACTGTCACTGAAACCCTGGACATGGGCATTCATATCTGCTGTGGGAAGTAATTAAAAACTCAGGAGGACAGGCTCCCTATTTACATCTTTTTACATACATTTGTAATTTGCTATTACAACCTTATTAGAATCTTAGAGTCTGCTGAATTGGAAGGGACCCATCAGGATCATTGAGTCCAACTCCTGTCCCTGTGTAGGGCATCCCCAGGATCACACCATGCACCTGGGAGCATCATCCAGACACTTCTTGAACTCAGGCAGGTTTGGTGCTGCGACCACTTCCCTGGGGAGCCTGTTGCAGTGTTTGACCATCCTTTGGGTGGAAAATCTTTTCCTGATATCTAACCTAAACCTCCTCTGATTCGGCTTCCTACTGTTTCCTTGATTCCTGCCTTCAGTCAGAGGAGTGAAGAAATCAGAACCTGCCCCATCTCCTCACCTCATGAAGAAGCCATAGACTACATACAATGACGTCACCCCTCAGCTTCCTTTTCTCCAACCTGAACAATCCAAGTGACTTCAGCCACTCCTCATCAGTCATGCCTTCCAGGCTCTTCACCATCCTAGTGGCTCTCCTCTGGATGGTCTCCAACAGTTTGATGTCTTTTTTTAATAGTGCAGTCCCCAAAACTGCACGCAGTACTTAAGATGAGGCTGTACCAGTGCAGAGTGAAGTGAGACAATCAGCTCGCTCAACCAACTGGCAAGGCTGTGCTTAGAATCATAGAATCATAGAATTGGCTGGGTTGGAAGGGACCTCAGAGATCATCAAGTCCAACTCTTGATCCACTACCCCTGTGGTTCCCAGCCCATGGCACTGAGTGCCACATCCAGTCTCTTTTTAAATATCTCCAGGGATGGAGAATCCACTACTTCCCTGGGCAGCCCATTCCAATGTCTGATCACCCTCTCCATAAAGAAATTCTTTCTAATATCCAACCTAAACTTCCCCTGGCACAACTTAAGTCCATGCCCTCTTGTCTTGTTGAAAGTTGCCTGGGAAAAGAGCCCAACCCCCCCCTGGCTCCAGCCTCCTTTCAGGGAGTTGTAGAGAGCGATGAGGTCTCCCCTGAGCCTCCTCTTCTCCAGGCTGAACACCCCCAGCTCCCTCAGCCTCTCCTCACAGGACTTGTGCTGGATCCCTTCACCAGCCTGGTTGCCCTCCTTTGGACCTGCTCCAGGACCTCAATCTCCTTCCTGATATCAAGGCACCTTCCTGCTTGAGGCACCCCAGGACACAGTTTGCCCTCCTGACTGCCAGGGCACACTGCTGGCTCACATTCAGTCTGCCATCAACCAGGATCCCCCTCTCTGCCACTACTCTCCAGCCACTCATTCCCTAGTCTGTACTTACCACAAGGGCTGCCTTATCCCAAGTGAAGAATCTGGCACTTGCCCTTGTTAAACTTCTTGTGGTTGGTGATAAACCTAACATTAGACTTAACCAAGTTTTTTCTCCCAACCTTAGTGTCTCTCCCTTATTCCCTTCTTCATCTTCTCTTGGGAGGGTAGTGGGGAATAACAGAGCACCTGTGACTGTTCTAGTTACTGCCTAAAAATGTGGCCGATTTATTGGCACGCAACGTGGGGCACAAATATCCCACACTTCAGTGGGAACAATCCCTACCACATGGAACTCATCCTGTGCTGTCTCCCACAGGCAGATGATGCACAGGACCAACTTCTGCTTGCACTGCCACTCCTTGGGGACATGCAAGGTGTAGAAGTCCTGCTGGCTGCTCAGCTCACACCCCCAGTGGCTGGGAATGTGTTTTTCAGATTTGCTGTTGGTCTGGGACATAGTACCAGGATCCTTGAGCAGCCCAAGAGCAGCCTCCAAACACATCAGCAGCACTCAGTGGTGGTGTTTCTTCATTCAAGTCATGATAGTCCAGAGTTAATCTCCATTCCCCATCAGACTTCTTCACTGGACATACTGGGCTGTTGAATGGTGAGCATGACTGGCTGATGACTCCTTGGCTCTCTAATTGGTGTATCAGATTCTATACAGGAAGCAGGGAGTCTCTGTTGGTTTGGTATAACTGGCCATGGACTATGATGGATGCTGTTGGCACCTTTTGATCCTCCACCTTCATCAGGCCTACAATGGAAGGGTCATCTGAGAGTCTGGTCAAGCTAGAGAGCTGCTTAATACTCAGTCTCCACAGCTGCTATATCAAAGGCCCATGTATACCCTTTGGATCCTTCAGCTACCCTTTCTGAAGGAAATCTATACCAAGGATGCATGGAGCATCTGGGCTAGTGACAACTGCATGTTTTCCCACTTGTGCCCAGGAAAGATCACCTCAGTTTCTATTACTGATAGGGTTTGAGAACATCATGTAATTCCACAAATTGTGATGGATTCTTTCTTTACATGATTCGATGGAATTGGGGTGTACTGGGCACCAGTATCTACCAGGCTTGATACTTTCTGGGTTCTGATGTGCCAGGCCATCTAATCCCCACTTCCCAATAAACTGTTATCCCTTTCCTCCACCTGGCTGGAGGCAGGGCACCTCTAACCTCTGGAGTATTTTCTACTGTTGACAGGTGCAGTTATGTACCTTGTAGTTGCATCAATGAATGGGTTTGTACTGGGATTGTAGCTACTGGGACTGTAACACCATTTGAAAAAATGTCACAGTTTAGGGCCAGCTGGTACCAACCAGGGCCCCCCTCACCTCCACTGTGGGACAGGGAGGAGAAAATCCACCCAAAGGGTCATGAACAGAGACAAGAACAGGGACATTTTCATTCCCCAATTAAAGTAATGGGCAAAAACCAGACAGGTTCAACTTGGGCAGAAAAAAACCCTACTTTAATCTACCAGGAGAAAGAGAAAACACGGCCAGATCTTAATACTTTGCCTGTGGCCCCCTTCTCCCCAGGCCTGGGTCGCTTCACCCCTGCCTCCCCCTCAGGGCACAGGGAGGGGCAGGGGGGGTTTAGGGTCAGTTCCCCACAGGGTGTTTCTGCTGCTCCTTGCTCCTCAGGGGGAGGACTCCTCACATTCTTCCCCTGCTCCAATGTGGGGTCCCACTTATGGGACAGAGTCCTTCAGGAACCCCTCTGACATGAGTCCCTCCCACAGGTGCAGTCCCCCAGGAACTGCTCCAGCCCAGGCCACCCAGTGTCACAGCTGCTTCAGAACAGTCACCTCCTCTGGCACGGGGCCCTCCACGGCTGTAGATCCACATCTACCCCACATCTGCAATCCTGCACAGGCTGCTGCTTCAGGTCATCTGCCCACCTGTGACACTTCAGGGGTTACAAATCCACATTTACCCCACTGTGGTCCTTCAAGGACTGCTCCTCCATAGGCTGCAGGGGGGCAGCTGCTATTTTACCACAGGCTGTGGGAACATCTCTGCTAGGGCACCTTCTTCCCCTCCTTCTTCAATTACTTTGGTGTCTTTTCTCTGGCATTGCTCTCTCAACTCCTCCTCTGCTCTGCAGGTCTCTTTTTTAGTATTTTTGCAGTTTCATTTTCCCATTTCTTGAATGTGTTACTTGTAGAGGTTTCCCATATCTGCTTGGCCCTGGGCAGAGGCAGGGCAAGGATTGGAAACAGGGTAGCATCCAGCAGCATCTCACAAGAGCTACCCTTGTGGGGCTCCCCCACTTCCAAAGCACCACTGCACTAACCCAAGACAGTCTTACACTGCACAATGGTCAATGGATTTTTTTACCCATTTAAAAATAATAATTCCTTTGTAATGTGGAAAATTTTAAGGGTTTTAAAGCATTCATAAACCATCACGGAAAAGGCAACATAACTAATCTGAAACAGCAAAAATGGAAACCAGATTAAGATATTGCACTTAAATTTCCTAGAAAATAATGTGCCACCAGCTGTGTAAACTATCTTGTAGCTAAAACAAATATTCTGAAAACAAGCAGGCAGCTGATTTATACCTTAGCATGTTTCCTCAGCAGTCAAACCTTGCAAGGAAGCTCTTCAGTTGTCTCTTAGACTGCACAAAGGCTTTAAAGATAGCCATAGAGCAAACTGATTTGATAAGCAGGATTCTCAGTGATCTTTAATTTTTATTTTTAACCCATTAACTCTGAGCTCCTGCTGACACAGCTAGTATTCCCATCACACACACACTATATGCTCCCTGAACATAACAAATAACCAGCACAGCATGCACTACTCTTCTGACATACCAGACAAGACACATGCAGAGTCTAGCAGCTGGAATCTTTGGTTTGTCTCCTGAAGACAGAGGCAATGGCCTACCTGCTGATTCCAGTAACAGGCACTGTGCATTCTGTAGAGTTTCCTCTTCTGGAAACTACGAAGTGGCCTCGTTCGGGCAGATGTGCTCACATTAGTCACAGAGAGAGATCTTAGTCTTGTCCTGTCTCTTCTTCTTTTCTTGATGTGCTGATGATCAAGCAACCAGCTGCCTGAAGAGGATACCTCTCTGTTGTCTGATGCTCTGAAATTTTATGATTAATGGATGGAAGAAATACAAAAAGTTAAGTATCTGCCACATGCACAGGCCAAGATTTTCATACATTGATTAGCATTAAGCTGTCTAATTCTATTAGAATTTTACAAACATTAAAATGTTTTAGCACATTGTTTCAGGAAACCATGTTTGAGCTTTGCTTGCTTGTTGATTAATTCTATTTTAGGTCACAAAAGGAAGTTTGTAATTTTTGTTCACTTTTCTGCTCACAGAAACAAATATCAAAATGTAGTTAAGCCCTCAAACATATACAGGTTTTTTGTTTCCCAAATTCAGGAACTCTCTATCTAACACTTGTAACACCTATAAGTTTTAAGTTATAATTAATATTTTGCCACAAACCTGCATTGCATTCAAGATAGCAGTCAGACATTGAGTATGGCCCTTATGGTTTTGAGATTTTCTAATGTTGCTCAGGAACTGAATTGGAAACAAGTGATTCTGCAAAGGGGTTGCAACTGTGAAGCACTTGTATAAAAATTAGGAACTCTGCATGCTCAATTTAACCAACATGAGGCCATTAAGCTTCACTTCCAGGGATGTGCCAACAGAGCTCAGAACCCAAACAGCCTGGCTGAAGTTCTCAAGGAGGAGGGAAAACCTACCCTTTTTGTCTCTCTTTAAGACCTAGAAGCTGGTTAGAAGTTACAAAGAACAAAAGCTCAGCTCCAGTCACAATGTGACAGGGCCTACATGGATACATGGCAAGCTTCATTTTAATGTTACATGTTTATGTTAATGTTCAATCTAACCTGCATTTTTCCCTCCTCCCCCCAACCATTCCTTTCAAATCTACAGCATCATCCCTCCACAACCTTACCTACACAGACACTTGGGAACACTGTAAGGTATGCATTCTAAACACCCTCCATTAGGCTGGAAATGACTCCATGGGAAGAGTATACTTCATTTTTACAGGTATCTTGATCTTAGTTGCTTTTGCAACATCTGCCTGCAAAGCTGAAGGCTTGATGCAAAACCTGCATTTAATTTTACAATGCTGAAGACCCTGACTGCAACTGTAAACTGCCTGAGAAGTGCAAGCACGTGAGAGATTTTGGCCTTGGTTCATAACAGGTCCATCTATCTGCACAAAGTATTATTTATACATGAGCTGTATATGGCAAGTCACAGCCTTAATAGAAAAGTTATAACACACAGTAAAAGATTAAAATTAAGATATTACAAGGCCATTTATCAATCGTTCCTGCTATGTAGTAGTCTTCTAGCACTACCTTTTATTAAGTAGAAGTGCTCGTTATGAAAGTGTGATTAAACATCATCCCATGCTGTGCTGGTGTGGTAATAATGCTTTAAGGGCATGAATTTTAGCTGCCCTGCTGACACATCAAGACAATCCCAATAAGCAACACAGAGTCAATGAAAAAACCTGTGCTAATTACAACAGGGATGGTACAATCTATTTAAAGGATCATATTAGCAGGTACCAAGAAAAAGCTCAAAATACTGAAACATGACATTCTTAATGCTAGCATGGAATTCTTAAGGCTTGGGAAAGAAAAACGAAGTTTGAAGTCCATGCAAAAGTTTTCTTAAAATACCTTCTCTGCATTCTCAAAACCTTTTTTTCTCTAATTATTTGCCTTGAAGTCAGATGGTGCAAAGCCCAACTTCTTGACTTCCACATACCTCCCTCTTTCATGTAAGACAACTTGGAAAGGTAAATTAGAACAAAGCACTCCTCAGTCTCTCTCTTCAAATTATCTGATTCCTGCCTTTGTTCTGGTGGTCTGCTCTGGTCTTTGATAATGTCAGTCTGCCAGCTGCTTTATTTACCCTCCTGTGCCTCACAGTAACACACAGCTCTGTTTTCAGATGAGGCAGAGATCTTAGCTTGGTGGCTTGAAGCTCTGGCACACAGCAGGATGGTTCTCCCACCACTTGTGTCAATAGGCTTCCCAGTCAAGGTTTGAGTTACCTGTTTATTTCCATGTCAGTATGGATGTTTTTCAAAATGTCATTCTATCGAATAGAGGAGGTGAACTGTCACCACATGTAAAAATCATTGATTTTCTCAAACACTCCTTTCAAAGCCCATAGGTTGGCCTTTCTTGCATTGCACCCTAGCTAAAGAGCAGAGACCTTAACTCACTGATACACACACATATGGCAAGGCATCAGACAGGCACTATGTGTACTGCAATAATGAACTTTTTCATGCTTCTCTCCTGGTAAGGAAGTGGTTATCACTTGCTTAGAGAACTGATTTTATGAACATTTACCTTCAATGCATCTGGCTAATCTTGACATCTATATTCAATTGAGCAAAGAAAAGCCAAGAAAAGGAAGCCACTACTGAGATTATGAGACCTTGATAAAAAAGCAGTTCAAGGTTACCCACATTGAATAGACCAGGAACTGTAGATGCACTACCACTTCCACTGGGAACAGCCCAATTAACCAACCTTACTGCAACCCCATGATTAACCAACCTCAAAGCACCCTATACTTAGACCTATGTTAAACATGGATTATCATATCTTTACTGTGAAGAGCTGACAAATATTTTGAAGAAGTTACGTAAGTAAAAATCACTATCAATATTTTTCCTCTTCCAAAATAAAAACCACCTTAGTTTCCATTTGATTTTGATTTCTATTTGCTCAAGTACTTAAGAGAGTCAGAGGAAGCTCTAGGAAGAGTGATGGGAGAAGCAGACAAGAAATGAAGTTACCTGTAGTATGTAAGTGTCTCAATTAATTGCAGACAAAATTACTACAACAAGAAAACAAAAAAATGAAAGACACCCAAAACCCAAGAAGTGGAAGGCAGAAAAATTCCCCTGCGGGATTCTCATGATAATTACTCAGTGTAGTGCTTAATTACATCTTTAATTTACAGTATTTATTTGTAGGTTTCAAAATAATTCATAAGAAGCAAAAAATTAAAATTTACTATTTAACTGGTTTTTAGGATGACATCTGCAAAGGTTTAAAGTCTACGAGATTTGTTCCTGCCCCTAACTCACCAACTCCAACTTAGAGCTAGAGCACTGAGAAATCTTCCACATCTTCCCCTTCCTCTTTGGGCTTTTATAGGTTGTGAGCAGAAAACAACTGGCCTTGGAGAGAGTGCTCCATGAACAAACAGCTGTTTTGCTCATAAAATGGCAAGTGGACTGATTGTGGACAGTGTCTGATAAATCACAAGAGAACTGGCTTGAAGTGAGTGTCCCTTATCATGAAGCCAGCTTCATACAGGCTTAAAAACATTTTTAAAAGCAGGAACCCTTCCTTCCTCATGTGTTTAGTGAAAAAGTCACAGAATCAAGACACAGCCTTCTAACAGTCTAAATTACTCTTCTTGCACACAACTATCTCTATTAGCAATTCCTATTTGAGGATTTATTTTCAAACTGATTCTCCCCAACAATCTCTGTAAATAACTGATCTGTCAGAAGCACGGCCACTGTGTGACAGGACCCCTTCACCTTCAAATTTAGGGCAGAGTGACACAATCACTTTGAAACAGACAGCAGAAGCTGCTTACCCTAATCTCTCTGGAGGAGCAAAGCTGCTGAAGCAAATGGCATGGGCAGCTCTTCTGGGAGCCAGGAGCCAGGGAAAAACCTTCTGCTGCAGACACTGCCATCAACCCACACAACCCCCAACCTGGTTGGGAACAGCTCTAGTTCCCAACCCCAAGCTCTAGTTGGAAACACTTTCTTTGTCCACTTCATCTTAATTAAGAGCTATGAATAACAGCAATCACTCCAGCCTCAAAAATCACATTATCAGTGTCTCAGGAGAAATAACCTGCATACCTAGGTCTTTTGTACCACAGGACTGTAGCCAATTACCTTAATGCTGTTCTGATTATAGTCAGTACAGTATTTTAAAATCTTTGAATAAAAGATGGAATTACCAAAAAGTATGGAGTAGTATTGAGGAACGTTTTTCTACAAACACTAATTTTGAGCTGCTTCAGTCATCCTGAAAAGTATATCCACCCAGAACAAAAGACCACAAATGGAAAAATATTATCTCCAAATTTTTGAGCAAGCAGCTGCCAAAGATAAATCTGGCCTTGTATTGAAGAAGGATGTGGTTAAAATTAATGAAGCTGCTACAAAAACCTAACACTGAGCCATGCTGAGGTACAGAAGACATTGCTTACATACTCTGCTAATCAAGGAAAGTCTAGTTAGTTATTTTTCCAGGAATAAAGCTGCACTCATGATGACTGAATGCATGAAATCTAAAATAATCAGTAGTAGTAAGTTGCTTACTGTATCCTTCCACTAATTCCACAGATACCTTCCCAGTACTTAAATGTAGTTACAGTGACTGCATGATTTTAGGATGTCTTTTAGAGCAAAATAAAACCCTAATACTTTCAGCCTTATAAGCAAGACTTGACTACTCCTGAAGCTTGCAGAAAGCAGCTCTCTCTTCCTGATTTATTAATGATTAATAGGTCCATGGACATAACCTTACCAAAAGTGATTTTCAAATAAACCCACCACCATACTGTCACCTACCTGAAGGAGATTCCATTGACCAGCTGTCTGTGCCTACACATCTTGGATGAAAGAGATGAAGAAGCTGGAGACAGATTGAGTGGAGCAATAAGGCTGCTGATGATTTCACTCAGTTGTGCACTCTGGGAGAAAAAAAAAACAAAAACACAGTCAGACTTTTACCCATTTCACAGATCAAAAGTCCTGGGTTTTTTTTTTTTTTGTTTTCCTACTTTGGATTCCAGTCACGCGCATCATGGAGTGGTCATATTTAGTTTCTTCTTGTGAATAATCAAGAGTGGCATGGTTTGATTTCTTTTTTCATAATTATTATGTTCCACTCTAAACACACACAAAGAAAACCCCAAACAACAGAAAAACAACACAACCCTGAACAGTCAACCAAGGACATTGTTAATACATTTGAAGAAGTAGTACACAAAACACATTAGTGATTTTAGTATTTTAAGCAAAGTTTTTTAAGAACAGCAAAAGAAATCAGAACACTTGAGAGCTGATGTTACAACAGCTGCAGCCCAGAGCTGCTTACTGGCCATTCAACAAGTATTGCAACAGGAAAAACAAACAAACAAAAAGTCTGCTGTCTGCTTCTTGTACATTTTGTTCAACCCAAGTATTTTTCTTGTCAAAAGAATCCTCTTCATTGCTCACTGTAGTCTGACAAGAGTGTTTTCACAAAAGGAAGAGTAACTACAGGAGGACTATTGACTACAGACAGAATAGCTAAAATTGTCTGATATCCTCAAAAATAGCAGCAAGAAGCCTCGACCCCACCAAAATGCAGACTTTCAGAACTGCCCCAAAACAAATGCAGCTAATTTGTTACATCTAAGAATTACTTCTTATAAAGCAATGAATTGTGGACTGATTCCAGATAATATTTCACAATGATTTTTTTGTACTAAATGTCAAACCTTAAAGGCTATTCTGACAATAAACGTAAGTTTCTTTGAGGAAGCTGAGTGCTGCAACATTAAACAGAAATTCAGTGTATCTGCAATGGAATAAAACTATTTTTGTTTTAACTTTTTAAGTACTTTGTAGGTTTCTCATTCAGAAACTTAAGACTGCTTATAACATGAACTGCTAAAGCTTAGTAGGTTTTCTTTATATTTGGAGGCACAGCCATTTATGCAGAAAGAGGCAGGAAAAAATATTTTCCATTTTACTACAACTCATGTCCTTCCCGTTCATACTTAAGTGATACAGTTAGGTAAAAATTAAATGTCAGAATAAAATATCCAGGAATGGATATTACAGTACAGAAATAGCAAGTCAATTATAAAAAATATGGACAAAGCAAGTAAGATGCCAGTAAAATATTTAGCAGAGTGATTTAAAAATCTCAGTTAAATTAAATCTGTAAGGAGCAGAGTCTTTACTGAATATAAAAGCACAAAAACAATGGCAGACTTCCAAACACAAGGAAAAATATACATGTCTTTAAAACACTGCCAAGCTTTGAAAAGGACTTGAAAACAGTATTAATAACAATAGCCAGGTTCAGTCACTTCATATTATCTATGATTGAGTTGTTGTTGTTGTTCACAAGTAAAATTATTTATTTTTAAGAAAGACTTTAGTAAAGGACTGAAGAATTTTGAGGAAATATCTGTGGATGTATTTCAGCCTGCAGCATTGCTACTCTTAAAACTGAAGAAGAAACTCAGAGCTTCGAGGTTAAGGTTGATTAACAGAACTGATAGTCAAAAAGGAAATCAAATCCCAAAGGGTTTTTTGTGGTGTAAATCCAATGTAATCTGTGAGACTGTTAAGTTTAAAAACCTTTTACTTCCAAGTAATTTTCAGATTGCCAAAGTTCTTGGACCTCTGTTTGTAGCTACTTAGATACCAGGAAACACAAGACTATCCCTTTAACTGCTGAATGTCTTACTGAAAACATGTTTAATACTCCAAGCAATCACCTAAAGAGGGGACACTCACCACATTCTAAAACTGCTCTTTGGTTTACCTTGTGCAATTGCCAGCACTGTGCATATACATTTCCTGTTTCATCGCTTCCTCACTCCTGTCTGTTGTGGAGAAGATCCATCAAACAGGGGAAGCATTTTAAGAACAGGAAAGTATGACTATCAAATAAGAAAAATTGGCACAGAGGTTCAGGACCAGGCATTAGTCCCTAAAGCTACTAATACACCATGTGAAAAACATGTGTTTGCCCAAGAATATATGTAGAGCAGCAGAGCACCATACTGCCTTTGTCAGGTTTACTTTATGCTAACTGCATGAATTCATTATGAAAACAAATTTCCTGTATCTCCTTCAGCGATGTGATCCTACCACATTTTTAATGTACTTTCTTAGCAAAAGAAAACCCTGCTGGAGTCTCGATAATATTTTCCAGAACTAACCTTGGAAATTACTGTTTTGAACAACCAAAACTCTGCTCATAGCAATGCCTGTTAAGTACCTGGAATTCCTCAGCTGCCAGCTGGAGTCCTACAATACTTGACCAACAACTATTATTTTTGGTTTTGTTTGTTTCAAGTGCAACATACCTCCATCTTCAGTGGTACTCTTTCATTTCATATAAATATTTCCTGAAACAATCTGTGGCAACTCTACATTGAGCCTGACTATAAAAGAGAGGAAGGTTTGTGGATAGCTATTAGAATCTGTTATGTGGCTGCTTTGATGGAAACAAAGCAGTAACACAGACACCTCAGAAAGAAAAGGTCAATTTGTAAACCTGGTGTACACTGTAGTTATTTAAGCCCTTCAATTCATCAGCACCCGCTCTCAGAACTGCAAAAATATCTTCCTTCTTGGAAGTCATTGCCATGGCACCTGCCCTATTTCTGCAGTAAATCATTTGGCTCCATTGACTGTTGAGTTATTTTACTTTACCTGTTTTTCTATGTTTCGTAAAAGCAGGGTAGGGCTGCTGGGTGACATTTCAAAGTCATGCTCCGGCAAAGAATCCTGTCTCTCAATGGCAGCTTGCGAATTCCCTGTGGTGTTTAATAAAGCTTCTTGGTCTGTCAATTGTATTTGCTTCTTCAAAATGTCTTTTGGAAATGGGAATTCTTCTAAGATCACCATCCCCTAGACAACAGCAATGAAACACAGTTGGTTGACAACGGATTAACCGTCCGAAATCATTTTAAGGGGCGGTCGAACCCTGTACATCCCCCTCATATCTTCCCAGCAACTCCTTGGAGCACTTAAAACTACATTTTAAATACACTTCACAGCTAAAATACAGAAATTGTAGTTCTTTTCATTAATAAAAAGCTGCACCATTTATGCTACTCCTTATAAGAGCAATCAATTTAGTATTGTACCACTGCTTAAACATCTGTGCCAAAATTCAAATCAGAAATTCATACTTATTAGATCAACTGTATGATCATTTACCACTGATTTTAAGAAGAGGTTTTTCTGTAAGAAACAACTACCTTTTGATTTTAAATTAGTTATAGTATTTGCCTATATAACTAGTCAAATAAATTTTGTGGAGGCATTTTAAAATGTTCTATTTTTTTCATTCCTACCTATGTTCTTAGCAAAACACCAAGGTTGTTATTTTTTATGTAGCAGAGATGGATACAATTCAAAACAAAAGCCTTTTGTAATTTAATAATTTTTTTTTTGAAGATGAGCATTTTTAGTTTCATAATTATAGAGGTAACTATCCTAAATATTCTAGCAATCTCAATGCTTTTCAAGACAATCTGTACAAATGTGGTATCAGACATGGTATGTCATCTAGAAAACCACCTAAAAAGATAAAAAGAACTTTATATAAGAGGAAAATATCATTTTTGTAAATGGAACTAGGAGGAGTACCCCCATTGTGTTTTTCCCAGGACAGATTAGAAAAATAGGTGTCAAACACAGTCCTAGGGAACATCTCAGTTGGTTTGTTTTAACAACTCAAAATGTTACACAAAATAATAAAAATAACTTTGTGACAGTCAAAAACAGTTTCTAAAGTAGACGCTTAGTTTGTCACTATCTTGAGCAAATAAATGTAATACTCAAGGAAAGGCTATCAAACCTCTGCAGGCTTTTCCCAAAGAGAGGGAGAAAACAACTTGCTTGCTTTTAAGTACTACTGGCTGTAACTCAAATATCAAGCAGATATTAAAAGAATGGGACCATTCAATTACACTGCCTCAAATTTTTCTTCCTAGTCAGAATATTCCAGGAAAAGACAAGCAAAGATTGTCATCATATGAACACAAGGAAGTCTTTTTTTTTTTTCTTTCAGCAAGACAGACTTCCCCTAGGTTGTGGATGTGGAAAATTAAAGATCCTGTAATTTTACTCACATTTGACACCCCCTCAGCAGCAACTTGCCCTAAAACATAAAAAGCAGGTCTCAAAGAGACTTCAAAGAAGAGACTAAGAGAAAATATGAAATTGTCCTGTTCTCATTGTGTCTCTAACTTCATCCCCTGTTTGAGTTATAAAAAATTCAAAGCTGAGAACAAGGATAGTCTTTGAAAACAAATGTAGGTGCTTAAAAACTTCAAGGTGAGGGCTGACAAGGCTCTGAGCAACCTGATCTAGTTGAGGTGTCCCTGCTTACTGCAGGATGGTTGGACTTTTTAAAGGTCCTTTCCAACCCAGATTATTCAATGAAAACTTGCTTTAGTGCCTAAAAGGGGCACAGAAATTCCAGACTTCTATCAATTGGACACAAGAGTTTCTCCATTCACTATCAAGTTGTAGCTCATCATCTGTGGTTTTCCATTTACAGCAGATGGAAATGTATCCAGACAGTATCACACTACAATCTGTAGAGCAACAGCCATTACAAAGCAGGCAGTACATTCAAGAAAACTCAAGTATAGATCTAATTTTTATGTGCCACAACAGGAGGACAAGCTAGCTCAACAGCTCTAGACCTCTTTAGAATTTAAAATCTTTAGATCTTTTCAGTAAAAGACTCATAGGTTCTGACCACAGAGAGAGAAAAAAAAACAACCCACAAAAGTCTCAAACACAAATTCTTAAGTCAGAGGAACGAGAAGACACAAAGGAAAAGGGGTGAAAAAAGGGGGGCCATCTCATTCCATTGGAATTTTATTTTCTTAGTTGGCAGAATCCTATTGACAAGCACAGAAAGGTGAAAGCAGAAAGGGCAGGAGACAACTGACAAACTGTACAAAAAGGGAGAGATGGAACAGGCACAGAAAAGTTAAGATTTAGAAGACTAATACTGACACAGTAGGTTTTGGCCATGAACTCCCTCTACCCTTAAATGAATTTTTTTTTTTTTTTAGCAGGTAAATTGATTTTTACATGAAAGGGCCCTCAAAGATCCAGAACTGCTACTTCTGTGTGCATAGAGGTAGAGAAGACACAATGTGTTGGGCAGGAAACTGGCCACAAGTTAACCATCTGTGTCACGGTGTTAGAAGAGTGGTGTTTTGCCTGAAAACATTGTTCACCAGCTATGAATCACTTTTTTTTTCCACTCAAGGCACTAGAAAAAAAAAACCCAAATCATTACATCCAGCATACAAATTTTAATGATATTGTCTAACTACTTTGCAGCCACTAAATGAAAACAAAGAGTTCTTCTGTCAGCCCATGTGTCCTTCCGTAGTGGCTGCACTGGTGGTACTACAAACACGTATAGAAAAAAAATTACAGCCAAAAAAAAAGTGTAGCTAGCTTCACTGTGAGACACAACACCAAATACTGAATACCACAGTTGGTAAAAGGGGCATGAAGTTTGCAAAAAGGAATGTCACTAAAGATCTACACCAGGAAGATGACCAGGCTTTGTGCCAACATACCACCTAATGGGAAGAAAATGCATGACTAAAAGAATGTTCTTCCTCCCATTTCTCTGTTATTTATTTCTCCATGCTCTGCAGCTCATGAGACCTATGCCACCCTAAAGGCTTTTGGGTCTAACAGTGTGCATCTACTTGCTGTATAGGGCAATGCTTATATATGGGCATCCTCACCCTTCAAAATCTGCCTTTCAGAGGCAGGACAGACCCTCAAACAAAGACCTCAATTATTTTTTAACAAAAACTTTACTAGGGAACAGTTGTGAGGAGGAGAAGCAAAGCTGGATATGGAAAGAATGGCTTTAAGGGTGAAAGAAGAAAAAGGAATATATTTTTATGTGATGAGAGGAAAATGCATTCTGGGGGTGATCTCCCCCTCATTTTTAACCCCCTCTAAGTCTCACGCTCAGCCATGTGAAGTGTAAAGCATCTTCTGGCTCCTCTCCATCTGTGCTTATCTGACCTCAGGTTATCGGACAACTTTCACAAGAGTCATCAATGGAGAGACAAAGAGCCCTCTTCTAAAAACCCTCATTATCACCCTACCAGAATTATCACAGTTTTCATCTTCTTGCGCAAAAGAATGACCTGGGGAAGCCATTAAACTGATAGTTAGATTATTAATGCTTTAGGAATGTGACTTTCCCACTGTCTAGCCAGTTTGATTTACAAAAAAACTAGTAGATGAGTTACACACATTGGAATTTTAGTAATAATTAATCCTTGACCTGTTCAAAGTGCTGCACAAACATTAACTAGGTAATCCTCAGAATAAGCATGCACTGTAAGTAACAAAAAAACTCACCCTGAAATCCCACAACACAAAAATTAATAACCAGTGACCCCAACTGAAAACGAAATTGTCTCTTCTACAGAAGGAAAAACTAGTGTGATAAAGGCAGTACCTTGTGCTGGGCCCTTAAAGTCACTAACTCTCACAGATAGGAAAGTAAGAGTTCCTAACTCCCAGTCCTGTACTGGTGCCTTTAAGGTACAATACTTTTTAGCTCCTGCTGTCTTTCTCATTAACCTTTGCGTGCGATAGCCTGCGTGGATAAAAGAACTCTAGGGAAAAAAAAACAATAACAACACCAACACCACCAACAAGGAACCAAAGAAATATTACAAGAAACACTGTCGAAAGATTATTTGAAAAGCCCATTTATGAGCTTACAGACAATACCTTGGTGGCACGTATCTGCCTGTGAAGGTCAGTTAGTTGTTGGATTTTGTATTCTAGTTCAGAAATCTGGGCCTGAAGCCATGTCCAACGGCTGCCAATTCTAGCTCTGTCTGCAAGCCACTTCCATTCAGAAGTATAGCTGCTGTGAAGACAAAATGCTGGTTAGTCCAAAAATAAAGATAACCACATTTGCACAAGAACATTTTTGACAGCTGCTCTGCCTCATGTTGCAAGCATCTCAGTTGCTTTCAGAAGATATCTGATTATACCCATCCAGTTTCACATCAGCTTATTTCTGTAACTACAGAACTTGCCTGAACCAGTAAGATCAATGGTTCACTGGCTATTCCCAGGCCGACCCAGTTTTCTATATTATAAAACCCAGAGCTGGAAAAACTACCAAACTCTACCAGTTAATGCAGATTACAGCTTCTTAAAGAATTCCAGTAACTGAACCAGCAAGAATCCAGATTTATTTCAACATATTTCCTCCCACAAGCTTCCACAAATACTTTTTGCTAACGACTAGAATTTAATAAAATATCATCCAGCAATGACCAGCTAGACATCAAGTCACTGCCCTCAAAACAACTAAGCAGTTCAGAGTTCTTTCTTTTAAAGTTATTTTATAAGTATAGGTGTGTAAGTATAGCACAAGTTTGGTCACTCTTACTGCTGTTTACACATAGGTGCCCCTTGTAAGACAAAGGATTTGCTTCTCAGCACTTGTAATTGTGACTAGCTTAACTTTATTATGCTAAATTCATCACCAGTACCAGCAAACCTTACTCAACCTGCATACTAAATAAATTAATGAATTAACAGTACAACTCAACAGTCTTAAAAACCAGTAAGTTTAACCATCAGAGACAACACAATGCAGTATTTAAGAATGCAGTCTCCATTGGTATCCTACCATTCACTGAGTTTAATTAGAGAAAATGACTGGTGGTTTTTTTCCTAATAAAGCTGTCAGGTAGTTTGCCACAGTCAGCTTAAGAGAACTGTAAAACCAAACCCAAACTGCTTCTGGAAAAGATGTATTTTTACTTAAGTTACAAGGGGTAACTACTGGATCTAAATCCTGGGTAAGACTGTATGGTAAGTTTTGCACAGGCAATATATGTGATTCCCCTGCTCCCCAGGCAACGAAGTGTACTGAAGAAGCACAAAAGATACAAGAAAATGTAGATGCCAGAGAACTGGCATAACACAAGTGCAATTTTTGCATGCAGAATCTTGTATCAAGTACCTCAACAATGAAAGAAAGGTAACACATCACGCTGCACAAGATGCTAGACATTTCCTGGCATGCATAAAGAATCAATAAACTTGAGAATACTAAAATTTTCAGGGCAAAGATTACAAAATATAAGTCAAAATCTCATTACTTCCAGTCTACATTAGCTATCGTAAATAATAAGAACAGACACAGTTGCTGGTAAGTAACCTGTGAAATAAAAGATTCCATCCTTTTAAAACATAAATTATCTGCCCAAATAATTTACAACCAGTTTGAGCTCTTAGATAGACAAAATGAACATATGAAATCAGACAGGAGATTGAAATGGCCTGTTTAAACTCAGATTCTATGTACAAGCAAATGAAGTGGATTATCATCAAAAAGAAACTCAAGGAACGCTATAAATATATGCCATAATAAATTCTTTGCATTTTATATATTCTGTCAGTGACTTTGTCCTAGGAAAAAAGGCATATGAACTTATCTTTTTGAAAATCTTTTTTTTTTTTTTGCAAGGTCTTCATATTTCTCTTTGTTTTCCCATCATCACTAGCACACAGTAAATAGCCCTGGATACTTCTGCTTTAACCAGGTCTTCTTGCCAATAACTTCCCTTGGATTGGCAGCTTCTGCATGCCTGTCCTTCCCAAAGTCATGAAATACAGGTTGTGGGGAAAAGGAAGGATACAAATGTCTGAGTTGGCCCAAGTCAGAGTTCAATTAAATAATTTGTTTACAAAAGTGTGGTGGCTGGAATAGCTAGGATTTTTCTCAGGACCCTGAGATGGCAAAAAGCTGGTCCTAAGAAATAACTGCTTAGCAAGTAACAAATCCCATAATCACTTTAACAAAAAAGTTAAACAGGAATAAAGTGCATAACTGAGAAAAAACTAACAGGAGTGTTAAAGTGCTTGTTTCTATTACCTTCTCAAAAGACAAACAAACAACAAAATTCAACAAATGAGGACACTGTAACAAGAAAGCCCAGGTAAAAGAAAATATATCCCACTGATAGAATTACCTGCCAAGTTAGATCAAACAGTTTGGAGAGAAAGGTGAGCTATCCACAAACAAAGTGGAAAGAAGATGGGAGTAAATGAGAAAAACAAGTGCCCACACAGCTGGAAAACAAGAAGTAGAATGGAAAGAGCTGGAGCTGGTGTTATGTCACATACACTGTGTGAAATCAGCATGGTAGTAAGAGAGTTCACAGAAGGTAACAGAACAGTTAAATTTTGTAACCTGAAGAAAAACAAATCATATCCTCTGTATATTACTGCCTTACATAAAAAAAAAAAAAATCCTCTGCAAAGTTACATCACCAGTTATTTTTCAAAAATGCATTTGCAGCTTTTTTCTGACACACATTATTAACACGTGAATTAATCACATTGTGTTAAATGTATTATGTATATTTTAAATTCATTCTGAACAACTATGCAAGTATTTCTTAGGGCCTTAAAGTCTACTATATAATTAAACTAAGAGGATTTACCCTGTAACAATGATGTCCTTAGGCCCATCTGTAAGGAAGAGTCTCCACTGAACTAAGCACAAACTTTTTAAGCTCAGGCCAAAAGAAGCAATTTTGGCTTCTCTCTCCTGACAGCCCAGCCTGCCCATGCCCAGCACCTGCACCAGCACTGGGGCAGCCACATGGTGATATGGATTAGAAACTTGCTCATGGTTAATTTTAACTGCAGCAGGTGGGTGCATGAAGCAAATGTATCCCTGGATCCCTTTCCCAGTTTTGATGCCCTGTGGACAGACAGGCACATGCTTCCCATAGTAGAAGGAACAAGAAGCACCAGGATAAGGCAGTGAGCATGAGCTCACCTTTATGAGACAGGAGGTTAAGAGCACTGCTAAACTCCATACCCATCTCTGTCTTCTTTGATCGTGTATTGTATTATATTTATTTACCACCTTTGCTTCTGTTTCTCTACAAACTGTTTAGTAAACCCTGAAACTCCTCAGAGGAAGATAAAATCTTTACAAGCCATCCTCACACTCCTAAAGGCAGCTGTCTGAATGCAAAGTATTATGGTAACACAAGTGACAAAGGATAACAACCCGTTATTACTACTAAAAATAAATCAAACTGATAAATCTGTTCCTGGGATGCTACAGGGTACAGCATAACAGTCAGTCAAGAAACAAAGCAACAAGAATTTGAGAGGCATTTTCTAATGAGCAAGAGTAGATGACAAGTTACTTTTAACACTATGACAATTAGAAGCACTGGTGTTCCTTTCTTTTGCTTTGTAGAAAAAGAAAGCTGTTTTGAGGTAGCATCAGTGAATTCATTAATTCTGTAAATCCAGAGAAGAAAAACAATACACACAAAACCAAACAACAAAGAGTTACAAAAATAACCAGGCCTGTTAGTGAAGGAGGAAGTCAGAGCAGGTGCTGAAGTAGAAGCTCCTGCTTTGGTTCTGTGGTGGTAGCGAGTCAACTAAAAAAAAAAATAAAAGTTTCTGTCTTGCTTGCTTCCTGTGTGCTCCTGTTGCAAAGTATCTTTATTTGTTTCTGCGCTTTCGATTCTATTATCATCCATTCTCCACAGGAATTTAAAATTAATTTCTCTGCTGGCAACTGAATATAAACCAAATTACATTTGCAAGAGTTTCTAATGTTCAGTAGTATAGTACAGTGAAATATTGGGACTTAGACATAAACTTACTGCTCTTCTGACATCTCTAAATCTGCATTCATCCAGGAATATTAGAATTGGTAGAGCAATACTGATTTTTTTATTAATAAAACATCTAAGTTTTCTTAAAAAAAGGAAAAAAAAATTAAACAAACAAACAAACAAAAACCTCAAAAACCAACCAACCAAACATGCTGGGATTGCACTAGAGGCAAAATTGATTTCTATGTGAATACTGGCTTGCATCTCCCCTGTTTTGGTTGAACTGTAGGAGGCCAATCCTGTACAACTTGCAAGAGAAGAAAGAAATGCAGAACAAACAAGCCACAAGGAACACAGACAAAAATACAGACAGACAAAGTATGATAAAAAATATAACTAGGAAACAGACACTCAGGCTGTGCTGTGCCACCCCAAAGTATGGGACAGGATTCAGCTGGGAACTGCCAGCACCAGAAATATAAGTATTTCAAAGCTACTTGCAATGTAGCTACTTGAAATTCACTCCACAAAGAGGGGAGTGAATAAATATTAAATTGCTATTCCAGTCAGCACTATTGCTTGAACCAAAAGAAGTTTTTAGCCATGATCTGTGGACAGAACATATGGATGAACCCCTCAGTGCTCACCTTCCCCAAACGAGAAAAGAGAACTGAGAATAAACCATGCTTTTATGTAACCAAACCAACATCAGAGAATGTAACAGGACTAGAAAGTATTTCCAGTGCCTCCATTATGTTGTGGGTAAGATTTGTTTTCCTTACAGCTAAGATGAGCCTGTCCCAAAAAACAAAGCCAGGCAACCTGACTGCAAAGGGGAACTTCTAATCAAAATAAAATTGCTGTACTAGGCACACCCTGGTGTGTGTGTGTGGGGGGGGGGGTTTCTGGTGTTTGTTTTGTTTACAGGGGAGGGGAAAAGGTGGAATTCAAACCTTTTAAGCATATTTTATTTTCACAAACAAAACAAGAAGCCTGAAAACAGTTCATAAATAATGAAGGAGAAACAAAGTGGTTTAAATGCACAAAAGATGCAGAACCTGGGATTGACAGCAAGTATCTAGGAAGGCTGTTTCAAATAGGTATGGTGAGCACAGCAAAGAGTATTTTAGAGCATGCAGCCCTGTGCCTAAGGCAAGATTCTTCACAAGTATCTTATATCCTGAAAATCAAAAGGAAACCGAGGCATTCCAGTCTTCTAAGTCCCAGTGAGAACAAGTAACATGCCCCTACACACAAGCTGGGACAATAACAGAATGCTTCCTACTGGTCAGGAAAGGAGGATGCTTGCAGAAACATCAGACCTCCCAAATGCAGGTTTGCCAACCTGAAAGAGTCTCCTTCCAAAATGCCTGCTTCAAAGACATAAAGGTTTTCAAATACAAACAAGCCAGAGAGAGAGCAAGATACCTACCTGGTGTGGGTAAGGAAAAATGTCTCCAGTTCCAAAATTCTATATTAAACACTAAGAACAGCAGCTCTTCCTGACATCCCCTCACACTTTCATTTCTGCTCAGTTTCCTAACATGCTCTTTATTTTGCTTTCTGCCAGGCCACGTCCCCTTTGGTTTAATCCAACATTGTTCTGGCATCCCATTTTCAGTTTATTTAGTCTTAAGTGACCCTGTGATCCTGACCTCAGCCATCCCTGCTGGTTCATCACCTCCTCTCGCTGGCAACTCCTGGGCTATCAGAACCTATTGCCAGTCCTGCAAGTGTACAGGAACCAGAAACAGCTCAAACTACAGACTGAATACCCCCAGAATAAAGAGCTAATCTCCTTCTTTGCTGGGAGTCACAGGAAACCACAGCAGAAGTTATAATTTCGATGAAGGATTCAACTCCACAAACTGAAATGCAACAAATCAGAAAGTTCTGCAGATGTTTAAATGCCATCCCAGATACCTTATGACTCACAAGGAAATTCATGAGACTTAACACACTAGGGAAAAAAAAATAATCATAGAGCCCTCAATTCTCTTGGGAAGCTCACTCAGTGTACATAAATAGAAACCAGTTTGTATTTACCACAAATGCTCAACAGCACACTGGTATGGGGGGTCTCCCAGGACAGGAGGTGCAAGCCTATGAACTCCCTGAGCTGCCCCTGATTTTACACCAGCATTACAGTCAGGTTTCCTGTGACTGTGCATGGCAATGCTCAAAAAGCAGCTGGTCTGAATACAAGCATTTTCTTGCAAGTCATTAAGGTGAGCACAGAGCTGCTTCTACACTCTGGTAACACATTTAAATCAGGCAAATTTAGATATGTAGTGCATGTATTTTAGATATTCTTATCTAAATTTTATTTGTGAGATAAAAATGCCCACTCCTAGAAAAATCTTCCAGCACTTTTGATGGATGAACAAACATGTCCAGCTACAAGATGACCTGTAAATGCTTTCTCAAGGACTAATTCTTCCAGCACAGCTCCTTAATGTCTGTTTTGAGAAGGAACTAACTTCAGCAACTGTTCAAGTATTAATTTCCCTGGACCAGTTAACTGTTAAATCCATAATAAACACATTATGTAAAAAAAACAGTGAGTGCTGTTTTGTGAACTCAATCTATTCTGTGCATTCCAGAGTGCAAACAAGATTTAAACAGAATGCAACAGATATTGTCCTCTGGTATCATATCAATTCACCACTGCAGAACAAAACACTATTTACTCTGACAGCTCACTGTCAGTCCTTGCTCAGATCATCCAGGCATGCTTGCTATAGACTGACAGAGAGCAATATGCTACTGCTTTATGACAACCAGCACACACACAAAAAAACCCAACACAAAAAATTAAATAAAATCAATCAAGAGAAAATCTCTGGTACCTTAAATTCCCCTGCAGCCTCTGTGAAGACCTGCAATCAGGTCATTCTTCTGAAGCCTCTGGGGTTGTGATTATCTTTGGTGTTTAACAGAAATTTCTACCTAGCAGAGATTTTTCCCCTGAAACACTACATGGCTTCAGAACAGATGGGTTACAGTTCTCCCTATCATCTACAGACATCAGCAACTGCTTATCACAGCAATTTCTGGCATCCATGTCTGGTCCCACCATCTCTTGTCGTGCTGTTGCCATTTAATACTTTCAGACCTGCATCCAATAGTATATGTTGATAGTAACACATAATTCCCATCTTATCTTCCCAAACTGAAAAACTTTATCCAACTGAATATTTCTGCTAAGCCTCCCAGCCTAAGGAATTTGTGCTGTAACACCTGAAACTATCAACCATGGCTGTGATTTTCCCTTGAAGAGAAAATTCATGGTACAGAACTAGAGTAGGGGAAAAAAAAGAAGTAGCAACAGAGTAAGATTCTTCCATCTTCCACAAATGAGTTCAGAAGGGAGAAGGGCAAAATCAACATTCAGGAAAAATGGCTGTAGAAAATAACTGAAAATATATAAAGGGAAAGCTTCTTTGCTTTGATGTCCTAGCAAAGGAGAAGTTTTATAAGAATTTCACACTGGAGCACTATGTGTTCCCTCACATCTTCCATTCCACAGCCAGCACTTGCCAGCTAGAGAGTTCTTGCAAAGAATCACACTATTACTACAGGCTTTATGTAAGAAACTGAATTGTTACACTTAACTGTTAACTTAACTTAGGGCAAGAAAAGGAATAAAAAATTTAGCTGCTTAAAGCACTGTTACAGTGCTGAACTTTGCCAATGGCTGACTTCTTCGCAACTTGGTAGGTGCTTTTTATCTTCAGTTTTGTTTACATAATTCCTTAAAGTTGTTAATGATAAAAGGACAAATTGGTTGGTGGGGGTGGAGTCAGAATATTAACTGCTCAAGAAGAAAAAACCTGTGAAAGGTAAACAACCAAGACCATTTCCTCTTTTAACAAAATTTTTAAAATTCAGTGCAAAATGCATATCTGCTAATGCCTTTAGTAAGATATTTTAAAATTAATTTTATTCATAAAATGAGATTTATTTTAAAATAAACTTCAATGGGCTTGCCCCCCCAGCACCCCAGTTCCATCCACTAACCCTCTGCAAGCTGTAGAACAGGCCAACATGGAGCAGAGAAGCAGGTAGTACTAACATGCAAAGAAAAAAAAAACAAACTTCAGAACACCAGGGCTGCCTGGAAACAAGCTTCTTTTCTTGTCTCTGAAATGGCACAACATCAATAGATTAATAACAAAACACCAGGAACACAAGCCTAGAAATTCTCTCTATTATACAACTGCCCTTGAAAAACAAGCAGTTAAGTAAATAGTGCTACGTCTAGATCTCACACTCAACATAAAGTAAAACAGGGCTTACAATATATTCCTTTAAAGATCTGTGCAAATGGAACATTATTACAAGATACAAGCAGCTTATCAAGGCTGTCCAGCCACTGAAGTTGGTCTCAAAATTTGTACATAAATTCTCACAGGGTATAGGTGGGCATGGTATTTGTGTAGTATCTAACTCCACCTTACAACTGACTTCATTACAGCTATACATAGTACCAGATTCCAATGTAAAAATGGGTATGAAGCATATTCTTTTTTGAGACTTTTTGGACAGACAACTAACAGTGGGACCAGAACAGACATGCCAGATACACTGACAATCATCAGCAGGTTTTTGGTAGCAGAGAGGCCACAGTCCTGAAGAACAAGGGAAAACTGCCTAGATTGAGGCCGTGGCTGGTGGGGAAGCCTACATGGAGCAATCCAGTGAGGAACAAGAAACAGCAGATGCTCCAGCACACACTGACCTCACCCCACTGAAGGGTAGGTGCCTTGATGTGAGCAGTGTGTGTGCTGTGTGGAACGAGCCTACAGGACAGCTGGGGGGACCCAGAATGCTCCCCAGAGTTCTGGACACAGCCCACCCATGGGAACCAAGGGAAGGTGTGCTGAGCATGGCACCACAGTTGGGGTGAGACCCTGGCAGAGGCTGGCCCCAGAGCTGCCCCATCAGGGACCCCAGCACTTGCCCTGGGGACACAGGACACCTTGGCACACCAGAAACTGAGGCCCTTGGGTCCTCTGCAGTTGCTGTAAGCCTGCTGTGATTGATAGAGTGGAAGGTGTCCCTGCCTGTGGCAGGGAGGTTGGAACTGGGTGATCCTTAAGATCCCTTCCAATCCAGAACATTCTGTGAGAAACCAAACAGGACCTGGCTGGATGCTCTGCAGGGCAGGGATTGAGTTTGTTATGAGGTCAAACCCTGCACTTAAAAGAGCTTGAGCTGGAGTTTTGCTGCATTTTATTGCTGCCTGGTCCATCCCCATGGGCTGGCAGGAAGGGAAGCTTGCAATGCACATACATTCAAACACAGATGTCCATATATTTTTTTTTTTATTACCCGAATCGATAATTAAGTTTAAGTTTGCTAATTAGAAATTAAATTTATTCAAATTCCCCAACAGAAAACTTCTCACCAAAAAGGGCTGAAAGAGATGAAAATAGAGATTGTTTACAGCTGTTTCAGTTTCAATAAAAATAGAGCACAGGTCAATGTATTTAAATACAACATCTAATTACATTCTTAACCCATATTTAGCAGTATGAATGAAACCCTGTTACACAAGTGTTCCTATTTTGGGAAGTCTTTATGCACACTCTTTATTTCATGTGAAAAGAAAAGCATTTAAATGATTTCCTGTATCCAGGAGCCCATGTATGCTTGTTTCCAAAGGAACTGGAGGTTATCTCTTTGAAGCAGATCTTTATGAACTTGGTGTTATCTATAAAATGAATTCATGCTAACCTCACTTTACAAAATGTTATAAAGAACAGTTCATTGTTGTTTGTAAACAAATCTTTTAATTAAAACAAACACATTTCACAGCTTAGAAAATAGCTGGCTATAAACCACTGATTTAGCAAAGAGTTGACATCAAGCAAACTCTTCTTGATCTACCATTTAATTGAGCAAGGTTACACATCTGATTCCCAGGTTTTCTATTTCACTATACTATAGTGACTGTGTATTGAACTGTCATACAGAAGAGTAATGCCAGGTTTCTATTTAATATACATTCAAGAAACTAGCTCACTCAAAAGCTTTGACATTCCTGGCTCTGAGATTCCCTTGCAGGTCACAACTTGTCAAACCTTCTGTCTTTCATTAAAACCTTTCAGTCTGCTTTCAGCAGCTGCAAAAATCCTAATGTAATTACAGGCTAGAAATCAGGATCCTCGCTCACAAGGAACTTTACTCTGGTATTATGAGAAGGAAGTGTTGCTCAGAAGTTCATATTGCTGTACATCAGATCTTTAAAGAAAAACAGTAGATGCATATGGAACTCCAAAGAACTTGTAAATCCGTCTTTCAGAAATCCAGCCAACTGAGGTTGAATTTATTCTGAAATAGGTGTAGGCCTAGAGTGAAAATAGAAGGTAATACAAAGCTAGCTTGTCTTTTATTCCCTGATAACAATTCTCCTCCCACATTCTAGTAACAAGGACTAAGAATTGAAAGAACGGAATTCATGAAAAAGCAATGTATTAAACATTTTGAAAACAGCATATTATTAGCACTTATGAATTTATATTTATCTAAAAGCCCTTGCATTAATCTTCTATGTAAATAAGACATTTCCCAGACTTGTTAAACTAAATAGGTCTTAAAAACTGGAAACAACTGAGGTTTTGTGTTTAAAACGGAGAGCAGTATTTAGTCCTGGCAGACTCCCTTCCTCCCCTTCCCTAAACCAGAATTCAGTTCTGCTATCAGTTGTGAAGCAAAATTACAGGTCAGAGTGGAAAATTAGGACATGATCTTATAAAAACAAACAGCTTCCCCTTATAACGAAGCTCAAAGACACGCAACAAACCCCAGCCCTTAAGCAGTGCCTTCTATAGTGAGGCCTAAAGAACTGAATTGATGTTGCTCATTTAGCCATGAGAAAAAATGCTAGGAAAAATGGAAAATATTCAAGAACAGATTAGATGTGGAGATACTAGCCACAGTATTTTTACCCTTCCTGCCTTCTCTCTGCTTTACTGCTCCCTTCATCAGTAAGTAGTTTTTGTAAAAGCAGATTTGCCATCTCAGTTTCCAACTAGCAATCTAAGGGGAAAAAAGAGGAAAAAAAAATAAAAATAGAAAGAGCTCCTATCTTTGCACATTCACTGTAAAAGTTTCCAGGCACAATAAACCCTGTAGGCATGGAAAAACACAACAGAGCTTCTCTATCAGGCTTGGGGGTGCTGAAGGATAATCTTTCAAAATACAGAGGAAAAACATGAGAATATTTCAGAAGGAAAAAATCCCACCAAACTATGCAAAAGGACTTTATTCACATGAAGGAAGGAGGACTGGAGAAGCAGGGTGCAGGACTTTTCATGAACAGACAGAACTACTTGTTTTGCAGAAAAATGTACTGCAAGCAGCTTTTCTCTCGAAGCAATTGGGTACACATATTATTGTTTGATAGAGTGAGCAGTTGTGAAAAGCATCTTTTGAAGAACCCCCGTGATGTATCTTTTGATTGTGGAAGGTAGAAGAAAAACTCTGTAGCCTGCAATTTTAAAGGTTTCCCAAATAACCATCTCAGCATCAGACTTTCTTGTGCTAAGTTGTAAACAACCAGAACTTCTAACTGTATCAGGTACACACACAAAATAAATGCAGAAGGATGTGGAGCTGGCCTGGAAGGATACAATACATAGCTCACAGAAGCAAAGTTGTGTTGTTAAAAAAGCTTTCTCTCACATACTCCCATGATTTTACCTTGTTTGAAATCTGTGACCATTTTTATGAATAATCTTCCCTCTTGATAAAGCATAAAAAAGATGAACAAATCCCAGGTAAACTCAGCTGGTGAAATGTTGCCTATGTTGCATTTGAAGTGGCTGATGTTAGCTATGAATTCCTGAAGGAAATCCTTTTGGTCAGCTTTGTGCTGTCCTCCTCAGGCCTTCTGTCCACTTTAGTTGCTAATACCTAACAAGGAGCTCGTGAATAGCACCTAAGTTTTGTCTTTTTGAAACCAGAGAGAAGTACCACCATATCCCCTGTGTACTGACTGAGGAATTTCCTAGACCCAAAGGCAGGAACAGTATTAGAACACTCTACAAATTACTGATGGAAATCTGGTGCTCTGCCTAAAAAAACTTCCATAAAAACTGACAGATTAAGGACACTCATGAGCTGATGCTAACAGCAAAGTGACAAAATTCCTGAAAAGAGACAACTTTCTTTCGTATTTCTTTTTAGCAAACACTCAAAGGACAAAATGTTTTCCTGAAATGGGATGAGGCTTTCCAATTACTCTAGGAATGAGGAAGTTCCATAAGTAGTGTGAACTGTCAAGTAGAATTGCCTTCAACAGCAGACCAAAGCTTTTCTTGTCTTGAGGACAGCCACTATGTAATGCAAAAGTATGAACAATGTTCTAAATATCTTATAACAGCTATCTGCAACTAAACAACATAGGTATTGAAATAGATGGATAAACAATCTTACTTGAGAATCAAAGCATTAAGACAGAGCTCAGAAGAGCTTATGTCAACATTCATCGAGCAAAACTCTTTTCAGGATAATGAGAATGAACAGATTCAAAATGCTAAAAATAGCTCCAGGTTTTTTTCCTGGAGACAAAATAGCTCCTGGTTTCTTTCTCTGAAGAATCTGAGCCAGAATCAGCTTCTCCCTTCTGATGGGAAACAGACTGTTCTCAGGTAAGTGTGGTAATTTCAAGTTCCTCCTCCCTTGCATGTGTGATTGACATCTCCCCCCCCCCCCCAAAAATGGCTAACATTACAGCAGTCATGACAATGACCAGCCACCAGTGTGATTAAACACTCAAGTGCAGTTTGTATACTGAGATACAGGCAAAACAAATGCATTTTTCCCCACTCACCACTACATTAATAGAACCTTACAACACCTACAGTTGAGTATTATGAAAAACATCACTGAGGATTTTTTCACGGTCAGTGAAAGTCTTCACTATGAAAAACCAGTTGCAGGTAAGGAAATGAGTATTCTCTCATCCACATGATAATATTATTTCTGGAAAGCACTAAGAGTCAATTGCCTAGGAGAGAAAGGCATTTTGAAGAACATAAATCCACTTAGCCAAAATAAAAATGAATGCCAACTTTTTTTTGTTTCTTTTGTCCAGGTGAAAAGCAATCCAAAGAGCCTTAGAGTGCCAAAGATTAGGAACCAGCAAATCTCAGGAGCTGCACTGGTGAATAACTGACTTACCTTTGCCATCCAGATGAAAAAGTGCAAAAAGTGCAGCCTGTTAGCCACAAAGACAAAGCCTAGGAAAGATGAAGAAATGAAGAAAACCTTTCCAAGCTGAAGATAATTATAAATTCAAATAAGAGGCAGCCTGTCCTCACTGCAATGTTAATTCAAGCATTGCCTCAGCCTGTAGCACACAGACAAGAGTCCTCTTCATAAATCAGGTAGTACTTTAACCCTGAGCTTGCCTGCCCAGCAGCACAGTTCAACCACAAGTGATTCTTGCACTGCCTCAGCAGCAAGGCCTTTGCTAACCTCATCACCCCTGCTGCTTGACTGCTGGTTCAGCAACAAGAACATAAAAAAGAGAGGAAAAAAACCCAATAACCCACAAATAAAAGGTTGCACTGAGTCAGGCTATAGATGACCTACCCAGTCTCCTGACTCTTAGCAGTGGCCAAGATAAGACTTTTATAAACAGGGCAGGCATGGAGGGAGCAGTGCTCCTCCAGAATACTCCCTCTCAGCTGCCAGCAACAAGCATCTTGGGGATTTCCTGAACAAGAGGTGGTGTCTTTGTATTTAATAATTTTCTCTGGATTTTTTTCCACCAGTAAAAAAACCCCACATTGAGTAAGCCTTAAGTAGAAAGATAACTTAAGGAATTCAAATGCCACAAGGAGAAACAGAAGTAAAGTACTGGCAGGCAGAGTTAGAAATTAGACTGTCCCTGGCAAGAAGTAAAAAGAAAACCCTCACAGAGAACTTCAGTATAACCTTTAGATTATCCACTACCCTTCAAGAAACAGAGTTTCTCATCAGTTTTTCTTTTTTAGTTCACATAATCACAAGATAAAAATCCCAGAGGTAGAGTTATTACTCAGAATTTCAACCATATCAGCTAGGAAAAGAATAAGGATTCTCCTACTCCAGGAAGAGCAAAAACTGCTGGTTTTCCATTGAAGTATTTCAAAAGGAAATTATTATTTTGCAAACTCATATATTTAAGGTGACACTAACATAGATGGCAGGTGGTTATGCTTTCATTGGACAATACATAAAAGCAACTGAAAACCAGTTTTTCCTCCTCTCTGCTTTCCAGGACTAGGGAGTTTAAGGATCCACAGCAGCAATTCAATACAACCATGCTCTACTGAAGCTAGAAACACGTAGAAACAAGCTTCCTTGACTTCTTCTGAATGTCTGCTTTTCAAGAAACAGACCAAGAAATTCATAGTTTTAAATATTTATTTTTCCACAAACACCAGTGTCGATGCATCTCAGAGAAAAACAAAACCAGGCCTGAGTTCAAGTGATAGAAATGTATGTGCAAGGAAGCTGCTGCCAAGATGCTGTGTTTGTGTGAAGCTCTGTTTTGTTTGTCACTGTCCTAACTATGACATCTTAACAGACCTTAAGACACACTCTGTCCAGATGTGGGAAGGGGAAAGCAGCCATCCTCTCACAGCTTTCTAAAATTTCTTGGCCACAGATTGCTTTAACAGTGTAGCAGGGAAAGGTGGGAAAAAAAGGAAAAAACAACAAAAAAAATTTATATGTACTACAACCAGGGAACAATTCTACTGTTTACTTCTCTTACTCAGAACTGATTTCCTAAGCTACAAAATTTGTACTGACAGTATTAGTTAACAGTATCAATTTCACTCTGGTTCTTCTTGAAAAAGAGCAGCTACAACAAAACCACCGCTAGTTTCCTTCGCAGTAGCAGAACAACTTCAGTAATTAACATGTTTAAAAATAATGCAAAAAACCACAAGCTTTTTCAATACACAATCCCCAAATAGAGTAAGCCTTGACACCTGCATCAGATGATGACTTTTACTCTTTACCCCATTCTTGTGTATTTGTTCCCTAATTCTTAGTAGCTCCACAGTAGATTAAAATTGCTTTCACACCAGAGAAAACTATAATTTACAGCACTGCTACCACTATTTGATTTACAGCACCATCTGACTATTGAATAATTAGCAGTACTAATTTAATGCAAACAAGTACAGTAAAAAACCCATCTAGTTCTCTACAGTCTAGTAGAGTAACTGTTCCTTAAATGGTGTAATTACAAATTCTTACTCTCTGTGTGGACCCTGCCAAACCTCACTCACACAGGCAGTCCTGCTGACTTCAGTAGGACTATCTATTGAGTGTGGCTACTCACACAAGAAGGAATCTGCAGATCTAGACCCTTCCATCTTGATTTATAATCATGAAGCATGAGTCTAGCAGGAATTTAACACTTACGCTTCCACAGTGGTTCTTAGAGTCTGTTCCTCACCATCTTCATCTGAGCTGCTACATGTTGCATCAGAGTCCAGATCCTTCTCCACACGAGACAGCAACCCTCCAGTGGAAAGTGCAAAGCCCAGGATTTCACCTGGTGCAATGCTAACTCCATTCGGTCCGTCCGTGCTCGAACTACTCTCCAACGTAGTTGTGTTGTTTGCTGGCCAACCTTCAGTGCACCTGAGGGGGCTACTGCTTGAAAATCTGGTTGGCTCATGAAAAACCTTCATTCTTTGTAGCTGATGTTTCACGAAGCATTTCAGCTGCTGATCACAGTGTTTGATAACGTGCTTTGCCAGGAGCATTTGTAAACGTTTCTGAATTCTTTTGGCGCGACTGATTTCCATTTGTTGCTTAGTGACATACTGGAGTAAGCGAGCATACACCTCCTCCGGGGTGCAGCTCAAAATCCCTTCTGAAGGCCTGTGAAGAATTTGGTGTAATAAATCCCCTTTTATTGATTCAGTGCAGGCTTCCAAAGCCCTACCCAAAAAAACATTCTTCTTGTACCATTTACCATTTAAAAGCTGCATTTCTTCTGCATTACTGGATTTGGTTACATTTGAACCCGAAAGTCTCTGCGCCTCTGCCAAATTCAGAGATGTGGTCTCTGAAAACGCTTCCCCTTTGACCTGTTCTGCAGGTTCCAAATGACTAACCAGACCAAATGATGTGTCAGCACCATTACGTAACAAATTTCTCATCTTGGAGCAGTCAGGCTCTCCTGCTTTTGTTTGCTTACCAGTTCTGTTGCTAAACGCGGAATTTCTACTCGGTAACAAGACAGACTGATAGCTCTTGGAGGATGGTGGAGAACCCAAATGCTGCACACTGAAGATATCATTCCTGAGGTTGGGCTCAGCAGTGGGGAACCCCAGGACTGAGCAAGTAATCTGTGCGATGGAGTCCTCTTTTATCTTCTCTTCCACTGCTCTGGAATTTTCCATGCACAAAGCTGTATCAGACTCCATAGCTCTAGAGGACAAAGAAGGTGACAAGTGGATACCATGACCTTTTGTTGCTGCCTCTCTGAGGGCTGGTGTCATTATAGCTATGGTAGGTAGTTTACAGCAAACCTGAAAATAACATGGGCCATGTAAATTTTCTCATTTTCATGACATAGTACAAACAAAATAACTGTCATATAATTCATTCTTTCAACATTATTCAAAGATTCCATTTGAAAAATGACATTATCTAGAAAACATGGATAGACTATGCTCCCTCCCAAGTCAACCAAAACTCTTTTTTAGGGTTTTTTTTTAGGGGTTTGTTTTTTTGTTTTTGTTTTGTTTTTAGTTTATTTCATTCAGAGGTTGTTCCATGTGCAATGAAAGTCTTTACCTCTCAGGGGAGTAACTATTCATACCTCATTGCATTTCTGATCCTATCAGTCTGAGAAATAAGACTCCCAAAGTTCAAGACTGCCATCTAACCTTGCACAAACTGAAAAACATGACCATAAGCCATGCAACAGGAAGGATGTATTTTTAAATGTGTTTGTGGTTGTACATGTATGTATATGCACACACACACAGATACATATCTACACATTCTCATTCCTCTGTCTGGATTTTCTCTTGATTTGCTGTAAAGACACGTTACTTTCTGAGTTGCATTTGGTTTTTCCTCAAGTGTTTTTTAATACTGAAATGAGCCAACACCAACAGTATCACAGAAATGGCAGCTATGCAGCTACCTAGTACAAGGTCAGCAAAGCAGAACACCTACCACATGATGAAACACCCTGAAACAAACTCACAGGCACTACTGAAATATATTTAAAGTAGATCTATAGAAAGGAAACACTTGATTAATAAATTTATTATATATTCTCACAAACACACTTCAGAAACCAAAGATCAAGGCTAACACTTTAAAAACAGAACATGTTAAGCCCTAAATGCTCCCCAGAAAAATCTTCCTGTGCTTTTGTGTCCAATTCTTCTTTATACATCAAACATTACCTGCATAATACAAACACAGTATTTTTTATAAGCATGTGGTTAAAGATGAAAAGTTTTACTTTAAAAACCCTTTTGCCTGTGCCTTGATATAGCTTGGAAAAAGGGTCCCCAAGCTCCAGGATCAAAAGACCAGTATCAACTGACACCTCCTCATCAGCAGCTCTGCTGCCAGGCCATGCTGCATCTATTGCACAGCCTACAGAGCAGAAATCACTGCCTCACACTGTACTTGCAGCTTTGATTAGGAGATGGTTAAATAAATGCCAAGAAAGATTTAATTGAACATGGCCTGCAGAAGCCTGAAAGACTTCTACTGTCAGCTCTTCCTTAGACAGCTAGAGACAAAGCCAGAAACAGTGACAGAGCAGTAACAAAAGTGAGTATAACACAGTAACTCCACAGTCAATTCTCTGTTTAACCACTGCACTAGTTGAGCAGCATTTCCACTGCCCTCTTTTTGAATGTCATCAGTTTCTTCGATCTCCACAGAAACTGCATAGCTCAGCAATTTTCAATGCAAAGATCCCATAAGGAGTCAATGATTCCAAGACTGCCACATATGTATCTTAAGAAAAGCAAAATCCTGTCTAAAGCCTTAGCTTGTTTGTAACTACAGGTTTTACACTGAAGGTGCAAACATTCAAGGGAGATTTGGAGAAGTACCACTCTGGGTACTTTCTCCTTACCCGTCAAAACATGAATGAAAACAAAGAGCTACATATTCCAGTATTGCCTTAACATTCTTCATATGCTTTATTCACCTTTCATTGCTCCCCTTATACTTCAACCATGAGGTTTTCATGTCCATACACCACCTACTCAGCAGCACAGGGACAAGGTTTGGTGGTCCTAATGCTGGTGATGCTATTAAAAACCATTCTAAATTATATTATTAAAATACCCAGGATTTTAACCTTTATCAGCAAGCCAATAACTTCAGACTATTGAGGAGCAGAGCACATAGTACTCTCTGGTGGACAGCTGTTCAAGTAAGAGCCCTGTTACTGGGATCAGCAAGGGAAAAAAGGCACATATGAGAGCTGGAGCCTGAAACTGCAAAGGCTCTGGTGACTTGGCAATACTCTCAGCATCTTTCTGACTTGTGGTTTGTGTCTTTCCACTCTCGTAAGAGCTAGCAGGCACTAGAATTTAAAAATCAAATACGTTCAGACACCTGTGCCTTCCTTCCTCTCAGTGTATGGCAAATAACTGTAAATAACTTATCTTGCTTAAAACATGAGGAGGAGAGAACAGCAGCCCACACTTTTCTCTATGGGGTTACCTTGAACTCAAGGTCCTCGTATTAGACTTGCCCCTGAGAACTCCAAGAAGCTCTCTCAGAAAAAGGCTGTCAGCCTGATATCTACACACACCAAACAACAATTTCATAACTGTTCCAACTTTACTATCTACCTTTCTTAGCCTGGGTGGTTTATCAGTCACACATTGCTACTCCTGAAAGCCAGAATACATCCATATGCTGTAGAGTTCTACTCAAGCAAAGAAGTTTGGAGATGTGTTTCTCAGATACATGTAAAAATGGAGGTTCTTCAAAAAACTGGCACTACAAAATTTTCATAGTGTTCTGTCTTAACTTGATCATTTTCCCTCAAATACTCTATACCTTTCTGGCACAGTTTCAAATTTCCTACCTTGCAGAATAGAATTAGCAAATTATTTTAAGGATTTGTGGGGGTTTTTTTGAGTTTAGGGGACTTATTTTGCCATCTATTAGGGGAAAGAGGCAAAGAAATCAGAGTACCTTCAAACTGAACCACAAACATTAAAGAGCACTGCCAAACAATTAACTAATTAGGAGTTCTTGACAAAAGATGCTTAAATTACAATATAGCAAAAAAAAAAAACCCTGCCCAATTAACTCCTCACCTAGCAACTTGCAAATTTTACATGATGTTTCTGCCCTGAAGACAGTTGTGTGAGATAATTCAGGTGTGTTCCTCTCATTTCAGTGACACCAAAAAGACTTTATAAAAGCTGGTACTGTCCCAGGCTCCAGTCCTTGGCATTTCTCCAAGAAGTTCACAAACACACACACAAATCACTGGTATGTGAGCAAAACAAAGTATCAGCTGCAAAAAAATTTAGAAACAATTTTTAGTACAAGTTCTTGGCTCCAGACCATTTTCATTTTGACACATTTTGTTTCATTTTGGCAGAAAGCAGCAAAAACAGTTTCACTCCACCCTCATTGCAAGGAGTTTCCAGAGCTGAACCTGCCATCTCCTGGGGTGGGGGGGGAAATAGTGCAGAGGGAGGGAAGACGAGCTACAACATAAGTGTTGAGGAAGAGCCTGTATTTTCATTCTGGGAAAAGCTTTTTTGTCATGGGTAAACTATTTCAAGGATTTTTCCACTGTGTACTATTGAGGTCCCAAAACCAAACCAGCTGAAATGCTACTAAACTGGCAAATAGTTTGCTTTTTGTCTGCTGAATACGCTCTCCACTTGAAAGTCAAAAAAGTATTGCAAAAAGAAAAGCTGGCATAAGTACTTGGTAAGAGAAGAAACAAGTACCAGACATGCACAATGCAACTGATGTTTAAAGTGACCTTATGCTTATTCCCCCCTAATGCCTCAGTTACCCAGCTGGGAACTGCAGATTACCACAGTCCCAAGCACTCCCCTGACCCACACTTTGTTCCTTTCTCCCACCACACTTACAGGTCCCCAGTCCCACAGTGACTCCTGCTCCTCTACCCCCTGGTCCCTCAGTTTTTTACTTTTTACTCAGTATTTCCACATTATACCCTACTCCACCAGGCTTACCTCAATGGAATTCGTCTAAATCCTGAACCTTTGGTTGGCAATTAGCAGCACGCTGTTAAACACAACCCAACCCAACCACAAACCTGCCTTCACACAGGGTGGCATTCCCTTTCCAAGTCTTGTTTATAGTTCTTTCACTTTCTGACTCTTCAACCCCCCCTTGCATAACACAATCAGGTTTGTTACACAACACCGCAGACAATGTTTGGGGGGACTTTTGCTTGGGAGGAGGACTCCTTCCCCTTTTAGTGCCTTTTTTGTTTGTGATTTTTTTTGTTTACAGTGATAATAAAACTCTGTTTGCCTGAGGGTTTGTAAGGCTCCTCTGTAGGAGCTAACCCTCCTTGTAAATCATCTTTCCCAAACACCTTAAACTTTCTTGTTAATGATGGAATTCCTGGAGATCAGATTTTTCCATTTAGGGTTGGGGTTTTTTCTTACAAATGAAAGGGGAATCTCCAATCAATACATCTGCTTCCAGTTTGTTCATAGATTAAAAATGTTTCAGGTAAGTGTTTATTCCTTGTCTAGAAGCACTCCAAAAAGCAAAACAAAGACTCTAGTGAAGCACCCAAAACCAAGCTCAGCAAGAATGTTCCAAAGTCCTGTATTCCAAACTGCCAAGAGCTGTTTCAAGGTCTCTTGAAGAAAACCTGCAGAAGAGACTGCAGCTACACAAGCAGGCTGGATCTGCCTGCAACACAACTGACAAAACCTGGTTTCCAACAGCTTTGTGTTGTTTGCCCCATAATCCCTGGCTCCTCTTGGACAGCCTTCCTGCTAATCGCTGGCCAAAAATAAAGCTGTGCTCTGGCTGGCAGGCGGTGCTGTGGCACTGCTGCCTTGGCTGCCAGGACCCGGAGCCCCCAGCCTGCAGGACCTGATTTTGGATACTTTCTCCAAGCCTTGCCGGGTGTGTTGCACCTCCCTGACCCTACTTGCACAACATTTACAGGAGCAGGCTAATTGCTAAGAATAGAGAGAACAGCTCACTAGCATAATCTGCATTTTTCACACAAAACAGGTTGGAGCAACGACTGCAAAAGAGAGATTGGTCCCACCGGGTATGTCCTGGTTAGGAGGATGAGAGAAAAGGAAAAGAAGTCTCTAACACACCTAGGACTTTAAGAAATCTCAGTAGGCAGCTTTTGTTTGCAGTTCAAAAGCAGCCTAGTTACTCATGTGTTTTACTATTTAGTCAATACACTTAGTATTTAAGTATTTTAGTATTTTGTTCTACTAACTAGAAGAAAAACAACAACAAAAAAAACCCAAAAAGGATTACACAGGGAGTCTCAGCTTTCAGCACAGCCCCCACTGTGCAGGCAGAACCACACAGGTAAAAGTGCAGATGCTGGTGTTTTGCACTCCCCGGAAAATATAAGCACAAATTCCTGCTCTCTGAAAAAGCAAAACCACCACATAACACACTGCATAGCTAAAAAGGAACTCTCTTTGAACAGTAAGAGAATTCAATTTGGGACAGACCACCCAACCAGTTTCAATCATTAAAAACATCAAAAAGGACATACTTCAAGTGGAACTTATTTGTATTCTTTTATGATAAATTCCATGACTCATTAAAATCTCTGAACAAGGTTGTTGTTCTCTTTGTTCATAATTGCTTCTAAAAAGAGAATCACATATTATTTCCAAGTTTATATCATGTTATCAGTTAATTCCTGTGCAGTCCATAATATGTATTTGTAACATAGCATCTGAATTATTTTTTAAACTTAAGTTAAAAACTTAAACACTTTATCTAGTACGTGACACATGCTCCTCTGAGTTGTACATGACTCTAATAAATATGTCATATTTACATCCATTGTAATGTCCGTATCAACATTTTAGTTATCCTTTTTTATTTCAGTTTTTGAAAAGAGGGCCATAAAACCTGATCTTAGGAAACACCCATTCAGCCCTTACATACTAAGATAACTGGAATTTAAACTCCCCAAAACATTTTCAGGATTTCACAGTGTGGACCAGAGAGGAAGGAGAGTCCTAAGGCACAGAGACAAGCTTTCTAGCATTATAACCATGCCTTATCTTTAAAATAAAGATCTCATCCTTTTTTATTTTTAAATTTTATACTAAATTAAGCACAAAAAGGAAATATCTACCCTGAGACAAAATTTTAAAAGTAGATACTTTGTATTTTTTTTTTTTCTTTTTTTAATTGGTTACTTTGCTTCCCGGTGCTGAGAAGTATCAAGAACCTCAGTCCCTGCTACATTTTACTGTGGGCAATGCTTCAGCACATTGCGTCCAGGCAGCTGATGCATAATGATGAAAAGACTTGCTCAAGACCATGCAGAAAATCTCCAAGAAGGTTGAAGGACACCCCTGGATCTGAGCTGCTGTCCAGAGCTTTGTTGTCTATTTCATGGAAAGTTTTACGTGTAAGTAGCCTGGGAAGTCAGTTTGGTCAGGTTCACTCGACTGGAAAGGAATTCGTGGCAATCTGTTCAGCTTGATTATCACAGAACGGTTTTGGGTTAGAAGAGTCCCTAAAGTTCTTCTAGATCCAACCCCCCTGAGGTGGGCAGGGCCACATCTCACTATAACAACTTTCTCCAAACCCCATCCAACCTTGAACACTTCCAAAGAGGGGGCAGCCACAGCTTCCCTGGGCAACCTGTACCAGTGTCTACCAGTAGTAAAGAATTTCCTCCTAACATCTAATCTAAGGGAATTATCAAAAGGAAGTTTTAACTTAGGAATTTTAAAAAACCACGCATGAAGACGCAGGCTAAAGCCTTCCCCCCACCTACTAACCCGAGCATTACATAGCAAACACAGAGAACACGGCAGCAGAACGCTGTGTACCTCGCTGCGGGGAAGCAAGAGATGCCCGGGCCCCGCTGCCCCGCGCAGGCTGCCCGCACATCGCCGCCTCCCACGGGGCTGCCGACAAGGCCAGGCCAGGCCTGTCCCGCTGGCCGGTGCCGGGGACAGACACCCGGGCCGGGCGTGCAGAACGGGCCGCTCACACGGGGTAGGAGGGAAGAACGCCAGAAGCCCCATGGCTGCGGCGATGCGGCCTTCAGCACCGCACCGCGGTCCGGCCCGGTGGCTCCAGGCTCGGCCCGGACCCCGCCCCGCGCCCAGACCGTTACCCCCCCCCCCCGCGCCTCCCCTCCCGCCCCGCCCCCACCCCAGTCTCCTCCTCGCACATGCGCGCCAGCGCTCGGCGGCGCCACCGCCGCTCCCGCCGCGGGAGTCAACCGCCGCCCGGCCCCGGTTTTTCTCTCAACCTTCCCCCCCCTTCCCCCCGGGCGCCTCAGCGCGGCGCTCCCCGCTGGCGCGCAGCCGCGGCCTGGCCGCCCGCCCCCGTCCGCCCCGCGAAGCCCCGCGCTTGCCTCCGCCCGCCGGCTCCTCTCAGAGCAGCTGCGCCGTTACCGCCGCCCGCTCGCGCCGCGCGGCGCGGCTCCAACTGCCGCTGCTCAGGAGTCCGCGCCCCGCTAAAGCGCAGCCGGCGGGCGGGGCGGGGCCTCCTCGCGCAGGGAGGCGGGGCCGCGCCCCTCAGGGAAGGAGCGGCGGCCAATCCGCCGCGAACGGGGGCGGGACTTGGCCCAGGGACGGACGCCTGCTATTGGCCCAGAGCCTGACGCGGGGGCGGGGCTCCTGCCGCGCGCGCACCTCAGCAAGGCGGGAGGGAGAAGGAGAGGCGTTCCCTGCTCCTGGAAGGGCTGTGAGGGGGGGACCCGCTCCCTGTCAACACACCCCCAGGGAACGTAATTTTTAAGCCTCCCCGGACCCCGCCCCCCTGAAAAAAAAAACAACAAAACAAACACAAACCAAAAAGTTAGCATTTTTACTAGGGATAAGCACTTGGAAATAGTGCTAATCCCAGCACCCCCTTCCCTTCTTTGAAACTGCCCCTCAAAACCCCGAGGTGAACGCGGGCACAGAGGAAGCATCCCCCTTTTCCCCTGGTTTTGTAGTAATGCAGACAACTATGCGACTGCATAGAAATGCTTTATTGTAGTTATTTGAAGAAAATTAAAATAAGGCATTCTGGGTTACACGTAAACACTCAGGTCAGCATTACGCTCCCTTCCCCCGCAGTACGTGTGTAGTAACCATAGCAAAAAAATTCAGTGACATGGTAGTATTTGTCAAATGGAAATACGAGTTCTAAGTTAAATGTTAACATAACTTTTATTTGTTAAGGAAGTTGCGTCTCTGGAGAAGAGATCTGGTTCCGAAAAGCAGGAGTTGGATTCAACTCTGAGAGACTGAGACACCCATGATCTTCCAGACATTAAAACTGTCTTTTGCTGTTGGAACTTTTGGAACTCAGAGAACTACTGTGTTTTCCAAAGATATTTAACTTAATTTAAATATTAGATATCCTGCATATAAGCCCACTGTTGTGACTAACATATTAGAACAGTGTCTTCCTTGAAAGCGATTTTACTTACAGTTTGATACCTGATTTAACACCATATATGAATACAAAAGATTCTGGACGACTCTCCAAAATAGTGAGCATCTGATCTACTTGTCACTGACAATATCTCTAGCAATAAGCTCCTTCATTATTTCATTGGTGCCACCATAGATTGGCTGAACACGGGCATCCACAAAAGCTCTGAGGGAAAAAAAAAAACAAAACAAGGAAAAATTTAAAAGACCCCACAACTCCTCAGAATGGATACAGAAGCAGAAGAACACTTTATCAAATTTTATCCTTGAAGATTCCTTTTTTTTCCACAGTATGCTATTCCCATTTTTCAAGTTCATGTTTTCAGAGAGGTTTCACCTACATTAAAGTATTTCCCCTTTCCAAGGTCCTGTGCCAAGCCAGACATTTGGTCAGTTTCTCTTCCAAGGGTTTTTGCTTACATTGTAAAGTCTCCACTACCACCCCTACTTAAACATAACTACATTAAAGTGCTATAAACCCAGCCCGAACTCATCACCAAAGCCCTCTTTACCCCCACACATCCACCCTCCAGACCCACAAGACACAGGTTGTTGTGAATACACAACTCCTGAAGCCTATTTGAGAAGTTATCATGGTAATTTTCTCTAATGCCCTGGCCTGTCTGATCCTGTCTAGAGGACTGCTAACAGAGCAGTCCAGTTCTCTCTTTGAGGTGGGACTCAAACACCTTGGAAGGAAAAGTGCCAACTGGTTTCATGTTGGCTGGCTACAGCCTTCTACTGACACCATCTCCACGTGGGCCAACAGCCAAAAAGCTGCACACAACCAAACCATTTCCATCCTCGTTCTGGAACTGGCCCCAGCACATGCACAGCACACAGAACAATGACAGAATGCTTTTCCATCTTAATTCTGCTCCACTATAGACAGCAGCAGCCCAGAAGCAATGCAGCATTCTCTGGAAACACATGTTGATGAACTACAGGGATAATAAAACCCTGTAGGGACAACTACAGCACACACAGAGAGGCAGGGGTTTGAGGACACCCCCAACGGGGTTTGCTGGCCTTCCTTCTGGTAAGATAGGGTGCAGAACACTTAAAGTTGCACTCATTAAAAACATGCAGGATGAACTTATTTTAAAGCAACGCTCCATACTCTTAATGTACTTTGAATTTAAAAAAAACTACTCAGTTAAAATATTAAAAGCATAGCAATCCTGGTTTTTGCTATTTCTACTATGAGATTAACTCCCCCTTTAAACAAAAAACAAACCAAACCAAAAAAACAAAAAACAAACATCAACAAAACCACCAAAATCTCTACTTCTGTTAATGTGGCAAATGCCATGTACACAAAATGAATCAAATCTTTACAGATAATGTACAAGGAAATACAGAGCTCCATAAATGTCCCTAAACTCATGAAGTAAGCAAAAAATTGCAACCGGCAAATTCCTCCACATGTATAATTCTTATTTTCATTTAGAAAGGTGTAAAAGCCAGTCATACTCTTGACTAGGCACATTGTTATTTGGTATCATTACAAAGGATTTAGGATGGCCAACATGATTTTTCTTTCTTTCACATGTATGCATGCAGTTTCAGAACAAACAAACAAGCTCCCCTCATTTTAATTTTTACATTGCTTTTCTGCTTTTTCAATTAACATTTTCTTCTAGAAAAGCAACTTCTGTTCTGTGAAAAGTAGGTAACAATTGCTCAACAGCTTATGAATTATCTGGAGAATCAAAACAAAGCCTTCCTGTAGAGCTCTGAACAGTGGATTGACCTTCAATAAACATGGTGGGAAAGGGAACAGTAAAAAACTATTAACACAAAAACAACAGATACATAAAGGAAGTGCCTTGTTTTACTTTGATGACAATCTTTCATCATTCAAGTCTGAAACATTACACTTACTTTGCAATTGGATACTCCCACATGTACCCCCATCCTCCATGCAGTTGCACACACTGAGTTGCTATGCTGTTTTGGAGATCAGAACACCTTAAATGGTCAAAAACAAAATTGTTTTTTAGAAGGATGTTTTGCTGTGGAACATTACTAGAGATACAAATAAGTTCACAAGACAAATATAACCAAACTTTTTACTCTCTATAGCCCACATTAAATGATGGCCATGAAAATACTTGATCTTATGAATCACCTTTTCTCTCTGAAAAGAAATGAATAGATTAAATTGAACAGTATTCAAGATTTGTTCTCATTAGAGAAGAATTTTTAGAGCGGGAAAGCTTTCAAAAGAGACAAGCTTGTTTACCTTTTTCACAGGCCAAGAGATTTCTTTTGTAAAGAAGGTTGATGTAGTCTCATTTCTTATCAAATTTCCCAGCTGTGTCAAAAATTAACAGCATCATAGGCTTTCCCCACCACCACTTGTAACACAGCAGAATGCTCTTTGAATAAAACCATCACCTGAGGATAATCTATTTTCCTCCAAATATTCACATTTTCAGTTCTAAGAAATACTGTCATTCTCCACTGCAAAATATGGAATTATTTCACGATCTTAAAATGTACATTTTTAGTAGCATTTTGCTTTGTGAACCTTCCCTCTAGAATATGACAGACAATGTATCATTTACAGTTGATGTCCTGAATCTCAGTTTTTGGAAAGCTACATAATTGATGTTACTTCAAACACCTGCAAATTAAATGAAAGAACCCACAGGATTTTAACTGCATTGCAAGTTCAAGCTAAAACTGAAATAGAAGAGGTACCTTATAAACATGCAACTTTCAGAGTGGCAACAGAAGTAAAGAAAATGACAATTCAAGCCAACCGACCATCATGGCATAATTTAAGAGTCCTTTTTTCCTAACCAACTCCCTGCCCTGTCCAGTTAAATCCTTACAGTTTATTAGACCAACTTTAAATCTGCAACAGTGAGCTACCACAACTGTTCTTCCTAAATATATTTAATTAATTTAGCTACATAATACAACCTATCACCACAAAAATAAAACCTAGAGACCTTTCATCAGATAATCAGAATAGGCACAATCTAAGTTTTAAAATTCTTTAAAGTTCAATTCAAGCCATTGACTGTGCAAAACAGTTTGAATGAAAATTAACTAGAGACAGTCTCCTGAAATAGAAAGGAAGAAAACAGTTCTAGAGTCAAACATTTTCTAGACCACGTAAGAGAGTTTTATGGTAGTGAGCCACAGGGGTTCCATCAGGGAAAGGCACTAACATCTGTGAGGGTGGGAGAGCTTCAAATGCCTCACTTTGACAAATGCATTGAGGAAGAAAGTCTGTATCTGAGCTGGCACTAATTATTTCCTCCTCTTAGAAACTGACTGCCCCTGCTTATATACCTGGTACTTGTAGGTAATCGGTGCCAGCAATAGCACTCCATCAAAATCCTTCTTTTCATTGCAGATATTCTCTCTGGTTTCCCTTTGTATTCTCTGCTCATTTCCTCTATACTTACTTTTGTAAGTCTAGAATCTGTAACCTGTTTAAACCTACAAAACCTACAAAATTGTTTGTGTACATCTGATGTGCCAGAGTTTTTTCTCCCATCTTTGCAAGCAAAATAAAACTATACAAATTAATGTGCCACTATCTCAGATCCTTCCACTCATCCAGCTCTCTCTAGTAAAACCTAAGTTCACAGATAACACCACCAAGTACAGGCAGAAGGAGGAGGATTCCTGGCCAGTAACAGCAAGCACTGTTTAATCTCAGTTACAACAATAGCTGTAGCCAACTATTTCTTCCCAAAAACAGATAGCTTCAAAAACAGGCTGGGCCAAACAGCTATTGCTACATAGCATTAACTAAAAAAGTACCATGAGCTTCAGGTAAATCTACATGTTAAAAAAAAAAACCAAACAAAAACCACCCACAATATAAAACAGACACCTCCCCATTAAAAAAAAAACAACAACAAAAAACCAGAACCAACCAAAACAAAACCAAACACACACAACAATTTGCTACATTAAAACACAAATATTTGTCTAAATACCAATGAAGTGCTCACTTTTACTTGAAGCTAAAGCTGAGTTCTGATCTTGTTAGTAATGGAACCCTATTTTAAAAGCATATTACTTTGAAACTGATCCACTTCAGCAACACTGGTTTTCAACTTAACTACGATTTTTGTTAATTACTTCATAACATTAAAGTCTCTGTTAGAAGCCAGCAATCTCACTACTATTCAGACAATTTTATCTTTTCATTAGAGCTGAATGGTTTATTGTTTTTATTATTAAACTCCTGTCAAGATCATACAAGTAACATTTCCAAATTGCTTTAGGCACATACCAATACTTCGCCATAGAAGCTGTGGCAGAGTCCAGGCGTTTATCTGCATGCAGCTGCAAACAGTTGTCCATAAAGGCTCGGCCCACACAAATCTGGGTTTTCATTTCTGCCAGCTTGTGTTGTACTGTCTGATTTTGGAAGTGGACAGATGAGGCAGAAGGAAGAACGAGAAGAAGTAGTACAGTTTTTAAGTGACATTTGAAGCAGAGAACTGAGAAGCTTCTAGGAGCATTTCTGTTAGAAATCACCATTTCAAACAACTTCAGCTCTGTACATCAGAAGATAACTTACTTCCCATGCAATTAAAGCTTTAACCATCTCATCACAGAAAATTACTGCCTTTTACTTTTCATACCAACTCAAAACAGGACTTTAAGAGAAAAACCTGAAGAGCCTGAAAATATAAATTCCTAGAGAGCAAACAGTAGGAGTCACTGGGCACTTTGTCACTCTCAGCTCCCTCTTGTGGGGGAATGTCAATGTCCTTTCACTCTCCAGAGCCACCAGTTTCCCCAGTTACCAGTAACGTCCCACCATCTATTGGATGCATTTTTCCAAGTATTCAGTTCTTCAAAGTTTAAACGATATTAAAGGAGACAAGCAAAAATCCAAGCAAATTTTAGACTATTAGAAAGTTTTCCAACAGTAGAAAAGTTTCTACACAAGAGGTAAAATCCACCACTATGGTTACATAAAATCAGACCAGGCAAACACTTGACAGTCTTGTAATTCTGGAATGGAGGGGATAAAATTGTGACCAAACAGATTCTATATTCTTTAGAAAATAACTACTGTTACCATAGTATACTGTTACCATAAAGAAAATATTTTATTTCAAACACTGTAGTGTGTACTTTGTGTGTGACTAAATGAGTTGGGAAAAGCAGAGCTCTATTATATCCACATTCTAGTCACTCAACAATAAAAAAGAAACTGAAAAGGTATGCAAGAATGGATAACTTTGGCAAAAATAATATCCTCAATGAAGCTCACTAGCTCACTGGCCACCTGGTGGCTGGCAGTGGGTTAGGCTAAACAAAATATTTTGGCAGTCCCTGAATAGTGAATGACTACAATTAGGAAATATCCCTTACCTACATGAAAAAGGTAAAGAATTATTTATTTTGTTCAAGCTGCACACTACATATAACTAAGTTGCATCTGGCATTAGGATTTCTGAATGTTAACTTTAGAAACAGATGAAGACCATCTTTTTCTGGAAGATACATAGCATTCCAGCCTATAAAAGGCCCAATTCTGCTGTTATTTACAACTAAAGATTTAATTTTCACAAAGGAAGACAGGCAGTCTCAAGATTTCAAAATGGGTGTATTTTTTCTAATTATTTCCTAAGTACATAAAAAAAATGGAGGCAAAACTCCTCTAACCCATGAGTCACTTTTATCCCATAAATCAAACATGCAGGAGCTAGGTCTGGCTCAGCCTGAGCAGTTTATGTGGTTTCTATCAAAATTATTGCTTTCTGCAGTATTGCCATGATACTGCATCTGTTTTATGACTGCAACTAAAGAGTGTAGGCATAAACATCTCAAAATACAATTAACTACCACTGTCAGGAGTGAGGTGTGCTCACAGAGAATGACCAACAATTCTACACACAGTCACTTAAACACCCAGCTAGCTGCTTGCTGAGGAAATTTCATTACAACACCCATAAAGCTGAACACAAACACCTCTGCAGGCACTCAGGTAGCAAGGTCATTGCCTGGGAGCCCCTATCAGAATCAAAGCTCATTTTTCTGTTGAAGAACACAGTAGCTGCACATGCACCAAGCTTTTCTGCACTCTGTAGGATTCCAGGCAGATACAGAACTACATGCAGGTGTAATAGAGCCTGTGATCAGGGCCTCTGGCAGTAAAGTCCAAGCCTAAGAGCAACATGGTATTTTTTTTCCCCCTCAGCAGCAAAAAGCCAGTATAATTTCTGCCTGCATATTTCACTTCAAAAGCAGACCGTTGGGAGGCATCTAACTGAATGGTAAAAATACATTCTTGAAGGTTTTTGTGGTGATGGGGTTTTATTATTTTTGTTTTTAAAAAATGGGCACAGAGGCGAACGACATTCAAATCCAACTTGTGCCCAGTGATTGTCATTCACTCACTTTTTCACACACAGCCATAAGCTTTCAGTTCAAACTCACCTGTAAGTGTGAAATGGTCTTCCCAAAAGCTTTTCTTTGCCTCACATAATTCCTTGTTTCTTCAAACATGAACTCACAGCTGGCAAGAGCCATATCAGCAATCAGCAGTCTTTCCTTTTAAAACACAAAATAAGGTAATCTGGTTGAATTAGTCCTACATTTCTCTGCATCAGATGCACAACAGATGTTCAGTGTTGTTCATTAAGGGAGAGGTCAGAAGACACACTAAGTATCAAGCCAGGCACTTTGCATTACTGAAATTAATGAGTGGGACAAATGACTCGCTGGCTAAAGCTCACTTTTAAGTGGTCTCAAGGTTAATGTTCTATCACAACAATGACTCAAGCAATAGCTACAAATCAACCACAGGATCCGTACTGACTGAAAAACTCACACTGAATTATATTTCAATTACTGGTTTCCACTGCTCAGTTTAAACAACTGCATTTCATTTCTGTAGGACACCTCTAGAAAAAACAAAATCTATTATGAAACCTGTCTGTTTTTTCCTTCATAAAATGCTGAAAAACAGAAACTATGTATAGAACAATTACTTCTAGCACCACTAAAATCATCAGATGCATCATGTTGAACCTGTTCAGTGTGTCTATTTCTTTAAAGCAAAGATTCTTTGATCAGGCTTTAGTTTTATTCATAGTGTAAAATTAAATACACATGATGTATTTAATTACATCATGTGTACCAGATGATGCAAACAGTCAATTTTGATGATGCACAGCCACATTCTGAAAACCCACATTGTCTCTTTGTCCTCCAAAACTTTGTAAACCATTATTTCCACAAGCAAGGTATTGCAATAAATAAGCAACTTCTTTAATTTTGCAATATGGACAGAGTTCCTTACATCCTTAGTATGCTTCTACTAGTCAAAGTTTTAGAACAGCAGTGCTTGCTTGTTTCTTTAAAGAGAATGTTTCAGATGCATCCGAGACCTCCAAGCTATTTAATTTATTAAGCACAGTAATTCCTTGTTAGAAGCATGCAATAAAACCAAGGTTATGTTCTTTTAAATATACTACCTTAAGCTCAAGTTCTTCAGTAGCTGGGTTGTTGATTAAGAGACCTGGCTTAGAGCTGTTGGGATATCAACACTTACCAGTGCCCAAATAATTGCACTTTTAGAACTAGGACCTGTGTTCTTCAGTTTAAACCAACACAATGTTGGCTACATTGTGATTCTGACATCCTGATTCTGAGCCCGGGGTGGCTCCCCATGATACATAATCTTCAAGACTAAGGCAGATTCTTGCCATGTGAAAAATTCTCTGTATTCTTCCTAGGGACAGCAAACACTCATGTTCCTCTCACCTGTGGGAGCTCTGCCATCAGATAATAGAAGCCTTTGTTCTCTTTTCCAAGCAAGGCACTAGCTGGCAACCGCACATCTTCAAAAAACAGCTCTGCTGTGTCCTAGAGAAGATTTTAAAATGCAACAGTTTATGAACTGACATTCTCATATCTTCATTCTACTTCTTCTGTCCTTTTTTTTTAGGTTGGAAAGGTCCTCCATGACCTCTCTGGTCCCCTGTTCCAGTTATCTGATCACTTATGAGAATTTTTCTGAATACCTACTTAGCATATTCCTTAACTTAATTTGTGGCCCTTACCACTCTCCCTTTCACTGTACTGCTCTAAAAAGAACCTGGATCCACCAACTCTACAGCCAACTGTTAGGTAGCTACAGACACCAGTAAGATCCTGTCCTTCCCAGCTTCTTCATAGTGCACAAATCCATCTTCATCAGCCCCTCCTTGTGTATCACATGCTTCAGACTTTCACAAGGAAACCTAGCATACATTTTTTGCACAGATATTGCTTAAATTTATTGTCTAAAGCCTAAGAGCTAGAATAGCACCAGTATAATTTTACATTTATTTAGCCAATGCTAGGCATTAAGTGGTTTTAGACTTCCTCCAAGTCTATTTACGTGCTACAGGTTGTATGAACTCACTTGAGCTTTCAGGCCAATTTTGTTCAGTTTGCGTCCTTTGATGAAACCTTTTGTTCCATTTTCCACCAGAAAAAGGCTGATCCCATGAGCAGGGGATTTGGCCTCCCGGTTTGTCACTGCAACCACAATCACTACATCACTCATCCAACCATTAGTGATGAACACCTGGAAAAAATCCAACTCAGAATAAGGCCACAAGGTAGGCAGACCCACATCAGAAGAGATCATCAAGCAGCAGAAAGAAAAAAATCTATTGACACTTTCACAGAACTGAAACGCAAGGTTTAAATACCCATAACAATTTTAAGCTTTCTGAATTAAGTATTTTGGCAAAAAGTCTATTAATCTAGGTATTATTTTGAGAAGTAATACACAGGTCAGAAGTGTTTTGTTAAATAATGCAGAGATCTGTTTCCTTTGTCTTTCCACTGATGAAGAAATATGGTATCAAATGTGGATACTGAATGAAGACAGAGGTTCTTTCCTAGAAACTGAATTAGCAATACATACCACTCAAAACTATTAATGGCTTCTTTTAACAATTGCTTACTATAATCCTGTAGAATAATTCATAAACCTGCCAAAGTGATTCATCTTAATTCCAGCAAAAGAAATGAGCTACCTGTCCTGATTGGCTTTAACCATGCAGCATGAGCAAGCACCCTTTGAACACCTTTATGTACATACTCCCTTGCACGCATTCTCACCATCTAAAAATCCTGCTAAGGCCAGAAATCTATACCAGTTACCAGCAGGAGTACAAAGGAGGGAGGAGGAGAAGATTAAGACATTTCAGATCTCAAAAAAACCCCAAACCAAACCAACAAAAAGAAGCTGTTGAACCGACACTGTCATTTCAACACTATTTTTGCGTTCTTGTTTTATAACTGCAATGAAAGAGGAGGTTAATGCTTTACAACAGTTGGACAACACACAAAGAACACCTGATACAGCTGTTTTTTCCTCACAATATAACCATCAGGCTCTCAAATAAAGATGTCACAGGTTGCATTGTGGCAACACGATTTTTTACTGAGGCCACAGAAGATTCACAGTGGTTGTGTGTGTGTGTGTATATGCATATGCTTTTTTGTCCAACTTCAAGACTGAAAACCAGCCCTGGTCCTGCTTGTACTACAAAGGACTCTTAAGTTTGCCTTTTCTTGCCAGCTTAAGGGTAAAGAGGCCTTTTGGTAGGGTTTTTTAAAAGAGACAAAAAGAACCAACTCAAGCTCTTCCATAAACTCATTAATAAATTGCCAGCAACAGAAATACCTTGAGTTTTATAAAAGAAGAAAAGAACCCACAGCATACCCACAAAAAGCACCCAAAAACAACACAACCCAAAACCTGGAAGGACTAGGGGGAGACACTAACAGTGGTGTATGTCCTTCACTGTCTAAATCCATTCAGTTCCCAAAGCCTGTGAGTGTTATACATGGCTGTTCACTTACTTTACTCCCATTAAGAATCCAGTCACTTCCATCCTTTTTCGCGTATGTCCGTACTCCTTGCAAGTCACTAAAAAGAAATTCAAAAGGTTCCTCAGGAAACCATTGCAGAAATTGCAATCTGTATCTTGAATTGTACCCCATGTAAAATAAAAAATTTTATACTAGCCAGACACAGGCTCAGTGAAAATGCATACCAGGATAATGAAACATGGTGAAAAGGCCAAGAGCATAACAGAACCCACAAGCATGCTGCAGCAAGGGATGATAAATCTACACAATTGTACAAGAGCATGAGATTCCATTTTAACCCATCTGCTTGGGGAAGGTGTTCTAATACAAGCACTGACACCAGTGGGTCAGCATCCCCTTATGTCAACATGCTTTAAGATGTCAAACAGCAGACATATCCTCTAAGCAGGCTCAGCTCTGATGAGGATGCTCTGTAAAACACCACTGAACAACATCTACCATCTGCAGTAGCATCACATCAACAGGTTTTGCTCTTCACCTGTCCCTCTGTTTAGAAATCAGCCAGATGAGCTGTGCCTGCTGCAAACATGTGCTGTCTGCCCTTCAGTAAGGATGGACAAGAAGGGGTATTTCTCTGTTTGAAAGGATTCAGAGGAAAGAAAGTAAAGTATTCTGCTCCACAACAAAAGCTAATAGTAAAGTCAAGCCCTCTCTATTGAGCTAAGTAGTTTTTTCCCGATATTTTATATTAAAAGTATATTCATGTGACAATCAAGTTAGTAACTATAAGCCCAGACCATAAAAACAAAGTGTACCTGCCCACAATAGGACGATATTGAAAACTGTTCTGAGAAAGTATCTTGGAATGACAAAGCTGTAGTAAAGGAACCTAAAAGCAACACTTGTTCTTGAGGTATTACCTAACCTAGGATACTGTCTAGTCACTAAGATCACCATATAACCAAGAGGGTCAAAATTTTTCCAAAGAGAACATTATTAAGTGCTGTCTACTGACCTAAGACCATTGTTTTAGCTTACCTGCCAGCCCCAGGTTCTGTCATGGCAATAGCTCCAATGCAGTTGCCTGCAATCATTTCAGGGATAAAACGTTTAATCTGCTCTTCAGAGCCATAGTTTGCAATGTAGGGCATGACTATATCTGAATGAAGGCTGAATCCTGGGCCAGTACAGTTAACATACATCCTTTGGGAGAGGGGAAAGAAAAAAGTTCAAACAGAAGTACTACAACCATTTAAATATTATTTAAAAATTGACCTTTACACAGCTACAACAGACCTAGCATCAAAGAAAATCCCACCACAGAAATCTCCAACATAATCTGAGCTTTTGGCACTTGTATACCATTATTTAAAGATCTTATGTTCACAGCCAAATGAGAGTACAACCTACTGGACTAATTCAATGCTTCCCCCAGTCAAAGTCCAAACAATGGTGGATGAAATTTGTTACTTGAACAATCATCTAGAATACTTAAAACAGGAACCATTTACATATGTCTAAACCATCCTTTCCATGAGAAAGATAACACCATTTTCCATATGAAGGAAACATATTACACATCTTAAAAATATACAGTCTCTTGATAATATCACTGAAATTCTTCCTGAAGTGTCTGGTACTTACTGCTCCTCCCAGACCACAGCTGAAGAGAGAATATCTGCTCCGATGCCTCCATGTTTTTCAGAGATAGCAACACCCAGCAAACCATGTTGTCCAGCCTTTTGCCAGAGCTCCCTGCTCACCTGACCTTCCTTCTCCCATCTGCAAAAAAATGACAAAACCAGTCAGGCATTAAATCCCTCACTGTCTATTCTTTAGGGGCACTGCTTCACACTGCAACACCCAGAGCCAGGTTTCACTGCATAGGAAAAGATTTGTGGTCTGACCAACATGTAGGGTACACAGACAACTAAATTTCACAGCTAAGAAGTGGCTCAATTATAGATTTTTTTTTTTTATTTTTTAAGTCCACAGGTGTCACTGGCATCACAGGTATACCAACTATATAACAAGTTAGAATTCCTGCTCTGATATGTAACCTGACACCTAAGACTTGTTACAAAAGGCAGTGCTGCCTACTGGTCCAAGTATCAGACTGGTATTGAGGAGATTTAGCCACAGCCATCTGGGTAATCACAAGGTCTTTATCTGCCTGAAAACATTTTCCCCATATACAAAAATTATAATACATCAGTGTCTTTTGTGAAAGATCCCAGCTCTGCCAGTAAGAAATGCTTTATAAGAACAAAGCACTAACACATTAGTCACTTCTATACAAAATCTGGTGCCTGTGCACCTACTGCACATCAGTACTGTACTTTAGCAAATTACTGCTCTGTGGTGGTTTTAAGTCTGTAAATAGCTATTTGAGGCATATCTGCTCACAGTTTGCAAAACTTTAGCACCACAGGAATCACTTATTCTTGGAAGAATACTGCCTCTACTGAGTTTACCAACTCAATAGGAAGTTGGATGGCCATTAACAAAGTCTTTTTTTCTATTAATGTATTTTATTTGTAAACCACAATTTTAAAATTCTATGGTAGACAGATCTTATCAGAGACATTTCTCTGACACACCTCTGTGCAGCAGAGCTATACTATAGCATTTTATCCACCTTACCTACTTAAGCTCATTCTCAGTTTTTGCTCCCACACTGGAAATCTGAAACAAATCTCTCCAGCGACCATCTTTGCTTTCCATCTCGACCCTTCCCTCCTCCTTGCAGGGCCATTCATGTCTCTGCTTCACCCACCAAAGCTTCTCCAGCCTCACAGTAATCCAAAGCTGCACTCACTAATGCCATGTTTGTTTATACCAGTCCAGCTGATTATTAGACTGTGTCAGAAGCCTCCTTTTTTACTTGGAAGTATGAGAACAGACGGGTTCATAGGTCACTAAAGTGATGCAAGAACACAAGCCCAACTTGTTCCAATCTCCCTAAGAAACCTTTGTGTCAGCAAGCTAGCACACAGGACCTTCAGCAACCTCAAGCAGAGCCAGAACCTGTTAACAAAACTGCACTAGAAAGGTAAAAACACGTGGGTCTATGGACAGTATCTGACTGAGCAGTGGAAAAGCATGCTACTTTGAGGGCTTGGTTTGAGGACAAAAACAAAACACAGTAGGAAACAACTCTGATGCAAGGTGTTTCAATTGTCTCCTGACATTGATTTCTGCCCCACCCCACCCACTCATTTGTTTGTGTCCACCAGGCAACTCATCCCACAGCATGGTTTCAGAACAAGCCCTTCACTATCCCCCAGTGTTTTCACAGAAATATTTTTCAAGTAAAAATTGTTTAAGACACTACTGCAGCTTAACACTTTGTTTTCAAAAACATGTTCTAAGTTAATTTATTTTCTTTCCCCAACTATAATGTCACTGCATATAGCTAAAATAAAGACAAAACACACCTTCCAGCTCTAGTTTATTTGAAGTACAACATATCCACTCTGTGCAGAAGACAACACATTTCCACAGGAAAAAAAAAATTAAACAATGATATTTCGTGCAATTTCTTGGTAATACATAATCCAGTTCACCACCCTACAGGTATTGTATTTACAAAATCTACAGCAGTGTAACCTAGACACAACATCAGTCCATTTTTGGATGAGAGCAACACAACAGCATGGGAACTGAACTGTCCCCAAAACACTAGTGTAAGAGTCAATACCTACAGGTAGGGATACTTCTGCTGGAAGTCTGCACACTGCATCTGTCTGCTCAAAGGCTTAAGATGATGATACCAGATTGCCTACTCTGAAGCTCAAAGAATGCAGTGAATTTTGGTTATGTGCAATTAATTTATTTTCTTTCCACATAATGACTTCCATAGGCTAGATTGTTCGAATTGAGTAAATTTGAAGTAGATATTGCAAATTAAAACAAATGACCTGTTCATTAAGAGTAGCACTCCAAAAAGCATTTTTTGAGGAAAAAGGCACATCATTTAGGAAAGCAGAACATTTAAAGTTATCTTACTCGGCATGAAAAGGTAGCACTTCCTCCTGGAAGAACTTCCTAGCACTCTCCCTGAAGATATCATGATCTGATGAGAAGATCCTCCGGGTACCTATATCCATCAAACTTTTAGCAAAAGATGGTTCTGGGCGCTTTGTGCCATGATGTTCAGTTTGCAGAGGACTAAAAAAGACAAGTGAAAGCATCTATTAGGACACAGGCAACACCATTTACAAAACACTTTTAAAAGAAACGCCTGTGGTGTCATTGTTCACATCCCAAGTCTAGCACTCTGTTAGGTCCAAAGGACACCCATGGTAAGTATAAAAACACAACATACATTGCACTCCACTGGGCTGTGAAAGAAGGACAGCAGGAGTGGTTTGTCCTTAATGCTTCAAATAAACTAAAACAAATAATACATACACACAGATAACTGGATAAAGTTAATTCAAGATGCAAAAGTCATCATTGCCTTCCCCTATAACATGCAACTTCCAAAACATAATTCAGTTCAATTTAAAATTAGGTGTTAACTTTTCAAACAAGTGGGTTTTGTTTATTCTGTACACGCCCCCTGAAGTTCCAAAATTACAAATCCGTTATACTGAAAATTCACACACAAAATAATAGCAAGCAACAACACTGACTTGCATTTAAGGGCTATATAATATTCTGCAATCTCACATATAACTGCACAGTTCTAAACTTGAAAATAATACTCTCTTCCTTCCCAACTCTCAAGTAATTTTGTTCTATGTGAAGGCTAATCCTCTAGAAACTGATAAAAACATATGCAATTTTTTTTTTTTACAGAAAATAAAAACTGAGACAGTGGTATCAGTAGTTGAAGCTACACAAGGAAAATATAAATAGAGAATAGCAAGAGATCATTGAGAGCTTGTGTAGAAGTTTAGAATGTCAGGGATGACAGGATACCTTAGGGATGAAATGAAAATGCACTTCCTTATACACAGAGTTCTTCAATGTGCTTTTATTTTATTCCCACAAAACAACAGGAAATATAAACACAGAGCAGAGCTATATTAAATGGAAAAAGGCATTTACTCTTCCTTCCTCAAACTATGTTGTTCATCTCCCCTCAGTTTCTCAGCAGTCATTGTTCTTAGTCCCACAGAGCTTAGCTGGGCCTACACTTTACTCCATTATAATGATGAAGGTCTTCATTTACTGTCACACGAAGTTACTCACACTCTTCCTCACGCATAGGATTAAACACCCCTGAAACAAAGAGGGTCCTTCTAGTAATACCAGGAAGAAATGAGCAACTCGCTTGTCAGTATTTTGTCCCCTCAAACCTAGGCTTCTCATTCTAGTCACACAGTGACTCTCTCAGAAACTCCACCTTGTATTTTAAGCTAAGATGATGCTGAACAATACTTAAGATCACCCTTCTGTTTAATTGCGGCTGCTCCCTCATCCCAACCCCAGCCCAAGGGACACAACCGGAGGGTCCCCCCAAAGCCCCTTCCCTCCCTCCCTCCCTTCCAGCCCAAGGACCCGGCTGCTAAGGCCCCGCGGGTGACCCACCAAGGACGTCACCGGCCCGTCACCTGCTGCCACCACGGGACTCGGTGTCCCCGGGCGTGGAGGGGATGTGGAGCAAAGGTCGGCTCCGTCACGGTGCCGGGCCGGGGGGACTCTGCCAAACCGGCTGGGGACATACCGTAAGCCAGGGGCTCGCCCCCGGCGCTCACAACCCTCCTCCTCCTCCTCCCACCCCTCCAACGCCGGTCCCGCTCACCTGGCCTGGGCAGAGGAAGAGCGGGAACCGGCAGCCCGCAACAACCCACGGCAGCGGAACAGCCGCAGCGCCATTTTGAAATGCGGGGTGAGGGCGGAGGGCGGGGCGGCAGCGGGGTTCAAGGGGGCGGTCACGGCAGCGTCTTGTGATGTTCTTGTTATTATCGCTTTCTTTCTGGAGTGTTTCCTGGCAGCTCCTCCTTCCCATCAGCACTCTTCCGCTTCTCCTCCCTCTCTGTCAAGGGGGAGGATTTCTGTTTCCCCAAACCTCTCTCGCAACAGGCAGCCGTGGTAGTCATCCCTGCGGTTGTAAATCCCATCTCGTAAACCTGGCTTTGCAACGGGATTATTATGAAACATCCGCATTGTTATTCTTGTTCTGATGTAGATTTGCAATCAGGTTACAAAGGGGACTGGGAACAAAGGCGACTCGGGCGCACCCGCGGAGGGTGCGGTGGCGGCCACCACCAAAGCCTCCCCCATGGCGCCTTCCTCCTTCCCTCCCAGGGAAGGCAGCAGCGGAGCCGTCCCCTCCGGGCCGGGGCTGTCACCCCTCCTCAGGTTAGCAGGACAGCTTTTGGGGGTCCTGGTGTCCCCAACCTTGGCGAGGGGCCGAGGGTCAGCTCCCCTCGGCTGCTCCCCGGCCGGTGTCCTTCCAGTCCTTCCTGCTGGTCCTGAGTCTCCTCATCATCTGATTCCATCTCCTGAGAAAAATTCTCATCTTCCACTGGGAAAGCAGGTCCTGTCAGCTTCCTGTACCAACAAAACCTTGAAATAGAAACCGAAAAACTGATGTGATGGAGGGCTGGGTTAAAATGATACACATTGATGGGATTTGAGAGGCTTTCCTTACTCCCCACGTGGTGTTGGAGGACCTTCAGGTGTTGTACACCAGAGTCACGGCATGGCACAAAAACTGTAAGCAAAAAGTAAGGGTTTTAGCCCTGATGTTTGTTGAGAAATTAAACAAAACCTGAAAATCAAGATCGTAGTAGCTCAAAACGCAAAGAAGACCGGTCCAGAAGGTATTTTTCAAAATATTTTCGTTTAAAAACTAATAATTTACTAGGAGTTGCATGGTACATGATCTATTGTAATGTTTTAAACAGATTAAAACAAAACAAAACAAACTTCCTTTGATCAGTCCCGTTTTCAGCTATAATGTTTCTCCACCATAAACCAGAAGATGGCAGTGCAGGAAAAACTATTCCTGCGGGATGGCTCTTCCTGAAAGTGCCTTGGCTCTCGAAGGATCATAAAATCATAGAATCATAGAATGGGCTGGGTTGGAAGGGACCTCAGAGATCATCAAGTCCAACCCTTGATCCACTACTGCTGTGGTTCCCAGCCCATGGCACTGAGTGCCACATCCAGGCTCTTTTTAAATATCTCCAGGGATGGAGAATCCACTACTTCCCTGGGCAGCCCATTCCAATGTCTGATCACCCTCTCTGTGAAGAAATTCTTTCTAATATCCAACCTAAACTTCCCCTGGCACAACTTAAGTCCATGCCCTCTTGTCTTGTTGGAAGTTGCCTGGGAAAAGAGCCCAACCCCCCCCTGGCTCCAGCCTCCTTTCAGGGAGTTGTAGAGAGCGATGAGGTCTCCCCTGAGCCTCCTCTTCTCCAGGCTGAACACCCCCAGCTCCCTCAGCCTCTCCTCACAGGACTTGTGCTGGAGTCCCTTCACCAGCCTGGTTGCCCTCCTTTGGACCTGCTCCAGGACCTCAATCTCCTTCCTGAACTGAGGGGCCCAGAACTGGACACAGGACTCGAGGTGTGATGATGGATGCTGAGCGTGGCACAGTGCCTGGCATTGCGGGGACTGTCTGCACATACAGCACCTGCCTTACAAAACTGGTTGCATCCTGAAAACTTGTATTGTTTTTTAATTTGTGAGTCTGGTTTCATGTTATATCAGAGTAGGCAGGAGGGAACCGTGCAGAGACAGGTGAGAGGAAAGAAGCAAAAGGGAGTTCAGTGGCAATTACTGAGTCTGCCTGTCCGTAGGTAAGATTTGGGCATGCCTGTGAGGTCCCTCCTGAGGAGTCCCTTCCTTGGGCTGGTGTAGGCTCCATGGGGAGCCCAGCCCAGCACCTTGGTCTTGTCTTAGAAGGCAAGAGGCTGACAGGGAGATCCACATTCCTGGGAATTCCCTGGTCACCCAATTTACACTCTTGGCAGCTTTGTTGCATCAAGATCTGGCAGGATGTAGCCCATCACCCACGCACAGGGTAAAGTGATGAGGGAGCTGAGAGATGGTACATCCTATGCCATAGAAAAGCAAACTTTGTCCAGGTTTCAAGTATCAGTGCCAGGGATCAGGAAATTCCTCAGACAGTGGCGAGCAGATTGATATTTTTCATACTGAGTTTTTTGTTGGAAGAAGGGTGGTTATAAAAAATTGGATGTTAAGAACAATTTTTTTTTTTGTTAGTATGACCTATTATTTATTATTACTACGGGTGGATCAGGAGAGGGATACAGTTTGCTGTATGCTAACGAATGTAAATTCTCCCAGTTTAGTAGTTCTCCTGCTCTCATACACATTGTGTGGTTAGTGGTAGAAAATTTTTCTTTGAGACTGCTGCAGGTCCCTGTGTTACACTGATAAACTCTGTATCCCCCATCATATCAGATAATAGTAATAGCCAACCCTCTTGTATTAGAAATGTTGCCAGTGTGATATTAAAGACACCAAGTCAGTGAATGTGTTACTGCCCTGATGACTCTGCAACCTTTGGTTTGCTTTAACAGTCTCCTGTCAATCAACCATTTCTATTTGGGTTTTTTGTTTGGTTTTGGGGTTTTTTTTTTTGTTTGTTTTGTTGGGCTTTTCAATTCTTTTTAGTGTTAATAAGTTACTGCTAGAGCTGGACAGGATTTGTATTTTCCTCAGTACCTACTTTGTTGGGAACAATGTCTAGCATGTTTACTACAGTGAATGTAATTTAAAGTGTTATCTTGCTGGAAAAGGTGCTTGTGGCCTTGCAATATGCAAAGTTAGTGAATAATGGAGTTGTAGGTTACCAAGAGAAAAAGTATTTGGGTGAAGATCTGTGGGTAAGGCAGGTGGAAATGAAATTTGTTTTGGTTATGGTCAAACCTAATGTTTCTGTTGTTCATCTGAGAAGTATCTCTCTCCAGACATGAAGACTGTACAAGTATATTCAGATCAGAATAGCCATGTAAAAGGAATTATATATATTTATTTAGAAGATATATTTTCTCTTTCATTCCCACTGCAAGTGTAAGAAATTTAAAAGGAATTGAGCAAATAAATTTCATTGCACACGTTTTTTTTTTTTTCTGACAAATTAATCACCTACAACTTTTCATGCATATTCCTGAGCTGAGACATCCTTAGTCCCATTACATCTGCAGCAGCATGTTTTGCTGTGGAAGTGTATTCTCCTCCAGGGCTAGGTGTGTTGGCTTTGGTTTTGATAATAGACAATTTAATGTGGGAAACCACCAGTTAGTGCAGGTCTTATCTGCAAATGTCCTCATTGTTCTTGGACCTTCTCCTGAGCCGTTGGCACATACTTGGCTTTTAAATAATTTTTGATATCCAAGGTACAAATCTGAGGTGGAAGGACTGCTTACAGGTATGTTTCTTGTGGCAGAGCAGCCATTCAAAAGAGCTCCTCTGACAGCTGGTAAACACCACCTACAGTCCCTGAAAGTGGTTTGTGCCAGCTGGCTACCTGTGTGTTTGGCTAGTAGAGATCCCTGTTAAAAGAGCTATGGTTATGTGTATGCCACTATTTTGTTACCTTTGATGGTCGTGCTGTCTCTAAAGCCAAGCTGCAGGATCCACTCAGGTATTTTGAAAACAGGGCAAGGGACAGCCCTGACCCTTCTCACAAAGCATGTTATCTCCTTTTTAGACTTTCAGGCTGTGGTGCAAGGATTCCAACTATTCATGTCTGATATGAATAGCCTAGAGGTCTTGTTTCTGAGTAGTTTATTTAAAGCTTATGTGCTGCCTTCTTTCAGGAAGAACCCAGGTGCTGGTCTAGCACATATGCCCATCAGAGGATCTGCATGTTCTTTACCCAGCTTTTTTATGTTGGCATTATAGTGCAGAGCAAAGCTGGAATGAGATGCAGAGCTCTCAGTTTACTTCGCTCTTGATAAGTGGCTCTACTCTGTGCCTTTGCATGGGGTCACACAGTGCAAGTCCTGTGGGTGTGAGATGATGCTACAGAGAGGGAAAAGAGTGCAGCTCTTTCCAGTGGGTCTTCTCAGGTAATGGAACCCTGGTAACCAACTCTCATTCCTCTATCCTGGCAGAGCACCACAACTGTGCTCTCACTCTCTGACCACATGTGGCATGTAGATCTACCACTTCCAGGAGGACCAGCTATTTCAGCATGTCTTTTGGAGCACCAGAGAGATGCCACAGCCCCCCAAGACCTGTGTGTGAGGTCCAGCAATAGCTGGGAGAGGGATTTGGGAGTCAAGTATGTGAGTTTCATGAGCTGAGAATGTGACTTGGCAGGCCTGAGGGTGATGGTGGCAGGTGATATCTCAGCATGTGAAAGGAATTCGTTTTTCCTTAGTCTTTAAACATGAAACTTCAAACTCATGTTTAAAAAGTGTTGCTAATCTAGGATGCTGGCCTGAAGTCTGTGCCAGCACATCTTGCTAGGGTAGCTGTCAGCAGTTTTCAGCATGTGTCAGTATTGATTTGGAACATGACTGCAGGTAAATTATTTCAAAATCTCTTCTACCAAAGCTCAGGAAGAGCAGGAGTTTCAGGGAGAAAATGGAAGATGGAAGTTACAGACTGAAATCCTGGCTTCTCTGTAGGATGGTATCAGAGAAAGAAGCTTCAGCTACTCAGGTGTTTATCAGTCTGTGTTCACTTTAGAAGGTGGCACAGGATAAAAGTTGTCAAAGATGGCTATGAAGAATTCAAAATTTCAGCAAAGTCTCAATCACAGCTGTTGTGCTATGTAAATCAGCTGCAGAGAATTATAAATGGGCTTAATTTTTCAAGTAAGATACATCAGGGCAACAGGGTGTGAAAAGGGACATACAGGTGTTTGCTGGACACAGCATTGATATACTTAAGGTACTGCTGGAGGTTGAAAGTATTATATGAAACAGGGCTGTGCAAATATGGCAACATCTCCCAGAGCAGGGCTATTCCCTGTTTGTGTAATGAGTATTGTATTTGTATAAGGATGAAAATACACATATGTACTTTTTATTAGAAGCAAAGTAAGTGGCATCCTCTGTGTTGGCAATAAACACTTCCAAGAGTGTTTTAAAGTGTCTCTGTCCATGCAATATGAATGCTTAACAGCTTCAGACCTCACATTTAGAAGGTTTTTGGTATTTGGGAGAAAGCTGCTCTGATTGGCTGGTTTAAAGGATCTTAGAAGATAAAGATAACACTGAGATCTGTCCTCATGAACCAGTCTTTCATTCTAAGTGCTGAGTAACTTTGATGCCTGCATTTTCTAATCCTAAAATCTGTATCTTTCCTGCTCTTTTAACCTAGCTTTTATATGCAGAATACAGATGTACCATTTCAACACTTTTTTTCCAGTAACAGTCACTGAGGGTGCAGTAACTCTAACTCCTCGCCATTTTTTCCACAGGTCTTCAGCTGAAATCCAGCCTAACTCAGCCATCAACCACAAACATTCTCACCAGTTCAGTGCTGGTGTTGTGAAAGGAGCTTAGTAGGTCTTGGTTTCAGCTTGTGTCATTGCTACCATGCTTTGTGCTAATTCTGTTATCACAGTGACCAGAATCTATTGATAAGCCATGGCTTTACCTCTTAGTCCAGAGAAATAGAAAAGTTTTCTTATCACCAGTTCAGCAAGGGGCTTGGAGATGATTTGTATGTAAGAGAGTAGCACCAAATTTAGCAGAAGTGGTGTAATGGAAGCTACTACTTAACTGAGCAAATTAATGTAATGGGTTTAACCTGCACTGAGGAAAGAGGGATTTCTTTAACAGAAGCTTGCTGCTTTCAAGAATATGAAATAACGGAGCACCACCCTTGCACAGGTGTAGGTGTTAAGCTTAGAAGATGTAGAAAAGGTATGCTAGGAGGGTTCTGCTGCTCCTGGGGTGATTAACAAGGGTGGTTTGTGATTGTAGGGCTATATGTTAAGCTTCTGTAGATTTTGATCTGCACTCCTTGTGTGGCTTGTTTCATAACCTTAGTAAACTTGCCAAGAAGGTAGGTAAGTCCTCCTCTTCTTAAAATGTGGCCTGTATGGGTTCATCAAGTCGCTGTCCTTTATTCTGTCAGGTTTGTGTAAGAGGTACAGTAGCAACATCAGCCCTTGCTCAGAAGATCAGATACATTCCTGAATTACTAAGAAGCAGACCAGAAGCAACCTTGTAAACTAAACAAAGGCAGAGGTGTTTTATTTGTTGTCTTCTAAAACCAAACTTAGCTTTTCACATATACAGGCACGTTACAGGTGAGAAATTCTGAATTGGAACCACTTTTTAAACTAATGAGGCAGTTAATAAGCACTGTCATTTGCAGGGAGGAGAACAGCTTGAAAAATTGTGGTGTTCAGTATAGCATGGAGTCAAAAAATGTGTCCATTTTTGTCTAGCAAAAAGCCAAAGAAGATGTGTTCCTGAATGAGCAGTCTGAAGAGCTGATATTTAGAAAAAGAAGAGACCTTTTTTGTCTGTCTCTGACAGAGAATAGAACATAAAATGCTCATCCCCAGTTTCCCCTGGGGTACCAGGTGTACATGGCATATTAACATTCACAACATGCCCATTGTTCATTGAATGGTTCCCAGTTTAGGATATGTGCATCTTCTGTAACAGGAATGTGGGAAACAATTAATCTCTTTTACCTGGGAGGAGGTGTAACTCTCTCATTTTTGCTGGGACTTTTGGGATTCAGTGCATAATGAGTTTGCTTGAGCCCTGGAGAAGAGTTGAACTCATCTGAGCTGGAAAGAGGAGCTTGCCCTCTGAGAAAAGACCTTGTATAAGTCCTGAGTACTAGGAGCTCTGGAAAACAGTCTAGAAACTTTGCTTTCTTTGCCAAGTGGTTCTCCACATTATCATGCTCTTTAGCGAGAAGGTGGATGGCAATTTATTTGTTTATCAGCTATTTTAAGGCTTTATTCTGTCATAATTTCTTGTAAGGCTTTAAAATAGACCCACAGGTACTCTGTAACCTTTCTCCAAGCATTTAGTGCTGTGTGCTGTCCCCAGCCACATTAAAGTTACTGCAGGGTAGATGAGTGTTATGTTCTTATGACTGGCTAATTAGCTAGGTTGTAGAAAACTAAATAACCCCCTCCTCACTGTGGCTGGGGGCAGAGACAATTGCTGTCATGCTGCTTTGAAGCATATGCAGAGGATGCAAAATGAGGGAAAGATCTGATAGGAGGCTTTGGGCTTACAAAGTTTAACTTTTGAGGTTGTGAGCTCTGTGCTATACTGGCCTTCCTGTCAACTAAACCTGACTGGAAGGTTTCTCTTTCTTGACACCTGGTTGTGAAAAGTTAAGCATGGCCATGCTGTAGATGTTTTTAAACAGAAACTGTGCCAGTTCCAGAAAGGGCTTTGAATTAAATAGTATTTTTATTCTAAAAAGGAACTGGCTTTTGTTTGTTTTGATTTTTTCTTAAATTGGTCTTATCACAGGGTTCTTTCCCTGCAGGACAAGCATTCTGTGGTTCCCAACTGCAAGTCCATGCAAAATGTGAATCAAGTTTCAAGTCCAAAAGCCCCAAAATGGAACAAGTTACCAGTGCTTTGTTTCTTCACCTGCTCACTTTTAAGCATGCTTCACAAGATTCATGACAACCATGAGAGAGAGGTTTCCTTTTATTCCATTTGATACTTGGGGTTCACTTGTAATCTCTTGATCCTTGTAGCAAAGCACATAAATAATCTAAAGTGTGGCCAGACTGGGTGATTTAGAAGCAGCACTCTTTGCTTCTGATTCTGAGGAGGATCTCTCTTCATGGAAAATGGATGTGACCTGCATTGCATAGTGATATCCTGGTGGGTATCTTCAAAAAAAGTTGGAAGTTGTTCATGCCTCTGTGCTATAACATAGACCAGAGGCACAGCAGCCTGTCCTTTGCTGTCTGGCACACAACAGAGAGATGAGAAAGAAAAAGGTCAGTGCAAAGAGCAAGTGCATCAAGGAGAAATGCTCCAGGTAGCTGTGGAAAACATAACTGAGGAGCCACCATGAGGTGCTGCTGTTGTCATTGGCTTCCTCAAGACTTTGTGCTGTCCCTGTCCTGGTCCCTATCTTAATGTGCTCCTCATTGCCCTGTTTCACTCATGAGACCACGAAGAGGCTGAGTGTGCTCCAGGTGACATTTGTGAGGCTGGGCAGGAGCTACATTCCCATGGAGCCCTGTCACTGCCTTGTGATTTTGCCTTGTGACATTTCTCCATGCTGAACTGCCCTTTATCCAGCTGAAGGCTGCACACCCTTAAGGGAGTAAACAACGTATGTGAACTATAGAGACACAGTAAAAATGAATTTGTTTCAAAGTATAGTGGCAAATTATAATTATCACTTTTCCTCTTCACCAGTGTAAACAATCCCGCTTGAATTACTTTTCATGCTGCTGAGGAAATACACATATGTATTTTTATTGCTTTTATCAGATGTCTCCTTCCTTCACTTCTTAGTGCAAGGCCCTTCCAGAGGTTTGGAAATAGCCTTTCCTTTACAACAAACAGTTTGGTTTAGGAGTGTTGCTACCCATCTCAGCTACATTGCTGGAGAAATGAAATGTTTATGAACTAATCCATACTGTCCTTCCAGACCATAGATTTTGGTAATGGAAAGTTCCGTTTAATGCTCTAATAAACTGTGGTCTGATATGTATAGTGCCAAGTAACCTAAGAGATAGATGTGAGAGAGAAATTTTACATTTTCAGAAACATATCAGATTTTATTTTGAAGTAAATGTAGGTGCCTGGGTAAAGAAGAAAGTATTGCATTTTTCATTGTAAAACAGACAAGAAATGGGCTATGAAGGAAGCACCTTTTCTACATTACACATCTGAGCACTTCCTTGTATCCCTATAAAAGCCATCCCTCCCTGGCATAAGAAGGGTGTAGGACAGCATAGACAGTAAGACAGTACTTGGCAGAAGAATACAGCTTGAACAGTGTCATGTTTTAAGCCCAAGATTATTTGAAAACCTCCTAAAGTAGAAGTTATTCTTATAATAATAATATGAAATACTGTAAGAAGGGAATGATGTAAAAAAGGAAAATATTTCAGTGTGGAAGCAGGTTTATGTCACTGGGGGGGTTATATCGGTGGAGTTTGTTCAGACAAACTGAGTGGAGTGTTGAACATGTGTTTTTTTAATACCTCAGTACTTGTGTAGAGAGGATGGATATGAAAACTGAAAGGGCTTAGTGATATGAATAGCCAGGTTTGCCTGCCAGAAAGAGGACATCTTTGCTAAATTTTCTTTTTGGGTTTGTTATCATGGTGTGAGGCTCGGGGCTAGCAGATCTGTGTGAAGGACCCAGGTGATGTTATGTAGTGATGTCAGGTGCCTCAGTAATAGGAGGTATTGCTGTTTTGTGAAGATTTTGGAGACGTCTCCAGACAGATGGCAAATCTTCAGAGCCCTGGGCTGATGCTATGAGGGCTGTGAGTAGATGCAGTGCCTTCTGCAGTGTTAGGGTCAATTAATGCACTTCCCATTCCTTCTTTCTTTGGAGAAAAGTGACACGGCTGCTGCTGTTGTGCCTCCTTGTTTCTTTGTAGGTGGGAGGAGGGAGAAAGGATCAATGTCTGGTGCTGAGGGTGAGGAAGGAAAGCTGCCCAGGGAGGGATGTGAGGAGATGTGTCTGAACAGCCTTTTCCCAAATGAGCTTGGGGCAGTGGGTGGAGCACGCTGTGTACAACACTCAGGTGCTGTGGAGTTGTAAATAACTCCAGATACATCAGGCATCCCTTACTGCTGTCCTTTGCTGACCTGGGTAAATGCCCCTTTCTGTCCATCTAGTCTCTGTTTCCACACAGAGATGCCCCAACCCATGCCTGCTGACTATTCTAAAATGAATTATTATCTAACCCAAGGCTAGGGAGAATACTGATGGTGTGCAGAAACAGTTGTTCCTTTTATCAGCTCAGTGTCCATGTTTTTGACACTTCTGCATTTAAGAGGAAAGCACCTGTAATATGTGTGGGATAATGGGGGCAGGAGGCTGAGCCTCATGATCTCTTTGGTGGGTGTTGGTGCTGTGGACAGCTGTGCAAGTGTGTTTGGGTCTGGAATATATTTCAAGGCTGGGTTGGATGGGGCTTGGAGCAACCTGGCCTAGTGAGAAGTTTCCCATGCAGGGGGGGGTTGAACTAGGTGATCTTTAAGATCCTATCCAACCCATTCAGTGATTCTAGGATATCTCCAAAGCAAAGCACTGAGTAGTATAAAACATCCTCTGCCTTTTCACAGCTGAGGATCCAGACCCTCAGACGGTTCCAGGCACTGGAGTGCTGCTCCTCTTGCAGTTCCCTGCTGTGAATTCCATCCTGCTCAGTGCAAACAAACCCCATGTGGAGGGGCTTCTCAGCTATCACTGGCCTGGCAGAAACAGCACGGGAGATACCTTTGCTGACATGTGTGGTGGTAGCCTGCTCTCAATGAACACAGCCTGTCTGAAGAGCAGAATTACATTCTTGGGCTTGGCCCACGTTTCCTCACTTGTTCTACCCATTCCCCCTGGGTTTTGCAGGCTGCCTGCTCCTCTGGGCTGGTCATGCTGGCTGGTACCAAGGACCAAGGTTTTGCAGCTTGACCCTCCTCTGGGGATTTAGCTGAGCTCCCAAGGAGTTAAACTGTCAAGTGCATTTGGTAGTGGAAAGTATGTTCATTAACAATGTTCTATTTAAAATACAAAGCAAGTGTAATGATGGTGAGGTGTCAGATGACTGAGAAATACTTTTTCTCTTCAGAGCCTGAGCAGATTTAGGGAGACCTTCCCCAGCTGCCTTGAGATCTTCAGTCTCTGTCTGCTGGTACATGGTCGTGGTGCATCATCTGCTGTACAGGCACTACAGTGGTACTTCATGTGCAGAATATCTCTTTCCTTAGGTGAAAAAAAATATGAGAGGAACAAGCCTTTTTTTGAGGAGCATTCCTCAGGATCAGAGCTCTGAGTAACACTTGTGTTACTAGTATGGAGGCAGTAAGGTGAAACAAGTTCAAATGGTTCTGAGGGCAAAGAGGAGATTTCTGTCTCTCCCACAAAGGAGGCACCAAATCTCTTCAGGCATTTCCAAACTGTGCTTTCAGGTTGGGTGTCTTTTGGGTGGGATGATGCTGATGAAATTAAAGCTGGCTATAAAGAGTTCGGTGTGTTTCTCAATTAGAAAACCTCCCAAGCGTGTGGCTGAGCTTCCAAGCCATCTTGTTTCTACATTTTCAAAACAAATAATAATAATAATAATAAAAAGTATGGCTTATGTTTCAGCTGTCACTAGCTGAAAGAAGCTAATATGTAAGGAGTTTGCCATCCTTCAGAAATGACTGAATTATATAATGTCACACACAAAAAAATTCTTATAAGAACATGAACAAATATTTTTCTGTCTAGATTTGGGGTGGGGATTTTCAGACATTGCTAAAACCTTTGGCTAAGATAAAAATCCATTCTCTGTGCAGATCTGCTAAAATACTTTCGAGACTCAATCTTAGTTTAATTGGAAAGGAGTATTCTCTTTGTTTTCACCTCTTTTGTCTGTAAAAAATATTTCTGCTTGTAGTTTTTCAGGTGTGAGAGCAGTGTAGGTTATGTTACCTTAATTCCCTGTAATTAGAGTTCAGAGAAATACTGTCACGCTGGTTACATCTCATAATCTGGAATTTTGTTTTAAACAAAAATATGAATATGAGGTTGTAAAAACTAGTTTGGCTTTAAATTATGTCTACTTCTGCACTGATTAGAAGTCACACAGTATTGTTAATCATCTGGGCTTGGGCAAAACTTGCAATTTCTGGAAGTAAAATATGTCTTTCCTTTAGGGCTGCTTTCATCCTTGGACTAGGGTGGTTCTACAGCAATGTCAGTGCAGTGTGATAGGGTACTGTAAAATGGAGCCTGACAGCATATTTTTTTTAGTTTGTTTTCTTTCCCAGTAACTGATACCATAGTTCCTTGGAAAGAAGAACCACATGGAGTACGTGTGTATAAGGCAGTATGTTAAGGAACATTAGGGTGTCCCATAATCCCTCAAGAAATGCCATCCAGGCTGAGTTCCTGTAAATAACTTGCTCTAATATATTGCTCACTGGGTTTCTTTGTTCCCTTTTAAGGATAAGGTTAAACAACAAGTTTAATTTTTTTTTTTTTCCTTTTCTTTCCTTCTATCAAGGTTTTTTTTTTCCCCATTGAGCAGGGTGTAATTCTGAGAGTCACTTGGCCCTGTCAGCCAGCAGGACGAGGGTTTAAATGGAAGATTTTTTTGGGAAGCCTCAGAAAAGAGGCAGCTGCAGTCTATTCTAGTGCCAGCTGTCCCCACTGCACCCCGCTGCACCTGTTGGCACTTGAATTATGGTCATTTCATGCATAGCACCCTAGTAATAGAACAAGCTGACACTCAGATGGGGATTAAGACAGTTTAAGTGCTTAAGGAGAAAAGAGGAGCTACATTTAAGGGCAGGGATGCTTCTCTGGACAATTCCCACTGTCACTGGAGAAGAGAGAATTGGACTTCTCTTGTCATGACTTAGGGAATGATGCCCCCCCCCCCCCACCCCCCAAGCCTTTTGGGGTGGCTGATATTTCTGCTTTTCTAGTTGTCCACAAAACTACAAATACAGGCAGTAGCTAAAATCCTTTGCTAACAGTCTTGTGGAGCTCCTTGGTGCTGTATTACAGAGATTTTGTTGGGAAAAGTGGCTCTGTGTGACCCCCCCATGCTGTCTGGTTTGGGGTTTTGCCTGATTCACCAGGGCAGGTGCCCCCTTAGGAGCTGTTCTCACACCAGCTACCAGGTCTCCTTGTACCAAAACACATTTAAGTGGTGATGTAGGTAGTTGTTACTCCTTCTCCCAGTCCCCAGAAGAAACACTTTTCATCCGGATTAAGTAGAGCAACCTCCTGGAGATGTTTGCTTTTGTGGGGTTTTTTCCCCATAAAAATTATTTTCTGAAATATAGTATGCAGAGAAAACAAGTTAAATGCTGAGTGCTGCTTTGAGTGAACAACTTCAGAGAGGGGAAAAAAAAAACAAACAAGAAAAAAAAAAGAAAGAAATAAAAAACAACAAAAAAAGACACTGTAACCACAAGGTGACCACAGGGATTTATAGATTTATTTTTCCAATAGATGATTACATTGTTTCAGAGCAAACAACATGGAAGGAGATGCTTGGGATGGATGAATCCTGGGTGATGGCAGTTTATTCCATCTGGCTTGCCTTGGTGAAAGTTCTGTTTTTTTAAATGAAAGTGTAGTGACACAGAGGTGATACCTCTGTGAGCACTGGTAAAAAATGGTGGGGTTGGAGGCACATCATCCAGTTTTATTCAGTTTCCATGTTGATGGTGACAGACTGAACAAGAATTTCAGGCCAATCTTGAGTGCTATCTGGTCTTTCTGAATTTTAATTGTTCTGAAAAGGAATGGGATAGTTGGACTTGAAGTCAACCCTGGCTGAACAAATGCTAGCAAAATAACAAACTGAGCCCTTGATTATTATTTTGAGGTGTTTTATTTTGGACAAAATAGTAGTATATATAAGTGGTGGGTTTTTTTGTTGTTTCCTTACTTGTAGAGGAACAGACATACTGACATTACTGTCCTCCTGACTATTGATCATGACTTATAGGATCCTGTTTCTCAGGTGTTTATTTTGTTTGCAAAAGTGTTCTCAGTAGTTCAAAGAAGTATTCAGGCTACTCTGTCGCTACAGAAATATATAAAGTATCAGCAAGTGTTGCTTTGCTTTTTTTTAAAAACTTTTTTTTTTTTTTTTTTTTTTTTAAAAATCTCAACCTGCTTATAAGTGACTCAGACTGTCACTTTGCATAGCTTAAACTATGATTTTGTATAACAGAGATTTAGCCTGAGCATTTCCATGCTCATTGATAAACTGCACATTCCTTTTCATAGTTTGGCTATGTTTGAAAAACCCACTAAACACGAATTCCAGACAGTTATAGAGAGTTATAACAAGAGCCAGAAATAAATGCTGTTGGTTTATTTGCTCTTGGATTGCAGTCTCATTTTGTCCTATTTGTGTCATCAAGGAGATGGTGTCGGATTCATTTTGTAACCTTTACCTGGCCATGTAGAAGCCTTTAAAGACAGCAAACAGACAAGTGCACAAATGGGAAGAACATACCGTTTGGTATCTGGGGAAGTCCACTTAGACAGACAAGATGTGCTTTACAAATGCTGTGGGAAAATACAGATTTGCTAGTCAGAAGGGGCAGCAAATGATACTTTGAGAAATATCTCTAAAATTAACAGCTGTTCATGAGCTGATGGCATTAAAAACACATGTTTGACCCAAGAATGTGAGAGAAAATTCTAAATATTTAATGTTGCACAAACCAAATTCTCCTCCTGCTTTGGTGTGATAAGAGTAAATACATGACAAATAGAGCACTTTGTCTAAGCATTAGCTGTAGGATTGGTTCCAATCACTGCAACTGCTCTACAGAAAGTCAGTCTGGAGTTTTGATCATAGAATCATAGAATGGGCTGGGTTGGAAGGGACCTCAGAGATCATCAAGTCCAACCCTTGATCCACTACCGCTGCGGTTCCCAGCCCATGGCACTGAGTGCCACATCCAGTCTCTTCTTAAATATCTCCAGGGATGGAGAATCCACTGCTCCCCTGGGCAGCCCATTCCAATGTCTGATCACCCTCTCCGTAAAGAAATTCTTTCTAATATCCAACCTAAACTTCCCCTGGCACAACAACGTTGATGTTGACCAAAGCAGCCTTTTGTACAGTGGCTGAATCTGGTATTTTTCATGGTGTGACTGCAGGCTAAGCATGCTAGAACTGTGGTTTTCATGCATAAGCCTTTCAACCTAACTCAGGTGTAGCTTTGTCTAAGGGATTTGCCTGAGAAGATAAATACCATCTGCAATGAAACTGTGTGAGAGAGATTTAGGATGAGGAGGTGTTGAGCTCTTGCACATACCCTCGTAGTTGATGCAGCCGTTGGAGTCTTCCTGACCTTTCATGAGTTCTTCTACTTCCTCTTCTGTCATCTTCTCACCTGGAAAGTGGAGAGCTTGGTCAGTTCTTCCACAGACACACAACTGAGGCTGAACCCTACAGCTTTTCCAAATACTCTTATTTTCTGAGTTAGTAACAAAAAGATCTGTATAAGAACTGAGCTTTATTAGTTTTAACTTTCTTTACAAGTTCTGCACATGTATATAGGCAAAGAGATTCTAGCTATGCCCACAGAGTAAAGAAGTTATGCAGCAAATCCTCTACTTTTGTCCATGTGTGTAATGCCCTTGAGGCATACAGCCTTTCTTCTCCATTCCTCATATAAGAGGCACTCCAACTGCTTAGCCCGAATTAAGAAGTAACAAACCAAACCTTTTCTTTTGGACTTTCTACTGAATTTTGTATTTACTTTCCTTGTGGATTCCCAGTTAGGAAACCCAGAGTCTTGTCTGGCTTTGTAGACTCCCACCGCTCCAAACTGATTAGAATATCTTTCTCCCCTTTCTCATGCCTTGAAACAGCATCGATTTTTGAATGATAACCCCTTACCCAGAGTAGCCAGTACGTGACGGAGCTCAGCCCCCATGACTGTGCCATTGCCTTCCTTGTCAAAGACCCTCAGACCTTCAACAAAGTCTTCATAGCTGCCCTGTTCCTTGTTGTTGGCAGCTGCTTGCAACATGGGCAGGAACTCTTCAAAAGTAATTTTCTTGGCATTCATTTCTGGAAAGAGAGCACCAGTTGCTACACGTTAGACATTTCTCTGTGTGTTCTTTTGGGGATGTTTTCCTGAAATGTCAGGAAGCCTCCCACCTCATTTGCACACCTCTTTCAATTCTTTAGTCTTTGCCTCAGGATTTGGCAGTTCCTTTACAGAATCTAGATTCTCTTTTGTTGTAGGAGTTGTAGGAGTTTTCAGATCCATCTGATTTATCACATCCTTGCTCAGTCCATTTCTCACATAATTTTATATTCATATGTGTATGTTGTATTTTTATTTCAGAAATGAAACCCGCTGTATGAGGTGATATTGGAAAGGATTTGGGGAGTGGGGGAACTACAGAACACAGTAAAACAGAAATCTTGAAACTCAACTGCAGGCAAAGGTAACCCGGATGGGATGTCACAACTTGACAAGCCCCTGACTTGGCTGATGAGATACTCACCATATAAGGGCCTCTTGAAAGTCAAAGCAGAGGCTACAAGCTAAATAATAACCTAGATAAATATATAAATAATTACAAATAAATAAAGTAGAAATGTCCAGAGTGAGTGTGTGTCTAAATTTACTATTGGCACATTCATTGTGGCACTTTAAGGACTTGCAAGCTATCCTCTTTGTGCTCATGAGCCAGAAATCCTCAGTGAGGTCTGCCCCAAATGTTTTTGTTGGAGCAAGGCTGCCAAATAAAAGGATCTTTGCAAAAATTAGCCTGGGCAGCAATGAAATATAATATAAAAATAATATAATGAATAAAATATAAAAATTCATCTGGGCAGCAATGAAATATAATAGATGGCAACATGCAAGACATTTTTGAATATGCAGTCATTAGAGAAACTGTTTTACTCCCTAGCTCTATCAAGGTTGCTGTCAGTTAATGCTTTTGTCACTTAAAATATTGCCATGGTCTAAACTCAGTGTTAGTTCTCTGCTGAGTGCTCCCTGCTAAGGCTGGTACTTCACTTGGGTCTTCTGAGTTGTTTCTCAGAAACACCTTTACTAGGCCTGAGGGTCTGGGCCCATCTTAGTGTGGTTCTGCATGACTGGAACCAGAGATCACCTACAGCCAGGTCCTTGGTAGAAGGGGCTAACTACGGTATCTACCATTTCTTTTACCTTTAAGGGGGGAGAAAAGGAAATAGAAAATATCTGCTGTTATAAATGCCCGACTGCTGTTATATATGCCCCAGCATGCCAGGTTTCAGCAGCTTTGAGCAGACCACTCTGGTCAGCAGAAATATACAGGTGAGTTTCCAGTCTCAAGGCATGTCTTGACTTGGGCAGAAAAACTGCACTAGAAGCACCTGAAGAGCTGAAAATCTATTAAAAATGAACTTACGGTTCCTCAGCATAAGCTGGGGCACAGATGAACTGTGAGCAGCAGTGGGTGTGCTTGACACCTACACCAAATTAACACCAAAATTCCCTATTCTCCATAGGCTAAGGAGAAGGTTAGAAAGAAATGTTTCAAGTCTCACTTACTGCACTATACCCCTTTATTGCTTTGATGCTGTGACCTAGAGCACCGTATTCCCCATCACCATCAGCCTCTTCAAAACTAAGTGGAGAAATTCCATATATTGTTGCTGCAGAGCCCCTCTTATTCCCTTTTAAAGCAAAAGCTCCTCTTCCTCCTTCTGTGACTATTGGTATTGCCTCAAGAAGGGCCCATGTGAGGCTTTAGGGTACTTACCCTCTTTGCTGGGGTTGCCCAGGATCTTGTTGATCTCAGCATTTGTAGGATTCTGCCCCAGTGCCCGAATGATATCTCCAACCTGGCTCAAGGTGATTTTGGCATCGCCAGTCCTGTCAAAGAGGAGGAAGGCCTCCTTGAAGTCTGCAAGGGAAGAGCAACAGTTAAATTGAGCCAGGCAGCTCTGTATTGACAAGCTGTATGGACAAAGACTTGAGCCTCTTGTTTCCTGGCACAGTTCCACCAACTCCGGGGGAGTTAGCCAAGGGAATCTTTAGCCCATGATCCCAAGAAATACTCTTCCCCTCTGACATTTTGGTTTTACTATTTTTAAATTTCTCTATCTACCTTTTGTAGCTTTCCTGGCTCTAATAAACATCAATAGCTTCATGGTTGACCCCGAAGTTATTTGAAGCATGGGGAAGGATAAACTTCCCACAAACTTTGCCATTCAAGAATAGGTTTCTTTACATGATATAGCAGCAGAAGGTAAAATGCTACTCTCCACTCTATCTTTTCTCACCAAAGGACTGGGACTCTTCTGTCAAAGTACCTGACAGTGCAAAACATCTGCCTCCTTTGGTGGCTCCTGCCTGCAGTCCCAGCATCTCATTTTACACAGTGCTAATGGGAAATTTGAAGGTGGATTTGAAATGGTTCTACTTCTGTTTTCCTTTAAAGTTGTCTTACAGCTACATTTCTACTGTTGGTTACCCCTTTGCAATCTACCCCTGCTTCTTACAGATCCATGAATATCCAGCTTTTCCAGAGGTAATACTTTGGTGCTTTGTTCCAGTGGATGTCCAGCATGTTCACTTTGAGAATTTACTTCTTTCAGTGCTGCCAAGTGATCAGTATTCACTTACTCTCCCCTGCTGACCCAAGACTTGAGGTTCAGACACTTGTCCTACAAAAATCAGCCCAGGCAGTTGCCTTCATTTCACTGCCAGTCTTCATCTTCTGTTGCACTGTTTCATGTTAATCATCTTACTACATTTTTCAGGTTTTTTTGAGTATTTGTTGCAATGAACAAAGAAATGTGAGGGTTTTTAAAGGTGTGGGTGGGTTAGGGTGCAAAAGTCACAGGTCTAACAAAAAAGCTGTCTTCAAACCTCATTTGTCAAGAGCATCTTGGACTGTGCTGATCTTTTCTGCACTGCAGTGTCTGATGATGCTGTGTTTTAGCTCCAAGGAAAATAGTTGAGGTGTCTTTCCTTTGGCTGTGATGCACTTCCAGCAGCTCAGCAGGCTTCATGTTTCAAAGCGTGTGTAGGTGGAATGCTCTTTGTGCCTTGGGGTGGATTTAGGAGAAATAAACCACATTTCAAATCGTGTCTTCACTCATCTTGCGCTGGTGACGTGTGATGTGGGAGCACTGAGGTTCTTGCTTTAGCCATCTACAGACTGACTTAGTGGAGGAGTTGCTGGCACCCAGTAAAACTGCAGATACAGGATGTCAGCTGGCAAGGCTGTAATCTAATACATCTGAAACTAATTCTCTTACTGTCTGACCGGAGAGACCTATACTCTTAGCAGCTTTGATTGCAGGGTATGAAATCAAGGCTGCTTGGACCTGTGTAGAGCTTCTCCTTACAATATCCCAACCTGGTATTAGCTCCTGCTCTAGCAGCTGAAATCCATGGAGCTGTGAAGATTTATACCATATGGTCTCATCTTTCATTGGTGCATTAATGACATTTAGCCAGAGGAAGGTATAAAACAATGCCAGTTTGCTATTGGCAAAGACATCAGGAGAGTTCTCTGGTAAATACCATGAGTTTTATTTTCACTGGGTTCTGAACATGGCTCCTCAGCTTGGGGAGAAGGCCTGATTTTATTTTTGTCTCTCAGACATGCGTTTCACTGCAATATATCCTTGCTGTGTGTTTGTTTTGTTTTGTTTTTTAATTTTTTAATTTATTTTAAAATCTTATTTTTATTTTTAAGAATCCAGCTAGTCCTAGTTTATACTTTTGCTGGAAAAAGTGTGTCTCAAATCCATCACTGAGGAGGGTACTATCCAGTTGCTGGTTTACCAGCCTGTTTGGATGGAAATAGTTACTGAGGGTGGCACGTTGCTGTTCCTGGGAAATTCTCCCCCTCTCAAGTAGCTTTTAATTTCTTTGCTGCCTGGCTCAGTCATCACAGCATTGCAACAGCTGGATGATCTGAAATATGCAGGGAAGCTGAAAGAAATATTTAGCTTTGTTATGCATGAATTGAATTGATGGCATTCTGCAATAAACCCTCCTGAACTTTTTGTAAAATTTTTAGAATTAAAAAGTGAGGAAGAGTCCAAATATTTTTGATTTGTGACCAGAAGTGTTTGGACTGCAGGAAGAGAAATGTTTCCAGTGTCACTTATTGCACCAGACCTCTCCTTGTGCTTTGATGGTGTGACCCAGTGCTGGCTGATGTCTCTTAAGACAAACTTCTACCTATTCCTCTCCTTATATCTTCTATTCTATATACTTCATTCACAGTTAAAAGCCTGCTATATTTGCTATTCAATTTTCATTTATTTTTTAAAGCCTGTGTTATTTAATATAACCCAAATGCATCTCTTAAGATATTAAAAAGAGCTTCAGTGGGTTTTTTTGTTGATGTCTGAATTTTTAACCAGATTGTTCTAGCAGATCTGGGATTTGCTGGTGGCTTGTGAAGCAGAGGATGCAGCAGTATCCTCATCAATTGCAGCATATCCAGAGACTACTGTGTTTATATGCAACAGTTTACACAAGTCACTTATTTGCTAACAATTCCCATGCTCCATGAATGTATTTACAGTAAGACAGCCTTTCTTCCTCCCCTCCTGGCAAATGTAGGCCTCTTGCATCTTCTGTTCAAGTAAAATTGCAATGTCACTGAAGCTAAGTTAAATTTTCAGTTTACTCCCTCCTTTTGTTGTCCTCCATCTGACTATTTCCCCTGTGACTTTCAAATGCAAGAGCAGTTTTCAGTGTCCTTGTGAACGGCCAATACAGGAAAAATGTTCTGTAAGTGGAGCTGGTAACACCAGTGTATTTCCTCTTCATGCCATGGCATAAACTTCTCAGCACCCAGATAAAGTACATGTAAATCTATGGTCAGATTCTTCTTCAGCATAAGTCAGCACTGCCCCTCTGAAGTCAAGAGTGTGGTGATTTATACCAGATGAAGTCCTATCTCATCTTTTTTTTTTGTAAAGGTTAAATTTCTAAGCATGTAGCTCCTCTCTGAACCCACATCCATGTAAAACACATCAGCTCTCTTGTAACTTACCATCCTGCTGCTCCTTGGAGAACTCGATCTGTTGGAAGGAAATCAATCACAAAAAATAACTTAGGAAGGGGGGGCTGGGGGAGAACCTGTTTGTTTTCTAAAGCATCCAGCTCAATCCATGAGTCAACTTCTAAACCAGCAAAAATGTGGCTTGTCAGATGTGCAGAAGTAATGCAGATAGCAAAAGAGCTGTTAAGATTAGTGAATATTTATCAGTTGGTAGCCATTATGTGCCCCCTCCTTCCCCCTTTTGAAGTTTAACTTCTATTTCACTTACCATTAATTTGGTCAGGAGTGAAGGACTGCATTTGGGAGGAAAAAGAGAGAAAAAAAGAGAACTAGTACTGCTGAAAATGCACTGAGAGAAGGCAAATAGCACAAAGATCCTGAGCAATTTCATCTGTCTCACCTAATATAACTAGGCCATGGCAATCTAAACTAGCAACTTCCCTTGTAAAATTGCACCAGGAGGTCTTTTTTTAAAGATTCCATTAAAATCTGCATCCCAGGGAAAACCAGGTTTGTGGCTAGAAGCAATAATAATCTAAACTCTCTTAACAAAGAAAGAAGTCGTTAACACACCATTGGGTCATTTTCTGGTTTAGTAGAGACCCCTTCTTTTTAGACTATTTGAAGTAATATTGCTTAACAATCTTTTTTTACAATAACATAGAAATTAAACCAATCCCTTAAAATTTGTCTTTCAAGTAAGTAAGTTTTTGACAGCACATTGTTTCATAAAGTGCTAAACTATATTTTCATATAGAAAAGAATTATTATTTTCTTTTGCTACCTCAGCAGCTAGCATCCAATTAAAAAACCCAAAAGGCAATAAAAATTTAACAGACAGTGCTAGCAAATTGCAACCCTTTTGTCTGCAACTACAGGAGCTGCATGCCTGCTATTACCCAGTGCAGAACCTGAGGCTAACTGGAAAAACCTCACACAGTCCTTTAGCTTTAAGGAGGAAAGCCGAGCAAACCTAAACTCTTTTCTGGACTGTCCTTCCCCCCACTAGAACTAATTTGAGCAAGAAACCCCATTTACTTATGTAAAATACACTGGCTTGCAGCTAACTATTAGCTTTCTGGTGGACCCACCATGGTCGAGAGTTGGAAAAGCAGAGCAGCAGACGGACAGGAGGGACTAGCTGAGAGGTCTTGAGAGTGGTCCTGCTTTCCTGGACTTTCTTCCCCTTATTTATCCGGTGGTGCTGACATCATTGCCTGGATTAAGTGTCAGAAGGAAGCTGTCCCTCCCCTTGGTGAGTTCTTTAGCTTTCTTAGGGCAAAGTGACAGGAGGCTCCACGTCTTGATGGACATCTTACCACAGCTATTTTTAGGAGGCTGGAGAGGGGTAGGGAGTGGCAAGCACTTTCTGGGTTTCAGAACTTTCTGGGTTCGTTTTCTCGATATTCCTTTTCCAAGACTTTCTTATAGGGCAGGATTCTATTTCTCCAATAAGCTGTAAAGTTAGCAGACTGAGCACTGAGGGTGAGAGGTGCTGTGTGCTTGCCCAGCTGGCTGGTTTTACATGTGGCTTGCAGGTTACACGTGTGCAGCTGGACACTCCTGCTACCTTCACTGGTTTTTGCTAAGCACTTTGTATGGATAATGTGGAACTCAACATTAGATGACTAGTGCTGAAGCTTCTCTGCATGGTGTGATCCAGTTGATGGAGCTCAACTGTTGATGGAGGTGGTGTCTGACTGTCAAGCTCTTCCTCTGCACTCATTTTCCAAATTTTGAATATTTTTAAGGGTGAAATTATCCATGCATTTTCATAGAATCACAGAATGGTTTGGGCTAGAAGGGACCTTAATGTCATGTAGCTCCATCCCCTCTGCATGGGCAGGGACACCTAACACCAGACCAGGTTGCTCCAAGCCTCATCCAACCTGCCCTTGGACAATTCCAGGGATGGGGCAGCCACAGCTTCTCTGGGCAACCTGGACCAGAGTCTCACCACCCTCACACTACAGAATTTCTTCCTTATATCTAACCTAAATCTCTCCTCTTCCAGTTTGAAGCCATTAGCCCTTGTCCTATCACTCCATTTCCTTGTGAAAAATCCCTCCAGAGCTTTCCTGTAGCCCCTTCAGGTACTGGAAGGCCTCTATAAGGTCTCCCTGGAGGCTTCTCTTCTCCAGGCTGAACAACCCCAACTCTCTCAGCCTGAATTCATAGGAGAGGTGCTCCAGCCCTCTGAGCATCTTCATGTCCTTCTTTGAACTAAGTCAAACAGCTCCTTGCTCTTCTTGTGTTGGGGACCCCAGAAGAGGACACTGTAGTGTAGGTAGGGTCTCATGAGAGTGGAGGAGCAGAATCACCTCCCTTTTGGATGCAGCTGTGTTGCTGGGTTAAGAGCTGTTGTGTGGATGTACCTTGCTTTCATATTCCCAGTATCTTGTGCTCTCTGGGACATCCTTCCTCTAGGGCTGGAGTTAGACAGGGTGCCAGTGTGCCAGCTCACTGGTGTGGTGAGAAGAGATGACACTGAGGTTTTTGTGATTGGGAAGGCAAGGGAGCAGCCATGATAGAAGCTAAAACCCCCAAAAGCTTTGTAAAATGGAAGGAGGACTGTTTGCAGTAGGGAAAAGGGGTAATTTCTTTTTTGGGTTGCAGAATGGAGGGGTCATGGTGAGGTTACAAATGGGAAATTAGCAGGCAGGTTGCAGGAGGCTGCAGCTTTGTCAGTAATAAAGGTCTGTTCCCATATTCCCACAATGTAGTGGCCTCCAAGCCCAGGGCAAATCTCTTATTTGATGCTGTGAGAGACTGTAAACAGATTAGAAGACTTTGCTCCAAACTTTTTACTTGCCCAGTCACTACAGCTGGGTCAGGAGAGTCATGGAGCCTGGGTGGGAATGGTTGTGTAACAGTAGACTCCCTGTTCCAAACTTGAATCTGTTCTCCAATTTCTCTTTATTTCCTTTGTTTATCATTCACTGCTCCTGATTTTCTAATGACAAATTATGATTAGTGAGGAAAATTTTCTCCTTAGCTCACTTTAGTCACCCTGAAGATAAGCATAACTTTGTGAATGTCTCATTTCAGTGTATTGAGGCCACTGAAAGAAATCCAAGCAGACTTAACTTTACTGTTGCATATTTTGGGTTTTTGGTGGTTTTTTGTTTGTTTGTTTGCTTGGGGTTCTCTCTCTTTCTTTCTTTCTTTCTTTCTTTGGTATTTAAAAAAAGATAAGTTTGCTTCTTTGTTTTAAACTGAATAATCAAAATAGGTCAAAATATTTGGTTGGGTTTGAAACATTAACCTTCTATCTCCTATTTTAAAAACTGAAGTTACAACCACAAAGAATTTTCTAAGCTTGCAATTTTAGCAAGAAAACATTCTGCCCAAATAGATGATTCACATTTTTTGAGAAACACCTGGAAAATATACTGAGAATGAAAAATACTCCACTGCTAATCCTTCACTTCTGTTTTTCTGCTGTCTATAAGCCTGTGGGAATAAGAATGTATTCAGGACAAAGTTTATCCTTGATCAAGTGGGTTGCAAAGAAAAGGGGGTTGATGCTTTTGTTTAAATGAGCTAATGTAGTCTTAGCACAGTGCAGACCTCCTGAGAAATACTGGCTGGAGCATGGGCAGTGGGAAAGCTAATATAGATTTTGGCCATCAGTCCCAGTTCATTAGTAGAGGAGCTTTCTAAAGACTTTGGCAGAGTTGAAATGTTGCCTGGGTCAATGCACTGTGTTGCCTTTTGTGGAATTTTCCTTCTGCCCTCAGCCTCCTGCTCTCCAGTGCCTGCAACTGGGAAATATTCCCCTGAAAACAAGATTAAAAAAAAAATAAAGCATAGAAAGCTCTGATTAATTTTCTTGAACATATTTTTTTCCTTGCTTCCAGACAAGCTTTATGATTGTCTGCAACAAGGTTTATCTCAAAAGGCTTTAGATATGAAAGACAAAATAACTGGAGCACGTTTGTCTTGGGCATAGAAAACTGGTAGCTCAGTTAGTGATCTGGCTTGAATGGGCTATTAAATACATAGAAATTGAGAGGGATCTACATATAGACTGATTGGTCATTTAACAATATGAACCTCTAGGCAGATTTTGGATGAGCAAATACTACAGCACCACATCAGACCTTCATTTTATTACTGGTTCTTGAATAAAAGCTCATTAAACAGAGTTTTGGTGAGGAGAAATATCCCAGTAGGGCATGTTGCATTCAGCTGAAATAAGAGCCACCTGCTTGAAGGAAACAGAGTCTGTTGTGGGCTTAAAATACTACTTGCTTTGAGTAAGGGCTCCTACAAATGGCCCAGGTATAGAAAATATTTCCTTAAAATAAATGAAAGGTTAAAATATTGATTCTGTAAGGACTTTTCATAAACTTAAAAGGTAGGAAGACATACTTTGCAGTGATCTGATCTTTGAATTGTCTTCTTTGATCTTTTTTGTTTTCTTTTGATCTTTGAATTGATCTTCTCTGAATTGTCAAAGGACATGATGAGACTCAGAGCTTTAGGGAAGACAGTGACATTTCATGGAATGTGGCTTTAAAAATGACCCCTAGCAGAACTAATGAAAGGTTGAAGGAATTGCAACACATGGACAGAACAGAAGGACTTGGATTACTCTAACTTGGCTTAGCTCTTATTTATGGAGGAATTTGTTGTCCAGAACGTTATCTGTGTTAAAGAAAAAGATGTGTTTGGGGTTGGTTTTGTGGGGTTTGGTTTTTTTCTTCTTCTTCTATGTTTGCTTGTTTCTCTTTTAAGATTTTCCCTGTATAGTGAGCACCTTTTGTTCCTCTTGTTGCTAGCTAGAGGCACTTTGGGTCCCAGCTAAATACAGCTGGGGCAGACAGAGTTGTATGCAAGGCTGCTTAGCAGACTTAGCAGAGCAGCTTAGCAGAAGACCCAGTCCACACAAATCTTTATTTCCTTTATTTCTTACTCCAAATTTCCAAAAGTTTATTGGTTCAGGAGCCTTAGGGCTCCCACCTTTGCAGTGTAGAGCTGTGCTCCCCTGTTAAGGCTGGTGGATACTGGGGCTGAGCAGAGCTGTGCTGAGTGACAGTCACTTTGTGCTCATGATAAACCTGTAAATGTCTAGACAGGGTGAAAAGCCCTGGGCAAAAATGCTGCTGGGAGTTAAAGCATTCAGCTGCTCAATCTGCTCATTACCCCTTGGGGGAGTTGCAGAAAAAGAAATAATCCAAAATTTATATGAGATAATCAGCAGATATTTCAACGTACTGTCTGCATAGAAGAGATTGAGCACATATCAGGTGTCTTGGAAAATCAGAGAGAAGAAAATTAGAGAGACCCTTATGATACTCACTGTATAGTTAGATTTCTCTTGAGGACTAGGGTTTGGGGTTTGCTTTTTTTTTTTTGGTTCAGGTTTTCTTTTTTTATTTTGGGAGGAGACAAGACTGTGCCTACAGCAGTTCATATGATATCAATTCACCATTAGTGCCTGCTTCTTGCTTAATGCAGCTGCACATATTTTCAAGTAGACATCACTGAGTGCAGGGTTACACAGCTCTCAGCCCCCTCTGAAAAGCCCCCTGTCTTCTCCTGTCCCTCACCCCACTTTGATAGCTTGTGTGATCGATGCCACAGATATTAGAGAAGCTATTTCTCATTTAAGGAAGAACCAACAACCTGATGGGTTTAACCTCATGTCTTTTATCAGGTAAAGAAAGAGTAGGAGCAGATGAGGCCTTGGGAAAGAGAGCTCTGTTTTCAGGACAGAGCTGCCTGGCAATACAATTAAAGAATGAAAATGACCACCATTAGTATAAGAGAAAATTGCCTGTATGAGGTATCACAGGGCTTGGAAGAACAGTTCAAGATCCCTTTGAGTTTAAGGGACTAAACTGCAGATAATTTTTTTTTTTTTCTCCTAAGCATTCTGTGTAACTTTCGTGCTTGTTTCCTTCTAAAGCTTGTAACTTCTCAGTTGCTTTACAGTTGTGCAAAACCTTTCAGATAAGACTTTCTGATCACTTACTGTGCACTTCTGAAATGTCAGGCAATGAAATGGGAATGGTTCAAAGCTGCATCGAGGGAAATTCAGACTGGACATTATGAAGCATTTCATTACTGAGAAGGTGGTCAAAAGATGGAACTGACTTTCTAGAGAGTTGGTCGGTGCTCCAACCCTGTCAGCATTTAAGAGGCATTTGGACCCTTAAAACCCTGCTTTAAATTTTGGTCAGCCCTGAACTGGTTGGGCAGTTGGACTACATCATTGTTGCAGGTCTCTTCAGATGAAGTAGTCTGTTCTATTCATTTGTAAAAGTGTGCCTTTCCAAATTGCATTTAGTTTTGTATAATGAAGAGGCTGTGTAAAAAATGTGAGGTTCTGGAGCTGAGCTCTCGATGAGATTTGTTGTTTTAACATGCCTCCCAGTGGCAGTGTCAGAGTATTAACATTATTTAAACTTGCTATTTGACATTCAAATGCTATGCAGTAAACCAGCCAGTTGAAAGTGCTTTTTGGCAATGGGTATAAGATGGACTAACACCTCAGTGAAGTGGGGGTGGATTTCCAGCTTGGTTGTTTCATATCTCCTTACAGAAAACTTCTTTCTTTACTTGTCATTGGCTAAATTGGTCACCTTCTTCTTGCCCTATGTAAGACAAACTCAAATATCTTGTTACTATCTGCTACAAGCTCTCTGTGCTCTAAGGGGGTTTAAAGCAGTATTTCAGAAATATTTGGGGTTTTTTTTTCTTTATTATAGTTTGTGGGAGAAAGCCATTGCCACACAACTGTTAACACTTGAAATTCCTGGGTGAGATCTGTTCTTGAAATGTTACGCTCTGTAATTTGCTTTAAATTTCACTGTTTCTGCCAAAGTTTGTAACTCCCCAGATGCCCCAAAGCCGATGGGTAATTTCTAAATGCTGCCAAAGCTGTAAATTACTAAGAAAGGATCCTGTAAAAAAATAATCAACTTTCCAAATAATATTTTAGGTTAGAAAAATTGCCGAACATTTATTGACATCCCTGCTTCTGAAGGACTCCCTGCTCAACACCACTTTAGGAAGAGAAGGAGGCAAAGTTTGCAGAGAAAACTAAGTGTCGGCGTTTCTATTTGCTTTTCCTTCTGTTTTTAAACAGTGTCCCAGTGGGATGTCTGGGTGTGTATCTGAGTCTGATGTCCAGGTTACCTGTTCTGGGACACCTTTTTGTCATGCCTTGCCTGTGCAGTAAAATAACTACTGCCACCGAGGTGGGTCTGGCATCAGTGATGGGATTCCCATGCCCAAGGGATTTAGCTGAGGTGAATCCAGAATGGAGCTGTATCTCAGTGGTCAAAGCAGTAGCAGGGTGCTGGTCTGGATGGTGTCAGACAGGTACCCTTATATCTCTGAAGGCTAAGTCATATTTGCACTTGTCCCCTTTCTACATGAAAGGGCACTTGGGACCTTGTGCATTGGGTGTATCAGTCCTAGGGAATCTTCCTGGGGTTGTCTCTGAAGCTGGATCAGGTGTAAGCTGAAGGCAAAAACCTTTCAATCCCTCAGAAAGCCTTTAGCACAATGAACAAAGCTACTCTTAGAATTCCTGTTCTCAACTCTCCAGCTTCACATGGAGTCTGTCTGCTCTCTAATAGCTGAGTGCTTCAGCAGCCCTGCTTGCCCTCCAGCCCAGCAGCTTTCTGTCAGTGCATTTTAGTGAGTTTCTCTCTCTGGATATATCCAGTGCAATGTCTGCTCCGTGATGACCAACTTGCGTGGTGAATGTAATAAGAATTAAGGACACAAGGAGAAACACTTTTTAATGCCTTAAGAGCTCTGTATTTAAAGACACATGATCACACAGGTTTGTTTCCATGCAGCAGGCTTTGTCATGCATCACACTGTTACACAAGACCTTGTCAAGTCTTTAATAGTTGATAGCTTTTAATTATTTTTCCCTGTAAAGATGTAGGTAGCTTATCTGCAATTGAGCCATGGCATAATTGATGTCCTGGGATTTCAGTCTTGAAAACACCAACAAAGGAAGCCTTGTGTAGTTAACTGAATATCACTTACACCATGGATATTTGCAAGAACCCAATCTCTGTATCTGCTTGACAGAGGATATTTACACGTATTTCTGAAGAAAAGGTTCCTACATGTTCAGATCACCATCTGCAGAGCAGAAGCCTATCTAGCACTGATCTCAGCAACTACAGCACCCAGATCCCAAAACCCAGTTCAACCCAATCCCAGTTAATGCCATGAGCCTGAGCGAAATCCAAGAACTGGTTGCATGTGCTGGGAAGGACCCTTAGATTTCCAGTTAAAAAAAATCTCACATTTTTCCTGTTGGTGGTAGGGATGGAGTTAAACCAATCTGGGCAACATGAAATTTATCCATTTCCCACTGCCTCAGTTGCAAAACCAAGCATGAGACATCCCCATCACTAGTGTCCAATCCCAGTTATTGCAGACAAAGACCCACAGTTGTGATATTTGTAAACTCAAATCAGATTGAGTGAGAGAAGGAAGCTAACAGAGCAGATAAGCTTTCTTTCTGGGAGTGTCCTTGGCCACAGTTTTAACTACAAAATTTCTGGGCATCTCTGAAGAAAATGACCCATATGATCACTTTGCTTTTAATCCTGGCTGGTTCCTGGTGGTGACTCAGATTCCTCCATCACCCTGTTCTACTCTTCTCAGTTATGATTTAATCTTTAACCTTTGGACCTAGTGTTCAAATCCAGGCCATGCTAGTAATAGGAAAATTGGAAATATAAATGTGGTCTGGAAAGGGTTGTACAGAGCAGATTTGAGTTTTGTTTCCTCTCTGGGGAGGAAAGTGTCTTTACATTTTCATTTAAACCCAAATTCTTCCTCCCTGCCTTGTCTCCCTGTAGTCCTGTAACATAAGGTGAGTTGAGAAAGAGTAGAGTTTAGAGATTTTTAGTCTTTATCAGTTAAGTATTCCTGTTACTCAGTTTTATAGTCGATAGCTTGTGCTCAAAAATAGAAAATCCCATACCAGCTGCTATAAGTACTAGCAAATCACCGTGTATTTGCTTTAATTGGGTTAATTTGAAGTGGGGAAAAGAGAAGAGAGTGAAAGGCTAGTCACAACTTCTGATGATGACAGGCAATTTTGAGATGCCTGCATTTGTGAGGGTCCAGCTTGAGCCCTTTTCAGGGAAGAAGAGAAAAAAACAGAAAAAAGAAGCAAAACAAAAACCTAACTTTGAGTGTGTACCCCAAAAGACTCAGAAAACCAAATTCTCTGAAGATCTTCCAAGCAGGGTATCTAAGAGGAAAGGTACCACAAAAAATTAATCGCTACCCATGTTTATAAACCACATACTTGTTTATTTTGGAGAAGATTATGGTCTCCAATGCCAATTTAAAAGGAAGCATGCTGCCAAATGTGTCTTTATTTGGCTGCTGCAGACCCTCACTAGGCAGCTCTGCCCTTACCACTCCAGCTCTAACAGTGAGAAGGGGCTTGGATGTCTTTTTATAAAAGCTAATGGAGCTTTTCTCTGTGTTTGCCAGATCTGTGACTCCCCAAATTGTTTTGGCACTGTAGCCTGGCATTCTCAGTCACCTCTCATTAGCAGCAAGCTCTGATAAGGCCACTAATTTTCCTGAAGGGTGGAGGGGAGCCCTCTCGATGCCCTGGTTCAAAGTGCTGGAGACTTTGACTCCACACACAGAAAATCAGTGCTAAAAAAACCCAGGACAGCATCATTCACTGGGCTTAGTTTTAAGCACTCTGTGGCTCAAGTTATGCTGAAAATGGTGCTGTGCCTTTTCCCATGCTTAATTAGACGGTGGTCTAATTAAGATACTAATTAAGATACTGGGCTAAGACGCAGACAATTTCAAGAGTTCCTGACTCTGCCACATCCACCAGGCAAATCACTTGTGGGAAGATATTGTTTCACCTATTTGCAAGTAGGAGTAGTGATGCTTATGTGCTGCCATTACTGTTAATAGTTTTGTCTTCCTACCCCAGTTTTTCCTCCCCTTCAAAGAGGAAAATATTTTGTCTGATACTATCTTTCAAAACAAAGAGGATTTAGACTATAGTCTTTTATCAGTCTGAATATGAAAAAACCCTGAAGCGTTCCCTCTGTGCTACCAGTATATATCTCCTTTCATTAAAAAGATCTGTCTGGGTAAAGGTCTGAACTGCAGAAATGTCTCAGACTGCAGCCTATAATCTTTTAGCTGGTTGGATACTATGAAGTCTATTTATATAGAGATAGATTAGCTGGGATCACTGGAATTGAAAATTCTATTTTCTCCTAATGAACTGGACATAGAAAGCTATCAAATCAAATTAAATTATTTAGATGGAAATCTAGCTTACATTCCCCTTAATTTCTGGATAAGAGTGAAATATGACATCTTATCTAATTTTCAGACAGCATTCTCAAGAACAGTGGGCTTTTCATGTAGCCTTTACTATGATCACTCAAAGTATTTCAAAATGTCATTTTTTTCCTCTTACTCTTATTTTGCTTTGCCAATGTGTTCATTTTCAGTCCTATGAGAATCTACATACTCTTTCAGCGAAAAAAAATACTGACTGTTGATTGTAAAAATTGAAGTAAACTTCAAGAAATTTCAATAAATGGGTCATAATTTTGGGGACTTTATGTCTGAACAAGAATTCACATAATAGTTTGGGTTGGAGGGGACCATTAAAGGTCATGTAGTCCAACCCCTCTGCAGTAAGCAGGGACATCTTCAGCTAGATCAGGTTGCTCAAAGCCCTTTCCAACCTGACCTCAAATGTTTCTGAGGATGAAGCATGTACCACCTCTCTGGGCAACCTGTTCTATTGTAAACTATTTCTTTCTTATATCTAGTCTAACTCTACTCTCTTTTAGTTTAAAACCATTGCCCCATGTCTTGTCACTATCAGGCCCTGCCAGAAAGTTTGTTCTCATCTTTTTGGTAACCCCCCTTTAAGTACTGAAGGGCTATGATAAGTTCTACTTGAAGCCTTCTGTTCTTCAGGCTGTACAACCCCAACTCTCTCAAGCCTCTATTCATAGCAGAGGTGCTCCAGCCCTCTGATCATTTTTGGGGCCTTTCTCTGGACAAACTCTAAATGCCCCATGTCTTTCTTCTGCTGTGGACCCCAGACCTGGATGCAGGGTTCCAGGTGGGGTCTCACCAGAGCAGAAAAGAGGGGCAGAGTCACCTCTCTTGACCTGCTGACCATGTCCTTCTCATGCAGCCTGGGACAGGGCTGGCTTTCTGGCCTGTGAGTGCACACATTGGCAGCTCACATTCAGCTTTTCATCTACCAGTGTCCCCAAGTCCCTTTATGCTGGGCTGCTCTCAATCCCTTCATCCCTCAGCCTGTATTGGATAGTAATATTTGCTCTGACCCATGTGCCAGGACCCTGCATGTGTCCTTCTTTGAACCTCACGAGGTTCACACAAGCCCAATTCTCAACCTTGTCTGAGTCTTTCTGGATGACATCCCATCCCTTGTATCAAGAGCCTTTGTAGTTCTTCTTTTCTCTATAATAGGCATGATTCCTTATGTAGAATTGAGCAAATTGGGCTTTGGACCAATCAGCTTGTGAGGTAGGTGGAGAATAACTATTTATAGTCCTACCAGAGAAACTGTGCTGTCTCTTCATCTCTTTAACAACTTAACCTCCCTCTCCTCTTTCCTAAGTAAAGAATATCCCAACGTAGAGGAATTTTTTTCAAAGGGCAACAATCTGTGGTGTCGGTTGGCATGAGGTCTGAAGACACTTCTGTTGGAAGTGCAGTCAGAGGAAAACCTCTGGAAGGCTCTTTCCCTTTGTTGCTTTCAATTTGCAGAAAATTGCAAAAAATCTGAGCAAAAAATGTTTAGAGGAGAGGGAATAACCTGAAATGCTTCTATCCATGGATTTCCAGCTCATAATCTGTCCATGACTGTTGTACGATGCAAATAAAAAGAATATAGATTAAATTGCCAAATCCCTCTTTTTTTCTTTTTCTCTCTCTTTTTTTTTTTTTTTTTTTTAAACTGTTTCAGTTTGTTTCCGCTTTTAAAGATAAGCCATGCTGATCTCAAAACATATGACCAAAGGGGTCATCGGGGGGTTGTAAAAATTTGGAAAGGAACCTGAGGGCGAGCAGCAAAATAAGGTTTGGCTTAGTGCAGTAGTATACAAAAACATTGCTTTTCAAGTTTCAATAATTCTTTCCTCTCCTGATGCACCTACTTTAGTGTTTGTTTTGCTGTTTATTTGTTTGTTTGTTTGGGAGGGGCGTGGGGTATTGTTTTTGTTTTTTTTTTTTAAATTTAGCTTTACCAAAGTTGTCAGATTGACCCTGATTTGGTAAAAGGTCTGAGAGTCACACTGCAAAAGACTATTGAAATCACCAGGCTTCACTCTTGTGTTAAATCATGCACCATGCCTTCCACCCCTTCAGCTACTAAAACAACCAAAAGCTCAGGCAGGTCAACAAGTCCATGGGCTGAGGTTACTCATTCATTTCACTGCAGTCCCCAAACCGGAACCAAACACACTCAACGTTTCACTGCAGGTCTCAGCCAGGACCCTGTTGACTTTCCCATTTGGGAGTGCTTTGGGTCTGTGATCAGCACACGTTCATCCCTTTACCTTGATGCTCTTGAGGTCGATTGCGGGTTCTTTGGGTGCAGGTGCTGGTGCTGGTGCCGGAGCGGGTGCTGGGGCTGGTGCTGCTGCTGGTTTCTTTACATCCTTCTTTGGTGCCATTTTGTGTTGTTTAAACTTGAAAGGAAAGGTCCCCACCCCCAAAAAAAAACTTTAAAAAAAAACAACCCCAAACCCTTGAAAGTTATTCCCAGGAGAGGAGCAGTGGTCAGAATGAGCTACAGCCTGTGCCCTGGAGGTGGACCCGATGTACAAAACTCTATAAGGGCATATATATATTTCAGTTAGTGCCTCGTACAGTCCTGACACATGCAGCTGGATTGGACAGCTTGCTAATCAAGGGGGATGTCATTCCAGCTCGAGCTATAAATGGAATATAAGAGCCCAGGGCTTCATAAGATCAAGAGACTTCAGTGGCTTTTCCTCCCCCTCTTTAAAGACCCCAACTTGCACCCCTGTATTTTTAATTTTTTTTTTTTTTAAATGCAGGTGAAGAAGAGGGAAATATGACAAACCCAGTTTTAAATCTGCACTGGGCATGGATTGAATGATCCTTTTTCTCACTAGAATTTCAGTTCTGCTTAAGTAATAAATCTCCTTTCTTTCCTTCTTTCCCCTTTCCCCCCATGCCTGTGTAGCACTCCAGAAGGATTCAGTTTCAAGTAGGAATTTTGACTTTCATGGTTGAGAAGATCATCAATTTCCAACTTTGTTTGCCCCTCTCTGCAGCCCCTCACTCCTCCTCTGCTTCCTTCATTTACAAGGAAGTGTTGATCAAGCGAAGGCTCTGGGTGTTTAAAAATAAAGCAGACAGATATGGAAAACACTGCAGAATCTTCAGCCAAGGTGAATGATACTGCCAGCTCTTTAAAAAGCAACGATAGTAACAGTCCCTACTAGCCCTTGGAACTTCACATACAACTCTGCTCTGATGGATGTGTTTGGACACGTTTCATGCTGCCAGAAAAGGAGGTTTTGTGAGGAGATGCCACGAAATAATTGTGTATTTATCAGATGAGAAGATAAGCAAATACAAAGAAGGAAGAGAGGTCTTTTTTTCAATTGCTGTGGTAATGATTTAGGTCCAGTCAGTTTTCTGAGCTTGGGAAAGATACTGTAGGTTTATCTGCCTATAAGCTTTGATTTCTCCCAAGACATCTCTGGAAGTATGTTGGGCCTGTCCCTGGGAAGCAAACTCATCCCAGGTGATGCAGAGGAGATGGATCCCTGTGCTTTTCCATGAGAGCTGATGTTCATAGGTCTCTGGCAGTATCCTACCATCTCACCTTGGGCTGCAGAGCTGGGACCAGTGGCTGCAGCAGGAGTATTTCTCTTCCATTCCTAGCAGCAACTAAAAATGATCAGGAATACTAGAGCAAACCTCCAGCCTTTCCCTCATGCTTGCTGGGGCTTGCTGGGATCCACTTCTAAGGGAAAGCGGCAGCAGCTGCGGAATGTGAATTACCACTGGCATCTGCCTCCCTGGGTGCACGACTCCTGGGGAGTGCATGGATCTCTCTGTCCTGCAGGAGAATCCATGTCAAGGGGAAGCATAATGAACTGTGACAGAGCTTCAGATTTCACAAGGCCCTGGAAAATCCAGTTGTGAAAAAGCTGTTGGTTGGAAACCCTGCCATGAGTCCTGCCCACTGGAAGAGGGGGCAGCATCTCGGGGCTTGGCTGGTTTAGTTTAACATCATAGTTTAACTGATGAGGATGCAGTTCTGGCTGACACAAAACATTTTATGCATTTAGTTGAATTAATTGAATGGAAGTGTACCTTCCATCCGGAGAAAAGTCTCTTCCTTTTTTCAGGCTGAAGTGACACAGCGGTGGCACTTGAGGTGAAGGGATTGTTGCTGTGCTGGGTTGCACTCCCTGTGCAATTATTCTGAAATCTTTGCCTTCCTGATACAGATTCAATGGAATTCCTCTGTCTTGGGTTTCCTATAGCCCAGGGAGTCAGGCTCTCCTCCAGGAGTACGGAGGCAGTGGTTTAAGTCCATGCAGTGAAGTGGGTGACCAGATGTTTCAGGGGAGCATTTCAGGAGTGATTAGAATAAAGTGTGAGCACTGCTGTTCTACTCTGTTTCACAATGAACTTCCTCTGAGTGCTTTGGCTTTTGCCCTCTAAAATTCCTGAAAATGCAATTAACTTCCCATTTTTCCAGTAACTTAAACCCAAGGTGCTTATTTTTTCGCTGTCCTCTCGGGGACTTTGTTTTCCTTTCACACTTTTGATATGTTCGCCAAGACACATGTGCTGTAATGACTGCCCAAGGGCATCTACTAGTCACAGTATATCTGCAAGTGTTATGCAGGAGTGAGAAGGTAAAGCACACTCCTTCCAGGGTAATTTTGCTCAGAAGAGCTTAGGCCAATGGTTTCCTTCTGGGTGCTTTACACTGCTCAGCCAGAGGGCTGATTTAGGAGGCCCCAGAAGAAGAAATGTTTTTGGACAAGGTCATACTCATTTATATTCTACTATTCTATGACTAAAAGGGCCACTACAAGGTGGTTTCCTTGCTTTGTTTTGTGAAATTGATGGTGAGTTCATCATAGGACACCAGGTCAAGCACTAGGGGAAGTGTTGGTGGTCACTTCAGAAGGATCTGATGAGACTTGGCTTTCAGGACAGGTGTGTAGCTCTGAGAATATAGACAGTGTTTACACATACCTAAGGACAGTCAACCTATTACAATCTCTTGTTGTACAAAGGTTGTTGGAACCTTTCTCCTGTACCATGCCCACTTATCTTCTATGATTTCAGCTGTCTGTCCTGTTTTTTTTTCCTGTGATCAACCGATCTGACACCTGTTGCTGTTAAATATTTGCTATGTTCTTCTGAAGGCTGAGTGGCTGCAATGTCAGCAGGAAAAAATGCAAGTGTACATGTATGAATGCTGGAGAGAGCATTGTCTAATGGCACAAAGGTGGCATTGTGTGAACAAACGAAGGGCTCTGTTGGCTCAAGGAGGTGCTGGGTGTATTTTGGAGGTAGAATTTGCATCTTCAAGTGCTGCATAAGGTGCTGGTAGCCTGAATGTAATCAGGAGCATGCAGCAGTCTCCAGGAAGTGTAGGTTGAAGTCAATGCATGCTGAGGGAGCAGGCAAAGGAATGAGGATCTGAAGAAGGGTAAAGAAGGCACCAACTGGTGTGCTGCATATAGCCCACAGCTGACTTAGCACTTGTGCCTCACTGCCCTCCTGCTCCAGGGTTTCTAATTCTGTCCCAGACGATGTCAGTGTCCCCCAGCAACCAGCAGTGAGACATACAAGGCATTCTTGGAGAGCCCAGGAGCATCTTCGTCACCCCCCCTGCCTTGCCCTAGGAGGGGTGATGATGGGGGAGCAGCTCTGTGCAGGCATGCACGTTCTCAGCTCTTTCTTGGGGGCTGTCTTCAGCTCACAGTCAGGCAGCTCACCCCCCCCACCACCCCTCCCATGCTGTCGTTCCTTGAGGAGGAAGAAATAGTGTTACCCAATTGCTCTTTGCAGTTTGCTTTCCACTGTCCTGTAAAGCTTTCGATCATTATTTTGGCACCTCAGTTTCCTCTGCATGAGCATCAGCTTATAGATCATTGAGTAACCAGGCCCTGAAATCCAAGTGCCTGGTTAAATGTGACCAAAATATATGTGAGCAGGGCTGCACCTTGCTCCCATTGCCTAGCTCCTTTGTCAAGGAGCAGAATATGCCTACTGGATCCCACAAGGAAGGGTTCTTTACCAAGGGGAGCACTAGCTGATGGGCCCAGAGGGGTACTGTGTAGTTTTAAAACTAAACATTAGGCACTGCATAAAATGTTAATCTCTGCACACCCTCTCACACTACATGGGATAAAAATCCCCTTGGTGCTCCTTTGGGCATCTGGGATTTTTGCAGCTTCAGGGCCCCGCAGCCTGTCAGTGAGATGCAGAGATTCACTGCCTTTCCCTTCTGCTCTGTATTCTGGAGCGTGCAGCAAAGGAGTTAAATTACTGCCCAGTTAAAAAGAACTGTGTCTTTCTGGGGTCCCATTTAATCTATTTGGAGGTGGAGTGACTTCAGACTTGCAAAGAGCACTAATCTAAAACATAGCAAAGTACATGGCACAGTCCTCACATTCCTGCATTGCCTGGAAGGATTAATTGTGACTTCTGCGTCATCAAATTCTTTTCTTTCACTTTTTTCTTCCCTCTTATTTTTGACATAAACTACTCCAGGAAGGTCTTAGTTAGACCAGGATCTAAAGGCCAAAATGGCTGGTGAGAAAAATCACCAGGCTTAATGTGATGGGGGTTAAGTTTTGCTGATTTCTATTAGGGATGGTCTCAGCTTGAAACCTCTCAAAACTCAAAGGTCGTATCTGTTCTTAAGAAATCTGGTGCTGTCACAATCTAGACTTCTTTTTCTGTTTGGCTGTCAGTAAGACTTCTTCTCAGTGTCTGGAGGTATGGTTAACCCTCAAGGCCTGAAGCTCCAAGATGTGAGCATCACTGTGTGACCATATGTTCTCTGTCCTTGTCATTGGAATCCTGTCTCTGCCAATTGTGTGCTCTGCATTTGCTTAAATATTACTAAATGCTCATGTGTTTGATCCACCAGAAGACCCTAATTTCTAATTGCATGCATGAGTCTTGCTGTTTTGTTAGAATTTAACTAGTATGTAGCTCAGTCACATGAAAAACTTGAGACAGCCCATTGAGAACGATGCTGTAGGAACTAAAAATTTTCAGTTATTTCTATGTTAGCAGAAAGTATGTGGATTTATGGATACTGCAGGTTTCAGGTAATCCTTGTGCATTTTGAATCATCAAGATTAATTCTTCAGGGAGAGAGGGCTATAACTATACTCCTGTGTGACCAGTTGTGCTGTATATATATCTCAGAAAACTATTTTAAGAATCTAAATAGTATTGTCAAGGCTTTTTAAGCTCTGAGAAAGATCTACACAAATATCTCAAATATTATATGTTCTGTGATTGTCTGAGTGGACACAGATGAGCCTGAAGCATTTGATGAGCTCCTCCTTTCTCATTAATCATTCAGAGGGTGTTTCTGAGCATCCTGTGTAAAATGTGTCTGTCTGTAGAGAAGTGACGTGAAAAAATGGAGCTGACACTTTGCTTTGGAGAGCTGGGGGTTTGAGGCTACAGTGTCTGGTGGCAGAGTGTTCCTCATGGCATCCCAGCAGTAGCATCCCTCTGTGATGGACACTGCACCTTTGGTCCAGCTTTCCAACCATCATGGTGCTCAGCTCAATGCTGTCTATGGACTTGGGCTCTTCCCTAGCATTAATGGGTGCTTTCTGTAAAGAATTTATTTTCAGAAATGTCACAAGAAGGTGATGTGGGTCCCTTAATGCTTTCAGTGGGAGAGGGGAGACTCAGCAACCAGTTGTGCTGCAGTTCAAGGGGGCAGAGCACACAGTGAGCTGCCAGGTGCTTCTTACAGGAGAATAAAGTCAGTGCTGCCAGTGATACACTGGATAAACCTGGCCAAGCTGTTCAAAACTAGCTGTTGTGCAGCTTGGCTTTCTGTGATGTGCTTGTCACACCTCTGTGTTTCCTCTGCATGTGAAAACAACCCTTGCTAAAATATTGCCAAATCCTCCCATTGAAGCTGCTCGTTTTTTTGGGGGGAGCAGTGGTGTATGCACATGAAAGGTCTCTCCTCCAAGGTCTGCTGAGTAGTTATGCTGGCTTTCTTTAAATAGCTCCCTGCTGCTGTGCCCCTTATTTAGCTGTAGGGAGGCAAAGTGACACGGTGATGCTCATGAATGTCATTTTGCTTCTCGTGTGACCCATGAGATCAGAGGTTGTTATCAGGAGGTATATAGTGACTCTCAGAGAAGGTGCTGCTGGGTCCAGAACCTAGAAATCCTGTAGGGTTAGGTGAGATGTTGGGGCAGAAGGGCTGAAGGAGCCTCTGGGGGGGACTCTGGCCATAGGGAGTTACTGAGCACCTTAAGCCCCCTCTGAAAGTTTTCTGTGCCCCATGTTTGGCAGCTGCTGCAAGCTGCCCCTGCCTGCCCCCTCAGGTCTTTTAAGAATTAGGTTTAAAGTTGCTATTTCATGCAGGATGAATCAGGACTCAGGTGGTCCACTTACAGAGTGTGATAGGAGCAAGGCTTCAGTTTCAGCCCCTTCTGCTTGAATAGCCAGCCCTGAAGGTTTTTCTTCTGCTTGTTAAACTTCTGTCAAAGTCAGTGTAGAATCCTGAGAAGAATATTTGTCTCAAAACAGCCTCCCCTGACAGAGCAGACACTGTGCTTGGGTGGAGGCCTCATTTGATAAACCATTTGGACTCTCTTCTCTCAAAGAGAGACCCTCATTTGGGTAACCACCCTGATAAACAGGGCCCTATTCCCACAGGAGCAGCCCCTCCTAGATCCAGATTTATCCAGATAAGTTGAAGACTCTCCCTGTAAGGAGAACTCTGTTTGATGGCCACCCAGACAGGCAGGACACTCTCCTTATTCCATAAGGGACAGGGACAGGCACCCTGCAGAGGCAGAGTGACATCTTGTGTGTGCCCCGGGTAAAGCCACTGGAGAGGGCCCACACGCAGAAATAAGGGTTATTGCTGTGGCATCCCATCTGGAGGGGCCCAAGTGAACACCTGGCAAGATATGCCAAAGCCTCCCCCAAAAAGTTGGGGTCAGGAGACATAAAAGAGGCACACTCAAAATGTGGGATGCGCGCCCACCGTTCAAGGGTCCAAACTTCCTACTGAGATCATCACTGGATCCAAGGGTGGTGATATCTGCTCTAGCTCTTTTTTATCTTTATCTTTATCTTTACCTGTCTCTCCCTCTCTCTCTGTCTCTGTTTCTAACCTTATCTCAGGACATGAAGTTAACACAGTTTCCAATTTTGTTGTTTTACTCCCTGTTGCTTTAAGTTTTGTTAGTGGTAACCTGTTCTTTTGACAACTTCCTTAAGTTTTGCTAAGTTGTAATCCTTTGCTTTTGAAGCACCATCATTTATATTCCCGCCAGTTGTAATCTCACATTCTTTATAATCTTACTCACTTTTAAGTAAAGTTGTGTTTTCATACAAACCTCCTGGGCAATAACCTTATTCCTGAGTACCGTGCAGAGAATTCCCAAACTTAATCTCGACGAATGGGTTATTAAAAAATATTGACCCCCCCCAAAGGTTAAAAAAGGTTGACCCCCACTCTGGGGAACCCTACCCGTGCCCACTCTGTGGGCCATAGCGACGGATCCACTCTGTGGGATGTGATATTTTGTTTGGCCCCACATCTGGGGAGCCGTGCTCCCTGTGGGAGCCTTGGCAGTGTCTGCAACCTGAGATGCCTTAGGAGCTGCCAGCAAGAGGCTGATGACATGGATGACATGGGTTTTGAAGACTGTTACCGTCAAAGGTAGTTCAGAAATGCCTGTTATTTTTATTAAATACTTCTGCCTGAAACTCATCTCTCCCAAGCAACTCCATTAAGCTGATAGAACTGCAGCAGTTGGCTGTGGGTTGCTGTGTGTATACACAGGTGTGCTTTTAACCCTTTTGGCATATTAAGGTTGTTTCTGTCTTTCTCTTTGAGAAATATTGGATCATAGGAGTGGGAACAGCAAGTGCAGCTGAACTAAGTACCAAATCTGATCTGGATGAGTGTTTGCAGCAAGGACAGTTTGAATGAGAGTGTAGTCACACACCACTGCACAGCAGTAGTAGCTGTGTAGTAGCAGCCTTCACTTCTGTAGTTCTGTGGTCTCTGAAATAGGTGGGAGATTGGATCCTGAAAGGGGATGCTGCCATGCAAGAGTAGCCTGACACAAACTTCAGACTCACGACTTCTTTAAATGAGTTGTGCCACCCTTTTGGTTTGGCAGTGTTCACATTCAAAACGTTTTCCCCATAGACTCTGGAAAATGAATTCTGGTTTCTGAGTTTGTCAAAGGTGGGTAAATGTAACTAATCACAACTTAAAATCCAGATGGTCTTGATTATCAAGTAGACCACATAGTATTTTTATTTACTGTCTGGATTGTCTAACTCTCAGAATGTGATGCTGCCACAAAATGTCTGCACGAACAAGTTCATCATTAGGTTTAAGCAAATATTTTGAAATACTTTTGAAAAGTACATAGATTAGGTGAAGACGTTTTCCAAAGAATGTAAGACATTTCCAGAAAATGGAAATTATTTAGAACTTCAAGTATACATTTTGTACCAGTTTTTTTTGTACTCATGAAAACAGCATTGTTTAGTTTTATTTTTAAAATCTTATTTTTAAAACTTATTTAGATTTTTTTACAAAATTCAGACATGCTTTTCATCTCCCATGTAGAAATGAAATAATAGTTTCTGGTATTTACCTGCTTTCAGCAATCATCTGTGGTATCTTTACTGTCCCAAGAGAGTAGAACTCCAGTAGTGTTTTGCTCTCCTGACATGCTGCTAATTCTGGGCAGAACATTTGCTTCACTACCTGAGGGTGGGGAATGCTGAAAAAGCACATTGCAGATCTGGCAGATCTACTTTCTTCACAGCAGAGTTGAAAACTGATGTTCCCTAATTCCTAACTAACCTGACAACTGTGTTTTGTCCCACAGTCCTGTCCCTTAAATGAGAAGGAGAAACACAAAACCCCAGGGCAGGGTTGTGAATGCTCACTCCTGTGGGCTGTCTGGTCCCTGGGAAGAGAGGACCTGTCTGCTTGCTGCAGCTGCAGCCCAGAATTAAACAGATGAAGGAAAAAGTCTGGCAGAAAGTGGCAGCGGCAGTGTTTGGGATAAGGTGACATCTGCCAGGAGGAACGTGGTGTTGGCAGCTTTAGCAGCTGCGGGTTGCTTTTACCCTCCATGCTTTGATACAGACCCACTTTCCCTGTCATCCTTTGCTCAGTAGTGAGGGTGGTAATTGTTATTTATTGGCTGAGGCAAAAAAAACCCTCAAGCCCCCCCCCCCCAGAAAAATAACAACACCCAATTCAAGGTACCTCAACAAAATTTACTTTGAAAATCCATTATTACAGATGGCTTTTTAAAGAGCAAGTGATAGCTAAGCCTGCTTCTCATGAAGCTCAGCAGCTAGCAGGGCCTGCTGTGGAATAGACAGCCAAGAGATGCTTGATGGATTTTAATAGCTCTCTTTCTGGCAGTTGTCACCAGCAAACATAGTCCACTTCATTATAACAGTTTCTGTGCAGGTAAATGACCTTTGTAGGGGTTAAATAAAGCATCTGAAACTTTTGTGCTCCTTTTAAAGACTGGTGACAGTTTCCTTGCTGTTGGGCTGTGTATTCCTCATGGCTTGGGAACACATGGGTCAAGGACAGGGCTGGGATCCACATCGTGATAATACTACACTCCAATCTAATTTCCTGTGACCTACCTCCACAGAATATGTCTACTGCAAGCTTCCAGAGTTGGGCAATGCTGGCTGAGAGCTGTGGGGCTTGCTGCCCAAATTTCCCCTCTCTAGCTGACCTGATAGGCCTGGCCAGAGGCAAGGAGAAAGAGAGCTTTGCAATAGGAAAAGGACTGGCAGGTATCTGGGAGATGTGGGATGCTGCTTTCTTCCAGACTGCCCTGAATCCAGTTGAGGCTCATCACATTGCCATACCTCCTGAATGTGAAGTACAGAAAATATTTTTTTGCCAATAATTATTGGCAAAGCATCATGGTAATGGGTTAATCAGAGGAGAAATGATACAGATGTTCTTTCATCCAGGAGATTAAGCATTTCTCTAAGACATTTTTCCCCTCCAGGTATTCTATTACAAGACTTAGAAGGCATAATATTGGAGGCATAGTCATAATTTTACATTGCTTTCAGCTCTACAGTTGTACATTTGGTTTTTTAGGTTCTGATTTCTCCCTCAAGATTTTGACAGTGCTGTAAAAGTTTTACTATTTGCAGTATGGCAAATGCAATAAGAAGTGTCTCCAGCTCCCATGCTCTAACTGGAGTCCCTATGTGATGTGCCACACCGAGAAATAATGAGAAACTCTTATCTCAGAGGTGCTGGAAAATGAGCAAAAGGAAGGGGAGAAAAAGATGAGAGCAGCCACATGACTGCTGGGAGCAGCCCTACCTTGGCAGCTGGAGGCAAAAGAAGGAGATTTTGTCTGTTGAGTCCCAGCCCAAGGCAAGTCACCTCCTCTGAAATGAACTGTCTTGCCTGAGCAGTTTTCAAACATCACCTCCAGTTCTCTAAGTTTCTTTCCTTTTCATGAAATTATGATGTTTAGAGAATTGCTGGGGCATCACGTAGAGACTTTGTAGTTTTGAGTACAGCCCTTTGATGGTCTCGAGTAGATGGAGGCTTTCTCCCAGTTTCCAGTGGATCTCCCAAAGCTGCCTTCACAAGTGGTGTGAAGAAACCATGCTGAGCAGATCAGACAGAGGAGGTAATTTTTGAAGCACACTTGAAAACAAATCTGCCCAGTGCAGATGCTGTGTCTGCTGCTTAGGTCAGAGGTGGTGGCAGTTTGGCATGTGAAACTTCCACCAGCTGAACTTAGTAAGGGCTTGGCTCTGTCTGCATTAACCTTTCACAGCAGAAAATGTGTTGAGGCTCGTAATGCAGTGGGTTTTTGTTTTTCCAAATGGTAGTCTTAACTAAAGAATTTATTCTTCATTTTATCTAAGGCAGATCCAAGCTGTACATGGATCATTACTGGCTTTTGTTCAGGTAAATCTCATCCATTTGCTAATCAAATAGTTTGGCTGCAACTTCAGTACTCTGAGTAATATGGGTTACTCTTCTTGGCCTGGTTTTTAATGTGAAGCTTAAGGATTTGCCGTGCTTGTCTGCATTTCTGTATTCTCCCAATGATATTTCTGACTCTTGGACTATTTCAGTCTAAGTTGAAAAAAGGAGAAAAGTGTAGGAAGGTGACCATGTTACTATAGGTTTTGTGAAAATTGAAGCTAGGAAGAGTCCCAGATCCGGCCATCTTATTATAAAGCACATGTCACAATTAAATCTTCCAGTGAGAAAAGCAAGGAAAGGATATTGGGCCATTTTTCTCATGCTACAGAGAATGTCTCTCTATTTCCCATCGGCTGATATTGTCTGTCACAAATCAGGGATATGGGAAGTAAGTGCTAATATCATTGCTCCTCAGATTTACAAGGCAGTAATTCAGCTCTTGAATGTGTGGACTATTCAGTGGAAGGCTAAGTGGTTATTGGAGTGAATGAATGAGATTAATGCTGATAACCAGGGAACTGGAACTCTTGGTATTGTGAAGGTAACAGAAGAGAGGGCGAAAAATAATGGAAGATGATTGTCCTGTTTTAAAAGGGGTCTGTGTGCTCATAAGCCCCTGATACATTTGTCCTCATTTGAGATCCCTACATTAGTCTCTGTCTTCTCCATCTGCATGTAAAGCATGGGGGCAGCCCTGCTGGAACATGTATTTCCTAGCTTTGGGTGGTATAAACACCTTGGAGTTTACCCTCTGTGGTGATAAACCACCAGAGTTTTCCAAACACTTCCACTGGCAACTTTCCACTTTCGGTCTGGAGCCCAGCTTCCTGCAGATGAATTTGTCATGTTTGTAAATACTAAAACCTATGGTCCCATTGGGTGGAGAACCCTATTCTGGGGACTGCTGTGCTGTGTATCCTGGTGTGGTTTTCACCAGGATGTGGTTTTCCCCTGTAGATGACACCCAGGTGGGCTTTGTCCCCTTTCCCATGGTGATAAGTGAGCTATGAGTTCCTCACGGGGGGTATCCCTGGATGTAGGATAAGCTGTCATCCAAAGTTTGTGTTTTATTGTGACTTGGAGTCTCTGGGAGTTTGTCTTCGGACCTCTCCTGTTTTTCAGCCACTTGTAAAATCTGATCCATCCCTTCGTACACACCACTGGGAGTGTCAGTATGGAGGAGGAGCACATCAGTGGCACAGCAAAGTGCTACAAAACACCTCTGAGCACCTTCTGGGGGAAACCCCTGCAACTTAGGGGTGCTTTGGCTCTGCTCTGAAGGGAAGATGTTTGGAACTACTGTGGTCTCTCCTCTTTTCTGCTGAGGGGTCTGCTCAAAGGAGGGTAGCTGTAATAAAACTCAGCCAAATGGTGGAAATATGACCAACTCCTCAATTAATCTGATTAGAGCTGACAGCCGCTATGCAGAACATTTGCTCCTGCCCCGTATGCAACTGCATACTACAGTGTCACTATAAATAGTGGGCCTGGCTCCAATGGTGAAGTGGAGGGTGAAGTGTTACCAGTGGATTAAATTACCCCCTGAGATCACTGCAAATGCTGCAGCAAACTGCAACGGCTGCAAAACGAGTGCTGCCTGACGTGTGTCCTGCCAGCGAGAAATTCCCCATCCATGAGTTAAATGGCTCCCTACAGCCATGCTCTTTCTTCCCTTCTTCAGGCTTTCAAGGTTTTATTAGTGCCTTCTCTGTGCCTTCTCCATCCCTGGCTGTCTTCCTCACTGTAAAGGAAGCAGAGCTGTGTGCTGTCACCCACAGACTCCAGGGGTGGCCATTCATTTCAGTAACTATTATATTTTTGGACCAAATTTGCTGTCTTTCACGCTCAGGGAAACAAATAGGGAATGCATGGCATCTGAGGGTGAGAAGTGGCTGCAAGGTGTGCTGTCCAGCACATGGAGTGGCAAAACAAAATGGTTCTTACTGAGTTGAGTGCTACATGAAAAAGGATTTATTCCTTTTCTCCATCTTCTGTTAACTCTTAGAACCTAAATTGCCCAAATATACAGATGAGGATATTCTTGGTTGCCCCTCAGCTGTGCTCAAGTGCTTTTTCCCCATAAGCAGCAGGACAGGCATGGATTTCCTTGTGCTAAGCTGGTATTGCTTTTCTCCCACTTTGTATTTTGCCTTCCCCTTGCTACGTTGTGAACTGGGTTCATTGAATGATACAGAACAAAAAGACATCAAGCTTCTTCCCCAGCAGGGACAGCATGGAGACAGAAATAAGTGGGAGAGAGATAAAACAGAATTGTCTTCAGGAGAAAACAGCAGGGGATGAAAGCTGGCTTGAGCAACACTGGGGAATACAGAGATTTGTGGGAGAGGCAAAAGCAGGCTCTGTCTCAAACCAGCAGCTGTATTGAGAGCTGTTTTTCTCTGCTTTTTCCAACAGCTTCTGATGGAGTTGCTTCAAGTATGAAACAGCGAAAATCCTGCAGGATGCAAAGATGTGATGGTCCTCTTCAGGTCTTACAGCAGCCATGGGGCAGGCAGAGATCTTCATGCTCATCTTCTGTTTTCAAAGGTCAGTTGTGGCAGCAGAATGGTGAGCAATGCTTGTACCCAAACACCACTTTCATAGTAGTGCCAGCACAGCCACTGGCACAACAAGCCCCTGGTCTCCTCTCTGCGCTTGCAGAGCATCACTTAAGCCAAGCAGTATCACTTTTGTGGCAGCAACATCCCTGTTTCTTTCTCCAGAAGAAGGAGCTTTCTGAATCCCTTTCGGTATGAAATAATATTCTGTAATTTTTGGCAAAGATGAGGAGTCCAGCAGGGGTGTAAATATGTTTGTGCCAAAGGGAGAGTGGTGGGGTTCCTTTTCCCAGCTTGTAGTAAGGGGGTGTTTGCTGAAGGACATCCTGAATTGTGAACCAACCACGAACTACCTGTCAGAATTTGCTGAGTATACCAAGACTTGCTGTTAAGGTCAGGCACAAACAGGTTTATAAGTTAAGCCTGAAATTTGATCAGCTGTTCAAAGTTAATTACACTCCTCCTGACTCCTGTATTCAGCTGTTGCAGAAGGCTGCTGTTGGGCTGTATTGCCACCTGCTGGGGTACCCCTTGTCCCCCCTTTCTGAGGCCACCTCCACCTCACCTCAGCAAATACTGTCCCCAGCCCTGCAACCCTACCAGGGTCAAGCCCAGCTGGGCTCCAGCGTGTTCCCCAGGTCCTTATTTTCAGCAGATCTGCTGCCTCCTGCTCTGTTGGAATTTGTCTTCAGACTTTATGAGTTGTAATGCTTGGGGTTCAGACTTCCCGATCTGGTCTTTAGGTTTCTTCCCCTTTCATCCTCTAAAGGGATGCAGGGGACACTTTGGCCAAAGAGCTCACTTTTGGCTCAAGATTCTGTGCAGAAGCATGTGAAGAACCTGTGTTGTTTTTCCCAAATCAAGTGAATGTTCTGGGACCTTGCTGTCCCAGAGCAAGATCTGTGGTGTCACTGGGAGAGAAATCATAAAGTGATTTATCAAATGAGCTGTGTGTCTGCCTGCTAATGCTATGTGGGCTGAGGAGTTCTTGGGGGGGGAATATGTTTGGTAACATATATAATATGTAATAGCCACAGATTCTGCATCAGTGCTGGGCATTTGAAAAGTTAATATGCAGGAATGGGAAATGAAGTAAATTGGGCAGAAGCAGCAATAACCTCCACACTGTCCCTGTGTCATCTCTCTTGTGGCTGAGGCTGCTGTCAGCTCGAGAGCTGAAACCACAGCAGGCTCTTGTGGGAGATGCACACCCACAGATGATGTTTGTTAACAGTATTTAGGACAGTTTCTATCTTAATGGTCATGCTGGTATACACAAGGAGTGAACACAACCCATGCCAGATGGCACTGCATTCTAAATACATTTTTTACCCATTTCTTGGGATTATAAGGCACTCCCATGTTTTTAAAACAGAACACTGCCATAGCCACCACCAAGAACCAAGTGTTAGATGTCTTCACTTCTGAAGAAGTCCCTCTCAGGTAGAATGTTGAAGCAGGAGCAGTCTCGTGGTTTTGGCTTTGTCTTCCTTCCCTCTTGGCACAAGGAGAGGTGGGAGTATGCAGCACAGGCAGCTCCTCACCTGTGTGAGAAAGGACAACCAAAGAACTGCACTATGCTTCTTTCCCACCCTGACTGCTGGACCTCCTCCCTGAAGAGCTTATATGTATCTTAATAGAAAAGGGAATTGTAGGAAACCAGGCTGAAGAGGACCTCAGGCAACCTCTCTTTATGCTTGTGTTGGAGTGCAGCATCACCTTCACCCACACCATTCCTGGGGGGCTGGTCTTAAAGTCACTGGTGCTGGAGAGGCCCAGCCCCCGTGAGGCAGCCTGTTCCTCCTTCCACTAGGCAGAAGGCTGACTTTTGGGGAGGATCCACATCCTCTTTTTGGTGGCCAGCACTGCACACTGGCATATTTTGGTGCAATTAAGACTAACTTGCAGGACTGTGATCTCCAAGGGAAGCCCCAGCAGGAAGCACATGGCCTTAGATGGAGATGTTGCTGCAAAAGGATGTCCTGGAAGAAAAGCACAGCCTGCAAAGGGAAGGATGGGACTGGTCTCAAGGGACTGGAAATTGGGAAAAACGTGCAACACTCTTAACAGAGTGGCTGGGAGGCCAATGAGCCCCCAGGAGCCACCAGAACAACTGTGGTTGGTATCTCTCAGACATGGTCACAAAGCAAGGGGTAAAAATAACCCAACACTTGTTTATTTCAGTATTTTTATTAAACATTGCTCCACAGAGCAGTTGTACACCAGGCCCCAATGATCCCCAGATCCATGTATGAACCCTAGGACATGGTGCTGCCATGACACCAGGCTGCAAGACCCACCTCTTTTACAGAAGCAGTGCCAGAAGCCCAGGCTCAGGGCAGCATCCTTCCACTGCCCTCTCACTAGCCAATGCTGGGAGGTAACTTAGTGCAGGCCTCATGTCCTACAGGATCCCACCTCCAAATTGTTTGATCAGCCAAATTCTGCTCTCATGGCTGTGCTTTCTCCTTTTCAGTCACCTCCCTGTGCTGTTTAGACCCTGTGAATGGTAAGGAATGACAAACGCCAAGCTTGAGGCTTCTGAGAGGGATGCCCAGCCTAAAGCAGATGAGCTGCTCTGTGCTTTGGGCTGTCCCTTCATGAACCTCCAGGAAGATGTGATGGCAGGAGGCTGGGCTTTGAGAAAGCAGGCAGCCTTCCAGGAATGGTTTCTGCTCTTTGCAGGAGCAGCCCATGCCTTTGTGCTGTGGCAAGGATGCCTCGTGTTCAGGTACATGAGAGCTTGCTGGGTTGGTGTGCCAGGTTTGGTTCTCCTGAGGCACTCAGCAACTGGGCCCTTAGAAGATCAAAACTCCCATCCATTCTCATGCAGGCTGAGAAGCTGCCCTCATACAGCCCAAGATGCTATGGCTGCATCAGTAACCTTCACTGTGGTCAGTGTTTAGCTTGTTCTCAGTGCTAAGGAAGTGGTTTGCAGGGTAAGGTCCTCAAATTAGGGTTGCATCAGGTAAGGATAGAAAAGCAGATTTACCACTTGCAAGTATCTGGTCTGCTTGACAGGTCAAAACTATTTAACCTAGGGCAGATTTTCTAGTTGGGTAGTTATACAGTTGCAAATCCAACTACAATAAACAGTAACAAGGCAAATAAGTGACTCAAATTATGGAGATTCAGAAAAGCTTGTAAAACAAAGCATGTAAACAAAATCTATACAGGTAATAGGTTAAACACTGACAGAGCTCAGTGGAATAAATTTCTTTTCCTGTGCTGCTGCTAGTGGGCCCAGCACCACCTAACCACCTATAATAATTCATACATAGTTTTAAATAAAGTCTGCAAAATAAAATTTCAAAACTAAGCAGAAGAGACCACATGAGCAAGCAAGCCTAACTCACTCTTAGACTGGAGTTTTCCATCAAATGAGCAATGGACTTTTGCAAGGTTAAGAATAAGGTGGCAAATAAGCATAAAAGTGAGCGGATTATTATCTGTCACAGTAAAAAAATTGCAAAAAATATCTATATATAGCCTTTGCCTTTAAAGCAGGCAGGAGGAAATCAAGCACATCAGCTCCAGTCATGCCATTTGCACTGTGACATTAAAAAACCATATATGAAGATTCCACATGCTCACTTTAGATGAAGCAGCCCAGCTGCTGCACTGCCTACTCCCTGGGTGCTCAGAAAGAAAACATTTAAAAGCAACTTGCAGGGCAGTAGCCTCAGTTTTTAATGTTTTGTTTTCCAAAGGCAATTAAATACCTGCAAGTATTTGTCAGAAAAAAAAAAAAAAGGCCAGTTACATTAAATAGAAAGCTTTTGTCCCATTTTTATAGCAAGCAAAATACTATTTTCCCTCTGCAGCCCTGTCTTGTTAAGAGAAACCAGCAAAATCTGCATCCTGTCTTTTAAATCAAAACAATGCAATGAGATGACTGGAAATATTAAAGAACTCAGCATGCCCTCAGGAGGATGATGGATTTACATTCAGTGAGGTGAACAACGGTGAGTCAGGAGGAAGGAGAAGGAAGCTTTGGGCTCCTTTACTGAGTGCAGGGATTCAGGCAGGAAATGCCCAAACTCAGAGTTCAAACGCGGGGAACTTGGCCTTGGTTGGCACCAGCAGGTCAGCAAGAAAGTAAATTGTTCCAGCCATTCCTGAGTATGAGAAAACACAATCTGCTTCAGAGACATTCCCTTTTATCAGCTACCCAGGGTGTGAATCAGTCACAAAGACAGAAGAAAGGAAAACATTTTCAGAAGGACCTGAATCATTTCCAAGGCCTGAACCCAGCTTTCCCAAGCAACTTAGGTATTTCAGTGGGGAAATTATTTTGAAGCTGATCAGTTGTTGAAAAACCTCTAGGAAAACATGATGGGTCATTCCCCCTCTAACTCCCTCCCTTCTGCTTTACCTGTCTGCAGGTTTAACAATCTGAGAATCTTTGCTAAACTTGGATCCTGTGACACTGCTGCCCCAGGTCCTCACTGAAGTAATTGCTCTTGTTCCTTGGCCTACAGCAAAGCCAGGGAGATCTAGGTGAGCTGAGGAACTGGCTCCTTCAGTACTACCTGCTGATGGCAGATTTTGGGGAAGCTGTTAAGTTAGCAGAAACCACAAAGGAGCCAACCAGGCCTGCAAAAGCAGCCCCATTTGTTCTTCACTCACCTTTGAAATGGAACTGGAAAGCCCAGGAAGGACTTCAGTCCTTAAAAATGCACAGAACAGAGACTAAGAAGCCAGGCAGTCTACCATAAGGCAGACTTTGGCCATTACCCACTAGCACATTCCCCTAGAGATCTGTGTGCAGAATTCATGTGGGTGGCCCAAGGGGGCAGGATGCTCCAACAAGAACGTTAGCCTGTGCTACAAGGGGATTGCTTCTGGGAAGGGATAAAAACAATGAAAACAATTTCCTTCCCATCCTCTACACTGAGTTTGGCAAAGACTTCAGTGGAGCATGTATTTTATTCTCCTTGGTGGTGGACTGGCTCAGATCCAGGAGCAAAACATAAGCAGAGAGATGGAGGTTACCTTCAAAGAGAGAGAATGGAGTGTCTGGAGTCCGGCACCCATGTTGACCATAGCTTAAGCACCACTCTGCAAACTGAGAAAAGAGGAAAAAAAAATGACAAAAATACCAGACTCATCCTCACATTACCCCTTTCAGAGCAAGGCTCCTGCAAGATATTCCTTCTGCACAAGGTGTCAGTGATTACTGCTGAAGGAATATTCTGGTGGAGCTGCCACATCAGAAATTAGGTATGAAAGGCAAAGGGAGTGATATAATATTCAGAACTGAGTAATTTTCTCTCCCTTCCTTATTCAGGCTCTCACCTTGCAAGCCCTGTACAGGTATTTCATGTTCTGAGTGAGGTTGTACAGTGCTAGGAAGCTGTAAGCATTGCCAGCTGTCCCATGGCATAACCCGTAGCCTTTCTTCAGCAACCCATGCTGCCAGATCACTTCTGAACACTGCAGGGCATCATTTAGGTAGTGCTGCTCCCCAAAAACCTGCAGAGACAAGAAATATTTCCTCTTGCTGAGGCAATTTCCTCCACACAAAGAGCATCCCTGTGCAAGTGGGGAAGCTTGGATTAATCAGTTTCCCTCCTACTGAAGCCTTAATGCTGCTTTGCTGTCTACTTTAAAGGAGGATGAATGGGGCTGTATGACCATTGCTTCACATGCAACCAGTTGTCACCATCAGTCACCTGCAACAGGACACCCCAGGTAGCTGATGGGTATCTGAGAAGGTAATTTTGGAAAAGATGAATTTCTGTGTTGTTCAGTGGTCCCTCTGGGGTGATTTCATTGTAACAAGCCATCTTACTCCCAGGCAGGGGGAGTCTCAATGAAGTCTTCTTTGTGATGAAGTTACACATTTCGGGGTCCCCAAAGGGTGTTTGCAAGATTTCTGGTACCTTGTAGGCCTGGATAAGCATGTAGATAACACCTGGTGCCCCATGGCACCAGTGGACAAGCAGGTCTCTGTTGTCATCAATGCATGGAGGGTAATTGCCAGATGGGAACTTGAGCTGGCAGACATAGTCCACGCTGGGTTTGACTGTGTTGTGCAGTTTTACTTGGCTCACTCCAAGGCCAGACTAAGTAGGAAATAAAGAAAGGGTTAAATCAGAGAGAATTATCATTCTGGCTCTCTTAAGAGGCCCAAGATCTGCCCTAATGGCAGAAACAAAGTCAACTGTGGCCATATTCCCTGTAAATCAAGTCATTTCTTTGTTCCAGGCTTTCACACATCACAAATACCCACTTGGCCCAAGGCTGCTCAGCCTTTTGGCAGAGAAACTTATTTCAAGTTGTACATTTGCATCCTCAAGAGGAAAGGCTGGCTCTAGTGTATCACCTGGCCCTCTAAGCAAGAAGGCTTGCTGCTTCTTTTCCTGAACATGAACAGGAATAGTTTCAGGTACCCAGAGATAAAGAGAGAAACTAAGACAGTGTTAAGGATGAATACCAGGAATGGTTCCTAGCTCCTAGAGCATCTCAGCTCTGAGATGCTGGGCCAGCCCAGCTGGCAGGCTGTGATGCTGCATTTTCTCAGATGTTTCTGGGTAATTGCAAGGAGGTGACTTCACAGCTGACCTCAGGCAGAAGCAAGGGAGTGGTTTCATTGTCCTCTTCTGGTGACACTGTCACATGTGGAACCCATGCAGTTCTGATTTGCTACAGCAGACTTCAATGAGCACTCTCACCTAAGGGTCACACTGTTCTCAATAACATGAAAACTAAAAATCAATACTTGCACTGACTGTAAAACTATTACAAGTAGAAGTTCAATGTTCTCCTCACTGTATGTTCTCTTGTTTCCCAAGTTTTGGTTGATCCAGGCTTCTTGTACTTGATACGGAAGAGAAGCATGAAGCCCATGCAATATTTTATGGGAATCTTAAACTTTAAATTGTTTAAAACATCAACCAGGGAAAAATATCAGGGACATGGTGCAAATTTGTGCTCACAGCACACTGCTGTCTCCCCTCCTCCCAACAAGCTGTTCTGTACTACTGGGCAATAAACACTTTGCATCCTTCTCTTGCCAAATCTCCTTCTGCTTAAAAAACACCTCATCCTCTCTGAGTCACATAAGGGAGTTATATTCAGATGAGCTCTGCTTATCCTGCAGATGTGCTTGAACTTGGAGGTTGCTCAAGGAAAGCTAAAATACTTGAAACCTGGTGGATTTTTGTCCACCTGCTGTGAGAACTGGATATAATAAAAGGTATCACCTATTTCTATGAGTGTTGCTATGCTAAAAGAAGTGTTGCTCAGTAGGTGCCCTTAAACATGCTTTGAAAATGCTTTGAAAATGCAATGTTATTTTTTGCTGTTACTTTTATAAAAGCTTGAGTGCTGTAAATTCATGCACAAAGTGACCCACACAGGGTCACTCATTTCAGAGCTGGGGAAGCAAAGATTCCCAGAGCTCCAATGAGTTGTGCAAAACTGTGACAAAAAGAACAGCAAAGCAAAGGGGCACTGCAGCTCCCACCTTCTTATCTTGCTCTGCCTACTTCAGGCACTACAGAATTCAGCTGTTTTACCAAAGTAAAAAGTCCTCTTTAACATTTACACATAGGCCCTGATTTGGAAACAAAGGCATTTTCCACTTTCCTCCTACAAACAGTCTCTTTTGCCACACTTTTCTTCCACAGATTCTCATTCTGTAATGATCTGAGATTGCTGCAAATAACCACTCCAAAAAACACAAGAAAGTCACAGTTACCAAGAGCAGGGAATACTTCATAAGCAATTAAAACAAGAGGGGGCAGAGGGAAAGCACAGACCCATTTGTCTTACAAGGCTCCCTTGTGTGGAACTGCTGATATAACACAGGCCATATTTCCCTATGGATTGCCAGGGTGGTGGGAAATTCAATCTGACACATATTGAGAAAGCCTTTAGAAGCAGGGATACAATTTCAGTCTATCAGATGAGGGATCCTGCCCAGTTTTGACATCCCTGAGAGCCATTTCAAATTCTCCTCTTGATTCAGAGAAACGTGAAGCAGCTGTGAGAGGCCCCTCCCATCCACTGCCTCTTACCTGCATGAGGTAGTAGTAAATCCCAGCCAAACCATGGGCTGCCCCAACATAGTACTCCTGGTACCACTCATACATAAGTGGGCTCTTTGCTGTAAAGTTCCTCTTTTTAGCCAAGCTCTCTCCTGAGGCTATAACAGCTTCACAGACCTGTGGATGGCAACAGATTAAAGTAATGGACACAGCATGGTGAGTATCCTGGCACAGAACAAAAAAAAAGGTTGTTTTTCTGCACAAGCAGAAGGAAGAGTGTGGGTGAGGGAGTGAAATTTATGCCAGTTCAGTACTGCTTGTGGACTTACATGGATGGTGGGGGGTGTGTGGTGATTTTTCCTTTTGGAAGAAGAGCAGAGATACCATGACGTGGTTTCTCCCTTGTTGCCAGAGTTGTCTATGTCTAGCAATGATTTTTTACCTGCCCAAAGATGAGCTGTGGAGGAAGAGAGAGCTAACAAATCAGCAGAACCCACAGTACCTGCTGAATGTGACTTTGAGGGATCTTTTCTTCTCCAAAGTGCTTGTTCACAAACATCAGTGCATAGAGGTAGCCCATGCGCCCATACAGCAGTTCATCTGGCACTCGTGAGTCAAGCTTGTGCAGATGGAGCAAACTACAAAGACAAATTCACACGGGAGAGATAAGAGAACTCTGAAGAGTAGCAACTAAGATAGGAGAACACTTTGATGGAACTGAAACCCGTGGTTTCTTCTTTCATCCTGCCTGTGCCCTGGGAGATTTTGGCTCAGTCCCTGGGTCTTAGCCTTCCAGGGCAGCATCCCTCATTCCCCTTTGCTTTCTTCTTGCTTTAGTCTGCTCAGGTCTTTCCAATGTAGTTGTATTATGTGCTTGGTTTTCAGAGTGCCAGTTCTGGGAAAGCTACTTCTGGAGAAAGCTGGGCTATGGTAAACAGCATAAAGCTGCTCACTGCTCAGGATAGGCTGCCCACCATTACCTCCCTGTGATGCTGTTGGCAAGGCAGACCCTCTGCCAAAAATTACAATTTTCAAATAAAATTGGTATCTGTTTAATTTGGCTGCTCAGAGAACGCTTGAGAGTCAAACTATTGCTGATGATATCTGAAAAATTCTTGCCCCTCGTGCTCACAAGTCCTGGTAGAAAAGCCATTTCTCTCCATGCCTTCAAGTGGCCAGAACCACACTGCCAGTGGAGAAACATGTGCCACCATGAGCTAAAAATCTAGATGAAAGGCAGGGAGAAGCAGCTGAAAATGTGATTTAACATCAAGCCTCTGCAGCACATGTAAGAAATCTTCTCTAGGAGAGAGCTGGTGTGAGGACAGCTCAGCAGACTGTGAGTGCTGTGGGCAATCCCCCCTGTGGACTCCCTGGCTGGCACCAAGGTTTAGCCAAGTGCTGAGTGAAAGGTCTACTGGAGACAGGTATTTTCCAGTCTCCTATCAACACTTTGCAAAGTTGGTGATATTCCTGTAGTGGCAATGGAGACAGCTCTTCACACTAATGCTTTGTAGCCTAACTCACTCTTCTTGCAAATTTTTGTTTTGCCTCTTATGATGCTTCCAACAAGGTTTCCTGTCCTTCCCTGTCATAGCAGCAGGCAGGGATGCAACTGGCTTGGGCTTTATTTTTCTGTTCTCGCCTGAGACAGAAATCTGAAAAATGCCATGACTTCTGAAATACCAGCACAAGCAGCTTCAGGGTTGTTCCCCCAGCTGCCTTCTGCTGCGGCTGTGAGAGGAAGAGGGCTTTGACACTGGCCAGGAGAGCAGTGTGTGCAGGGCTCCCCTGTCACAGGCAGAAGAGGTGCCTAGGCAGACTTTGCTCCTGGGCAGAACAATGTGTTGCAAAGGAAAGCAGGAGAAACCAAATGTCCAAATTTTGTAGGTTAAAACCAGTACACAGACATTACACCCAAGTCCAGGTGTAAGCAGGCTCCCTCTCCCAGCTGCTGAAAGCTTTACTGTCTCTTCATGTCCCCTGTCCCCTCAGTCCAAGGCAGGCTGAGGAAGTTTCCAAGGTGAAAAACTGTGTTTTGAAAAACAGACTCTGGCCAGCAGCAAACTGGCCAGAAGAGATGCTGGCAGGTGATGGTGTTCAGCTCAGAGATGTTAGAGTCAATAGAAGGAATGGATGGATGGATGGATGGATGGATAAATAATAATATCCATAGCAGAGATTTTCTAAGGTTTGGATGTGAAATTATTTAAGGGGAAACCTGGAGCAGATGGAGCTCCCAGTTCTGCTCCTTATGCATTACTACTTCTCACTGCTTTCCCAGCCAGGATAATCAGGGGAGGAAGCCTGCCAGCATTTTCTGGTTTTGAAATGTGGGCCAGGGCTGCATGGCATGTGTACAGTAAGAGATGCCTGGATGCTGCTGGACTGATTGCATGCAGAATGCATTTCTGAGGTGTGAGGGGGTAAATCCAGGTCACTGAAGGCAACAGCCATTCCTGCTCACCATCAGCCTGTTTTTTCAACTGTTGAAACCCAGTAGTCTCTGGACAGAGGGAAAGTGAGGCAGCTGTAGAGCAAGATGGGATTTTTGTATATGCCACTGGCTCTAAAAGCAAACCTTTAACCTTCTAAATTGGTGGGAGATGGCAGGGAAAAGAGGACTCCTGGAACACAGCTCAGATTTTCACTAGTTCTTGGAAAATAGGCTGCCCTGAAATATTAGTCTCTCCAGAGCATAAAAGCCCATTTGTTCATGATGAAGTCATTTAGGCAAGAACAAGGAGCTAAGAGAAAGCAAGCATCTGTCTCTTCCACTGCAGGTAAAACCTGGCTGATGGATTCTCTCCTTGAGCTCTGTAAAGACAAGGTGCTTTAAAGACAGAGAACAAAATGGAGAGCTTTTCCACAGCTGTAATAAAGTGCAATTTCTGTGCACTTGCACTGCATAGCTTAGCAACTGTTCTGTAACTAAACAGTGTACTAAAAACCTACTTAAGAGTTTTGATTAAGGGATCTATTTCTCTAATAGTCTTTTTAGAGGTAGCATGATCAGGCTAGCTGCTCTGGGAATTGGTGGCACAGTAAGGACAGTATAGCTGTTCCTTTGAGAAAGCCCCATTTTTCTTCTTTCCTCCTCACAGAGGTATAAAGAAACCAATTTCCAAGGCTCTGCCTTTATTATGCCATTAGATGGCAGTGCAGAATTAATCATGAGTTCCCACTCTGCCACAAAACCATAGGCAGAACAGGAGGGAGATGGGGAGGGAGAGCTACAGCAAGAAAAGATGAATTTGGGATTTTTCACAATGGGGCTTACGCATTGACCATAACTGGCCAGTAATGTTTGACAGATTAGTTCCCTTTTTGTTAGCAAATATATTAATTGTAGTGAGATTCACCACTTTGACACAGTATTAAGCAAAACCTAAACCACAAATTATTTCAAGAACTCCTTTCTTTGTTCTGTCCTCAGACTGATAGCATCCACATAAAGCAGAATCTGAGTTAAGGGAATGGGAATTCGGTGTCTACTCCACACAGGCACCTCTGTTTTCCACCCATGGCTTTTTTAATAGCTATTATGTATCAGTTACTCACGGCTGCTTAAGGGCACTCGGTGTTTTATTGAAGTGTCAGGGGGTTTGTCTTGTTTTTGTGCTGACAACCTGTAAATGGAAACTTTTTACAGCCCTGTGTCTTACCTTCTCAGAGCTGACCTCCCTTAAGCAAGAAAAGCTTGCAACTGCATCTCCTTTTTTCCTGTCAGACCACATGCTGAGCTGACTGTAGAACTGGTTGTTTGTCCTTTCCTTAAGTACTCACCAAAAATACATTTGAAAACAGTTGAGGAAAGGCAGGAAATAGAAATTAATCAAAAGCATCTGCATTCAGCAGATGAAAGGGATGCTGTCTAATCTTAGGTTTAGCTCAAATTCAACTAGCAGACAGAAAAAGGAAGCAAGTGATAAAATAAATCTAATAACCCTGCCACATTTCTTCTTTTCATATAAAAACCCTGTAAAGTTAAATTTAAGGATTCCCAAAAAATACCGACCCTTCTGTGTGGGTTTTTCTTTTAATTTTGGCATTTTTTTCTTCTTTATCAGAATTATTTTTAAAATAGCAATATTAGCTGAGCCATGTCCCTGCTCCCCAGCCTACAGGCTTCCAGGCAAGCATGTTTGTCCTTGACCTAGCTCGTTTCCCAGGGCAGAACAAATTTGTGCTGCCTTGCTAAGTTACTGGGTTAGCTTTCAGGTGAGATTGCAACAAAATCTATTCATGCTTGGCAGAGAGTGCCTGCTACAAGCCCAGACCAGTTCTATGAGCAAGAGGAACATCAGCTGAAAGACATATAGCCAAGTTTTTTACCGAGTGATGCAGTCTTCTGCCTGCTTGTGGTTCTGCAGTTTGTGGTAGATGACAGCAGCCACTGCCAGGGGCCCAGCATCTCCACACAAGAAAGTGACAGATCGTCTGGTCAGACAGCTCAGGCTCTTCTTCATGTACTCGTGGGCCACCTGAAGGTAGGCTGGGTCTCCATAGACATCAAAGAGGTGCAAATACAGCAAAGCAATGCCTGTGAAAGGAATGGAAAGGTTGCACCCACCAGAAAAGTTGATTCCTCCCCCAGTTGTTTTAACAAACCTAAAGGCCTTGCTCTCAGCCCTTCTAGACAGGCTTTTCACACACATCCAGGGGTATAACCAAAAGCTACAGCATCCACAACTCCTTATCCTACTTTGTGATCTTGTATTTAATGTCACTCAAGAGCAGGCTGCAGGTTAAGACCAAAAGCAGTGTCTGACCCAAGGGGTCCTGCAGGGTAGCAGAGCTGATACACAGGTTACATCCAATTTTGGTAGCAAGGAACAAAAGATGAGACCTAACAAACGCACCTAAATTTGCCAGTGGTACCTGGGACTGTTGCTAAAGAGTGGTGGAAAAAAAATAATCATCTTTGGGCAAGATGGTACTTGTGGCAGAGCTGTGCTGAGTTGCTCCCTTATCTCAATTATTTTTTCCCATGCCAGGAGGTAAAGGGCTGGGTCACTTAGCTGGACTGGATTTTTTAAAAAAGTGACATGTCATCAGCACTGAGAAGCAGCACCCTTAAGACAACCTACATGGTGTTTGGGTTGTTTTTCCTTCCCTCCCATTGGAAAGCACCAAAGTTCTTAGTTCCCTGCACTTTGTCTCCTCCTGCAGGTCTCAAACTCTGCACCAAGGACTGATGCCTCCTAGAAAAGAAAGGGGCTGCTCAAGTCTCCTCTGCAGCACATCACTCATGAGATCAGCCCTTGCCTGAAACATGAGCAACTACCTGAAATGCTGGAAAAGGCTGCATGGTCATCCCTGGAGGTTTTTAAACATCACTACCACTGAGAAGTCCCATCAGTTGCTGTCCTTAGCCTCTGTCAGCTCTGTCTTCATCCAGCCCTTGAAGCTTTTAGTAGGTAACTGAGAAGAAAGCCTGTGTCTGAAAGGTCACATTTGAACCATCCTTCTGATCTGGAAGGCATCCTCAAACATGCACCAAGGGAAGCCACTGGCCAACACCACTTTCAAAAAAGCTTATTTCTCTCCTCACCAGTAACCATTTCTAAGATGACTCTGGTCCTGCAATTGAGTATAAACAGAGCCAATCTCTGCAGATTTTGATGTTTATGTGTTACTCTCTGCGGCTAATTGTCCTAATTTTAAATTTAGATCATTTTCTCATTTTGCAAGGGTAATCTCCAAAGCTTTGTGCTATAGACAATTCAATTCCATGTGTATACTAAGGGCAAATTTCCATTTCCTGCTGAAGCTAATAACCTTGTCCTCTAAGCAGTTCAGTGCTAGTATTTCCAGAGAGAGCTCAGATGTACAGTGCCATCACTCAAGTCTGTAAGGATGTGACTATGAAGCCCTTTTTTAAAGGGGAACTCTCCTTTTCCAGCCAGCAAATGTCAAGTGACTCTCCTTGATTTATTTAGCACCTGGTACACCTTTAATAGGCCTGATAGCTGCCTGAGCACAACTTGCACTCTTGACTTGCCTGCTTTAATATACAAGTTTTTGCTTTTAAAGTTGCTTGTATTTCCACTGCCATCATACCACCTTAATTATGGATGTGACTACCATGCTAAGACCACTGCTGGGAGTGAATTCTGAGAAAGTAAATGTCTCAGCATTGTTTTCCTCTGGCTTCTTTACCTCTCCTCTTTTAAAATATTTCTCACCTTCTTTCCTCAAAAAACCCAAACCAAATAAAGGCTAAGCTGCTTCCCCAGATTATTTATTTTGTCTTTAAATCCCAAAGGCCTTACAAACTGAGTGATAAGTACATTTTCTTAACTCCTTCCTCAAGGAATTCACACTGCCAAGCTGATCAGAAGGGCACCGTGAGTGCTGCCTTGAGCTCACTGCTTGCTCTGTGAGTCCAAAAGTTTGGAAGGCCAGCAGAGAAGGGCAGGGGCAGGCTTATGCATCTAGAGGAAATACTTACAGTTGGAGAAGATACAAAATGCAGTCACCTGGGTGGGGAATATCCTATATTGACCTGTGTGCCAAGATGCAGGAAGCATACTTCAGAGGCAGTGCTGTTTGGAGACGAGTTCCCACCTGGTGAACTTGTCAGCAGCTCTTCCACAGCTCTACCTCACCCCCTCTCCAATGACACCTTCCTCACCCCAACAACCAGGTGGGTTTGTTGGCTGACAGGGTTTGTTTGGCATGCTTCAAGTGCTGTACACACATCATCCACCATCACTCAAATGGGGCTAGGAAGCAGTAGATCTGCTCCATTTCTGTGTGCCCTGGAGGTCTATGTTCAGTGTCCAGCTGGAAATGTGACCTATTTTTGTGACCTGTGAGACTCCCAATTGTTTTCTGTAGAACTGACATGCAGTGGCTTGCCTGGGGTCTGCTACTGCTAAAGCTGTCTGGGCTTTGTTCTGGTTATGGCTTGCTACTAGGCCTTATTTGAAATTTCTCCAGGCTTCAAAGTTTTTTGCTCCTTACAGTGTAAGACCTTCTGCATAGACACATGTGATGGAGAATGAATGAGACATCACTTGATGGTGCAGGATGACAGTAAACATGTGTGACTGACAGCACATTCTTTAGAAGAGCTCCAGTGACTGAAACTGCCATCTCTAATGTGCAGGGAGCCAACACACTGGAGTGTCAATGCCCGAGATGCTTGGTCACTACATGTTCAGAACTGTCTGCAAAGCCATAGGTGAATTTTACTACAGCTTGCAGCTTGCCTTCCTACTGCACTGTGGGACATGGGGCACTTCTCAAGATGCCTCAGCTTCTCCAGCCTTAAAACCTGGATAAAAAACCTTCTTTTATAGAATTTTTAGCCCTCCCCTTCCCCCCAAAAACAGCCCAGCCCAAAACAGAACTACCCATTTCCTTATCACAGAATCCTACAACAGGTTACACTAGAAGGGATCTATGGAGGTGATGTGATCCAACTGATATGAAGGTCAGCTTCAATTTCATATTCCACTGCTCTGAGCTTTGTCCACTCAAATAATGACTATGTCCAAGAATGGAGGTTTCACAAAAATTACCCAATGTAGTTTATGTGGGTGATACAAGGCACCCTGTTCTCTTTCATCAAATGCAGCCTCACTGCCTCTTATTCTGCAGAGATTATCTGAAGATTTCCATTTTTCTGAACAGAACTCTTTAAGTAGATCCAAGTTCTGTGGGTTCTGAGGTTACAACTAAGATATTGCACTACAGTCAATGGCAAGGTGCTTTTCCAGAAGCTTTCCTGAACTAGTAGAGTCAGAATTTCTATCCATTTTAAATGCCTTTTCTTTCATCTTGGCGTGTCCTTTGAAGAGTCCTTTCAAAAGGCAACTCAGCCCTGCTCATCTCTACTCACCAAGAGGCAAAAGCTGTGAGACAGGTCAGCTGGGCTCACCAGTCTGTTTCAGAGGCCCTTGAGCTGTGAAAGCAACCTTGCTAGAAAAGGGAATGCTTGCACAGAGGAAGAAAATGCCAAAGGCACTGCCATATTGTGGTGGAAGGGGAATCTCTCCCTTTTGTACCATTTTGGGTGGCAGACCAACTCATCATCTTGGAAGGACACAACAGTCCAGCAGACACCAGACTTAGGAGCTTCCAAGCTTCTGCAGTCAGCAAAAAGAGATGAGAGGAGTGAAGTCAGTCTCCTTCTAATCCCTTTCCATTGTCTGTGTTCCCAGTCGAGGCAGTCTTTGGAGCAAAGCCTCCTGTGCCTCTGAGAAATGCCATCACACATGTACATTCCTCATCCTACACCATTTGAAAATGTAGAAGGCAGTTGTACTTTTGCCAGGACTTGAACAGCTTCCCATTCAGAATTAGCTTGCGGCAGCTTCCCTTCCCTCAGTCAACACTTTGATACCAGTGAAACAGATTAAGACCACAAAAGCTCTTCCAGCAGTCTATAGCTAAACTGATTAAAAGACAGAACACAACAGCTGAGGCTGGTCTATACCCAGGCACGTACCAGGTGTTGCCTACGGGGCCCTGATCTCTTTGGGGAACTGAATTAAACTGCTGACTGAAATGTGTTTTGAGGGCATTCAGCCATTCAATAGATAATCTTGACTGAAAGTGTGTTTTCACTGCCTATAAGCTGAAAATCTAAGTCCTTCCCTCCCTCTGCTCCAACTTCATGTGCCAAGAAGCCATAACCTTGCTGGCACAAATGTGGGCTGAGGGAAACAGGGCTCTGTCAAGTGTGTTGGGAACGAAACAGGCACCAAAGTAAAATGCCAGCATATGCTGTGTATTACTGGGTGTAATGTGGTACACTCAAGTATGTTACATTTCATGTAGAGTTTGCACTAAGAGACCCACATTTCAAATCTTTCTGATTAGCAGCCACAAGAGTGCAAGTTGATTTCAGGCTGCTGGGCAATGATTTACATGAGAAGATACTCAACAAGCCTTTTCTACATCAGCAATTACAGGAAAAAAAGCTGCTGTCTTGGCCCAATTAATGTTGTCTCTGGAAACCAACACTGAATAAATTAATATAGCTAGGATTAGAAAATAAGGGAGGGTGACAAAGAGGCACTGTAATATCTGCAAACTTCATTTCACTGGCTGTGACCTGCAGCAAATCCATCTGTGGGTTTTTTTCTAATTCTATTAGCCAAGGCACGAAGGTTGTGTGCCCAATGAGAAATGATCCCTGGGAGGAAAAGAGACCTTTCCTACCAAATAAAATGAGCTGAAGTCCTGCCAGGGCTCTCAACCACTGTTTCATCACTGTAGCCAATTTCCAGCACAAAGCTCCTTAAGGTCACCCTAAGGAAGAGAGAGCATGGTCCCTGGTACCTGCTCCCTGCAGATTTTCAGAGCACTTCTAACATCAGCCAAGTGTCCTACTGCTTTATCTCCTGAATTATTCTGGCCAGAGGAGTCATGCCAAGTAGCACCCTCATGACAAAAACCATCCTTGCTTACACAGTGCTTGTCACCTGAGGAGGCCTCAGAGCTGGGTGACACAGACTAGAAGACTGAACTTGTTTTCCAAGGTGAAATCATCCAGCACTGATCAAAAATGCATGAATTCACAGGGGCAGCAGAGTGCTGCCAGGAAGCAACTGATGAAATCAATGTTCTCCCATGCTGGAATTTAATACTGCCATCTTAGCATTTCTTAAGAACTGCTCTGGAGTGCTCTTGGTGCCTGTCTACCTTACTAAAATGTTTAAGTAGGCATGTCTGGCATTGCTGTCATCAAGCTGCAACGTTGGTTTAGCATGAACAGAATGAACACCATTCTCCCAAGCAAATACTTGGCATCCAAATACTTGGTTCCACAGCATCCAAAAACTCACCAGCCACACCCAGGCTGTAAGGCAGACAGCTGCCATTTAGTATTGCAGTGTATTGCCATAAAACAACAACAAAGCAGCAGCAAAAATCTTGCAGCAAGCATGGTATTAACTGCAGCTACCCCAGGCTCCCTCCCTACAGCCTGGCATACAGCAGAGGGTGGGATAGCTGACAAAGCACATGGCAGTAGCCAAGGATGAGGCATTAAAGAAAGTTTAGTCCTCCCTTGTTCCAGTGGGCAGGAATAGGTAGGGGAAGGCAGGCCACACTCCAAAAGAAGGAAGACCACGCTGAAATTGCAGAACAGGAGAAAGACAGCTCCTGGAAGCTTTGCACACAAGAGTTAGTGCAGGGAAGCTTACCATCCTTTGTGATACTCACATTTGCAATTCTGCTCCTCCTGGAGCAGAACTAGCCCTGGCTAAATGGTGGCACACTACCTGGGGAACAGGAATGAAGAAGCCTGCCAATCAAACAGTGTCATAAAATAGAATTCAGCCCAAACAGAAAAGATTATCTCAGGCCATAAGCTTGCTGCTGCTACATGTAAGGACTGATTGGAGGTAAATGACCTACTATGTACATCTGCCTACCTCATGGAGCACTGGTTTACTTATCACCATCCCCACCATTGCCAGATTTGGTCCCAATCCCTCTGAAGTCTCCCATGTTTGCTCTTAAGCAGGTGGTGGTTTTCTCTGTTGCAGATTTCAAGTACTATTAACCAAGAGAATACCCAACTCCCTTATAACACTAGATTTATCCTTCTGCAGCTTGAAGCTTGCTCCAAAACCAGGGAGTCCTATGAAAGAGAGCCATTTGTTTTAATGGATTAAAACATGCAGAAGAAGCAGCATTCTTGCCATGGATCTACTGTCATCATTCCATCAGCCAAAAATGTGCAGGGAGGGACTGCCTTGGCATGACCCAGAAGTCCACTTTGGAGAGCTCCTGCTCCATCTGATCCAAGGGGACACCCATCCTACCTGCCCAGCCTGTGTAGGTGGTGCAGTCATGAGGGTCGGCAGACTTGAGGCCCCTCTCCATGTGCTGCAGCAGCTCCCTGATTTTGTTATTCAGCCGCTGTGTGAATTCGGGGGTCAGCTGTGGAGAGGAAAAAAAAAAACAAAACAAAAAAAAAAAACAAACAAAAAAACCCCAAAACCCCATTAGGCCTGAAGGAAAAAACACCAGCAGGCAGACGGGATCTTGGTAAGCTGGGGGTACCCCGAGGGGCACAACCAGGGAAATGCGTGGTTTGTTTTTAACCCGCCAGGTCTCTGCTTTGGGTACCTCAGCACCAGGCTGGGCTCCTGGCTGCCCGGCTTCAGGGCCGGGGCGGGAGAGGACCCAGCAGCCGCCCCCGGGAAGGGCTCTCTCCCGCCCCGGCTGCCTCATCCCGACCCCAACTCACCCTTCCGGAGGCATCGAAGTAGCTGGTAGCCAAGGACTTGTCGTAGTCCGCGTAGGGGTTAGGAATCGCCCGCTGCGCCATCACGGTTGCCGCCGTCACCGCTTCACTTGGCTCCGCCACGATCCGCCCCCGCTCCGCCCCGGAAGGCGGCGAGGGGCCGGAGTAATTCCCTCAGCTCCGCGGCTGCGGGGACCGGAGACCTGCGGGGGATTGAAGTAGCCCTGAGGGGGAGAAAGGCCCTTTGAGGCTCTCCATGTGGGGCTTGCAGGCGCCATGGGGGTTTAGAGGCTCTTTTCTGCTGGCCCTGTGGGGTTTAGAGGCCTTTTTTTAAGTATTTTTTTTCCTGACCCTGTGGGGTTTAAGGAGTCGTGTAGCGTTTAGAGGTTCCTTCCTTCTTTCCTTCCTTCTTTCCTTCCTTCTTTCCTTCCTTCTTTCCTTCCTTCTTTCCTTCTTTCCTTCCTTCTTTCCTTCCTTCCTTCTTTCCTTCCTTCTTTCCTTCCTTCTTTCCTTCCTTCTTTCCTTCCTTCTTTCCTTCCTTCTTTCCTTCCTTCTTTCCTTCCTTCTTTCCTTCCTTCTTTCCTTCCTTCTTTCCTTCCTTCTTTCCTTCCTTCTTTCCTTCCTTCTTTCCTTCCTTCTTTCCTTCCTTCTTTCCTTCTTTCCTTCCTTCTTTCCTTCCTTCTTTCCTTCCTTCCTTCTTTCCTTCCTTCTTTCCTTCCTTCTTTCCTTCCTTCTTTCCTTCCTTCTTTCCTTCCTTCTTTCCTTCCTTCTTTCCTTCCTTCTTTCCTTCCTTCTTTCCTTCCTTCTTTCCTTCCTTCTTTCCTTCCTTCTTTCCTTCCTCTCCTTTTTTTTCCTCCGGGTATGTGGAGTTTAGGGGCGCCATGCTGGATTTGGGGTCCCCTGACTGGAGAGCCCTGTGAGGTTTTGGGGCACATTGCACCTGATCATGGGGGGCTTGAGGAGTCCCTTGTGTCTGCTCCTGTGGGGTTAAGTCCCTGATCCTGATCCCTATGGGGCTAGGGGCCTATTGCAGTGACCCTGTGGGGTTACTGAAGCCCTGTGGGGTTTGAGTGGTCCCATGTGGCTTTCCCTGTGAGGTTTAGAAAGCTCAGTAGGGTTTGAGGGCCTTTGTTGCTGACCATGTGGGGTTTAGGGAGCCCTGTGGAGTTTAGGGCCCCCTTGTGTCTGCTCCTGTGGGTTTAAGGGAGCCCTGTGGGGTTTAGGGTCCCTTGCAAGTTGGCTCTGTGGTGTCTCTGAGGTTTAGGGGTCCCATGTGACCTTCCCTGTAGGGTTTTGGGGGCCATGTGCAGTTCGGTTCAGCTGTACTTCTGGGACTTGGCAGGGCCCGTGGGGTTTGGAGCCCCTCGCAGCTGTCCCTGGGGGTTATGGGGTCTTGAGAGGAAGAGCACCATTTGTTCAACACTGTGGGGTGGTTGTCCTATAGGTGCAGTGCCCAGCAGGTGCAGGGGGTCAGTCCAAGGAAGGTGTTGGTACTGTCCCCTCCAGCAGCAGTACCTCATGGAGGTTGGGGACAGACAGGTGACAGGGGCTTTCCCTTGCTATCTCCTGCCAAAGTGTGGTGCCTTACCTGTGCCAGAGGAGCCATGTCTTCCTCATGACAGGAGGGTAGGTCCTCGTGACGTGTAGCCCTGAGCGGTATAACTTGTCCTCCTGTTTTTCATTCCAAATGCAAAACTGGTCGGTGACAACTGGTCCCTGCAGTTCTGTGGCAGTGTACCCGTGTGCCATATGCCTTATGTACTTTTGGTTATGGGAAAGCCTTCACTGGGCTAAGCTGTCCTCGTGGTTTGTAGAGGAATAAATGCAGTGGTGCTGCTGCTTGTAGAAGCTGAATCTTTCTGGGTGGACTTAGCTGAAATTGCTGCTCTAAGAATTTACATTTGTTGGTGATTGAGAGCACGCGTGGCAATACATTTGGCTGTTGCATTCATGATTGGAACAATTGTATTATACATGGGATTCTGGTTTTGTGTCCATTGTTCATTACAATTTGTACAATCAAAGCTCAAATAAAGGAAAGAGAACGATTGCGGGAGATGGTGAGAAACAGGAGAAAAGAGGGAATCCCAGTTATGTTAGCTTTTGGTTCCTTTTTTAGCTGTTCCTTGTTTAGTGAATTTCAGTCTTGTCAACACTGCCTTGCATTCAAGGCAGGGAGATGGACTGTGAAGCTTTAGTATTCAGAAGGCAGCTCTCACATCAGCAAAAGCTTCTGGGGTCTTCTGCTTATGGCCAAATTTGCAGCCCCCGTATTATGGTTTTCCCTTTGATCCGCAGGTCAAAACAATATTAGCTGCCCTCCTTCCCTCAGGCCCAGTTCAGCATTAACTTCCAGCACAAGGTACTGGAAGCTTCAGTCTTTATTTTATCTTTGATCCCTCTCATTTTTTTTTCCAGATCACTTCAAGGCAAAGATGCTTCTTCGAAATTATCCTGTCTGTTCTCCTCACTCACTCTGCCAAGAGGTTATGTTCCAGTATGTTATTTTCTAAATAGTTGCAAGCACTTGGGCTTCAAGGGACCTGTTGCTGCCCAGGATGCCTCCAGAATATCTCACTGTGACTGTCACCCAGAACCCAGGTAAGTGGCTTATGATTTGTCCTTAGTAATCTGCCCATGCAGAATAGGGACCAAAAGAAGGAAATGAGCCTGAGTGGGAAGCTTCCCCCATGTTCTCATTGCAATCCCCTCACTCTGAGATGTTTTGGGCTGGAAGGCTGGTTTGTTTGCTCTGTCTGAAAAGGGTTGTGCTAGATTAATAGGATCAAAGAATCATTTTGGTTGGAAAAGGCCTCTAAGGTCATCAAGTCTAGCTGTTAACCCAGCACTGCCAAGTCCACTCTTAAACCTTCTCCCTCCACACCACATCTACACATTGTTTAAACACCTCCAGGGATGGTGATTCCACCACTGCCCTGGGCAGCCTGTCCCAGTGCCTGACAAGCCTTTCAGTAAAGCAAATTTTCCTGATATTCAGTGTAAATCTCCCCAGCACAATTTGAGGCCATTTCCTTTTTTTTTTGTTTTTTTGTTTTTCTTTCTTCCCCACTGGAAAAGCAAATCTTCCCCACTGGAAAAGCAATGAAAGCAAATCTGTTCAAAATATGTCTAGAGACTAATTTTGTGCAAAAGCAGCTGCCAGACTAGACAGAGAAAATGGTGAAAGAACAGGTTCCAGTAGCCTTCCTGGCAATGTCATCACGCAGTTAGCCCTAGAATCTCATTTTTGGAAGTGACTCACAATAAGCGTTTGAAAAGTTGTCCTAAAATCTTTCTACCAGTGAGAAAAGAACAGCATGTAATATTTTCTTTTTTGTCTAAAAGACAAATCCTTGCCAAATTTTAGCAGCATAAGGGTCCTGGCTGCTGGTGGTAGCTTGTCTGTGTAGCTGTAGTTACGTGGATAAAATAGGTGTCACAGTCTCCCCTTAAGAAGACCTTAGGCTGCCTGGGTATCTTAGATCTGTGTCAAATGTTACAGATGCCTACAGACCACTTGGCACCCTGCCTGAGGACTTCCTGAAACACCTCCTACCTGAGAGGAGATGCTTCCTCCTGAGGTAATGGCCCTGTGCTGGCTGTAGACATCTCTCAGTTGTGTTATCTCCCCTGCTGCTCATTTCCAGGCGGTGGATGCCAAAGTTGGGCAGTGTAGATGTGGATTTGCAAGTGGTCTCTCCAAAATGGTGGTTTGGCATCTACCCTTTTCCATAGCCTCCCTCTCAGGGTTGGTTTGATTTCAGACAGTGGCCTCCATGCTGTGGAGCAGCTGGGCTTAGCATGGTAATCGCATAGGAACAACTGTGAAAGTTTCTTGGTTTTCCTTTGCATCTGCATGCTGTATGAGAGGGGGTGCAGGGAGGAAAGATAAGGTGTCGTTCGTGGCCCCCAGGGGAGTCTTGGCATGTACACAGAACTACTGAAATACAAAATGTGCCCCCTGCTCTTCTGGGGCTCAGCCACTAGATGCCCCTGTCCCACGAGCAAGAAGCCGGAGAAGCCTTGATCTGGCCAGCACTCCGGGAGAGCAGCTCCTCCTCTCCTTCTCCTTCTCCTTCTCCTTCTCCTTCTCCTTCTCCTTCTCCTTCTCCTTCTCCTTCTCCTTCTCCTTCTCCTTCTCCTTCTCCTTCTCCTTCTCCTTCTCCTTCTCCTTCTCCTTCTCCTTCTCCTTCTCCTTCTCCTTCTCCCTCTCCCTCTCCCTCTCCCTCTCCCTCTCCCTCTCCCTCTCCCTCTCCCTCTCCCTCTCCCTCTCCTTCTCCTTCTCCTTCTCCTTCTCCCTCTCCCCTCCTCTCTCCCCTCCTCTCTCCCCTCCTCTCTCCCCTCCTCTCTCCCCTCCTCTCTCCCCTCCTCTCTCCCCTCCTCTCTCCCCTCCTCTCTCCCCTCCTCTCTCCCCTCCTCTCTCCCCTCCTCTCTCCCCTCCTCTCTCCCCTCCTCTCCCCTCCTCTCCCCTCCTCTCCCCTCCTCTCCCCTCCTCTCCCCTCCTCTCCCCTCCTCCCTTCTCCTCCCTTCTCCTCCCTTCTCCTCCCTTCTCCTCCCTTCTCCTCCCTTCTCCTCCCTTCTCCTCCCTTCTCCTCTCCTCTCCTCTCCTCTCCTCTCCTCTCCTCTCCTCTCCTCTCCTCTCCTCTCCTCTCCTCTCCTCTCCTCTCCTCTCCTCTCCTCTCCTCTCCTCTCCTCTCCTCTTTCCTTTCTCCTTTCCCTTCTCCTTTCCCTTCTCCTTTCCCTTCTCCTTTCCCTTCTCCTTTCCCTTCTCCTTTCCCTTCTCCTTTCCCTTCTCCTTTCCCTTCTCCTTTCCCTTCTCCTTTCCCTTCTCCTTTCCCTTCTCCTTTCCCTTCTCCTTTCCCTTCTCCTTTCCCTTCTCCTTTCCCTTCTCCTTTCCCTTCTCCTTTCCCTTCTCCTTTCCCTTCTCCTTTCCCTTCTCCTTTCCCTTCTCCTTTCCCTTCTCCTTTCCCTTCTCCTTTCCTTTTCCCTCTCCCTCTCCTCTCTGCAGCCTCTGTGGCTGTTTGCTGCTCCAAGTGATGGCCAGAGGTCACTGGCTCTGTGCATCAGGCCAGGACTCTTTGGAGAAACACACGTAGCAAACCTCTGGGATATTTTTCCATTTTCCCCTCTTGATGGATCATGAGGTACCGACTCCAAGTGCAGTGGGAATTTGTCTTTTTGTAGCAAATGTAAGAGAGAGATGGAGAGCAGCCCTGCTTGAGAGGAGGAGATCAGTAAGGGCTACTTGTGGGCAGGAGCAAAGAAAAACAGACAGGAAACTGCTGAGAACTGGCTGAAGAAATTCTTTTTGGTGATGAGGTCATCTGGAGGACAGTAGGGCTTGCTGAGACTTGATACACTTTGATCTCTGGGCAGCACTGATCCTGAAGTCAGATTTCTTTACTATAGTGACTACAACAGTTCTGCTTAGGGCACTTGCATCCTTGGTGCTGTCTCCAAAGTTCAGTGTGAGGGTTGGACATGATTGCCAAGGAAAACACAATGTGTGTATGGCTGATTGCTTATCCTGACTGTTCACCTTTGCATGTCTACAGGATGAGCAGTGCACAAGTGTGACTGCTGACTTGTTTGCTTGACTACATGAACAGTCTGGGGTGGCAGTGACCCAGATCTTCATTACAATGAGCAATAACATCACTCTTTGCAGGTGATCTAAGGAGTCTGAAGGGCACTGAAAGGACCCTGTTTTTTCATTTTATACCCTATGACAATACTATTTTACTCCTTCCTTATAACAGAGTCTGTTATTGCTCAGAGTATGCAAGTGCTTTTTTGGGGGGAAAAACTGCTGATATATTTTTAAAGGACCTTCTTGAGAGTGCATACCACTGGCAATTGGGACACCCAGGCAGCATTGCAATGTCTGTTCTGATCCAGCAATAATTTGGCATCTATCTTGATATTCCTTTTGCACGTCCACCTTTGTGGAAATAGATGTGTCTGAATTTATTTTGGTAAGTAAATATGTGGCACCATCTCCCAGGTTTGCCACTCTGGTAGGTTTCAAGTATCTGCTTGTATTCCTCAGAGCACCCACCACTCTCTCTGGCTCTCTGAAGATCACTCCTGGATTCCCCATCAAGATCACTCACCTTGCTTCCTGTCACCTGTCCCTGCTAGGCTTGTTGCTGACTGTTGTGTTTCTGTGGCTCTTCTGGAGAGGCTGGTGGTGGCTGGGTTTTGAGAAAGAACTCCTTCAGGGGAACTGGGTAGTGGTTACTCCATTTCATGAATGCTGCAGCCAGCATTTTCAGACTTTGCTCTCAGACTGAGTGTGATATAACCTGTGGCTCAATTTCAGCCCAAAATATTTCCTCACAACCAATATCCTAGTAGCCTGACTGAAACTTACAGAGCCTCTTACAGTTCCCTGCAGGTGGGGTGGGTGAGTTACACCTCTGCAGGAGGCAGGGATTCATTAGCATCACCTGACACAGTCCCTCTGCCAGTAATAGCTGAAATTAAGTTTCAGTACCCAAAAGCCCTGAGACAGGCCTACTTTAAATCCTGTCTCCTATAAATGCATAATGCTACCTAATCAACCTCATTTCCTATAGATTTCTGTATCCTGATGAATACTCAGGAGGCCAGTAAGCTGTGAACTTCTGCTGAACCCTGTCATGGTTGAGATGTTCAGAATGGCTCTTTGCAAAGACTTCCAGTGTCTGGGATGCCCTGAATGCAGCTGGGTGCTTTGTAAAGTGAAACTGGGCTTGGAGTTACCTTGAATGTAGAGGATGGAGGCAATCAGATTGTCCTTTGTGACACCTTTAATTGTGTTGACAGTTTTATGACTGAACTGAGACTGGAGCATTAATTGGTCATTAATGTAAGCATGCTAGAAAAGGTAGTAAAGAATCTTTGTGGCTATCTCAACAAGCAGGTGTGGTGAAGCTCTTCCTTAGCTGTGGTGCTGGGCTTGGTGCTGTGAAGTGCACTCCTGAGGTTTATGCAGTGCACAAAAAGAAAATAGATCAGAAGGTGATTCTATTCTAAAAAGCAGACCTGCTTTTTCCAGGTGACCCTGCTACAGCTCTGCTGAGGCTGGCCCACACTGTCCCCAGGGAAAGAGCTGTCCCTGACTAAATCACTGCAGAAATGCAGGCTTGGAAATCAGAACATTATTTCATGTCTCAGATGTGTCCATAGCTCTTTATACTTTTCTTTTTAAAAAAAAAAAAAGCAAACTACTGTGCTGAGACTTTGGGAGGGAGGACTGGCAGAGGGCCAGCACAGCTGCCAGTCACTCAGCCACAAGCCATGCAAGCAGGGCCAGGAGACAGTGCCATGCTTTCTTCTCCAGAGACTGACATCTTGTGATGGGTCACTGCCTGGAACAGGGGAACAGATCTTGCTGTGTGCCAGAGAGTTTCTTGCCCTTCTTGTCTTTTATATATTTTACCATGTTTTTGTTTTCAGCAGGGCTATTTAAAGCTTAGCCTTTAAGGATTGAAAATATTTTGCAAATTCATAATGTTGCTCAAAGCAAAGGGCCAGTTTCCTGACTGTCTTCTCAACCTCATGTATTTTGAACTTGAAAGAATAATGTTTCATCTCAGTTCACTTTCTGGTGACTTCTCTGATGATGCAGATGAAATGGAAAGGGATTAATTGCTTAGAGTTCAGGTGTGCATGTTATACTCAAAATATTCTTCCTCTAGGATTCTTTCTGCAATTAACTCTTTTCTAATTTCTCATTTTCTAATTTTCCCTTTCAAGGAGTTTTCACAACAGTGTACGAAGCAAACAAGAAGAAACCTGGTGCAAATGGAGGGAGCCATCCCTAAGAAGGCTCTTTGATTGGGATGAAGATGTTTGGCACTTAAAATGTCTGCCATTCTGCAGATTATCCTGTAATCTCTTGGCTAGATTAGTTGATATTTTTTTCCAATTTGAATGATTAAAGATACTTTGCTAGGGCCATTGTGGGCAGTCCTATCTGAGAGGCAGGAGAGAAAAAACAAACAGGTATGAAACCAGAAATTCCTTCATTTGGCAGCATCAGTGCTGTGCTTAAGCCATGAAGTTCACGAGTTTTTATTCTGGGCTTGTCTTTGTCCTTGGTGGGTTATGAACACAGGGAAACAACCACAGATTTGCCTGTGAGGAACTGTGTAGATTTACTCCAAATGACACAGATGTAGCTTTAGTGTCTATATGTTCTTCATCCTTGGAGAAATATGATGGAAATGTCCCATATGGATTATTTTAGGCATGTGGAGCGTGGCAGAAGAATATGCATAGTAGAAGAGCATTTCCTACATGGTGAGTTTGGAAGCTGGTGACTGTCAAAATGTAAAGAATTTCCCATTCCTTACTTTGCTCAAATGATTTCAGTTATTATTTATTTTCCCTTTGGAAAAGCCTTAAAAGGTGTTGCATCATGACTTCTAGAGAGATGCAAGGAATGAAAGGATGAAATTCATCTCAGTTCCCCTTGTTATCATTTGCAAATTTGCAGAGAGTCTGTATTACCTGACTGGCAGGATGAATGGCAATGCTGTTAGGGACCTTTACTAGAAAGTACTGTGGCTTATGTTATCAAAATGGGTGCTGTCCAGAAGGAACATAGTAGCTTGAAATATAGATTTATTATGTCTTTAGCTGCATCTTATGAAACACATTTCCCTGGAAAAAAGGCAGAATTGGCAACAACATGCAGTCTGAATTGCCCTAGGTGCAGCTATATTCATAGCTGATACTGGGCTGGTACTTAAACACAGGTCTCCATATTTCCTCCAAATTCTTCTCGATTGTTTTTCCCCCCTCTAGGGTCTTGCTGCTGAAGCAGCAGCCCTTTCTGCCTCTCCCACCCAGTTCCTGAATCTTCTTGTTTCTATAAATTTACAGTCCATCTGTTGTAGGAAACTGATAATGGGAGGATGGTGCTAAACAGAAAGCTGGAAGCATTAACCACATAGCACTAGTGCTATTCTACTTTCTGGATTGCACAGGTGAATGTATTTGGATCAGAGTTCTGATGAAACAAGACTATTTTGCCAGAATGAGGTGGTTTGGTAAGGGTCAGGAGAAGAGGAGGGCAAGAGCATAGCCAGAAATTTGTATGGGTAAAGGTTTTAAGCTTCATGTGAATCAGCAGAATAAAAAAAATGAGGCTATTCCAAAGTCATGGCTTGAGACCAATTCCTTCTGCTGTTGATGCTGGAAGTCAGACCCATGCTGCCCAAAATGACCTTCCAAATTCTTCAAAGCACACTCCCAAGCATGCTGCAGCTGAAGAGGGATTGCTAGTGGCAGAAGGGGGGGGAGAATTAGGTTGTCTGGAAAGGTTAAATGTGATGACAGGAGTGAATGGCTGGCTGACTCCCTGACTGGCACAGGAAAGAGGTAACACTTGCCTAAAACCCCCTCTTGCACATGGTGCCCCTCACAACATTTCTATGGTCCCTGCCTACTGGCTGATACACTTTTTCCTCTACATCATTTGTAAATACTGTGTGCTTAGTTCAAATACTGCTTTCTGTTCCTGTGACTTCTTGCTGCTCCAGGCAGACTGTGTGAAGCTCAGACAGCACCAGGTTGTATCCTGGTTACCTCTGGCCCATCTGCACTGAGTGGAAGAATTCAGCAGTGGTTCTTTACAAAGTTGTCTCTTGGTAAGGTTTCTTGTCACTAGGAGTCTGGTATATAGTGCTCATTTTTTTCTGCACCAGACATACTATGACACTTCAGATACTAACACTTTAAATGTTTACTTCCTGTCTTGCTTCAGCTTTTTTTTATCTGCTTTGGTGGTCCCATTCTGTAGCCTGAGAGACTCCTGTGTAATAAGGGATGCGTCTGATTTCTGGACAGCTGTTTGAGATGGAGATTGTGCTTGTAAGGAGCCTGTGTTACAAGGAGTGGATGCAGAACTATGCAGTTGTTCAGACAAAGCAGCACTTCAGTGTATTCTTGTTATGTATTTGAACAACCCTAGGCTAAGCTTGAACCAGAGTTTCACAGCCAACAAGACAGTTTTCCATGGATGATAGTTAACAGCCAATGATGTTGGATGCCTCACTGTATGGATACTTGCTATTTAAGTGCTCCTGATTCTAAGGGTCTGGTTTTCAAGCCTTCTTTTCTCCCTCAAGTCAGAAATGACAACCTGAAGCTCTTCTTAACCATGTGGCCCATATAAGCCAACTCATTGTTGCTCTCATCTCCAAAGCACATGCTGTTGTTGAGACCTCAGTGATCAGACTACTGAAATGAAAAATTTGCAGTTGAATGAAAACTTGCCTCTTGTAAATTTTTATCAGGTTAATGCAGTTTCACTGTACTGGATGTAGTAGCTTATGATTGGTTTGGCTATCATGGATTGTAACATGATGGAGACCACAGGAAGCAGAAATAAATATATATAATTGATTTTGTTTTATTATCAGGGTGAACTGGGGCTCCTTAATTTTCATCAGAGATCATCTTTTTTGTCTTTCCTGAAGCTGAATGAGATGAAATGGTTCAGTATTGAAGTCCCTGCTTTCTTCAAATATATGAAGAACTAGGATCATGCTGCCTTTGGATAGATAGTGTTATCTTGCTGTGGTGTGGTTAATTTAAACCCTGATGAACACTGATAGGTGTCAGTGTGAAATGAGTGATGGGGACATTACAATACAGAATATCTCCAGGGAAAGGGCAGCCTAACTGCACACAAAGCCTACAGCCCTGGGCCCACTCACATGCCTGCTGGGGTTGTGTGCCCTCTTTTGTGGTGTGCAATAAAAGCCTCCACTCAAAAGCATAGACCCTCTATAAGCCAACTGATTTTTTGTGGGGAGGAGCCTATTTCTGCAGGTTTTGCTAAGAAAAATGCTCTTGGAAGGGCTGTATGTATTGCTCTGTGTAAAACTTTATCAAGGACTTCTCACCCCCGTGGAGTGTGATACAGTCTTGTAACTAACTAATAAGGTTTCCTTGCTATTATAAAAATACTAGCTGAATAAACAGTATTGGAGTTCTGGGGTTTAAGTCATGAATACTTACCTGATGGCATCAATTACCTCTTCAAACCTCTTCACTCTTCTGTTCTAAAAATGTTTTTCAGTCAGTCAATATTATGTCCCTTCTCCCTCATCCCAGCTAAATGACATTATAGATCCCTATAGCAAGAATTTGCTGAGCTATTCAAAGAGAGATCTCCGTCCTTAGGCATGTATCTGCCTACTGCATAACTATTTGTAAGTTAAAGCAAGGGCTTCAATGCAGAGCCCAGTGTATAACAGCCAGAACTTTTTATCTTTCTGGGTTTTTGTTTTGTGTTGTTTTTTCCTCAAGGTAACTACAGGAAGAAGATTAAAAAAAAAAAAAAAAAAAAAAAAAAAAAAAGTAGGAGTGAGGAGAAAAAAAGACAAACAAATTTTGCAAATCCTTTCAATCTGGAGCATCAGGCATGAAGCAACAAGGAAAATGCTGACTGATCAGGGATGCTGTATATATGGTGAGAGGCCAAGGACATGTTAAGTAACTCCTATGAAATGCTAACTCCCTCTCCCAGCAAAACCAGGAACATCTAGCAGTGCTAAAGGGTAAGAATCTAGACTGGAGAGAAATGTTGTGTATTTCATTTTCAAAGAGTAATACATTTATATAATTATATATTTATATCAAAGGGAAGATTAATTCACTTTTATTCTCTGGAAGCTAGGGAAAAAGCTTTCTGTCAGAAACTTTCTCTGTCTTCTCATATAGAATATTTCAGTTGGAAGGCACCTTCACCTATCATGCAGTCCAGCTGCTTAACCACTTCAAGGCTGACCAAAAGTTAAAGAATAGTATTGAGGGAAATGTCCAAATGCCTCTTGAACACTGACAGGCTTGGGGCATCAACCACCTGTCTAGGAAGTCTGTTCCAGTGTTTCAACCCCCTCTTGGTAAAAAAAAACCAAACTTCCTTATGTTCAGTCTGAACTTCCCCTGATGCAGCTTTGAGCCATTCCCACACGCCCTGTCATTGAATGTGGTATCTGTTGTACTAAAAGAAATGTTAGAGCATATTATTAGTAGAGATAATACCAGAGATCAGGACAAACTTGGTTGAATTAGGCTGGGAGATCATCCTCAGTGCAATCACACAGCACCTGCAGGATGGGCAAGGGATCAGACCCAGCCAGAATGGGTTCAGGAAGGGCAGGTCCTGTCTGACCAATCTGATCTCCTTTTATGATCGGGTGACCCGCCTGGTGGATGAGGGGAAGGCTGTGGATGTGGTCTGCCTGGACTTCAGGAAAACCTTTGACACCATCTCCCACAGCATTCTCCTGAAAAAGCTGTCAGCCCACAGCTGGGACAGGAGCACCCTGTGCTGGGTTAGGAACTGGCTGGAGGGCCGGGCCCAGAGAGTGGTGCTGAACGGTGCTGATCCAATTGGCGGCCGGTCACCAGTGGTGTCCCCCAGGGATCAGTGTTGGGCCCAGTTCTGTTTAATATCTTCATTGATGATTTAGATGAAGGGATTGAGTCCACCATCAGCAAATTCGCAGATGACACTAAGCTGGGGGGAGTGTGGATCAGCTGAGAGCAGCCAGGCAGAGAGGGACCTGGGAGTCTGGATTGACAGGAAGCTGAACAGGAGCCAGCAGTGTGCCCAGGTGGCCAAGAAGGCCAATGGCATCCTGGCCTGGATCAGGAACAGCGTGGCCAGCAGGTCCAGGGAAGGGATTCTGCCCCTGTACTCAGCCCTGGTGAGGCCACAGCTCGAGTCCTGTGTCCAGTTCTGGGCCCCTCAGTTCAGGCAGGAGATTGAGGTCCTGGAGCAGGTCCAAAGGAGGGCAACCAGGCTGGTGAAGGGATCCAGCACAAGTCCTGTGAGGAGAGGCTGAGGGAGCTGGGGGTGTTCAGCCTGGAGAAGAGGAGGCTCAGGGGAGACCTCATCACTCTCTACAACTCCCTGAAAGGAGGCTGGAGCCAGGGGGGGGTTGGGCTCTTTTCCCAGGCAACTTTCAACAAGACAAGAGGGCATGGACTTAAGTTGTGCCAGGGGAAGTTTAGGTTGGATATTAGAAAGAATTTCTTTACAGAGAGGGTGATCAGACATTGGAATGGGCTGCCCAGGGAAGTAGTGGATTCTCCGTCCCTGGAGATATTTAAAAAGAGCCTGGATGTGGCACTCAGTGCCATGGGCTGGGAACCGCAGCGGTAGTGGATCAAGGGTTGGACTTGATGATCTCTGAGGTCCCTTCCAACCCAGCCCATGCTATGATTCTATGATTCTAACTACTCAAGGTGCTAGCGCGTAAGTTAATCTTCAGGACTTTTCATGAGTTCCATCATCTCAGTGGAGCTGCTTTTTTCCTCAAAGTGGACCTACCTTTAGGTCTGATCCAGTAACATGGTGGGAACAATGGTCTGTTTTATTTGGGGTTTTTTTGTTTGTTTGTTTGTTTCTAATAGTCCAGGGAACGGGTAGCTGTCCTACCAATGGCAACTACTGTGAATCATATTTCAGAAGGCCTATACAGTGAGGACTGTATCTATGTATCTTTATGTCTATAACACACTCTTCTGATCTGGTGCTTATCCACTGTGATGGTTGCTTTCTCTCTACTCAGTTCCTTACTTCCTTTCTGGGTGTCCCTAGTCGTGGATCTGACGTGAAAGATGACACAGTGGTGTGTGATGGGTCTGGCCAAAATCTTCTGTAAGTGTCTGCCAAAAATATTGGATGGAATGATCTGTCCTAGGTAAAAATGTCCATGAAAAGAATTTGGTTATAGAAGTTTTAATTTTAGTGACTCTGTGTTTAACTGGGAAAAAAGGACTACCAAGCTAAAGAAAAATGTCAAAAGTGTCCAGTGAACACAGTATGTGCCTGTGTGAATGCACATGCATTGTTTTATATGTATGAATTAGCAGTTCAGGGAGAGTTTATGCTCTAGCCTTCATTCTAGATAAAAGCCTATTTGTTTATAATCTAATCAAGGGCAAGTCAATTTTGTTTGGGTATGATAACCCATCAAATATTCACCCATTATAGGATTGCCACAGAAGGGAGCAAGAGTAACATGGATCTTGAGCAAATGTAGCTAATCTCTTATTGTAAGGTCATGTTATTTTTAAACTGTGTAAAGACTGTGTAACATGGTGTTTGGGCAACCCTTTTGATTTGTTTTTATTTTGTAAAGCCAGCCTGGCCTTTTGAGTGATCCCTGGGAACAAGCCAGTGGAATGCATGAGCTCCTGGAAACACAGGGGAAAATGGAAGATTTCTAATCCTGGCCCCTTTCTGTAAAAATGTCTTTTTAGAAAATGTTGGGGAATGAGAGGTCTTCCTGCCTCCAAATGTCTTCCAGTAACTACATTTCAGCTCTGGACTGAAGTCAGACTTTGCAGGCTCCTATCAGGTAACATTAAGATTCCTGGGGTCAGTCTCATTGGGTTGCATCACCATGAAAATAACAGTTGTGTCTGAGGTGTGGTGCTCAGTCGTGACACTGGGAACAAACTGCACTTTGTATGCTCATGGTTACTCCTTGGGCAGCACTTTCTGGTGACACCCATTTTTAGCTGGCTAAGGGTTTTCTGAAATTGGCCTTTTGGAATAATGTCAGTCTCTTTCAGACATTGCACAGGTTTTCTCTATTTCTTCCCAGTCAGCTGATCTAAGAAGAGCTGCTAATCCCAGGGGCAATGGAATTTGCCCCATTTTCAAGACATTGATTCTTCTTCTCTTGCTGAAGATAAGAGCCTTATCTTTGTCAAGTATGGGCAAAGCATGGGCTTGATATCCCAGACAGCAGATGAGTGTACTCTGGGCTGCTCAAGCCTTAAAGAAAAGTTTAATCTCCTTGAAAGTGGATTAGATATTTAACAGTCTTCTTGTCAGGCAGTAGATAAATACATATACATATATTTATGTGTTTTTTATATATATATATATATATAAAAATTTTGAAAAAGAAGGGAGGTGCCAAGGTAGGCTGTTCAAAATTAACAACAAATTTGCCTTTTAAAAAATTTATTTTAAAGGCATTTTTCACATGGATTCAGTGTGATATTTCAATTATTTTTTTTACAGTATTTTCTCTTTTTACAAAATGAGGAGTCCTTATTAGCTTTTAAAACTATAAGATGGTAACTAAAGCAGTCACAGCACTGTTGATCAATCATTAACAATTTAGTTTCACAAATCCCTTTGGTACTTACAACTGCCCCAGGATACTTAGGTTGTTCTGAGGCATGTTTCCTTCCTTTTATAAAACTGTGCATTGGACATGAGAATCTGTTTCCACAGCCAAGTATTTTCCTTGCAGAACTAAATTACTACTAGCTGCCAGCTAGACTGAACTAATATTTTTGAAGAAAAGTGAAACTGCATCTCAGTTTTGATTTTGACGCTTTTTGACATTTCCATTAAAATACCGAAATGAAAGTCTTAATTTTATTTTTAATGGAAATTTACTTTTTGTGTTTTGGAAACAAACAAAAAACAGAAGAAAAATTTTAATTTAAAGAAGAAAAATATGTTTTTCTTAAAAAAAAAAAGGTTCTACAGTAGTTCAAATAATTGCATTATTTAATAAAATCAATTTTTTAAGTAACCATTTAAAACAAAAAGTGACATTCAATCAGAATTAGGAAGTTGTTTCAAGTAATAGTTACTGCATTTTTCATCCAAAAGTGTATATGTACCCATGTTTTCTTCAGAATGGTCTTTTGTCAGTCAGAGACCCATGAGGAGAACAGGCTGAATTTAGCACTGTACCTCAAGCCTTCACCAACCTCAGGTTGCACATATTATTTGGAGAACACTTGCAGATTGTGTTTACCATTAATTTATGTTGGCTCTGTGAGGTCTCCTTCCCCCAGACATGCATGTTTTCTCTGAGTGAGTATTGCAGGACTGGGACTCTTAGAATAAGGTTTCATTGTGCTATTAAAAACATATTTCTTACCTTTTTTTTCATTTTGATTATTTCCTTCTGCAGAAAATAGTTAAGGCTTGGTAGTGTTCTTGTCTTTCCTAGTGAAAGGTGCTAGTTACCAGAGATGACAGTCAGAATCTGCCCTTGCAGGAAAAAGAATCAAGTAGAAAAGCATATGAAAACACAGGAAGAATGTGTAAATACAGAAATTAATTCTGCTTCTTAGGCAGAATTTGAGAATCCAATTACAGCTCTCCATAAAATCTTTACAGCTTTGTCTTTGGAAACAAATAAAACTATTCTTGTGAAGATATAAAAAGGCCCCCCACAAAAAAATTAAACATCTGATCATGTAACTGATCCTGTATGACCTTGCCATCATTATGATGGTTATGAGTTACTTTTTTTCCCAGATGTTCTCCCTGGCAATTTTTACTTAACTGTTAGTCAACAGCTGGTTTTTCTTTTTTTTTTTTTTTTTCAACAGGAGCATCACATCAAGGAGCTGGCAGAATGTTACTCGTGCAGACAAAGCATGGAAGGGAGCAGAAAGCAAAAAGCCAGGTCTTTGGGCAGAAAAGGCTAAGAACCAGAGATGACTGGGCAGTCTGCATCTCAGAAAGGCAATGAGTTGGATGGAAAACAAACTGCAAGCAGGAGCACACCTGCTTTTCCCACTAAGGAAAGTGGGCAGCTAGCAGTCCATTTTTTGTTCCTGTTCTTTCCTTGTCTCTTGGAATAATTTCCATCTAAAAAAAAAATAATCTAAATTTATATTCAGTGATTCCTTTCTTTTACGAGTTTAAAAGCAATCTGGTATTCTTTGGGAAGCTCAGGGTAGAAAGAAGTTTAGGTTGAAGGCTAGTTTACATGGGCTGGTTTCACATCCATTCTATCCTTTACAGAAACTGGAATAGGAGGATGAAAGCTTGTAGTTTTACCCAAATGTATTCAGGTCTATGATAGAACAGTAAGTAAAAGAAAAGTCAACAATCAGCAATGTGTGGCTTTTTGGATAACAAACAAATCTCCATCTCTGAGGAATCAAGCAGGTGGATTTTGGATGAGATTTATTTGGCTTGTCAGTAAGTTAGGCAAGTGAAGAAAGGGGTTATCATGTGCCACATGAAGGAACTCTGAAACAATAAGAGAGAATACAGGCTCAAATGTCTGCTGTTGACTCCAAATTTGACTGAGACTGAAAGGGAAAAGGAATTGCTATTGCCAAATGTGGATCTTTCTTTACATAAATGTCTGTGGATGTATATATACAGTATACTTCTGTCAAGGTAGCTGTACTTCTGACAGGTAGAAGCTGTCAGATCGTTGCAGGTGTTGCAGAATGGATTAGCTATTCTCCCAAATCACACTTCATACTAACCTGAGTGTATGTTCTGCCAAGTTTCATGAACTTTCCCAGTCATAGCCCTGGGGACATACAGTACAGTCCATGTGATGGGAATTCTCAACTGCAGGGCACTGCCAGACTTGTCTTCCAAGCAGGTGTGCTGTTGAGCTACACACACACAGGAGATTTGATGAAACTTCAGTCTCCATGAGGTAGTTCTAGAGAGTCAATCTGTGCAGGCAGGGTGGACACAGCCAGTATTTCTAGTTGTCCATAAATCCTGAGTGAATATATGAAACTGTCATTTTCTGCTAATGCAGAATTTCTGTCTGGATAAAGATCTAGCAAGACTTGAATTTGCTATAATAGGAAATGTAACTTTTAAAAAATTACCTTCTATACTGAGGTCTAAACCATGTCTGAAAATTTTTCATCACATCTACAAACCTTTTTTTCTTCTTATGTGAAGGCTGAAGTTCTCTAATAATGAACTGCTGCTGTTTGGCTGGACTTCAGGAAGAAGGAAAATCATGTGAGTTGGTAAGGGTGAATCAAAATGCAGCATCTGAAGCCAAAGGCTGTATTTTGATCTGCTATGAACCTCTCCTGTTAAAATACAAAATACCTTTCTCCCTGGACCTCCTCTAAAGTAGAATAAGCTGTGAAAAAAAAACAATGTTCTGGCTGAGGCTTAAATAGCAGAATTCAGGAGAGCTGAGGTGGAAGGCTTGTACTTATTCCTTTCAGTTTCTTTCATATACTCAGGTGAAAACATTGTTTTGAAATTCTTAGCTTGTTGCACTTTGCATCACAATTACTGTGGTTTCTAAGCATTGTGGATTTCACCTGAAATGCTTCATTTGATTTGAGATTGGCTCAAAGCAGCAGATATGGAAATGTAACTGGGCTTGCTGTCCCTCCTGCAGCAATTCAAGAATATCAGGTGATAGGGGATACCTGAATGCTGTTAGTTCATCTAAGATAACTCAAGATAACTAGAGTTTATCCCCCACTACATACTGAAGGAAAACAAAATAGTAAATTATAGTCTCTGAGGTTTGCTAGAGTTGTTAGCAGTATGCTGTGTAGTAGCTCAAACTTGCTGTTGTATCCACTGCAGTGATTTTACTTGATAAACCAACACCTTATTAGGAAATCTATGGCAAATATTTTTTTTAGACACTTTGAAAACTCTTCCTACAAGTTCCTAGGGAAGCAAGTTGAGCTTGCCTTGGAATGGGAGACAAGGCTTCCAATTCACTTTGAGGGCTTCTCTACTAGCTGTAGGGATGGAGAAAAGTATTTTTCTTGTTCGCTGTTGCAGCAGAGAATTTCAGTTTTGCTGGTATCTTCAACTATTCTGTTTTTCCACTCTGTTTTTGGCATGTGTTTTACTTGGGGCAAGACAGGAGGGTCAGAAATCAGACACAACCTGACAGATGGCAGGGGAGATCTCCAAAAGCATCTGAAGTACACTTGGGGAAAAAAAACTCTCTGATCTCAGCTACAAGGAGAGTTCAAGCAATTCATGTAGGCTGCTTGTTATGCTTATCCCTGTCCAGGAAAGGCTTATGCCAGTGGAGCTCCACTGAGCTGGAGGCAGTTACCTGGGACTTGCACTGACATGAATCTGGGCCAAAGTGCCCACAAATTGACCCTGATCTCTTATCTTTCAAGTAGGAACCAAAATATCTAGGGCTTTTTACAGAGAACTTAAAAATGAAAAATCTTGCATAGCTCTGTTACTCAGAGCAGAGCTTCCCAGCTGTGACAAGTGGCTTTGGGAGCTTCCATTTTGGGATGCCAGTCCTGGGTGCACCTAAGCTGGGCCACAAGTGTTCTGAGCTTCTTCAGTTATCCCCTGAAACCATTTGTTTTGAGTCTCTGAAAATGCAGGCACTTAGCTTTCTTTGAGTATCTTGACCCTGGGGATTTACAAAGCCACAGACCACTGATTTTGTTTGATTTTCTTTATGGTACAGTGGGAATAGATTTATTTCCTGGCGGTTTTTACTTTTAAGCAGTAAGAAAAGGCTCCACATTTTAATGAGCACTTTCCTCTCCATGTTTTAAGCTCAAGGATTGTAGTTCCATCTCCATAAAACCATTGGTCTCTGCTCTCTCATTTTCCAACTCATCTATGGTTGGATTCTTTTTTCCTTATTGATTTATTTATTTCCTTATTGATTCAATGACTGTTCCTTAGTGATTCTGTCTCTCTGTGTCCTTATGTTAAGCATATACTTAAGATCTGTCCAAACCACAGAAAGATTCTTTGTACATTGGTACTCTTTTCTGAACCAAGGCTTTTCTCAGGATTTTCTAGCCTTGAAGAGTCAACAGTTCATCACCTCCTTTTAGCACATTGGCAGTGAGACAAACAGCTTGGATGTTTTTTCCTGTTTTTTGGCACAGGGAAGTTCCTCCATCATGGTGGAGGCTTTGAAAAGGAAGATGTTTTCCTACACTGAATTAATAACCTTCCTAATCTCTGAAGATTTGAGGTGGGCTTAATTGGTTTTGAGAATAAAACTTGGATGATAAAAGGGAAGACAGCAGGGTCAAACCTATAGGAATAGTCAAGGGGTCATCTTTACTGTGGAGATGATGAAAGAAACATAGGTTTTTGCCTTTTTTTTCCCCCTATGTCATCCTTAATATACAGCTAGCATATTAGATCTGTACTGCAGATCCCTGACACCCTGAATCCAGTTCATGATGGGGTTGTGCAGCTGTTTTCACCTGGTAAAAGATGCTGCACTGCCAAGAACTGTAGTCTTTTTTTTGGCTCACTCCTGACTCCCTGTGTTCATGAATGACTTTGTGGTGAAATGACAGATATTTTGTTTTTGTTGTTTTGGTCTGGATCCATCTGCCTCGTGCAGCCAGACTGAAACTCAGGTTTTGGAAGGGTGCATTTAGGAATTAGCAGTCAGGGTGCTAAAACTGCCAGTGTGGGCTGGTTCTAGTTGAAACACCAATATACCCAGGGCCTATAGTAACTTCCTAATGTTGTTAGAGAGTAAAATGGTGGGCAGAATATGCCCCTGAGTATAGCAAAGACTGGTGCTTGTAACCTTCCAAATGCTATGTATGATGTTTGTGGTAGTGTAAAGCTAAGATAATGTGAAATGTGACTTGGGAAGAAATGTGGCTTCTGCATTGCCTGTGTGAGTCCATGTTCTTATATATTATGATGACCTTTCTGGTACAAGGTATGGGTCTTTGTGATCTGTTCTATTGTAAATGTGCCTTTGCTTTATGCATGTCTCCTTTCCTATGTGTATCTCCAAGCTGGATCACTATGGCCCAAAGCCAAGCAAACAGAGGAATCGCTTACAAAACCATTTCCTGGTTCCCTGTAATTTTTTGTTTGTTTGCAAACAGTGACATCCATGTCTCTCAAGCTCCTTCTATTTATCAGAATGATTGTCAGGTATCTTACTGTAGGAAAAGTGGTTATGTCTTTCTCAAATCACACTCAAGTTACCAGAGAACATCACTGGATTGATTCTCTCAGGTCTGCACACTTCTAGAGATCATCTTAAAGCACTGAGCTCCTCTACACCCAGTCTGTCTTCTGCCTTCTCTGTCTCTTTCAACCATCTGGATTCAGGCCTTTCCCATGTGTTTATCATCCAAGTCTTCAATAAGCTCATCACAGAGGGTGCCCAAACCCATTGACTTCTCTTTTCTGTCTTTAATTTTATGCATGACAGTTAAACACGGTGCTATAATGAACCACACAGTAAATATTTTTATGTGGCATCAATTTAGACTAATCTCAAACCACTGTATGCAAAGAAGCCCTAATTATTACTGTCAGTGATTTGAAAAGTATGTGTTCAGCTGCAATAAATAAATCTGTATCTCTCTCTTTTTTATTTTTTCCCCTTACTCTAAGCTAATTTAAGCTTTGATCACCCAGATTTCAAAAGATGCCTCACCATTTTAGTTCTGGAAGAATAAAAATGGGTCCCATAGCTTTTGTTTTTATTAGGCATTTTGATATCTGGCTAATGAGGAACATGATTCTTTTGGAAGACTAGTGTAGGGTTATAGCAAATATATGATAGTCACAAAAGTCTGCAGTCAGTTAGGAGATGGCACATGGAATGTTTTTTCTTATTTCAGATGTTGTCTATTTTAAATTTTACCAAAATATGTATTTCTCTTGCAGCCATTTATTTTTTCCTGGTGGTGTCCTTTTCATTTTTTTGAGGAGGGGCAGCACTTTGGGAGCTGTGCTAGAGCTTCTGGTGACTGTGCACTTTCCAAACACAGAATAGAAAGTTTATTGTTTTCCACAGAATTTGGTCTCCCCACTTTGTTTAGTACAAAAAAGCTCTCTACAACTCCCTGAAAAGAGGCTGGGGCTAGGGGGGGGGTTGGTCTTTTTTCCCAGGCAGCTGTCAGCAGGACAAGAGGGCATGGACTTAAGTTGTGCCAGGGGAAGTTTAGGTTGAATATTAGAAAGAATTTCTTTACGGAGAGGGTGATCAGACATTGGAATGGGCTGCCCAGGGAAGTAGTAGATTCTCTGTCCCTGGAGATATTTAAAAAGAGCCTGGATGTGGCACTCAGTGCCATGGGCTGGGAACCGCAGCGGTAGTGGATCAAGGGTTGGACTTGATGATCTCTGAGGTCCCTTCCAACCCAGCCCATTCCATGATTCTATAACATGCTTGTAGCAGGCCCATGCTGTCCCTCTAGCTAACATTCCAGCCCCAGATCACTTCCTGGGGATATGGTTTCTCTAGCAGGATTTGCTCTCTTCCCACAGGCAGAAGTAGTGTTTGGCCTGTGATGCAACAGGGTTTTGGGACCAACTTGAAGAAAAGTGTTGCAAGGGTGTGTAAACCCTTCTGAGGAGGGGCAGGAGGAGGTGGGGCTGCACCAGAGACTTTTCATGGTAGAATAAATGGGAAGGTGTAGGGCAGAGCTGTACAGTCAGTCCAGCACAGCTGCTGTCTCTCTGTTCTCTTCCCTTGTGATCTCTGCGAGCACATTATCTGCACCAAACCTTGAAGAAATACATACAAGTGGATTTTTCTTTCCTCTTGTTTTCTTTAAACTTTAGTTACCCAGCGGCGGCTTTCAAGATGACAAGAATTTTGACAGCTTGCAAAGTGGTGAAGGCTCTGAAAGGCAGATTGGAATTTTGCAATGTGTCTGCTGATCACTGGAGTTTCTCAAGGACTGGTACCAGGCTGTTGAGCACCAAGGTAACAGTAACAGAGCTACTGCAGTCTAATAGATGTCTTTGACATGCTGAGAGATTGCTTGCTACAGATAACAAGGCTTATGTAGACACATAAAATGGTTGTACTATCTGAGCAAACATACATTTTGTCTAGTCTGGAATGGAAATTATAGGGTAAATTGCACCAAAAGGTGGAAGTTCAGGGTTGCAGTTAATTATTATATGGTATTTTCTTTAGAAACACCCCACCCTCCTGTAGGACTGATAGCTAACAGAGTAAATTTTTCAGTCCATATGAGTATGAATCAGCTAGATATTAAAAAAAAAAAATTAATCACTTGCAGGTTGTGATTAATCTCATTGGATCCACAAAGGATTCATTTTCAATGTATTGGAAACTGGTGGCTCTGAGATTGATTGGAGAGGTAGATAACTCTGGGTGAACATACCAGTGTATCAGCTCTTGATTTACTGATGCTGGAACCCCTTAGTTTACTTCCCCAACTTTCTTCTGTTCTTTATTACCTGTTCTTTAATACCTTTATTACCTTTATTGACCAGCCTTGCTGGTGTAACTCAGGCAGGTGTGGCATAGAGGTGAAATGGGACTTGCTGTATGACTTCTGTAACATTGGCAGTGGTTTTTCTCCATGCACCTTGCCCTAGGAAGGTGCTCTTGCATTTGTATCCCATTAAATCAAAAATGTAAGAGAATGAGCAGATGAGGGAGTCATGTTTCAGCAGGTGCTGGGGAAGAACTCAGAATCTTGGGCTGAGGGGACCCAGTGGCTGCTTCCTTTCCTGGTAGGGTGGAGCAGAGGGTTGATCAGTATACTTTCTGTCCACTGAGGTTTGGGGTTTCTCTTACCTGTTACACTGCCACAGATTTTTCAGGAGTTCTCTAAGCTCCTGGCAGCAGAGACGTTACTTTAAAAGCTAAAACTGGCTGCAGAGAAATGGTGGATGCAGAAAAACACATCCCTATTTTAAGCTTTTCCTACAGCATGCAGGTTCTCTGTTTAGGTTTGTCTCACCTGCTCTTAAAAAGAGCCAGAGTTGTGACTAGTGTTCTTGCTAATGGACCTGTCTTTCCCTGGCAGAGAGTGCACAGCAGGCTTGAACTGTTACCTTGTTCATTGTCTTAAAAAACAGCACAGTAATCTTCCTCCCAGCAGATGGATCCTGACTCTGCAATCAGATCTGGCTTAGGAGGAAGTTATTCCTCCTAGGGATGACAACAGGAGTCTTACTTGTGAATGAGAAAGCCATCATAGTTACCAATTTCCACTGCTGCAGCATTTGAAGAGGAATTAGGGCTTTGACATGAAGAGCAAGTTCCTTGGTTGTTCCTCAGGCTGGTGAAGCTATGTGGAATTGACACTGACAACATATGAAAACTATGTCAGAGCCCTCAGGTGAGGCAGTGCTGTCTCTCACATCTTTCAGGGCAGGTGCCAGCTTCTATTGTTCCATTTTGAAATCTCAGCACTGGCTTACAAAGTGTTTCGTGCTGTGAAAAAGCTAATTGTGACACAGCTTGAACAATCACTTTTCCCTGGGCTATGTGCTTCAAAGGGAAGCAGGACAGGAAAAAATGGACACAATTTTATTGCTAGTATTGCTGGATGAGTGGAACCCGTGAATGCACTTAGGGGTGCTGTTGACAAATTTCCTTATGCTTGGCTCATGGTTGGTGATGGCCTGTAGCATCAGTATGATGATGCTATGTATTGTACAACAGGATTCCATGCAGGTACACTCAAATTCACAAGGGCTTTAGAAACTGTCAAGCCAACAAAGATGGTCTGAAGAGTTCTTCTGAACACCATCCTTACTTGCCTGTCTTGCCTCTGATCATCTCTTGCTTTTTTGGAGCTGGTTCAGTTATTTCTGCCATGCCCTCTAGAATACACAGCAGAAAGGTTGTGATGCACAGAGAAGTGAGTTCAAAGATTCTTTAGGCTGTGGTTGTTAGTCTGCTTCAGTAAAAGGCATTTTCCACTGGCAAAGCTTTGTAGCCCATGGTCAGGGTTGCTGGTTCAGCTTTTGATGAGACACCATCTTTCTTTATACATCCCAGGCTAATGCTGGTAGGCATCTGCAGTAAGCTGGATCTGATGCATTCTTATACTGATGGATTAGCACATGAAGTTTGGATTTGGCATCTTAAATGATAGATTGATGGTCTTAGAAACATTTTTTTGTTACTTGTTCAAGGACTGCACAGTGACAGACCTGCAAGGTCATATCTCATAATTCTGAGGAATGCAATTAAGATGTTTCATGCTCATGGAAAACTGCCCTACTCTGGTGGAGTTACAGTACCAGTTGTTCTAGCATCTACATAATTCTGTGTTTGTAAAGTTATAGAGTGATGGGTTAAAGCAAATTACACTGATGCTGAAGGCAAGGAGGATGAAGAGGTTGATAAGAAAACAAAGCCAAATGAAGCCCTGGGGAGTTATTTCAACCTCTTTCCCTGCAACTGCAGTGGGTCAGCATGAGTTGGGCCCTCTTTCTGTCTCAGGGTGAATGACAGGACCTATTGCAGGGTGGCCAAGACTGACTGTACATCTGAAATGCTGAGACCCATGGAGCATTTGTATGTGCACTGAGATGACCTGGCTTACCACAAGGTGTGGTGCTAGCCAGTCAGTCCCAGAAGTTTCTTTCTGTCACATTATGTGACATCTTCTGCCTCAGCATTGACACTGGGGAAAGATGTTTCCTTTTCAGACTTGGTTATTTGAGTTCAATGCTTGCAGGAGTCCCTGCTGTCAGAGTGCATACCTGAACTCATGGAGAGTAAGGCAGCTGACGTCTAGTGTAGTTTAGGAGCCTGTGGCTTTTGATCTCAGCTCAGGTTTTTAATGTCACCTTTGCTGGGGGTGACATGATTCTGTTTGCATTCAAAGCCCGGAACACAAAAGCTTGAACCTTTCTTAGCCTGGGGCTTTGCTTTAAGACAGTGACAGACTTAAAAAGCTTTTTCCATGACACGTACAGGACCAAAAGTGGAACAGACTCTGATACCCAAGCAGTAAAGCAGTGGTCCTGATGAAAAATTTAAGGGTAAGTGGTCCAAAATAGCCAAACTATTGCATGGGTTTGCATCAGAGTGTGGAATTCGATTGTGTTTGTCAGATGAGTGACCAAGTCATGACTTCTGGCTGAGTTTGGTGCTCCCGCCATCATTAGAGGTAATGGATATTTATAGGAAGACTGGAGAAAGTGTGAAATGCAAAGTAATTAAGGTGTGTGGGCTAATGGCAGTATAGGTAATGATCCCATCCTCCCATTACTGCAGCCTTAAATGAGTGTTTAGTTGCTTTTTATTGCTTTTTCTTGGTGGGCTATTTTAGGGAGCATAACAAAATAGAATGAAAACATGTTTCTAACCGATGTGTAAGCTAGGTGAAGTATTAGGGATCATAAGGGAGAAGAGGTAGTTTTAGTAGAGTGCCTAATAATTCTTCTCCCTAGGCTGTTTACTATCCAGTTAATCTCAGTATTTGTAGGGAAACACTGTTGTTGGTGAGCTGGGGACTCACAGATCCATATTTCCTTCTTGCATCCCATCCTTCAGTTCTAAAAGAGAGACAGAGCATCCATGGGTGAAAGAAATGCACAGACAGTAGACTGGAGACACCTGTGGGCTCTCTGTAGGGGTGCTTAGCATCATTGGTTTCAGGGTAATCAAGCTTCTTTATAATTCAGGAATGGGCAGAGAAACTGCAGCTCGAAGCTCGTATCATTTAATGCTCATCTGAGGCCAATGTAGTTAAAAAGGGATGTAAAGAGCAGTACAAGCAATAAATAGGTGGTTTATAATAGTATAGCTGGCTCAGTAAGGAGAGGACTGGGAGAGCTATAAAAATCACCAGGAGCAAACTGAAAGTATAGTTCGAAATGAGAGGGAGGGAAGGAAAATTCTGGGGCACTGGCTTCAGAAACTTATTTTATCTTGATATAAAAGGGCTCTTCAAATACATTTTGAGGCAGGTGGAAGGTAACTGAGAAAATGACTACATGGCAAGCAGAGAGAGGTTTGAGCAGGTAAAAGATCAGTCACAAGCTGCTCCACTGCTCTCTCCCTGGATGGGAAAGTGAAGGGGAGGTAAAACTGGGCCTGTTTCCTTAGAGATGAGGGGAACTTGGTGAGATACTCCTCGTGCTGCACGAGGGGTGCTCGTACCCTCAGATACTCCTTGACTTCAGCTGGATGCCTCATTTGTCTTGGTTTCCCTTCCTCCTCTAACTCCTGTCCCACACAGATATGTGGCATTGTTGTGAGCATCCTTTAGAAGAGTTCCAGTTGTTGGAGCTGTGACTTTTCCACCATGGTACTTGTGTTTTGCTTTTGACATTGCTTTGCTTTGTTTGTATAGTAAAAGAATTAATCCAAAGCTTCTCCCTACATTTAACCTGAGTGAGAGTCAACTTTGGCAAGGCATTGAGCTGGCTTTTGATTAATATTTTTTTAATCCTACCCTTTCTTTTTGTCTTAATTTTAGCCAGAAACAAATGTGCAAAACTTTTGTGTGAGGCAAGTAGAAAAGAGGAAAAGTACCTGTTCACTTTCTAGTACAGGGTTTTGTAGGAGACATGCTTAAGAAAAAAAAAAGTACTGCAGAACTTTTGAGATTTTGCAGATCTTTATCATCCATCCTTTTGAAGTGAAGGGCTGCAAGAGCAGTGAACTAACTGGAACTAAATTAGTCCATTTTTAAATTTCCTTTTTAGTGGTTTTTTTGTTTGTTTTTGGTTTTTGTTTTTGTTTTGTTTTACCAGAACTTTGTTAACAGTGCTTTGTTTACTTCATGTCAGAAATGCTTAGTGAAGTGGGACCTGGGCTAATTAACTCTGGAAATTATTTTGACAAAATGCAGAAGATCTAGCAATACTGCAGAAACAGTATGACCCTGTTAGTCATCTCCATCTTCAAAGCTCTTCAGGAGCACAGCAGACTCTCTGGAGCAGAGGGAGCTCAGCTAAAGGTAAAGCTGTTGGTGTCTATGGAGGTGAAATCAGTCTGCAAATGGTGTCTCACACTGGGGTTGTGTGTGGATGAAGCATTTTAGTTGAGACTACAACAGAGATTTATCCAAGACTACATGGGGTGCTTCTGAGAAGAGTGGAGATAAAAGGAAACTCTGGAGAGTTTGTTTATTTCTTGCTTGTTTTGTTTTGTTTAGGTTTTTCTGGGGAGTGAAAATCTCTCCCAACTAACCTCTGACTGAGCCAACTGGCCTTCTTTATAGCCTGTAAATCACTTTTCACATTAAAAACAAAACTGAAAGACAGGGTAGGCTGGCAGCTTAGGGATATGGTAACACCTCCGCTAGAAACACAAGCAAACATAATTGCTTCTAGGTTGATCAACAAGCAATGCAAGCACTTAATTAAGAATAATAAATCAAGTAAGGGAGGGAAACATTTGAGCATATATCCCTTGCTGTAGCTGAACTAGCAGGCAGGTTATGGTTGCTCAGGGATATTCTTCTGCATGTGTAGGGGCTCTGATAGTACTACGGGGGCTTCTGTTCAACAGAAATAATATCTGTGCTGCTCTGGTGAGCAGAAGGGCAGGTGGTCTCTGGTGGGAGGAAAGACATATAAGTTCCTGTCAAGTACAATAGGGAGAATGAAGCTCTAAAGGTCACAGTGGTTGTTGATTTTGGCCCCCAGGAGTCAGATGGATCTTAACTTTTCTGGTTGTGGACTTTGTTTCCTTGAGGATTGTCCCAGGCTGTGTTTGCAGTTGGGACAGCAATTCAGGCAATTCCCCCAACTTGTTCCAAAGAGGGGTAGGAACAAGTAGGCTTGAACTAGAGTTGATACTTTAGTGTACAGAAACACATGGGCTGCTGGGGACAGGGATCCATCTCTTGAAACCAAGGCTGAGAGGAACTGGTTATGTCTGTGATGTGGGCTCACTTTTCAGCAGACTTCAGAAAGGGCAGAGCTAAAAATCCCTGTACTAGAAAGGGAACAAAGTCCAAAGCCCAGTCTAAAACACCCAGGCAACCTCTGTGCTCTGCAATGCCTTGACTATGTGGCAGCTGTAATAACAGGCTTAGTGAGATTAGGGAGTTGACCAAACTGTAGGTTTTATCTGGGGAATTTAGCTATTAAAAATCCTATATTTATAGCTGGGGAGGGGGGAGGAATTTGATGTTGCTGACTGTTCCATCCAGTAGCGTTGGAAGGTTCAGAAAATGGTGGTTAAGCCTTCTGAAAATGACTGGATGTTTGACATTAATGAGGAAAAAATGCAAGGCTAAAAGCATCCCAGATGCACAAAATTCAATTACTTGACATTGGTTGTATTTTTAGTATATTTTGCACTACATTAGTAATTGATCTGTGCAGTATTTGTAACTGCAGAGGAGCTCTAGATGAACGTTTGCCATAATTGTTACAAAATGTTCAATGCTGGGAATGAAATTTCTCCTTGTTGGGGTTGTTCATCTGATTTATAGCTAATGGAAAGTGACTCTCCTGCTTCTTTCCACAGAAAATTGATCTTGATTCTTCTTTTAAAAATACCAGTAAGAGGAATTATCCTGTAAAAAACCCCAATATGAAGTTAAATCATGGTGAGAGCTGCTGTCTGGTGGACAAGCTTGACACATCTCCCGTGGTGCAGACCATTGGGGTTTTTGCACTGGTTGTTGCTCTGTGACTGCAGCTCATGCCCAGGGGGTAGCTGTGTTTGCACTCCCAAGGCAGTAATTTCTCAGGACCCAAAACATTTATCACCCATATTCTTTCAAGCCCAGAAATTTGTTAGCAAATCTATCTCCAGCTTTGCTTACTCGCTCTTTTTCCCTGCATGTCACCGGTGATCCTATTGCTTGAGGGAATCTCCCAGCTCGTTCTGTCATTCCTGCTGTGCATAGAGTTGTTATGTTTTTGTGAAGCTGGAGTTCCCAGGTGGTTTCTTATCCAGTTCCTGAATGGCAAAGAGGTTTAGTTTCCAAATGAAGCAGAAGAGTGTGTGTTTAGTGTGGTATGTGCAAATGCCCAGCTGTGCCACTGAACTTCTTAATGACTTCTGCAAAACTTGCTCTCTGTGTCCCATTTTCCTCAGCTGTAAAATAGTGATGAAGCCTGTAAAGGATCCCAAAGTTTGTGTGGGACTCAGTTCTGCTAAATACTGTCTGAAAGAGGTGCAGTTTCATGAGAATTTTTCCCCTACGCTGCTTGTTCCATATCTACCACTTCCATGAAGATTTATGCATACCCCTGAGGTGACTAAGACCAGGAGTGTCTGTCTGATACACTGGTTCATCTCTTCTTCTGTCCTACAGCAGAATGGATTGATATTTTGAATTGTGCCACCTGACATTAGTCCAATTAAGCATACACTTACTTTTAGCAGCTTAGCTGTATGGTTGCAACAGAAGTTCAGCACCTATCAAAGGTCACAGCTGGATGAGGGAGAGCCAGCATACCATATCATACAGCCTTGAGCAGTCATTGTGTAGAGAGGCAATCCTTTCCCTACAGTGTTATCATACTGGTTAACTGCAAGATATAAGGGGGGGAAGAAATGAATAGATATGGAAGGGTGATCCCACATTAATAGCAGCACATTGTGGTGAGGTTTGGCAGCTGTCTTGCCCCATTAGGAGCACAATGCTTACTTAGAAGGAAGAAGATCAAGACATTAATAATAGAGTATCTTGGCTTCTGGGAATGGGAGAGGGGCTGGAATACTTACAACATGAGATGAGAAGGGCAGGTGTCCTAGGTGTTACTTGTATGAACATCAAGCCTTTTCCTTCTGAGTGTCTTTATGTGCCTTTCTTTAGGCCCAGACAGCAAACTTGGTGCTGGAAGATGGGACGAAGATGAAGGGCTATTCTTTTGGCTATCCAGCCTCCACAGCAGGGGAAGTCGTATTCAACACTGGTCTTCCTGGGTAAGGCAAAAGCAAATGAGATACAAGCACCAAAACCTCTCTGGGAGCTTGTAAAAATGTAAAAACTGCTTTTTCCCAGCTCATGGAGTCCTGATCCAACTATGTAGTGTTCTGTATAAGAAAACACTGTAGTCTGGGGTTTCAGAGAGAAAGATAATGAAGATACTTCAGACAGTCCTTTTGGGCCACAGTATTTGTGGTGATGAGCAACTTTAAAGACAGATATAAATAATCATGATAATGAGGTATGTAGGGATCTGATCACTTCCCACTGAAGTGCAACCATTGCTGAGCCAGAGCAGAGAAGCTGTCTCTGTTCTCACTCCAGTGCCCTGACCAAATACAGCGTTTTGAAGCACCTACAGTTTTCTGGGTAATGGAACCTGGCTTCAGAGTGCAAAACTTTTAAAATCCTGAGGTTTCAAATTTGGTCACCTGTAACTCATCTCTTATGATATTTGTTGGCTTATACCACAGTTAAGGATGAATTTAAACCCTGTGTCCTTTCCAGCTCAAGGGTAGATCAGATTCATGCCTTAAGGTAGCATGATTTGCTGTCCTCTTGAGTGGCAGAAACCAGTGGCTGGCTTAGGATAACAGCAAAATGCTGCTCGTGCTTTAATGGAAGTGCTTGACTGGAGGAAATCTGCCCAGAAGAAAAAGGCTTTTGGTCAGGAGAAGGGCAGTTTGTCTCTGGGGAGGTAAGAGAGCTCTGAGGTTGGTGGTGCTTGAGATTTTCCTGCAGTCGTTCATAGCTGTCTCTACCCATCTGCCTCACATCCCCCAAATTCTGCTCTCCTTTGGAGAAACCAGTATTCACAGGATGAGTTTTTAAATTATCTCATTGGTGAGAATGTTAAATTGCTGCAGAGGGGAATCTGTTTGCAAAGTTTTGCATTAGGAGGCAATTATTTATGTATTTTGACAGCACTAATTACTGGCTGCGTTAATATACCTGCCAACAAGCAACTGTTCAATATAGATCAGAATGATGGAGAGCACCAGATTTCTCAGTCACAGATTATGGGCAATAAATCTTGTCACATCACAAAAGTCAAGGAGGACCTGACAGATTAATTTCCTCTCCTCATGTTACTGTGGCAGCAGAAACTGTCCTTGCTCTTCTTCCAGTGATATGGAGAGGATGCCTGTGGAAGAGAGATCCCTTCTGTTCTGGGGAGCATATGGGTGTGGAGGCACTGTTCAAAATGTAAAGTTGTATCTTCAGGGCACTCTCCAGGAACATGATCTTGATTGACTGATTTGGAGAAGAGGAAGATGAGAGTTTGCAATGTTGTTGCCTATAGTAAAAGTGAATTTGCTACCAGTCCAGGGATTGCTGTCCAGTGAGAGAAACCCTGTAGCTCTGCCTAGTGCTCCTGAACACAGAGATCAAGACCTTTTGTATCCAGAGGAACCCAGGTACCTCTTTTCATTGACACAGCAAGAGGCTAAGCAAGACCCTTTATTGACACCGTAAGAGGTTGGAATAAGAGGCTATCACTGGGGTCATTTAGCCAGTGCTGCTTTTAAGCCCCAAACCACTGCTTTCTGTGCAGTGGATGTTTCTAGACACTGAGTGAGGTCAGCACAGGCTCTGTACTGGGATGATTAATATGCTGCTCTGCACCTTCTCTCCTCATCTAGAGGCCCACGTTCTGATTCATGTCAAAGCATTTTATGTCTGTACAGCTTTCAGGCTTGAGGTAGCTAAAGCTGGCTGAAATGTTGTGATGTTAGTCTGGAATAGAGGGCAAAGAGCACTGTTTTGGTGGTGGAATTTTCATTAGAAAAGCATGGAGATGAACCTTTTGAAGACATTTGCTTTTTTAAAAAAATAATCCTAGTGTTGCAGCCATCTGTTTGGAACAAAAAGAAAGAAAGGAGATTTCCAGTTAAGAAAGAAGAATTACAATCCATAATTTTTTTCCCATGTTTGAAACAGCTCAGTAAAGGCATTTGCCTCCAATAAGTCTGTGTGTGTTTCCTATGATAGATATTCTAGTGAGAGACCTGACTGACAGTAACTTACTGAAATCAGGCAGACTTTTGGGCAGGCTCAGAAAGGATTAGACCATCCAGCATCTCTGGAGCTCATGTTCCCATCTGCTTCTCTGACCTCCACAAGGCATTGTGCCTGCTTAAAGGGCATTGTGTCCCAGTGCAGGGCTGTGCCTTTGTACCCCAGCCAAACCCAATGGCTCTCTGTCCTTGTTTGCTGATTACAAATAACATGGAAAGGTTAATTACATTAGCATTGTCATTAACAAAGAGTCTTTTGGAAGCATAACCAAGTGACTTGGAAGGAGAGAGCAGCACCAAATGTGCCCATGCCATCACAGTGCTCTCTGCAGCTCTGTCATACATGCTGCACTTTTTGTGGTTGTTTCCCAGCAGCAGGAGAGGCTTACCTGAAAAATATTTCATGGCCATTGTTCATTAGACATGTCTCAGAGCAAACTGGTGTGCTGCATTGCCTGTATCTGCCTGCAACCACGCTGGGGTTTGTCAAGATTTTCCCAATGTTGGACCACTAATCTTTTGGCAGTAAGTCTGATGTTCCATGTAAATGTCTCTTGTGACTTGTTGGTATCTGGTAGATGGCTGGAGTTGCTCATTATGTGTTGTTTAAACAATAATGACAATCATAAATTGTATTTTCTATAGGGAAGGTTCATCCTGAAGTGATGGTATGCATTTGGCTAAATATTTGCATTTGGATAATTTCACCTGTTGCTAAATTACAGCTGCTTGTGGGCTGAAAGACAGCAATAGTTAATAGATTGCTGCAACAGTGTGCTACAGTGTAAGGGAGGAAGTGAAGGTCTGATTGTTAATTTGAAGCTGAAGAATAGGATCACGGGTGTGTTGATGATGTTTACCCTGTCCTCTGTTTTGGGGTTGAAAGTGAGACTGGATCTACTGGATGCAGAGCTGATACTTTGCAAAAACCTAGGTTTGATCCTCCACTGCAGACAAATGTTCCAGTGTGCTTTTAGCTCTGTCCTTGCTGAGCATTTATAGCCAGGAACATCTCAACACCTGCAAGCTACAGGCTGGGGAAGGGCCTGAGTCTGGGCAAACAGCTCTGTTGTCAGTCAGCTTCCCTGCTGCTGCTGAGAGGGACAACTTCTTATGCCAGATGAAGGGAAGGACACAGCAATGGCCAAGCACTGCCCACATGGGGTTCCTAGGGAATGAGCAAGCCCAAGCTGTTATCTGAGGGCCTAGCTATGTGGCATGCACCTATTGCAGTTCTGTGATCACTCTGCATGCTGTGTAGTTGTTTACTTTGTGTTAAATCCCATGCTGTCTGAATTTACTTGTAGCTCCTGTGCTTGTCTTAAATGAAACATGAGAATCCAAAGCCTTTCCTTGTTCTCAGAGTCAACTGTTTAATCATGGATGATAAAGTCAGAGCAGATTCACAGATGTGGCTGCTTTTGTAATGAGAATGCTTTCACAGAAATACCATTTCTGTCTTTTTGTCACATGGGAATTTGGGTCTGTCTTGGTTTCACTGGCTCTTTTTTCTCTTTTCTCCTCCAGACCAATGTACTTTTCTTCTATTGCTTCTTTATCTAGATACACTGAGACCTTAACAGATCCCAGCTACAAAGGGCAGATTCTGACACTGGCAAACCCCATAGTTGGGAATGGTGGAGTGCCTGACACGGCTGCTTTGGATGAATTGAACCTCAGGAGGTTTCTGGAGTCTGACAGGATACAGGTAACAGTGGGACCTGCAGAGCTGACCAAGAGGTGGTGCTAGCAGCCTGTGTGCCTCTTTGTGTGTGCAAAAGAGTTTACTGGCACCCTCGTAGAAGTTAGAATGAATCAATGTTACTCAGTTTTGTTTTGTTTTTTTTTTTTCTTCTCCTAGATATTATTCTTTGGAGGAATGGTGGTAAAACATAATCCACCTTGCTTTCTCTACCATGCCTCATGCTGTCTGCAAGTGGTCTATTTCCCATCAGTGACAAACATGCCACAGTTTTTGTGAACTGCTGTCCTGGATGGCTGTTTTTCCACATTCCCTTCTACCTCATCTTTATCTGTGTGCTCAGCTCTGGTTGGCACATACAGATCAAACACCAGTGAGAATGAGGAGTTTCTGTGTTCTGGAACTTTGTGTCTGTACCTCCTTGTACAAACAAGCAGGTGACAGTCATGTGGAAAAGGCTACACATACTAATGCAGGAGGCAGTATTTACAATCTGGTGACAGGGAATATTGGCCAGGAAGCAGGGCTGTGTCCATCCAGTGGTGGCAGATCTGCAAAATGAAACATAACCATGTAATTGCAAAACTAGTGAACTGCTTTATCTGTCCTGAGGTGAAATGACTCCTTTATACGCTGTCTGACTCCAGTGGATAAGGCAGTTGATTTTTGAAATGAAATGCCACTTGAAAGTGGAAAGGTTTCTTAAACAAAAAATGAATCAAAAGAAAAAAAATTTTATTGTTTTAAGTTTCCATTTTCTTTCTAATGAAAAGTGTTCCCTCAGTTCAGTGCAATTTTCAGTTTTGGTTACCTGGAAGCCACATTATTCTGTGAATTTCCTAAGTAAAATGGCCCAGGTACAGTTATGACAGATCACTGGAGTCTCTGCCTCTTTTCTAGGTAACTGTGGTGTGCACTCCTTCTGGAAAGACTCATTTTTGCTATCTTTTCCTTATCTAAGAGCAGCCATGGCTGCCTACCTTTGTGTCCTGTCTGTGATATGGTTTGCAGTGGATGAGTAGTAAAAGCTCAGAAGATATGGGACAAGTACAGAGTGATCCTTCAGAGCAAAATGATGTTTCTTCTCTCTGCAGGTTTCAGGTTTGCTGGTGCTTGATTACAGCAATGAGTACTGCCACTGGCAGGCTGCTAGGAGCCTGGGAGAGTGGTTGCAGGAAGAAAAGGTGAGCAATCCAGGAACCATGGTATGAGAACAAACCAAAATGTGTGGGAACAGAGCAAAGAACTGTTGGCTTTGAGCTGGTAACCACTCTGCTCCTCAGATGTCTTTGCTAGTCTGTACTGGGCTCATTTCATGTTCCTCAGTTATATGATTCTTCATCCATTTATCTTTTTCAGCATGCAGTGATATTTTCAGTGTCCAGAAGGAATGTTCATTAAATGGGGATGTTTGGTTCTCCATAAAAACAATACTCATTAGATTACATACTGTTCTCTTGTATATTTCTGTAATGCTGCTCCTAGTGGTTGACTGGTTCATAAAATAAATAGATGTTATCTGCCAGAACCCCTCTGACTTTAAATCATGGGAGTCAAGGATGTGTTGGTAGATTACAACTGGCTTTTAACAGCTGGGAGGTTTAGGTGCTCATAAGTGAAACAAATTGGGCTTGGGAATGAGACAACTATTTGTCACATGAGCTTTTGATTTTGTGCATTTTAGTGCACAAGCTAGATTTGAAGAACAAAATTATTTATGAGTGGGAACAGGGAGCACAAGTGAAGAACTGGAGGTCACGCAGCCTTAGTGCTGCTAAGACCCAGAGCTTCTTATACAAGGACATATTCTTCTCAGCAAAGTGATCTGACTGCTCTCTTCATCTGCCTTAGTTGCTTGTTCTGCAGCTCAGGCTTCTCTTGTGTTTTCTTCAGGTACCTGCACTGTATGGGATTGATACAAGAATGCTGTCCAAATTGATTCGTGACAAGGTATGATCTGCTTCCCTTGGTGCCCTTACATGAACCTTGCTATTGCTGGACCCATTTTCTAACAGTGCAGCAAACCTGGAGTAGCAATGCTGCTGTTCAGCTGTTTTGACCTCAGCTGCTGCTCAGGTCCCTGTGCTCTTCCAAAGGTTTTGTGTTTTCTGGACAGCTGAGGCAATGTTCTGATGCATCTCCTTGGCTCTGCTCTGTTTTTCCTCTTCTACCTGCAGGAACTGGCACAAGCTGATGTAAATTAAAAGCCTCGGGTATCTGTATCAGATACAACATGTTGCCTAAGATAGTAACTCTGTGAGGTATTGTGGATTTTAGTTCACACACAGCACCACCTTTGGTCACTGGAAATTCTCCTTTTCCTCAGGGACAAAGGAATGCCTACAATAACCTAAGCTGCATTCTTAACAGGCTGCAGCCAAAGAAAATTAGTTATTATTTTTAATAGTCATTACTTTTCTCTGGTTTCCAAGAGCTGACAGCTGGAGGACATGAGCAGGATTATGTTACTGGATGTAGGTTAATGTTAAACTACATTTCACACTAGCTAAAAGAGTGATCAAATCCAGTCTGAATGTAAATGTGCCTTGGAGGCTCTTCTTTTATAATGGATTATTTGAATCTGCTTTTTTCTTTAGGTGATCAATTTGCAGTCCAACTTCACATCCCCTTTCATCCCACAGAGCAAAATATCTATGACTCAGCTTGAGTAGAGGAATATTTGTAGAAATTAATCCTTAAGGGATGATAGGGTGTTGTCCTGCTCTTATGGACAGCAGACAAGTGCAGTTTAATATGACAGAAAATGGCATTACATATTCTTTGTTGAGAGGTACTCTTTAATGCCTCAGCATTCCTTTCATCCAAAGGAAATACACTTTCAGTGTTTATCCTGTAACTTACCAGTGTATGGTAGTCATGCCCATGGCTTTCCCAGTCTTCTCAGAAATATGTACATAACAATGTAGTATTTCAGTCTGTGTCTGTTTATAAGTTGGGAATGAGAGAAGGGCTTCATTAGGATAAATGCAGAACTGATGAATGACTGGACTCTGGTAAATGCATTTGGCTGTATAATCTGGGAGCAAGGTAAGACACAGGGCTCCAGTTTAAAAACAGTTCCTTTCAGGTTTTGGCATCAGTGTTGATGGAACTCACTGCATGGTGGCACTGACCAGTTTCTGTGGTTCAAGGACCTGTCTTGTTTAAGGTGATACTGACCTTTTCAGCTCTGCTCCATGCTAAGTAGCCTGGAGTAACATTTGATGTAAGGTGCCACCCCAGAAGAGATAGGATGTCAGCTACCTCTAAGAACAAAACTGTTTTAAAAACATAGCCTTAGCAGTGCACGTGGCAATGTGTGATGCTGGCTCTTTGTTGTCCTGTGAAAATGGCAAGGGTACTTCAGGTATGGCCAACCATGGAAGCATGGTACTTGGAAGTATTGCTAAACCCAGTGAGCAATCCTGGTGTGCATGCTGGTCTGATATCCACAGGGTGAGCTGAGTTTAACAAGCTTTCTCATGACAGTGTTAAAAGTTACAGCAAACCATTGACATCCTCTGCTGTAATTTTCCCTTCCATTCTTGAGAAGTTCTGTATTGTACACCCTGTCCCCATGATTGGGAGAGGCTAACCCTAGTTTAATCCTGCTTGTTCTAGGACTGGGACAAAGCCAAACCAGGGATTTTTCCACTGAGAACTTGAATGAGCAGAAGGTGGAGAAGAATAGGCTGTTGGCAGAACAAGAGTATCCTAGCTTCTAGGAGGTGGTAACAGCAATAAAGAGTAGAGCTCGCTGCCAGTGATTATCTTTTTAACAGCTTATTCAGAAAAAATGTAGTTTTCCTGTCCTGCCTCCTACATAGCTTTGCCTTACTTCAGCTCTACTTCCTCACAGATATCCACAGGAAGTGGCTGAAGTCCTCACAGTGGGTTTCCAAAACAAAAAAGCTTCAAATGGCTTTGTAGATTGCTCCCAGATCTACTTAACATTTATTTAAGGATGAACATTCTGATCCTCTTGGAAGGCAACCCATTTTACTGTCACTGGACAGCTTTCCAAACGGCCTGTTTACAAATTTTACTGCCTTTCCCCTAAATGAAGGATTTTAAACAGATTTTTGATACTGAGGTAGGCTCATGAGCTTCTGAAGTTGCTAGAGATGGTTATAAGCTGCCAAGGAACAATCTCCAAACAGCTGTTCCAGTTTCTGTACCTGTCAGCACCTTGTCCCAGTGTTCACAACTTCTCCTTTGCTCATGTTTTGTTGTTTACTGGTGCATTTCCACAGGGCACATTACTTGGAAAGATTGAATTTGAAGGTCAGCCCATGGAGTTTACAGACCCAAATAAAGAAAACTTAATTGCTGAAGTTTCAACAAAGGTGAGAAGTCCTTCTGTAGTCCCAGGGCTCTGCTATCTGCTCCCCTTTTACTCTGGGAATCATCCAATCTTTCTAAGCAATTTGGGGACCTTTTCTACACCATATCTCTTTCCAGACTTTTGAAGTAGTGATGTCTCAGGATCATCTTCATAGAATCCCAATAGCTCCTTAGGTGCAGTGTTAAAGATGTAAAGTGAGCTCTGTGTAGCTGGATTAGTCTGAACAGTACACTGGTCGGAAGGTTTTGTGTTACAAAGGAAAGAGAAGGATTTGGAATACAGTTATATCTAGTATGTGGTAGAGGTTTTCAAACAGAAGAATTAATAAAAACAATAGTTTCTTTTCATTAAATAAATGTCAGGAAAGTTCCCTGTAACAATCTGTGTTCAGGCATAATTGTTAAGGTGATTCAAGAAGATATTTCTAGACCAAGTTAGGAATCCCCTGGATCTAATACTAGTGTCATTAGTTGCTTTGTCTGTCTGTGTACAGAACAGCAGTTAGTTTTGCACTCTGTTAGCTGGGCATGCAAACTATGTTTAACTGCAAGATGGGAAGAATGTTATAGGTCATGAGGATGTATCAGACCAGGCCCATACTAAACCCAATAATTATTCTTTTTCCAATGCAAGGACTAATGTCTTAAATTGTGGACCCACTGGGGATTCAATTTTGGGATAAAGACTGCCTTGAGTGCTTAATCCCATCAACTGAAGCAAGAACTGTTTGAGTCCCTTTTACAATCTCTGTGCTTACTATGGTGTTTGCAGCTCCCTCAAGATCAGTGAGACTCCTGCAGAGCTCTGCAAATAGTTTCTTATTTACTGTTCTGCACAGAGTTGGTGTGTTAGTGGCCTGAACAGACTCACTGGTGAGCAAGTGGGAATTTGAAGCTCAGTCTCCACCCAGGCCTGGATTTACAGTAGTAACTGGTTACCCAGGGTGCCACTGGAATACATGGGCTGCCTTGCAAATCTCACCAGCTCATAGGAGTGCTTCCAATCCATTTTGAGTTGGGACCTTGTTGTTACACAGAAGGATGGAAATTGCTTATTGAGGTTGTGATCTATGGTTGCAAGATGCAGGTGGAGGCATTTTGAGCAGTAAGTCGGAAATAGGTAAGGTTGCTAATGCTAAACTCTGCAATTTTTAAGACTGAATTACTATAAAAATGCTGTGAATAGCTTCTAAAAGGAAGATATAATAAGATTGATGGAGCTTTGGTGGTCTCATTATGTTTATAGCTTCATCTTATAGGCTTAAAAAGCAGCATCACAAATAAAACTAGTAATGAAGATGTTCAATGTTGGTAATTACTGGACATGATAACCTGTAACAGCTGTTTTTATGTAAATCAGGATACAGTAAGATCAGGAGCCTGAGTATCAGTTGTGCCTTTAGGAGTGATTTATTTTTCATTTTTATTTTTCCCCCCTGCCTTCCTTAGACACTAATGCCTATACATAACAGGAAATGCAGCAAACTGCCAGATTTTTGCAGGAACTTTTGCTGCAGATGTGTTTTGGTGCATGTGATGGTCAGGGTTCTGAAGCAGAAAAGAGGTTTTTAATCACTTGAAGGTAAAACATCACTTCTGTCCACAAATACAGCCCCATGTACTCTTTTTTGAAGTACAGATGTGGTGAGGAATCAAGGGGTTTCCAAAAACCCTTTTAAAAGGGAGGGTGAGTTTTTCTTAAGGCTCTCTGGCACATGAAACTAAGGTAGTTGCTATGAGAGCTGGTCACCTTAATCTTCTTGAAATTTTTAAAACCCACTTCCCAGAAGCTTTGAAGGGCATTTAGAAGACCCCCACAAGTCCTAAGCAATGATACAGTTTCACAATGGACTGTGAAAGTACAATCCACTTGTGTGTTGGTGAGTCTGAAGATATTATCATATTTGATATCAAGCAGAGCTTCATATCAGAAGCCTTGAGTAATCTAATAAGACCTAGTTTCAATATTATTCCCATTCTACTCATTCTCAAAAAGGGATTGTGGGGTACTATGCCATCTGATTACAAAGTGTGAGCTACAAGATACGTTCTGATACAAAAATCTACTTTCAGCATTGCACAGCAGGATTGTAACAGAGGTGGTAACACTCCTGGCTCTGGCCCAAGTCCTGTTCTCAAAGGTGATTTAGAGAGCATTGGTGGTTAATGTGTTGCAGGTTAATGGTAGTGAAGGGAGGTAGCTCCTTGTACTTCATCTCTTCCACCCTTTCTGGTGACACAGTAGTAAGCCACTCCTGTTGCTGGTTAGAATCTTCCTCAGACAGGACATGCTTTAGCAAAGGGAGGAGTTGTCATATTCTGCTAATAAACTTCATCTTGAGTTTCCTATAGGTGGAATATTTTTCCTTGTAGTTGGTTGTCATCCTTGTATGAAAAGATTTCAGCTCATCCACCCAGCACCAGCATATTGGGCATGGACTTCAGCATCTTTTCATAAAGGGGCCCAGCTGTGCAATATGAATGCCAGGGAAGCTGATCAAAAGGTAGTAAGTTTAAAAAGAAGAAAAACAAACAAACAAACAGACCCAAAATCTTTTTTTCCAGTGGTTTATTGCAGAAGCAAGAAGTTCCTTTGGATAAAGTATACTTGCCAGTATCAGCTTTCAGAAGCTGACCATAATTGAAGATCAGCACAGAGTTTGTTTTCAGAAGGAAGAAGGCTGCCTTATGTGCTTACTGATGAATAACATCCCAGCCTGGTGCTAGCTGCAGTCATGTAACAAGTGAAATAGTTCATCAAGCTTCAGAAATCAGTGGTCCATAAATAAGCTTGCATCAGTGACACAGCTCTCCAACCATGCAGATGACAGTAAACTGGGTGGGAGTGTGGATCAGCTGGAAGGCAGGAGGGCCCTGCAGAGGGACCTGGACAGACTGGAGAGTTGGGCTGATTCCAATGGGATGAGGTTCAACACGGCCAAGTGCCGGGTCCTGCACTTTGGCCACAACAACCCCATGGGGAGCTCCAGGCTGGGCACAGAGTGGCTGAGAGCAGCCAGGCAGAGAGGGACCTGGGAGTCTGGATTGACAGGAAGCTGAACAGGAGCCAGCAGTGTGCCCAGGTGGCCAAGAAGGCCAATGGCATCCTGGCCTGGATCAGGAACAGCGTGGCCAGCAGGTCCAGGGAAGGGATTCTGCCCCTGTACTCAGCCCTGGTGAGGCCACAGCTCGAGTCCTGTGTCCAGTTCTGGGCCCCTCAGTTCAGGAAGGAGATTGAGGTCCTGGAGCAGGTCCAAAGGAGGGCAACCAGGCTGGTGAAGGGATCCAGCACAAGTCCTGTGAGGAGAGGCTGAGGGAGCTGGGGGTGTTCAGCCTGGAGAAGAGGAGGCTCAGGGGAGACCTCATCGCTCTCTACAACTCCCTGAAAGGAGGCTGGAGCCAGGGGGGGGTTGGGCTCTTTTCCCAGGCAACTTTCAACAAGACAAGAGGGCATGGACTTAAGTTGTGCCAGGGGAAGTTTAGGTTGGATATTAGAAAGAATTTCTTTACGGAGAGGGTGATCAGACATTGGAATGGGCTGCCCAGGGAAGTAGTGGATTCTCCGTCCCTGGAGATATTTAAAAAGAGACTGGATGTGGCACTCAGTGCCATGGGCTGGGAACCGCAGCGGTAGTGGATCAAGGGTTGGACTTGATGATCTCTGAGGTCCTTCCAACTCAGCCCATTCTATGATTCTATGATTCTGTGTGGCTGCACAGTGCAGTATCAAGGCCCAGGAAGCATATGGCAGTTTGACTTCACTGTCTTCCATGCTGGTTGAGAGCAATAGATAAGTGGGTGTACAAAGAATCATGGTCCAGATTTGTGACTGGTGACAATTTACTTTGCAGAATGGGTAGACAACAGCAGATGGGAATGAAGTGTTGTCTGGTATTTTAAACTGTCAGGTCCAGATGAGGTTTGGTCATGCTCAGTTGAGTGCTTGGCCTGGTCTGTGCTGCTGAGCTGCACTGGAGGTCAGTCACAGGACATCTCCAGCTGTGCTATGCTTTGGTCTTCCTGTGTCTGGAGTGTCAGGGTGGTGTTTAATGTGATTGACCTGTGGCTGGTGTGGGGTAGCCTCGTTCCACTGGCATCAGCAGGAAAACTATGTATCTGGCATTCCTCTTGGACTGCAATAATCTCTGAGAACTGCTTTGTGGCTTCACTGCTAATGAGGCGAAACACGGGGAAAAAAGCTTGTCCAGCTCTGGAAACAAGTGCTTTCTTAGGGATTGCTATTGCTGCTGTAATCAGCAGTATATAAAAGAACATTATAAATTCTACTTTCATAGAAAAATGAAGGAAGCTCTTATGTCTTCAGCAATTCTGGCGCTTTCCATGTAAATTGATTGTTTAGTACCAGTTGCTGTATGTTGGTGAAAAGTTATTCTACTCTATGTTTTAGGGGCAGAGGGTGATCTGGCATTTACAGCATGGTCTGTGTTTTTATAGGAAGTCAAGGTTTATGGCAGAGGGAATCCAATTAAAGTTGTAGCTGTTGACTGTGGTTTGAAGTACAATGTTATTCGTCTGCTGGTAAAGGTAGGTCAGTCCTTTGTGTCCGTCATTTCTTGTTTTGCTCATGTAAAAGCCTTCCCTGTATTCACTCACCTTCCTCCTAGACACAGCCATTCTGTAATACTTTCCTTCTGATATCAGGCACATTTTCTAGGAAGATTTTTATGGATTGGAGGTGTTTTCTGAACATGGTATACTGTCTGGAGGGGGTAAGGAAGGGGACTTTTGCTGCAACCTCTCAGCTATGAGAAGAATGCCTTGAAAACCTTTTAGACGAACTTGACAGACACTGAGGTGGCTCAAAGAGAATAAGTCAACCAGTTTTGTGAAAATGGTCTGGGCAGATAGTGGAGAGATACCTTGTTATTGTCCCTGGCAAAGGAAGGTCTGAAAACCAAACTCAGCCTCTATGACATGAGAGCATAGGAACAACCTCCTGACACAAATGCATTTGTTCCCCTTCTCCCCTCATGTCTTGTTCTCTTGTTGTTGGTGGGGTTTTTTGGTTTTGTTTGTTGGTTAGTTTTTTTTTTGTTGTTTTGGTTTGTTTTGTTTTTTTTTCCCAGCGAGGTGCAGAAGTGCATTTGGTTCCATGGGACTATGATTTTACCAGCATGGAGTATGATGGGCTCATAATTTCTGGAGGTCCAGGGGATCCCATGAAAGCCCAGGAGGTGATTCAGAATGTCAGAAAGGTACAGTGCAATAGCCATAGGCAAATTATGCTCATTTATTTGTCTTTTTAAAAAAAGTCCTGAAATCAAATAGGTGGTACTAACATTACAGACCAAATGTGCAGTCATTTCATCTGCCTAATATATTCCTCATCTTGGTCCACTGGGAGTTTTCTGTAGACCAGTACTTACAATAAGGCTATACAGACCTTGGTGAACATTACATAGGAAACGTGATTACCACAGTTACCTTACCAGTGCCTTTAAAGTACCCTGTGCTCTTTTAGCACCTCTGTGACCTTATGAAAAAAGCAACTCTGATTTTGCAGTGCTTCAATTTGAAATAGTGCCATGCACTAAATGGCTGAAATGCAGAGTGCCATTGCTGATTCCCTCCGAGTAGACAGGAACATAAAGCTGTGCTCTGAGGCTTCCCTCTGAAGCAGAGGAAAGGAGGTAACTTCCCTTTGAGTGCTGTTTTCACCCTTGCATTCAGCTTTTTCCCAACTCTGTGACTGCTGTGAGGAGAACTAGCATAGCTTATGATGGAATTACTGAACAAAGACACTCCAGTATCTCTTGAAAATCTTTTAATTTTAGGTCCTGGAGAGCAATCGCCCAGAGCCTTTGTTTGGAATTAGCATGGGGAATTTAATCACTGGAATTGCAGCTGGAGCTACTTCCTACAAGATGCAGATGGCCAACAGGTACGGCAGCTCTTCTGCTTCCCAAGGCCCAGACAGCCCAGACCAGCTCAGCACTGCAAAACACCACAGAGCAGCAGTGCTTTGCTTCTGAACTGCCTTAATGGCAAGGCAGTAACATTACTGCCTCATTCCAGCCATTCTCCTTGCCTTTAATTTAAACTGTTATCTCATGCATTCCTTTTTTTTGATTGGTTTACTTTGAGATTGTACCAGCATCGTACAGGTACTATGTATAGCCCCACAGTTATCAGCTCTTCCTAATTGTGGCCTTTGGACACTTCTGTCCCCTGTTCTCTGATGCTTTGTCTTTCAGAGGACAGAACCAACCAGTTCTGAATGCAGTGAATGGACAGGCTGTCATCACTGCTCAGAACCATGGCTATGCCATTGACAGCTCTACCCTCCCACCCAGCTGGAAACCTCTCTTTGTGAATGCCAATGATCAAACGAATGAGGTGAGCTCATGCTTTCCAGAGACCTGCAAGTAGCAACTTCTTGTGAGTGAAGGCTCCATCTCACCTAATTTCACCTCCTGTTGGGATTAAACTTCATGATCTGACCATGTACTTTACTGAGGGCCCTGCCTTATGGCCCCAAAAGGGATGAAACATTGTCACTGTTCTTCATACTAGCCCAAAGGGCAGGATTGCAGCAATGGCCTTATGATTTCCCTTGAAGAGCAGCTTGCCTTTATTAACTTCTGTCGTTTCCCTAACTGCTGCTCACTTGGCTACCTTTATCCTAGGCTTGTGCCTCAATTGCAATAACCTGGGTCACTGTTTTGTTGTGTTGGTTCTGTATTGCCCAGTGAGGAAATGGAATATTGTTGCAGTCTAATTTCTTATGTTATTGTAAACAGAGTTCCAAAGACTAAGGTAATGAGAGGGAAAGACTGACCTCTCACTTCTAGAGAACAATTTACAGGGTCTAAGGTAGAGGTCTCATGTCAGGTGATGTCTATGGAGGGGGAAAAAATTTTTTTAAATGCCTTGCCTCTGCAGGTTCACAGCTGAACAGGAAAAAGCATAAGGAAAACAATATCCCATAGCTCAGTTTTGACAATGTCAGACAGATGTTTAGACAAATCTCAGGCTTTGTAATTGCCTGCTTTAAGTCTTGTCCATTAGACCCAGTGTTGTACAAGTCACTGAAGTTTTGTTATTTATCAGAAAAAATAATTGAAAAAAACCAAAAAAAGGTATTTTCAAAAGCCATTTCCCCCATGGGAATATGCCTCTCTGTTGTTTTGTATAAATGCTTCACATCAAGTCTGGCAGGCTGAACAGTGCTGTTCTGCCATTTTCTGGCTATACATTGTAGGATCAAGGAACAGTTAATTTCCAGCTGATGGTTTTAGAGTAAGTTTGATGTTTGTCAGTTGCGCTGTTTTCTTTATCCTTTTCTTTATCCTTCTTTATCTCTGTCTAAACAGAGATGAATGTTACCAAACAAAATATTAATATAAGAGATTTGCAGCTTTTTGAAATGAGATTGTTTTAGCCGTGTTGACAAACTGGACCCTTTAATCCCTAGGTCCTTCATGTTTGCTTTAGCTGAACATTGGAGACAAGTGTGATAGTGCTTTTGCATAAAGCAGATGATAAGGTTGGACATGAGTCTTCTGGATCTAGGACTTTGACATTCTTTTATGTGAGCTAGAAGATCACTTCTGTCAACCCTAATGCAGCATCAGTCTCCTAAACCTTCACAAATGGAGAGAGACAAGGAACAATGATTTTTAGCATGAGATGCACAAAGAGGAGCAGAGTTGTGCAGTCTGTTGCATTCTTCTATTTGAAAGAGAAAAAAACCTTTCTTGTGGCTGATGTGAACCACCACAGGTGGACAAGGCTAACCAACATGGCTTTCCAAATCCTGACAAGCCATTTTGAGAATAATTTTAAAGGAGATTTGTATGTAACTAGAAATAACATGAGCATTCAGGGAAGATGTGACAGACCAATGACATTATTTATCCCAAGGGCAGAAACTCATAGTGGTTTTTATTCTTGCAGGGAATCATGCATGAGACCAGACCAATTTTCACAGCACAGTTCTACCCAGATGCAAATCCTGGGCCAAGAGACACAGAGGTATTGTATGAGAGTTGATTAGAGCTTGCTTTCAGATAGCCTAGGGAGTGTATCACCTACAGTGACAAGTCTTTATCTTGGTGATGGGCCTAAATTTGGGGTTTGGAAACGTCAGTATCCTACCAGAGGGCCCAGTCATGCATAGGCTTGTTTCTTGATCCACACTTAAGTACAATCAGCAGCAAGGCATCTATTGACTCCTGTGTCCTTTGGATCAATGGTTCCATTCATATGATCTGTAGGCTTTGAGTCCTGGTGGGATTATTTGTGTTTTAGAAGTTACTGAAGTGCTGAAGCCTTTGCAGGATCAGGCTCAAATCTCTTGTATCTGGGGTGACTGCAAAAGGGAAAGGATTTTTCTTAACAGAAAAAAATAGCAGCCAGATGCTTTGTAATAAAATCATTAACTTTCTGATATATTTTAGTTCCACTTTCAAATTTTATAATTACTGCAGAGTTATGTAAATGGATTCACATTTCTTCACTCTGGTTCTCCTAAGTGAAATGAAATTTTAATCCCCCATCTGTGACTGCACACAAATTCTATAACAACTGCTTGTGTTGTCACAGAGTATGACCAAGCAGCAACAGGGGATGTGGAAGGCAGAGGAGGCATGTCTGAACATAAATCAACTACTTAGTATTTCTAGGGAGAGGAAGTCTGTGCGTTCTTAATGGCTTTGGTAACACAGTGCCTAACCTGTGGGGTTGGAAGACCCATCCATCCTCCTTCCATAGGTGATTACCAGCAGCCATCCTCAGTGACTGTGTGGGCAGAGGCTCTGCAAGTGTGGGGTGAGGTGAGGAGCCTGTCCCACTGCCTGCAGCTCCCTGCCTGCCAGCAGTGGTCACGCTGCCTCTGCTCCCTGACCTGGCTGGAGAAAACTTTTCTCACAGCTACTTCAGGATCTCTTCTGGAAGGACAATACTGACTTAGCTACAACTGATGTTTAGATATACCTGTTCACACCTAAACTTTGTAGCAGGCTCTGTTCCAGATGATTCTCTTGTGCTAGTTAAGTATATGATCTTCTGTATTTTGGCTTTTAATACACGCTCATTCATTACACTTCCAGCTGTATACAAGCAAAGCACACAGACATTGATATGTGTTTTCTTCCTGATACAATCTCACTTTCTTGAATGCAGCTTTGTCATATCTGTTGAAGTTGTTAAATAAATTTTAAATAGTGATTCTCTCTTCTCTGGTGGTATAAATCTGCCTTCTGAAGTCAGTAAAGCAGAGCTGCTAGCCTGAGCTCACAAACAGCCTGCTTTTTCCTTCTTTGCTTGGTATTTATTTAATTCCACTTTGGAGATTAAATGCATGTTGTTTGTTTGTTTGTTTTTCCTAGTTCCTGTTTGATTCATTTATTTCACTGATAAAGGGAAAGAAAGGCACTACCATTTCCTCTGTCCTGCCCAAGGCTGGAGCAACAGCTTCCAGGTTGGACGTCGGTGTTGAGGTACTGGTTATGCATGCTGCTAGCAAGGCCAGGGCTAGTTAATTCCCACTTAACCCATGGTAAAAAATGACAGAAAAGCTGACCATGGAGTCAAAAGAAGGCTTCCCTTATGAAAAGCCTGTCATCTGCCTGTCTCACAGTCATCACATATCTCTTGTGTTTTAAACTCCCCTTTCTTTGAGAAAGTTTTAAGATCTCGTGTTTCATGTATTTTTTTCTTTGCAGTTCTCCCTAGAAGGGCACTCTCATAGCAGTACATGAGGTGCCCTGGAATAATCTGGCTATGAGACTTTGTGCTACTAGCATAATGTTGATGCTCTGTTGCTTAGCAAATAAGCCTGAATTTCCTAGTGTGAGCTAGGCCTATACTGTCTTAGAAGGCAGCTGGACTTTGTGGGCAGCCAAAGTAATGCATGGTTGCCTAAAAGCACTTGATATGATTAACAGATTCATTGTATGACCTGTGCATGCCATGTTTTTCTCTAACTAGAGATATATTAGAGAAGCCCAGGAGAAATATTCTTAGAAATAAAATTGCAGTGGTTTTGGAGGTGACTTTTCTTCTCTTTTTAGAAAATACGTTTTGTAATTTGAAGCTGGTCAGTGCACAGTCTCTGTTATTTCATCCAAACTATCATGAGACTGATACTTTTTATGCTGTTTGACACTTCTAGGTCTCCAAAGTTCTGATTCTAGGGTCTGGAGGTCTGTCAATTGGTCAGGCAGGGGAATTTGATTACTCTGGATCCCAAGCTGTGAAAGCCATGAAGGTGAGAGGATATTCTGCAAATACTAACCTAATGTCATTTATTTTCTCTTCTCACAGCTAACTATGATCATCCAGCTAGGGTATCACTGGGGCAGGGAAGTTGGTGTGCATAAATGGCTGTAGGAAAATGTAGGCATTTTTGGTTTGTGAATTCATTGTTTTAGTGATGCAAGTTAACCACTCAGAATTATCTTCCAAAGAGAGACACTCTGAAGATTTCCATTGCAGACTTCAAGCAGTTTGTTACTTGTGATGTGTGACTGGTCACTCTGGGCTTGTCATATTGAATGGAAATAAAGAGGAGGAGTATGGTAAGCTACACCTTAGCTGAAATTACTGAAACTTTTGTGATACACCATTACACAGCAAGGCAGGCAAAAAAACCCAACAGCTGAATGGCTGTGTGCTGTTGAGACTGTTATGTAAAAGATTCTGAATCCCTTTTCAAAGTAGGTTTTCTGAATGATATTTATTTTAAATGGAATGAACTTTTTAAAGTTCATGTATGCCAAGTTTTGGTTCCTGAATAGATTTATAATTTTGAAAAGATTGGATGAAAAGTCATTCCTTTGCATGAATATTGTCCAGTAAACTTGCTATCCAGTTGCTGATATTCCATTTATGAAGACTGGAAAGCTGTATTGTTCTGCAGCAAAGAAAAATACATGTGCACTTCTCTGTGTGACTGAGAAATGCATGCTTTTAAAATGGTGCTTGTGCTGAAGCATCCTGCATAGTGCACTCACGTGGTGGGTTTGGGGATCTGATTTGCTCTGGCCTGTTCATGCTGCACAAGTGCAAAGCACCTAGAAAGGGTGTTAGGGGAAAAGCTTATTCTAGGAGAAGGTGTAGAAGCACAGTGATAATCCTGTGATGGGGTTATTACTGGTAATGTAACAGTTACCTGGGCCCCTTAGTTCATGTCTAATCTCATGTGAAGGAGAACTTGTAGAGGTCTGACATGCTCAGAGCAGATGAAGCAGCTGCTTCACTTGAGGTGATGATTGTGAGCAGCTCTGAGGCTGTTCTGGCATCAGGAGCACTGACCCCGGAGTCAAGGAAGGAAAAAATCAATTACAGTAATCTTAAATATAATCTGTGTTTGCTCTGGGTTGGTCTTAGCATTACAACACATCTGGTATTGTATATGCATTGTTTGTGTGCTGCATTGCTGTTGCTGGCTATTAGTTCAGACTGGTTCAAGAAAAGAAGAAGCCCAGAGTTGGTGAGTACAGATAATGACCTGAGTTGTTGGAAAGGAGATAGCTCTCCCTGATTTTCTCTTTTGTCCTTCAAACTCAGCTCTGGTTTGTGGGACAAAGTAGGTTTTTAAATGATAAATCTCCCTAGCTTGACCTCCTATAGTGTCCTTTCCCATGGCCACCAGCCAGCTGCTCTGATCTACAGGCTAAGCAGCCATGCCAGCAGCAGTGCTTACACTCCCTGACCTTGCCTCTGGCAGAGTGATTTACAATTGCATGCAAGAGGGAAGGTGGTTGGTCAGTGGCTGCCAGAGCAAAGCTGCAGAGTGTAGGAGAGAACATGGACAATTAACAGGAGAGGAGAGATTTCTTTCCCTTTTTGACTTCTTCAATTTTTTTGTTATAAATAATCAACGCCGATTCTCACTGCTGGATGTTGTGATTAATTCCGCTATTATGAGAAGGTGCTGTGATAAAATTCAGTCCTATGCAGTTAAATGGGTGCCTTTTTTAATGAATGAAACTGTGGATCTGGGACTTAGCCAGTCAGTGAATTTGTATATACAAGAGTGGTGATCAAAGACAGGAATATTCTCTGAAGAAGAAGACCTGAAACAAGACAACAGAGATTGGCTTGTGGTCACCTGAAAAAAGCCTTCTGCATTGTTTGCTGTGGGGATTCTCCTAAATTATCTAAATATTACACAATTATAATTAATATTACACAAAAAGAGGAATGTAGCCCTCCTGGGGTAATATTAATTCACTGTTTTAACTAAGTTATAATGAAGATCTCAGATCAGAAGGGGTGCTATGTGCTTATAAAAATGTAAAAGGCAAAAGTTGAAGGAAAAAGTTATAAGGGCAAACAGCAAGTAGTTTAAAACCCAACATCCTGAACAATTGGACCAGAGGATGTAATATCAGTAAAATGTGTGTCTCAGCACAGTGAGCATTAATTTTCTCATTAATTACTTCCTCATCACTGCTAGGTTGTCCTTAAGACACCTTGCCCTAGATAAGTAGGAAAGGAAGGGCTCAGATATATAGATATTCCAGCTTGGTGGCAAGTGATACACCTCCCCCTCCCCCCCTTCATTACAAGAAAATTATAGCTATGAATTTCTGAATGCATTTATTAGAGAAGAATGCTTTGGTCAGAAATCTACCCATTATCTCTCGGGGCCTTAATGAAAACTACCAAGGGTAATTTGTAATTTGGGGTAATTTGTCTAAAAGCAAAATATTTTCTACAAGGATGTTACCTTTTCTTTCCCTTCCATGTTCCAAAAATTTCCAGGGGAACTGTGCTTCCATGAAAAGATCCAACTTTTTATGAGGAAAAAAGGTCAGCAGAAATTGACAGCCAGTCTTTCAGGCAGTATTTTAAGTTATCAAAGGAAGACAAAATGTTATCCAATACCTGAAATGAACAGGCAGAGGTCTGAGTGAGAATCCCACTGCTCCATATGAGCTATATATTTTTTCCCCAAAACCAATGGGTCAATAAATCACAAATTTTACACAAACACGTAAGAACTCTGTGGCATTTTAATGCTTATTGTGAATTGGAGAAAAAATAGCCATTTCTATACTGGTCCCAGCAATGCTTCCATAACACTTGCTCAAGGAATGGATGGCTTAGTCTACTAACCTTCTTCCAGTTTCTTTTTACTGTATTTTGGAGTTTGGTTTGTTTTTTTTTTTTTAAATCTCATCACAGTTTTTATATTTAACGAGACCCATCACTTGAGTCCTAACCTCTATACTTCTGTATGGCAAATCTTTCTCTTAAAATGTATTTTACATCTATAATCAGCATTGTTTGGAAGTGTTTTGTTTGTTTGTTTAAGCTTGGCCACATCCTGGTCTCCTCATTATTAGCAAAAGCTGGTTATCTTCCTCACTATGAACTAATGTTTCAAGAGTGAGGAGAGCTGATCTGCCCAGCTCTGACTCAAATTTTTCTCGTAATAAGAAAACTGTGGTGAATTTCTCTCTGTAGCCAAAAGAGTGGTGAAACTTCCATTGGTATAGCAGGAAAAATATAAATTTTATTATTGCTATCTCAAATTTTCATGTGTGACACAGAAAACACACTGTTTTAGTTAATATCTGTCATGCATATAGAGGCAGAGTTTGTCTTTTAGTATGTGCAATATCAAATAAGAAGGTTATGGGACAAGATTTTTAATAATACGAGCAAAATTAAAGTACTTAATGGAATTCAAAGCAGAATTTATTCTTGAGCTGTTACTAGTCAGTACAAAAATCTGAGAACTGCCTTGATAGCTGTGATCAAAGACCTACTGCTTGGCAGGAAAAGATTGGGTTTTGAAGAACAAAAACTTTTGTCCCTTTTAGTTTGACTTCCAACAAAGAGAAACATAATTATGCTAGAGTTTGTCCCTGTCTCACCTCCGTAACTCCTATATGCATTAAAAAATTGCAGCCCTATTTCTGAATCTGATGGGACTCTCTATTCCCTCAAGATTCACAGACAGGCAGAGGCACAAAAGTAAAGAACTGGCATTAATTCCACCTGGTACAAGATACTAGAAATCCCTAATGGGAGACTGTATAAGGAACCAGGCTTTCTAAGTTCTGCTGTTGGTAAATTGTTTGTTGAACCCCACCTCTCCTTGCTGCTGCTGCTGTTAGCTCTTTTTTTCCACATATGCATCCTATTCAAACTTTCATTTTTCAGGAAGAAAATGTGAAAACTGTCCTCATCAACCCCAACATTGCTTCAGTGCAGACCAACGAGAGTGGTTTAAAGCAGGCTGATGCTGTCTACTTCCTCCCCATCACTCCACAGTTTGTCACAGAGGTCATCAAAGCCGAGCGTCCTGATGGATTAATTCTGGGCATGGGTGGCCAAACTGCTCTCAACTGTGGTCAGTACCATAAAGTTGCCTTGGCAGCCAAACCCATGGTTTTCACCAAATGTTCAGCAGACTGTGCAGACACAGAAGTCCCACGTGCCTTGTACATTGCCCAGATTACTAAGAGATGCTGGCAGACACTGACCATGGGGGAGTGAGTAATTGCTAAGCTGTGAATGTAGCATCTGATTGCTGGGTTTGGTGCTTAGAAGTAATTCATAGATGCTGCTTTGGAGTTTAAGTCTTAGTTAGCATAGTTGAATTGAGGGTATCCATACCACCTTAAAGCAGAGATCAGGAAGGACAATTTAGCTTCATTTAGCTTCTTACAGTAGTATTTTGCAGATGATGGCCAAGAAGTAACTTTACAAATAATCCCAGGATTCATGGATTTTAGGACAGAAACTGTCATGTTGTGTTTCTGAGTTCTAATACTGATAAAGAGTAATAAAACTAGCTGTTGATGAGACCAGACAAATTGTCAGCTAGTGTCTTGAATACTTCTTACCTACCATCAGTCCTCAAAACCATAGTTTTGTTTATTCTGCAGGAGTTGAACTCTTCAAGCAAGGAGTCCTACAGGAGTATGGTGTGAAGGTCCTAGGTACATCAGTTGAATCCATCATGGCTACAGAGGATAGAAAGCTTTTTTCCGATAAGCTGACAGAGCTAAATGAAAGGATTGCTCCAAGCTTTGCAGTGGAATCGGTAAATCAGAGAGTTTTGAAGATGTGGTTACTATTACTGTTGCTCATTTGCATTGTTAAAAAAAAATTTCTAGTTTTGTTGAGTGAAAGATCAATAAAACTGTGGATACTGTAGTGTGTACACTTTCGTCAGCACTCCGCACAGATTAATGCTGGTTCACCATGATTTAAAATGAGAGAAAATGCAATTAAACACTTGAAAAACATGCTAATTTACCCATTAACAAGAAAAGTAAATTAGGCTGGGGTGACGCCTGTGCTACAGCACAAAAATACATAAGGTGTCATTGGCTACTTTATTTTTTTAGTAAAAAATCTTGGAACAAGCTGTTAGAGGGGTTATTTCATGCTGAAGTCCATGTAAGGACATTGTCCACAGAAAGTCAGCAAGGCTGTCCACACATAACTAAGGACAGAAATCACCTCTTTGAGTCTGTGTTCCAGTTTCCTGCTGTTTGGTAGTACAAAGCAATGTCACAAAGACAATGCATATTCTTTTAATTGTATCTTCAGGAAGCTTACTGGTGGGATTCCTAGTTCATCATGTAACAGAGTTAAAGAGTATGAATTACGAAGTTATGAGTTATGAGTAAGATTTTATTCATCTTGTTATAATATCTCTGAAAAGTATCCCCCTCTCTTTTAAGATTGAAGATGCTCTGAAGGCAGCTGAAAAGATTAACTACCCAGTCATGATACGTTCTGCTTATGCCCTTGGTGGTCTGGGCTCAGGCATATGCCCTGATGAGGAAAGTTTGCTGGACCTTGGTACAAAGGTATGTCTGCAGTTGCAAGCTCTGGGAATAGAGCTAAACATCTGGTTCTCTTAGAAGTTCTTCAGATAGTCATGGCCACTGAATGGAAATTGTACGCACGGTGCCTTTTATCTTGTCTGTAAAATGTTATGCTGATTCCATCCAGTACCCTCTTCTCATAATTCCTGCTGGCTTGTGAAATGAAAATGGTTACAATGGTTAAATGATGGATCTCTTAAATTAATGAGAGACAATTTGAGCAAGTTTTTCAGCAATTCACATCTGAAAAGAAACATAGTAGACTATATTCACCTACATTCACATGTAAATGGCACATGAAAGACATCAAGGATGTTGAAACATTTGAAATGCTAAGTGGTGATGTAGTATCAGGGACAGAAGAGATGGAAGGCTTGAGTCTCTGCTGGGCTTCCATTTAAAGATGGTATTTTTGCTAGGTCAAAAGCTCATTTAGAGATTTAACGGGATGATTCTTCATAAAATGACGTCAAGCTGTCTCTGGCTATGAAGAGACAGCTCTTTTTCTGTAGGAAATCTGGCATTGTTTTTTTTTTGCTTGTTTGTTTTTTGAGTTTTTTTGTACATTTGCTCTGAAAAACAAACAGATAATTGGGAAAAACAAAATAGAAGCTTATTGCCTTGGCAAAAAATGCAAAATTTTAGGAAATAAACCTCTATGTGTTGGTCTCAAATTCTCAGTTTTGTCTTTTCCTTTTTCCTGAACCTCTGAATGTTTCGTGCATCTCTAGAAAGAAGTACTGCTGATGCCAGTAAACTGTATGTGAAAAGGACATTTTGTATTCCTTCACATTGCTGTCATACAAACAGATTTTGGATCTAGTGTGCTTAGTGGAAACAAACGTGTGCTCAAGAAGTGTCACTTGGAGGGATGCTGATGGACAGGACTGACAGATGCAGGAGGCCACAGTGCTTGCATTCACCCCATTGTATGGACTGGTGTCTGAGGCTGGAAACACTTCACTGGCCCAGTGTCATGCATGGTCTGTATTTAGAGAAAACAAAAATTCACCCAGAAGCCTCAGCAGTGCAGCTGTCTGAAAGGTTTATAGCAGAACATTTTTCAGCAGAACATAGTTTTGATTAGCATTTCTTGGTGTTTTTTTAGAAAAGTGCTTTTGAACCTCTATTTTTCACTGAAATCTGTAAAGCAGCTGCACTTTATAAATATCTTATTATCTGTACAATTTTAGGGGTAGGGCAGTTGATATTTTTAGTAAATTTTTCATATTTCTGAAACTTTTTTTTTTCTACCAAAAGCCTGATTCCATTTTATTTTCTAAGTAAATGTTTTCATTTTCTCAAATACTATATTAAAAGAGCTCCAGCATTTTCAATGGAGTAGAACAGAATAGGCTAGAATAAAACTGACCATTTCAGCTGGAAGGGACCTACAACAATTATCTAGTCCAACTGCCTGACCAATACAGGACTGACCAAAAGTTAAAGCACAGTGTTAAGGGCATTGTCCAAATGCTTCTTAAACACTGACAGACCTGTGGCATTGACTGCCTCTCTGGGAAGCCTGTTCCAGTGTTTGACCACTCTCTTGGTAAAGAAATTATTCCTAATGTCCAGTCTAAACCTCCCCTGGCACAGCTTTGAACCATTCTCATGTGTCCTGTCAGGCAGGTGACCCGCCTGGTGGATGAGGGGAAGGCTGTGGATGTGGTCTGCCTGGACTTCAGCAAAGCCTTTGACACCGTCCCCCACAGCATACTCCTGAAAAAGCTGTCAGCCCACAGCTTGGACAGGGGCACTCTGTGCTGGGTTAGGAACTGGCTGGAGGGCCGGGCCCAGAGAGTGGTGCTGAATGGTGCTGATCCAGTTGGCAGCCGCTCACCAGTGGTGTCCCCCAGGGATCAGTGCTGGGCCCAGTTCTGTTTAATATCTTCATTGATGATTTAGATGAAGGGATTGAGTCCATCATCAGCAAATTCGCAGATGACACTAAGCTGGGGGGGAGTGTGGATCAGCTGGAAGGCAGGAGGGCTCTGCAGAGGGACCTGGACAGACTGGAGAGTTGGGCTGATTCCAATGGGATGAGGTTCAACACGGCCAAGTGCCGGGTCCTGCACTTTGGCCACAACAACCCCATGGGGAGCTCCAGGCTGGGCACAGAGTGGCTGAGAGCAGCCAGGCAGAGAGGGACCTGGGAGTCTGGATTGACAGGAAGCTGAACAGGAGCCAGCAGTGTGCCCAGGTGGCCAAGAAGGCCAATGGCATCCTGGCCTGGATCAGGAACAGCGTGGCCAGCAGGTCCAGGGAAGGGATTCTGCCCCTGGACTCAGCCCTGGTGAGGCCACAGCTCGAGTCCTGTGTCCAGTTCTGGGCCCCTCAGTTCAGGAAGGAGATTGAGGTCCTGGAGCAGGTCCAAAGGAGGGCAACCAGGCTGGTGAAGGGATCCAGCACAAGTCCTGTGAGGAGAGGCTGAGGGAGCTGGGGGTGTTCAGCCTGGAGAAGAGGAGGCTCAGGGGAGACCTCATCGCTCTCTACAACTCCCTGAAAGGAGGCTGGAGCCAGGGGGGGGTTGGGCTCTTTTCCCAGGCAACTTTCAACAAGACAAGAGGGCATGGACTTAAGTTGTGCCAGGGGAAGTTTAGGTTGGATATTAGAAAGAATTTCTTTACGGAGAGGGTGACCAGACATTGGAATGGGCTGCCCAGGGAAGTAGTGGATTCTCCGTCCCTGGAGATATTTAAAAAGAGACTGGATGTGGCACTCAGTGCCATGGGCTGGGAACCGCAGCGGTAGTGGATCAAGGGTTGGACTTGATGATCTCTGAGGTCCCTTCCAACCCAGCCCATTCTATGATTCTATGATACCACAGATCAGCAGCTCCCTCTCCACTTTGCTTCCTCAGGAAGCTCTAGAGACCAATGAAGCTCCCCCTCAGCCAACTTTTCCCCAGACTAACAAACCCAAAGTCCCTGTTTGTGCCTCATAGGACATTCCTACTAGCCCTTTCACTAGCTGTGTTGCCTTCCTCTGGGCATATTCAAGGACCTTCACATCCTACTGAAGTTGTGGGGCCCAGAACTGCACAGAGTGCTTGTGGTGAGGCTGCAGCAGCACTGAACACAGCAGGATAATCACCATTTTTGACTGGCTGGTGCTGCTGTGTGTGATACTTCCCAGGGTAGAGTTTGCCCTCTTGGCTTCCAGGGCACATGGCTGTCTCACACTGAGCCTAGTGATGCTGAGCAGTACCCCCAGATCCCTTCCTGCATGGCTGCTCTCCAACCAATCCACTCTCAATTTATACTTGTGCTCAGCATTATTCCATCCTAGGTGTAGAATCCAGAATTTTGACTTGTTAAATTTAATCTCATTAATCATAGCCTCATGCTCCAATCTATCTGCATCCCTCCGCAAAGCCTCCTGCCTCTCAAGAGAATCAGTAGCACTTCCTATTTTAATATCAATATTTCAAAATTTATAGTGGAAAATCCATTTGGGTCGTATTGAATTAGCTGAGCATCCAAAGTTTATTTCCACAGCCCAGCAGAAACTGTCCTTTTCAGTTGTGAAGATGATCTGTATTAATTCTGTGAGCTGGATTTTCAGGCACTGAACTCTGAATTTAATATAATCCAGATAACTGAACACCTATGGGTGTTCCATAGTAGAGGTAGCTCAAGTGATCTGCCCTTCAGTTCCCATCTCCTGAGTTTACTCATTTTGAGTGAGAGAAGGCAATAGTAACATAGGGGCAATTTATAAGTGTTGTTAAGTGTTCCTGCTACATCACCAGGAACAATGTGGTGCCTGCTTAGGCTTAGTGTGAAATGGCACCCCTTAAACTAATTTTTCTCTTTTATTTGTGTGTGCATTTGGCAGCTGAGCTAAGGGCAACATTTGTGTAGCAGCTTGAGCTAAAGACAGAGGGGGCCAGACTGAAGTCTGATTCATTGGCATCATTAAAACAAGCAGCTTTGCTAAAGGATGAGATGATTGTGTACCCACTATTTTCTAGGGTTTTAAGTAGAGAATTGATTAATTTTTTTGTCTGCTAATATTAAGGACATTTATTCACTTAGATAATGCTCATTTACCAACAAACTGTTTTTTCTTTTTTGTCTCTCATGCCGAGGAGTACTTTCAAAATTTGTTTAAGAATAAATCACAGATCTTGCTTCCAGTTAGTATGGCAATGATAAGCAACATTATTAGTGCTATTAATTACATAGTGTTTGCTGACAACCACACTCCCTATCACTTAGTCATTTGTCTTTCTGCAGAGTTCTCCTGTTGAAGTGCATGGGGCTGCCCACATCCACAAACAGAAGCACATGACTGTTGCATGATTGAAGCATTAGATGTTTTTCTCTATCTATTTGTTATTGATATGCCATTACAAGCTCATATGCCTGCCTTGTTTTCCCATCAGATCACATAAATGTTTCCTGTGCCTTTCACCTGAAGCTAATGAAAAGTTTGGTTTTTTTTTAAAAAAAAAGAGGAATAACAAGTGTTTGTTACCAGTGCTGTGGACTTTGCTTTATCTTCATTTTTCAATTTTCATGTTTGTCTGGGATGTCTGATAAGCCCCACAAGTCTTAAATATGGAACATGTTCTAATAAGGTTTTCTTTTTTACTTTTCATTTCCTCTTCTGTATTCCCAGGCATTTGCAATGACTAAACAAATACTGGTGGAAAAGTCAGTTGTTGGCTGGAAGGAGATAGAATATGAAGTTGTGAGAGATGCTGCTGATAACTGTATTGCTGTCTGCAATATGGAAAACATTGATGCTATGGGAGTCCACACAGGTAGGCTTGGGCACAGGGTGGCTGACTGGAAATGGCTCATTACCTTTTTTATGCAGGGTCCTTCTGCCTGCTCTTATTGACTTAGTTTTGTGATTGATGAAGTGGGTTCTAGAAATATGCTTCAGGCCTTGGCTACAGTCAGCTAGGGTGTGAAACAAATATTGTTAGACTAACCATACCTCTATGATTCAGTTTTCCATAAGATTCACCAGCCACTTCAACTCTGGGCTTCTAACTACCTGTGCTTTTCATCAGCTGTGCAACTACAGGTTTGAATGTCTGTGGTAACTTCATTACTAGCAATGGTTAGCAAATAAAGTGACCTCTGTGGCTAGAGTTTACTGCCACTGAGCTGCTTCTCATTTGCCTTCTCTGCTACCTTGTGACAAACAGGAGATTCTTTTGTGGTGGCTCCAAGCCAGACACTCACTAATGAGGAATTTCAGATGCTGAGGGACCGTGCCATCAAGGTTGTCAGACATCTGGGCATTGTGGGAGAGTGTAATATCCAGTTTGCTCTGCATCCAACTTCCCTGGACTACTACATCATTGAAGTTAATGCCAGACTCTCTAGAAGTTCAGCTTTGGCCTCCAAGGCAACAGGGTAAGATTTTTTAAACAGACAAAAAGCTACAGGACAGATAAATAAACAAAAAAGAAAACCTAAGGGAAGAAGAACAGAAAAAGATTATGATAGGTGACTTAGATCAGTGTGTTGTTTAAATATGTAACTGACAGCTGGAAGACTTCCTGCATCTGCTCTCCATGCAGTTAAGAGAAGGAGGCACAAGCTTAATTTGCAGCAAGGAAGGATGAAGTGAGCTGTTTGGGAGAACTCTGGAGCAGCCAGGTCAGTTAGGTGCAGATTTCTGCTTGGGAAGCTTTTAAGAGCAGTTCACATCAGCATCTGCTAGGATTGACCCTTGGAGAGTGGGTCCTGCTGGGAGGTGGAAGAAGGGGGTTAGTGAGCCCCCCAGGTCCATTCCAGCCTGCTGGTGCTGTTACTACAAATGGAAAAACTCCCAGGAGGTGCATGTGTGGGGGCTTAATAGCTGTTCTTACAAATCAATTCCACTGTATCCCTATGCTGGCTGCAAATCATCTCTGGGACTCAGAGGACAGGCTTATTAATGAGCTGTCTGTCAGACTGATGCAAATGGTATTGCTAGCTGCCTTTGTTTTGTTGGCTAATCATAAACTAATCAAGACAAGGATGGTCAGAGCAGGCTGTTTAAAAATCAGCTTCTTAATTGCACTTTGCAGATGCTGTGGAGAGGCAGAAATTAATCTCTAATTTTCAGTTCTCACCAACTCCTGTGGTTGTTGAAGTGCCATAGCAGGCTGGAGATAAGCCATGATGTTGGACAGTGGGTTGTTTTCTTTTTGGATGACAGCCTTGCAGCAAAACATATCTGTTTATGTGGTCTCACTGTGGGTCTCACAGATGCTGAAAATGATGGCTTTGTAGGTAATAAAGCAAGTTCCAGGTCTGGGTAGGTAGATCTACAATGTGTTAAGGTAGGAAGCTGGATGGGCTCCGTTGTGTTGAGGGGGGGGGAAAATATCACATCTGTTTCATTCAGTCCATTCCTGAGATTTGCAAAAGCAAAGTGCATCCCACTCTGCTGTTCTCTACTTCTCTGTGGAAGGTATCCATTAGCATTCATTGCTGCCAAAATTGCCTTGGGGATCACCTTGCCAGAGATCAAGAACGTGGTGACAGGAAGAACCTCTGCCTGCTTTGAGCCCAGCCTGGATTACATTGTTACCAAGATACCCCGCTGGGATTTGGACCGTTTTCAGCGCACTTCCAGCCGGATTGGAAGCTCCATGAAGAGTGTGGGAGAGGTCAGTGCAGACTCTCTCCTTCCCTTCCATTCCTTCTCTTCAGAAAGTAGTTTCTCATTCTTGGAAACCCTCTGAATATCTATCTTCGGGGACTTAATGGCTTTGGAAGATACTTACTCATCTCAAATCGTTTTTATCCAGTGCTATAATTAATTGAAGTGAGTTAGGACTGTGTAGTCTTGGATATCAGAGTGTAGATTCATAAATGGTTTGACTCCTAAGGGAAGAGATAACTTTGCATCACCTAAGGTGGATTTCATTCTTAATACTCATTACAGAACTCGGAGTTATTTTTTTTGTTTGGGGTTCTGTAGTTGTGGCTAATTAGAACTTCAAGAGCTGTAATCTGTTAAGATTTTCAGTGATGCTGATGAGCCACAGCTCTTGGTTGCTGCCATCATTGTTAGTCCTCTCTGTTAAAACCATATGCTGCATCTCAGTCTCTTCTCTTGAATCCAAACAAAATCTGTATTCTTGCTCTGAAGTTTTGACTCCTCTTACTGATTAAGTTTCTGATACCTGGAAGGTGACAGTGTGACTGATTTTAAGGTGTCTGAGACAATAACAGCAATTTCAGATCATGTTTTAAGAGGAGACAAGCGAAGCAAAATGGGTAAATTACCCATTTAATTAGTTAATTACATATCAGCTACCAAAGCAAAATAATTGTGTGGGGTTTAGCTGTCTTTGTTTCCTAATGCTTTTCAAATAGCTATTTTATTAAATTATTTTGACACATGAGACATTCCTAATATCAATTCTACCTTGCCTAGACAATAAACCTTTGTCACAACTGGAAGGATTAATTAGAACTTAATTTTTCCAACAGCATTTTTGGTTTTTAATGGCAATGAAGTTATTTTTTTTATGTTCTGTGGAGCTGGGATTCCTGAATACAAACCATCAGCTGTGAACACTTTTGAGCCATGCACATTTGCATGGAGGAAGTACTGAGTCCTTCCAGTGGTTGCATATCACAAAAGCAGAACTGCTTGATCCCTCTGTCCTTCTCCAGGTGGGATGCTGAATAAAAAGAGCACAGAGGTATAGGAAGTGCTCCAGCCACTTGAGGTTTTGACTGCTGGGGGGGCAAACTGAAACAGGGATGGAGAAGCTTAAGAGGAAAGGTTAGTCTGCAGGATCTGGGAGTAGGAATCCCCTTGCCAGAAACAAAGAAAGTGGTGATAGGAGAGCATGTCTGTGAGGCAAAGATCTTCTTGCCACTGTTTCTCCATTAGTATGGAAGCCATCTCCCTGAATTTGAAGGCGGATTTCAGCATCCACTGCATTTTTATTAACTGAACAGTCTAGTCTGGCCTGGATTTTCCTGAGCTCTGTTGTGCCAGGCAGTGGGCCCAGAGCTGTGAGAAAAGAGAAAACAATGTTATTTTTTTCTTTTGACATTTTTCAACATTATATTTGAAAAGATTTTTATACTTAGAGTTGTACTGCACTGGGAAATAAAAATGTAGAAATTTGAGAAAGGGTTCCGCTACCTCACAGATTTCCACAGAGAAAGACTTATTTTCTTATTACACGTGATATCAAGATTGAAGGAGGGAAACCCCAGTGCTGCTAGGCCAAAGAGGAGTAATCCTTGCAGAGAACCCTCACAGGGGAGAGTCATTGTTAAACGTAATTTAAAGGAAGAGAAGCAGATTTCTTCTGAACCTTAAAATTCCCACTGCAAATTTCTATCTCTAACAGCTTGTTAAACAGAAATATCCTTCTATATTACTACATCCATGCTGCTACAAAATGCTTCCCTCTCCTGAAGTGCTTCATAGTGGTTTATAGAGGAGAGAAGAAGCTTTGTTATCACTGCAGCTGATGTGGAAGTGCTCTCTGTTACAGGTCATGGCTATTGGACGCACTTTTGAAGAGAGCTTCCAAAAAGCCCTGAGAATGTGCCACCCCTCTGTAGATGGCTTCACTTCACATCTGCCCATGAATAAATCCTGGCCAGCCATCGTAGATCTCCAGAAGGAACTTTCTGAGCCATCCAGCACTCGGATATATGCAATAGCCAAGGTAACAAAAGACAGAAAGCTATGTCCCTTGAACTGTAGCTACCAGGCTGGGTCATCTTGTTTGCTAAATGTTGGCTAATGTTCATCTCTGATTTGCACCAGTTTAAATGTTAAAGATGTCCAGTTTTGCTAGTTACCATTAATTTATAAGAAGGGAGAAAGGAAAAGATGAAGATCCTTATGAGAAATGAAACAAAGGATAATAAAGAATAGCAAGCTTCAGTCTGTGAGAGCACTGTCATTTTGCAATTGTTGCATTGGTGTGAGCTTGCAACTAAAAAAAAAATAGTTTAGAACTCTGTTAAATCTAGCATACAGGGAATCCCCTATTCTTTGAAATAGGCTCAGTTTCCCCTACCATTAACACCTCTCCTGTCACACCAGGCAAATCACTTCATCTTTCAAGGTGTCTGGGTAATGAGAGGGTGGTGGTGGTGGTGTTATTGTAAGGGGAGCTAGGGTGTGAAATTATTTCTTCCTTCTGGTCCATGGTGTTTGTGTGTATCACATGGTAGATGAAGGGTTAGTTACCTTACAAGGTACATGCAGTTTTACACTTTGGTTTTGCTGCAGATAACTTGTCCCTCTGTCCATACTCTCAATGAAGAGGAAGGAGAAGCTGTCTGTTATAGCTTATACTTACTTGTTGAGCTTTTTCTAAGATTGTAAATCTTTCAGGCAGGGAATGGCCAGTTACTATTTTTTTGTTCCTGACCGTGTGTGGTGGAGTCTTTAAGCCCTTTGTGCTCATTTGTAGATATATCTCATTACATCCTCCACATAAGTGTGAGGACCTGAGGTTGTGCTGTATTTGTAAAAATGTTTTCATGTAGCTGTTCCTCTTGTAAATGGCCTGAATGAAAAGCACAGGATGTTCTATAAATGTGTGGCTCGTCCAGGTGCTGACTCTTGCTATTCAAGCAGTGGAAATGTGTGTATTTGTAAGTGTAGAACATCCTTCAGCAGCTGTGCTTGATCTTTATAAGAGCTTTTCCTTGTAACTGAGAGACAAATCTTGCTTCTTGTCTGTTTGACTGGCTCAGAGAGCTTTTTTGAAAGGTTAATCTTAGCTCCATGTTAACACATGGGATCTGGGGAGATGAAGGTGAATTTGTGTCCCACTAAACACTCTGGGTGTTCCCAGCTGGTGGCATTTTCACTAGGAGTTGTCAAAAAAAAAAGCAAAATCAAAGTCTTAATCCTTCCCTATACAGAGCAGCCTCTGCCTGAGACAGTGCACTAATTCATCTCTGTTAATAACTGAGGCAAGCAATATCAGTAAGAGGTACTTCTGGCAGCTGGGGCTGCCTGTCTGGAAATCCCTTTCCAGCTTGCTGGCATTTAAAAGCCAACAGTTAGTTCCCGTTAGCCATTAGCTTTGTTTGGAACAGGATGGAGCTGCTTTGTATGTCTTCTCCCCCCTTCCGAACCCCACTAGAGTCAGCTCTCCAAGGCTTTTTACTTTTTCTCTTTTTTTTTTTGTCATCTGGATGATAAAAAGAGCAACTGCTTGAGTGAAAAGGAGGAGAGTTCAGCTGCCCTTCAGAGTTACTGCTGTTGTAATGGGACTCCCTGTTGTAATGTGAAAGAAAGCACAAGGAGAGAGAATGAAATAGATAGACCTGTCCCTTGGCCAGAGTGACTGAGTACTGCAAAGGTGGAGCTACCTCATGAGCAGGGCTGCTCAGTTGTATCAGATCTTTTCAAGGTGCTTTCAAGGTTGTGTACAAGTGCTCTCAGAAAACTGTTGTTGTGGATTTGATCAGTGCTCTGTTTCACACCAGAGCCCAGGTCTCCCATTTTCCACACCACAGATGTATTAGTTTGCATTTGTGCTCCTGTCCAGCAGCAGCTGAATGCTTCCTTTGGTGAGGAGCAGGGGCAAGGCTGAAGGAACCAGGATGCCAGCCCCAGACACAGCACAGGCACCTGGGCTGCCCTCTGTTGCTTGGTCTGGAAACAAAGCTTGTTCTCTGGCTCCTGTTGTGAAGGCAGTCCTATAAACCCCTTGGCTTCCCACCATGGGGCCAACATCTACTGGATGGGGTGCACTTCAAGAGGGGTAGAGCTCTAGACTCATGCTGTCCTGCTGCAGCTCCCTTCCCTCCTTCCAATGCTGTGTTCAGGCTGAACTCCTTTGTGTAGATTTGAATAGAATAGGGCCATGGGAGGATAGTCTAAGGCCCCTGATCATTTCCTGCAGGGCTTTTCTGCCTGAAAAACTCACTTGCCCCTGTAGTGTGGTAGTGTGGGGGCAAGACCTGTCTGCAAACTCCTTCTTTCCCAGCCTCCAGCTTTCTGCCACAGAGAGGAAGATGGTTTGTTTTCTCTGCCTCTTCTCTGATTAAGGAAGGGAAGTAATTTGTGTTTTTTCAGTTTCCTTAGAAGATCCCTAGAGCTTTTAAATAAAGGGTCCTAAGCTGACTAAGTGTATGTGGTCATACTACCTGTGTGTGTGTACATGTGCCTTGGGGACCACTGGCTGAAGGTTGGAGATCCTCAAGATAAGCAACTCTGTACTTGTTTTGTGAAAACAGATGGGCAGAAGACAGATCTGCTCTTGTCCCACTCGTGTGGCAGTGTGACCTCACCCTCCAGGCACTAAGGAATCAGAATGGGAGGAACTTTTTACCCATTGCCCCACACCCAGTATTGTACCCAGAAATGTGTGAGAAGCCCAACCTTGTTACTACCAGTGCTCAGGGGGCACTGTGATAGCCCTGGGCTTCTCTTTGCAGGGGTTTGGAAGAGCAGTGGCTGGTGGGTGCCAAGAGCTAGCTGAAGGTTTGCTGTGTGAGTTACTGCTTACTCTAAAGGAGACAAAATGTGCATTTGGGATTTTCTGCTTGTGAGCATGCAGGGTATTCAAGTCCAGCAGCTTATTACCTCTGAGGGCAAGAGAATAATTGTGAGAGAGAAACACAGGTGAGCTGCCTGGAAATCCTTTAGAAAAAGTGGAAAGTGCTGTCAGGATTTGGCGGTGCCCAATGAGAGAGCTGTCACCCAACCTTTCTCCATGCAGGTGCTACTTTCTTGGAGCACAGCACTGAACTGACCTGTTGTCATGGCTTAGCAGTTTGGGTGGAACACAAACCTAGGACAGAATTCCTCTCTATTCCCCCCCCCCACACACACACAAAGGGATGATAAAAGAAGAAAAAAGACTGGTTTTAAGTTGGAAACTGAAAACAATTGGATACAGATTTTACTAACAAAAGGGAAAGGTAATAACACAAAAGGCTAAAGTAACAAAAAAATACAAATATATATAAATATATATATACACAACCAGCTAGCATGTGGCGAACTGGTGGTAATGAACAACTGCCCAGGCAGCACAAAGCAGGAGCAGAAAGAGGGAGGAGCTGCTGGGTTTCTGATCTTTTATAGAGTATGGCAAGAAATAGGAGGGAATAGATTCCTCCCTGTGCATTCTGCCTCTCTGAGTCTGAAAAGCCCTCCTTCTTTAGTTCCTCCTGTTCAAAGGGTGACACCTGTGCATTTCTCTCAGCTGCCATAAAGTCTCCACATCACAGCACTGAGGCTCACACTGATGGTACAACCTTGTTTTCACAGCTTGATGACTTGGGAGAATAATGCTGGGATGCAAGGGGACAAACTCATTTCTGGATTAATGCTGGAGTTATTTTCAGTGGCATTGCTCTGGATTTGTTCCTTGGATGCTGCCCTGCAAGAAAACAATTAAACATGGTAGCAAGTTAATGAGCCTGATTACTTAAGCTCAGCCAAGACACTGAGCTGGTATTATCATTATGGTTGATTATCCTTGTTTTATCAAGAGACTTGTAACTGCACACCATTGGTGAGACCTAAGAAGTATCAGTGAAAGAAGATAAAGCTGCAATGGCTCTCTAGCATATTCATCCAAAATATCTTTTTTTCATATTGCAGTATCCTGTAAAAGGTTTGAATAATAACTCTGTGGGGTTCCTTTCTACCCCATGGTTGCTAATAGTTTGATCAAAACAAAATAATAAGTAAATAGCTTCAGCAAAATAATCCAGAAATTGATTGATCCTGACATTAACTTGAGATAGAGAGAAGAATGACTTATGCTGCAGCTGCAATGTGTGACCCAGGACTGCACTTTCACTTGCTTCAGGAGCTTCAAGGCTGTATGTTTGATTCAGCATTGTGTTTCAAGGGTAAATCAAGATGCATGCTCCAAAGTAAAAAGTTCCTCCCCAGCTTGGAAACTGGACCTTGCTGTTTAACATTTGCAGCTATGAAGCTAGCAGTGGGTCTGAGATTTAGGCAGCATGAGTGGTAAGGGGTGCAGATGGAGGAGTCAGCACTGCAGGCTGAGTATGCCTTGCTGTATATAGTGAAGGCATGTACTCAGGGGTCACCAAGCCCTGTTGCCATCAGTTGAAGTTTGGCTGCTGGCTTTGTGTAAAAGCAAATTATCTCTCTCTTGCTCAAACTGAATCCAGCTTTTGGTAGCAAGGCATGTGCAGAAAAGTGGTTGGTGCTTCCCCACACTGCCTGAGGGACACATTTTCTGTTGCCCTGGATCACAGTGTCCTGGGGTAGAGGAACCTTTGATTTATCCAGCGTAGACTACAGTACTTTTTGTGTCTTTATGCTATGTAGTTGCTGCTACGTCTTTGCAGACTAACTTTGTATTTGTGAAGCATGTTTTAAAGGGGCTGTTTGGTGCTGTCCTGTTTTTGGCAGGCCTTGGAGAACAAAGTGCCTTTGGATGATATTCACAAATTCACAGCCATTGACAAATGGTTCCTGTATAAGATGAGCAACATTGTGAACATGGGGAGGATCCTGAAGGAACAGAACAGGTAGGAAAAAACAACAGCTTTGTCCTAGGATATAACAGTCCTTCTGAGGATCCTTCTACTGGCAAACCTTTGGTAAGCCCGAGCACAGATGCAGTAATAGAATCACAGAATGGTTTGGATTGGAAAGGACCATAAAGATCATTCAGTTCCAAGACCTTGGCATGGGCAGGGACCCCTCTCACTAGAGCAGGCTGCTCCAGCCCCATCCAACCTGGATTTGAACACTTCCAGGGATGGAGCATCCACAACTTCTCTGGACAACCTGTGCCAATGTCTCACCACCCACACACTAAATCATTTCTTCCTAATGTCTAACCTAAATCTCCCTGGAACCTACTCTTCTCCAAGCTGAACAACCTCAACTCTCAGCCTGGCACCATAGCAGAGGTGCTCCAGCCCCCTGATTATCTTTGTGGCCCTCCTTGGGACTCACTGCAACAGCTCTGGGTCCTCCTTATGTTGAGGGCCCCAGAACTGGACATAGTACTCAAGGTGTGGTTTCATGAAACCAGCCAGTCAGTGCTGGGGAGTTTATTTCACTACTTGGTGTAAGCAGTCCTGTCTTAAAACACAGTTCACTGCCTTGTCTGGACAGAAGAAATTCCTGAAAACACACTTTTTGCTAAAATACCTTCTTTGAATGCTGTTGTCAAGGACTGTGGAAGTCCTGATTTATTTTGGAAAATCCTCACTGTATCTCTGAGGCTAAGGCTGGGAATGTGGCTGGCCTGCAATGAGTAACAGCAGGCTGTGCTCATGTACCTAGGACAGACAGACTCAGCCTTTAAGCACAGGGCTTGTCCAGGTTTACTACACCTGAGGGTCAAATGCACTGCAGTTTACCTTGCCTTGCCAATTGATTTTTTAAGCTTTTCTGCCTTGCTGTGATCAAGCAGTACGTGTTGCTCTTGTACTGCACTTTCAAACTTCTGTAATTCCAGATATATGTAAATATAAATCTTTTTTTAAGAAAAATGACTGTATCAAACTAAGCAGGAAAGAGAGCAGTAAATGAAAGCACTGGGCTGTATTTCAGTCCCAGCTTCTTGCTGAGTTAAGCTTTCCCTTCATGCTTTACGAGCTTGGGAGAGCCTCCTGGCTGAGTTGGCCTTATGTTGACCATCTTTTGGGCTTCGGGTACCCGGTGTGTTATCCACGTTTCACCACATGATGGCACTGGGAGAGCACCATAGCCAGGACACCACTGAGGAACTGGTTCCATTCCTCCGCTGTCATTTCTGCTGCTTTGACCAGCTGCAGGGTTTTAATTGAGCAGCTCTTTCACTTGTCCCCCGGAAGAAGCTGAATCTGGAGCTAAACAAAAATAAATGTGGAAGGAGGTGTCGAAGAGAAGTAGCAGCTTGATTATCTGCAGAAATCTAGTGTTTGGCTTCACTGTTTTTTGCCCTCTAACATCTGTGGCATCTTGCATTTTGTCTTGAGTGCCTTAAAATATATCTGTGTAGCTCCTGAGGAAGAAAAGCAATACATCCAGAACCAGTCTGATTTTCTGGCTGTTGGGGTGGCAAACTGTAGAATGATGCACTTGGGACCCCAGAAGGTTGGTCCCATCCTCAGCTTGTATAAATCCCCTGTGAAGTCCACAGAGGCTAATGATGCTGAGCTGTCCTCTATTGCTCAGGCCACTTTCCTTTTCTCTGCAGTGGGTGGCAGGTTGATAATGCTCCTAGTAATGTGTGATCAGTAGCTGGTACCATCCCACACAGTTTTTCATCCTTCTAGTGACATGTCAGCAGGCTCACTGTGTAACCTGATACAGAGAGCCCTATTGCAGTATCCCACCTTTCATTTGTGTCATCCACAACCAATTCTCTGTGTGTCCCTTGCAAATGGAGTCATGCAATTCAACTCATGTTGCTGGTGGCATAAATTAACTTCGTCTCATTTACTTCTCAGTGCAGATTTCCACCCTTCCCCCCTCATTCAGACTTTCCCCAGGAAACTCCCTTGCTTCCCAGCCTGCACTGGAGGGAGGAGACAGACTGTCCTGCTGCAGTATGCTTGAGGTACATTGAAAGAAAGGCAAACAGCCAGGGAAAAATACTTCTGACCTGAACCAAGAGTCTGGTCTTGTGAGCCACATCAGGAAACACATCTCTGCAACAGCTGAAGGAAAGCTAATTGAGTGATGCAAATGAGACTTGGCATACATGTGCTCTTCCTGCAGCCAGCTGTTTCCAGTCCCCAGCATGCCTGGCATGAGTTTTACCTGTTCTATAGGATTATTTCCAATGGAAAAGAATGAGCTGTGACACCCTCATTGCTTTAAATCTTTCTCTTGTTGAAATACAGTTAGCAGAACCAGAAGTTGTCCTGTTCCCAGGTGCTATTGCTTGTTACAAGCTTACTCTCTGCTTGGTTGGATCCATCCCTTCCTTTTTGTCTCTGGATTGGTTTTGGGGTTCTTTGCAGTGAGGTTTTGGATGCAGTTGGAGCAATGTTGCTGCCAAGAGTCTTGATTTGGGCCCTGCAGAGCTGTTGTAGAGACTGGTGACAAGGAACCGGGCTCTGCCAAGAGGAAATTCAGAGGCAGAGCAAGTGGATATGTTAGACAGATGGGGAAGGGGATTCAGAGGCAGGTGGAGGCCTTTGTGAGCAGTTCAGCAAGCAGCATTCACACACTGCCTGCTGCTTTGCATCCTTGCCACGTGCAGTGATTCAAAGGTGAGCAGAAGGCCTCACCAGTTTATGCAGCATTGTACAGGATAATGCTATGGAGGTAAAAAAACCTTTCTGAGCTCCGAATGCTTGTCTGTTCTCAAACAAATGTGTCTGTACACACCACAAATATGGTGTACAGGCATGCTCAGCCCTTTGCATACAGTAGAGATTGGGAAGGGCACCTTCTGCCCCATTTATGTTTGTTCCAGCAAACTTCTTTCCAAAGAAGATTGAACCTGGTGCTGGTGAGACAGTATAGTTTTTGTCATGCTGCAGCAATGTTTCCATTTGATTCTGCCTCTGGGCCCTCTAAGATGGAGAAAGAGTTGTTTCAGGTTATGTGATTTGGCTGCAGGAAAGCAAATGGCCTGAGTTGAATTGGGAAAAGAAAGCCATTTTGAGAGTACTTTCCAGAATATCCAGTAGTATCCCTTACATGTCAAATATTGCCTCCGCTGTTTCTCCTGTGACCTACGTATTTTTCAACTTATCTTGTGGGTTTTTCTCTTGTTTTTTAACTGATTACCTTTATACTTTCAGTAATTTCTTTTTAACGATAACCTTCCCTACCACACACACACAGACAAAACCACATGTACACACACACATGGAAAGAACAAGCACCATCCCATGCTGCCAGTCCAGGAATAGGTGATGGTGTCTGGAGCAGTGGTAGTACAATATGATATACTGTTACCAGGAAATTTTTTCCTTAGATTTGGTCTTGCCTGTCCTGTGGGAGAAAACAGAGGAGAAGGGCTCTGGAGTGGGATCAACAACCAGTGGCTGTTGATCAGACTGACAGCTCATGAAGGAGTTGAAAATTTGAACAAACCATGTCTAGCTGTCTAAGACAGTGAGGTCTAAGATATGACTTCCAGGTCAGGACTGTGGACCCAGTCCAGAGCAAGTGATTTGCAGTAGGGTCCAGTAACACTGGCAGCATCATCTCCAGGAGCAGAACTGAAGCCCAGACTTGGAAGTACCATCTGACGCATGGTCAGCTCAAGACACTGGTGGCCTAGCTCCTTTGGAACTTGCATTTGTACATTCACAATCACATACAATCACAATGTACATACAATCACAGTCTGCAGTGATTTGTGTTTGGCCATGGTTATTTTTACCTGTTCCTGATTGTGTGATCCCTGAGAACTGTGGCTGTGTGCAAGAAGAATGTACAAAACCCACCATTAATTATAGGTAAAGAGGTAGGCAGCTATGATGAAATAATCCCTTACATCCAAGTGATGTGGGGATGAAAACCTTGTTCAAAATCAGAAGGACATCTCCATAGCAACTGGACCTGTAACTGTTTATTGTTACTTGGGAGCTTATGGGAGTGGGGGAAAAGGTGAGATAATGGGGTCAAGCTCACTGCTCGGGAAGATCTGAGTAAGACCCAGGGGACATTGAGTCATCTTGCAACAGGCAGAAGTGTGAGTGTATTGCCCAAAGAGGAATTTTTCAAGATTGATAAAAGACTATCTAGTAGCATCCAAGCGAGAAATGAGGAGTGTGATAATCCCCCATTTCACAGCTGAGGAGCAAAGCTTGGAGATGGTAAGCTTGCCCAAAGTCTCAAAGGCAGTCTGGCAGAGCAGTGAACTAAACTCAGCCTTCTAAAGTTTGATGGCACCAATCATGTTTTAGTAACTTCTAACTTAGGAGCTTTGTTGGGGAGGAGAATGTGTCCTTGCTCTGTGGGCAAATGCAATCCTGAGTATTGCTCTTACCAGAGCTCTAAAGAGACATGGGTTAATAGAGGGGTAAGCAGCAAAAAAATGTGAGGGTGCAGACTGACTTCAGCTGAGCATTTGCAGCCAGGTGAATCTACCCAGTGACCTGTGGAAGAAGTTGTTTATTGTGAATTCCTTTTTGAAGCTCATGTCCTTGGATCTGTGAAAGGTGTGCTTTGAAAGCTGCTTGCTGGAAGCATGACTTGATTTCAAAACATGACTATGGTGGAGTACCCACAGAAATACAGGTGCTGGAGTTAAACCTGGCTCCATCAGGTGACCCAGGAGAGAATGCAGGGAGGAAGGATCAGACAGGCCATCAATAACCTGTATTCTCTCACAGTGGTTGTTGCAACACCTTGCTTGTCTCACAAGCTGTGTTTCTGCTGACTTGTATGATTTGGGGACAGGTCAGAGAGCAGGAATCAGATCTGGTATAGTGTGCAACAGAGCAGGTCCAGTGATGCTAAATAAGGCTGCACTGATTGATATTGTTTGAGGAGCTATCAGGGACATATTTGTAGTACTCACTTTTAACTAACTGGGGAGATTACTTTTGTCTTCTCGGTGAACTCTGGGGCAGGGAAGACTCAGGAACAAATTAGGAACTCTGTAGATGAGGAGAATATAATGTAAGCAGCTGTTCAGCACTGTTGTTTGTGCTTTGTGTGGATCTGACAGAAGATACTTTTCTATTATTTGTCTTACAGAGCCATTAGTAATAATTTCACAGCTGTATTTTCTTTCAAAGCATCTGTGCTGTTGTAAAAACTCAAGATGCATTTTTGCCTTGCAGTTGATGATATACAGACATTGTCCTTTAAAAGCCATTGGGGAATCTCTGTAACCAGTATGTACGTTACCAGCAGCAGAAGGGTTTTTACTATGGCATCCCAGCAAAGACCTCAAAGCTCTCTTCTACCAGTAGTTAAAAATAGACTTTGAAGAAACATCTATGACCCTTGCCTGGCTGTGTTTTGGTGTGAACTCCTGCTTCAGTGCATCACTTAATCCTAGATGTGAGTCATCTAGGTCTTAGGGAGCAATGTGAGGTTCCTGTTCCTTGAATCAAGATGTCCACAGTGAGACTGATTAGCCCTGGGATCTGAATATTAAAGATGCAGAGCACTGGAGTGATAGTTCTTCAGTGAGTGAGATTTGTTGGTTTACAGCTTCTGCTTCCCTAAACGCTCCTTTGACAGCTTTTTGTCAGACATCTCATGAGTTTCTCAGGAGGGGGAAAATGGTAACAATCTGTCTCCTTGAAATGAGAAGAGGGGAGAGCATTTATACACTGATCTCATTATTTTAATTGTAGCATGTTCAAAATCTTGTAAAACGTCAGGAGCAATCAAGGAAGTCACTAGGAGCCTTGAAGCAGAGCAGGACAACATGGAAAAGAGAAAGAATATGTTGTTGTACATAGGCCAGCCTGAAATCAAGTAGGGTTTTGAAGACCCCCAGGTCTATGACTACTGGGAAATGAAGAGCTCTCTCAGGGCTAGGCATTAGGGCATTTTGGCTCCAGCACTTCTTGCTTTCAGTCCACTTTGCTTGCCTTAGCTAAATTGTAGTCTGGGCTTAAATCCAGCCCCTCCAGATTTAGAGGGAGCTGACTTCAAGACTGGTGGGCTTAGCTGGCATGTTTCTTTGCAGCTCCTCTGTGCGTATTCAACCACAGGAATAGCTGTTGAGACAAACCAGAGGTGATCTGCAGGGGTAAGGATGTGACATTACAGGACAAATGTTATCTGATGCACTGTGTCCCAGCTGCTCTCAGCTCAGGCTTTGGCCTTCTGTTCACAAAATATTCCTGAACCTTTTGGTTGAGACCTATTAACATGTGAGTAAGTCATATGTGAATGGGCATAAACTCCACCACATACCTAACATGAAGCAGGGACTGATTTGGGAGACAAGAAAAAGAGTGCTTTGTCCCATATCAAGCTGGGGCTTTCTTCCTGCACATTTATTTAGCATTCCTCCTAAACTGGTGGATCAGATGAAAGCCAGTCAAATGGAAGAGAGGACTGTACTGAAGCGAGCAGGCTCTTCTCATAATTGCAATGCTGCCAGCATTCCTCAGTCATTTAATAGATTTCCCCAGGTCCTCTCTGCCAGGTGAAAATTTCCTCATTAAGGGGAATTTATTCCATCTCCATTTAGCGTTTATTATGGAAGAAGTGAATGTATGGAGCTTCAAAGATGACAGGCTATAATTTTAAACAAAAAGCAACAAATCAACAATGAAAGCTGAAACGGAGGCATAAGCAAGGTTTGGGAAAGGCTTGTATTGTTTATAAACTAAAAAATGTGCAGGGGACTTTTGCTTTCTGATGAAGTGACCAGCCACTAAATTATGGCAGTGTTTAAAAGTCTAATCATCTTGTTTTGAAGCTCTAAAATTTCTGCCTGTCATTTTGCAAAGGTGAATGTTAGGAAAAAGGAGCAGACTTATAGACATCAGTAATCGTGGTCACTCAATGCTGCCCTCGTTTCAGGATTGATTATAAACCAATGAGGGAGTTTAATCTTTGGAAGACTTTTTGCTCTGTGTTTGATGCTCCATGGGAAAGTGTGAGGCAGTGATGTAGGGACTGGGTAATGTGTTTGGGAATAGCCAGAAGTGAGATTTGTTTTCTGTGCTTATTGTTGGATTTCTGGTGAGCTCTTGGAAGTGTTTTGTGCACTCAAGTGTTCAAAGAGGTCAGCCTGCTTCTGCACTTACTGGCTTTAGGGTCTCCAGGTCTGTCTTTGAGTAAAGACAGTGGGAATTCTGAATCTTAAATATCACCACCCTGCATCACCCTTAAGTATCTTCACCTCTGCACCCCTCAGCTTCGCTATCTGTAAAATAAGCACCACCTACCACACTGTTTGCATGTTTCTTTATATTCTTATCATGAAAGCTGAGATATAAATTCTGAAACTTAGCCCGATTAGTAAATGGAATTTATCCCTGTATGAAGGTGCATGTCCAGTAGGTGCAGAGAGGCAGCCTGCTTTCCATAGCAGTGCTGAGAGTTTGCAGCTCTCTGATCCAGTTCCTGTTAAGCAGTGGAACCATTCTGCTGGCTTACTCTGCATACTCCTTCTTCTGGCTGTGTCTCCAAATCCCTGAGACCTGCCTCAGAGGCTTTTCTCAATTTCTTATCTCATGGCAGATTCTGGCTTCAAGTGTTCAGAAAGCAGCACTGCTGAGTTTTTGGCTCTTGCCTATTTTCTGTGACAATATTCAATGGCAAAACAGCAATATCCCCAGGGCTGCCTTGCTCATTCTAACCTTTCCTGCCTTGTGGTGAGCTGGTGTGTTTCCTCCACATTCCTCCTCCCTGCTGCTTCCATGGCAATGAGGAATGAGAAAACCCTTCCTGTCTAGGTCCTTCTCAAATATACATTCCCACTGCATCTTCTTTATAAGCTACTCTGAAAGCTACATCTCTTACCTTTTCTTATTACACTTTGGGAGTAGCAGAGGAAAAAATGCAGTTTCATTTGCCCTTTAGGTCCTTTCTGAATCTCTTGCACACTGGTTGTCCTGTACAAAACTGATTACCTTTTTGCATGGATTAGTAAGTGTTTTAACCTAATTTAAGCTGCTTGCCCAAGGCAAATGAATCATGTCACTAAATAATCATGGCTTCTCTTCTACCCACCCTGCTGGGGGAATGACAATGAGTGATACTGTTATAATGAGATACAAAAAAACCCTAAATTGAAACAAGCTGCAAATGAAGGCAATTTTCTTTCTCTGTCAGTAATCAAATGACAGCCATCATCCTGTGTTTCTGAGGCAGAAGGGAGGGAGAGCAAGGGAGTAAGCTGCACTGAAAGAGGCTCATTTTCTTGGGGTCATCAGGTCTGCTCACTCATACTTGGGGCATGCTGACTCTAGGAGAGAAATCTAACGTGGCTGTGTTCTTTCTAATAGCTGTGTGATGGCTAGTATTGCTTTTACTAGAGAACTGGCAGATTTTGTTTCCTGTGTTTCCTCCTATAGAACACCCACCCATGCTTTCTGTTCTGTCATTCACATTTTATCCAAGAAGTTCTGCCTCTGAGCTGAGAGGAGACCCGAAAGTAGAAATGGCTGAGGAGTCACAGAGTTTTGTGGTGGAGGCATTTAGTGCATGGAAACTGAATCTAAAACCTGGGACTCTGTTAAACCTGGGACTTAAAACCTGGGACTCTTACTCTGTTGGAGTAAGAAGGGTGATGTGGTGGAAGGTTGTAGAGAAGGTGTAGGTGGTACTCTTGCTCTAAGAGCTGTCTGGTTGCTGGTGCCAGGCTGGGACACAGTGCAGGAGACAGAAGTTACAGTGAGTATTTCCTTGCTGCAAACCCTCACTGGCTGGCTGCTCTGCTGTTGTAGGCACCTGGAGGACTCAGGAGAAGTGGCACTGTGGAATTTGTAGAGGAAAACCCATCTACCCCAAAACTGGGATCTGAACCCCAAAATTTCTGGTCCCCAGTTCTGCTTTTGAACAGCTGCTTTGTCACTTTTGTGACTCTCACCTGTTGGATGCTGGCCTGACTTCACCAAGGGCAGCAGAGCTGCTCTGTGCCCAAGCCAGAGTGGAAAATCCAATCCAATGACTCTTTCATGCTTCAGCTTCCTGACACATTCCAATAAAGCAGCCTTGCCCCTCTTCTCCCGCACAAATAACATAAAGCTATTTATTTAAAAATACCATCAAGCAAAGGACATAATTCAAAAGCTCTGATTTGGGAAAATTGCTTGTTTGTTAATAATTTCCTTTTTCCTGATTCAGAGCTTGCTTGCTTATAAAATACTGATCTATTGGGCAGGGAAGGATGCTCTTGGCAATGAAGATGAAAAGCAGAAGTGCTGATAAAAATACATAGGCTTTTTAAATGTTTTTGCAAAAGCTAAGCTTGGAAAGGTAGCTTCTAAACAGAGGCAGAAACTGTAAGGGCTATAGTTGGAGTTAAAGTGAAACAAAGATAAGGGTGGGAGGGGGAATGCTGAAGGTGAGAAAATCAAAACAAAATGGGCAAGAAACTGTTGAGATGCAGAGACAGCCAGAGACAGCAATGCTTTTGAAGTAAACAGTAAAACCTCCTGAAAAGCAAGACCAGGAGAATAAGAACAGATGGAAATACTGAGAGACCCTGACTGCAAATAAGAAAGCAAAAAAGGTGCCCTTGCTTTACCCTATTTATCTCCCTTTCCCTCTTTTTGTAATGCAAATAGCAGCACAAATAATATGAAAAAAAGTATACTTGTGACTGTCAAAAGAAAAAACCTACCTTGTGTGTGAGCCTCTGAAGGTCATTTCTACTGTGCATGTCTGAAATCAGATGCTTTTTTAAAGACTGGCCATTTCTGGAGGTAGGCAGAGCATCCTTAACAACAGAAGGAAGGGCTTGTTTGAGACAAATTGTAGTGTTATGAGGCAAATTGTCCTTCAGCCCAGCAGGGTCAGGGGACTGTTATGCCTCTGAATGGCTCATTCCATAGCTTCAGGAGTTTCATGTCTTTGTGTGGAGTGGGCAGAAGGAATAAGAGGTGGGAGCACACACATAATTAGTGATCCAGCCCAGCCTGGTGAGGCCTGTATTTTAAAATTTAGTCTGGGAGGAGGAATGTAGGAGAGACTGAGTTAAAGCTTGGTCATGGAGATGTATGGGTACTGAATCCAAGGAAATGAGCACAGCAGATTCTCCATGGAGGCTGTAATGATTGTCTTGTGCTAGTGCAGTAGTATTTTGGAAGCAGAGAGGCCACAAGGGTGACTCCTGTGAGAATCTGCTGGAAGCTCCCTTGATTCTAATCCCTGTCCTGCCTCTGTGTCATGGTTTAACACTGGCCCGGCCAAATAACAGATTTAAACCAAGTAACAGATTTATATATTAATCTCTCTCTCCTCACTGATAAAGAAAAGAGAGAGAATAAGGAAGAGAGACTTATGGGTTGGAAACTAAACTACACAACTTTAATGAAACAGTAATGATAAATAGGAAAAAATTACTAAATATATACAAATATACAGGAAAAGTGATCCCACGTTCCTCCCCCCTTTCCCCCAGTAACTCTCACGTCACCACCGAGGCTGCAGGGCAGCCCTGGGAAAGTCCAGGCTGGAATCCTGGGGTCAGGAGCAGTCGGGAGCTGGAGGCAGGAACACAGGGATTCAGGCTGGCAGGGATCAGGAGCACAGGCAGAGGAATGGATGGAATCCTCTCAGGATGCCGAAGGAAGCAGGGAGGGCAGGAAGAAGAAGGAAGTGTTTGACCCTTGTGATCCCTCAAATTTATACCGAGTATGACGTGTATGGGATGGAATACTCTGTTTGGTCAATTCTGGCATCTATCTTGTCTGGTCCTCCCCAAAGGAGGGTTTCAGGTGGGGCCTCCTTACTCCTTCTGGAGGGTAAAATGTTCCTCAGAGCTGAGCAGTGTCCTTGGCTCTGCACACCAGTCTCTGGCAGTAACTATAAACATCGAGTGTTATCAGTCCTAGAAGCAGACAGTGTCTGAGAAACTTGCTGTTAATTTCAGCAAGTGCAGCTACTTACAAGAGACTTAGCTGAAAGCAAAAGTACAAACCAGAAAATCACCTTTATCCTGGCCCAAACCAGGACACTCTGCCCAATGCTGAGCTGATACGGGAAGCTGAATGCACTTCTGTGAGGCTGAATGAAACTTCAAAAATACTAGCCTATGGTGTTTACCTTCTGGGTATTTGTGGGAGACATCCAGTGCCAAAAAGATCTTTTATATGTGAGGATTGTATATCTTAGCTGGGTTTTTCTTCCTCTTCTTGCCTTTATGTGCATGATCCTATAGCAACTCTGTGCAGCGTGGATGCCACAAGCTCTCATATCTCTAAGTATTCCTGTATAGCCTCATGCAGAGGTGTTTTTCTTATTGAATCCCAGTGAAACAGTTCCAGAAGAGACACTGAGGAGAGCCAAACAGATCGGGTTCTCAGACAAACAGATTGGGAAATGCCTGGGGCTGACTGAAGTCCAGTGCCGCCAGCTGAGACTGAGGAAGAATATAGTGCCCTGGGTGAAACAGGTATGTGAGAAATATCACTGCTCATGGAGCAGGCTTCCAGGACCACAAGGAGCAGGAGACCTCCATGGCCTTAGAAGCAGTGGAGGTAAACAAAATGGAACCCCTGGCTCTGTTAACATCTGTGGGAGTTTTGACATTGATTTTAGAGGAGAAAAATTTCACCCACTTGGCTGTTACTTTTTCCACATCAATGTAATGGCATGAACCTCTTCAAAGAGAGACTCCAAATATTCTTATTCATGTTCTGTGAGGCTTAGAATGCTGTCCCATCATAGTGTGACCATGAAGAATGTAATGTATCTTTTCTCTTGGTGCTAACTTTTTACAGGATAATACTTTATTTGAAGTGTGCTATTGTTATGGGTTCATTTGTTATTCACTGTGATAGCAGGAGTGTAATGAGCTCATCTAGTATTCATAGCAGTGTCAGGAGTGCTTTGCTAGGTGTTCTGCTGCTGCATTTAAGGTATGCCTGTATTAAACTGCCAGCAGCTGGTTTTTTTGTCCTTAAAGGAGGAAAAAAACGCCCAACCCAAACTACTGAACTTTTCTGAAAGAGCCCAGCTATGCCCCAGGCCCAATTCCAAGTGCCAAATCTCCTTCTGTTCCCCAGCTGCTGTTTTCCTTCTACATCCTCACCTGGCCCACAGAAACCTGCCTGATCTTGTGCTGTGTTCTTCCAGCTGCATATGGTACTGCAGTGCTGGATCGATTTCTGTGCCAGGGTACCCTTAATAAGGTCATTCTATTTATGCCTGCAGTTGTGGCTTTGAAGCACATGGTTCTTCTTGAGCCATGAAGTACAAGTTGCAGTCTTAGCAACAGCAATGAGCAGCAGACACTTACATAGTGCTAATGGCATAAGGCCACGTTCTTTGTTATTCACATGGATCTGGACAGCCAGTGGGGATTCCTGAAAATCCTTGAAGATTGGATTGATTTTTAAGTCATCTAGCATGTAAAAATTAATGTTTTGGCTTCTTTACTATTGTTTCCTGTTCAGTGTTCTCTGTAGAAATGTTTCAGCTGTTCTTTGAGGGAACTTCAGCAATTGCTGGTGACCTAGATGGACTAGTTACCCTTTATAGCATGCAATAAATACTTGACATAAATAGTTTGAGAACAGCCTAATATGCAAATTATTCTTCTGGGCTCTCTAGTGACTAATTACATAAGAAATTGTTGAAAACTACATATACAAGGTGGCTGAAAATCACTCTTGCTTTGTTTACTATTTAATTGCCAAAACACAAGTTGTATTGTAACATAAATACATAGTACCTGCACAGCTGGCTGCTCCTTGGCATGGTCTCAAACTAGTATTTTGTGGATGTTTGTATTCTGTGTGGGAATAAGACAGGGTCAAGATTATAGTGTGAAGATGCAAGATGTCCCAGCTAAAGAAGACAGGAGATCTGGAGCAATGGAGATCTGTGTAATTAACAATCCTAAACCAACTAGAGAATGAGAAGGGGTGAATAGGGAAAGTTCCTGGGCTACAAAGGTGTTTTACCAAAGCAAAGAAGAGAGAAAATGGCAGTTTAAAAAGAGATGTTAAGCTCTCCCATCAACTGAAGTGTGAGATCAGGGGGAGAGGGCCAGGCATATGCTGCATGGCCAGCATGTGACAGCTCATATCACCTCTGCTTGAGGAAAGACATGATGGGAAAATAATACTACAGAAATAGGTATAGAAAAGGAAAGAGGGTAAAGAAAGCCCCCAAAACATGGTCATGGCTAAATCACAATCTCTCCCCTTCTTCCCCATACAGATTGACACCTTGGCAGCAGAATACCCAGCAGTAACTAATTACCTCTACATCACATACAACGGGCAGGTAGGCACATTTGGAAACAACAGTCTCATTGCTGTCTAGTTTGAACTCTTTTCCCTATGCTGTGCTGTTTCTGAAGACCTTGAAGATGGCTTTGTTTCTGTAGCTATTATTTTGGATGGTGTTATGTATAATCCCCTTACAGCAAGCCTGGAATTTTCTCTCACTGAAACACTGATTCAGTGCATTAAGTGTTGATGCCCCTGTGTTGTTGTGATCTTGTTCTGTATCACCTGTTCTTGTGTCCTCTGTGCACAGGTCAGGTGCTGGGAATGCAGAACTTGTGTTTCACTCCTAACATTCATTTCTATATGAAACTTAGCAGCTCCTTAGGCTGCTCCAGCAACTGAGAGCTGCTGTGTCTCTTTTGCTTTGGGTGCAGCACCACTCATTCCAGTAAAATTGCACTTGAGTTACAGCACAGTAAACAGGATCAGACTTGAGCCCTACAGTATCAGCTTGTTGAATATGGGCTGAGCACCAGAGATTTTATTCTGAAAATCATGGAACTAGGTGCTGTGGAGTACAGATCCTAATGACTTTTCTCTCTCCCTTCTCAGGAACATGATGTAAAATTTTATGACTGTGGAGTGATGGTGTTGGGCTGTGGACCCTATCACATAGGTAAATCTTTCTTACAACTCCTCTGTTCTCCTTGCACCCTTGAGCTTTCTTTGGATATTCTTGTGCTTCATTTGTTCCCCTTCTTATATGGTGACAAAACCCTCCAGAGCACAGTGCACAGGACATCAATTCCTAACACAAGCTTTGCCTTTTACACATGCTAAGAGACTTCATTTCACGCCCCAGAAAAAACAAAAGGATTTTATTACTTTCTTCTTGCCACTTAGTTGTGAATTCCCCAAAGTTTTAGGGAACTTTTTTAGTCTTGGGAAGATTGTTCCCAAAGTCTTGGGAACCTGTTACCCTCTATAGAAGTTTATTGCTCCCATGCCTCTGTTACAAGATGCCTGCCAGCTCATGACTATGTTGTTATGTACTATACATTTTACTACTGTAAAATGTAGGTGACTATGAAAATACTTTTATATATACAGCTGCTTTTGTGTACACAATTCTCTGTCTGGTTTTTCAGCCTCTCAGATGATCACGCAGCATAAGAGTTTCCTCATAGCTATGAGCATTGGTGAGAAAGACTGTTGGATTCTGTATAGGATGACTTTCCCTTTTTTTTAAAATTCTTTTCTACGATCCTTCCAAATAACTTGCAATTATTGAGAAGAAAAAAAAAATGCTTGTTATTCAGAAATATTTTTACCAGTCTGTTTCCATTGCTCAGATAGACAGGTCATGTGCTCTACTCCTACTGCTATTTGTAGGATGTGTCTTTTTGAACTTAGTTTGCAATAGAAATGTTGAGAAGAATGAAATCAGGAGGAACGGTCCACAATTATGCTTTTTTTTTTTTTTTTGTGAATGTTTCTGCCAGTCAACGTGCTGTGTAGCATAGTTCAAAAAAAAGAACATAAAAAGGATGGCAGTGTTGTTTAATAATTTGATTGAATGTGTGTGAATGTATTTTGCTTAGCACACCTAAAATTCCTAATTGTTTTGATTAGCCATACAGGCCTGATGTCACTCTTATCTGTTTGGTCGCTTTGATTAGATTAAAACAGCCTTTGGAACAGGTTGCAACAAAATAAAGGTTGCTAAAGGAAACCTTGCACCTCTGAAAGACTTTTTTTCTAACTTTCTAATTTTTTCTATTTTTGTTTCCTTTGTTATCCTTTGAAGGCAACTAAGCTTTATAATTTCTGTCCGTGCTTTTAGAGTCGTAGTCATAATTCAGTGGAATCATCTTAGTGTTCCCTGTGGATTTATATTTACAAAACAGGAACAAGCCAACAAGTCAGAGAGGGCTAAATGATTTGGATGGAAGTTAAACATCTGACATTTTTTTATATTTTTTTTTTTTAAATAAGATTTTTATTTTCCTTTGTGAAAACAGAGTTTTAGATAAAAAAAAAAACAAAACACCAGCTTTATGAATTTTATTTGGAAATATTTTGAAATATATTACAGGGAAATAGTATGTGTTCACTTTTGCAAAGAAATAAAATTAGTTGGAGGGAAGTGTGAGATCATTTAAAAAGTCATGCTATATTCTGGAATGAAAAAGAAAATTATCCAAGTGGAAGTGGGATGTTTTTAAAATTTTCTTGTTACACCAAATAGAAACACAAAGTGAATCAGTACCAGTGACACACCTTTGGACTTCAGAGCTTGCTTTGATGCACCCTTCATGCACACATAAAGACCTGTGCTCCAGGAGGGCATTATTGATTATTGCTCACGTATTCAACCTGATGTTTCTCTCTTCACTTGCTGCCAGGTTGGTACCTCCTGTCCTGGGAGGGCCTTTTTTTTTTTTTTTTTTAGTATGAAAGTCAGTCCTGAAAGCAGTATAAATAAGCTATTCCATCCACTGTGTGAACCACCAGAGTACTCTGTAAGCAGATTTAACATGACTGGAACCTGAATGTGCATTCAGAACCCTGCCTCTGCTGATGTAGTGTTGGAAGGACCCTGCTGCTCTGCTCAAGCAGAATCAGAGCCATTTCTTGTGTGGTTCTCTACACATATATAGTCACCTGATATCTATTGATTGATTTATAGTTTTTATGCTACCTTCTCAAAAATGCTTTGTTCAGCAGTATAGTCAAAATAATACATTTTTATATATAAGCATGCACTAACACAAAAATCTTATCTAGCTGTTCCCACAGCTTGCACCTGGTAGCAAGCTCGTAACATTCTCTAGGAGACAAACTCCTCCAATTATTCCCAGACCATGTCCCATGGTCACATCACTCCATTCCTTGCAGGATCAAACAGTCTTTTTATGTAGTTCTATCTCACATAGCTCCATCTGTTCTCCTGGTGTTTTTCTACAGTGTAGTAATTATGTTCTGAGGTGTGTCTGGTTGGGTTACAACAGTATTACTAATTATTTGCTGTCTTCCCTTTTTCCACTGTTTGAAGATAAATATTACTGGGTGTGGCTGTGTTATACTCACAAGTGTTCAGAAGTGTTACCAGGTTGTAGCTAAAGCAGTCACATGGTGTCTCCAGATGACCATTGTGTCCCCAAATTGAGGTTTCATGTGTGTATAAGAATCATGGAAGTGGAATACAAGAAGTGGCCTTGCGAGACATCAATTTTCAGCTTTTATTTCTGTCTCTTTTCTATGGCTTTTTAGCTGAGATTAAGGCATATTTTGACATTTGACAGAAGAGGGAAAGCAATTTGTATGACCATCAGTGAGTTACCTGTGACTGCCATCTGTTTGTGACTAGGTGGTAAAGGCAACAATTAAGCACACCCTGAATCTCCAGTGTATCTTGTCAGACAATGATATATAAAAATAATTCTATCAGTGGTTAATGATCATATAGTGACTGTGAACACATCATGGCGAGCCCAAGGTTTTCTTCTAGACTGTAAGCATAAATATTTAATCATGTTTTTTTAATATGCATCATTCTCTGTTTATAGTACCTTACTTGTTTAAGTGAAGAAATTTACAGCAGAGCAGCTGTTAGTACAAGTCTGGACTTAAGCACTGCCTGAAGCCTGCAGCTTTGCCTTAGTCCCAGGACCAAGCACCAAGTCCTGGTGCTCACCCGAGAGCCTGGTGACTCCCTCTGTGCCTCTGCCCTTCAGAGATGGCTATAGTGGTTACCAAGGGTTCAGGACAGTAGGATGAGCTTGCCCTGCAGTGTTGCCATAGTCATTGTAGCCTTTAAACCAAGATAAAAGGATCACAGAGAGGTTCTAAGTGTTGTTCTACCACTCTGCCTTATCTGACTCAGTGCACAGGAAGGTCAAACCCACTGAGTTGTAATTTTTCACTTGGTAGGTTAGCCACACTCTGCTCTTCTGGAAGGTAAAAAATGTTTGTCTTCTGTTTTTTTTTTAAACCACATCTACACAGTAAACAGCATTTACAAGTAAACATAACAAAAAGCACTCAATTTGTTCACCTCTAGGCTTCTGCCTCTTAAGTTCATCTCAAAGCATGTTGGCTGGGAGGCAGACGTAGTTGGCTGGGCAGCAAGATTGAAGAAGACCTGAGTGTTTCTGTGTGCAGAGTGACAGATGTGTTAGAGGCCTGTCACTCCAGAGCATCTGGGCTGTGAAGCTCACATTTGCAGGTGGGCAATTTCCATGGGAGGACAATTAGGTTTCTTGCTCTGAACTGACAGGGGCAATGCTGTTTTGTTTTGTTTTGTTGGTTTTGTTTTTTTCTTCTTCTTCTTTTTTAAGCTTGAGTGCTGGGAAGGTCTGTTTATATTTTTTTTCTCTTCCCACTTTTCTGTCTCCTGGTAGGAAGCAGTGTGGAGTTTGATTGGTGTGCTGTCTCCAGCATCCGCACGCTGCGTCAGCTTGGCAACAAGACCGTCGTGGTGAATTGCAACCCAGAGACAGTGAGCACAGATTTTGATGAGTGTGACAGACTGTACTTTGAGGAGCTGTCATTGGAAAGGATCCTGGACATCTACCAATATGAGGTAAAGAACAGCAGAAGCAGCAACAAAAAGCCATGAAGCAGACCAAACTTTTCAAAATTCAGTTCATGTTACTAGCTTGCTTTGGCAGAGCAGCTGGGGGTGAAGGGAGAGAGCTTGCTAGCAAAAGCTGTTTGGTTTGGATCCCGATGTTGCATTTTACACATCATTGATGTTCCTAGCAGACTGCTCAATAATGAATGCCAAATAAATATTAAATTATTTTGCAAGATGCCATATTGTGCAATATTTACAAGCAGATTTAATTTGCTGCACAGTCATTTATCGCACAAATTGTTCTGCCCTTGTGATGCTGAGCTTTAGCACTTAAGCATATCCTTGACTTTGAGCACAAGTACTTTGCCCTGAGGCAGTAGAACAAGTTATGAGTGTAATGCTAATGCCTGCTCAAGAATTTGCAGTCTTGGCTTTGCAATAGAGTGGCAATTCTGTTAATATGGTTCAGCATGCAGGCAGGTGGGGAAGGGGCATTGGAATTGCCATCAAACAAAAACATGTTCCAGATCCTGATCCAGACATCACATTTGTCTGTCAGGAGTTTTCAAGTGCTCAGAAATGCTGATACTAAAATTTGGAGAGGAGTTCCAGATGGATTTATATAACAGAAACAGTTGGACTCAATGTGGAAAATGTTACTTTTCAACTGGTAACACACTCATCTTGGTTTGTGTCTGAGGCTTTCAAAGATGCTTACAAGAACTTCATCTCCCTTGCAATTCAGTGTGATTTCACCCTGTAACCTGCTGAAGCAACTTTGCAGAACCTGGGTTATGTGAAACTTTATGATTTTTCTTGATTCTTTTTTCTCAGTGTGGGAAAGAAAATTTGAGATCACCTCCTTTTTGGATGGGTACAAGTTGCTAAAATGGTTTTATAACCTGACTACATTTTGATCATTTCCAAATTTGGAACCAAACAAAAGCATATCAGAACTTAAATCCCAGTCTCCAGTCTCTGTTCATTTTACAATTGCATCTTCATACTATCCTATTCTTACATGGTTTTTTGCCTCTTCTTTAAATTTACATAAAAACAGAGACTGTTACCAGAAAGCATTAGATTTAGGACAGGTCAAAAGACTGGTGTCTCTCTGGAGTGCAAAAGACTGATTTTTAAATGCTTTAGGATTATCTGTGGGGCTCAGCTCTACAAACACTGAATTCTTGTTTACTACATCAACACTGAACTTATGAACTTGGGCATGGAGAGAACTGGTGTGACAGTTTGTCAGACAAGTAGTGCTGATGAAACACGGTATCTAATTACTTCAGAATCAAAGAAAAGGTAGAGATAGGTGATGAGGGAGCAACTACTCATTTAAACGTGTAGTGCTAGTAATTAGCAAGTTGTGGAAGAAAAACAGGTGAAAGGAATTGAATTGTCCTGCTTGTCACATCAGGGCTCAGTGAGTTTGATAGGAGCCTGTGTTCCAGATCCTGTGGTACCCAGAGCTGAAGGGGAAGGACACTCTTATCAGCTTCCTCAGCTCAGGTGGTCATGTTCATCAGCTGGACTATGCTCATGCTTCTGGGCATCTTTTTAACCTGTCCTGTTGTGAAGCAAGCCACAAGGTGACTGTGAGGGAAGAAGTGGGCAAGGAAGGAGGAGGCAACTGAATCTGAGGTGCTGGTAGTAAAATGGGGGAGAAGAGATATGCCAGCAGTTGGCAGAGTATTCTGCTACTCTGACTTGTGTATGAAAACAACCAACTTGATGTTTGCTCTGGAGGTGTTTAAGCCATCAGGGTCTAAGCCTAAACATACAAAATTAGGGTTGTGTTGTCTATTAAATCCTGAGAGGAATAATAAATATTCAGTTATTTTAGAACACCCAGTCTGAGTGAAAAAAAGTGCATTTAAAGTGAAGATTTGACTAATTAGGCTAGATTGCAGAATGAGGTTACCAAAGAGACTAAGGGAGTAGGAACCTGCCCACCACAGCTTGTCACACTCCTATCCCAGGGGTGTACTCAGTTGCTCCCCTTCTTCTTCCCCCCGTGTGCCCTTTACCTCTCCCTTTTCAGTCACCATTCACAGCTGCTCTGACTCACCAGAGACTCAGCTCTGCACAACAGAGCTGTGCTTTGGAGGGAAGTTTAGTTTACTGTGAAGGTGCAAAATTAGGTTGTAGTCTATAAGGACAGTAATTTTAAAAGAAATATATTAAAAATTCCTTCCCTGAGATTTATTGACTTTTTGACAATCACCAGTCAATGAAGTCCCTCAGATTTTATTGACAATGAAGATGTTCCCTTTTTCTTTTAGTATCTATGTGCTTGATGGCCTGTTCTGATTCCTTTTCAGTTTCTGGGATCATTCTGAAACAATTCATAAAACTAAAGGAGGCTCTTAGGTATAATTTTAATGGTCTAATTTATTTTCAAACTCAAGGAAGAAGAAAACCCGACTCTATTACTAATGACATAAAAGCAAGGTAGCAATAAAAAGAGTGATTTTTGTTATAAAGGGGAAAGTAATTCTCTCTAGGTGTCTTCCACTAGATTATATATAGCATATATTTTAATGATATCTAATGGCAAGGATGTTTTTCATTTTCTTTATAATTAAAATATGGCTGATGACAAAGTGATGTGCAGTGGAGTCCATTTCTGTCTGCCCACATTTCTCAGTGGAGCAGCCCTGTTCCCTAGAGGGATGGTGCTCTGCTCTTTAGGTGAGCATGCTTTGGGAAATAACATCAGAATTTTAAAGGAAGAAGTAAGCAGCATCTGGGCCACAATTTATGGTTCTTTTTTTAGTAAAAACAAGTACATTATTCTTTGTTATCTGCTTGAATAAGTCAGCTCCTCTCTCCTTGGGGCTGGAGTGTCCCTAACGCCATCCCATGTTTGATATAGGCAGTATTTGTATTTTAGAGGCTCAGTGACTAGAATTAATTTAGAGGAAGAAATAAATATCAGCTGAAGAGAAGCTGTTGGACGAGACATTTGAATTTCAAAGATGTTGAGGACAGATGATGGCTGACCTTGGCACCAAAGCTACATTTACTTGCTGTCAAACAGGAACTACCCCAAGCTGCAAGAAGGGGTTTGCTTATTCACTGTTTGGTTCTCATCCATGAAGGATGGTAAGGAGCCCAGACACTAGGGATAAGTACTGTATTTTTTATGGGTCTGGATGCAGTAAGGTACAGATTTTTCTTCCAAGTTGGAGTTGGTGAGCACCAGTGTCATGATATAACCCCACGTGGGCACAAAACATCCTCTGTCCTTGCTCCACCCTTTGCTAATGAGGCATTTTTACTTCCTGTCAGCAGCATGTCATCCCATAAGTGAAAAGGAAAAAAATAATCTCCAGCATGTATGTTAGCATTTTAAGCAAATAATCTTTAGACATTGAGATAATAAGTGTTGCTTAAATGCCAGACTTTTTATTATGATAGGAAATTAAGTGCAGTAAAGTTGGGTGGGTTTATTCTGTCATTTATCATCTGTTTTTTTCTCAGTCCCTTCTAGTCCATACTGTTCTTAGCTTACAGATCTGTCACACTAAATCCTGTTAAATCCCTCATTCAGAAGTTCCTCTTCCAGTTGGGCCAGTGGGGCTAACCTTCTTCAGGAAAAACACACTTGTTAGTTAAAAGAATATTGATACTGCAAAAGATAAGGCCAAACCATGGATCACTTGATTTATATTTCTCATCAGTTGGAGGTGAATGAAACTGTTTGAACTATATTTGGTTGAAAAGAGCCCTTCCCTGCAGCTGTAACATGGGCCTGATTCTCCTTTGAACAAAGTTTCACCAGCTTTAATTTGGAAGTGAAGTTCCCATTATTTAATTACTGTCCATTATTATGTTTGGAGCCAGCGTTGTCCTTCTCCTAGGATGGCTGCCTGAAGGCCAGTGAGCCCGTCCTGCCCATGTAAATAAAATGTCCTTATTTGCACCTGAAGGAGGATGTGTGTTTGCAAGCAACCTCACTTGTTTCTTGTGATTTCCCATTTGTTATTTCCTCACTTAAAATGTTGTGGTTGCCCAGAGATAGTTGTGAAACTTGCCACTGTGGCTGTGTCACCTGTTCTGCCTCATCTGCTTCTGGAATTGCAGTGTTTGCAAATAACCCATGTAGAAATGAGTGCATATGACCACTTGGCTGAAGTATTTGTTATTGAGTGTGCTACCAGACTTGAGGAGTTAACCAGGAATAATGAGGTTGAATTAAATTAAGGCTTAAGTGTAATTTACTGTCACAAGATGACTGATGGAATGGGCTCTGTTGAACTAGGGTGTGCTTTGCCTTGTAGGGGCCAGCAAGGGATCAGGAGGGAGCACTCCTTGAGGACTGGCTTCCAGGGCTTGGAAAGGTTGTTACCTTAGCAAACAACGGTGCTGGCAGGAAAAAAAATCCAGTTGTTTCCCAAATTGCCTCTCTGCTGGAGGCTACTGCCTTTCAACTCCGTAGTATAAAGGTGTTTACAGGAATGTCTGCTACTCTGGAAGTCTCTGACCATGAGTGTGGGAGAAGCTGTTTTCTCAGAAAAGCTGAACTGAGAAAGAAAAGAGACTTAAAACATATTGTTTGTTCATTCTACTGGGTCCAAAGGTCACAGCCAGGGGGTGGAAGTGGTCTCAGTTGAAGTGATGTTCCCCATGTTCACAGCTGTATGAGAACATGAGAGGGAGACCTGACCCTACTGAGGAGATTTCTGAGTTTTGTTGTGGGACGTGAGCTTTCCATGGTGCAGTGGCCTTCCTCTGCAAGGCCAGGCAGGGTGTGTCAGCTCAGTGCTTGTCCCAACTGGGAAGGCAGAAGCACCTGAACATGACATGAAAATAAGGTAACAGTCTGTGGTTCTAGCAGATCTTGGCTTGATGTCAAAAGGCAAGAGAGTACTGCATACTTCTTTGGCTTCTTGGGGAATTTGTTACTTAATTCTTGGGGAATTAAGTTACTGCTGTCTGTTGAGTGATATCAAGGAGGATATTGCTGTTTTAGCAAGGCTACACACTCTGAATCACACTCAGTAGCCTGAGTGCCTCAGGGTCAGCACAATTGTGATCTGCCTTTGCTCACAGCAACCTGAGAAGGGATGTAATCTAAATATTGGATTCCTTGTCATAACAGCTCTTAACGTTGTGCAAACTTGGATGTGACTATCCTTATTTCTCTCTACCAACAGGGATGCAGTGGTTGCATTATTTCTGTAGGTGGGCAGGTTCCTAATAACTTGGCAGTGCCACTGCACCAGAGTGGAGTGAAGATCCTTGGCACAAATCCTTTGCAGATCGATCGGGCAGAAGATCGCTCTGTATTCTCATCTGTTCTGGATGAGCTCCACGTGGCCCAGGCTCCCTGGAAAGCTGTCAGCAAACTGGTAAGTTGGGATGTGCCTCTGGGGGATGGTGAAGCAGCTGGGGGTTGTTACAAACATTTTCTTGAGACTAATTTGCTGATGCATTTCAATATTCCAAAGGCAGTTATGTTTTCTGCTCCCAGTGTTGAAGAACAGTCTTGAACCTATAGCAACCCTGGAATGGGATGGAAGCCAGGAAAGGTCACCTTTACACAACAAGAATTACAGAATAGTTTTGCTTGGAAAAGACCTTTTAAATCATTGAGTCCAATCATTAACCTAACTCTACTGAGTCTGGTGCTAAACCATGTCCCTCAGCTCCACACCTACATGTCTTTTAAATGCCTTCAGGGATGGTGATTGAACCATTTCCTGGGGTCAGCATGTTCCTGTGCCTGGCAACCAGTGAAGACATTTCTTCTAATATCCAAACTAAACCTCCCATGGCACAACTTGAGGCTGTTTTCTCTTGTTCTGTCACTTGATACTAGGGAGAACAGAGTAACCCCACCTTGCTACAACCTCCTTTCAAATAGTTGTAGAGGGAAAGAAGGTCTCCCCTCAGCCTCCTTTTCTGCAGACTAAAGAACCCCAGTTCCCTCAGTTGCTCTTCATATATACCCATCAGAAGTTAGCACCACTCTCAAGCTACTGTAGTTTATTCTTCTGGTCTTGAAAACTCTTCTAGCAGGTGGAGACTGTAAAGGAATAGAGGTGTGTTTGATGTGTTTTTTCATGATGAAGCTCTATGGGCAGGAAGGTCTGAAGGTGACAACTCTGAAAAGCAATATTACATTCAGCCCAGCCCAGGCTGTAGTCCTCCCCTTCCCTCCTCCCCTCCCAATCATAGTGGCTAGTAAAGTGCAAATGCAATTAGAACTGAAATTTTGGGATGACTTTAAAGTATTTTCTTGTTTGCAGCATGTTTTTCCTCCCTTTCTTTTAGAGAGATGCAGTTGAATTTGCAAGCTCTGTGGGTTACCCATGCTTGCTGAGGCCTTCCTATGTTCTGAGGTAAGGCTTCACCACTAGAGCTCATAACACTGCACATCTGAATTACAAAAGCCTCTTTGAGACAAGGTAGAATAATTTCAGGGGATGTGTGGAAAACACTATGCTAGGTGCATGTGGCAAAAAGCTGCCTGTCTTAGCAGGTGTGGCAACTGCTCAAACCAATAAAGGAACCCAATGGATTCCTTATGTCCATCAGGCACAGAGCAAAGGTAGAACATAATCATAAGAATCTGCTTAGCTGCATTAGCTCTTTCATATCTCAAGGCCAAATCCACAAACCATCTGTGATGTTCCTTAAGGTTCCTTAGGCTACTACTTGTACAATTAAGCCCGGAGATTGTTTGCCACCAGGAAAACCAGAAGGGAACATGCTGAGACAATTTATTGGGGTTGGCATCTGTTTTCAGAAAATGACAGCACATCATTTGAATTCAGCTTATTTGCTAAGCTTCTCTGCTTACAGGCATGTTTTATGTCCATGCTGTGACAGCTGCTTCTCTTTCAGTAGACTTTGTGCAGAGCCAGGCATTTCCAGGAGTTAGGCTTTTTTGAAGAAGTTACTCCAGCACATACACAGAGCAAACTTAAATGTTCAGAATGATCATTCTTCTCTGCAAGGCATTTCTTCACAGCTGGATGAGTAGGCACAGGGAGGCAGTTTGTTGGGCACAATTTGCAAATGAAAATAAATTGGAGACAGGATTCTTTTCATATGAAAAAAGAGACATATCTACATGAAAAGGCACAGTATTAATTTTTAGGAGAGAAAAACCTATCTTTTTTACTTAAAAAAGAAGAAAAGGAAAATTATTTCTTGTGTTTTCAGCCCTCAAGGAAATATCCAGACTGTTGAATGTGACTTTCTCTATCCACTTGCTGAAGCTCATGGTGGGTTTGTGAAGCGGTTACAAAACAGCACTCAGATCAGAAGCATAAATTAGAGACTTCTCTTGTTCTAATTCTCCAGAGTTTTAGGGAGCACTTCTTTTAGCCTGTTGGTTCTATCCATATTAAATTCAGTACAAGTCCTTTCCGTTGTAAGAATTTGCTAAAGAGTGTTTGGACAACTTGGGGGGACTTTAGGGAGAAAGATGAAATTGGAGAATGTAAACTTCAGGAAACAGAAAGTGCAAAGCCCTGGTGCAGCACACTGTCTGGCCTCTTATTTGCAGAACAGCAGCAGGTCCACAGCTAGACTTTGTCATCCTTTGATCAGATGTAGCCTTTAATATTTGCCAGTTGTCTTGGAAAACTAAATACAAATCCTCACTGGTTATGTACTGTATGCACCAGCTCAGATCACTGAGGATGGGTCCAATTGAACTCCATTGATTTACATCATCTGGACAGGTAGCCCAGTAGGTATAATCACTTAGGGACTTTTGTCTATTTATATTAGGTTAAAATGACTCTTTTTGTGCAATAGATGCTTCCTCTGCTTTTTTTCCACAGCCTTTATGGGCTTGTCCAACTGAGCCAGGGGGAGATGAACATCAGTGGTGGGAGTTATCAAAGCAACATCTTTTTTTTTTTTTAGATTCTTATCTTTAAAAGAGATGTGAATCACTGACTCTGGACCTGTGTTTTCCTCAACCCCCATCTGATATTATTAACAGCTACATTTCACAGTAGCTATGGCATACAGTATCTGTCTCTGCTGTGCTCCCCTCATTAAAGGCTGAGATGTTTGGGATGGGCACAGCAAAATGCCCGGTGCAGAGCAGTGCATTTTCATCTGCATTTACACTGGGTACCATCACCAATGGCTTCTGCATTCTGACCTTCATCTCTCACTGATGAGCAATTGGGCAAATGTGAGCAAAGTCCTCTTTCACTCCTGAGCTCACAGATCACCTGCACTTGTGCTCAAAGTCTGGGTCCTTTCTGAGGCTGTCTGGCTGACTCCAACCCCTCCAACTCAAGGGGAGCTTGGGTCAGAAAGGGGATTTGGCAGTGGGGCTAAGGCTACAGAACCATGGCTCTTGATTTGATTCTTTGTTATGGTTCTGGAGGATACCTGTCCTCTCTGGGAGGTAAAATGGTGGTTCCTCATGTACCACCTATTTTCTTTCAGTCCAGAGTGGAGCAATTGGCCTGAGGCAGTGGCTTATTTGGCTTGTCTATCATATAAAGGTAGTTGGCAACCTAGTGCTGGGGTGTCTAACACTGATACCTCCCTTGGAGGCACAAGGGAAGCTGACCTGTTTTCTTTCCTTTGCCATTCTCACAGTGGGTCTGCAATGAATGTAGTTTTCACTGAAGAGGAAATGAAGAAGTTCTTAGCAGAAGCCACCAGAGTCTCTCAGGTGCCAGTCTTTGCTCTACTACTGCTTTTTTGTGTGTTTTCTGCATTTTTTTTCATCTCTACTGTGTTTTCCATCTTTTTGTTTTTGTTTATGTATTGTGTCTTCCTCACTCCTTCCCCTTCCTTGTTTGAAGAGGCAACAGTGAAATTAGAATTTGACCCCTCAGTTTGTTCTTTACTGGTCAGATTTGGGAGCCTGTGCAGGCATCCTTACTGATGCCAGAGGGATTCCTGGATGGATTGAATACTGCAGTTTCTTGTACCTAGGCATCCATTTCTGATGAATAAATTATACACAGATGGAGGGCCAAGGACTGAGACCCTTCCTACCCTTCATCCTGCCACCTTCTCTCTCACCACTGTTTTTTTTATTAATTTATTTTTTAACCCTTTTAAGTGCAGGAACATTTGCAAGATTTTGCTATGACATTTAGCTCTCTGTGTACTGAATACCATTTCCTCTGATAGAAAAGCAGGGCTGCTGGGTGCTTACTATCAATCCAGTGGGATTATTGATCTGCAGATCATGTTACATAGAAGAGGAAGGCTTTGGTTTCCATTTAAAATGTTTCTCAAAAGCTAAGTTGGGAATCTCTCTTCTATTAAGTGACTCTTTTATAGCAAAGGGAAGGATTTGGTCGAGAAATTTAGGAAAGAAAAATCTGAGCACTTTCCCAAAGTCATGAGTGCTTCAGAACATAGTAAACTACTCAAAGTTTGTATTTCTTCTGTACTTCCTATCAGCGTTATTATACGAAGGATGTTTGGAGAGATGAGAATATGGGAGGAGGAGAAAGTTAAAGAATCAAGGTTAAATAAAGAACATACAAAACTCAAAGTCTGACCTTTCATCAGTCTCTGAGTTTGGCCTTGCCTTTTGGTATGTTTTTCTCTGAGGGCTTTTTCCCCTTCTTTTGAATAATTACTGCTCAGAACAGTATTGAAGCACCATAAAAGCTATTTTCAGGGGAATCTAAGCCTGTTCAGTGGAACGGATCATGTTTACTGCTGCAAGGCTTGATGATGGCAAGGGAGGCCCTAAAGGAGGCTGAAGTCCAGGAAAGTGGCCCTTGGTAGCTTAACTTGTCCTATCTTGATTGTCTCGAATTGGGCAATGTTGTTCTTTATTGCTGAGAGGTCTCCTCCCTGGTACAGGATGCCCTGGTGGGAGTTGAAGTTGTAAAGTCTTGACAATGTGTAATGTATACCTGGGGGAAAGAGTGAATTGTCCCATATGATCCTTAGAATGTCCAGTTCTGCTACAAAAACAAGGCACTAGCATTTGCTGCAAACATGACTGGTTGCATACGAAGAGTTTTGGGGTGCTTTGTCTCTGATCCTGCAGAGGCTTGGTCTAATGTATATACTGACAAATTTGTATATTCTTTGAAACAACACAGGCCAATTGTAAAATGGCCTTTACTTGGAAGCACTAACACCATGGAAACCAAGGACAAGCTTCAGTGGACATAATGGTTTCTTCTGGATTGGCAGTTGGAATCTGTGATCATAGAGATCACAGAGAGAGAATGATGTGATCCTCTTTCCAACTGTGAAAATTCAGTGATTCCGTAACTTACACTAAATTTACATGCTAAATATTTTGCTACTGTAATTAAACTTCTAAGAGAAGAATTCTTCATCCAGTGTTTTTATTTCTGCAAAAGCCATAGTATAGTTGAAGCTAAGCTAGAAAAAAAGCAAACTAGAACAAAAGTACTGTGTTTTCTTTCTAAACTAGACAGCTTAATTGTATTTTTTTTCTGTATCATCAAGGATTTATGGCCTGTGAGTGGTTCCACAGAAGCTGGCAATATTACTTATGAGCATGTAACTGAATATGAGTGTCTCTGTGGGACACACACTTCATTTTTTTCTGGTTACAAAACCTTACCTGATTCTGCTCCATTCAAAAGAGCATCTCCAGAAAAAGTGTCTGACTAGTGTTCTGTTGTTTTAGCAGCTTTGCTGTTAGGGTGTTGTGTCATTATGGCATTTATATTGTCAGTAATGTTCAAAACTTCTTGTGCAAGTTGAGACAGATTGAAGTAAACAAGGTTCTATGCACATATAAAATCTTCTGGTGAAAAACTGCAGCAAGAAGAAAGTTACAGGACACAAGCCTCTAAATGTATGAAACAGTGAAGGCTGCTACATTGTCCTTGCCTGTGAATTTTCCCTTGCACTGATAAACGTAAGGAATTGTTTCTTGAAACTTTTGGAATTGCTTTATATTTTTTCAAGGGGAGCCTTTTCAGCATGTACAGACTGTCATTTGTTCCATTTTTTTCTCTAATAAATAACAGGCAGTTAATAGTGGATGGGTAAAATGTTGAGACATAAAGATGGCCTAGAAGAACATGGATTAGATTTTTAACTGTTTGTTGGAGCAGGTGGCTGGAAGGAGAAAGCAATAGGGAAGAGTTGGAAGTGTGAGCAGTTTGAAGTGGAAAGGAAAACTGTGTTTACCAGTGAATGTATTGAGAGTTCCTGGGCAGATAAAATTAGTGGCAACTTCTCTCTTGGGAGACCTAGGGAATGAGGCAAGGAAATGAGAAAGGAATGCATCTCTTGCCTAAAATATATGACATTTCTAAAAAGCAAATGGCCACAATACAGAGTCATCAGGGATGATAAGAATTAATTACTCTGGGAATAAGATGCTCAGTGAGGTGACTGGGAGGCAAAGAGGAAGGAAGAATTTGAGATCTTGAAGGAAAGAAATATCTTCATGACACAGGATCAGAAGTCACTGGATCTATGCACATATCCCACTGTCTTGTCTCTACAGTCTCACCTAAAAGCTCTTTCTGGTTTTGCCCCAAACGTCTCTGTCATCATGACATCATGGAGGACTCAAGCAAATGCATCAGTGGCTTTGGGGAAATCACACCAAGTTTCCCCCATGATTTCTTCAGAAAGTTCACTTATTTGTGGGGATTAATAGATTGGTCTTGTGGGATTCTGCTTCCAAAACTTTTCCAGTGAATAGTGGAGCAGTCGAGTGGTCCCCAAATACTCTCAAATAAAAGGTTTCTTTTTTTGTCTTAATGACAGGATCATCCTGTGGTACTCACTAAATTTATTGAAGATGCCCGGGAGGTGGAAATGGATGCTGTAGCAAAGGCAGGAAGTGTAAGAACTTTGCTTTTCTTTAACAATAAATGTTTTTTCTGGATAGGAGATTTGCAAAAATGTGTGGTTTGAATGATTTACTATACAGGCATGGATTTGTGCTTAGAGGGGTATAGAAACAACAAAAGATTAATTAATCTTGGGTTCAATAACATCACGCTTGAAAAGCTCAGCCTACCTTATTATACACATCTAAATAGTTATTTTATTAAGCATTGCTTAGCCATATGAATAAATCCTTTAGAATATAATTTTTTCTGGGTTCACAAATTACTGGCTTCACAAATTAATTTCATTAGTCTTGTATCAACATCTTATGATATTACCACAGTTGTCCTATTATTACAACTCCACCTTGCATTACATTTTTAATCAAAGACAGTTCTCACAAAAAAAAAAAAAAAACCAACATAAAAAAACCAAACGACAACAAAACCCAATCTTGTCATTTAACAGAAGTATTCTGTTTTCAGCCTTCATTTTTAACCAGCAGACAAGATCACTTTTTTAGTATCAAGGTAGTGTGCCTCGAGGCAATTCATTAATTTAAATCCTTAGGTCTAAAGTTCCTCTGATTGCTTTTCTCCATGGTTGAAACACCACAGAAGACTGAAAAAAAAGTATATACAAATGAAGTTAGTCCATAGCTGCTTCTGCTGGGGAATGACAACGGTTTTGTGCTTGTGGCAAGCAGAACTTAGCTTGTTTAAAGCCTAATTAATATTAAAGCCTTTTACCATCTGAATCCATGTTTGTTAGGGAGAAGAAGGAAGCCTTAGGATCCTCCAGGCCATGGTGTTTGTTTTTCTAATGTTCACAGTATGCTTCACCATGGCATGAAAGACAGTAATATGATTCCCTTTCATATATGCCTTCTGTCTGCTTTGAGCCTATTCTCCCCCAAATTTTGTGAGTTTCCCTTTTCCTCTCCCGTCTGTATCCTTTTTTTTTTTGGATATGGCTCCATTCAGGAGGGTGTGCTGGGAGGTACTTAGCAGAAGGTATGGAGATGGGACAGTTCATGAGAGAGGGTGAGGTGACTGACTGCTCTCTTGTTACTGTCTGCAGGTTATCTCACATGCTATTTCAGAGCATGTGGAGAATGCAGGTGTTCACTCTGGAGATGCCACCCTCATGTTACCCACACAAACTATTAGCCAGGGAGCCTTGGAGAAGGTAGGTGTTGCACTGAAAAGCAAAAAAGAAAACAAGAGTTTGAATCTGTTTTTCTCTTTGGGAGAATTTGTAAGAGAAATTCAGGAGAACTTCAATGTTCAACAACGATCACCAATGTTTTCTTAAAGGCTATTGTGCGAGTGTAGGAGGTTGTTATGCCCCCTGTGACTGGCTGATCTACACACAGGATCATCTGAACTGGATCCCATTAATTGAAGCCATAGGTATACTCACTTTCAGACACTAGATTTTTTTGTTTGCCTGGTTTAAGACCAGATACCACAGCAGAAGAGGAGTGTCTAATCTATGTGTATTCCACAGTGCACTTTCCACTTCTTCTTCTACCACGCTCCATAAATGAGTAGATCAGCGCATGACATTCTAGCAGCCTGCCTTTTCTGGAAAGGGGGATGAGGATGGATGAACCTCTCTAAACATGACTTTTCCCCCTTTCATTAATAAATCTAGTGATACAGAGTTAGTTGTCAAAATGTATTTTCTAAATGAAATGTGCCATTCCACAAGATATCATCCTGAAAAGGATTTGCTTGGAAGCTAACAAGAATTTTAATGCAATGTTCTGTGCTCTAACTATTTTTTCCGAAAATAGTAATCTCCTGCAGCATAGATATTTGTAAGTGTTTGTACAGAAAAGGCATGTGTCTTCTTGACAAACCTAGAAAATGAGGCCGTTGTCTTTCCTCCCAGTTTGTTCTGGAGTATTTCTGCTGACACACCTGCCACTGATTTGTGATGGGACAGGCCTGTTGGTGAAAGACTCTTGGGACAAATGTAAAATCAAGTTCATAATCTCAAATGGCAAAACATCATTATTTGTTATTACACCAAATAAGTTATAAAGGCTGCAGCGTGTAGTATAGGAACTGCTCCAGACAGTGGAGGCATTTATGCCCTTTCTCCCTCTTTCCCTTCCTTTCTCCCACACCCATATGAAGCTTTGTTTTCACTTTTGCCCTCAAATGTTGCTTTGGGCTCTGGATTACCCAGCAAATTAACTACCTTCTGAAAGGTAGTGCTGTTGCCAAAGTGAGGGCATAGAGAAAAAAATGTGCTTGGGCAGAGAGGTGTGACAAAAGTATTCCTTAAGGAATCCACACATGGGGTGATTTATTGACATGATGAGTCTTGTTTTGTCAGATGCTGTCTATTTTAAAAATCTAGGTGTATTTTAAATTTGTTTATTTATTTTTGTAGGTTAAAGCTACTACAAAAAAGATTGCAAATGCCTTTGCTATCTCTGGTCCGTTCAACATCCAGTTCCTGGTACGAGGCAATGATGTGCTGGTAAGAGCTCTTGTGACTTTTGGAGGAAGTCAGGCTCTGCTCTGAGCAGTTAGGTTTGTGGCTCCTGTGGTCCTCCCTGTCATAGAAACTCTGTGACAGTAGCAGCTGTGGGTTTCTAACCTGCCTTTTCTGAAGACATGTGGCTCACCCATGCCACCCCTAGACACACAGCTCTCCCCTGTCTTCCCACTGAGGGTGAAGGGAGTCTTGTTGCATTGTTTGTTAGCTAGAGCTTAGTTTCTCTGTGGGCTGTTGTCCTTCCCAAAGTTATTACCTTTGAATATGATGGGGAATAAGTTATTACCTTTGAATAAGACCGGGATCTACACCTCAACCTATGAACTGATTATCATTGCTTTTAGATCTCTGATATCCTCTCTCATCTTCAGCAACTTTGATCATTAAAATAAGCTTTCCAAGTCACTGGAAAGAAAGCAGGACAATTTCAGTGTTTAAGCCTTTAATATAATCCATTAAGATGATTAGCTATAGTGTGGTTCTAGTAGCTATCAGTAACAGAAGTATAGCAGATGTCTGACCCTTTGTGGGTAACAGTTGGCTTTCTGTTGCTAATGGAAGAAAGACAGAGAAAGATGAGCAGAGTATAACTGTGGAAATGCTGGATAGATAGAAAACCTGACAGGGTGCAGAAGAGATGCATTATGAGTGAAAGATCCCATTTGGGCCATTAGTTGAGAAAAATGTACTTCTCTTTCTTCACTCTCTTCTGTTTCACAAGGAGTTATTCAGAAACTCCAGAGAGACAGAATGGAATTTTTCCTTTCCTGAAGTGCCATTACCATGGGAAAAAAACCCCAACAAGATGGGCTTCTAAAAGGTTGCACATAAATTTCCATGCCTCTTGCATATTAATTTTGGCTATAGTACAATCTGTTTTTCAAAGTGAACTGTGGGTTCCTCTCAGTTCTAGTTTTCAGGCAATAGAGATAAAATAGTGTTGCAGAACACCAGGTTCCTTGTGTCTCTAGCTGGACACTCCTCATCTCTTGTTGCTGTACATAGTTTTGAATACAAGTTCTGTGTCTTTGGCAATCTGAAGAGTATCTCTGCCAAGACGGGTAAGGACTGATTTCAGAAAAATGCATCAATCTGTTTCATTACCACAGGGTGCCTGACTTTGGTATTTCTCCTTTTTTTTATTCCATCAGGTGATTGAGTGCAACTTGCGAGCTTCACGCTCCTTCCCTTTTGTGTCAAAGACTCTGGGTGTGGACTTCATTGATGTGGCCACAAAAGTGATGATTGGAGAAGAGGTTAATGAGTCATCCCTCCCCACCTTGGAACATCCCATTATTCCCTCCAACTATGTTGGAATCAAGGTACAGTTTCCAAAAGAAAACCAAAACCTCTTAAAACAGAGACAGCACCTAGTACAGTAATAGGCAATTAGTCCTCTGATGCCCAGAGAGAGCAATTTAGTGATTGACCAAAGGCCAAACTGAATGTTTGCCTTTTCTGTTAAGATAATGTTTGTTGGGAATTTTAGAGAAAAACCAAAGGAAAGTTGTCCAGTGATTATTGACAAAGTGATTATTATCTCCCCTTATTTCTTCTTTCTAACCAACTTTAAATCATGTTTATTAACTGCATAGCAAATAATGCATTTGCAGAACTGAAAACTGAAGAGCAGGATATTTCATAATATCTAATACATGTGTGGACTCGTATGAATTTGTATTTTCAGTCTCCCCCAGATTTTATCTTCAGGATTTGGGACATGTTGAATGTATGGAATCCCCTTTATATGCCCCAGCAGTTAAAATGGGGTTGAAAGTCTTGGATCCTTTATTTTCAGTGGAGTCAAGATTTTATTTTTCATAGTGTCTAAGCTCATGTAGAACCCAAGACACCAAAGTAAACTGGATATGTTTTTTTTTAATACTTATAGAAGATAAAATATATAATTGAAAATCCTAATCATAAATATCTAAAACATTAGTGCAGAAAATACGTGGCTAATGAGAATACAGAAACTTTCAAGCTTTAATAGCTTCTCGTATCAAGTGAAAACTGAGGAAACAGAAAGCACCTTACATTTTTCTCTTTATAAAATGTTGAGATCTATTAAAGCACAAGCCAAATCTGTGGCCCAAGACAGCTTAGGTTGCTGGCAAGCCAACCGTTCTGAAAGTAGCTTTAAATTTTATTTTGCTGCTACGGATAGGCATTATTTGAAATTCTAACCTGAGACTTTCTTAGTTTTGTGGGTCCTATTTATTTTTATAAATTTCTCTTATTTAGACCTGGGGCTTTTGCACTGCTAGCTAAACTGTTGAGAGTTTTGTCTCTCCTGGGAATGTTTGCTACAGAACAGAAAACTCAGCTGTGTTATTCAAGACTTCACTACAAAGCTTTTTATATTGCTTGTGTACTGTATGAATTTGTCAAATATAAAAACCTGCTAATAGCTTTGGAAATACTAAACTTTGAAAAATAGTCCAGTTAAACCTGGTTCTTGTTATTCATGCATTATATTTTCTGTCCTATTACATTTTTATTACTAGGAATATTTGCATGGAAATGGGATTTTTTTTTCCAGTAGTTTTTAAATGCTCTGAAAAGAGAATATGAAACTATTTTCTTCTTTCTCAACATAGCTGCTCCTGTGTGTATTTGGAGTCCCACCATTTTAGCCTCAGTGACTGAACTATTGTTTTGCCATATTTGTTTGCAGGATGATGAAAACATTGTGGCCTGACCAAGATTAAATCCTGGGTAGAGCATGACTGACTAAGTTTTAAATAGGATTTATTTCCAGTGCCAGAGTCTACTCCTGCTGATGCATTTTCATGTTCCTGGCAGAAAAAAGTTAGGGAAGGCTTTTGTCATTTGTTACCTTTCAAGACAATATGGGCATTAAAAATAATCCACCTTGACTGCTCTATCTCATCTTGAGACTGTAGAGTTAGCCTATAAAAATTTTCTACTTACTTATGTAAGAAGCAAGACTTATCTAAAAGTCACGAAGACGTGTCATTTTTTGAGAAACCTTTCACAGTGAATTTCTGCTGTCACATTTTAGCTGGTCATTGTTAGGTGTCATGAAACAGTGGCTGTATTGTCTCCAGTTTTACTGCAGTGACTTCCAAGAACAGAATTATGTCACTGGATTTTAAAATAGTTTCTTTTTTAAGCAGCAAGGAAGCTGTCTTTGTGCAAATGCCATTAGCAGTTTAAGATGCAGACAGGCCTTTATAGAAAATTATTTCTTAGCAGAAAACTTGCTCTGTGTTTGCCACTTGTGGATATTGGCTCTTTAACAGCCAATTTCTTTCTCTTCCTTTTTTGTTTGAGGTCAAATTTGAGACAGCAGTGCCCTAAGTCCTCAGATAATGGTGATGATCAGGAGTTTTTAATATTTTCATACAGGAGATAAAAAAAAATGGGGGTGTGTTTGGGGGAGGCAAAATCTGATAATAATTTACAAAGTTTCATCTGTTTTAAAACAAAAGAGTGTATGGTTCACGCGTGGACTGGTTCAATTCCTGTGAATTAAAAATTTTTGTTGGAGAACAGTTTTTTCAGAAAAAACAACTGGCTTCAAATAGTCTCTCCTTGTATCCCAAATTAGATACCTTTCTGTTTTAAAATATGTCCTAAAAATTATAGTGATAGTGAGCTACCACAGATTAGAAATATGCCATAAGAAGGTGAGCAGGATTGCCAGACTTAGAAAGGTGATTTATTGGGGCAATATGTCTTTATTTGTTTCAGTCTGTCAACAAGATGCTGGGGGAACTCATTTGTCAAGTCCTTCTTTACTTATCAGCTTTGACTAGTGAGTTTTATGGATTAATTCATGTCTCTGTCGTCCTGTCACTTTCAGGTGCACCTGGATATTTTTTAATTTAATTTTTTTTAAAATGAGCCATTAAATTTTCATCCCCTTTCTCCCTCTCTTTCTTTCACCAGGCCCCAATGTTTTCCTGGTCCCGACTGCGAGATGCTGACCCCATTCTCCGATGTGAAATGGCCTCTACTGGGGAGGTATCTTTTAGTTTTGCTATGTTTTTTAAGCCAAGTTGCCTTTAAACTCCATGAATCTTTATAAGTGATCTTATTATTGCCTGAATCATGATGGCGTTTGTAGCTTCTCCAGAAAATTTAAAATATCTTGCTTGTCTGCAAAAAAACACTGTCCTGGAAAACCCAGTTTGTTCAGCCACTGGATGTCCCTCTTTACCTGCATGCCAGCTCCCTGCTTGGATCTGGTTGGTGTGACAGCCTGAAATGAGCTTATCAGAGAACTCATGGGTTCTGGGAGGTTCTCAGTGTGTCAGTCCCTTTATGAATCACCTGTTTCTAGACAGACAAGTTCTTGAAGCTTTCAAAACCTTTCATCAACACATGCTAGAATAGTAATATGAAGACTCCAGGTCACAAACATTCGGTCTTGGAACGTGCTAGTTTCTTAAAGGCAACAAATATGTGTGGTGATATTACTGTTGTTGCCTGGAAACCATCAAGACATGTCCCAAGGTGCAAAAGGTGAGAAAGAGTGAATAAAATGTGGTAGGTGCAGGACTGACTGTTGGTAGGATGAGAGGGAGACTGGACAACTTTACCCACTCTTTCTACAACAGGGCTGTGAGGTGCTTCTGAAATGTGTCTCTGGTGTAGCATGGCATGCTGTAAAGGCAAAAGGTTGTTCCTGTATCTGTGATGGGAGCCCTCCATCTACATAATTTGAAGAGATACTGACTCCTCTAGAACAAAGAGATTTGCTTATGAGTTGTCACCCAGCTGTCCATAACTTCTGTAGATACATCCAGGCTATCTTTAAACTTGCTCACTCTTAATTCTAGAAAAGGGTTGCAATAGGAAGATACTTATTCTGGGCAGGAATGGACACTTGGCAAGTTGTTAAATGCTGAGGCAGTTACATTAGGCTTAACTCTGCTCTACCACAGCTAGGTAGGTGTAGAGCCTGTGCTACTTCATTTGATACACTTGGGTATGTCTAGATGAGATGTTTTGTTAGGAAAGACCATTTCAGTATGACAAAGCACTATACCCAGATACATAGTAAGAACTCTACACCTCTCCAGATTTACTTTTATTTTGGTTTTTATAATGTCTGGGAAATCAGTATTGCAGCAGATTTTTTTTCAGAGTAGTTAATGGGCAGAAAAAAAGCCAAATTAATTCCATGACTTCCTTATTTTCAGAATGAAATTGACTACACAGACCCCCACACTCGCAGCCCAAAAAATAATAAAAATGTAACTAAGGGCAAGAATTATTTTTTTGAGCTTTATATAATCAGAGATTCCCTTAGTCATAAGGGGGGAATTATTAACTTTTATGAGTTGGAAAGATCCCTATTCACAGATGCCATAAAATGTGACAGCTATGACGGTCTTTCTTAAGAGTGAAGTAAGGACAATAACCTGATTTGAGTAAATGCTCACATATTCCTCAAAGAAATGTTCCACAGACACACAGAGCTTGATCTGGCTTTGAATTTGCCACATCTCTCTAACCTCTAGAGATGTATATTGTTGGAAGTTGTGGTTCCCACAACAGTAGAGGAGTCTCTATGAGTATTTTGGCTGTCTTGACCACACCATAATGATAAACCTCACCCAGCAAGGTAGGAACCCCTGGTCCAAGCCTACAAGGGAAGAGCATGCCCACCACCCTAGAAAGTTCAGGACATGTAAACCCTCAGCTAGACATACTGTAGAACAGACTAAACAGTTAAGGGTGAGTAGTCTGAGCTTTTCTCTAAAGAGGTTTTTTTTTTTTTAATCCCTTCCTTTCTTGGAATTTTGTTTGGGTTTTTTTTGCTTCAGGAAATCTGGCAAATCATCATGTTCTTCTTACATGAAACAGTGGTTTCTGCTCACCATGGTAACAGTGAGACCATGAATGTGAGGGCTCACTCTGTGATGGGAAGGACCATAAGAGGAAAATGGGAGAGCAATTCTCAATCAGTGCCTTTTTCCTGTCTTTATGTCTGTGTAGATTTGTTATTGCAAAGAGAAAAATCTCTGACTTCTGTTTCTGGCTGTTTTTCAACAAGTGTATAGTTAGCTAGAAAAAGTGAGGGGTTTTGTGGGGTTTTTAGTTTTTGTTGTTGTTTCGGTTTGTTTGCTTGTTTGATGGGGTTTTTTCTTTTCTTTTTAAACTTCCACAAAAGCTCAAGCTCTTTTTGTCATCAGAATTCCAGATTTCAGAAAGGAACACAGCTTAGTTCTTTCAGAAGAACTTTACTGTAAAACAGCCTGTAAGCATTTAAGCTCCACAGGCAGTTCTGAATAGTGGAAAACTTCTGAATGATTGTTACTGATTACCAAGTTTTTTTTTTAAATATAAAATAAATTATTATGAATTGTCATGACTGCTTTGTTGTTTTCTAAATACATACTAACATTTTACTTCTATTTTGTACACCTGCGGGCTTTTAATGGAAAAACATCTTTATATACTGTGCTTTATCTTTAGAAGAAATGCCAGAAGCAGATGAAAGCCCAAGTGCTGTTGTACCCCAGTTTGCAGTGCACACACACAGCCCCACACCTGCATGCAGAACACTCACTGGTATTTAAGTATTGTTCAATGGGAAACGATTTGCAGTGCGCTCACAAAATCTGGAGCAGAGGCTGTGTACAGCATTCCCATAACTCAGAAGAATCATTTGTTGTTACTCCTTGGTGTGCTGTTTGAAACTAAAGTGTTGCTTATTCCTTTGTTATTGCTTCATTAAAATTATGAGATTTGTCTGCAGTGATTTTCTGATTTTTTTTTTCCCCCTCTGCCTGCTGACTCCAAGGAAAAACATCTGATTCTGCATGAAGAAGTCAAAAGAGCCCGTTTAAAAATTCCACCCCCTTTTCTTTTTAAAGTAATGTTGTTGTTGTTTTTTTTTTTTTTCCCTGCATGACTCCTTCTTTGTGCCTTTTCCCCAGGTTGCTTGCTTTGGGGATGATGTGTCCTCTGCCTTCCAGAAGGCCATGCTTGCCACAGGGTTTACATTTCCTAAGGAAGGAATTTTGATCAGTATCCAGGTGAGTCCCAAAAATCAAAACTAAGAGAGGACTGACAGAGAGGAACTCAGTAACTGTTGCCTTGTTTTTATGATGTGTCATTATGGCTTATATGTGCTTCTCTGCAGTCCCTCTTGAAGTGCCATCCATAAGCCAGTGAGGAACAAATACCATGGAGCAATCTTTAATGGGTTCTCTGGAGCTTATCTGTTTTTACCACTGTCTGACTCCTGATAGTTTTGACTGGGAGCTGCAGAAGTTTGCTGAGGGCATGCTCCTGGGATTGCTGCCAGCAGAGGCCTGGGATCAGAGAGTTAAAAGCTGCCTTCCTGAAGGGAACAAAACCCATAGTTCAGAGAAATGTCCCAGCTAGAACTCAGAGCTTCTCCTTGCTCACTCCCAAATGGGAGCCCTGGCAGTATTACCTTCCTTTTCTAGCAGATGAACTCCTCTTGTCTGTACATTGCCTCTTGACCTGTTGAAATCAATTTCCCCTACCCCTCAAAAGATTCCATACAGACAGTCTTTCCACATAGATGGCAGAGATTTCATTCCAGCAGAACAGTAGTGTCGTCTGTCAGAGTGCAAAAAAACCCATGAAATTGTTAGGGAATTGGGAAGCTAAGTATTGGTGTGACCCTGTCAGTCAATGGGACCTACACAGTCACATTCCTCTCTTCTTTGGAGTCATGATGGGAATATACTGGAGTGCAGTGAAGTGAAGGATTAAAGTCTTCACACTGTAGCCTGATTTTTGGGCTGCCTAGGGCCACGGCTGCCATTATTCCTTTCCCTGTCTGATGATGGTGGGTGGCTAATACCGTGCCATGCAGCTCCTATCAGATAGGACCAAGTAGGTCAGAAAGGAAGAACCAGCAACACATTCGTGTAGTAATGTTTCTGGTTGCCATATCTTGCCAGAGCTCTCTCTTCTTAAGGCCAGCATCTCAGATACCTATTTTGCAGGTCTATACCAGACTAGAACTTGGACTTGAGCATTTATTCTGTTGCTGTCAGCACCCTTCAAAGGTGTCTTCTTTCAAAGACAGAAAGTTTAAATGGTGTCCTTATGGGGATGTCCTCCAGTGCAATGGCTTCTGCAAGGAGCCCTTACTTGAGAAAGCTTCTGATGCGTTTGCCACAGGAGCAACTCTGCTCTGATCATGCTTCTGCATCAGTAAGGAGGATGTGCATTTCAGGATGAAAAGGTAGCTAAGCAGAAAAGAAAAGATTATTCTTTATCACAGGGTTGTTACCAACTGCAGTGGTTGCTGAAGTCAGATACACTTACAAATTTTGAGGTGTGTGTGTTTAAAAAAAAAAAAAAAAAAAAAAAAAAAAGTGTTGGGCTGTCTATGCCAGCAGAGGATGTGAAGGAAAGTGTGTGCAAAGTGGCCAGAAAGGAACATGACTTCTGCTAACACCCATCAATGTTTAGTTCTTAAATGCACACATATATACACACATCTGTAGCTGGAAGTGTTGCTCTGAGTGACCTGAGATTAGCAGCAGTGTTTGCTTGCTACCTAGATAAAGTTTAAAAGTTCAGTATGAAACTCTGGTCCATTGGTACCTGTATATCTAATCACTGCAGATTTTAAGATGTCACTTAAGAAGGGGAAATGGAAAGCCCAGAGAATTATAAAAGGGAGCCCAGTGTTTGAAAGTCTGCTATTTTCCTGATAGTGTCTTAAAGCAAACAGGCAGCAAAGAGTAATTTTAGCACAGAAATCATTTATGTAGATTCTATGTCAGTATCTGTTACTGAGACAAATATTCTTTGTAAAGAAAAAAAAAAAAAGGAAAAAAAAAAAGATAGAACAACCCCAAAACCTCAACCCTCCAAACCTTTTAAAAGTAACAAGATTCTGTGATTTTTAATAAGTGGTTTACAGTTTATGGTTTTACAAAACAGACTTGAAAAAAACAGATCAGTCACTTAAAGGTCTCCATCTCAGCATATTACTTATATAATTAAACTCCCAAACAAGTGTAAAGATGATGCTGAGAATGATTGCTTCCTCACCACTCTGGACTTTGTCACCTACCTACTTTTCCAGGGTCCATTTCGAAACTGGGGGGAAATTAAGCCTTGTAAGAAGGGAAGGTTGAAATCCTCATCTAGGCCTGACATGTAGGCTATGAATGGTCTTCCCTTAGTATTAAAGGGTGGAGGAAAGGGGACCCCTGTACTGCAAAAAGAAGCACAGGGATCAAGGCATAAGGCAGGCTGTGAACACAAGCAGCATTCTTCTTGTTTTGATAACAAACACTAGATCATGTACCCCAAACTGGTAGAATTGTTAGCATATACTTAGAAGGTAATACAGGCTCAAAAGGACAAGGTCCCACTTGCCCATCTCTGTGACCACCAAATGTTTGATGTCATTGCAGTGAGGGAGTGATGGGGTCCAGGTCCCTCCCTTGGCAGATGCCTCTGGCTTTCCAACTGTGGAATGATTTTCATAAGCTCTTCTGGTGCACCCAGGGCTGATTCTGAGCAGCTGACAAGTTGGTTGTCTCTGAGGAAGGTGCTGCATTTAAATGCAGTGGATGGTGAACTCAGAACATACCCAGCTTTCAGGGGTTTCATTAGAAAGAATTTCTTCACAGAGAGGGTGGTCAGGCATTGGAATAGACTTTCCAGTGAAGTGGTGGATTCTCTGTCCCTGGAGATATTTAAAAAGAGACTGGATGTGGCACTCAGTGCCATAGTCTAGCAACTGCAGCAGTGGGTCAAGAGTTGGACATGATGATCTCTGAGGTCCCTTCCAACCCAGACAATTCTATGATTCTATGATTGCTTGATAATAATTGCTTGCTCTGATTTTCACACTGGACTTTTAGGTCTTGCAGAGGAGAGAAATAAGAAGTGAAAAGGTGGTGAATACTGCTTCCCTCAAATGTGTCTAGGCTGAACATATTTACTTTATTCCATATACTGCACCCTTCTGATATTGCTATTAATTATGCTGAGGTGAGATGAGACATGCTTTCTTGAGGGTGAAAGTCAAATAGATGTAGATAACAAGAGCAGAGAGAAACATCATTGTGTCTTCACAAATGTTTGATTCAGGGGTATCCCAATCCAAGAGTCAAATGGCTGTGCTGCAATCTTCAGGTCCCAGTGCACCCAGTTATGGGCCCAGCCTTGCAGAGGGGCTTCCATGCTGCTGTGTTTCCAGGTTGCAGTTCCAGCAGTGGTCCTACTAGGGGCAGGAGGAAATGTTGCTAATGCAGTCAGTAATCATCCTCAAGTCAAATAGGAAAGCTCTCCTTGTCACCTCTGGGACAGCCCAAGGCAGGTTGGGCAGCCAGCAGGCTCTCAAGCCCAATGGGTTGCAAGTCCATCAGTTGCAAGTGCTCTGACATTGCACAGGTTGAGGTTCCCCAGGATTTTAAAGGCCTGATGCTCTTGCAGGGTAAATGGAGTATGGCTTTCTTGTGAGACAAATGAATCTCTGCCAGTTTATGCAATCTGATAATCTGACCTCTATTCACGATTCAGAGAAATCTGTGTTGCTGAAACCCTGAGCCTGCCATTAAATAATTTACATTTTGTGCAAAAGGAGTTGAAAAGCTCATTTTCTTTTCTTTCCTGATTGGACTATTCAGTGATATCTCTGGGATGGAGTGCATCTGTCTTACATCTGTGCTGGTGACCACAAGTTATAGAAAGTATTGATGAAGTATTTTATTTTTAAATCCCAGCACTTCAAGTTTGTTGTCTCAAGGTAACCTTCTGCCTTGGTTCCTTATATACCAGAATTTTTGCATGCTCCACAGTGGATTTGGATACAGAATTCAAGATAATAACAGGAGATGAGCTGGCCTTGTTTTGAACTGGATTTTAGTGAGAAATGATGTGGCTGTATTGAATTAACTGAGGTTGTGGCCCTTTACAAATAGCAAGGCAAGGCATGCTACACGAGACAGAGGTTGTAAAAAATAGAACTTTTCCAGTAAAAGATAAAGAATAAAATTTTCTTACAATAGGTATCTTCCACTAAATAAATCTGCTTGTACTTTTCACCTCTAGTAACTAATGGTTTCTCACACGGGTTCTTTCAGCCAGCTTGTAAATCTGAGGCTACTCGGATGCAAGCTGACAGCTGTAATTTCTTGTCATGGAAAAGCTGTTTTATGTGTCACAAATGTTCAGTATATGTTTGATAGAAGTTTATAATACTGTTGTGAAAGCCAGCCCTCCTGACCAGAAGGCAGAACTGTTCTCCCTGACTGGGAAGCTGCCAATCCTGTCACATTGTATGTTTATATTTTCCAGTTATTGTACAGAATGAGATGGCTTTCAGAATAAGATTCTTTCCAGAGTGCTCAAAAAAACCCTGTTGATCTTCATAGGAAATCATTCACCCTTCAAAATATTCCTCTCTCACCCATACAGGTTAATCTACCACTACCTCCAGCAGGGACAAAGGAGCCTGCAATAATCTGACTTCCAGATAGCTAGACAAAGGTTAAAAGTGAGGTTTGGTCTGCCATGGGCATGTGCCATGCTGTCTTATCTTTACTTCTTCTAAATTATGTTAGATCTAGGTATGCATTATGTGAGAGTCTTTGAAAGAAGCTTCTCTTAGAACATGGGCATTCAGTTCCTCATGGGAATAAGGTGTCCTGGTCTCCTGAGTGGTTCTGTGTTTTCCATTCCATATGCCCAGGGGAGTTAGAAATGAGCTCACACACATGGACAGGTTCATCTTCATGTGAATTTGCATACAGAGCATCCAAAGGGAGCCCTAAGCCTGTCCATACACGTTACCTGCCAGAAGAGAAGGCAAAATGTTTGGGCTATGATTGTACAGATATTTAATTAAGAGCAGAGGCGAGTCTAGTTTGTGTATTTGAGAACAGAAATGTCCAGATATTTAACATGCAGTGTTAAATCTTCTGTAGTTGTAGTTGGGCTTAGTACAGGAACACTGCTCGTAGTGGTATAACAACAATACATCTTAGGTGGGAGTGATTTTGGCTTTCAGCATCCAGGCAGTTTTCTTGGAAAGGCACTGTGTAAGCACATTCAGACACGTCTATACACACAGACAAATGCACTCAGCACAGAAAGGTGTATTTGCCTCTCAGCACAGCTGATAGGAGCCATGTGTTACCCAACAAAACACTGTTTCTAAATTTCTGATCTAAGCTCTGATGCTGTATCAAATAAATTTCCTTTTTCAGAAGTCCTTCCGCTCCAGATTCCTCAGTGTAGCTGAACTACTGCATGAGGAAGGTTTCAAGGTAGGTGCTTTCAGTTATTCAAAGCTAGAGTTTTCCAAATCTGAAATGTGTACATAGCTTGCTACAGGAATGGAGAAGGGTAGAGATAGGAAAAAACAAACAAAACAAACAAACAAAAAAATTTTTTTTTGAAGTACAACAGGGATTTTTAGCTGAGGGATCTGCAAAGCCAGCAGGTATCACCCAGCTAAAAGTTGGACTAAGGACTAAGTCATGAGGGCAAGAATAACCCTGGCTCTGCCATTGTCCAGTAGCCAAGAAATTCCCTGTGTTCTCCAAGATATCAAAATGCCCAAAGGGTGCCATATATGACAGGAGGGCAGGATGAAGAAGCCTTTTATATGGAGGGCTTTACAGTGCTTCACCTTCAGTGATGTGCACAAGCTGCAAACATACCAAATTTGCAGGGTGTACATCCCCTTTGTAATACTTCAGTATCTTTTCACATCCATATCCCTAATGAAAGGCAACTAACAATGTGGCCACAGAACATGGGGAGAGCTTATTTAAGGAAGGATTTAAGTAATATTTTCCTTAGTGGCATTATTATAACTACTGGATTTACATTTCTGCTTTTTGAAATGTAGCATTAGGCAACAACAACAAAATAATAATAATTAAAAAAAAGGTGGTTTAACTTAAGCCTGTTGAAAGCCAGAGGGATTTAGCCACTTTACTGCTTCTGGATATGTTACTACCATTCATTGGCTATCACACATGAGCTAGTCAAACACAGCAAAGTTGGGAAAGTCATGCTGTTCTCTGTGTATCTCTATGGGGAGGAACAGTCATGAATGATGACAGGCTTGTCCTCCATCCCTGTCCCTCATCTCTGACAACCAAGCTGCATGTTGGGTCAGATCCTCATGAGTCAAAGGAAAGGTTTTGATGTTGTGAAGTGCACAGTAAGTAACCCTTTTTTTTATTATTTTCTTCTCTTAACAGCTTTATGCCACAGAAGCAACCTCAGGCTGGCTCAATGCCAATGGTATCCCAGCAAATCCTGTGGCATGGCCATCACAGGAGAGCCAGAGTCTCAGCCTCCCCTCAGTCAGGAGGTAACAGCAATACTCACCTGGTTAAATTTGTGTTAACATGCAGGGTAGTTAGTACAAGGGCCAAATTGCTGATCATGCTGAGATCAATGGTAGGGATTTAATGAGACATCAGAATTCAATCCAGAAGTTTTGTTTTACCTGATTCTGTCTGGAATTGCCACAGCAGAAAGGTTTCAGCTTAATTAATGAACATCTCATTGAACATTCTTATTTAATATGCTTAGATTAATTGCTCCATGTTACATTTTCATGCAAAGATATGTGGCTTCTGAATATTTAGTCTTAATGACAGTCAGTCATGCCTTTAACAGGATTGTGCTGAGCTGTATGAAGGCTGAACATTGCTTTATATCATGGAAATAAATGTAAAGATGTAGAAATAGATGTAACAGGAATAGAGCCCAAACTCCTGAGTTCCAGCTGAGTGCCTTAACCCCTAAACCCTCCTTTCTTAGAAAGCAAAACTGAAAATTTTCATCACTGTGTACCTGCATGTCTGTGCTATGCACCTTAGATTTGCATTAAGCAACTGTGCTACTGTCTTGTGCATTGTCTCCTCAGCCTGGTAAGGGATGGGAAAATAGATCTGGTGATTAACTTGCCTAACAGCAACAGCAAGTTTGTCCATGATAATTATGTGATCCGGCGGATGGCTATTGACAGCAGCATTGCTCTGCTCACTGATTTCCAGGTATTTCCTATGTTATTTCTCCTCTTAGGTATAAGAGCCTTCAGTTCTTTCAAGCACTTGTGACCTTAGATTCCAGTGCTTCGACCCTCATTATCTCTGACAACAATAATGTGCTTGAAAATCATGGCAATGCAGTTATTTGAATGTATTTTCTTTTTGCTACTATACAAAGTAACATTGCCCAAACTAAAACAAAACAAAAAAAGAGAAGAGATTCTTGAGTCTTATACTGCAGCTGAAGTTGTTGCTATATAATTTTCACTTTAGAGCAAACTTCTTGTGCAGGATTGCCTGTAACATGTTTAAATTATGTATGGAAGCAGTTTTTTTCATGGGATATTTTTCCAGTACAGTCCTTGAATCAGGATGTAGCTGAGCTTTCTTAAATCATCCTTGAGGCAATCCAGTTCCAAAATGTCATCCAGGTGGAAGTGCCACCTGTTCTGATGGAGTCCCCAATTGCCAGTCATTATGCTCCTCACAAGCCCCCTTCAAATGGTGATAGGAGAAGAGATATTTGGTAATGCAAAGTGGGATTCGTGCTGCCTTGACTTCCTTTGCACGTGGCTTCAAACTGCCACAAAAGGGCCTCATCTGGCTCTTGGCATGGCACAGCAGCCAAATTCCCCTTCATTTCCCTGGGTGCTGACATAGAACCCAGTGACTTGAACTGAGGTCCAACTCTGCAAAATCTTCTGCAGTGATTGGAGTGAGGGGAGAGCAGAGAGAGTCAGACTGTAAACTTCTAGGCAGGATAATGCCAAGCAGGATTAGCAGGAATGGGAAATTAAAGAATTGAAGACCCATCCCATGTCTACTAGTGAGACACATGCTGACAACCAGAATGAAGGTCCCCATCCAAACTTTATTACCAAACCTGCCTGATGTATTTTACTGAAGCCTTTTGATCACATAGTTTTAATCTTTGAGTTTGAGAGTGGAAAACAGCCTTGTGTTCTCTTAAGGGCTTGGGCTGTAGAGGGCAACACAACTCTCAAGGGACAGAGCTGTCTTGCCAAAGCAGCTCAGCTCCTCTATATCTCTCCAGATGGACCTGCAGGCTCCAGAGCGCTGGAGCCAACACCTGTGCACAGTTCCCTTGAAACTGGTATCCATTTGGATGGACTGAAGGACTGGACTTGCAAAGAATAGATTCAGAGTGACCATGAAGAAGTGTAGAGCCTGCTCTACTTATTACTCAGCCTCATGCAGAAGGATTTGCAATGCTCAGTCCTCCTCTGCTTTATATTGACAGGTGACAAAGCTTTTTGCTGAAGCTGTCAAATACTCTGGGAAACTGGACTCCAGGAGTCTCTTCCATTACAGACGATTTGACACTGGGAACACTGCATAGAAGAGTTGTCTTCAACCTGCAATCTTACTGCTTCTGGCACCACAAAAGAGAGGGAATCTCGGATCACCCATCTAACCATCTTTCCATGTATTTTATAGCATCTCACTGTTGGTTTTTCCAGCTCACACAAACTAATTTCTAGCCAATACTTTTGATGGCTCATTGGGAAGCCACACTCTCCCCAGCCTCTCTACCATCTTATACCCATTTCCACACAGGATCAAATATGAGTTACTTCCTAGATGGATAGATCTTGAAACCTCCTTAGCAGAGGAGATGAATAGAAATAAAGTGATCCTACATGGGGACTGTTCTTTTTTTTTTATTATTTTTTTTGATAACTAAGGAGATGTGTGTATTGATGTATACATGTATCTATATGTATGTTGTTCCTTACTGCAGCAGCTGCAGGTACTTAAGCCACAGCTTCTTCGGTGTCCACAGACTCTCATCTAATTGAAGTGGAATTTAGTAGAAAAACACACCAGGGCTGAATATATGCTGAGTACTCTCTAATTATGCCATACTGTTAATGTTTTGCTGCTGGCTCTAAACATCCATGCCTTTCCCATTCCTCAGAAGCAGGTGCCACTTAATCAGATCCATCTCTATACAGACCATCCCATCTCCTGAGCTGTATTTTCCTTGATCTCCTTTTGCTGTCTCTTCCCTTTCCCCTGCTGAAGGAAAAAAAACCAAACAACCCAACTCGTTTTGCTTTGCTGCTGTAAGATGAAACTCCTACGTTGGTCATGGTCAGAAGGAGCCAGGAAATCATCCCCAGCTTACCTTGTGCAGACTCAGAATGCTGGCTGAATTTACTTCTCAATGGGCTTTTCTTTGTGTAATGAAGGTGTGGACACTATAGGAAAAGATTTCCAAGTATCTACAGCTGTTGAGATCAATGCAGCTCTAAAAAAATAAAAAAGTTACAATTAGTATCCTTTGTACCAAGCTCATCTCTGCTTTCAACAGTTTCTGCTTTATAAATGTCTTTTTCTTCTTAATCTTGAGGGGAGGGTTGACAATAACTGATGAAAGAGGGTTCTTTTCAAAGCAAGAAATTTGCTAATCTACAAAGTCAGTTTCATTCTTTTTCAGTGCCTTAAAAGATGGCACATGAAGGTATAAGAGATAGTATAAAGCACAACTTTTGAGATAAGCACAAGAAAAGGTGGCATGAGCCAGGATGAAATATGAAGGGACCTAATTTTTAGTATCAGAAATGTTTTTTTCTCAGTAGTCACTCTGCTGAGCCACTCACTGGATTCATAGATCTTCCAAGTGTTGGGAGCCTCTGGAAGCTGTATTTCTCAGGAGACACTGCTGAATATTGAGGTCAGGCTCTTTATCCAATTGATCACCTTTCTGGATTAACTCTTCTCGCATTATCATTGTTTAAATCACTTGGAGATTGCTTGGGCAGCCCCTGCAGAATTTAGCAGCAAAACAACAGTGGGCTGGCTTGTAGAAAGCAAGAGGAAAAGAATGTAAAAGAGTGAAGAAGACACCTTATTGCTGCCATTTGCTGCTTTCTTGGTAGAGGTCTTAAGACACAGTCAGATGAAAGAAATATGCTTTATGGAAGTGAAAACACATAGAAAGGCTGGGGCTGGAAGGGACCTTAAAGATCATCTAGTTCTAATCCCCCTGCATGGACAATGAGAAGCTTTAAGAAACCTCTCTGCTCAGAGACCATTTGAAACAGTCAAAATGAGGTTTCTGAAAGTGCTAGGAAGTAGTCAAGTAGGGAAGACTGCATGGTCTGAAAGAGCTCCTGGTAGTGATTAGAGGAATGGGTCTTGCCCGGCTGAGAGGTCACTGGGTTTTCCTGGACTGGGTGTTGCCACCAGCCTGTAAGGAATCCTTTTTCCTTTTTCCTTTTTTCTTTTTCCTTTTTTTCTTTTTTATTTTTCCTTTTTCCTTTTTCCTTCTTCTTTCTTCTTTCTTTCTTCTTTCTTTCTCTTCTTTCTTCTTTCTCCTTTCTCCTTTCTCCTTTTCTCTTCTTTTTTCTCTTTTCTTTTTTCTCTTTTCTTTTTTCTTTTTTCTTTTCTCTCTTTTCTCTCTTTTCTTTTTTCTTTTTTCTTTTCTCTCTTTTCTCTCTTTTCTTTTTTCTTTTCTCTCTTTTTTTTTTCTTTTTTCTTTTGTTTTTCTTTTTTTTCTTTTTTCTTTTTTCTTCCTTATTCTTTTTTCCTTTCTTTTTTTTTCTTTCTTTCTTTTTCTTTTTTTTTCTTTTTTTCTTTCTTTTTCTTTTTTCTTTTTTTTTTCTTTTTTTCTTTTTTTCTTTCTTTCTTTTTTCTTTTTTCTTTTTTTTTATCTTCCCCCACATACCAAGTGTATTATTTTGCACTCTCAGGGCTGACAAGCTTCTTTGTGCTTTGGTTCTCCGTGCTTGCATCAGAGGCATTGAGGAGTCTGGCTGGGAGCTTTATAATGAAGTGATCAATAGAATCAGGGAGAGGCTGGAAGTTATCACTGTACAAGAACCCAAGACTGCAGTGTGTGTGGGATACCAGTGGCTCCATGCTTGCCTGCTGCCTGTTTCCCAGTTAGGTGCAAACAGCCACGAGGAGGAGAGTGAACTCCTGCAAGAACCAAGATGAGGTGGTAAAAGGAGAGACCACCTCTGGCTCTGTCTGTTTATGGTGTTTATAATACCAGATTGTAGTCTGAGCAGCCCTGGAAGCTTTCAGCAGCCATAATTAGAGCTGTTGTCATCTCTGCAGGGACAGGAGCTGCTGCCATGCCATATGAAGCTGCTTCTATAGCCATCTGCAGGACACTGAAATCTGCAGTGCCACAAGAGGCAGCTGCCAAATAACACCCAAAGCCTCTGGTTTACTTTCTTCTGCACCTCAATGTCTGGCACTGCCTGATGTAATTTACAGGGAATGATCTAGTTACACTATACCATTTGTTTCACCTTACATTAAAGAGAATTTAAATATGAAGCTTTTAATGTGTCCTAATTAAATAGAGAATATGATACTTTGTCATTACTTAGTAAGGCTAAACTCTCACTCATCCTTATAATTAGAATATATTGAATTCTGCAGTCTGATAATGCCAGTTGAGATAAACTCTTTGAATTCAGGGAAGTTTATAGAAATTAAACTGAGAGACAAAAGCATTTGTTGCAAATTATATTCAAGCTTTATGATAATATACTTTGGGGAAATGATGAATAATCTAGGGAGTAATGCTAGTGCCTTGGGATTGCCATCATCTTGTCTGAATGCTCTAGTTCATGTCAGTCAGTATATAGAAGTAGCAGGTGCAACTGTTTTTACAGGGAGCTGCTAGAAGCGCCAAGAGTTTGTAGTTCTGGGATTCATGTGTCCCAAGGAATGTTTCTTGTTAGTAAAAGTCAATTTTTTACTCCTATAGCATGAAGTTTCTTAAACTCTACAAGCATGTTTTTTGACAGTCTCCTCAGAACTGCTGAGACTCATGCAAAGGCAGCATAAAGCTGCTGTGCAGATTTGACAATAAATTTAGCCCCTGGTGTAAACAATTCCCTAAGATACTATTCATAGAGAATCAGTTGCCTTTTCAAGATAAACGTTTCCTCTTCCAGCTTGAGACAATCTTGCTCTTTTTTTTTTTTTTTTTTTTTTTTTTTCTGGCTTCCTGAGCATTACTAAATGTTGCCAAGCTCTTGTCCTTCAAGATCTCTTGTAGTGATGAGACCTCATTATAGCTTAAAATGGCCCTCTGCTATTCACTGTCTTTGAGAGGCCTTACAGTCCATCCCATTATGAGAGAAGCACTTGGAACAACTCTTAGAAAAGTGGGTTATGTTCTGACTGAGCATCATGGGACATGGGATGAAGTTTTTACTGCTTTTCATGATTCGTGGGAGAGAGATGGTGGAGGTGAAGTGGTCAAAATATGACTCCTGTTGAGGGTCAAACCTGGGCTTTTAGTCAAATTTTGAGTGTATTGATGTGACCAACTGAAAGCAAATAGTGGGTTCTTACTGCCAGTGGGTCTGAGTGTATCCTGGAATAAGCGCTGAACTTTTTTGTAGTGCTTTTCCAGCATCTATAAAGATCCTGGTATTTATCTGTTTTGCAGCCCAGCCTGTCTCAGCAGTGCTGTGTAATTTATATCTCATTTGGAGATGCTGTTTGGATACCCAAGCACGATGCCTCAGCAGTAGTGCCTCATGGGGAGTCTCTCCTGTGCAGTTTTCATATGGACAACAAAACATTGCTGTTAGAGCTTGGCACAGGTAAGCAAAAAAGTCTTGCAATGGTGGCAAGGAGGAGATTTATGTCCATGTTATCACAGACCTCACTAATGTACAGTAATGCCATTCACCACCTGAACACTGTGCAAACCAGGCAGAGAAAACAGATTCCTGAGGGCACTTGGGCACAGGCCCTGAGGGGCACAGATAGAAAAGAGCATAGGAGAAAAAGATTGACATTTAAGTCACTGGGCAAATTCTGGACTTCAGAGCTTACATTTGTTAGTAAATACTTTTAAGTAATTTATGGTAGATATGATAGCATTATAGGCTGTCAGACTTTGAAAGGGCTGGGAGCTGTTGCAAGTGCAAGAGAAGTTGTGATCTGTGTCTGGCTAGGAGAGAAACAGGTGTGTGAATCATCAAAATGAGAACTACTGGACCAAACTGATGGTCCTTCTCCATCCTCAAACTCTTTTCAGGCTGGGTGAGCTATGTTGCTCATCTGGAGGAGAAGTAGTTCATTTTCTGTTTGAAACTCCAGCAGTCTCTGGTGCAAGAAAAAGTAAACGTGGGCCCCATCCACATCAATTCAGAGCAGGAGTCACCTGGTTGTACCATGGTCTGGGTGAGCACCAGTGTTACTCCCCAACTGGAGTTCTCATACAGCACCTAAATGAGTGCATGACAAAGCAACCACTTGGAATTTCTGTTCCTCCTAGCATCAGTATTCTGAAATGAAGCTGGAGACATCCAGCTGTTCTGAAATGAAAGTATGTCTGAAGAGATAATAAAGACCTGAGACCTCAGCAGAGAATGCCAATTATGTAAAAGCATATACAAGAGTTCCCTCAAAGACTGTGTTTCTGTCCTGTGGGATCTAAACATAGCCCAGTATCACTGCTTAGTGTATTAGTGTAAGCCTAGGAACCCTTAACTAAAAGCTGATTATTTTTTTTTAAATTAACTGCAGGAAAAACAGCCTCAACGAATTCTGTTCACTATCTGCCATCAAGAAAAGCCTATTAACAATAATTGCCGGGTTTTTAGTTTTCAGAGATCCCATAATTAAATTTTATTGTGTCATAAGTGATTAGAATTAATTGCTTCCACACCAGCTCTGCTGCTCATTATCTGCTTTAAACTGGGAGTGGCTTTTCTGCAGGATTCCTTCATTTACCACAATCCCTTTCTGTTATGTTCCTTGCCAGAGAAAATCCACCTCAAAGGCTGTTCACTCTAAGGAGCTGCAAAAAACTGTCAGGTGTTGATTCAGTATATCTTCTTTAACAGATCAGGATTAACAAAACAGAATGGTTTGTCCCAATGTTTAAATGAAAATCTTATATTTGTCAGAGAAGCAGATGGAGAAAGCTGCTTTCACATTAGTAAGATTCCCAGGCTTGTGCATTAGGATTGCATGCCATATATGAGTTTTCTAAATTGTTTTCTGGTCCTAATCTGAGATTTAACCCTGTGTAGAGGCAGGGATGTGTTACATATTTACTCATGCATTATAGTAAATAATGATAGTTGTCTTTAGTTGCTGTTACTCTGGACTTGAGCCCAACTGCCCAATCATTAGAGCTGTGCCTCTGGAGTTTGGACATTGGGTAGGATTTGTGTGTCCTACAGACCTATAGAGCCAGAGGGTACCTCATCAGAGACCACCACATCTCATTCTCTGTTCACACACATCCCTTGCCAGTTGGAACTTGCCTGAGAAAACCCCCTTGGTGTGACCCACTGTAACAACAGTCTTATCCAAGGTCCAGCAGGAAGGGATCAAGGTGTGTAACTTCTGGTCTTCACCTCTTATGTCACCTTTCTTTCACTGCTCAGGGTTTGTGATTCCTTCCCACACAGAAATTATTTTCATCAGAAGGTGTCTGGAAAAGGAACTTGCTTTTATTCTACATTACTTTTTTCAGGTATGATCTGGCCAGGCCAAGGTCTCAAGCCCGATGTCCAAATATATCTAATCCATCATAACAGCTCTCAAAAGCTGCAGACCAAGGGCTGTACTCAGCAGAGTGTTCCTGGGGCCCAGCTGATGAGCAGGCTTCAAATCCTCATGATTTTTTGTGGGTTATTCTCTGAAACACAAATCCTGCAGCCTTTCCCTGCCACGCACAGTGGAGGTGTTTGACCTTCCATCTCTGATAAGAACCCATAGCAATGGGCTGCTGTAGAAAATCCACTTCTTCAAAGAACCCAGTCCAAATACACTCCCAGTGCCACTCACATATGGTTCTTCCCTGGGGAGAGGATGATTTAGAGGATGCCTGAATCCTTAGGAGGCACTGTGTAAGGCATCTGGTGAATGGGATTGCATAAGAACTGTAAAAAAATAGAATACTACAGTGCTTAATGCAGTGTGACTTCACTCTTTGGCTGTATTTTTAGAGGATTAGAGTGCTTCAGAGGATGCATTTATAACAAGATGTTTTCTCTCAGTGCAGGATGCTGCTCATATGGAAAAATCCTGTACAATTTTCAGACACTTGTCATTATGAGAATTATATAGAGTATTAAGCAATTTGTTACAAACCACAAGAATTTAGCAAAGATTTGCTCCTTCTGAATTGTGATAACTTCTGCAGCTGAATGGATTTGATTTAATTTAATTATCTGTCCCATGGAAATTTATCACTGTCTCTTCAGCTCTGGAACATAGCAGAAGGTGGGAGTGATTTGCTATGTAGAAACGGGACAATGAGAGTGTAAGGGATGTAGTCACATAGAATTTTTGTGGGCAGTTTCCAGCCCAGCTGAATTATTTTACATATGTGAAAACATTAATAAAACAGCAAGGAATGGCCTCAGTTGCTCAGCTGAGCAGCTAATCTGGCTATAGGTGCTTGCATAAGGAAGAGCCTCAGGAGATTATGCTCTGTAGTGAACCTTGGAAGGTTTTCTGGTAGAATATCTATTAACATCATTTTGCAGTAAGCAGCACCACGTATCACTTTGATCCCAGATGGAGGGGCTTACAACCTGCAGCTCCTTCTCTAGGATGCCATGGTTTGTTACCTTTCTCTGGAGGGAAACACACAGGGGAAGCTGGATCATCAGTTCATCCAGACTGAGCTGGTGCTCAGTGCTTTTCTCACATGCCCTCTAAGCCCACACGTTGATTTATAACGTGAGGAAGGATTTTTTCTTTGTTGTTCCAGTAACATAAATTGTGCCATTAATAATGATTCACTCTCCCTGCAAACCTTGCTCTGGGTAAGTGAACAATACCATAATCTGAAGGAGTGATCTGCTGGTCTGCGTGGATGTACACCCCATAGTAAGTGAAACCCAAGCTTGGGTAATCCTTTTGATAGCTTCACTGTCTGAAGAAAGTCAGTTGTCTAATTTCACACCTGGGGTTGCAGGGGTTTTTGTTATTCTGGATAAAGATCCCAGACTGAAGCTGCAGAGGCTTTTTGCTGGTTGGCTCCCAGGTGCCCTGGACACATCTCTGTGGTTCCTCCTCCAGGCTGTAGTGCTGGGGTGCCACATCAGGAGAGAGTGGGGAAAAGTATTCACACAGACAAATCTTATTTCTTTCGATCTGTTTATTTCAGTGTTTCTTTATTAAAGAAAACAAGCAAAGAATGAAAGTAAGTTATATTTTCAGGATCATTTTTGTTTATGCTTGTGTTAAAAAGCATAAAGGAAGAATCTCTTAAACCAGACTCTCTTCACAGTAAAGCGGGTAGTAAATAGTGCACTTTGGTAAATATTACCATTCATTTTGCAATAAATTACCAGTTTATACTTGTGAATGTGGTAATAAAAGGAGATAAAAGGACAGAAGAAGGAGGAAAACTTGGGAGGTTTATTTTTAGTGCCAAACATTAGGTTTTATGTTTATCATGGAAAGTAACTCCATATATCATGATAATTGACTTCACCAAATGCCTTTGAAAAAAAAATGCTTTGCTACAGAAGAGAATCTTGTGCTAGAGGAGACTATGCATGGTTTTTCCACTTAGTAAAACATTGTCTTTTGAATCAATGGTTTAGCTTTTTACAGTGTTCCTATTTTTAGCTCAGTTGCCCAGCTGGTGGCTGAGAACAACCAAGGTCATTGCATTAACAAGGCAAAATGTAGTTTCCTTAAACCCCAAACAAGTCATCACTGATCTACCAGCTCAAAACAAACTGATTCCTGAGAACTTTATGGAGGGAAGGCTTCCCCCTCACCCCACTCCCAGCTCTTTGCTTTCTGCCTTGTTAATTGCAGTGATTCACAAGCAGCTCTTCCACACTCCTGACCAGGGATTTTGGTTCCCCAGACTTATGCCCCAACAAATTTTGCCTTGGGATCCTGGGACATGAAACACAGACTGTCAAGCTGCTGAGATTCTGAATTTGTCCCTTATTTCATGCAACAAAAGCAAGTTTTGTTGCTGATCTACTTTGGAAACAGCATTTATGGCAGTTCCTCTAAGTCAGTCAGTCTGAAGAGCAGAAGATGGGATTGGAGCAGGTAATAAAAATCACTTCTGCTCCTATAAGGACTTTAATTCTTCACCTCTTTACTGGTGAGACCAAGGGACCTGGCAGCAATGCCAGCTCCAGCACAGCCAGGAAGGATTTATTTTTCTCAATGATGAGTGGAAAAGGCTGTAAAAATACTATGCAAGGCTGGCTAATAAACTGTATTTTATTAGCCATACTTATTACAAGTGTTTACAAGCTAGTGCACTGAAAGGCATTTTGATGAGACAGTAATCCTTAATTGCAATCATTCTGGGATTACAAAACAAAGGATAAAAAGCCAGAAAGCTGGAAAACATAGCATATGTACATGTCAGGTCAAAATTTATAGCCAGATTTTGAGTAGCTAACTTGGCAGTAAGTACTCTGAATTGTTACAGTGCCGGCCTTGTCCAGTCATTTGTGGCTTGTTCAAAGGAGATTGATAGGGCTAATTTGCAGAGTTTTCTGATTGTGAGGAAAATGCATGTGGTTTATCCACAGAGCTCCTCAGAGTATTTCAGGCCCCTGAGGTCTGATAGCAAACCAGCAAACCAATGGTATCCCCTTCTTCTACTCCTGGTTTCCCTCCATGCCTATGGTGGACATGGGAAAGGTTGACAAGGCCTAGACAGCCTCCCCCTCCTATCTCATGCAACAGGTTACTTGCATATTTGAGACTTAAGCTTGGGCTTTTTGAGCCCCATTCTTTACTTGTGTGCTGGCAGTGCTACATCTCAAGCTATGCTACACCACTGTATCTACAACATCAGTCCTGTAATCAAAGTAATCACAAACTAGTGAGAAATTAAGTTTAATCTGAGAGGAGGCTCTGTGAAAAGTCCTTTGTGCTTAATGTCTTCGGCTCTCTGTTTATTGCCTTTCTGTCACACAACCAGCAATATGCTTTGCTTACAAGCAAAAAGGCTTTACTGTTTTGGGTTTTATTATTATTATTTTTTTTTTTTTTCACTGTGCTTCTTTCTCCCTCGCCCCTTTTGCTGGCAACCCTCCAAATCCAACCTGAGTATCCAGGGTCACTCTGGTTTCTTTTTATGCCTGATCTCTGGTAGTAAATGTTCCACAAGCAAGAAACATCCTCAGTTGTGACTCTGCCAGCCTGTCCTGGGATGCTGATCTGTCCTGGGGCATCTGCCTTGTGTTGTGAGCAGTGCAGCCAAAGGAGCAGATCTTGGCCATGGTGGTCCTGCAGTTCTGACAGCTAAACAGGGAAAAGGGCTGCAGAAAGCAGATAGCATTCAGTGCCATAGTCACCCAGGAACCATGTTATTTATTTGTTTATTTATTTTCAGGAAATTAGGTATATAAAGATGCACAGTAGAGGAAGTCTTGTACCTGCATGCTTCTGTAAATCATACTGTGTATCAATGGCCATTTTAGCAGTCTTAACCCCTTGCAAAATTTGCCTTTATCCCCCTCCTCGAAAAAGGGAAAAGCAGGGATGTCCTGGTCTGTTAGAGTACTGTAAGAGTGCACCTGTGAATATGCATAGTGGGGATGGAGTTTCTGACTTGAAGCCTGGTGAATCCTTCTGGGAGACTTTCTATTAATTTATCTGGGGCTATGGTGATCCCAAAGGATTATTTCCTCAGATATGAAAGGATCAAATAGACTTGTAGTCTCTCTTCATTTCTCCCTAAGCTGACTGTCCCGGCTTGCGCCTGGGAAAAGTAGCAAGAGTATGTAAATCCTAATATTTTAGGATGTAAGCAATGGCTATCAACCATCATGGGAATGTAATGCCTTCAGGAATGGCATAGTAGATATTCTGTATATTTTGCTACAAAAAAAGTAGCACCAATGAGGTAGTCATCTAGTTAAAGATGTGGTCCGTACTACCAGTCATCCCTTTGCTCAGACAGGATAAACAACACCCAATTTCTGGCTGAGCTGGTGAACAAGTTTGCACAGAGGGTAATTATGCTAAGCAGATTTTTACCAGAACACTTCTGAAGCATTCAAGTTGCTGATCAATAGGTTCTGTGTTGTGAGGGCTTTTTTTGTCTAATTTTGGCGACATCTTAGAAAATGCATGTGACTACTCTTACTATAAAAATAAATTGCTGGTTTTGTTAAACTTCAAATAGGGTCTTGAAAGTGGTTTTAGTTTTACAAATGCAGCAGAAAAGTCCTCAAATCTGTTAGCATGAGTGCTGCAAGTGCACTTGTAAAAAGTGGGATTATTTTGAAAGCTTATAAATTAAAGACAATTTTAAACAGCTTTATAAAAGTTGTTCCTTTCGTGCCCGGGGATTTAGAAAACAATAAAAATATAAATCTTCAAACAATATAGATAGTAATAAAAAATACACATAGCCAGAACACCTGGACCATCTCAATGTCACCTTACCAAAACCAACCTTCAGCCAACTGAAGAACTAGATATTGTTCACCATTAACTGTGAGAGGATAGGAGACACTTTATTGAATCATTGATACACCATCTTTTCCTTAGAGGTTACCTATCTAAATACTGCATAAGTACAACCTTATGCAATGACAGGGCAACTACATTTTATTTTATTTTATTTTATTTAAAAAAAAATACTGCAGGGGAAAAAAGGAAACCCAGTGAAATCATCTTTCATGCAAATCAGATGAGTGTATTACATTTCCTGATGAAGAATCTTTGCTTCTCTCCTTAGTTCAGGGAGGGCAGTGTGGTTTTATCTAGCTGAACAGAGAAGGAAAAAAACCAAACAGGGAGATTAGGGTTAGGTCTGTAAGTACTCAAAAGCTTGAAGCTAGGAACAAGTTGGTCTTGCTTGTCTGATGAGCATGATGAGGACAGTGGCCCTATGTGTTAACATCTTCGTTGGAAGATCCTGAACTACTCATGCCAAATAATTGAGACTTGCAGAGGTAGAACTCCATCTCCCTCTATATGCTGTGTGTAAATTTGCAGGTGGACATTATGATATGGGAAAGGGACATACAGATAGTGATCTACAGAGAAGAGGCTTGTCAGACCTTCAATTTAAAGTGTAGATTTAGGATTTAAATTTAAGAGCAGGACAAGATTGAGAGTAAACCCCCAGAAGTTATAGACACAATGCAAAAGTAGAAGTTCAATAGTCAGTGAGCTGTTGTTGTCAGGTAAATAGAGGTGTGTGCAGATTGTGCTGTCCTGTCTCTTGTGGTTCTCAGCACTGTTGACAATAAGGGAGGAGAAGGGCAAGTCCATAGGGATAAAGTACTGAAGCTTGTGCCTTTTGAATCCTATTCCATTGCTAACTCTAATACTAATCCTGTTCTGCCAGGAACTGCAGACCCACTTCTTTGGTCATACAGGGGGGCTGGAGATCACAGGAGCTTTCTTATGTCTACATTCATGAACTCGGGGACTGGAGTTTCACAGTGGTATTCATCTTGCCTAATTTTTGCTGTCTAAAAATTACACATCTTGTGGAGAGAAAGAAACTCTCCCATATCTAGCTTATCTGAAATCTATGTCTTGGAACGATAGAAATGTCTTTTGGAGAGGCCTGCCCCTGTTCTGGTGCTACAGAGTTGTTCAGGGGGAAGCCTGTGAACACCTGCATGAGAATTCATGAGTGAGCAGCAAAATGTGATCAAAACCACAATGTAACATAATGCCATTAAGGAAAAATGAACTTAATACTTTATGTAAAACGGTGGTCTTTCAGTTGGCCATTACTGATGGAGAGAGATGAAGGCTACAGTGGTAAATATAATGAAAATTTCTGCCCAATGCTTATTAGAAACCCCAAAGTACTGGCGGGATTAGGGGAGCAGCAGGGGACACCTCTCAGTGCTGCTGGAAAAATCCCTGGCTGGCTCACACCTTAAATCCTGTCCTCTGCATCTCACACAGAATACAGTAGAATGGAAAGAGGCTGAAGAAAAGGCAACAAGGCTGATCAAGTGTTTAGTTTTCATAGTTGGAGAGCTTTGTTTCTCTGTGGTGAGGTGAGGTCTGTGAAAACCTGTGTGGGGAAAAGATAATGAGTTAGAATCAGATGGTTATTCAAGTTTATACATATTCAAGGGGACTTGCAATATGTTAATGAAAAAGAAATCCACTGGATTATAAATACACAGCAATCACGTGCAATGTTGGAGGGTGATGAGCTGAAAACAGTTGGAGGTGCAGCCATTTTATGTTCTTACATGTGATATACATTATGGCAAAAATTTAGAGGAAACTGATCCTTTGACTAGATAAGGTTGTGCTTGTGGATGAAGAACATGCCTGTGGTGGTTTGATGGTTTATGGTTCATGAGGGATCTGGTAGCAAAAACCCAAGTTTGTGCCTCAGCCCACTGAGCTACTTAAGATCCCAAAAGAATTCTTATAAGGTCTCAAAGTTGTCAAGCTAAATTAAGTTCCTCTGGTAGATCCAAGTTGTTTATGTCAAAGTCTATGCTTGTAAATTCATAAAGATCATACTAAAAAACTACCATGCCTTTTTCTAGGAAGTGTTTTCTTAAGGAATAATCCCGTTCTTTTATCCGTGCTGGGATATGTGCAAGGAAAGCAGGTAAAATCTCCCATGTGTATCCTGTAGTCACTCACACAATCTTTTTCAGCAGGATATGAAAAAAGGATTTGACTGAGGATTTGATCCAGTGCTTTGTGGGCTGCAAGGGTAGAAGAGATACTAAGAGACTGAGACTTAGGCCTGTTCCAAGTTATTAGAGGTGTCACAATTTACATTGGCTTCATGGGACAAACTGTGGTGCAATGGGACACATTTTTTCCTTCAGATGTGCATGACCTTCTCAATGGGCAACGTGTGAGGACAGGACTTTGCCTTTGTGAAAAGGTTACACACCAAAGGGCAGGGGATGCCCTATTGTAAACACTATGGCTTTGCAGAAAGTATAAATCAGGTCTGAAAGTGGCCCATGGGATGCAGCAGCCTTCTCTCTCCCCATTACTCCAAATTTCAGAGAAGGTTTGAGGCTACTGGGAAATTTTGAAACGGATTGCCTGATCAGAGTTGAAATCCCTCCCTCAGCACTATCCCTGCTTAAAATTCCAAGCTATCAAACAGCTACTTCCTCACAGATTATTGGCCTTTCATCACATCCATAGGAGCCTTTCATCACATCCATGTGTTCTGATCACTTTCTGGCAATTTTTCTTATTGTAAATGGAGCTCATTCAACCACAGTTTTTATAACCACTGGATAATACCCTCCTAATAACCACTTTCCCCAGAGAAACACAATTATGTCTCCTTCCCCATTCCTGCCAATTGCATTTGAGTTTGCCACAGAGCCAAACATGGCCCAACTATTGTACTAGTGAAGATGGGTGGGAGCCACAAAATCCTGAATTGGAAAATTCCCAGTCTCTGGGAAAGAGCCTTGGTTTACTTCTTTCTGCTGCAGGGGCTACCACTGAATGAGTTGGATAGAAGAACTGTTCTGTATTTTTAGACATTTTTCAAAAGCTTGCAGAGACATGATTTCAACAAGTTTGTGGAAAATTAGCAGGTTTTTGTTTAGATGGGATTACAAACAGGGAACTTACCTAAAATCTTGCCTGATCGAGTGTTGTTTGCAAATAATTGCAGAGTCCATGAGCTCACTTGACATAAGTATGTGTTGTTCACTTTTAAGATGAAGGGTAATAGTTTTAAACTGAAAGAGGGGAGAGTTAGATGAGATATTAGAAAGAAATTCTTCACTATGAAGGTGGTGAGACACTGGCACAGGTTGCCCAGAGAAGCTGTGGATGCCTCATCCTTGGAAATGTTGTAGGACAGATTGGATAGGGTTTGGAGCAACCTGGTCTAGTAGGAGGGTGCCTCTGCCCATGGCAGGGGGTTGGAACTAAATGATCTTGGAGTTCCCTTCCAATCCAAACCAGTGATGCTAAGATGATTGTGGTACATTTAAGCTGGTACAGATGCCTGGAACCTGGGGACCCAGGGCAGATGGAGCACTGGAGGACAAGGGAGTGGTTATCACAAGGAATAGCCAGTAGTACTGACACCAGCTGGTGGGCAGTAACAAGTTGTGTAGGTACACTTACTAGCAGCAGGTTAAACTGGTTTGTTGCACTGACAAAATTCTGCTAAATTCTGTGGTATTTGAAGTACTGGGTTCCCCAAATGTGCCTCCAACACCAGGGCAGCTGGAGTGAGGAATGGTACCAAGTATGGTGCAGCTAGCAGCTGCCTTCTACAAGTACTGACCCCCCCAAGGCTAATGTGTGTGCTGGGTAAAGCCCTTTCAAGGGGGCTTTGTGTGAGTAATTTGGGTGACTGTGTGCATCTGAACTCTTGTCCTGAGCCTGGCACAGAAAAGGGCAAGAATATTCTTGTTACTGCTTTCTTAAAGGCTTCCCTGAGCTTTGCAGCATGGGGAGAGCTCAGATGCCTTATGAGCTTCACATCTTTGAGCTGGAACTTCAATATCATCTCTCTCCACCTCCCCATCCTGTGTTAGGTGGGACCAGTGAAGGGTAGGACAGGATTATCTCCTGTGGGTAGATGACAAGCTGAACAGTCTGGGAAACCAGAGACATTTTGGAAGGCTTTCACCAAGCTTTTCAGATGCCTGCATGTTTAGGCATGTGCCAGAAAGTTCAATGCAGGGGCCATATTTTCATGGTGTTTTCTTAAAAGATGTTGCTGCTTTTAATGCATTTGAAGTGGAGAGTCTGACATTGTTTGGTAGGCAGAATTACTAGGCTGCAATTTGACTGCTTCAAAAGGAGGTGAAATACTCCCAGGGCTGCTGCTGCTGCAACCCAAGTGATCTTAGGTCACCCAGAAGCCAATGATAATTAGCCAAATATCAAAGCAGGTGCAGCTATTTAATTCTGTAACTTTTAGAATCAGCTAGAAAAATGGTAGGAAGAGGGCCAGAAAAGTTTGATCTAGGATGGTGCCTTCCCATGGGTAGTGATGAGTAAGTTAATAGAGTTTTAATGTAATTCTTACACAAGTAAATTACATTTGGCTGCTTTTAGGATAGCAGCCAGTGGGCCAGGAATGTATTGTGCTAAATGCCATGTACAGGCCCCCCAAATGACCATTACTGCCTACAACAAGTGGACAATTGGGAAATTACACAACTAGATCGATGTACCTGAAAACTGTGGAAAATGAATCACCTATTGACTGCATTAGGCTACTGCAGGAAGTTTGCAAACTGAGCAATGAGTTTCAATGTAAAATTCTTTATTATTTTTAATATTCTGTGGGGGTTTGGCTGATGCTGCAAACATGATACACAGAAACATGATATATGACATAGTCAGTGGTCCAGAATATATTGACAAGTCTCTGCCAAGCATTGCCAATATAGTAGGGATGTTTTCAAGGTAAGTCTGTATGGGAAAATCACTGCTGGCTCAGTGGTGTTAAGTGTTAATTTCCATGTCCTGTGACATTGGATCACAGCTTTCAGTGCTTCCAAACTGCCCGATTCTGCTTTGTTCCATTGCCAGAGATGCCTCTATGAAGAGAAATCAAGCCTGTGGCTTCTTCTTGGGCCAGGTGGGCACTCAAAAGTGGAGGTAGTGCTCTGATCTCACTGACACAAGGCCGGGTGAATCACAGTGTCACATTACCCTTCGTCTTGCTCCAGTCACTCTGGGATAGTGTGGGTTGGTGACAGAGAGCCCTGGGTTTGGCTAAATGATCAGTGAGGCCTTTGTGCCTTATTGCAAGGCTTTAAATGCCTCTGTGGGTCTTTCAGTGAATAAAAATCTGGCAGGAATTAGTGCCAAATGACTAATAGCAGCTGGCTCAGACAAAGGAGTCAGCAGCACTCAGGCTCTCAGAGAAAACAGTAGCAGATTTTCATCCCAGAAAAAAAAAAAAAAAAAAAAAAAAAAAAAAAAAAAAAAAGGGGGAGAGAGAACCATAGGGCTTGAAGTAACAGTCTGGCAGAGAAAATATATCCTAAACAACAAATAATTTAAACAGGCATGGTGATTTTGCTGATTCTTTTGTGTCAGTGCCATTTATCTATTTATTTATTTATTTATAAGGAAGGGATTTGCAGGATAATGGCTGAGCTGTAGAAGCTCCCGAAGTCTAGAAGACTGATTTTTCTACTCCAAAAGTTGCTCACAGCAGTGGATCCCACCTGTGGATCAGACATCTTCTGAAGAACATTTGGATAGTAGGAACAGGATCTGACCTGCTGTTAGGTGGCTGCAGTATGTCAATGTGAGTGTCACATTAACACTGAGTGAAAGCTCACTCCTGTTTAGCAGATAACTTAATGCACACCTTGGGAAACCTTCAGATGGTATTGTTCACAGGGCTGCCCCTATTTTTTTGTTTTTAAAAAGATTTAATGACAGTTTCTGAGACTTAATATTGGTAGACAGACTCCCACTGGTCAGGGCTGTGCTTGCCCAGGTGATGTGAGAATAGCCACAGGTCAGCATCAGTGGCCCTCTGAGATCAAGCAGAAGATGCTGTGGAGCATTTCCCAATCATCTCAAGAGGTGTCAGAACCTCTTCTGTACACACAGTTCTCCATGGCAGAAAAGGTGTGTCTGGACCTCCTCCAGGCATCCCCAAGCTAGCTGTTAATTACCAACTTCAGGTGCTGCTAACAGTGAACACAATAGCCCTGGAACTGCCTGGATGGGGTTTAACCTTGATTTACCCTTTCTTTTGTAAAGTTTACCCCTTATTCAGAGTAAAGTACCCTGAGTGTAATACCTCCAATCAATCCTGTTTAAGACAGACACCTCTTCCCAGCCCAGCTCTGGCTGTAAGAGAAATTGGGTGATGATGAAGCCTAGTGTTTGTTCAGCCTTGTTTGGAATTTACAGTGCTTTGTAAATGATTTATTGCAATCATAAATAATTGATACGTCTGCAAATGGATTCCTGTCAGCAATACATTAAGACCCAGGCCTTCATTTCAGCCTTATGGTGGCAATATGCATTTAATGGGGAAACTGGTCTGGTTGCTTTAGGTTCTTATTTATATCTTCAAGTGTACTGCTTATATACCTTGTGGGGGTTATTGCTTCTGTAAAAGAAAACTGCCCAGACCCTTCAGGTGCAGGAGCTGTGGTCTGCTTTGTGGGATGCAAGGAATTGCAGTGTGGTCTTTCTCTTATTCCATTAGTCTGAAAAGTGGAGTCTTCCTGAGCAAATGGCATCCCCTGAAGGTCTTGACTGATGGTGGTAGACATAAACAGGTGAAAACATTAATGCAGATCTTTGCCTGTCACTCTTCACTTCCCCTCCGCTTGAGATGGAGACTCCTTTGCTTGTCTTTTTTCATCAAGATTTCTCCTAGAGACCATGTAATTTCCTACTTGTGTTCCTTTATAGTCATATCTCATGGTAAGGAGACAGGAGAAGCATCTTCTACCATGAAGAACAGTTTTTAGGCTTTTCATTACATTTTCCCTCTCTTTCTTCCTGACATGCTGTGAAAGCTTCTGGATGAGGGTTCTTGTCTTGCAAGACTGTAACCATTGCCCCATCAGAGTCTGTTCCTATCTCTTTCCTTCAGTGGCAGCAGCTTTTTTACTGACAGGCACTAAGTGCTCTCTGCGTATGTGAAATGGGGACCTTTTGGGATTGTGGAGAAACTGGTTGTCCCCTGGTCATGATTGCTTCGGCCAGGGAATTCATCAGTGTGGAAAGCATCAGCATGGAAAATGTGGGGATGTTGCACTCATCCAGTAACAGGAGTTTGTCTGGGAACTCACCACCACCACATGAACTAGCAGCAAAGGAGGAATTCAAGGAAGGAAGGGTCTCAGACCAGGAGTCACAGCTCTGCTGGGTAAGTTGGCCATATCTACATTCACAAGTCCTTCCACCCTTGTCAGAGTTGTGATCTCAGCTGTGACAGTACATGTAGTCTTGTGAAGCACATTGCTTATGTATTTTTGAAGGATAAAAAGCTTATATGGATTTTTTAATAGATACAATAGAAAAATTACTCACCGTGTCTTTTAGAGTCAGTAATCCCAAACAGCCAGAGGTCAGGCATTTCATCTAGTGCCTGATTACTATTTTCAGTCACCTCATTAAGTGACTGGTTTCACAGTGACTGCACCATCTTATCTCTGAGGGGATTAGCACATGGAATTCAGAGTAATTGAGACCTTACAATCATTCTGTCACCAGTATCAACAGAAAGGAGGAAAAACTGTTATTTTTTTAAACACGATACTTCAAGGGAAGGAATTGCCTTCCAAAAATAGAAGCCAATGCTTTCATAAGTCACTTGTGATTTTAAGGTGTCGCTGTTGTTTGATACATGACTTGGTACATCTTAAACCCTTAAATCTTAAGGGTTTAAGAGAAGTGATGTCTGTATTCACTGTGCTGTTTATTGAATCATGTATAGGGACTGATGAACAGCGTAGTGGGAACACACTTCAATTTTTTATTATAAAGACTGAATTGGGAAGGTAGGATGTCTTTTCTGGGGATGGCCCTCTAACATGCCCATGGATGAGTAAGCCTGACCCTGTAAGATAGCCTTATACCATTTCTGGAGTTGCCAGAAACAAGGTGAGACAGGCTTCGTGCTCCAGATGGCTATTTTGCTTTCCTCTTATAAATACTTCTCAAATTTTTTTAATTCTTTTTGCTTGTCACTCAGACCAAGGCCCCTTCAGGCCTGCAGCGAGAACAGATTGGCTGAGATTTGTCTGCTGAGGTTGCTTCTCCAGACCTTTAACTATCTTTTTCCTTGCAGTAATTTTCTGTCTGATCAAGATCCAGTTTTCATTATTTTCTGGTACATGTGATGTGCTGGTGGGTTTTGTCTTTATTGCAAAGCTGTCTTTGGTCCCACTAGGCAGACTGAGACATGGTGATGTGCTGCTAAAGTCTTGGGGTGTGTTCATGTGAATGGCAGATGGAAACAGCCAGTGTTTTAGGGGCTACTAAAGCTGACATGGCTGCAGGGCCCTCTGGAAACCCTTCAAAAGGCCAGAGGAGTCAAAGGGAATTCAGCATGTTTCCCAAAGCCAAGCTGCAACACAAGAGAGATAAAACTGCTCTGCTAATTCAAGTAGGAGGAAAGCAGGATGTTTGATGCCATTGCCAGGCATGCAACCTGCTGCTGGCAGCCTGCAGCTTTGCCTGTGTGCTTCACTGTTTTGTTGTGGTGGGCTTTTTGCTTCCAGAAATAGGTGATCCCATGGATCCCCCTGGATTCTAGGTGCTTGTCCATCTCTGCTTTGCTCCCTCTGCAACCAAAACTGAACCATGCCCATCCCCACAGGCAGCTCTGGGGGCAGTCAGGAGTGATCCTGTAGCAAAGCTGTGACAGAGGCATCCCAAGCAGGGCTGGTGGCTCAGTGACAGCAGCTCAGAGCCACTGTGCTGGTGACAGCTTGATGACACTTTTGGAGGCTGGCAGTGACCGTTGTGCCTGAGTGAGCCACCTGAAGGGTAATGGGAGTTAATTGCTCTTTGGAGCAGAGGATAGGTGGGTTGTTTTTTCCTTTTTTTTTTTTTTTTTTTTATACATTGGGATGCATTAAAAAAACCCTTTATGAGGTGAGGTTGGAGGGAGAGAGGGAGTGGAAATGGATATGTTCCTTTATGGAGTAGGATGAAGCAGCTGTAGAGAGCAAAGAGGCTTCTTTGATGAATTTGTAAATGTTTCTGTGGATTACAAGATGGGTGGTCAGCCAACACACATAGCCTTGGAAAGAATGGGAGAAGGTGGGTTTGCCCTGTTGAGAACCTGCCCCTCTTCTCCTTGTGTTCCACAACCCTCCTGCTGCCCTGTGGCTTCCTGAGCTCACCTCTTGCTGCAGGTACCACATCTTAGCTGCTTGCTCCATGCTGCTGTGGGGAGCAGAGCCACTGTGAAGTCTGGGGAAATAGAAAGAGACATCTGCAGTCTTTCCAAGGAAATAAAAGAGGGTAGATGAGACATTAGGAAGAAATTCTTCACTATGAAGGTGGTTAGTGCCTGGAACAGGTTGCCCAGAGAAGCTGTGGCTGCCCCATCCCTGGAGGTGTTTGTTCAAGGACATGTTGGATGGGGCTTGGAGCAACCTGGTCTAGTGGGAGGTGTCCCTGCCCATGCAGGGGGGTTGGTACAAAATGATCTTTAAAGTCCTTTCCAACCCAAACTGTTCAGTGATTCTATGATCTTGGCTGCTTTCTCCCCCAGCAAGCATCCTAGCAATGAAGGAAGGTCAGCAATGGTTTTCCCTTCTCCTTTCCTGTTCCTTTTTGCCCTGGCAAATCCAATTTGTTTTTCCATTTTTCATTCTTGGCAGTGCATTTGAAGTGCTAACTGGTGCCATGGGAAATGAGCTGTGGTGGAAGCTCTCTGGGACCCGGGGCTGCGCAGACACTGATGGATTGTGCAAGTCAGGAGAGTATAGGATCTGCTCTCTTCATATTTAAAGGTACCATAAAACACACTGCCCGAGATGAATACACCCACAGGGGTTTCTTGTTGGAGTTATGTTCATCTATATTGCAAATATTCATGGCTCCTTGCGTGTTAAAACTCTTGCAATTTCCCTTATTTAAGAGAAGGGTAAAGAAATTTCAGTATCTGCGTTTAAACATTTGTTCCAAAACCACCTTTTCCAACACAGAACTGCATTTGACTTTATCTGCTTACTTCTAGGTTGTGGTTGCAATGTGTTGTTTTCTGCTTTGTTTATTAATGTCTAGCAAATTAGCCTCTTCTCTTTCCACCTAGCCAGTTAATGAGCTTGTCTTTTATAGTCTGTTAAACACAACTTTTGAAGCAAGCTAAGACAATGATATGGGTAATTAGACCTCCCACTTCAGGATATAAGATGATTGGCAGCAGACTCAGGGTAACTTTATTCCCTCCCCACCTCCTCTCTCCTTGGCCAGCATGAAGAATGTCACCTTTCTCTGGAGCATTGGGCTTTAGGAGACAGATGAGGGCTAACAGGAGTGAACACAGACCCTTGGTCTGTCCCAGTGTGCCAGACTTCATAAGTGGAGGTCTGGATGTCCAATCAGACTTCAGTTCCTTGAAATCTCAGTCTGATTCCTAGCAAGGTGATGCTTCTATCTGGGGGGAGTCCCACACACATTACTGACAAGAAACACCTTGGACAAACCCTTGAAATTAATGGGTGACTCTTCCCATGTGAAGATTTAAAGTCATTATGGAATCTGTAGTATTTAAAACAGTTGTCTTGGCCAAAATTCATGTTCCTTCCAGATATCTCTTCAGCTTCCTTTCCTCATCTTGCACTTTCTGGACTGCACAGACATGCAGTCACTGACATGCACCAGAAACAGCCATGCATGGATTAGGGAGCAGAACAGAGAGATGAGAATTTGTGGAAAAATCTCACCCTGGAACTTCTATTTTCTATCTGCTTTGTCTCTGAAATGAGAAAGAGGAGCTAACAGTTTAAAAATATTGCTTAGGAAATCAATAGAGATTAATTCCTATCCCACAAAAGATAGAATTGCAGCATAATAAAACAGCAAGCAGATTGTTAGCTGTTAGAGATTTGATAAGCTACCTGCTGGGGGAAGTGATAAATTTCTTTTCTTGCACATCTGCATGCTTTCCTCTCACCTCCTTCTGCCTTATTTCTTCAGAGTGTTAAGACTATTTAAGGTCACTTTCTGTGACCCCAAGATGTCACTGACCCTGGCTGGCATGAGCTGATGAGCACTCTGAGGTGTGTGTTGCAATGGCTTATTTTTGCAGAGTTCAGAATAACACCACTCTGATCAGGGGGTACCTGTATCAAGCAGGTACTATCTATAGCATCAGTTAGTTTTCAAAGCAAAGAGAAAAGCAATTAAAACCCCCCAAACCTCACGGGAAAGATAAGCTGTAGGTAAGTGTGTAGTTTCTATTCTGAACAATAGATCAGAGACCCACAGTAACAACTACATCAGCATTTATTACAGCTCTGATCCAAAAGCTGCCTGATAAATTCTCGCCAATTTCTAGGCTTGGTTTAGAAGGAAGCAGCAATCTCTTCTGAACCTCTTTTATATGCCCATTTTTATTGTCGAGCTATAAAGAATTTTAAAATTTTATTATTTGCCTTTTAATGTCCACCAGCTTTATGCCTTTGATCATCCATTAACACAACAGCCCAGCTCTGTTAGCATTGAAAGGCAGTACCAGGCACCATGAGCACTCTTGCACTTGCATGACAGAAAGTGTAGAGCCCTGATCAGCAGGTCCTCTGCAGGACTGGACAACAGGCTTTCCACAGTAAAGATGTTCAGGTCTTCTTTTCAGATATATTGTCTGGAGATGGAATTTATAAACCCCGAGGTGTAATGTGTGCTCCTTTGTAAATGAATTTTGCCCCAGCTGAAGCTGCTAGACACTGCCCTTGTAAGAACTCAATAATATTTTCTAATATTATTTCTCATAATTTCTCACTAACTGCTGTTTTGTCTTGTCATTTTTTTTATTGCAAGTTCTTGCAGTAAGTATTTTTAAACCATATTCTACTTTATTTTCAAGAATTGGTTATTAATTTTGGTTATCAAAGCTTTTAATGTGTTTTATTATTTGGCTTTTCACAATTATATGCCCTACACCCCTGAATTATTATTGGGAGTTCAGTCACCAATTCTTACTGAATGCTGTGTTTTGATTGTGAATCTTGCACGAGTCACCAAATTCCTGAGCCAAGTGACTTTCAGTGTTGCAGCACAAGTGACAAAATCCCCAAAACCCCCAGACTCCCAGTCTGGGGAAGCCCAGCTCCCTTTTTTTTTCTGATTTCATATGGGAAACCCCACCAACAGTCCCAGTCTTAGGAGAGACCAAGGACACAGTTCCCTAGGAGCAGGAGTGACAGCTCCCCAGGAACACAGGTTAGGTCTTGGGCAAGGACAGGGATTTGCCTGCCTAACAGTGCCCTCGAGAGTGGGAAATCCAGGGACAAACATTGGCCTCCACTGAATCAAATAAGCAGGTTAAGCACGGCTGACATCTTAAAACAAGCAAAACAAGATGCTCTCCTTCCCCCACTCCCACAGTCACCAAGTATTTGCACAGAGGTTTCTTAAACACTAGTAGAAAAATAGAATAAAAAGAATGAGCCCTTTAAAGGACTCTGTTAAGGGCCCAGAGACTGAGCTATATCCCAGGAGAGGGAGCTGTCTACAAGAGCTTCAAAGCCTGCTGGAAAGCACACATACCCAAGAACACACTTGTTACGGCTCTGTGAAGCTCTGCACTGATGTGCTGAAAGATGAGGGTGAAGTCAGGCTAGGCAGTTTCTCTCCTTTTCTCCCCTCACTCTTACATTTCCACGCTGAAACCTGGACTTTTAGGTCTCCACCAGCCCAGTGAACTTTTTTCAATGCAGAAAATATGGTAAAGCAAGTGATACTGTGTGCAAGAGGAAAATCACAGACAACCTCTCGGTGGGCACTGCTGAGGGCCTGATGCACATGACCGTGCTTCCATTGATCAGTGGAGTTTTATAATATTAAATTTTAATAATATCTTAGGGGGAGATGGGAACCCACCATGGATGACACATCTCTAAGGTGATCTCTCTCATGCAATCTGCTTTGCTACAAATACAACAAAGTGTTTTTCACACTGCACCCACTTTGTATCAGTTTCCAGAGTTCTGTGTGGCTGCTTTGGACCGAGTGCTCTGTGGTGCTGGGGGTGCAGAGTATGTTAGCACAAGTCTCCACCTTGTGGCTACAAGCACAGGGAGAAGCACGTGATAGTTTTCTTCAGCTGTATATAAAATAGATGTTATATATTAGAAAATCAGAGCACTGGCTGTCATAAAGATGGTACCAGTTGGCACATGATGAAGGAGATTTTGGGAGTCCTGGAAAAGCAGCACTCAGAAAGCAAGGGCAGTATTTTTGAAGTGCAGAGCAAGAATATACATAAAATTCTGTCCTGGTAGCTGTTCCACAGAGTTGCATTTCTGATATTGGCACCCTCTCCACAGAAGCCCCCACAAAAACTCCTAGAGAAAACAGGATGTCATAGATAAGAGTTGATGGTATAGCAGAGAAATAATCTCAAGTTTGGTTTAGAGGGAACACCTGGAATTGGTGAAATCAAATATAATCAATCACCCCAAGACTTCATCAATAACGAGCACATACTTAATTTTCAATTTAGATAGCCCTCTTTGAGGGATAACCCTAACCCTAAACTAATCCTAACCCTAACCCAATCCTAAACATAAACAACACCTTAAACCTAACCCTAGCCCTAAAATCTAACCCTAAACCAAATCCTAACCCTAAACCAAATCCTAATCCTAAACCCTAACCCTAATACTCACCTTAACCCTAACCCTAACCTAACCCTGACAGTAAACCTAACCCTAACACTAACCCTAAGAGCTAACCCTAACCCTAATCCGAACCCTAACCCTAACACTAAACCATACCCTTAACCCTAAACAAACTAATACTAACCCTAACCCTAATTTTGAGGGCTAACATTAACCCTAAACCTAACCCTAACACTAACCTAACCCTAACCAGAACCCTAACCCTAAACATAACCCTAAAACAAAACCTAACCAAACCCTAACCCTAACCCTAAACTAAACCTAGCCCTAAATCTTATCCTAAACCATAACCCTAACCCTAACCAAACCCTAATCCTAACCCTAAACTAAACTTAACCCTAAATCTTACCCTAAACCATAACCCTAACCAAACCCTAATCCTAACCCTAACCCTAACCTAACCTGGAACCTAACCCTAACCTCTAACCCTAACATTGCCCCTAACCCTAATCTAACCCTAACCCTAAACTAACCCTAACCGTAACACTCATCCTAAGCCTAACCTAACACTAACCCTAACCCTAAACTAATCCTAATCATTACTATTACCCTAACCCCTGGGTGTTCAGCAGCACAGGCACACAGGAGATGCTGGAGGATCAGCCTGCAGGAGGCTGCTCACCTCCCCTCAGCTGCAGGGACAGAGAGATGCTCTGTGGAGGCAGCAAGGAGAGGGCAGACTCCAGGCTTGGAGAAAGTGCCCAGCACTGAGGCAAAGCCCAAAGAAATGTGCCCGCCTGGCTCAGGCCTCATGGTGCCTCCTTCCCCCTGACAGGGAGATGACCAAACCAGCCAAATCTGTGTGTCTGGCAGAGCTCCTCGCTGTGGAGGACACCTTTACGGAGAGGGTGATCAGACACTGGAATGGGCTGCCCAGGGAAGTAGTGGATTCTCCGTCCCTGGAGATATTTAAAAAGAGCCTGGATGTGGCACTCAGTGCCATGGGCTGGGAACCGCAGCGGTAGTGGATCAAGGGTTGGACTTGATGATCTCTGAGGTCCCTTCCAACCCAGCCCATTCTATGATTCTATGGTGGCCATGCTTTTCTACGTTGAGGTGATCCTGATGGCACTGTTCCCTCTGCCCCTCGGCTCTCCTGTGCCCAGCGCTGTGGGGGGGAGCTGGGCCGGCGGGTGGGCTCCGCTTGGTGCCGTGGAGGAGCAGGCGAGCAGCCCCTGTGGGGTGGGATACGGGGGCTCTCCACAGGCCCTGCCGCCTCCGGACGGGCTTGGTCTCACCCCGGCAGCCTTGTCCTGAGCTGGTGGCCAAAGCCAGCTCCTGCTGCCTGTGTTTCAGATGCTGGGCTACCCCCACCTCTTTGAAGAGGTGGAGAATATCATGGATGTCCTCCCCACATCTGCAGAGCTAATGCCTGGGGATGCCCAGCCCGCTGCTCCAGGGCATCCTCAAGCTGGCCGAAAGGCCGGACTCAGTGAGCAGGGGACAGCCAGAGGCGAAACACCACGGCAGGGGCTGCTGAGGGGACGAGCTCACCCCCCAGGACCAGCAGCCTGGACAAGCAGAGGGAGCTGTACCTGCTTGGCTTTCTCCATCGTTCTGCTCACGTGGCTGCTCTGCTCTGAGGAAATGTTTGTGCCCATGCTGCCGTGTGTGCCCAGAGCTGCCCTTCCTGCTGGCGACACAGAGGGGATGAGGCAGCTGCAAAGAGACTCAGAGTCCTCGCTGGGACCCGACTGCCAGCACCTCCTCCATGCCCTCTGCAGCAAGAACCTCAGCCTTTGAGGCTTAGACCTCGACTTGCTCCACACAGCTTCAAGGATGTGCAGTGTCTGAGGTGACAGGGAGGAGACCAGGAGACTGGGCTAGGTCTTTACTCCATGAAGAACTGTGGGGACAAAGCAGCAGAGGTGGAAGACCAGCAGGCTGTCCCACACCTTCTTCCTCATGGTCTTACTCTGTTTGGTACCCACCAGGAGGCTCATCCCTTTTTGGAAGAGGCGGATGGAGAACTCCCACATGGTGTGTGACTCCTGGGAGAGGAGGGCAGGAGGAGCTCAGCCCCAAGCCCATGGTGAGCAAGGTGCAGGGCAGTGAGGATGGATGTCTTCCTGTCCAGCATCGCGAGCATGGCGGCCAGCATGGGCAGGGCCACCTCGCTGGCATCACTGTCAGCACCCACCAGCTCAGGGCAAGGCTGCTGGGGTGAGACCAAGCCCGTCTGGAGGTGGCAGGTACTGTGGAGAGCCCTCGTGTCCCACCCCTAACCCTAATCTTTGAGGGCTAACCCTAACCCTAAACTAATCCTAACCCTATCCCTAATCCTAACCCTAATCTTTAAGGGCTAACCCTAACCCCAACCCTAAACTCTAGCCCTAACCCTAACCAGAGTAGTGGGTTCTTGTAAAAAACTTAATACAACCTTGTAACCAGGTTTCTAGGAGTCAGAGCATATATCTAGAGAACATGGGTTTTTTTTCCTCTCACTGTGCTGCTAATAATCATGGCAAATGGAGAAGCAATTGGAAATTATTTAGGCTGTTACAGCATCATCCGTCGTGAATTTTTTATACTTCCAAAAAAAACCCCAAAACCAACCCACTTGATTATAAGGACAGTAAAAGGGGATGTGGTAGATGACAGAAGCATCTCTGTTTTGTGGCAGGGTACTTTGTCCCCAGAGGTGTGTCCATATGCCCAGGAGAATAAGGCAAACTGTTGAGACTCGCTAGTTATCTCTGTGTGTGTCAGGGTTTAACACTAGCCTGGCAATTAAACCAAATGACAGATGTTCTCTATTAATCCCCCTCTCCTCCCTGATAAAGGAAGGAGAGAGAATAAGGGAGAAAGACTTATGGGTAGGAAACTAACCTATAGAACTTTAATGAAACAGTAATGATGTATAGGAAAAATTACTAAATATATACAAATATACAGGAAAATTGATCCCACGTTCCTCCCCCCTTCCCCCCAATAACTCTCACGTCACCACTGAGGCTGCAGGGCAGCCCTGGGAAAGTCCAGGCTGGAATCCTGGGGTCAGGAGCAGTCAGGAGCTGGGGGCAGGAACACAGGGATTCAGGCTGGCATGGATCAGGAGCACAGGCAGAGGGATGGATGGAATCCTCCCAGGATGCCAAAGCAAAAACTGGGAACAGGTGAGGAAGGGAAGCAGGAAGGGCAGGAATGGGTTTGACCCTTGTGATCCCTCAAATTTATACTGAGTATGACGTGTATGGGATGGAATACTCTGTTTGGTCAATTCTGGCATCTTTCTTGTCTGGTCCTCCCCAAAGGAGGGTTTCAGGTGGGACCTCCTTACTCCTTCTGGAGGGTAAAATGTTCCTCAGAGCTGAGCAGTGTCCTTGGCTCTGCACACCAGTCTCTGGCAGTAACTATAAACATCGAGTGTTATCAGTCCTAGAAGCAGACACTGTCTGAGAAACTTGCTGTTAATTTCAGCAAGTGCAGCTACTTACAAGAGACTTAGCTGAAAGCAAAAGTACAAACCAGAAAATCACCTTTATCCTGGCCCAAACCAGGACAGTGTGTTTCACGACCATTTGTAAGTGGAATTACTGGTGCTCCTGATAGCAATATTCAGCTCTGTATTACTAAGGGTGCAGCAGGATGAGACCTCCAATTTTGGGGGATGCATTTTTACTGCCAGCTGAAATTTTGAAAGCAGAGTGTGCTCTCCAAAGCATTTATTTCTATAGATAATGACCAGGTCTCACCCAGCTGAAACCTCCCCTTGCCTTAGCAATAGCCTACCCCTCCTGGGAAATGATGGATTAAGTAATCTGTGTTGTGGTGCTGCTGGCTGTAAGGTTGTAAATTGCATGCATGTGCTTCCAGAAATAGAAGATCCCACGTCGGTTTTTAAAGAACTGCCGCAACGGCAGCGCTGATAAATGCCCTCTCACAGGGGTGTGTGCTGAACCAAAGGCTGCTCTCAGACAGGGCCATGCATCAGGGGGTGATGAGCACACTCCTCTGACAGCAGATGCTTCCCTTTAAGGGCTGCTGAGCTGCGTGAAATATCTCTGCCAGAGATGTGTTGGGGTAGTTTGTCATGTTACTGTACGTGAACTATTGCTGAGGTGATTGCAGGCAGATGTGAGCCATTTAGAAATAAAATGAGAATGAAGGAAATCACAGAAACAAAACCTTTCTGTTTCATGAGGATAGCTCTGTCCTACAGACCCGGTCATTGCTGTGGGTCAGGTCTCTAGCTGGTGCAGTTGCCCATCTATTTTGTTGGCTTCATGCAGGTGATGTGAGCTCATAGAATCATAAAATCATAGAATCATAGAATTGGCTGGGTTGGAAGGGACCTCAGAGATCATCAAGTCCAACCCTTGATCCACTACCGCTGCGGTTCCCAGCCCATGGCACTGAGTGCCACATCCAGGCTCTTTTTAAATATCTCCAGGAATGGGCTGGGCAGCCCATTCCAATGTCTGATCACCCTCTCTGTAAAGAAATTCTTTCTAATATCCAACCTAAACTTCCCCTGGCACAACTTGAGACCATGCCCTCTTGTCTTGTTGAAAGTTGCCTGGGAAAAGAGCCCAACCCCCCCCTGGCTCCAGCCTCCTTTCAGGGAGTTGTAGAGAGCGATGAGGTCTCCCCTGAGCCTCCTCTTCTCCAGGCTGAACACCCCCAGCTCTCTCAGCCTCTCCTCACAGGACTTGTGCTGGAGTCCCTTCACCAGCCTGGTTGCCCTCCTTTGGACCTGCTCCAGGACCTCAATCTCCTTCCTGAACTGAGGGGCCCAGAACTGGACACAGGACTCGAGCTGTGGCCTCACCAGGGCTGTGAGTGCAGCAGTAGGAGAGAGGATTAGCTCCAGTCTGACTAACATTCACCCCAAAGTTCTTTGTAGCTGAGCTGCAGCTCAAGGAAGGCAGTAGGACTAGCAGAAGGTGTGTAATCCCTTACTCTGGGTACCGTGTTACGCTGTTGCTTTTTGCTCAGGGCTTAAGGTTTGATCTAACCTCACCCCTGTGGGAAATGCTCTTCTGGGAAGCAACAGGTCTGTGTGGGATCCTGAGTGATGTCTCCTCTAGGCTGGTTGTCAGAGGGAGAGGCTCTCCCACCCATACCACCCAAGCATGGCCGGAGTCCTCCTGGATGCCATTCCCCTGTGATAAAGCCAAGCAGCCTCTTAGATGGTGGTTTTGCAATGCAGCCCAGAGGGGGGCTAAAAGAATCCAACAAACTCACTGTTTGCATCAGTGATTCAAGGTGGGCCATGGCAGCAGTTGCATGGCTCAGCTCCCACTGCTTCCCAAGTGCAGGAGCAGGCAGCAGTCTCCCTGGCTTTGCTCCAGAACCTCTGCCCACTCCAGCCAAGGAGTGGAGAACCTGCCTTAGAACTGCTAGAGGGAGAAGTGACAAAACTGCAATCTAAATTTGGCTCTTTCAAGCTTTCCTGAATGACAGAAAACACCTGACACACTGTGTTGGGGAAGGCTGGCTCTTTCTTTCCTCATGCTGACAGGGGCATTAAAATGTATTTATAGCATCTGGGGATGGATTGCCCTGAGGAGTGAACTTCATTCTTAGTCTGCCAGGCACTCCTTTGTGAGTGACAGTGATTTGTCCCCTGTGTGTTCATTCTCCTTCTTGCCCTCTTGCATTCCCCTTGCATTTTACAGAGCTGTATTTGACAGTCTAATTTCATCTAGCTAATAACATTATGTAGTGAAATGAACTCAAATGTCCGTTTATCTCTCCAGTGCTGAACTATTTGATAAACACTACTCTTCCAGCCTCTTCTGTTGAGTGTCTGCTGTGGTTCAGTTTCTGATCTCCCTTTAAAACAAATATTTTGTTGAGAGAGGTGCTCCAATATGACTAAACCAGACAAGTGCTCTGTACAGCCAAAAGAGGCCCCTTGGTGACAAGCTGCAACAAGTAACTAAACAAAAAGCTAACCTCAAATTGGTTATTTTAATTTTTCAGGTAGGAATCCTGACAGAACATCTCAACCCTCCCCCTCATCATGACATCAAAACAAAATGACTGCAGAAATCCCAGCTCTGCCAAAATCAGGGAGAGTGACAGTGCTGACTTTGACAGGCATCAGGCTTTGCCTCTGCAGCTTCTGGTCTTTCCTTTTCAACTTTTATCTGGATCCACAGAGATATAGGTTGTTCTGCCCACCCTTTCAGGTAGAGAACCTGGATGCACATTACAGTCCCCTCTTGGTGGGGGTGATATGGGGGGGAACTCTGGAAATGCAGAACTTCAGGTAGGTGCAGGACACCTGAGAAAACTGTCAACTCTGGTTACCTAATTAGAGTGATTTTCTTAATAAGACTCACCAGGAGGTTTGTAGCTGAGGATATATATTACACACAGGCTATGACTGCATATGGGTTCCAGTCACCCAGAGAAATGACTAATGAGTTTTGTAACAGCTTCTTAAAAAGATTTTGCTCTTGGACACCAAAATCCCTTGGGGCAATCAGTTCCACTGACTAAGTCCATGGGGAGAATTTTTCTTTTAGTGGCTCATATTAATATAGCAGGCAGCCACTTCTCCTCAGTATTGTGTGGAGAAGGAATAAACAAGACCATATGTGTCATCATCAAGTTCTTTATCCTGCTCTTGATCTTCTAAACTTCTATCATCCCCTTCCTGTTCTGTTTAGGAATCCCATCTGCATCCTCTATTCCTGCAAGGAAGAGTCAAATACAAGTCACTTTTGAGAAAACTTTCCACAGCTGTTTTGAAGCTAATGCTTGGAAAATAATTTCTTTCTCTCTCTCTCTCTTTTTTTTTTTTTTTTTTTTTTTTTTTTTTCTTCTGGTTCTATGCTTTTTCTATCACATCACACTGTATGATGAATTTGTTTTGATCAAATCTTCCATCAAATTCTTTTTAGCCAAGTGCAACAAAGCATTTTGATGGAAAACTGCATCTTTTAAATGTAACCTTGGCCCTTGGTCCCATCTTTCCCCAGCCATGGCTCAGCCTGGTTTCTGACATTAGCATGGATTTTGATGATGAAATAAATTCTCAATAAAGGGAGGGGGACTGGGAGGCTGAGTTCAAAGCTGGCAGCTTCACAGACCTCATCCATTCAACAGAGCATGACAAATGATTCTCCTTAGTACCTGTTTTGCAGGATATCATAGCACATCCTCTAAAAATGGGAGAAACAGATGTTTTTTCTGCTCTACTCCCTAAGTGGAAAAAGAATGTGAAGGGCAACGCTGGTAACCTTGCAGCACACACTGTCCTGTCTCAACATGTATAAACACGTAGATAAACATATAAATCCATAGATAACTTGTATATAAAAGGTGAGTTAGTCCTATGATTGTAAATGGCATGTGATAAAGCAAGGTGGGGAGCCAGGGATGTGATAAAGCAAGTGGGGAGCCAGGTCCCCCAGATAGTGGGGACCACCTCAGCAGCAAAGCTGTTCATTCTCTCTGCCTTGGCCTTTGCTCCTTGTCCACCTGGGCTGAGAGTGGTGACCTCTCCAGAGGGATGCAGTGGTCCTGTCTGCTCTTCCCAGACACCACTGCTCTGGGGCTTGTTTATAGAATCATAGAATGGTTTGGGTCAGAAGAGACCTTAAAGATAATTCAGTCCCAGTTCCAGCCCCCTGCCATGGGCAGGGCACCTCCCAGTAAATCAGGGTGCTCCAAGCCCCATCCCACACAGCCTTGAACAGATCCAGGGATGGAGCAGCTGCAGCTTCCCTGGGCAATCTGGGCCCACTGGCATCTGGGCTAGCATTTCATCACCCACACAGAAATTCTTAAGACTTTCTTCCTTACATCTATCTAAATGTCCCCTCTTCCAGTTAAGACCCTTACCCCTTTTTCTATCAATCCATGCCCTCCCTTCAGGTACTCTAAGGTTTTCCTGGAGCCTTCTCTTTTCCAGGCTGAACACCAACTCTCTCAGCCTGTCCTCATAGCAGAGATCCTCCAGCCCTCTGATCATCTTCCTGGCCTTAGTCTGGATTCAAATAGCTTAAGGTGAGAATGAGAACCCTGCTTGCTGTGCGTGCTCTAAACATGTACTGAAAGACTGGCCTTGTACCAAGTGATTCACAGCTAGCCCAGGGACAGAAAGGAGGAGAAACTACCCCAGTTTATGGTGAGGAAGCAGAGTGTTAGAGAGAGTAAATGGGTACAGACAAAATAGTGTGTTGGTGATGTATTTTGACTCAGACTTTGTAGAACTAGATCTAGCCCCAAGATCCTTCTGCTTGTGTTTTGCCTTTTCTGTTTCTCACTATGCCCTGAAAGCAGACACCAGCCAAGGAGAGGTGATTTCCCTTTTGGATGGAGGAGAAGGGAGGGCATCACGTGGATAGCAAGTGTGCCCTTCTCATTCTCTTAGCCCATAGGGAATGCAAACTCAGTTCTGAAGAAGAAGGCAGAAAAGGATTTAATGTTTTAATTTTTACAATAAATATGGCCATATAGAGTATTTAGAAAGGTGGAAAGTGCTAGACCACAAAGAGGTTACTTTTTGATGTTTCCAGTGACATCAGTTCTTTTGGCTGGCCTCAAAAATCACAGTTGATATGGCCTAAATTAGTGGAATTGAGCTGCAAAACTGAGAAAAACTGCAGATATTTTTTTTTCATCCTAGCATTCTCTATAAAGTTGGGTCAATGGGTTTTTTCCTCTCATATTCATTAATATACATTTAAAATTCTTAATTTAGAAGCCAGTTCAGTCCTTGATTACCTCCCTGTTTACATTTTGATGTTGCAGTTGGAGCAAAGGGACCCCTCTTGTGCTTCTTCTCCCTCCTTCATTCTCTGAGCTTTGTCACCCTCCTCCGGGATCTCTTTTCAAAAGATCAAGAGTAGAGAAAAGGCTTCAGATGCCATAAATATTGCAGGAACCAGTGTTCATCAGAGAACGGCCTCCTTTAAGATCAATATGTCTTCCTGAGGGGGCATTCAGTCCTTCAAAGTAAACAAGCTGGGAACATTAATTCAAATGCTTTTATACTAAATACATATACATGAATTAGCCTGTGTGGCTGTGATAAATAAGTGTTATATAAGTGAGGTTTAAAGAAAACCCCACAAGGAAAATAAAAAAAAAAAAAAAAAAAAAAAAAAGCAGACTCTGCAAATTTGCAAAGCACAAGCCAGTTCCCACTGCCGATCTTCTGATGACCGAGATAATTTTGTTAAGGGACTAAAAAGAAATTCTCTTCACCTTTGTGAAGAGATTGATCTGGGCTATCAGAAGCTTTTCCTGAGAGGAGGAATACCATTATGCTGATGTGTAAGTTGAGATATTTTACAAAATGTGCTGAATCTACACCTTAGAGCCTTGTCATTGCCCGGGTTTGGGAATGGGGTTGTTTCTTGGGGTGGGTGAGAGATGGAGACGGGGTTACTTCCACCTCAAGGAGGGAAGATGGAAGCAATGTGTCTTTAGTTCCTTCTGTGTCAGACACTAAAAGCTGGCTCAGACTGATTTCAGATACTTGCAGTATGTTTGTAACCTGCCATTCCCCTCTTAGATGGGCAAACTGCAGAGCTGTAACTGCCCTGCAGGGAGATCAGGAGCCTGGCAAAGACATGGCTTGAATTGGAGCTGGGTAATATTGTTTGATTCTTCCATGATTCTGATACCAGCTTTCTTCCTTCCAGTGCCACAGGGTACCAGAAGAAATGAAACTTATTGGAGAAGGGATCCATGGAAATTCAGGAAAATGAGGATGGTCCTGAATGGACTATCTGAGTCTGTTCACGTTTGGGATAGCCCCTGTCCCTCAGTGAAATCAGTCTCTGGCAGCCCTGGAGGAGGTAAGTGTTATTAAGAACATTCGAGTCTCTAAGTTATTAACTCTGGATAATGGTGTCAAGATAATCCTTTCCTTATAAAATATAACAGGGGAAAGAAGACAAGAAAAAAAATGGTAGAAATATAGAAGAGTTCAACTGTAGAGAAAATGTTATTAATAATAATATATTTGAAAAACATTTTAGAATAACTGGATGGAAGAAAGAGGAGGGAAAATGAATCTGAGTGTGAGAATTAGCAGAAAAATAGCCCTGTGGTCATTAATTCACATCTGGAACAGCTGGTAATTCAAAAGAATCACTCTGAATGTTCATAAATGGGCTTGCTGGTGGCTTAAGCAATGGACAAGGTGGGTTTTTGCTGTTTGGGTTTTTACACTGCTGTGATCTGTGCCATTTTTGTGCTTGGACAACTGGAGGATTTCCTTATAGCCTGTGAGCTCTGTAATTCAGCAGGATGGAAAAAATTTAAACCTTCAGCATGACTTGGCCAAACCTCCTGATTGTGCCAGGCATCAGTGCAAAAAAAAAAATATTTCTGGGCCCATGAGGATGTGAACTTGCAGGGTTGAAGGCATCATACAATACCAGCATCTTGATGACAATAAAAGTACATATGGTTTTATCCCTTAAAAGTGTTTAAACCTTCTAAGTAGTTGATCAGTTAGCTTATATCCACTACTTAATTCCTTTTCAGGTGCTCATGTCAGGAGTCTGTGTGGTCTCAGGTGGTGGTGAGGAGCAGATTTATATCAAAGTATTGTGTGCCAAGCTACTCAGACACAAGGATGTACCTTCCATGGCCAAGGCAGGGGTAAGTCCTGAGCATAATTTCCTCCTCAATCGCACAACCTCCATCCAGCATCCTGGAGGCCAGTTTTGAGGACTGATGAATAGGCCAGCACTAGGACTCTGCAGCATGCAGGGACAGGCATTGCTGGGTTGTTAGCAGATGAGAGCTTTGTGAGGTGAGAAGCTTTAGGTGCTGAAGGGTGAAACCCACCTTTTTATTGCAGAAGGATAGAGCTGCAAACAATTTTGGCAAATGAAGTTGCCTCTCCCAAGTCCTAAGGCAGCCCTAGGTCTCTCCAGATGGCCACTGGAATGTGGTTTTCATGCATCTTGCACATCACCTGTTGGGCTGAAATCTCCACATAGCTGTCTTCTGCTCTTTCTGTTTTGGAGTTGTAACTGTGAAAGGAAGACTAAGTGGCTGTCAAACTACCAGCAAGGTAGGGTCAATTTTCATGTGGGCATTCTGATGCTGAAATGGAACAGATACAATTTAAAGGAATTTCATACAGGAGGGATGGAGAAACAGTGTTAAATCTAGCAGGCTCAGTATGGCTGCTGTGAGTTATTCCTTGACCTTGGGCAGCTCCACAATATTTATGTGAATTTTGTTCATAGCCTTCCATCTCCCAGATCCATCTGTGCTGCCTAGAGTAATGGGGATAATAAAGACTCCTGAGACATTTCCCAGGGTCTCTGATACAAAAGCCACAAACTCCTCTCCATCAGCCTCAGTTGACAGTGTAGGAATTGGCCTGTTTGTTTAAGACTGTGCTCACTTTGTTCCTCTGATATTGGTGTTCCTCTGAAGAGTGTAAAAACAGCCATGTGTGCAGGCCATGTGGAGTCTCAATTCAGACTAAAATCAGTATCATTATATATCTATATCATCACCTTAATCAATATTTGCAGCACTGTAAATAAATGGGAGGTGATATCTGAATAGCTTTTTGACTTAAGAGATGGACATATTTTCCACATGTATAGCTGGGAGGTCACTTAATGAATTTAGATTATTCCTCTACAAATAAACTTTGCCAGGAATCAGAATAAGGCAACAGCTCTAAACAACCTGGAAGGGAGGTGCCTCTCACACAACACATTGTGCTAGATAAGTGTTCATCCTGAGCAGAGCATCAGAATTTGTCTTTTCATTAAATGTTGCTCTTGTGCTCAAGTTATTGTTTCACTTTAATGAAAGCTCTTGATAGCTGTAATTCTCCTCCTTTTTCCCAAACCAAATTCTGATCCAAAGTATCCCATCGACAATGCAAAGATTCATGTTGTGTTCAGGTTTTTGAATCAGACCTTAGTGGGTTTTTTTTAGACAGCAAAATGCAGTTGCAGCCTCTCCATCCAGCTCTTTCCCTACTCTTTCTCTTGGCATTCATGGTTATGAGTCTGCAGGTTCTTTTCTTAAGTGATTTTTTGCTTTGTAAAGGAGGGATTCCCTGTGCTCCATACCCTATGGATCACATGTCCATATAGCCAATATTGACATGGAAAGCCAACTCTAGCTGAGCAATGGGCTAATATTAATATAAAGCCACCTGTCTGGAAGCTGTGAAACAGGTTAGGGTGGAATTGTGCACAAGTGATTTAATTTGTTGGTAAAACTCTGTTCCTCAGGCTTAGCAGAGCACTGGGGTACTGGTACCAGTACAGCAGAGAGCACTTTAGGCTGCTGAAGGAGCATAAAATGAGGCTTTGGTGGACTTCAGAACTTGATGAGAACATGGGAGATATCTACCTGGATTAGCTCTGTGCATAGCTTAGTCTTTTACAGCTTGAGAACTTCTCGTTCTGTTGTAGTTCTGGTTTATCTGGCTTCTGCTACATCTGAAGGTGGAGAAGGCAAGACAGAGAGGAAGGTCAGCTATTTAAATAGCCAGATTTAAGTAAGGCATGTTCTGCCCCTAGAGGAGATTCCTTGTGTGGGTTTATGAACTCCCGGAAAGAGGCCAAGTTAGCTCTCATTATATTTTGTTTAATCATCTACTTAAATAGTGAACTGTTTTCTTGGCTCTGTAGCCCTTTGAGATCACATCTTTATATTTTTGACCTTTATATTTTATGCAAGAGTCTCTCTTATTGGTTTGGGCCATACTTCTGGATCCAGGTAAGTCAACTGCACTTCACTTGCTCTTACATCACCTCTCTTCTTGGAGGAGAGAAAGCCCAAGATTATTTATTTTGAATGTTCTCAATATTAAAGAAATACGGAATTTTATTTTTCCATTTTCACTATGCAGATTCAAGTAGGTCACCTGGAACAGAGGAAAGAATGTTAAAGGATGTAACAAAAGTATATTTCCAGACAAGTCCAGAAATATCTTGTAGTTTTGCTTTGAAAAATGCTTGGAGATAAACAGTTTAGCTGTCTTCAAACTATATATTACTCCTCTCTTCTAAAGCTTCATCTAGCTGTAAAGAAATAGCTAGAGGGCAGAAGAATTTAACCTTTTGATAGGTCCATGCAGTGTCTTTCAGAGGACCATTCTCCCCCAGAAATACTGAGTTCCTTTGAAATTCAACAAGGTCTGTAGGCATACTGGTTGAAGAAAAGAAGACTGAAATGATGCCTTTCCCTCCTCTTGGTTTAGGAAGGAGTGAGATCTGGGCCCTAAACAGCTTCCTTTTTAAAGAGCTAATAGTATAGATTTTTATCCTGGGAGCCACCTGCTGGTGGATGGAGATCTGCTGGAGATTTGGGAGACATCTATCTCAGTTTTTTCTGTTCTTTCGTTCAGAGCATTTCTAAGCATTTCAGTAACTTCTCAAGAAGTAACTGAAAAAAACAGAAACCCATTTTTTCATGTGAAAAAAAAATAATTACACTTGTGAATTTTAAAAGAACGTGCTGCTTCTCCAGTTTATCTTGTAGCTAGACTCTTGCTTCCCAAGCAGACATGGAAGTTTTGACAGCAGACTTTTATCTTTATTGCCCTTGGATAGGAGCACCTCCTCTTGTTTTCCCTCTTTAAATGGAGGATCCTCACTCTCTTGTCCCTGAATTAGCCCTCTTCAAAACACATCTATGCCCTCTGACCTCCATTATGGTGTGCTCGTATTTGCAGAAATTTTAAAAATAGTAAAAAAAAAAAAAGTACCACCAGTGCTGTGGAAACCTGTCTGAGCAAACCCTGCTCCTTTTCTTGCTGCTGCCCTCTCTGAACAGGACTGCATTCAGGGAGGTCACATTTGTCTCTATGAAGGCCACTGTTCAGATTGTGGTCCCCAGTTCTAAGCTGCTCTCTGGACTCAGCAAGTCTTGTTGTGTTTAATTGTTCCTCCTGCAGGGCTGGCAGGATGCTGAGGGATTGGTTTTGTCTATGCTCTGGCAGGCTGGGATTTTGCTTGCTCAGGAGTAGGAGGCCACAGAATGATTGTGCACCAAGGTGATGTGCATGCTGAGAAAGACCCAGGCTTTCCAAGAGGTATGACCATCATCATTTTACTGTTGGGACACTGATGTGCTTCAGATTAAGGGCCTAGGGTCTGGCCTGCTGAACAGCCTGTGAGGAATTGTGGAGCAGAGGGTCTGTGTGTGCCTGCAGCTTGGCCTCATTATTGTGCTGGGGGAAGTTTAGGTTGGATATTAGAAAGAATTTCTTTACAGAGAGGGTGATCAGACACTGGAATGGGCTGCCCAGGGAAGTAGTGGATTCTCCGTCCCTGGAGATATTTAAAAAGAGCCTGGATGTGGCACTCAGTGCCATGGGCTGGGAACCGCAGCGGTAGTGGATCAAGGGTTGGACTTGATGATCTCTGAGGTCCCTTCCAACCCAGCTGATTCTATGATTCTATGATTCTATGGTTCAGGTTCCCCCACTGTGCTCCCACGAGGGAGTACAATTAATTTCCCTGCTGAGGTGTACACCAGTGGCCTTCATTTCTAAGCAGCTGATGCTCCCTTTCTCCCTGCTGTCATCTCCTTTCTCCTTACCCCTCCTCTTGTGCTGATGTGCACACCAAGGAGGCATCTCTGGGAAAATTAATGTTAGTGTTTCTGCAGTTTTCCTAAGGGGGAGACTTGTGATTCTTTGGCACCAGGTGCATCTGTCCCCTCGCCCATATACAAATGATTTGCACTCTGGTCCTCAGAGGACAAGACAGACTGAATTTTAAATAGCAAATTAGCTCCCATTTTCCTTGGCTTTAGGAGGAATGTCTGAAACCAAAGACAGCAAGCATCGAAGGGGTCCCTGGGCAGGGGGTGGAAGTATTAGTCAAAATCATCTGCTTTTGAAAACAGCCAGAATTCCCCCTCTGCCACACGTTCCCCTTCAGTGCCTCTGTCTCCCAGAGGGAAACCACTCCACGCATCTGAGATTGCCAGAGCCTAAATGAGTCAGACCTCCCTTTCTTTCCCTCTTCAGTAAGAGAGGGCAGGCTCCAGGATTAGTTATGCATTTGATTGTGCCTCTAATAAACTAAATGTAAGTAAAAACAGAGCAGGGCCATTGCATTTTAACAGCTTGGAGCTTTCCCTATGGAAGAATCAGCAAACAGTGAAAGAATATGAAGATTCAGCTCCCCTGCACCTGCTGGGCAGCCTCTGTCAAGATTAACAGCATCTCACCAGGTTATTAGAGTGAACATGAATACTTTGGAGGCTCTGTGGGTAGTTATGGTATCACGTTTTATTATCTTCCCCTGAAATGAAATTAGTTATTGTAATTGCTTGTCAGTCACAGGCCAACAAATCTGACAAAGGAAAGCTTTTGTGCTGTGAACCGGTAAAAGGAGAAAGAAGAGAGAAGATGGACTGAGCAAAATTCTGCTCTGATTTTTTTTTTTTTTTTTTTTTTTTTTTTTTTGGGGGGGGGGACAAGGGAGGGAAGGAAGGTGCAGAAAATATAGCCAGAGAGGAAGGGAGAGGAAGGGCTTCTGCCTCACACAGTGAGCAAACAATTCTTGCCAAATGACTTAAACTGAGCAAACATCTTTAAGAGCTGTGGAAGGAGGGAGGGGGCTAATCCAGGGTGGTGCATTAGGCTGGGTGGAAGCGACTGCTTTGTGGGGAGCATATCAGCCACAGCAGCTCAGCAGTTTCTTGATAGCATCAAATATTATATTTCTCAGAGGCACTGCTGAAGTTTGATGCCTGGGGCCACCAGCCAGCAGGAAGGGTGAGCTATGCAGACTGCAGAGATCTGAGTCAAGCAAGAAAAAGATCCATTTGGTTTGTTTGCTTTTGGAAGGCTCAGTCTTTCCTGCTAAACTTAGACTTAAAGGAGAGATAACACCTGGGAACAAAGGTTCCAGGAGCAAAGGGGAGGGCAAGGGAGCACTGCAGATAGTTGGAAGTGAGGATTGCTGTACCAGCAGATAGACATGCTCTTTTAGGAATAGCTCAGAGAGCCAAGATTGCAGGAGCCCAGTAATCATGCATAATCTGTTCTGGTGCCAGGGAGAGATGTGATCATTTTACCTGCAGGCAGTCAGTGGCCCTAAGCAGACCAGGAGAGCAGAGCTTGCTGTAGCTCTTGAGGCAAGGGCAGCCTTTTCCATCTGAAGAGCATCTCTCAGCTTTGCACCACTGGAAGGCAAAAGGCTTAAAGTGTAATTAAGATGGAATGTGCTATTGATGAGACAAATGACCCCAGTGTTTGCCACTTGCCATGAAATTACATGAAACCACCAAGTGACTGTGTTACTCAGCTGTTCGAAAGCACTATAGTTAACCCTAAAGGGGTGTGACAAAAAAAAATAGAGGGGGAAAAAAAAAAAAAAAAGGCCCAATCTCAAAATCTCCAAGTAAAAGGATGGCCTTGAAAGGACTCTGGATCTTGTGTGCAGCCATGGCCAGCATCAGGCAATGGGAATGGGTGAGACCTCAGGAACAAGGCAATCATTTCATACATCCTCATTGTTCGTGCTGTTTTCTGGCATTTGCAGATCCAGCTTTGAAGAATGATATTATATTTTCTTTTGCATCCATGATGTTGATATTCTGTCACTTTTGGAATCTCTGTATACTGTTCTAGAGCCTTCTGCAATATTTGAAATAGCTATCTCCCCTCAAGTATACTGAACTTGTTACTTCTTGGCTTATTCTGATGCCTCCTCGTTGATGCTTCAGAAGGGACTGTGAGCAGCTGCTCCTCATGCTCTGGTTCACAAAATGCTGATGCAGTGACCAGTTAAGTCAAACCAGCTATAAGAAAAGCATGGGAAATAGCAGCTTCTAGCTTCCTCATAGCATAGAAGCAAACCACAGCAATGAGCATCACAGATCTTGTTGGAAATCCAGTATAATGTAGATCACCTGTCCAGATGGTTTGTCTGTGCCACAGCTGAAGGATACAATCATGCATTGCATAACTGTAAATGTGCTAGACACTGTTCCAGAAGCTAATATGTTCATCTCTTTAAGTATTGTTTTTTTTTTTCTCCTGTATCTAATTTCCTAGTGCATGAATCCCTGTCTTGAGATAGGTTTTGTTATGTAATTGCTGTTAATGATTAGAGCTCAGCATTAATTAAAGAGATTGGTTTTCATTCTCAGGTATTTTAGTTAAGATGCCTTCAGGCTATTAGACTGTGAGCTTTTTTTTTTTTTTTTTTAGGCATGTCTTAATTAGAGCTTATGTTTCTTTTATCTGCAGATGAGATATGTCCTTTGTACTGCAATATCAACCCTAGTTGTACCAGCTTTTTCTCCTCTCAGGAGAAACTAAACTCTGGTTCATTATTAGAGGCATAAAAGATGCCTAGTGATACAATTACTGCTCATACCTTTTGTTACTTTGGTTCCTGTCCTGCTGGCTGCTTTATAAATCAAGAATGATAGTATGATATTTACATACCACTTTTACAACTCAACCTTAAAACTAGCTGTACTCCATGCTCTGGTGTTTTCTGCTGAACTCGAGATTTCAACAATATCACTTCCTCCTTTTAAGTTTATTCCATGATAAAGCATCTAAATGTGGACTTCTTATGGTAACGGTTGCACATTTTCTTAACAGTAAAGGCAGGAGGAGTCATTGAAATTGTTCAGACTTGATGTGTAACTCAAACTGAAAGATGTCATTCAGCAACTCCTGTTTTGTTCCCATCTTATGTGTGAGCTGCAACAGACCCTTGGGAAAATCATCCAGTCTTCACTTACAGCACAGTTAAATCCATCACATTCCTGTGTTCCTGTAGTTAATTATCTTCATCACTGTAATGGTGAATCTTATTCTGAATCAGTTTTTGGTCCCTAAATCTTGTGATTTCTCTGCCTGATATATATAAAATTCCCCAACATAATGCAAATCTTTGCTTCCATAAAGATAATTATAGGTGCTCAAGCGTCGCGTCCAATTTGAATTTCAAAATGGAAGCGATTAAAACTTCTGTAATCACTAGTGAGGAGGTTTAAACTGTTCTAGATTTTCATTATTTCAGAAAGTAGGATGCTTCTGTAACAAGTTAATAAATATCTTTCTCTAAGAGATAGGAGCTGGTTCTGTAGGCCTCTGATCACAAGATCTGACCAAATTAGCAGGGCCTGGTAGATTGCATGCCCTGTATGCTGCTTAGTGTGAAACAAGTGCCACACTTTTCTAGGAAGGGAAGCTTCTCTTATTGCTGCTTCTTATCTTCATTTCTACTGGGCTATAGATGATCAGCTTTGATGAGTCATGGACTGGATAAAGTATATGGCAACCTGGATATCTTGTGAACTATGGGTATTATTCTTTGTAAGAATAATCCCATCCTGATTCCTCAGTATATCTTTCCTTATTTGAAGGGTTTATGTGATTTTTTTTGTTAATATAATTTTCCTCAGAAATGAAATTGTAACCAAATACATTGTGATACAGGTTTCAAGTCTCATTTCCTTGGTGGATAATCTTAAATCTATATTGCAATAATTCTTTAACACTTTCAGAGTCAGTAAATTATAACTTGGTGAAAGCAGTTTTTGCTCTCTGTAAGGTGTCTTCATAACAAGGGGGCTGCAATAATATTATATTTGTGTGGTATTTCAAAATGACTGTTTAAATTTGCTTTGCCTCATATTAAAGTGGGCTGATACAAAGAGTGTTCTTTCTATGCACTGTTTAAAAGAACATGTTTAAAGCCCCCAGAAGCACAGGCTCTTCTTTCCTACCTAATCAGATTAAGTGTAATATACAGTGCCTTTCTGTACAGGCAAGTAGAATGCACTCCTCATCAATTTAAGAGGAGCCTGTGACCATATTAAAAAAAAAAAAAAAGTTTTTATGTTTAGAGGAGACAGCCTGAAGCATAGATCCTCCTACACACATTTACATTTCTAAACTTAGCCTTCAAGAGAAGCATATACTTCTCCAATGGTTTATGGGGCTGGCAGAGCAGCCCAGAAGAGCAGGAGGGACAGGTCTTAAGTGTCAACACTCCAGAGTTACATGTTTGGTAACAAAATCCAAGATGATCCAAGCTCAGGAGCATCTTTTATGCAAAGAAAATCTGACAGAGTTGGGGTTGTTCAGCCTGAAGAAGAGAAGGCTTCAGGGACATCTTATTGCAGCCTTCAGTACTTAAAGGGGGCTTCTAAGAAGGATGGGGACAAACTTTTTAGCAGGGCCTGTAGTGATAGGACAAGGCACAATGGTTTTAAACTAAAAGAGGATAGAGTTAGATGAGATATAAGGAAAAAATTGTTTATCATGAGGGTGGTAAAACACTGGAACAGGTTGCTCAGAGGGATGGTAGATGCCCCATGCCTTGGAAACATTCCAGGTCAGGTTGGATGGGGCTCTGAGCAATGTGATCTAGTTGAAGGTGTCCCTGCTCACTGCTGGGATGTTGGATTAGATGACCTTTAAAGGCCCCTTCCAACCCAAACCATGCTATGATTCTATGACTGGTATTTATTACAAGGCTCTGCCCTATTTTCCACCTTGGATCCAGAAGTTTCACCAGGGAAAATGTGAGCATTTGTAAATAAGCCTCTTTAATGCCATCTGTCATGTGGGGTTTCAGGTGTTTGCTGTATCACTGAAGCAAAGGACACAGCAGACTAGGCAGAAGTGAGGAGGAAAAGGCCATGCCACAGAAGAAGGTGAGCTGCAGATATCTGAAAATCAAGTGGGACTTTGAACACCTGCATTTCTAATCTCAGTGCTTTTGGACATGGGCAAAGCATTTTCTGGCAGTGCTTTGGGTAGTGCCTGTCTCCCTGAAGCTAATCCTGTCCTGTCAACTGAGAATTTGGTATCAATATAAAAAGGAAATGAACCAAGTAATTCATAAGAGTACAAAAGGAGCTACTGCTCTTGCAGGTAGCAGTCAGTGATTAAGAAACACATCCTGCTTTTTGTAGGGCTTGATGCTTTTTAGTTGCCTGAAGACTTTTCCCTCTCTCTCTGTTTTTTTTTTTTTTTTTCTTTTTTCCTTTTCTTTTTTTTTTTTTTTCCAAATTCTTTTTTTACTTTTTAGTTTTACAAGGTGAGATTGTGTGGTTGAAAGTGTATGGCAGCTCACAGCTGAGGGAGAAAAGCTGTGACTAGGCTCTGTTTTCAAGCAGACAGTGCAAAGAGTGCATGAAATGAGGGAAATCATATAGGTGCTCTATCTCAATTCTGTAGGCCTGGTAGGGGATCCTCCTTGAAGAGCAATATAAAAGGGAACAAGTCAGATCCAAATACATCGAGCAGCCTTGAAAGTGCTCCATACTCCTCTTACTTTTCCTGGGCCTGGGGACACTACATTTTCACCAAGAGATATTCTTCTCTGGAAGGAAACTAAATGGGGCATGAACAGCAATTCAAGTCCCTAGGGAAATATGAGAAAACTAAATCAGATTGAACATGTAGGAAAGAATTGTCAAAACCATCCCAGGTGATAGAGTTATGGAAGAACAAGGAAGGACATAGACAAATGTGGGAAGGAGAAATAGATGCTGAGTTCTGTGAAGCCTCCTGCATTGATGCAATTGGGACCAAGGGCATCCTGACCTAATCCAGAAGGAAGGAAGCTGCTCAAAACACTGATGTATACTTGTCCTCAGTGTCTTCAAAAAGAAAGCTGAAAAAGATCTAGGCAATAAAAAATGAGGGCTGAGTAATTCTGGTTTTTTACTAAATGAAGGTCCTAGCTCAGGATTTTCTTGCACTAGGTAAAGAAGGAGATCTGCTAAATTTCTGGGTATGGAGGGAATGAGATGTTACATGATATTACACTGTCCATGATCATGACAACTGTGAGAGTGAACACTATCAGATAAAGCAAAGACAGCAGTCATTTCTGGTTTATAAAAAAGACTATTTTATGATGCAGCCAGGAACCAGAGTTAAGGACTCCCTACTCATTAGCTGTCCCAAGATTCAGAATAAGTTCAGCCCGGGCTGTGAGCAAAGGGAATTGAACAAGGGTAAGAAATGAAGTTATTGTCAGCGAAATGTGTTCCTTTTAACTGTATCTCAGGATCTATATATATAGTATTTACCACCTCTTTTGTGGCCTTTGCCATTTGTACAAATTTCCCAACACATGCAGATTTATGTGAGTATTAAAATTCAGAAAAAAAAAAAATTCTGTGGAACAAGAAATCCAGAAATCCAAAAAGAGTAGAGAAAGAAGAGGGAGAGGGAGAGGGAGAGAAGAGAAGAGAAGAGAAGAAGATTTCAGCAAAGCTTTGGAATGTGTTTAGTCCTTGTCAAATCTCAGTGAGATTTCAAATAGTTGCAGATGCTTTCCAATAAAATCTCAGTCTGAATATTTCCCATGTTTGTTTCTTTCCACATCTACTAACCCATGATTGCACCTGTATGTCCCTGCGCTTATTTCAAGAGGTCTCCAGGCTTCATCCAGAGGGAATGCTCCCAGAACAGTCCAAAATACAGAAGTATTTTGGACTATGTACTGGTATGTAGGAATTAGGATGAACCACACCAGACAGGAAAAATGACTTATGGAAGATGGCTCACTACTCTCTGTGCTAAGATCACTCAAACAGCAAGAGGAAGGGTTAAGAAAGTTGAATAAGTAGTAGAGAAATATATTCAGAATTAATGTATTCATATAAATATTTTACAGTAAATTATTTGCCAAATAGTATTCATTACTTTGCAGCAGAGGTCAAATAATGTAGAAAATGTATTTGTGGATAAATTATTCAACAATTAATGCAAAATGTATCGGCTAAATTATTCACAGATACTAATTCAACCAGTTCTAATTCATTTCTACTTTGAAAGTGTGTCTGGGTACATCTACAGGAGCATTTCAGCTGGGGTCACCAGTGCACCTTTGAAGTGAATCTCCTGGTTGCCCAAACTTGCACAGCTTCAGCTTCCATCACAGTGCAGGAACTGGGGGAAGGTGAACTGAGAGGTATGATCCAGGACAGCAGCCTCCATGGTTTGTGTGGGTCAGTCCTCCTCCTCCCCACTGGAGCAATCATCCCACAAAACACTTGCCATGGAGCTGCAGCATCCTCAGTGCTGGTTGCTTCTCTCTGTGGATCTGTTCTGTGGGACCACACTAGGGTGTAGCTTGTGGGGAACCCACACAGCTTCACCGGGTGCCCTGGGATGGCTGAGGTTCTGGTGCTCCTTGGTGTGGGACAAGGGGAGGATGAGTGAAATGTGAAATGTTGAAATGACAGCAACATAGGATCTGAGCAAGAACACTGCCTTGTTTCACCCTCCCAAGCGCAGTGACCCCAGATGGTAGGAAAGGTGTTTGATCTGATCAGGACCTACTTTCTAGAGGGATTCTGGAGAGCAGACTTGCTGTGATATAAGATTAGGCATTAGGAAATGCTGAGACACTGTCCCAGGTTGCCCAGATAGGCTGTGAATGCCCCATCCCTGGAAATGTTGAAGTCCACATTGGATAGGGTTTGGAGGAACTTGGTCTAGTGGGAGGTGTCCCTGCCCATGAAGGGGGCTTAGAACTAGATAATGTTTTAGGTTTCTTCCAACCCAAACCATTTGATGATGATGATGATGATATCAGAGCACTGCTCTTGCAGAAAGCGGAGACTCTTGCACTCTGCATGCTGCAGTTATTGTACTTCATTCACTAAGGCCTATGTGGAGCCTGAGAATTTGTGCTTAAATACATAAATCCATAAATCCATGAAAGTGTTTATTTTTGACTTGAAGACACAAATAATCTATTGATTTCCTGAACCATTTCTCCAAGTGTTGACTGAAAAAAAAAACAAAAAACAAAAGCCTGCAAATTTTTCTAAAATTGAATTCAATTTTGAGAATGACTTCACTGGAAGTTGTTATGCCCCTTCTCAGCAGTCCAGAGGGTTTTTTTAGCAACAAAATCTCCTTCTGTTTATGGATCTTACAGTTCTATCTCCATCTGCTCCCATCTGCAAGATTCTTCCTCGATCCCTCAAATCATGGATATGCAGAAGAGACTCAAGTTCCTGTTTTCTGGGTGTGTTCAGAGAGAAGGTAACCAGGCCTCCCTGAGGTATTTAATTACCAGTTTGACTAATAATGTAGACCTGGAATAATGGTCCTGTTTCTGCTCACTAGCATTTACTTTTCTTTTTTCAAAGGCAGGGAATGAGCAGCATCATTATGTGGTGGCTTTGTAATCAGTCCCTCTGTAAAGAGTCCCCCCCAGTCAGGGTGGTTTTTAAGGGGCTGTTGGACCCACTTTGCAGCTCAGCAGTTCTGATGGTGCCTTGAATCCCAGATCTGTGTTTTCAGGACTAAGGGAAAGCTGGGGATTCCTTGTGGCTGCTGTAGTGCCAGTCGAATTAATGGAAGTGGAGGAGGGAGAAAAGAATTACATATGAATTGAGGAGGTTAAGACAAGTCAGCAAAGAAGACTGAAAAAAAACGTGATTTTCTGTAGTTAATTACAGTTTACAGTAACAAAAAGTATGATGTGCTTCTTGAGGTAAAATTTGAATGCAGAGAAACACAAAAAAGAAAAGTAGTAAATTCACATGTATCAGGACCCTTTTGTTGCTTTTGTATGAGCAAGCAAGCCTCTCTGACAGGGGTGTTCTCCAGCTGGCCCTGAGTGGGCTCGTTTAAGGCACAGGCAGCTGGCCAGGGAGGTTCTCCATGGGCAGAGGCACTTCAGGAGCCCATGAGCACTCCCAGGACACTGGTGGTCTCCAGCTTGAGGTTGGCTGTTGTTTGAATTTTATTGTCCAGAGTCAGGATTTCTGGGTGGATAGGCAGGAGTGTGAGCAGAGGGTGTTGTGGAGCAGCAGGAGGTGATGGGAGAGGTGGAGGTAGCACAGGGGCAGAAGGTGGTGTGGGTGCAGGAGGTGCCCCAGGAAATCTTGGAGGAGCAGAAGGCAATGTGGGTGCAGGAGTAGGGGATGGGTTGGATGCAGGTGTGAGGTTTGTCTCCATTTGCTTCATTTCCTGATTGCCCAAGTGGGCTCAGGTGTGCACCTCCCCTCAGCCACCCCTCAGCTCCTCAGAACTGCCGGTGCCCAGGCAGGCAGGAGGTGTGGGTGCCATGGGAAGGACATTCTCCTCCATGCAGAATTTGGATTTGGAAGGTGCATGCAGGTCAGTCAGCCCCAGGGCCATACCCTCACCACCTGGAGCAAGGCCAGGGAAGTGGGTCCCCCATTCTGAATGGAAAAAGCATGTAAAGCAGGACCTGGCCACTCAAAGGTGTGGGTGGCAGTGGGGTGAGACAGCACTTGGGGTTTTTTGGAAGAGAGAAAGATTGCAAAAAAAAAAAGCTTTTTCAAAGTTAAATGGGCACCTTGATGGCCTGCACCATGGTGGGGCTGCTCCATGGCTGCTCTGAAGAAGTGAGGAAAATGGAGGGTGTCTGAGGTGTGTTAGAGAGGTCTGGAACTCGCTGAGGTCTGTGAGCAAGCTGCCCAGAGAGGGCATGAAAAAGTTCACTGTTGGAGGAGGTAAAAATTTCCCTGCTTCTGGTGTTTCATTCCTCAAGCAGCATAAGGTGATGTTAGGTGGTTGCTATCAGCAAACTTTAACTTCCTTCTGAGCCTTATTTGAGGGTAATGCAATGCTGTTTGTGAGTAAAGGGACAATGTGCTTCTCCCCCCAAAAGTCGACATTTCAACCTAGACATTTTGCCAGACAACAAGATTTGCAAGTTTGGAAACAGGAATATCAGTGAATTTATGTCACATGACAAAGTTACAGGCATTTGTTTTTAGCTGAATCCAGCTTGAATAGGGCATGGTGAGGTACAGTAAAAATACCCAGATGGTCAGAAGCTGAATCTATGGTGTTTATCTGGATTTGCTTATGGGAGATGAGGTTTAACATAGTCTTTTTTTTGTTGTTCACTGAAGTGAATGAAATTTTTCTTTTTTTCTTTTGTTCTCTATTTCAAGGACATCCTATTTTAAGATACCTGTTTTTTTTTTTTTTAATATATATTCCTTATTCTTTTTTTTTTTTAACCTTTTCTATCACATATATAACCAGAAATTCAGAACAGGTCACTTGTTCTATTAACACAATTTTTTATTTCTACTGAACTAGAATCCCCAAATTTGCAGTATTCATTTAAACCTTCATTATGTGCTGCTGAACCATAATGGATCCATGAATGCCTCTGTAGCAGACCCAGGTGCCTTGCAAAATAACCATGAAAATTAACCAACCCAGGCATAAAATGTACTCTTGCCCTTACCATGATCATATTGGTATTAATCGGGAGGAAAAAAAAAAAAAGTTATTAACTGACTTGCAAAGAGCATGAAAGAAATTATTCATTTCCAGACAGTGAGATGTTAGTGTTTTCACAAGAAATCTGTGTTTTGTAGTCTCCCAAAAGTTGCAGTGGGCTGGCTGCTGCCCTGCCTGTCCTGGGGGTGAATTTTTCAGGCAGGCCTGGCCATGGGGGGGCTGGCACTCGGTGGTGCTGGACCAACAACACCAGCTCAAGGTGTGCAGCTTTTGCTCTGTGTTTTTAGGGGAGGTTTAGCAGCAGCTTCTGCTTACATGAAATGTATTTGGCTCTGTTGCGCATAACACTGCATCTTTCCGTGGTCCCCCTGGACTGAATCTGCTTTTGTGTTGTCAGTAGCAGGAATAACTGCTGAAGTCTCTGATGTTCCAGCAATGAAACACCAAGGCTGTGTGCCTGAAAGACAAGAGATCATCTCCGACAGAGCTCATGCTCAAAAGCAGGTTACCATGGCTTAATGAATGACTCTGCACTACCTGAACAATATGTGCCTTTACCCAAAACATGAGATAAAGCCATGTTAGGGAACATCTCTCTCATTAGGGTTTAAAAGGGGTAACCTGGTGTTGGTTCCATACCCAGGTTTTGAGTGCAGGCTTGGCAGCTGTCTGCCTGGTGATCAGCAAGAGGTGGCAGTGTTCCCATGTGGTGTCAGGGATTCTGCTCTTGGCTCTTCATTCATCCCCATGTCTGACAGAAGGGTGTTCTGACTGCACAGAAATACACTTTTTATAATCACTTCTAAGAATATTATGACAGACGATTAATAATCTGACAGCAGAGTAGCTATTTTTAATGGCTTTAAACGAGCACTTTATTTCATCTTTGAACTAATCCTCGCTGTAATCCCATGGCTGGGTTGAATGTTAGGGGAGCTGAGTATGTGCTGGCTTTGCTCTGCCTTGGAGAGAGACCTGTGCTAGCAGGAGCAATGTGTCCAGCACTAACCCAAAAGCCTCAGGGCAGAATTGACCTGCTGGGGAATGCAAATGTGGAAACAACTTAGGTATAAAATGTATTAATTAGCCTTGAAGATTTGAGTGGTGATTTTTGTTTGGAGAGAGAAATTCATGGATCGGAGGATATGCACCTGTTTTTTAAAGGAGGGTCTTAAGTTGTGCCAGGGGAAGTTTAGGTTGGATATTAGAAAGAATTTCTTTACGGAGAGGGTGATCAGACACTGGAATGGGCTGCCCAGGGAAGTAGTGGATTCTCCATCCCTGGAGATATTTAAAAAGAGACTGGATGTGGCACTCAGTGCCATGGGCTGGGAACCGCAGCGGTAGTGGATCAAGGGTTGGACTTGATGATCTCTGAGGTCCCTTCCAACCCAGCCCATTCTATGATTCTGTGGCATGGTTAGTATATTCCAGAGTGCTGGTTTGCTTGTTACACAGTATAAAACTTCACCTGGACTCTGCTGAACTGAATTTCAATAGTTTGCAAGGTGGACTCGGAGTATTCTCTGTGAACTTTAGATGAGATTTTTGCACAGCTGGCAACTACTCATTGGTACGTAAGTATCCTTGTCAAGGCTGCTTCTGCTAGTTAGTCTGAACAGTTACGAGCTTCCTTACTCCTGGTTTTCACTTATTGCAGTTTTCATTTGGGAATCTAAAACCTGCTGTTAATAAAGTCCAGGGGAAATTGGTTTCTTATCCCTAGATACAGCTTTTGAAAAGTAATAAAGTCACTCATTGCCTGTAGAGAAGACTGTATAGCTTTCAGTTAAAACTGAAGCACTTTAGCAAGATGCTGAACTGCACATTAAGATGTTTTTTTCCCCTGTTCTGTCTGCCAAGACACAATGCGTGTATTTGAAGGGGGGTTAATAGGGTATTTTGAGTGATCATTGGCAAATGTTACATCTTACATGGCTTAAATCCAGAATGTGACAGATACTGTAGCTGGCTGTGATTCAGGTGAGGAACATGAATGATTCACAAGGTTGGTAGAAGTGTGGTAAGTAATTCTTTCATCTTCATTTTCTCCCTGAAGCCAAGTATCTCACACATGGTGACAGCTCTGTAAAATACTGTGATTGCCAGTAAGGATAGGACGAGCTAAACCAGATTTGATTTGGGTATGAGATGGAGCCTGTCTTTTATTTTTCTTTTATTTATAAATATTTTTTCCTTTTGCTTTCCCTTTCCCTGGCTTGCTTTTTGGGTACACAGGGAGTTGTTAGGAATGAAAGGTAGCTGTCCCAGAATGCTAATATCTCTGCTTTGATAAGTCTGAGAGATGTTTTAATTAGGAAGAGGATGCAAAGACTTAGAAGAAAGTAATTACTCATGTAATTTGAAAACCCTGGAAACAACCCTGAGGGGTAATAGCCTGAGGAAAAAATGTGGTTTATTTCTCTGGGAAAATATAGCCAGATGTAGCTTATATATGAGTTTCTGATGTGGCTTTGTTGAAAAATACTGGTGTGGTTCAGTTTCAGTTAGCTGTTCTCCAGATAGAAGAGCCCTAAAAATGCATTTATTGTGTTTTCAACTCATGCTACCCTGGACCTCCTTACTTGCTTTAACAATGTAGATATAGAGCATCTTTACCTGAGCCAAACCCATATCTTATAGACATTTGAGGTAATCCATGGAGAAATACCTCCTGGTAGCTGAAGGAGAGGGGATAACTTGTTACACTGCCAAACATCAATAAGATTGGTTGCCAGAACTCAATTGTGACAATGAAGAGAGGCTTTGCAGTGCCAAACCTGGCCATACCAGCCCACCAGGGACTGGCCAGTTACACAATAAAGGAAGGACAATCTCTCTGCCAACCTTAGTATGAATGGTTAGAAGCTGCTTCTTCCTGTCATCATGATCACCTCAAAATTGCTGCTAGACTCCATACTCTTGAAAGGATGATTTAACATAACTGGGAATGGGCTTCAGTATCTGATTCTGCCTCCTTTTTTCTCTGTTTATCTTTGTAATTTTTGTCTATTTTTATCTTAAGATACCCTTCCCCTCCCTGTCCCCCTCCCCCTTCCCTTCTCATCCCCATCATCAGGCCTGCTCCAACTCACCTTCTTTCTGTCAGAAAGGGGAGTTTCAAGAGCCAGTGCAAGGCATTGTTGCCTTCTGTCCTGCTTGCAGAGTACTCCTCAATACAATGATAAACGGAATAAGAATTTTGAGACAATAAATCATCTTCCTGGAGAGCAAACTGCAAAATGTAAACAGGGTAAGGTTTAAGCACATCCAACCTCAGGAGCCACGATGTGTGTGAGGATTTGGTCCACCCCTGCTGAAGTCAGTGAAAAGAATTCTGCAGGTTTCTAGGAGCTTTGGATCAGAATTTGTGATTTCTCAGGAAGTGTGGACTGTTGGTATTTTTTTTTACCCATCTGCCTCCATCAACAAACTAAACACATCTGACATGTTCTAGTTTCACTCTGATCCAGCAGTGTCAAGAGTATAAGTAGGAAGGTGGATGTTTGCAAACACTAGTAATGTAACTTCTGTCACTTCCATAATGTTCAGTGGTAATATTTCTTTCTTTGTTGTCTGGAAAAGTAGATTCAAAATTAGGTACTTGCAATAATTTGCTTTCTGCTGCCTGTTAAGTTTTAGGTTTTCACAATTTATATTTTGACAAATACTTTCAGTGGTAACACTTCAATCAATTTTAATGTTTACTGCAATTATGCTCTTTGTGAGCTTGTAATCCACAGTTTTGCATTTATTTTGCCAAACGTTGGTCATGTGATTTTTAAAGATGATCAGAAACTTGTGTTCTGTTTTGTGCAAGGAAAGAAATAGCAGAGGCATTGGCCTTTAAGGTTACCTGATTCAATACCTCCCTTATTGTCTCTGGCCACAGAACTTTGTGTGTCAGGATGAAAGCCATCTTTCCTGGAGTGAAAGCTATGTTTCTCAGCAAATCCATGTCCAAGAAAGCTCAAAAACAATTACTCTAGGTAAACAAGAAAAGATGTTGGAGATCTTGTCCCTTTTTCTAGATGGGTACTAAATGCAAAACTGATTGGATTATTTGATTTCAACCTCCCAAATCCTACAGTGTTATCTTTGCCAAATTACTTTTGTATAATCTTTAGTGTGCATAAATACATGTTAACAAAAAAAAAAAAAAAAAAGCAATGAAAGCAAAATGGCAAGAATCAAAAGAAAACCATTATCATGTAAACATTGTGATGCTAGGCTTGTGAATTGGGTTTGGTTTTTACCTCTGTGAAAGGTAAGCCCACTGGCTTGGATACTGTAGGAATTAATTATGTTCTTTCTCCAGGATGCAGTTTCATAAAAAAAGCTGATGTGATATGGAAGCTTAACACATATTATTCATGTAAACAAATTAAGAATGTTTTGTGTGGTTACAATTATTTTCACCTCATCTAGTTACATTTATTCTCCTGGTTTCTAATGGATACTAATCAAACCAAAGCAAAATGGAAGGATTCTTGCTTTCAGAGCTCCAACCCTGTTTTCCATCATGTGTTTGTCCTTATGAATTTTGTAGTCAACACATACCATAAAGTCCCCCTCTCCATAATGAAGTGCATGCCTCATTTTACAGGGATGTTCTTAGCAAACTTTCATCAGAGCTTTTCTCTTTGTCTTCAGGGGGGTTCTTAGCAATCAGCAGTAAAGGAAATGTAAAAAGCTGTGTAGCAACCATGATGAGTCTTCATTTCATTGCAGCTGCCACCCAGAGGTGCTGATGTCCCTAATTTCACATCCCAGATGGTGCTGTGGTTCCTCTCCTGATGTTTTGGGCCTCCAACATTCCACATAGCCATTTCGGAAGGAAGTAAATTTTTGGAATCAAATGTACCAGAAGAAATGAACTAGATCGTTTCTTATTTTTTGCATTTCAGAGAAAGCAAAGTACTCTGGGAGTTTTTCAAAAAGGTTTAGAAACCCTGATTCCATGCAGGCTGAGTCAGGCACATTAACCACTGGAGCAGCATGCCTCCTGTGTCCTGCTTCTGCCTATAACCTGCCCAGTACCTCAGTGGGGTGCAACCACTTACTCCATATCCTTTATTCCAATACCAGCCTGGCCTCATCTTCCTTATCTGAGGCACCAGAGGAGTACCCCTGGAATTAGAGCATCTGCTTTCATGTCACAGTTGAGGGAACAGTGCCTTAGAGTATGCCTTGCATTTATGATTGTGAATTTGCTTCTATGTTTGTGGAATGTATTGAGGTTTAAAGGCTTGCAGAATGCCCTCTCTTCCAGATTTGATTGCATGTTTGTTACTCATCACCTAGTAATGAGTTGTATGCAGTTTGCTGTGTACAGTAGCTGTAGTGCCATCAGTAATATCTACTAAAATTTTGAAAACTCTGGAATCAGGCCAGCTAAGGCCAATTTTGCATCTTAGAAAAGAAAAAAAACCCAGGAAAATTCACGTGAACAAACTAATGTCACATTGGGCCTGGACAATTTCATAATTATTGGCATGGTGGACCTTCTGCAGTAGGAATGGTTGGGGGATGCAGGTCCATCTTCTACCTTCACTGGCAAAGAAAAAACATCAGAAGTATCTTGATGCAGCAATGGCATCTCCATGCTTTTGCAGCATTCATATAACCTGTAATTGTGCTGCCCAACTACATCTTGATTCAGCCCTGTCTGACATTTAGATAGGAAATTCCATAAGGTGCCCACGTGCTGTGTGAAGTGCCATCTTTCATTTGTTCAACACTGGCATGCTGGTAATTTAATTGCTTGAAATCCTGTCCTTGTATTACGATTCAGTAAAAAAAGAAGAGATTGTTTTCCTATTATGCCCTTCATCATCATAAATACTTCAATAACATTGCTTCTAACAGTATAATGTGAGAATGCAGATTTAAGTGTTTTACAAAAGAATTGGGGGGGAAAAAAAAAGGCTGTGTCCTTTTTAAAAAATTCTTTATGACTGTTACAAACCAGGAGAAAGGGTTGGAGATACAATGTTTTTTAAATTAATTGTAGCTGGAATGGAGTTATTGAGAACACTTTTTTTTTTTTTTTTTTTTTCCCCTTTAGGATGAAGGGGAAAAAAATGAAAACAGTGCTTTATAATTTGTAGTCCTGGGGCTCTACATGTGGAATTTTTTGCATTGCAAATCTCTATATACGTTCTTTTAGGAAAATGTGCAAATGTATCTTCTTTTCATTTAGCAGAAAGACAAATTTTATGCATCTTAGGGTTTTCATTGAAATAACAATTGTTGCCTTCTCCTCCAAGTACTTTATCTTCTCTAGAGTTGCTGGGGAAGCCCGAGGAGCACAGGGGAATGACTGTGACACATTCTTAGTACCTAGGGTTTGTATGTGTGTGTCAGTCATTTATTTAATGAAGGATTTCTATTGGTATTCGGTTTAAAGTATCATCTAAGGGATGCAGAAAAGGATCTTTTTTCTGAGGAATTTTTATAAAGTAGATGAGGCAGCAAGTGCATGGGAGGAGGGAAATGCTTTCATGGTTTTACAGAGGCAAAGCAGAGAAGCCGAGATATATGATCACCTTGAGCTTGAGGGGAGCCTGCAGTACAGTCAGAACTACAGGTGTAAATTTGCTCAAGGGTTGGAGGAGTCCTTCAGCCACTCCTGGAGCCCAAGGAGCTCCACTGCCTCCTCCTGAGCCAGAGACAGCCAGGAGGTACCGTGCTGTGTGCAGTAGATGTTCCTGTTGTGTTTTATGGTTTTTCTTCATGCAAGAAGGAAAGTAAGTGATGCTGAGTTTCATGAAGCTCCTAGTGAAGTACACCTGCTAGACAGTAACTGTGGTCCCTTGTACTACACAAACCCTCCCAAGCATTGGGCCCTCAATTTGTTGGGCACTGTGCAAATGAAGAGCTGAGTCCATTGCTCCAGCTGAGGATGTGATTTTGGAGTACAAGTGGAGCACAATGGAATTCTTTTCTCTTCTTGCTTGGGAAGGGGCACAGCAACATAATGTGGTGATCAAAAACTGTGAAATTGAGAAATCTGAGCTTACTACTTCTTGCACCAGTTCCTGGGAGTCCTTTGTAGGCTATTAACAGACAAGTGAGCTGAATATAATAGGATATTATTTGTATGATAGTAAGCTATGAATGCAATACAGATATTTCTTGTAATAGAACAACTGACTGATGCAAAAGAAGTTAAAGACTCAATCATGATTGCCCAGCCTTTTTTCACTCACATATATAGAGATATATTGATATTCTTTGCTCATACCTGCAGTTCACCAAGATATACAGCTGGCTAGTAGCCCCCTTTCTGTGGTCTACTAACAGCTTGGCAGTCTACACCAGAAGGATGACTTCTTTTCTCCCTGAACTCAGCAAGGCTTTACCATCAACTTCACTAAGACCAGAGGACTGCAGCCATTTGCACTGGTGGTCAGTGTCACTTAACAGGCTTCAGGAATCGTATGAAAGTGTCACTTCTGTAGCACCCCCAAAACAGGGAGAAGTCTTCCTGTGATGCAGGGTTATGCCAAGTCAGGAGGCTCTCTGTACCTCCCCAAGGACTGGGAGAGCAGCAGCCTTTTTGTTACAGATGCTTTATCCCAAGACCAGAGTGCTGATGGAGGGAGAAAGGGAAGGTTCCACCATCCCTTCATTAGATCTGTACTCTGCTCACGTGTCTTGGTGTGAAATCCTGCTCTGCTGCACCCACTGGGGCTGTTGCACTGATGCTGAGATTTCACTCAGGGTGACCAAGGTTTGCATTTGGTTTCCAGGCAGAGGACTGGAAGGACTGAGAGCTGGAAGGAAAGCCTGTGACCTGCCTCCCTTCTGCCTTTCTGCAGGGTTTAATAGAAGCAGCTCCCTCTTGAAATACCAACTCTTCAGATTCATTGGCTCTTTGCTTAAAGTGAAATAGCCTTGATTTAAGGCACATTGAAGCAGCTGGAGCCAGGTTGATTTTACACCTTTTCGAATTGTTTCTGAAATGTAATGTCAGTTGCTGTGAGAAATACACTAGCAGTATGAGAACAGGCATTTTAAAATGTCAGATTGTGTCTGTAAATTGCCATGTCTGGTAATAAACCCACCTGTCAAGTAACTGGCAATTGCAGCCTGCTGGTAAATCTGATTTTGCTGTGTAGCATTTCTTGAGTGAATAACAGAGCAAAACTAGTGATTTTTTTTTTTTTTTTTCTCTCATACTCTCAAATTTTTGGAAAATCAGGGAAAGTGAACCTGCAGCAGTTAAGGTAAATGCCCCAGCTAGTTAAAAGCTTCTCTAGGGAGCTAGAGTTTCAAAGCTACACAGTTAATCACTTCAATCAGGGATTCTTTAAACTAGGATTTGTTCTTCAAACCTGCTTCTTATCATGGTTATATGCATAAGAAACAGTAGCCTACAAAATCTTTCTTTAAATATTTGGTTCGCCTTATATTATTATCCTTGCTGAGCATTTTGAGCACACGCATGCAGTGTGATGTCTGATGGGCTTCAATTCTTTCAGCTCAGTCATCTGATCTGAAGAGGAAAGGAAAATTATAGCCATAAAACTGTACCCTCTGATTCACCTTCCTGTTCTATTTATGATTTTTGCAATTGGGATGAATAAAATGTGTAGTCAGCGTTGGGATGGGCACGTGTATAGTTAGCTCATTTCTCTGCATGTGTCCTCAGAACAGAATAGTAAATCTGACTATTTTGGAAAACACTTCACTGAAAAATTATAATTATAATTCTTTTGGCAAGTTTGTGTTTAAATGTGGTATATGAGGTGAATGAGGCATCTGTGGAGTGCTACCTGTGAAGGTCATGTTTAAATTCATTAGATATCAATTACAATACTGAAAAGAGACCAGGAGTGGAAGTCTCTCTGCATTGGTAATTTTCAAAAATGCCTTGCCTACCGTCATTTTCTCCCTCTCACCAGCACACCCAAAAAACAGTAACAAGAAGTTGCAATTGTGGTGTATTTTCAATAGACAATAACATCTCCCAAAGGGCTGACTTTCAGAAAGTGCATGCCTGTCTCTGCTCTAGTGCTAAGCTGAACCACACCACCTACACTGCAGAAAGGTACATCTTGGCCATGAATTCCTGACAGTGTCCTAAAAATATGTTTGATATGCAACTTGCTGAGTCAGGTGGGCATTTTTTTGGTAGTCGGATTTTGGGTTTTGTGTGTGTGTGTTTTGGTTTTTTCATTTGTGTTTTGTTTGTTTGTTTGTTTTGGAGGGTTTGTTTGTGGTTGGGTATGTTTTGGTTTTGGTTTTTTAAAATTTTTTTAATTTTTTGCAAATTTTGACACTTAGGCATTAGCATCTCTTCCTCGAAAAAAAGACATTGGCAAACACTTTGTCCCAAGGTTTGAATGCTAATAGCTGTACTTTAGGTACAAGTAGCTAGAGGTACAATGTGGTTTGAAGCTTTGTCCTCCCAGACCTGTCTGACCTGTCAGTCTTGCAGTGTGTGTTATCTAGAAGGAAATATTATACTCTAAATGGTGAAGTCACTGACATGCATGGTTCTATATTCTTCCTAATTGTTTTATCACGACTTGAGATTTTTTTAAAAATTGTGAGATTTTAAGAGGTTTATTAATTTTAGCTTCCCACTCTCCCTTGCTATGGATGATACTGTCCAGAGCTCTTCCAATTTCCACCGGAATTTCCAATGTAAAATTATCCTCCATGGTAAAATCTTTGTGAACACAGGGAGAAAAGATTTGGCTTTTCTTCTTTCCTTTCTGTCCAACTTGGCAGGGAAACTTGATGTCTAAACTGTGCTACTCTGATCTTACCCACCAAAGTTGAGGCTGGTGCTGCATTGGGGATAATTCCTTGTGTGCAGTGGAGGATACAGAGGAGGCAGGAGGACAGGGAGGGGGCAGAGATTTGACCTCAGGCCTCTGAGCCATAAACTTGTTGTCAGCCCTATTCAGCTGCCCCCTGCACCCACCCCCCCACCCTGGATGTTCCTTGGGGCAGAAGAAACATCAGGCTTTAGCAAATACATAAAAAAGGGGTTGAGGGATTAAACTATATGGTATAATTGCTAATTACAATATATCTACAGCCTAATAAAGAACCAGATTGAACAGAATTGGGAGACATGCCATCTCGGTGCTGAGCCAGAAATCAGCCTGGCATTTTAAGCCCCATTTTGGTCATTCTTTTTCACTCAACAAAGCACTTCCATTTGCTCCCCTGTAGACAGTGTTTTACCTGGGATAGTTTTAGCACAGCAGTATTGCTGCAGAAAATGATTAATCTGTGGGGTTTTAAGAGTGTTATGAAAGCATTTACACAGATGGTATTCCTGAAGCTCAGTTATAGCACAAATGTATTGGGAATATTTCTCAAGTTTTTAATATTCTCAAATATCTCCTTCCCCCATCTCCTTTCTCACCCCCTACTTGTAACTTCCATCAACAGGGATGGCTGTGACAAAAGAAAATAGATTTTTCCCTATTCATGATAAAGCAAGAAAATCCAACTCCCTCAAGGGAAGCCTATGAAAATCACATAAGCTCCAGACAACTGAAGATGCTACAGGCTTTACTGAGAATGCAAATGCTCTGGTGAGGCTGTCTTAGATGTTTGTAACAGCAGATTAATTCAATTAGTGGAGCTGGGAAATGCTACCACAGCTGAGCTATGCCTGAAACTGCCATTTTTATGAGGAACCTCATGGGCTGGGGATAAAGGAGAACAATTCTTCTAGGGAGTTCCACTAGCAAAGCTGCTAATCTATCAACTAATTCTGTCCCTTGTTTGTTACCCAACTTGACAGAAAATAAAAAGTGTGTGTGGAAGACTGTCATTTAGGAGTTCACTGGGCTAATGGGAAAATAAAGGTTAAGAAATGGCCATTGTCTCAGAAATGAGCATAGAGAATATCCTAACTCTAACAGGGGGAATTATCCACTGCTTCTCTTCACAGCCACAAAGATGTGCCTGGCAGACACACCACAGATGTGGGTGTCCAGAGCAATACTGAGGGCATGCTTACAGGTGTATTTGCTAGGGATTCAAGCTGGTGTGGATGCACAATAAGATAGATAATTTCTTTAAGCTGTTTTTAGCAATAAGGTCATAAAGAATGAAATTGCTTCTCCTCTTTTAAGTGACTCCACTTTAATCCAGCTGAGAGTCAGTAACAGGCTTTGTTGATGTAAAGGGACTTCCCTTGATCTGTATCATTCCTATTCTACAAATCAATAAGAGTCTGCAATATTTATGTGACATCTTTAAGTTCCCCATGCAAAAGTTCATTCCAATCAATACATAAAAATTCTCTCCCCTTTCTGTCTATTAGAGCTGCCAGGTGGGAAATGTCAGCAAAGCATGAAACATGACCTATTTTCTTGAATGAAAGAGACATTGATGTTGCAAAATATTGATGCCTTCAGAAAGATGCTGTTAAAGAGCATTTTTATTTACTTATCAGCATCAACCTCTGTGCTAACTCAGTGCCCATAAATGAAGCTGTCATTTACAAAAGACTGTAACACAGAAGTAACCATCTTCTGCAGAAATTTTCACCTCTGAGTTGGGGGACATCTGTGTTATCTCCACCAGAGTAGCTTTATTGGTAAAGACCTAGATCTGCTAAAGCTTTGCTATAGACTCCTGATAAGGTTCTTGTTTTGGTCAACTTCTGTGCCTGTTACCTGATTTCCTCTTTAACTGCATAAATTAATATCAAATGATGCTGATTCTTTTTTTTTTATTGAGACATTCCCAGAAAAGAAGGAGAGGGCAGAAACCCCTTCATGTCCTCATATTCCGTGCTTATCATAGCCCATTAGTTCTAATATTGCTAACTGGTTTTAGACCTAGATCAGATTCAACAATTAGCAAGTGAAATAGAGCTGTTGCAGAAGAGAGATGCAATATTCCTATTTGTTCTTTTGCATATACTGCGGCATCTCAATTAAACATGTTTGGTTTTTTTTTCAAAAGCTGCTGAACAGACTGTTTTTAGATAAAGAATCTGGCAGACCCCACTAATGAGAAGTTTGTTTCTTGCTAGCCATGGCCTTTTTTTCTATTTTTTTTTTTAAATTTTGTTTTAGAGCTAAATAAGCAAATATTGCTGGGCTTGTGCCTTTTTAATCTGAAGATCAAATCATTCCCAAGAGGAGCTTCTGTCTCTTCTTGTATATCTGTACTCCTTCATAATCAAGGGCCAGCATTTTAAAACAGCTGATACATTAAGTGCTTTAAATTCTGGGTGCTCAGCTTGGCATGTTCAAAGGGCTGATTTTTCAGGAAGTCCCAAGCCACCCACTATTAAAATATCAAGTTCTTCTAGCTGGCTGCAAAAAAACTCCAGCCAAATACCAGACTTTATAGTGAAATTTTAAAGTGAGATTCTTTAACAAGAAAGCTCATATCTTCTGAAAATGATGCCAGCTGTTTGCATTTATGTTTGGGGCACTAAAAAAATACAGGAGCTCAAATGTGTATCCTCTGGTTCTGCCTCCTCATCACAAAATGAGGGGGACCTATGGACTGGGCTGAAATCCTGTGGCAGTGGGTGGCACCACATGGTGGCAGCTTGCTAGGAGGAAACTTCTCTGTTCAGCAAATTCACCAGGGGCAAGGTGGGGTAAGCAGCTTTTGTCTTCTCATTTCACTACATTTGCTCTTTTCTCAAGCACACCAGTCAGCTAGGCTTGTGTAGTTAGCTATTTACTGCTCTCTTGCTGTTCTGCTCCCATCCCCAGAAGCTTGGTGGAGAAAGTAAATTACAAGCTGCCACTCAATAGATGGTCACAAACAAAGCTCATCTCTGCCAGCAGGTCACACCAGGGGCAAGGAATGGCCATGCCACTCACTGTCAGTTTTGCCATCAAATTCTGAGGCATCTGGCTATGACTCCAAGTGGAGGAAATTTGCTTTTAGCCAGATAACAGTCTGCTTTCTAAGCATTTTTCTTTGCAATGCATAAAAATATCTCTCCCAGCAAGGTTTTCACCTGGAGTAAATCCCTGAACTTCCATGGAAGTTAACAGAACTGGGCTGATTTATGCTGGCTGAGAGCATCTGACCTTTGCAGTCCAACCTGCTGAATTTCTCAACAGCACCTCAGTGCTGAGGAGACACTGCGGCTGCAGATGACAGACATTGGTTATGGTTTGTCATAAAGAGTTCAAAGCTTTCTGGGGAAAAATCCTTAATTTCAGTCACTCTCGTGTCTAATGCTTCATAATGGAGACAGTCTGTCACTGGTGGGGCTTTTTCCTAGGCTCATGCTATTTCAGAGCTAAGGGAAGTGTGGTTCTTAGAAAGAGACTCCTGCTGTTATGGCTAAGGCAGTCAATGATTTTCCAGTCTGGATGTGTTAAGATGAACACCTTTTAACTTGTGATGGAAATTAGTAATTTATAAATAGATGTTTTCATAGTTGAGTGGTCTCAGTGTCATCCACCATGTGGAAAGCCACACAGAGCCAGCCTTGCATAGTGTTCCATGTGGATCTGGAGCAACAATTCATCAAAGTCAGTAAATTCAATTTAAACAAAGTAAATCCAATATGAATTATTCTGGAATCGAGTCTCATGTTTTCAGACATCTGTGGTGGTTTGAGACCCTACTGGAAGCTCCTGAGAGACTTACACTGGGTGATTTTAATGGCCCACAAGAGAATGCCTGTAAAAATGATGGAGTGGCACTCCTCATTAGCTGCAAGCTCTGGAGGTGAAATAAACAAACTTCACAACAAAAAAAGAAAGTGTGTCTGCAAGCTGTTTGTAGGACATGTATATGTCATTCAGCTGAGGGTGAGAAAGCACCCACTGAATCGTCTATGTATAGAATATAGGGATGTATACAGATGCCATGTGCTGCTTCCCTGCCCTGTGGCACAAACTGCCTGTAGGCTCAGAAGAGGTAACTCATTCAGATGCTGAATGGTATGACTTTTAAATAGGTGATATTGGATCAGAAAGTGGGATTTGAAGTAGATTAAGTGATTTAGGATCCATGCATAATTTTTTGCATATCTTCTAGGCTATGTTGTCAGGGCCCAGCACCTCAAAGGCCACCAGTATTAGCAGTAAGGCTTAACTTGCCTGTACCAGGGCTTTGTGCCAGAGAGTACTCTTGCTGCGTGGCCAGGATTAACAACCTCTAACATCTGTGTAGGGTTTTGATGCTTATTAAATCTGCAGCTTCCAGATTTCCCATGATATTAATGCAAGGGGAGAGTTCCCAGGCACCTCACACTGGGTACAGACATAGCCTCATGCCTTGGAGGGTTTATAAGGATGTCCATGGGGGTTTGACCAAAGTGCAAGGGTCCCATTTACTGACACAAATGGGAAGAAAGTGAGGAAAGTAGTTGGTTATCCCAACAAAAGGATCCAAACTTTGAAAATTGGGTGATGCATTTGAAAATGTCTGCTACCACCTTATCTCTGGGTAGTTTCATAGCCTCTGCTGCTTGGCCAGATCAAGTTGATTAGTAGTCCAAGCAGCTCTGATGACTTTTGCCATGAGCTTGCTAGTGAAGACGTGCTGTGGATTTGTATTCCTTTTTTTCCCCTGCCTTCTCTGAATGCAGCAGCAGAAAGCTGATAGCAAGGCAAAGCAAAACACATCAACAGGTCCTCTTTTCTGTGAGCAGAATAGTTGCCAGTAGTTGGAGGGTTTCTGATTAGCAGCTGCTGGCTAGAATGATTTGGGCCTTGGAATACATTTTGATTCCTTGTTTGCAAGTGAAGAGGTATGGAAAACCCTGGTGGCATTCAGTTTTGTTTATCTTAAACTTGACTTTTATTAATTTTTGTAAATTATGCCCATTTGCTTGTGGAGGAGCATGGTCTGAATTGCTTTAGCATACTGGGATTGACATTTCCTTATGGAAATCATATCACCTCCCCTCCCAGCTGATGTCCACTAGTTGAGGACCTGACATGCACTGTTCTATTACTTGTTGAGTGTCCTGTGCCAGTCAGATCCTGCAAAAATAAAAAGCTCTCCAATTGGGGTCAGATAAAGCAGGGCTTTCTGAAAATGTTGCTTCAGAAAGATTATAGGTAGCAAAGTTATTTTTCACCACTTGTCTTGCTGAACTCAGAAATTATCTCGTTGGAGTAGGCTGGATGGACTGAACAGAAACTGGCTTATTGTTATGTGATGGTCAGCAGAGGTTTCAAAGGCTTACATGTTTCTGAAAAATTAAGCATTGCTGTATATTCTTTTGCACTGTATCCAGGATGTTCTGGGGATGAGACTTCAACCTTCAGCACTGCTGAGTTACTGGTAGAGGTCTACAGAGTAAGAGTAAGGTTTACATGTTATGTCTCTGTTAGGGCTGTTGGCCATGGTGTGGGGACCCTATCTGGGGATTGAGTTCAGTCATCTGGTCAAAAGGTGGAAAGATACAGGTTGTCGTCTTCTCCTTCATGAATGCTTCTCAGCACAAAGTTCAACCCTTCCTTGCATTCTTGGGTGCCTGGTGATTTCAGCAAGTGATAGACGAGCACTGAAGGTCAGCCTCTGACCTGGCGTCTTGTACTTTTTTTTTCTGTTCCACTGCTAAATTCCAGCCCTCGTGCAGCTCCAGGGAAATCACTGTTCTTGATTTTCTTCCCCCTTCATTATAAAATTAAAAGGCTCTTGAAGCTTCTGATCCTGCAAATGAGAGCACTGCTGGGAATATGAGTGCATCATTGGCTTTATTAGAGCTAGTCCTGAAAGTAAATTTACTTAGATGTGTTAGTGGTTTGCAAAGGGAGGGTTTGATCCCATAAACTGTCGTGCAGGGGGAGAGGGCTTCCCAAGCATTTAGCAAGGTAGAAATGGGCCCATGAAAAGTGCACCTCTAAGTCATTTAGAAACTTGTATTCTTGCTTTGGTGTTGGCACACCTTCATAAGAGTGAGCTTCCCATGCACCATGTCTGACAACACTTAACTTCTTGGGATCCAGTTAAATGCAGCTAGGAGGAGCTGGCTGAAAGTGGCAGCTTGAAAACTTCAGATGCTCCATTCACCCTGGATATTGCTGACATAAATATGGATGATGGGATTCTCTACAGCTGAGAGTGCATTTACCTTGGTGCAAAACCAGAGTGACAGAACCATGTCTGGTGTCTGTCATGAGTCACACTGCTTAATTATTTCCTATCTGGATTTTTTAAACTTTTTATTTTAGTTTGGTATGGCAAACAGTTCAACATATGTAATTTATTTTTTAAAAAAGCCGAACCTTGGATGATGAAGAGATTCTGAAAGAGATTCTCTTCTCTCTCTTCTCTCTCTTCTCTCTCTTCTCTCTCTTCTCTCTCTTCTCTCTCTTCTCTCTCTTCTCTCTCCTCTCTCTCCTCTCTCTCCTCTCTCTCCTCTCTCTCCTCTCTCTCCTCTCTCTCCTCTCTCTCCTCTCTCTCCTCTCTCTCCTCTCTCTCCTCTCTCTCCTCTCTCTCCTCTCTCTCCTCTCTCTCCTCTCTCTCCTCTCTCTCCTCTCTCTCCTCTCTCTCCTCTCTCTCCTCTCTCTCCTCTCTCTCCTCTCTCTCCTCTCTCTCCTCTCTCTCCTCTCTCTCCTCTCTCTCCTCTCTCTCCTCTCTCTCCTCTCTCTCCTCTCTCTCCTCTCCTCTCTCTCCTTCCTTCCTTTCTCTTTTCTTTTTTTTTTTTTTTTTTTTTTTGTCAACACACCTAGGAACAGAGGGTGACTGACTACCCTCTGACTGACTACAAAGCTTCTTGAGTCAGTACCATAAGGTGAACAGGTTCTGCCACCTGTGTGGAGGGCACTCAACGATGCTCTCCTGATACACCACGATTCTTCTGCCTTTCCACACCTTCACTGTATGGGGCCACTGCCCAGGTGAGCAAGTTTGCACAGCCACCAGGCTTTGGTGAGCCACTGACCACAGCAGCAGCTTTGCTGAATTTTCTGATGGGCTGGAAATGCCAAACTGTTTCTTGCCAGCACAGCAAGATGCCAGCAGGGCATCTTGTGCTGACTGATGCCTGTGAGCACACGTGTGCACAACAGCCAGGACAGCCAGCCTGTGAGGGGTAGGAATCTATGTGCTCAGGATTTCTTATGGCAGAATGGGAAGAACAGTTTTCACATGGGGAGTTCCTAGTTTCTGTTTCTTAGAGTCCCAGTTCTGTGGGAGGGTGTGTGATTTTATTAAATGAACTGTTTCATCTGTCATTTCTTGTGTGGTGCTTTCACATACCAACAGAAGTGTGCATGTGGAGCAGGGTTATGAAACACAACTGAGTAGATTGGATCCCTCAGTGTTCACATGATGCCAGGACTACTTTTCTTCCAGTTCCTTTGTTGCTGTGAATGATTACAAAAACATTTCCCATTGGTTTCCCTACTCCTGCATCTAGTGTTGGGTGAGGTTTCTTTGCCTTTTTTTTGTTCACTAGCCATTTTCCCTTTCAGCAGGAATGCCTGAGGCTGGGTGAAATAATAATACTGAGGACTCCTAATAAGAGGAGGTATTACCACTCAAAAATTATTTTCTGACATAAATGAATATGTTATAACCTCATTCTAATTTAGTTCTACCTTCATCATCGTTGCCTTCCCACTCACCTGCCTCAGGCTTACACAGCAGGACATGAGCAGGACATGTGTGATCTCATCATAAAATCAATTTCTTGATTTGGGGCAGTAGAGTATTAAGATTTCCCTCTGCATCTCCAGTAATAACATAATTAAATAAAGTAATAATAATAACAATTCTGATGCTTTGCTATGCTAATGTGATGGCCACTGCTAGCATGATCAGCATGGAGATGTCTCTTGCTGCTGGTAAATATTTGCAATTAACACACAGAGCTCTGGGGTGTTGAATTTTTTTTCCATTCCTTGGTTGTTTTTTTGCTATTTTGTTTTTTGGCTGGTTGGTTTTGTGGTTTTGTTGGGGTTTTTTCTTTGTTTTGCTTTTTTGTTTGTTTGTGTGTGGGTTTTTTTCATTTAAGAAATACAGAAAGAGCCACTAGAAAACTTCCAGTCCCTTTAACTTTATATTGCCCACCTTACTCAACCCATGACAACTGGTTTCCAGCCTGGGTCTTTCTGTCTGTCATTCTTGCTGGCTGCTCACAGACCTCTGTGGCACGAGGTCTTTAACACTGACATGCTGAAATTTGTAGTGAGCAGGCATTACTTATGGATGGCCTGGATATTTTTCTCTCACCAGAAGGCTTAAGTCATTCATGTTTCATGTGCTTCTCAGGTGATGATGAGCTGGAGTGACCTTGAGCAGCAGGTACTCTTTGCTGCTGAAAAGGTAATTAAAATCAAGAACTGATAAACAGGGCTGTGGATGGTTCTCAATCACTTGGGAAAACAACCCACACTTCCATGTAAGTTTTATGCTTGGATAGGGAGAATGTGCACAAGATTGAGCTTAGGCTCCTTATGTATTGCTGAATCCCCTGGGATTGTTAGCCAAGGTCACCTCCTTGCTCTCTGCTGAGACAGAAGAAGGAGGTGGTAGGACACAGGAGTCATGGATTTGGAGAGGGGTGCAGCCAAAGCTGCTCCTCCCCCAGGAGTATTGCAGCTCTTCTCAGTTCCTGTGGGGATAGCAGGAGTCCCACATCACTATGCAGGGAGGAACCCCACTGGTGTCTGTGTCTGGTTCCCAAAGATGCTGAATGTGAAGGCTCCCACCAGCCTCCCTGGGAACTTGCCTGGCTTAGCAGACTCTAAGAAAAAGTCAGCAGAGGGACAAATGTCCTGTGTGGTGTTTTCTTTTCATTGTGCAGGCAAGCAGGACTGGGAGGTGGGAGAGGAAGCTCACAGTTCAGTGGGGTGGTGGGAACAGGCAGCAGGAGCCCAGGCAGCTGTCTGGCACCCAGCTTCCTCCTGATCCTGTACCTGAGTGCCAGTGCTGTGAAAGTGGCAGTCTGGCCTTGTAATTAAATCTCAGCAACTGTGCAGTGCTCAAGTCCATCCTCCTCCCAGCCCATCAAAAACCCATTACTCAAGAGAGATCCTACTAATTGCCCATGGAGATAAGCAAGAGGCATATGCAGCAAGGCGTGTCAAGCTTCCTGCTCCCAGCACACCAGAATTTGCTTCCAGAAGGATACTTTTAGTCAAGCTGATTTGTGGGGCAAGCAAGATCTCAGAGCTGTAATTTGCACCTCTGAGCATGATTCAAGGGGAATGGGATGAAATGTTTTGGCAGGGTGTTGGTCTCTGGCTGCTGCAGTTGCTCTGGCATTGGGAGTAAACAAACCTTAACTTGGGGGTGGTGTTTCTCTCATAAACAGGCAGCAGGGATGCTCAGATGCTGTTTTGTGACAATGAATAGATCATGCTGAAAACAACAGATGCTGATTTCAATAAAATAATAGCATTTTCAGACAGTGGTTTTCTGCAACTTCAAAGAGCTTTGCAGGCCATAATTAATACGCTGATGATATTGCAGGCTGTTGCTTCACAGCTCAGCAATAGACTTGTTTCATTCCTGGCTTTCAGCTGAGCTCCTGTTCTTCAGTTAACACTAAACTGCTTTCTATTGCACAAAGGTAATTTTGAAAAAAAGTGAAAAAAACTGTACTGTACTGTATAGTTACTATATAAGTGTATATCAGCTATATAGTAATCTGGCTGGTGAACAGCCCAGCATGGTACCAAGCACAATGTACTTAGCTGCAATTAATAGCAAAGTTCTTTTTCAGGTCCTTGCAGTTGGAGAGCACTGATTGTTCCTGCCTTCTGGCTCAATCTGCAATCTCAGCATCACTCTCAGCTGGGTGAATTTGTGTACTAAAATTGTTACCTGCCCTGGTTCACTATTCTGAGATCTCTGAATCTCAGACGTTCCCTGAAGAGCAACGAAAAGCTGAAATGCAAAATTGAACAGGACAGTGGACTGGAGAATACAGAATGAGGGGGGTTTTTTATCTCGTAGCAACATAGAAGCAGATATCTTTTTCTCCAGTTTTACTTTCCTGATAAGTTGGGAAAGGAACAGAAAACCCATTCTTTGGGGGTTCACCTCTCAGAGACACTGCAAGCTGAATAACTGATTGGTAGTTAAGCCTGGTGTGAAAGAAATCCTTTAAAACTGTACTACTGCAAGAAAAGAGAAGTAGTAAATGTTTCCCTCTCTATGCACCATTTTACCCATCTTGGTGGGAGCCCTCTGTCCTCAGTGCTAGTTGTTTCCCAACACTCTCACTCCAAGGTTAGAGAGTCTCCATTTCCCAGGAAATGCTGCCTTCTCCCATACCTGTTCTGCGATGCAAACACTGCATGTATATGAACAGAGGACTCCAGGATGTTTTGGGTTACCTCCAAGCTTTTTGTTAATATAGTCTCTGTGTTGCAATTCCTTTTCCTGGAGATGAGGTGGATTTTCTGACCCTCTCTGGGAAGCTATTGCAGATCCTTGCTGCTGTAATGGTCAAATGGTTTTCCCCTTTTCTCCCATCCAGGTGCGATGTCCTCTCCTTCTCCAAATGATGGTGGTGATGTGACTTATGAGGTGATCTCGGATCAAAATTAAATCATTACCCTCACTTTAGTGCTTTGCAAGGTCTCATGCTTCTTCTGTAGTAATACCTCTTTTTTTCTTGTTTTTTTTGCTGCAAGATCTTTTATTATTTGTCCGAATTTCCTTCCGGATCTCTGGCCTGGTTTGTGTCATGGGCAGCCCTTGTTCTTGTTGTGTTATGGAAGGAGTGCTCCTCTGCTGCAGCAGCAGTGGCTTTGCTGGCTTTCAAAAATACCAGGCTCAAATATTTTCAGAGACCTGCAGATGGCACTGCCTTATTGGGCTATTTGAGTGCCCATTGCATCTCCCTGAGGTGGGCTCTGTGTAACCTCCAGCGAGAACGACTCTTCTTGCAGGTGGAGTAAATAGTTCAAAAGCTCTGGCTGGGGGATGTTTGTAGAAGAGCCTTTCCCCTTACTCATCTTCAGGTGGTTTTATTTTCTGAACTTCTTTTTTGAGGTTTATCTTCAAGGGGTTTTCAACAACTTCTTTGTGCAGCTATTTTTTCTGCCCCTGACATTTCCCTGTGCCAATTAAGAACCGACTTGGCTGTGGTTATTGTCTCTTTCTAGGATGACCCTGCTATCAGGGATGGGGAGGTTTTTTGTCATCAGTGTTTCCTGGAAGGTTCCCTCCTCCTGGGGCAGAAATGCCCTCCATGTAAAGAAATGGCAGCATCAAGGACACAGTAGTGGCGATGCCTCTCGCGTTGTTATTTTTGCCTCTGTCCGAATGCTGTAGTCACTTTGTTTGTACATAGTATTTAGTTCTCACAGCTTTTCCTGAAGGCTTGGGAGGTGTTGGGGCCATACCTTTCCTCTTCTGCAAAGACAGAGCACTCCTGGCTTCAGGCTTGCTGCTCCCAAATCACCCCATGGCTTCACCCTGCCCAGCACCAAGTGATGGATGTCAGATGTTTGGGATGCCTGCCTAGCTGTTGCCTCCAGCCAGCAGTGGTTCATTCTTCAGGGGTGGTCAGGCACCCTCCAGAATTCTTGTCACAGGGCTTCCAGCCCATTTTTAAGTTGTCTTCTCTCCTACACCAACTGCAACACAGGGAGACTTGTCCAAAGCCTGATGATATTGCAGATTGCTGACAAGCAAATGGAGGTCTATTTTCTATTCTTGCCCTCTTTGGAATTTCATGGTGGATGAAATGATTTGTTTGCTATTGCTTTGTTTAAAGGAGGCAGCAGCTATCACACGTGAGGGATCTGCCATATTTCCCAAGAGCCAAAATAAAGTCTAGCCATGGTGAGGTGTTCTTGGTTGCTCCCTGTACATAAATCCTCAGCCACAAGCTTCAAGGTCAGTCAGGTATTTCATGCCTCACAAATGGTTTGCTTTGTTGCACAACTGTGAAGTAATGCTGCCCAGACACATCAAATCTCTGATTTCATTGCTTATATTTCTTCTGTACAGAAATACTTGAATTCTGCTTTGCTTCATCACCAATATGACTAACCACATGTGTACACCACTGCTTCTGGACAAGCTGTTTTCCTCATCACAGCCATTTGAGATGGCAGGTGGGGAGCTGGTGTGGCATACACTGAGGTTTCTTGCGTCTCATTGCTCAGGGTGGAATGGCTTTTGGAAATGCCTCATCTCCTTGGGCTCTGTTACCACTCTTGGAGTATTTGAGAGGAAAGTTTTGTGTCTGCTGCCAACTCGGCTGTACTGGATTTTACATTGAGAAGTTTAAACTGCAGCATGTATGGCAAAATTTCTGATTTTGATGCTTCAATAATCTTCAATGTATTTTTAGAGTGGTTTTGTACACTAATACATGTGAAGCTAGGTTTGAGGTGTTTTTTTTTATTTTCTACAGCTCTCAGAGAGAAGTAAGTGATTGCTGTGCAAACTGCAGGTTGGGAACAAAAGAAAATGAAGTCTCTGGGCTGAGAAAGAAAAGCCTGAAGGACAATGTATAGTTCAAAATCCAGATGGCCATCAGGTATAAACCCAGAAATAATATCTTGGTCTGAATGTGGTTGTTCTGACTGTAGAGCAAGGCATGGTTCATGTGCTTGTGACTACACGTTGCAACAACATGAGGAGGGGTTCAGGGAATATGCACAGCCTGGGTTCCTGGCTTTGGTGCCCCAGAGTACAGAGGTTTTGTTGAATTAAACTGTATATCAAATCTACATGATGATTAGCTAAACCATCGTGCATGTTACAGTACCAGTAGCATCAAATTATGTTTAAAATTGCCATTGGGCATAGATCTCTTATGTAGCCAGTTGTTTAGGTTCTTGGAGGTGGTCAGGAATCAGAAGTTAGGTTGCTCTCAAATAACTGTGCTTAATTTCAAAGACTTGATATCTATATATATACAGCCACCAAATATAGTTGGGTGTTAAGCTATGTGTCCCTGCCACAATGGCTGTTTGCAGGATAACAAATCCATGTTCTCTGGTATGGGTTTTGCAGGGAAAAGAACCATCTCCATAATAATAATTTTTTAAACCTTAAAACAGTACCCTCACCCTGCTAAACCATTAAAATGGAAATCTCCTTTCTTTCTCCAGACAAAAAGCAGAGTAGTTTGAATAAAGGGGTGGTTTGACAGAGCTAATAACCAAACCAGGGCATCATCATATAGGGAAAATTTTGAATAACACTAGTGAACCCCGAACATTGCCCATAGTGGTGTGGGGTTAAGAATGTAGTTTCAAAAAATCCTTTCAAATAATTTTATCTCATTTTTGATAATTTCTGAGCAGTAGAATCCAAAGATATGGAGGGAGGTTTATGTGTGAAAGACAGCCAGACATGTAAGTATTTGTTAAGTATCTATTAAGGGGTCCTGGTGCCTGTAGTTCTTCCACTCTCCTGACTTTAATCTCACTTATATCCATCTTTATTTCTATGTGACCTGGAGCCTGGTCTTTTCTATGCTCAGTGTGTACGTGTAAATTTGTAGAATTTTAGTGTGGAAACGACAACCACAAATTTCTCAGCTTTCCACTGTCCCCTTGCTATCTTTTCTTTTTATTGAGGCATGCAAACCCACTCAGCATTGAGGAGTCTGGTACTGCAACAGCTTGTAGCCCTCCTGACATGCTTGCATCCTCTCATTGCTACTGCACAGAGGCAGTACTTTCATGAAAGTAAACTGAATTGGTAAGAAGAGTCAGAGTGCACAGAGGACTTTTCAGCAAGTTCGGCTAAAAAAAGAAAAAAAAAAATAAAATGGTTCTGGCAAGTAGGGGAGCACCAGCAGTGAATGCTTTCTTGCAACTTCTTGAAACTCCAGCCAAGGAATATTAGATGTGGGTGTGCAAAGGCCATTTCATGCTACAGCTTTGAGGCTGCTGGGGATCCCCAGAACCCCTACAGTGAGTGCAAACAGGCAGAGCAGCAGTCAGGGCAACCAGACTCTGCCCATTGCTCTAAAACCAGTCCAGGGTGGGCTCTGAGCTGCTCATTTGAGGATAGGGTTACCCCAAGAGGGTCCACGCCTGCCTTCACCTATTTGCATTTTAATGCTTTGGGATATTCCTCATTTAGAAGAAATTTTGCATGTCAGCAAATGGCAAGAAAAAGCTGACAGTGCTGGCATGGACACAGGTTTTCTCTCCTGTCTCTGTGTGAGCTAAACCTAAGTAAAAATATCTTTTAAAGGGAAACTAAGGCCACGTTCTGTTTTTATATCTACTTAAAATCTTGACTTACAAATTGTTTCCTATTATATAAATCTCTAAAAATTAGATTATTTTTTAAAAAAATGCCTTTTGAAGTTATTGACTTACTAGCCCTGTCACTACAGCAGAATTGGATCTAATGCTTCCTGATTTTTATCAACTGTTCCTGGTTGGCTACAGTGTGTGATTGGTATCGATCCTGAGGGAATAAAACTAGCAATGCTTTTGGGTTTGGATACAGAGAGATATTTATCTTTTCATCTGTAGCTATAATTTTCTACAAAAACATATCCAGGTCTGTAAATTCACACTACAGTTATAAATTTTATTATTTCCCACCAGTGATTTTCATTGGAAATATTAAACAAGATGCTGGGTTTTTTGTTTTACAACTTTATACTCTGCTCTTGTCTGGTAATGTTCTGAGGGCTAATGGATATCAATATGTATAATTCTAGGAGATGGAGGGGAGTGGAATAAGTTTACAGCCTTAGGTCTTCATCATCTATCAGAATTATATTATGATTAGATTATATTGTTTATATATTTTATTCGTGTATTGTATTTGGGTCAGATGCACAGTTATTTAATGAGAGTATTGATTATCAGGTTTATGGACCTATCAAAGAGGGAGGGGAGACATGAATGTAGTAAATAAGCATTAGTATTAGTTCATCCAATGCTGTGATGTTTATTCAGATGGGGTTTCTGTATGGAACTCAATCTGAAAAAGAGGGAAGTGGTCAGAGCCCTTTTTTTCCCTCATTTTCCCCTTCTGATGCCAGGGCAGGAGGTTCCTGGGAAACAGAGGAAATGGAGAAGCCACAGGGGAGTAGACCTTTGCTTGACAGTTTTGCTGCTGTTACACCTGTCAATACCAAACAACAGGACACTTAAAAAATATCCTGGAACTTTGGTGGAATGAAACTAAAGGAGGCATCCAAGCTGTTTTCCTTAGCTACATCTTTGCCTCCAGCCTGTCTTGTGGCCTGGATGAGGTTGCTGCTCAGCCTTGTAGAAGTTGCATTCACCCCCCTTGAGTGCAGGAGCAAATCTCAGCAATCACATCATCCATGGGGTTTGTCTGCTTCACTTAAGCAGGTACAGACTGAGACACATGTGAGATGCAGATGCCTGCATCCAGTCTGGTACAGGTGTTCATCCTGACACTTTTCAGCAAAGATCCCATGGATGAGTTTGTGATATGATTTGTCAGATTAATGTGTTTTGGAAGGTGTCAAAAGATGGATCCTGGTTTGTGAGATGTGGTGTTTGGAAAGTGTTTGGGGATTCTTCTAAAGCACATTGCTGAACTGGGGCTTTTCAAGCCCTCCTAAGAGCCAGGAAAGAATGAGAAGGTAGGGAGCTGAGAACACTGACTGCTTTGATCTTACCACAGTACAAATGCCTTAGACTGTAAAAAAAGGTTGTTCCATTTAGTTTGGATGTGTAGATTACCAGAGATGTGCAGAATTTAACACAGGGAGAGAAGTCTGGTATTTGATAACCTTCACTCTTGAGGTTTCAGAACACTGGTTTGAGTTTCATTTAAAATGCTTCAAGAGGAGCCCATCTCATGGAGCAAACTGAACTGTCTGTGAAACATGAGTTGATTGAATGGGGTTGCTTTGTTTCACTTTCTTTTCATTAAGTTGTGCACTGTTTGATATGGGTTAATTATTACTTATATATTAGTAAATATTATGCTATTCCTAAATTCAGGTAATTTCTAAATTCATGTATATGAAATAATAACTATTTACATATCTTATGCCACTTCCAGTGGTAGGAATTTAAAGACTGCCTCCCTAGATGTCAGAGCATTCTTGCTTGTTGACCATGTAGAGAAGAATTGTAGACATTGTTTTTCTGATACCTATTTTTTTTTTTTAAATTAAAAAAATGAACTTTTCCATATAATTTTTCAGGAAAAGTACTGGACCACAAAATTATCACTCATGTGTCAATTCACATGTCCTGGAAAGAGAGGTTTTTGACAGCCCATTATGAAAAGAATAGCAGAAAGTGAACTTCCTATCCTACAAAACGAAAGCACCTTCAAAATTTTGTGCTATTTTGTGGTTGAGATAAGCAACTGTAAAATTGTGAGCTCATCAGGAATTGACTGGGTGAGTCTTCCAAATTCTCACTACTGAAGGGACAGTAATAACTGAGAATAAAGACAGTTCTCACAGTTTTCTGCTGCACCTTTATATACTGCATAGTGCCATAAGACACTTAATGGTAGGCACATCTGACTGGGGGAAAACTGCCCAGAGGAGGCTGACATGAGTTTCAAAACACCTTTCTGAATTCTGCATTTCTTATTTCTTCAGTTTGTTTGTATGGCCAGGAGGTGCTGGTAAAACAAGGCAGCATAATGCCAGTAATTGCTGTGAATAGAAAAGCATGCAGTGAGAGATATAATAAGAGATGATCAGCATGTGAGTTGCAAATGTTATCAAAAGGTTATCTTCAGCTACTGGTGCAAACAGAGTGTGGAACTAGCAGCAAAGCTTCTGAAATGAATGCTTATGCAGGAGAAGAATGAAAAAAAATAATCCTCAATTCGTGATTTTCCTGAGCTTTGCATGTTTGCTTTGGGACTTCAGACAACTTTCCCCCTGAGAGAGGTTTGACTGGTCAGAAAGAGGCAAGGGCTCTGTCTTACTGGCTGCTGAGAGGAACTGCAGGATGCTGATACTGTGCTCTCTGCTGCAAGTATGGTCGAGGTCATTACTTGGTGAGTGCTGTCTGCATTTAAAGACATAGCTTTAAATTGTTTCCTTGCCTTTGGATGGAGGAATGGCTTCTTGGGATACAACATAATTACATTTCTAGGTTTTCTTTCATCATCATGGATGTTAGAAACTACTTCTTAATGAAAATGTTTTTTTTTCTAACGCTGGGAGTCTAGGAGATGAATTTTCAGAAGGTTTTTTGAGGGCTGGCCTTAAATTTCTGGCGGTCAGGATCACTGACTGTTAGCTGTGATCACTCTGTGAGTACTCAGGTCTTAAGAAGAGCAACCTTCCCCGTTAGGGAACAGCACAAAACTTGTAATATGATCTGATAAATCAAGGTCAGTCCCAGCACTGAAACATGTGTTTCTTGGGCAGTGAAAAAGTGGCTAACAAGATGTTACAGTCTGAGGTAACATTAAAATTTATTTTTGTTTTGGATCCGCAAAACAAAGTCCAACCGTAGAAGGGTCAGGCACAAGCGGATTTTATTTGACAATTGGCACAGGCAAAAATATAGAGCCAGGCAAAAAAGGGGAAGAGGAAAAGAAGATATAAGAGAGAGAGAGAAAAGTGGTAAGAAAGAATGAGAGAAAGAAAGAGAGAGTCACCACCAGAGTGAGTCCAGCTGCCCAGCGAGTTTCTTCAAGATGGTGCTGATTCTGGACAGGGTCCGATGCAGAACGGCAGTGGGTCAAGAGATGACCAAAGCCACATCATGGACAGCCATATATACCCCTGAGTTCCTTTTGTTCCCAAGGGGCAGCTGTCAGTCAGCCAGGTTTGTTAGAAGACAGGCTGCCTGGAGGGCACCCCCCACCCACTCATCAATTCTTGTCTTCTTCCAGGCACCACTCCTCCTCTGTTCCTCCCACCTTAGCCAGGTACATAATTGTGCCCCCAGGGGCATCCCAGCATTGCAGGCTGACCCTCAGAAAAGGGGAGCAGTCTCCACCCAGTAGTTCTTATCGCTTCCTGAGGTGTCACCCCCTGCTCAGCTCTGGCAGGCTCGGTCCTCCCCCCTAGCCAGGGCTATTCACTTTAAAATTGCTCCTTTGACACAACTGCAAATCAGTGAGGTCAGACTCTCACATGAGGGCTGTAGAAGAAGCTAGGAAAAAAAACCAAAACCAATAACCAACCAGTTCTGTTGAATATCTTTATTGATGATTTAGATGAAGGGATTGAGTCCATCATCAGCAAATTCTCAGGTGACACTAAGCTGGGGGGAGTGTGGATCAGCTGGAAGGCAGGAGGGCTCTGCAGAGGGACCTGGACAGACTGGAGAGTTGGGCTGATTCCAATGGGATGAGGTTCAACACGGCCAAGTGCCGGGTCCTGCACTTTGGCCACAACAACCCCATGGGGAGCTCCAGGCTGGGCACAGAGTGGCTGAGAGCAGCCAGGCAGAGAGGGACCTGGGAGTCTGGATTGACAGGAAGCTGAACAGGAGCCAGCAGTGTGCCCAGGTGGCCAAGAAGGCCAATGGCATCCTGGCCTGGATCAGGAACAGCGTGGCCAGCAGGTCCAGGGAAGGGATTCTGCCCCTGTACTCAGCCCTGGTGAGGCCACAGCTCGAGTCCTGTGTCCAGTTCTGGGCCCCTCAGTTCAGGAAGGAGATTGAGGTCCTGGAGCAGGTCCAAAGGAGGGCAACCAGGCTGGTGAAGGGATCCAGCACAAGTCCTGTGAGGAGAGGCTGAGGGAGCTGGGGGTGTTCAGCCTGGAGAAGAGGAGGCTCAGGGGAGACCTCATCGCTCTCTACAACTCCCTGAAAGGAGGCTGGAGCCAGGGGGGGTTGGGCTCTTTTCCCAGGCAACTTTCAACAAGACAAGAGGGCATGGACTTAAGTTGTGCCAGGGGAAGTTTAGGTTGGATATTAGAAAGAATTTCTTTAGGGAGAGGGTGATCAGACATTGGAATGGGCTGCCCAGGGAAGTAGTGGATTCTCCATCCCTGGAGATATTTAAAAAGAGCCTGGATGTGGCACTCAGTGCCATGGGCTGGGAACTGCAGCGGTAGTGGATCAAGGGTTGGACTTGATGATCTCTGAGGTCCCTTCCAACCCAGCCAATTCTATAATTCTATGAATTATTGTTTCATTTATCAACAGGCATTTTCTGGTGTTTGGCATAATGAGCATTCTTAAGTTTTTCCTTATTTTTCCTTCCATCAGTGAAAACCATACTGTCCAAGCTGTGTGGCTACTGCTGAGGACTGAGGTTACAATAACACAAGTGGCAGAGCTGTGACTAAAATTGCCTGGGAAATACAGGCTTTGCAGGGAGCTTTTGGCAGCTTGCCTGGATGTTCTGGTCTCCCAGGACCACTTGCATGTATGGGATCAGGGCTGCACGTGCCTGTGTTCCCATATTCCCCAGACATTGCCTCTCCGGTGTCTTTTTAATATTGATTTTCAGCAGGATTCATTTTCCCCAAGAAATAACTCATGTCTGAGTGGTTAAGACAGGCAGACAACTATGGTGTGGGACAAATATTAAGTGTCTTTTCGGCCACCCTGAATTTGGATTTGACTTTCTTTGAACTAGACACACAAACTACTACAATACATGCCCTGCTGTGAAGTTTCAAAGTTAGCATATTGACTCAGCCTTAGCAAGTGTCAGGGTGCTTTCTAGCTTGGCTTAAATTCTCCTTTTGTTGTCACTACCAGAGGAATTTATTTTCCTAGGGCAAGGTGTCCTCAGCCTGTCTCTCTGGCTTTGTTTCTTTATAAATCAGTGGACTTTCACTGAAGCTGGTACACAAACTTCTAGCAAAGTGTCCTGCTCACCACTGCAGGGAGCCTTTCTCTCTCTGTGACTTTTTCACCTGCAGTGAGCAGGGCTGGAGGGGATGTAGCAGACTATTTCTAATGCCCTCCAGCAGAAGAGTGCTCTCATCCCCACAGAGGTTACAAAACTCAGATGCAAAGCAGACTCCCATCCTTCAATGAGGCAGATGGTTCCCCTGATCTGTGTTATTATTTCCTTTCATTTTCACACAAGCACGTGGAACAAAACTTTTCATTTCAGAGCAAATGGAATGCCAAGTGAAATGATTTGATAGGGAGATTTTGTTCTGTAGAGAAAATAAATAAATAAATCTTGATCCAAAACTGTTTTTTTTTTAATTTTCACTATGTATTTTTTGTTGTTGTTCATCAGCTGAACCAATGAACCAACTGTTTCTATGGCCCCTGCAAAGAGGAGGAATGCAGATGCAACTAAAACTATACAAGTTTAGACTGACTTTCCAATTTAAAGGTGGCACTGAAAACTCTTTTGAGGTACAGAAATGTCTAAATACTACTTTAAAGACAGTGATAAAAACATGAGTGTTTGGATAACTCAGTCTTTTCACAGGCTAATTGCATGCAAAAAACAGGCAGAAATTGTGCATTTTAAAATAGGAATTGTGGTATTTGATCCTGATAACTTATATTAGTTTCACAGGCTCTGTTATCTGACTTGATTGTGAGCACACACATGGCTTAAGACCCCAAGAAAGGGATGCTAGGCACAGAAATGAGGTATTTCTGCAAAAAATTGTTTTATTTAGGTCTCTGAGACAAATGAAGCCGGGAGACCAAGCTGGGACCTTACCTGCTATGTTTGTGACCAGCAGTGGAACCCTGACTATGTAATGGATGAGGATGTTGAGGAAGCTGCTTAGATGAGATTATGGAGAGAAAGGACATGCTAAAGATGTGTGTGCTGTGGGTAAAACTAAAGCTGGGAGCATCATGAGGTTGTGGATAAGGGACAGAGTTGGAAATATCTGGTTTTCTCCAGGTACTAGTGGAATTCAGCTGGTAGGAGTTAGTTTCCCAGGCAGGATCTGGCTTGGCCTTGCATAGGTTTTGTTGTTATTTTCATAGTTGCTCTGTAATTATTACAAAGAAGCTATGATACTCATTTGTAAAAGCCTGGGGACCTGAGAAGTAAGTGATGCAGCCTTGCAGCAACCCTGCATCATTGGGAGTCACAGGTTATTGATCCAGACATCCCAGAGGTGCAGGTCCCATTTTAATCACAGAATTACAGAATGTTTTAGGTTGGAAGAGACCTCCAAGATCATCCAGTCCAACGCCATAATGTAACTACTAAACCATGTCCCTAAGGACCAGGTCCAAATGCCTTTTAAATGCCTCCAGGGATGGTGACTCCACCACTGTCCTGGACAGGCCATTCCAAATATTTCCTAACATCCAGCCTAAACCTCCCCTGGTGCAGCTTCCATCCATTCCCTCTGCTCCTGTCACAGTCCCTAAGGAGTAGAGGCTGTTCCCCTCCTCACCCCAACCTCCCTTGAGGCAGCTGAAGAGAGCTCTAAGGTCTCCTCTCCCCTCCTCTTCTCCAGACCAAACACCCCCAGCTCCCTCAGCTGCTCCTCACAGGAATTGTGCTCCAGGCCCTTCATCAGCTTCCTTGCCCTTCTCTGGACACGCTCCTGCATTTTTGTGTCTCTCTTCTAGCAAGGTGCTCAGCATCAATGCCCAACTGATTTCAGAGAGTTCATGGTTTCATTGTAAGTGTGCAGATTTTTGTTTGGCCCTCTTTTACAGCCACTTTCAGACTGGTTAGAAGCTCTTCTCTTTAGGCTGTTAGTATAATCTGTAGAGAGAGTATCCCCCAGAAGAGAAGTAGGGGCTCTGATTAATTTTTGAAAGAAGTTCATTTCTGTCAACTGATAATGAAAGTAACCAAAGGGAAAGCAACAGGATGAGTAAATACTCCCCAGAACAGCCATCTCCATCTCTTCGTTGTGTTAGTTTTCCATGAACTGTCATTAACAGCTTTACCACTGGAAAATGGAGGAGTCTCACTGAGTTTCAGGTCAATGTACTTGGTTGTTTGGGTTTTTTTTAGTTTTGTTGAGTGTTTTGCTGCTTGGGGGGAGCTTAAGATCTTGTCTAAACTGGGATCTTACCTAAACTGGGATTCAGTTTAAACTGTAGTGATCCTCCCTTCACATAGGTATTAGACTGCTTTGGGATGTGGCATAGATAAGGTCTTGTCAGTGTTAAGTTAATGGTTGGACCCAATCTTGAAGGTCTTTTCCAACCAAGGTAATTCTGTGCTTCTGTTACCAGTGATCTCTGCTGGTTCCAACAACTGATTTAGACTTTCTGGAGCTGCCTTTAATATTGGCCCCAAAGCTGCAAAGAGGCAGAGATCTATCCTTAGCCCCTAGTCCCTTGCTGTGTTCATTAAATACTTTGTCCAGGTGGCCAGTTGGTGGCCAACTTCTCAACATCTCACTGCTGAGAGTCCCCAAACACCCCTGTTGGTGCCTGGTGTGTGCTCATAGAGTAAGGTCTTGGGTGTCCCTCAGAGGCTGTTGTGAGTTCAGCAAAGCTTCCACTTCTTTTTCAGGAAAAATTGAGCAAATAATTGAGCGTAAAGAAGTTCCATTCTTGTTTTGTCTTAGCATTTGCCAGCTCAAGCTGAGCTAAATCTGAGGAAAGCATGTCACTCCATGGTGGTGTCATGTGTGGGTGGGCTTTAGTCAATGACTTCTTGTGGACTTAAATTTTTCATCTGAATCTAGAAATTCTTGTTTAATTAAGTATTCCAAGGCGACTACTGAGATCTTTAAAGGAAGTTCCTGTTTGTTAGACATACTTTATGTAGTAAAATATTCCCTGTATGCAGATTTTCCTTACCTTACAAAAGGATCTTGTTTTTTTTTTAAGACCTTTCATTACTGTATAACTACACTGGGGGGGGAAAAAAAAAACACCTCACATTTGCAGTGTATTTTAGAAGAATACTGTATCATTTATAATGCTGTGAAAGCCCTATTATTGACTCGTGGGTAGTCTCCATTAAAATACTAAATTATAGAGCCTGTCTAAAAAATCAGTCAGAGAGATGCATTAGCTCTGTTTTTTTAGATGGGTCAGTGTAGCCCCAGTCGGAGTGGTGGGTCACTGTAATCCTGATACCATCACATGGTTTGTAGTGACAGCAGTCCAGCTCCCAGACAAATGAAAAGTAAAATTCCAGAATTTCCAAAACTCCAAGCCCCTGGAAATTTTACCAGGCTCTGCAAGGTCAAAAGTTGGCATCTGTCGTTCATAATTATTCCATAATAATTAGTGATGCAAATCCCACTTGGGGTGGAGCTTCCCTGTGCTTTTAGAAAGTAACAGAAGACAGAGCCCTTTCAGCTGAGGCTCAGTGCTTTGTGAGGTGAGTATGCAGTAATGTTAGGAAGGATTAGAAAGAGTGAGACAGCTGCCTCTGCTCCTCCTGATAACACCAAAAAAATTTTCTCCTTGGCATGATTTTCAAGAAAAAATGCAAAGTATTATCTGATGCATCAGTGATTGACAGCAGAGCAAGTCTATATAGACTAAATAAATTATAATTTTTGTTGTTATATACTCAGTTTCCCTTAAAAATGCTTAATGTTTTTACCATTAAAACAGCTAACTAATTAGGATTCTTTCGGGTGGAATTCATTTCCAGTTGGCTGACAAAATTCCTTGGATAATTCTGTTCTCGATCTTATCTCTCATGGTGTCTGACAAACCCAGCTGTGAGAGGATTTGAGCCCCCCGATTTCAATCTTTTCTGTAAATGATTATCTCGACTTGAACGTTCTGGTAAGATAGAAAGCTGTAACATTTTGTGCAGTTACAGTCATTACAGTATGTCTCAAGACTGAATTGCTCAGAAAGGGATGTATTCTGTCTAGCAACAGTTATCCTTAGACACTACAGAGTCAGAAGAGAAGGGGTAACACTGGAATACCATACATTTTGAATCATGATATTAAAAGATTTTGTGCTTCTGTTGTTCCCAAGTAAAGGTGACTGATATTGTGCTACAACTTCCAGATGTGTCATCACTTCCACAGGTGTCATCACCAAATATTTCTCTTTGGAAAGGGCTGTTGGCTTTCCTGGCTGTTTGGTTGTCCCAGACCACCCCTCAACACCCTTTTTCTCTCTCTTTAGAGTTGTCTCTCACTAAAATGTAGTCTGATTAGCCCCAGAAGTGATCAGCTGTCTAGATTGCATCAGGAAATTTGCTATTAATGAAATAATTTAAACATTTTTCTTACTCTCTCAGATGATTTAGTTTCAGTGTACAATTTATCTTCACAGTGTTTGACTCTTAATATCTAAAAAAACCCGAGAGGTTGCAGAACAATGGGGGTGTTGGCTGGAGGAGCATCCTGCAGGTCTCTAGTCCAGCCTCCTGCTTGGAGCAAGACAGTCACCAACACTTACATCAATCCAGGCCTGGCTTTCTCCATCCAGTTCTTGGAAGTCTCCAAAGATGCACTTTCCAGCACCTCTCCAGGTACCTATTTCAGAGTTGCACTGCTGTCTTGATACAACACCTTTTTTGTAGTGTCCAATCTTTGCTTCCTAAGCTATCTCTTGTGGCCATCATCCCATCTTTCACTATCTGCCACTATCAAAGAGTTTGGTTCTGCTGTCAGAACTTCCTTCAAGTAGCTCTAGGTTCTTCTTTTTCAGGCTAAACAAGCTCAAGCTATCTTTGTGGGTATTGTACCCTGAGTCTTTATCCCTGGCTGCTCTCCCCTGATACTTTAGTTTCTGGGCGTCCAAAACTGGATCTTGCCAGCAGAGGCACCATGTAGAGGATGATTTTTGTCTCCCTGAGTCTCCTAGCTAGGACCTTCTTGGGCATGCTAGTACCCACTTTGCCTTGCTTAAGATGGGAGCTGGCTCACCTGAAACTTCATCTGCCACAGCTCCACTTGCCCAAGATTGTACCTCTCCTTCTTTGTGTGGTTTCCTTCAGCCAATTCCCCAAGTTTCTTGAAGTCCCCTTGGTTTAAACAACATGGAATACAGAGAGGCTCCACTAATGAGAAACAGCCCTCGTTAATTCTGCATCAATTTCTAGTGTGGTAAGAATGAACCTAATATCTTTGTGCAGCATGGTGTGATACCATGTATATCCTATATACAGGGGAGCCATAGCCACCCATATGCTTGCAGAAACACTGTTTATTGTCACATGGGATGAAAGAGTGTAAAATATCAAGACAGACATTTTCAGTGCTTGTTTTAAACTTAGAGTTCATAATCTACAATCCAAAAGATGTCATCTTTGTTGCAAATATTCTGGCTACTGCCAGAACTTGTTTGAAGCACATTTTTGGACTGCCTTGTGTTTGAGGAGCCACAGTGCATGAAGTATCTACAGTCAAAAAAAAAAAAAAAAAAAAAAAAGTTAATATTTTGTACAAGATGCACACCTAGAATAAGAAATGCGGCTGATTATTAAAAAAAAAGGGGGGGGGAAAAAAAAAGGAAAAAAAAAAAAAGCAAGCAAGCAAAAGAAATGGAGACGCCCTCATCTTTGACTTGCTGAAGCTACTAGAAAAATAAGTTTGCTGTTGCCTTTGGTGGATTTTGGGCCCTACCTGAATGAGACCACCAGACAAGGAGCTCTTTTTACATTTTTTGTGACTTACTAAGATTGTGGAAAAATTCTAATTGTGCATGCAGAGAGTAAGTGAGACATTGTGGTTTTTTCACTTAGACCCTGAACAAGACACCACAGTGATCATGCAATCAGGGTTCTTTGCCTAAATGTCACAGAATGAAATTCAACTTTCCTACCTACCTGAGCCATCCCAGGCTCAATATCTTGGTTTCTTACATAGCAGCTTTAGCTGCTGCTCCTGCTCTGCACCTCTCTGGTTTTGACCAGGTATTTCATTCAGAATCTGGGGAATCCAGGCAACAATAAATACTGTTCAAGCTTTCAGTGGTAAAAAATGCAATTTCAATGAGTCAACATTTTCTGACAGAAGCAAAATGTGATCAGGAAATCCCTGACCTGATCTAAACCTTACCAAAGTTTTGGTCAGTGTGTAAAGTCTATTCACCACAGAATTGTAAATCATCATTTTACTAGAGACATTGAAAAATTCTGCTCTCCTGATGCAGAAACAAATCTGCCATTTCTTCAAATTAATTTTCATGTGCTTTCTCATAGTAATTACTGTCTTAAATCTTCACCTAAACTTGACTTGTGTCTGTGGTGGGTCATTTGTTTGTTTGAGAGGTTAGGGTTTGGGGGATTTCTGTTTTATTTTAAGCATTTTTTCTACCTTTAGAACTAAAGAAAAAAAAATTAAAATCCAGTTGAACTGTAAAGAGCAAAAAACAAAGTACAAACAAAAAGAACAAATATCAGCTCTCCCCCTGGATTTTTCAGTCAGCTTCATCCAGCTTTAAAACATTTAAATGTAGATACCAGACTGATGTTTTATTTCCACATGTAAATACTGCAATGTTTTCTTCTCTTCACTGTTTTTGCTTGCTGCTGGCTGTTTTGGTTGCATAATTAATGGCAGCAGTGTTTATTAAAATTTATTATTCCTTCTTTCAAGATTCTTGGTCCAGCCTTTGCTTTCCCCTGCTGCTGCTGCAGTAAAGTGCATTTCCACAACTAACCATTAAGTGGGGATGTAAATTAAGCTGCTGGACGAGCAGATAAATGAAACTGTCACATGTATAATTGCTAGGCAAAGTGGCTACAATTTTAGCTATTTTCATTGGCCTATTATAGTGCCTTTCTATTGCTAAAATAATAAATCATTTTTTGTGTAGAAGGAGGTATGTAGCATATGAGAGAGAGAGAGGGGGGGAGAGATTTTTAAGCAGCGATTTTGTATAGGAGAGCTTTGGCCAGGACCCAGGTCCATTGAAAGTAAGAAAATAATAGTTTAAATAGGATGAAATGCTGGGCTGGATGCTTTGACAATGTGTGTGGACAATATGCTGGCAGGAGATGCTGAGAGCCAAGTGTGGGGTGTAGGCAGGCTGTGGAAGCACAGGGCTGGTGCTCTCCCAGTGCCTGATCCCTCTGGTGCCCAACAGGAGGTCAGTAGCTCCACACAAAGTCATCCTGTCTTCTCTGTTCAACTGGGAGCTTATTTCAGGGGCCATATCACACCATGTGCCTTTGTTGACTCAGCTATTTATGCTGGGACATGAGGCAGCACCATATGATAAAGCACAGAAAATAAATTTAAAATTATTGGCAAGCTTTTACTCCCCTCCCCCCCGAGTAATTCTTCCATAATGTTTGCTTCCGCTTAAAAGAGAGTTTGGGTCCATTTCATAATTTACTTTCTTGTTTGACATCCAAGAGACTTATTCATATGCCAGGTGATTACAACACATCTTTCACTTAGAAGTGGAATGTGAACAGTTTGCTACATGCTTTTGATGCATTTTTCAGATCACTCTGTGTAGCTTTAGCCCATCTGTTATTGTGCAGATATATGGAGCACTCAATAGCACTTGCTTTGGTATATCAGCTCAGTGTTTTGATTACTTAAACTTTCATTTGGGGAAAACCCAAGATGAGAAATTCAAGTTTTATTAACTGTGCCTGCAGCAGAAAGTTGTCAGAGTTTCGAATAGGTCTCAAGAGTCCAAGAAACTATAAATCATTCAAGCTTGCTAGGAAGTTGATTAAACATTTTTGTATGTGGGATAAAATACTGCATAATCGAGAATCTTAAGATAGTAAACAAAGTCCCCATATTGTAATGAAAAACAAATTAAGATCTTTACAATTGTTTGGTCTATTTTCATGGAATAAACTTTTGAGAAAACATTTGAAGGATACATATTTCATATTTAAAAATAAAAAACCCAAACAAGTACCAAGTTTGGGCATATTTGAGCCTTCAAAGAGATGACAGGCAAGTGATGGAAGCCCCACCTTTAGAAAAATCAACCCACTGTAAGGAGTCTCTAATTGGTTACTCAAACATACTCTGCTTCTGAAAATGCTGACCTCAATGTCTCTCTTCACCCTAATAATGTTTATTGATACCATTAACAAAGGAACCCTCTCCTGGGCTGAAATTCCTTCTCCTAACTGGAGAATATCACGTACTATAGTCTCCAAATAGGTCCAGCACAGTTGCAAATCCAGTTCTATATGAGCAAGGTATCTGGTCTTTCTGCAATTTCACAATATTGCAATTTTCCCAGAAAGATTAGCAGATAAAGCAATTTTAGCTGTTCCTCAGTGGCATCCTGTGTACTGATTTCAGGTTCTTCTTAAAATGCTGATATATCATCTTCAGTGCTGTACTCCTGCAGCCCGTTCCCTGAAGGGGATTCAGATTGCCTTTTTAGTAGCAGATTATTTCCTGATCATATTTCTTGTATCAAGGAATCCATTTATTCAGGAAGAGACCAAAGCACAAGGATCATTTCCCAATTTTACTTTATCTAGTCATCTTGTAGCAAGTCATATGATAGTTCAAGTAATTTTAGCTTTGATGAGGAAAAGCTCACCAAGACATTAATCACACAGCAGTCTGTATACAAAGTAAATCAGTGCTTCAAAGCATCTAAATAAAATACTGTCTGTTTGCCTAAGAAACAGATATTCTTGCTATCAAGGGCACCAGGGGATGTTTACAGATGCCTTCATGTGTCTGCTTTGCCGGACCATTCAATGCTAATCTAGTGTTAGATTACCTTTCTGAAACTGCTAATAAAATGTTACATTACTGTGTTACATTACTGTGTTTAGCTGAGGCCCCAGGGCTTCGGAGATGAGATTTCTATCTACTGACAAATCATTGCTGGGTGAAAACTCAAGGCAGATACTTTTCTGCATCAGGTGTGGAACACCCTTGCATCCTAATCCTGCCAAGTGATGGAGAGATGTGTAAAAGGTCTGTTTACTCCACAGAAGAGATTAAGGAGGTTAAGGACAGGGGAAATATATATCCTTGAGCTATGTGCAATTGCAGGAAGGCCAAAGCGGATGGAAAATGCTGTTTGTCACCCAGGGAATGCAGATTTTAAGGTCTGTACACAGTGCAGAGTGTTAAAGGCTGAGACCCTATTTGTCTGCCCAGCCCTGTTAGTATCACTGGTGCAAAAAGTCCATGGAATTCAGGAGCACCAAATGCACCTCAGTGAACAGGGGGTTGATAAGAGATTTTCAGCTGGCATAAATGTATCATTCTCTCAAGTCCCAGTGTAATTATGTCTGTTAAACCTCTGGGGCAAGTACTGCAAGAGCTGGTGAGTAAAATGGGCCCTGGAGAGCCCATTATGGCAGCACAACTGGAAGACTGAGATTTTTCCAAGACTAATGTGACCCATCAGAGCTTTGTGCTCATGTTATTGATGGAGTTACTTTATTGTGTTTACTACCCAAACACTGTCCCTTTTAACAAATGACAAACTCTATTTTACAACTACTGCTATTCTTGGAAGATTCACCTTGGAAAAGATTTCAGATTCCTTTGTGTAGCATGCCTTTGGGGGATCTTGAATATTTTGGATGGATAGTGCTGGCTAGTGCCCAATAGGAATGCAATTTGGAAAAAAGCTGGAGTTTGATTTTTCACAGCATTATATCTTGTGCAGCCCTTGAAATCTGGGCAGTGAGAGTAGGAGATAAAACACTTTCCATAAAGAAATTCAGCCCAGCCCATGGCCTTTGTTCTCTCTGTAGTGCCACCCAAAACTGGAAACCAGCAGGAAATAAAGCTGCCTATTTCTCCTTTCCTTTCTCCTAAGACATCCCAAGCTCTTCTACTTCAGATGGCAGCAGATGAGTTAGTCATGAAGATTTTCTTTATAATCACTGCTAAGAAATAGGCTTTTCTAGAACATGCATCTGATGCATTTCAGATGTCTGCATTAGGAGATGGGACTACTTCTCTCTGCCACCAATGAAAGGATGCTCCATGTCTCATTTAGATATAGGCATCTAATCTTAGCTGACAGAGATCCTAATCCATATGTTCATCTTTCTCAGGACTGCAGTTGAACCTTCCAGAGAAGACCACCTCTTCTGAGTCAGACTCTGTGTGTTTGTGGGGTTTTTTTGTCAGCTGAGCCATGCAAAACCACAAAGCCAAGTGCACAGATGTGATTTGTCCTCCATTTTAGAACAGGCAATTCCCAGATTAAAACCTACACATTTCCAAGGCTAACTCCACTTGGAAGAAATTCTCAGTTGTGGTCTTCCACCAGAAGCAATGAGCTTTGCAAGAGGTGAATTACCCTTTCCCAAAGGGGCATCCCCAGACCTGCTTCTAAAGGAGGTGGCAATTTCTTTTCAGAAGCAAGGGTGAAAAGCTGGGGCTTGACCCTCATTGTCTGCCCTTATTGCAGTGTGGATCAGCTGGTACTACCACACCTTTTGCTTCAGCTCCCCTTCCCTTCTCCTGGTATGTTTTGCTTGGGTGACCAAATTTTTCAGACACACAGCAAGGAGCAAGTCTAATAGGAGAAAAATGAAGAACGATGCAAAGGCGCTTACCGAAAAGAAGGGCCAAACACCTTTGTTTATAGAGGGGGAAGGAAATTAAAAGTTGGTCTAAAAAAACCAAAAAGGCTGTGAGATGAAACGAAGATAAAAATGACTGACTGCTTGCTGTTTTCTAGTTTTTGTTCTTGAAAAGTCATTGCTCTTACAAACACCAGTGACCCTTGAAGGATCTCTTTGATTGATTGGACAACTCCAGCTAAGTGGGGAACACAGCAGTATTTTTTTCATAGATCTAGAGCCAGCTCAGCTAGTACAGGCTCAGTAACACCATGGATTGCTCTTTTCTAACCCTTTTGCACTGCCATTAGACATTCTGCAGGCTGCCAAAGGAGGGGTAATGAAAATCAAGCCAAGGGAGGTCTGAAAACCTTGCTCCATCAAGGACAGTGCTTGCTGTGTGAATCGTCAGGAAAGGTTTAGACATTGGCACAGTCTTCTCTCCTGGAGGCAGGACAGTCAGGCAACCGAATTTCCAATAAATTTTCCTGTCATTCAGCTGCCAGAAATATTTTTCAGAAAGGCTGCTGTTCCATCCAGGTACTCCACTTTTGTAATCAAATGATGATTTATTATCCGAGCAATGAAGAAAAATATATTGCCTTGGAATTTATGAATGCTTAATGATACGCAAGCCATAATAATGAATCACCTCTTTCCCTCCCTTCCTCATGGATATTTGGGTGTTTATTTCCATATAAATTTCCATTTATTTATGTCCTCTGAAGTTCCCCTTTACAAAGGTGAATTCCCAAGTTTTGGTGTTGGAGGGTTTGAGATACCTGAGTTAAAGAAAAACCAAACAAAAGCCACATGTGTCTCAGCTTTCTACTTGCCCATTTACTTGTTTTCCCAGTGCTTGCTCTCTCTCTCCTGTCTGAGCTGTCACCATCATGTGTCTCCCTTCCAGATATGTTTTTGACTCAAGTAACTATTTACTTAAGGTCTAGGTGTGGAGCATTGCCCAAGTCTGAGCACAGACCAAGGCAAACCAGAGTCCTGGACCACTTTGCTGCCATTGTGTGGTTCAGCAAGGACTGGTGAATAGTCAGAGGAGTGCTGGAGCCTCTGCAGGTTGTGCTGGGGGGGAGGTACCTTGTTCCATGCCTTAGAGTCTTTCTCTAAGCTTATACTCTTAGGTTTTGCTTCTATTTGAGTAAAACTAAAGGAGCCAAGGTTCTAAAATCATCCAGGATGGAGCAGGAGAAAGGAAAAACAAACTTGTTAAACCCTTCAGGGATCAGTGTTGGAGATGGACTGAATCCTGTCATGAAGTGAAATGAATCTTCTGACACAACTGACTAAAAGTAATTCCAAATGTATGTTCAGCATTCAGGTGCTGAACTCAGCTCAATATGATGATGCCTAGTTGACACTGCAAGGTTGTTTTTTTCCACGCTTTACTCCGTCTTGACCCATTTGGAAGAGGTGGTGATATGTACAATTGCAGAGATATTCTTCAGAAAGAAGAAATCTATCTGAACTAGACTGGAAATTGTATAAACTGGCTCAGTGGCATGGCCTTGGCCAGGCTGGGATGATTCAGAAGTAATTCTGTGAGAGGTAGAAGTGACACCAGTTAAAGCATAACCTGAGTTCCCTGACCCACACTCCCCAAACCTCCAGGGGAATCTCCCAGCTAGGCTGACATTTATGTTTATTTTCTGTGGTTATTTGGAAGTATTTGTGTGCCATTTACAAGCTTCCCCAGTTGGTAACTATTATGCTGTGCTTGGAATGTAGTTGGCAAAATATGTTCTTTTAGGCTGGAGGTGTCAAAAGAGCTTTGTGGTGGTTAGAGACCCAAATCTACTGAAATTTGGAAGGAACTGGATGTCTGGCACATAGAAACGTCACTGGAAATCCCAGGGTAAGCCATTAGTTATAGTTGCTATATTCAGAGTATGTCACAGAAAAAAAATTGTTACCCATGAGAGCTGCAGGGAGGCATCCCACAATTTTGGCTGCTCTGTTGAAGTTTCATAAGGCAGCACAGGCACTGTGGCAAGCTTCATCCCTTTGGGGCTACAACGGATCTCTAAAGGGATTAATAAACCCACCATATTTCAGTGAGTGCTGTAACAAGACAGTGTTGCAAATGTGTCTCAAATACTGAGTAGGACTTTGACCAGAGGCAGCCTTTCCAGTGCCTGGAACTGCACACACACAGGCGCTCTTAGCTTGCTCAAAATCAAGTTGGTTTTTAGCAAAATGAAGATGTTACTGAAAAAAAAAAAAGCCAACTTAAAACTTCATCCATCCTTGCAGGCTGCATTTACATTTGAATGGGTTTTATTCTTTTCATGCCCATAAAAAGTGTTATATTAAACATTAATATGGTATTTTCCTTGTGTTACTGTACACTTTCCACACACCTGGAAATTAACTCCATTATAACCAAAATAACCCCTTGAAAGATGACAAAAAAACTGTTTATACTAGTGGAAGTATATTGAAAAGCAGATTTAAGACTTTCATTTTTCCACCAGCCTGCCAGATTCCTTGACTGAGAACACTAAAGATGTAGGCTTAACAAACTCTGTGTTCCTTTATTATTAAAAAGCAAAAGAACAACAGAGCAGACAGTGCTTGGTAAAACATGAAGAAATAACCCCATGAAGAGTCTTACCTTGGGGAGTTTTGCTCTCTGGAGCTGAGTCCAAATGGGTGTGAAAATTCTGAGTTTACCTGCAGGATGTGTTATCCCTGATTCTTCTGCAGGCTCGAGTGGGATGTGTGTGGGGGGGGGGGGGGGACACAAGACACAATGGGAGAGGGATCACATGAATTCCCTTGTCCTGTCTGGTGCCATGAAGGCACACCAGGAACATCCTCAGTAATGTTGCCATGATCTGAAGGGCAAATTCTCGCTGTTGATTCTGGTGCAGCCCCTTTTGCACTTACACTGGTTTGAAAAGAATTTGGTGCTTTTTGCCCCCTCTAGCAATACCTGTGTGCTCTGTTGGCTTTCAATTCTTTTAGTGTTAGGTTCTGGTATTCCTGAACCACATGGGAATATGTGAATTTAAACTTGCATTTGGAACAGCACAGAAAAGGAAGAAGGAAATTTTCCATAGGTATAATGGACTTTAGACACATAATGTCTAAAAGCACAATAATTACATTTTCAGGCTCTTGTTATGAAATCTACTGAGGTATCTCAACTGTAGTCCCTCATTAAATTGGTCTTTTATCTGAAGGTTTATCGTGAAACTCTGTGTCAAACTTGAGATGTAAAGATGAAGCCTTTCTCCTTCTGAGAAACAGGCTGATTTGTTTATGCCTGCTACACTAATGTCAAATTCTTCCTTTCACTTGCTAGTGATTAAATAATAACAGGGTATCAATTTTCCTGTATATTTGTATATATTTAGTAATTTTTCCTATTTATCATTACTATTTCATTAAAGCTGTGTAGTTTAGTTTCCAACCCATAAGTCTCTCTCCCTTATTCTCTCTCCTGCCTTTACCAGGGAGGGGAGGGGGATTAATAGAGAGCAATTCTGTTATTCAGTTTAATTGCTGGACTAGTGTTAACCCCTGACACAGGGAAAGAATTCTCTTGCATCCCAGCTGACTGGAATTCTTATTGAGTTGACCTTACAGAGGAGGGAAAAGCTGAAAGAATCTAGACCAGCCTTGCCAGCCAAGACAAGAACTGACTCAGCTAAGTCATCTGTTTGAATTGCACGTGCTAAGCTAACAGACTATAGTATTTACGAGACTTCACTAAACACTTAAATCTATTTTGTGTACAAAAGGATTTTAAGTTAATTTATTTTGTTGAGAGAATAATTTAAGCAAGTTAGCATTTTGTTGACAGAATTATGATGAAATTCATTTTGTCTGCATAAGTGATTGGACAGTTAACTGAATGCATTTTCTCCACAGAACCAAGAATGTGCCAGGACTGTCAAACAGGGCTTTCTCCACCATTTCCAGTCAGTTTGTCAGCAAAATGAATACAAAATCCTTTTGTTTACAGAATGAACTTAGGTGTTAAGTGTTCGTTGATAAAGAATGCAAAACCAAAATGATCTTTTGTTGAACACTGATAAAAGCATATGGTGTGTGTGTGTGTACAAAAACACAGAGCTGTGTACTTTGAGTGTCACAAACCAGGTGCCTGGCAGGGAATGTTTGTCCCATCCAAGCTGGGATGAGACATGGTCTGGATAGCATGCTTATACTGAGGGCATCACAAAGAATTAATTAGTGTAGAAATACAAAACACAGGGTCTGGAAAAGCTGTCAGTATTGTTTCTAGCAGGGATTCAAAGCCTCTCATTGTAAGTGTTAATTCTGGTTCTAGTTGGTATAGTACAAGTCCACGTGGGATGCAGCTGTCTTCCTACCTTGAAGAATTTTGTTGCAAATGGATGTGGCAGATGAGGAGCAGAGAGAGGATGTGTTGTATTGAGATCATGCTGTCAGGTAGTTGAGGGTTAATAGTACAACTTTATTAGTTTGAAGTCTCATAGGGAAGCACTTCTCAGAAGCCAGGAATAGTTTTGGGTCTTCTTGATCACATTAAACAATCCAATCCTTCTGGACAGACATGAATTGAGGTGGTACACCACGAGCCAAGTGTATATACAAGATGGACATTTCACTTAAACCTTGATTTTAATCACAGTTGGTCTCATCTGAAGCCCACTGATGGCTTAATTTTCTTTGGCCACATTATTTTTTTTTTTTTTAATGTTTATGCAAGTACAGTGTGATTGCACATTTTTCCAGGGCTTTAGGTTTCGAGATAGCATCTGGGGTGTCAGCTCTGCATACCTCTTGGGTAGGCCTGGGGACATAATGCATAAAAGCATATATTTTATTCTGAAAATATATATCACTATACTTTTGGAGCAGTCTGCTTATCAATAGCTATCTGGAAAGGAACGACAAGAAAAGAAATATTCACTCATTAAATATGCCATAAAACTGCACATTTTTTTTTTCTTTTTCTCTCCTTCTTTGTGCTTCTTAAGAGGGTTAAAGTCAATGGAGGGTAGGATAAATACAAAATAAAGCTATGAAGAAATATGACAGTGTCATAGTGCAGCATAAAAGTTCAGCTCTCTAATATGTTTTCATGTGCATTCAGGCGGAAACAGCCAACCAATCCCCAAGTTAATTTATACTGTTTAAAGTACCCTGGCTTTCACCTCTGCTAATTGTCATAAAAGTCAAAAGAAAAGCTGTCCCTTTTCAGCTGTGTCTTCTCTAAACATTCTAGTCACCACCAGAGTGTTGAGGTTAAGGAGAGGTACCTTGGGTACGGAGCGGCGAGGTTAAAGGCATGGAAGTTGTTTCTGCTAATGAGCTTTGTCATTTGCAAGGCCATAATCATCTGTTTTCTGCAAGGGAACATGCATGTCAGAAGCACTATGTGAGATGCTGTTTTCACGTTCTTTTGCAGCATGTGACCTTTCCGAGAAACACAGCCCTGAACCTGGGGGGTTTCACGTGCTGCAGTGGCCCTGGCAGGGGCTGGGCTGATGGTGAGCCCTTCCAGCTAATGTTGGACACAAAGACCAACTAGCCTCATGCGCATCAGAGGTGGCAGCCCTGGTTGGGCTTGACTGTCCATTTCTCTTTATTTTGTGCATTTTTTTTTTATCGTACTTCCAAAAGTTTTCCCTGCTGGCTTTTGCCTTTGCCTTTCTGGTGTGAACAACAGGTCTGTGTGGCTGAGCAGGCTCAGCAAGGGGGGGTTTGGCAGCTTGGTCGTGCCGTTTATTCGCGCTTCTCCGGCTGAACGCGTTGCGCTGCGTCCCACGAAGAGCCCCGATTGCTCTTGCTGCAGAAGGTAAAGCAAATCAGACGTGTCAGGTTCCCTTGTTGCTCAACAGTCACTAATGACTGCAGCATATGTTGCTGCTTCCCAGGCCACCAGGAGCTCAGTGCATCTGTTAAATCCTTCAGTGGCCATGTCCTGGTTGTTGATACCATAAACCCCAAGCTTTCGGTCAGAAGAATCGTGGTGGTGTCAGCTGGTCCCAGGCCAGCAGCAATGAAGATCAAGAAGTGACCATGCTGGAGAGGGGGTGCTGGAAAACCTAGTGAGAATTAGGCAACAGCTGGGGACCAGGACATGCTAATCTGTAACACACAAATGAGAAACCTCAGCCTTCAAGTGAAAAGGTTGCAAATGGCAGATGTTATATTAACGTGGGTGCATAAGGCAATCACTGGGGCCTGCACACATAAATCTTCCAGGCAATAAAAAACTGCAGTGCTAATGCTGAGGCACTTCTTAAAAGCCATGATTGTCAAAAAGATGCAGGACCTCTAGTGTGGGACTTCTGTAAGTCTGGCCAGTGGGAGACTGCGTTTTTAAAAAGGCTTGGTAAAAACAAAATGGCACAAAAAAGGCTTTAGTCACTTCTGTATTTCAGATACCTCCTTACTGTTCACCAGCTCCCATATTTGCACACTGCCCAGCAGATCACACTGCATTTCCATTTTACCCTGAGGTCAAGCCTGCGGTGTAGGCATTTAATGTCACACCTACCCATAAAAGTGATTTTGCAGCCTAATAACTCTTCAGGGCCAGGAGGAGGAGAGCAGGATTTTAATGCAGACAAAGACAGGACACTTGGAAAAAATAAGCCTGTACTATGTGCTGGATGGAGGAGGGTATTTGTATTAAACTTATAATGTCATGCCATAAAATGAAACTAAAATTTAATCCTATAGAAAGGCCAATCCCTGCTCTCTTTTGCCTACCTGCATTTTCTTTGCTAATGTAGTTATTCCTGCTGCTGGCTCCAGCACAATCACCTTGTAAATGACTTGGCCTACATTATATCTCACTTTCTAGGGGAAAATGTGTCAGTATGTTGAGCTCACGTAACAGACCTCAGTATGTAAATTATTATCAGCTTATTTTAAAGCCTTACTAACAAAGTGCATGAATGATGAGAGATTCATAGTAAGGTCTCTGCAAAGGTCACATAGGATTATTTTTGAATGTAAACTGCAGAAACAGTTTCTGGAAAGACTGTGTGGTATTTTGATATGAGAACCATAAACCATGGCAGCAGCTTTATTCTGCCTGTATCAAAAAGAATTGAGGGGTGTGTGGGTTTGCAGCTCTGTGTGAAGCAGAGTGCTGTAGAGGGTTGTTAGATCACCCCTGCTGTATGCAGGCCACTGGAGGCTTCTGCTGTTCAGGGCTTTTGCTCTTGTTTTGTCCAACAGAATCCCAAACTAATGGAGCTGTCATTGTACTCTGACAGGTAGCTAACATATAAAGGGGGAAAGACACATGACTCAGAGGAACACTTGTTTGGAGCAATCTTGTTAGTCACATGCAGAAAATCAGAGTGTGGTGGAGCTCCCATAATCCAAATGAAAACAAAAAATGTGTGTATACTTCTTAGTCTATGCAGGTGACCATGTTAGATCTGTGCTGGAGAGCTTTTCTGGATCTGAGACAAGTTTTTGTGGTATTTCTATGGGGGCTTCTGGGTTCACAATACCTCCCTAAATATGCTTGCTTAAAGATACCTGAATATGTTTGCTTAAAGATACAGTCCAGCTACCCTGCTGGTCCCTCCAGAAGCCACAACAGGCTGAAGAGATGCTTAGAGTGCCCTGCTAGAGGAGCACAGAGGGGGAAGAAGGGGCAAAATCTCATCTCTGGAATAAACTCTAGCTGGTTTGCTGCACAGACATACTGAATTTTTAGCTATCTTGAAGCTGGGGTGTAGGCGGCCATCTTATGAGAGGCCCTGTGGATGGGCAGTGGATTGGGAACATCCTGGGATTTAGAGCAGGTCAGCCCTTTTCCCATGGCCTTGAAGCCATGTCCTCTTACCTCAACATGTTGGATCCCTTATGCGTGTCCAGGAGGTTTCTGTGTTGCACTTGTTCATTTTGCTGCTTCTAAGTCACCTGGTCACCTTGTACTCCCTGGGAGCCTTGCCTCTGGTCTCCCTCTAATCTAAAGCTACATGGCTGTCAGAGCCATCTCTCCACTAAACTGTCCTGGTGCCCATCAAGAAGCAGAAGGTTCCTTCTCTGGACTGCCCAGTGCAAGAAAAGAATCACACCACCAGATCCCTGGGTCTGAAAGAGCAGGTAGAAGTTACATACCTGGCAGGTGAGATGCTAGAGGTGTATAATATTAAACTCTTACTAAAGCAAATCACTTTTTCAAGCTCATCTTTAGCCTGATTGAAGCCCCGCTATACCCATTTTGGGGTACGCGTTTCATTCTTGATGACCAAAGACAAACCCTCCCTTTCTTTTTTGACAGAAGGCTCAGTGATGTGAGGTAGAGGGGCAGGAGCATCAGTGTTATCTGTCTTCTCTTTTTATGCCCTAATGAAAAAGCATGAGAATGATGCTTAGAAACAATAGGGTTGACTCATAGGGGATGACTGTATATGAATCATAAGATCATTCCAGAGACCTGAAGTACATATACATGCATTGAGAATTGGGCTGGGTTTGTTTTGGTTTTTTTTATATCTAGAAGAATGCTTGCTGTTAATTTTGAGATGTGCCTGACATAAAATAACTTGTTCCTTGCCATTGTATATGTGACTTATAAGATTCAGTGGCCTTTCAAAAATATTCCCAGTCCCTGAGGAAATCCCACATCCTTTGCTTTAACTTGTAAGGCTAAGGCTGATAGCTTGTACAGTGGGACCTCTAACTTTCTAAACAAATTTAAATCTCTATCTTTTGTTAGAGATAGCCTGGGAAAAAAGGGTCCCATCAAGGGTTGTCTTGCACAGACCCCCAGTGTCATCCTGGGGTTTTGCACTCATTGAAGACAGCTCTGCCATTTTGCTTTGAAAACTAGGAAAGCCTAATTGAGAAATGTCTGAGCAAGGAACCAGGTACCCTGAGGATTAATGGCCTGTCCCTTGAAGCAGCAAAATTAAGCACCAACTATCCCTGAGTGACTTTCCCTGTTACAACCTCTCTAACAAGCCCTTGTGATCAGTCATCTGTCCTGTTCAATTAGAAAAGAAAGATATCCTTTGCCTTCCCACAAGGTGTCCTTGTGGTCAGCTGGGTGGAGGCACTAACCTGACACCCTGGCCCAAGGTTTGGGCTCACTCCCAGACAAGGACTTGTTCGTTGCCCAGGGACCTTTATTGGTTTTCCAGCCAGGAAGGCTTCTGCAGCTCTGGATTACCATGTGCTGGCAAGGAAAGGCAGAGGGATGGGTTACGAGCTGGAATGAGGCTAGCAAGCTCTCCATGAGTTTCCCTTATGCCTACATTGTTATCCTGGATTGTAAACAAATCTCCTTTTTCCTTAAAAAGAAGAATACTTTGGGGATTACACCTGCCAATGTTCTTTTCCAGTAACTGTGACACATAGTGGCGTCTCACCCCTTAAATTTGCAACTTGGAGAGTATAAAGTTCTTAAAAGAACAGGTCATGATAAAACATGATGGTTTACACATAGGGATTGCATGGACCCATTAGCACACAGGGAAAGATAACTCCTTCCACCTTGATGGTTTCCTTTAGCTGGCTGCACACAGAACCAGCAATGGCTTTCCTCATATGCATCCCAGTTGTACTGCCCCTTGCTGCCATGCTACACTTATTGGAGTGCCTAAAAAACTGACACTAACAGAGCGCATCTTTGGCATACTTTTTATTTAATATTAATGAGTATCATGTCTATCTTATGCCACATATGATCGTGTTCAGCCTGGACATGAGAAATCCCAGCAGCTTTGCAGCTGCTGCAGGTGGATGAGTTGCTCCCCTGCCTTCTCACCCTTTTAAAAAGTGCTCAAGTGGGGTGGAAGGGAAAATGCCAGGGTAGCTCAGTCGGTCTTTTGGGCCTCATCCCAGGTGATGGTTGTTTCCAAGATGCTGTTTGCTTTCTGGGCTGTGCAGATGCCTGGGCAAGATAGGGGCATTCACTGTTTTCCTGCACTGCCAAATCAGATGATGTGAAGCCAGAGCTCAGAAGATTTTACTGGGACGCTTGCACCAGCCCAAACAGCCCCAGCCTGCTGACATGGCTCCCCACATACTACAGATGTGTGTTCAAGCACCAGTCACCTCTTCTCTCCATACTCTACTTGCAATTGCTTATTAAAAGCAAATCCAGTCTTCAAGAAAGGCAAGAAAGAGGACCTGGTTAGCAGGAGGTCAGTCAGCCTCACCTCTGTACCTTGAAAGGTGATAGAACAGCTCATTGTTGATGCTGTTTCCAGGCACATCAAGGAGAAGAGGGTTGTGAGAGTCTGCTGATCTCACTGATTGGAATTTGCCTCAAAAGGACAATTTTAAAGTGAATAGCCCTGGCTAAGGTTCAGGAGGATGCTAATGTACCTGGCCTGGAAAGAAATGAGACCTGATGGCTGTGTGAAGATAGAAATTCCCTCCGGGCGAACCTGTCTGCTATGGCTCTGGCTGGGGTGAGGAAAACACCTGGATTGTGTTGATGCCAATGACCCTGGCTTCTGCAGCAGCTGACTGACAGCTGAACAACAGGAACTCAGGGGTACATATGGCTGTCCAGGCTGTGGCTGTTTGGTTGTCTCTTGACCCACCGCCATCTCGCATCGGGCCCTGTCCAGGGTCAGCGCCATCTTGAAGAAACTCGCTGGGCAGCTGGGCCCTGGGGGTGACGCGCTCTCTCTCTCCCTCTCATTCTTTCTTCCCACTTTCTTACTTCTCCTTTTCCTCTCCCTTTTTTGCCTGGTTCTTTCATTTGCTTGTGTCCATTGTGCTTGCACCAGACCTTTGGTTCGATTTTGTTCTCGTGGATTCAAACCAAAATAAATTTTAATGTTATTCTGGGTCATAACAAGGCTTATCAGGAGCAGTCAACATAGCTTTACTAAGGGGAAGTCATGTCTGACCAACCTGATGAGGATGTAACCAGGTGGATGGATGATGGCAGAGCAGTGGACATAGTCTATCTTGATTTCAGGAAGGCATTTGACACCATCTCCCAGAGCATCTGTGAAGCTAAACTAAAGAAGTGTGGCCTGGATGATGGGGTAGTGAGGTGGATTGGGAGCTGATTGGAGGATAGAAGCCAAAGAGTTGTAGTCAATGGGATGAAATCTTGTTGAAAGTCTGTTTCTAGTAGAGTCCCTCAAGGGTCAGTGCTGGTACCAATACTATTCAATATATTTATATGTATTGATAACATATTGATGATCTGGATGAGGGAGTAGAGTGTACTATCAGCAAGTTTGCTGATGACACAGGACTGGGTAGAGTGGATGACATCCCAGAAGGCTGTGCTGGCATTCAGAGGGACCTAGACATGCTGGGGAGTTGAGCAGGGAGAAATTTCATGTATTACAACAAGGCCAAGTGTAAAGTCATGTCTGTGAAAGAACAACCCCAGGTACCAGTATAGGTTGGGCACTGAGCTGTTGGAGAGCAGCATAGGTGAAAGGGACCTGGGGGTGCTGGTGGATGGAAGGATGACCACGAGCCAACAATGTGCCCTGGTGGCCAAGAAGGCCAATGGCACCTGGGGTGCATTAGAAGGGGGGTGGTTAGTAGGTTGAGAGAGGTTCTCCTCCCCCTCTACTCTGCCCTGGTGAGATTGCATCTGGAATATTGTTCTGGGCCTCTTAGTTCCAGAAGGACAGGGAACTGCTTGAAAGAGTCAAGTGCAGAGTGACCAAGGGAGTGGAACATCTCCTTTAGGAGGAAAGGCTCAGGGGAGCTGGGTCTCTTCAGCTTGGAGGAGAATGAGGGGTGACCTCATTAATGTTTATAAATATGTAAAGGGTGAGTGCCAGGAGGATGGAGTAAAGCTTTTCTCAGGGGTGATTGACAATAGAACAAGGGGCAACGGTTTTAAACTGGAGCATAGGTGGTTCCATATAAATAATAGGAAGAAGTTTTTCACTGTGAGGGTGACAGAGCACTGGCACAGGCTGCCCAGGGAGGCTGTGGAGTCTCCTTCCCTGGAGACATTCAAAGCCCACCTGGGTCAGGTCACACATTCCTGTGTGACCTGCTGTGGGTGACCCTTCTTTGGGGGAGGGTTGGACTTAGATGATCTTTCGAGGTGCCTTCCAACCCGTAACTTTCTATGATTTCTATGACTCCATGAAAAGGAACATGAAGAGGCTGTCAGGAAAGCATGCTGTGCTGTAAGTAATGGCTTTGCTGTGCTGAATAGGGACCATTCAGAGACTGGAGCAGAGACAGCAGTTGACAGAAGGCTGAATTGTTCAGCAACAGCAGACACCAGGATTAAGTGAGAGGTTTAGAAAGTGCCTCATAACTCGCACAGGAACAAAACAAGTGACATCAAAGATTATTGATGTTGTCAGGCATGCATTCCCACACTTAGCCTTCTTTGGGTAGGATTTTCTTCCTGGGAAAAAAAAAAAAACCAAACAACAGGGATTTGTGTAACTCTTCCCAAATTCTTATCCTGTTTTGAATCTGTGGTCTGTCACTCCCCTCTACAGCATGTACCCCTTATCGCATCTCTGGTTGGGATCCAGGCAGTGCTTATAGTCAGGTGTGCATGTGCCCATTATAGAGAGTATTTTAAAGAGTAAAGGTGTCTTCTGATAAATCCTCATATGATAAATCAACCCGTTCACTCTTGTGCGTATGTCCAACAGCAGACTTTTCTCCCAACTGCATATCAAATGCAGAAACCTGTGCTCAGCTTGGGATTTAGCTCAGAGAGCTCAGTACATCTGTTTTTTTGTTTTGATTTTAAAAATGGCAAAGATGACATGTTAGAGACTTTACAAGACACAAAAGGTAGCTTTTTGTGTTAATGGTTTGGAAAAGGTGGCAAAGATTAGACCCTTGTATTGCAAGGTACAACAATCCAGTAGCTTGATACTTGGAGCTTAGAATCACGAGTTCATACCTTCTTGCTTGTAACTAAATCAATAAAAGGTAATTTTAAAGACCTAGAAGGAGGTAAATTTTATTGTGTCTGAACATGCACAGATGGGGAAAAAAAGAGAACTATTCTGTTCTGATGAAATCAGAACAAGGCGGGAACACAACTCAGCAGAGTTCCAGATTTCAGAGTGGAAATTGTCCCTAGAAATTTGCCCATGTGTAGCTGGGAGAGTTCTGAAGCTGTGGCAGTCTGAGCTGGCTTGATTCTTTTTCTGTTGTTCCAGTATTTAACATCTGAAGCAGGGCTTTTCCAGCTCCTTTGAGAGGCACTGCCATCCCTGTGAGACATTAGCTGCAGGAAGGTTTTCTGGGTGTTTTTGTTTCTTTTTCCCCTCACTCAGTTCAGCCCATTCTTCATCATTAGTATTCGTTAAAGTGCGTGGAGGGGAAGTTTTGTGTTTTAGAGAATGTGCTGAAAATGCACTCAAGCTGTTCATCCTTTTTTTTTAAGGGAGAGATGTGTAATTGGCAGTATCAGAAGTTTTGGTAATACACTTTGTTGGACTCCTGACAGCTTAAACAAGCTATTTCCCCAGCTGATAACAGATGAGGTAACCTCCTCACCCTCCTTCCCACCTCTTTACCAGAGACTTTGGGCAAGCACTGAACCTTCACAACAACTTCATTTCATTGCCAGCTTCCCTGAGGACTTTCCTCTGTCCTCTCCAGGAGGGAGTTGGCACCAACTGTTCCCCTTAAAGCAGTGGGGCTGAAGAAAAATTTTGAAATCATAACTTTTGTTTCTCTTCCTAGCAAGAGGCTGTGCCTCTGCACAACTTAATGGTGTATTCACCATCTTAGCATAAATGAGTAGAAGGCCCTAATAATACAGGATGGAAAGGGAGGTGAAATTTGATTCGACAAGCCTTAGAGGGAAAACTGCAGGTGGTATAAACACAACAGGAGGACAGAGGGCTCTGAAGGCCTTGTCAGGTGCACCTGCTTCCAGTTCTGAGTGTCTGCTCTCTGCACATAGGCAGGGAAAATATGAAAGCAAGGAAAAAGCAAATTTATTTAAGTGGGATCTGACTGTGCTGTGAGAGGAGGGTGCAGAGCTGTTCCCCTGGAGAAAACTTCCATCTCAGAAGTGACCTCTTAGTGCTGCAGCTAATTCCCAGGACTCCCACTTCCCAATTGCAGACACATGCTAAACTTCTTTGATCCTGTGCAGGGCTTGACCCTGTAAAAGAGGATCAGGACCGCAGGAAATTAATTAGAGAGTTGGCTCCTGCTTTTTATGAGGGGTGCAGAGACAGGCAGTAAGAAAAAAACCTTGCAATAGGGGAGAGGAAAGAACAGGCTGTTGCTTAGGCAGCAGTGTAGCCTGAGATGCTGGAGGTGCTAGGGGATGTGTTGACAAGTGATTGTGAAATGAGGAGGAGGATTGCTGCCTGCAAAGGGGTCCTTGCCCCTTTCATAGCTCCTCTCCTTTCTTTAGCACTCTAAGATTTAAGTATAGTTTGTCACCTTGTAAAGGTACACAGCTGCTACTTTTGTCAAGGAAAATTGAATTTACATGTTATGTAAACTGAGCTTCACGGTATCCAACCTGTAAGGGAACCCTTGTTTTCATTGCAGAATGAGGCAGTCACAGATAGGTGAGAGGGTATCAAAATCTATGCAACTAAACATAGCTTTGGCATTTATCCAATGACTGAAGAGCACAGTGTACAACTGGGTATGAATTACAATAGATGTGTCAGATAGTACTTTCTTTACTGCTGTTTCCTGCAAGTTGCAAGGCTGTTTTCAGTTGCTGATCATTGTGGCAAACTTTAATTGCTTGGGTTGATCTTCTCTACAAACACTGCTGTAATCTTGATTTCTAAAATTATTGTTTTAGCCAAGTTCTGTTCACCTGTTTTTGGAAAAAAAAGCATTGAGAATGCTGCTATGATCTGTACATACTGAAAAATTCTGGAAACCTTTCCCTAAGCATTTTGGGGGGTGGTGGCTCTTATGTCTAGCAAGGGGCTTTCTGCTCCTCTGTGCAGTTAAATTAAGCTTGATGAGGTGTTTGGGGAAGACACTTTGTACCTAGTGCAAAAACCTATGATTTTTATTTTAGCAGGGATAAACCTCCAAAGGGCTGAAACTCTTGGACCATGTGCCATGCCTTTGTATCTGCTAGCCATGACTGATGGTGCAGGTTTCTTTCCCACTGTGGGACAGCCTGTGGCTCCCTGGCCCAGGACTACAATGCTAAGAGGTCAGTGTTTGAAGCTGCTGAAGCCACTGGCCTGGGGGGACAGCTTTAGTGCCATATGAGTTGGCATTTGTGCATTCCTCGTGTTTGCACAGTACAGGCAGAGATGCCCTTCTGTTTAAATGCAGAGCAAATGTGGGGAGAGGAAAACTGGGCTTTCATGCTGGTGTTCTGTGACCTTTAAGCATGTGATGTAGCAGTGCTAATAATGATATTTACCATGACTTGGAGCTTATGCATGGATTTAGGCTGGAGTCAGCTTTCAGCAAAGCATTTACATTGCTGAAGTTCCTTTTTAAAAGAGCTGGGACTGGGAAAGGTACAGTCACTCATAGCTTCAGAACAACATTTCACTCACCAAAGGGTTAATGTGGGCTGTATCAAATAGGAAAACAATTTGAAATATGCAGTGTATTTTGAGTTATAGATGTCCAAAGCCTGAAAATACCAATGAATCTATCTCACTTATCATTCTATATCATCAGAATGATTTCTGATTCCCCAGGTAAGGTCCTGAACACATATTGGTTAAATTTTAGAGACATCGGGAAGACACCAAAGTTCTCTGTTTTCTTGCTTCTGTTCTTTATTGCTGTGCTTGTTAACATTGCAGATGGGTTGAGCTGAGCTTTCCAACACACTTCCATTATGGATCATAAGTGCCAGCAGTGAGATGACTATTCTGATTCCTGTCATCCTCTGGTGGGCTGGTTGTTCCAGGTCAGCTCGTTGAACTGAGCAATGGCCACACTCCTTCTGCAACTGGAAACCCTCCTGAAAGTAGGAATATACAAATTGTAATCCACACAAGATCAGAAAGAAAATTCTGTACAGCAGGAGGAGGACTTTGCCTCGGTGGATCTGTTGGAGCATAATTTGTTTTTGATGTCAGAGTGTGGCTAGCTGGGCAGCCACTGAGGGTCTGCATTTCTCTGAACAGAGCAGATGAGAGAAAACTCCTCATCCCAGTTTTGTTTCCTCTTGATGAAGAAAGAGTGAACTGCTTTCTGGTGAGCAAATAGATTATAGATGTTGACCCAGCATTCTAAAGCTCTGAGCAGCCTCATCATATATGGTTGCAGACTTGGCTTTGAGCAGGGGTTGGACTGAAGACCTCCCTTGCAAGTCCCTTGCAAGCTGAATTATCCTATGATGACTCTATGCAAAAGCTGCCTGAGGAATTCGTGTCCCAGTTCACTCACCTTTTTTTATCACAGTATGCTGGCTTTTCAGTCCATGCTTCCCTCTAGGGCTGGGTTTATGGCAGAGATGAGGCGAGCATGGGAAGAGAAGATTCCTGTGCTGCTCCATGTTCTAGGTGGGAATGGGCTGTCTCTTTACTACAATCCCTTCTTCCCTTCCCTTGCAGGTGTTTGTTCTGATATTTGTAAAGCAGCTGAATTAAAGATGGCAGACTCTGATTGTTACCTGTGATTAAACCCTGAAGGAACAGGACAAGTGGGAAATCTGGGGGGCTGGTATCTTCTAGTGGGAACAAATGGTAAAAGTTGACCTGCTCAGGAGCAAATCAGTCTGGATATATGTCCCTCTTTTTAAACAGTAAATTCCGGCTCTGTGTCTGCAGTTTATTCTTTCCTTTAGTCCCTATTCAACTTCTTCCTTTCCTCTTTTTGAAATTGCTTTTCAGATGCCTAAATGAGTGGCTTTGCAAAATGCACAGTGTGTTTTCCTTATGTTTCTGCCCAGGCTAAGAATAAATTACAGCTTAAACTTGGGAATGCTACATCTGTCACTAGTTGTAAAGCGGCCTTGAAGAATTTTGCCTTGGCAAGCTGTAATTGCTGATAACTGCTCCTTTTATGCAAATGTGGGCACATGTGGGATTGTTAATGTGGTGGTGGGCTCAGTGAGGCACGCAGCTGCAGTGGGCACTGCTCTGCATTGCAATGGGATGCTCCAGGAAGCTGGTTTTTGACTGATCATTCCCTTAGATACCTGCAAACTGACCATGTGGTGTGGAATCCAATGCAGAGAAAAAACCAAAACTACTTCCTTTAATTCCTGCTCATCACTAAATTAGTCCTAGGTTTTTATTTTTAAGTGCAAGGAAATTGCTTTTTGAGCTGTGGTTGCTTTTATTGCCTGGCTCCCTTGCCTTTTGTAGTAAATACAACTGCAGTGTGATCATGCTGCCTGCCAGCTTGGCTTGTGGGACTCTCACTGAATTACTACCCCATCTTACCTTCTTCTCCCTTATTGTAGAAGCAGTGATTGCTTGGCAAAAGCTGGAACTGTAAAGTCATAATGAGGCTGCCAGCCCCATCCTTGGCCTCCAGATGTGGTGCTGAGTGAGAGGCTTGCAGCTGCTGAGCTGCAGTAACCTGTGTGCACATTGCAGGAAATAAGGTGCTTCACTCTTTTTCTGCACCTTCAGCAAAGGAGCAAGTGCTAAAGGGCTGGTGGCTGGGAGGAATGTTAAGATAAGGCTACATGCTTTGCTGAGCAATGTCTTCTTGCTTTAAGGCTTATCTGAAGCATATTCACATCACTGGGAATCTGACCTCCCAGTCAACAGTCCCAGAGACACGTACTCTCACAGCAACCATTCTGAACACAACGTGCAGACCATTAGCAAGCCAGCATCTAGCTGCTGAGGTGTGCATTACCCAAAATTGAGTGATTACAGAGCACAGTGGGCCTTGGTGCAGCATGTGAAGCACATGTTCAATGCCACATGGCTAACAGGACAAATCACAATACCTGACTTCTCTGGAAAGGTCAGCAAGCACTGCAGCTGGGTGGCTGTCTTGTGGTTGGCATGGATGTTTCTCTGCATCCTGCTATGAAAGGCTGATTCCAGCACATGGATTCTCCAGTGGGGCTGGCACTCAGTCGATTTTTCTCTTTTTTCTTCCAGGGTAGAACAGAGGTCCTGAGTCTCATTGCAGTGCGTGATATGCAGAGATGCAGGATCCAGAAGGAGAAGACAGCCCAGTTTTGGTAAGTCTTTGTTCCTGCTTTGTTGACAGGGAGCAATCAAGTGTTGTGTTGTTAGTGCAGACGTGCACTCCCTCTAGTGATGACGTGGGACAGTCCTCAAGCTGGGAGATAAGGAGCATGGATGTCCTGTATGTATGGATGTCCAGGTATAAACTGGAGCACAACAGAAACCTCAAGACTGTGTTGCAAATCCTTGTGGAGCAGCTGCCACAAGGAGTGAGGTGAGGAGCTCACAGAGGGAATTTGAGATTAAATAGCAGCTAGACATTTTGAATGAAATCTGAACCATATTGTAGTAATTCCTTAAAAATACATCAGGAGAGAGACACTCGTCTTCATTTTTACAAGTGAAGGGATTGATTTCCTTGCAAGGTCTGTTGGAACTCTAAGAGACACAAGATAACACTGACAAGAACTATGAGCTCACGTATCTGGGACTTCTTATCAGGTGGCACCATTTGCATTATCAGCAGGCTTCAAGAGCAGAGGCAGTATTTTGTTGCCATAGTGTGAGTCTGGTAGGTACTATTATCAGTGCCACAGACTGTGTGTCCTCTCATTTATCTGTTTGTAGTCAGATTCCTCCTACCGTGTTGTAGATTTTACTTGATGAAGAAGAAATAGGGCTTTAATTGTATGAATCAGAATGTTCAGGGACTGTATTGACCTGGAGAGTTCCTGCTGGCTCCCACTCTGTTTCCATCAACCCTACTGCAGTGAGCTCCTTCCTCAGGTTTGCTGTCACAAGCATGAGTGGCACTACACTGCAGACCATGTTGGGGAAAGTAAAATGCAGTAAAACACCTTTTTCTTAGCTTTTTGAATCCTTCTGGAGGGTTGTTTTTTTCTTGCCTGTTTGTGGCATGGCTCTACCTTGGGACAGTGTTGCTGCACAGCAGGATGACATGCTGGGAAAGGATGGAGAAGACAAGCTCCTTCAGCTGGCCCTGTCATCAGCATTTCTATATGGTTAAGCTACAGCCTGAGGAACCTGTTTGCTGAGGGGCAGAGGCAGCCTGACTGGGTTGTTTGTTTTTTCCTAGCATGAGAGTTTTGTGGCCTCTGTTGGAGAAAGGGGCTCAGAAGGAAAACTTTGGTCTGAATGTGTACTGGATCTTCTTATGCTCAGTAGCTCTGGGTTCCCTCCATTTCACCTGCCTATTGAGAGATGGGAACAAATGTCCAATTTGCTACTTTTGGGTGTTTTGTGCTTCATGAAGTTACTTTCTTCTTATGGGATGTTCAGTGAGAAATGCAGAAACTGAGATGGCCTGAGATCATCAATGATTTTTGGAACTTTTGGCTTACACTCACTCCAAGGCACTGTGAGATCCAGCACAGCTTGCTCTGTATGTGTATTGCCAGCTCAGACTGCTGCCCTTGAGAGACAGGGGCTGCCCTGGGGAAGGTAGAGGTGGCACAGACAGCAGATATGCAAAAGGAATAAACATCTGCAGGTTGTCTCCTCCTCACATCAGTGCCATGCCCACTGGACCATACAAACTCTTGGGGCTGAAATGGGCTCTCTCCATTACTGAAAGACTTAAAGGCAGTATAGCCCCTACATCACCAGTTAAATGAGGGTGTTTCCCATGTCTCCCAGTTCTGGTCATCATTCTGCCCACAATGCTTGAAGTGTTTGGGCCACAGACAGCTTGGGCGACTGTGAACTTGAAATAAGGTTCAGGTCGTACCACTGCACTATTTTATCTGATGAGTTTCATCTGCTGGGTTTCATACTACATAGTCTACTTCTCTAGGCTACTTAGGAGGCAAGATGCACACAGTTAAAACCATGCCCTCACACAGTAGAGAGCAAAGGTGATGTTGGGATCATCCTTGTGACCCCCATTATTGAATTCTGTTTCCCCATTACTGTATTTCTATTACTTGTTATTTCTCGTAGCTGTAATAATAATGAAGGACTACCACTGAGCCTAAAATCGATGGCATGAAAATCCCCTGAAAGCAAGGTTTTCATTAATTAAATTAATCCATCCCTCTGTACTATGAGGTGAAATGAATTTTGCAATATTTCTCTCACAAATTGTTCTAGACATGTAAATATTGCATGGTTAGCCTGTATTTGTTACCTAAGGGTCTTTACCACAGACTGTGAAGACTCGAAAGTAGACTAGAAATAGTTGGTTATACCCATCAAAGAATAATTAGACCTATTCTACATGTGAGCAATATATAGATGCATAAATGTATTATCTTTCTTTTTTCACTTAATAAAAGGTCTGAGGTTTGGGGAATTTGGAATCCTTGTTCATCCCAGCAGTATCTTTTATCTCCCTGGTACACGGACACATCAAATATTTTGCCTGAAGAATACAGGAGAACAGTAAGGAGAAGTAGACTGTTTAAAATAGCTGACTAGGAGTCTCAGTGTTACCTGACAGTGAGTACCATCAGATATCTTGGCTAGCAAGCACATACCAAGATAAGAAAAGGGATTAGGGTTTTGTATGAGTAACAAATGTTTAGTAGTGAAAATGGGAGGACCCAGGGAGATTCATGGTTCAAGCACAATTTTACAAAGGAACATAGTGCCTTTTAAAGGAACAAAATTTCCTAGCAGAAGCTTTTTCCTTTTTCTTTTCTTCTTTTACTTTGCTCTGGAGAAGCTGGTATGTGCTGGCTCCATTAGCATTTGTCTTAAGTCAAAGCGGTGCTCCTTGGGTCTGGAGTTTCAAAGTGTTGCACTGCTGCCTTTGCAGCCCATGATATATTTTCCTGGAGGAGAACATTACATGGGCATACACTGAAGTGTGACTCCAAAATGCTTCCTTTAATATTGTCAAACACTTCAGCAAACTAAAACCAGAAAGGGAGAACAGCTAGTTTGTTCCCTTGATAACATGTTCTTTGGCTGGCAGTAGCTCTGGTCAGGTTACTGTGGGATGATGGAATTAAATAGATATTTTAACAGTTCTAATGTAACTATTGATTTTTCCTGTTGAGATAGTAGTGGTTTAGACACAGAGGCAAGAGAAGTGAGTGCCCTTGCAAGCTTTTGTGGCAATGAGCAGAACAACCCTGGCATGTAAGTGAAAGTTGCTGTTCTCTCCCCACATGGAAGATCACCACAATCCTTACTTGTAGCTCAGTACTTTTTCTCCTCACTGTGTTTAGTGAAGAGAATCATGCAAGCAAGACAGAGGAAAAGATTGCCTTAATGGGTCAGTTCCATTACTATGTTAGCACATGTAATTATTTGGAAAAAAACAGGACTGTAGATATCTCCCACAGTCACAGGCAATATTGGACAAGTCATCTACGTAATGAGAATGGTACATATGAAACTGCTTCAGCTATGTGGATTACTTCATCCTTTCTATGTATATAGATCTGCAAATGTATAAGAAGTTGTAAAATTTAGGAGCACTTTAGTCCTTATAAATTTTTATCAAGTGTAGCCTTTAAAAGCAAGGGTTGTTGTTAGTGTTACATGTAGATTTCCATTATTATGATCACACTTTGCCTTACAGGGGGAAAAAAAGAGAGAAAATAAACCCTAAAGAAAAGGGAAAGAGAAGATTTAGTTCATTGGATAAAAACAGTGAAATCGCTTTCAGGTCTGCAGCTTGGTAGTAAAGATTATAAAACCCAGAAAGGAAGAATGTGAAGAAGGATATTCCCATTACATTCCATCTGCCTAAATGCAGAGTTGCTGAAATGAAATATGTATCAAATAAATCACTGTTCACTACATCTAGATGGAAATCAAATGGTTTTCTTGCCAAAATTCAACTCAATTAATAATGTAAGACATAGCACTGTTGAAATACACTTGACTGACACTATGAGGAAGCAATTGGTGACTGAGTCTGCGATTCTGTGCTGCTTTTCCCCTTTTTACATGATTTGGATGTTGTCCATAGGAGTTCTGTCAAAGCACATGCAGGGCTGGAGCACAGGCTGAAGCATACCTGGGGCTAGGGGAGGATGAGGCAATGCAGAGCTGGGCTGCAGAGCAGAGCCACTGTACAGAAACCCTGGGAGAGTCCCTGGGGGACACTGTGTTTGGTTCTCAAAGACTGGTTGTCGGGCTAGAAAAACATATCAGAGTGCCATGTAAGGAAATCCAGTCTCTACTACAGGCTTTAGATCAGTCCTCACTGCTATCAGTTCACAGTACATTCTCACTTCTCTATTTTATTTTCTCTTTCAGTGCTTTCTCTTTTTTTGTCATGGAGTAGAGTGGTTTTTTTCCTGCTGTTTGGATTATGTCCTATTACTTAAAGTCCTTGTGTCCTATTACTTAAAGTGCTTGTTCTGCTACATGTACTAGTAAATTTAATTATATTGGCCATATGAAAGATGCATAAAGGTTCACTTTTGGGAAGTATGCCAAAGATATTTTCTGAATGTGTAGCTGTTTGATGTAGGCTTGTGCATAGTAATTGAATTACTGATCAAGTACTGTATCAGTGAAATAATCTTGGTAAATTCTGTGTACTTAAGTAACTATAGCCTTGAGGCTGTGGTAACTGGAATAAGCCTGTTATTGATTTTTTTTGTTGTTGAATATTCAGATTTTATACCTTTTAAAAAGACTGTCCTTTCTGGGCTGTTTCCCAGTTCTTCAGAGCTGAGGTTTTTCTTTCAGTCACTTGTGAAGGATTTTCCTGACATTGCTTATAGTAAGGGACTTCTCCAACATCCTTCTCACAGCTCCTGTGCTGCTTTCCTCCTCAGCTGGGGGGAATCCTGCTGCAATGCCACTCCAGTGATTCGCCCTCTGCTTCCCCCTCCCTCTCCTGTGGCCCCTGCAACACAGGAAAAGTAGGAGTTCTCTTTGTCTTCTCCCTGCTTTCTGTACAAAGAGTCCTTTCTCTAACTCTGCTGCAGTTTTGTGGGAAAGTCCATTTACATGTCCATTGCTTCTTCCTATCCCCCAGGAAGGGGCTATAGGGACAGGCTGTATCTGTCCCTATAGCCTTTGTATTGTCAGAGAGACTTAACCTCACAGAACTGAGGCATGACAGTAGCAAATATAATTTGTCCCTCATGGGTCCCAGAGACTGGGAGAAATGTGTCCATCAAGATCCTATTAATATTATGGATTAAAAGTTAATTAGTTAATTCCTCTCCTTTCTCATATATGCTTTTTTTTTCCTCCTCATCAGTGGGATGCTCCCTAGTTAAGCTCTGGTCTAAGAGGTAGCTAAGTGGAATTGGTGTTCTTTACAACATTGTTATCAAATTGCAGAAAAAACAGCTGAAGAAATAGTGAACATCATCCTAGGGGCATCTTCTGCAAACAGGGATTGAAGATCTTCCAAGACAGCATAAGATGACAAATATAGTAACCCATAACACAGGCACTCCATGACCAAACAGACTTCTATATAGGGGAATGTGTGGTATAAAGTGTATGGACTTGAGTTGGTGTTATTTTGCAGACCTTCATTTTGGAGTCTGAATCCCAAAGTGAGATCTGAGCATGTACTTTCCACTTTTCCTAGAGCAAGGCTCTTTAGTTCACCCTTGTCAGTACTGAACATGACTTAGATAGTATAGATGGCAATAATATCAACGACTGATAAAGGTCAGTCACTGGTTTTGTATATAGGCATTATGTATAAAGTGCTATATGGCATCAGCAGGAAGTGCAGTGTCAAAAATGGACCCAGAACTTCTGTCCTGAAACGCAAGATTTAAGAAATGCAGTTATTCAATTCCTCTTGGCATTCTGGAGGCTGAAGATCTTAAAGAAAATTTCTGACTTGCTTGAAATCATTCATTGTTCACTGTATTGTGCAAGATATTGTTACAATTTGGGTCTAACAGGCTCCTTCAGCAGCTCTAGTCTCTAGTGGCCTGTTTCAGCAATTCCTTCACACATTCAGGAGGTTTTCCAGTGAAATCAAACCCCACTATTGCATTCATGACATGGCACGCAGGACCTGGCTTTGTTCAGCTGGAGAAACAGTTCTTGGGGAAGTAGTAAAAAGCTGGATGGGACACAGCCAATGCTATTCAGGTGTCAGGGACAAAAGCTTGCATCTGGATGAGAGCCACATGATCACTGGAAGAACGTCCCTTGGTGAATGGATGCTCCTGGCAAGAGCTGAGCCTGTCTTGGAATTCATTGCCTGATTTGGGAGGGAGGAAAAGCATCAGGCAGATGTGATGAGATCTCTGCTCGGTGTGCACTGGTCTAGTCAAGGGAGAATCTCACTCTTCACTTTCAGTGTTGCCAGTGTGTCCTTTCTAGCAGCTGCAGCTGCCAAAACTGGAAGGTCAGTTTTCACCCTCCTTCTCTTGTCATCATTTTGTCCTTTGCTTTAGTGCTTTTTTTCCATTTTTTTTCCTTCCTCTTTTCAATTTAAAGAAAAAAAGAAAAATCAAAATCGTAAGTTATCAGGCATTACTGTTTCCACTTGATGCTTTCATCCACATGGAGAACTTAAATGCAGACCCTCTGCTAGCATGAAGAATTCAGTGTTTCCCACTGTTCATTTTTATTAGAGCCAATGTGTGAAACAATGGAAAAATGCTTGATTTTCTTCATTTTGGTTGACCCTACAAAAGAGACACTAGAAACAACGTGTCTACGCTAGTAAGATAAACAAAAGTGATGTAAATATGTCCAAACATGAACTTTTAGATTGTGATCTAGCCAAGTGGATACTTGAACAGTTCTTTCTTGATGTGAGAAAAAGTTTGAGATCCCATTCATAAAAATAACACTCTGTTTCTTGTCACTGATAGCAGACGGTGCAGGAACTTAAATCTCAAACATCTTTTCTTCTTTCCCACAAACCGTTCTCTGTGGCATTCTGTCTTAACATAATCAAGCTCCAGTTTCATTCACAGCCGTATTTTTGTTGTTTCATACCAAACAGAGCAGCTGTATGAGGTGTGAAAAAACCAGCTGTCTGAGGCTGTAGTGTAAATTTATCATACTTTGTTCAGGTTTCTGGGTTTTTTTTTTCAGTTTTGCAGTGTGTTTAGTTACATTTTCAGGCTGGGGCATAGTCAGACCAGAACCTGTTCAGGGCCACTGTAGCGTTGCATCCCAGCTTTGCTGCACAGCGCAGAGCAGTTTTGGCTGCACGTGATGGGATGTTTCACCTTCCTGAGCAAGGCTGCAGGTCTAAACATCCTCTGGCACTTGTTCCCACAGACCTCTAGGGAGTCCCTCTTTTCTCCCCATGCTTTGGTCTCCCAGGTATGCCACAGGCAGTTTCCTGTGAGGCACTGTGCCTGTGTTTGCCCAGCCACCGGCGTTACACAGGCTCACTCCATCACCAGCACTTCCAGCAGTAGCTGTGGCAGTAGCAGTATTTATTAATAAAGCTGAAGGATTTCAGGCCAGACTGTGGTCCTATAGGGCTTGGTAAGGATTCCTGACCTCAGTGGAGATGATCAGCTCACAGCAGCTGAGGGCACAACTTATCTCTCTGTTTTTTTGCTCTCTGCCATATTAACTTGATTCAGACCGGCAAGGATTATGGTTTGGGAACTGTTACCTAAACACGTGGCAGAGAGTAACAGCAAGGATGCATTTGTGGTTATTTTTACACTGTGCCTTGGCCAATGAAAATTTCTAACGTCTGTTTAATGCTTTTCACCCAGAGTAGCTGAAGTACAGATTCTCTCAGACCTTTAAAATCAGGAACACTTCAGGGTTTGTGGTACTGTCTCTTCCCTTTACCCCTGCCTTTTTCACAGACGTGTCCAGTTCAACACTTGCATTTCTCTCACCTCTGCTGTACAATTTGCCTCCAATAGTACTAAGCCCCAGAGGCCAGTACTTTATAAAAATCAGCTGACAGTGCCACCAGGCAGCTGTTGCTAAAATGCATCTTCTTCCAGCTTTATACTACGAGAAAATATCCCTGTGTAACCCAGGCCTGGGGAGGAGTTTTCTTGAAGGTTCTCCTGAGCCACTAATCTGGGAAAGGGGATTGAGACTATGCCTGGTTTACAACCTCTTCATCACATCCATCCTGCTGTTTAGAAGAGAGGTGGTTCCCTTTGCAGGTAGGCAATCTTGCTCCTGCAACATTGAAATTAATTTTCTCTATATTATTTAGATTTTGAGTCCCTTTTGAGTTGTGGAACATAATTTTAATAGTAGACAATTATCTGTTTTCAAAAAGGTCTCTTAAAACCATGCCTTTTCCCAACATCTTTGAGATCTTCATGATGGTTTGTTATATTTTTAATAACTTGAAAATATTCTTGATCTCCCACAAATATTCCACAGTATTTCCTATTGCCTGTCAAAAATGGAGAAAACATATCTTGTCCAACAAGATAAGTGCTGTTTCCCTGGGTGGGGAATGATAGACTTGGTAATTCTTTGCAAGTTTTCTTGAAGAGTCAGGATAACACCCATTCCCTCTCAGTGATCAAACATGGAACTGAATATACGTTCACTTCATTGCTTTCAGAGGTTTGTAACAAGTGTTGTAAAGGAAAATAAGTTGCAAAATTATCAATAATTAAAAGAAACAAGGAAGTCAGTCCCTCCCCCCAAGAAAAAGCTCATCTGTTCATGAGGAGCATTGAAGATATTTCAGGGAATTAACACTGTATGGGAATTAGAGGGATCTGCATTAATCTGAGATTACAGAGAGAAATAAGAAAGTCTGTTGTGCTTCTTAAAGGTTTTGTTGCTATTCGATGTTTTAATTTCAGTTTCTGATCTAATTTTTAAAATGCCATAACAGAAATCTTTGAAAATTTTTCTAGGACATGTTTAAATATTTAAGGAAACAAAAACCCGCAGAATTCACAATATGATGTATTAAGACGTTTTGCCTCAGAAAGGGTATTTAAAATACGTGGTCATGTTTAGAAACTCATATGAACAGAATCCTTTAAAATTCTGTGGTAGAAATGGAGTCCATGGAGATTACAACTACAGAAAATTTTGCACTACTAATGCTTAGTTATGCTTTGCTTGGCAAAATACAGCTAATGAGACCACTGCAGCTTCCAGTGGTCTTATGAATGCTAACTCCATTGTTTTACAAAGGTAAATTAGCAGGAGTGGGAGTTATTTAATAAGTATGGTAATCAGTTCAGCCATCCCTTGGGGAGTGGTTGGTGCTGCAGAGTCCAAGTGGAGGTAACGCAAGTCCAGGTTTCTTGAAGGAAAACTATCATTAGTGGTTTCACTTCACATGGTGATTTGTAACTTCATTTTCTACTCCTTTCTTGTGGCATTAAAGCTGTTACAAAAGCAAATAATCTGGTTTTATGGGACAAAAAACAGTGGAGAATAAAGTTTTGTGCACATACAAAGATAAAAGAGAAGGATGTGAGTATCTCATAGTAATGTGCAGGACATGGTGTACTACAGATAGAAGAAAGCATTGATTTGTTTCTTCACTCTACATCTGACTCAGTAGAAAATTCTTGGCTAAATATATGCTTGCTTGCGTGTATGTGTTTTTAATAAAACCATTTCTGATTTTATTCCTCCTTGGAGTTGTGAATCAAAGACCAATATTGCTGATAAAATGGAGGTCAGCAATTTAGCAGCACATTGCAGAAAAAATCTCAAGGTGAGGGAAATGAAATGATGTTCTGAATTAGACATTTTTCCCACAAGGGACTGGGAAGTTAAACATCATGAGGTCATCTGTAGCCATACTTGGGATTTTCCAAAGTAGCAGAACATGTTTGGATCATATTTCTGTGTTAGGAACAGAAGTAGAAATGGAGGGCTCAGTGACAGCTCTTGGTGATCCTGACTGATACTGGGGCCCTGATGTGCAGTGCCATCTTCTGTGCCTGAAAACTTTTTACTCTAGTCTCTTTACCAGCAAAATCAATTTATCAAGGGCCAAAAGATTTTTTTCAGTTCAGTGAATTTGAAATACTCAGAGCTAAGCTGAGCTTCAGGTCTCCTGCCTCAGAGGTTACAGAAACAAAAAATGAGAGATTATAACAACAGTTGTACTGGGGCTGACCAAAAGCACCTGTCTGGGCTTCTACTCTCTGGGGCCACAGCTGTAGGGTGTGTTGGAAATGTGATTTTTTTGAGGAGAATCTTGAGTGAGAGACTGTAGTCCAAAGCTGGCTACAGGCTGCAGAGTTTGGGTGATGCAGCATCCATCTGGATCATAGATTGTTACTGGAAAAGCAGTGCATTAACTGTTTAAAACCAAAGCAGTGCCTCAGAGAGGATGCTAAAGGCAAGCATAAAAATGAGGACAGGTGTGACAGGAGAGGGTCTTGTGAGGGTTGAGGGCTGATATACAGGGTGGGAGGTGCTCCAGCCTAGATCAGATCTCTAATCCCAGCCAGCACTTCCCTTCAGGAGAATCCTCCTGCCCTGCAGCAGCATCTCCCCACTCTCAGATTATCCTTTCATACTCTAAGGTACTTTTTTGGAAGAAAATAATTCTTCAAGAAGAAAGCAAAAAAGTCCAGCAGCTTCCAAATGTTTGTGTCATATTATATAGGAGGATTAATGCTTTCTGGGTGTACATCACCAACTGATGTTTTTGTTTTTAAATTTAATTTTCTGAGTGTGTGACCAAGCTGTGACTTGCTCAAGCCACATGAAGGAAGCCATGCTGTGTTTTTGGCTTTGGGCTACAGCTTTGGGAGAGAGTAGCCTCTCTGAGCAGCAGGTGTGCTTGCTGTTCTGGCTGTACTTTGTTTTTAAGATGAAGTTACCCCAGGAGAGCCTAGAACAAGTGTGGGCTGAATATTCTTCAGATAAAAATTTGTTTGCACATGGTTGAAAATGTGGGTTTGTGTAGTCCTGGAACACCTTTGTGTCTGCATGGAGGCTGCTCTTCTGTACCTCTGTTCTGGGAACCTTGTCAGCTATGAGCTGGGAGAAAGGCAGTACTGGTAATAAAAGAAGGTCTGAAACTGGCTTAAATTGAGATGAGCCTTAGCCTATGAACTCAGAAATTAATTAACAGCAAAATGTCAAGTATTTTGAGTCTTCAGGCCTATGGTTTTATTAAGAAATTTCTTTTGATGCCCTACTTTCTGACTGCTGTAATAAACATTAAGGGGCTACGTTTTCAGAAAGTGCTCCCCATCTGTCAGTGCTCACCATTTAAAAAATTTTCTCTCTTTAATAGTTTCTTATATGATTGTCAATATATCTGAAAAAATGTGAAGTATTAAAATTCTGAGTTACGTTTTGGCTATTTTAAGCAATTCCAAACTTCAGTGGTATTACAGTCGCTGCTCTGGTTTACATCCAACCACTGGGTGTACAGATTGAGTACCTGCTGATCAATACAGTTTGTGGCTCTTGTACATTGCTGCACAGAGTAATATCAGTTCAGAGTCTGTATATGTCATTTCTCTATTTTGTGGCTTGGAAAATTAATACAGCTTTCTACTCACTAAACGCTATCAGCCCTGTCTCATTGTCAGAGTGTTACTGGAATAGGATACATGCAAAAATGTTATTAAAATCTGGCATCTCCAAAGAGATAGAGCAAATGTAAAGACAGTTGTAAGTACCTGGTTTGTGAGGACAGCCTTCACAAATACACTGCCACCATTTTGTGGCAAAACTGTAAACCATTGTGAAGTGCAATCTCTCTCAAAAGGAGAAGGAAAGCTGATCAGATCTAGCACTTGGTAGGTAAACGATAGGTGATCAAAGGTGTAAGCCATTTAATGTAACAAATCCTATTCATCATATTCTTCAGGGATGTAGATGTGCCCAGTACAGGCTAAGTGGGATCTTGCAGCCTATCTGAGGATGGTTTGTTTCTGCCTCTGTGACACTTCATGAGAGCAGGGGTGCTTTTTATAAAAATCTCTCAGAAGACTATCAGCAATAACAGTGGGAAGGGCCACAACTTTGCAATAGTTTCTGGGTCCCTAAGCCCATCTGTAACTTTGTCTGCCACTGTGCTTGTTGCTGTTTGCAACCAGACTTCCCTCTCTGCAAAGTCCTTTAATAATTCATTAACCCTTTAGAGAGGCATTCCCCATGAAGCATGCCTCAAAATCACTCTTGCTTTTGCTTTTTTGTTTTTTGTTTTTTTGGTTTAGGTTTTCTTTGTTTGTTTGTTTTACGATCTTTGGGTGTGTTTAGAAATCAGTACTGCTTATTAGTCACACCATCATATTAATTGTGTTACTAATGTTCACAGTGAGGACCTCTTCCTAAAACCACTAGTTTCCATGGTCTTCCTCTGCTATTGCAACTTCTTTTAAGGCTCTTAATTAATTTAGTATCAGTGAAAGTCCTTCAACAGAACTTTTTAAAAAAAGATCCAATTAACGACATCTTTAGGCACTGTAGAAGATGCAGTTATAAAGCACGTGAAGAACAGGGGAGGAGCAAGTTTCTCCATTAGCACCCATCCCTTGTCTGCAGGGGCTCCTTCCTAGGACAGAGCTGGGAGCCCCATTCTGTGCTGCATACTGAATATCATAGAATCATAGAATGGGCTGGGTTGGAAGGGACCTCAGAGATCATCAAGTCCAACCCTTGATCCACTACCGCTGCGGTTCCCAGCCCATGGCACTGAGTGCCACATCCAGTCTCTTTTTAAATATCTCCAGGGATGGAGAATCCACTACTTCCCTGGGCAGCCCATTCCAATGGCTGATCACCCTCTCCGGGAAGAAATTCTTTCTAATATCCAACCTAAATCTCCCCTGGCACAACTTGAGACCATGCTCTCTTGTCTTGCTGAGAGTTGCCTGGGAAAAGAGCCCAACCCCCCCCTGGCTCCAGCCTCCTTTCAGGGAGTTGTAGAGAGCGATGAGGTCTCCCCTGAGCCTCCTCTTCTCCAGGCTGAACACCCCCAGCTCCCTCAGCCTCTCCTCACAGGACTTGTGCTGGATCCCTTCACCAGCCTGGTTGCCCTCCTTTGGACCTGCTCCAGGACCTCAATCTCCTTCCTGAACTGAGGGTCCCAGAACTGGACACAGGACTCGAGCTGTGGCCTCACCAGGGCTGAGTCCAGGGGCAGAATCCCTTCCCTGGACCTGCTGGCCACGCTGTTCCTGATCCAGGCCAGGATGCCATTGGCCTTCTTGGCCACTTGGGCTATCCTCTGCTCCACCCCAAGCTGCACTTGGGAAAAATGGATTCTGATTTGATTCAGATCTTGTTGCATTATAACAGACTTCTCAGTCTGGAGAAAAAAAAATCACTGTCTACAAACAGCACACAGCTGGGAAAATGGTCTCTGCAGGCTCTTGTAGCCTTTCTTCATGGTGTCTACTTAAAAAGAAGTGTACAACGTTATGCCAGTCTGGAGGAAGGGAGGACATTTCCAACACAGACTGCACTTCTGCTGGCTGCATAAATAACACTAGGCATGATCTGTAAGCTTAGTGGCCTACCTTGAGGGTGTAAAAATAACAGGATTTGTAAAGATTGTGTACTCACAGGCTTTGTCATCCCCGTGCTTTACTTCCACTGTGCATTGTGGTAATTTGCAAACGTTGGTATTGCTTATTTGAAAAAACCAAAACAATTTTTACCAGATGAAACATGAGAACTGAGTAGGTTTAAGTCAATCTTTTTAAAAATTAGAAGCTAAAACTCTGTGTAGCATCTCTGGGTTACCCCAGCCAGGGTAGAGGGCTGAATCTGTAGGACTGGGTCCTGTAGCACTGAAGTGCTGTTCCTCAAAAGGGACCAGACAAAGGGTGCTGTGGTCCTCTGCAAGAAGCCCTGTTAACCCACTTTCCTCTCCCTGTTTATTGCCAGGAGAATAAAAAACAACAGCTCCTTTTAACTGTAGCCTTTTAACTGTAGCTTGCTATCAGTTTTCCTTGTGTATTTTCTTGACTTTTTATCTAGTGATGTTTAGTATTCTTCATTCCTCTGTCATCCGATCAGTTGGATGACAATGGCAGACACCAATAGCAATTATTTGTCTTAGAAACCCTATCAAGGACAGCGTGGTCTTGATGTGGCAGAAGCAATCAGCTCTGCATTTGCTGGTGTGCAGTGAGAAGTGTCTTATCAATTAGACCATATCTCTCAGGTTGGTGCCAGCTTCCCAGCCCCACAGCTTGTGCTGCTGACAGCAAAGTAACAACAGAGGTAACTCTGCTCTCTGCATCAAGTAATTTTGCTGTGATTTTCTTCCCCTCCATATTTCTCTCCAGCCTTTTTCTCTGTATCCTCACAGCTCTTTTGGCAAGGGCCATCTTGAATTGTGCAGGGGATGGTTATCATATGCTAAGAACTGTGTGCAAAACACTTTTGTGGAGCTTAAATATCAATGTGTGCATGGCTTCAGGTCAGTTAAGTAGTCCTGGCCCCTCCTTATTTAGCAAACCACCCTGTACAGGCAATCAGGCTTAATCCCACACTTAGCATTCAGCACAGGCACAGAAGTTTTTCTACACAGGACTTGATTCTCTTTCTGGTGGAAATTGAAGGTCTGAATAAATAATAGATAAATTTAACAGCGAGTGGGCTCTGCCAGGGGCCGGGCAGGTGTCCAGGAGAAAGTGGGACAGAAGTGGTGTGTGCTGTGCCCATGAGTACAGGAGCTGGGAGAGGGTGACAGACTGTCAGCACATCCCAGGCAGCAGCATCCAGCCCCCCAGTGACAACTCCGTGGTCCTTCCTTGGGTCCTGGGGCAGATAGCCCTGCAGGTGGGTTGTTTACAGACAGTGGTTAATGCAAATTATGGGTCAGAAGTGACTTGATTATAAATGCTATCTCCCAGGCTGCTGGGTTATGTGGTATTGTGCAGTCCAATAGCCCTTCCCCAGACCAAACATGCTTCACTCACTTGGGAATTAGGGATTTGGGGTGAGGGAGACCATCATCTTCCTCCTCCCTGCTAGTGTGGGGGTTTGGGAGGGGGACAGGGGGGCTCAGGGGGTGCTAGAAGGGAACTGCATGGCAGAAAATTGCAGTCATCAATCCCATCTGTAGCAAAAGCACTGAGATATGAGACCTACTTCTATTTTTAGGGAACTGAAATATCAAAAATTGGGTGGGTTTTTGTTTTTTTGGTTTTTTTTGTGTTTTTTTTTTTTTTGCTTTTAGAGAACTGTCTGGGTCTCCTTCATGTTTGCTGAGGGTTACAAGCTAGTAGCTGCCTTTTGTAGCCTGTTCCTACCCCCAATTTCACTCCCTGGAAGTGGAAAATTATCTCTTTCAGTGTTACTGCATGGAAAAAACCCTATTTCTTCACAACTGAAAACAAGATGCTGCAGGCTTGGGTTTACAAACTGGCATACTTACAATGTATACTGAGCTCCCTTGAAATACAAAGTTTTATGGAGTTGGTTGATAATAAAAGAAGCCCCAGCATAACAGTATTAACTTCTGTTTGGAGCTGAGCATTATGGGTTGCAGTGTAGATGAGCTCACAGACTTCCTCCTAGATCAGTCCCATTCAATTCTATGCTTTTTTACAATGATTCTTGCAGTTCCTGCAGATTTATGTGCTCAAATAGCTTTTTGAAACACATTAAAAGCTGATCTCAGCCTGGGTAAAGGTAGACAGAGTTCCCACTGAGTTTTTAGGAAGCACACTCCTCTGACTTACAGGTCTGTCTGGGAGAAAATGCTTAATGTGTTTAGCTAGACACTTGTAATACTGAAAATGTCATGGGTGGGGTTCTAGCACTGGAAAGGGGCTTGGTTTAGGATGGTTATTCCCCTCTTGTTCCAAGTAGAGTCCAATCAGACCAATAGGCTTCTGCTTTTCTTCTTCACACCAGCAAGTGTTGGCACAATGTGGTCCTTTGGGAGGCTTTGCAGGGATCATCCCTGGTGTGTGGTGGGGCAGCTGGGGCTCCCTGCACAAAAATTATGGGGCTGGAGGCAGGAAATACTGAGCCCAGATGCCTCTGACATGTCTGTTCTGTACATGGCTGTGCATGTAAGCTTGACTTTTGTGTCTTCTATGGGGAAGTTTGGGCAAAATGACATCTGCCACCTTTGGGAAATCCCCTTCACCGAGGAGCCAGGTGACATCTGTCTGTAATCCATAACATGCTTCTCAACCACTGCTCCTTTCTCTGCCAGGGTAGCAGAGATTCAAGTCCAAAACAGAGTCTGAATGCTCAGGGCTAATGAAGAGCTGGTCACCTTTGATGCTGCAATAAGAAAATTATGGCCCAGATTCTCACATAGAGTAAGTTGCTGGCAAAGTGCACGTGATAGAGAGTCAAGGGAAGGATCATTGTTTTATCCCTGCTATGGATTTGTTTTAAGGATATTATGCTGGCTAACAGAGTTCAGTGGAATGTTGGATGTGGCTGTTACAGTTACTGAGATTTACATAATCCCTTTGAGAACAGTTGAATTTAATTCCTTATATATAATGTAATTCATAATAATATGTCCATGTCTTTGTTTTGTTTTGTTTAATTGCTATTCCTTAGTGGTAATGTTATTCCAATTCTAAAAGCAACCCAGTGCCCAGATCTCTTCATTAAAAAGACAGCATTTGAGGAAGACTCCTTTGCTGCCTTTTGTTTATGGCAATCCAACACACAGTCCTGGCCAACCCATGGCAAAACATAATCAGGCTCCTCCAGAAGCTCTTACAAACATGCTAACAGGGGAACTGAGATGTGGGCAGTCTTCCCAGAGAGCTCCTTCCCTGGGGCAACATCAGTGCCTCAGCTTGTGCCATCGTCTGCCAGAGCTGTCCTCTTTCCTTGTGCATCAGAGAGGATGCCTACCACACTAAATGCTGGAGACCAGAGCTGCTGCAAAGGTCCTCATTTGCTTTAGGACTTAGAAACCATCTCTCTCAGACACCTCAAAGTGCTGCCTCAAAGGCAAGTATGTTTTTTTCCAAGGTGTAGAGTCTGAAAGCCTGCTATGAGCTCACATGGCCACATTCTGTTAATTTTAAAGGGAGCTGGGATGGCAGGAAAGACTTGCTGGCAGCTTTGAGTGTCTGTGCTGAAAACTGGGGAGTCTTGCTAATATGTTGCATCTGTTGACATGGAAAATGAGAACCTTGGTTTTCAACTGGCATCCATTGATTAACATAATGTGTTTCCAAACTACTTTGTTGCTAAATACCCAATGTGAAATTTCCCAGGAAGGAGTGTGACTTCCTCCAAAGTTTTTATGTCCTTCATGTCTGTCAGACTGTTTCCTCTCCCCTTTAAGGCCTGTGTTATTCACCAAGCCCTTCTCCAAGCCCTTCTCTGTCTCTGATTCTCTGGGCACTAGCAGGACAACTGCTTTACAAACTTGATATTTTTGGAGAGGCTAAAATGCTTTCCTGGCATAGGAGAAATTTCTGCCCTGAGGAGTTCAAAGACTGAGGCTAGGAGGCCTGGACTAAGAAGATAACAGACCATTAGTGGTTTGGGTATTGCAGCCTGACTTGGGTGACCAGATTATATTCTTCCTGCAAATGGAAACCTTCTCTTTGACCTGGGGCAGATCATGCAGGTCTAAGCAGCCAAAGATATGCATGCAGCAGCACTTTGGAGCTTGTATAACCCCCTCTTCCCTGTAAGATAGCTCTGCTCCCACCTCTGTGGAACACTTGAAAAATCAATGCCTTACAGGCAGTAAGACCTCCAGATACTAGCAACAAGGAACAGATTAGGTGCATTACCTGGGATCAGGGAAAAGGAAGCTCCTTCACAAAGGACCAACATTTGTTACAAGCTGGAATTAAATTTTAAAACACAGAAGATTGTTATGCTGAGAGCTCCTTCACAAAGCAAACTGGCATGCACTAAGCTTCTGCTGGCACAGATAAACAGCTTCCTCAGCATCACCTGCCCCCCGGGTGCTGGAGGGATTCATACCACAGTGAGAGGCTGGGAAGAAGACAAAAAAGTGATATGATGTGAAAATTTAAAAGAAACGTTAAGGAGGGAGATGAAAAGGTGAGCACTAATTTTAATCTGTGAAAGGGATTTGTGAGATGTTCGTGGACATACACCATGCTGTATACTCGGCTGAGTTAAGATCTTTTTCTACAATCTTCTATCTTTTGGTGTTTGCCTCACTGAATTTTGACAGCTACATTGCTGCACACCCTGCCAGTCATCCTGGAATTGCCCATGTATCTAGTGGATAATGCCCCATACAAACAATGGCATTGTCTTTTCAAACTAAGGATACTATGTTGGCTTTGAATTTGTGTGGCATGCATGATACCCCTTTCCTTCAGTTCAGCATCAGCGTGGTTAAATGCAGACCAAATATCAGGGAGTGATTATGTTTGCCTTCTGTAATACAGAACTGTCCTGCAAATCTCTCATGGTGAATTAATGGGGGAGAAAACTGGCAGAGTAATTGTGTAGTGAGGGACCCTTAGCCCAAGTAAAATGGTAGCACAAATAGTCCCAAGGCTAACACTCTGCTTTTCATGTATGTATAACAACTGTTGTTCCCTCAGATCTACTCGGCATAGCATGTAGGAGGTGTATCAGGATTTCAGTGTTCCTTTGAGCTTCCAAAGGCAACAAAGAATCATAGAATTTTCAGGGTTGGAAGGCATCTTTAAGATCATCTAGTTCCAACCCACTTGCCATGGAAGAGGGACACTTCCCACTAGATCAGGTTGCCCAGAGCCCTGTCCAGCCTGGCCTTAAAAACTTCCAGGGATGGGGCTGCCACCTCTCTGGGCAACCTGTTCCAGTGCCTCACCAACCTCATGGTGAAGAAATTCTTCCTAACATCTAATCTAAATCTCCCCTCCTCTAATTTGAATCCATTCTCTCTAATCCTATCACTACCTGACATCCTAAAAAGTCCCTCACCAGCTTTCTTGCCCCCTTCAGATATTGGAAGGCTACAATAAGGTCTCCTCAGAACCTTCTCCTCTCCAGACCGAATAACCCCAACTCTCTCAGTCTGTCTTTATAGGAGAGGTGTTACAGCCCTCTGATCATCCTCATGGCCCTTCTATATATATATAGTACATATATGTACATGTACGTATGTACTATGTACATATATATAGTGCATATATTACTACATATATTGGCCACACAGCTGTCAAGGCACTGATTGTGGTGAGCAGTACGGTGGGGTTGTGAAATTGCCACTAAAAATCAGGATTTCTAATACACTGATCTCTCTCATCCTCAGATCAACAGTTCTGAGACTTAAACAGCTTTAAGCAATCCCCTGATCTATAACAATTGATTAAGTGTTTATTAAAACATCTATTAAGCATGTATTACTCCTTCCCAAACCATTTATTAAGGGAGTGCTTATACATTGTATGACTGTGTTACAGTTGCTATCCATGAATTCCTGCAGTATTCTTTGGAAGGTAAAGATGCATGGACAATAAATAAGTTGCATATTATTATAGCCACATACATGGTGTTTATTTTTTCCAGTCTAGATGACTCTAGTTAGCAGAACAGTATGGTTCAAGGAAAACATGCCTGTAGCAAACTGCCTCTCATGTAATGTTCTATGGAAAGAGCCTTCAGTTCTTGTTTAAGTGCAGCATGTATGTGCAGTGAATGAAGTAACACTTTGGTTATGATGTATTTAAAGAGTGAGAAGGGACTAGAAAATCAAACTAAGGTCTGCTTCAAAGTCTCCCAGAAGCCTTTTCCTCTCCAGGCTGAAAATCCCCAACTCTCTCAGTCTGTATTCTCTGGAAAGTTGCCCCAGCCCTCTGGTCATCTTCATGGCCATCTCTGGACTCATGCCAACAGCTCCGTGTCCTCCTTACGGTTCCTTACATTGGAACCCCCAGAGCTGGACTCTGTAATCCAGGTGGGATCTCACCAGTGTGGTGTAGAGGGGGAGAATCACCTCCCTGGACCTGCTGGTCATGCTGCTTTTGATGCAGCCTGGGATGCAGCTGTCTTTCTGGGCTGAAATTGCACATTCATTAGCCCTTGGCAGGACAGATCCTTATTGTTCATGGATATACCTGTGTGGGTATACACAGGAGTTTGTTCTTGAACTTACACTTTGACTTTATTCCATTCTTTCTCTTTGATTGTCTCCTACAAAAATAAAGCTGAGGAAAAAATAAAATAAAGCTCTTGAAAAAGATCACCGGGGAAAACATTTTGCCTGAATTTCCAGTGCAGCCAATATAAAAATAAATAAATAAATAGAATTTGGAAAATTGGAAGCAGAAGTAATTAAACTGCTTAATTTACACCAAAGGAACTTCAGGGTGCAAAATGTCACCTGCTTAGCTTGTTTTATTTCAGGAGTTTTCCTTCTGTTTCTTGCTTTCAAGTGATTTCAAAGGTTTTTCAGAGGGAAGATTAGTGCTACTCCTGACTTGTGCTCCAAGTCAGAGCAGCCACATGTTGTTGCACATGAAGTTCCTTCCCCAGCCTCCCTGGGCTCAGGTCCCCTGCCTCAAAACAGGTCCCACATCAGGGAACCCATCCGTGACAGCAATGGTGCTGTCTTGCCTGGATCAGAAGCAAAGACTGTGAATATATATCTGTTTCTGTTTTGGAATCATAGAGCCAAAATTCTTCCCTGGCTTCCTCATTTTGCATGCTCTGCAATAGGTTTTGCTAAGTAGCAGCTGGCACCCTTAGAAAAACTGCAGAACAGCAAAGCCCTTGCCTTTCTTGATGGGTCTGCCAAGTGGATAGTGCTGGGCTGGAGGGGAGAGGAAAGAACCAGAGAACTTTCTTGAGCTTAGGACTCACTGAGCTGTCCAGGGAAAAAAAAAAGCATTGCTAGAGCAGGAAGAACAGTTAATGGAATTTGTAGGGGAGGTTTACAGAGCACAAATTAGCCATTGTGCCAAATATCTCATTTGATTGTTTTGTCATGCACTAGCTTTCAGCTTTGTTATTGCTGATGAAAACAAAAATGCCAAAGGAACATTTATGTATGAATGAATTCAGTTGCCTCCCAAGCTAAGGCTGTTCTTATATTTCAAAGCCGCAAAAAGTAAATTATTTTTTTTTCTCCCACTTCTACAATGTGAGTCAGATTTTCTTCTTTTTTTTTTTTTCCCTCTCCCATAAGTGTGAGTGAGCAGATAACTGCTTCGTCAATGCAGGGCAGTGCAGCTTGTGCTGGAAACAACTGGAAAGCAACAGGTGTGATTTTTATTTTTTTTTTCCTCACAGCCAAACATTTTCATTGAACTAATATCTGTTTATCACTTTTTAGTGCCAAAGAAGTGGAGAAGTGGCTAAGGGAAAACCACAAAGCCTGTCATAGCCTCTGAAGCCACTGAGCTCAAAAAATATGAACATAAGTGAATAGAAACCCATGATATCTTTCCCAGGGAAATGTTGGTGCTTCCCTCTGTTCCTGCAGGACCCCTGCACAGCAACTTCCAGTGAAACATCAGGGCTGGGAAGTAAAATGGGTACCAAAATGAGTGTGGGGATTTTTTAACTTTTATTTTGAGGACGAGGAGAGGAGGTAGATGATTCCCCTAATTTCTGGTCTTTATTTGATATTCTAGAGTCAAAGACATCAGTCCAGAAAAACAACCAAGTAGGTTATGTGGGCAGTGGTGGGAGTATTTGTGTACTGTGTGCTGGGCATGGGCTCAGCTCCCTGGTTTTATTCAGGGGAATAAATTCCCCTGTTTTAATGGGGAAAAATATCGAACTAGAGTTTTACACAGCTTTCTCTGAAGCAAGTTTGGGACCAGAACTAGAAAGCTTGAGAATTTGTCTTAAATTTATTTCTTGCATGTTTGTTAGATAGTTTTAATATTTTTTTTTGTCATAATGTTATATGAGAATTGGAGTAGATGACCTCTAAGGTCCTTTCCAACCTCAGCTGTTCTGTGATTGTTTTATTTTTATTTTCAGCTCTTGGCAGAGAACTGAAATTCAAATTTAGTGGTGATTGAAATATTTTAGTAGCAAATGGTCAAAATTGTTGCAAAGAGAATTGTTTAAATAGTATATAGTTTTATTCCACCAAAACATGCCAGTAATGGCCAGGTATATTTTGTAGACTGCACACATAAACATAAAAATGAAAGAGAAACATGGTCTTCTGAAATTGATAATCTCATTTGTTGTCAGTTTGTATTGGAAAGAAAACAAATGTTGACATATTGAAATAGTCTGCAGACCAGAAATCCTATCATCTAGCTAAGTATACTGGTAAGAAAAAAAAATGGCAAAAGAGAAAAATTAGAAAGCAAAATTGAATAAGAAAAAAACAAAATCTGGGAAAAGATGAGAGAGAGGTTACAGATTTTTTTTTTCTTTTTTTTTTTTTTTTTAATGAATATTCAGAGTCAGGCATAACACTTAGTGAAAGAACAGCATGGTATTCCACTGGGGCAGTTTCTGAAGAGCAGAGCCTGTTTCATCAAGTCTTCCTTTCCAGTTCAGGGCAGTATTGCAACTCAAAGGAAAATGCATTAAAAGAAAAATTACCTATTCTTTTTACTTAGGGACTTTTGAGTGAAAATTGAGGTAATTTACAAATTAGCCTGATTTCTTGCATCCAGCTGTCCTCCTCAAAGGGAAGCAAATGGTTCTCACCATGAAGAACTCCCCTCCCAGCCCAGGGAAATGTTTCCACGTTGGAAGTAGGGAGGCAAGGCATCATCCTATTTTGTGCCTGTTTTTCCTCCTCAGAGGAAAGAACACAGGTGCCTTTTGTTCTAAGACCACAGATACACATACGAGTACCCTGGGACTGAATTTAAGGTTTGTGTCTTTGGTGTTATAAACAAATATCCTGGTGATAATGACACTGTTTATTGTATGCTTGTAGCCTGATGGTTTCTGCCAGGAAGTCTTAGTGTGGTGCATGGTTTATTTCTGCTTTGGAGGCCATGAGTTTGAGTGGTGTGCTGTCAGAGGAAGGAGTGGAATTATTCTGAATACAGGCAAGTGGTCCCTTCCCATTCAGAGCTCTCTTCCTTGTGTTTTGCTCTTTGCCCATGTTTCTCTGCTTCCTGACTGAGTCTGGTCTTGTAGAAGTGGTTTGATAGAGCAGCCATGCAGAAGAGTAGAGTTTCTGAAGTCTCTTCTTGGAATATTATCAATGAATCACCACAAAATTCAATTGTTTTAGCTGAACTTCCCATCTTTCCACCTGATGGATAATAAATAGTGGTCAAAATAGAACAAAAAGGATTCATTTGAATCACACTGGAGTTTTTCTTGCATTCCTTCACCTATAATCTAATCAGGGATCTGACTGAAAACTGAGTGATCTAAAATGGGACACTCTTCACTGGACCTTGTCTCAAGTCCTGTTGGTATTACACCCTGTGAAAAGAAATTTGAAGCCTGAGCACAAGGACACCACAGAGGAGTGCGGTTGAAATTGGAGAGTTAGGCTGTTTAGTATCTGTGCCATGATTATTTCCTATGACAAAGTTCAGTGGTTTTCCTCATTCTTGCAGTCTTGGTTAACTGTCCCACCTTTTTTTTTTTTTTTTAAGTGTGCTATTACTTTCTTCTGCCCCTGGATTTTTTTAAAATAAGACTTTTTTTTTTTTTTTTTTTTTTTTTTTTTTTTTCAGCTGTCCCTTTTGTCTGAAGGTAGGGTGTATAGGCAGACATCATTCACCCAGAGAAGGGATAGACACTGAAGGCTACAGAAAGCTCCAAGCACCTTTTTTTTTTTCTGTACAAGTGTAAATACATTACATCTCTACATCCCAAGTACCAGGGCTCTAAAAACCTATGTTTCCATCCTTTACAGTTCCTCTTTTTGCCATCCCTTTCTCTTGACCTTCACACTTGCCCAGGGCTGCCTGCCTGTGAGAGTGCCTGGAGAAATCAGAGAATCATAGAATGGGCTGGGTTGGAAGGGACCTCAGAGATCATCAAGTCCAACCCTTGATCCACTACCGCTGCGGTTCCCAGCCCATGGCACTGAGTGCCACATCCAGGCTCTTTTTAAATATCTCCAGGGATGGAGAATCCACTACTTCCCTGGGCAGCCCATTCCAATGTCTGATCACCCTCTCCATAAAGAAATTCTTTCTAATATCCAACCTAAACTTCCCCTGGCACAACTTAAGTCCATGCCCTCTTGTCTTGTTGGAAGTTGCCTGGGAAAAGAGCCCAACCCCCCCCTGGCTCCAGCCTCCTTTCAGGGAGTTGTAGAGAGCGATGAGGTCTCCCCTGAGCCTCCTCTTCTCCAGGCTGAACACCCCCAGCTCCCTCAGCCTCTCCTCACAGGACTTGTGCTGGATCCCTTCACCAGCCTGGTTGCCCTCCTTTGGACCTGCTCCAGGACCTCAATCTCCTTCCTGAACTGAGGGGCCCAGAACTGGACACAGGACTCGAGCTGTGGCCTCACCAGGGCTGAGTACAGGGGCAGAATCCCTTCCCTGGACCTGCTGGCCACGCTGTTCCTGATCCAGGCCAGGATGCCATTGGCCTTCTTGGCCACCTGGGCACACTGCTGGCTCCTGTTCAGCTTCCTGTCAATCCAGACTCCCAGGTCCCTCTCTGCCTGGCTGCTCTCAGCCACTCTGTGCCCAGCCTGGAGCTCCCCATGGGGTTGTTGTGGCCAAAGTGCAGGACCCGGCACTTGGCCGTGTTGAACCTCATCCCGTTGGAATCAGCCCAACTCTCCAGTCTGTCCAGGTCCCTCTGCAGAGCCCTCCTGCCTTCCAGGATGATGCCTGCTTGGAGGTTGCTGTGTCTGGGCAGCCAAGCAGGGTTCCATGTGGGGATCAGTCACTCTGGGACATTTTGCATGGTCTGTATTGGCCCTAGGTGGGCTGTGGCACTTGTTTCTCATGGGGCAGTCCCCATCTCTCCTGTCTCCTCCTTCTCCACAGCCCCAAAGTTGGCACAGCTGCAACAAACACAAACAGGTTTACCAGCTGCAAATCTGGACTTGCTGCACACAACCAGGGCTTAACCCAGACCACTTCCCATTCTCCCCTGCCTCTCCCTCCATGAGCCAGTAGCTGTAAAACAGCGATGGGCAGCAGCAAATCTTTTCATAATTTTGCCTCCCAGAGCTGAGTAATAGTCCAAGATTCTCATCATCTCTCTCTCTCTCCCTCTTTCTTGCTCTTTCTTAGGGACAGGTAACAATAATACTACACATTACATGTCCTCCTTACAGGTAGGTAACTAATGATTGCCATTACATCTCTGTCAGAACAGGGTAACTGCAATACTCTTCATTATAGGTCTGTCTTAAAGCCAGTAACAGCAGTACTCTGAATTATGTACCTTTCCTCCTCTTTCTCTGTCAGGCAGGTAATTGTTACAGTCATCTTTATGTGTCTTTCCTGGAGCTGTAATAGTTTTTATTGTATCTCCTCAGAGCTTAATATCTTAATGTTCCTTACTGCATATTTCAGAGACATAAGCTGATATTTTTTTAGTCATCTCTGTAGTATTTTGCTTTCTATATTTCTTACAATTGGAGTAATTAAAATAGTGTCCTTAGGTTAATAGCTTTCAGAAGGATGGTGATTTTTTCTCTCAGGAGGTCCCTATATGACTGCCCAGGAGTTGGAGGTGCCCTGTAAAGTGGACTCTGCCCACTTGATCCAGGCCTGGCTGATGCCATTCACTTTTTGGATTTTAGCAGGGCTTTACTTCCAAGCCACAACCACTTGATTGTAATTCCACCACTTCACTTCCACCGCCACCACGTTCAGCCATGGAAGTTGTTGAGAGGGTCTTGGCCTCTCCTGGTACTCAGAGCTCACCTTCAGAAACCAAGTTGTTCTATGTATCTGTGTTTTCACGTCCAGAATTTTGCAGATTGTGTTGCAGAGTAAATCAGAGGAACGAGCTGCTCCATTACAGTGTTTGACACTGTTACTCCTGATTTTGATTTTAGTCTTCTTTCTTATCCTGTAAACATAAAATCTGCTGTGCATGGCCTACTGAGGCAAGTTTCACAAACTCTACAGAATTCCTTGATTATTCTTAAGAATTATTTTTCTGGGATTTCAGTGTTCGCTCCTCATTTTTCTTCTGTCAGTACAATGTCTTCTGTGAGGCCCTGATGGAACAGAAATAATTCTGTGTGTTTTAGATTATATACCTGCTTGCAGCATGTATACTAAATAGGTAAATAAATCAGTAGTTGGTGAACAATTTATGTAAAATAAATCCAAGCAGCAAGCCCAATCTGAAAATTATTTGATAAACTATTCGGTAAATGTATCTGCATAAATAACAAACAGGAATAAACTGGAACTGGTTTGGGAGCAGAAAAGGAGGACAACATTTGCTGTGTGGATCAGACGCTGTAAATCAAATCAAACCAATTTTGTCGCCTGTTCCTGCTGTTATTAGAGAATCACAATTCAAAATAGTCTCATGAAAAGATTTCCTTTTACTGCTTGAGACTTGTAAGTAAGTCTTGAAAGTGAACATCACCTCTAAAAAAAAATTGAAATGCTGCCTGCTCATATTTCTAACATGAAATAGCTGAAAAGTAAAACACATTTCAAGAAACATTTTGTTTGAATCTTGAGATGAACTGGAGTAGAAGCTGCTAAGAAAAGCAATGTGACATGGCTCCAGGGTAGGGACATAACATATGGAGAACTCTTAAACTTCATGGGAAATTAATAGATGTAGCTGAAATGGGTAATTCCAAAAGTGCAGCCATGGAAAGTTGATGCAGACCTGTGAATACATCAAGTTCTGTGTTATTAAAAATGCCATTTTATTGACTGGCATGGAAAAAAATCACAGAGGAAATCAGTCAGCAGTACCAAGGTCTAATCACAAGCCAGTTCAAATGGAGAAAATTCTGCAGCAGGGAAAAAAGCTGCAAAGTTCATCAAAAAAGACCATTGCATTTAGGAGAAGGACGTCTAGCAAAGCCAATCTAAGTGAAGTTGCCTTTAGCTTAGATGAGAAAGATATACTGCCAATATTTTTTCATATTAAAAAAATTGAATTCCTAGCCAGAATAAGGAGGGGGAAAAAATTGGAATCTAGTGCGATTGTGAAATTCCCTCTGTGGTAATCTGATCTGGAGAACGTCATCCAGGGGAGGCTTTATCTGTCATTGTCTGACAAGGAGAATTTCCAAAGCAAAACTGAGATGATTGTTGTCAGTGGCAAAAGTCCATCAGCTGTTGTCAGAACAGAGTTGGGGTAGTGCTGGGCACAGGTTTTATGTTCCACAGAAACACAGCAGACCAGGAGTTCACCAGTACTGGCAGCTCCTAAGATCTGTGGTACACAGCACCAAAATAAGCAGGCTCCAGTCTCAGATTAATTCTTTTTGTGTTATATACACCCCTAAAAAAAACCCTGCTTAGTACATCTTATGTTGCATTGACTAAGTTAAAGAATTATTTCTATCTTCTTGCTAACATAAGGAAAAATAAAATAAGCCACACTGTGTGTCTAACAAGGTCTACCAGTCTTAGAGTCCACCTACCAGCATAGGCAGCTGTAATTGAACCCAAGAAACTTATTGATGAGGTGCTGGAGGAGTAGTCAAATTCTAATAATAATAATCTATATTGAGGCATTTTCTTTAATTTGTTTCAAATGAGATAAAACCACTAGGTTCTTTCTTGAAACAGCTGGAGTGGTTTTTCAGATTTTATTATGTGTTTGAAGTATCTGATGCTTTTGTGAAAGAGCTGCTTTCAGAGACCTGCAAATACTTATGTTCTGATGGAGTTGGTACTAAACAAAGACAAGTTACATAAAGACCTTGTAGCATTGGCTACATTTGTTAGGAATATTAAAAAAACTCCCCAGTGCTCATAGGGTCTCATTTCAGTAGTGTGCTGCATTTTCCATCCTTTTATGCATGACTTCAACTACAAAACCATTACAGAATTGAAATGTAGCTGAATATCCAATATAAAGCACCCCTTGGCAAAACCCATGTGAAAATAAAAGAGATGAGGAGGCAAAACACATCTATCTAATAGTCATATATCAATTGACTATGCAGTCAATACATTGGCTCACCTTTGTGCTTAGTCTTCCATTAAGTGTAAACATTTTATGTCCAGTTGCCATCAATCTTAAAAGCAGCAGCATACAGAAAAAAAAAAAAGCAACCTCTTCCTAAGAACAGGAGAGGTCTCAAACAGAAATTTGTCTTAGACACATTTATGATTGGTAAGATCCATGGTTTGGGGCTTTCATGAGACCAGACCCAACTTTGAACATCTAGATCTGTATTTCCTAAAGATTTAGAGAGGTTTTTGAAGTCAGACTCTCTTAACTCTGCTTTCAAGTTTTATATGAATACATACCAAATTTCTTCCTGCTCTTTCAGACTGGTTTCTCATGTAAAAACTCTCTTTGGATGGGACAATCAGTCATTCTTTCTCCAGTTTCAACATTTCCCAAGGGATCAAAGACTCGAAACCTACAAACATAGTGACTATAAACAGCTGGCTAAAGGAGAAGGAATATAGAACTGCTCCTCACTTTAGAAAAGAGGTTGTAGTGGAACCCTCCTCATAGCTGTTGAGAAGCTGGAACCCTAAGAAAAGTTCAGCTAGAGCCCTTTGCTCATGAGACTTCAAAAATCTAAGCACAAGACTCAGACTCATACTAAAATAGGATTTTATTCAGTTATATGGGAAATCTCACCTGTTTTCTTTACTAGTCTAAGAAAATATTTTTAGTCTTTTAGCCTAGGATTTGCTAGGGTGGGATAGGAACTTATTACTTTTGAAAATTAATGACTAATGTGAATGAGCAAGACAGTTTCTCTAACACATACTTAACACCTGATTCACAGAGCATGCAAGAGTGATTGTAACTAAATTGCAGAATGAAGAAAATAAAATATTTTTTTTTAAGAGCTAGGGTTTGTTTTTTTATTTTTGTGTTGCTTTGTTGTTTGTTCTTTTTTTAAATTAATTAATTGGGTGGAAGGGAAGAGAGAATGAGATCTCTCAGGGCTTTTGTCCCTCTCTGGAGAAACTAAACACAAGTAAAAAAACTTTATTATTAAAGGCTGTTTAGGAGTTGCCTGGAAATTTGAATACCATAAATTACTTCTGTGGAACACACACTCCCTTATTCACAAAGGCCTTCTCATCCATGGCTAGTGCTGTTTAGAGGAAGAACAGTCCTTGTAGAAGCAAATGCATTTATATAATTCTTTTTGTGTAGATACTCCATTTTTGTAGACATACCTGGATGATTGTTTTGCCAGGGATTTAGTGAGAAAGCAATGATGTGTGCACTGCCCTACTGAGTATTTTACAGCCCTTGGGATTAGTAAGAAGAATGGTGTTTGGTAGGAGCAAGCAGCCTCAGATTAGTTTTGATGCACTGACTGCTTAACTGGGTATGGTTTTCTGTCCCACCAGTGATGGCAGGAAAAGCCAGAATGTGGTTCTGGTGGGAAAAATACTTGCTTGGGGTTTATTTGTTTTGCCTAGTGTTAGATTTATGGTCTTACAAAGGGAGCTCTAAGCATATCGTGTGCTCCCAAATTCTTTCATAATCTACAGATTTATATAGTCTGTAGGAAAAGGGAACATGTCTACAGTACTGCATGGCTTTGTATGAGTATTGGTGTAGACTTTGGATTGCTTTCATTAAGTTTCATGCACATCAGGTTAGAGTTTCAGAAAGGAGATGTCATGGTGAGAACATATTTCTTCTGTTTTCTTTACCCTGATGTTAGAATGTGGAACAACGCTTTATAGAAATGAATACACACTCTTTACTTTTTATATAGACACTATTCATGCTGCTACGTTTTGGGCAAAGTTCACAATAAAGTTCAGGTTTCAGAAAAGAACAATTAGGAGATTGGTTTTCTGCTGACACTTTTTTGGCCCACAGCAGCAGGCACCAATTTTAAATGAGACCATGCTTTGTATTTTTTGCACACACTGGTTACCTGAGTGTTATTTTCCTCAGAATTTCACTTACATGCATGAACTTGTGCCACCATAAAAAGCAAATATTGGTGAAAGACACAGGTCTGGGATCAGAATCATATTGAAAAGGAACAAGTAGTTTTGATTCAGACCTGTGAGCAATATGTGTTACACTGAGTTTATGGCTAACAGTTTCAGAAAAGGAACAGGGATGATCTGATTTTCCTATTGATTGTTGAACCTCCCCCCAGGGTTTTGATAAGGACCATTGTTCTCAGGGTTAATGGCATTTATTTCATTTATTTAGTTCCAAGTAAACATCATCCACTTGGGTTTAGAATTAGTGTAAGATTAAGGTTCTAGAAAGGTGAAAACTAAAGTCTGATGTCCTAGTGCTTCTTTATTGGTTAGAGAATTCAGAATAAAGCTCCTCAAAAAAACCTCTCTTGAATATATGCTTGAGGATTTGGGGATATTTAATAGCAGAACAGAATAAGGGAGTGCAGAGCTTTTGTGGAAGTCTCCTGATGGCACTGCTGATTGCTGGGCTGTCTGTCTCACTGAGGCAGATGACTTTTGAGAGAAAAAGCAAAACCTGAGAAAAACTGAGATATTTTCAGAGAAAGGCATTGCACTTGAGACTTTCTGGCATCTTTGTAGACTGGGCAACCAAACACAAGAATGAGAAACACTGGTCCAGAAAGTTACCTCCTCTCCCCCAAATGCTAAGTGATAACTTCTAAATGAGGAATTAGATGACAGGTGTTTGGCTCATTTTTTCCTTTTTTCAAAGCTGTCTGGAGGGGATTGCACTGCTGTCCCAAACTGACTTATAAGCAGGTGAGCTCTGTGTGCCTTTTCAGTGTGCTGAAGGCAAGCAGGAGCACCTGGCTTCCAGAAATTTTTTGGATGGAGATGATATTCTGATGAGTCACCAAGATGCTTTGGCTTCAGCCAGAGGTGAATGTCAGAGAATGGAAAAATGGAAATGTGCTAGTGTCATAGCATGTCTGGACATAGTTTGTTATTAGGACTCTTATTAGATTATTAATTGGCTTGGGTTATTAGCATGGGCAGTGTGGCTCTGTAAATCTTAGCCTGTTTATGAAAGGACTCTGTGAGGCTTTGCAAGCTGTGTTGCCATCCCAGCTATGCTTAAAAGCTTAGAGGTAGTAAACTTCCATGTCGGCAGTAGATTTCAGAAAATACAATAAACAAATCCAGCTCAAAACCTAAGCTTACCCCTGTCCTAACCCCTGTGATTACTAGCATTAAGATGTGCTGGAGTGAAATGGGGTCATAAAAAATAGCAGTAGCCGAGTGGCACATTTGCCAGCCTGGGTAAGTTGCAAGAAGTACAGTAAAGATGGGCAGGGTGATCTGGGAACAAAACCTATGGTATCTGGAGCTCTCACAAATGGTAGTAATTTTTAATGGGAGCTGCTGGAGTTCAGTAGCACTACAGCTTGTCATTAAAAAAATAGCGTAAAGGTAACGTTATGCCCTGTTTCTGAAGGAAAAAACAATTTCCCCTTTGGAAAAGACTCCACACAGCCAAGTTGATGATTGAGTTTTGCATAAATGGAGGTATCATAGAATCATAGAATGGGCTGGGTTGGAAGGGACCTCAGAGATCATCAAGTCCAACCCTTGATCCACTACCGCTGCGGTTCCCAGCCCATGGCACTGAGTGCCACATCCAGGCTCTTTTTAAATATCTCCAGGGACGGAGAATCCACTACTTCCCTGGGCAGCCCATTCCAATGTCTGATCACCCTCTCCGTAAAGAAATTCTTTCTAATATCCAACCTAAACTTCCCCTGGCACAACTTAAGTCCATGCCCTCTTGTCTTGTTGAAAGTTGCCTGGGAAAAGAGCCCAACCCCCCCTGGCTCCAGCCTCCTTTCAGGGAGTTGTAGAGAGCGATGAGGTCTCCCCTGAGCCTCCTCTTCTCCAGGCTGAACACCCCCAGCTCCCTCAGCCTCTCCTCACAGGACTTGTGCTGGATCCCTTCCCCAGCCTGGTTGCCCTCCTTTGGACCTGCTCCAGGACAATATTCCTAGAGTATATGCAGACTCATTCAGAGGGGCTGCTGTACTAGTGAAGGGGAGGAATAAATCCCTCAGAGCAGAGACAGATGTAGTGTGTTTGGGATTGGCAGCCCTATACAGTGTGGTAAGGGCATGTGGCCTGCCCAGAAACATATTGTCTGAGTCAGGAAGCTATCAGCACAGTCCTTGTCATCCCTTGGAGGTCAGAGAAGCTCTTAAGGATGGAGCTAGGCAGTGGACTAGGCAGCAAGCAACATCCTGCCAGAAATGCTATACTACACTGTCTGGCTAGGGTCAAATAGCATTGCAAAAATATCTCTGAGGGGGGAACATTTGAGTGGTGAGTGGAGAGACAAAATATGTCAAACATATAGGCTGTGTCTGAAAGAGCCCTGGGTGGCAGCACACTGCTGCCAAAGTATGGGTCTGGGATCTGCTTGGCTCAGGGCTCTCTGCTGCTAAGGCAAAGGATGGTGACCACTATGTGCCATGGAAGCTCCTGAGCCTCCACAGTGGGATAACAAATTCCAAAGGACCTGCTTTTCTGCTCCCTGCTGCATGCGTCTTCCCAGGCTGTGCAGAGGGTAATGTGCTCCTTCTGGAGACAGGAATGAGTCTGCCAGGCAGAGGCAGACCCTCTGTACCAGAGAGAAACACAGTCTGTCCTGAATTGTGCTGCTCACCCCAGCACAGACTAGGAATTCTGCCTTCTCTCCTACTGGGAAATTCCTGTTAGACGCAGCCCTACTGTGTAGACCACTTAGGTATTACAAAAAGTGCTGAATACATATGAGATCTTTAATACAAGAGTGTCCCCTTCCTCTGTTTTTATGCATTAATGTCAATTTGCAAGGACTGTTCCAACAATACATGAGCAAGGAAGGTAAATGTGATTTCATGTTGCTGGTGCAGTTGGCTTTCTATAGAGGCTAGATGTTATTTTGGATAATATTGATCGGTGTTATTTTAATTCTGAAACTGGCCAGGGTTTTGTACAATCATACCTGTGTGAAATGAAGCCCCTCCTTTAAGGCTACGAATGGCTGGAACAATGATGAAAGACAAGACATTTATGCTCTTAGTCTCTCCACAGTCCTAGAAAGCACCTTGTGCTTTTCTGAGTGGAAAACTCTTACAAGAGAATTGGTTTTGGGGGGCAAGCCTGGAGGACAGTGATGGAGCAGCTCTGCTGGCTTCCCTCTGGGCTGGTAGACTCCAAGGGGAGCTTTCCCTGAGCAAAGCTGCCCACCATCCCCAGCATGGGGCACCTGGGGACATTCTGTCCCATGTTGTTCCCCACCCTTCATCTAGTTTTTCTTTTTTCTCTGTGCCTTCTTCAGGGCAGGCATAGAAAAGGCTCTGTTTTGTTAAAGGCTCCACATCTTTTTTTCAGTATATAGCATCTTAGCCTGTCTTTGCAAATGAGTAAATATTTTTTTGTTTCTAGATAGATAACTCTTTTAGATGTTTTTTTTTTTCAAGTTACTTGAAGCTAGGACTCACATGAAATACTAAATGTATTAGTTATACATACAGCCAGGCTATTTCAGAGGTGTCTCATTTGGCTATGATCATTCAGGAAACTGCTCCTTGATGTGTACCCAAAGAGTCCTAGAAAACCTTTTCTTGAAAAATAAGACATAGCTCTAATCTTTAGCAATTGGGAAAAATAGAGAAAAGAACTTAATATGTATTAATGTGGGGTTTTTTCAGTGGGTCTTTTTTTATTAACTTGGTAAAGCAATTTTCAAAATTACATTTCAGGGCTTTCAAATGACCACAGACTATGGTCGTATCATTATCTTTAGGCTATTCAATATTTTTGTACTGTATTTTCTGTGAAGTATACATTTTAGCTCATTTTTTTCTGGTAGAGAGAATATTGATTTGTCCAATGAAAGCAAATTAATTTGGGGGGGAAGCTTCTTCTACATGGGAAAGGTAGAGAACAGGAATATTTAGACAATGCATATATAGTAGAAAACATTCTTTGTGTAGCTGAGTTCATCGAGGCTAAAGGGAATATAGTTCCTCACTAGTCTGCAGGTTAATTTCATCACTGACTGAATATAGTTTTCCTGAATCTTTTTACACACAGGCAGTGATATGGACATCGAAATGCTGCTGATCTTCTCCTGATGTTGATCTATGTCAGAGCATGGTCACAAGTGCATTATTCTGTATTTGTGCACTTGGTGCTCGACCCAGCTAGTTGTGTCCTTCCATGTGATTTAGGCAGGATTTTAGCAAATATCTTGAGAAGGAAGGAGCAGGAGAGATCTTTCCCATGCCAGCTCCCTTGCAGGCTCACGACACGAAAGGTCATGACATGCTAAACTCCCATGATCCAGGAGAGATCATCCACTCCTTTGCACATTGCACCCACTCGGTCCCCCTTGAGTGGTCTTGAGTGCTGTGGGTTGAGACCACTACTTGGGGGTCATTCTTTGGGCTGTTGTGCTTTCTAGTGGCTGGGGGTGGAAATGCTGCAGGCAGGGAGGTGCTGGGGAGGGAGGCTGAAATGGCTGAAAGCTTGTTCTTGCCTACATAAGGTGGATGTTGAAGTCTAAGGCATGATGGTTGCAAAGAGATGGCTGAATTTAAGTTGGCAATGAGGTGTTATTAAGCTGACTTACTGGTAATGAAAAATACAGCTAGAAATTGAAAGGTAGGTATATAAACATGTATGTATTTTAATACACATTTTCTCTGTGTATTCTCCAATTTTTATCCATCTTAGACCTTGCAAATGCCAAAAAGATCTCAGGTGGGACCCACTTCCTGAACTTTTATGAACTTGTAAACATTTATCTACCCTGTGTCTCTTGACATGCTGTTCCACTGGCGAGATGAAGTCTTCCTTGGCACCCAGAAAATTTGCAGCTCTGGTTTGTTTAGTCAGAACAGTGTAAGTGGGATTGGCACTGGAGTCACTATTACCTGTCTGCTTTGGAGGTAGCTCCCTGCTGACAGAGTCTGGGAGAAAGATATGGAGAAGGCTCAAGGGGTGATGAAAAATCCTGTCCTGGCTCTTGGAGCCCATGCACAGCAGTGTGCCTGCTGCCCCCTTTCCTGGTGTGGGAACAGAGAGGGATGTTCAGTCTGAGAAATCCAATCATCTCTGTGCCTTCCTGTGCTTAAGCCCCTATCTTCACAAGCTCTTTCCCCAGATCCCTGCGTCTGAGCTACACAGGTACCTTGGACATAACAGAAGGAGATGGGAAAGGTTGTCTTTCATTTTGTCTGTTTTTTTCTTTCTTGTATTTTTTTTTTTTTTTTAAGAATCAGTCTGTTTTTCTGGTTTTCCTTTTTAAGGGGGGGAATTCTGTCTTACGGAGAGATGAAATCTGACATGCTGCAATAAACAGCCAGTGGGCTAGCTGTATATTTAGACAATTTTGAAAACTTGTAATCCCACTTGTATTTTGGAGTTATGCTATCTATCACTTTGGGTTAGCAGAGAGCTGAAAGAAGTGTTAACCACACACCAGGTGATAGCATTAAAATTACCATAGTGACAATGGACACTAAAATATTTTCAAATGCAATGTTTTATGTCTTATTTAAAGGTGAACTCCAGAGCAAGCCTGTCTAGAAGAGCATGTGAGTTTAATGCAAAGAGCAACTGAAATAAAACAATGTTTATATGGTTCCTTAGCCATGCCCAGAGGATGCTTAGTGCCCAGCAGTTATATGGGCAAGTTCATCTTCTTCATTTCAGTTAGAGTTCTTGGATTTATTTAGTTTTGGTCCACAGTGAAACAGCAGCCTAAGGGGACTATTTTTGAGATGCATTTCATCTTACTCTCTGAATACAGCCAGGCTTTCCTTTAGTGTGACCTCTGGAGCATAGTACAAAGATGGTGATACATTTTCTCTTCTAAAAGACCACTATGTCATCTTCATTTGTGATTGTAACAGTTCTTCCTCCACCTATTACAGTCCTGTGGAAATACTGGCACCAACTGACCTCCCTACAAACAATTAAAATAAAAAACCCTACTAGCAGAACTTTGGAAATGCAGAGGCTACAGACAACTGAACCCCATCCCCCGATGCAAAGGAGCCTTGACTAAAGCACATCCTTCCTTATCAAGTGTAATTTACCAAACAGACACACAGCAATAGCAGAGCAATATTTCCCAAACAGACACACAGCAATATTTTCCAGCATCCAAAGCTTTCCTACATTTCTTGATCTTATTTCAGCCCGAACAGGAGTGGCTGGGCTGCTCCAAGCCTGGTGTGGGCTGTGACTGGACCCTGGGCTCCTGGCCCCATCTCCTGCTGAGTCCAGTCTGGGACTTCTCTGGTCAGGAAGCAATTACCAGCTGAAGAGTGCAGGTTTCAAATTTATATAGTTCTAATTCCCCGGCATTATTATTACTGCTTCACTAAACATATTCTAGGGGTGGTTTTTTCCCCCATCGTTAAATTCTCTTTCCCATCATTTGCCTTTTTACATTCTCCTAGGAGATGAGTGAGGGAATAACAGGAAGCATCTGGCACTTGGGTATTGGCTAAAAGTGAGACAGTGTAGGTAAGAGACACCCAGTAGCATGAACCATCTTCCAGATGTGTTTGAGAAGATGGGGCAGGGTGTAATGGACTGGAAATGTTATTAGTAGGAACATCAGTAGTAATGATGCCTGGGTTTTCTTCAGCCTTTTCAGCAGGATGTTTGTGTACCTCATGGTGCCAGGAGCCACCCCTATATCACAAGGGAAGAATCCAGTTTGCAGAGAGGAAAATGGCTTGTCCCAGGGAGCCAGCAAGTGAGCCCAGGCTTCCTCTGCTGTTTTCAGTGATGTTTAAATACTCAACTACTTCCCAGGGAAAAGAGGAGAAAGCACTGGAAAAATAAATAACTTTCATGCATATTGAAAATAATATTTTTCTTCTCTCTAGGTCTAGGCAGCTTGAATAATAGGGGAGAATTCAGTTATTGGTGACCTAGAGCCTAGCTGATGTAAGTAACAGCAGTTCTCCTGACTTCAATCACAACAGTTCATGCAGCTGAGAATTAGGGCTGTGTTTGCAGAGCTCTTTGAAAAATAAACCAGCCTTCTCTCTTCTCTCAGTACCATTTCCCAATGATGAGAAGCCATCTACCAGAGAACAGCTGGGAAAATAAAAAAAAAAAAGTCAATGTATAGGGAGGTCACAGAAGGTAAGGCTGTTCTGCCATCCGTACAGCATTTGTTGAACAGGGAACGTGGTTTCTCCAAGGTGAAACGTGGTCACCTGCCCTTTTTGGCAGTCAGGAAATCCAGGCACAGTCAAGGCCTTTCTCCACATGGTTCTTGGGATATGGGTGAGTTGAGCTTTAAAAGAATAATAGGAGTAATAAGTACCTTCAGTTACTTATGGGAGCCAGAGGCACAGGGGAAGCAGGGGAAGATCCAGCATGCAGATTTGAGTGTATTGTCACTGGTTATTATGCCCCCAGTTGTGTGTGTAGTGAAGAAGGGAAATCAAGTCTGGGATTTTTCTCTCCTCAGCATGGTGAGAGCCCACTAATGCTGTTAGATCCTTGCCTTGCCTTGGTGATGCCAGCACCAGTTCATGAGTTAAGATTTCAGGTTTTATTAGGATGCCAAGCAAATACAGTAACCCAAACAAGTTAATTTTTATTAATTTTAAAACTAGATGCAAATACCTTTATGGCAGTATAAAAATATGTTGCAACTGTGGTATTTCCAAAGTGGAGGGTAGAAGTTATTTACAAAAGCTTTTTTTGAAGGACTAGGAGCTCTGCATCTATTATTCTGTGGGCTTCCTAGGATGACAAAAATAAAGGTGTGTCTCCTTTGTCCAGCAACAACCTACGAATGGAACAAATTCAGGAGAGACATTTTGCTAAAGCAGCAAAATTCTCAAATGTTACAGGCAATGTGCCAAGTTCAGTAGAGCAATTGTATTCATAAAGGCTACTAGGGAACTAAGATAAATGATCACTTAGTGCACCAGAAGTGCTTATTTTCTCTCCTCATTCTCTCTCTTTCCTGTGAAGTGTGAAGAAATGCAGTAATTTTATAACATTTTTTTCTGGTCGTTTTGGTTTCTTCATGGAGATCTGCAGAAAGAAGGGTATTCCTTTTTATTTCTGCCACCAGTGAGGTTGTCAACTTTGAGAACATTGGAGTAGAAATAGAGTGGATCTTTTCTCTGCAATTAAAAAAGTCAGACTATAGGAAGACTGTGGCTCTGTAATGTGTTCAGTGTTGTGCTACCATATGTTTTGCAAGACGATGGTTATCAATTGGGAAACACTAAAATAGAAGGACCAGTGCTTATGTCAGTTGTTTGTTCTGGTTAATGCTTAATTTCCAAAGATGTCTACAGTTTGAAACTGCTGTTTCAAACTCCAGATTGTTGTTGCAACTTTTTTTCCATGAGAAATCCTCCACTATCAGGGTTTTTTCCATATACTGTTTTTTGTTGGATTTTTTTTTTTTTCACGCCCCTGGAACAGCCATGAAATTACAGTGGAGAGCACACTTGCAAAGGGAATCTCCTCTCTGGCACCGGCGGAAAATGCAGCACTAGAGAGTCCCTCTTTCCACTGGTGGTGCTGTGGAATGGCAAAACATCTCTGAATTGATCCAAATGTCTGGCACATAACAGAAAAATCCTATTGAATCCCTTGGGTGAACAGCCACACTCCTTCCCTATGGCAAAATTAATCCTCTTTTTAAGGGAAGGGTTAACAACTTACTCCTGTGAGCACAATTCACTGTTGCTCCAGCCCCTTTCCAGCACTAAAAGGAGTTATCACTTTCTATTAGGAAGCCTCACTCAACCTTTGCATTCCCACATGGAAGCAGCGAGCTCCATATTGATTTTGTGAGTGGCAGTGGCAGAAGGCAACACGTGGCTTTGGGGCACACTGCTCAAGGAGCATGGCCAATTCCTTCTGCTCTAGCTAGGGCACTGTCAGGCTGAAACTCCCTGTGGTATGGGCAAGATGCTAGAAACCTCTCAAAAGCATTTTGAGCTGTCGGACACTTTCTCTCTTGAGCCCGTGGATTCTCTACGTTCAGTTCTGCAGCACGCAGCTAAAGCAATTTGCTCTTCTAGTCAGGTAGAAAGCTGGGCTGAAAGGCTAGAAAATGTAGATGGCAATTAGTTAGGAGTAGGAGAAATTCATAGAATCATAGAATCGTAGAATTGGCTGGGTTGGAAGGGACCTCAGAGATCATCAGGTCCAACCCTTGATCCACTACCACTGCAGTTTCTCAGCTTTTGTTGGGTTGGTAAATTGGGTTTTAGTTTTGATCTCTAGCAATGAAAGATTGCAAGGATTTCAAAAGAGAGTAGTTGGGTATTTGACACTTTCCATTTTGTTCTTCTGCAAAAACCATCAGGGATTGGCCCATATTGGAGCATGCCTGGTTTGAGCCTGCAAGAGGGATCAGAGGCTGGAGCACACAAACCAGGGGTGTGGGGGACAGGCTTGTTCAGCCTGGAGGAGAGAAAGCTTTGGGTGCAGACTCATCACCGAAGTGGGATGATTAGAGAGGTGGAAGTGTTAGACCCTTCCCAGAAGTGCACAGTGACAGGAAAAGAGGCAGCAGGCACAGGCTGCTGGGTAGAAGAAAAAAAAATGACAGCAGGAGCAGTCAAGCAAGGGGGCAAGTAGTCTGTGTGTTGGGCCCAATTTGTCGCAATTTCCATTGCTGCAGGTTTTGAGGAAATTGAGTGGAAAATGTGCTGAGTGGCTGGGTTCAGGTTTGAAGTTGGCCTTGCTCTGAGCAGGGCTGGACTAAAGCCCTCCAGAGGCCCCTTCCCACTTGGATCATTCTGTGCATGCAATGTGTGTGTTGCACGCTGCTTGCGTTACCATTTTGCGTGCTTTAGCCTGAAGTTACAACCCTTTATCAGAGGAGAATAATAATATCTTAAAACAATATTATCATAATTCCTATTAAATTCCCCTGTTGTATTATAAATATTTTTAAACATTCATTTTCTACTAGGCAGTGCTGTATTTTCCTGTAGGTCTCTGGCTAGAAACAAAAGCATCAAGAGCTCACCTGCCCCTGCTTAACATAAGACTCTGGGCTTGATGGTGTAACCAGCCCTTTGGGTGTCCATCTATATTTGTTCTCTCCTCCTGAAGTTCTAGTCCTGTTTATCCTGATTTCATAACCTCACTAAGTCTATTTATTTGTTGACTAGCTCTAGGCTTGATTGTTCCCTTCAAGCACTGACAAAACATGTTGAAAACAAGGTGTACACATGAAAAAATTGGAATAAACAGAATTATCAAGGAAATGCTAGAGAAAGTCTGGAACACAGCACTGAGGATGCTGAGCTGTCTGTTCACAGCCATTAGTCTTAGATGAAAAAAAAGGAGGTTTAGGTGAGTAGTGTGGGAAAACTGGGAAGTATATAGGTGCCTGTGATAATACTCAGATTTTTCATCTCATGACAACTGATCAAACTCCACTTCAGTGTAACTACACTGATTTAGTCTGCCTGAGGATCTGGCCTTGTGGCTTGTAAAATCATCTGTGAATATGCAATGAGGATGGTTTGGGCTTTTTCAGAAATTCTGAGATCTTTTAAATAAAATATTCAACACAGTATGTTGCTCAGAAGAGGACCAGTTGCAGGAGAACCAAAGGACTTCAAACAGTCTCGTAAATTACAGCTGAAAACAATGGTGCCCCATGGTTTTAGACTGACCTCATGCATAAACCAGCCCACAGTATTTTGTCCTCTTCTTATTCCTGTGTTAAGCTGACAACCTTTTGTGAATTACCACAGAGCTTTTAACAGGGAGGTGACCTGCCTCGTTTGAAAGACAGCAGGTGCTCATATCAAGGGCAGTTGGTTCAGTTGTTAATTACTCCTCACTATTAAAAGAAACCAATCTTAGTGTGGCCTGAATTTATGTTGACTGATGCCCTGGCCATTGAAACTTCTTATATCTTCTTGTGCTAGGTTGAGGAGTTGCTGGTAACTGCAATGTTCTCCCTGGATGTTCAGTTGCAGATAGGATAGGCAAGATTTGCTTAAGCTTTTAGGTTTCGATTCTGACTTTCTTACCAAGGTTTATGTTGACTAACAAGCTTTTGTGCAGTCCATGCTCACCTGGGTAGCCTTGCTCTTGTTGCCTTCAGCCACCTCTGGTCCTGCAGAAGTGTCTAGTTAATGTAAAAACCACAAACATGGCTGGAGATGGAGTTCAGACTCACCACATCCAAGAATATCTTTAAAGAAGGATATCAGGATTTACTCATAATAGGATTATCGTAACAAGTTCTGGAATTTAATTTGCCTATTATTGCTAATTTAGTTACAAATAACAATGCATAAAATCAGCTCTTGAGAATATATACAGACATTCTGCACTAGTAATGAACTCAGTATGATGAAAATAGCAGTTGTATTAATGAATCTGGAAAACAACACATCTATTTAATGTGGACTTCTAGTTGTCAGACTTCTGAATGTTTCAGAAGAAAATAATAGATGTGCGTTATCTGCCCAACACACTCTCTCCCATTTTCCACTCTCCTAGTTTCCTCAGTAAATTTATGGCATTAAATGATGGGAACAACTTCAGTCTGCCCCACAGAGCAAAGCTGAATCTTACAGGTGCTTTGCATTGCCAGCAGCCCCAGACCTGTCCAAGATTATCCATGCATCTCTCCCACTACCCTCATGTTGTATTGTCAGCTAATGCAATTCCCAAACTTTGAAGGATGTGTTTGGTACTGCCTTTGGACTTTGTGCTTAAATCTGTTCCTAATCAGATATTCTTATTTACTGAATTTTATCTCAGTTGTGAAAAATTTTTTCTGGTTGTGGAAATTACCATTTTAAAAATGCTTTTTCTCCACTGCTGTGATTTTTAAATGGCCATATATATTAAAATTTGGAAAAACAAAAATTTGTCCCTTAGGAAATACAGCTCGGTGCTGGTCATTGAGGGATCAGACAAACTTTGGATCTGCTTCCCCAGTGTGTTCCCTGCACATACCTGGAGCATAACATAATTGCTATGAGTAAGTGGCAGGGACAGGCAGGGAATGAATGAAGATTTCTTCTCCTCTCTTATGCACCTAGAGATAGTGATTTACCATGAGTACAAGCCAGTGTTGCAAGAGCTAAATAGAGTAAGAGGGTTATTTTGCACTCTGGAGTCCACTGGACTTCGTGTGAGCCATCTCTTATTATTTGTAGAAGACCAGCTGATAAATACCATAATGTAGTTTTAGCAACATGGCACATTGTTCCTCTCCAATCATGGGTATGAGGCAGGAGAATACCCATCTGCTGTCTGCACAGTAGTAATTCCCCCAGTGCATGTTAGGAGTAATTAAAATGGCTCCTCCACAATGAAAAACACATTTTAATACTTTATTAGGAGAATGTTTGAAACAGAAAGGGTAAGATGCCTGATGCTACCCACCTCCCTCTGACAGATGTGTTACTGCAGCACAGCGTCTGCTGCTTTTACCATGGCATGGGGAAGTCTTCAGTTCTCCTCAAGTGCACAGCAGTGTTTTTCCACGTGGGAAGCATCCTCATGCCTTTATTATTTGAGGTTCAGTAGGGAAGCTCTTGCAGCTGAGGAAGCCCTGGGTGTGTGTGTCAGCATCCTCTTGCCCAGGCATCCTCCATCCCTGGAGCTCACTGCTCCCACTCTCTGCCCTCCTCTGTCCAAACCTCTCTGCAAACCCAGCAGCAGGCTGGCTGCCAGCAACACACAGCTACCTCTGGCTCTTAACAAATGTAACTCACTGCTATAACTTCGAGTGCTAATTGCAGGCACATCCTGAATTATGGAGCCATAAACAGAGAACTTCTACTACTGCATGGGGTTTATTTACAGTGGAGAAGTGTGTGAATACCTAATTCTCTGAGTGATTTCTGTGTGGTTTTCACATTTAACTTATGATAACTACCTTGATAAAAGCCCTGAGAGAAGCATTTCATCTTGTAGCTTTTTCATCATTGCTATTGTATGGTTTATAGATCTTAACACTTTTCATTTAGATATGCTAAATAGGTTTTTTCTTCCATTAATAATGAGAAAATGTCTCTTTTTTCATATGCTTTTCAGAATTAAAATTAGTGTTATCATTATTTGGCTATCTGGTTGTTAAGGGAATTTCAAAGATGTGACCAAGAAAGTTAATTTCAGTTTTAGAAGGGTGGAGAAGAGCCAGACAAAGGAGAACCTGTGGGATGGGTTTTCTCTCTAGCAGATTCATGAGTGGTCTGCAATGATAAAATTCTTAAGAAATCATAGAAGTCTTAAGAAAGTTTTGCAAACCCCAGTTAGCCCCTCCTTGCCTTAAAAGTAATATCCATATTCCATTGAACTCTAAAACTTGCCAGTTTTTGTAGACTCTTTAGAGAGCTCAGATCAGTGGTGATGGAAGGGCTAATCCATGCCTTCCTCAGTTTCTTCTACACCCCAACAGAAATGAGTGTAGCACTTTCCAGTCCTGGCTGGCAGCAGCTCTGCTCCTGAGGCTTTCTGGACTGACAGGGCAGCTCTTTTTGCTGCTCATGTCCTCTTTATGTCCTTGTCCCCAGTGTTCTCAACAGCTGCCCAGCTTCCTGTGACATTCCTGGCAACTGGTTTTAATTAAAACAACAGTTGGCAAATATGGCACATTATGGGTTTTGGTTTTCTGGCATCAAACTGCTGACTCCATCCCCCTGCTCTTTGTTGCCTGTCTTCTCCTTTCAGCTCCCATATGGAAGCTGCAGTTCTCCCATTTTATTGATCCTTGTCTGCTCCCAACCTACTTCACAAGTCTGATGGCCTTTTTCCTCCAACACCAACCCTATGGCAGGCCCAAATGGATTTACAGATAAAACACAGGTGAATGATTTCTAAAGGCAAACTTCAGCTTAAAAAGACTACACTAGGTGTCCTGTGTAGTCCAGGAAAAGAAACTTACAGTCTCCCATACTGCCTATGGCAGGGGGGCTGGAACTAGAGGGTTTTTGTCCTGGTTTGGGCCAGGATAAAGGTGATTTTCTGGTTTGTACTTTTGCTTTCAGCTAAGTCTCTTGTAAGTAGTTGCACTTGCTGAAATTAACAGCAAGTTTCTCAGACAGTGTCTGCTTCTAGGACTGATAACACTCGATGTTTATAGTTACTGCCAGAGACTGGTGTGCAGAGCCAAGGACACTGCTCAGCTCTGAGGAACATTTTACCCTCCAGAAGGAGTAAGGAGGTCCCACCTGAAACCCTCCTTTGGGGAGGACCAGGCAAGATAGATGCCAGAATTGACCAAACAGAGTATTCCATCCCATACACGTCATACTCTATAAATTTGAGGGATCACAAGGGTCAAACGTTCTTTCTGCTTCTTCCCTTCTTCCTGCCCTCCCTGCTTCCTTCGGCATCCTGAGAGGATTCCATCCATCCCTCTGCCTGTGGTCCTGATCCATGCCAGCCTGAATCCCTGTGTTCCTGCCCCCAGCTCCCGACTGCTCCTGACCCCAGGATTCCAGCCTGGACTTTCCCAGGGCTGCCCTGCAGCCTCGGGGGTGACGTGAGAGTTATTGGGGGAAAAGGGGGAGGAACATGGCATCAATTTTCCTGTATATTTGTATATATTTAGTAATTTTTTCCTATTTATCATTACTGTTTCATTAAAGTTGTGTAGTTTAGTTTCCAACCCATAAGTCTCTCTCCCTTTTTCTCTCTCTTTTCTTTATCAGTGAGGAGAGAGATTAATATATAAATCTGTTACTTTGTTTAAATCTGTTATTCATCCATGACAGTTTAAACTGTGACAATCTTCAAGGTCCCTTCCAGCCCAAACCATCCTGTGATTCTGTGACTGTCCTCAGGGAGCCCAGAGAGGAATGAGTTGTTGGGTTAGCAGTTACCATGTCAGTCCCTCTCCTCCATTCTGAACCCTCCTCTGCAAGGCCTTATTCCATCCATTGTAGAAATGGAAGACAGACTTTTTACCACAGCTGAAGTCTGTTATTGGGTCCTGTCTCAGTTCCTAGGTGGCATCTGATTTTCTAGAAGTGCAGAGCCCAATGTGGTGCTTCACCAATGTGCTGTCCCTGCTGAAGAGAGCTTGAGGGCTGTTTTGTGTACCTTAGAGGTAAAATGAGCCCTCAGTAATGTTAAAGAGCATTCTGGTGGTTGGGGCTAGAGATTTTCATTTGTCAAATCATTTGCAATTCCAGGTCTGTTCTCCAAAGGGCATGCTGCTCTTCCTCAATTGGCATCATCTGCACACTTAATAAGCATACTTTTTCTTTTATCATCCAGATCATTAGTGGAAGTATTTCATAGTCCTAGATCCAGGGCAGCTCCCCATGGAGCACACACGTCCATGCCACTGTTTCTCTCCTGAAACACTGATTACTGCTTTCCAAGTACTGCCTTCCAACCACTGCTACATTCTCCCTAAAATCCGTAAAATATGCTTCCTTAATTCAGCTACGAGACTGCTATAAAAAACAACATCTAAATCAGGATATATGACATCTGCTGCTATTCTACCTATAAAGCCTATCACTCACAGGAAGAAGTTATGTTGGTCAGACACAATTTGTGCTTGAAAAATCTGTAGTCATTGCTATTAATGTCCCACTTTCTTGTAGGTGTACACATGCAACATGTACAACTACCTGTTCTAGTTTTGTTTTTTTTTTTTTTCCCCCAAGGATTTCATTCTATTTCATTTTTACTTTTAAAGAAGGAGTGAAACCCCAGAACTTGCTGATATGGAGAAGTGAACACTGATAATGGCCATCCCACCCATGGGTACTGTTTGAGATAGGGGGAGGGACAGTTTTAGGTAAGAACCCAAGGCAGAAGCTTGCTGCTTGTGTCTGCCACATTTCCAGGGTGACAAATTTCAGTGACTCAGGGCTCTTTGCAGCAGGTTTCAGATAGGTCTTCCCTGCTCAGTAGCCTTTTTGGTTTTTTTTTTCCCCACTCACACTGTGAGTCAAAGACTACTACTGTCTCAAGAGCTCAGAACTGACCCTGATTTTTAAGGGTGATTTAATTTCAGGTATAAAGCTTACAGGTAGTTACAAAATGAAAACTATCTATAATAGCAAATGGTGGTGTTTTCTCTTTTTTCCACAGTTCCTTCCCTTGTAAATGAGGTCAGGAATGTTATGAAGCTAACATCATTAATGTCTGCAGAGTGTTTTGAGATCCCTGAATGGAAGGGCTTATATAAGCAGGAAAGTCTTATAAGGATAATTATAATTGCCAACTGTACTTCCACAATATAGATCACTTAATGAATTATTTGGCTTTCCCTTTTTCTCTCTCTCTCTCTTCCCCTCAGCTCCCCAGAGCAACATAAACAGTCTGATTTTAATTGGCAACTTTCATTTCTAGCAAATGGATGCTTCACTGAAGTTCAAACTCAGCAGCAACATTTAGAAAACCCAAGTTGGTTTCAGATCAATTGGAATGTGCAGGGACATGGTGAAGAGCTCTTTGAACTAGAGAAGCACCCACTGAACCTGCCTTGTGAATTATGAGCACTTCTCTCTCTCTGCAAGATCTCAGCTGTTGACAGATGCTTTTGACTAATCTGATGAAGGTGAATTGATGACTTAGACTGTTGAGTAACATGATACAGCTCTATGGTCTCTGTGGAGGGAAAGAAATTCCCTTTGTAGTTTGATCTCTTACTGCTATGATTTACTATCTTGATTTTGCCAGCGTTTCACTTGTGTTGGCTTGAATGTGTGGTCTTCTGGGATGGACCCAGAGGTGGGATGAGGAACGCAGCTCTTGCTGTTTTATTAGGACTTAATTGACAATAAACTCACTTCCTGTGAAGCTTTTGCTCTCACCTGCAGTACCCACTGATTTTCAATCCTGTCATTGTGAAGTTGTTACTCTATGCTCTCTGAAAGTGACTTAGAAAAGCTATTAAGATTTGGAAAATTATGTAGGTATTACTACCTCACTGTCAGTAATGTTAATGTTTAAATCAGTTGGGGTTTACTTCTTGTTAAGCCCTGAAAATTGTATCTGCTATGAAGTATGGACCTATTTAGAAATGGCAACTGTGCTGACTGCCATAGCGTGTCGATACCCTGCTTTTCCTTTCTCATTTCTCATGGATTCCTTAGAAGTAGTCCCATAGGTTGTTTGCCCATACATTGAAATGCCATGTGTTAAATTTATACAACTGCCTACAATAGGGAATGCATATTAATGAAATAACTTCATTATTATTACTGCTATAAAGTACTTAGCTGGAACTCGTATCTACAGATCTGCCCCTTTCTGCTAAATGTTTTTCAAATATACAAGGACTGAAATCTCCATCCCATAAAACAAATAATGTAGTTCTCCAGCTTTTGAAGTTCACCTTCATTACTGCTGGCAGCATGGGGGGAAACCAGCTCTTAAAATCCAAACCAGGGCTCCTGAATCCTAGAGGTGAGGAGAAAGTGCCCTTGCTCAGCTGGAAAACCAGGGAGGGATTGATTACTTGCTTAGCCACTGCCTGTATAAGCTCAGTGCTCCAAGGGCTGTGAAAGATATGCTCAGTGCAGAAGAGCAGCCCAAAGGACTGTGCAGCCCCACTCTGCTCATGTGTCAAGCTGAGAAACCCTCAGGGAGCACCACAAGGTGAGGTGATGTGCAGATGGACGTATTTATGGTAATGTCAAAAGTGGTGATAACAGATTTTTACATCATAAGTGAGTGGTGTGACACAGGCATGCAGCACTGTATTCAACTGGGAGGGAGAGAAGTCCCAGTCTGTATTTGCTGCTCCATCAGTTTATCATTCTGCACAGTGGTGATGACCACAGTGCTACTTAGCAATAAAACAACTTCATAGCTACTATGAATTTCAACTTTCAGGAGATGTTGAAGTTTTTCATGCAGTATTCTTTAGGATGTCATGTTTACCTCTGGATCAATCACCGTGACTAATCTTTGCTTCTTTCTGGCAAGTCTTTGCTTCTTGCTCCCTTGCATTAACCCATCTTCTTTAAGCATCTCTTTAATTGAGAATCTTGCAGCATTTTGTTTGTTTGTTTGTTTTCTTTGTGTATGTTTGTTGTATTTTAATGGCTCCACCTACAAATTGTTGAAGCTCTTCAGGTGTCACCAAGGACTGAGAAACATGGTTTAGGGCTGGGCCAGCAAGCAAGTGGGCTCAACTGCAGGGTTCCCAAAGGCACAGCAATCAATAGATGTGGGCTTTTATAATAATAAATATGGTGATCAATACATGCATTGTCAGAACACTTTGGTGCCAAAAAGTTCAGGGCAGTATTACACCAACCACTGGCACATGAAGTGATCCCTGCCAAGAACACTTTATAGTCCAGGCAGACATGCTGGGATTAACGGGTAGAAGCAGCATATTTAACAGGTCTCAGGTAGGGCTGCAGTACCAAGAGCTGGAGATGCTTGCTGGGAATCACAGAATCATAGAATGGGCTGGGTTGGAAGGGACCTCAGAGATCATCAAGTCCAACCCTTGATCCACTACCGCTGCGGTTCCCAGCCCATGGCACTGAGTGCCACATCCAGTCTCTTTTTAAATATCTCCAGGGATGGAGAATCCACTACTTCCCTGGGCAGCCCATTCCAATGTCTGATCACCCTCTCCGTAAAGAAATCTTTTCTAATATCCAACCTAAACTTCCCCTGGAGCCATCAGCAGTGTGATGCTGGCTGGAGGGACCTGAGTGTGTGCCTGGTCTGTCAGGAGGGATGGGACACCAGGAAGGAGCTCTGGGAGATCCCTGCTGTCCTCACTGGCTGTGAGCAAAAAGCCAGAAGGCAGTGTGCCATTTCATACAGTCAGTCTGCTGTTATCCTGATCTAGCATGACAAATTGGTGTTCCCAGAGTAGCAGCAGAGTAATCAGACTGTGACAAATGGTTTACTTCGAGCAATTTGTTTTCATTTTACTGAAAATATCCGCATTCTTAAAAAGTGTCTCCCCCTGCCTCCTCACTCCCACCTCCTCCTACTTCCTTTAATGGCATTTGGATGATGATGATGAGAAAAGGGACCTGGACCTGACCTGTGGCTAAGAGAGCGGTGTGACAGCTGGGAGATCACTTTTCTTGGGACCTCAGGCTTTTTGTAGCTGGAAGCAGTTGCAGGAGGCAATATGCTGGCAGGTGTGAATTTTCTTGCCTGTTACCTGTGGGCTGTACATGTGGGAGCTCTCACTTTTTGCAGGTTGATTCCTGGTAGGTGATGGGTGGGAGCATGGGTTTTCCTGAGGGTTCAGAAAGGCTGTCTGTCAGTCTGGCACCTTTCAACACACACTAAAAAACAAGCACAGCACTACAGCAGTGATGTAGCTAGGAAAGGGGAGCTGTGTTTACCTGAGGCATTTCCAGCCATGTCCACCCCATGGGTGACAGGGCAGCTGGGCAGCCCCAGTCCTTCCACAACACTGCTGGATCCATCTGCTTTAACACATTTGCAAAAGCCAGAGAGCAGGGGGAAATGGCTGAAAATGAACCAAAGCCAAACGCTGCTGTTTCCACTGCTTCATTAGAATAGGAGCTAGGAATTTGGGAGCATTGAGGTATCTGTCATGACTGTGTCTCTGGCTGGCCCTGGGACAGGGACCTCACTGCAGGTCCCTGCTTCAGTCTCAGCTCCAGTCTTGCACGGGGCTTCTCAGTACTGTGGTGCCATTGCAAGGCTAAAACTTGGGTGGATCCCCTGCCTGGCTGTCTGGGAGGAAAAATGAGAAATGGGTTCTGCATTGCCTGTTTAGTAGAGCTCCAGCCTGGCCTGGCACAGGGAAGGAGCCAGTGATTTCTATGGACTGCAGGAAGGAGCCAGTGATTGCTATGGACTGCAGGACAGGGAGACAGGCACCGTGGGTGAAATAATAGGGTCATGAGAGGGTTGGAACCCAGGGCTCTGTGCTGGAGGGAAGAGGCTCCGAGGGCAGGGAAGAGCTAGGTTTGTGACAGGGGACTCTATTGCAACTCCCTTTAGTCACTTTTGAGAATGCCCCACTCAGTACCCTTCTCCAAAATAATCTGCTGAGATGATCTTGATGGCAAAGTTGACCAGTAGACCTGTGCCATCCAGCTTTTTTTCCATTCTGGCTTCTGTCCTGCCTGTTTCTTTCCAAAAATGCATCGCTCCCCAGAGCAGAAGACCTGAGGCTCTGCAGACCTGAGATGTGCTGCTAAATTCCTTTGAACCGAAAGCAGAGCCAGTAAAATAATGATTTTGGGGTATGCTGGGGTGCAAGCCTTGCTTCTGGAAAAATGGTGGGTGTGGAGTGCTAGAGGGTGAAACGAGGGAACCAAGGATTTTCTCCCTCCTGCTGCCTGTGTCTGCTGCATCTTTATACCTGCAAGCAATTGTTTAAAGATTGCCCAAGTACAGGGTAACAGAATGAAATCCTCAGGATGCTCTCATAAAGAGGTGGATGTGACAGTCTGTAATGCTCAAAGGTCTTCTCATACCCTCAAGGGCTTAATTTGGCAAGCTGCTGCATTAGGTGCTGGTACTACATCTTGCATCCTTGTGCTGCTGCACAAATGCTTAATGATGTGGTGCAATTTACTGCTGAGTTCCCCCATCCCTCAAGGTCTGGGTAGAAGCCAGCCCAGCTTCCCTCACGTCCTCCTGCAACAGCACTGGTGTCTGAAAATAGTGCAGTGCTTTTTGGAGAGCCTGTCAGTACAGCAGCTTTCCTTAAATGAAATTCCCACTGTTGGGAACTTTGCAGAAGCCCTTGGAAATAGCATAGCTGTGTGCAACCAAGTGATGCCCACTGGAACGTGTCCCTGGCCTTGGGTGGAACCAGCTTTCTGGTGTGTGCTCATGCAACAAAATGACTTAAGTAAGACCATTATCACAGCATGGTTTTCATAATTTATTAGCAAACATAATAAAGCGATGGAGAATTACTTGCACTAATCAGACATCTGTAAATAGGCTCAAATAGTATGTTTGACTCGCAGTTGAAGTGAATAATTTTTTAGCTGATTAAATCTGATTGTTTTGTACAACCTACCAGCAGTTTTCCAGTGCATGTTTTACTGTCCATATATCTCCATTAGATTGACAGATTTGGGTGGTTCAGAATGGTAATAGTTAGGGAAATGGCATGTGTAAGTAAATAAAGCCAGATTTACAGCACTGGGGCAACACTCTCAGGCAGCTAATGCCAATTGGGGTGCTGTTGCCTATTTAAATAATAGCTGCTCTGTGTCTCAGAGGTGATTTCTTAAAACCTAGGGAGAAAAAGGAAAAACAAAGGAAATAAATAAATAAACAAAAATAAAATGCAGAATATAGTTTTCCAGATCCTGTGAGTAGAGCAGGAAAGCTGCCCTGAGCCCCCTAATGCCTTCTGGGCTTGCAGAAGAACAGTGAGGTGTGGTGTCAAGTGGAGGAGACTGTGGGGCTCAGTGTTTGAGTCCTGCCCTGTCAGGGTCAATATGTCCCAGTGGTGAACATCCTTCAGACCCCATCTTCCCATCTCCTTGTTCTTCTGTCCCTGTCTTCTCTCACTGTACCTGCTCCCCTCTGCACTCACAGCCTGTCTGCAGCCCACATGGGATTTTTTCTGAGTGTTTTGGTGTTTGCTTTGCTTCCTTGATGTTAAACACTTGTTCTGTCTGGCTGTTTGGATATGAGACATTTCCTTTGAGGACACAGTAGAGTCTATATTTGGGTGCAGATTCCCAAAAGGGCTGCAAAATTACCTAAGACATACGATAAAAAAAAATAATTACAATTGTGAATAAAATTGAACTTGACAGCTGGGGAAGTTTTAGACAAAGGGAAGTGGAGTATTATGGAAGGCCAAGGCTGAGCACCTCTTCTCTGGCTCACTCTGCTTGGTCACCTTGTCCTGTGCCATGCAGACCTGAAGCTGCTGTGTCCTCTTTGGAGGCTGGTGCAGGGTACCAGGGTGCTGATCCAGCACTGCACCCCAGCCATGGGCTGGTGCCAGGAGCCAGGCTACCACAGGGCCAGCAAGAAGTCTCCAGGTAGACCTCATGGTGGCCTTCAGGTACCTGAAGGGGCTACAAGAAAGCTGTGGAGGAATTTTTACAATGGCATGGAGTGATAGGGCAAGGGATAATGGCATTAAACTGGAAGAGGGAAAAATTTAAGTTAGACATTAGGAAGAAATTCTTTGCTGTGAGAGGTGTTGGTGAGCCCCTCGCCCAGGATGCCCAGAGAAGCTGTGGCTGCCTCATCCCTGGAAGTGTTCCAGGCCAGGATGGATGGGACTTGGAGGAACCTGCTCTAATGGGAGGTGACCCTGCTTATGGCAGGGGGTTGGAATTATGATTTTTAATAACCCTTCCAGCCCAAGCCAGTCTGTGACTCCCCACTCCTCCAGTGTGTGCAGCTCACATTCCATCTGTGGCAGAGTGTGGTCAGTGGAAAAAGGTGATGATGAAGCTTGACTGCTTTTTACACTGCAAACTGGGTAGGTGAACAGAAATGCAAATGCAGATGCTCTCTGGGTTTCTTTGGCATCTTCTTTTGCACTAAAGGAATGTGCCAACAACCTGTCAGGTACCCAGGAGCACTGGTTTCAGTGCTGAGCATGATGGCCCCAATTCTGCTGTCTTTTGAGAACCATACCAGTGGAACTCCTGCCAACTTCCCTAGGAGGAAAGGGAGGAACTTGGCATCAGACAATTTGCAGGGTTGCTTAGCAGTAATTTAAAGGAATTAAAATGAAAAGCACCAAGGGGATAAACCAGTCAGCCAGGGAACATTCATCGGGCTAGCTGTGTGTGAAGCAGGGATAATAACTGTTGCCTTTTCCCTTCAAATTTGTAGCCGAAGTGTCCCTGTTATCCCCAGAGTCCATCAGTTCATTTCTTGACTAAGGAAGAAGGAGAATCAAGAAAAAGAAAACAGATTTTCAGTACCAGATCATTATTTTGGTAAGGGATTTTTCTCTGGGCAGATAGAGGTCCATGTATAGAATCAATATAAAACATTACTATATATCAGCAGGCAATAGTAAGCTTATTAAATATATATCCTAGGCAAGTCAATAAACCTAGTGTTAGTGTTGTTACTGTTACTTTGCACTGGAGATATTTCCTCTTTCTGTGGCAGAGTAGTGGCAGGTTAGGACCCATAATTGGGAACATTTTATAGGGAAAAAAATTTTTTGCTTTGTTTTGTTTTGTTTTTTGGTTTTGGTTTTTTTCTCTATTTAATTGCTGCAAAACTAGATCCCTGCCTGGATTTGCACAGAGCAATGAAAGCAGGAGAGTGCCTAGATAGGTGTGGTGTTTTTTGAAAAGAGAGAGGGTCTGCATATACCAGGAACAAAATAATTGCTTTTTACTCAGTAACAGTGTTGTTAATAATTAAGGGGGGGGGGGGGAGGGAAAGAAAAATAGTTTCTCAAGCATTTCCTCTGGTCACTCTTCAGGCCATCCTGAGCTCAGCATGGCGTGGGTGAGGGTTAACAGGGAGAGAATGGCCAAAGCTTTGGATTTGGCAGAGCTTCCAGCAGCTCACATTCCCTGAGCTCAGAGCTGGCTCCCTCATGTCTGTGGGAGCAGTGCTGCTGCCTTCAGGGGGAAAAACTTTTGTCCAACCCTCTGGGTCATCTGCCCCCCCTGGCAGCAAAGTTCTCCTCAGATTTGCTTGGCCAAATAACAGTGTTGTGCAGGCTGGCAAGCTGGGACATGGAGAGGGGGGCACTTGGAGCCTGGAGCTGTGTCTCCTCTCCTACCAGCCCTCACACAAGGAGAATTAGCTCCAGCCCAGATTCACTGGTTCAAGTCTTTGGGGAAGGAATAAAAATGCTGATTCACAGCAGTTCCTGTTCTACTTTTGTTTACGCCAAGAAAGCTGGTGATGATATTAGCCCTAGCACACACCTCTGTGTCTTGTAATGCTGGCCATGATGACTCTGATACAAGGGCTGGTTCTTCCAAAATGTCTTTCTTGCTTGGTTCAGCTCTTCCATCTCTGTTGGGGATAAAAATCAAGTTATTTTTGTACAACTTGTTGAATGGAATGGTATATTGGGAGTATGTGCCAAGCTTGTCTTGAACAATGGCATTAAAATTTCGGATTGGAGACCACAAAATCTGGCATTTGTGTTTGCATCATTAAATATCAGTCTTGAGGATGCTCCATAAATTTGGGGGTTTATATATTGTTAAGGTGACATTTGCCACTTAAAGTAGGAAAGACAAATTGCAGTGCTTGTCAAAGCTGCTAAATGTTCACCAGTTAGTGATGAACTAGTAAATTGTAAGAAATTAATGTTTGGGTAGTCTGAAGCAGATCATGTCAAGTCCTTTACCCATCTGAATCAGCATCCTTCTGTTGACTTAAATGGGGTTAAGACAATTTACCAGCTACATACCTGGAAGTACTTACCTCCTGATGCATTAGCAGCATGGTCAGAGCCTAGGAGAGTTATTTAGCTGTGAATGTGCTGTATGTTCCATGGTAATTCCCTGCAGGCTCTCTTGCTTGTGCAGGCAGAGCTCTCTGCTTGCTTATGTCAGCCTGCTCTCCTTTTTGCACCCATCACACCCTTCAGCATTTGTTGTTTGCTCTCTGCTTTTCTCCTCAAGCCTAACAGGCCACTGATGGTTTTATGTAGAAGGAGACCAGGAGTGTCACCTTCATTTACCATCATTTTGGAAACAGAGTAGCTGCTTGGTAATGCCACAGCACTTCCAGACAGGCTTTTATGTGGCACCATTTGCAACTGGAAGGGAAGATGGGGATGTAAAGGAAAAAAAACCTGTTATCATTTTCTGCATCATCTCTCTAAGGAAGCTACTCCAAATTAGAGCAGCCATAGAGCAAAAAGCATGAACCACGAAGCAATGCCAAAATAAATTCAAGCACTAAGGAGAAGGAAGGTGCAACCTGTTTCCTGTCCTCCAGGCTGTCTAGGGATTGAAGAGAGGTGGAATAGGGAATGGGGATATGGAAAAATATATCTTATCCCAGTTACACTCCAGTTATCTCTGACCTGAGAGCTGCAGCAGTGCACAAACATGTTTATTCCAGGGACAAAAAGTAAAGCTATGCTGTCATGGAACAGCATCAGTGGTTTTTTCCAGTGTTTGCTAGGGCAGGGCTCTGACCTGCCCCTGATATAGTAACAGCTGGAAAAGAGATTGATTTTTTTTTTCTTTCATGACATAAGTCTTAAACTGTCTTCTTCAGCCTTGCTCACTATATGATCTATGCTCTGGTCCCTCCAGGGACCTGTTGATACCACATTGGCTATAGCACATCATTGCCATCTTTTAATGCTCTAAGGTTCATGTCTGCATGAAACATGGATGGGGGATAACAGATAGCTTGGTTTCCAAAGACTGAAGCAATAAATTACTGGAGAGCTCTGGAGGCAACTGCAGTAATGATTAAGTTTGTGAGTTTGCTGTTTGGGCCTTTATTCACTGAGATGTTTGAGTGTTCCCAGCAGGGAGACACAGTGGCTGGGTATGCAGTTGGAGTCTTGTGTCTCCTAAAGATTCATGAACAAACCATAAAATCCAGAGGAGTTTAAATAACACCAGAAAATCCAGACAGATAGTCACCTTTGTTCCCTCCAAAATGGGGAGTACTGACCGTGTAAAATTCCATCTGAAAGAAGAACCTTCATTTTTCCTATTTATTACAATAAAACTGAAAGCTGCCCACATTGTCTCTGAAATGGGAAACATGACACAGTCAGTATTACATTTTCTTTCTGGATTCAAGAAAATGACCTTCATAGCTCACTTGAGGCTTTGTCTCTTTAGAGTTATGGGCCATTCCCTTGTTAGAGGTAATAAACTGCATTATATTACACTTCACACTGATGGGGTTTTTCTACATAATGCCAGGGGAAAAAAAAAAGAGTTAAGAAAAAAGGTCAGTGAGTTTCAAAATGTGCTTTATTAAAAAGGGTACAAAAGAGAAAGAGCTCAGATCACTTCTGAAATGGTATGTGTTATATTAATAAGCCATTATGTCTTAAGCACTATTTTTAAGTGTTGTGCACACGTGATTTGGGATGTTATTATACTGTACAGATGTTCAGCCCACAGAATGGGCTGGGACAAAACTTGGAGCCACAGGGAGGGTGACACCTCCACTGCTGAGTGCAGCCGAGGAGCTTCACCTTGGCCAGCTGAGTCAATGGCAGGTCCCAGCACCTCAAGCCCCCCAATTTTTTGAATCTGTATTTAAATAACCCTACCTGAATAACAGAGGCCAGGGCACTGTATTAGTGCAAGCCAAAAACGATGTCGACATTGATGATGTGTTTTTAAATAACACTCAGAAACCCCTTACCTCCCCTCTGCACTTTTGGCCTCCCAACGGGACTGTAATTAGCACAGATTTTTCACATTTGTGGATAGATTGGAAATTTGGAAGCACTTAATGAAAAAGGTCAGTTACCTTGACCAGGCTGAAATTGCAGTTAGAGGACATTTGCTTGGTCCCAAGGCTGGCAGCAAAGGCATGAATATTAACACACTGCTGGCAAAAATGCAAAGACCGTGTGTAATGTTTGCAAGGATAGGACCCTGCCTTCCCTGTAATCACAGAAATCACAGAAAGTAGTAGAGGTTGGAAGGGGCCTCAAGAGTTCATCAAATCCAACCCCCTGCCAGAGGAGGACCACCTAGTGTAGGTCACACAGGAACATGTCCAGATGGGTTTTGAATGTCTTCAGGGAAGGAGACTCCACAACCTCCCTGGGCAGCCTGTGCCAGTGTTCTGTCACCCTCACAGGGAAAAAGCTTTTTCTTAAATTTACACAGAACCTCCTGTGCTCCAACTTGCACCCATTACCCCCATCCTATCGTTGGTCGTCACTGAGAAGAGCAGTCCCAGCCCTAAGTCCTTCCTTGTGTTTTTTTGGAAAATCCTCCTAGACTTGCTTAGTCAGGGCTTGCACAGAATCCCTGTGTCTAGATACATCTGTGTTTTGAAGAGCTGGATTAGGACATGACTCCAGATGTAGATTAAATAGCAACCCAGATTAACCAGCAATCCAGATTCACCTATGATTTGAGCAAGATACTAGGTCTGAGCCATGTATTTCTTTCATGGTATGTTCAGCAGCTCCCACACTGCAGCTGTGGCATTTGGTAGTGGTGTCAAAGCCTGTGTTTCCAACAGGTTTTGTCTCAGGAAGATAGGTTTGATAAGAAACCAGGGGGTTTTTTGGTTTGGGGTCAGGCCCAGAGCCTTGGAGGTCTCTACCCATTTTGGTTTTATATTCCTGAAACAGGAAAGTGCCTGTCCAGATCAGAAAACACCCTCCTGCAATCTTCTGGGCTTTGAGTGAGATAACATGAATAAAATAACACCCTTTAGATACAAAGAGAGTGTCCCTGCAGCAAGGGTCTGGATGGTTTTGTTCCCATGGCATCTTCTGTGGTGGTTCCTGCTCTGTATTTGTGGGATGGGAGATGGCAGCAGAGGTCAGAGGAGGCTGTGTCCAAAACCTTACATACAGGCTAAGAAGTGATTTAAGGAGTCCTGTGGGAACAGAAAAAAATATGTGAAGGATAATGCCATTTCCAGTCTCTCCCGATTGTTCATGAATTTGATACAGGTTCCCAAGGCACCGGGCAATGAGTGCATAATGCATTTTTATTTATCTGTTTTAATCTCTCAGACTTTGCTGAATTATGACAAAAGTAAAATAAGAAACTCACACAGCAAGCACTCCAAACAATTGTGACACTAGGAAAGCTCAGATCCTTTCATTTTCTGATCTCCTAAGTGCAGTCACTACATAATGCAAGAAGAAGAAAGTCCCTGGTAATGGTTACAGTTTGAATTCAAGTTTATGATGGGTTTCTTACAATAATGTGCAAAAAAATGTTCTATACTCGTAAAAAAACCCCAAAACAATAAAAATAATTCCTTTTAAACAGTTTTTTTTACTGTATGTCTTTAATACTAAAAGAGATTATAGGACATTGCTTTTCACTTTAATTGTTTGGGAAATGTCATACTGTAAAAACAAATCCCTCTCTTGCACTTACAGAGTACCATGACATTTTCATGCTGCCAAGAAGCCCCTGCAAGGTTTTTATGAGAGCACCCTCCCCATAGCACAGTTCATGAGTTGCATAAGCCTTTCCATGCAGAGCACCCCTTGAAGGTGAAGAAATTGTTTTTTTCCTGCTTCTTTACACCTGGAGAGTAGTAGAGGAAAAAGTCCCAGATCCTCTGTGTTGTTCAGCTGCATAACCTCCCCCTGTGACTGAGCTCAAAGTTCATCCCACCTGACATTCAGGATGTGCCTGACATGAAGTTTTGTCTCCCTTAAAAATCAGTCCTCAACCACCAGACCATTTTTTCCTTCTCCTTTCATCTCTGCAGCCCTAAAGCTGGCATGCCCACCAAGTGAAGAGTTGCCCATGAACAATCCATGGCCAGATTTCAAAAAGACCTCATCAGCAATTATATGAAAAACTGGCACCATTTGGATGTAGTGTTTGATTTGTTTTCCTTTTTAAAGCAACTGGGCCCTAGCATGTACACCATGTGTTCATTAGCATGGGAGAAAAGTGAGTGTGATGAGCTAATCCTCTTCCCAAGGAATAAAGCACAGCAGAGTAAGTCTCTTAGCTCCTCACAGCCAGAGGTATCAGGGCAGAACTGGCACCTCTGTCATAAACTAGATGGACAAGGAGGGGACAGCTGGATCTTCTTCAGGACCAGCTTCTCCTCTGACTGCCCATGAAGGTGCCAGGGCTAGATCACCACTCAGAAAAGAAATTCAGGACCTTGGCTGCTGTTGCTCTCAGCTGTTGTTTGCTAGTTGTGTTTTATAGAACAGAGCAAATGGAGCCATCAGCATACCAGGAGATGGCTAATGCCTTGCAAGATATGCTTCTGGAAATAAGGAAACTATTTTATATCACAGTGACTATCAGCTGCAATCTCTGTTCCACTAACCAGATTTATTGTAAGGCTGCATCAAACAATGTGCATTGTGCCCAGGCAACTGGATGAATATAAATATTCAAGATGAATGCTGCCAAATGGTGTTGGTATGGGGCTGCTGGACCTGTAGGCTCTGCAAAAGCCCAAGAAACAAAGGAAAACTCATTGAAGGAAAACTCCTGAATTATTATTCTCAGCAGCAGAGGGGAACTGGCTTCCTTTTTCTTCCACCTTTACTATCAAAAGGGCAGCCGGGCTTGGCAGTAAGGCATGCTGCCTCTCCACACTTTCAAGAATTAAGAGCATCATATCTTCAAGTTTAGCTTTCTCAGGACTCATTGCCCCTTCCCTCCATAGCTCAGAAATTCAGTTAAATCAAATACTGATCAAAACACGCAGCAAAACATTGTAGGCCCTTGTTAAGCCACTCTGGCTGAAATCAGCAGTGACAAAACTGAGGTTCAGCACGGCCAAGTGCCGGGTCCTGCACTTTGGCCACAACAACCCCATGGGGAGCTCCAGGCTGGGCACAGAGTGGCTGAGAGCAGCCAGGCAGAGAGGGACCTGGGAGTCTGGATTGACAGGAAGCTGAACAGGAGCCAGCAGTGTGCCCAGGTGGCCAAGAAGGCCAATGGCATCCTGGCCTGGATCAGGAACAGCGTGGCCAGCAGGTCCAGGGAAGGGATTCTGCCCCTGTACTCAGCCCTGGTGAGGCCACAGCTCGAGTCCTGTGTCCAGTTCTGGGCCCCTCAGTTCAGGAAGGAGATTGAGGTCCTGGAGCAGGTCCAAAGGAGGGCAACCAGGCTGGTGAAGGGATCCAGCACAAGTCCTGTGAGGAGAGGCTGAGGGAGCTGGGGGTGTTCAGCCTGGAGAAGAGGAGGCTCAGGGGAGACCTCATCGCTCTCTACAACTCCCTGAAAGGAGGCTGGAGCCAGGGGGGGGTTGGGCTCTTTTCCCAGGCAACTTTCAACAAGACAAGAGGGCATGGACTTAAGTTGTGCCAGGGGAAGTTTAGGTTGGATATTAGAAAGAATTTCTTCACAGAGAGGGTGATCAGACATTGGAATGGGCTGCCCAGGGAAGTAGTGGATTCTCCGTCCCTGGAGATATTTAAAAAGAGCCTGGATGTGGCACTCAGTGCCATGGGCTGGGAACCGCAGCGGTAGTGGATCAAGGGTTGGACTTGATGATCTCTGAGGTCCCTTCCAACCCAGCCCATTCTATGATTCTATGAACAACCCCAACTCACTCAGCCTATCTCCATAGCAGAGGTGCTTCAGCCCTCTGACCATCTTTGTGTCCCTTCTCTGGATTTGATCCAGCAGATCCATGTTCCTCTTCTGTCTGGGGCTCCAGAACTGGACAGAGAATGATCCCTTGCCAGGAAATGTGACCAAAGAGATTCCTTCAGACACTGAGGAATTGTGTCTCTGGAGAAGACCAGGACCAGCCTCTCTGTTTGGGGGAGGAGCAGTGGTTACACATCAGGCCCAGCACTTGGAGGATGACTCAAGGTTAGCAGTGCACCTGGTCATACCCAGAAGAAATCCATCCTCTGCACCTCTGTCAGCTGTACTGAATCAGTCACACAGCCAAAACCACCTGGGGCTGCATGCTCATTGTACAGCTCCATCTCAGCAACCCCCTTCTCACCTGGTGAGCATCCTCCCTTTCCCCAGCCCCATCTTCCCCTGTTTGCATATTTCTCTCTCCAAAGAAATCACTAAGGGGAATTATCTTTCTTTTCAGCACCATGCTGACCCGCTTCCTCCTCCCCCCAAGCCCTGAAATTAATTAAATGATGTCACGCTTGATTTTATCTGATTTGGAAGCAATTCATCACCTTTTTGCTGGTTCTATTAGTCCAAGTGATCAGCACATTAATTCATTTGTGAGACTAAGCTCAAGGGTAATTACAGTGAGGAAGCTTAATGCCTAAACGTGTTAATGTCTGTAATCAGAACTATTTTCTCAGTGTGGAACAATTGTTAGACAATTACACTTGGATATGATTGCCCTGGTAGGCAACAGACTCTGTGTCAAGAGGGGAATATCAGAAGCTTGTTTTGCAAGTAGTGTATTATCAGCAAATTCAACTCTTTCTCTGCATTCTGTGCAATTCGACCCTTCCTCAGGTTTTACATTATTAGTTAAGTTGAAAAGTCATGTCTCTCTTTTCCAGGCTGGGTAGCATGAGGCACATAGGAAAATAGATTCCTTTGACTTTTTCAGTCATAAATGTCACAAGCTTCCTCTTCTGGTGTCCTGATTTAGTTCCATGGAAAGAAGCTGTGATTTAATAGGTGGCCTATTTCTTCCCAGTAAACTCAAATTTTGCAAATGGACTTTAACTTCTTTTGCCCAGCTGCCCAAGTGGAGGACTCTTTCTTGACTTCTTGGAGGAGGATGGCCTGACAAGGTGATTGTGTACTTATTTTAAAGGAAATGTAGCTGCTGATCATGGGGTCCATATGGGCAAGTGTGCACAAAATTTTTCTGGGCAGGTTAATTTCCTTTTGCTCTCTCCTCTTCTGACTGAACCTTGGTACCCTTTTCTGACCAGAAAGCTTCTATTTTTACATCAGATAGTTCAATGTGTCTGTTTTCTTCATGCCTAGCTCCAGAAGGAAGTGAAGAAACTTACAGCTGAATGTTCAAAGTTTGCCTTTTTTATAAAGAGGCACCTGCCCACAGAGTGTCAAGAAATACCCTGTCTGTGTCATCACAGAATCTTAGGGGTTGGAGGGGACCTTGAGAGATCATCAGATCCAACCCCCCTGCCAGAGAACGACCACCAAGTGTAGGCCAGACAGGAACATGTCCAGGTGGGTTTTGAATGTCTTCAGGGAAGGAGACTCCACAACCTCCCTGTGCAGCCTGTGCCAGTGTTTTGTCACCCTCACAGTGTAAAAGCTTTATCTTATGTTTACACAGAACCTCCTATGTTCCAACTTGCACCCATTACCCTTCATCTTATCACTGGTATTCACTGAGAAGAGCCTGGCTCCATCCTTCTGACACTCACCTTTTACATATTTATAAACCTTAATGAGGTCACCCCCTCAATCTCCTTTTCTCCAAGCTGAAGAGACCCAGCTTCCTCAGCCCTTCCTCATAAGAGAGATGCTCCACTCCCTTCATCATCTTTGTGGCTCTGCACTGGACTCTCTCAAGCATCACCCTGCTTGCTGCTCAGCAGTGACCTGCCACCCACTGCACAGGGTGTGTGACACAGCCCTGTCCCCACCGTGTTGCAAAGGGGTGTTGGGGAAAACCATAAGTCCTGTGCAAGGTGGGCTGCGAGGAGATTTCAGCCTTATAGGGCTGCTGATCACTGCCCTGCCTCGTCCCTTCCTTCAGCTGGCATGTGGAATTTGCAGTCAGGTTTTGTTTAGCCTCTTCCCTCCAGATATATAAACCTGCTCAAAGTGAGGATGAATTTGTTGCAGTCTCTATGAGCTGGATGGTGTGTGTGGGCAGAGGGGTGGCCAGGAACCCCACAAAGTCATTCCTTTTCCTCCTCTGGTGCCCACAGTGACCTCCACTGTCACAGGGTGAATCTAAGTGCTTGTGCTTTTCAGCTGGGGAGAAATGTTATTCTAGCTCAACCTAGAGGTCCTCCAATGCACAAGGCACTGTACCTTGCAGAAATTCTCATTTGGGTAATGTCCCATACACCACTGGTCTTGAAAAATGCATTTCTTGGTATTGAAGAAAAGCCTTCAGCTGTGCTGGACTGGCTGAGAGTCCCCTGTGTTAGTCCTTAGAATCAGTCCCAGGCTCCTGTCACAGATGAGGCTGGGGAGAAAATGACTTTACCATGATGTTGATTTGCAGACATGATGAGGCTCGTGCAGTTGACAACCAGAAGAAGAGCTGTCTGCTTGGATGGTTTCAGAAGGCTGTCTACACCCAGAGGAGGGTAAGAATAGACCTAAAGTTTCTGTTCTCATTGATGGTACTGGTGAAGACCAAACGATTTCTTTTCCTCAAGAGGACAATCATCTATGTTCCTTTAGCTACACTTGCAAAGGGGCTGTGGCAGTGACCTCCACCTGACTTCACATCTGATTTAGAAGGACTGGTATTAGTATCTCCCTGAAATGAAACCCTGCTGGGGTGCCCTGCTGAGGTCCAAGGCCTCTTTTAACAGTGCAAGATCAGAGATGCTCTGCAGGTGAGAAAGACAACATGGTCCAAGCAGTTGCAAACCAAGTGCTGTTCCAGCTACTGACTTTATTTCAGTCACCTTCTTCTGGGTGTAGAGAGCCTTCTGATGTCACTTTCAAGGCCAGGCTGGATGAGGCTTGGAACAACCTCGTCTAGTGGGAAGTATCCCTACTCTTGGAAGAGGGGTTGGAACTAGATCTTTAAGGTCCTTTCAAACCATTCTATAATTCTATGACTTACTTCAGTGTGACCCTTCACCTCTTCAGGCTTGCTCCTACCCCAGTGTTTGGGCTGGTTCATTTGGGAGCTTCCCAGGAAAGAAAAGCAGCATATACTGAGGGTTTCATCCAGTGCCTGGCACTCTGGCAAGAGCAGCTTCATGGGCCCCCTGCTCAAAAGGCTATGAGGGCTGGGGCTGGCCTAACCAGATGGGCAAATTCCTCCTGCTGGGGCAGCCTGGGGGATGGTGATGGCTGGGTTTGCTGTCTGTCACCCCAGTGCAGTCTTCTGAGGTCTCACTGCATGTTTGCCAAGGAGCGTGGCATGTCAGGCAGATTTTGACAAAATGGTGTGAAAACTGACAATGAGTTAAAAAATAATGAAATTCAGGGCAACCTGACATCAAGTTCTCACCCAGCTATTGGGTCTGACAATGGGGAATGTAAGCACAAGAGGATGTCTTGTGGAGAGGTCTGAATTTTGCATTGTTTCTTCTCCTTTATGCTTGGAATACCTTCTCTGCAGTGTTGAAAACCCATTTCTCACCCTTTTGCATTCTCCTGGCAGATCTTTGAATATTAATGCTGTCACCAGCTTCCATGAGTTGAAGCAATCTGTGCTGGGCTGATGAGGGCTGTGGGACATGAGTGATGTTCCCTTGCCTCCTCCTCTCCTGTGCAGGCAGAATGCAAAACCCTGGGGCTGCAGTGGCCCATCCTGCCACAATACTGGGCTCTCACCTGCTCATCAGGGACCCTGGCCTGGGAATCAGGGATTTATTTGTTGGCTCTGGCACTGGCTTGGCAGGTAAGCTTAGGCAAGGCATCCAAAGCCCCTCCAGTTCTTGTTCTGCTGATGGTGTCAAAGGCAGGTTTACTTTGATATTCAGAAGAGCACTGGGATGGCTCAGGCCACTGTACCTTCTAAGACCTTCAGTTTTTCTCTCTTTTTAAGTTGCAAGGAGTAGCAGGAGACACAGCCCCTCCATTGTTATGGATGTTATTCCTCAAATTTAGTTCCAAGGTAGAGTAGATACCAATTGAAACTGGTATACGAACAATAGCTTCTAAAATATACACCTACTTTTACTTTACACCTACACCTACTCCTCTTTTTGTCTTTATTAAAAGCTATAGAATATTTCTAATGTGACAGGAAACATGCCCCATTGTTTCTCCACTGTATTTGACTGAAGTGAAGCTGCTTACTTGCACAAAGGTACCCACCTCTAAATGGTTCTCTATTCTGAGTTAAATTTAGAGTATGGCTTATTTTAACTATTGCAGTCTCAGAGAGCCCACCTAGGAAAGTTCTTTCATGCCATTAAAGCTCAACAGAGTTTTACTCTCTCAGATAATAGACCCACAGCAGTATGTGGCTTCTGGTGAAATACAAAATACAGTCAGTTTGAATCAGTTTTCCTGAGAACAAATGGGCACGAATCACCATGAGTCAAAAGCTGAAAACTTGCTGGTTTGGGGCTTCCACCCTGGTTGAGATGAAGAGGTAGAGGCAGACCTCCACAACACCTGGGGTGGCAGCTTCACAGCCTCGAGTGTTTCAGCCTCTGTGCTGCAAAGCAAATAGCTGCCTGTGCCAAGTTACATTGCAAGTGCTCCACTACAAGCTGCCTGCAAACTTCTTTGCAAATTTGTCTGGCTCCAAAACCCATCAGAGAAAAAAACTCCTTGCTCACAGATTTAGGTTTCTTTGTGCCTGTTTATGGCTTACAGAACCAAAGAAAACAGCCTTTTATACTGTAGGAAGAGTAAAGTTACTGAAACTGAATCCTTTTTCCTGACCACACATCTGTGGATGTTGGAGGGATCCACCAGCATCAGTACGGAAACACTTCTGGGCTAAAAACACCTGGAGAGGGCAGGGCTGTGGGGAGAGTAGTGGCAGCACTCAGGAGGATGCCTGAGGTCTCCTCCAGACAAAATGGTCCATCTGGGCCTCTCCAGGGCTTCGTGCTCACTAAAACTCCCTCAATGCATCTGTCCACTTGTGGGTTGGTGTGACACCAGAACCAGCCACCTGCCCTGCTCCCTGGTGTCAGTCAGCACGTGGGGGTGCATTGGTGTAGGCACACCAGGGCTTCCCAGGGTTAGCTCATGGTTCTCCTGCTGCCCTTGAGGGCTTGGGGGCCAGCACAGACCCTGCTGTGGCCCAGCACTGGAGAATTACTCAGTCATTACTCCTGGCTTCTATGTGTGATGGTTTTCTCCCTCGTGGGTATAAGTACATTCAATTAAAATGAGCATGTTTTACTCTGCTCTGTAAACAATGCAAATGCAATGCAAACACTTCACCGTCTGTTTCTCAGTATTTCTGCATTATCTGTCAATCCTGCTCAGAGTAGATAAACCAGTAGAGAAAGAAAGTTCTTACCTCATTTCTCTCTTCTGGCCAAGACAATACATCCTGTATTTTCCGGCCAGACATATGCAATCTGACTGCCCCAGACACAGACCTGGGAGGCTTGGAGGTTTCTCCACATTCCTGCCACAGCTCCTGGTTGGAAGCCATCATCACCCCATCACACACTCATTTTATCAAATCACCAAATTCAGCCAAAACCATTTCTTGAACAATTTTCTCCTTTCCTGCTGCCCCTGCTCTCTCTTCAGGTCATCTGGCTCACTCTGTGTAACATGAGAGTGTTTGGGGAGATGGCTTTGCTCACGGGTTTCTGTGTGTGTTTGTGCATGTGCCTGTTTGCTCAGGCCCTCCCAAAACACCTTGTTCAGCCATTCCTTCTGCTCCTGGGTGGATGTAGTGTGCTCATACCATCTCAGGAACTGCAGACTTCACCTTTCTGCCATCTTGCAGCAGAGGAAGCATCCTGACAGAGAGAGGCTGGGGGGCTCAGCCAGGTCTATCCAGAATGCTGGGGCAGCATATTAGCAAGTGATGTTTTATAGACAACAGGTGGGGTGACCTCTGATGTTGGCACTCAGCATTAAGTCAGATGGTGTACCTACTCATTAACTATAGTTTGATTTTCTTGGTTTGTCAGGAATCAGAGGTGCCAAAGCTCTTTTGAAGCATTAAGCAGGGAGGTGGCATTAAGCAGGGAGGTGGCATCATGGGTTGGACTTGATGATCTCTGAGGTCCCTTCCAACCCAGCTAATTCTATGATTTCCAGTGCAGCTATCACCAGCAGGCCCAAACTTGACATCTGCTCTGCTAGAAAATACTAGAAGAAGGAAACAGCTCACCTGTGGAAACTACTCCTGTATACAGCAAAGGAGGAGTGAAGAGCAGGTTATTTCCATCCACAGGTGCTGCTTTGTGCTCCTCAGGGTGCACCACTTGTGGGGGTGGAGTAGTTGGGGCCCATTGCTGTCACTCAGGATTTCACTGTGTCTGCAATTCCCTTCTCTGTGCTCTGCTGCAGTGTGTGATGCCTTCAGCCATGGTTCAGCTGCTGAGGAAAGCAGGGGGAATCCTGCAGTGTCCAGCTCCAACCAGACCAGGAGTGTCAGAAGGAGAGAGGCAGAGAAAGACCCAGGTGCCAAAGCAGCAGGTCACAACAGAGGTCAGTTTGCTTTTCATCCAGTACAAGCATTTCTTCATCCTGCCCACCCAGCCCTCCCCTGTTCCCATCCCCTCCCCAGTCCTGGTCCATGCCTTGCCAGGGGCACACTGAGATACTGAAGTCTGAAAAATCAGGACGATTTCTATTCTCTGGAAGTAAAAGGTTTCCTTTGAAAGAGGGACAAAAGCAGATTACTGTGGGGATGGCTGAAAGGAAACCGTGACTTGTTCCCTTGTTGCTACAGTCTTCTTGACTGCTGCTGCTTTGCAGGAAGCAATTCATACAGATTTTCTTTGCATAACAATAATAATAAAGGCTTTTCTTGGCAGGAAAAAAAAGCAGGGGGGAGAGGGATATATCACAAGGACAAACACAGCCTTGCAAGAAACAGTTTGTAACATTTATGCAAAATGAAACTATTACTTTCTGCTTCTCCAAATGTTGTCCCTCAGGTGGTTCAGCACAATGGAGCATCTCAGCCTGCTGTCCTGGTTCCTCTGTGGCCACTCCGGTGGCCTCCAGCAGTGGCTACTGTTGGGGGGGATGTAGAAACATCCACATTTAGAAGTATTTTTTTTCTGGTGATGTAAAGAGGCTTTTGCAGAAGCCCTGGCTGTTTGTCAGCTGTTCCTTCTGGAGTGGACAGTTTGGGGCTACGCAGCTGGTGTCCCTTTTGGAGATGCCATCTGTCCCCTGGAGTGGGGACTTTGGCAGAGCTTCTATGGCTGGGGTTAAACCCAGCGATACCCTGCACTGGTGTGTGTTGCAGACAGCATAGAAACAGTTTTCTAAGTATAATAATTTAAGCTTACAGTTTATTTTAGATGGACACATGTAAATAATTATGCCAGCTCCCTGGGCTGGGCTGTGGGTGTTCCAAAGGACTTGCCTCAACTGCTTGTTCCCAGCATTATCATCTCTCAGATGTGAAGGCTCCCTACAGTCTCAGGGGCTCTTCCAAGGGCAAATCCCTCTCACAGGCATTAATGAATCTGCCCACAAAATTCCCTTTTATATCTCCCCTGTTCCCTATCATGTCATAACCCCATCCCATGTGTCATTTTTCTCACAGAGAATGTGCTAGGGCTGCACAAACACTCCATAGCAACCTCAGGAATCTGCCTCTTGGGATCTGTATTGGGAGCTTAAAAAAAAAAGACCACCACACACCAAAAAACCAAAACCACAAAACCAAACCAAGCAAACAAACAAAAAACCCCACCCCACACTTACACCAACCCACCAAATTTGCAAAAGGATCAAGCAAATGTTTCAGTTGACCAAAGTGCCAGAAATCTGAGCCAAAAATGCTCCAACTTTAGCTGGCAAACAATTAGTGAAGCAATCTTAAACTGCCTTGGGAGGACGTGGCTCAGGCTCAGCTTCCCTTGGCAATCTGAAGGGCTCCTGCCACAGACCCAACCTTTCAGGTAAGATCCCCACCTGCTCCTGTTCACATCTCTCTCTCACAGATGTGTGTTCACTCCCTTTTTCCCCCACCCTTTCCCACACAAGTGAGTCTGTGGTGGTGAGAAGGTTGGGAGCTGTTGTGTGGCTGCACTCCTGGCACAGCAGCTGTACCTGCCAGCCTATTGAGCCCTTGGTAATCCCAGCAAGAAAACTAAACTGAGAAATCTATGACAGACAGATTAATGGAGCCAAAGAGAAGCCCATTGGCTGGATCTACCTTTCTGATTTTTGACTCTTTCTAGTTTCTGGCAGCAATTTCTGATATTTAGTGTCCCAGTTTGAGATCTGACACACAGCCACATTAGTGGAGCTGTGCTGCTTTTTATCTGCTGATGGTTTTGACTTCATAGAGACTTTAATTTGGTGGTGGTGGTGGTGTTTTAAATGTGCTGTTCGTTCTTTCGTTGCTTTAAAATCACGGCATGGTTTGTAAACTGAGTGCAAGCTTTAAAGTGATTTGTTTGACTTTTGGGGCTGATACCGTGTTAGTGAAAGGAGGGTCCTGGGCCTTAATGGAGGCATCACGGTGCCAGCAGTGGCTGCACATTTTGCTGCTGGAGAAACCAAAGCCTCTGTGGGGAGTCAAACCCCCTGGCACTGCTGGCACTGCAGCCATCCTGGTTTTACCACGGCAACGCTGAGCACACCAAACGCTGGGCAGCCCTGGGACAGTGGGCAAAGCTCAGCATTGTGTGTTACCCCCTGCCATCCTGTAAGTATTTATTGCTTATTTTTCTGAACTGCAGGATCCATATTCTTCAGCAATGAAGCCTCAGGGGTGCACAGTTCCACCCCTACCCCCCCAATTTGTGAGTGCCAGGGAGCTGCAGAGAGCTGGTGCTGCCAGTGCAGGGTGAAGCTGCTTTGGGAGCCAGGCTGGGCTGTTCAGTCACGGCCTGAGCACCTGAATTCAGTGACTTCTGTTCAGCTTTTCTACCTGGGCAGCAGAGGGCTGTAAACTGTTTCACTGGAAAACAGTTCATTTATTGGTATCGATTTATTTGTTTATTTATTTATGGTCTAAGCAAAACCCACTTAGGGAAGGCGAGGAGAGGCTTATTTTAGTGCCACTTGTCTCTGTCATGTACCTGGGTTTTATTTGTTGTGAAGCATTGCTTAAGTTCTACCGTGATCATGTCATTTATGTGTCATATCTCTGCCTCAGCCACTGGTTCCTTGGTGCCATATTAAATTATCTGCAGCTTTTTGTGGGTTGTGTGACCCTGGGTGCAGGCCAGCACCTCCAGCCATGGAGCTGGGAGTTCACCCCTGAAGCCCCCATGGGTGCCCTTCTGCCAGAGCTGTCCTGCATAGCAGCAACACTCAGTTTTGCTTCATCCCCTATGGAAAATATAGTTTATAGTGCACACAGCTGTAAAGCATGAGTACTGAACAGAAAACTAACAGCTTTGCAGCAAGCAGAGCTCTAGGAAGACAGACACTTTTGTGTGGCTTGAAGGAGAAGTGACCAGCATGGTCCCAAGAGAGCACCTCATGTAGCTGTTGTTAGGAGAAATGTGTATATCTGAATTGTAGCTATATTATACCTATATATAAAATACATATATATTATAATATAATATAATATAATATATATAATATAATATATATAATATAATGTAATATAATTATATAATAATAGAATTCTCTTTAATAGTTAATATTTATACTTAATATAATGCTATTATTACACAATAATATACATAGTTATTTTTAATATGTAATATATTTAATATGATAGTGTTATTACATAGTAATATATAGTTATAATATTCTATATTTATATTTATTATATTAATAGTATTCATGTTATATTATATATTATAACTATATATTATAGCTATATGACATATCTATATATATAGATATATAGATGGATATAGAGATACATGTATATAGTATGTATTTAAATTGTTTATGTACCTATATTTTGTGTGTATCGCTGTTCAATGGCCTTTCCTGATTACTGGGTATAAAACATGGGCATTAATGACACGGACAGTTGCCATCCAAAAAGACTGGAGCATTTTAAAATATGTCACAGAAAAGCCAAAATGACCTTTACTCTTCTGGTAGGTTTGACACACTCTCCAGAGCCCTGGCCGTGCGGAGAGCTGGGGCAGCAGCTGGGATTTAGGGTGCCTGGAGACCCAAGGGATCACTCCGGTTGTGTGAGGGGGGTGCCAGGCTCGGGAAGCCCCCCCCTTTCTGTGGGGCAGTCCCTGCCGGAGCGGGGGTGCCAGGCTGTCTGTGGGGATCAGGATTTAGGGGGGCAGCAGTGGGCATTTGGCTGAGGGTGAGTGCCGGCACCGCGGGGCTGATGGAGCCTTTCTGGGGGTTAGGGGTGTAGGCAGTGGGTCACATTTGTAAGGGGGTTTGAAGGTGCATCTGCCACAGGCAGAGCAAACCTTAGGCAGGCAGGGGTGAGAGAGGCAGTGAAGAAATGTGTGGGGTGCAGAGTGAAAGATCCCAGGCAGGCGGGAGCAGGCAGGTACCATGTGGCTGCTGAGTACTTGTGGTGTTCTTTTATTTATGGCACTGCGGGGGTGGGTGTGTGTGGCTGTGTCAATAAACGTGTCACACACGCACAGGGACATGGACACACTGACACACACAGAAACACAAAGTGCTCACAAATACAGACACGGGGACAAACATGGATACAGACACACACAAACAACAGACAGATAGACAGGAACGTGTACACACACATACAGAGACACTTGGACACAGAGACACACAGAAACACAGAGAGACACACACACGTGGACACAAACACAGAGACAGACAAGTGCACACAAACACAGACGTGGACACAGACACAAAGACACACAGTCAGACATGGACACACAGAGACACACAACCAGAAATGCACCTGAACACAGAAGTATGGACACACAGACACAAAGACAAACACACAGGGACACAAGACAGAGACACACACAAACACATGCACACAACCTCAGACACAAAGAAGACAGACACACGGACATACTGACAAACAGACACACGGACACAAACATATTGACGGACAGACACACAAAGGGTACTGTGGAGGTAGGGTGGGGAGACAGGGAGGGGTTTTTGGGTGGTGTCAGGGTGGTCTTCCAGCAGAGCAGGGGAACTGTGGGTTGGGGAATGAGTGAATTGGGGTCAGGATGGTCCCTGCAGCCCCGCTGGGGTCCCCCTCACTCTGCCAGGACATGGGGAGTCCCTGCTGCTGGAGTCCTCACGGCCTGACCAGGGGTTTCAGACACACACGGAGACTTTTTTCGTATTTTATTGAATTTCATTTATATTAAATTAAAAATATATTTCTGACAGATTCATGTAACAAAAAGGCAGAACAGTTTTCAAATTGTTCAGCTGGGATGAGCGTGGGTTGATGCAAGGTGGGTTGCAGTCTACATTTGCCTTAACAAACAGATAAAGCTCTACCCCAAGGACTGTGAGGAGAAACTCGGGACTGCACATGGGGGAGGGGATATATAACCACACAAAGAGAAGATCCACAGGTTTCTCCCCAGCCTCCAAACAAGACAAAAGGGGAGGGAAGAAAACAGAGAAAAGAAACAAGAAACCATGAAAAGAAGGAAAATTATGCTAAAATATGTCCCTAATATTAACCCAGGTCAGTAAGCATTGTAACAGTGCATAACCCTCGGTAGCTAAAATATGAGAAATGAAAGGTTAAAGTAACGTTACGCCACACACAACTGGCATACCCTACTGTGTAAGCAAGTGCAGAAAATCTGAACACACCACAATAGTGCTAAAACACAGAATCACACAGAATGCCAAAAATGGTACTTCTAACCAAAACCAGAGAGTGGGAAGGGAGGGAAATAAAAGGGGAGGCTTAAATCACAAGCAAATTACCTATATACAAATCAACCCTAAGGACAATTATGTTCCAAATAATGGTGTCCACAAGGAAAATAAAAGCAACATTATCCTTATTTACAAATGCAACTAGCTGTGTCTTTAACAAGCTATAAAAATACTATTCACATTTTCAAAGTAACATACAGTAGTTTTTTGTAGGCTTTTTTTTTTTTTTTTTTTTTGTTTCAGAAAGGCAGCTAACTCTGAATGCATCCCTTTGTGCATCTTCCCCAACACACTGACACGTCTCTTCTTCTGAAGGTAAGGCAGAAGTGTTGATGTTTTGTCCCTTTTCCCTTTGAGAACATGGAGAATTGGCTGAAACCGAAACCCTGCCCATCTACCTCCCACCCACCTCCTGTGCTTGTTGTGGTTGTTCCTTTCCTTTGGGACGGGCTGGATGCAGTGGAAAAGAGCTCTGGAGGCAGCCACCCCCCCCCCTGGATTCTTGTCCCTATGCCTCCTCCCAGACGGGGCATTGATTCTGAGGGGACAGTAATGTCATCCTCCTGGCCTTGGCATCAGCCTCATCAGAAAAGAACACGTCGAGGCTGTTCAAGACAGCCAGGTCAGGACACACATTTTGGATATTTGTACTTTTAGAAAGACACAGCTTTTCCCCCTCAGTTTCCCCTCCCTACTCTAACACTGCTACAGCCTGAAAATTCTGCCTTATGGTGTTGGGGAAATCACAAAAATTGGGCAAAAACAAGGGATTAAAACCACTGTGAATCATGTATCAAATGTGCACCGATTTCTACCATTAAGATGTTATTAAAAATTATGTTTCCATTGACCTGCATTCTCCTCTTAGCTTACCCCACTGTAAAATGAGAAGTACTCAGCTACCACCTTCAGTGCCCACCTTCAAAGGAACAGTGGTTGAGTGCATTCAAAGTTAGCTCCCCCTTACACAGCTGCTCAGTTAGTAATCGACCCATTTAACAGCAGTACCAGTTTATGCTACATATGTCAGAGTACCTTACCTCGAAAGAACGGCATACATATCTACACTTACTTATAAAATACCATTCACAGTTTATTACTGTGGTTATCCCAAAAGGGTTTAGTCTTCGGAGTGCTATGGACAATACAGTGTTTGCTCCCTAAGAGGGCTCAAAGGTGGGGCAGGGCACGGGGACAGTGGTGCCACAGGGACCAACCTGCTGGCAAAGGGTGCCGACAGCCAGGGCAGGGCAGCAGCAGCCCCGGTCACCTCTGAGCTGTGCAGGATGCACCTTCACCCTGGTGGTTTCATCCACCACATGTCTGGAGCCTGATTTCATGGCTTTGTTACTGGAGAAGAGCTGGGACATAACAACTCACACTGCATAACACCTTAAAAATCTCTCCCGAACTCCCCTCTCTACCAAGGTCCACAAAACTCTCAAAATTAAATAATAAAACAGGAAGAAAAAGCAGCTCTGACTCTTCTCATTTCCTAATGGGGATCATGTCCTTAGGCTTCTCCCTCACACCTTTACTTGGCTCCAGAACCCAGCTGGAGGATGCTGTGGGTGGAAACATGTCCTCAGTCTGGCTCCAGGTAGGAGATGTGCTTGGCTGCTCTTCGTCCTGTTGAGTCTCACTGCTATCTGAACATGCCCAAGCTCCCCCTGAAAGGTGCTCTGCAACACCCAGACCTCTGCACTGCAGCCTTCACTGCCATGCCACTGCTGCAGACACACTGCTGTCAGACATTTCCCCCAGAGCAATGAGCCCACCAGTGGAACAACCTGCTAATTCCCACAGCAGTACAGGAAAAGAAAATCAAAACAATGGTGGTGATTTTTGGACATTTTAGAGCAGCAATTCGAACCACAGAGCTTTAATTCTGTTATTTATTCCAAATTTGAAAGCCCTAGTTGTAACAGTGACCTTTACAACCTGTGTAAAGCTCAGCAAGAGCCAGAATATGAAGAAAAGAGAGGGAATTCTTCAATCAGGGAAGCTGCCCTGTGGAACAACTGCAGCTCCTTTCATGTGATGAAGTGTGAACATTACAGCTAACCTACCCCACTCCACACAGCCTTGGCTTTCTGAAAACAAAAATCTGAACCCAAACCAAAGATTTTATATAACATTAGACAAACTGTTGTTAGCAGCAGAGATCTAAGATCCTCAGGAATGAGAATACCACAAGTGACAGAGCTAGAAATGAACAGGTAAACAGTCTTCATGTATCTCCAAGTAACACCTTTTGAAAACTATCTGCAAAGAGAAGTCAAGGTGATCCTGTCCCCTTTGAGGTACCCTTCAAGAACCAAGGAGGTGACTGATAACTGGAGGCTTGACTCTGGTTCATGCTAAACGTGTCTGTTCCACCAGTCACCCTCAAGCTAAACAGCCTTCAAAGCAGGTAAATACCCACCTGAGCTCCACAGTTCCAAAAACACGATTGGGAAGCCAGGATGAAAGCCTGGATATGCCAGTTGTGCAACGTGAGGGAAAAAAAAACCCTCAGCTGGCAGTCCATGGGCACTTCTATTTCTCCCCCTCCCTCCCTCTATGAGGGTGGGCAGAGGGGGGGTGTGAGTGTCCCTGTGTGTGCATGTGGGTGCTGCCACAGAGCTCCTGGGGGAAACAAGGCTGACTGGGGTGCCTGCTGTTACCCTGGGGAATCATATGACCAACATCCTAATTCTGATTTGTGCCAAAGCCACCTCATCTCCCAGGTGGTATAAAGGAGTCCAAATAAACTCTCATAGCTGCCAGCATGATGTAGGACAATTATGCAGACACCCCAGCAGAAAAAAAAAATAAAATTCTTTAACATCTGAGTTCTCTGCATAGGTGCATCCTCAAGAAAACCCTACCCTATATCTCTAGGATGACTTAGCTGATGTCTGGTGCTTTTCCCCAGTGCTGCCCAGCTCTACCTGTAGCCCTGGAAAGAATTGATCCACAGAGAGTCAGGTCTGTCACAGCTGCCATTTTATTTGTTTCTGGGCTGGGACTGGTGGTGGCTGAGGGTGGGGGAAATAGCCCATAGCTCCCTCTCAAATCTTTATTGCAAACTGGTATTGGATGGATGGCACCTGGTTTAGCTGCCCTGCCCCAGCCCCATGGCAGCACAAGGGCCCTTCACACTCAGCCATTGGGCTTACCAGCTGAAGAACAGGAAAGGCATCTCCCCACTAATCCAGGAAAGAAATGGAATGAGAACTCTGAGTACAGTTCTTGCAGCCAAGAAATGCACTTTCTGCTGAATAAGTTGTTGTGTCCAGGTTAATGCAACCTTTCTCTGTACAAAATTCTGAGCTGATCTTAAGATGCCTGAAACAGACTCACATGGTGGCTCCTACTGCTGATACTCTCTCCATAGCTTGCTTCTTGTGTGAGGTGACCATTTGGGAAGCAAGCTGTAAATACTCTGCTATTTCTGAGTAAATGGCCACGTAAGAACCCCTCCTGGTAATTTTGCAGAAAAAGAAAAATTTGAAAAGAGCTGAAGAAAGAAACCTGAAAGCAGTTGGTTTCAGTCAATTATGTTACAACAAGTCAATCAGATCCAGCACCCATATTTGTCTGAAGTAACCCTCAGGTAGATAATAATGTCTAAGACAAGTATCATTGAAAGAGATTAGGAAAAAATAAGCCCTTGCTCTCTTTCATTTAGTGTGTTGCTTTGTGCCTTGGACAATGGCTGATACACACTCAGGTACCTGCTCTTGAAAAATCTGTCACTACTCTTCTATCAATCATGTTACAATATGGGAAAGGAACACATTTGCAAATAAGAGACTGCATTATAAAAATCCATAAAAACTGACAGTGCTCTGTGCAGTCACCATCGTAGAACTAGAGAATTAATTAAAACCAGAGAAAATCTTTGTGTTGATGCTCTCACCAATGGCTTTGTGCTGATAAAATGCAGTTTGTGCGTGGAAATATCTGCTCTTTCTGCAAGCCTGTAATTATTTATGAAAAACCATGACCCTCTCAGTTCAATATTTGCCACAATTTTGCCATGAACATTTGCCTGACTTCTTTTACCAAGGCAGCACCCATGCCCTGTTAGGGCCAGGCAGGTATTTCTGCTGATCAGCTTAAAGCAGCCAAACACTTCTCTTTGCTTTGCTTTTTTAACCATCCTTAAAGCTTTCTTTGGCAAAAAGACAAAAATCTGCCAAAGCAGCTCAGAGGCACTACTCATCCCGAGGAAATGTGCACATTTATGGGCTGCGTTTCCAAGGCTGTTGCTTTTCCCAGGGAAAAGGAAGCTGGTTAACCAGACACACAGCACCACGCAGGCCCAGATGCTACAACAAAGGTCAAGACACAGTAGGACATACAAGAGCCATTTCTGGCAACTGCAACTCAAACCAGAAGCTCCATCAAAAAAAACCAAAAAAAAAAAAAAAAACCAAAAAAACAAAAAAAAAAAAAAAAGAGAGAGAGAGAAAAAAAGGAAAAAAAAAAAGAAATAATAATAATAAAAGAAATAAAAAAAAAAGAAGCTGCAGCCTTTAGAGTTTTCCATCATCAAGAATGACCATGTGTTCATTAACCCTTTTCTTTGCCCTCTGCTACCCAGGACACATCTAGCACAGCTCAGCACAGCTCAGCCTGGCTGTGTCCAAGCCCCAGCTCTGTTAGGCCCCTTCTGGCCTTCATGCTGCTTCACTTCAAGGCACCTCTGCATTTCCATGCTACTTCATATATTATATCACACCCACAGTCAACAATTAAAAGGAATAAATAATTCAAGTCTTGTAAGAAATAAAATGCTGAAATTGTTAAAAACCACCATTATTTACATTTTGATTATTTAATGGGTTTGTTTCCAACACCAGTAACTACTACTTAATTACCAGAGAAACAAACAGGCCTCACCTTTAGTTAGCAGCTACATCCCAGCACCATCCCCCCTGGGTTTGGAGGGGTGCATCCTCTGCCCCGGCAGCCTTTGAGTGCACTTCTTTGAACTCAAACACAGAAGCTGAACCAGGATTCTATTTTTTTCTCCATTAGGAGTTACTCGGTTATAAGACTTGTTCAGGGACAAATCAACCCCCTTCTCCACCTACCTATGTAAATCCAGCTACTTCTGAAACAGGACATCCACAATCCTGTGTCAGTCTTTGTCCCCAAGGAGCTTGGCAAGTGCATCCCAATCTGGCAGACCTGTGCCTGCACTCCAGACAACACCCTGTAAGCACTACCACTGGAATACCTTCCCTGGAGCTGTGTCCAGGCCACCCACCTCTGCTACAGCCTCTGCCCAGTTCCTGTCTCTGTCTCCTGCCAACAGGCAAGGCCTCTCAAGTGCTTGATGGTTTTGTAACCATCTGTCCCACCTCAGTGTTTTCAGACTCTTTGGCCACGTACTGGGTTTACAGATTCAGTATCAGCCACACTGCCAAACACACCTGATGCACAAACATCAGCTGAACCAACCTTCACCTAGTGATCATACACAATTTGTTTCCTATCTACAAGCACACAAACAACCCCAGGTTTGAAATCTCTTCATAACTTGGTCAAGCTGACCCTCAGCCACCATGGCTTGGGTAACTATTGCTTGCTTCTTACTCCTTCCTCTGCTTCCCTACCATTAGAGGTGGGAAGCTGTTGAGATGGCAGGAATTTGGAGGAACTTGATGCCATTTCCAGACCACTGGTTGTTGCTGGCTTTGTTGCCAGGTTAGGTCACCTTGAAGATCCTGACTTAAACAGTACTGAAACACACAAACTGAAATGCTGCTGTGTCACCTAAGATTGCCATCCATCAGGTATTGTTTCTTTCCCTTTTAAACCCTTGATGGATAGAGACATGGGCAGATCTTAAGGACCTCATAGTTCCTTAAGATTTTTGGTGGGAATTGGGTACAGATGCTCTTAGACACACAGATCTGGGTGTGTCAGGAGCAAGCTATCGGTGTCTCTGGCCCTTACACCTCCCTTCCCAGCTCCATCTGCCTCAGGTTTCTAAAATAATCCAAAACTCTTACTGAAAGACACTTCCAAAGAGGAGCAGGCTGGGAGGTGAGGTGGGGGTGTCTGCCTAAAAACTGAGGTTGACAAAAGCAGAACTAAGTGCAAGGAAACTTAACTATACTTATTTACATTTGTGATGCAAAGCTCTGCAAGTCATGCACATTTTGATTTTCCCAAACCTCATATGCACTGTCTTCTGTGCCAAAGTAATCCTCCTTTTAGAAAAAAGTATTCTGTATTGTGCTGCAAGCCAGAGCAAGACCTTTGCCACCTCTGTTCCCTTTCAGGGCTTGCTCTACTGTCCTTCACATGGCAGCAGTAAGAGCTGGTTGCTCTGTCACTGTATTCTCTGAAGCAGTCAATGCAATGGCCTCTCAGAACTCGTAGACATTGTTCCAAAGACTTGATTTGCTTCATTTTGGCATTTCCACAGTCATCTTTTAAATATAATTATTATTTTTTTAATTTAAAATTATTATTTTTGTATTTTGCTGGTCACTTCCATATTGCTTCATTCAAAACCCAGAAAACAGTTCAAATAAAATCGGAGCTTAAGTGCAAACTAACTTTCCAGTGAACTGCCATGTGCATTTTATCCTGTCCAGTGTCTGTCTTCCAATTGAAAGAACCCTTTCCGCCACCACCCCACAGAACACCAGCAGACTTCATGACCCATATCACACTCTCCAGTTCTCCATCTTGTCCTCAGTGTTGCCTGACAGCATCCCCAACTCCCTTCATGAGCATGAAGCAGAAAAAGAGGGAAGGATTTGTTTGGGTCTTTTATGTATCTATCGTTAGGTGGTATAAAAAAGGAAAGCAAAGCTTTTTGCATACAAATCTTTGTTTCTTGGCCTGTCTTTAAGCTTCAAAAAGAACTTGTTGGAGGTGTGGTTTTGAAACTCTCTTCTGAAAGGATTTTTACGTTCAAAGGGTTTGTCATGTTGGCACGTTAAAAAAAAAAAAAAATGGTCACGTCATGTACCAGTTCTGAGCTGGAGTCTCTGTGGTTAAGAATTGACACAAAATCATGGTGTGGCTCAGAGAAAGGGTTTAGCTGTATATTAGAGTCACATCATCATTTCTTGGAAAGCCACAATAAGATCTAAACGATTATGAAAAGCCAGGCTGGCCATTTTCGGTTGCTGGGATAAAAAGTGTTAGAGAAAGAAATTGGATTCTCAATCTCAATTACTATGCTATTGCACATGATATAAAAATTGTCCGTTTTTTCCCCCTAATGGAAACTGCATCGAGATTTCCAGGAATGCTGTACAGACTCTCATCAGTTCCTGCTGAAGTAAAGAGTCTCTCTGAGACTTCCCTATAGTATCTGGCTTGAATCACTGGGAACTATCTTGAGAGCAGGCAACACTGCCACTGGCCTTGACTGGTACTGTCTGGCTTCTCTGATCAGCCGACCCTCTGGATCTGCAGAACGTGAGAATTGCCAGGTTGTACGTGCCTTCTTTCAGTCTCTTCCTTCTTTCCTTCCTTCCAGGTTCCCAACCTGATCTGCGAGTGATTCCAAGATGCTCTTTCACTTGGAAATATCAAAAATGAGTGAACTGGCAAGAGGAGGAAGCTCATGAGAGAAAGAAAGGGAGAGAGGGAGGGGAGAGAGAGAAAAGAAGAGCGAGAGAGAAAGAGTGAGGCAGCTAGAAGGGGTTGCCTTTCCACTTCCATAGGCCCACGGTCTCTACACCACTGTGTTTCGGTGTCTGTAGGGTGGTGGAGGCAGCACAGTGCCAGGCTTCAGGGAGAACTCGGAGAGGTATTCGGGATTTTCTGCCACAATGGGCCGGATCCGTCCATTCTGTTTGTAAAAGTATTTTGTGCTGTACTCTTGCAGGTAGTCTGGGTGCTGGAGGGTGCTTCGAGGGGGCAGGCTGTGATTCCAGTAGTCTGGGTTGTCAAAGGCCTTCTTGGCTTTCTCTGGCAAATTGTTCTTCAGGTACTCTGCATTTTCCAAGGTGTTTGCAAAAGTGTTGAGGTACAATGGCTCATTTACGTACTCATCCTCTGCTTTGGGCTGCCCGTTCGGAGCGTTGTGATACTCTGGGTTGTCCACAGCTTGGAGATCTCCATTCTTACGCCTGGAAACAAATGGGTTCTCTTCCACTGGGTTTAGGTAATCTAAGGAAAGAATAAAAATAAGTCAGCAAAGAAAAGGAAGAATCCATCCATGTAGCAATTACCACGTGTGAGTTACTACTAAGCTGTACCAGAAGCAGGACTTGGACTTGTGAATCCTTCCACCCCAGACACTCATTCCAGCCAAGCTGGAGACTCAGCTGCAGCTCTTGTTGCACCATAGACCGTGAGCCTTGTTTGATCCTTAACTTCCTGTCAGAGTATGACCTACAGAGTCAAACATGCAGGCAGCTTCTGACTCTGCTGCTCACTCTCTTGGCAACCTTGGATGTATCAGTCAAATCCTCTTCTCCGCAGCCTGTCCATTCAGAAAGCTCTATAGAAATTTTAGTTAAGCCTCGCTGCACAAAACCCATCCCTGAGGACTAACTTCTAAGACAGCTTCATTTCTAACAGAACAATTTGCCTGATTAAAAACCTTCCACCCCTGAAGGACAAAGGGCCTTGAAGCATTGTGAAAAAAAATTATTCAAATGAGCCCTAAAAAGAGAACAAGAGAATCTTACATCAGCTCCAAAACATGACTTGGAGCAGGTTACAGTTGCTTCAAATCACTTACTGTGGATCAACACCACAAAAATTGCACAAAGTTTTTCAGGCATATGGAACACGCATGGAACGCTAGATGGGGGTGGGGAAGGAAAAGAAACATAAGCCCTAGGCCAAAAGCAGATGTTTAGCAAGTTCCCTCCCATGGCTTCACACAGGTCACTGAGTCACAGAGCACTGGATTCATTGGGTGCCATGTCCTGCCTTGCTCTATGAGGTCTTCCAGTAAAGCACAAAGCCCATCAGCTCACACTGAAGCAAACTCACAGCAGCAAATCTCTTCTTGCAAGGGCAGCTGCTGAAGACTAGGGCCATGAGTGCACTCCCACACCTTCACTGCTGTGAGCCAAGCCCCAGGACTTCATTTCCACCATCTAACACAAAGCCTAAGTGGCTTCTAAATACTGAAGCAAACCCAGTAGCTACTAGAGATTTACAATTGCATTAATTAATTAATTTAAAGGTAATGCAAATTTGCAAATTACTAATGACACATCCCCTTACATCTAAATGGCTGTTGTTGCTATTTAAAAAGAAGAAATGAATGACAGCAAACTGGGAAGCATAGCAGTCTGAGCTGGCACAGATCTAGGCAAACTTCACCTTGCAGTGATGGTTTCTCTGAGGCACATCTTGTGCTTTCAGTCCTAAACTCCTCATGGCCATAAAATGCCTACTGTGTGTAGCAGTTCTGTGATCTGTTCAACAAGACATTTACTAAGCACAGTGCCATAAAGACACAGAAGATCAATAAGCAAAGCTAAGTGGAGCCTATGACTGGCTAAAGATAGATCCTTTTCTTGGAAATAACTGAAGAATTCTGTTTGGATAAGGAGATCTGAGTTTCTTCATTCCTTTCTCTGGCTACTTCCCAGAAAGAAAAGTTAAAGGGGAAATTACCAAATTTGACATTTTGGCACATTTGAGCTTTTCTGAAAAGTAAATTAGAAGAATAAAAAACAAATCTCCATGCAAGAAAATATCAAGCAAGTCAGAATGTTTTCAACCTTCCTGGGTTATTCAGTAAATCCATTTTTGGCAAAAAGCTGCTGGTGCAGAAAAAAAGAAAGAACGTGGTCAGACTAGAGCAGGAGCTTCTCCAGGTGGACAATTATTTACCTGTTTTAGTTTTGTCTCGCATTGGTGTCATGTACCCATCCTCATCCAGCTCTCCCCGGACAACCCGCTCGGGCATGAAGACGGTGGGGTCAGCGCTGTACCTCTGGGTGCTGCTGTCTTCTTTTGCCAGGGTTGTCACCTGTTTCCGTAGTGTGCCATTACAGCAAGCATCTTCACAGACCTCTGCTGTGGCCCCTTGAGCAACTGGGGCTTCTGGTATTATGCAGCCCGGAGCTCGGTACGGCATCGGCACTTCTGCGGCGTAGCCACCGTCTCTGTACACAAACTGGTTCTGTTGGAAAAGAAAAGGCAGCGTGAGAAAAGAGGTTCCAAAGGGAGGAAAACCACAGCAGCAAGGCATCAAGCTCCTGTGTGTTTCCTGCCACACTTGCTCAGTGATGCATTTCACTGGGCAGCTGAAGCCTGGTCCAACTTGCAGACTGCTGCCTTCCCAGCGCTGCAGGCCTGGCAGCAGCATGGGCTCTGCTGCATACCAGCAAAGCACCCCAGCAAAGCACCCCTCTGCCCAGTGCTGAGCTGGCTTCTCCTGCCAGGGAGGCACCATCGGGGGAGAGACACCATCAGGGAAGCAAGCTGGCTGCTTAGAGCTGGAAACGGGGGGGGAAAATGGGGCAGGAAAACTTTCCCCCTGCTTAAACACGTGGAGGCTGGATATACACATCTGCAAAAAGCAAATCTGGTATCTCATTTTCTAATACTTTGGTGATCTCCCCTCATTTCTGAACAAAACCCTTATATCTCCTGATAAGGAAATCTCCTTCTGACGAGAAGCGTCAGGTTTCCCTTCCTTCACCAGTGCCCTGCTTCCTTTGGCATCCTGGGAGGATTCCATCCATTCCTCTGCCTGTGCTCCTGATCCAAGCCAGCCTGAATCCCTGTGTTCCTGCCTCCAGCTCCCGACTGCTCCTAACCCCAGGATTCCAGCCTGGACTTTCCCAGGGCTGCCCTGCAGCCTCAGTGGTGACGTGAGAGTTACTGGGGAAAAGGGGGGAGGGGAACGTGGGATCAATTTTCCTGTATATTTGTATATATTTAGTAATTTTTCCTATTTATCATTACTGTTTTATTAAAGTTGTGTAGTTTAGTTTCCAACCCATAATATATAAATCTGTTACTTGGTTTAATTGCCAGGCCAGTGTTAAACCGTGACAGATTTTATTGGCAGGGACGGGGGACAGAGGATACCATCATCTCAGAATTCTGTTTTTTCCTGAGAGAGCTACTTTTAGGGTGCCCTGACAATAACACAGTCACCCAAAACCTACGTAATTCTATCAGATAGCACATTTCAAGATGGTGAACTATGTTTGTGTGGGTACCTAAACTCAATGGTTCAAATCCACCTACCATTTTGTTTTTCAGCAAGGGTGTGCAAGGATATTTCGACATCATGACCTATAAACAGGAAGGAAAAATGTACAGATTCATCCAAGCCTGTTACCTAAACACTTTTCAAGAAAAGTTGTCAGCTGACAGAATTTTGGGTATGGGTCCACAGAGCTTTCAGGCTGAATGTAAAATCCTGACTATCTGGTTGCTTACATCCACATGTCATTTACCATTTGGGACATTTATGTTGGAAAAAGGGATTTGAAACAGAAAATACAAAGTGAAGAAAGAAGAAAAACCTAAAGAATGAAGGTTGAATGTGAAATACTTACTCCTGACATAGGGGTGTAGGCAGGAGGAGGGCTGTGTCCAATTTCACTCTAATAGGAAAGAAAAATGGAATGATGGATACGTAGCAAGAGGTCACATGAATGAAACAAGTCACATGAGCTGTATGAGCTAATGGGGAGAAACATGCACATCAGTTAGATATCCTAACTGAATCCAAAATTCAAAGAATTAATCATGACAAATGTCTCACCAACTCAACAAACTGTGTCTTAAGAAGTTCTTGCCGGGTAAAGGCAAGTGCCACATTACACCTGCTGAACAGCTGCATATCCTGCAAATGTCTCATGCCTAATTTTTGGAAAGGCAGATTGTGCAGAAAAACAGATGGTGCACTCAAATTCAGAGGAAATACAGAGCAGGAGAAGTCCAGAAAGCATCCAGCTCCAAGCCAACACATCCTTTCCCAGGGACAAAGCAGGGGAAGGGTAAGTGTGAAAGCAGGAGGATGCAAGTCTGTCACTAGACTGTCACAGCTAACTTAAGTATCACAGGAAACTCAGTCCCTAGGCTCTGGTAAACCCAAACAGCACAGCAGCTGCTGGATTTCAAGACTCCAATGTGCCATGGTCCTGCTCTCCACATATACCACACTTATAATGTTACCTCTGTATCACAGGCTAAATGGTTTTGCCAAGATGTCTAGCAGCTGCACATCAAAGTATTGCTGCAGAGATCTTCATTTTGCTCTTGGTTTCTGGAAACATCCTACACTGCCCTGGGGACCTGAACTGCTGTAACATCACCAGCACAGAAGATGCTTTTATACAGATTATTGCTACTCAAAACTGGTGTTTTTCATTTAGGAAATGCTGATTTTTGGAGGAAAATATTAATGAAACAACTTTTTCAGGGGGTTTTCTACTGACAAAATGTTATTTTTGAGACTACAAGTTTAGTTCTTCATAATTAGTTTCCCATTTTGTTTCAAAACTATTTGTTTTCTCTTAGCTGGAGGAAAGAAAAAGTCAAGGTTTGAAAAAAGGTCTAAACTTGAGATAAATTAAAAGGAAAAGCTTGCCTTATGATCACCCGGGGAACATTCCACTTCAGATGATCATTTCATTCATCAACATACAGTTCAAAAACATATTCACACCAAGAAAAATACCAAAATTAAAAGAAAAGACAACATGTATCCTCACATAGTAAGGACTGGACATACTACAGTCAATCTTTCCCTTATAAATTTCTTGCCAAAGAATTAGGATGGAGGTGATGGTCACTGGCAATTATTTTACTTTATAAAGGAATGGCTCAAGTAAAACACCTGCATCAGGAAAAGTCTTAGAAAGAACATAATTTTTAAAATAATGCGTGCTGCCTGTCTGAAGACTATGTTTTTCTGGTAATCAAAATATGCCCATTTCCTTTTATTTGAAATAACCCCATAGCCACGTTGTTACTCAGCCCCAGCACCTTGTGGCTGAGGTCTAAATCTGGTGCTGAGCCATAGTTAAAAGTACATTTTTCTCCATTCCCATGAAAATACATCCATATTTGGCCAAGTTATGATTCAAAAAATCTCCAGTTTGCAAATTACAAAAGTGAAGGAAAACTTGTGTTAGCTGAATTGTCCAGCTGCACCATGCACTAGCAAGGCTTGAGCAGGACTCCATAAATTGTTTTTTCTCAGGGGAAGTAAGTGCTGGAAGGAGAGGATCTATCTCATGGTGTCAGTGACCCTCCTGCCAGGGGATGGAGAAGGAAGAAACCACAGTCTGAGCAGGATGCAAAGGAGCTGAAGAGCTTGCAAAGAAAGTGGTGCTGGAGAAGCTGGCAACAGGGATGCTCAGGAGCCAGGGAATGGTGTCTTGCAAAGATGCAGAGGATAATGGCAAGTGAGAGAGACTGAAGTGCAGGGAGGGAGAAAGGGTTGGCATGTGAAAGGAGGTTGAATAGGAAGGTAGAGATGGCAATAAAACCTAAATGTGACAGGAGAAACAGGAGGCACAAAGACAGAAGACAGCCTGAAAGTAGCGTAACAGCAGCTTCTCTAGAGTCTGGAGCTGAACTTGAATCTCCTCTGCTGTCAGCAAATTGCTCTCGACTGAAATGGCCAAACACAGCCAGGTTCAGGTGGTGCAGAGGGAGCTGAGCAGCTGCCAGCCCACCCTAAACACAAGCAGCAGATCCTGTTGCAGGCAGAGGCAGCTCCAGGCTCCGTGCGTTGCCCATGGTGTGAGGGAGGAGGAGCTGGGACAGTGGTGAAGCCTAGGCCAACCATGACCAATTTCACCAAGTGTTCACCACAGAGCTGGTTAGGTTTGAAAAGCTGAGCTTGACCTTAAACTTAAGCCATAGATCTGGGAAACGCTTTGGGCCCTCTGACCCAGCTGTGGCTGCTGACAGCCAGAGAAGTGAGGATGATGGCAGCTGCGAAGAAATTGCTGTCAAAGACAGCAGAGAAGGAGAGAGCAGTGGGCTTGGCTGGGTGAGCCTGGAAACTTCATTGCTGCCCTATCTGTGAGCAGTCTCTCATTCAAGACAAGGGTATTCATATCCAGAAGAACAAAAGCCAAGAAAGGTTCACAAGTAGGGAAGGAAAAACTGATCTCAGCAGTTACCTGGCTGAGATGATCACATTTGAGAGAGAAGATTGTAACAGAAGAGGGAACAGAAACCACTTCATCAGAGATGAACTTTTTTGGTTGTTTTTAAAGGAAGCAGACATCAAGGTCCTCAATACACATCTGGATATAAACTATGCAGCAAGCTTGTAACTAGATAGTGCTCTGCAAGAGGCTTGTTTGGGACACTTAAGAATGTCCCTTTAAACAGGGAACACAGCGAAAACCAGAGATGCTCTTATTGCAGAGGTCAGATCCCTTCTTTCCTAACACAGATTTACTGTCACCTTGTAATGATACATGGACAAGTTACAACCCACAACGTGTTAGACAAATGGATAAAACACATCCCCTGAGCCTGCCAGATGCTACTTTGAAGGCCTACTGATGGCTATAGGATGTTGCACTGCAAGACAATCTGCCTTCTCCTTGTCCTCTGATCTTGTATTTGCTTGTATTCTGGGAAACTTTCTGTGTACTCCAAAAATTAGAGAAAGAAGAGCTGAAGACAGGTAATTAGCAAACTATGACCCATGGAGGGTGGTGAAGATTTAGCCCAACTGACAACTACAGGTAGGACCCAGAAGAGAAATACAAAGTGGAGACTACAGAGTCAGCTCTCTTAAAAGCAAGGAATCCAAGCCTGCACCTCCTTAAAGCTTCCCAGCTTCCTTCCCTCCCTCCCACTGGCTGGCAGCCTCCAAAGAGGGGGTTTGCTGCTTCTGGTTTCCAAGGTAGCTATAGCACTCCAGAATGTACAGGAGAGAAAAAAGCTGTAGCAACACTGTGTTAGTATTATGTGCAAGGGATTGGAATTTGCTGCTGCCCATTTTCACATACACTAAACCAATGACTGTAACCACTCCTTTTCTATTTGGTATTACACCGTGATACATTACACACCTATAATTTACATCTTTCTGTTGTCACAGAGGCACTCCATGAATTTCAGTCTGTGGTTCACTGATTGTGGATAAATAAGAAGAAAGCTATGTTGAACTACTTTTAGCCCACAGTGATCTCTTCAGTGTAACTTAGAAAAGCAAGTCTTGTCAATAGGCTTGGCTTCAGTACACAGGACTGTGCTCCTCTGCTAGTAAATATTTAGATGATTATCAACTTAAATATTTTTAGGATGGCCACTTTATCTATCCAGGGGCATGCTTTGCTCCACCCACAACAAAAGGCTAAAATCCCTGTCCCATCTTTAGACCTTCTTGGCTGTGACATTTAAATACATACTATGCAACAGGCCCTCTTAGAATAGCCTTGTCCAAAGACATCAGGAGACAATGGACTAGCATTAATGGATTTTCTGCTATTTTTTTATGTTGAAAACCTACCCAGACAGTGACTTGCAAACTCAGGTCACAGGTATTTTCTTCATGCCTCCCCTTGAGCTATATACTAAACATAGCTGTCTTGCAACACCCTTAACAGAACCTCACAGCTTGGCTCTTCTCCAAACCAGTGGTGTCTGCATACTTTTAAAATTCTTTACCATTTTTTTTGCCAGGAGTTAACACCCTGTGGCCACTCTTCCAAAAAAAGGAGGCAAAGAAAAACAGGTGTAGTGCCAATTAGTGGGGCTGAAAATGTGATATAATGTTTAATGTTTAAATGTCTTTAAATTGTCTGCTAATTGCAATGTGATGTCACCGTTTTGTAGGCTTCCAAGATAAAGCACCAGCCAACTCTCATTGCATTGCACTGTGAGCAGAAAACACACATGGACCTTACCAAGTAAAACTTAACAGAGAATGATTTGTCCATGCAATCCAATTTACTTTGTTGATTGTTTTTTTGGTTGTTGTTTTTGCATCTTAAACACTATATTAAAAAAAAAAAAAAAAGAGCCGATGTTCTTTTTCCGGGATTTCTGATCCTGAAATTCTAACCTGAATGATCAAAATCTCCAGCTTGTGGAGATGGAGAGAGACTTCAGAGGCTGATTGCTCAAAGACCTCACTACATGAACCTACTTAAAAAGACTCAATTTGCATACAAAAAACAAACTAACAAAAAAACCAAATAATAAATAACCAGCCCCTTTTGATAGTGTAGTATGCATTATATCCATGAGTTTGGGGGTGCATACAGCTTCTAAACTCTAAGCATCCTCCAGAAGGAGCCCAGCCTTTTTAACTACCCATGAGCAGCCCTAAACAGAAATGCCCAAGATTTCATTCTTTACACCATGACTGAATTTTAGGCACAAACATGACATCAGGGAGAAAAGATTAAAAACAAGCAAATGTCCCTTAAAGCCTTTTTAGAGGCCCTTTGGTATTAAATACCAGTGACACATCAGCTGTTATAACCACTAACATTCCTGTAAAATGAGCCTTGATAAAAGAGAAGTAAATAACACTTTTGTGAATATTGGCTTGTGTTATTGCTTTCTATTCATTAATTCTATTTTCTAATTCCTTGCTTCTAGAATCTCCCAAAGGTAAGTATCTCCTCCTTTATATCAGGGAAATAATATTTTCTGGCTGCATGTTAAACTGTAATGAAATCAAAGCAGTCCTGCCACTCAAATTTATGTAGTTGTGTGGATTTGCCTCTGTCTTGCCTCTTTTCATTTGAGTCTAGCATCATGCCTGGAATATGGCATCCAGAGCTGTGTTCCCCCTCCTGCCTGTGCTACAGTTCACCCCACACCAGCAGCGTGGTGACCACGGGTGTCTTCAGAGCTCTACCCACAGCAGAGTGCAGGTGGAAGAAACGCTGAAGGTACTCAGTAATGTGATGCTACTGTGGGTGGGACTGGATTATCATTAAGCAGAAAATAAGTAAAACTTTATTTTACAGCATGATTCAGCACCCTCATGCTTTTCTAGCACCTTTGCTGCTGCAGAGCTGGTTTTTCTTGTCATCCACAGAGACGTGCACACAGATCTGAGAGGGTTGCATAATTATTCCTGTTTCTTGTTCTTAAACAGCCTGCTAAGCTCATGGGACTGAAAGATTTTTTCCTCTACTAATGGTAAGGCTCTGCCAACATCAATGCACACACAACACATTTGAACACAGTCTGATACTGCTCCTATCCACATGAAAACCCCATTCTCTTTCACTCTCCTTCTGCTCTTGTATGCAAAAAGCACTAACCCATAAAGCAGGAGCACAACACTCCCATTGGGATGCTCCTCACGCATCCTGTTCAGAGGCATCTCATGGTCCATTCTCCAGGCAACTCAGTGACTATTTGTTTTGGTCAAGCTCTGAAACATATCATTGTACCAGTTCAGCCCTGGGCTCCCTGCCTCCAGACATCATTTACTTTTCTCCTTCACCTACAAGCTGTGTACCTGATTTGAAACCAACTCAGGATCCAGGCTTGAGTCATCAAAACCGCAGCCTCCTAACATACCAGGCTGAGCAGATCTTGCTGCAAACACCAAGATTTCAGCAGTTCTCTGGGATAAAGCTGATTTATGCAAGTGGACTTAAGCAGCAGGATTGGGATGCTCTGGTGGGGCTGCAGGCAGAACACACAACACAGAGCTGCCCACTGGCCCCAAGCAAACTCCAGCTACATTTCAAGGGAGCAGCTTGGTATTTACAACTGATCTGAACTGAAATTCAAATAGGAAAGACCACCCTAGGAGAGCAGCCACCTCTGCTCGGGAGCAGTCCTGCTTCCTTCTACCCACTGAGCTAACAGCTTACTCTGCCCTGCTTCAGAAAGCCCACAGCAAACATGTCTGAGATGAAAATCAAAGCAAAGAAAAATCATGTACCACAAGATTGCTGTATAATGTTAAATAGAAATGAATTGCTGTTTGTAGAGTAATAGCTAGAAGGCTCTGAAGACCTCTGGGGATTTCTGGTCCCAGCCCCTGCTCAGAGCTGGGCTGTATATCAGAAGAAAGGATTAGACCTCCCTAGGCCATTACAGTTAAAGCATATCTGTCCCCACAGCTCACAGCACCTGACATGACACTGCCATTCCTAATACCCTCTCTTCTGTTCTGCCTGAGCTCCTGACTCTGTGTAGGAAAACTCCATTCCCTGCTGGGCTCTTTCCTCTAGGGCTATTAAGAAAAGTTTCTTTCAGCATCACTGCCAAGTGCCTTGGCTTGGCACTAAGTTTGAGTCATTGTTGGCACCCTGCAACATTTCAGCATGCAGAAGAACAATCACAGTTCATGGGAGATGTACATCCTCTGAAACTGGTTTGGGAGATGTGTGTGTGTCTCTTATACCACCTATTTCAGGGACACAAACAGCAGCGTGGCCCATCTGAGTGCACATAACATGACAGAACATACATTTTTCCAGTGAAAAGCCAGGGGAGCCTTTCAACAAAAAAACAGAGAAAGTAGGAATAATATACGCCATTTGTGGACAGCAGCTATACAACTATTTACAGTGTCCTTAGTTCAGTGCCATAAAGTTCCACTGGGGATCACCAAACCTTTATTGGAAATAATGAAGTCCCAGTCCCCTTTCCAGCATTACCCTTCCTCAGAATGTGTGCAAACATTTTAACCTAAATATTAATACACTAGTAAAGAAAAGAATGCAAGCACCATCCTGCATTAGATATAGTGTTTGCTCAGTCTCTGATGACTGCTCCTTCCACAATCAAGACACAAAACACCCCGTTTAGACCAATGGGAATGTATGAGTGTGGTGTGTGATACAAAAGACATACCCATATTTTCTGGATGTGCCAGATGACATCCTGGCAGTATGGTAGGTTAAAGTTATCCCTGAACTTGTTCAGCATCATTATGGATGTTCTACTGGTCCCCTCAGCTCAGGTCAGTGCTGACATAATTCACAGCTTCAGATCACTCATTTAGACTTTCTCTTGCACAGTGTTGCCTCCTAGCAGCTGTCTGTTTTCAGACTTATAAACTCTTTTAGGGCAGTCCATATGCAGTGAGATGCCCAAATCTGAATACAGCCTTATAGGAGTAATTTAGTCTGCACTGTGTACAGTAAATGGCATATATCAAAAGATACCAAACAATTTGGGCATAGTGGCATGGGAAACGACCTACTTAAATATTGCACAGAATATTTTCTGTGCTGTTACTGGAAAATACCAGACATACTTCATAGATTTTCAGTCTAACACTTCATCAAGGAGATAAGATTACCAATGAAAACAGACTATTAGAAGATCCAAAAACCTCAGTATTCAGGCTCACTGACAAAGAAATGTAGGTGAAATGCTTTTCCATAGACTCATCTCCTACACCTGAGCTGGGGATAGAAGCAATCCTCTGCTGCATGGCATCAAAAACTCTCCCTGGGACCCCTCCTGTCCCCCAGACTTTGGAAACCTTAATTCAACTTCAGACTGGCTGGCAAACAGACTTCAGCTGGCACAATGTGCAATTTGATCTAAGCATGACATAGGAATGAAGATGCAAGAATTCCTTTCCCCTATTATTTTGCATTAACACACCATGACTGTCAAACAGACAGGAGAGCAGGAAGGGAGGCAGCTCGCCTGTGTCTGACTTTCAATCTCTTTCACTCCTGCATCATTCCTGTCACCCATGACTAGCTTTCTATCACTCCTTTTTTAATATAGTCTCCAAGCTGTTTTACAGTAAATGGCACCTTCTAACTGTGGGCCAATTCCCCACAGTCTGGAAGAGACCATTTCCAAGCTACTCTAACAGTTCCCTGGGAGTGAGAAGGGTCAAGGCACTGCTCCTGCTCATATGCTATAGCATCTGTCCAAAACACAGGAGCAGCAGCAGCTCCTCTTTCAGGACAAACCTCAAGTTTCAAATCCCAAAACAGGGAAAAGATGGGGAATGGGACCAAAAGCACAACATAGTCATGATTTGTGATTGCGACATGGTAGACAAGAAGAAAAGAAAAAAAAAAAAAAAAAGAAAAAAAAAAAAAGAGAGAGAGAGCACAAAAGTAAGTTGATGAGCAACACTTGGAGAAGCAGCCTCCTCCTATGCTGCAGGCTGCATTGCCATCTTCCCCCTGTTTTATACAGTAATCAAAGGATATTCTTAGACTCTCAAAATGCCATCAGCACTCATTGAGAATGAAATAGAGCACATCTCTACTGAAGCCTTTAGAGCAGTAATCATTACAGCATGCCGGCCTGAACAGGGAGCTCTTACAGACAAAGATGGGTTTTAAAAATAAAATAAAAAAGCCTTCCTAAAATCTGAATAGAGACTTGATGATAATCTCACAATTTTATTATGCAAGGGGGAAAAGAAACCCATAATTGTGCACTCTTGGTCTCTTACAGTGAAGAATAGGCTTCTTGATGAAATGCTGAGTTGATTTAGAGCAGGACTGATGTTCTGGTGCAATAATACACTAAAAGAAATAACCATCCAGCTGATTTGGATAAAATAATAATTTTTTAACATTCTAAATCTAAACTTCATCTGTGCCTCCTCCCCCCTTCTCTCCACCACATCTTTTGGAGAGTCTTTTTATAGCTTTGAGAATTTTTTCCCCTCCCCTACCACATCATTTAACAAGAAAGGCAGACTCTTTAGTCTGTCTAACAAAGGGCTTTCTAGGCTGTGTCAGCATTTATTCCCATTGCATGTATACTTAGAAAGTACAGTATTTGGCACAGGATGCTCCAGAATCCTCCTGCTACCTTCTGCTCCAAGTGGTTTCCCAGGAGCCCCATTGCTGTGGGATGCTGCAGACAAAATTCCCTGGCTCATGAGCCCCAACCATCTCAGCCAGCCATGTGTTTAAATGGCACCTCCTTGGAGCCCTGCCAGATGCACCTCCAAATCACAGCCCCTTGTCTTTTTAAGGTGCTTTCATTATCTTGGGGAAATCACAAATACAGAAACTAACATTTTTCACCAACGATTTGTCTTAACTCTAGTCACTGAAGGAAAATTTTCTCCCAGCTTTCATAATTATTTCCTGACTCTTAGTCCACTTTTCCATCTACTGAATTATGTAGAGTTGTTTAGCTTGCTATTTTCCAAGAATGCCTCATCAGTGCAGTGTAGAAATATTTATTACTTAGTCTCTTTATATCTATTGACTTTTTTTTCTTTTCAAAAGAGAAAAGAAAATGCATCAGCTGTGAGCTCTCTTGACTGTTAACACAGTCAGCATCTATTCATGGACCAAGCAGATGCAGACTGATTTTAAACCAGTTTATATTAAAGCTCAATAAATTTACTTGTTTGTAAAGCAAGGTTTCAAGGTTTGAAGCAATATACAGCTACAGTTTCTTCCACCAATTTCCCTGAGCATAAAATTGCAGTAGGTATCACCAGGAAGTTCAGTGAGCTGGCGATTTGCTATTAAATAAATATGCATTACATTTGCAGAAACTAAAATGCTACCCAAAACTTTTGGAAAGTGCATTCAGGAGCCTGAATGTGACAGAAAACATCTAACACATTAAAAATTTCCTGTTTGAAGGCACTTGACCTGCAAAACCATGAGGCAATTTGACAAGTTGGTCTCTATTCAGAGAAACACCATGGATTTCAGCTGGCCTGCTTGCAAAGCAAGAGACTAATTGCCATAAGGATATTTCAGAGAATTCTCTGTGAGGATCAGGGCATGATCTATTCTGTTTGAGTACTTCATAAAAATTTTCTTCCTTTTTCCTCTGGCAAATAAAGAGCATTTAAAATACATATATTCTAAAAATACATATTTTAGAAGCTTTCCTTTTTCATGTAAATTATTAAAACTGAAATAATTTTTCGTCAAAAATTTTTTACAGTGTATTTTGCATGTTTATTCTTCTTCATTCACTGTGAACAATGAAATTAGGCTGACTAGTATCAGTCTGGGCTCACCTCCTGCTTTTCATGGACAAAGATAAACTTGTGCTATCTACATTTCCAACAAAAACTAGAAATAAACACAGAAGAACTTCCCAGAAGTAAAGTTACAATAGGTAAAATATTGCTGATGGTCGATTAGACACCAATGAAAAATCAGCAGCTACTGAGAACTGCTTAATATAAAAGGCAGAGCAGACAGACAGGAGCCCTCTACCACCAGGATGTCATTAAAATGTAGAGGCAGAAAATGGGAATTTAAGATCTGGGGGTACTCCCAGAACTCCTCAGAAGGTTTGATGGCAGCAGCTGCAGGATCCAGTACACTGTTGCCTAGGTTCTACTGAGAATACAAAACCCACAGTACTTAATGGAAGACATATAGAATGGATTCATATAGGAAACTTTTCTAACTAATCAAGCAGTTTTTCAAGAAGCGAGAGAGCTAATACAGTGGCAGTCTCAGTGCAATCTTCTGAAATGTTATGAAAGCCTTTGACAAAATGTCTAGTTAATTTACAAGTTCATATGTTCAGGGATTGGAGGTTTCATTCCAACACTCAAGTAAGCAAGTGACAGAGTCTAATAGAGAAAAAAAAATAAAAATAAAAAAGACCACTAAAATTTTCAGAAAGGGTTTGGTCACATTTTGATGAGCAGGAATTAAAGAAATGGGACAGAAAAAAATACAGCCTATTACCTGTAAGGCTATAGTAATAGCCATAATTCCTTAATTTAGGAAAGACTTAGTCATATTATTTTGGAGAAGCTGTTGCAGAAGCAGAGGGATGGCAAACACCGCAAACCAACCAAATAAAAAGGAGACATCAGTGTTGTCCTTCTTTAACAGCAAACATACAAATGGTACTGTCCCACTCAACCCTTAAGCAGAAGGAACTTCTGATAACTGGCAGCTCCTAATCTAGCACAAAAGAGGATTCCTGGCAAACAATAATAGGATCCCAACCCTGCTAAGGAATCAGCATTATCCACTCAGTGAGACTTTTCTACACTGTGATGTATTTTCCATCCCACCTGATACAATCAAGACAACCTCTCTAAAAGACAAACTCCACCTCAGGGTTTCTGCACTTGATGCAGAAATTAAGAGACAAGAGACTCTGACCCATCTTATGCCAGAAGTTTAGACAAAATGCCTGCAATGGCTCATCAGCTTTGGTATCTTTTCACACAATTTATCTATTGACTTTGGGATGAAGCAGTTTTACTGCCATCAGCCTCATATGGCCAGGACACACCTGGAGAAATAATTAGCTTGAGAGCTTGGACAGGAACAGTTAGTTGCCTTTTCTTACAGGAAGGCACTGATTGCTGCTAAAGCCCTGGCCACAAGGAGAATCACAAATCATCACTTCCTCCTGCTGCCTTCTTTGCCAAAAGGAAAGGATGCTTCAACCAACTGCTAGCTCTCCCCACCTGCAGTGACTGTATCTCATACTAGCTCAGATGTGCTGGCACACTGGGAAGTCACCCTCCAAATTTTGACTGCTCTCCAAATTCCCTCCTTCCAGCTGCAACTGAAGACAAAGGTGCTCACAGTTCATATTTCAGTATGTAAAGGAGGTCATATTACACCTCAGACCTGAACTTTACCACTGGAGCACTGCAGACACCTACGAAATTCAGCAAATTCAACAAATTAATCATAAATATAACTTCTTCCCTGGTTTCTCTCTGGAATAATCTTTTTATACACAGATGTATATACATGTTCAACAATGAAACACTACCAGACCTCATGCCACACACCAGGACTACTACAATGGCATCACTATCCAGGGAACTGAAAACTGGATTTTGGCACATCAGAGTCTGATTTAGACAAGCAACACAATCTCCCAGGACATATGAATTAGACATCTCCAAAAAAAGTAACTTGGTATTTAATTGTAGGGTTGGCAGTTGCTTCCATGATATATAGCATATGGAATAAAATTACAGGGGCAGTATCAGGGAGTAATAAATGGTATAGCCAGTTTTCAGCAAGAATTAATCAACAATTTAGAGCAAAAAGCTTCCTGGGGTACACAGAGTGCTCTCTGTATTAGCATTATCTCTGTGCACACAGGACAGTACTTGTTACAAATACCTGAATGAATCATCTAATGGATGTGTATGTAGGACACTTGAGCACTAACTGGGGTCCTGTGCTCATGGAAACACTGCTGAGGGTTCAGCTTATCTCTCAAAAGCACAGAGCTTCTAAAACTCCATATTTCTAGAGTAACTCCAGACAACAGAAAATAAAAGCTGGAAAAAGCCAAAGAGCTGAAATTGCAACTGAAGAGCTTCAGATGCAATGGAAGAATTCAATTTAGCTTAGGATGCTAATTTTTATTTTAAAGCTACATTAGTCTCAGGTTGGCCTTCATAACAGAGAGCACTCTTACAGGCTAGAGTGTGTGCAGGCTTCTGCTCCTGGCAGCGTAGGTCCCAAAGACATCCTAGAGGGAAGCCAGTGTGGGTGTGATGGAAATGCTGAAGCTGTGTCTGAGCCTTACAGCTTCATAAATCTCAATAATCCCTGGAGAAAGAAGGACGTGACACTGTCCAGGGAGTTTTCAGCTTCCCTCTTTCCAGCCATCTTTCCATGAGCTGCAGCTCTGTGTTATCAATTCATATCCAAATAGCTTTTGTCTTCCCACAGGGGTAGGAAAAGGCAGGGAGTGTCTTAGGCCACCTCACCTGGTGGTGCCTCTCCCTGTCAACAAGCTGCAAGGATTTAAGACCAAGGTGGCCCTACAGAAACTTCAGAGATTAGAAAATAAATGCTCCTGCTCTTCCTTAAATCCCTGACTTCAAAGCCTAAGTGTGAGGAGGCTCATGTGTTCTGCTTGAAAATTATTGTGCCCAGTAGAGCTGTGCTGCTGGAGCACTCAACTAAAGCTGCCAGTACAACACATCCAGAGAGAAGCACACTACTCTGACATCCCATAACAGACTCCTACTTCACTAAAACTACAATCAGAACAACTAAAATGAGAAATAAAGAATATTTTATGCTTCTGATTTCTGAAAATGACATGAAGATCCTGTAGTTCGTCTTTATGTTGGACTTCACCAAACTGCCTGGCTTTTCCCCATAAAATTTATTTTTCTAGACACAGTGAACACAAACTACCTGAGCTGTATCAATTCCTTTGGTATCTATGGCTGCAGCTGCACCATAATAAGCTTGTAGGATATTAATATTCACTACACCAAACAAGCATTAATCACAAACTATCCAAAGGAAACACGAAGACAGGATCAGACAACTACAGACAGAGATCTCTGACAGTGTTTCAATTCTGTGTGATTCTTCCAGCTGACATCCATCTGCACTGAACTATGCACAGCAGATGCACTATTACCTTAAAGGAGCTACTGTGTATTTTGTTTTAAATCAATTGAATCTTCCCTGGAAAAATAGTTTATGTAAAAAGAATCTAAATGCTTCAGAAAAACAACAGACAAGGATGTAGCTTTCTGCACAGAGACAGAACAAATGTAGTACCATCCAGAAAAACATCTCTCTGCAATGGAAGCCAGGAGTGCTGATGCCTTTTGACTTGACCCCAAGCACCTCCAGCAGCACAGTGCTGTGGCCTCCCTGCAATCTAGAAGTAGTTGTCTGTACAGCAGCACTAGGAGCACATTTAGGAAATGCAGTTGTTAGCAAGCAGAGTTGAGACTGAAGCTAAACTGAGACACTGGAGTGTCAACATTCCCCTAGTAATCCTGTCAGGACTCAGTCTCCGATGATACCAGCAGATGTTGGCTGGACAATGGCCACTTCTTTGCCTATCTCTTCTTTTGGCCTCAAAAAATTACCCCTCCATAAGGAAGCTCCTCCAACATGAAAAACACTATACAGACAGGCAAAAATACAGAGCTGGGTACAAGTTTACTATCCCCCAGCTGCCCTTTCTGAAGTCACCTGGGCCAGAAAACCTGTCTCAGAATAAAAAAAAAACTTTTGACAAATGGTAATTCCAGATTTGAGTGTTAGATTTTTGTATGATGCCAGAGAAAATTCCCAGAAGTAGGAGTTACTGAAAGAAGGATGCAGTCTCACTACTGCCATTAAAGTGAATTGCAAAGCAAAGCTCCCACTGACTTCAGTGGTACAATATCAGAATCTCAAACCAAGACAGGAAATTGTGAACTGCAGAGAGCAGACATCACATCAAGAATGAGATGGGCCTCTATGTGGCAAAAAACAGAAAAAGGGGCTGGGTCTGCAATTTGCCTCCAGACACAAAAGCAGCAGCATCTATATATTCCAGCTGCCCTGGGTTACATCACTGCCAGCCCTGGCAGGATTGCAGGGGTGGAAGAGTCAGAGCTCTGCTCTTCCTGGCCAGGGTGGTATGCAACCAAGAAATAACACTGCCTGACTCCCCAAGCCTCAAAGCAAGATGTGCTTTCAGGCCACACAGTTCAAGTCAAGCCTTTGTTCACCCAGCTATTACTTCAGGATTCACTAAGGCACAATGAAGAGGGAACACAGTGACAACATTTTTACAGTCATGCTCCTTACCACAGGAGCTTGTAATTCCCAAGGCAACTCCCAAGGCCTGTGTTTGATTAGTGCACTTAAATCTCCACATGTGCTTTTATAATAGCCAGTATTTTCTGTCAGAGCTTGCACTTACCCTGTTGGAATCAATTCTTGTCCTGGAGGTGTAGATGGGAGGAGGGATGTTGAAGGCTTGAGGGACAAGATACTCTTCAGCATCCATCATATCTTCCAGGTCTTCCTCATCAAGAAGATTTTGGAAGAACTTGCTGTCATTAGGGCTTGGGAGCTTCATACGATCATCTCCCTAAATAGTTTGTATTGAGAGGAAAAGAGTCAAATATGGATTAATTTCCCAAACAGGGACCTTCAGCCTTCTTCCTGTCCTGACAGCCAGACTGCAGGGACCATACATGTTGCTTTCCTTGTTTTAAAGCACAAATACATGCACAGTATTTGTGTTGATTATTTTACTGGGAATATGATGACAGAAAGGGAATAACTGCATAAATCAAGAAAAGTAATTTTTTGACATTCTTGTCATCAAACTTTTATTCTTTCTCCTCTTTTTTTCCCATACAAATTCAGATTCTGACCCAAGTTCTGTCAAGGCCTGATGTATACTGTAAAATATCTCAGCTATTTAGGCTCACATGGTGGGGGGCAGGACATAACATGGAAACTGCTGTGTCTGGGTGTTTGCTTTATTTTCATTTGTATTTTTTTAGGGGCTTAGAGGCTAAATTTCCCTCTCATCCATATGGAAATTTCTGCAGAATGTAACAGAGTTGGAAGCAATAAAAATCAAACCAGGGAACAAAAGCAACAACAACAGCAATATTCATTTTTATTGAAATAGCATCTACAGGCTGGAGAGGCAAAACAGGGCTGCACTTTGCCTGGCTGCCACAAACCATCACAAAAGGCAGCCCCTGCCCCAAGCACCTAACAGCTCACAGAAAGGATGCTAACCTTAACTGCATGGCTAGAGAATGGCCCCTGACTCCCTAAGAATTCTTATGCCATGTCTGGAGTCCAGCAGGGCTTGATGGCTGTGTCACAGGGCACATACAGATGGGTTTAAAAGCTCAACAGCAAGCTTGTCATTCTTGACTGCATCTGGTGGGGCATAGGGTATCATAATGGCAGAGATATAAGTGCAATGGAGTTATCTTGGTTTCTCCTCAAGAGGCACCTACTGTCTGCAAGGATTGACTTGTGAGGCAAAAGCCTCACAGGATGAAACTCCCACCAGACTATACAACAGGGAGGGGAAGGGCAGGGGAGAGAAAGGGAGGGAAGAGGTATCTGGGATAGGAAAACACATGCTGGATAACAAATTAATTTAATCAGACTAATTTTTCCGGATTCACTTGTATCAGCTGAACTTACAATTTATCACAGCGGGGAATACTGCATGAGAAAATCCACATGCAGCACCACAAATATGCTTGATGAGTATTTTACTTCTCCCGAAGCTGAAGGACAGCAAGGTTCCCTGTGCAATAAACCCCCATGAGTGGGCTAGCATGTCTACACAGTGAAATGACACACCATATGGTGAGATGAGCACAGAAGGAATCAGGAGACAAAGTGGCAGTGACTGTGTTTGTGGAGGTTCTTCAGCTAGGAATTTGGGTATCAGTGTGGACCTAGGAACCAGTCCTGTCCTCTACGATGTGAAGCAGCTATAGCATGAGATATAGCATGAGATACAGCATGACAGTATAATTATCTGGATCAAATTAATTCTATGCTTTGGTCTCTGCTGTTTCATCACCACCTTACTACTTCAAATTCTTGTTTGTATTTGAACTGCGCACACACTGAGGCTATCTAAGGACCTTGAATTCATTTTCTGTGGCTTGATTCTGAGTTGCAATAAACACATACATGACCCTAGGCTTCTGCAGAATGCAGGAGTTCCCCATGCATACACAGCTGCAGTGAGATGCAGCCAGCAGATATGGCTATCCTGGTGTAGCCCTGCTGCCACAGCATAGTTTCAGGTGATGAATCATGTTGCTGTGAGTCTATCACAGGGACTGTGAAGCACTACAGAGCCTACACAGCCTAAAGTGGACACAGAAGATAGCTACCTTCTAACATGAGAGGCACTAGTGTTACAAAACTCCCTGTTTTCTGTGAAACCTTTATGTTTAGGATGTGAAAAGAAACTTTTTTATGATCTTGGGAGTGTATGGAGGAGTCTTGTCAGGGAAAACTCCAGAGTGTCAGCCTAAGCTACTGTAGAACCAAACAAGTCCTTGGTCTAAAGCAGGTCAACTCATGGACAAATCTTTCCCCCCTTTCAGACATTAGAATGGGCTGCCCAGGGAAGTAGTGGATTCTCTGTCCCTGGAGATATTTAAAAAGAGACTGGATGTGGCACTCAGTGCCATGGGCTGGGAACCGCAGTGGTAGTGGATCAAGGGTTGGACTTGATGATCTCTGAGGTCCCTTCCAACCCAGCCCATTCTATGATTCTATGATTCATGAGAATGAGAAATACTGAGCAGTTTGCAAAGCAAGATCTTGGATACATGCTTCTAAATCAAAGCTTAGGGAGTAAATTTCAGATATTATTATCATTATTATTATTAAGATACTGACACTGGCCATCCTACTTTATTCTTGTATAGTACTGTGGTCACTGTTTGCTTTAAATTCAAGGGCAACTTGAATTTAAAAGATCCAAAGGCAACCCCTTAACAGTAAGGTTTGACAGACAGAATTTTTTTAATTCTTACCCCCATATTGTTACCATGTTGCTCACCTGAATTACTAAATATCTCTGAGGGTCTCGAGCCATTCTAGAGAATTCAGCAGCCAGTTCCTTGAATTTTGGCCGACTATCAGCATCGATCATCCAGCCTGGGGATAGATGAATGATCAGAAAGAAAGCAGTTAATTGTCAGAAGAAGAAATAATTCCATTTTTAAAAATGCACAAGTTTGAAGTCTTTGACAGCTCTGGCCTAAAAAAACAGTTACCATTAAGAGCCCACGAGAACAGAAAGCTAGGACTCTATGATGCAGCTGAAATGGAAAATATCTGGTCTTGGCCACAGAAGGCACTGCATGGATTTCTTAATTTCCTCTGAGCTCTTGTTCCTCATCCCCAAAACACAGACAGCAACAGTGCCTTGCAACCTTCTGGGTCTGTCTTGCCCATTTAGATGTAAACTCTGATTGTCTTTTATTACGGATATGTCCAACCTCTACTATAATGAATCTGATCTCATCTGAGTCTAGTGGGTTTATTACAAAGTTACAGCACTAAATACAGTTTCATTTTAACTGACCATTTCACAGTAGCTTAGATGAAAAAGAGCTGTTCAACACACCTGCAGGATGGCTGACCTCGCAGCTGCCTTCCTTGTAATTCTGCCTTCATGTGCCTGCATCACAAGGCATTAGATGCTACTTTAAGCAAGTAAGGGTGATTCTTTTGTCCTTCACTCACCAAGAAACATTCACTAGGAACAACAAATCTCAAACCCTGTTAAGGCTTTCTGCAAAACAAGCAAGTAGCATAGGCAGTCACCACTGGCAAGCTAGTTTGTCTCAGTGTCAGCTCTTTCTAATGGAAGATCCTATCTGCAGTTTCCCAAGTTCTCGTTTGCCAGGGAGGCTAAACAAAGCAGCCCTTATCTCCTTGGTGTTTAACTGAAGCAGTGACCAATGCAGGAAGAACAACGCAACCATAGCTTACAAAAAGATTCACACAGACTTCACAGGACTAAGTCTGTAGGCCTCTCTGTAATTTCCCACCCCATCTACTATGACTTCCTTTCATCCACTGAGATTGGCCTCACACTCATTAGAAATCCTATCAGATGGAACATTATTGAACTCAGCCAACATGAACCCCTTGCACTACTCAATTTCCATACCTGTGTGCACGGTACAACTGTTTTCAGAAGACAGGCTATTTATCTCTTCTAGTTTTATTTTAATTCTTTCAGTGGTTTTATGTACAAAACAAAAGGGAAAGGACCATAGAAGATGGATGAGACATCTGTGTGTTAATCTCACTTAAATTAAGTCAGAAACACCAGAGAGATGTTCCTAATTCTTTTTAAATGAGAAGCATAGCCTTGGAGGATGCTACCACTAGTGTGGCTATCTTGGAGACAAAAGGGAAGGGAAAGCCATGTGCAGTCTGTTGTCCTTTTTTGCTAAAATAAAAATATTCATTAATTGTTGTACTGAACTAATAATGATTAAAAAAAAAAGATCCTCTCTATAGCATTTACTGTATGATTTTAATCAATAATAATTCTTATTATTATCACAATTATTATCACAATTATTCTTGTTACTAACAATAAAACATTCATGATTTCTTTCCTTAATATTTGGAACCAGCATTTCTCCTCGCAACCTTCAGTGGCTGGGTATCCATGTACCATAATTATGTTCAATACTATCTTTTTTAACATCAAAATCAATTGTCATGGAAATGACAAGGGTTTACAATAACAATCATTCAACTTTGACTTCACAGCAAGAATAGGCAATACCAGCTGACAGCAATAAGAAGCTGAGCTAACTCAACCCTTCATGGCTAAATTCGTTATCTTTTTAAAATGCAAAAATTGTGCATACAGCATTTAAATGGATTTTACAGTATCTTGGGAAGCTTTTGTTTTGAAGCAGTCTGACCCAGCACCGTCAGAGGTTATAGATGCAAGTGTTTTAAATCAGTGCCCCTTTTGCACTGAACATAGGGATGTTCAAAGCAACAATTACTTACACTTCACCATCACCATATAAACATCAATAGTGCAGATTGGAGGCTGGGGCAACCTCTCTCCCTTCTCCAGGAGGTCGGGGATCTCTCGTGTTGGGATTCCATCATAGGGCTTCCCACCAAAGGTCATAAGCTCCCAGATGGTGACTCCTAGACAGAAAGGAAGAGTGTTAACGTTTCATGTTGTACTGCTCAGATTCCTTCCCAATTTCTTCCAGCACAGAATTCTGGCCCATTTCTGGACTCCAATCTCTTCCTCGTTACCAGTGCCTGTAAAAACACTGAGGTCTGGTCTGCTATTAAGGAGCTCCAGCAAATGGTGAAATAACATTTTGTGTTAATCATTAAAGGCAACTTCTCTCAATTTTTTTCCATGTAAGGCACAGCATGACAGATCTGAGGCACACAAGAAATGTCTAAGACAAATAAATCGTGGTAAAGTAAATGGATACAATAACAAAAGTATACATCACACTCTTTTATCACATCAAAACAGAAAATGTACTGCTGATGTGCTATATTATTTTAAGGGGAAAAACCCACAGATATTCCCTAACTTAGAATATCAACTGCCCACAAATATAAAGCACTGAGTTACATTATGCTATTGTCTTTTTCTTCTAAGTCATTCACACCCACTACTACTTGGTTTTTTCCTTAAATCACCTTACAGATTTGAGTTATGATACTGCTCTGCTTCAAAACCAAGATCTTCTTTTTGAATAAGATTTGTTCTGGTATCAGAGCTGGAAATAAAGATTTTATACATAACTAACAGAATTCATCCCCCAAGAAAATCTTAAACATTGAAAATGCTGCTCTCACACCATGTTTACCTTTTTTTTTATTGCAAAGGTCATTTTAGACATGCCTATAAATCAGGAACCATATTTTGCAAGCTGTTACACTAATGTGAGAGGCGATGGGCAAAATTACCATATGCATAAAACGTATTTATTTCACCCTCATTCACCTCTGTTGATGTTCAATAACTATAACTCTCCAATTGTTTTTGGTCTTGTTCTTTCTGATTGCAGATATTCTGGGCTTCTTGCATTTAAAATGAATTTTGTAAATGGAGGCATAATCTTTCCTCAGTGATATGGGGTATACAGAATTTGAGAAGAAAGAGCAGCTTTACATGATCTATTTAACTTTAATGTTTTTTTCAGCTATATGGAAGAGGCCAGTGAATAAGCCACAGCAAACAGTGTCTTTTGCTGCTACCCACAGGTAAAAGTGAGTAATGAATAGAGTTGTACACCTTTTTGTTTTAAAATGATATGGCCACATGAATTGCAAATAGGACCCCATAGCCCCAGATACTGCTGAAAAATTCTACTTGCAAAGGTACACATGATTTTATTTTCAATAGCTGTACTACATAAACAGGAAGACAGCTCAGCAGATGTGGCACAACAGCTTGGCTGAATGATAGAATTAATAACATTGAATGAACATCTGATTTCTCAAACGTGAGTGGGGTTTTTTGGATGTGTGTGTAGTCCACCAGAGCTGACCTACCTAACCAAGTCTCAAGTTATCTGCAAAATTAGATAGGTGCTTGTTTTAGTTAGTTTAGACAGCCTGTCTCCTTCTTTTCTTTCTCTTGCTGTATTTGTTCTGTATTATGACAAATTCACTTTTATCTGACTGTAGGTACAGAAAAGTCCCACAAACCTGGAAATGTTTTTTGACATTCATGGCTTTTAGAGTTAAGATTTTCAAAGGACTGCTGAAAATTATGACCTGCAGCTGTATTTTTATGAATCTGTGTTTGAGCTGGAAGAGGCCTTCTTCTGTCACAATAATCAGCCAAACTGTTACCAGCCCAGACCTTCTGGCAGTCATCCCAGCAGGGACATCATGATAATGTATTTTAGTGAGTGGGGAAGTAACACAGGGCACAAATCACAATTGCTCTTCAGAGTTGCACATTAAGAAAAAAAAAAAAAAAAAAGGAAAAAAAAAAAAAAAAAAAAAAGAATAAAAAATTGACAAGGAAAAATTTAAAAAGGAAAAGCAAAACCTGCTGGAATTAACTCCTCTAGGAAAATAGGGTATCTTTAACCGAGGAACAGAACTTGGCTTAATGCTTTACAAGGGACAAATTTTTAAACCAATTGTGTGGAAACTTACCATAGCTCCAAACATCACTCTGATGAGTAAATTTCCTGTAGTGTATGCACTCCAAAGCCATCCACTTAATTGGCATCTAGGGAAAGAGAGAGAAATGTAACCCTAGAAATATAATATTAGAACAGTACAGATAGATCCTGTACATAGACATCAGCTTCCTCCCTCATTTTTTTTTTTCATCTCCATCCTTAACAAAAAACAGCACTACCCAGCAGGAAAAGTGGTTGTTCCTGCCCTCTCGAATGGGACATTGCCTCCTGAAACAGATGAAGGTGAGAAAGATGAACCAACAGAACTTCTCATAGCACCCAAATTTAGTGATTCAGATGTAGTTAAACAATTAACTTTTTCATCATATCCATGTGAAAATGGAAGCGACACAAAAAGTACACCCAATCCCCCTAAATCTGTAGTTCAGCAGAGAAGATGCAATGCAGAAGCTCCTTTGCCTCAACAATTTGCAAAACCAGACACTGCTGTCTTGACTGCTCTCTGATGAGGCTACTTAATAATACAGTGTCCATAATACTTCACAATCTACATTATCAATATTGAACAGGTAACGGTGAAAATTTAGAATTTACAATGCTTCATTTCTAACTCAGGAAATTAGCCTTCCCAGTTCTCTGTATCATTACTTTGCTGAGAATAGTTGCTCCTGAAAACAAGTCAGAAGTCCCAAGTTAGCCTCTGGCTCTGAATCACTCCTGGTGAGAGCTGGGTTCTTCTGGCAGAGAAGTCTCCACAGGCAAACACAAACCTAGGTTTGGCAAAAGGGTTTGCCCTCTTGAGTTTGTGTTAAAATGAGATTCACAGTGTTTCCTATTCCTGAGCTGGGCCTGTGAGGCCCAGTTCTTGCAGTCCATTAATTTCTAATGGTCAGACATTAAAAACAGATTTTTAGCTGGCATGGACTCATATGGATCGCCTCTAATTTGGAACTATTGAACATGTACTGGATAAACAAGAGAGATACATAACTGAAAGCAAAATCTGAACAGATGGTGGGTGTAAAAGCAGAGGATGTGTCTTCATTCAAACACTTATGAAAATACCTTTTATGAAGTTGACTAATGAACATAAGCTATATTGTTATGGCAAAAATAGCACACCTTAATAAAGGTTGACTTCGCACTGGCAAAGACAGTTTTTCCTCCTCCACTAAAATCTGCAGAAGTGTATTCCTTTCATTCCCATTAAACATGACTGCTTCATTGCAAACTTGAACAATTGCTGAAGTAGCAAAGCTGCATCGCTCATCAAGGGATAAGTCCAGTTGGAAGTGTCCCCAGAAGGTCTCTCATCCTCTGGACTCAAAAATCTTTGATGATGGGAACTGTGTCACCTCCCTGGGCAATCTGATCAACCACTTGATTGTCCTCATGGTGAAAGAAGTTTTCCCTTTTAACCAGTCTGAATCTGTTTTAGCATGCTCTCAATATGACTTAAGGCTTGCTAACATCTTCTCGATTTCAAAGGATGCTTCTCTGGAACAGGGAAGTGACATATCTGACACATAAATCCCACTCCAGAAATCCCAGCAGTGTGATCAGCCTCAGAAGTCCAAGACACCATGTAACAGTTACCAGGGAACAGCTGGTTTGCAAGGACCAGCTCATTTTCTGTCATTCACTGGCTGACAGAGAGAAGAGGCAGATGAGTTACTGAAGAGGGGATTAAAGAACTGAAGGAATCAGGGAAAACTGCCAAAACTCCACCTTCCCTGCCAGGAGGTCTCTTTACTGGGGAAATGGGAAAGCACCAGTGACTCCTTTCAAGCTCTTCACCTCATTGACTGAAATGCTGCTGTAATCCATGCAACAGCTGCTGAGGGCAGAAGCACATGAATTAAGCACCAGCCTATCCAGGAGAAAGCACATACTGGGAACAGCTGTTTGTCCCAGACAAGGGCATGAGTGAGCACAAAAAATCCCAGAAGACAGGGAACAGACAGAAAGTAAACTGAACATTCAGAAAAAGGAATGACAGGAGAGGCAGAATCCCTTGGGATTTTGTGACATGTTGAAATGTGGCAAGTATGTAGTTGCAGCCTTTACTTTCAGCCTTCTGAATTTCATAATGCACTAATCTGAAGGCATTAGAAATTAGGGAGGATGTTGTTTGGTATGCTGGAAAGTAATATGGGAAAATGTCTGCTTACAAAATCATCCTCCAGCTACCTTTTTAGTGGCCTGGCATTCAATATAGTATTGGAGACTAGGTGCAAGAAATAGTTCACAGACTCTTCCAATGGGATAGATGAGGTGGCTCTTTGCTGAGCATATTTAAACTGTCATATGCTACAAATATGTTTTGTGGCCTTTCTTGTTGCTTTCTGGAAAATTACTTGTCTGGGAAAATGGGACGATAAGTTACTGAGGTCTATAATGACCAGAGAAAGGGTTTGCCAGAAATGCTCTTGAACATCCATCAGTCATTGAGCTGAGTTCAGAAGTCTTCAAAACAAGACACCAAATGGAGAACATGAACACAAACTAATTCTGAGTGTGAAAACTGTTCAAACAGTTATATTTCAGCATCTGGAGAAGCTCACTGAACAAAAAAAATGAGAAGCTGTTGTATGTGTTGCCACAACATGGTTTGCTAAGTCACTGACAGACTTTCTTACACAGATAGTAGTGCTATAGGGATACATTGCCCTACAGAGTAGGGTTACAGAGTAATTTCAGGAGGCTTGTCACAGTGATATATTCCTTCCAGATATGTACAGCACTCACCTTCCCACCATCAGCATTATACTCCTTCTCATCTCCTTCCAAAAGTCTGGCCAAGCCAAAGTCAGTGATCTTCACATGGTTTGGTGATTTCACCAAGACATTACGGGCTGCCAAGTCCCGATGGACAAGTCTCCTCTCTTCCAGGTACATCATTCCCTAAAGGACAAAGAATAGTAAAATAACCTTAATGAGCCTTACATGATTTTTGGAACTACTTTTCACTGGTGTTATATAAAATTTCTGGTTTCCTTGTTCGTATTCCCAAAACCAAAATGGGCTAGAGGGCAGAAATTCAGTGCTGCTGTTGGTCTGAACGGGAAATGAGATAAGTTGACCTTAGGTTACTTCCAATGTGAATGAGATTTCAAGATTCAATGGTAACTGCCAAAGGAAAAAAAAAAAAAACAAAACAAAACAACAAACACATGGGTATCTCCTTTGTTCTAGCAAGTTTAAAATCTGGAAATGTGAGACAAAGAAATGAAGTATTATGGCTCTTGTTTTTCAGAGAGGAAATCTGAAAACCATATAAAATAATCACCTTAACTAGAACCCCACCGAAGCTGGGCCACACTAGGAAACAATCCTAGCCTGAAAACACCAGGCAAGTGTTTTCAATATGAGATGAAGCTTCTCATCCATCTCCAAATGGCTTTGAGTTGAACATAATTTTCACCACCCTCAGTAGATTATAAGGAAAACAATTATTTAGTCCAAGCGCTGTGACAGACTTGCCTTTTCGCCTTCTCAAAATTTTGCATGTAGTATTACAATAAGACACCAGGATCAATGGACATTTATAAAATGAGCATATGTATTCTTTTAGAAGCACTTCTGTTGACAAGCACATCCAGCCCATCCTTTAAAGATAAGGTAACATATACTCAAGCTGCCTGACCTAACCACCTTACTCTTACTCTGATGAGAGACTATCTACCACCAGTATGGAAGCTTACATGATGCTTTGTGACATCGAGATGAACACCAAATCTTGGTCTCACTAATTATATGACACACAAAAGATAGTCAGGCAGGGTTACAATTTCATTAGAAGGCATTTATGACATTAACCATTATTATAAGAACCTACTGATGAAATTACACACTTGATAATTACCCTTAAAGTACCTCTTAATATATTAACTCTGTATAATATATATGGTAATTTTTAGAAGTCATTGTTGAATGCAGAAGACATCACATTATCCCATAATACAGATGATAATTCAGAGAGTTACAGGTTGTGATTAAAATAACCAGATTACTCAGTGTCATGGGCTGGATTTTATTCCCTTTCACAGAGTAAGTAGCTCACATGTACTCATGCCTTTACATACTTGGAGGACATTGCAAATGGGAAAGCCACCATTCATGGTCACTAAGCCACAATGTGGCTCTTTTTTGACAGAAAGTGGATGTCTTTAAATAAAGCATCAAGTGGAGCTCTGAACTGCTGTGGGTTTTATGTGAAAAATTATAGTGCAAATACTGCTAAAAGGTTTCAAAACACACAGGAGAACCTTTGGCATAAACAGTATTTCATTTTTATTGTGGTAGGCTTTACTGCAGTCAACATGAAGGTGGCTTGAAAGGGGACACAGGGACTCTTTGGCATGAAACAAATGATTTTATATTTTAAAGGCACTTTTAACTGAAGTAAACACACCCTCCTGCCAATAGCAAATCAACACTTTTGGCTGCTGAACATTGAAAATGTAAGTCTTTGAAAGCATAATGTTTTTTGACATCAAATTAAAAGCTGTAGGAACAGGAAAAATACATCTCATACACCAACCAATCTTGAGTCACACAACAGACACACCATGAAACCAAAGGCACCGTGGCTTACCACAAGAGCTCCCACTTGAAGAAATCCAACCAGAAAAAGACAACACAGCCCATAGCAACAACACTGTGTAGTAGAGGCAAAACAACCACAAAAGTGGCCCCATACAATTTAGATGGATTGGAGATGAACATAAATCCTGTTTCACACCTCCAGCACTGAGCAGTAACCAGAAGGTGCTACAAGGCATCACCAACAATGCTGATACCAAGTGCTCTGGGAAGCAGGTGAACTAGAGCCACCTCTCTGTCTCACATCCCTCCCTTCCACCAGCAGATTTGCAACCAGTCTGATGCAATGTCTGCAGGTAGGTGTCAACCAACAGGTCTGGATGTGTCTCAGAAAGCCCCTGAGAGAGCACCATGCCCATGCTGAGTTGAGGTGAGCAGGGCCTCTGGCCCACAGTCTCATTTCCAGATTTGCTGCACTTAAAGACAGCACATCTAACCTTAAGGATGACCCTGGGTGCCCTTAAATATCTCTGTAGCTCCTGAAAGTGCTGCCCTTAAAGCCAGAATTCATGTGCAAACAGAGGTGCCCTGGTGCTTTCCCCAAACATTTCTCTCCTGCAGCTCACGATGTCTTCCTCTAGCTACCATGGGGTTAAGCACCTCTTCAGTCTTGCATCTTTCACTGCAAAAGAGTCATCCAAACAGAAATACTTCTAAAACTTCATAGATTTTATGTAACTCCCAATACCCTTATCCGGTTGAAATTCTCTGTATCTCAGAAAACAAATGGGAGAAAAGAAAGGCCCAAATCTGCAAACAGATCTTTTTGGACAGAACCTGATGAGAACACAAAGCCCCAGAGAATTTAATGAGAGAATTATGTTGGTATCAGAACATATTAAACCCAAATAAAATTGTTATTTTTTAAATAGAATAATCTGCACCTATCAGCACTGAAATGATATGTAGATATTGCAGATTTCTTCTGGCAGAAATGAAGAAATAGAATTCTGTCTTGTTAAAATCAAAACAGATGACCTGCACCAAGGCTTTAGCCTCTTGTCTTTAGCTAATGGCGGCAGGGAAAGGTGTCCAGAAACATTCTTCACTGAAAGGGTAACACTTAATGATATGTCCTTCATCTTGTTTTATCCTCTTTACAAATTTAATTTCCAAGTATTTTTTTAAACATGTAGAATAACACTCAAGGATGTTTCACTGTTTATTCTACTTATTCATTTCCATTTATTTCTATTATGTGCTATTATTTAATATTGTCTTAGTAAGATTAGATTTTACTCAACTAAACTTCATATTTTTTTATGAACTAGAAAGATGTCTAATCACCAACCTGAGTACTGCTCCTAACCACTGCCACACCTGGTTTTCTTTTCTGTCCAGAAAGAGGGTAGAAATAGCTGTCTGTATATCATTCTACTCACAGTTTACTTCACCTCTGTCAAACAAGCTTCTCAGGGCTTTTTCCCATCTGTGTTATCTGCAAAGCTGAAAACAACCCATGGAGGCTTTGTCAGCTATAAAGTCCTCTGCAGGTTCTGCAGAGATGTAAATCCTCTTAGAGATACCGAGTGTAAACATGCTTGATTTTCCTGATAGCCTATAGACAAGTTTTAAAGGTGGATGGTGGAAATATATAAGAAAAGTTATATATATGTATGTTTTCCATTAAAAAGATTATACAATCCTACAGTATTCACTGCAGCAACACTGTCCAAAAATATAATACACCAGGAATCATCAACTGAAGGTATTTTCAAACCTGGCAGGCAAAGTGCTCTATATGTATCCCTGGTATTTTTATATGACACAGAAGTATAATAACAAAAAAATAATCACTGCATTACACAGATGGTGCCATCACCACCCAACGAGCCCCTGATCAAATACGAAGAGAACATTTTGTGAGACTTATGCAAGTGATCTTACACCCTGGCAGCAGAAAGGGATCTGTTTATAAAAGTGATACCTTGAGGTCTGATCCAAGAGACACTTTTTGCTGTGCCATTTGAGGTGTGATCTGTGAGGCTGAGGAAATGAAGTGCCCTTCAGGACTATTCAAAATTAGAGCTATGCAGATCCCATATAATTATTGAAGCATAAAATGTTCAGACAATAAGAAAATCCATACTTTAATAGATGTATTAGAATTTCCTCTGTAAGGTGGGATTTCTGTGCTGAAACCACTGAGAAGGAAAAGTTCAACATTAAACCCTTAAGGATCAGTTGACTTATTATCTCTGAGCCCAGATTCATCTCACACAAATGCAAGAATCAACCATGACCTACCCATCACTGATACTTCCTCATCACAGTCATGGCAGAGGCCTCCTCATGGAGAATGCCATTAGAAATTAAATTACTGCTTGGTTACTTGAACATACAATCACTCTCTGAATCAGTGCCTGATGCTATTAAGAAGTCAAACAGCTACTGCAAACAGCTATAACTCAGATAAGTTGAGGAAGTCCCTCTGGAAATTCAGAATGGCCAAGGTATAGCCTTTTATCTTTCTCAACTGCATCCCTTATCTGCACCCAGTTCTAGAATCACGTACAAAAAACAAACCTCTGCTGTATGGATCTTTACCTGGACACACACAGCAGCAAAACCCCCTGCAGCCCAGATCACTTGCATCCATGTGATTAGGAAACTGTGAAAATCTAAATTCTCCCTTCAGAAGCAGACAAAAATGCCCTTGCCAGGACTTTGATTAACATTAAAGGGTTTTTATCCTTACCCACACAATTATTAACCTCTCCTGACCACATGGCTTATGCATTTCACACAAGGCTTGCAACACCACCAAGGAAACTAATAGCAATGCTGAGGGGTAGAAGATTTTGCCTGTAATTAGCCAAGGCAGCTTTGTTCAAAGGAGGAAGGTGGACAGGAAAGATGTAAATGGCCATTAAGAGCTTAACTCCAGTAAGAATTTCCTACCTGTCATTTTTCATCCTTTATAATTTCCTGTGTAAATACTAGGGGCAAAACACACCAGCAGTTTTACTAGCTGAGGTGAATTCTGCTCCCTATTCATCAGTTAATACTTGGAAATGAAATAAAAGAGAATAAAATTTACCTTGTTGAGTAGACTAAAAGTTAGTTTCTTGAGAAAAATTAGTTCTTAAGAGCAACAGAAGAAGAAAGTCTTTTCCAATTTTACTATGAAGTGTTTGTGAAGTCTCTAGGACTGTGGATAGACAGTTTTGTTACAGGCATTTCAGGTACAGTGAGGTGTGCTCATGCTCTTTCCATGAAAAAAATGACAGAAACTTTAAAATGAGATAACATATGCTGGCAACACACCGACATAGGACAGTGGGAAGGAGACTTTGTGTCAAAAATTCCATGGAAGTAGAGAAGACAATGAAATGTGACATCTTTCTTATCTTTCCAAGTGCTAAACTGCAGTAGAAAGTATCAAACTGGGTTCATAAAATATTAGGACCTCAGTGCTACAGACAGGGTACCATCCGTGATACAGAGAGGTATCATCAAAGGCGGACTGGCAGTAGATTTTTTTAAAAAAGAACAATGAAACTCTTCTGGAAAGTTATTAGTTTTCCCCTGAGATCTCCTGCCTTAAAGATATGGTCACAATTTACTCTTTTCTTACTTTACTTTATGCTGCAGCCATTTGCCTCCCAGTTCCTGAGGGTAGTTTTTGAGCACAGCCTCCATCTGTACAGCTCAGAGTATAAAAGCTGCAAGGAAAGACTGTTTCAGTCTTGATTTCCTTCACTTTTCAGGACTTTTCAGAATGCTACCTCCCTGCTGAGGATGCTTCTGGATTCATTTCAAAGGTGGCAGCTGCCATTCAGGGTATGTCCAACTCTTTGAATTGCATTAGCCTTGACAGAAAGACCATTAGGTGCCTGTACTTCATTTCCAGAAAAAAGGTATTCTTCACTCAGGATGAAATTTAACCAGGTATGTATATTTCATTAAAAGCAAAATACCTTTGATTACCAGAGATGAACTGGAGTGTGTTGAATAACTAACTGAAGAATATGCATATGTCTTTGCAAGATGCAAAACAGCATTCTGCAAGACCATTCAAATAATAAAAGGAGTAAAATAAAATACCTTCAGCTGCCCCAAGAATTTCAACAGTACCAGTAGGCAGCAGACATGCTACAAACCCTATTTTCTCCCCCCTGGTGTGACTTTTTACTGCTTTCTATAATAAACATTATTTTCCACTTAAATAGAGGGAACAATGATCTTATGTCATTCTGAAATTAGGAGCAGTCTGTCTTTTTTTGATAATACCTTCCACCCACCAAAGCCATCACAAGTGGCAGATTCACCAAACAGGTATGTGAAGGGAGAAAATTTCAAGACTCCAAATCTCATGGACATCAACCTTCAGCCTTGGAGATTACCTTCTTTCCAGCCTAATAACTGGGGGCTAGCTTAATAACAGGAATCACTACAGAAAGCTTGAAATTATCACCTTCTCCCCCATTTACTCCATGGAAAAAGTGTAATTTTACCTGGGGCTAAATCTGCTTTCAAGGAAAACATGGTGCCCTTTGTTGTCAGGAGCAACCAGAATCATCTGAGTAGCTGTTACTCCAGAGATAACTATGGGAGGGTAAAACTGACACTGTTCTGAAATACACTGACTCAGCTGCAGAGGTGTGATTTCTTATGTAGCTCTGCTTGGAAGCTGCTCCTGGAGGTCATGCTCACAGCCAAGAGACAGTGAAGGATGCTAACAGTTTCAGTCCAATGCTGCCAGACCCAGCTGGGGACTCACACCTTATGCTATGCACATCTCCACCAGGTTAGCTGCTCAGAACTTCCAAAAATGTCTGGAGTTCATCCAGCTCCACTAAAGCTGGCAAGGGAGATCCATTCCTGCATCCTGGGATGTGTAACTCCAAATGTTTATGAATTCAATTACTTTGAATTCGTATAGGGCAAGTTACTAAGTCTCTCTCCCTTTAGTAAAAATAGACAAAGAAACATGATATCATTGTATTTTTTTCTCATCTCATGTTCCTTCGACTACGTTTGCTCTATCAAGATTTGCAATGGGCTATTCATAGCCATAACTTGGTATATTGATGTTTTCAGCTAAAGCTGCCTGTCCTTAAATGCAGCCTTAGGATACAAAGCTGGCACAACTGGCTGCATTTTCCTACAACCACTTTGGACATGTCTACCTGACCAGGACCAGACAACTGAAATTTTGCTACACCCGCACTCTGAGTTGGTGTGACATGAGCTGCATGGATTTGTGTATCTGTGCCTGCTAATAAATCCCTTTTATCATAGTCCTCCTGTGATGGTGTTAAGTGGCTTTGGGCTAAATAGCTCAGAGCACCCAGAAACAAGCCCAAGACTACCTGTATTTGACTTAAGAGGCAGGATCCCAGTGTAGCTGGAATATTACCCTTATGGAAAGCTGACCAGTACACATCCAACTCCTGCACAGGTAGATCAAGCTTGTTCTACCAGGAAAAGTCAGCAGTGGTGTTTTGCACACTGATTAGTCATATATCTCTCCACCCACACACACTGGGTGTGTATCACCCAGCACTAAAATTCTCTCTGCTTACACATGGGAATGTGATCGTACATTGGTTTATTCAGCTAAAGCACAAAATGGAGCTGGCTTCATACCAACCACAGGAGGACAAACACTACCTGTGGCAGTGTAAACATGCCAGCTATCCATCAAAAGAACCAGTCTGGAGAAAAAAAAAAAGCCAACACCACATCTTTGCTCTGCATGACACGGCTCCTGCAGTATACTTGTTCCAGTAATTGGTGTCCTAAAGCCTGATTCATTGCATTGCTGAGCTAGGGCACAAGACACACACACACAAAAAAAGATGCTCAATCATAACAGGTCAAAACAAAGTTAGGAAGTGAAAGAGAAGAGAAAGAGGATGTGAGGCTATAATATATGTGAGAATTACAGGAAAAATTCAGGCTACTTCAAAGTGACAGTTGATTCCTAAATGGAGAAGGACTAGAAAGAAATGAGAGGAAAAGCAAGTTCTTAAGCTTGTGCCATTAAAAGACTTAATTGACTGGAATGAGCAGACATTTTGATGGGCCCAGACCCACTGCAACCTTAAATTAAAATCTGAGGAGTCCCTTCCCACCTCTTCAAAGCAGAGATAAGCAGCTCAGCACTGAACTGACTGGTTCACAGTTCTTACGTAGTGGGGTCCTTAAAAGGATGCTGCCTGTCTTGGGAGACTGTTGAAACTCCTCAGGCATCACCAAAGGGCAGTTTGTTCCACTGTCATCATCAATCACATCCCCTGCCTGAAGTACTGGGAAAACTATGAGTTCTTTCCCGGGGTCCCTCATATTAAGCAGACATCTAGATTAGGTGGTGCTGAACATAAAGAGTCTGCAAAGCACTTTGTGTTCTTCTGATGGAAGATGTTACATAAATATATTTAGTAGCAACAAGGCCAAGTGCCGGGTCCTGCACTTTGGCCACAGCAACCCCATGGGGAGCTCCAGGCTGGGGACAGAGTGGTTGGAGAGCAGCCAGGCAGAGAGGGACCTGGGAGTCTGGATTGACAGGAAGCTGAACAGGAGCCAGCAGTGTGCCCAGGTGGCCAAGAAGGCCAATGGCATCCTGGCCTGTATCAGAAACAGTGTCACCAGCAGGTCCAAGGAGGTGATTCTGCCCCTGTACTCAGCCCTGGTGAGGCCACACCTCGAGTACTGTGTTCAGTTCTGGGCCCCTCAGTTCAAGAAGGATATTGAGGTCCTCGAACAGGTCCAGAGGAGGGCAACCAAGCTGGTGAAGGGACTCGAACACAGATCCTACGAGGAGAGGCTGAGGGAGCTGGGGCTGTTCAGCCTGGAGAAGAGGAGGCTCAGGGGAGACCTCATTGCCCTCTACAACTACCTGAAAGGAGGATGGAGCCAGGCGGGGGTTGGTCTCTTTTCCCAGGCAACTCTCAGTAAGACCAGAGGGCATGGTCTTAAATTGTGCCGGGGTAAGTTCAGACTGGATATTAGAAAGAATTTTTTCACAGAAAGGGTGATCAGACATTGGAACGGGCTGCCTGGGGAGGTGGTGGACTCTTCGTCCCTGGAGATATTTAAAAAGAGACTCGATATGGCACTCAGTGCCGTGGTCTAGTGACTGTGGTGGTAATTGATCAAGGGTTGGACTCGATGATCTCTGAGGTCCCTTCCAACCCAGCCTATTCTATGATTCTATGATTCTATGATAAGCAGTGAGAGACAAACCAGGGATTTTGATACTGCCCATCTTGTGTGTGCCTTCAAATTCTGGTCCCTCCTACAGGTATATCTGTGCAGTTGCAATACAGGCTGTTTAGGATGTGAGAAAAATCCCAGTTCATTCCTGAAGGAGGGAGCTGTGGAGTTGTATCTAATCTCCATTTTGCAAGGCACAGATTCACACTCTTGCCACAGTGCTTCCTCAAGACAGCTGGGCATAAGGTGTTCTCCTGTGCCAGCTTAGTGCCTTCAATGGGCAAACTGGCTCATATTGGCTGCATTACCACTGCATGGGAGCCAGGTGTCCCAGCCTCTGGGGCTGGGTGGTCATAGGCTACTTTAAGTTTCCTGCAGTGCCTTTTCCTTATCCCCAAACTGCTCAAAAGGACAGGGATGTTTCTCCTATAACCCGTGAAGAAATCACAACTCAGTTTATGGTACTGAGCCTTAAGAGATGAGAGAAATTGTAGCTTGCAGCTGTACTTACAACAAGCACATCATCAGTAACCTGGATACAGCTTTGCAGCTCCTCTTATTTACACTCTCTCTCTCATACCCTCCCCTCTAGGCCAACATAGATACCATGCCAAAACACCCATTGTAGCAGACACACACCGACAGAGTTTCTCACCCTCCAAGAGCAGGACCAAGAGCTGTAATCGGAAAAACTCAAGGAAGTCAGGGACTCATGAGTAAAGGATTACCCCCAATACTTCAATAAGGTACTTAGCATCTGATGCCTTCCTGCTAGCTCTGCAGTACCTGCTTCTCACAAGGGCTTCTGTAGGTGAGCACAGAAAGTGGCCAGGTGTTCAGCAGCCCATCCTGTGCACTGCCCCATGTGGCCAGAGGAAAATGCCAGGCAGAAATCTACTTAATTTCTGACCCAGAAATTCTGAAAAAGCCTGACTATTTAGATGCAGATTTCTGTTCTACTGCAGGGACATCCTTCCTCAAATGTACAATGACCTGTGCTCAGCAGGTGAGAATTTAACACTTACTGTCTCTCTGCTCCCATTAACACAACTCACCTTTGTTCAGGATGCATGGAAGTACTGAGCAGTGTTTTGGCTGCAACCATGGCTATATGTCGTCAACAGTTTTTTTGTTTTGGTTTGGGTTATTTTTGGTTTTTTGTGGGGTTTTTTTTTGTGAGCTTGTTTTTTGGGGTTTTTTTCCTGTAAAAGAAGCCTTTAAAAAAATAACTAATTCCCCAAATAATAAACTTATCACTGCAAAAGTCTCGTTACTGGGCACTAAACACTCACTGCCAAGTAACTACAGGCTGGCAGGAACACAGTCCTTATGACAAAGACTGAATTATTGCTTCAAAAGCAAATCCTAGTAACCTGTGCTCCACACGCCAGCAGGAAGACTGTACCAATCCTCTGATTTGGGGAGTGCTCAGAGACTTCAGGTTTCAGCTCCAAGTGGAACACAAACTCCTGGAAAGTGTTTGATGCTTTTCAAAGTGGCAACCAAAGAGAGAGGTACCAGCACATTAAGAATTTGAAAGGGCTTTTTGAATGCTATTCTTCTCTCTTAGATTAATTGCTACAGTTAGACTAGTTCCAGCTCCTTCTTCTGAAGAGGCAGGCAGGCTTAATGTGTCCTATAAAGGAGCTCCCTGTGCCACTTCAACATCGGAGCTGTGGCCACTGCTTTCTTTACACTCTGTAGTTATAAACTGCACATAAGGGAGATACCTTGGCTTTCTTGAAATGAAGCCTGCAGAGAAGCCAGTGTTTGGAGAGCCAGCAGCATACTAAACAAGAGGCTGCCTTTCCCCCACCCCAGCCCCTGACCTCTTGCCAACACAATTACAATTGGGAGAGTATATTGTGTAGTGCATTCAGTCTCTCCGAGAAAGTGTATTTAAAATGGATTACTTCTGCTCCTTAGGCAGGCGATCAATAGAGATGTGGACTGCAATAAGTACAGAGATGTCTGTGGGCTGCAGCACTTATCCTCTGTGTCTCTTCAGAAATTAATTAAAAATCAATGAAGTGTGCAGCCTATTAATAAGGCACCTCCAGATTAACAGATACAAGAACAGCCTTCACGCAGTTTCAGAATGAACACAGCCACAGTGCAAACACATTAAAAATTCTCCAGCACTTCAAACAATAACATAAGAACAGTGACCTTTCAGAGCTGTGCCCTGCATCTGACTGAACTGCAATATTCTCAACTTAATGCAACCCTAATAAATTATATGCTGTTTGTTTCAAGTTGGTTAAACAGGAGGACTTGGGGTAAGCACTTAGAGGCTTCAGAGGTACTGTGCTGGCTCTACAGAAAATGGTCTTAAGACAAAGCAAAATCAGTGGCATGAAGATCAGATCCAGCAAATATCTAACAAAGGGATAAGTGCACATTGTAACTCCTGGAGGTCACTCCTGGGATTCAGCAATAAATGACAAACTCACTTATCTGACTTCTCCAACAACCTGAAGACTGCACCTTGCAATCTGGAGAATGATTAATTACAGTGAAAGATTGAATCTGCCTGGTTTTAGAAGCAGCTGGGCAGGGGCTGGAGAAAGGCATTTTTATTGCTGCTTTCTGTCACTCAGCATCCCCATCCCTACTACCCTTCCATGGCCCAGTACTGTTAGCATGCTGTGAGCAAAATACAAAGCAGTTTATGACACACCTAGAGATGCCAGTCCAGGACAGAGCCCCTGCTGAGCAAAGAACAACACAGACCCAGGGCAAGAGCTTCACTCTGATTCCAAGAGATGAGATTCTAATTAACAAACTCACTCTATGCTAATAAACAGCAATATAATAAATAAACTTTTAATAAACAGAGCTGTGTTTTTAGAATGAGAAAGATGAAGTGACTTGCCAAAGATCACTGATGTTGAGGCAGAGGCAGGGACTGCTCTTAGGTCTCAGCAATCGCCAGTCCAATAAAACACCTATATTCTTCATTAAAATCTCAACTTTTTCAGGCAGCTTTTTTGGAAAATGAGTACTGGCCCAGCAGCAGACAAAAATTTTCCACTGGAACTGCAAGTATAAACTTACATGTCATGCACTGGATGCAAGGTTTTCTTGTATTCATCGCGTGATGATAATAAAATACTTGACAAAACATTTCTTTCCTGTACTCTGTGTACCAGGCTGGTTCAGGTGAGACCACGTGTTTGGACAGATGAACTTCTTATTTTCTCCCACTCTTGGGCCATGTGCGCTGAGCATACAGGGAACACTGAAGTGGCTATCTTGTGTGTACAGACGAAAAACCCGTAACACCATTAGCAGCTCCCTCCTTTGCAAAAGTCAAATATGTATATATTTTCACTGATCCCCCTGGAACACTTGTGGGGATTTTTTTTTGCCTCGAGACACATATTCCATAGTGCACTTCAGGTCCAATTAAACGTTTTTAACATAATCTAGGATTCTCATTAAATTAAATGGAATTGTTTTTTCCTCTCTCTCAGCAGACAGCATGATTTGGGCTGAATTTCTGAGGTAGGTACCTTAACTTGAAAGATTTCCCAGAAGGACATGCAGCTTCAGGGCTCTGTATTAACACTTAAAAAATCATCACTTCAGTGTCAACAGGAATACAGCAGGATGATGGAAGCACCACTTGTCCTGGAAACCACTGGTTCCACAAGCTATTCTGCTGCAAGGGCCACCAGGCCCTGCAGGAGAGAAGCAGAACAAGAGCTTAATTACTCTCTCCCACTCCTATTCTCATCTCACATGATCAGAGCAAGTACTTGGTCTGTATGATGGCTCCTGCTCAGGATGGCAATGCTGTGCTACCAAAGAATATGTTCTGAATTTATTCTAAATGCTTCTGATAGTCTGATTCAAGAGAGTTTTTGAATAAATTAAAGCTTTGAACTTCCAAACTCTGTTGCCACTTGGTTTCTGAGCACTTCTTAAACTTCCACATCACAGGTAACCATAGTTACATATTTCATACTTTTTCTTTTTTTCCCTTTTCTAATTGAGAAGCTTATGATAGCTGACTTAACAGGAGAGGCCAGCCACATAGAGTGTGCTAGCTGATAATGGCTGGAGAAACCTGCTAAATAATCCATTAACCTTATTCAATAAATCCAGAAGAATGCCAGAGGGGGCTGGGTGGAAGGCAGAAATGTGTCTTCAAGAGGAGCATATATCCCCTCAGCTATAAAGCCACATGATTTTTGATGGTTCAGAGCATTGCCCTGTTGCCAGTGAGTGCCTGCAGGCTGTGAGTCAAACTGGCACGGTGCCCCACGGCTCATTTAGAGTGTTGGGGAGTCAATCACTAAATACTGCCTGCTACTTTGCTATTTACACTTCATGATGCTGAGGAAGATGTTTACAACACAGATGATTTATCCAAGAATATAGGAAAGGGCCATATGCCTCTTGAGTGCGTGGAAACAACAGCCAGTGACAAAGGAAGGGACAGGCAAGCACTGCTCCTTCTCCTGGAGCTGATGCCCTGTCCCTCTGTGCCTCAGCTCAGCCCTGCCTAGGCAGGGACAGGGACTCCATGGAGATGTGATGACAATGCATCCAAGGCAAGTAAGTTTAGACAAGTCCTCACATTAAATTGTTACAGGTTGCACACACAAAATACAGTATAATTCTACCATACTCAGATAATTATGGAGCACTGCCTGCAGTACGATTTTGTGCTATACGTCAATTTAATCCTCCTGCAAAGTGGTTCTACAGTTTTACCAAGGGACCCCAATGCTACATAGAGGAGAAATTACTTTTGAAGTCAATGCCTAAAAAGAAACCTTTGCTATGTTCTCAAAATGGAACCGATTCTTCTTTTTGCCTAGGTCCCAGAAATTCCTGAATGTGGTTTGGCTCAAGCTTTCAAAAGCCATTAACTTTTGAGGTGAATCCTAGCATTAGAGGTTTCAGTTCCCAAATGTGAGAATCTTTTCAGTGAGAACTGGCTGTTCTAACAGAACACTGTACCCTTCCAGCTACAGCAAATACTTCAGGTACAGCTACATTTTTGTCAAGCTGTCTCCAGAGCCAGGGATGCCATGATTTATTTGAAAAGCAAGAAGGCAACTCATGACTTTGACATCTCAAGATGTGCACATGTGGGTGGGTGAATACATTGGAAATTTTGAAAGCTGCTGAGCTGAAACAGGTGACCTGAGTAGAACAAAGAGGAGTCAGGGCAGGTGGATTTGCACTGATAGTAACATTTCAAGTGATTTAATTCCTGAGTCACTAGAACAAAGGGAGTTTTTCCATTTACTATTGGCTGAGACAGGTTCAAGCTGTAGATCAGTGCTGCTGCCACTGCACAGCTGGAACCTGCAAAGTGGGTTTAAAGGGGTATTAACCATTGGCAAAGTAATTTCCCATGGAAGCACAGAAAGCCTAACACCCTTGGGCTCCTCTAAAATCTCAAGTCTTTGAGAAGACTCATATTTGGCCTTTCTCCTAACCTATGAACAGAGGCCCTTTTGCCTCCCACTTTCAACCACAGCCCTGGATTTTTCTCTGATTTACAATGACAAACTGCTAACCCTGGCTATGGAATACATGTGGGGCATTGTCTGGAGTGGCCAGGAATTCCATGAAGCAGGAATCAACTTCTTCCTCTAAGTTGTGATCAAGACCTGGGGACTGGCAACTTGAACACCCTGCCCAAGAAGTTGTTGCCATTCCTCTTGTAGTTCTGCAGCATCACTTCCATGCTCAGAGTACTGTTCCAGCAATTTACCAAACAGCCACAACTGTTTTTACCAAATTGCCATATAGGTACATGAAACTTCTTTTTCTTAGTACTGAAAAGATTCATAAAAGAAAGAGGTCTGCTAATAGTAAAATCATTACAGTGAGTAGAAAAGTATCCTGTTGATTTTGGTTTATTTGGATCTGATCCAAACATAGGAGAAATCTCTGAGCACTTTCCATATGTCTCTCAGCTGGAATTTTTCAGGCATACCTCCATCTCTTGGCTGCTTCATTCACAGATACTTCCCTCTCTTTTGTACTGCCTAGATATTTCAAAGGCTCAGCAGCAGAAACTCACAATTTCCCCAAGGACCCAATCATGCTGAGGTTTTTTTTGTCCTCCTCTTCAATTAAAACTAACTGGCACCAGGCTTAAAATGTTTCACTAAAACACATTGATTATAACACAGGAAAGGATCAACATGATCCCAAACAGAAATACCTTTAAAAAGGTCTTTACAGTAAAGGCTATTTGGGAATATGGCAAGGAGAATCAGGCTGTCATTAAGGAAAGTATAAAAAAATTAGGTCAATAAATGCTGCATAGTTACCATGTGGCATGCAATGTAATGGAAAGAACTTCTTTCCTAGAGGCACCTAGATAAATAGTAGGTCTGGAATCATATATGGGCACCTATCAACTGGCCCATGAGATTATTACTAGACTGTAACACATCCATATAGAATTCTGTCTTTGCTTTTCCAGAAAACTCACCCAACTCCTCCAAATTGCACCACAGTGAAAAGTGCTTTTAGCACATCAGCACACACAGCACAGGTCATATGTGCATCCTCAAGTTCTAGAAACATTAGAATTAACTTACAGATTTCAAGCCAAGCACATAGAGAATGCCTTTGTCAAAATCTGTATGGCATCTGCTAAGGGTCATGTCAATGGTGTGGGATGGGGCACAGCAGCTGCAATTCTGTCACAAGAATCATTTGAACTGTTATTTGAACTGATATTAGGGGGGTTTTTTGGGTTTTTTTTTCTCAGTTTTTTTTTTTCTTTTTTCTATCTCATCTATTTTGAACTTGGCTCCTTAAGAAATCAATCTGGTGCAATCATGATGTGTATTTATTTTTCTATCCATTCTCCCCCTTTTTGATGCTTTCCATTGTTTTCAGCTCAACTTGGCACTACACTTGTCTCAAACGTTTTGCATTCTTAAGTTTCCTGAAAGCAGATAGCCAAGGAGAGGAGAATAACTGAAATAGTTTTCCTGCTATTGTGATCACAGTCTTTCTTGGACACTAGAGACTCTATGTAAGAGACAGACATTATTGAGGATACTTTAACTAGCACTAGGAACATATTAAATTTCAGATAACCTAATCACTAGACATAAATCATAGGCAACCAGCTCTCAGCAGCACTACTGCTCATAAAACTGCTTTTCTAAAGAGCTCCAGGGGGCCTCATTGATCACAAATTTCATGAAGTTCTATCGCATGAAAAAAAAGCAGTCTTATTTACATACCCTTACCTAGACTAAAACTTGGGGCTTGGTCCATCTAATTTGAGGACAGGTAGACCTGCATAAAACTACCCATGGGCTGCTGAACCCTCTTTTCCTTGAGTTGCTAAATGACACTTAAAGGCAGCTACAGAGACTGGTAATGGAGTCAGAGAGAGCTTTTTTTTTTCTTTTCTTTTTTTTTTTTTTTTTTTCTTTTTCTTTTTTTTTCTTTTTTTTTTTTCCCCCAGGAAAACTACTGAAAGTTTTGTCTTCCATGTGGAAATTACTGTGACACAGCTTCACACAACTTAGCCCAGGAGGGGCTGAAGACTACCTGGCCCCAACTTTACATTAGCAATAGTTCTCTGTGTATACCCTATGTGTTCCTGTGTGTACCTGTACAGATGTACCTGTCCTGACCAGCTGTTCAGGAATGGAAAAGAGACAGCAAGGAACACTTCCCCCTCACTAACTCTGTGGCTGTAAGCACAGGCTGGACCTGCAGCTGAAGCCTAACTGCCTACAAGTTGCAAAGGTCACAGCAACTCTTTTAGTCTCACACTACATGTAGGTATGGAAGGAGATAAAGTCTGCTCATCCTGGAAACTCCCTGGGAGCAAGCCAGAAAATTGCATCTGTATCAAGCTGGTAAATCCTGCCTGATGCCCTGCTGCACCACACAGCCTCACTGGGAGCTCACAGGGTCCCACTGACCTGTTCATTTCTGCCCTGTTTTCCCATCTGCACCCATCTGTCACCTGTAGAGTTTATCTTGTAGCAATGATAACATCCCCCGCCCATGAAAAGGCTTCATGGAATTTAATTTCAGACTAATTTGACTCCTCTTCAACGCTGTTGAAACCTCAACCAATACCAACTGAAGGAGGGCTTCAGATCAGTGAGTTCTGAGGGAATTAGTTAGCTTTCCAACAGTGAGTTCTCTCTAAAGGTCCTGTTATGTCCTACTGATGCTGCAGGTGCACTGGTAAACTGCTCTAACAAAGAGATAATCCTGCTACAAACATGTCCAGGAAAAGATACAAGGGTGCATTTTACTTTGCTGCTCTTGTCACTGGGATGGTGGGAGATCTGGGTGGCAAAAGCAATGGAAACAGGAGCAGGCAAGACTGTCCAAGACAGCCTGAAGGCATGTTTTCTGTGGCAGTCTCCAGCACAGACTCTCAGCTGTTTAATAACATGGCTGAGCCTATGGTGCCTTTTTTTTCCTGTAGTGAGAGCACTAATCAGAGTCTCATCTATCTAGATGCCTATTTTTATGAAACTCATACAAAGATAATATCTTTGAGACCTTTTCTCCCCTGTCAAATCTGAATAAATTCAACCAACGTTTTGAAAAGTTATTGCAAGGGAAACTGAAGACAGACACAGAGATTGCAATGAGGCTAATTTCCATAGAAAACCAGGCTAAGCCCAAAAAAAGTTTTAAGGAAACTCAAGCCCTTACACATGCCTTTCTTTAAAAAGAAAATAGTTTCCCTTCAATTTTTTAAAGGGGATTTAGAATAACCACACAGCCCTGTGCTGAAGTAGAAAAAACCTGAACTTCATTAACACACTTTGGGCTTTATTTTATAGATGGCAAATCTCACATAGCTCCACTAACTACCATCTGCTTCATCTGAACATTGAGCTGCTGTTCAGAAGGGAGACTGTACTAGAGTATCTTCATGTCACCAGCTGGACCATCTGGAACATCTAGGTCAGCAAGCTTGGACAGCATCCAAGCTTGGGTTTTGGGGGGTTTGGGGCTTGTTTTTTGTTTTTTTTTTTTAATTTGTTTTTGTCAAGGTTATATTTCTGATCTTTCCTTTAAGTGCAGCAATACTGTAATTCCCCAACAGCCAGACCACCAAAGAAGTTCCTTAGTACACCAGAAAGTTCACCAATACATACAGCACAGGGACAAATTTCCTGCCTTGTTATGCAGTGGAATTACAGCTAACATATACAATACTTCCAACCTCAAACACTGGAAACCAAAGGCTCTTAAATAGTTTATTTACAAAATTCTGAAATTAAAAAATACTTCAGAGGCTCTGGGGTTTTTTGCCCTTTGGCCTCTGAGATTTCAGAGTATACTTCAACCCTGCTTCCAGGCTCATCCATTCTCTGATTTTGCTTTAAATGAAAGTAGAAAATCTCATAGAGTCTGACTGGAGCAGGAGCTTTCCTGAAGAATGGTGGTTTACAACCCAATCAATGGCAAGAGTGTGGCAAGAAGACTGGATAGCAAATGATATTCCCCAAAGAATTGACTTTCAAAGTTTAGTTCATCTTTTAAAACTATTATAATTTATACTGCAGTGTTCATACTACTAATTTATAATTTACACCTCCTAGACCCAGAATGCTAGGCAGCCTTCTTCTGCCAACAAAATTATAACCCCAAGCCAATACTAATGCATCTGTTTACATTTTCAGCTCCCAAACAGCAGAACCTTGGTATGTGTTGAAGAAACAACAGGTGAATCAGATTAACCTAGCAAGCACCAAGTGTTATGGAAACATCCTGCTGTTTGTATTTGAAGAAAGAAAGTTGCTTTCGCACATTTCTCAGAGAGAGTTAACAGTGACAAATGAAAATGGATAATATCATCCCAGGAGTTTTGGGAAACAACACAAAAGTGTGTGGGGGTGAAAACTAGTTTTCACTCTTCTCACTCTGACAAGTGTAAGAAGAGATCCAGACTGCTGAAGGGATTAGAAGGCTGAAGCAAGAGAGGCCATCCCCAGGAGCCCAATGGGAAGCTGAGATGTCTCCTGAAGGGTAAAAAAAAAAACAGCCACAGAGAAAGGGAGCTGCCTGAATGCCAGCCGGATGCCTTGAGGAGATTAAGGGATCCCACAGGATGACACGAAGAGAGGACAAAGAGTAAGACTTTCAGCACAACTTGAAGAAAAACCTGAAATGCTGGGTTCTGTATTGAATCCAGACAGAAGGACATTAGTGACTGTCCCCAAGGAATGAGGGCTTTTCCATATATTCCTAAATTAACTAAAAATCATTACAGAAATGCATGTTATCTCTGTGCTATGCTTGTGGAACAGCATGAGACTCAGTTTTTGGCTGACTGTAAGTCAGTAGGCACTGGTGTTCAATCTCAATTCTCAAATGCAAACCCCGACTTCCCTATGAGCTGCTGTTCCTCCCTGGTCTGATGGGAAAAGCAGGGCAATCCTTGCCCCTTTCCCCCACTTTCACTGATTCTTTACCTTGGTCACCCAGACTTTTTTGGGCTCTGCCAGGCTGCTGTATTTTCTCCTGCAGGCAGTCCTCAGCCTGCTTGTCCTGCGAGGTGTATCAGCCCCTTTGGAAAATGGCAAGAGCAAAAGAACCAACAAATGAAAGGAGTTGGGAGAGTTCACTGGCTGGGGTAGAACTGATTCGGCTAGGGGGGTGTGGGTTAGCAAAGCCAGCAGAAGAGATGGTAACTTCTACTTCAAAGTTCCTTTGTGAAAAGAGAAACAGGCAAAAATGGGAAGATGACAAACTTATAAAGCCAGCATCCTCAGTTTTCAAAGGACCTTAGATAAGGTCACATTTAATATTTACCATTTTGAAGGAAATTATCATATTTTCTCTTGTAATTAGCTGAGCATTAGAATCAAAGTTATACTACTTACACAGTTGCAGTGTGTTTACTGTTCTGGGTTCTGTTTTTTGTTTTTAATATGTCTAATACAATTTTAATTTTTTTTATGACAGGACTTGGTTGAGACCAAAATAACACTTTATTCATATTTTATTCTCACACACTCAAAGTAGTTCAGTTCATTACTGCATAAACTGCAAGCCTCCCTGGTCCATCATTAATTCCTACTGCTTTAATTGTGAGAAAGAAAAAAAAAATCTCTATGGAAGACTTTGTGCATAATGACACTGTAAATACGAATCTTAACACAAAGCTATAAACTACAAACCAGACAAGCCAGCTGCTAAAGTAAGATTCTGGTAAAGATCACATTTTATTTGGTAGGAACTGTATTTTTCACTGCCAAGCCATTCTTTCGCTGCTCTGAACTCACTGAAATTAACTGCATCACATCTGCCTGGAGAAGAATGAAGCCCTTAAAACTGTCCTGACAATGAGTTCAAACTACATTCCTGTATCCTAATTTGATGAAGTTCACGGAAATGTCAGCTCCAAATGGGGCAGGAAAGATCTATTTCTATAATGAGCATGAATTGTGATTCTAGTTCCAAACAGCTCTTCAGCATGAAGAAAATTCAGATGAAGATTTGAAACTGGACTCCTCCATTTTTATAGATACTTTCACAGCAGAACTGAGTTGATAAACCCACCACTTTCATACAAGATCTATAATAATATAGATAAGCTACACATTTAAGGTGAATGGGATTTTCAAAGGTGTGAACTGACTGAATTGGGACCATTTTTACTTCAGGGTATTTGGACTTCAAACTGATGCATGAGACAAGTGCCACAACACAGAAACTGCATGGCCACATTTCTAGAATGGAATATTTAAAGTTCAGTATATACAAGTGGCATCTCAGAGACAACAAGTTTGCCTGCAAACTAGAAAATTCAGGAAGCTCTAGGAGGTGTGGGTGAATGCATTCAAACAAACAAATCTAAATGTGAATATCTGGACCTTTGTTTTTATTTTTGAGAATAAGAGACATTAATACTGATATTTCACGTTCCAAAGTGGTGAGAATTAGCAAAAAGAAGCTAACATGAGGGGAAAAGATTAATGTAAAACACAAAGTTACATTAAGTCTAACAATTCCCACAGGTTGGGATTTCAATAACTACTGAGCTCTTTCCAAATCCTGGACGAGATAACATGAATGACCCTAATTTAATGTGCAAGCTCACAAGATAAAAATGGAAGCAGAAAGGATTTTTGTGTCTATTCCTAATTCAGCCCCAAAACTTTTCTGACTGAGAGTTACACCTGACTCAAAACCATTTGCTCCCAGCCACTAAGTCCTCCAATACTGGGGAAAAGATGTGATTAGACAATGGATAAGAAACTCCAGAGATCTTGTTAATGGTCAGTTTCCTGCTTATTCCTGACTATGATAAAAGAATATCCATAGAGGCAAAGAGGACAAGAAGAACATCTGGACATTCACGTTAAAAATAAATTAAAGCAAAATCAAATCAGAAATTAAAGCAAAATCAGGAGCAGAGAAATAGGCTCTTCAATTAAAAGAAATAAAACATCCTACTATACCAAATTATTTACAATTTACTAACTGCAACTTTTGCAAGCTAACAGCTGCTTACACCAGGACATTTTATTTGTTCATATCCTTGTTATATTGTATTCAGTTCAAACACTGAATGATCAAGTAGGCATATTAATAGATGTAGCAGAATTTTTTTCAGATAACAGAATGTGAAAAGCTTCTTGCATGTATCTTTGCTGATTACCTGATTCTAGCAGTAATATCTGGAGCAACATTGGCCATTCCCAGCAACTCAAGGAATAATTATTTTGTAAGATATTCATACACAAAAAAGAGCAAATATGAAATGTTTACTGTGAAACAGAAACTCTTTTGAGAACATGACATCAGTGAACTGACCATTCAACTCCCGTGGTCCTTGGATTAAAGTGAGAGTAAAGTCAAAAAGCTAGAGAGCAGCTGAGAAAAAGCATAATGTTCCTTCACAATGACCTTCAAATGCTGCATAATTACCAGGTTCAGCTCTGACAGATCAAAACTTGGAAATTAAAAAGTTCTCAAATTCTACATTGCTGCCAAGTCCACAGTGCAATTTAACTTGGTGCTTTACCCCTTATAAAAATCAAGGTTGAGTATACTGTCAGCAGCCAGAACCATTAATGGGACTCTCTGTGTAAGCATCTTCATTGCTTTCAGTGTCTTTGCTGGCTGTCCAGATTATGCTTGGACTGTTTGCCTCTACCCCTTCTGCAAGCATTTCAGGAATCAAGAAACTTAAATCCCTACTGGACAAGAGGAACAAGAGCTCCAGATATTCACCATACCTGCCAGTTACTGCAGTGGTACCACAGGTCATGGAATCCCAGACTGGTTTGAGTTAGAAGGGACCATCAAGCTCACATAGTTCCAAGCCCCCTGCATGGGCAGGAACACCTCCTACCAGACCAGGTTGCTCCAAGCCCCATCCAGCCTTGTCTTGAACAATTCCAGGCATGTGGCAGCCACAACCTCCCTGGGCAACCTGGGCCAGTGTCTCACCACCCTCACAGGAAATAACTTCTTCCTACATCTACATATCTATATCTACCCTCTTTCAGCTTAAAACTGATTGCCCTTGCCCTATCACTCCATGCCCTTGTAAAAATGGAAAAACGGAAAAACTTAAAAAGAGACTGCTTCAGAAACCCTAAGGTAGCAATTAAAAAGGACTTTTAAAAACAAACCCTAGAAAAACAACCAGCCATAGTTACACTATAACTTGTAAAGTTACAAACAGCAGACAGTTTTTCAGCCACAGAGAAAATAAGCCAAGAGAGCATCCCACACCTTTATTTACAACTATATTTACTAAGGTACAACAGATAGGAAAAAAGATACATTCATTGTTGTACTGTCAAGTAGTTTTCTCGCTCTTTGGACTTTGCATCTCAGGGCTCATGACCAATTTTTGGCAAGATGCAGGACATTGGCCTCCCTTGTGGGTTTCCCCTGGATGGCTGAAGGATGTCTTCCCCTTTTTTAACAGTAGCACAAGGCTATTGTGAAGAGACACCAGGCTAGGGACTATCACCTACATTTAAAATGTAGATGCCCTGCCCCTTTCAGCCAAGGATGCCGATTCACACAAAGAGGGACTGAGCTAAAACAAGCAACCAAAACAAGGTTGTGTTTCCATATTGGTGCTCCACTGCTCTGGGGACACTGCACATGGCTCTGAACCAGCCAGGCACCTGCCTGACAACAGATGCAACCAAGGCATGTGCCTCCTGACAAATATCCCCCCTCCCATTTCCATTTTACATGTTTGTTGGGTTCTTTTGATGTGTGGTCAGTTGTGGGTTTTTTTCCCTGGCTTTAAGATGCCATTCACAACTGAGCACGGAAAGGGAGATTTTAAAGGCTGAATAAATCAGCAGGAAAAGCAACAGACCAAGATTCACTTACACATCTTAAGTGTCGGCCTCCTCTTCTCCTCTTGCCCCAGTTCTGAATGGAACCATGGTATTTGCCAGTATTTTATTGGGAGAGGTCCTCAGGAGCCCCGTTAGCTTTCTTAGGATGAGTGACACAAGTAATCACTTCAGCTATTAGCAAAATTAGCAATCATTAGCAAACTAAGAGAGCTGCCAGTTCTGACAGGGTTTATGAGGCCCTCCTGAGCTGCCATTGCTTAAGTTTTTTGCTGGCTGTCTGGCAGAAGAATGTCATCAATATTTGCTAGCTGCTTATAAAACAATTTTCCCAGGGAAAGAAGTGCAACCCCTTCACCACTTCCCTGTCACAGACACCCCCACACCCCAAACAGCTACTGAGATACTGAGCTGCTGGTCCTATCTCCCTCCTCTCTGCCTGCCCCTCTTTGTATTTTACACCCCCTTCACTGTCTTTCCTTAATGCACTGTCACACACATTTTAATTCCCATTCTTAGTCTGTCAACAATGAGCTCTGCCAGCTAAACAGCACTGAAACTGCTTGCAGTTGGCAGCAAAGATCTATGGAAGTGGGGGGTAATGTTTTTTTCAGGCAGGCTTTCACGTAAAATACTACATTGTAGCACAGTCTTTCTACTATAGACTGCGATTAAACTGTAATTCCCTGACAGACTTATAACTGTGATTTCCTACCAGCTGGCCTGGGAAATTATTTCTGTACTTCACTCAACAAAGCTGTTATTTAGATGGCACATTCAGATTTGCAGTGATGGTGTTTGGAAGGGAGGAGGAAGGTGCCACAGCTCCAGGCAGAGGTTTCCACAGTAGGTGGCAGCACCCAGAAGCTCTGAAGCTTTCCAGCTCCAGGCTGTTCCAGCAGTTCACTCCTTCCCTACTCTTCATTTCCACATGTTACCCACATCAGAAATGTTCTCCTCTTTTCCTGTCCTGCCACTCTTGTAACCTCACCTCTACTCCTAAAAGCCTCTCTTTACCTTCCCCATTTTCAGAGGAGGTGACACTCAGCTTGTTCTGATGAAACAACTTCCAGAGTCAGAACAGAGACCTTGGCCTGTTGTTAACTCCCTAAATTGAGAGATTTATTTCATCCCATAAAAAGAAAACAATCTGACATATTTTTCAGGGCATGAAACTTAAATGGGTTTTGTACTCATTTGTGGAGTGAAAACAGAGGAGCAGTAAGAGGTATTGCTAACACATATTACAGTCCAAAGGAAATGAGATGGGGAGAAGGAATGAGCTCCAGCCTTTGCAGACTGAGAGCACAGCATATGCTGTCTTTATTATTCTCCCACTCTGGCAGAGCTATCTTGCTATTCATTTGCACCAGGAATGGGGCACATTTCCCTTTGTGCCAGCTCTGGGGTTTTTCAGACCCTTTCCTCCTGGCTTCCTCAGCACATGCTGAGGCCTCAGCTCCTGTGTGCCCTCAGGGATGTGTTCCACCTGCATGAGTCACACCAACACTCAGGGATTTTTCTTGGGTCGGAGGAATAGTAAGCACCACCTTTCTGAGCTGTTCCAGACAGCTTAGCTGATTTAGACTGAAACAGGTCTGATGTAGATTGAACCCAACACAAGCAGTGCAGTGACAGTGTGCTCTTCAGATGGCACAGGCACAGCCCAAGCAGTCCCCCAGCAGTCCTACCTTGGCTAGTTGTGGCTGGCAGGTCAAGGAGCAGAGGACCTGCTCTGGTACTACAGGTCCACTACCACAACAGCAACACCACAGGTCCTCCCCTATGTGCCCCACAAGAAGCAGCAGTTCAAGGGATCATCACCTTCCTCCAAACCATCACTAGTACATCCTTGAATATTGGAAATAGGAGTAACTCAAAAAAAGAAAGAGATACAAGAAAGATCTGAAGAACACGTGAAGATGAGCTTACCCTTTCGGTGATGGAGAAATGACAAGGTATGTTGCTACACAGCAAATGTCTGTTGGATGCCTCTGCCCAAGGCTGTAAATCCAAATATACAAAGAACCACAGCACAGCTAACAATGGCCACTTTATGAGGCAGAACCTGAGAATAAAAAGACCTTAAACTGAAATTTTAAAAAGTTATACTTACTTATCTTGAACTTTTCCTAATACTGTCTTTTCAAACCTCATTGTGTTAAGGAGGCAATGTTAAGGAGACCTGCAGAGGGCACAGATACATTTATGGAGCAACACAGGCTGTTTTCCTTCAGATTTCTGTGGTGCTGTAATAAACTTGTGGAAAGTACAGCAACACAAATACGAATGGGGAGGGTTAGTACTACCTCTAGTACTCCCTTGCAATCACATTTCAGTGTGTATGAGCCAATTTCTCAGTACAAATGCAGAAGCCATTGCTCCTGCAAATAAAGATGTGGGATTGTTTTCACATTGTGCACCTGATGATTTCACTTTAGGCCTTGCATTTGTGGAGTGCATTTCTAAATCTTGGTTTCAGTGTCCAGACCTGTTTTGCCTCCTGCATTTAGAGGTGGTATGGTAGAAACTGAGGACAGGGAAGAAAGGGGAGGCAGCACCATTTGCTGTGGCTTTCATTCTGCTCCACTCCCTTTCCCAGATGAATGCAATAACTTTCACTGCCACTTTGTCAGTGAGACAGAAATATGCAACATCAAACATGCCATGTTATAGTGCTGTCTGGGATATGAGCTGAGGGAGCTTGAGCCTTTGCTTGTGTCAACAGCATCTTTCACATCTCACAGGCATGGGGAGATGAAGGTCACTGAGGAAGAACATTTGAATCAACAAAAATCCAGCTGACAGCATTAAGCATGAAAAAAAAAAAAAGCAAGCTCACTTTTTTCCTCATTTTTGACTAAAAATAATAGGAAGAAAATATCTGTTTAAAAATCTCATACTGCTAACAGCCATTCACCCCCAAACCACCTGCACCTTTAAGATAACTAGAGTACTGTGCCTCCCTGAGACATAGGCAATGTGAACCCTCCTGATGCACTTGCTATTTCTGGCTTTGTGCAAACCTGAGTTCTGGGACTGGAACTCACTTTTCCCTCTCTTTAAAGCCACCTTGCCAGAGAGATATTCACTGCCACTCAGAGAAGTCCCTGTATGAAATACCAAGTGGATTAGCAGAAAGGGACAGAGGAAAAGAGAAAAGCACATTGTAAGTCTAAGCCATGCATCATACCACAGTAAGGGGCAATCTGAATGAACTGAAGATCAAGATACTGAGGTTTTTTTTCCCCAGTCTGCATGGAGATGAGTTCTGTTTTAAGATGAGGCTCCAAATACATCTAGTTTTAAAATACACAGCAGATTATTTCATTTAGTGGCAATACTATACTGGTACATTGTCTTCCACAAATCAGTTCAGAAAACATCAAAAACCCACCCACCTCATGAATCACTACCTTATGATATGAGGTATGTAGGGACTGGCATTGCACAGAGGGAAATATGAAACACAGCAGGGATTTCACCCATAAAAGGTGAAACTCAAAGAGTAAATCAGAAACACTGCTCCTAATCTTGTGCCATTATTACTGCTTGAAGACACCCTGTACTTGCAGGACACTGCTGTCTGCTCTTGATACAGCATGATGTTAACAACATCAAATCAACAGCAGGGGCATTGGTCTTCTAAAGGATTTGGAATTTAGTCCCCTCCCTTAAAACAATCAACACAGTAACTACTTGAAAGTAGCTGCAGACACATTTACAAGATAGCAAATCCTACCACACTATTTCAGAAGAAAGCAAGAAGAAGGCTGAAGAAGAAACAAATCAGAAGATTGATTTTTCAGGTTTACAAGACGTTTCAGACAGAGCGGGTTCTGTGGGATCTGGCATCTTGCACAAGGTTAGCATGAAAATAATGTACAGTTTCTGCCACATATTCAACTTCAGTCTCCATTGTAAATTTTTATGCTGGGCGTGGGGTTTAACATTTTTTTGTGATATGAAATTGTTTGCCACAAAACCAGAAAGAATAAAGTTAAACTATATAATGTGGCCTACATAGCTGGCAATTTCCCTTTTGTGCTACAGTGCATTCTCTTGTAACATCCATGCTGATTAGAATCTGATGCTGAAGAAGGCACCTGAACTGAACAGCCAGACAGGGATCCCCAACAACAATCACAGACACTCCTGTACCACCAGACAGAGGATGAAAATTAATGCTCAATAAGGTATCCAAACCCTCTGGCTCTTCACTCCCTTGTGCTCTAGAAACACATGCCAAAATACAGCTAGTCTTATTTTTTTCCTTTTGTGATCCTTAGCTAAGTAGTAACTGGAGACAAACAGAAAAGGAATATCTTGCCAAGACAGTTTCATCACTGGGGCTGTGTCCCAGCACATGGGAGCAATGACTCTGCCAATGATGTGGCATAAATGAAAGCAGAGCACGTGCACCCCCCTGCCACAAACTCTTTGAGTCTTTTGTACACTGGCCTGAAGGAAAATTCCCGTCACAAAGAAACGCCAAGTTGCAAATTAGTGGGAGTTCAGAAAAATACTTGATTTGGATATAGGAATCTGCACTGTACATTTGAGCAGGGTATTGAACAGCAGCCAGCAGTGCACTGTTGTAGTCATGAAGACCAACCACATACTGAGCTATGTGAGCAAGACACAGCCAGCAATTTAAGAGATTATTCTCCTCTACTTATTTGAAATTGTGTATGATGCCTCATGTACCTCCACACAGTACAGGAGAGATGTCAAAAAATCAGAGAGACTACAGCAGAGGGCTGCTAAGATGGCTGGGGGAATGGACTAGATAAAATACAAGGAGAAGATAAGGAAAATGGGCTTTATTTACCCTGGAAAGGAGGCAGCCAACAGAGGAATTTAGCTGCACACTTCTACTGCCAAAAGGGAGGGTATAGAGGCAAGAGGCAAGTGTCCTAAGGCAACAGGCACAAGTTGCAAGAAGGGGAATTTCAAGCAGGTAAGAAGAGACATCCATTGCATTTCTGTGTTTGCTTTCCCTTGCAGACTGCCTTACTGGTGAGAAAAGGGAGTTGAAATGTTCAATCAAGCCAATCCCATTTTCTCATCAACAGAATGTGCAGCAAAAAATGAGAGAAAAAAATTGAAACACATAGAGAATGGCCCTCTAAACTTCCTTCATGTGTGACTAACATGGAGTGGGGAAAGATGAGACTAAATGTCTTTATTTGTCCCCCTGTCTGTGCAAACTGGTGTGGCATGGTGCTGCCTATCTGCAGAAGGCTTCTGAAGAGGGATTCTTCTCACCTGCAGGGCTGCCTATTCTTAACAAGTTTATCAGATGATTTAAAAGATATTAGCTTTCCCTCCCCAAGTACTTCTCTGTAATTTGAGCCATTATGGACATTTCCCCTGAAATGGTATCAGCAGGCCCTCATGGCTGCAAAATCAGGAGACTGAGAGCCATCAGGGACAAGAAGCCAAGCAGGCATCTTTATGCTCAAGCCAGCTCTAATAACCTGCTTTTATCCACCACCTGGCATTAAAACAGAACATCATCCTTCAGCTGCAACAGAGAGCTGACTTTGGTATCACTTGGATTACAAGAAAAATACTGCAATGTCCAAGTTATCACAAGTGAGGAAACCGGATAAACAACAGCCTCTGACACATTCTGGAGTGACAGTCAACATGCAAACCTCTAAATGCATCAGCCTGTTGTTCTTATAATGAACCAACACCCATTTCCCACTTTTACATAGTCTGCTTGTGCATGCTACTATCAAAAATTAACATGAGGATTACATATAAATCAGCAAAGAGCAATGAAATACTGGACAGGGAGAAGCCCTTAGAAAGCTGTACCTGATAAGAGAGTTACTGGACTGGTCAAATGATGGCTTACTCCAAGAAAATGGGAACTCTGCAGCCTGCTTTAGCTTCCTGCCTCTGAGGAACAATATTTCTTTGAAATATGAATATTCTGAAAAGCAACAGGGATCTCCAAAAGCAGTAACAAGTGAAGATTTTGTAATGAAAATTTCAGATTTCTCTGTATATAAAAATCCAGCTTCAGATGGTAAAGATCAAACCCCTTTTTGTAGGAACCCTACCCCACAGAAGTACAGACCTTTGAAAAAGTGTTTTTCACTTTTGGCTAAAGACTGAAATCTGCAGGTTTTGAGTCATATGCAAGAGGATGGGTGATCCTGAAAGTGTGTGTTCTGGGGGTTCTTCAGTTTTTCCACGAAAAAGAAAGCCCACGGCATTTCAGCAAGGCAGGCTAAGCAGCCCTTGAGAAAGATTTTATAAAGCCTTTACACAGAATTGCTTTCCCTTTATAAATCAGCATTGTTGTTCAACACAATGGACTTCACTTAGCAGGAGTCAAGGGGCAGCAGTCTTTTGGTGGCAGGTAAAAAAGGTGCCTCACAGCACTATAATGAGTTAAGTAGATCAAACATTTCACCCGAAAGAGAAAATACCTGCTTGCAATGACCTACCAATGGTTTTCTGCCCTGCTGTTCCTGTGCAGCTGTAGTGTAACTTTGAGGTCTTCTGAAAAAACTCATTCAGTGCTGAAGGGAAGGGAAACGGTGTGACTGCAGCTTCCTCAGCTTCATAAAGCTCATCTCACCTGGGTCTGAGGTGACCAAGTAAGTGTCCAGCTATGTGGTGAATGTCACCAGGTTTGCCCTTTGCCTGCTCCTCTGCTGGGTCCCTACAGTTTCTAGGGTATAAACAATCATCTCCTGTAAAAATGAGATTTGACACAGCTTTGATTTCACTTTACATTTTTGAGCAATTTAAGTTTTGTTCTGCTTCCACAGGCTGAGATAATAAGTTGATTACCACAATTAACCTTTGGGGGAGAAGATATGGCTTTTAAAAATTATATCCCCCTATACTCACTCCCTGAGCTTATCCTTTCCCAGGAAGATGGCCTATCAAAGGCTACCTGAACAGGTAACTATCCCGAAACAGTTACTGATTTTTTTTCTACAAATCCAAGTAACCTAAGTAGCCAATTCCACAAAGAGTTACTGTATGAAACAGCATCTTCAGTTCAGCATTTCCCCCTCTTTTCTCAGTTATTATACTTTGGTCCTGTGTATCAGAACTTGGCAAACACCCTGTGGAACAACTTGCCTAGTCATGAGTTTGCATTACCTATATAAATGTCTACTAGCAACTGAAGTGATACACAAGAGACTTCCCAAAGAGAGACAAAAGGCTATTAATTCTATTTAGTTGCACATACAAAATATGCAGCAAATCACAAAGTGCACAGGAATGTACACAGCTCTCACAGAGGACAAAACTCAGAATTAAAACCCAGGCATGACAGGAGGTTGGGAGGGTGTGGAAAAGTGTACCTGAAAAACATTAAGCTTTATAAAAAAAAAGATCAAATGTTTACTTGTGATAACAGAAAAAAAACCATCTCACAACAGGATCAGAGAATGCACTCTCATGCATGGTATTCCTGCCATGATATGGAGTAGGGAAAAGAAAGTTCAAGCAATAAGGTTGTTTTGACAATGAGTATTGTGCTTGTAGGCAATTCATATGAAAAGCAGGAAGTACTCCCCAAATAACAGTATTAATAAAAAATTCAGGTGCCTGGTTGCAAGCACTAGCATTTTCCTAGGTGTTAAAGAGCATATGGATGTCTGCTTTTATGGTTATTTGTTGGACAGAAGGGTTATCTACAATATTCATGGATAAAAAAGGTACTCTGTTAGAAGTTATCATTATACACCAAACGACTAGGAAGGTCAATAATGCTGACTGACTGATAAAAAATGAGATTTAGAAAAAAGAATCAGATGAATAGTTTGCATACATGCAATACTGCAAATAACAGATAATGCACCAGGGGATTTATTACTAAAACTAATCTGATTTTTCTAAGCCTTAGGTAATTTAGAACCTGCAAGTGAATCAGAAAAAGGCTGTTCTCCTCTAGAAAATATTTCTTCCAGCAAAGGAAAAAAAGGAAAAGAAAAAAGAAAAAGAAAAAAAAATAAATTGCCAAACCTCCCTCACACACACACACACACAAAAAAAAAAAAAAAAAACAAAAAAAAAAAACAAACAAAAAAAAACAACAAACCCAAAACAAACCAGAAAAGGAAATAGGAAAAAAAACCCCAACCCTTAAGGCAGCAGCAGAACTCTATGCTTCATAACTTCATGTACTGCATTGTCAGCCAGACTGGCAGACAGGAGAAAGCTGACAGCTCTCCCGAGGATTCTGCTGGAGCTGCTGTGCAGAAGTCTGGAACGGCACAGACCTGATCCCGCATGTAATGAGACTGAAGAGAGCTGGAAGGTAAATTCCCTCCCCTGGCTGCAGGGAGGAGCAGCCAGACCTGTGCCCTTCTGCATGTGCAAATGTACACAGACAGGCACAGGCTTCTCCTCCCCGGTGGCTGTGGTCGGGGGGAAGCATCCTCATGGGCAGGGGGAAGGGAAAAGCCAAGGTTCTGTTTGCCAGAAATGCACTGCAAATAGGCAAGAAATTGTATTTTAGAAAGAAAAAGTGTCTTACTCATGGGTTCAGAGAATATAGAATATACAGTCAAGGAAATACCGACATGTCTGTGCTCCTCTTTTATGCCTTAGGTTAAGTACACTGGAAAAACCTCATTAACTGGTGACAGTTTTAGACGAAGGTCTTCTGCAAGCTGGCTGAGAATATTAGGCCTCATTAAATTAAAAAAAAAAAAAAAAGGGGGGGGAAAAAAAGGAACAATCATAGCTGCTCTAATATTTCATTCGGTTTATCTAATTCCACTTTAATTGGTATCCATGTAACTGATCTCTTGCTTTCCTCGTGGAACCACCCCTGACACATGCACTTCACACAACTGAGCACAGCAAACACGATCAAATCTTTATTTTGCTTCCACTGATGCTGGTCCAAACAGGCTCCAGAGGAATACAGACCCTTCTCACAACCTCCCAGTAAGTGAGGCAACCCAAAAGAATGGCTGTGCTGGCAACCTGGCAAGTGCAGAGCTCAGTGCCAGGGGCCAAAGGAGTGGTGGGCTGTCAGTAGCTAATAATCTACTGTCATCGTTGTATGAGACAATGCACCAGCAAACTCACCACCACCTCTAATGACCTAGGAGCAAACACTGGGAGCTTTCTCTTACTGAACACACACCACAAACAAGGTGAGGTCCACTCTCAGTAAGTTCAGGCTCTGATCTCTATGAGAAGCTCTGCCTCTGCAGGTCATTTACTCAGAAACCCCAGAGTAAGCCTGCTGAAGAGGGTAAGGGTAGGACTCAGGGCAAGTTAAAGAGACAGCGAGCCAAAAGGTGACACTGACAGTGGTGTCCTGTTATATTATCACATCATTTATGACTTAACAGGATGAAGGCTCAACAAAAGAGACTGCAAAGGAGAACTGTCACCCCTATCCAGTGCAGATGTCAGATCACTCCTCCCTCATTAAATGCCACTTTATTACCAGTGGTATGCTGGTGTTAAAGGTGCAGAAAGGCAATAGGTTTGCAATCTTCATTTCCCTTTCTACCAGTAATGCAAAAAAAGGCCTGTTCTTCTGGATGGTCGCAATGCCTCCACATATGATAAAATTAATAAACATTAATACATACACATAGGTATAAGCACAGACTTGGAGAGCACCAGTACAAGACAGAGTAAGAAAGAGAAGGAACAAACCTCTTATTCTTTGCATAATATTCACTGATGTGACTTTGGGTTGTACCTACATGTGATCTCTCTGTATTGCAAAGCAGGCATGCTTTCCTTTAAGGTGTGTGAATTAGGAAAGGTGTTTGTGACATTAGGAAAGGTGGTTTGTTTCCTTAGGAAAGGTGGTTGTGACATTAGTATCAAATAGAGATGCAGCTGGCTTGCAGATTTTTAAGGGAAAGTATCTCCCTGGCATTCCTCTGTGTCCAGTATGCCTCAATTAAAATCAGTCACTATGCAACAATAAAAAATGAATAGAAATACCAACAGAAAAAAAAAACCAACCAACTAAAACCAAACAGGATTTTAAAGCCTCATGCCTGCACTGAGCAGGATATGTATGAGAATTATGATAATTCTGACAAAATTAATAGGTATTGTCATGCTGTAATTTGGGACAAAGATGATGTACTACTCGAGTAGAATGCACATGATACTGATTGACCATGCTGGCATCTTTTAACAGCAGACAAAGCTAATGGCCAGGTCTCTGCTTCTCCATCAGACACTGTGGTTGCACTGCAGGACAGCCACACTGCCCCCCCTGACGTGAGCTGCCAAAGCCCTGGCACCTTCTCACCCCAGGCACTTTCTTGTGAGGTTCATCTATCAGAATTTTTAAAGATGGTAGGAGGAAGAGTCCTTTTATTCATCAAGCATGTAAGCTAGTAAAGAAATGCTTGAGAAAGAGAAAGGAAAAAGAGCTTCACCTTTCAAAGTGCCGTGTAAGACCCTTTTATTACCATTAAAGAGAGCTTTAGCAGCACTGCAGAATGACTTGGAGCAGGGGAGGGAATGGGGATATTCACTCCTTGCTCAGTTTGAAAGACCTAACTAAGGTAGGTGACCCAGCCCATGCTTTCTACTATGCCTCATGAAACTAAACCCCACAGCTTCTGTTCACATGTCCATTTTTGCTCTTCTCAATTTTGCTAATGTGCCGTGTTCTCTCTTTCTGTCCTACTGTTGTTGTTTCCTTTCCCAGGAGATAATTAATTTATGCATGAACTATAACAAAACTAATCTATCAGAATGCAGACTAAGAAGGAACAGTGCAGTCGAAAGGTACAAGTTACTTCTTTTAAACATCAACCTGCATACTACTTTATCTTTCAATGGCCAGAAGCAGCCTGGCCCCTGCTCTAGTGCAGATGTTCCCCAGAGTACTGTGCATGGGAGACTGTGACAATTGTCGTAACATTTTGACAAAGACAAAACTTCTGTGATGTTGCTGTCCCCCATTACCAAGTGATCTCAAACACAGACCTTCAGCATCCCTCAAGCTGATCCGAGAAGCTGGAATATGCCTGTCCTCTTCTCACACTGACAACATTCAACCAGACCACCTCTTCCATACAGGAGTGTCTGGGCTGAATGAAATTCCAGGCCTGTGGAGATCAGGGTTTATTCCTCACATCCACCACATGGTTCTCTCCCTTCCCTTCTCTTCTCTATCAACAAAACGGGCAAGAGAGCTATAGGTCTTGAAGTGCATTATTTTTTCTGACACCCTCCTGCAACCTTTGGGAACCTTTGTACCTTTATATGCTGTGACATGACTCTCCCTCTGTGCCCAAGCATGCACACAGACACACGTGCAAGCATTCCTAAGGCTTCGATGCTGCAGTTTAGGCTGATAAAAAGAGTAGTTTTATGGAAAACACCTCTAGGACTGACTGTACACTGCAAAACTGCCTCTACAGCAAGTAAATAAATAAATAATGTGATCCTTAGTTTTTATTTAGACTGTAATTTCCTTTTAATAACTATCTGCTTTCATAGCACACTCACCAACTCAAAGGTATTTAACAGAAGGCTTATACTCTTTTCAGGGGACTTCAGTTATAAATTAGATTGTAAACCTCTTCCTCTTTTTGTTTTTTTATTTCCTCTAACACTTTACTAAATAGCAGTAAGTATTCACTTCAAGAAGATGAACTCCTTCAAGTTTCTATATTAGGGAATAGGGCTATTCTCTTCCTGCCTGACTTAATCTTCTTCTCATGCCACCAGGTTAAAAAAAAAAACAAACCAAGCCAAACCAAACCAAGAAAAATAAAACAGCAGACTAAAAAAGCCCAGGCACCAAAGAAACACTGTTTGAGGTGAATCCTGTGTTTCAATCATTTAGTGTTCCTTCTTCTAGCTACATACAGCATACTTGGTTGAAATGAATAGAAACAATTAAATCTCAGTCACCTCTGTCCATTTTAAATGCCAAAACACATTTGACTTTGTAATGAACTGCAGAGCTGTTTATATAGCCTCCATGTTTTAGAATTAAGCAATAGTCCCCATGAAATCACTCATTACCACCAAGTTTGCTTATTAGAGCCTCAGGCAAGTAAGGGCAGTTAAGTCTCTAACACCTCGACTGCTGAGTCCAGTAATGACTTATTCTTTACAGAGCAGAGTTTTTACAAAATACTTAATCTCCAACTGTTCATTAATAAATGTAAAAACATGGGGGAAAGTTACTGGGAGAAAGCTGAACCCTAAACGTGTCAAACAACAGGACAACCTTCATTTAGAAATTGAAGTCACAGTCTCCATACCAGTAACAACGAGCCTGGGAATAGGGAAATGCTGTCACAGAGAAGCAGCCAAAACACATTCAAATTTGGTAAGAGAGATCAGGAACAAAGTGATGCTCTCTGACCATGCCAGTGAGAACCAGCTAGGCATGGTGAGGAGATGGCCAAATCTCCTGGCTTTTCACTCGTACAGAGGGTTATCAACAGCAGACACTGAAAGGAAAGAAGTTCCCTGCCATTTCAGCTCACATGGCAATTGTGTTCAGCTGATTATTTCTTTGGAAGCAAGGAGAATAACCCTTACTCTCAGCTCAGAAAGAGGGCAGAGATGTATTTGATATTGAAAATATGATATTGGTAACATGGCAGAATTATGCTTCTGGAACTCATATATCATATGGTCCAAACTTTGAGCAGGAGGGAAATGTAAGAGGGCTTGTATTTCACTTCTTGCTCCAGCAGCATCCAGGTGATTAAAAGGGACTCTGTCATCAGCTGTCAGTGTGAGCCAGGTGGTTGGACCTGACTGTATTTAACAGGCCACATTCAGATTGGATTTATAAGGATGAAGCTCATACAAGACAAAGATGTTTCTGGCTGAAGTCAGTCTGAATTCAGTCCCAAGTCTTCAAGAACTGGATGCTGTCTTCCTTGCACAAGGAATCTGCATCTATTGCAGGACTTTTGGATGGGAGGGGCCAGGTTTCTGCAGCACAGAAATTCAGCGTCATTGCCAGGACTGCAACACTATCCCGGTGGGGCAGAATCTCTAAAGAATCAAATATACCTGCTGATATTTGCCTATATTTATTGATATATCTGATTAGCCTGTGAATACCCCCCCTTTCTGAGCATATCAAGGTATTATATGCCCTGAAGGTTTCTGGACTGGAAAGTGGAGGGGGAGTGGCCACTCATGTCTTCAAGAACTGCAGGACAGAGACAGAGACTGCTGATTTAATTGTAAAGGAAACTTCTCCACCATAGTTTATCTTCAGAAAAGGATCACTGGATACTTGAAGGTGGTTCTAAGCAGTGAATATATTCAGTAAACAATTCTCTTCATTTTATATTTAGTTTGTTAAGTATACACATCATTCTACTCTATTATGTAAGTAGTTGAGTATTTAGATACTATGTATATTTTGTTTCTAAATCTCTTACAAAAAACATTCTGGCTTAAGTTTATGAAAACCAAGAAAGAAGACTTGATTCTTAAATATTCAAAATTATTCTTCAATTAATATAGTGTCTGAATGACTGATGGAGAATGCTACAGCTGCCAAGTTCTTAAGACCCTGGTTCTGTATCTGCAGCTATCAAATTTTTAAGAAAATGGCTTGATCTAAGTCTATGTTCAGTTTTTCTATTTTATACCCAGAATCAACAGTATTTCACACAGTCCTGAATGAGTGTTCAGACTTCTTATCAACTGTAAGTTCAATATCACACGATAACATCACTGTGTTCTGCCAATGGAGTCAAAATATGAACATATCGCTAGACGGCTGCAGGATTCATTTTCATCGTCTCTGAAAACACACAGGCACAGATCCATGTTTCTGTGGCACGGGGAGGGAAGAAGGGAAGAGAGCTTTCCAAATGTACACAGATATTAGTTGCCCACTTCCTTCTGTTGTATGATATATATGCATTTGTTACACATACACTGAAAACATATGCATGCAATTAATTGCTTTAGAGAGAAAAATATATACATAATTGAAATAAAAATAAACAAAAAACCCACCAAACCCGTCTTCCCTCCCCCCCCTAAAATATCTAACACTTGCACTGCATTAGCATTTTCAAACTTTTCTTCTAGGAACTGAAGCTGAGTTATTGAGAAGTAAAAAAAAATTACCTATTCTTGCTCTACTGCTGACAAGAAGAGCTGAGAGCAGAAAGGAACCCATAAACACATCCATATTTTCAGGCAGAGACAGAAACAAAATTCCTCAATCTCCCTTTGGTACATTGCAACTTCTAGGAGTCACCAGTATTAAATGATGTTCACACATTTTTCCCAGCTACAAGCACTGGTTGCCACTCACTCGAACGGCGTTGATCTGGCAGCTGAGCTTTTGAAAAGAACAACAGCACTTTTTAATTCCAAGTGGGCCAAGCCTGAGCAGTAAGAAAGCATTATGCTCTTTCTGTAAATCACACTGGCAGTGGAGGGCTGCTGGGGTTACACGGGATAAGCAAATGCTGAGCAGTCACCAAGAGAAGTAATTAGCTGGTGTAATGAAGAGGGAGAAAAAGGAGAAGAGCGTTGGACAGCAGAGTGTTGTACTGTCAGCATTATCATTCTCCAAGGCTTCGGCAGAACAATGCCCTGCTGAGCCCTCGGTAATCTCTACACATGGCTACCCATGAAGAGAGTAATTAAGAAATGTCATTGACTCCTTGGGAAAATACTGTCGCTCTCAAAAGAATGATGATAATCTCCATAACAGCCCCGTTCTCTCTCACTCTTTGTTTTGGTGGGGAGTAAAACTGCGTGACAATGCACTCTAAGGCAAAAGCGCTTTTGTTCTTGCTTTTGTTCTTCCTTTTGTTACACATCAGCCCAAATAAAGCACGGTTGGCTCAGCCAAAACAAAGCTAGATTTAGAAGCAAGCACATATACTCCCGCTATCTGTATTACCAGGCAAAGCCTGGTCTGCACCGGGCATCCCTACTCAAAAGAGTATTTAAAGTTCAAGTGGCTGGCACAAGAGAGGCAAAACCTGAGGAAGGCAAGTCTGCAAGGAGCAAGGCTTTTACAGGAGCTCCTGGATCGGACAAGCACTGAAAGATCTGGTGAGCAAGGTGGTGCTACAGCCCTCATTCAAGGGCCAAGGAAATCAAGGCAGGACCTGCCATTTCAGGTCTGACACCAACTAAAGAGCAGCATTCCTGTGTGGTGTGCAGCTCTGTTACCAAGGAAAAAGATCAATAACTCCAGGCCAACATAAACAAGACAATGGTTATTTTTCTATTTCTGGGCCAGACTCACTTCATCCTTCACTAGGTGACCTTTGTGTCACACTCTGTCTTTGTTAATCATCCATAAAGGACTGACCCTGTTAATTGACAACATGCCTGGAAACATACATAAAACTGACCTTAAAGGTTACTCCCGATAGTTTTCTAATAAAGATCTTTCAGAGAACTCCATACTGCTGGGGAGGAGCTAAGGAGATCTATGGCCAGGGAGCAGTGCAAAGGCCACTGCCAGGAGTCACTTAGGAAGCTAGAAGTGTCTCTGCCATTCTTCCTCTCCCTGCCCACAAGGTGGGTACCACTGGAGATGCTTGAGAGCTGAAAGGGATCTCGTTTGTCACAGCTCTACCTGTACAAACACCAGAAATCCCCTTACAAAAGGTGTGATTGATTACCCAGGCAAGGATTTCACAGAAAAAGGGTTAGTACAGCAGTCTGCTAATGAGGCTGATCAATTCAAATACTTTTTCTCCTTCCCCAAAATTTCATTCCAGGTTGTTTACTCTGCTCTCTGAATTTAAGCAGTTTTGTCTACACAGCTAACACACCTTTGATTCTCCAATTCACCACACATTTGTATTGAAAGGGAGGTAAATATTTGCGGCTGGAAAGTAGATGAGAGTTTAAATGTTACAATTGCTATTTCTGCTCGTTCCAGCCTGTTTCTCTGATACAAAGGAAAGGACGAGATGAGAAAATTTCAGGGAAAACGTGTCTTTTGGGTTTTGCATTACACAGTGCAAAAGGTCCAGGTTTCCTGACTTGGAACTTTCAGATAGCAATACAATTCCTAGTCACTACCACTACTCATATTTTGTTCTAGAAACCTTTAGGCAGAAATACAGCTCTGATGAATGCATTCTGAGCAATATTTTTCTGAGCACAATTACATACAGAATGCCAGTGCCACATTGAATGGATAAATGAAGGGAATTTTTTATTTTTTTTTTAATTCTTATCCAGTCTCCACTGATTATGGTAACTGCCATTCTCCAAAGGAGTCTGATGGGTCCCTGTTAGCTATCTCTAGCTTCCTAATTTCAAAACATTATCTAGTGACACTGCTGGTTTAGTCTGGCATTCCCCCTCAGGATACAGCTGAAACCAATCAGTTAAGTAACTAGGCAAAAGCTAATCACAGTGAGGTTAAAAATATAATGGAAAAATACATATTTAAAAAGAGCTGAATACACAGTTTGGAGAAAATGGAAATGATGGAAAATGACAACTCCTCATGGGTGAATTCAGGAAGAGGGAGTAGAAAAAGTAAGTTTTTGTTAATGGCTGTTGGAAAAAGAGCTCAGTATTTTTAATTTTGACATTAAAATAATTCAAGAATAATAAGCAAAGACTAAAATCTTTCAAAGCTCCAACTGGAGAATTATTTCTGCAGCAGACACATAACCTTGCCTGAAAAATCTGCAACCCCTGCAAAGGCTGCATGGAGAGTTTTGGCTTCTTCTAGATCTTTTCTTTGCCTCTATCTACAGCAACAGACATTTTTTTTTCAGCTATGGAGTGATGGCATTGTAAGAATACAGAGAGTGTGTTCTATGTGGTTCTTATACATGCAGTAATGATGTCCCTAAGTCTTTTATTTTGAGTAAAAGTTGCAAAAAAATATAGGCATAACAGGGCAGTATACAAATGATACAGCCTGAAAAAGCTGCAAGGATCCTACATTTCCTTTGTATTTCACGTACAATATAAATTCTGAAGCAGTGGGCTATGTCCCTTTCTTCCTATTTATGTTGATCTCTCAGTTGCTGTGTCATTGACTTCACTAGATCCCTGATCTTAATCCAGAAATGTCCAAATATGACAAAAGGACAACTATTTTTGACATGGTTTATCAAGCCCAAAATTGAAAAATCTCTGAACCAGGTGCTGATCACCAGCTCAGGTATTTGGATGAATACTTACAAAATACATTCGGTCAGGAATTGTTTCCAAAAGCAGCGTTCTTCATAACATGCAAAATGATTTAATGCCACCAGTATGGCTAGCCTCCCATATTATTTTCATTTAGCTTGAACAAATCCCCACAGATACTTTGAGTCCAATGGATTTGTCATCGGGAGAATATTTTTACAGGGATTTACAATAAAATGCAAAGCTCTGAGTACTGTTTTGATAAAATACCTGACTGAGTAGGAACATAGAACTTCACTCTCCTCTTTCTCTAAAGCCACTTCACTTTCTAAGATGACTCCCATGGAGCAAAGAGCTAGAGAACTTCAAAAGCAATGGAGAAACATTTGGCTTAACATCCTGGGCCCCAGTAAACCAAACACCTTTTCTTGGCTACTGTGGTATGATGCTGTAAAATGGAAGTGAGAAGGGTAAAAAATGTGTGTGCTGGAGTGGGGTGAAAATTACATTTAATAGGGCTATAAAATTCGGTCTGACTTAGATCAAATGCTTCTGCCATTGCTGTCAGGCAAAATTATGGCAGATCAGTATCAATGGTATGCTTGAATCTATAGTCCTGCTTCTTGTATTATTTTGTGTCAAGGAGTCAATACAGCTCCTTTGAAAATTACATATATATACGTGCATATATGAGGTGCAGCCAGCAATGCTAAATCTATGCATGCGTACATGTGTGCACTTCATTTCTCTCTCATTTGCCACTTGAACATTCCTTTAAACACATTCATTATTGTGACAACAGGTTGAATCTACAATTCACCATCTGCCTAAATAACATTAACCTTCATGCAACCTCATATTATTATTGTTAGTCTTTGAAATCCTCTCAATATAAGCTGGGTGGGACAACCCTTTCACTTAGCATTGTCCCTTCTATTATATGCACAATCACCCTTCTCTGGTGCAGTTGGAATCTTGCATTTCAGACTGATTTTATTTACTGAAACATGCTAGACTTTTAAGACAGCATTACTGTGTGAGTACCACTGAACAGTCTCAGACACACCCCCCCCTTCCTTTCAGCAGTTACAGCTTCTGACCAGCACTGCAGGGGTGGTGAAATATGTCACCAAATTCCCTCTTCTCTGCTCCTAAAAACACAGGTATAAAATTTGCCAAGCACTTCACATACCACAGTGTGATTCCTTTTTAAAAGACTGCAAGTAGTTCTGGATGTTAAGGACTTCCACTGACAAATACAGCCAAGTCCCTCTAGTGGGAGCAGGTAACCCAGCTTGTTGTTTCAAGAAGCTCTGTATGGCAGTGGCTCCACATCCAGCACTTGCTTCTTGACAGCAAAAGTATGGAATGGGACTGACAGTGCAGCAAATGTCACACACTCACCTTACTGGTTTTGTGAGAGCACAACCTTTCCATACACCTAAATCTAACCCTCCTGACAGAAAACTGATTATACATATACTTACAGCATTATACATATACTTACACCTGAATAAAGGATCAGCTTTATTACTTTTTACAAAACATCTCCTATTAGAGAGAGTATTTTAAACTGAAATTAAATTCAAAAGCTCTTTACTGAAAGCAGGTCACAGTCTAATAACCCAGGTTACAGCATTTCTATGTTTACTCTTTCAGAAAAGGAGGCATCTCTCTCATTTCAGGCTACAAGCATGTATTTGGCTCAGACCACAGCTGGCACATCTGTTTGCCACTGGCATTCACTCCAAGCACCAGGCAGGAGACATTCCAGTTCAGAAAATCTTTCCTGTATGTGAAGGGGCACAGGAAGCACATGCTTAAATTTGAGCACTTGTTTAAGGCCCTCTCCTCAGTCACACACAAAATCAACTTATTTTGCAGCCACCTGATTTAGAGGTGCCTGAGGTAGGACCAGAACTTTATTGACTTTCAGTCAGCCAGAGGGTTCACTGATCCAGCATGGCTTCAGGGCTGTGAACAATGAGACAGTGCCAGTCCTGCACACCACTACTTGACATCAGCCCCAGATTTCCAGCTCACATTTCTTAATGTCATGTTTCAAACATGACCACACAAGAAGCCCATTAACTGCTTCACAGTTCATTTCGTGGTGTCCCTCTTTAAAGCACCAACAGGAAACTGAAGCAGTTTTTCTGAGATCTAGGTATTTTTGCAACATTATTTTAAACTGTTAAATTGTTGTTTTTCTAGTGGCAGTAACTTGCATTGTCTGTCAACTAGATGCTCAGCTATATTTTGATCCAGAAAGGAGAAATCTAGTTTGCAGCTAAAAGTATTCTGACAAATAATGCTTTGCTATTTTTTAATTATTAATTCTGAAAAGATGCTGCTGCTCCCCTGGTTTGCCAGAAATGTACAGCCTTATTTTTCCTCTCCTTATAGCTCCATGCTGTAAGTTCTTTGCTCAGTCCTAAACAGATCTTTCCTCTGCCACTATCAATATGCATTAGCAAAATATTTTTATATATACTGTACTGTTAACTTTCATCATCCACTACTACTCTATACTTAACATTCAGAAGTAAATTTGGTACTGACTGGTCACCATACCCACTACTTTCAAAAACTAACATTTTAGAGTGTGCCTCAAATGGATGTTTTGCAGCAATGAGGTGCAAGCCTAGTTACTCCAATTTCATCAGTTTTCCCCTGCATAACAATATTAACACCAGAGGAAACTGCAATTTATAAGGCAGCCCTTAATATTTATAATATTTATAATAATATTTATAATGATTTATAATATTTATAAAATTTATAGCGTAGAATCAAGCCCCCAGACATCCTTGGATCTCTGAGAAAGGCTGAATCTGGCTCTGGATTCTGAAATTTCTGCTTCTCTCTGGTCATGATCTGCTCATAATTTTCCTGCATTCAGTAGAAATCATCACACCTTCCCAGTGCTGCACTGGGGGTCCCAGTCCTGCAGAGACTGAGTGATGTACCTGAGGATTTAGCTGCCAATGACAGCAAAGATGTGTCACTTTGAAAATAAATATCTTTGTTTTGTTTCTGCATGCCTGTTTGCTACAAATGTTTTAGGTAAGCCTCAATAGCTATATTTCACTGGGAGAACATTATCCGTTGACAATTATGCAATTCTATTAACATCATTGGTTTTTTAATCTAGGAAAGGTTACATTAAACAGAAAGAAGGCACACAGGAGACTACAGAAAGGAAAGTACCTACCCTTTCAGGGAAAAAATTATTCAAATTATCATCCTGACATTTATTTTTATATGAAGGAAAATAGAACAAGAAACATAACAGGATATTTTTGTGATATGAATACCAACAGAAAATAAATTAAAACTCACACAATAAATGTAAATGACAGGACAGATTCTTTCCTCTGCTCAAATATGTTTGTAAGGGTGTGGTGAATAAGATTAACTGAGAAAGTATTATTTTGTGGGCTTGTCTGCACCAGTCATTGCTGGACTGCCTGACAAAGCACAGTGAAGACTGAAGGGGATGATCTGATGCATGCTACCTTACTATACATCCTTAGCTGTCTGAAGAAGCTAGGAAAACCAAAAGCAATCACTCCTTTTGAAATAGTAGTAGTGTAATAGCCTTCAGTGAAACTGTAATAGTAGTGTAATAATCACAGCCTTCACTGTGATGAAACACATCTACGAAATGACATCTATGCCAGGCCCAGCACTGGATAAAAATAGTAGCATCATTTCCAGCAAGCAAGCTGTTCCTGTAGTAGGGGCTTTGTAGAGAGCAGAACTGCCCAAACACATCCCTTCCCACAGGCACAGCCCTGGGAATGTGCATTCCAAACCTGTACACCCAAGGGAACTGCCCAGAGAAAAGATGAGCTGCAGGTTTTCTCTGCTCCGAGATGAAGCATTACAGTATTGATGAAAATGTGACAGGTGGACACTATTTGTTTTTTTTTTCTTAATTCGCAAAGAGGATCAAAAAAAGGCTCTAATCAATCTAATAGGTCATAGACATCAAATACTGTGCTCAGTTCTACTCAGAATGCTCTCTCCTAATCTGGACTACAATTAAAAATTGTCTGAGTGTCCAAACACACCACTGCTTTAGTTGCTTTCAAAATGTCACCTTTCAGCTGGAGTCACCCACCAGCAACATGCAAAGATCTGCAAGTTGGTAAATGCTTTTCTGACTTACTGAGCATTTGTGGCTTGTGTTTTTCGATTAACTCTGGGAGAGGGGTCAGCAAATATATGGAGAAGAACTGTGTATGCATCTTTCAAAAACTGAAATGAATGTGCATATGTATTTTTCATCAAGCATAGGCAAAGGACAACTGAGACAGCAGAGAATTTACTGATGCTTAGGACACTGCAGTTGACTGACTGACTTTCTCACCTTAGAGATCTCTTTACTTCTTAGTTAGGAGATTTAAGAAAAATCTGTTTATGACCATTATCTGTTCAAGTACATCTGGATGGGCTCATGACCTGCAGTAAACTGGCTCTTTGCATCACTCAAGTACTCCTTATCTTCCCTTCCCAAAGCTATGCTGTCTGGTGTGCACAGTGTAGATCTATAACCAAAACCTAGAAAGTAGAGAGAAGGGGGTTATTTTTTGTACGTTCTGTTAGTGCTTGAGAGGTTTTACAGTGACTACAGTGGGCACCTGAAGCAGATGAGAAACATGAGGGTATCTTCCTTGGGAGCTGACATTGTATTTTGCAAAAGTTGAACACTGGTAAAATTGCTACAGAACTCTAGCAATTGTACCCCTATTTGACAGCAGGGCAAAATCACTAAGAGCTAGATTATGACTTCCTATGATGGACAGTACTTTGCTCCATGTGTATGAGTACAAGTATTATGAGCTGATCCTTGGAATTCAAACTTCTACCAGGGTAACCATATTTTCTGTAAAAACATGTATGTTTAGCCCTTTGGTTTTTAATTGTACCTCACTTGCTCTTTCCAGTTTTCAACTTGAGACCTGTGCTCTGCAAACAGTTAATAGGTAAAGAAAGATTACTAATTCAGTATGCAGAGCCAATGCAAGGCATGAAAGTACAGGAATACTTTTACATTTTCTTTTGTAGCTATGGTAATGTGTATTTTCAATGATGCTCTTCAAAGAAGTGTTTCCTTGCCCTTTACTAAGCAGTCAGAATTACTCAGTCTGGAACTGCACTTTCTTACCTGTCTGTACTTCATCAGAAATGGCTGGTCATAAGACCATATTTAAAATAGAAGTAAGGGGTAATGCCTGCAACAACTTAGTATCTACAAGGACGTAAAACTCAGAAAAAGCCTAAACAGAGTCTTATTTCATTTGTGACTGGAAAAGAATAAGGCAGTTACACAACTGAGAAACTTACACTATCCCAAAACAGTCTATGTGAAAATCTGTGAAGAGATAAAAAAGCACTACTTAGAAGGGACCTCTGGAGGCCATCTAGTCCAAACTCCTTCTCAAAGTAAGACTTCTCCAAGTGTTTTAAAAACAAACTGGTGATTTGCAAGCATTGTGCCTTCTAAACAGTTCATTTCTTCACATGCAATAAGTAAAACATCTTCAAAAACCCATCCTTACAGATACAAGAGATCACACATCTCTGTTTAGCTATGAGAAGGCCATCAGTGGATCACAGTTGACAAATTGCTACTATTACTTTAGCTTACACTGAGCTCAACCCATAAAGCAGCCTCTGGTTGGCCGCCTTTGATCCCAGGGAAAGCTGCCCATGGCAGACAGCTGTGTTATGAAGGCAGTACTGCATTTCTCCATGAAGAAAGAAATTGGTCAGTCATTACCAACCAGACCCCAGTTAGTAGATGAATACATGGTGGGCTATTTCTATGAAAAACACCACTCCTGTTCCAGTCATTTTATTTCTACCAAAGTCTGCTCAAAATGAAACTAAGGACTGAAACAACTGAGAAAAATTTCTGTTACTGACATTTCGTTTTACTCTAGGCTAAGTTTAAGCTATTTAGGCACTCAACTTTTATTGAAATTCCAACAATTGTGTTAGAGAAGTGTCACTAACTCAACTAGCAGAACCTACATACACATGCCAATGGCCAACATGATGCACATGAATACATGAATACAGCCAGTAAGTGCAGAAAAGATACATTAGTCCCTTGGAGGGCATTAGAAGGCTTTAATTTCAGTTCAAGTTTCTATGACAATACAAGCCAAGACACTGAAGTCTAAATCACAGCAAACTTAATTGGAAATGGCAAGCTTTGGAAAGCCATCCCTAATCTTCCTTTCCAGAGGCATACTGTATCAATAAATGAAGTGGTTTTACATGCCTTTTACCAGTTTCCACTAAGGCTAGTTCAATTTCAGAACTCATTCCTTAATTGTGATGTTATCTGTGAAGAAGCCCTTTCAAACACCAAGGCAATGTGATGGATGCAAAAACATGGTCTGTAGACCATGGTCTGTAGACACATGTCAGTATATAGAAACAGATTCAATTAAATAACATTTACTTGGGCTCTGATGTTCCAGTCTTGCTATTAGATCACCAACCCAGACTTCTTCAAGAGATTTTAGCTGGCCAGGAAAATTTTCTTACTGGAATAGGAAAAGCTTTGGATAAATGAAGGGGTAGATTAAGCTTTCCTCTGACTGCTAATTAGAATGAATAAAAAGTGCCTTGCAGCTCAATCTGACATCCAAATACATCAGCAGTCTTGAAGTAGGATCACCAGGCTCATTATATGGCAGAGCAAAAAGTGTGACTGGAGATTGCTGATGTTCAAAATGTAGGAAAAAAACCTTTGGGATTTTGCTTGATTTTTTATTTCTTCCTAAAGAATTACAAAAAGTACTTGGCAGCAAGCCAGGGATTCTGTTTTAGAAACTGTACAGAAAACACCTACACAGATATGTTTTCTGTTATTGAACCTGTGCTATTAGAAACTTTAGAAAAAGTAGTGTGTTACAGATCTGTTGAAGCCAAAATACCTGCTAGAACAGCCAATTTGCTGTTGGGCTCAAAATATCTATCAGCTGTTTCTCTTTAAGGGAGTGAAATATTAGATTAGCAATTATAAAGCAGATAATTTATGAGTCTCTGCTATGAATTTCTGGTGAGTATGTCTCTTTGACTTCATAAACCAACAACAGGCCATAAATGATGTGGTACTGTCTGTGGCAAGTGCATTGGAGAGCCAAAGATTTAAATTAGATGGTGCAGCTCCACAGATATATACCTGTGTTTCCAATCATTCTTACTCACAGTATCTCTGAGTATTGTGACTGGCTCAAACACTTTTGACTTTGGCAAGCAATATTCTTGACAAGGACAGAGATAATAATATATTTTTTTAATGGTTGAGATGGACATAAAGGTATGTCCATGTAACTTGAGAAAACTATCTGTGTGGTATATTCAAAACAAAGCTGTCATCAGGGCTCTTATGCATATTCCACATTTATTTAGACAGCTATTATCCCATCTCAGATTTTCCACCTGTCAGTTCTGATGTGATAAAACATTGTGTGTAGGTGCTACAGCCCACTGTGAATGCACAGTAAACTGTTTAACCTAAACCACCATTATCTAAAGTTTACCTAAAAGGGACCTCAAATAATCAAATTTATGTGCAAGTACACAAAAATATAACATACAGTTGGTTACTGTATATAAGCTGACAGATGGAAATTTATTTAGATAAGCCAATTTGCATACTTTCAGGTAAGCACAAAGCTTAATGCTTTGTCTGAAAAATGGAAGCTAGCTCTCTCACTTAGCTTCAGGTTGCCAGATATAAACAAACCCATGACAGGTCTGGTATGTGTGATCTTAGGAAATTCTCTCAATTTGAAGCAGTTGAGCAATAACACTTGGCATTTGCATAGTGCCTTTCATTGGAAGACCTCCAAATGTTTTATTTCATTAAGGGCTGCAAGCCCATTTGCTGAAGAGAGTTGAGATGATGTGTCAAAACCTCATTAAAAAAAAATTAAATTCTATGAAACAGCCCAGAATAGTATTCAGCTGTTTCTAACCTTCCACCTTGTCTTTTACCATAAAAACATTTGGGTCACTGCCTTCTGAACTAACACTGAGTGTAGACACCACTGAAGAAAGAATGCTACCAACAGGCTAGAGTGGGATTTTTGCAGCTACTGCTTTAAATTCTAAGTGATCTTCTCTTCACATTAATGTGTTGTCCTGGGGCAAACATTAAAGAGAAAAAGTTGTATCTCTACTCACTGCATGCAGCCTGGATGGAGTGAAAGATAATCATTCACGAAAATGGTGGAAAAGTAGACAGCCCCTACTGAAAAGTTCTGCACACAAACTGTCTATGAAATAAAAAAGGTCTGAAATTACCTTTATTGTGTCAGATGACTTCATGTGGTTGACTCTCCAATTGCAAACCACTATCCAAGCTTCTTTAGTATAATTTCTACCCTGCATAAGTAGGATACTTAGACAAAACACTCTGCAATGCACCTGCTTCTCATTTTGCAGATTTCCAGTCTAGATATATTCACCATATCAAGTAACAGAACATTGAACCTTACCAAGAAAATAAATTCAAAAATGTATGTATAATTTATTTCTTTCTTTGCTGGGCAAAATACCAGGAGAGCTATCATTTTATTGCCAATACAGAGATGTGCACGTACATGCAATTAAAATGGGGGGGAAAAAAAAGGCAAATGAATGCACCAGAAAACCAACAAACCCCACAGGTTGATACATATACCTGAGTCGGAAGTTATAAGAGGATATGAAGATAAGCTTCATTAAAATAGCACCTGGAATATACTGCAAGTATTCTAATGCACTTGGGCCCGCATCTGTCCATCAGGATTTCCAGGACAAAACCACAGAATCACAGAACTATTGAGGCTTGAAAAGCCCTCTGAGATCAAGTCCAGGCTATGACCTAACACTCCTATATCAGCTTGACCATGGCACTAAGTGTCACATCCAGCCTTTCCTTAAACACCTACAGGGATGGTGACTCCACCACTTCCCTGGGCAGTCTATTCCAATGTCTGATCACCCTCTCCATGAGGAAGTGCCTTCTGATATCCCACCTGAACCTCCCCTGGCACAGCTTCAGGCCATGCCCTCTCATCCTGTCACTAGCTGTGACTACTTGTGAGTAGCAACCACAGGCACACAGATGGTAAATCCAAAGTGCTCACACTCAGATCCCCAACATCAGTTTGACACATCCTGCATGTGCAGCTTTGACCATGCTGCAGATTCTGCTGATGCACAGCAGTGGAGGATTTTCTGACCTTCTAGAACCTGGAGATGAGCTCGTCCTGCAAATATCTGCACAGCAGCTGAGGGCTTCAGCCTCCCCCACCAGACAAATGCAGGTGGATTTGTTTCTCCAAGCAGCTTTTCATGTAATTATCATAACTATTCTGGCACATGCTACATCAGTGATAAAACTCCGCTATTAATCCTTCAGACAGTGAAGAGATTTAAATATTTTAATTTCTCTTCCTTTCCTCAAATAGTTGTAAATTATTTTATACTTTTATGACCCATCTACTCCCATAACCACAACATGACACCATACAGTGATGAAACACATACGGCAAGTATCAATTCCTTTTAAATAAATTTTGTTCAGTATTAACAAGCATTAAATGAAGCTGCTCCTTAAAGAAAACTTCAACAGTTTTCAACTTATTTCTATGTTGAAAGCATTTCCCTGCTTCTGTTGCAACAAAATAGGTGCTAATCAGAAGTATCCGTAAAAGTTTTTCATGTATATTTTATAATAATAATAAATAACATATTATTATATTTATGTCAGAATTTGCTACATTATCATATAATTCACTTGAAATACCCTAGCACATCTCCCAGGAAAGAAATCAAAAATATCATATAACCATATTTAAAATTAACTTGCTGTGTTTTATTTTAAGATGAAATATGCCAAGTGCATTTTTGCAACTTTTTTTTTTTTAAGACATCATTCACTATTCAAATGTTCACTATTCAAAGTGGCCAGCTCTGTCAGGCAAAAGGAGCTTGCTCACACTTTTCCCATCAGTTCTTTAAACCCATTCACACAGCAGTCGAGGCAAAGACTGGAAGCCACATCAAAACCAGCTCCAAAGAAGGTCAAACAATATGCAAACCACCCTTGAGATTTTACAGAAACACAAATCACCAGCTGAACTGGACAAAAACTCAAGCTACCACCCATAAAACCACTCCAAATCTTAAGACATAATTCTATTCCATAGAGGAAGCCTTTCTAACTCATTTGTAAGAGGCAGAGAACACAGAAAATGGACATCATGTAGGACTGCACAAAACAAAAGCTCAAAAGCTTGCTTGATGTACAGATTGCTTATTTATTATAATTTTCTGCAATTTAATTCTAAAATAAATGTGCTGCATTAAACCCCTGGCTGACAATCACTTCATTCTGTCATGGTTCCTGAGGAAGAACAGTTCTAAACCAAAGTCAGTCTTGTCAGACAGAGATACAAGAGATTTAAAGCCTTATCCTAGGAAAGCAAATCCTGGGTTTCCACCTAATAAGCATATTATATAGCTGAGGGCCAAGGAACTGCAGCATGTTGGAAAAGGCTGTGGCTGTGTCTTAAGATGTATTTTACCCTGAAATTTTGACAAAGAAGAGGAGGAAAGTAAGGATGTGATGGAAAAGGAAGCAGACCTGAGCATGAAAACCACTCCCAAGTACAACTCTGTCTCTTTGGAAGACAACAAGTAGTGCTGGTGGGTCTGGGATACTTCTGTAAAAAGAAGAACTTGATAATGAAAAGGCAGGGTATTAATGGGGAACTGAATGTTTTCCTCAGCTTACTGCTGAAGGACTATATTACAACTGTTTTCCATGAAGACAAAATAAGAATTTCCCAAAAGTTCTCACTTCAAGATTAGTTAAAATACAGTAAGAAGACTACAGTAAGAAGTAACTGAAAGGCAGGCAAAGGTTAAAAAGAAATTAATATGATTTAATTAACACAGTAAAATGGAGTCTGCGTTTTAGTTAACAGAATAATCAAAAGACCTGATGAATGAAATTAAAATAACAAGACTTAGCACTTTTTGAGTGAGTGCACTGTTGGTCTTTAACAATCAGCGTGGTAAAGTGGATGAGCTTAAAGGAAACTGAACACGTTACAATGCCTGGCTTATAACAGATCAGAGGTTTGTGAGAAAAAGCTTCTTAATCTGTCACAAATCTAATTCAAGTTGGAACATGCTTGTAAATAAAGCTTTACTTACGCATATGTAACAAACCTGCACGTTTGTTCATGTCCTTCTGTTTTGTTTTTTTTTCTTGTCTTGTTTAAAAGAAACCGATTTGAAGAAAAAGTCATTTAACTAACGTGCATGAAAAACACCCTGAATCCCAGCCCTTTGGGTAGCACCACTCAGTGTAGTCCCACAGACTTCAAAGCCAGTTTTCCTCAGCTAAAAACCTGTTCAGATGAAGATGCATGTTCAGGGGAAGATGAACGCTATGAAGAGCAGCAATGATAACCCCAACCCAAACAAAAAACCCCTCATGTTTAGGAAGCCTGTTTTGGATGTGCTACCTTACCCAGAAGCATAATCATGTGTAGGGGTTGCCAAGAACTGTAATCTCCATGTGTAAGAGAGCCCAGGGCTACAAGCAACATCTTCCCCAGTGCTCCTCACTGATGGGGAGCAGGAAGGAGACAGCTGGGCTCTGCTCACCTCACAGGCTTGCTGGCCAGAGCAGGGAGAGCATCTCTGAAGTGCAGGAACAGCTTGTGCACTACTAAACCCAACAGACACCCGGGGCCTATAGACAATGCATACTGATGTCTGAGTTTGGCCCCTCAGTGGCAGCATGAAGTAACAAGATCAAGTCAGTGTAAGGTACACTAAGGGACCTGAAATAAATATTTTCTCAGCTGTTGAGATCTGCTTCAGAAGTACAGAACTCAATTCAAGAAGTCGACGGTTTTGTTCTGTTTATTATAGTGATGACTACAAATGTCTTTGCAATTTTCTATGGACAAAAAAAAAGCCACAAATTAAATTTATGCTTACCTCAGTTTGGGAGGCAAAGCAAAAAAGCCTCACAACATAGTACAAATATAGAACTGTCAAAACAAAGCTTTTCTACTGTTTCTATGATTAAATTTCCTTTCTTTCTGACATTCATGGTTTTAAAATGAGACAAAAAGGATTATTATTAGTCTTACAATTCAAGACACAAGATGCTCTACAGAGCATAACACAATTATTAAGATTTTAGTCTTAAAATAACAGAACAGTCTATGGGAAAGAAAGTAATGTAAGAGCAAAATGGGAAAGATTACAGACGAGAAGGCAACAAGCTGTACTTGCAAGAAGCAGAGTAGAAAAGGTTTCATAACTAATGGTACGGATGCATGAACTGTGGCAGACAAAAACAAAGACATTATTCTGTGAATACTGGTAGTCCAAAAAGGCATGTGGGTGTGAATATCTCACAAGAAACAAAGATGGTTGGAAGGCAAGACAGATAGGAAAAGACTTGGCAAACATGGAATAAATTCCCTCTTCAATGATATAATGTCCAGGTGGGTGGGCTCTCAGCTATAATTAAGTATTTTTAAATGTAGCCAAAACCAAAGACACTGTTATGTCATCTTTTCTGTGAACTGCTAATTTTGCAAAAGAACTGTTGTGGGTCATTAGTCTCCAACACCAACCAGAGCACTTATATTTAGATGTAATAAGTTCTTTGTTAAATAATTCCATTATATGTGTATTTCACCTGCTGTACACACAGCAGGAATTACAGATAGCAGGCCCTAGGCAAAAGCAAGAGGAAAAAAGGAGCTGAACTGAAAACTTTTTTTTTTTACTTAGGGTGAGGTAGGCTGAACACACAAGATCGATTCTGAGATGTTTACTCACAAGAATAGCATCCTCATTGCACAAATAGGTTTGCTGATTTCAATGAAAACTCAGAGTAATGCATTATTCAGTTCAGCTAATGGAATCAGAATCCGTTTTAATTTGAATTAAGAACGAGTTAGGCGAGTGAGAAAAACAAGAAACAATCCTTAAGTGCAAAACACAACTTCATGTCTATCTGCAGGAGCTCCATGTTTCAGAACTGTCTCCCAGCAAAGGATGGGAGCACTTCCATTCATTGTTTATTCTTTCTCTGTTACTCAGCTTCAAAACAGGGAACTAACTGCAGCCATGTCATATCATGCTGCCCCTTGAAAGCATCCACACCATTCAGTTCAAACCTGCCTCATAAACTTATCAAGCTCCATCTTAAAAGTCATGCATTGTTTTGCCTTTATTAATCTTAATAGAAGGTTTGAGAACTTTACCACTTAGAGTGACTAATAACCTTCTCCAAATCTCCACTCTAAATTTATTCATAGCCAGTTAAGACTCATTCATTCTCATGCCAGTGTTGTCCTTTACCTTGTATACTAGTTTTCCTCTTGGGTATTTAACCATGCTACATTTATAGCTAACACTCAGCACACAAAGCTTCATTTAGCTAAACCAAATACACTCAAACATTTAATCTCTTCTCATATGATGAACTTCGCATACCCCCAAACCACTACATCTGTTGCAATTTGATTTGGTTTTTTAGGTATAAGTGGATGTTTTTCAGTGTTACCCAGAGGAGGTAAAAAAATGACTGTAATAACACATCCTGTCTCTATTGAAAGCAACCTGGCTGGTGTATTTTAGACTTTATGTGGGACTCCAGAGTTTGCATTAAAATCTGAAAATCTGCAAAATAAATATAATGAAGTCATCTGTGTTCCTTCCAATTCAGAAACAACAAATCCACTGTTTGTCTTGTGTATATAAATAGCCTTTATACACTGTGGAAAGAAAAACTTGTTCAAAGGTTAGGAAATGAAGCCTAAATTTTGGAAAATAAAGACCCTGCTCCAACTTCACAGTCCTGACACATCTCTTGATTTTTTGACTCTGCAGTTCTTCATCTTACTAGGCCAATGATATGTCCCTGCTCAGGAGATACACATTAGGACTGCAAGGTGGGCATGCAGTGGCCAGTGCCCAGGTCTATCAGGAAAGTAGATTGATGATAAGGTAAAGCACAGGAGGAGATGACTGTGTTAAGCTGCTTAAAGTGCAACATTCAGAAATGCTTGTAGTCAAGTCCCAGAGGCTTCCCATCACAAACCCGCACACGTGTAGACCGTAACATGCCAGCAAACACAAAACAGGGCTCCATGTCAAGCTTTCTCACCAGCTTGTGCACAAAAGGATAACCCACAGGGATCCTGGCACCATCTCTTCTAAAGAAACACCAAAGGTGCAGTACTACACACTGCACCACGCATGCAGGCAGCCTGAGCTGGCACAGTGAGTCCCAGGAGTCAGTAAAGCCTGGCAGCAAACCCTTATTTGCATGCGTCCAAAATCCTTAACTTAAAATAAATGTCACCTCCCACTCAGTGTTGCACTGCATGGTTCTACACCATACAGTCAATGTCTGCATTGTCTGACCAATGTCAACCTCTTTCAGTGACACCTACCTCTTAAATTATCTCCACTCCTCAACATTCAGAAATTCACATATGTTTTGGCTTTTCAAGCCCCCTTCTGACAGCTTACATTTCATTTCTTCCTCCCCATCTACTATATCATGCTATCATGCAATTTGTTTAATGGATGCTGACATAGGAGACACTGTTGTAGGCAAGTGGATGCATAAAGGAATTCCTGATTGAACCAAATTGTATTACAGTGCAGTGTTTTAGTTGTATACACAGGTTTCTACAAAATGTTGGTCAAAACAATTTTTGGATACATAACCTAATCCCATTTCCCCTCTAATTATAATTAGAAGATACCAATGTGTGGCAGGACTTGAGGTTTAAGTCATGCACTGTAGGAAATATGATCCCCTCTGTTTGCAAACATGAACTGTTAGTAAATAGAAGCAGCAAGGCTTTTACTCTGGCCCACAGACAAGGTTAAACTTTAAGAAAGCACGAAGGTCACAAGATGAAGAAAGAAAACCAAACTAGAGTGAGAACTGATGCATGCTGAGAGCTAATTCACACAAACAGGCTAGACATAAACAGATGGGATGTGGGGAAGCGGGAGAGTTGACTAATGACACCGAGCTGCCAGATGACCCTTTGGGTTTGAAGGCTGGCACAGCACCAGCAATGGTGCCAGCTGCCATTTGGAACTGCCCTCTCACATTCTACTAAGGAGACTCACCTTGCTCTCCTGCATCACCCAGGAGCACACACAGTGTCCCCAGGAAGTGCATCCCTTCCATCCCCCTGTTTTTCCAGGAGCTCTTTAACTCACTGCTGTCTGATGGGTGTGGCTCAGGGGAATTCAGCTTCTGTGGATCTCCTGCAGCATAGACCCTGTTTCTGTAAAACTTTACTTTGGCAAGGAAGGGTGATACCAGCAAAGTCCCAGGACGTAAAGTGCTATCTTCAGGTCTCACTTCTGGCTTGAGATATACATTAGCAGTTTCATTGAAAAATATCAAGCGTCTGCCGTTTCCACACTTGTTTCATGGGGCCCTATTACAGCAACTCACACCAGGACAAGGAGGCAACAGGCTTCAGTCCTGCCTCACACTTGGACAGAGAAGCAGTGATACATGGAGAGGGGACAGTTTTGTGCTTTTAAGATACATAGAATCATAGAATCATAGAACTGGCTGGGTTGGAAGGGACCTCAGAGATCATCAAGTCCAACCCTTGATCCACTACCGCTGCGGTTCCCAGCCCATGGCACTGAGTGCCACATCCAGGCTCTTTTTAAATATCTCCAGGGATGGAGAATCCACTACTTCCCTGGGCAGCCCATTCCAATGTCTGATCACCCTCTCTGTAAAGAAATTCTTTCTAATATTCAACCTAAACTTCCCCTGGCACAACTTGAGACCATGCCCTCTTGTCTTGTTGAAAGTTGCCTGGGAAAAGAGCCCAACCCCCCCCTGGCTCCAGCCTCCTTTCAGGGAGTTGTAGAGAGCGATGAGGTCTCCCCTGAGCCTCCTCTTCTCCAGGCTGAACACCCCCAGCTCCCTCAGCCTCTCCTCACAGGACTTGTGCTGGATCCCTTCACCAGCCTGGTTGCCCTCCTTTGGACCTGCTCCAGGACCTCAATCTCCTTCCTGAACTGAGGGGCCCAGAACTGGACACAGGACTCGAGCTGTGGCCTCACCAGGGCTGAGTACAGGGGAAACATCTGGATTGAGACATGGTCAGGTGCTCTTCTGCTAATAATCTTCTGCTAGGTTTGAAATCATACCATGGATCACATCTAGAACAGCATCTGCATAGGAACTCTTTTCCTTCTGAACAGACCAGTCCTTTTTTCTTGTACAAAAGGCTACTGGATTTCTGCCTGAGCACTGGTTTGCACTGGAGAACCTGGAGAACAAGGTAACTGTGAAAGCTAAGCTCTAGTCAAATATGGGGACCTCCTTAAGAGCCCCATTCTCTTTTGTGAATCGCTTTGCAGAGTTTGCTGAAGACTCTTACAGTTTTGGGAGTGTTTTTTTGTGGGGCATGTGCATACTGTGGTACCCTGCAGAAATGTGGGAGTTTCTAACTTAAGGCATCCATGCCTTGGCTATCCATTTTTTTTGTAGTTATCCAAGCAGGATAAGTTATTTTATAAAATGAAACTTTGAAAGAAAGCCATTCGCTAGGGAAAAAAAGCACTTTAATTTATGAGTATATATAGAGAAAAATCGAGCTTTTGTTTCTCAACTCAAGCAATTTAAAAATAGCCAAATATATATATTTCTTGAATAATAATAAAAAAATGCTTTGAGCTAAGACATTTTATGCCAAGTCACAGTCCAGGGCCAAATTTTATGGTCGAATTATGAACCTGAAAAATATGGGCTTATAATGGAAATCCTGACAGACCCTAGTAGATGCTCCTGTAATATCTTGAATTTGATTTAGGAGTGGTTTTCAATAATGCCTTCCCAAGCCAGTCTGTTGGGGACTGCTAGGAAAAAGCTAATGTTTTTTGGGTTTTTTTTCCACCTCCCATTGCAGCTCAGTGTACTTGCTGAGAATGTTGGTATGTTCAGGCAGAGACAGCCTTCAGGGTTTGTGTAGCCTGAGGCTGTCACATCCCCAATATCAGAGACCCCATAAATGTCAGTGCTAAGTGCACCTTTCATTTAACAAAACAATAAATTGTCTATCACTGTGCCATAAAGTGGTCATTTCTGTGGCTTTGCAAAGGCTGATGTGATTTGTAAATGGCTGAAAAATCTGTCTCTCAAAAAAGAGGAAGCTTACATAATCCAGAAGGAGTCAGATCAAGGCTGGAGAAAGGATGACTGCTACCTTCTACAAAACCTCTCTAGGTCACTGACAAGCTGAAACAAGTTACATCCCTGCTCACAGGATCTCACATTGTATGGAAGGGTACAGCTCACTAACACAGTATGTCCCCCATTTCAGAGGAGCAATCCAACCCTACTTCTGTTGGTAGTTTCAACCTTAGCTTCGTCCTCCAGTACCTGCTTTGTCCCAGATTCCCTGTGCATCCTTGTCATCCCCCACACCCTTCACATTTATCCCCCTGTAAATTAAGCTGTCAGAATGCTTGCCTACGCTTAGCGTTAGCCTACGCTTGTCTTCCAGGCAGCTCAGCCAGTGGAGAGAGAGGGAGTCACCTTCAAAGGTTGACTCATTCCACACAGCTCTAGAACAACCAAATACATATATACACAGACACTAAAGACCATATATAACTCAAATACTATCCTACTGAGGTTATTATGGCATACAGAAGAGCCTTAGAGAATCAGAGGTTGGAGCAAAAGCCGGAGCAAAGGTATTTCTGGAATTTTTTTATAAACACACTCTTACATTTTTGTTCCTCTAGTTTTAAAGCAATCTTCCAGATTCAAATATCCATCCCTCATAAACTAGAACAGCACATGGGGTTTGCAGTCATTAGTTAGCTGGTATTCAAACCTCCAAAACCTTATTATGACATATATGAGGAAACTGAGGTGGGTGGCAGGCATGATTGCTTCTGATCTCTTTCAGAGCAGTGAATGGGTACCAGCTAGAGGGAGCCAAGCAGACAGAGAATAAAGGAAAAATGACAACACTGAAGAGCAAGCAACAGGCAACACAGAAAACACTGTAAAAGTAGGGGAAAGAAGTAAAGAAAGCAAAGGACAAAATTACAGAGAAGGAAAAAGCCTAAATTTGGAGAGCAAAGAATCGAGGGAGCAAGGGAAATAAAAACCTTGTTTAACTTTCAAGTTGATTAATTTTAACGAGTTCATTTATTTTAATGCTTTTCACAGGAAACTTCTTCCATGGATGCATGGGTTTAATAGAAAAGATAAAGCTACTAAACCAGCTCAGTACTCCAGACTGGTGAAGAAAGGGAAGAAATTGCTTGAAAGCCTCCATAGGGTTTCATATAGGTACATATGCAGCAAAAAGTGGAATAACGTGCCCTCAAAAGAAACATGTAAAGTGCAGAGATGCTGTAAATATTTTTAATAGGATGTAATTCCTTATTTATTTTGAGAATTATTTCCAGCCACAGCAACTAACAAAGGGAAAGGGAAACAAAGGGTAAAGGGAAGAGCTGCCAGGCTCTAATCCTGTCTCAGTACTCAGTGCACCCATGTTCATATGAGTGTGGCAGATGACACTCAGCAACCAAAGTCAAAACGTTTACATCCTGTCCTGCCTTTGATGGAAAAAAAAAAATCTTACTATTTGAAAGGATCAAAAGAAACTTCTCTAACACCTCACAGAAGCCCAAGACAGTTCAGTTAACCACAGGAGGAAAGAAACCTGTCCTCTTCTACCCCTTAAAAGCTAGGATGTTGAATTCTGAAAAAAAAAACCAGAATTTTGTTGCAAGGTGTTCTCAAGTTATTAATAAGGTTATCAGTACAGGTTGGGGAATGAAGGCATTGGCAGCAGCCCTGCAGAAAAGGGCCTGGAGACACTGGTGGGTGAAAAGCTGGCCATGCTCCAGCAATGTGCACTCACAATGAAGAAAGACAGCTGTATCCTGGGCTGCATCAAAAGAAGTGTGCCCAGCAAGTTGAGGGAGGGGATTCTCCTCCTCTATGCTGTTCTCGTGAGACCCCACCTCCAGTGCTGTGTGCAGTTCTGGAGCCCCAAACACAGAAGGGTCATGGAGTAGAACTGTTGAAGCAAGTCCAGAGGTAGGCCACGAAAATGATCAGGGGGCTGGAGCACCTCTGCTGTGAGGACACGCTGAGAGAGCTGGGGTTGTACAGCCTGGGAAAGAGAAGGCTCAAAGAACACCTTATAGCAGCCCTTCAGTACTTAAAGAACGACCTTAAGAAAGATGGGGACAAACTTTTTAGCAGTCTGTTGCAACAGGAAAAGGGGTAAAGAGGACAAGGGAAACTAAAAGAGGGTAGAATTAGACTAGATATATGGAAGAAATTGTTTATAATGAGGGTGGTGAAACACTGGAATGGGTTGTCCAGAAGCAGATGGCCCATCCCAAGCAATATTCAAGGTCAGGTTTGATGGGGCTCTGAGCAACCTGATGAAGATATCCCTGCACATTTCAGGGGGATTGGTCTAGATTACTTTTAAAGGCCCCTTCATATCCAAATTATTCTATGATTCTAAGTTTGCATGAATATTTGCAGCCCAGGGAGCTGCCCAGCAGGGTGCCAAGTCCCTGGGTATGGGTAAGGTGGGGTAATTCCCCTCTGAGATTCAATGGCACACACTCTTTCAGTGAAGGCTCTCCAGCAACAGCAGAAATAGAGTCCATTTTGACCTGTCATCTGTGGCTATACAAGCTTTCCAGCAAGATGACAAAAACAAGCATGATGACTAGGAATAAGAAAAGAAAACTGCAGAGAGGTATTCAGGAGAGTAAAATGATATTTTCCCCACCTATTTTGATTTTGCTTCTCCATTGTTTCAGTGGGACCTTGTTTCAAATATGGCTTTAATTTCACAGTCCTTGGGTTAGATCCTACTCTTCTATACACTGCACTTCCTAATAGAGCAGCCCCATTAGTAAACTACATTTATGCTAATGTACTTGCTTGCAATGATAATTATCACAGCCCTTAGCCCTGGTCCTTGCCAGTGTGAGCACGTCAGGAGGGGTTGGTATAGCATTATAATTATACAATTAGCCTTGTCATGGCAAGGAGCTCTGGGAATAGAGACATCTTGAAGCTTAAAATGTGGACAGCTGATAGATGACTGTCATTAAGTGCCTTTGTTCACTCCATGATGGAATAGGCATGGAGCTGTAGGGTAGGTCGCTTTAATGAAAAAGACAGACCTTGAATCACAGCCACTATCCTCCACCTCTTCCCAATCTGTCCAGTCACCCCCCATTCCTCCCAGTATACACAGCTTCTCTCATCCCATCTGCACCAGAATAACCACAAATGTCTCTAACAAATCACTCCTAATCCATCAAGTCTCAGTGCAGGAGAAAGGCTCTCCACCTCACAGGGAAGCCAAGGGGATCTAACTTGCCTCGGGCCCTCCCAGCTCAGAGCCTCCCTTGCTCCAGCCATGAGGAGCACAGGCTGAAACCCATTTAATTTAGGATGTGAGGTGAAGCTTCTAGGTCAGCTTCTCAGCTGCATAAATCAACATAGATCCTTTGAATTTCACAAAGTCTATGAATTTACATCCAGTTGAGAGGCACTGCCCTGGGCAGTAATAAAACACACCTTTCTAAAAATCCTGGCACAGAGCAAGGCTCCAGGAGGAGACAAGTGGTCAGGCTCTCCTTTTTGCCAAGAAAACCACAGAAGGGCAGTGAGGCCTGTAAGGTGAACCAGCTAAAAAGGAGATAACAGGGTGCAGAAAGAAGCAGTAGGGAGCCTTGGGCTTGATGGCTCCTGGAGCCCCCCAGCTGCAGATCTACACTGCTGGCACAGAATCCTTAGAGAGAGCAGTGGTTGCAAGTGTGATGGGATAATACTCCACAGAACCAAAGAGATGCATCTGCTTCATTAAAATTTAATCCTCATGTTCCTCTCTCTTTTTCTTCTATAGAGTGTTTTGAAACGTTTTCCTGCATACCTGGATAACTGATGCTGAGCAGGGCTTTAGTTAAGGTAATTTCAGAATTCTTTTAGAATGAAAAGGTATAAAAAGTAATCCCCTGAAATACTTGATTTTCCCTTCCATGACATCCCACTGTATCACCTACTTCTGCTTCCCTTGTTAGTATTCGGAGGGTTTGTGAATAAATTATTATAGTTCAGAATGCAAAAAACAGGTCTGGCAGCCCCTGGGAGATACAGGGCAGACCAGAATGGGGCACTGGCTAAGACCCAGGAGAGCTGAGCTCTCCCCCACAGGCTAAGTGATTGCAGGCAAGCTGCTCTGTTTTAGAAAGATTGATTCTTTCCTGACTCTTCCTCTGTCTTGTCTTCTTCAGGGCAGGAAAAATTCCTCTGTATTTGAACACTGCTCAGCAAAATCAGTGCAGATGTAACACAAATCAACAGCAGCAGAGTGAAACCATGATTGTACCAGAAAACACAGTAAAACAGTAGACCGAGCTTCCTGGGTTGAACTTCTATGTTGAAATTAGCAAGTGTTGTCTGCAAAGTTACAGAAGCAAAAATGTGTTTCTATATGCCCTTGAGAGAGACTGAGCCTAGCACAGCAAAAAATAATTCCATGGGACTCAGGCTAATTTTTCCCCTAGAGTAACTGAGAGAATATGGTTTCAGATATCTTATAGCTAACCTCACCCAGACAGAGTGTTAACCATCTCTTTCTAACTAGAAACCTCAAGACGTTTTCTCTCTTAAAATGCTTTCTGTAAGAATATAATCACCCTCCCCACCTCCAAGTTGGCAGGGAGTGTGTTTGGACTGCTCTTGCTGGGAGAAATAATATCAAACACATTGAAATAACAGTGCATACAGTATCTTTTGTTGTTGCTGTTAATTCTTCCTGATTTACATGGATCTGTCATGTGCTGACAAGGATGTATCTCACTGAGAATTCATTTCTAGGCTCATGCTAACCTTACAAAATTTAATTCTCAATCTATTTCTCAAGTAGTCAACACTATGGACCTTCATGAAGCCCTGTGCTGTCCTTCCATTATCATTCTTGATCCTGCCCTCAGAAGTATCTTGACATGTGAGCCTAGTTTACTGCTTTACTGGACATTAATCTCTACATAAAATTGCTGAGCTGAACTCAGAGCTAAAAGGTTTAACATTCAGTTCCCAAGTGAGTCACTACACATATTGAGACACCAGGAGATGCCTTAAGTATCTGCAGAGCAGAAAGGAAGAAACCTCCTCAATGTATCTGCTGTTTAATAACCATGTTTTATGCAGAATGTTTGGGGGCTACTCTATTTTTATAACTTTAATCCATAAAATAAGAAGCTAAAGCTTCTGGAAAGAGAACATAATGATATAACAGTCAGAAGAAATTCAACACAATCTGTATAAGCAAACAGAAACTGCATCCAAGGGTTTTTTTCAATTGGCAGTAGATAACACTTAATAACTGCCCTATCATCAACCTTCAGAAATGAACTTCTGAGCCATATGCAGGCTGGCAACCAGGCATAGAGCCTAACTAGTTCTTTGCATCTAGTTGTACAGAAATAGAGACATATGGAAATGAACAGCCTGGCAGAACAAGTGAACTCTGAAGCAATGACTTCGATAAATAAATGCCTGCACACTGGCAGATGGAGAAAAGCGCAGCGGGGAGGAACTGTATTGCAGCAGCAACTTGATTTTAAACAATTCCTAAAATCAGCCTGAACTTCAGAAGAGAGGCATTTCCCAATTCCCTCAGTGCTCTTCTTGTTGGAGAAAATTCTCACCATGAAGAAGAGGGAAGGTGAGGGCACAAAGATGTATCTAACAAAACATACCAGAGGCTGTTTCAGGGAGCACAGAATAGGACTGGGAGGTCAGTGCTCATTTGCCTTTTATTACATTGCTGATCACATTTAATAGTTTTCAGAAACAACATGACCAATCATTTCCAAAAGTCTTGAAAAATCAGATGTGGAGAGGCATTGCCAAGCAGTAGGACAGAACCTGAAATGTGAGCACAGTGGATACAGGTACATGGGATACACAGACCTTTCCTGAAGTGAATGGAAACTTCTTGTGCCTGATGCCACAGCCACTTTGTGCATGCATTCCTCTGGAGACCAGTTATTTGTAGGCAAACTGAATCTTTCCTATTTGAAGGCTGCAGACTGATGATGCCTAGTCACTGCTATATGTGACAGATGAATGGAAAACAAGTATTACTACTCCCCTGTTTTTAGCAGGGAACTAAAACATTTACTCCACCTTTTGGGATGAGCAGACTACTCATCTGATGATCTCTAAGTTTCTTCTTTTTGAAATATTTTCCTGTGTGTCTTCTAACACCAACCAACACTATAGTCTTAGAGACAGCAAAAAGAAAAAAGACAGTCACATCGTAATACAGAAAATTCTGTCGAGCAGTGGCATCACTATTTTACATGATGTAGATCTGCACAGCCTCATCTACCCCTGCCTCTTTCCTCTCTTCACTGATAGCCTCCTATTTAATAAATCAGATGTTTCTTTTTATGCATAGATGCAACCTGATGGGGAAGGTTTTTAGTGCACTACTATGATTCAAGGTCTCCAAAGACAAGAAGAAACCAAGAGTTAAACATACATTTAAATTCTTTGGAGTCTACTTCTGCAATAAGACTATGCCATACTGACATACAAGCATCCCCTACTAAATACCACTGTTATGCACACAAAAGCAACAAACTACATCCTTGTCAGATATGCACTGATTCTCTCAATTTCCAGTTAAGAACCACTGTAGAAAAAATAAGAGAAGGGAAAGAGACTCATGGAGGAACTGAGGAGAAAACAATCCAAGTACTGCACTTCTTGAAGAAAATCACTTGCTGTTGTCTCCTTTGTGGGTAGCCAAGTTGATGAGATTTGAGGCTGTAAGTCAAGGGCAAAATTGACCTGTTAGTCAAGGGCAAAATTAATTTCAAGATTATTGTGATGCAGATGAAGATGAATTTCATTTAGCTTCAATAAACTAACTAAACTTCACTAAACTTTCCCTCAATAAAAGGCCACCTTTTGTTATAAAGACACTCCCTTTCTCCTCCTGACACTTCACTGGTTAATATCACACATATGACCTCATTTCTTTGCACTGTTGGGCTACCCAGCACCTCAGAACTCAAGTATCTGTAACACCTCATCTTCTCCTCCCACACCACACATTGATCAAGAGAACCATCAGGCAATGATTTTTAAATGAGTGTACCTAAATCCACCCCCCACCATGTGCTGAAACCATTCACAATGGAAATCAGTTTAGAACCTGTTTCACTTTGGCAAGAATCACCATGGGAAATCCAGGGCCTGCCTCCCACAGACCCTTCCATAGATCTGGCAGCTCAGGAAGCCTCTACTATGGATCAGTCTGTTTGCTTCACTACATCAGCTGCCCACATAAAGTCCATAGCAAAGTAAGTACAGCTATTAGTCCAATGAGTCAATGGCCATATGCACACACAAAGTGAAAATAAACACAGTTTATCTTTTCACACATGCCACTGTATAAATATTTTGTAACAAATAATAACAGCCACTATCAATCAATAGTAGAGAACAGATGGGAAGGAGGCTGTGTTGAGAGAAAGGATGCAAACAGGAATATGTATTTCCTCCCACACCTTCCCTGGTCTGATGACAGCCCTAAATAAACCCTTGCACAGCTCCCAATACAGGAAATCCTATCAGTGTGTTTCAGTATTCTATGCTACTCTGTCTGCTTTATCACCACAGCACAGCAGAATCACAGACATTAACATGTCTACAACATGCTGCAACATCAGAGCATAGACTTGGGATTCTCCCCACCTCTTCTTTTGGTCAAACCTTATACTGTCACCTTCAGGAGCACTGGACAACAGATGTGATCTGGGAAAGAAACTGGTGTCTATTAATGATGAACTTCAAACTCCTCAACAAAAGCTTAGGGCTAGCTGAACTTTTCAGTTTTTTTACTTTTGTAAGTAAGTATTTCATATATGAGTTTTTAAAACAGTTCATGTTTACTTGATGGCTGCCCTTTGGTGCAGCAAAACAACTGCTGAATCTCCAGGTTTCTCTCAAGTGCTAAAAGTTTAACATTACCTCTTGAATTAATGTTTCATAATACACCTTGCAGACAATTCATGTAAGGTTGCAGATTTAATTTGAACAGGCAGTCTGTGTGCTATATTTATATGAAACAAGCATTTTCACCAAAATAATCTAAAAATTTTAAGTAATTGCTAAATAAAAATTGGTTTCCCAATTTTCATTCATAGTAACATCATTGTACACAACTGTGGTTTCGAAAGCTTTTAAAATGGATAAAATTTCAGCAGCCTGCAATCCCAAATCTCATTACTCTTGGCAACTGATAACCAACACTGAATACCTAAACATGTCTATAACACAGGTAAAACACTGTGCATTACATTAGGGGTATGTTTATGACCCACACTCTGTTTCACCTCAGCAGAAGTGCTGTCTGCATCTGAAGGATAATGGCTAAATCCACAGAGGAAGGCAGAGAGCACCACGGCAGCCAAGAGGGATCCAGCCCTTGAGATTTCCCATTCTGAAGGGAAGAGCAGTATTCCTCTCCAGCCTCAGCTGTTGTGATAGGTCTTAAACACAGCAGAACAGCAGTGATTCCCAAAGGAGTGATGTGAAGTGAATGTTTATCTTCTTGGCAGTGTGGGGGGCAGACAACTGATGGCATATCAGAATTTAACTGGCAATACAGATACAGGAAGGTTGAAAACTACCATCAGGTGAAATCAGTATCTATGAAGAATGAACAGTAGAAGAGGCTGAAAAATCATTCTGTGGCCTCAAATGTCATACAGGGGGTGGCTTCTCCCTTTTCTCGTCCATGCCCCTTTGGAAAGACCCCTCATTAACACTGACTTTGAAAGACAGCCAAGAAAAACACTTCCATTTACATATTAACAAGTAATCTCTAATAATGCTAGCAACCACAATAGTTTGTATTTCAAGAACTACCCAACCTGCTTGAAAACAAATCCATGCTTAATTTAAAAAAAAAAATAAATCATAAACAAAACACCAAACACCCATAAACAACACCCAAAAATTTTCATGGTATTTTTTTTTTGCATGTCATGTTTTTTCAGTTAGTTATGAAAATGACAAAAAAAAAGGAACAGCAGGAACCACATACCTTAGCTATTTGGACACACCAGTTAAGCAGAAGCTGGGAACCAATATTATCCTTATGTTCATGAACATAATCCAAGAGGCAGCCATGAGGCATCAGCTGAGTGACAAGCTGAATGGTTGGGCTCAGGCAGACACCCAGAAGTCTCACCAGGTGGGGGTGGTCCATGCTGGCCATGATAAGAGCTTCCTGTAACAACAAAGTGACCCAGTTACTCCATTGTGCTTAAAGACACTCTGCATGGGAGACCTTTCATTTCCCAAAGAGCATGTCCCCTAAGTACCAGGAATTCCTCAGTTGGCAATGCAGTGCTAGGCATGCCTAGGCAAAATCCAGTCTGATCTCCTGTATTTGATGTAATGAGTCAAACACTGGGCAACAGATTTTTTTTTATGCAAGAAAACTATGCCACTCATGTATGGTTAGATGGTCAGTTAGGCCTCATTTGGCAAGATATTTGATTAACCTGCACTAAAATGCCTTCCTGGAACAGAAGTTTTATGTTTGGCATTTTACAGGCTTACGAACATAAATTTTATATTTTGATTGAAGCCTTCCTGAAGTTCAGCCCATCATAAAGGGCTGAGAAAACAGAGGTTTAGTGTGGGCCTTTCAAATGTATCTGATGCCCTACTACTTTCTCCATGCCTGTTGTACAGCAACAGCCTAAACCAGTGGTGGAGATGGTTCAGTAGCAGCCCAGTAGCTGAAGAAACAGTCCTGCCTGATTCCTGATGATGTCACAAGCAGACCACTGCAAAAAAACAGCAACTTTCTAAACCCGAGCCTTTTAGCTCAGCTCCTGATTCTTCCAAAGAAGGATGGTTTATCTGCCAATACATCTTGGGTGAGTTATTCAGTTTTTTCCATGGCTCATCTTCCCACACAATAAACAGGAGACAATACACCTTTCTTCTGTCTATACTTTATTTATCTTTCCCAGTTCATAAGTTTTCAGAGGTTTTCTGCTGGCTGCCTAGGTTGTCCAATACCAAGGACCAGAAGGACTTAATCTTGGCTACACTATTCAGTCCTGAAGTTCATATCACTGCCAAGTACCACAGGAGCTCCTTATAAAAAACCCTACATATCAGTTCTTACAGGTAATGCTGCTATCACCAGCCACTGCCATTAAAGAAAAGAAAGGGTGAAAGCTTTACCCCTCTCATTTACTAAGCTAAGTCCTCTGTTTCAGGATGATTTCATCATGGCAATTGAACAATGAAGAGTGAGAGAAAACTGTGGCTTTGTAAAGCTATTTCAGTTCTATTTCTTTCTTTCTCCAAAAACCTGTATGACATCTTTCTGACAACTTAAAGAATAACAGTAATAATAGTGCCAAAGAAAGAAAGACAGAAGAAAAGGATGAGAAAAATTTGGCATCAGAGGAACCTATCATGTACTCCCTCCAAAATCATGAAAGTTTCTTTTCCCTTCCCTATATTAAGGCAGAAAAAAAAAAAAAAAAAAAAAAAAAGTCCTGGCAAGAAGGCTGAGTTTGTATTAAAGAAAATTGCACATTATAACACAAAGATTATTTGAAACAAAATTGCATAGTATTTGCATAATAGTTCTTGCTCTTTCTTTCCCTCTCTTGGTTTTTTTTGTTTTGTTAAAATGAAAAGATTAGCAAGACACTAATTGTAGGCTTTTTCACCCCCCCAACAAAAAAAGAGCAGATGGCCTCCATCAAGAGAAGCATCTTCTTCCTTTTTCTTCCTACATGTATGTGAAAAAATAAAATAAATACATTAATAAATAGGGGCTATGTGATGGAATGACTGGCAAGGAGCTCTGAGGAGGATTCCAGTGTAGCAAATTAGAAGAAGAATCTTAATTTCAGTAGTTTTGCTCACATTAAAATTGATACAGTTCTGTCTCACTCACCTAATATATATGGGGTCTCCTTGAAACAATTTTAGCCTCCCTTCTGCTATCACTAGGAAAATGCCACTGAAGGTCACCAGAATAAATACCTATTGACATGTGCATTACCCAGTTTCAGAGCACAAAATTACTCTGTTTCACTTTGTCTTTCTACCCTATTAATTTTTCTCCTGTAGATGCAGGGGACAGTACTTGTTTCCCTCTCTCTGTGTGTGTAAGAGTCTCTCCAGAAACCTGGAGCAAGAGTACATTTCTTTCAAATGAGGGCTGATTAGAATATAGACAATATATTAATTTTTTCTCACCAAGGGACCAGATGGCAAGATTTGAAGCATGTGCTCCATTGGTCTCCAGCTACATGCTATCTACAAGTCTAGGCAGAGTCCAAAGGAAAGACACTTCTGTACAATAATAAAAGCAAGCAGTGCCATCTCTCTTATTCTGATATTACAGGAAAGCACATATTCTTCCAATAGTTTTGGGCAATGGCTTCAGAAAAAAAAAAAATTGTTAATAAAATATTATGGACTGCTCTGTAACAAATTGAGACACACAACAGAGAGCAGGGAAACCTTCATTATAGAATTAAGCCACTAATGAATACTAATTTAGTATGAATTGTGGTTTCACATAGTTACTCTCATTAGTAAAAGTATTGTTATTTTTATTGAACTAGTATCTACAGGAGAACTAAATTCAGCGTTACATCTAACCAGCACAGCACAAGTACAAAGTAAAGGAGATTGCAATTGTTCTGCTGGAGTCTAATTAGACAAAACAGATAAACAATAGAAACACTATGACTTAGTGGCATTTTAAATATCTGTGCAGCAAATAAGGAATAGAGTCTACCTTTTAAAATCTGCTTGGACACAGAAGACCCTAGAGCTACAATCTCTGTGGCACTCAGGCACACTGCAGCCTGGTTCCCAATTCAATTTTCTAAAACATTTAATTGAGTAAGGCACCTAAACTCACAGACTTGGCTATCTGACACTGGCATCTTTCAAAATGAGCCTCTGCAATTTTCAGCTTTTTGGTAGCCTTATGTCTGCAGATCTCGTCTCTACACTCAATTGGCACAACTACACAAATGATTTTTAAATTTTTCCTATTCTAATATAATGGAAAGGAAACTGAGGTACAGAAAAAGACAGCCTACTATCCACACACACACACACACATAAAGTTCAGAGATGAAGTGGGAACTAAGCCCCAAGTCCCTGTTTTTCAAAATATTTGTCTGAAGGTTGAAATAAAACAGGAGAGGAGGGGAGAGAAATGATTAAGCTACAGTGCTCTATCTTTCTCCCAGGAGTCTGCATGTACAACACAACGTGCTTACACTGGCATCTGAGAAAGGGTGACAATTTTGAAAGGCTTCTGTTTGACATCAGGCACCTTCCTTCATCAATCTGCAGAAGCAAGAAGCATTATCACAAGAGTAACTCCCCAGCTAAACTGAATCTCTTCCTGAAGTTTGTTTATGCTTCTGTTGCTTCTAGGGTATTAATTATCACAGCAGTGCACGGCAGCCCCAGACAGGACAGCTATATGCCAGCCAACATAGACACAGGTAGCAGAGGTTGAGTAAGCTTGCCCTTATATTTTACATATATTTTACAGCCTACAGTGAGCCCTGGCTGGCTGAGGTTGGCGTGCTACAAGATCTCAAAAAACTGTGTAAGCATGTTCTGTGTAAGCAATGCTCATATATTCAAGGCTGGTCAAGAAAGACCTTGCTGCAGAAAGAAGCTGATCCCACAGGCAGCTAGACAAGGCCACCCTTGTGCTCCCTCAGCTTCATCACAGAAATGAGTGACATTAATAGAGCTGCCTTTAAGTGAGCATTGCACTTCTCAGATGTGATATTTTGTATAAAGAAACCATATCACATTAAACTCAAGAAGCCAGCCCATGGGAACCTCATGTGCAGGTTCAGCAAGGCTAAGTGCAAGGTCCTGCACCTGGGCAAATTCTGTTATCAATATAGGCTGGGGGAGGAAGAGATTAAGGGCAGCCCTGTGGAAAAGGACTTGAGGGCACTGGTGGGTGAAAAGCTGGACCTGAGCTGAGAGAGTTGGGGTAGTCCAGCCTGGAAAAGAGAAGGCTCCAAGAACACCTTATAGCAGCCCTTCAGTACTTAAAGAATGACCATAAGAAAGATGGGGACAAACTTTTTAGCAGTCTGTTGCAACAGGACAAGGGGTAAACAGGACAAGGTAAACTAAATGAGGGTAGAATTAGACCAGATAAATGGAAGAAATTGTTTATAATGAGGGTGGTGAAACACTGGAATGGGTTGTCCAGAGGCAAATGGCCCATCCCAGGGAATATTCAAGGTCAAGTTTGATGGGGCTCTGAGCAACCTGATCCAGATGAAGATGTCCCTGCACATTACATGGGATTTGGACTAGATGAAGTCTAAAGGCTCCTTCCAAACCATGTGCATTTAGTAATGCAATAGCACACCAAAGAAGAGGGGTGTCACCAAACCTGTGTCTGTTTTTTGTCGGTACAGCTATGTCAATAGGTATCTGAGGAGGTGCAATTACCAACCTACAGTGAGACGTGCCAGAAGAAGCCCTCAGAGCACCTGACATTAAACTGTCCAAACATGCTTAGGTAGACAGAGTTTATTTAAGGCAGAAGAGTTGGTCATCACTGTAACAATGTAACACACAGATATATCCGGGCTAAGAACACTTGCAAACAAGATGATGAACAAGCCACTCATTTCTAACAAGTCAAAATTAATTCACCTTTGGTCCTTAGAGGGCTTTGGAAAACTCACCTAAAATTGTTTCCTGATCTATCCATAGTCTGCAGCTCTGTCTGGAATGCCTCTAATTTGATTGCTCTTTCTCAAAAGTAACCCAATGTCCAACTAAAGCAGGATTTTCATTTCAGAATTCTGGGATGAGGCAAAAAAACCCCAAAACAAACAGTCCTCAAGACTGTGAGAAGAAAGGGTTTCCACAGTCCCCTGAGTAACACCTACAGCCCATCTTATAAGATGGTATTTAGGTTCCCCTTTCCTATTTTTATGAGTAATTGCTAAGGAGTACAACTGAAAACTGGATGTAAATATTGGCCACCACGCTGGGCCCTAAGGAGCTGGTCCCTTTGACACTTTCTCCAACCATTTAGCTTACAAGCCAGCAAGGTTATGGAGACTCAAACATGTAACAGGTTGTGCCATTAGGAGAAAAATGCTCGATAGTCTCATCTGCTGGGTGCTGAGGACTTCACCTACCCAGAGAATTAGCATTTGAAGAAACATTTATTATGTTCTAGCATCGGATTTAAGTATCTGGCTGAGGGGAAAATATACTTGTGTCCCAGAGATGCATCCTGATCTGCTGCCCCAATTCAGCAAGCACAGGGTAAATTTTACTGCTTCATTTAAGCCAGATGAACATCTGCACCTGATAAAAGAGTTCAGTAAGCAGGGACAAAGTGAAAAATCTCTGGTTTCCTAACCTTCTGTTTCTAACTTGTTCTCACCATAAATTGATTTAAACAAAGCAATGTAAAAGAAGCAAGAAAAGTACAATCCACCTGTTTTTCCTAATTGCTATGAAGTAAATAAATGTACTTAAAAGCTGACTTCATACCATGCTGTGCATTTTCCTGAAAGCCCAAGCTGTGCTCTGGGGAGGGGAGAGATACTAGAGTGAATACACTGCTTTTTACATTAATTTTGCAATGCTTCTAATGACTGGGTCTGGAATGCACATCTGACCTGCTTCAGGGAAGATTCAGTTACAGTCCAACACATTTTCAATGCCTTTTGTCTGTCTGCTAGGTCTTACAAAGTTTGTAGGTTCTAGCAAACTTAACCTATGCAGTCTGCCCTTAAGCTGAGAGGTAGCACAACATCTTAAAAACATCCATGCCACTCATGTGAACAGTCACTTTTTCTCTGCAGAATCGCTGATTTTGGCTGGCACAGGTTGCTATAACGAGAGCTGTAAATCAAGACCCTGTTAGTAAGGATGTGTAAAGAGCTGTTAGATAAGAGTTTTGCACTAACCAGTCTCCTAGAAACTGCCCCCATGCTTCTTTTGCTTTCGAAAGCCATGTGAAGGAAGCTATACATGAATAGAGAAGATAACAGCATGGGTCCTGTTAACACGTGTTTTCTCAGAGCCAAGAAAAATGCTTTGGACTAAAGAGATGACAGGCTTTAAAAGGGTGGTTATGGACTTTGTGGAGACATAGCTAAAACACAGGAAGTTCCATTTAAATATAAGAAAGAATTTCCTTTACTCTGAGGGTGACAAGGAATAGGCTGCCCAGGGAGACTGTGGAGTCACCTCCTCCAGAGATATTAAGAACTTGCCTGGATGGAGTCCTGTGTAATGTGCTATAGGTAATCCTGCTTTAGTGGGAGAGTTAGACTAAGATGATTTCTAGAGGTCCCTTCCAACTCTGACAGTTCTGTGATTCAGTAGCAGATCTGAGAATTTTCTAGTCCTGTTTTCAATAAGAAGCTTAACCAGAGGTCCCTTGGGTGATAAGTAGAATAACTGCATGCTTAGACCAGAGAACAAGTATGCCTCACCATTAAATGGTGAGATTGACTTATTCCTGCAGAAAGGTCTGAAAGTCTAGCTGCCAACTGTGCCGCTACACCCAAGATTTCTTGGTCAGAAATTAAGACTGAAATTAAATAAATAAATAATATCACAATGGGATCTAATGGACCATCACAAATATGATGGAAACACAACATATGTAAGTACTGCTCACCTGTTTCCAGACTAGTGTCCTTAGTGAAAATGATTTTGGGTCAGTGTTCAACCCTGCATCCAGGCTGCAACTTGGTGAGGAGTGAGGCATGGTATAGCACTAGAGCAATGTGCACTCCAGCACCCAGAAGCAGAGCTGATCTGCAGCTAAGGGATTGCTGAACAGGCACACAGCCTTTTCTAGGGGTGGTATGTGTCTTTAAACGTGCTGCATTTCTCAGAGCAGGCATGCCAGCTGAGATCCCTTTGCTTGTCACAGCACTCAGACACAGCAGAGAGGGAACATAAGTCTCACTGACTCAACAAAGCAGAGGCACAGCCTGCATTGTTGAGACTGAATTCAAATGCATGTGACTGCCCCATGAAATTCAAATGCAGAGAGGGATGCCCCACTTCCCTCCAAACATTTATTGAAACTAAAATGTGTGGTTCAGGGATTTGAAAGCTCTCCTTCTCAAAGCTGATGCTTACAGACTGCTGGTTCAAATATTCCATGCCCAACTTAGAGAAACAGTGGGTCCTATTCATGCAAGAACAGACAACTTCATCTAGTTATAGAAGCAAATTTGTCTGTTTGCTTTACTGAAAATTAAAATAAAAAAGAAAGAAATAGCATTGTGGTCCTTGGCCTACAAACATGGAGGGGATGGGCAACCATGCTGACTCCATCAGGGCTCAAATGCTTAGAGATCAGCGCACACTTAAGTGTTTGAAAGAGTAGAAGATACATTTTGTGGAACACACATACCATATGCTTCTTACTTTTCCCTGCTGACTTTGTACCAATTAAGTCTCTCAGTTCCTCAGTTTGTGTTAGACAGCTGAGCAGGAATCTCAAGCCTAAAGGTACAGACCTCCAGTGCACAACAAGCTAAGTGAACATTTTCTGTCAAACATCCAGTCAAGGGACAACTCCCACCAGCCTTTCTCTGAACCTTGCCTGAAAACAGATTCTACTGATCATGAAGTAAAATCTACCCCATTTTCTGTTCGCTTCTACGCATAGATGGCCAAAAGTTCAGTACTGAAGCAAGCAGAACCATTTCCACTGAATGCACTTACAAGAAGGAACAGTGGGTTTCAGACTGGCCATTCTCCCTTGCAGACTGGGTGTAAGTGGTTTAACAGTGTGCACATTGCTTTGTATAGATAACATATCATTTTGACAAATGTTTTACTTACAGTATGTGACACACACCATTATGTGTGTCAAAAGTGATTTGTTTCTTACAATTTTTGATGCAACTAGCAACAATTCTTGATGTTTTAAGTGTCTAAAAAAGCAATCATTTCTGCATTATTTGAACAGGAGGGAAAACAGACCTTTCCACTGACCAGCTTATAAACATTTCAGCCTTAACTGCTGATTCCTTTAGAAAGAAGGGAGTTATTGCTTTGATTTTTTATTTAAGATGGGTGATGGCGAGGTCTCAAGAATGAGTGATAGAGAGGGGAAAAAAATCAAGTTCTCAGTCCTTTTTGAAGAGTCTTAAAGCATTTCTTTGAAATTTTCTGATATAGCTGAAAAGCTTGACTTTACAATCACACTCAAAGATACTTCCTCCTTCAGGATCAATTTAAAGGGACAGCATCACACTGAAACCTAATTTCATCAAGTGTACTATGAACATTAAGAGTTGTTTTAATCAAAGACACATTTTGCCCATAACCCAGGTATTTTATCTCCCATAACTGAGAATTCAAACTGGGCTACTCATTTCCTCATCTGTATTCCGTTGCATAAGAGCATCACACTCAGGACTCTAGTACAGCAAAGTGACGATGACATTTAAACAAAAAGGTTGCATTAGACTCTGTGGTTCACTGTTAGGTTTTACTGTTTTTTCTGAGCACACTGGCAGCAGTGACCCACAAAGGCATCAGAAGCTCCCACACGTTTTCTGTGTTACAGAGCTTTCTCCCTTACAATATCACTCTGCCTGCTACTTTCTCCTGAGTTTCCTCAGCTCTTCTTCCACCCTTTTTTCTCTACTTTCTTTGTTCTTTGTCGATCTACCAAGGAACTGATTCTGCCCCTGTACTCAGCCCTGGTGAGGCCACAGCTCGAGTCCTGTGTCCAGTTCTGGGCCCCTCAGTTCAGGAAGGAGATTGAGGTCCTGGAGCAGGTCCAAAGGAGGGCAACCAGGCTGGTGAAGGGATCCAGCACAAGTCCTGTGAGGAGAGGCTGAGGGAGCTGGGGGTGTTCAGCCTGGAGAAGAGGAGGCTCAGGGGAGACCTCATCGCTCTCTACAACTCCCTGAAAGGAGGCTGGAGCCAGGGGGGGGTTGGGCTCTTTTCCCAGGCAACTTTCAACAAGACAAGAGGGCATGGACTTAAGTTGTGCCAGGGGAAGTTTAGGTTGGATATTAGAAAGAATTTCTTCACGGAGAGGCTGATCAGACATTGGAATGGGCTGCCCAGGGAAGTAGTGGATTCTCCATCCCTGGAGATATTTAAAAAGAGACTGGATGTGGCACTCAGTGCCATGGGCTGGGAACCGCAGCGGTAGTGGATCAAGGGTTGGACTTGATGATCTCTGAGGTCCCTTCCAACCCAGCCCATTCTATGATTCTATGATTCTCCCAAAGACAAAATTAAAAACCTCTTTGAAAAAAAAGTTGTATAGCAAACCACTGCCACCGGCAACATTCACACACTCCCAGCCCACCTCGGGCTGCTGCTGGGCCAGGTTCGGGCCTGGGCTTCCCCTGCCAGGTAGGAACCTCCATCTGCACCCAGCCACCTGGTCCTTACCCTGCCACCACTCAGCTTCAGGACACTCCTGGACCATCCGGACCCAGGACCAAAGGGGTGATGGATGGCAGGTCTGCCGTGGGGGGGTGCTGCAAGGGAGACCCCTTAGGAAAGGGTTGGGGCTGCCCCAAACCGGTCAGAACCGGTTCCAGTCAGGCCCTGCTGCCACAGCAGCCAGCGTCTGGGGACAGCGCTGGTTAGTGCGGGGCCAGGGAACGGGGAGGATAGGAGGGGGGTTGCCCATAAATATTTTAATGTGGTTGCTTTGTTTGGTTTTCTAATACCAAATCAGCTATTTAATATTAATTGGTAATAAATTAAATTCCTCACGTTGGGTCTGGTTTGCCTGTGTACAGTAATTGGGTGTGGGGGGCAAGCCAGCAGCTGGGAGGGGATTTGGCTGCAAGCCAGGATGGCATTTCCACCCCCTTCCCCAACCATCCATGGGATGATGCCCACCCAGGGCAGTAACCTGGCTCTGAAAAGCTGCCAGAATTCAGAAGTCAAAGCAAAGAGGAGCAAAGGTAGGTCACATCCCTGGCCTGCCTATGGATATGATTCAGGGCAAAGGGGTTCTTATAAACCTTAAGACTGGCAGCTTCTATTACGCTCTAACCATAATGTTTCACATTCCTCCCTAAACTTCCATAAGTTTTGAATATGTGCTGTGTCAGGGTAATGCAGTTGGACAGTACTGGAGAGAGACTTCTAGCTAGAGAGGAACTTCTTGCAAGGGAATGGAGTGATGGAATAAAGGGGAATGCTTTAAAACAGGGGGACATTTATCTAGAGACATTAGGAAGAAATTCTTCACTGTGAGGGTGTTGAGACGCTGGCACAGGTTGCCCAGAGAAGCTGTGGCTGCCTCATTCCTGGAAAATTCAAGACCAGGTTGGATGGGGCTTGGAGCAACCTGGTCCATGGCAGGGGGATTGGAACCAGACGACCTTTAAGGTCCCTTCCGACTCAAACCAGTCTGTGATTCTATACATGCACACAGAAATATAATAATAATTAATTTCTTTTCTGTTGATAATACCTTGACATTTGCAATAACACCGAATACTGTGTCAGATGTTCAATGCATGACTATATCCAGATCCAGACTTCTCTCAGGGGGAGCCAAGCAACTCCAAGGACAAACCTACATGAATGAGTGGCCAAATGGCTGTTACACAATCCTTGGTCAAATCAAGTCAATAAACCTGCATTTTTAAATTTGTGTTTGTAGCTATGTAGACATTCTCATAAAGACAAGATCCTACTTCAGTGTACACAAGCCAAGAACATAAATTTATGGGCAAACACCTCTTAAACTTGAAGCACTGCAGGAGGGAATGCCTATTTTATAAGCAATCTCTAAATTGAGAGTGGTATGAATATGGCAAGATAATAATTTACATTATACTTTCATCCTAGGAACATTTAACTATGCTGGCATGGTGGCATGGTATCAAAGATCCAGAATTCCAAAGAATTATTCAACTAAAAGGACTCTCCAAGTCAAAACCCAAATATCCTAGCATTTCCTGCAGCAAACTGTGGCAAGGGGTAAATCTGCTTTTCAGCTGCCAGTCACACCTTGCAGCTGTCCAGGAAAGAAAGTAGAAAAGCTCTTTCTAAGTGACACTGCAAGGGAAACTTCAGGCAAAGAAAGCACAATTAGAAAACTTGGAACCCCAAGTTATGGTCACTGTTTCAAAGTTAGTGCTAGGGACATAATCACAGCAGCTTTAGGGATGTGCCATACAAAGACCAGGCTTGCTTTCAGATGTGAAGCACTGAAAGTCAACTTGCACCCTGATTACAAAGCAGTAACCCTATCTATCCATACTGCAGAGAGTTTTAACAGCTAGCACCTATTTTGCATCTTATTGTGAAGCTCAGTAGTCAAGAAGTTGACACATAATAAAAAGCAGGGAAAAGTATCCACCAGCCTTTCTAACAAACACACTTATCTATTTGGGATGACTTTTGAAAAACAGAAGCAGAGTTACATATAATTAGTCCATCCTATCTATTCCTAGCTGCATGCATTTAGAATTTCATTTTTAAGAAGCTGTTTTTTGCAGATGCATGGACTATCATGGTATGACATTCTACTGGGATCAAAGAAAATTCTGTGCCTCTGAGAGGCATCTAGCTGAGGAGCTCACTGGAATTTATCTCCGACTGAAAAGCTTCAACAGAAACTCTTCCTTTTAGTTCCAACAAGGTAATATATTTTAACGTAAATAACTTTTTCACTATTTTGTCAAGAAAACATTTCACCAAGGAAACTCACTTTCTTTCCCCATTTCAAACGCCATTTCTTTCCAAACACTAAAACAACTTCTCAGGAGGACTTGTACTTTTAGCAGCTCATTCTAGCCACCAACGTAAATCAACACTACTCTAGTTAAAAAGAATATTTGCTTGGCTTCAGAAAACACACAAGAGCTGAAATCTCATTTTATATACATATACAAATCATCCCACTGAACTCCACCAAAAGGCATTTCTGAGCTAGCAAAAGCCTTCAACACAGCAGAATGTTTTCAAATAGATTCAGCCAGGGGGTTGTCTACCCATGGACAGTACCTCCACTCAATAAATTGAAGCCTGGGGAACTGCCTGTAGCTAGTCCCTGTTCCACCTGCCCGTATTTTATTGAAGTCTTACTGTTCCATCAGACAAACTGTTCTTTGACTGTAACTCAGCCATTTCCTACCTTGCATTGATACTGCTCAATATCACAGGATTTACCTTTGCAAGTCAATCAGTGAATGCCTTTGAAGCTGGTATTAAGCAAATGCAAACCAGCTAGAATTTGTCTATATAGCTCAAAAATCTACATAATTATTTTCTTATGCATTTTTATATCATTTGTCATGTAAAGCATTAAAATAACAGGCCTTGGTCGATCCAAGAACTAATTGGATTTTGTGCAATGCATATTTGTCTATTCAATTAAAACACTGCTATTCTATATAAAGCAGAAACTTTCAGGATCCAATTGCCATCACCTTGTAAGTAACTAAGAGGAAAGAATGCCTATTTTCTCTCTTCTGTTCTGTTTTTATTTTCTGTAACACACAATTTCTCTTATATCCAGTGTCACCCACTTTCTTTAAAACACCTGATGTAGGGGCAAGCATTGACTGAGACCAAGAGATATTTGAAAAGCCATTTTAGCCACATGCTCATGGGGTAATTAGATGAAACAGCTTTGTCTGAAAACAAATATCATAGAGTACTTGTTTTTCTAGGTAAACACCCTAAGCTAATTTAAAAACAGAACATAGTTAAAATAAAAATTAATTTTAAAAGACCACATCAAATAATTTGCTTAAAGGTTATGAGATCTGTGTTGCAATTAACATTATCCCATTTATAAATGTATATAATAATAATAATAATTCCTCTACCCTTTATCTGTTTTGTCTATCTTGATTAAAAACTTTCCGAGCAGAGACAAACTCACCATGTTTTCACAGGTTTTCTAATCTTAATCAGTCCAAGAGATACTCTATTTTACAAAAAGAAGCAGCACCAAAGTTAATATGGAAAATGTTGCTCTGCAAAATCTTGTTTATTTTTGGAACTACAGTTTGAGTATTGAAGGACAAAGCATTTAAAATAAGTTACTGCTCCATGGACTGCCAGCCACATTGTGACCTCAGCCCTATCTCTGTTTATCATGGTTACTGCACTGAAGTCTGAATATTACAAAAGATTATCAACAAGCCAGTCATGTAGCCTATTTCCCCATCTTATTTCTGCCATTACAACTATGTGACAACCAGCAATACGGACCACTACTTGTAAATAATATGTAAAGCATTAATATGAACAGATGTTAATTATATAATTTTTTTAAGTCTGTGATAGTTGCTGGTGTATCAGAGGTGTCTGGATCAGCACTGAGGCATGGAATACACTTAATTTTTGAAGTGTTATTTGCAACAGAGCGCTAAGAAGTACTCCAAACACCAGTTTCTTAGAAGACTTGAAGATAAAATATACTTCATGTTCCAAGTTCAGCTCCTACACTCCTGTCACCTGAAATTTCTATTAAAAACAGACACAGGGAGAGTACTTGCACATATAAAATGGTCTTGGATTTTTTTTCTCACTACAGCAGAAAACCCCTTGTTCATCTGTAACTTTAACTTGACTTGGCACTTCAGCAGTATAAACCAAGTATGACAAATATAAGGCATTGATCCTCCAGGGCCCTTTGCCCTTGCTCACTTCTGCATTGCTGCTGATCTGTGAGTGTGTGCTAGAGCTTACACACAGCCCCATCAACAACCTGCTTTAATGAAAAATATGCTAGGTAGTAGCCTACCCATCTGGCACTGAACTAAATCACAGACAAGAGTACTTCAAAAAGGGTTAGCAAGCATATACATACAGTTTTACAGCCAGCTCCTGTGACTTAAATATCAAGACATTTCTTCTTCAGTCTTTCCCTCAAACCTCATTAGATTTACCATTAACCTCAAAGTAGTGATGGTTTGTTTGGGATGGCTTACAGTTAAGCCTGTGGAAACAATACCTCACTTTTATTAACAGAGGTCCCATAAAAACCTGCATTTTTTATCAGTGTGGCAACAATCTGGCATATGCATTGCCCCTTAGGTACTTAAACATTAACATGTGCCTATTTTATAGTGCTAATGTCAGCTGGAGGCACAAATAAAAAACGTAAAGCAATAGAAAGTTTCTTAAATACATGCTTTCAGTTTCTTCTAGTGGTGATTCAGCACCAGTTGCCCAGTTCTCAATGTCTAAGTCTGCTTTAAAACTGGATACACGTCAGCTTTGTGTCACAACACATCAAGAATTATTTAATAATCTTATATCCTGTTTTACCAAGTTTTGTCAGACTTATTGATGCACTTTGCATCTGAATAACAGAAAGACACTGCAGAGAACTCCAGTGTTCTCAGTCACTTTGCTGATGTTCAAAGAAGTTTCTCATGTGTGCAATTACAAGTCTACCAGCTCTAATCTACCACTCCAGGAAGACCTGTTCCTACATGGGTAGCATCTTCCCCTCTGCCTTAAATTACACCATCAACTGGTTGTGCAGATGAAAAGATCAGCACCTGAGGGCACAATTGCAAATCCTCAAAGTTCATGGCCTCACAGTATCCAGTAGATACAGATCCAGACTTTTACCAAGATGCTTAAGGTTGCTCTCCTGAAAGCCCGCATCCAGATACTAAGTATAGAATCAGAATCATTCTGATTCTGGAAAAGACCTTCAAGATTCAGTCCAATCTTGAATTCAGCTACCACAGCCACTATACCACGTACTGAAGCGCCACATCCAAACTCTTCTTGAGCACCTCCAGGGATGGCAACTCCATCACCTCCCTGGGCAGCCCATTCCAATGCCTTACCACTCTTTCAGTAAAGAATTTTTTCCTAATATCTAACCTAAACGTCCACTGGCACAACTTAAACCCATTTCTTCTCATCCTACCACTACTTACTTGGGAGAAGAGACCAACACCACCCTCTCTACAGCTTCCCCTTAGGCAGCTGTAAAGAGCAAGAATTAGATCTCCCCTTTGCCATCTCTTCTTCAGACTAAATAACCCCAGTTCCCTCAGTCGCTCCTCATACAAAATGCCCTCCTGTCCTGGTTTGGGCCAGGATAAAGGTGATTTTCTGGTTTGTACTTTTGCTTTCAACTAAGTCTCTTGTAAGTAGTTGCACTTGCTGAAATTAACAGCAAGTTTCTCAGACACTGTCTGCTTCTAGGACTGATAACACTCGATGTTTATAGCTACTGCCAGAGACTGGTGTGCAGAGCCAAGGACACTGCTCAGCTCTGAGGAACATTTTACCCTCCAGAAGGAGTAAGGAGGTCCCACCTGAAACCCTCCTTTGGGGAGGACCAGACAAGATAGATGTCAGAATTGACCAAACAGAGTATTCCATCCCATACACATCATACTCAGTATAAATTTGAGGGATCACAAGGGTCAAACCCTTCCTCCTGCTCTTCCCGCCCTTCCTGCCATTCCTGCTTCCATTCCTCTGCCTGTGCTCCTGATCCCTGCCAGCCTGAATCCCTGTGTTCCTGCCCCCAGCTCCTGACTGCTCCTGACCCCAGGATTCCAGCCTGGACTTTCCCAGGGCTGCCCTGCAGCCTCAGTGGTGATGTGAGAGTTATTGGGAGAAAGGGGGGAGGAACGTGGGATCACTTTTCCTGTATATTTGTATATATTTAGTAATTTTTTCCTATTTATCATTACTGTTTCATTAAAGTTGTGTAGTTTAGTTTCCAACCCATAAGTCTCTCTTCCTTATTCTCTCTCTTTTCTTTATCAGTGAGGAGGGAGAGATTAATATATAAACCTGTTACTCGGTTTAATTGCCAGGCCAGTGTTAAACTGTGACACCTCCAAACCCCTCACCAGCCTCATAGCCCTTCTCTGGACATGCTCCAGGACCTCAACATCGTTCTTACACCGTGGTGCCCAGACCTGAACACAATACTCAAGCTGTGGTCTCACCAGGGCCAAGTACAGGGGCGCAATCACTTCCCTACTCCTGCTGGATGTGTTTTTTTTGATAGATGCCAGGATGACATTGGCCTCCTTGGCCACTACGTTCAGCCAGCCTTCCACCAGTACTTCCAGATCCTTCTCCACTGGGCTGCTTTCCAGCTACTCTTCCCCAAGCCTGTAGCATTGCTTGGGGTTATTTTGACCAAAGTGCAGGACCCAACACTTGGTCTTGTTAAACCTCATACCACTGACCTCAGCTCGTTGATTCAACCTGTCCAGATCTCTCTAAAGTGATTTCCTACCTTCGAGAAGACCAACACTCCCACTCAATTTAGTGCCATCTGAAAACTGCTGAGGGTGCACTCGATCCCCTCAAAGTAGTTAAGTATTTTGAAAATACTAAGCTGAAGCAAAGCATTCTGGATCAGATCCAAGTTCAACATATAATAAAGGGTGGCAACCTACAGTGCAATACCAAGACCTAGAGACCCGTGGTACTGTAAGCAAAAAAACCCCTCATCATATAATACAAATCCCAAGAGCCTCTGTCTCCCACTTAAACTATTGTGTACCACTTTTAATACTTGTAGCACCACTTTTCTGCCCTTTAATTTTTTTATTATTTCCAGTGTTTGCCTGTTCAGTTTCTAAACACTTTTACAAAAAAGCTCTCTTGCACTGTGTCCTAAGAAAACAGCAGAAACTTACAGGATCCTGACCTTTGTAACAGTAACACATAGAGCTAAGCAAGTAATTGACTTCATGTTTCAATAACAAGCTCAAAGGTACACTCCAAAGCAATTGCTATCAGCCATGTTGTTGGTGTACCTCAAAAAAAGTAACCATAATACAAGACATCAGTTCAAAATCACTTCTTCACACACACTCTACAGTCAAAACTGAATTTGATAAGAATTTTTAATACTTTCAATTAATCCACAGGTACATTTCCCAGTGAATAAACTAACAGTCCTCCCTGGTCTCCCACTCATAGATTCACCCCACCTTATGCAGGTTTTTCTGGTCACAAGGTGATACAAATTTTTCATAAAGAGTTCTCCAATTGCCAGTGACAAAAAGCTTCAGCATATACTTGCTAACTCCTTTAGGAATAATTCATAACTTTAGCCACTCACTAAAATGTGATTCTCCCTTAAACTTCTGGCAGAGTACTTGAAGGGATGACTCCGGAGGTGAAGTCCTGGCCCTGCTGAATTCACTGACAAGTTCACAGCTCCCATTGATTTTAACAGGGCTCAGAATTCCCCTCATCACCAGTAGCAGGCAAACTCTTTCCCTCACTGTATTTTTTAGTGGGAGTGTTATGCCAGCAGAACTGTTTCCACACAGCCTGGCTTGGCTACCTGTGCTTGTACTCCATTCCATTTCCTGTACATTCTTTCTCCACACAACCACAAGCTCTTGCATATGGAAAATTACCATACACATCTTACCCTTCCATACAGTGGGAGGAAAAAATATTGGAGTAAGTAAATATTTAAAGAGAAAATCATTACTTAAGATAGAAGTAACAGAAGTGTGACTTTACAACAGTTTATCTTCAGATAAGTAAAAGCAGTTAACCTTTGGCAGTGATAAACTCCCAGCTTCTGTAGAGACTGATCACTCTTGGAGCTTGTGCATGGTATGCAGAGTTCTCACAGGCAGCTTGATTTCTGGCATCTTTGGACAAGTTGGAAATTGTAATTGCAATCACAGTCAGCTTCTGTCACTGGAACTGACAGGCAAACAGCACCCTCCCTAAGTGGTTATACTTACAGTGTGCATAAGTAGGAGGAAGAGGTAAGACTGCACAAAAAGGAATCTACAGTCAGCTGAGTTAGGTCAGCCCTTGCCCTCCCAGCCACAGTGACTTGACATGATGGAGTGAAAATCTGTGTAAATCCCAGCTGAAGCACACTGCCAAGCAGCACACAGCACTGCTGTTCATTACCTGCTATTCTTAGAGAGAACCTTTCACCAGTCAGAAAGGAGGATGTTTACAGAAATGACAGCAGATGAGGTGAAGAAAAAAAGTCTCACTACTGCCATAAAGGATTTCACTTGATCCTAAAGCTACCTTTTAAAATGAAACTTTAAAGTTCAAGATGAACTTGGTTGCATTTCCCAAGCAGACATGTAATCAGTGGAATGACTGTGAGGTGCAACTACTGTCAACAGTAATGTCTTCTCAGACTTTCAGAAGCATCTAGGTGGACTGCTGAACACCTGAGTCAAACACTTGGCTAGGTAAAATGAGACGTGTACCTGGAATTAAAAATAATACCAGAGACAGACAAAAATATTTCATCAGTAACCTACATAGTCATATAAGGCAGGATTTTACAAGGAAAGTCAGCTTAAATGATCTGTGTCATCTGAGAAACTGCACTGTGTCTCCACAGGGAGCCCCAAGGGCTCTATGAAAGCCACAATAGTCCAAGGAAGGAACCCAAAGGTTTCAGCTTACAACCTTCCTATATGAAATAGCAGTGGTGGAAACTGAAGTCTTCTCTCACCTTCCCCACCTGACTAGCCAGCTGTATCTCCAGCATACTTGCCACACTGGCAGCTAGGCACAGAAAAAGAAACAAAGATAGCAGATCTCTGGAGGGTTTCAAGCTAAACAGGAGGTAAAATTCTCTTTTTTTAGTCATCAACATGTTTTGGTTTAGTTGTTTTTTTTTCCCCTTGAAATATCTGAAACAAAGATAAGTTCTATATGTCTTGAGGATTTGTCTTTATCATAAGATTACAAATTAGGAAAATATGTTTCTTTTTGCAGTACAAGACAACTGTCTGCTTTATTAACTTAATTAGGCCAAACAAATAAAAAATGTGGCTATAAGCCCCCTATACACAGCTTTAATTTGATTGCTGCATGCCTGGTGGAGGTCATTGTCACTTACTAGCTTTACACTTGGCTTGACAAATGCTCTCATGCACACTGAACTGCTCCTAGAGACAGCAGGGAGCTACAGTTAAGTCCAGGCAAGTGAAGAAGCCCCCTAGATCTTAATTATAAAACCATAAAAGAAACCAACTGCCTCTGAAGCTCTCTTACCAGAAAACAAATGTGAATGGGAAATTTATTTCCAACCATAAATCCCAAACCCTTCAGTTTAATTTTTCCCAAGTTAACTTTCTCACCTAGCTAAGCAGCACTGCCTTCTATTATTAGCTCCTGGCCCAGTATCAGCTGACCACCATCAGTCAAACTGTCTTCATCTCAATGAGCTCAGGGACTCCCAAGGAACTCTGTGTATGCAGACTTGTGCTTGCAACCTCTAATTATTTTCTAACAGATAATGGAGCATTTAAGTTCAGAGAGGATAGATTAAACTTGTAAGTGGATCAAAACCCTGGACAGAACTGCAGCTTGGAGGATTACTTTCTGGCAACACCAAGTTTAGAGGGCTAGAGAGAAAAGGCCCTTATCAATTGTCTGCTTTCCCATGACACATTAAAGATTTTTTATTTTTTTTTCCTCAAAGATGTTTTGCTGTTCTTTCCAACTGCAGCATGTTTCTAGCTTAGAATGTTTTACATTGTAAGTCAAGAATCTGGCTTGATGTTTTAAGCCATTGGATCAAGCCAGTGGCTACTTGACTATTAGATGATCATAGCAGTCAAATAATTTGAGGCTGAGGAAGGGAAATTGTTTTCACAAGTGAAATTACAAGTGTCTGTTCTACTTTTCAAGTGGCCTTTTCACATATTTGCCTTTTTTCCTCCTAATAAGCCTCTTTTCCTTCCCTAAAACTTACAACCCTCATGTAATCTGTTACCAGCCTTAGGGTGAGGAGCAGGATTATCCTTCCCTTCTGATACCCCCTGCACCTGCTGGTGATTCCCTCCCAGACAAGTTTGCAGGCAGAGCAGTAGCAAGAACACCTGCACTCTGAATTCAAATTCCAGCACCCTCCTGGGGATGATGAGGCATGACGAGCCAAGCAGGGAGAAGAAACTACAACCCACAACTTAAGCACCTGTTTCAGCACCTGTGGGGAAATTCTTTAGAGCGTAAAGTTATTCCAGAGGTAAAACATTTTCAAAAATCAGTGGAAAAAGGTAAAACTACATTTTGTGTAACAGTAGTAACAACCCCTGCAGAGTGAAAACAAATCCACAGAAGTCCATACGTACATTCTCCTGCACTGGAGAAGGTGGTATGGGTTACCTGGTAGACTTCAGCTTGCACTGTTATAATAGACACAGACTGCTTGCAGTGATAAAAACTATGTAAGAAATCATTGGAGAGAGTAGTAAAAAAAATAGCCAGCTGGGAATGAGTGGAGAAAGCCTGGAAAATAGACTCTGCTCCAACTCCCTGAAGAAAAGTCCTAAATAGGGGATGTACTTTTTGATGATGGCCAATTCATCACCCCCTAATGAGAGGGAGGGTGGGAGGTGTTTGGCCACAGGAAGGACAAACATCATGCATTACATCATTATAATTACAATAATTACAGTAATTACAGATCCATTAGTGAGTGTTCAAGGTGCTGAAATGACAGTGCACAAGCCAAATTGTTGTTCTTTACTCTTTTAGCATAACATTTAGCAGAATTTCAGGAGCTCACAGAGCACTTTTAGACTTACATTAAAAGTTTTATCCAGAACCTAAGGACAATGCTGCTAACATCTATACCAGCTAATTCTATTGACACTTAACTGTCCCAAGTACTCTCTCTACACACAAACCACTGTTTACAAGAGGCTTTACATTTTCTAGAGTGTGTCTAAAAAGAATGCTGTTTTACTTGCAAATACAAGGCCACAGACAAGGGAGTATGAAGTAACTGATGACAAAAGCACACCTGTACTTGACAAGTACAAATAAATGAAAGTCAAGGGTGACTCATTTAATGACACCTCCTTGCCACAAACCTCCTCTTCCCATTTATAACTTACATATCAGACACTAACTTAAGAGCCAACCCCCACTATGTTCATAATGGCACTTAGCCACCTATACAACTTTAAAAAAATCTGATACAACTGTTTTTAACCAACAGCTATTCATAATATTCTTTTTACTGAAATCACAACAGATGCATCTTGCTTTCAAATGTACACTGAAATTTTCCTCATAAAATAACACCAGTAAACAGTATCAAGTTTTATCAGGATAGTTATACTGACCAAAGCCCTTTTCTATAACTTAATCTTCAGTGAATGTTATTTAAATTATATCCTCATAATAGCTTAGTATCTAAAAAGCTAAAACTTATGTGCTTTGTGGGACACAGAGGAGCAGTCACATTAAACCCACAAACAATGCCTATATCATTCTCTTTAAATTTTTTTTTTTCAGGAAATACTTTATGAGTTTAGGAGATAAGGACAGCAGAACATCTGTATGATTGCTTGAGCACTAATTACAAAAGAAAATAAATCATCATCATTGCAGTACAGCAAAGCATGTTACAGACCACTGTACATGTATCAAATGCAGCATTGATTGAAAACATCTAAGTTCTCCTTATTGTCACTTATATCAACCAATGATGAAATCCAGTTCTTCTTATAGTGATTAAAAGTAACCCTTAGGTTTCTATTAACTTCTAGGACTAAAAATAACCTTCACTTTCCTCAAATCTTGTTACCACTGGGTTAGAGACTCATGAAAAACTGCTATTTTGAAATGTAATCTTTTCTAGTGGGGTTGTACCTTACATAGTTAAAAACTCTACTTTCCCAAAACCTACACAATTTCTGAACCATTTATGAGACATTATGATGCATACACTGAAGGGGAAATGTGGTCCAGTGAATTGGACTATCAGTTCACTATCAGAGTCAGATTCTCAGCTGTTGCAAGTTGCTCAGTTCCACTGACTCGTTCTCTGACATTACCCTCATCCTGAGGCACAAATCTCCATCACTAACAGTGGAGCCAGCACTAGACATGGAGCACAGATCACACTCAGCACCCTTGCATTGCCTGCATCTTCACTTCCAAAGGTTGATGACTAGCAGCTCTCCTCTTTCTGGAGTTCTATCAGTAACAAAACTCTTGACCACTATTTTGTCCATTAAGCAAACATCTACTACTCTTTATCACTTTAGTACAATTCATTCCTTTTGAACAGACCTGAAATGGCCTTTTTTTTTTTTTCATTTGTGCACAATGATTACTGAAAGTTATAAACATAAATGTGCAGTGTTCTGTAAAAAGCACAAGAAATCCCTTCACCTGTACGGCCTTCATTCAATTGCCTGAGAACTCATATGTGGTAATTTGTCTGAAATAGCTAAATCCATAACCATACGTTTCTATCCACTTCTAGATGGAAAAACAGATCATAAAATGGGAGTACATTCTCCTTGTGGTTTATAGTCTCATTAACGCTAACCAAATTAAGCCTACACACTGAACAGATCTTCAAGACTTAAAAAGTCCTAAGTAATTTTCAAGTTCATGAGAGGGATTTTCACAATAAGTGCAAATTTCTCTGATTTGTCAAAAAATTGTCACTAAATAGTCTACAGATATCCACAGTGTCAATGAAACTTGATCTTGACACAGAGCTAAAAACTGAGTGCATAATCTCTGTGAACATAGAACACTGAGAAAAATTATGATCTTGACCTCTTATTAGCAATATTCCAGATTAGTAATGTAAAAAGGCTTTTTAAATCCAGTGTATTTGAATGTTCTTCTCCCCCCAGTTATGCTTTGCTGTGGCTGACAGGTCCCAGAATCTCTTAGTTCTCAGGAGCACTGAAACAGAATGAGAGCCAATGCTCATTTTCTGTTCCTGGTAGCTCTGCACTAGATAAGACTTTCATATGTGGCAATATGCTGCCCTGCAACTCCTCCTCTTTCTGACTGTAGCTTCTCTGCCATGGAAAGATGAAGTATGTGGCACATGAGACATGAGTTTCAGCCTTTCACTGATGGGAAGATTGTTTATAATGAAATTCCAGGCATCTTAGGGTCCATGATGTTTGTACAGTGCAAAATTCAGCCCTTCACTACCATGGCACTGACATTTCCCTGGTAGGGCAGTTGCTTACAGTTTTGGAATGGAATGATATACATGTAATAAACTAAACAGGACAGCATTGCCTCAGACAGACCTGCCTAGCTCTATAGCTCCAGAGATGCAGCACTGACCTACTTGCAGCTGAGATGTGACCTTGGTTGGCTGTTTTCTTTTTTGATTGTTTTTGTTTGTTTCTTTGAACATTGCTGCCACAGAGAATGCTATAGATGTGTAATAAGACTGTCAAAGCTTGCCAAAGACTAAGAGATGGAGGGACATGGCCTACACACAAAACCTCAGCAGCTGAGTTTTTCTAGGAACATGATATTGTAGCATTTGCTGAACATCAGCACAGTATCAGTGCTGTGTACAAGTTTCCTTCTACTCTTTAAGATAAGAAAACCGGCAGAATTTCTTCTTTGCAATCTGTGTGAACTACAGAAAGACACACTGTCCCCAGGACTCAGAGACACTGATTGTCTCTTACTTACATCCATAAACTCCACATTGGCTTTCGGACCAGTGGTCTCATTAAGGATCTTAATGGCCACAGGAATCTTGACGGTTTCTCCCTCAGGGACCCAAATGCCCTAGAAAGATTAAAATTAAAAAAACAAGTGAGATAAGACAACGACCATAAATACCACAGGAACTTCAGAGTCAGTTCTTTCTTATGTATTTTGTCACATTATGCAGTTCAGTTATGAACTTCAGAACTGAGAATACACAAAGTTATAAAATAATAAAAATTCTACTTCTAATAAGAAAACTTCTTAATTGACACCTGAGAATTAAAAGCTGAGATGGCAAAAAAATAAACTTTAGATTTAAAATTCATAAACTGTGTGTTTCTTGGGCTGCTTTTCCATCCTGCTTGATTATTGCTGTGTTCTCGGCAACTTCATGGTACCCATCTCTATCACTTTCTTATCTCCTAAATATATTCAACCTTAACATTCAAAACTGCATTCCCATGACCCGTAGTGACCTGCTCTGTACTTCCTCCATTCCCTCCCCAGTCTGAAAACAGATGCAGCATCTGTCTTTCTCCACGATCTCCTCAATCTGGGAGATTGCTCATTAAGCTTGACTTCATACCTTTGAGATTTGGATACAACCAACAGATCTTAAAAAAAAAATATTTCACTTAAGTCTTTTTTCCCTCATGAGTTCTGCTCGTACATCCTTGTATTTAAAAGGTTCATTTACAATACTAATGTTTTCTGTTTAAATGAAAGAAATTTAAAATATCACATTTTAGCTAATGACAACATTGTTTTACAGGGTATGATTACTACTACAAGACCCACGTGACACTAACAAAACGAGAGATTACGTTTATCTGCTTTTCCAAAATTGTGCTGTAAAGCCAGTATATGCGACCAACTTTGATACTGTATTTTAATATCACAACAGCCCAGGTTGTGTTGTCCTCTTGTGTGCAAGGATGCTTGTGGCTTTTCTCACCAAGAGATAATATCTGCATGTCTCATTAGAAGTTTTAGTTAGAATTAATGTTTGAGTTAATGAGAAGGTAATGCTCATCTCACACAATTCCACTACCCTGTGAGTTTCCCGGACACACAGGGCTCATGAACCCACCCACGTACAGGATGCTTTGCTGCAATGCAAAACTTGGCTGTTCAAAAGTTAAATGAGGGGACTCATTGCTGTTTACTGAAGACTCTTACCTTGTATACAGTTCCAAAGGCTCCAGAGCCCAGAACCTTGACTCTTTTCAGCTCGGTTTCCTTCAGGATACGAAGCTGTGCCTGGTTGGGTGCTGTGCCACTTGGAGTCAATGGTTCCACAAGCTATGAAGGAGAATCCAATTGTCTTAGATATTTCAAAATGTGAAGAAGACCTGTCAGAAGTTTATACTGAGAACAATCAATCCCACTAAGGACTGGAGTAAGACAGCAGTGGTGTCTATTGACCACTGACTTGTAAAGTTATGTAAGGATTTCTCACCTTCAAAAGCAAATGAGCAACTCTAAGAAACCAAGAGACCTAATAAACAAAATCCTCGTTCACATGTTGTAATTTCCACCAGTACTGCATGATAGAATTATGAACTGGAAAGTGAACTGGTGTCACAGAAACACACCCAAAGACTTTTGCTAATGGAGGTAGTATAAATATTTTCTACATGGCAAAAATACAGCATTTCTTACCACTGCACCACACTCTATTTTTGCCCATTTTAGTGCCTTGTAAGTTGGCCATATTTCTTTTAAATACCCCGACTTAATGGCTCATCACGTTCTTATTCTGTTTTGGGGATGGGACTATTTGCTGAACTTCTGTTATATCACAAAAGAGGACAGTTTTAAGGAGAACTCATCTCATAGCAGACCACTAATTTAGAATAGGCCGTAATTTACTGGACTAATTAAAAAAAAAAAAAGTCACAATTAAACAATTTGCTCAAGATGTCCCAAGAAACTTTGTAAATGAGCCACAAGGGCACATTCAGTTAAAAATGCTTTCAGAGCTCAATGTTATCCCATCTCTGCCAGAAAAAAAACCCAATGCTTTTTTAAAAAATAAATTAAAAATACACAAAAAGGACAATACTCTAAGCAGTGAAAAACAGCCTGTTCATTTACAGGAAAACAATTCAGAGCTACTCCTACTCAGACTGGTTTGAAACCACTACAGAATTTCAAAGTTGTCTTTTTACAAGGCTAAATACACAATGCTCTGCAGCCTGAGAACTACTTCTATGGCAATTTGAGCATCATCCAGACTACTTCGGTTCAGGTAAAAAATAACTAGTATCTGGAAATTATAGGAGTAAGAAAACAAGAAAACCAAACAGCAACAAGCCAGGTTATCACAAAAACACCTGTGAGATGCACTTTAAAAAAACTGGTTTCTTTTTCCTCTTTCCCACTATAGATGGCCAATACTTCCATGGTGAAAGAAAGGTTTACAATGAAAGAAAAGTAGACAGACTGGCAATACATTTTTGTATTTTCACTTTGCAAAGGGAGAAAACAGTGTCTGTGACACAGTCCACCTACACAGGGATGGCAGAAGTGTTGTGGCCATCTAAAAAAATGTTCGTAGAGTTTTACTGAGAATGATCTACAGAAAGATCTGTTATAGCCTCAAGCCAGAAACAGAGACTTTAGCTGAAGCAATAGTCACTTGTGTGTTTATGCCAGGATGCCTCTGATTTAAGTTTCAGTGTCTAAGCCAAGACAACAGCTTCCCCACATGTTCAGTAGGAGACCTTGGTCCCTCAGGAACTGCTATCAGCCACAGCTTCTCTTGGACCAAGTGGAGAATCATAACTGAACATCAAGGCCAATACTTCTCAAAACAAATGCAAACTACCACCTTAAAAATTATTTATGCTTAAGCAGGGGCTGATACAATGGCAAGATTTACATATCTAAAGTTACTGAGTATTGTTAAGATTTCTATACAACTGAACAGCATTTAAGAAGCAAAACAAATTCTTCAAAAACAAAAAGATACCCAGGCAAACAGACCGGGGATGCATGCAGCATTTGCTCCTAAACTCTACACTGGAGATGAGCAGGAGCACGACTCATGGAAGAGAAAACAGAACACCCAAAGAATGCCAGTACAAAAAATATCATCACCCTCAAAGCATCTCATTCACAGGACTGAGGAGATGACAGTAATCATCACCTTTGCTGCAGCTAACAGGTAAAGATTTAATGCTATGCTTAAATATAATTCCTAGATCATCTCCCTCCACTACTAGCATTTCACAGAGCAGGACAGAGTGGGCACAGCACTCCATCCTATAGCACCACTACAGATTTTTGCCAGTACAACTGTGACATTAGGAAGAAATTGTTTAATTTGAGGGTGGTGAGATACTGGCACAGGTTCCTCAAGGAAGCTGTGGCTGCCCCCTCCCTGGAAGTGTTCAAGGCCAGGTTGGATGGGGCCTTGAGAAACCTCTTCTAGTGGGAGGTGTCCCTGCCCATGCGGGGGGGGGGGGGGGGTTGGAATTGAATAATCTTTAAGGTCTCTTCTGACCCAAACCATTCATTTCTATGAGTTTCATTTGGTGAAGCTCCGGGAAGTATCTTGGCCTAATAAAATTATTACTGATCATAACCACAGACTATGACAAAATTTGGACCACAAAGGCAATGCAGTCACTGAGAACAACAGTAAGTAACCTATAATATTTAAGCGTGAGAGCTACTAAATGTACTAACAAATTGGAATCAAAGTTCAGCTGAGAGCAAGCTGAGAGTTCCAAGATGTGGTGGAACATGACTTGTGATATGTGGACCTTTATTTGGTCTTCAAAAGCTGTGAATGTATATACGTACAGAAAACTATTTCAGTCCTGCATAAATTAACATAAGAATGTCTACAGACCTCTCTGGTAGCTGGACTGAAGATGTGAACATCTTTAACATAAAAGCTCTGTATATCTTTTCAGATTTTCTCACCTCAGTCTCCAGGAATCTTCGCAATGCTCTCTTCTTTTTAATACTCTTGCGCCGAACATAGACAGCAAATGTCAGGCCCAGAATGACAATGATGAAGAGGCCACCAATAACTCCCGCAGCAATCAGAGGGGTCCTAGCAATCAGAATCAGACTTTATTTTTAGGTAGAGTGAGAGACCATAGAATGGCTGGGTACATAAAACTCAAGCACTTGGAAAGCTTATTAACTGTCTTATGACTTGAATTTCTAAGTCAGTCCGAAAAGGAAGTCAGGTGAAAAGCATTAACATATGGTATAACTTTTCTTCTTTTTGGTCAATATACCAGTTCTACTTTTTTCAAACCACCATGCATATGTGAGAAGCTGTGAGGACAAGGAGGTACAAACATGCACTTTGATGGCAAACACAAATCTGCAATGGCAAAATGAGGATAGAGGCACCTGCAAAATCTTCCTGCATGAGCTTTAACTGCTTACCCTTTGGCTCCATCAAAATTAACTCATGGGCTTGTACATTTAGGGGAAAACAAACAAATTTTTAAACTCCCAAACTACCAATATATATGCTTTCCTGAGAATGAAGGAAGTAAAAGGCAACTTCAAACATGGTGTTTCTTAGACAAAGCTGGAGGCAACATTATTCATACACCTTCCTCAACTGGAGATCATCTATAAATCAACATCCTAATTAATGACTGGAACCATGCACCCTCTTGGAACTCCTGGTTCATTACTATTGCACACCACCATTTTTGTCAGGGCTTATGGTTGCCCCCATCTGGTTTTGCAGTTTTTTCAGCACATCCAAGTCCCAGAACAAAATGCTGCTTTGCAGGAGCCAAATAACTCCTGCAAATAATGCCAAATGAGGCTCAGCTTTTGCAGAAGACTTGTTGCCCCCTCCACTACTCCTATAATTCCTCTCAGCTTTCCAGGCTTTTAGGCAGCATGAGATACAATTACTTATTTGTTTTTTCATACTGGTAAGATATAGCTGGCTGGTATCATGGTAGGTACTATACAGACAAAACAAAAAGTCTAGCTCAGAGAGTCACTCTGACTTAGGTGCCCACAGTTGGAGATCACCTACACAGTTGGTGGAGAGAAGCAGGTTCCCTCCAAAAGAAAAGTCAAAGTAATAGATGCTCTGACTCAGTTTTCTTTCTCTTCCCCTGCTCTAGTGGGTAGCAGCCTCCAAACAAAAGCCTTTAATTAGGCATTTTCATAGAATACTAACAAATCACTATCAAGCCCACATTTATTTAACACATCCCTAGCAATTGACATCCCTCCAACAACAGCTGGAGAGCAGCTTAAAGACGGGCAAAAAGAGACACCATGACAACTACAGAGTATAAAAGGGGCTGAAGCCACTGCCTGGTAGCTATAGGGAACAGGTTAGCTATTGTCCAGATTGCAGAAAAATCACTGCTATGCTTTAAAAACCTCCCTGAGTTATGTCTCAATGATGGTGAAAGATACATTCTGGCATATTAATAAAAATTTACCACACAGCTATTGAAAAGTTAAAGGAGTCTCCCACAGAAATAGTAAATTGATTTATCTGGCTCTTTATTTTTATGTCCTATCACAAAATTGAGCAGTGAGAAGCAATGCCATCTAACCTGGTTTGGTATATACAGGTGTGTCTACACTACCACTGAGTACCATATTTTGAAGCCCAACTCTAAACAGTCCTAACTGCCCCTTGTCACTGCATCTGGGTCCAGAAAGGTCTCAAAGCACCCAGCCTGGATTCATTTCAGACACCAAGCAGAACATAGATTTCTGGAGAGCACCTAAGGGGCTCCAGCCTCTAATTGCCATTAAGTTTCACAGGATCAAATAAAAGCTAACACAGAGAAAATTCCTTGCAGCAAACATAGCCTAGACATTGTGACCATTCCCTACTTCATGCTCCAGACCCAATCCTATTGTGTCACTCACTTTGTGACAAGGCCTCATACTCCCACATCTTGTTATTAAAGCAACCACTATCCTGCTTGCCCAGCGAAAAGACACTGATATTACACAACACTGCAAGGGCTATTATAGTTCAAAGACTTAACAATAAAAACCTGAAGGCCTTCAAATAAAGAAGATGAATGCTGTCTGGCTGAGATGGATTATGATGTTTGAGAAATAAAAGTCCAGTACCACCTACTACTCAGGCAGAGACACTCCTTCTTCATCTAGTTTGGCCTTAAAACCTTTCTCATCCCGTTGGTTACTCTTCTGATTTTGAGTGCAGAGCTCAGATTAAATGACCTGGCATATCTACCCAAAACAACATTCCTCTTCATTTGCATGTCCTTTCCATGAGGCTGACTCTTTACTAGGCAATTATGAAAAACACTGGACATCGAAAGATATCTATGGAGCTAGTACTGCCTAATAGCATTGAGCAAAGGAATTTGCTTTTTTATTCTGCATGAACAGCCACATAATTTTTAACAAACACCATGAAACCATAGACTGACAAAATAGACAGGAGATCTCTTGGTTTTAGAATGTGTAATAGAAACTATCATAACAGTTGTCAAAATAAATAATTAAGAGTTTTCTGGTAGGGTGTACAATAAAAATGGTCCAAACAATATTTACATGATAGGCCATGATGCCAAGGAAATAGTTCCAAAGGAGATATAATGACTAGTGAAGAAAATAAAATGAAGTTACAGATTCCTTGCAGCCCTGTTATTGTTAAAGAGCACAAAATGAATTTTTATGATTCACTGTGTCAGCTCTTACTGACTTTCATTTAAAGTCCTCATCATTCATAGTGGTAAATCAAACAACAAAGCAAGTAATTTTCAAAAGCTTTGCAAAACAAGCATTTAGTTATTAATGGGAAATATGCTGTGATTGCACATTATATCTGAATTTTCAGGAGGTATCATCTAAACCCACAACTAAGCAAGCTTAAAAAGGAAGTATAAAAGGAATAATATAACACATGAGGGGAAAAAATGTCATATTTAAATACTAAACAAATAACTGCCATGTAGATGATGTTTTATTTTGCTTTCAAATAGTGATCATCTTTCTTCACTCATAAGTCCATTACCCTTGAATAAAAGTCATGACAGACAAACATCACAGACCTAAATGGTTGCAGTTGGATACCATACAGCTTCTCACTCTGCCACTGACCTAAGCCCCAAAGTCAACAATCATGTATTTCATTTGCTAGGATGACAAGTCACTACCTTCAGTGCTTTCCAGTATCACCAGTGCACTTCACTGCTGTTTCCAACCACATGTTGATTATTCTCTAAGCCCATTTTTCTGAGTGTCACCTACCTCATTTGAGCTACTTTTACTTATGTTCATTAGGCTGAGTTTGCTTGTCTATCTATTCTGCTAACATCTTCAAGTCTCCTGTATCATTTCTCTACTGTTTTCATGTCTGTAGTGTCTTACATTTAATACTCTGGTGAATATCATTAACATGCTGTTTACCTTTTAGATAACTGTTAAGGTTGTTTAACATGGACCCCTGCAAGGTGGGGCTGATCAGAGACTGCTGAAGAAACAAAACCTGTCTCCCTTTTTTTTTTTTTTTTTTTAAATCCAATACTTCACATATGCACCTAACCAACAGCTCAGCTTTGCATACACCTGGACACACAAATTTCCTTAACTCTAGTGGCATTAAGGGCTTAATCTACTTCAGATTTTTGTTACATTACTGTCCCACAACCACCTCTGAGAATGCAATTCACTGTTTGCCCACCTCAGACTACTACTCACTTAAAACTAATTCCCTGGAAATTAATAGAAACAATGCTGATGCAGAGATGAGAATTTTGGTTTCAAAACAACTCCCCCCTCCCCTCCCCGAATTTTGTTAAAGTAATTAATTTAAAGTTTGGATGCCCCATTTCCCTGTATGGACTCTGAAAGACTAAAGTCAAGCAAAAGAGACAGTTTCATGTTAGTTCTGCCCATCAAGCATAAATAATGGACAGCCATAAGTCAATCCTAGATTACATTTCTTTCACAAACCCACCAACAGGAACATTCTGATACAGCTATAACTTTCCTTTACACAGTGAAAATCTACCTCGGGGGATGACAACAATCCAAGAAATAAGGCCCTGAATCACAATTCAACCCCATACAATTAATTCACTATCCCCCACTGCCCCCTTAACTGAGTACAGGATACCCAGTTAGTGATTGGAAAAGGCAGCAGCAGGGGAGGCAGTGGAAATAATAAAGTTAAAGTATTCCAAGATGGACAAGAATACTCCACAGAAGAGATCATATCATTCCAACTACTCCAAAACATCTGCAATTCCCACACTGCCTTGTGACCAGATATTAAAGCCCAATTAGGGATTTAGATTAGTACATCTCTTATACATTCAACTGAAGAGTGCATCAGAAGAGGCAAAAAACCCAGAATTGTGGTCCATGGACTAAAGTTGAGAAAGAATACCTTTTTTTGGCACTAACCTATCTAATATTATACGTAAATACTTTCATCTTTGGAGCTGAGCTGCAAGAGGGCTTTAAGTTCCTGCCTCAACCTTCCTCATCTTCCTCTCTTTTAAGCTTTATCTGTGTATCCAAGCAGTAAATATTAAAAGTTGTAATTAGTCCTAAGTATTCACTCGTAAATTTTTGTTACCAAGGCATTATTTTTTCCTGATGGATGATTCATATGTAGTGCACTCCTCACCCCTTCCATCAGTGGGGATTCAAGATGACTTTGAAGATGCACTATCAGAGATCTAACAGATCCTGCTAATCCTGTAATGATAATCTTAGCATTTCAAATATACAAGACAAACAAGCACAAAGGGAAACAAATCTGTATATGGTTTAATAGCCTCTTTCTACTGCGCAGCACTCTCCTGGCAGAGCTCTATAACCACAACTTCCAGAGTTCCTGGTGTTCACAAAATGGTGCTCCCTAGGCATAGGAAGAATTAATCTAATGTTATTCACATTAAGACATGCTTTGCTTTACGTTTTTCAAGAACAAAGCTCCCTTCCCCCTTCCTCCACCTAATCTGAGGGTGTTTGAACACTGAAAAATGTCACCATTTATGTAGAGATTAGGAGTTTTACCATGTGTAAACAGAATTTTTAACTCGCATCTGATCTCACAATTCCTACCAATTCTGCAAAGTGACAACAATCTTGCAGTTTCTGTCTAGGTCCATCCAGCAGATAAACATCAATCAGTTTTCACTTTGGACAAGGCCAATGCTGACAAACGTGTGCAGTCAAAATTGCTTTTTCATTACCTGCACTAGTTCCTATGTTGAAGCCTTCCTCATACTTAAGAACATTTCTAGATCACTATAATCACCTTATCTCAGTGCTCAAAGTTTTTTGATTCTCATTGTGCCAGATGAAAACCTGTGCAGAACAGAGCCTTGCAGTCTCCAATTGACAGTGCCCATCCCTTCCTCCTTGCCCAGATGTGCTCTTGAGACCAGCTCTGTTGGTAAGATACATCAAAATGTTCAGCATCAGGTTACATTATTACTGAAGCTTTGCACATATTTTGGTTATCAGAGTGTTTACAGAATACAAAACACCAACAAGATACATAGAAATATATTATGTATGTACAGTCCAAGTATGTCCTATTAATGCTTCCTTTTTTATATAAAAAAGGGTAATATAGGATTCCTCATTTCACCCAACAAAAATAATAAAGAAAAAATATTAAGTCAAACTTTGAAAATTAATAACCTAGAATTCTAAACACAAGTATATATGGATCATATATTTATGACATCTTTATTATCTTTTTGCACACACAGTGCACAATGGATTTCTTTAAAACTGGATTTAATCACAATATATTAATAAGAACTCCCAGTTTTAACTCCCTACTAATACAGTTGACTGTGAACAATACTGAAAACTCTGTGATTATGGGATCATTATGGAAGCTTTTCATGGGCTTCTTTCCCTTCAGACCTGAAAAGATCATCTGACAGTTCTAGCTCACCTCATGTTTTTAGGCTGAGATTTTACTCTTTTGCCACAGCAACCCAAAACCCACTATTGTGAGAACTTGCACAGTGACTTTGTTTGGAGGCTTGTTTTTCAAGTATTAATGTTTTTCAAGTATTAATGTTCCTTGGAAAATATGCCAAGTCAGGCCCCGTATAATGTAGATTGATTTATCTGTGACAGAAAGCCAGTTAAATCCACGAGACTGGGTGCAGGTGAAGCCAGTTCATCATGAACAATCCTCCTTATAAACCTGTCATATTTCCCATTTTGGGGAGGAACAGTAATATTTCGCTTTGAATAAAGAAAACCAAACCTGTAATGACCATGAGCACTGACGGACAGCTGTGCAACCACAACCATCAACAGCAGCCCTAAGAGTTTCTCTCTGCATAAGGAATTCCTGGTACAAGCAAAAAACTCAGCCTGATTTTCTGCAACCAGGTGCAGTCAACTGGCTCTATGATTGTCTGTATAAACAAAAATATTAGGAAAACACACATTTCTCAAAAACATGAAGTTCATTGTCCTGAGATTATATTCTGAGAGATGTCTTTGTCTGGTGGCACTGCTTTTTACTCATCAATTGTCAAATCCAAAAGTACCATGGAACAGCACAGACTGAGGCCAAGTGTGCTACACAGCCTGGGGAGCTGGAGAAATCCAAAGGAGTGCCCGTTTTAAAACAATAGGTTGCTAAAATACTCAGTGGGCACTGGGCCATTGAGAGAATATAAATCCCAGCATAAAATTGGCCACTGAAACTGAGCAGGAACATTCCCAAACACTGAAACAGGTGTTGAGACTTTTATAACATTTTCTTCATTGCTACATTTTGGCTTCTATTACCTGTTCTAGCAGACACGGTCAGGGCAATTACCTTCACCCTGTATCCTCTACCACTTCTCAAGCAGAAGGCTGAACTGGAGCCTAAATGGATCAGAAATTGTTTCAGCCTGTTCTCAGCTTTGCTCCCCCCGTGACTGCACAGACAAATGAGTAATGCAGTCAGTATTAATGAGGATGAATTAATGTTTCAGGTTGCAGCTTCATTCAGTCAAAAGTGTGTTGTTTTCTCTTTATAGCTAAGAAACAGTTACACAGAAAGAGGTGTATGCTCCAGAGCTTGGAACAACAATCTGATCTCTGAGGACACTTACACATGACAAATTAGACTTTCATCACTTTGTTCCCTAAAATTTTTGGAACAGAACAAGGAGGAAAATTCACTTCAGTTGGGTGATAAATCAAACTCTAAAGACTAGACAACAGGAACGGTCAGGAGTGTTTTAAATAAACAACAGGAGGAAACCTGTTTGAATACTGTTCTCACCCTTCTCCTGCTTCTTTTTAACACTTTCCAAATTCCACTGGTGAAAAGTGCTTGTAATTCACTTGAATTACAGTTAAGTGTTGTCTGAAATTGAGCTATTCAACATTTGAAATTTCCACATTTAAGCAAAATCATGCTTGTAAAAATTCACAGGTAGTTTTTCCCACCTTTAAGGAACTAAAAGGGGAAAGTATTTCTACCACATGCCTTTCATTTTTCTTTACTTCACAAATCATCATCTTTTGAATCTGCATTGGTCTCTCTTTTTATACCTGCCCCAGGTATAAACAAACAGATTGTTTTCCTGAGAGTAGTCATACAGAAGATTTAAGAAGCACTGAGCAGATTTTTTGTCTAAGGGGGTTTGAACAATGCACTCTTTTTTAATCCAGCTTTGAAAGATGGAGTAGCAAGTATTTGCTTTCACAAGCTCCACGAGTATTTCACTATAGGGAACCTTCAAGGATGTTATGTGGGACCAAATCTGAGATTCCTGCATTCTTTCTTTCTCAGATCTTAATGACTTTATGTTTCTCCCTCAGATTCTGTACATTAAAGAAAGCCCTGCTTTCTGTCAGACCACTTCTGGTCCAGCTCTGCATCTACACTTCCATGATCAGTCTCACCAAGGGGACATGAAGAAGCCTCTACACATGAGAGAGCAGTCAGACTAAAGTTCAGCACAACTATCAAACTGTGTTCCTGCCATTTCCAGTCACTTGCTTTGTGATGAATATAAAGCTTACTTAAGTTTCAGCTAAGGTTTTTTAACAATTGGTGTTAACAAGTGGGGGTATTAAAGCATCTTTTAGACCCATGTCCAAAAGTATTTGTAGAAGACTATGTTTGGAAATAGGCACCCATGCATTCTGTTGTATTATATCCATATGTGTGCCTGTATATATACACAAGCACCATTTAAAAAAATTTCCTTCAAAGTCTGAAGCAAAATAGTTAAATTTCAAAACAGTTACACTTCAAAACAGCTGCACTCCAAAATGCTCATGACTTCATTCCACGCTAGTATAAATGGATATATTAATATAGCATCTGAGACATTTCTTAGAATACATGTAATGACTGTGATGCTGTTAACTTCAATATACATTTTAGCTACTCCTCATTTGAGGTCTAAATACACAGAATTTATCTTTGTGGAGTACAGCAGGCAATAAATGCAGCCAGTGTTCATAAACATTGAGGACAATCCAAGATAGATAAAGAACAGGGTATAAGAAATTTATTTCTCTGTATATCTGATGCTGCTTTCATATTTATCACTATTATTTTACAAGAATGACATTCTATATGTTCTACATAAATCATATTAACCACCAGAAAATCCCATTTGATTATGGGGAAAAAACTTACATAAAATTGGGATCCTCCTTCAGTCACAAGGTTTAAACACAATCATCTCCTATATGACGATAGACCCAAAAATTCTACTCTGTAACTTACAAGTAAACTCACAATAGTTGTTCTATTACCACGTAAAAAAGAGAGACACTCTGGTGCATCTTGCAGCTCCTCTTCATTCTATTCATCATCCCACTGCCAGCATTTCCCTAGAGGCCATTAAGAAAAAAAGTTCAACTGGGAAGCACCTAAGCCATCTGCCTTCCCTCCTCATCTCTGTATCCACAGCCACCCAAAGAAATCTATTTCACTTCACTGGCTGTGAAGGGAAACAACTCTTTGTGAACATTATCCTTACCTTCTATTCCCAGCTCTACCAATTACTTTATTTTTTTTTCATCTATGTACACGGCAACCTCCTATCATCTTGATAGTCACAGATGTGACTTCATTAGGAAAGCAGCTGATGTCCATGGTGAGGATACTGCTCAGAGTAACCTAGACTCTGTAACAGCTGTTTTATTATGATTATTTTGCAGTACAGTATGGCCCACATAAATGCAAATGATAATTTAGTAAAACAGCTCTTCCTCCTCCCAAATTTCAATATGAGAGAACATTCCAGAATTTATTGCAGATACCACCTGATCTAGGCAACATCCAAATGTTAAACATGCTTTTCTTCCAACAGCTGCTAAACTCCCAGAACAGAGCAGGCCAAGCGTCTGGGGAAACAGTGAGCCAGCTTAAAAAAAATTATCTTTCCCCTTCTTCTCCCCTTGCCATCAACTCCCTGCATCTAACCAAACCCCAAACAGCCTTTTTAACAGAGAGTGGAGCCTGCTGACCTTTTGTGCCTCTTAGCTCTCACAGCTTCTGAAGCTGATTAGGGCTCAAGAAAAGGAGAGGGATGGCTCAGACATTTTTTTTTCCCCATATCTCTATCATAAGGGAGTGAGGGGAAAGGAATTGCCTCTTGTCTCACTTTGAAAATACATGTATTTTAAGTATTTAAAAGAGAAGAGCACAAGAAGTTGATGAAACCAGCTATAGAGAATACACACAAGCACAATGCTACAGCTCTAGGCTTTGGCTTTTTTTCTTAGTAATTGCCTTTCTCTCACTGGAATTTTCCTGGAAAGGAAAAGACCTCCCTCATTATAAAAAGCTACAGACTAGAGGATGCCTCCAGCATCTCCCACATTTGGAATTTGCAGTCTGATCCACCGGATGCAGGAAATCAAAGCAGAGAGAGTTCCTGCAAAGCTGAAGAGGTGAAACAGAACAGAACTTAGCCTGCATCCAAGTCATTTACATGCAGAGGCTATCACTGCCATGAGGGAGGGAAAAACATATCTACAGGAGATGGGACTATTTTAAAGCTAAAGTGTTATCTCTTCAATCTGTTCTTTGCCTATTATCCTCACTGTGATTGAGACTATGCATATTAACAACTAGTGGTCCATTTTAAAAAAAGAAATATTTTTTCCCTCTGACATCACACCATGAGGGGAAAAAGGTAATTTATTTCTGAAATGTACACTTTCTTTAGGGAATGTTATATATAACGAACTTCTTACTTAAAAGCTTGGTTGCATTTCACACAATTTTCCTGCAGGTACTACAAGAAAAACTCCACCTAATTTACAAATCAATGACTGCACCATGACTGGACCATGTTTGACCAAAGTCTGGCCTTTGTCCTGATGATAGGGTTGAATTTGTTCTCAAATTTCTGCATAAATGACACAGCTCTTCAGGATGAGGCATTACCAGCTCTGTTGAGGGGTACACTAATGTACTAAACTGCCAAATAAACTCCTTGCAACTCTCTGCCAATGAAAAGCTCAATAACAACTATCCAACACCTGCTTTGCACATTATCTCACAATCTTTCCTTGCCTATTTGATCATTTGCTCAAGCTCATAATTACAGAAATTATCTGCATTATCTTCTATTGATTAAACAACCAACATGAGAACTTGCTCACCAGTGTGTGAAAATAGCATTAATAAAAATTTACATTAGAACACAAAAAGGCATGAAAGTTTTTTGAAAAGAGCACTGTCATCCTTAAAAAAAACCCTTTACTTTAAAAAGTTGTATACAAATAAAAAATATTCAATATCTAGACACCTCACTTTCTAAAATTTTGTGGTGCTTAAGATACAAGTCTAGCAAAGCACCTTCCAGGAAAGAAGGGAGGGATGATAAGAGTGAAAGGAGAGAGGCAGGGGGGGGGAGGGGAAGGTAAGAAAAAGAAAAGTCTGCTCTTCAGGACAATGGAAGATACTCAGCACCTCACTGCCATGTAAGGCTTAAAAAACCTGATAGAGATGGACAAATCAGTCCTTCAAATGTGACATTAGCAAAGATACTTATTCATAGGAACAAATTTGCCTTTAGTTGTATGACATCAAATAAAAATGCTGAAGCACTGAAGGAAAAGACAAAAATGCTGCTATATTTACTAAAAATAAATTGCATTCAAGAGAATACAAGTACAGTGCAAGAGATTCACATCAGCAGGTAAGATGTGAATGAGTTTCTCCTCTACCCTTGCAAAGCACTGTCTGAAAGCTCCAAAGTTTAACAGACCTAACTCTTAATGAACACGTCAGCATGACAGAAACTTTGTTTAAAGTCACACAGCACCCACACACACTTCTGTGTCCCATCAAAGCTGAGAGGAAATTTAAATCTTAAAAAAATATTTCTTGTAGATTTGTCTAAGAATCAACGCTATCATATTTATGGTAAATAGAATTTCATTTGCATTACCAATTTCAAACTTTTTGCCCAGTCCCACAACTGCCCAGTATTGGTCAGCTAGATTTGCTTGTCTGTGTCCAACTCAGTACTAGGAATCAAAATTCAAAGGAGGAATTTTGGGTCCTAATATTAAAGCACGAACAGTTTTGATTGTAGCTGGAAACTGTCATCACAGACATGAAAGTGTTGTCACATGCTGTAAACAATGACAGGAGGAAGCAGCAAAATCCTTTGGCCCAAGTTTCTGTGTAACAGAGCCTACAGGCTTGGCACAAATTCATCCTGCTTGCAAGAAAAGCTTCAGTTTTGATTTTATGAGTCTTGTGTTGGAGCATAGGCCAGTACCAGGAAAAATCATTCCAGGCATTAATAATCCCCATTAGAAATGCACTGGCATTTTGCTGCTTTGAATATGTCTTTCCTCAGATTTCATCCACTTCATTATCTCGCAGACATCCTACCCTCCTTGTCAGTCTGCTAGACTAGCACCACCTTTAAGCATACTTTTGTTCTGTACCTATGTACTTTTAGATGATAATCAGGCTTTACACTTTAACCTTTAATAAGCTCTAGATGCTTGTGCTCCCAGACTGCTTCGCTACAAGGCACAATGTCCAAAGCTTTTATTATTCCTGGTGGCTCTTCTCTAAAGCCATTTGAACATAAAGTCCTGAGAAAACAGTCAGCCTTTCAAGTCTACATTCTTGTTCAACCCTATCCACTACCGTTATAACAAGAAAATACATGAAATAGCTCTAGGATGCTGCAAAGAGATGCAAAGTAAGCTCAACTAGCAGATAGAGGGCATTGCATATGAAATGAGTTTAGCATTAGGCCCCCTCAGCCACTACAACTTGAATGTAGTTATTTGAAACTCTTCATACAAAAAGCCCAAAGGTACAGATAATTTATTTAACATTTTCCCATCCTGTTACTTCATTTTCCAACATGACAAGAAAAAAAGATACAGTTAAGATAAAGTAATTTAGTGTGATGGATTGATTTCTAATGCTCTGTTCTGCATGGTTGCTGGTATTTCTGGTAATACTTCCACCTTTAGTAACTGCTGTAGTCAATTTCCCACACATTGCACCAAAGGACAAGAGCTTGTTAATTTCTTCAAACCTACAGGGTTTTTTATTAGTTTAGCATTGTGTTTGCAGGCTATACCCTCAATTACCTGTCAGATATTTTATCAAAGTCCATTTATGCAAAAACAAACTAAAAAGATTATGAACTCTATTATCATCACTAACAACTTATCTGCTCTTTTTGATGCAATGTTGAAAAAACTGTTGCAAATTAAATGAAAAGTAGGACTTACACTTTTGCACGTAAATACCAATTACAGATTTCAAATCCAAATTCTCATCTGCACCAAGTGTTCTACGCTTGATCATTCCAGCAAAACATTTAAACTGGTTTTAAACACCCACTGCAGAAATGCACATGGGGGAAATTCCTGCAAGATTACTTTATAGATACCAGAAAGGAATAAAACTCTCCCAAACTCAAACGTTGTCCTAGAGTAGACAACACAGCCTGAGACACTAACCTTGACCTGAAGAGATCTAAATGAGCAGACTCGGCTGTATCCACCTTCACAACACAAGCTGGCTACCAATATACCATTCTAAAGAAGCCCAACCAAGACTTTCCCATTTTGTGCAACAAATGCAGCTCCTTTATCACTGACAGGTCACACTGAGTAAGCCAGAATGCAGACAATTAAGTCTTGGCTAGACTCTCAACTCAAACACATTTGTCATGCAAATTGTCTGAATATGAAAGAGCAGCAAAGCCTGCATTACACAAGTAGGTTGGAAGTAGGGCCATAAGCTTTAGTTCTGATTTATTATATGTTTAATATTAATGAATTATTACGAAACCGTTCGCTGAGGTTTAAACAACTCAACATCTTACATATTTCTAAAGCTCTACAAATGTGTTTTTAATAACAGATAATTAATTTATAATGACATTAAATCTAAATTAAACTCTCATTTCAAGCCATAAAAGAAACTCATTGGAGAGCAGGGAGATATACACTGTTGCTCTATAATAAGGTCACTTCTTTGTGGCATAATTTTATTTCTGCACTATATATTTGTGCAGTCAAATCAGTACAAGGATTATATAGCCTCATAAGAAATAAATGCAGTGCCTTCTATAATAGGGCTGTGTGTCGTTTTCCATTCCATTCTAAAAAACCCCTTTTCCATTTGGAATTTCCTAGTATTTCTTGTCTTTCAGCACTGGCCTACCATAGAATCATAGAATCAGTTGGGTTGGAAGGGACCTCTGAGATCATCAAGTCCAACCCTTGATCCACTACCACTGTGGTTACTAGACATGTTTGGCCTAATCACTTCTTATTTTTTCTGCTCATATTTTCAGTAAAAATAATTTAGGCAGTTTTCTGAAACAAGGAATTTTCTTATTTTAAATTTATTTGGAAAATATTTTGCACTTGTGGTAGCAAAGCAGAAAAAAAAAACCAAACAACCCACAATTCTTTTATAGCAAAGTCTCTGCAAAGAAACTCACAAAACTCCAGTGCCTTCCCTGACACTCCTCATAGAACCAGAAGCTTCCTGCTGTGTTGGAGCTGAACATATGGATATAGCTCATTAAGCTGGATCATGAACTCAAGTCACAGAGGGGTAGGAAACACTTGGCATGAAGTTTGGGGTAACAGAAGTACTATGGAATTCATGATGTTACTTTGTGTGCTACACTGACCAAAACCAAGTCCCTGCAAGTTTCTGGAAGCAGCCTGCTATCTTTCTAAGACTGGGCACTGCACTGAAGGCTCTGCAGAGTTAAGCAGCTGCAGAAGGCACAGGGGCTGGGACACACCAATTGTGACAATAAAAACTGCTACAACTACATTCACACGCTGAGGCAACTTCTGTAACTTCACCATGGCGTGCACCACTGCACAATCAAGAATATTACTCAAACAATCAAATGAACAGTTGCTGAGAAACTTGTCCATGAGTATCAACAATCTCAATTTACTGCAAGAGTATTTTTTGCTCATATTCCACTGCTGGTGTAACAAACCACTAGAAACACCAGACTTCTGGCCTAACTCTATCCTGCACACTCTCAACAGGATCCTCAAACTACTGGAGGATCAAAATGGATTTTAAAAAGCACTTGTCTGACAATTACTTTCACTCTCCCAGCTTTAACAGTTTATTTCTCTCTACAGCAGCAGATCTACCAAATCCTTCTGTGCTATGAGACCATAACATCCAACCCTGGTGAGTAAAGCAGATCCCAGCCAAATGTTTCTGAATGTGTCAGGAGTTTTAATACAGTAAGAGCTTTTTTTTCTGTGGTCCGATCTGTGTAAGAGAAAAGAAGAAAAATCCACCTAGCCCCTTTCCTAAGTAAAGTGAGAGAGGTAAAATTTAGGGAGCTCAAGAAACCACTGCAGTGACTTTCAGTCATGTCACAGGAGTATTTCTCCTAAACTTCAGGCTGTGAAATGTTCCAGCAATAAAAGTGCCCACAGCAAAAGTCTGTCTCAGAACCAGTTCATTAGCAGCAAGTGAGAACATGGAACAAAGGTTTCTCTACCAGTCTGTCCTAAGCACATGAAGTATAAACTTTACACAACCCGTAGAGGCAGGATCAGAAACTGCCAGTTTGTCTAGTTTTGAGCCTCAAAAAATAAAAGTTTCTTCAACTGCTCTATTGTGATACAGCATCAGAAAGCTCTATGTTAAAAGTCTCTCAAGAGTAGCATCTTTTACCAACCAAGTAATGTAGCCTAGTTTGTACTCACAGATCCCATTTTTCATCTTATTTTATACAGTCTCTTTCTCTTCTCCTCTGGAATGACTACAACTATTCTGCAAAAATACAAAGCATATGGAACATTTTCCTCCCAGCAAAGGAACAGAATGCTATAAAAGCAATAAACATCAGCAGTTTATTAGAGGTGGTTCCCTTCCACATCATCTACTCAAGAGCTGCTCTGAGTTTCTAATAAAGTTACACTGTACAGCTGTACAAAACAGCTATGAAAGGATCTGCCTACATTATACCAGGTTTATTGTTAATGAGCTCTCCTATACACACACAGAGTACATAAACCTTTTGCTTAGGAAGTGATGACTTTTTGAGAGGCCATCTTTTCTTGATAGCATGAGGATTGTAATATCAACACCTCATTTTATGTAACCACTTGACAATAGTGGTCCTGGCTTATTAGTTTCTGTTTCTTAAAAGAGAAATGTGAATGAAGTTTTCTTAAGGAACAAATAGAGACAGCAGCTCACTCAGACTAAAACGACTGAGGTGCTAATTCTTTCTTATCATATCCACCACGTGCTTCTAATCACAACTTCAGATTGCCAATCTCTCAAGCACTGTAAAAGAGAAACTTCACCCCTCTTCTTAGTAGTAAGCTGAGAGAATTGAAGGAAGGATGAATTCATCAAAACGCATGCTTTAAGTAAAAACTTTAATCATAGTGTAGCTTCAGTAACTGAGTTAGCCAAACTTTTCAGATGGACTTGGGAAGAGGGGACCATAGAAGAACCAGCCTTTTGAGACTGCCTAGAGTAATTATCCTAATGGACAGAAGAGGGAAATTTCTACATTTTTTCTAACTTTCCTTTTAGGCAATGGTCATCCAAATCTTTGAAGCAGGCAATACTCCTCTTTTCACTCTTTGTTTCAGAGCCTCTCACAAGTATGCTGCACCACTGAGTACAACCGTCAGAAGGTACCGAAAGGAGGAGTGTGATTCCAGTAAGGAGTGTGAAAGGAAGATACTCAGCTTCCTTGGGCACCATGGGAAACTCCAGCCTCTGCCTGCTTTTCATCTTTGCTTTAGCAATTTCTAGGAAAGGTTGATATTTAAGGGGGAACCCAAAATGAAGCCTTACAATAACAACCTAGTACCTACTCCCCCAACGCCCATAAGGCAGTGAACTGCGGAAGAGGCTGCGGAAAACAGGGACACTGTTGTCTGCTTTCTGTTCCCACAGCTGTGATTCTCAGCTAGGGAGGAAGGGCAGTGTCCTGGTTTGGGCCAGGATAAAGGTGATTTTCTGATTTGTACTTTTGCTTTCAGCTAAATCTCTTAGCTGCACTTGCTGAAATTAACAGCAAGTTTCTCAGTCAGTGTCTGCTTCTAGGACTGATAACACTCGATGTTTATAGTTACTGCCAGAGACTGGTGTGCAGAGCCAAGGACACTGCTCAGCTCTGAGGAACATTTTACCCTCCAGAAGGAGTAAGGAGGTCCCACCTGAACCCCTCCTTTGGGGAGGACCAGACAAAAGAGATGCCAGAATTGACCAAACAGAGTATTCATAGAATCATAGAATCATAGAATCATAGAATAGGCTGGGTTGGAAGGGACCTCAGAGATCATCGAGTCCAACCCTTGATCAATTACCACCACAGTCACTAGACCACGGCACTGAGTGCCATATCGAGTCTCTTTTTAAATATCTCCAGGGACGAAGAGTCCACCACCTCCCCAGGCAGCCCGTTCCAATGTCTGATCACCCTTTCTGTGAAAAAATTCTTTCTAATATCCAGTCTGAACTTACCCCGGCACAATTTAAGACCATGCCCTCTTGTCTTACTGAGAGTTGCCTGGGAAAAGAGACCAACCCCCCCCTGGCTCCATCCTCCTTTCAGGTAGTTGTAGAGGGCAATGAGGTCTCCCCTGAGCCTCCTCTTCTCCAGGCTGAACAGCCCCAGCTCCCTCAGCCTCTCCTCGTAGGATCTGTGTTCGAGTCCCTTCACCAGCTTGGTTGCCCTCCTCTGGACCTGTTCGAGGACCTCAATCTCCTTCTTGAACTGAGGGGCCCAGAACTGAACACAGTACTCGAGGTGTGGCCTCACCAGGGCTGAGTACAGGGGCAGAATCACCTCCTTGGACCTGCTGGTGACACTGTTTCTGATACAGGCCAGGATGCCATTGGCCTTCTTGGCCGCCTGGGCACACTGCTGGCTCATGTTCAGCTTCCTGTCAATCCAGACTCCCAGGTCCCTTTCTGCCTGGCTGCTCTCCAACCACTCTGTCCCCAGTCTGTAGCGCTGCATGGGGTTGCTGTGGCCAAAGTGCAGGACCCGGCACTTGGCCTTGTTGAAGCTCATCCCATTGGAGTCAGCCCATCTCTCCAGTCTGTCTAGGTCTCTCTGCAGAATCCTCCTGCCTTCCAGCTGATCAACACTTCTCCCCAGCTTGGTGTCATCAGCAAACTTGCTGATGATAGACTCAATCCCCTCATCCAAGTCATCGATGAAGATATTGAACAGGACTGGGCCCAGCACTGATCCCTGGGGGACTCCGCTCGTGACCGGCCGCCAACCGGACGCAGCCCCATTCAGCACCACTCTCTGGGCCCGACCCTCCAGCCAATTCTTAACCCAGTGCAGAGTAGGCTTGTCCAAGCTGTGGGCAGCCAGCTTTCTCAGGAGGATGCTGTGGGAGACGGTGTCGAAAGCCTTACTGAAGTCCAGATAGACCACATCCACAGCCTTCCCCTCATCCACCAGGCGGGTCACCTGATCATAAAAGGAGATCAGGTTGGTCAGACAGGACCTGCCCTTCCTAAACCCGTGCTGGCTGGGTCTGATCCCCTGTCCATCCTGCAGGTGCTGTGTGATTGCTCCCAGGACGATCTGTTCCATAACCCTGCCAGGCACCGAGGTCAGGCTGACAGGCCTGTAGTTTCCCGGGTCTTCCTTCCGGCCCTTCTTGTGGATTGGCGTGACATTCGCCAACTTCCAGTCATTTGGGATGTCCCCGGTGAGCCAGGACTTCTGGTAGATGATAGAGAGAGGCTTGGCGAGCTCTTCTGCCAGCTCTCTCATCACCCTTGGATGGAGTTCATCCGGTCCCATAGACTTGTGGGGATCCAAGCAGCTCAGTAGATCACTGACAGTTTCCTTCTGGATTGCAGGGGGGGTGTTTAGATTCTTGTCTCCTATAGGCTCCAGAAGCCAGCTGTCCTCAGGATTGCCCGTTTCACTGTTAAAAACTGAGGCAAAGAAGGCGTTAAATACCTCAGCCTTTTCTTCATCTTTGACAATTACATTCCCGTCCATGTCCATTAAAGAATGAATGTTTTCCTTGCCCCTCCTTTTGCCACTGATGTATCTGTAGAAGGACTTCTTGTTATCCTTCACAGAGGTGGCGAGATTTAGTTCAAGTTGTGCCTTTGTGTCTCTAATTTTTTTCCTACATAACTTAACTGTATTCCTGAATTCCTCTTGAGTAGATAGCCCTTTTTTCCATAACCGGTAGGCCCTCTTCTTGATCCTAATTTCCTTCAAAGTCTCTCTGTTGAGCCAGAGTGGTCGTCTTCCCCGCCGGCTCGCCTTTCGGCACACCGGGACAGCCTGTTCCTGAGCTTTCAAAACTTGCTCTTTGAAGAATGTCCATCCCTCCTGGACTCCTTTGTTTTCAAGGGCTGTTTCCCAGGGTATGCTCTGGACTAGTCTTCTGAACAGGCCAAAATCTGCCCTCCGGAAGTCTAATGTAGAGGTTTTATTGACAGCCCTCCTTGCATCCCTGATTATTGAGAACTCTATTATTTCGTGATCACTAAGTCCCAGACGCCCACCGACCACCACATCCCTCACCAGCCCCTCTCTGTTTGTAAAGAGTAGGTCAAGTGGGGCTCCATCCCTGGTAGGCTCATTTACCAGCTGCATCAGGAAATTATCCTCAATACACTCTAGGAATCTCCTAGACTGCCTCCTCTCTGCTGTGTGAAATTCCCAGCAGATGTCCGGCAGGTTAAAGTCACCCACGAGAATAAGGGACGACGATTTTGAAACATGTGCCAGCTGCTTGTAGAGGAGTTCATCACCCTCATCCTCCTGGTTGGGTGGTCTGTAACAGACTCCCATCACAGTATCAGCCTTGTTGGCCTTTCCCCTGATTCTGACCCACAGGCACTCCACCTTATTATCACCTACTTCAATTTCTATGGAGTCAAGAGAGTCTCTAACATACAGGGCTACCCCTCCACCTCTCCTACCCTGTCTGTCCTTTCTGAAGAGCCTGTAGCCACCCATTGCAGCACTCCAGTCATGGGAGTCATCCCACCACGTTTCCGTGATAGCGACTACATCATATCTTTCCTGCTGCACGGTGGCTTCCAGCTCCTCCTGTTTGTTGCCCATGCTGCGTGCATTGGTGTACATGCACTTCAGCTGGGCTGCTGGTTTGTCCCTTAACTTGCACTGTCCACCCTTGGGCTCCTTTCCGGAGAATCTTGTTTCAACCCCTTCCCCCTTCGAGCCTAGTTTAAAGCCCTCCTTATTAGACCTGCCAGCTTGTGGGCTAGAGTCCTTTTTCCCCTATTAGATAGTTGCAGTCCACATACACGTCCCATACATATTCCGTCCCATACACGTCATACTCGGTATAAATTTGAGGGATCACAAGGGTCAAACACTTCCTTCCTTCCTTTCTTCCTCCCTGCTTCCTTCAGCATCCTGAGAGGATTCCATCCGTCCCTCTGCCTGTGCTCCTGATCCATGCCAGCCTGAATCCCTGTGTTCCTGCCTCCAGCTCCCGACTGCTCCTGACCCCAGGATTCCAGCCTGGACTTTCCCAGGGCTGCCCTGCAGCCTCAGTGGTGACGTGAGAGTTATTGGGGGAAGGGGAGAGGAATGTGGTATCACTTTTCCTGTATATTTGTATATATTTAGTAATTTTTTCCTATTTATCATTACTGTTTCATTAAAGTTGTGTAGTTTAGTTTCCAACCCATAAGTCTCTCTTCCTTATTCTCTCTCTTTTCTTTATCAGTGAGGAGAGAGAGATTAATATATAAATCTGTTACTCAGTTTAAATCTGTTGTTTTGCCAGACCAGTGTTAAACTGTGACAGGCAGGATGGAAGACAAAAAAGCAGTGATTTTAGTTAAGTGCCACCTAAGGATTCCACCTTGCATGGGGAATTCTCTGCTGACCTGTCCCATACCTTCAGGCCTCAGTGTCATCAGAGCATTAAGAGGTCAGTCAGAAAATCTGCTCCACAAACGGACTCAGGGAGTCACAGGATTACAATCAGAAACACTGGGATTGGGACACTATGAATCAAATGTGGTATAGAGACAGACAGTGTATGTCACAAACATGAGCAAATGCTTTCCCTGCCCTATGATTTCAACTACAGTAAATCAAGAAGTAAAATGGCAATAAACAGAATTTCCAACTAAGCAGAAGCAGCACGTAACTTTCTCCTGTGACTTGTAACTCCTTTGGAGTCTGAACTTTTCCTGGCAAATAAAAATCAAGTGAAAGCCTTTGTGAGGATAAATTGGACACACCAAAATTAAATATGGGTCCTCACAGGGAAAAAAAAGACACATGAGAGCCAGCAAGTAACCTAGCAGTCATTTGAAAAGTCAATTCCAGTAGCCTAGAGGAAAAGGACTAAAACAACCCTTTTACATGGGAAATGGGAAAAGAAAAGGGTTTGTATCCCTTTGGACAGAACTCCACTGAAGCTAAGAGTCTTTAAAAAATCAAACACCTATGCAGAAAGACACGCAATGCCAAAAGCAAGGGTTTTTTCAGCAAAATATGAGGGCCCAAACATAAGCACAAAACCTGAAGTTTCACGGGTTGACTGGAAAACAAGCCATGCGATGCACATCTGATTTATCTTTATGAAACATGACAGTAAGAATTCCTTTGCTATTCTACCAGACTATTACAAAAGCCCTCAAGTCAATGGATCACAGCAAAACCAATTTGCATCTGGAAAGCAAAGGAACACTGGTATGAAAATGGAAATAGGTGAAGATGAAAAATATCTTTTGTGGTTAGAGACCTGCTCTCACTTTCAGCTGCCTGAAGAACCGAGCCCTGCCCTTCAACTCACTGATGGATAAGGCTGATTATTAATTATTTTAAAGTTTGTAAGTCTAAGGAGGGCACATAATTCTTACAGGATCATAAAGAAGGTTCTATCTAAAGTGAAACATATCCATTTTGTATTTACATCCCTACCATATTAAAAAATATCACTTTGCCAATGCAGTTTTGCCCATTTTAGCCCAGACAAAATGATTAATTTTCACATATAGAAAAAATAGAAAATGAACTATTTCAGAAATCTAATAGATATAAAGGCACAGAATTTCTTTCTTTGACTTTTAAGTGAAAGAATACATACATTCTGACATTTAAAAACAGTGCAGTAATTTTCCTAAAGTAAACTCAAAGTTGCAAGGTTTTTTTTGTTTTTTTTTTTTTAAATAGAAAAATTCCAGCAGATCTAAAGGAAACATTTAAGGGTCTTCCCCCTCAGACTGAATGGAGCAGGAAATTAATCACTTGATCAGAATTAAACTTGCTTTAATTTCCAGTCCCTTGATAATTTGCCTTACTGTCTTAATGCAAGCAGACAAAACCTATGGTTTACACCACATAGAAATGGAGTTACCATTACACATGGCTAATGCCTGGCACCTTCCTAAATGACATTCTCTTCAGGAGCTGTCATCATCGTGTTGCTTTTGATGTTTCCTTCCTTTAATTCCACTTTTAAAGATGGGGCCCAATCAAATATCCACTGTGATTAATGGGAATCTTTCCATCAAACTCAGCAGGTATTAGGCAGTACCTCCAGAGATTTTATTACTACCTGAACACTTTCAACACAAAGTTGTGTTTTGGAGTTATACCACTTGAATTCAACAGTGAACAAGGTCTGACTGGCTTCCAGGCTAACAGAGGAAGCTAAAGCAAGGAACCTGTAATGCTGTAAGAGTAACACTACTTCCAAGAGGCTGGTTTAAATAAAGTATGTCTTGTCTCAGCTATAAAACCCTTGAAGTTTCCCCAAAAGCTGATTAAAAACACAGTTGATGAAATACATGTTATTTAATTGGTTGCTAAAGCAAAGAACTTCAGCATGGTATCCTTTCTCTGTAGTCTGGTAAACTCTTTAAGCTTATGCAAATAATACATTTTCTATATTTGTCCTTTGAGTACAAAATGGAGACTTTTAAAGCTGCTTGATGATTCTGGGCAACTCAGTCTGGACCACAGAATCATGAACATAGAATTATCTCCAACTGGATACCCCAAGTCAGATTAAAAAAACCAAAAACTGAAATACTGAAAACTTAAGTCTTTCTCCATTGCTTATTTGTTGGTCCATGAATTAAGCCAGAACTGACACTGACTTATTTTAGCAAGTATACCATCTGATAGAATTTGTAGAGTATTTTTTTTCCAAGCCCAAACATTCTCCCTCAACAGCTGGAAATAGGGATATTCATATTAGGTACACTTCTTGGAATGAGAGGTAACCTTAAATTTACTTTTAAAGACAAGGAAAAACCTCAAAGTAAATACCTCAGTAAGGTGAGGCTGATAGAAATTTTTCATTCAGTCTTAGCTCATGACAGTAATCCCAAAGCCTGATGGTCATACTAACCAGTTCAAAATAAAAATAAACAAACTCAATGACAATAATGGGCTTTTATGAAAGAGAATGCAGAATATAATCAGAATGTTTTGAGATTCTTCCTATAATAGTTTTGACTGTCATTACTGAAAAATACAATTGTAGCAGTTACTTTTTTTAAAAAACAAAACAGAAAATTAAAAAATTAATCAAATAATAGTGTTATGTTAATTTAGGAAGAAATTGAGTTTTGCTGAAACATTTACTTTTTCCCACAGAGAAGAATGGAAGAAAAGGCTTCATTTGCTTTTAAGCTCTGTTTTACACAAAAAGAATAAAAACTGGGAAAACAGTAACTTCCACCATGTTTACATCTGGTGAAATTTCATCAAGAAATATATATTTTAGCAGAGAACTTCAGGACTGAATCCTTATTGAATTTACCTAAAAATATATAATAATAAAAAGTTCAGTTTCTAATCAGACTAAATATATAAAACGATATTTGCTTTCAAATGCAAAAGTAATTTTAGATGTTGAGAGGCATAGCTTCCTGAAAGACAAATTATATTTTCCCCATAATTGGTGTTTCTGAACAAACTGGGTAGTATAACATTCCTACAGTGACCAGGAAAAGATCTTGTGTACAAAAATGGAAGAGTGGTGGATGTTACCTAGCATGTTGTGGTAAAGTGGACTGTCGTGTCCATGGATAGTAAATGCAGTCATGACTAGCGGGACCTCTACACCTGCAGGCAATTACAGAACAAAAGACATCATTTGCCATTCACAAGGACATGCACACTCATGCATCCTTGTCCACACGTGGAGGATGGAAGACACATAGGGAACCATCATTCAGCAAGTACCTATCCATCAGGCCGATGCAGTCCTCAAGACGTGGCCCTATGCACCTGCAGCAAATACAAATTGAAAACAGGGGGAGAGAGAGAGAGATTTGTTATTTACTTATCCAAAAGCACGAATACCCTCTTTGTGTCACAATCTTAATTGCAATTCTCAAGAGAGACCCAAATCACCACAAAATTATAGCTTATGACAAAACCAAGCTTGCAACAGGAACAATAATAGCAACATAAACAGCACAAGGTTGCACATAACTTGGCACAAACAACACTTAAGGCATGTTTCACCTGCACACATAGGAGTCCTGACAACAGAGTTGCTTTTTCTGGATGTTGTCTGAATCATCAAACCAGTCATTAGTGCACAAAAACTGTTCATTTGTAAGATGAGACCCCCCAGGAGCCCAGTACAAAACTTTTTTCTTTCTGTAATTGGAGCAATTGCTCATTGTGTTCTAAGTTCCTAGCTAGGGCAACTGCAGAAATGTTTTGGAAGCTTTTATAAGGGAAGCTCAAAGATGAGCTTCCAATAAAAAACAGAGTAAAATGGTGTCTGCTGATTCAGACATTTTATTCTGCATTCCTTACACCTGCAGAATCAGCAGCTGCCCACCAACGGTGATGGAAAGCAGGGAATAATTTTGTGCAGCAGCACTAAAGCACAGCCATGAGGAAAGACCCCCATAGCTATTGGGGTCCATTTGAGAAGCTTGTATATCAGATGAATTTTCCTTGCTCTCATGAAGAGCAGTAGGTGAAGAGGGGCCCCAGGTCCTCTTCATTACAAGAGCAACTCAGTTACATATTTACACAGCAGTCAGGATTCTCAGGTACAGACACTTAAGTTTTTAGGGGTTAAAACAATCTGACATCCTTTAATGCTAATGCCCGGCTAGTTCCTCTGTGGCCATGAGGAGTATTTAGGTCTCAGCATTTTAAAGAAACCAAACAACTTATTTAAACTCCTTAACAAGATCTTTGAACCACTGTTCTGTACATCTACTACAGCAGCAGATGATCTGACACATCAGCAGACTGACACTCTCTTCTGTAGAATCACTTTAAATTTCAGGTAGGATCCCCAACTCTTTTAAAAGTCTCCTGGCCTCAGTTTGGCTTCGACAGGGGGATATGGATGTTAAAAATCTGAAAGAGTTCGAATATGCTCCCATGAGATCATCTTTCCACTTCATCATCACTTGCCACTCATCAGCTTTGCCTGCATGTAGATTAGCTATCATTCTACCACTATAAAATAAATTATGTTAATTCAATATCCCCTTACCTGCCCATCGGGCAGAACAGAATGACAGTGAACCTTACCTCTGGTTTGTTTACTTGAAATTTTATTGTTACATGTAAACTGACACTCAAACATGAATTGGAAGGATTTCCACTATAATGGTTTCTTTCAGCAAGTGTGCACACAGCAAAAGGATTTGTTAAATGCTCAGGTACCCAGATACTGCATTAAGTGGAAAGGTTAGATACAAGTGCAGTTCAAAAACATAATAGCAAGAACTACTGATGAGAGTTTTTGGAAATGGCAACTCTCCTGGGATTGAGGGCTTCAGAATTCAGGACTGTCTGAATTTTAACTAGTCTCAAACTTATCTAACATTTCTTCCTTGCATGGCATTCTTGGCAATTTGCAGAAAAACTGGTCAGTAATGAAGAAGACTGAAAAAATAGTTGTCCAGATCTTCTGTTTCCTAGGATGTCAAGAGAAACCAAGACCAGACTCCTGCTATAAATAAAAAGAAGCCTTCTTCAAATTACAGGTCTGAAAATCCATCAGTAGGTTCTGGTAACTGTCTCACTAACATAAAGAGCCTGTTGTCTTGAAGTCATTTGACATCTGTACATTTATTCTCTCGGGATTCTGGAGAATAGAACCTGAAGAAGAAGAGAGAGCTGTTTGGACTTCATTCACTCCAAGATGAAATACCATTGATTTTTATTTAAACTTGTAATCTTCTTCAGTGGATTTCCCAGCTCTAAACAGAAAACTCTGTCCAGATGCAATTTCCATTACTCCTAGTCACGTGGAACAGTTTCCTACTCCTTGACTAGCTGTTCTGGCAACACAGAGGGAAATGCAATGTTGTGTGAGTAATGACAAAATGTATTAACAAGTTGATCTGGGCCACCAAGTTATTTTCCCTCTGGAAAACTTTCCTTGAGTTTGGGCTTTTTTGTCAGACATTAAGTACAAGCACGACAAAAATCGGACACGGCACTGGTACTACATTTACTCCCAGGTTTCCTTCTTCTCCTTGTAATTCAGATTATATTTTCATTTCCAAGTTCACTCTGTAAATGGGACTGGTTAAATAATACAAGCCAATTTATTAATGATATATTCAGTACCTTACAACCAGCCAAGATAGCAAACAGTTTCTTATTCAGAGTTTGTTGTAATTGAGTTTTCATCTGGAATTCTTACTGTCTCCCTAAAAATACACTTTAGAGGTAAGACAGTTCTTCTGGCCTTCACATCCCTTCTGGTCCACACACATGTTGATAAGGTTCCCATGATTCCTCTGGTCTTGGCTTAGAAGAATAATAAAGTTCTTGTGAAGTGTAATACACTTCCTTCAAAAAGCTGGGAGAGAAAATGTCTTTCTATGATGAGGGGAGGTGCCCAGCAAGACCTCCAATTTGTGTCTTGCCCAGCAAGGAAGCAGACTGTCAAAAGCCATGATGAAATTTGTATTTTATTTCTGTGAAAGTATTCTATTTTGGCTGGCTCTGCATGAAAAGGTGCCAAATGCTTTCCGACTCTCTTGAATTAAATGGGGTAGCTGTCCCACATGCCTCAGATATGTTCCAAATTGGCTTTTAGTAGCTGATGTTTAACTTGGGGATGCAAGGCCAAGATCACAGTTGTTGCATCCAAGGAAGTCACTCCTTGAAAGTTCTTTCGCTTGATGTCAGATCTGTAACAGGCCTGGATAATTACACACATATTAACTGAAGCAGTCATTATACTCCAATAAGGGAGGAGAATGGCATTATCAGATCTCATGCTCGAGGGGGTAATGCAATCACCTCTAAGTGCAATGATGAAACTGGCAAAACACAAGAAACATAGGCATGGGACAAGCATCTTCCTTGGTGCCAGCAACAGGTGAGGATGACTCGAAACAGCTTATGAGAACTGACAACCCATTTTAGCAAACATCCTGGTTCTGAGAGCAGCACTGAAGGAATGAGACAACCCCACACTGGGAGAACTGCAGCTCAACACTTTTTGACAAATATGGAAGCTGTACTTCAAGGGCTTCAGTTTTATTCCAGCAACTGATGTGACAGAGAGAAACAGACATGCCAGATGAAGTTGAATTATGGTTTCTCTGTACCATTCAGTCATGAGCCAAGTATCAAGATGTGTTCCTTCTACCTTTTTAATTGAAAACTCCTGATAGAAGGGAATATAAATATTAATTTCTGTAGGAAGGGTATGAAATTAGAGAATTCAGTCTTGAAGAAATAAAGGAGAGGCAGAAACTTATTTCCCTTCTCTCTGTGGGCCTATTCAGCCCCTGACATGCTGGCAAGACAGGCAACCCATAAACCCCAAGTATCTGGGACTGTCATTAGCTGTTTTGTTAACAAAATCAAATGCCAGAAAATCTTAGAATCATAGGATCATAGAATGGCTAGGATTGGAAGGGACCTTAAAGATCATCTAGTTTCAAGCCCCCTGTATGGGCAGGGACACCTTCCACTAGGTCAGGTTCCTCAAGGCTCCATCCAACCTGGCCTTGAACACTTCCAGGGAAGGGGCAGCCACAACTTCCTTGGGCAACCTGTGCCAGTGTCCCACCACCCTCAAATAAAGAATTTCTTTCTCCTGTCTAAACTAAATCTTCCCTCTTCAAGTTTGAAAACATATTCCCTTGTCCTCTCACTACACACCTCTGTAAAACACCCAGATTTGTTGTAGGCTCCTTTCAGGTATTGGAAGGTTGCTATGAGACCACCTCAGAGCCTCCTCTTCTCCAGGCTGAACAACCCCAATTTCTTCAGCCTTTTTTCATAGGGGAGGTGCTCCAGCCCTCTGATCATTTGAGTGGCTCTCCCTCTGGACACATTACAGGAGCTCTATGTCCTTCTTATGCTGGGGACTCCAGAACTGGATGTAGTACTCCAGGTAGGGTCTCAGAACAGCAGAGTAGAGGGGGAGAATCAGCTTCCTTGACTGGCTGGCTGTGTTTTTGAGGCAGCCCAGGACTCAGACGGCTTCTCTGGGATGCGAGTGCACATTTACAGCTCATGTTGAGCTTCTGGTCCACAACCAAACCCAAGTCCTTCTCCTCAGGTTTGTTTGCAATCTTTTCTCCTCCCAAGGAGGAGATCCTTTTAAGGAGAGTTTAAAGAGGAGATTCCTCTTTAGGAACACTGGAAAAGAATACCCATGCTTACCCATATTCGGGGAGTAACAAAATACCCAAGAATAGACATTAATGCTTTATTCAGAGGGTGAAGATTTCAATGAAGAACAGTATTTGACTCATGGCAAAAGGATAGCTTCTGATCTAGGAGATGACCTCAACTTTGCACATGTAACCCTTTGGCCCTTTCTAGTGGTACTTGATAATTTCTCTGGGAATTGATACCTGATGTGAAATAAGACTTTCTTCCCCCTAATCAGCTGCAGAATAAAAAGGAAACCTGAAAGTTTAAGGATTAAATGACAACATAACTCAGCATAAAGGGACAGTGTTTCACCACCAAGGGTTGCCAATTGATACCATCAAGTTCAGTTACAACTGCATAATGTTTTTCCCTATTTGTTTATGAAACAGAATGTCAGATTTTGATCGCAAGACATAAAAAGCCTTCCTTCTTGATCCTGTTCTATCCAGGGAGATAAAAACAATCACTTGCAAAATAACAATATATATGAAGAAGTGCAAAGGCATGGATAGCATTCTGTTCCTTCCTGGTCTAGGAGAAATACAGCTGTGTTGCAAATAATTAAGACCAGTTAGACCTCCCCTGAGAAGAGGAGGGAATAAGAAGTCTTGCATTTTGTTTTTCTGTGAGGCCAGCAGAGCTGCAAGGCACTTCTTATGCAGAGTGGACAGTAAATCCATCATCCTGGGCTTGTCAAATTCAATCAGAATTGGTATTTCCACCACCTATTAAAGCCAGGAGCAGAGCTCCTGAAGTGAGGTCATCTTTTTATAGTGTTGCTTCTCACACTCAGCTTCCGCAGTAGCAGCATTTTTCTTATTGAGTAACTGACTCAAAGGGTCTGAGGGGAAGACAAATGTGAAACAGATCCTGGCTGTGTCTTTGAGATCTCACTTTCATTTCCCTAATGCCTCCATTGTAATTAGATTTGCAAAACCAGCAAAGGTCTCATTTTGAATGGCAACAGCTGTTGACACCAAAATTACGTTGAATAATTTACTGGTTTAATTTTAACTGCTAAACAATAGGAGCCTCTTGTCAAAGACTGTTTTACTGGTGGAATTTTTTTTTTCCCCTGGCTGCCTCCTTCTTTCTTTGTGTGCTGGACATCACCAACTGTCTCAGTGAAGAGACATTCATAACTTACAAGGCCCATGGAAAACACCAGTTGTGTATATGGCTACTACTATTTTATGGCATAGATTCTTAATTCTGGCTCAAACACCTGGACTGTATATTTCCAAATGTAAAAAGTGATTTTGGGCACTTAGGCAGGACTTGAGAAACTGATGCTCAGCCCAGACTTCTGTAGAGTCTGGTTTCAAACCCTTTGCATCAGTCTCCATATCAAGAAGAGTAGAGTAACATTTTCATTTCACAGTAGTGCTGCTACTAGGTTAGTTCATCAATACCAAGGAGCAGAGGTGAAAATTCTGTCAACAAGTAAATACTGAAAATAGAGTCATTTTATGGGCCTACAGTTACATAAGTGTCAATGGCAGTATCTGTTACAAACCAGTGCTAACTAGAATGAAAGAGAAAAGCATTGCTGTGAGAAATTGTTCTCTATAGTTTTCAAAAGGAGTGTAAACTTTTCTTATAATAAGGTGCTGGACATTCATGAATGGAACTTTGGGGAGTGGGATAAGTGCTTTAACAATATAAAATGTATGTAAATCATCACATGTTATGAACAGTATACAGAGTGGCTAAATTCACAGAAATTGCACTTACCCTTGGGTGCAGTTTGGATGACATGGATGGCACTCGCGATCCTCATCAGCATATTTGAAAATAAAGCTGTTGGCCCCCTGTAAGCCATCAGGACATTTTTCCACACAATTTGGACCATCCTTAAAATGCAAACACTTCGTGCAGTGGTCAGGTCCCTGGAGAGTGTGGAAGAAAAAAATTCAGTGCATTCAAGTTGGACTCTGCTACACTGGAACTGCAGGTCCTACCACACTGACAGCAGACTCAGCAGTAACCACAGTAACATTTCTTTTGCAATGAACAGTGAATTAGCTACATGGCTCCAGCCTCTGATAGAAGCAGCAGATGTGCAAAATCCTAGTGCTTTTGGCAGTAAACTTATTCTGTAGCATGTAAGATTAAATTTCAGCTTCCAGGGTGGTTTCACAACACTATGGATGTGCTGAACACAATGGACTTCGTGCCTACCTTAACTCTGAGAAATTACCTGCAACATTGTTCAATACTGAGCCACATTTGCTTCAACCCACTGCAAAGGTCTCTCAGTGGGATACCCTACCTCCACACTCCAGAGTTGTTTTCCACACTGCATTCTCCCTGTGGTACCTGATCACAATACTGAAGAACAACAACATCTCCTTCTTCTTAATACATACATAGACTAGACTGTTATAAACTATAAACCAAGGCTCCTGGACAACATAAAATTCTAAAGCTGTGATGATAAGCCAGTGTACAAGCAAACCAGATGTTCAGGTTCAGCACTTGTCTAGAAGTTTATGTCCATGAGCCCTGCTACAACTCCAAACTTCCCTCATTGGTTGAGCACCAGAAATATTAGCTTTTTCCTTTATGGTCATCTCGCAGAAAACACAGTATTGCAACAAAAAGCATAATGCCTTTTTTCCATTCAGTATAAGTAAGTTGAGGGTCAAATTTTCTTAGTTGCATACCTCAAATATATGCCTCAAATACAGTTTTGCAGTTGTCCAGAATACTTGTGATTTTTAAACTTAGTAATATACAAGAGAGAAAAAAAATCCAACAACCTCTATCACACTGAACACCAATAATCTTTGCAAGAAGACTCCCTGGCCATTGTAAAGGTGATAGCTGCAGTTAACATTCATTTAGGATGCATGAAAAATATTCTCTAAGTAACTTAAAAGATATACCTTTTTTTAAAAAAAAAAAAAACCACACATTGCTGATGCTGAAACATTGAGACAAATTTCCACACTTTGTTGTGGAAAAAAAAGTAACGGAAGTTGTAGTACAACAGGACAGAACTGAGTATAAAGAATGAAAAGAGTGATAAAAAAGGGCACTCAAATCACAACTGCAGGCTGTCACTTTAAAAAATCTGGGTATCTGTACCACTAAGGCATTCAAACAACTCAGGAAAAAAAAAAGATGCTACTTCATAAACCACTTTAAGGAGGCTTATAAACCTAGGGATTTTATTCCCAGCACAAATTTAACCTGAGGAGAATTCTTTCCCTACATGCAGAATATGTATATTTCCCACATTAGTTAGCATGAATTTTCAATAGCAAGTTTGAAGTCTATAATTAGAAAAGATCTGTGCTTTAGCACACTTTAACAAGGTAGCCTACAACACAGCAAACTTTGCTCTTACCGGCCCATAGCACGTGATCATGTTTTCTTCCATCTTTTCACACTGGGGATCACACTCCACACAGACAGAACCATTTGCAAACTCTCGAAATTCCCTAGAAAAATGTTTTGCAGGCAGGTTAGGAAAGAGAAAAAAAAAAAGTGAGACTACAAGGGAGATAGAATAGCTGTCTTTCCACCTGGTGAAAATCTTTTCTGTTTCATTATGCTCAGCAAGTTGTGCCAGCTGAGATCAGTTCTGTTAACAACATTATGCTGCTTTGCACCAGCTGAAAACCATCAGCAACCTCATCCCGAGGCAGGTGAAGCAGCAGACACCCTGTTTACCAGTACAGAACTAGAGTATTTTTTCCTCCTCTTCCCTTAAGAAAAAGGACCTTATTAACAGGACTAAGCAGCTCATTTCTCGATTTTTATCTATAGAGTTATTGGATTCAGGAAGGCAATTGTTAGATCTGAGACATCACTACCAGATAGGAGAGGATTAGAAACTGCATTGATCCCAGTGCTGCTCTTGTTTTAGTTAAGTCTCTGTGCACACTCCCATTTTAAAACCTATTCTCCAAAAGGTTTGAAACTTTTTAATCAACAATTCTAGACTGAGGTCTCAATCTAGAAAATGTCAAAACAAATCACTTCACATATTTAGGAAGGAATGGAGCTTGTGGAAAGTGTAAATTCCATAGCTGATACGTATCAGAATATCCTGGTTTGAGGGCTGGGCATGACACCCTGACAGCCTCCTTGTCACCTCACTGTGACAGGCTTCAATGGTGGCACCAGACACCAAATCTGCTCAAATACATTCTGGTGTATATCAGAACAAAACCATAGTCTGAATTATTTTTTTTTTTAATGGGAGTGAGAAGGTGGCTTTTAAACATATAGAACTTTTTTTTAGCATGCATTGTCCAGATAGAAAAGTTTAGTATATTTTCACATATATACAGGAGCCCATTCAGTACCCCTTCCATAACACTTATATGATTTGACATCCCAGGCAGTAAAAGAAAGAGAAAGAAACTACTCAGTTTTCTAATTTTCAACTAGAAGTTTGAGCTCAAAAAGATAATTAAAATAATTTAATTTCTTTATATTGACTTTAAAAGAGATGCCAGTGATCTTGCTATGCTGTTACATAGAAAGTGAAATTCCACTTGCTTCCAGCCACAGTCTTATTGTTTCTTCTGATGCAGCTAATATAAGCAGTTCAGCTCTATTTTTCTGTCAGAAGCCAGATTTAGTTACCTTGGCTGTGCTACTCATCCTCCAGAAAAGATAATGCACATGCATAAATGGGAGAAGGTGGGAAGATTTCATGTTGGTTCAGTGATTTATATTTGTGTGTACACATACATAATGTATTATGAGAAAAAAAAAAGTGGATTTCCTGCTTTGGGGTAGGCATTATTACATGCCCAAATATAATTAATCTGAAATAACATAATTTTATCTAACTGGCCTATCTCTTTAGACTTCACCTAAATCAAACCACTGACATTATTAAAAACACAAAAGGTTTAACAAACTTTTGAGGCTGCATGAAGTTTTGAATCAGCAGAACATTAGGTAAAGCCTTCCACACAAGTTCAGATTTGAAAATACTTAAAACTTATCCCACAATATATTTATCTCAAAATCAGAAATATTGACAAGGGAAGCAGATTAATATCAAAGCAAATAAATTTCTTGTGAAAGTGCCAAAGTCAGCAACTTTAGGAAAAAGTGCAAGGGAAATATCTTACCCATCATAGAGGTTACAGGAGTCTATGCAGGTCCTTCCCCTGATGAAGCGTTTGCAGGAGAGACACTGGTCTGGCCCTGGCCCCCAGCAGCCATCACTTGAGCACAACTCATTACACACCATTCCATCAGCAGCTGCAGAGAGAGAGGATATTACCATTAATTTACATAGTCCTCTGAAATCCAAAGGAAAACAGCCCTTTCAGCATTCTGCCATACTCAGAATAGTAAACTGCACTTTCAGATGTTCTAGAAACACGATAGTGGAAACCCAGAAAATTATAACCAGACCAGTCCAGAAATACACTCTGCACTCACAGTTTGAATAATATACACACCTCTGGGCTGTTCCTTTCAGAAAGGATAAAGCAGAGTGAGAAAAATGGTTTAAGAGCACTGGAAGGATGTTCAAAATGAGAAACGAGCTTCCATACCAGGAATAAGCAGATAAGTAGCCTTAGGTATGGGTGAGAAAGGGCATGATAAAGGTCTATAAAATGGTGAATGACAAGAAGATTATAAGTAAGAACAAAACAATTGTTCATTGCTGCTGCCAAGTCTCTGCTGGGCATTCAAAGAGACAGAAACTCCATAGGGTTCAAAACTGAGATTTTTCTTCATAGAAAGTATAGATCAAGCTGCAGAATTCCCTGACACCAGGCATGATAAATGCCAAAACCATGAAGAATTTGAAATACCAGTTGTCCAAAGGGCTATTAAAGTAAAATACAAATAAACCTTCTGAACTGAGGACTCCCTGAAAGGAAACCTATACACAGTGGGGGAAAAGCTGAAGAAGTCATCATTAACTGCATTTTTAAAATTGTTCATTGCAAAAGCACCTGAAGAGCCAAAGAGTCTTTGCTTTAAACCCCAAGAGGAAAGAGGTCACAATCCTTCCAGGTACCCATCCCTGGTATACCCAGGACCCTGCATGGGATAATACTAGAAAGAACACAAAGCAAAGGAGCATTTAGGGGGTTATGGTTTTTGTTTCTTTTTAATTTATTTTTTTTAATTCAAAACCCACACGTTAAGTTTTGCTCCTGTATTTCACCATTCTACAAACAAGTGAAGTCTGCCCTAGGCTTTTAGCTAGCTTTTGGAAAAGCCACCTCTAAAGTGGCAAAATACTTGGTCACTATTTTAACACTGGTAAGAAGTGGCAGAAGTATCAAGATGAAATAATTTATGGTTTAAGGCAAATGAAGTATATTTGGTGTACTGGATAATTTTCATGAAGCATTTTCCTGAAGTGTGTTGTCTTTATCTTCCATATTAGGAAAAAAAAACCCAAATCAAAAAAAACTATCAAAACACTAAAAGAGTTCTGCCAAATCCTACAATGTTACTGTTACTTCAAAGATGAACCATCACTATTGACTTCACTTTTCAACCATTATTTTAGTCCTTCAGTATTTTTTTAGTGTATCTTCACTTGACTCACTGCAATAAACAGCAGGGAAAAGATATCACCACCTTGTGATACATCCTAAAAGGTACTTAAATACAATGCTTAAATATGATGCTTGGAAGCTCCTGAATGATTTTTAAAATCAGTTACACATGGATATTAAATATTTGCTGTAACTTGCTTTAAGCCATCAACAATCACTAGGAGGTGACAAAAGCAAAAACAAGCTGACAGTGACTCAAAATATACAAAGAAATAATAATAAACATACCTGAGAGTGGATGTAATAATTAACACAGGCTAGAATTTTTTATTCCCTGGAATCACGTGAAAAAAATTCTTTTTTTAATAATGTATATTTCTATTAAGAATTCACACCCTGCTAGTTGCCAGGCAAGTAAACAGTATTTCTACAATAGGATGGATTCTGATCCTGCAAATATTTACTAATGTATTGTCCTTCTCCATTCTGATTAGCCTTGTTTGACACTCAGACAGAATGGGCATATGTCCAAGCATCTGTAGGAGCAGGGTGTAGGACAGACAAAGTAACTGAAAGACATAAATAGAAATCCTAGAGACGTGCTCTCAGATCCCAAGCATTCAGGCAGTGGGAGATTCCAAGAAAACTCTCCTAAACCCCAGTCTATTGGCCCTCTTGAGAGTCACAGATGTTTCAGAGGATGGTGGAGAAACACATCTGGCTCTGAGGAAAAGTTCTGTCTTACTCCAAGTAATTGGGAAGGTTTTTATTATACATCTAACCTATAGCAGAACCCATCTAACTCTAGAGAGGTTCTGACTGACAGGCAGAGTTGAAGCAGCAGGGTAACTCTTTTCATCTGCTGCTGACTCTCAGAAGGCCACAAAGCATTAATCAATTCATTCACACAGATGTGCACAGGGAGAGGAAAACCTTTGTTCCCTGTGGAGATTCAGGAAGTCAGCTAAGACACTGGTTGGAGTAAGTTGGCCCCTAGCCTGTGTTTATTAAAAACAGTCCATTTAATGAACATTTTTAAACCTAGTCCCTTGGTACTGTAGCTTACATTGTGACTTCTTAAAAAGAAATCAATGAAATTTGCTTTCCTCATGAGAATTCCCTTGGTGTTAAATCTCATAAAATATCTCTAAGAATATTTTTGTTCCTGGAAAATAATGAAGTCTCTATTAAAACAAACCCTCCACAAAATAAAAGACAAATAAAGTTTACATTTTCCCTTTGTATGCAAATGTAGTGCTAAGACATCTAGTGCAAGAGAATGATGTGACAGCACTTCCAAGTTTCCATTTGCCTTGGAAACCCCATGTTTCAGTAGCTGTGGCTACTTCAAAGAGACTCAAACCTAGTGACCACAGGAAAAGGCAAAGGTATTTGACAAAGGAGCTTATATGGGAATATCTGCCAAACTACCACGCTCAGTTAGGTCCTCAAGCTCTCAAAACGAGTGAAACAAAAGGCACACTATTTGTTGAAGGTAAAAGCACCTTATGAAGTTCTATTCTGAGTGGTTTTCTGTTGTTCCATTGACTTCTAACATATTGTAAGTTATAGGTAACTTGAAAGAAAGAGGAAGATTATGCATGTGTGAGACACAAGGCCTACATTCTACTCTATCATTCTATCATTCCTTTTTTTTTTTTTTTAAATACTTTATTCCAGGGAATAAGAGACTTATTCTTTCATTAAATAATGCATCATTATTGGTCAGCTATAGCCAATCTGCTGTTAGAAAACATCAATGAGCTCCAAAAGCAAGATGATTCTCTCACAGTAGGCAGTTTTTCATATAGCAGAGAGGAAATCTATGCTTTCTGGAAGGTTCAGAGGTTCATGTACATCACAGCAAGATTCCACCACTAGGATCTTAGAATCCCTTCTGATTCTTGCACGGTCAAGACCTTGTGCTTCTTCAGATAGATTCTGTTCTGCTAGCCCAAGAAATTTCTTACATGAAATCTCAAAGGAATAGTTCTTCCTGTCATAACATACAAATACACTTGTTTCCAGACTGCTGGCACAGAACAAAGTTCTTCCCCATCACCTGATCCTCTTAAACTCCAGACTCACAGTAGGTGAAAGCAACTAGCAAACCACCATCCCTGGACAGATGTGATTCTGTTTCCTGACAACAACTTTATTTCTCAAAAATTACACCTTTCTGCATAGCAGGCTTTCTGTGTGGTGGTAAAAGAACAGACTGCATACAGGAACTAAAAGCCATCTACAAATGCTATATCTGGCAAGACTGAAGACACTAGTTACTCATGGAAAGCCAGGAGCTTTCCCTTCAAGTGTCAAAGGAGATGATGGTACCAGAAAATTCATGCTTTTCCCTTGCAAGGCTGCTCCTATTCAATGTTCAAATAATATTCACCCTCAGAGGAACTCAAAGCAAAGAAAAAGCCTTGGGATAGAAAAAAAAAAGAAAAACAAGACAACAGAAGCCATTGACATGATTCAGATCATGGATGCTGAGCAACCAGAGCTAATCCAGAACACAACAAATAGAGTTGTGCCGCTCTCACAGACAACCATGCATTTACTCCTGCTTTTCTCACTGCTTGGCTGGGTTACAGCAGTAAGGACAACAGAGCATGAAGCTGATCAACACACAGAACACACTTATGGACTTCCTCACCACACAAGCAGCACACTGCATCTTCCCTCCACCTTCTGTATTGTATTGCCTTCCTTCAAAATGTTCTACCAAATGTCACAGGTTAAAGTATGCTGCAGTTTAAAAGTGGACAGTGGTTTCCTGAAAATTATGAACAACCCTTTCCCTTTATACACTCAAGCAACATCAATTAACCCATCTCAATCAACAGCAAGCATTTCTTTAACTTTCACTTTTTTAACTTGTATGTAGAGAAGCAGCCAAATCACAACAATAATAATCATTATCATCAAACCCACACAGAGACCTAAACATGACTTTCCACTTCTTCTACCTCTTACATGTCAGAAGAGATTAGAAAAATAACTGAGCAGCAGTGATAAATGCATAGTTGTGTTCCACCCTGCAGTGGAAGGTACACTCCTACTACAGTGATAAGCACAGCCACAAATTCTCTTTATAGCAGAATAGTACTTCAAAGGAAAGGGGAAGGAAATGGGGTGGGATTAAAAAAACCCACAAAAACAAGCAAAAAAGAACTAAAGAACTAGAAGGATAAGTTAAAAGTAGGATTAAAAAAAAAAAAAAAAACCAAACCAAAAAACCCAAAAGCAAAGATTTCTGGTTGATCAAAGCACAAAACACAGTAATACCACTGAAACATAAAGCAATTTAATTAATCTCTCTTGCTAGCAGTCTTACAGCTGCTTAAAATGTACTCTATTGCTGCTACCATATCACTGCATTAATACAATTTGCTGCCTGATTTCTGCGTAACCAAATTATTTCATCTGCTACATTGCATTCGTTTGGTTCTCAGTACTCTGATCTCAGTCCAGGTACTGGCACATTCACTTTCCTGAAAGACAATAGGCCCAATTAAAAGAAATATTCCTTATCAGAGAGGTTAAGTGCAGAAAGGAAGAACCCAGTGACTGAAAACAGTCTTAAAAGTCACCTTTTGAATTAAGACAGGGACACTCTGGTGAAACAGGGCAGGAGAAGCAAAAGATGATTATCTGACTCCATAAGCAAAGAGCTGTAGTATTTTAAGCTGTAAACCCAGTGCTTTTTATGAACATTACACTCATTCCGCACTGATGGCCTTCAAAATTCACATTTGTGAAACTTGAAATTCACATCATGGTAAGGAATCAGCACTCTCTCTTCTCCCTTTCATTTGTTCATACTTTAAAACATGCCATTTGCCTGTAAGTCTGCTCAGTGGGGCAGACTGGGCCAAATTCTTATAGTCTGTAAGTGATCAGTTCTCCACAGATGCCCACGCAGGTCCAAGAGACACCAGAGAAATTCCTGGCCTGCTCATGGCACTGTATCCTGTCAGTAGCTGTATCATTTTCTCCCCAGGTGACCTTATCACAGGCATGAAGGTTTGCATGGAGCAGCAGCACTTACTGCAGTTCTCTGCCTTTTTATTTCGGTGAATCACTGTCTTTTGACTGGGTGTGCTGAAGAGGCTCGTCCAGTTGACTGTGTGGTAGTAGCACAAATTGCTGTTGTCTGTTATGTAGATGTTGCCAGCACTGATTTGCTTCAAGGACTGAAACTGCAGTGAGGTAATGCCTTGCTGCTTCAGGATGAGTAAGGAAAGGCCACTGTGGTTAAACAAAGAAAAAGAAAAAAAAAAAAAAAAAAAAAAAAAAAAAAAAAAAAAAAAAAAAAAAATAAAAAGAGAGAGAGAAAAGAGGAATTAGCTCCAGAAGGTGTAACTTAATAAAGCTGGTTAGGAATTTCCTTCCCGAATTAGTTCCTAATGTAGATACAGTCTTTTTGGCAAAACTAAAATTTGGTCAGCAATCTTTCATTTTGAGGTGACCCCAATATTTTATGAGTCAGCATCCAGTTCTAGAAAATTATGAGCAAAATTATGATACTGCAAGCTGTGATGCTGATTGTGCTAGGCCAGCAAAACACCTCAACTCGTTCCACTTCATACATTAACATGTTTTTTTGAAAGAAAGTCCTGTTTAGAAAACTAAATAAAATCCAGATTTTTTTTCTTTAAGATGACAGAATTAACACTATGATACCTTATATGCTGAAGAGAAACTGACAAAATTATGCAAAACGTATTCACAGCCATCAGGTATCAAACTAATGTCATTTATAGAAATACAGGGAGAAATTATTTTCAAAGAATTTTTCCAGCCCACTTTCCACATTTCATTTTTCTTTTGTTGTAAGATGTAGTATTTGTCTTTCCTCATCAAAGGAACAGTAAATGATTGTGTAACATGGAAAGGACTGCACATATTTGATGACTGAAGATTAGGGAAGACAACATCTAGTTTCTAGGTATTCTTAGAGTTATTGTATTTTAATGATAATAATTGTTTTCCATCTGTTTCAAATAAAAATTGCTGCTTCCAGACAGAAAGCTGGGCTGTAATTCAATCTCAGGGTTTCACTGCTATTCATAATCTGCTCAGGTTGCTGTTTAAGATGCCAGCAGAATCCCAATACAGAATTACTATTTTTACCCAATGGAGAGCCAGGCATTGCTGTGAATATCATTCAGGTACCCTCATGGGCTGCTCCCATTATTTGTGACCCCATTTTATTCTCTTCAAAACATAAAATCCACATGAGTTTTCATACATAAATATTCCTAGTAAAAATGGCACTGTGGAGCTCATATACACCCCAACCCACCTTCAAGGCACCTCAGGGAGTTCAGTGTTCTTTATCTTTTACCATTTCTGAACACCACATTGTTCTTAGGGAACATGAACCTCCATTTCCAATTGCAACCATATAAACTTCCTGATAATGGGGTTATGTTCTACTATGATGTCTTTTAAGTTATGTTTGATATTCTCAAGCTATTTTAAACCATAAAATGCACTTTATGGACAATTAGTTAATAGCTTCAGCGCTGAACAATAATGGTGGGGTTTTTTGTTTTTGGTGTGCTTTGTGTTTCTAAAATAATTATGTTCAAAAGGAATTACCTATTATAAACAACAAAATTAGCAAAGATACTGCTAATTAATACCTTGGTAACAGACAAAATCATATCAGTTTATGAAGTTCTTCCCGCAGTATGTTGCATTCTGTGCTACTGAACAAAGAATCATTGAATACTAATACAAAATTATTCCATCAGCAGAGGAAGTACCTTACCTATAGAGAGCTCTTCCACCAATAGTAACCAAATTAGAAAACACCCTGAAATCTGTCATATTCTCAGGCCACGACTGGATATTCAAATACCCTGAAGGAGAAAAAGGCAAGCCCATGAATGTCAATGATTTCAGACAGAAAGACTGCTTTATCTTATACATGAGTTAGGACAGGCTAAGACTATTAATGAAAGACAGTGGTGGTTTGAGAAAAATAAATAAATAGGTAATGAATGCTGCAAACTACTGTCTTTGAATTCATCAGGCTGCTCACCACTGTCTCCTCCAAGAAGGCAAAGGAAGACTCTAACAGTCACAGCAGCATTACATCTGCTTTGATCAGCCACACTGAGGGTGAACCTAAACACGGGCTGGAATCTTGCAAGGCCTCTCAGCCTGTTCTAAACAGCAGCAGAAAAAAAATGAGTATTTGGCTGAATTAAGAAAATCCAGATTTTCAATATGCTAGAGACTTAGGACAGAAATTCAGAGATCCGTTATGATGCATTAAAAGATTACAAGAATTCCCTAAAACAACTTGCATTTGTATGCCTATGAGAACTGTTCATCTGCCTAGAGCATTTTTTGAACAAAGAAGTGGAACTTCTTATTTTGTGCTCCCTATGATTTGTTATTCAGTACTGCACTGAAATGTGTCTTTAAGCGTAGGGGTAATTCCACTTGCATTGTAGAACCATAACAGCCAATTACACAGTGTGCTTAAGAATGGCAAATTACAGACATCCAGATGCCAGATTATCTTTGACATTAATTAGGGAGAAATTTAGACCTTACTCTCATTTTTAATCCCAATGGCTTGTTGGAAATACACAACTTTTGAGAAGTGAAGCATGTGGAAGAGAACTCATTTCAAATGCGTAACACTTGCTGATTTCCACCCAGATAGAATCATGATGTGGAGACCAGAGATTTTTACCTTTTTTTTTTTTGCATTTCCCTATCTATACATGATCCACAACCAATCAAGAATTCAAAGGTGTAGTATCTTCCTCCCTGTCCCCTGAATGGTGAAAGAACAAGAAACAAGATACAAGAAAGCAATGTACAGAGTTCTAGCTATATGACTCCACTGAAAAGTGACAGAAGCTGCCAAATCAGATTGGCTTGTCTTTTGTTGTTGTTGTTTTGGGGCTTGGGGGTTTTTTTTTGTTTTGTTTTTTTTTCCCCCAATAAATATTTAAAATGCTTTAAAGTGAAGACAATGATTTCCCACATTCCAGCACCATATTTCCTCACTAGGTACACCTCCTTGCAATACTTGTCCCACTTTGCTATCATGGGATAAAGACACCTCGCCCATCTAACAGTAAGGTCTTGGTCTTCTGACGTTTGTGTACCTCAAACATAATGGGCATTCTGTAGTCACAAGCAGAGGGAAACATAATTGTGAATATCAACTGACGAAGAGGTTTTTGTGTATGAAACTTTTATCAAATCTACAGCTGCTTTCAAAGGAAGAAGCACCCTGTGTTCTTCAGAAAATAAATCAAACAACAACCATAAACACAAAATTAGTAGTTCAGACATATGAAATTAGAAGGATCTTACCTGTTATCTCTCTCACTGTTTGGAAAATATTTAATTTCTCTGGATTGATTGCAGCAATTGTGTGATATGGGTCCCTGAAATATTAAAAGCACAAAATGTGATGCTCTGAATAAAAACGATCACATCCTCAAAGCTATACCATACAGAAAGCAGTATTCAGGGGGTCAGCACTTTGCTTTTAGGTAGCATATGCTCCAGATTTCTTCAGACCATTCCAAATATCTTCAGATTGTTGCTCCTGCAGAACCTGTGTCTAACTTCTCCCAACTCATACTGAAGGAAAAGAATGGTGCTTACCATCTTTAAGGCTTAAATCACTGGCATTTCAGCAAATATTTATGCTCATAGAAAATCAAGGGATTCTAAATAACAATGGGCGAGCTCCCTAAAGGAAAGATGAATTTTCAACATTTTTTCCAGGAACACTAGCTAAAATGGTACAGTTGCAACATTGTACCACCAGGCCCAACAAAGCCACTGCTGAACTGAGTAACAATCTATAACCAAAACCAGAGACCACCAGCAGTTCCTGACACGTGGCATCCAAAGGGTACACTGTTTAGGTGGTGTTGAACATGGGACATCAAAAAGCATAGATCCTTGCCAAGCAAGTCTGTCACCCAAGGAATGGAATATCCCCAAACATTAACATTTCCATTTCAGCTACAGTGTAAAACAATGAAACTAGCCTTGATTTTGAGCATTCAATCTTTTAGTTATTTTTTAACCCTCCTAATTTTAAAGGAATAAACACTTTCCAGCTCTTTGAGGAACAAACTAGACAGTTTATTTAGACAAAAGACTTTTATAAATTTAGGAAAAGATTCTTCTGTAACACATTGTTACAGTAAGTTTGTGGGTTTTCTGAGGGTGGGAAAAGTGGCCATAAAATTCGGAGCACGGATTTCTACCTCTCCTCCTTCTGCTTTCCACAAGACATTGTTCTTAGAATCAGAACATGCAGGTACCCAACCTGGCTGTCTTTGGGGACAGGCCCCACCAGTCTGTGAGGCAACAGACTGACAGGGCCACTTGTAACCATCCTGGAGGTGACTCAGGGTTAGGAGCAACAAAATGAATACTCAAACCTTACAATAAAGCCCAGTGGACCACAGAAGCATCATAGACAATTTTAAAAAGCTGGGGCTCTCAGAAAACTAGATAACAAGTTTTGAGTACCTAACAGGAACACAGCATCTTGCTTTTACAATGCATTAGTATAAAAAAGGAAACCTTTGCCTGCTCTGAACAGGAGGTTTCTGAATTTTACCTCAAAACTCTAACATAGTCTCTAAAGATACAGTTAACTCCTTAAGCAGACAGATGTCTGATATGTTTTATCAACATAAAACTGCAGACTAATGCAGTAATTTTCTACCATCCTCCTTGAATTTTCATCTCATCATCAAATTGGAGGTGGACAATTAAACTGAAGATAAAAAGCTGGTGAGCACTGAGGGCTTGTTGCTCCTGCTGCAAGTACTGGCAAGAATGAGGCAACATTTGCTGCAAGCTGAGGCTGTCTATCCCTAAGTTACAAATCTCCTTGGTATATCTTACCCCTTCCCAGACAGCAACACAAGTAGAAGGCAGCTTGGCATTTAGCAGCCCAGCCAGAAGGAAACAGTAGAGAGAATGCTACATCCAACCTTGACAGGTCCTACTCATTTTTCAGCCAATGTGTTTTCTGCCTCAGGCAGCAGATAGGGATCCTAATGAAGGTCACTTTGTTCATACAATTCAGCAGAGCATTATCTTAAAAGAATGAGTACCACTGACTCACCAAAATTTAAGTCTACCTTCATCCTACTCAACTTCTGGACACCAATTAAGGCCAATTCATAATTATAAATTTATAGATAAATTACTATACATGATTGTACATAAAACCATATAGAGAGTTTTTACATCAATCGTTACAAATTCACAACGACTTGTAGTTCAAGCACTCAGGAAAGGGAGAGGCAGGCTACAGAATCAAAAGATCAACATATGACAGGACCAATCTTAACAGCACAGTTCCCAAGGAAAGCAAACAGAAAAATCCACTCAGCATCTTTCACTGAAATTATTCTCTGCCACTACAAAAATTCTTCCAGTTCCCAACAGAGTGCTTGACTTTAAGTCCCTACAATCTGAAAACCTGAAAATCTGTATTTTTAAAAGCTGCAGTTCGCTCTGACAAAATAAATTTGTAATAGAACTTAAATAAAAATTGGAGTAGAACTATGTATTATTGCTGTTGCTTCATACTGTCACTTCATACAATAAACTACTTGTGCAGTGTAATTTTAAAAAATTTTCTTTCTGTATTCTTGATTTCCAAAATGAAACAGAACTTTTTTTAAAAAGCTGTTCAGCATCATGTGTCTTAGGTTTACGTTCATCTATTCAAACAGAATAACCTTCTGCTTTGTAGTCCATAATTTTGATATGGATTGGGTTTCTTCAAGGTTGTTTTTTTGTCTCTTTGGACAGATTTTTATAATGAGACTCATAACTTCAGGGCTAATATAATAAGTTTTGCAACAAAAGGAATTCTAATATTCAAAATTACATTTCCTGCAATGTACTGGAATAATCCACACAAAATTGCCTATGTCCTCTAGCTGCTTGGTTAGTGTTTATCAGAGTACTTCCTGCCCTGTGAGATTTCACAGATTTACATCCAACCTCTTGGTAGGTCATCTGACTAGATCAAATTCTGACAGCCTGAGCACTTGTCTCCTGTGTGACCAAATTTTTCCAGGACTCCAAGTTTGAAGCAGCATTTCCTTAAAGTACTTGAACCAAAGTCCTTCTTCCTCCCTATGCTACATTAACCTTTCACACTGTAGTCCCTGCTGGGGAGACAGGAGACCAGCTCCACAGTCAAAGCTCACACTAGATGGCCTTTTGAGAACCATCAAGGTGTAGAGCCCCACTGAAGTGGATTTTCAAACTTTCTCATGGATGGAGTCAAGTTGTAGGTGCAAAATCACAACCAATCACTATATCAAATCAAGGAAGAAAATCATTCCTTTCCACCTCACCTAGTAGGGAAATTTGATCAAGGAAGCCTGGTGTCACCCACTTTATCATAATCTAAACGTATCTGAATGTATAGGAAAACTGAAGAAAAATCTGCTGGCACTACTCATGCCAGAATTCCATTTCGGATCAAACTGGAGACATTCAGTTAATCACATTTTCACTATGCCATAAAGCTGCAAACATGGAGTTGGTTTGGGAACTGGATATAAGATCAAATCTTGACAACCAGATGCAAGCAATGCTGAAAGCTCTGAAGAACCTAAAAAGTAAGTTAAAATTTGAAGCCTATGCACTGGTAGAAGCAAATGAGAACTTTACATTATTAATATACCCCCAAATATCTGTGTACCTGTCACAACAAAGGAGCAAAGGGTTTAATCTTATTTGTGCATTTTGAGGATTTACCTCATTTTCATGGATCTAGAAATACCTCAAAGTGTCACATGTAATTCACCATGTCTGATTAAAACATGAAAGGCTTAAATTAGAAAGAAGATGGAATTATATTTGTGTTCTCTCAATGACAGAAAGAATACAAAGCAAGGAGCTGGCTAGCTGAATTATACTTCACCTGATCATCAGAATCTGTCTCCCACCCTTCCAGCATTTGCACCATGCATTTACCTCTGCTTCAGTGGCAAATACACAGGGCACCAAACTATGAACAGCCAGGCATTATTTGTCAAGTTGGCATATATTCCTTTAGGAAACACTGGTGACACTTTTTAACACTTGTACCTCCACACCTCCAACCATTACTAAAACTTATTCAACAGTCACGTTTAAAACAAAATACTGGATTTAAATACCAGTGAGTTCTGTGTATCTCTGCAATTGAAACTTGAATGTGTACTCCAAAACTAACTGACCAGAAGGCAGCTTTTTTGCAGATCTATGCAGTCACAGCCACACAGGATATGACAGCTCATGACAGATGAGACACTCTCTCCGTACATTTTGAGCATGAGACACCTGGTCATACAAAATTTAAAACAAACTAAGGGAAGATAACTTTCTTTTCTCTCTTCTGTTCTCTAATCAGCCATCATTGTAAGTCCAAGGATCTCATAAAGTAACCAAAAATCACAGTTGTTTTTTCTCTTGCTAGTGCAAAAAGTTTACTTCATCCTTTCTTTTCTTAGAGACTGAATTGTAAGAATAAAGCTAAAAGTTTTCTTCATAATGCAAGGCAGAAAACTAATTCATTCTGGATCTGCTATTCCCTAAAAGAAGCCTGTGACTATCATTAAGAGGTGGACACGATTTTTCTCAGTCAGTACCATGACATAATGTCTTAATATTGTCACTTACCCATGAATCCCAGTAACAAGGAAGATAAGGTTGCCATTGATCTTGGTACAGTTTATGAACTTGTCAATGTTGCTGGAATCCACTGTCTGAGCTGACACTAAACTCCCTGTTCCAATGCCATCACATGCTGCCAAAAGAAGGAGTTTGTGTAAAGAACTAGGAAAAATAAGTACTGAATCAGAACATGTTGGACATGTACAGGACATCCTAACACACAGGTTTGGGTATTTCACACTGAATCTAAAGGCAAATATGAACCACACAAAATCCCACTCAAGCCAGAGGTCAACAGACAGTTGATAACCTAGACAAGCCTGGTGGCCATACCATTTATTTGTGCACTTCTTAGTGTAGAGACTGAGGGATCCTAATGCTGATAGCTTTGCTCTGGTGAATTTGTGACCTTAACCATTCACATGCCATAAAGTCCTTTAGAAAGGACATGCAAATAATTCCTTACTCATCATCCTAACATTTAGATAAGTTACTGGAGCCTGGAGAAACTTTAGGACCCAGTGGTAATGTGGATACACTGGAAATAGATTTTAAAATTGCCTCTTGATTCAGCATTCCTCTGGCTCCCCATCTTGGTTTACTGAGTTAAAATATATCAGATTTATTTCCATCAGTAGTCCTCTGGCTCCCCAGCGTAGTTCACTCTGTTTAAAATGTATCACACTGATTTCCATCAGCAGAACCCTGGCTCTGCCAGCATAGATTACACTGTTTTAAAAGGTACCAAACTTATTTCCACCAGCAAAATCTCATCAACAGACCACCCCCCTCCTTTGTCAGGACTAAAAAGATAAAATGCTAATGATACTGATAAACTGCCAGACAGCTAATGCAAATTGATAGAAAACACAAGAATTCCAGGAAACCTGAATACAAAGGGAAGACCTGCAGCTACCAAATTTGTAAGCTCTGGCAATAACTGATGAAAAGAAGGAACTTTTTACTATATAAAAAGTCAGAGGAAAAAGAAGGGAAATCAGAGGCAAGAGGAGCATCACCAAGGAGCAGCAGAGCATCTGTGACCTCAAGGAGAGAGAGATCCCTGCAAGAGACTAGAGGTGGCCCTTTCTTCCGAGGGTTAAAAAGCTTAATTTCTCTCTTTCTTTCTTAATAGCCCTTTTCCTGGGGTGATTAATTTGTTTAAAAACCCTGTTCTGCCTGTTTCTCTCCCACTATTATCTCCTTTCCAAGGAGTCTTTCAAAGGTGGAGTAATTTTTTCCTGAATAAACCATTGCCATTCATTCAAACCATAAACCTGGTTACTTTGCAATTTGTAGTTCGTGCATGTGCAGTAGCTACTATTTCCTTGCAGACAAAATATAAAATAATAATAGTTATGGACCATGACACCAGTGAAAAAACTTTTCTGTGTAGCCTTTCTATATAATTTAGTTACATTTTCTGGGACACATGATGCATCCAGGAACAAATTCTTCATGACTTCCATCATGTCACATATCCCATTTCCTCAACTGGGCTCCTCCAAAGGCAACTGCCTGCAGTACACATGAACCTTTTACACACATAGTAACTTTCCTCCTCCCAGAGTATGGCTAAGAGTTTGACAGGGATAATACACACAGATTTTCATGGTTAAAAATACCTATACAACACAAAAGCTGTTCACTGCAATTAGGCTGGACATTGCTTTTATTTAGAATTCAACATGCCACCCTTACTTAGAATTCAGCACATCAGTACCCTGCCTTGGATGAGATCTCTGTATTTGACTCTTTCAGCCATTTGGAGGGACTGTTGATTTACAGAGTTTTCCAGTAACTTCACTGTTAATTTGCTTCCAGACATGGCTTCCAACTAGGACTAAAAGGTGGCAGAGGTGCATAATGGTGTTTTGCTCCTGAGACCTTCAAGCAGGAAGCAGAAAGTCTGCCTTGTTGAACTTGGGACAGTGAAGTGACCTATACATATCAGTCTTTTCAGCAGCACCAGCAATGAAAAACTTCTCATCTATGTTTTGGACAATTAGAAAGGAGGTAAAAGACACTGAGAAAATAGAGGCAAAGTTTAAAACTAAAAACAACAGAGGAAATAAATGGAAACCTAGCACTGTATTGACAAGCATGAGATTGAAGTCAGGGCTTTGCACTGTCCCCTTTGGAATGACAAAAGGACAGCTCTAAAATGCCTCCAGGAAATACTTGTCATTAACATCACATAATAAAGAATTCTTTCAGATTTCTCTAAATTCAGCAGAGAAATCCCCTTCATTTTTATCTAATCAAAAGTAAAACTAATTGCTTTGGAAATGTATTACCATTAAAACTGAATTAAGTTTTTGTTCTATTATATATACTTCACACACAGCCTCCATAGTTCAAAGTTCTGTGAATATCCAAAGACTATCAATGTTCTATAACACACTCATAAAGGGTATTCCATGCCAAAATATCACCCTGTTATGCACTAATAGAGCACAGACCACAATAAATAAAATTTATACTGAACTGCTGCCTACCTTTAGGGCAAATGTCTGTGCAGGGCTTGCACATCTTGATACCATTTTCTTCAACCTCCATCTTGGAGCTCGGACATGCACGGACACAAGAGCTGGAATCCACCACAAAGTTGTCTGAGAAAGTGAGAAGATTTTAGCAGAAAATGAACCACTGGACTAAAGAATAATGGGACAGATATTTTTGGACACTGTGTCAATCCATATCATTATATACCACAACACTTCCACATTGACATTTGGTGTTCAGTGTTTTAGAAGTGTACAAGAAAACAAATTAAGCATGTTTCCAGAGACTTATGAAAATCCATTAACTGTCAGGCCTGACCCCCTTTCTCCCCTAATTTGGTTCTATCATTATTTGTGGTAATAAAATTAAAGTAATTGGGGGGAAATAAAACAAGATACTTTGCTCTGTCTCTTTCGTACATACACAAGTATATACATCTGAGATAAAACACTGCACAAGAGATTGACAAGTATTTCAATTTTGCCTTGTAAAACAACTGCCAAAAGGGATATAGACTAATCCTACCTAGCTGAAAGCTTAACAATGTCAAGAAAGGGGGAAAAAAAAGAAAAAAATGTTCAATTAAATATTTGGACAAAGAATCCTATCCCTTAAGTAATTCAAGGTATGCCAGTTATGTAAAAAAGAAATTTAAATAATCTTGCTTCCAAAAAACCACCATGCTGGTAAAGACAGAACTGAGCTTTGACAGTCACAGCCTTAGCACAGTATGACTTTTAACTTCTCTACAGAGATTCAAAATTTGTATTTTTCTTTGGGCTGAATTATGGTTCCATTCATAATTATTCATCTTTTTTATATGTAATTTATGCATAAAATAATGTACAATGAGCTGCAAACTTCAGTGGAAATGAAAGAGAGAGCAAGAATACTGTCTTTTCTATTTTTCTTTCTAATTAAAAAATTATATCAAGGACTATGTAAGTGATAATCCTTCTAAACATTTCTATTGCTTATCATCATCTGTCTGGCATCTCAGAAGCATGTGTTCTCTATAGGCATTGAATTACTCTTTTTTTAACTCCCCTCTAATTTTACTCTGGAGTTTTAGGACTTTATTGTTGTCACTATTACATGGTTTTTCCTCAGGTGGACACACCTGCTCAGAAAATACCTCTGTCAAGCAATCATTATTCTAAGGTAAAAAAAGGGCACCAGCATTATGAAAGCATTTTTTGCCAGGTGGACGATTATTTCCTGAAAAAGAAATTTTTCAATCCCATGAATACAACCTTTTGTCACTATTTTAACTGTTGATTTTGAAATTCACATATGCTGATCCAAAGCAGGAATGTACCAAGCAGTGCTCATAGAAACAGGAATGCAGTGAATTCCTTTTCTTGAAGAAAATCACTTCAGCATAGGATACTAGGAAAGTGTCAGCAACTCCAAATGCCTGTAGTTAACACATGACTGAGTTATTACAGGCTGCAAGCACAGGTGGAGGGATTTGAGATACTGTGCTCTGTGCTTAGACCATGCTCTTATTGCTTGGTAAGGCTCCTGAAATGCAACTCAAACTTTCCATCACTGCAGGAAAAGGCAGCTAACACAGCACTTACGTGGGCACTTTTTGACACAAAAAGCCCCATAGGTGTACTTGGCATTGTGATTATGCTCCAGCTGGAAGGTGGTAGGGTTGTATACAAAAGTCTGGGGGCACTGTGTGACACATGCTCCGCTATCATTGAAATTCATACAGGCCTGCAAAGCAAGGGAGAAAAAAAAAATATTAAATTAAACCATACAGCTGCTTTAGGGTTTTTTGTTGTGGTTGGGGATTTTTTTGTTCTTTTTTGGTTTGGTTTGTTTGTGGTTTTTGTTTGGTTTTTGGTTTTGTTCGTTTGGGTATTTTAGTTTAAAATACAGTTGTGATTGTTCAGATGTGTTGCAACAGCGAGGAAAGGGATACACAGTTCTCTAACCTTCTTTTTGGTTACTTAGATTTTCTTGCTAGGATCTTGGCAAATAGATGACTTTAAAAAGGAGACTCGTAGACCCCCCTTAATTCAAAACACAGTTGGCTGCTACAGCACTTCCGACAAAAATATAACACTGTAATTTGCTTCATAACTATTGTTACTACCAGCAATCAACTAATTCACAACTCCATAGGACATTCTAAAATCACCACAAATGAACAGCTATTTATCAGTCAATCTAAACAAATGCTGCTAATGACTTTTACAGAGGTCCAACCCTTAGATTTCTGTACGGCATGAGAGCATTCTCCATCCAAAAACTGCAGTTCCCAATTAGAAAGCAAGAGGGATAAGAACTTCTTTTGAGTTAGCACGGGGGGGGGTCATTTCCCTAAGTGGCAAGTTTAACAAGGTCAGTAGCTTCACACACTGAGAAAAGAAAATAGGACTTTGTATCACTTAGCATTCAAGCTCAGCCACCCAGAGCTGATTGAGGACAGGGCCCTGACAAATGAAAGAGGCCAAGTGTGTGGATGCAGGGAAAATAATTGACCATGCAAGGTTGATAATTAGCAGTGGAAAAACCCCACTGATTTTAACATTCCTTATCATGACTTATTGTGTCTATGGTTTTAACCACAGCTTATAAAAATTGTTGGAGTCATATTCAAAAAGAATACTGTAAATGTTAACTTTCAGCTGAGTATGGAAGCTGTAACCAGGCTTGGATCCTTCTAGGAGTTTAAGCAACCATTGCTACTGGATTCTGCTTCCCCACTAACCTGCCTTGCTGAAGCCAGGCTGCTTTTAAAGTTTTAGTTCTAGGGATGAAAGCTTTTGGTCCTTCTCCAGCTTGTAAAAAATACAGGTGGTTTTGAATCTTTAAAGAGTCATCAAGTACACCAACACGTGTCAGGTCGCCTCCCCTACAAGGCTGGGACTGAGAGAAAAGTGGAAAAGATTCCTCTGTTCTGCTGTCTGTTCTAGCAGTCCTTGTCTCCATTCAGATCAGGACTGAGGCAAGTTTTCTGTCATCTCAAAAGATTTCAGAAGGGAGAGGCTAATAATGTACCCAAGGGAGAAGGACAAAATCTGCTGCTGAAAGGGACAAGCAGGGAACTCCATGATGAAGACACTGTCCTACATGGTGTGTGAGCTTCCACAGTCTTTGGGAGCTTGCAGGTAACCCAAATGGATCTTGTCTCTTTTTTATTCTTTAAAATCCATATTATGAAATTTTAAAAGTTTCGGAGATTTTTTGTTTTTGGTTTTGGTTTTTTTGTTGTTGATTATGTTTCTGTGGGGTTTTTGTTTGTTCTGTTGGATGGTTTGGTTTTGGTTTTTTGGTTGGTTTTGTTTTTGGTTTTTGTTTTTTAAGAACTGGATGGGAAGTTCACTGGTTCCACTGAGCTCTCAACCAAGCCCTGATATGCATTTCAAGTTTTAGATCCAGTTTGGTTTTAAATGCAAGATAAGAACATCTCTACAATTTTTTTTAGCATGGCTGCTGGCAGTTACGTGACATGAGGATTTATTGTCTTGCTTTTAGAACTGAACATGCAAATGTTATATGGCAGCATATGGAGGAGGGAAGGCTGAATTTTATCTGGAAATATTAAAACAATATTTACAATAGGATAATGTTGCAAGCTGCCATAACAAGCAAAAAGATTTGTAATGTTTTCTAAACTGTACTTTTGCTTATTAATAAACTTTTTTTTTCTTGACATAATTTTACATCTACTGTTGACTTAAAAGGTATTATATCATGTACATGATAATCCTCCAATAACAGGTTTGGCAAATGCATAAGAAAAAGCACAACACCACTCTTCAGAGAGATGACACTTCTCAGGAAAAGCTCATCTAGAAGATTTGGGAACTTCTGCCTTAAGACTATAATGCTTTGTATACATTTGTAATTACTTTGATAATACATGCAAACCTCTAGCATTTGGTCCTACACACTGCTAATTTATGAATGAAAGCACAAGAACATACAGAGGGAAAAAACAGTTGTATCTCATCTGAAAGCCAAGCACAGTTGTCTATAGCCTAAAGGGTTACACTTTTCACTCAGTGTGTACTAAGCTAGTAATGACTAGTCCTGAAAATTGCCAGACCCCTGCTGAATTTCTTTTACATTGCTCTCAGGCCAGGAGTGAATGAGAATAAAGCCCTGAGTGCTTTTCTGCTGGATCAGAACAAAAACACCAGTAGATTTTTAGCATTCATCTTTCCACAACTGTCACCATTCAGAAAGTCTAACTTATTTTCTTTCAGGATGCAGTATTACAGAATTTATACTGCAAATAACTTGTCCTTCACCTTTGAGATTGGACAGGCATCAACACATCAGCTTTGAGGATGGTCCTCAACAGTCATATGGGAACAATAAGGCGATTTCCCTCTTTACCTATTTAGATTGTATATGACATGGGAAAGAATGTTATTTTCCCATTTCTGTGGTCCATAGCCAACACAGAACTTCCCATGAACAATGAATCAGTCATACCATGTATGCTGAATATCTATTTGTGTATAGACCCAGCAAGAAAGAACAATTTTAGTAAAACATTAGCAGTTAAGTAAGGCCATCACTGCATTTCATCATCAGATAACAAATATAATTTAGAATGCATTTTTGAAGTACAATATCTACCACTGTCAAACTACACACAAATAGTGAGCAAGTTTCAGGTCCAGCCAGGGCAAGATTAATTTTTGCCTCTTCATTATGAACTATTTGCCTACAGTATCAAAATAACTGCAATTATCTGTACCATAAGATGCCTTCTCTTCCAGTCCAACCTGGAAGATTTTAAAAGGAGCCTACCCAGCTTCACAGATACTTCTTTTTTTCAGTCATCTGGGTACCTTTGAAAACCTGCCTCTCTGATCATGTTGTAGTTCTCTAAGCTTCTTTACACCTAGATTTGCTTTCCCTCAAAACATCAGCAAATGGGCTCTGCAACCCAGAGTGATGAGTGATTTGAGATCAGTGTTGGATTCAGAAGCTGCTTAGGCTTTCACAACAAACTCCAAATAAGACAAATCTATCTAAAGGCATTTATATATATATATTTTAGAGGAAAAAGTTGCCCTTTTCCTCTTTTCCACCTGAAGTGCATGCAGTAGCATACATTTGAGGCAGTGAAGAAACATGCCCAGTAAAAAAGTTGAGTTTCAATCAAGTCTGGCAGTAATAGGGAATACCTTTCACAGAGAAGCTAAATTGTATTCTTGACTTTCAAATAAAAAGCACACACAATAGTAATAAAAGTCATGCTCAAATGTAATGATTAATAGTCCTAAAAAATTCCTATCACCTGTAAAAGTTAATTTTAAAAAAGCAAAAGATAAAACCCACCGAGATTAGCATATTAGTGGTTCTCAATCTGTATTTACAAATCTCATAAACCTTTCAATGGGTATTATTAAGTAGCTAAGTGATGTTAATATAACTTGGAAAATATTTAACGCTCAAATCTGCAGCCTAAACCTGGGAGTGGGCATGCAACACATTAAAAGGTCAAAATTATGAATCTCATGGATTGAAGCATTAAGAACTTGCAGTGTGACCGCCAGGAACAAGAAAAATGAGGAGTCTCACACATACAAAGCAATCAGTGTCTTTAGGTCCAAAACAGCCTCCAGCACACTCCCGGTGGCAGCAGTCACTGACGTAGGGCCCGTAGCACCGCCCGTCGCACTGCTCTGCACACACTGTCTTGGTCACTGGGAGAAGGCAGAAAAATTATCATGTCAGAATCAAGACTAAGGAGAGAGCTCTTCAACTGCCCACTGAGGAAAAGAACAAACCAAACAACATACTGAAAAAAAACCACACAAGTTTTAAGGTAATTGCTTTGGTGGAACTGACAATTCGTATCCTCCAAAATCCTTTCACAACACCCTTTTTAGGAACACACACGTTGCTTGAAGAGTGTGGAGGAAAAAAAATTCAAGAGTTCAAGTGAGATATTATTTTCAAATTATTAGAAGGATATGCAAAAAACCCACAAAGCTACAAAATAACAGAAGTAAGCCCACCAGTTCTGTGTGAGTTTCCCCCCACAAATAACAGCAACACTTAGTAAAACACTGAAACTCAGAGTGAGGCAAGTCATCTCAGAGTCAAATGTTCTTGATTGCAACCAATTTGACAAATAGACATTGAGATAATGGAAAAAACACAGAATATGACCTGCAGGTTGGAACACATTTGGAAATACCAGTTACTTTTTCTAATTAACACAATCCATCCTTCATTCACAGGGAAACAACTATATTCTACCAACTGGAAAGCACAGTGATTTAAATAGCACCACACTACTGTACCTCAAGGCTCAGTCTTGTGCAAAAAACAGTCAACAAGAGCAGCTCCTTCTCTCACTCAGTTATACCCTCTATCTTTTTTTCAGGAAAAAGATATTATTATTGTCCACAGGACTATATCAACCACTGCCTACAGAATGCCAGGAAGTTGTGCTGTCAGATGTCTTTTGATAAAAGCAGGGATGTGACACTTCTGTAATTAACCTTTACCACTCATTTTGTTAATAGCATTTAATTACTTCTCTACGGAAAACACTTTTCAAGAAGCCAGAGAGGCAAAATTTCATCCAACTGTCTGCTTGATTCTTCTACTTAATGTATCAGTAACTCCTTTATAAGTACTTCCCAAATCAAATTCCTTCAACTACTCACTGGAAATACCTACGGTAATACCAAAACTTCTTCATATACACAAAACTTATTTAGGACATAAAAACATAAATAACCAAAGAGAAGTAATAATTTATAATCTAGAGAAAAAGGCAATGCACCTTTAGCGTAATTTCATCTTGCTGACATAGGAGACAAACCTCCAGACAGAAAACACTTTTGTGCTTATGCAATCTGATTTAAGAAATCAGGAAATTTCTGTCAATGCACTTGCAGTCAACACTCCTAGGGAAACATATTTAAAGGATTTTAAAATTTATGTAATAGTATTTATAAACATTAGGACAGGATATAAAACAGTGGCATATGTTAAGCAAAACACACCTGTTGCAGTATGCTGACAACAGTCTCATCTCAGGAAATTAACAAAGACCTCACTTAGCTGGTGAGTGCATATTGGTTTATGCCAGATTAGAAACTGCTCCACAGCACCTTGATTTGCACTGTACCTCAAAGGCCAAGATTTACCCTCACTCACTTAACAGGGGACATTTGCCAGAGGCTCTCCCTCTGCCACCTGTGAAGAGGCACCGAAGTGGAGGATGTTAATTTCATCCTGTCCCATGAGCCAAATCCCCACTGTTGATCTGTGTCCCTCCTCAGACGAGATGTAGACCCCTAAGTGAAGAGGGTACCATCCAAATGCTCTGCCTCCTTTTCACACAGCAACTGCTCAAGGCTATCTGTATAACTCCTTTTTAAAAATGCTCCTCTGCCACTGCTCTCTAACCCGCTGTCCGACATGACACTAAAATGGCAGCCCCTCCCACTCCACATACTCAGTGACCCCCTTCCAGAATGTTTGACAGGCGAGGCCACAGCTCGAGTCCTGTGTCCAGTTCTGGGCCCCTCAGTTCAGGAAGGAGATTGAGGTCCTGGAGCAGGTCCAAAGGAGGGCAACCAGGCTGGGGAAGGGATCCAGCACAAGTCCTGTGAGGAGAGGCTGAGGGAGCTGGGGGTGTTCAGCCTGGAGAAGAGGAGGCTCAGGGGAGACCTCATCGCTCTCTACAACTCCCTGAAAGGAGGCTGGAGCCAGGGGGGGGTTGGGCTCTTTTCCCAGGCTCTTTTTCACTTTTCCCCAAATTGTCTACTTTGTAGACAATTTCCCCAGTCTGGGGAAAACTTGAGACTGGGCATGGTCTCAAGTTGTGCCAGGGGAAGTTTAGGTTGGATATTAGAAAGAATTTCTTTATCGAGAGGGTGATCAGACATTGGAATGGGCTGCCCAGGGAAGTAGTGGATTCTCCGTCCCTGGAGATATTTAAAAAGAGCCTGGATGTGGCACTCAGTGCCATGGGCTGGGAACCGCAGCGGTAGTGGATCAAGGGTTGGACTTGATGATCTCTGAGGTCCCTTCCAACCCAGCCCATTCTATGATTCTATGATTCTATGAGCTTTCCCTCAGCAGCTACCCTACCCATCACATTCAGAGAAGTTACAGTGCTCCAGCACCATTGTCTCCTTGTGTTCTTCTCTATTTGCACCAGAGGCAGAGACAAGGAGCCAAACTGCAGGCAGATACAGTCAGTGCTGTTACCACCAAAAAAGGGAAGAGGGCAGGATAGCCCCCCATGGCTATTCACTGGCAGGATACTGTTGAAAAGCATTTCCCACTGTTGTTCAACAGCAATTTAATGTGTTGCTTAAACCTGTAAAGTTTTGATGTAAAGTACCACTTTGTAGACAATTAGTACAAGCTACCTAATTAACTCAATATCACAGTTTAGATCCAGCTGGTAACAACCAGGCCTTGGCTCCCTCACCCCACATTGTGCCACGGGGTGGAGAAAATCCAACAGGGAGGTCTAACACCCAATTACGGTGTTAGCAAACAGACTCAATAATGGCAAACAGACTCACTTGGGGGAGAAAAAGAATTAATCCATCAGAACAGTAGAAAGAGAAAACATGACCAGATCCTTACTACCTTCCCCCACCCCTCCCTTCTTCCCAGGCCTGAATTACTTCACCCCTGCCTCCCCCTCAGGGCACAGAGAGGGGCAGGGGGGGTTTAGGGTCAGTTCCCCTCAGGGTGTTTCTGATGCTCCTTGCTCCTCAGGGGGAGGACTCCTCACAGCCTTCCCCTGCTCCAATGTGTGGTCCTTCTTCCATGGGAGTGTGTCCCTCACAAACCTTTCTGACATGAGTGCCTCCCATGAGGTGCAGTCCCTCAGGAACAGAATGCTCCAGTGTGCCCTTTACACAGGGTCACGGATGCTTTGGGAACAGTCTCCTCCCCTGGCAGGGCATCCTACAGAGCTGCAGCTCCATGTCTGCCCTCGTGATCCTTCATGAACTGCTCCATCATGCTGCTCAATGAGCTGCTGAGGGATAGCCTGACATCTCACCACAGGCTGCAGGGAAATCTCTGAGCACATCCTCCCCCTTCTTCCTCACCGACTGGGTATCTCTGCTTTGGTATTGCTCTCATCTCCTCCTCCTGTGCCCTGCAGGCCTCTTAGGAGTGTTGTTTTCCCCTTCTTGAATATGTTACTGGCAGAGGCAAATCCAGCTTCTCTGATCTGCTCAGCCTTGGCCAGATGTGGGGCAGGAACTGTAGCTGGGGGAGCTTCTAGCACCTCCTCACAGAAGACACCCCTGTGGCCTCCCCTTAAACCCAAACCACCCTACACTAACCCAAAAGACTCAATTATATTTTATTTACCTCCGTGCCAGCTGCTATTGATAGCAGGTCTAGATGTCTACCATGCTTATATAATCACTGGTTTCCCATGGAGAGTCTTCCTGGCAGACTTTCAAAAGGGCAAAGAGGCCAGATCCCTGCAGCATGTCCCACACCATCAGCTGCAAGAGGTACTGGGAATCCTTCACTGCTGCCTTCCCAAAAACAGACCCTGAGAAGGTGAATCCCCTGCCTCAAGGGGAGGAAGGACCTGCCAGGTATCCGTGCCCACAAACTACCACACTGACCACCCCTGGGCATGTTTAGAAAAGGCACAGTCTTCTTGCCAACTCACAAGCTATTACTTTTAGTGAGCCAAGAGAGCCAAGATCACTAAGGAGGATTACACGCTCCTTTCAAGCTGAGCTGCAGATAATAGCACTTCCCTAGGCTGCCTGGCTTAAACAGAGGTGGGAAACAAGCTCCAAAACCAGCAGTGGATTTAAGCAATTTACTGACAACTTCTCAGCAGTTTTCACACTATTAGGCTAGGAAAAAATAATCTAAATTATTCACCCTCTACTAGAGCCTCCCTGTAAGGATTGTGCAATGTGTGAAGATACAGACATAGTCATTAAAAAAAATAAATAAAATCCTTAACTACAACAAATTATTCCAGAGTATGTTTTCTTTTTTAAAAAACCAAGAGCACGCCCCATACCAGGACTGACCTGGAGGGCGATGGCACCTTTGCAGCACAGGACTTAACCAAAGTTCTTTCAGAAATTGTACTATGACTATGTTTAGGCACAAGCTTAATGAGGGCCTGTACCATGCTGATTGGGGTAGGAAACATTTTGACTTTTCCTGAAGACTAGGAAGTTATAAACCAACATGCAAAATTTATAGTCACAGCAGAAGTTTGTGACTGTTCTTCTCTAATTGTTTATTTTACTGGGAAAGCAAATAATGCCAAATGAAATGCCAATGTGTCTTTCTAGGAAAAGGCCACAACATACCATATTTACCTTGCGATTCACTGCATGCTATATTTGCATTATAATTGCTAGCAAGAGTCCAGCTCTGTCAAGTATCTTCAGGGGCACCACACACCAAGACAAGAAATAGCTTAGTGAGCTCTGAAGGTGGGACTCATATTCAAAACAGTCTGCAGTGAAGGGTTTTCCCCAAAACAAACACAAGGCAATTCTATGTCCTGAAATAATATTCTAATTCCAATAACATAACTCAAGAGATTCCTGCAATCAATGGAAAATGTACATAGCTGTACTGGTTTAATAATATAGTGAGCATTTTCCCCACAAACTTTCATCAAAATGAAATCAGTTGATTTTCTAGCTGTGACTCAAGAACCTATCTGGAAGAATGAAATGTAAAAGTAAGTATTACCCAAAATACCAAACTGTATGTTCAAGCTGATCAATGTTGATGGATGGCTCCCAGAGGGGACACGAGGCTTGAGATGGTGCCAAAAGATTAAGGACAGATAGTAGGGAACTGGGCATCAGCCATGAACAGGCAACATCAACCCAAAGTAACCCTGCTCCAAGAGAAGAATGGAGAAAAACTGACCTCCTCCTGTTACCTACTGTGGAGACTGCTCACAGGGGAGCTAGTGGATAGGGGTGATCAGAAGTCCTCACATCATCTCCTTCTTGCAGCCCAGAAACACACGTGAGATCAAGGAGTTCTGGGCTGGGATGTCAGAGGAATTTTAAGTGGCAGATACTTGTTTCTTCACCCAAGAGAACTGTGAGAACTGAGACCCCAAGTTTCAAACCAGAATTTTAAGAGTCAGCACAACTACCACCCCGATGCCTACTGACCCTTTGTGGGATCCCAGGAAATCTGAGGGTTTGACTACATAGAACTATCAAAGCCAGGGCTGGAACAGCAATGGACAGTGGCAAACACCAAGGTCTGGAAAAAAAAGGCCATGCATTGGGATGGGTTTCTATCAATCTCTACTGAGTATTTCACTGTGATACAGCAATAAGCTGTGTTGGGAACGGGATGGAATGGGCACTTCATGTATGTGTACAAATAATTGGTCTCTCTTATTGTTTCCCTTAATCTTTAAGTATGTCAGGGAACTATAAATCTATGAAGGGAAAAATGGGAAGTAACTGAAATCAATGAAAAAGTCTCATGAACATGCAAAGTTATTAGAGAAATACAAGGATTTTAATTAAAGATGTTGGCTCCAAGCAAAAATGCTGGGTTACCCTGATTGATCCGAGCTGCTGGTTCAGCTCTTTCTGTCTCCCTCATCAGGCTCCCACTTGCCTTTGCTGCTCTAATTGGGTACTTACTGCATCGGCACCTTCTTCTTCTCAGCAACATCAGCTGCCCAAAGACTGTATAAATACAATTATGCTCTGGCATAACTCCTGTACACACACAGAGTCATGGAGCATTCTACCATTGCTGAACATTTAATGTTTCAGGTTTGATTTAAAGACCATTTACTTTTTTTGTATGCCTTTAGTTTGTTCTATATTTTAATTTAAATTTTTCTCTTTTGATTTGGTTATGTTCCTTTAGGAATGCACAAAGTACATAGTCTGTCATTTTAATAAAATAATATATTCAATAATATATTCAATTTGTTAAAGTTTCCACTTATTTTCATTTAGCAGATATAAACAGAAAAAATAGTAAGACCATAATCATAGATTTTCAAATTTGATTAGTAACTTCCAAAACATTTATTCCTGGGTTTCCTTCAAGCAGTTTACTTTCTATTCAGTGGGTGCCCAATATTCTTCAAAAATAGATTCTTTGAAAAAGTATTTCCCTATTATCTTCCCTGACACTGAAGCAAGGAATACCAGCTTGCTTTTAATTTTTCAAAATTAATATTTACTAATACTTTAATTATAAAAAGAGACTGTTAACTATATAAAATAGTACCCTGAAATTACATCTCTGTACCTCCCTAATAGATAAGCTTCTTTTGTATTTCCTATGACATGTCTTCTTAAGTACATAAATTTTCTTGTCACGTTAGGACAGAGTTAGACGCAGGTGGTGTTTCAGATAGAGCTATAAGTACAGAGAGACATTGCTGGAAGGCAGCATAAGAAAAAGCTAGGTAGATGACATTAATGAAAAAAACAAAAAAAAAAATTGATTTTTTTTTTCCCTTCTGCAATTTGAAATGAAAGATACAGATTAATATATTTCATTTTTTATCCTTTTCCAAGAAAATAATTTACATCTTATCTTGGGAGGGGGTCTTATTAGAATTTTTTCTTCAGTGACACAATAAAAAAAATATTAAAATGAAGACAGATGTACGGCTGAACTGTTTTCAGGACAAAAATAGTTTTATGTTGGGATGTAGTACAGTTGAAGTATTTTCGCACACACGCTTGAAAGACGTGAATCCTCAAGGTGACTAAGTTAAGGTAGACACTGCATTTGTGATACAGCTCATCCTATCTGTGGCTTGTATCTAAGAATAACATTTATGAGCTTGAAAGCCAGGCATGTTTTTTAAAGTCAGAAAGAAAGACAGCAAAAGCTTAGCACCATTTGCATTTTTATGTTTCGAGTCCCTATTCGTATTCTTTACTAAAAACAGTTTGCAAAAAAACAAGTGGAGGACGTGCAATGAAGAAATGCCCTTTGCCAGCCTCATATTTAGCCTTTTCCCTAGATTCTGCTGTTTAGCCAAGGTACACTGAGGTCAGGGAGGCAAAGAGAAAGTATTTGATATAAAATTAATGGCTGTCATTGGCAGTCAGAGGCTTGAAGGTAAAAGGCTGTGGAGTAGCTGTTTCCAATTAGAGATGTGTGATGTGTGTATCTCCCTGGAACTTAGGTGGCATATGTCTTTTCATAAGTTTATTATTTTAAATCCATGGTTGTGCCTTAGCTTGTCCCCACTGTTTGGATTTGAGAGGGCAGTCACTGTGAAGAGAGAGATAGCTGTCACTCCTGCAGCAAACCTACTGTGCAGCTCTGCTAAGCTTCTGACTTCACAACACTGCAGATAAGTTTTTCTCTCTGGTATTACTACACTAATCCACCAAATCAGTTCACTTATCTGAGAGCAGTGCTTGGCAGAGGTTGAGACCATGGGAGCTGATCCTGCCACTGGGACTTCTGCAGCCACACAGAGTCTAGTTGGACTTCCCAACTTTAGATTAAAGACTGAAGCTTGTGCTGGCTGAAGCCAGACCTTGAGCCAGGATCATATCATCCTTGTAACTGCCAAGGTTTTACATATTCCTGGATAAGCTAACCACTTAAGGACTGATTAAGTTTACTCAAATTTGGATGAATTACCCAGGTCGTTAGAGAGCTATTAGTTTTAGCAGACAAACAGGCCTCTCATCAGGACAGAGACTGAACCAGCATTGATTAATTCTAACCTAACTATGATATAATTTGGCTTTTAGATCCTTTCCATTATCTATGTCAGCACATAACCTTGATGTAAGGAGGCTTTCTGAGCACTGACTTCTTTGAGATGTTCATAAAGGCCAGCAAAGGAAGGAGATGTACTAGCTTGACTCAGATAAAGAATCTGCTAAGCATCACTGTACCTGGTTCATTATACTGTTATTCCTACAGCCTGAACTAAAACATTTTTAAGCTTACCTGAAGATCAAGATGAATATGAAACTGTAATAAAAGAACATGTTAACTTTAGCAGAGCTGTAACTGCCAGTAGCTTTGCCAGCAACATCACCTGGTGCTCCTGAATGAAAAGCAATGCCTGGTCTGGAGGCAGAACCTCTGAAGGAGTGCAGCTCTGTTGCCCCTGATTTTGCCACGGACAGGAGGTCAGCTTAGACTTCCTCCTGCTCATATCCACACATAAAATATTCATGTCAAGTTATCTGCCATTTCTAATTTGCCCATATCTCTTGCTCTTATCTCTTTGAGTAGTCAGAAAAAACCCAAACAAACAAAAGAAAAGAAGAGAGAAAAAGGCACAGTCACTATTCTTAGTATTTCGAACAAAAAAGGCAGATGACATTGGGCTGTCATCAGTTCAGAGAGTCAGTCAGTGTGCTTGCCTGACAGCAGTTAATTTGTCACAATTCCTTCCTTCTATGTACAACTCAGCCAAGGAAACAAGCAGAAGCTAGGGCAGTGATCTCAGGGGGAAATATCAGCAACCATTTCATTTCCTAGGAAGAGCGACTCCACTAAATGAGTAAACGCAACCAATTTCCACTCTCCGGAATTTCAAAGAAAGGAAATAAAAAGGATAGCTCCTCTTCCTGGAAGGAGGAAAAAATGAAGAAAACTTATGGGAGAAGACAGTTCTCAATTATATTTGCTAACCTTATGACTGCAATTCTAACTCTTTAGTACCTATCTAAAGGAGCTGAAAGGCACAGAAGGAAGAAATTTTCTCAATATAGTTCTTTTTCATACATTTCCATACTCCCTAAACTCTAGAGGACAGACAGACATTGTGAACAACCCTTCACTTACTACTTCCTTCACAAAAAACCCTATTATTCTCTCTTTCAGTATAACTCAAATACATTCAGAGTTATTATAGAGAGAACAATTTTGCGAGATAATGAATATTCCCAGGCTCCCATTGAAATTAACAGAATTTTTTGGCATTAGGAACTTCACAGCATCAGACCATGATTAAAGATCTCCAGCTCTTCCATGTAGAGTTTTCTGTTCCTGCAGTATTCATTTCAGTGTACTTCAAAATATCAATATTCTCAGGAGCCATGCTCCATGTTGCTGGCAAGTAGTGAAAAGAAAATAAAATTGAATTTAGCTTAAGTACTTTTACAAAGCACAAGGGAGGAAAGAAAAAAAATAAATTGACACAGGTGAAAAAAAGCATACCATCTGTTGGTAGAAACATATAGAAAAAAAAAATTGAAATAGTTCAGAATTATACTGAAACCAGAATTTTGTAGTATCACTTCATGATAACAAAAATATAGGAACCGTGTTTCATCATTTTTTAGTCCTTTGTTTCTCAGAGTCTTGCATACTTACAGGTCTGGCAGTGATTCTCTGTGGGTCCCCAGCATCGGCCTGTGCAGGACTTGTGGCATCGACCACCTTCAGGACAGACAGAAGGAAGAGACAGATTAGAAATGTGGCTTCCTTTCATTTCTTTAACATTCAGCAGCTGCTGAAGAGGAATGTCTTTGGTGGGTTTCTATGCTTTACCAAGGTCAAAACACTGTAAATAAGGTGTTATAAATAACCAGAATTGGTGTAAAACATAAGTGAGGTATGGATGCTTCTCTAAGTGCCTAAATACCTCTCTGCTATGTATCCTGTCTGAGACGTTTTAAAACAAAAAAAAAAAAATTATGAGCACGTCTGGAGGACTGGGGAATAATTTCATCACCCAGTCCTGTTACTATTGCCCTTTACGTCCTAGGTAAGACCTACTCATTCCTTCACAGGAGAAGGGATAGTTGTGCTATATCTATCTCGTGTTCAATTTCATCTGAACAATGGGGTGATACACTCAGTGCCCTTGAGCTTAAAAGCCCCCTCTCTCCCTCCAAAGCTTGCACTGTCTTCATGTCCATTATCATGGTAAAGGAAATGTGCCCTGTGCAACTCCTTAATCCCAGCAACAGCTAAATTTAGGAACTTTCCCTTTCTGACTGCTGGTTCTCTAGTTGCCTGCAGTTAAGCTTCTGAAGGAACCTCATGTGATGCTCTACATGTGCTCCTTCCATGTGCTGGCAGGTTTAGACCCTCAAGAAAAGTGGAATTGTAGGTACTTTTACTTAAAATACAGGTGGCTAAAGAACAGTTAGCAACAGCAGCTTTTATAGACTACCTAGCAATTACTGACTGAAACCTGCTTGGACTGAAGAGGGAGTTGAGTTCACACCTTTCATTTCATAGCTAAATGCTGACAACTGTGGAGGGGAAACAGAGAACTGTCACATTCTTCGCTGGCTGCATCTTAAGTTATTTGAGAAGACACTTGGAAAATCCCACACCAGTTGTGACTGCAAGCAGAGAGACCTTATTCTGTAGCTCCCATCCAGATGTGGTCAGAGCTTAGCTACAATTCTGCTCTTAGAGCTTCTCCCTCCTGAATACCAAATAGTTGCAGAGGATGCATGGAGTGCCTGCCTCACTGCACCCTGCACTCCAGCAGCCAAATCCCAGATGTGGCAGGGCTGAGGTGCAGGCAGCCAAGCCCTTCCCACCCAGCCAGACCTGAGGGATGAACAGAGAAAGCCAACAGTACTGTTTTAAAAGACTTTGCAGGGTCCTTATCACTGCTCTTTTGACCACAGGAGCCTAACCTCATCTTTGATTAAACTTTAATTCATCCCTGAATACTGCTGGGATTCTATTAAGCCAATTTCCCCTTTGAACCTGATCCAGAAGCTTTTCTTTCAATCCTGTATTAGCAGCAGCTGCTGTTAACATTGCTCCATTACACTAAATCAAATACTTCCCACATAGGAGACAGAGTTGGAGAAATTGCAAAACATCTCTCAGCTAAGGTTGGATCACCCCAAAAGAAAAGACTGCTCCTCTTATACCTATGAGACACCATATAGCTGAGCAAGCCCATCATGATAGCTGTGGAATGTTGGAATTTGTGTCACTACTTTTCCCAAGGTAGTGTTCTTCCCTCAGCACTTGCACGGCATTCACGACGCTGTGGCTGATGTTGTACAGTAATTACCATACTGTATGCCAACTGCCTTGTTAAAACTACCAGCTCCTTGCTGCATTCATGTTCATTTAAAGCACTTATACTCAGGAAGTGTTGCTGCTGACATCACCAGCACATAATTTGCTGTCACGTTCTGCCATCTGCTTATTTAGATCACAAATGTACTATAACTACATAATGCAAACTCATTCTGGCTGACAGGGAGGGGACTCCATCTGGCATGAATAATACAACTTTAATCAGTAATAACGATTGTGATGATTATTAAGAGACTATTGGAACCTGATGCAGAAAGCAAATAGATCCATATTGATTAATAAGAATGGAAGTTTAAAAAGAATGTGAGGTGAACAGCAAATTAAAGGAAGAATTTTAACAGAAGAGACTCACTCAGATTAAGCTTTTCTGATGGCTCTGGTGCTCAACCAAGGGAATAAGAATTACCCCCAGGAAGCGGGGACTTCATCTGACAAAAGAAGCAGGAGGGAGAAAGGGCAGGGTCCCAGGTGCATGTTCAAATACCCTTACCACCACTTGTTTTGCTTGGTCCTCACTGAAGCTGGAGCATTCCTACTGGAGCAGCTAGGGAGAAACCACAACCCATGGACAAAATAATCTTTAAAGACTATTTTATGCCCAGTCCTTCCTTGCAGTCATGCCTGTCTATCTTAAGCAGTCTGGAGTTTAGGGAGAAAACCAGAAACCTTGCAGCTAGATGCAATACAAATGCATAGATCACATGTAACCACCAATTCCTGAGGCAGAATAAGGCTCAAGCTTGGCCATTTCTTCCTCTTTCCGTCCCTGGATTCTAACCCCTTCCAAACCATAATGTATTCACTGGGCTTTTTCCACTGCAGTATGTGCAGCGAGAGAATACAGGAAAAACTTCAAGTAACCTCTAACTAGAGAGGATACCCACACCTTTGCAAAAGCTACATTTGAAATAAAATGCTTCATACCTGAAACTCTGAGGTGCTGAGCTGATACCCAGTACACAGACAAAAACATTCAACCAGCTCTGCTCCTCCTGAAAAAAAAAATTAACCTGCATCTTCAAAAATATTTTTTTTACTTGCATGCTGTCTTCCTGATACATGACTTTGTTTGGCAGTGTCAGATGATCATTTGCATTTAAATAGAGATATTTAACAGTATAGCAAGAAAAGGCTTCTAGTTTTCTTTTTTTTCTCATTTCTCAACTCAGAGTATCTGCTTCATTGTCTTCATTTTACTCAGGTGCACAGACACAACAGGAGCTGAACTTGTAGGCAGCTCACCTCCGAATTGCACTGTTCCATAACCTTTTTGAAGGTCAAATATACCGAGAATTATCATCAAAAAACAAGCTCCAAACAGTCTCTCTATATTGGTTTGTTTGTTTAAAAAGAAAAGTAACTTTTTTTGCTCTGTGTAAACTGTCAGGTTGCCCAGAGAAACTGTGGGTGCTCCCTCCCTGGAAGTGTTCAAGGCTGTGTTGGAGCAACCTGGTCTAGTGGGAGGTGACCCTGCCCATGGCAGGGGGCTGGAACTATATGATCTTTAAGGTCCCTTCCAACACAAATCATTCTGTGATTCTATGGTAAGGACTGGTCTAGAGTCTTCCCTCACATAACTCGGTATTTCATCTGTTTTCCTCTACTGTGGTAAGGATAGATTGCCACCTATTAAAGAACAACTCTGTAAATCTAACATAAAAATAATCCCATGGAAGTCAACATAAACAGCCAGAAGCATAAGGAGAACTCATACATCTATATGTCAGGCTTAAACAATACTAAATCTATTGGCCCTATTTATGAGGTCCTTGTAATAATGATACCACTTCTGGCAGATCTTTCTGTATAGATTTCTTAGACTTTGTAGATTGTAGTGAACCGACAGACTAGAGAAAAATATTTCAAACCATTCTTGGCATTAAATATATTATTCCCATTACTCTTTGTGTCTTGAAAATATATCTATTGCATAGAGCAGGAAGGGCTAAAAGAAACAACTGATGAAGAAATGGCAAACCATGAAACTGAGGAAGTGTTCTTCCTTTTGTTTTGAGACAGCAGAGATTAAAGAATTAGAACTCCTTCCTATGATTTCCTCCACTGGTTCTTGACAACAAAAAATGCCCAGTGTTCCAAAGTCCTGGTGGCAATAGAAGGAACTTAGGGAACACTCAGACACAGTGAAACAGTCCATCCATAACAACTGATCATACTTGTTCTTACTACAGTCAAACAGTCATTACAGAACTAGCTGGAACAAACACCCTACAGGTACCTTCCAAGCACTACCTTGTGCATTCACTAAATTTTTGAACATGAGTGAAGGCATAGAAGAAAAAAGAGTTTCTTTCTCTTCTAAATTAGATTTGGAGAGAAAGAACCTGGAAAAATCACTTGCCTCATTACAAATGTGACTCTACAGAGTACACTTCTGCTCCTGAATAGTAGCATTGTTTCAAATACATGATGACATTTTATTTTTTAGATTGCAGAGGAGGAGGAAAAGAGTTAAAAGGCTTACATAATTTTTACAGGGTTTGTTATGAAATCTAAGTTTATAAAGAGCAGATGCCCACTGGAAACTGAGAATTCATTTTACTTTGGCAAATTCCATGCAGAATTCTCATCTCCCTTAGCTCATATTCCCTTAGCCAATACCATCACAACAGAACTTCATTATGGACTCTGGTGCAGAGCATCCATGTTGTACCTTTCAGGATGGAGTTTTATTTGCAGGAGATGCTTCTGCTCTCCCAGCTGGGGAAAGTCACCAGAACAAAACATTTGCTCACTAGCTTGTGAAATACCAAGGTTACTTCATCCTTGTGCTTTCCTGAAAATTGAGAAGGGCTTTCCTTTGGCTCCAGACTGACTTTATTATTTCAGGAACAGTAAAACCACAAAGGATTAAGTTACTGACAAGACAAGAAAAATGAAGTTCTCCTCTTAGCTCTAATCTCAGTGTAGTACAGAGAAGAAACATTGCTTCTTCCTCATCAGCTATGCCAGCTGCCTCAAGCAGACTTCTCTCAGCAGGAGAAGGAAAGTAGAAATTAAAGAAACAGCCTCACTTTGCACAAAGCTTGCATTTACAGATGGTTTCTACCAGGTTAATAAATTATTAATAAATGTTAGCATAACTGTAATACACTGATACTGAAGTGCAAATAAATACAGCCAAAATAAAGTGGCTTTGATGGTTACAAGACATCTATCTAACAGTCTAAAATTAACTATCAAAACATCTATAAATAATTCATTAGCTTCTGTAAGTTACTTATAAACTAATCCATCACCTAAAATATTAACTCCTGCAAAAATACTAGAGATGTCTACACAAGCTAGCCCAAGAGCCAAGGTACACTAAGGTGTGCTAAGAGTCCCTGTCTCTTCTGCCCATTGCTTAGATGGGAGAGAAGCTTTAAATACACTTGCACATAGTTTTCTTCAGCAGCTGGAACTCCTTGGATTATGAAGGAAGAGATAACAAAATAAAAAATAATTCAAACAGTGCAACACAGCATTAACAAGAATTAAAGATACTACTGTGATGGATCGTTCTGCTTTATCAGGCTGTAATGCTTTCTGTGTCCTTGTCTGACTATTCGTATTGTCACACATTCATCCAGTCAGTCACACTTTGTGTAAAAATCATTTTGCATTTTCTTCCAGCCTTGTGCTTGAAGAGTCTTCAGATCTCTTCTATTGATTTGAAAGTTAATTATCTGACAGCGACTCACACTTTCCAGGATTTCTTTTCTTCATGGCAGTAGAGACACATGTCACAAGAGAAAGTAAAACATTCTGTAAGGGAAGAAAGTGTCTTACAGAAATATCTAGTGCTCACTTTCTCCTCCTCTGTGTAGAAGTGTTAAAGTAATCCAAGGTCCAGTTCCTCTACTGCTAACAAATTATGTTGTCTTCACTCATGTCAGATGAGTTCACTTTGGAATGTACCACCAAATGCTCTTCCAATGTGGGATTAGTCCTATGAAATTGAGGCTTTTCTTTAACAAGCTCTTCCTGCACTGATAGTTACCTTTATTGTGGTAAATAGCAGCACCTCAACAGACCTTTCTGTCTCGTACGTGTTATTGTTATTTCTACCCTGAAGTCTCTATGCCCAGTAGAGGTACCTTGCCCAAATGGCATCTCTTCACGGTGACAACTTGTCTAGAGTTCATCAAAAGCCCAGCACCTTTTGCAAATCCTACCACCACCCACAGCAAAGTTTTTGATCGCGTGTCCCCTAACTTCCAGGTGCGTGCATCTGGCACCCGGGGATCTCTGAGGCTCAGCAGCAGTGGAAGCCCTCATTCTAACAATCATTTCCAATAGGGACTTCCAACTCTTCCATCCAGTGCCTTTATCTTCCCCTCATGTTCCTCAGTAGAAAGGAAGAGAGATGCACACAAGTAGAGAGGGGCACAGGCAGCTGAAAAGAATCAGCCGTGGGAAATGAAAACAGTCCAAGAGATATGCCCTGAAAGACAGGCACAGGGAGAGACATGGGGCAGTGTCAGGGAGAGTGGGGAGAGGGAACACAGAGAAAATAGAACCAGCACTAAAAAAGCAAAACCTGAATACCAAAGGAAGATACATTTTCTTGAGTAATGTGGGACAGAGACAACCCTCACTTGTACACAGTGACTGGGGATCTGTTGAGAGCAGTGAAATTACAGTGTATCACTGGATATGCTGGTGGCAGTTTTGATTTTGAGAGAGATTGGCCACCAGAGGTAAAGAAATAAATGAAAAGTCAAGAAGAGCATGTCAGCAGCACCAAACGGGCTGAGGCTGGTGGATTCATATCTATCACTGACAGCTCTGAGCTGATAGGAAGCTCACTGTAATGTTACTTCAGCTGCTACAGAAAAATGTCTTCAGGCCACAGTAACAGCTACACAGAAAGGGACCTAAGGGGGGTAGTGAAAACACTGGTGATTTTTCTCTGCCTGGAACAGACAAAACTGGTAAGGCCGCATGTCTTGATTAATTTATTGGGGGTTTAGTCATCCACACAAAATAAAACCTTCACATATGACATAGTCTAAAACTTTACACTGATTAAGCAATTAGGAGCTATTAATTATCACTGCTTATAGCTATTAGCACGAAGCAATGCAAGTGAATTCCCCCCACTGTGGCAGTGAATTAGTTTCAATCAGCATCGAATGCCTTTCTGAAGAGAGACATGGGGATCCTCAGCAAATGGGGAGACCAGCTGGAAGGCTAAAGGATAGGTCAAGTCATACCTGCTACTTGGCAGGCTCATCAAGAACAACAAGTTCTCGGGAATCTTTCCTTGTAATCATTATTGCTAAAAAGAACATATTCCTATCCAGTAAGCCCATCCTCTCACACTTGTAGCAAAATCTCTCCCTGAACAGCAGAACAGCTTGGTCTCTGTCCAGTGGGGGTCTACACTGGGGTGGAAATGAAACACCCTCCCTCACAAGGACCTCCCTCAAAGCACACAGACTGACAAACCCCGGGCCCCTTCAAAATAGAGGGGTAGCTCTCATTTTGCCTTTCCTCCGTGTGAAAGAAAAGGGCAATGTTCCACCATCTGTAGATGGTAACGCCAAGGGGTTATGCATCCCACTTTCTCCTTCGCTTCCTGTGATGAAGACACTCACCTCCCAGGACATCAGCCCAAGAAACAGTGAACAGGCACCCATCCCTCCTTGTTACAGCTCTTCTGTCAATGAAGGAAGCTCAGTGACTGAAGGGAGAGAGCTGGACACAGCATGCAATCACTCCTCTCAGAATTTCAACAGAAGGAGCAGCAGAAAACCCAGGTCAGACTAACATGGCGCAGTTTCCACTGGGAGATGGAAGATAGGAGGTACAGACTGGAATGCCTTCAGGCAAGCTAAAAACTGAACTCTGCTCCTGCACACCTAGACAGCTCCCAAACTGCTAATGCATTTTGTAAAAGGGGAGCAAATTCTTTGTTATTAAGGAAATTTCAGCATGAGCAGAAAACAGGTCTGTGAGGGGAGGGTGGTAGGCACTGCAGATTCCCAGCAGACATTAAAAAGCCAACATCTTCCACACCTTTATATTAATTTCATCATTTTCCCTTAGTTTGCTCCTGGTAGGTACCGTTTTAATGGACTCCCTCCTCTGCAGGTGGGTGCCCTGAGGTACATGAATTTGATATCTAATCAAGAAGCAGACACTGCAGTGCCTAACTCTGCAACACCCACACCCTCCCATGCCCCAGGATACTGCCCCTCAGCTCTCAGCTCAGGTGCTTTTGAAATCTGGCTCACAGCAACAAGTGCTTCAGTCTGTGGTGTGACAACACATGAAGTGAAAAAACATACAAAACTCAAGAAGTAGCAGCTCCTACTGAACACAGAAAGCAGATGTTTAGCCATGTAAATGCCTGTGATAACTCTTAAGCCAAATATCTGTCCTCAGGTGCAGCAATAGACTTACTGCCCAATGCATAATATCAGTGGAGAACTGAAGGATGGGGACACAGGTTTCTTTTTCGACACAATGTGTAACACTGGCTGAGAAATCTCTGCACTGTTTGAGGAGATTTTCAAAGGAGATGCTCAGCAGACTCAGACAGACTGAAAAGGATGTGCCAAAGCTGAATGTTCTTGTGCATGTTTAATACCAACTCCTCCACTTTTCAACCAGATCAAGTCAGTCAATACCACATAAGTCAAAATAATGTCCTGTAATTCTGTTCCTGTAATGCTGCCAAAGCCATAATAAAGTTTGAACAGAGGGACATACAGTTTTCATTTTTTAAATAAAGTAATAACCTCAAAGAAAGGAAATGAAAAGTTTAAATTGAAGTGGTTTTTAAAAGTAATTTTCTTTTTCTTGATGCCATGTAATATTCCTAGAGTCTGTCTGGGTGCAGTTAGGTGTGCTAACGTTTTAACCAAGTTTTGACTCAATTAGATGGAAATACTAGAAAGAAACACTCCATTCCTATGACACCTGGAGTCCAGTTTCAGATGAACTTTGGATAAATATGGTAATATGCTTATTAAAATGTAATTGCTTATTCAAAATGTATCTCTGGCTATTTAAAACAAAACTGATTATGGCAAAACAATTCCTGGACAACAGAAACCCATTCTCTGTTGGAAAACAATGGCTGGGTATATACTCTGATATTATATTCAGTGCTTGCTGTCCACAAACATTCAATGAAAGTAATCCTACAAATTCCAGATTGCAGCTTCCTGGATAGCCTTCAGCTATCAGAGATCTGCACAGAAGTGATGCTGTGGTTATTCTGTGACTATCACACATAACACCATGAATTTGAGACAAAGCTATTTTCATATGTAGCAATTTGTATAAATCATTTAAAAATCTGGATTGAGTGTTTTACTCTGCAAATATTTACAGCATTTTCCCTCTCTCAGAACACTTCACTTATGACAGCTTTTTTGAGGTTTTGAAAATAAATTACACATTCCTACCAGAGGACCAGAAAGGAGATCCTGCGATGTGAGAGCTCCTTTGAATGTAAGCCTGAAGAGATACTATCGTGGAGGTCCTACACACAGGGACTGAAAGCTTGAGGGACTGCAGGAGCATAAAATACACTTCCTTTTTGACTTCGCTACTTCCTACACTTTGTATATTGCTTAACAGACAGAAACTTCCCTTCTAGTCACTCAGCTTCATTTGAAGCCACAGCACTGTCCTCTTACCTGCAGGAGGAACAGATCAGAGAGAAGCCCCTGAAACCACCCTGGGTTTGAGGAGACCAGTGGCCTGACCTCTTTAGCCAGACTGTCCACCAAAACAGGACAGGAACTTAAGTGGCAGTTCTGAGAATTTCTGCCATAGCAGGCATGTGCAAAAAAATCCTTAAAATAATGCAGAAATGAGAGCAATAAAGGCTTAGGGCGTCTTTTAATTTTATGCAAGCAACAGAACAGTAAGTTGGGAGAAGCCTGTCAGGATGCCAGCTGGATGCTCCCAACATTGCACCAACCCACTGCCACCAAGCCACATCCCCTAACCCTAACCCTAACCCCTGTGCAGCACCAACCAAGCCCACTCTGAGCTTCTGGCTAGAGAGTGCATCTTGCAAATCTAACAACAGACAGCCTCAAAAGGGTGGGATGCACTCAGCAGCTTCAAGAAGCAGAAGTTTCAATTAAATAGATGATTTTATAGTCTTTTTTTTCCTCTTTCCCTACGCAGCTCTCCAAAGGCAGCCAGCTGGAGCAGCTGGAGCTTGCTCTGAAAGATCAACGCCACTCATCCACCCACCACTACAAATTTGTCAATTGCCATTCAATTATACTACTTTAATATTCAAAGTATTTGGGGTTTATTTCCTGCTTTCAAGAAACACTGGTGTTTGTGATAAAGCAAGCTGCTTATAACAGACAGGGATGTTTTCGCTGAAACTGAAAGACTCTCCACTGTGTAATATACTGTTTCAGAACCAATCTGCTTATAAACAGGTGATTCACAGTAATACATTATACACACACACAGGTTGCCATTTAAAGATAAGCATTTACCAACAGTTGCTACACACTGCTATCAGGAGCACTACTTAAATTCTGCAGCTACAGACCTAGTGTCATTTTGTAATTTTTCCTCCCTCAGCCTGGTAAACTGTGCTGCTTGGGGCGTGACTTTCACCCTGTTAACTGGTGTAAGAAGGAAAGAAGGTGTGAGAGTCTGATCTCTCTGATTTGAAATTGTCCCAAAAGAACAATTATAAAGTGAGTAAAGGGTGGAGAACCTGGCCTAACCAGAGCTGAGCAGGGGGTGACACTTGGAAAAAGATAAGAACTAAGAAGTAGGGTGGAGATTCCTCCCCTTTTCTGAGGGCCAGGCTGCAATACTGGGGCATCCCTCCAGGCACAGTTACCCTGGCCAGGGTGGAGGAAGCCACCTTGATTGTACTGATGCTGATGTACCTGGGTAAGGGGGCTGGAGCAGAGCTGGGGGTGATGCCTGGAAAGAGATAAGACCTGACACCCTTCTGCAGAAGCTCCCCTCCTTCAGGCAAGCATGTTTTCAGTGGCTCTGATGCTAATGGACCTGGCCTGGGTCGAGGTAGAACAGGGGTGACACCTGGAAGGAGATAAGAACTGATGAGAGGGTGGGGGACTGCACCCTTCTGCAGAAGCCCCCCTCCAGGCAGCCTGTCTGCAATGAATGGCTCTGATGCCAATGCCCCTGGCTGCTGTGGCAGCTGACTGACAGCTGCCCCTTGGGAACAACAGGAACTCAGGGGTACATATGGCTGTCCAGCCTGTGGCTGTTTGGTTGTCTCTTGACCCACCGCCATCTCACATCGGGCCCTGTCCAGGGTCAGCGCCATCTTGAAGAAACTTGCTGGGCAGCTGGGCCCTGGGGGTGACGTGCTCTCTCTCTCTTTATTCCCACTTTCTTAGCCTTTTTTTTTCCCCTACACTTTTCTCTCTCTCTCTTATATCTTCTTTTCCTCTCTCCTCTTTTTCCTGTCTCTGTAACTTTGCCTATGCCAGTTGTCAAAGTCTGCTTACACCCGACCCTTCTACGGCTGGACTTTGTTTCGCGTATCCAAAACAAAAATAAATTTTAATGTTACCTCAGACCGTAACAGAAGGTACTCTGTGAAATAGGTCAGCACTTTGGCAGGGCAGGGGTTGGTCTGGGGGCTTGGGTAATTTTTTGTCAGAGGTTCTTCAGAAACTGTTAATGCTGGCTTTCTCAGCGCCCTCCTTTCTGGGTCCAAAGCTCCTGAAGATCCCCAGTGTTGTAGTTTCCTTGCTAGATCCCTGCATTAGGCTCTGGCAACTGAAGGAGTTTTGTCCCTCACAGTATTATTTGCATTAACTAGTTATAGTTGTGTTTGTTAGTTACTTTTTATTCACTGAATTCAACAGTTAGAGGCATTGTATTTCCATTAAATGCCACGTCTTCCTGCCTTTCAAATCTGTTTCAAGGGCATATGCCAACTGACAAATCCCTTCTGAAAATGCTGGCTGAAGGATTTTATTAGGAAACTAAATGGCTTCCCTCTATTCAAAACACATTATGCTGGGCTGAGGAAAAACATTACAGGCAACTTCTAGCAGTTCAGCTTGCCATACTAATGCAGAACAAGTTAATTCTATCACTGGATTTCATGTATTTCTCCATATTCAGTTACATATGCTTGGCAAAAACTATTATTTTAAACCAGTTTCTTCTGTTACTGTATTTATCTTTCAATTCCAGATAAATAAGCAGAATCTATCCTGGCTAGAGTCCTTGATGTTAGGAAAAGAACCTCCAAGTATGTTGAGTGAAAGGAGGTTGTGTTACTTTGTGGCTGTCTATAGTCAGCTCTTACATAAATTTTCTTTCCCACCGAGATATCCATAAAAGTGCTGCTGAAATGCAATGCTGCAAGCCCTGGAGGTGTGTTCCACACAGACACAGCTTTCACAAAACAGTTTAGTTGTATGTGGCATTTTGTAGAAAAGAACAGCTTCTCCTCCCAGCTTTGCCATGGTGACACTGGCAGCAGGGAACGGATTCTGCACCGAAACCACCTGTCTGCAGAGGCCTCATTCACTGGTCTCCAAACATACATTTAAAATGTGAATTGAACTTCAAGTAATAACCTCAGTGAAAGGTTATAATTTAACAAACTCTGCAATAACAAATGTCTTCAGCACATACTTTCTGGCATGCCATTTTCTCCGTAGGTAGTTTCCAATTTAGATGTTCACCAGAAAGGATACACTAGCTGCTACTCTGGAAGCTGGCTTTAAACATGAGTTAGTCATTTCCCTCTTTCCTTCTTGCCTGTTTATATAAATATTCTGCTGCTATTCTTTTGTAGAGTGAAATTCTTGTGCTTTAAAAAAATAAAAATAAAAATCTTGCAGCCGTAAGTGGACAAAATGCAGTTAGCTCACCTGTCTCTAGGAACCAAGGGTTCAGGGTTTGGTTTACATGTATTCATTATCTACACATAATTGGTTCCTGTTACAGGAGCATCTACCAGTCTAATGAAAAGTTTTTCAAGTACTGACATCTACACTGCATTTAGCTCTCCTGATTTTTCAGTCTCTGATGGCATTTTTACTGCGGGAAAGGGTCCTATCCTCCTTCCACTCAAAGAATCTCCATCAGAGGGGTTTCCTGATGGTAGGAGGACTGGTACTGAACAACAAACTGTTTTGGATGGCCCACTTGGAAACACTGGTGTGCACACCTGTATATTTTATACAATTTAGCTATAGTGTAACTGAGAACTGGTGGAAGTGTGAGACTTGTGGGAGAGATAGCAAGGATCTGAGGAACGCCTGTTGTTTATAACGAGCACATAGTTCCTTCAGGATTAAAAACCCAATGGTTTGACCTGAGTATAAATCTCCAGATAAGTCACTATGTGAAAAAATGATCCGTTTCTAACACTGCGATACTGGTGCAAAAAAAAAAAAAAAAAAAAAAAGAGCTGCTGTGTTCTGTGAAGAATTACAAGGCCACAACTGAACACTAAATCAATGGGCTGGCTACTTGTCAGACCTCATTCTGTAGCTGCAACAAATGCCTGTACACAAATTCACCTGCGTACATTGTCAGCAGCTCCAAACACAGATTGTAATATCTGATGGAGAAGAAGGCTTATCACTCACACAAAGTCCCATGCAAGTATTAACTTTTGGGGTTTGTGAAACACGGTACAAGAATATACTATGTATGCTGAAGGGGATGTACATGTATCCACATGGCTGATTTTCTACTATACCAATTTTTTAAAAAGTTAGGAGATTTCAGCCTTAAACTAATCTGACATGAAGAGGCATTTCTACCAAATTGTCCCCATTTCTGCAATAATTTAAAGAAGTATCATTTTAGAAACTGTATTACTATTATTCCTCTTGCTAGCATATGGAAAGCTTGCAGAAGAACATGGTCCAGCAAAGTCTCAGTTACCAGGGCCAGTGGGGTACCAGCAAGTTAAACAAAATAAAGAAATTCACAAAGTGAATGTGACAGAGAAAATGAAGAAAGGAACATAACCAAACAAAACCCCAACCAAAAACCAGAATACAGAGCCAGCATTGACTAACACCAACCCAATAAATACTGTAGAGAGACCAACATGTCAAACTAAGCTGTAATGCTTCCAAATACACCTGTACCCAGGCACTGTCAACCACAGCCAGGACTGTCTGCACCAGGGGAACAGAGAACTGGCTTCATAAGCATCTGTGCAGCTGGCTAGTCCATTCTCTGTTCCCTTAATTAAACTGCAAAGCACTGGCTAAATGGTAAACATTTAATTAGATTTGTCTCTGGGTTTCAATATTAATAAAACATATGAAAAATGCATTAAGAGCCAGCTAACTGGGGCTCTCTGAAAGTAGCTCTAAGAAGCAGTTATAATACAGTTGGGGTGTGGTTCTTAGGGATCATTGCAGGTCTGATGCTTTTTAATATTCCAGTCAAAGGCTTAGAAATTAATAACAGTAAAACTTACTGGTGACAGGAAAACTGTAATCCCAACAAATTACAGTGAGGAGCAGTTAGTATTAGAGAATCTAGCAGGTAAGATGGAGTCCCTCACACCAGATGTCTTTCATACAGCCCAATGTAAGACTGCACACTTTGGCATAAAAGCATGCAGGGTACATTTTTCGGAATATAAAGAGTCTCTAAATTACACAGATGTCAGAGCTGCCTGAATACCATGTTCCTCATGTGAAGCTGAAACAAAGGATACATTTTTTTATATTAGCTAAATCTGTAATAAAGCACTTGAGTTTCCACCTTCTAAAAGAACACAGAAAAATATTCTGTATTGATAGGCAAATAATACTATTCTGGAAAGAACTTCCTCGCTACGAGACGTGAGACCCTCTATCTGTTTAGCTTATGAAAAAGTGACCAAGAGGTGAGCTCATTACATGATGCACACCTTTTCTGCAGGGAGAAAATGCTTGCTACTAGAGGGCTCTTTGAGCTAGCTGCAGAAGGTGCAAGAAGCAACATCATCTGCAATTTAAAACCATGGCTGAATTAGACTTAAAGGCACCTAATGTTATATCTCTTAATACCAGGGGAGTAACCAGCTTCTTGAGGGATAGCTGCACTTGGGCAATGCTTCAGAGCAGTGCCAGGAGAGTGCACACAGGACCAAAGAACAGCCCTGGCCCCCAGCTCCAGCTGAGCCAGGTCTGGGGCTGCTTCTGAAACTCAAAGCTGGGCTGGAATCAGGTCTGTGGTTAGGAAAGGCACCGAACTCAGCACCAGGCAAGTGGATGACACTTCAAGGCTCCACATAAAGGAAATCAGAGCTAATATAGTTTCAGGACTTGTTTAGCCCTTGAAAAAAAATCTGTGACTCAATAGGTAAAAAACCAGACATTTTAAAACAATGTTTCCCTTGAATGGGATTTACTGAATCACAGGTACACAGCTGAAGACCAAGCCTTTTCTTCCTATGCGTCATCTAATAATATAAAAGTGCTTCTGCCCAACTCAGAAACTGGGAGTTTTTACATTACTACAAGATACAAAGCAGTGTCAGAAGAGTACTAGGGTATGAAAAGCTAATAACTAACATTGTTTTGCTTTAAAAAAATATCTTACCAAAAATTCCACTTTTTTTACACAGCTAGCAGGGGCTCAGGTGAAAAGCCAGATCAAGCTAAGGGAATTTTTTCCACAGATCTCACTGCACTTCAGAGTCTAAGCAGAACTATCAGTTCAGGACAATATTTTAAAATCAGCTTAATTTTTAGAGAGTTCAGTTTTCACAGCTACTACATGCAGTCCTGGGTTCTTCACGGTAATTTTTTTAAGAGCAGCATTTCTATTTTTCTTTATAAACTGGAAAACAGAAGCTAATCTTTTAATCTTTATTACCCAAACAGTTACCTGCTCTATCATGGACATGCATCCATATGGTTTCAGCATTTTAAAATACATTACAGATTTATTTGAATGTGTGTTACTATGTAAGTAACCTCAATGAAATAATTCATACCCTTCCAGCTTTTATGATTAACAAAACCTCTGAGAAAAGCTCCACTGAAAATTCTGATTTAATGCTGCAGTCCCTGTCAAATCCTGCAAAAGGGCTAACCTGGTGCAACGGGATATGAGTCCAGTTTCTGCTAACTGCCAGACCAAGGAGGACACAGAGGACACAGATCAAAGCAACTGAATTTCCACTACACTTTCCTTAAAGCCAGTCAGAGAGGATTCGTCTGCCAATCTGAAGTAATTTTACACAAGAAGTCTAATCCTTCCCTCTTTATTTCTTGCACCACTGCTTGGAACTTCACCTCAGGTTTCTAGCTCTGCAGGATACATCTCCAGCTCTTCTGTTAAAGGACTGAATCCAACAAATGGATGTGGTAAAAGGGGAATATGCTCTTGCAAAGCCTTGCTTTACTGTGCATGGCTAACGATGGAATTTATGGTTTATTTTTGGAAGGAGAGAAAAACGATTTTCAGCAGTGCTGAAACAAATTCAGTAACATATATCTAAAGCGGAAATTTTGTTCCTTAGGGGTTTAAGCACTTTCAAGATTCCCACTGCAACACGTCCAGCATAAAAAAAAAAAAAAAAAAACAACAGGGTGAAAGTGTTGATTTCAGGTAAAGGGAAGAGAAGGCTGCTTTCAAACTACAATTAAGTTTAAAAGACTAAGATACACGATGAGTATGGGAAGGCTCCTCAAAGAGTAAATACTAGTAATATTTCAGCATATGAGTCAAAGTCCCAGGCACAGAGGTGTCTGTCCTCAGAGAGCTGAAGTATATACATGGCCCCTGGTATAACATTTATTTATTATATTTCAGTGGTGCATGCTGAGCTCTGCGCCAGGCAGCCACTGGCTGTATTCATCTCGACAGTAAGACTGTAAAACTCAAAGGCCTCTAACATGAGCTCTTCTGCATTTGATCAGAACATGAAACAATGGGCAGAATGCATTTCAGGCTAACAAAAACAAAAAGGAGAAGGAGCACTTAGAGTTCATATGTCTGCAGTATTTCCATCGTAGTGCTGAGGATGCTACAGCGTTTTCAACTGACTTCTTAAAACTGATGTAACAATAAAAGCCTGCAAAGAAAGGAATCAGAAAAGATCTATTCCCAGAGTTCACTGGCCATATTCTTTTCTGTCTAGCACTGATGTAAATGAAGAGGATTGCCAGAGCTGGCAGATCCAAGGTATGAAACAAGCACAGAGGCAGGCAACTGATTCTATTTCAAAGCATCTTCATTTCACTCCACCCTTTTGTCTTCATCTGCTGATTGCCTTGGACCAGCAGAGCGGGTTGCAAGCGAAATTATCCCTGAATTGGGACCATTATCAGCTCTTCTGTCTGGCTGGAAGAGAGCAGCACCAGCAGCTTGCAGTATGCTCCCTCATGGGGGAAGATGAGAAAGGCACATGGCTGAGCCCTGAGCTCCCAGTGTGGCAGTGCAGCTGTACCAACCTGCTGGTGTCCATCTGGCATTGCCAAGACACAGCAAGTCCTGTTCATTGGGCTCTTCTCTGAAGGTAGGTCCTTGTTCTTTTGGACATGTAGGCACCTTGGGGGTGATTTCATGTCTACTACTGGTAGCTGGAAACAATGGTAGCAACACCAAAGGGGTTTATGCTTTAGGACCTGCTGGATTTATGAGGTGTCTCATTCTGATACTCATAGCAGTTCACACACAGCCTTTTGTCCCCAAAATAGTCTCTGCCAGGGAGCACTGCAGAGGTGGTCATGATGAAAGAGCCCTAACAATTCCCAGAGCACAAGCCACCCTCCAGTCCTACAGATAAGCACAGCTAAGCATGGCACACAGGCTGATGAAGGTATCCAGCTCTCACATGTTCATGTTTATGCAGACTTGCTAAATTACTGATAGAATGGACTTTGTTGAGCTTGACACAGGGGGCTTGGTTGGTTTATACTCCCATATTGATACAGCCTCTCTAACACTTCCCTGTCCCGCAAAGGCTTTTAAATTAGCAGTAAAACCCACTCATTCTTTTCAAAACATTGATATGAAAAGTCCCAGAGAGTTTTCCTTGGCATCTCCTGCACTTAGGATATTCTCAGTAATACCAAGCAACATGGACTTACTCAGCTGCAATGGACTTAGCCAAGACTTGGATTTCATAGGGAGGCTTCTGTGACTTCAGGCAATTTAATACATGTAAAATAAGTAAATACAGACACGAATGGGTCCAAAAAAGCCTGATACATGGCCCATGCAGAAAAACACCAGAGACTTTGTAATGCACTGAGTATAATTTGCAGCAGTGGGAAAATAGCAATGCTGGGTTCAGCAATCACCCACAATGCCTAGCAAATTATGAAAAGTGACATGTGAGCCAAATTTGAGAAGTATACATCTTATTTATTGATACTCTATACTGATTTCCATTCTAGGGCTATCATTCCATGTTCATTTCCTTAAGTCTTTTCTGCACCAATACAAATAAATTACCTTAATTCTTTTGTAAACTACCATTGTAGAATATTCCCTTTCCCTTACCACTTGACAGGTAGTAGTAATGTTTCATAGCTGAGTCATTTCATTTGAAGAATTTATATATGTATATACACACATACACATTTATGTGTGTGCATTTGTGTCTAATACATGCACAAAGAGAGAGCTGTTTAATTTTAGGTTATTTCAAATTGTGATTTCTGTACCATGATGGTGATTTTTGTTCTCCAAAGCCTTAACACATTTGTTAAACTGTTTTAGCTATTTGTTGGCTTTCTGTTTAATGGCGTTTAGGTTTTCAGCTTTGTAAGTTCTGAAGACAGAAATGGTTTGGATTAGCTAATTTAATCAAATTTCACAAGAGTCATGAATAGTACTGAGATGGAATCCAGGTTCTTGGAGGTGGAGACTTATGTTCAGTGAATTAAATATAGTCTAACTGAGCTCTGCTCTATCCCAAATAAGTAAAAAGAGACTAAAATTTGGATGGCTTTGTTAATGAAGCTACCTTATCACACAGCCCTCAGTCATCATTGAAAGAATGCTGTTTGTCAGGTTCATCAAGCACAACTGGCAAAGCACAAATTGTTCCTACCTTATGTTTCAAAACAACTCAAAAGGAATGAAAGAATGTTTTAAGAAAACTGAACTTAGGCATACACATTCAAAAGAATGAGATAATAGTTGCCTTTATTAGTCTCAGGGTGTGATTCCAGAAGTACTCAGTACTGACTTTGCTCCCATTACTCTGGAGTTACCAGTAAAATTGTATTAGCTAAAAAAATAGTACTGATGTTGATTGTGTTTTTAAAAGACCTTAGTTCCCTGGTGCTGCAGAGGCATCTGTCTTGAAGAACTGGTAACAGTTTAAGAAAGAAAGAAAAAATAAATAAAAAAAAAAAGCAGTAACAGAAAAAAACAGAGCAACAACCAAATCTTTTTCTTGTTGAAGTAATGACTCATAAAAGGATACAGACATTCCTTAACCTTCAAAGAATTTATCAGTTCTGCTTAGAACTGATCATCACCAGTGGTGAGGTTTTTTAATATGCAAATATGATAGCTGGCTGCATTACAGCTATGTCATGTTTCCAGCCAGAGGCAGAAGAGATGATCCTCAGCTGTGGTGCTGGGAGATGGAGAAGCAGTGGAGTTTGGCAGGGCTCTGGAGCAATCTGTATCTCAAGTAGCTCTGGTTCTGAAGGTAGCAGGTGCCACACACCAAAGCAAGTCACATTATGGAAAATCTATCATACCACAAAGCACTTGGTTAAAAACAAATTGCTGCTTAGAAATCATGAGGCCTCGTCAAATGTTTTTTGCCTGGAGTCTAATTTGTTCTCAGAATTCCTAAAATAGACCTGAAGAACTGAAGCTGTTTCTTGGCTGCACTGGAAGCTAAAGAGGCAATGAGCCAGTCATACATTCTTGAGGGGCACCATAGGATTTGATGAGTGATCCAGAACGTGCTATGTCCAGGATGCTCTGAAAAGTATCTCTGCTGTGGTGTCACTCCTGACATCAGCTGAAAACTTCTTCCCAACCTATCCCAGAATTTCAATGCTGATACATCCTGAGGGTACTGTTTAATAGCATGCTACTCTTTTTGACTGCACATTACTAGATTATGGAATGTTTTATCTAAACACTTTTGTATCGCTGTCACTACCATTCACTGGAATTCATTATTGCTGCAAGAGTCATCAAAATAATACTGAAGGTAAATAGCTCTAGGGAAAAGAAATAGAAAAATGGATCAAAGAAATTAATCAAAGTACATAGATACTACAAGTTTAAAATAGAGACCATTAAAATAGAACATATTAAAAACAGAGAAATATTCTCTGTATTGTGAAGCCTACCCCATCTTCTGCAAATTCTCTCTTCACAGATACACACAAGACTACAGGATAACTATTTCTTAGAGGTTTATTTCTCATCTAAAGTCAGAATATCCTTGAGTTTGTAACGTAATTACTCCAGCAGCTAATTACGATGCCATAGACAGACTATTGTGACTCAAGGACTAGACTGAGCAGCAGGAACAAATGCAAAACAAACACTAACTTCTGTGCTTCCACAGCAGCACAGCAGCTTTAGCAATAAACAGAAAAAACAAAACACAGAGAGAAAACAGATGAAAGAAGTTCAGAATATGTCTGATGTTCACAAATACTTTCAAAAGTGTTTTTAAGATTAGACTGAGTGTCCCCACAAGCAGCTTAGAGACTCTGAGGAATGCAGGAAATTTTTTAAAATACAATCATCTGTAACATAGGATCATGGAAAACTTGTGGTCATATTTATACTGTTTCGTTCTGAGTGGATGACAAAGCTAAGAATGAAACTGGTACTTACATCCTGAGCTGCCATTCGTTGGAACCAAAGTGAAGTTGGAGGCCCAGGGGTTACGCACAATATCCTGCCAATGAATGGTGTCTGCGAAGCAAAGAAATTTGTTCTGGCCAACATACACCCCTCCATTCAGTATTTCTGCATAAAAGAACAAAACAACAGATTTGTAAAACTTCAGACAGATTAAGTCTATCGCTGCTCTGTGTACTGGAAAGAGAGGGCATAAATTTTAAATGAAAAAATTTCTCACTGTATTCTCAATACTCTGAGCACTGGAGGGCAAGTAGCTTATAGTATTTGTAAACAGGAATTGTTTATTTATATGCAGAAGAAACGTGACAGAGACAGCCACACAGCTGCTGGATGAATTACTGGGTTTACCTGTTGTTCAGTGTGATCAAGTACAGAACAGCTCTGCTATTTGTGGGTAAAATAACTTTGAAGACTTAATTGACTTTAAAAACACAAGCAACCAATCACACTTAAAACATTACAATAAACTAATGTGTTCTGCTGGGGCAGGAATTTTCTGAGCCCACAGTATGTGAGAAGGCTCTAGTCATCACAGCATCTGGAAGAAGCATATTTACTGATCAGACTGTGCTGCTGTAATACCATGATCCAAAATACTCAAATACTCAGTGTCTATGATCCCAAACCACTGCTGACATGTCTTACTGGAAGCTTTGTGTCAAAGGGAGATGGTTTCTGAGCAGATGAAAGGGATTGTTTTTTTTTTTAAAGAATGTTCATGTTTATATCAGTTGGTTTAAAAAAAATGGCTTGTTGCCCTATCTCCAAAGACTAGATTTTTCAAGTCTCAACATGAAAACGATCTTGTCGTTGTTGATCTGCTCAAATTCACAATTTCTCTTCTTAACCTGGCTTTTCTATTTCCAAAGCACTGGACAATCCATGTGACATCCATTAAAGTTAACAGAAGCGATGAAGCCAAAACTTCCTGCACTGCTTTGTGTCAGAGGTTCTACCCTCAGCAAAGAAATGCTGAGGGTTAGTTACTAAATGGCACCTTAGAATGACATGAAGCAGTGCTATATGCCCAGGAGTGGCACACTTCTAATGGACACATTAAGAGTGAATCTTAACTATGGCAGCAATGATTAAGGTCATCTGATAATCCTCATTTGCTAAGAAAACCTTTAAAAGCTGTAATGGGAATGCTAATGCTGACAAACAAGAAAGAAGGAATTAACTGCTTATTTTTAAAAAAATGTTGGTGTTTAAAGGCCACAGCATTTAGTGGAGGTGGCCCACAAGTAAAGAATGTATTAAATAAAGGATTGTCTGTAAATACATCTTTCCATATATTAGTCAGTTCAGGGTATTACTATCTATTTCTTAGAAACCTCTGGTTTAAAGGCTTAGTTTTCATTTAAAAAGGGGACTTAAAAATGAAAACAATAATCATAATCTTATACAGAAAAGATTCCAGATTAGAGATATAGCAATGATCTGTTTGTATGATATTATGCTGATCCCTCAAAAAAGCAATACAGCATCTGCTAGCAACTCTGCTCTGTGGAAAAAGTGGGACTTGGAAGAATGCTTGAAAACATGATTAAGGACAATTTCTCTGTGTTCCCTCTACAGGCTTACCTACTCAATTATGACGCAGATTTTTATTAAAAATAACACCTAACAAACCACAAAAAACTAAAATCTACCTACATCCCTAGCTTTTTAAACACACAGTGTCACTTTCAGCTGGTACATCTAAAGACCTGTCACTAGTGTAAATTCTGTTTTTTAGAACATTCACTCATGACAGTATCTATAAAATTCTTTTTCCTCTAGGAACTTTGATGCAGGCAGCATCTCTCCTTAAAAATAATTGTAATAGTGTCAGTTTGTGGAGAAAGACTTTTTTCAGTCTAAAAGTAACCAGAAAGAGTCCCCTCTGTACCATAAGGAAAGCTGACAGCTTTCCTTGTGCTTTACTGAAAGCAAACATGGAAAATGTTCTGACTTCCTTCACTGCTGAATAATAATTGTCATACTTGCTGCCCTTCCCCAAAACCATGGTGCAGTGTCTTTACTTGCCCTACAGGCTCCCATTTGTCACAGGTGACAGGATTAAAGTTTACAAGTCTATTCATACGGTGATTGTGAGAGTCTGCTGACCTCACTGATTGGAATTTGGAAAGAGACCAGAACTAATGGCTGGGTGGAGACTACTCCCCATTTCCAAGGGTCAGACTTCCATGCTGGGGAAGGCCCTCCAGGCACGATTGCCCTGGCCAGGGTGGAAGAAGCCACTTTGATTGTACTGATGCTGATGGCTAAGGTGGCTGGAGCAGAGCAGGGGGATAAGAGATAAGACTGGAAAGAAATGAGACCTGATGGCTGTGTGAAGATGGAAGTTCCCTCCGGGCGAACCTGTCTGCAATGGCTCTGGCTGGGGTGAGGAAAACACCTGGATTGTGTTGATGCCAATGACCCTGGCTTCTGCAGCAGCTGACTGACAGCTGAACAACAGGAACTCAGGGGTATATATGGCTGTCCAGGCTGTGGCTGTTTGGTTGTCTCTTGACCCACCGCCATCTCGCGTTGGGCCCTGTCCAGGGTCAGCGCCATCTTGAAGGAACTCGCTGGGCAGCTGGGCCCTGGGGGTGACTCTGACTCTCTCTGTCTCTCTCTCATCTTCTCCTTTTCCTCTCTCTCTCTTTTGCCTTGTCATTTGCTTGTGCCAATTGTCAAATAAAAGTTTGTGCTTGCACCTGACCCTTCTACAGCTGGACTTTGTTCTCATAGATCCAAAACAAAAATAAATTTTCATGTTACTCTGGACCGTAACAGTGATACATTAATAAACCTGAGTAATAATATCAAAGATGGGCTCTTACAGATATTAAATAACCCTGAGATTAAATTTTGGTACTTTCTTTACAGTGCTTGTGCTTGCCTCTTCCTGCTCTGTGGGATGCAGATACATTCCCTTTCTACCTTCCTGTTCCAACCTGCTATCCCACTTTTCTTTATGCCAAGTCCTTGGCATGTGTAAATCATCAGAGATGCATTGGCTTCACTGCCTTCAACTCAAATGCATTTTGCACTTCTTTGCCCTCTCTTAGAAAGAACTATGCCTGCAAAGACCTAATAAACCCTGTTACATGTTCAGCAAATGAAGCACAAATATACTATAAATAGTTACTGTATAATGAACTCATCATCATAAAGCCATCTCATTTTCATTTACATCACTGAAAATGAGAGATAAAGTTAAACAATAAACAGGAGGAGAGAGGCAGGCATCTTTGCCTGTGCAGATGAGTTAGCAAAGGAAGGCAGGCAAAAAGAGCTTTCTCCTCCTGCATGCAATGCTTGAGATGCCTCTTTATTGAACTCTCTCTGAGACAGGAGCAGAAATGAGAATGACAAATCCCCATGTGAATTCTGTGGCTTCTATTGCGAAGAAGCTAGCTCCTGCTGAAGAAGCACTGAGAAGGACTGCTCACAGTGGAATGTGTTCTAAATATCATTTGGTGAAAGTACTTTTGTCTTTTGAAACAATTTTTCGTGACACTGGAAAATTGTTAGGCTCACTACAACACTGCTGCCTGGGAGAGGAGGCAAAGCACTTGGCTTTATCACCTGCTGCCTAAAATACCAACCGTGCTGTGCTGGCAGCTAACATTACCCTGGGACTTGTACAGTGCTGAGGGACAGAGTTACAAAAGGGGATTTTGATGGACAAGTCCCACTGGCTCTCATTGCGAAAAGAGTTCCTAAAGGCATCAAGCTATTTTGGATACCTTCCTGGAAGGTATTGTTGGCCACACTTCACAGAGTATCATGATTTCCCATTTTGGCACCAGGGCTGCAGCCAATGCTTGCAGTCAAGGAATGCCCCCGAGGTATTTTGCCACTTGATTCTGAAGAGAATGCAAAATTTTATCATCTTCCTTATTAGAGCTACTAGTAAAGTAGCTTAAAAGCCAGTAATTCTGTAGCCAAAGTTATAGCAAAATAAATCAGCAAGTGTATTCACCACTGACTTCTGTCATTATTTTGCTTATTGCTGCCAAACGATTGTGGGGAACTTTTATCTGCATATTATTAAAATTCTATTAAATGGTTATTTATTCAGGAAGCTAAATCAGACATGTATTATCCATTATATCTGCTATTTTTCTAGTTTCCATTAGCCCAGTGATGAAGCAGAACCATTACCACATAACTTTGGTAGCCTGCCACACAATACTTACAATACTAACAGGAGAATGAAAACACAGGGGTCTCTGGCAATGATGAAACACAAGAATCTTACTCTTTCCATAAAGCACCACCGAACAAGGACAGGCACATCACACATAATTTCTACTTAGTATGCTAATTTTAAAAAGGGGCTCAATTAATAACATCTCTTGTAGTATAATGAAGAGTTTGACCAAAGTCAGTGAAAATGTGTTACCAGTGACCAGAAGCTTAATATCCCTATTAATAATGCAAAGGGGCACTAGTTCTGCAAGTGTGCTGTCTGTTTAGACCAGAGATGGAAAGACCTCTTCTTCATCCATCTGTTAAAAGGGCATTTTCTTTGGATGACTTTTTCTTGCATACAGTGTAATTCCTCACAGTCTGCTAATTGCTAATGTGGATTAAATTGACAAAACATACTCATATTCTAAACATATCCTGAAGTGCAAGTAACTTGCGATTGTTGGTATTCAGTGGGGGCTGTAGGCACCTATTTGGCAACAGAACCTGGTTGTGATAAAGTTGGTCAGAAAATTGTTATTGCTACTCAAGCTTGCAAATTAAAAGCTCTTCTCTGGTGCTGTAGAGTCACCTGTTACGATACACTGGAAGAAGGCACAGTGAGAGGGAAAGAACTAGCTCAGAAGTGGGCAGAGGGGAAAGAGTTAATTAGGAAAAATTGTTGGGCACATCCACTATAATCACTTCAAAAGCACAATAGAAGATATCCTATACCTTTCAAGTTGATTGTCTGCTCAGGAAACAGCTTTGTCTTACATCATACCATACAGAGATGTGTACTCTGCACAAATATATTACATAAAGCATGTTGATGATACCTTAGTTTCCATGAGAGATGAAGGATCTTTGTATGCTGAAATGCTGCAAATTCACCACCAGCACCCTGGTGATCAGGATCTGTGGTCAGATACTGTATCACTCTTAAAACACTCTCATATTTCACCCAAGATGCTGAATGCATTATTTGAAAATGGCTTTGGCCTGGAAATCTCATGCCAAACCAAGTCATTTGATCTCTTAGCACAGTTGATTGCTGATGACCCACTGGGAAAGCACTTCAGGTCTATCATTAATAAGCTATGTCTTAAAGGGTAATGAGTACTGGGTGCTTTAGAAGACAATAGCTCATCCATCATCAATCAAGATCTGAAGTTTTTATACAGATGATTTAAGAAGAGTTGGACTGTGTAAAATTGAAATGTCACATTTGTATTGGGAGGTGGGGGGAGCTAGATAATGAAAATGAGAGTTTTAACCTTCTCCATTTCAGCTCAATGACCATACTCAAAAGCTCACGGATGTGGAATCTGTGTACCAGCTAGAAGCCCCAGACAGCCTTCGATCTCAATTATACAATTTCAAGCAAAGATTATTTGGGTCATTAGCTGGAAGTCAGTTTCAAGTCTTGATGGTAACAGCAAGATATTCTTTATTTCTATTAAAAGCATTCAGTGTTATGTGCAGCCTGTGGGTCTGTACTTCCAACTGCTCAATAACTAAGAACACTGGAATGTAGCACCACAGCATAAATCTTACAAATCTAGCTGCCTATTTTGCTGCTTAAATAAAAATGGAGTCATTTGATTACCTTTCACTGAGTTTGATGGGGTATCTTTTCACCACTTCACTGCAAATGTGTGTGAAGTTGGGCTCACAAGGTCCTTGTAAGTCATTTAGCTACTTCATTAAAGGACAACAGGCTCTAGTCAAGTCTTTAGCCATCTCCCCAAAGGGAGTAACTCATTCATGAACAGGTTCAGCCATATTAAGCCAACTCAAAGAAGACATTTGAATCTCCTCAGATTATTCCTGTGTCTGTCCATGCCCTGAATTCTTCTTTCTCACAGCCTTAATAAAATTAACATGTCAAATCATTTAACTGGTTACTTCATAAAAGGAAATAACACTGCAAATTATCCCCACCTTTTGCAGGAACATACACGTTCCATGACCATACTGTTCTCAGAGAACTGCAAGTCAATGTCAGGCTCATGGACCCAATTTCACTTTGCACCCTCAGCAGTTACTGAAACCATCAGACCCATAAAATGCAGCCACATGTCCCTAGAGGGACATGTGCATGGAAAAAGTATCCTAAAATACTATGAAAAAGAGTCAAAACAGATGAATCCCCACACCTATTCTAAAGAGAAGAAAACAGATGAGTATAAGCTCAATTAAAGGTGTTATTCTTTTCACAAGAAACAATCTTTTCTTAGGTATAATTTGTTTTACTCAACACAGTTGCCTTGTGTTAAAGGAAATAGTCTCCTTCCATGATCCAGATAGATTGACTTGTCCTAGTGGCTGCTCAATTTAACCCATCTGGCAATGATCACATCAGTTTCTGCCTGCTTGGATCTTGATTTCCTAAAGTGTTTAGGCCCAGGTTTACATTTAAATCATCTTCTTCACCTCAATTCTGGAGAAGGCTTCCAGCTTCTCTAATAATTCCTCTGCTTTGATGATAGAGAGAAAAAGATGGACTGATTCCAACCAATGCTGCCTGTGTTAACCACACCCTGCCATCACTATAACATACTCTTGATGTTATTTAGCAACAGGGTAGACACAAAGCTGCATGACCAGCCTTAGCAGCTTTGCAGATGTGTAGAAGCAGCTGTAGCCATTTACAGTGTTACTCAGCTCATTTGTTTTGTGCTTTTCCCATTACTAGCTTTTGAAAGCTGTTTGACCCTGATGATTTTGCAGGAGAGGAGCTTTCACGTAATCTGGTGACTCTGTTAAAAGGATATAAATTCTCAGAAGGACGTGCTAATTGTCTCACTACTTTGTCCACTCAAATTCTGATCCTAATGTTAACAGCCAAGTGCTTGATTTACTGTTTTCTTAATGTCATTTTGGGAGTGACAGGTAGATTTACAGAAATAAAGCCAGCATAATGTTGTCACAATCCTCGTGGCTTCCTGGGGGGTTCTACAAATCAGGGAGAGAGGTAGAAAAGAGCCTGGCGGTCTTTGTATGTGGTAAGATGAACATGAGTCAGAAGTGCACCCATAGAATCATAGAATGGGCTGGGTTGGAAGGGACCTCAGAGATCATCAAGTCCAACCCTTGATCCACTACCGCTGCGGTTCCCAGCCCATGGCACTGAGTGCCACATCCAGGCTCTTTTTAAATATCTCCAGGGATGGAGAATCCACTACTTCCCTGGGCAGCCCATTCCAATGTCTGATCACCCTCTCTGTGAAGAAATTCTTTCTAATATCCAACCTAAACTTCCCCTGGCACAACTTGAGACCAACCCCTTTTGTCTTGTTGAAAGTTGCCTGGGAAAAGAGCCCAACCCCCCCCTGGCTCCAGCCTCCTTTCAGGGAGTTGTAGAGAGCGATGAGGTCTCCCCTGAGCCTCCTCTTCTCCAGGCTGAACACCCCCCAGCTCCCTCAGCCTCTCCTCACAGGACTTGTGCTGGATCCCTTCACCAGCCTGGTTGCCCTCCTTTGGACCTGCTCCAGGACCTCAATCTCCTTCCTGAACTGAGGGGCCCAGAACTGGACACAGGACTCGAGCTGTGGCCTCACCAGGGCTGAGTACAGGGGCAATGATCCTTTCATCATCATCATCACCCATGCAGTGATGAAGGGTGATCACCACTAGGCTGCAGGAGCAGAGACAGTAAGTGTGGAAGGTGATGATGCTCATTCACTGGGAGCTTGGGAAGGTACATCTGAAGCACTGGGTCCATTTTAGGCACTCCAGTGCAACACAGTTGTTGCCAAACTACAAGAGAGTCCAAGGTAGGACCACTATGGTGGTGAGGAGCTGGAGGACTTGTCACAGGAGAGGTGAGAGGAACTGGGCTTGCCTAAGCTAAAGATAGGATGACTGAGCAGGGGGGACATCTACTGCCTCTAGCTAAGGGAGGGCTATAGGGGAAGACTTTTTGCAGAAGTGCACTGCTTAAGGACAAAAGGTGATAGATACAACATGGGAAACACTGATGAAAACACTCCCCACAGCAAGAGTGGTTAAGCACAGGAGCAGGCTGACCAGAGAAATGGTGCTGTCCCCATTTCTAGAGATTTTAATAAACAACGAACAATTTGTTCCTTGTCTGAATTTAGCCATGCTCTGAGCAGAAGACTGGATCAGATGACCTCCAGATATACCTTCCAACCTAAATTATTTTGTCCTTCTCTGATAATTAATCATCTACTACAACAGTACTTGCAACAAAAGCAGAGTTTTATACAAGCATACTTAATTTTAAACTTTTCTCTACTGATAAGCATTTGATGATGCAAAACAACACATCTGGACAATTACATATATTTAAAGCACATAACTTTTCTGTATAAAGAAAAGTAACAGTATTTGAAATATAAAACCTCTGTTGCTCTCCCCCATTTCATGCTAAGAGGACATTTAGATTAAGCTTTAGTATGACAGAAGTGTTGCCCTTTGCTCTTTTGATTTTGCTTAAATTGTATTCATTTAAGTCATTATGAGCAGTCATTTCATTCACAGGAGCTGTGACTTCACATTTGTGGTAGTGCAGACCCCCTTGTTCACTGTCACTGAGTCACATTACAACAACAGCATCAGCCAACATTGTTCTTGCTTTAGTTACAGGTGCAGTGAGCCCAACACTGTTCTTGTTTCTGTAGCAGATACAGTGAGCTGAGATGATCCAGCACTTTCTGGACCCTTATTTGCTGAAATAGTGAGTCCTAGTGCAAATACAGCAATTTGGGTGCAATTGGGCACTCCCTAACTGCCCCTTGAGCTCTGTTGCTTGCAAAACACACCTGGAATCCCTCCTGCTCAAAACATAGGCCCACTCTGAAAGTCCCCAAAGATTACCTAACCTGAATTGTATCACAGAAAATACTGACCAAAGTCAATCATCTTGGATCCTATAAATATTGGTCTCAAGAGGGAGGCTTGTTGGAGTGCTCTGATTGCAACAAGCTGCTGCATGGAACACACGGGTCCCATGAAGGAAGCTGGTCCATCTGATTGAAGAGTTCATGGCCAGTCACCTCTCTTAAGTATGGAAGAAAATCAAATTATATTGGGCTGGTATAATTTGACACTGTTAGATAGTTGGGGGGAGAAGAATGCAACTTCTTTCATGACATTAGGTACCAATCAGGTAACATCTTAACAAGTTAATCTCTACGTCTGCCTGTGTGTTTGTGTGTATGCACACAAGTGAAATTTAGTTTAGAAACAGATTTTTTACTTGAACTTCTGTATTGATTATAACTGATTCTTGATTAAATTACTAAAAAGTCATACACTTTAATTTTTTTATTTGTTATAATAGTGTTAAACAATCTTAATTCACTGCTACAGATCTAATGTTAAAGCACCACACTGAAGCCTAATTCACCTAAATCCCTTACTTGTAAACCATGGACCAAGTCTGGAGCTAAGAGTGGATCCAGACACACGCAGGCTCCTCTCTGAGGAGTCTGTTTAGAAACCAAGGGAGTCTACTCTGAGCCTCCTGATTCAAAACGAGAATCTTCCTCATTCTTTTCCCCAACTCCTGTGCAAATCACTCCATACCATTCGCGACTCAACCTCCCCTATCCCTGTAGAAATAATTTCCCCTGATCAGCCATTCCCACCCATTTCCAAGCCCTGCATGTCCCTTCCACATAGTAAGTAACAGAGTGAACGTTACCACCGAATTCTGTTAAGTAGCACATTCATAAATCTATATTAAAAATCACCTTTTCCTGGTATCTTTGTCAGTGATTATTTAAGTGACATTAAGACCTCCAACTCTCATCTGTGACAACACTCAGCACAGCACTACCTGATGCAGATACCTGTACCTCAGGCAGCAGTGACTGTGTCACCAGGGGGATGTGAGCAGTTTCTGCAGTGCCTCTTCAGTGAGTCCTTTGATAACACACCATGATTTGGCAGTGCTTACCTTTCAGTTGTTCCAAAATCCATACTTCTGAGTATGGGTTTCAGCAAGGAAGCACAGATGTGGGCATCTGATTATTCAAAAGTTACTAAAACCTACTGAATCTGAACCAATTCATTTCTCATCTGCCCTGTTCTTATCCTTCAGGAGAAGGTGCAGAAGGGGAGATGATGTGCAGCACACTGTCTGCACCAACAGGTCAAACAAAGCCTCCCTGGTATCTCAGCAGGCTTCAGAAAGCTGAAGATACCCCCGTAGTGGAATTCAGTTCTGCTGCCTGCTTATCTTTAACCACAAGCATCCCTGGGATATAACCTGGTGTAATAACCCAAAGCAGCTGCATCAGCACTTGCCTTGCAGGCTTTCACGACACAGCACCCGCTTTCTGTGTCAGGCATCCTCCAAATTTGTTCAATGAAGACTGTACAGATGCCAGTGCCATTTCTTTTGCTATCTTTAAATGCTACCCACGCCCTATAGCTGCAACAACTCCTTCCATCACACTGACAGGCCTCTGCAAATGTGCAGTGGCAATGCCCAACCAAGCCACCCTTCCTGTCCCACCATCATGGTTTCACATTCATTTTTCCTCATTGCTTCTCTAGAGCTTTTGCTGTGATTGAAGCATTTCTCAAGATGAATTGTTTCTGCTCCTGAGAGGCAATATGTTTATTTGCCAGCCCCACAACATGAGAGGTTTCCAAAACTATTTCCCAGTGCCTCCAGGATGCTTCAATTTGCAACAGATTGACCCACAAACTCTACAAGGAACCACCAGTCAAGACTTCCTGGGGGTTAGACTGCAGAATAATCCTTTAGCCATCCTTCTTTGCCTCCTTCAGAGCTGTTCTGCGTGTTCAGAGTCCTTGTGTACAATACTGGGACCTTACTGTCCCACTGCTCTAAGAGGGACTCAGCCCACCTCCTTCCTTCCCTGATCTTAAGCGTAGGCAGACAACAATCAAATGAGTCTGAAGAAACATGGGACAGCAGTGGAGACAAGTGTCTTTCTATTCCAAGACAGAAAAAGTGAAAGCTGATGCTCAGAGACACCTAATAGGTAAGAGGTCCATGGAGCCGCACTGAACCCTTGAAAAAAAAACAGCTTTCCACTGAAGACCACCATACCTGTCAGATCACCTCAGATTTGATAAATCAGATTTGAGAAATGGCATGGAGGTATTTTTTTATTATTATTCCACCACCCTTTCCTTTTTAGAAAATCCTGTCTTCAGACAGCATGAGGCTACATACTTTGACTGATTTGCTTCTGTGTTACCAAGACATACAAGAATTTTAAACGCTTCTCCTTGTCAGGAATTTTGCTATATAATATTTTGATCAAACCTGTAATATTTCATGTCTGCTGGTGGCAGCTCTCAATTCATCTTTTCCATCTGCTGAGATAGGTAACTGTGAGACTATCATGTCCCTGTTCTCCTGGCATAAGCTCTTTATAAGAGGCATCTTGCAAGTAAATAATGCCTAACAGTTCTTCTGCCATCACTGTTTCACCCTTCCAGAGCAGGCTTCTCACATGGAAGTCAAGCAGCAGTAGGAAGAGAAGCATCAGCAGGCAGAGGGGCAACCAAATGCAGGAGGGTTCCCTGCAGCAACCCCAGGAGCTTCAACTCTGGCATTATCTGGTGGTAGATTTTAAAATTCTTTTCATACAGTCACTGACAAATTCCAGAAGCCTGCTTCCTACCCCAAGCACATCTGGCACTCAGGCCATGCACTTGGCAAACAGACTGATGGCCTTCTGTCTTGGAGCACAAGTGCCTTGAGTACATCCTGATTGGCATCAACATGCAGAAATTCCTTCTCCCTTTGAAAAAATTAGTTAAGATCTGGAAGTAGTAGTAATTTCCTCCATTTTCTGAAAAGCTGTAAAAAATTACTGGCTCCGTGGAGCCCTTCTCTTTCAAAACTGTCATAATGTGGCTTGGAATAATCCTGGAAGGATGCCCAGATTCAAGTCCAGCTGCATCCTGTGTTTCAGTACAAGCATTTGCATATGGGCTGGTAATTGGCATGCAGCTGGTTTTATGCCAGCTCCAGCAATTGCATAACCCAACTAATCTTTCTGGGCTTGGAAGAGGAGTCTGTGTCCACTGAGCTTAAAATTTATAAATGGGATCTGTTCAAGTATGCTCTCACATTTCTATGCCAGGTTGTTAACCTCTCCTGAGATACGGTGTCGACTCTTCGAAGAAGAATTTTAATTGAAATTTGTCTGAGGTGGGAAGTGTCTGTGCCTCTCCTTAGCTCTTCTGTACTGAAACTCTGCAGATGACATGCTGAAAATCATCCTCTCCCACAGAGGACTGTGAAGTGACTCTTCCTTGGTTCCTATCAACTGTAAGGACCTTGGATTGTGCTTGCCCTCCCAGAGCTGTGGCTGGGGACAGCGAGATAGCCAAAAGAAGGTCTATAAACTGAAGAACATGTATGTTAATTACAGCAATCAGTAAGGCCTTCTATGTGAGTTAATGAGTTTTAGAAAGACTGAGCCTCAAGTATCCCAATTCAATTTTTTCCCCCTTCTACTTCTATAATTTCTAAGATTTTCACTGTCGGTCCTGCATCTTGCTTTTGCTTGCACACTAAATTCAGGTTACAAATCTGATGGGTTGTCAGGGAATCTGTCCATGCTGCTGAGCTGCTGACCCTTTGGAAATGCAGCTGATGTGATTCTGCTGACTGTCCTCCCTCCCCAAAAGTCACATGCCTTCTGTGATAATGTTTGACCACATCCTTTTAGACCTTAATTATGCTCATGTTCTTTGGATCTGTTAGTGAAACAGTGAAACAGTGGCAACAATTAAAATGTGGCCATTACATTAAACTATCCAGAAATCGGGACAATTTCCTTAAACCAGGTGCTTCGCTGAGGCAAATGAGCACATGTGAATTCATGCCAAAGTAGCCACTTTGGATAGAGGGAGCCAAAGCAACTGGTGACAAGGTCCTAAGCAAAAGAGAGAATTTGGGGTTAGTTCTCTAATTTTTTCAAGACTTTTATCTCTCCTTTCACATGTTCTCTAGTTCTTCTGCCCACTCTTAAATACTCCTCATCTCCCTCAATTAGATTTTTATAAACACCTCATCCTACCCATCTAGCTTCTTAAGAGCCACCATGAAAACATCTTTCTCTCCTTCTTTCCTTGGAAAGATTGTAACCAACACAGTTGCAAACATTCTCCCAACGCGTCTTTCTTTTCACAGCAGACAACTTGCACTGAACCCAAACTGCTCTCAGTTATATGTGGCAGTAGATCAAGGGTGACACTGTGGCCTGAAGTGACATGGAATGACATGGAAGTAAAACTGTAGTGAGACCTCCATTAACAGAGGGCATCCTTGGCTCCCAGTAGTGGCTTGTCCCATGGTGGACCGTCTCTTTTCTAATTCATTTCTGCTCTCTATCCATGCAACGTTGGCAGCAGTGAGAGTTGCTTGCCTTGTCATATTTGGGAGCAGAATACACTTGCCTCCTGGAAAAAGGATCAATTTGTGTCCAGCATTCTACTATTCTGCAGTGAAACCAGTCCAAACAGCTCCTGTCTGCAGGCAGCAAAAGCACACAGTTTGTCCTTGTCTACACTCTTGCTAAACTGCAGCTGGCAATGATTGATGGTATTTATTTCTGTGAGATCATTTTTAATAATGTAGACAACAGGAGGAAAGAGTAAGCGCCCAGACCCACCAATTCAACCATAATAACTGCTATCCTTTGCATTAAGAACAATTCTCAGTAATTTTTTGCCAAAGGGCTTCCCAGATAACCCTACACAAGAGAAGGAGGGCACAAGAAGAGACCCCAGCCTGTGAACAGAATTGTTGAGGGTGAAACCAAGCAGCTGTTCTCCTGGCCTCAGGGCTCAGCTTGTTAGGGTTCAGGGTGGAATCTCTGCCCCTAAATTGTCTGTGGTTAGCTTTGTGACTTCTCTGACCATTGCCTTTAAGGCTGATGCATCTTGGGCATTATTTAAGAATGCATAAACAAATAAATAATCAAAAGAGATATCCTGGATGATCATTTCTGTCTCAGTCCACTGGCTGCTGTGCCCCAGAACTGCATAAATGTTGGTAAAGGGACAGGAATATTAATTCAATCCATTATAGGGTGAAAATATATTCTTCTGAATTATTATAACTATTTATTTGGCTTTAGTAACTTATCTTTCTCTTGAGTTTCAGAAGTTCTTGTTCAAATTGCACAGACTGTAAGTTTAAGACTGCAGAAGTTATATACCTGTCTATTCCTGGTCTTCAAAGCTACAAAACATCTGTTTGTTGGCAAGAACAATTATCTAGCAAAATTGAAAAGATGGTTCCTTTTTGCAAAGGCTTAGATGAAGCAGGGAGGGGGAGATGACTCCAGGAAAGTGAAGCTTTGTGAAGGCCTGTAAGCTGTGTGCCTCTGGGCAAATTCCCAAGGCTGGAATCTCAATGACTTTAATGGTTCTTAATTCCACAGGATTTCTAATTACAGCCCAGAGAAGGTAATGGGATGTGATGTAAATGTTTAAATGAAAATAAAGAAAATAAAAAGCCTGTCAAATTTACTAGCCAGTCTCCCAGATAATCTCCCCAGATACTGAGCATGCAGGCAGGTGCTCAGAGAAATTCACCAATTCCATGGACACCGTGACAGGAGAGGAAAATAGGATGGCTCACAAATTATCCTCCCCCTACTTCCTTAAAGGCTGTCTCCTAACAAAGAAGGCCTTCTCTCTCTGTCTACCTCTACATGTCTGACAACTTCCATGGCTACAGCTGTGTCCTACAGCTCAGTATGTTAACAGGAAAATTTCCTTCCCATCCGAAATCTCCCCTTCTACCAGCTCCCTGGCTTTGGGGCTCACTCACAGTCTCCCTACCTCCCCCACTATACCCTCTAAAAGCCCACAGGCATGGACCTGGGGGCTCTTGGACAGGGCTGTGTCAGTCCCAGAATCATAGAATCACAGAATGGGCTGGGTTGGAAGGGACCTCAGAGATCATCAAGTCCAACCCTTGATCCACTACCGCTGCGGTTCCCAGCCCATGGCACTGAGTGCCACATCCAGGCTCTTTTTAAATATCTCCAGGGACGGAGAATCCACTACTTCCCTGGGCAGCCCATTCCAATGTCTGATCACCCTCTCGGTAAAGAAATTCTTTCTAATATCCAACCTAAACTTCCCCTGGCACAACTTAAGTCCATGCCCTCTTGTCTCATTGAAAGTTGCCTGGGAAAAGAGCCCAACCCCCCCTGGCTCCAGCCTCCTTTCAGGGAGTTGTAGAGAGCGATGAGGTCTCCCCTGAGCCTCCTCTTCTCCAGGCTGAACACCCCCAGCTCCCTCAGCCTCTCCTCACAGGACTTGTGCTGGATCCCTTCACCAGCCTGGTTGCCCTCCTTTGGACCTGCTCCAGGACCTCAATCTCCTTCCTGAACTGAGGGGCCCAGAACTGGACACAGGACTCGAGCTGTGGCCTCACCAGGGCTGAGTACAGGGGCAGAATCCCTTCCCTGGACCTGCTGGCCACGCTGTTCCTGATCCAGGCCAGGATGCCATTGGCCTTCTTGGCCACCTGGGCACACTGCTGGCTCCTGTTCAGCTTCCTGTCAATCCAGACTCCCAGGTCCCTCTCTGCCTGGCTGCTCTCAGCCACTCTGTGCCCAGCCTGGAGCTCCCCATGGGGTTGTTGTGGCCAAAGTGCAGGACCCGGCACTTGGCCGTGTTGAACCTCATCCCATTGGAATCAGCCCAACTCTCCAGTCTGTCCAGGTCCCTCTGCAGAGCCCTCCTGCCTTCCAGCTGATCCACACTCCCCCCCAGCTTAGTGTCATCTGCAAATTTGCTGATGATGGACTCCATCCCTTCATCTAAATCATCTCTGAAGATATTAAACAGGACTGGGCCCAACACTGATCCCTGGGGGACACCACAGGTGACCGGCCGCCAACTGGATCAGCACCACTCTCTGGGCCCAGCCCTCCAGCCTGTTATTAACCCAGCACAGGGTGCTCCTCGCCAAGCTGTCCCCCTGCATCATTCCACCACCTTCCAACCCCTGTCCCACCACAGTCTCTGCCACCAAGCATGTGGCACCCACAGGAGAGGCACTGCCAAAGCCCCCTCAAAGCCCCCGGCCCCTTTCTGCCTGGGCTCGGAGCCACAGAAGATAATGACAGCCCAGCACTTTCACCTGCAGTAACAAGAAGCACTTTGCTAAATGCCATCACCAATATCTCACGTGCCCCATCAAAACCTGTCGTTTTCTTGTCACAAGCTTGAATGAAGATTCCCATTCCTGCAGGCTGAGGGGCCTCATGGAAATCCTGGTGCTGTAGAGCACATCAGACAAGAGGACAGAGTGAAGGCAGTTAACTTCACATAGTGTGTTGCAGGGAAGGGGTGGGAAAAGCAGCTAGGCTGAACACTGTGCTGTGAGAAAAATCTCTTCCAGGGTTATAAGCCCTGGATTTCACTTTTTAAGATAAACAGTGATTTTGTCCTTCTGTTTCCCCCTTACTTTACACCATTTTTGAATTAAGTTCTGGAGCCCCTAACACAAGAAGGACATGGAGCTGTTGGAGCAAGTCCAGAGGAGGCCACAAAGATGATCAGAGGGATGAAGCACCTCTCCTATGAAAACAAACTGAGAGAGTTGGAGTTGTTTAGCCTGGAGAAGAAGGCACTGGAGACACCTTGGAGCACCTTCCAGTACCTAAAGAGTAGAAAAGGGACTTTGTACTAGGGTAGGGAGTGGTGTATGAGCAAGCAAGTAGTACCACACAAAGAAGCATGTCTGAGTGAGCTCTGGAAAATGCCACTGCTGGGATTTGTGCATTTTGGAAAGACCTAACACATTCAGATGAACTGGACCAATGTCTGCTAAAAAACACCAATTATGTGTTTTTATGGACTTAATTATAGGTTTGGGCTTTTTTTTTTTTTTTTTTTTAAGGTGCTAAGGGTTTTTTACAAGCAAGATTTTTCCACTTCTGACTGTGTCAGACTCTTTTCTCAACACCCTTCTAGCTTAATACCAACACGATGATTCAATCAGAGTCCCAATGGGGCACTGCATGGGGTATACGTGTGTTGCCAACACTGGTCTGCAGTTTTCACACATTTGGTTGTTTCTCATTCAAAAGCTGCCAGGTGCTTTCCAGCAGAGTTTAGGATTGCTAAGAAAAGTAGAAGGAAACTTTCCAAACAACAAACAGTATTTCTGCTCCCCTTTTCTTAAGGAATCACCATGGTTTGATGATAGGCAGGACGTTCTTTACGATGGGGCTTGGTGCTCAGGCTGCAACCACAGCAGAACCCAGCTGAGAACATGTGAGGGGAAAAGGGCATCCTCTCCACTGCATTCATCTCCTCGGTGAATTTGCCTTCTGTGAGGCTCTCTGAGGGAGTAGGCTGAACAGCTGAGGAAGGAAGAGTCAGGCCAGAGCAAGAATTTGGATAAACAAGTTCATCTGAGGCTCATCTTCTGCCTTAGGCTCTGTAAAACACTCCACCTGTGTGAACATCAAGTTCAACCTGAGCTAACTCAAGCCTTGTCCCTTCCTGTAATGTGAACAAAGGAGAAGATGTCCTTGACTGCCTGCTAGCACCTGTCACATGAGAGACAAAGTACTCAGGGCTCCAGAAGGTACTCTGAGATCTCTGGATTCACCTATTTACTGGCCTAGGATGCAAAATAAAGCTCCAAGCAGCTCTAAGAGTATCCTGACCACTGACACAGGTGCTGACACCACTCTTGCACTTTTCTCTCTTCACCTGCTTCTGAGTTATGGAGGAGGTAGGTGATTTAAGTCCGAACAAGTTTGAACCTGAAGTTTCTGTTCACAGTTGCCTGAATCTGACATGGAGATGATAGCTGGTTCCACAGAGACATGCAGCTCCTAATAATACTGGACGTGACCACTGCAGCAGCCTGACCTTGCCTGGATGCTGCTCACTCTCCCTGCATCACACAGCATATGGGGAACTGTGAGCCAAATCCTCTATCTTACCTCTTTGGCAAAGCAGACAGAAACCAGAAGTTCTGGCAGCTCTTTCAGCAGACCCTGATAAGACTTAAACTTGCATCCTTCAAAAGGGCAGTGCCAGCAGGACGCTGTAGCACCCATACTATAAATTAAAGCTATCATATGGCACACAGTTATTTGGAGGGGTCTTAAGGAAATCTCAGCTGAGATGAAAAACATAAAGGTACTCAGTTGACTCATTTACAAGAAGACAGAAGGAGAATATGACCACACATCAAATACGGAGGAGAACGACTGTACAATGATGAAACAGCCACCTGTAATTACAAACTTAGCTATTTTTTGCTTTGGTGATTTTGATTCCTTTTCAGGAATAACTAAACTTTCCTAGCATATGAAATGTTTCTAGCAAGACAAGAATAAACAGGGGAAAAGTATGTTTTAAGGCTGGAAAAAAGATTCAGATCTTTTGTTCAGTCAGTAGCTTCCTGTAAATTTTCCTTTTAAACCCATAACTCAGTTTTATATTTACTTTGTTAATTAAAGCTGAGCTTTATTAAATTTGTAACTTAAAAATCCAATAAAGAAGCCACCACAGACCAAAGCATTTCCCCTGATATAGCTGTTAGAGTAGGCTATCAATCAGCTATGAATGCTGATACACAAATTGACTGTGCCTATCAGAAAATGATAAACCAACATCCCACTCATGCAGGAAAGTTTTTCTTATCAGCAGCATGTCATTATTCCACAAAATACAAATTCAAGGCAAATTCCAGGATGAGGTCTTTTTCCTCTGAGGTACACCCTATGCTGTATTATTCTTCTTCCAGTAATAACCACCTCAGAAATTAAGTCAGTGCAGGCTTCCTGAATGGAAAGAAGTTGGAGTAGATAACACTCTATCCATAAGGGATACCAAACACGTTGTTCTTCATCTCAGAGTTTTCTCCAATAATTTCAAACCACGCATTAAATAACCAGCACTCTTAGCTTGAGCAAGCAAGACAGTGAACAAGAAAGAAACCCTGAAGAAAAATAGTGGAAACCTGCCCTGAGAGCTTTCATGTGCTTCCTATTGCTAAGGGGTAGGAGGAGCCCTTGTTCAGGATGAATTTATAACTGGACTCTTCAGAAGAGCCTGTTGGGTTAGACAGGAGGTACGGCAGAAACTGCACAGGAGTTAAAATGCATTTATTCTGGTTTTTTTCCCTCACTGATTGAAAAATACATAACAAAGAGAGAGGAATCTTTAACTTTTAACCTTGCTATATATTTGCGGGAGGATGTACTGACTTCAGGAGTTTCTGTTTGTTTGGTGATTCATTGTGTAATTAACCTTGTGCCTAAGACTCAATGAATTGCTAAAACACTCTGTGCATGTTTCAGCACCTTTCTCCATAAATTGCATCCAGTATTCTTAAACGATTTTGTACTAGCAACAGTAAAAACCAAGGCCTGGCCCAATTCTACAATTTAATACAGTAAATATTTAGGACAGAGTATGGCGTTTGTGTGGTATTGAACATCGATACCATGTAATAGAAGGAACTTGGAACAAACCTTGCCAATTCTCTTGCATGAAAAAATGAATTTCTAGGCTTAAAACTCAAAGCCTATAAAACTCTAGGCTTAGAGTTTTTTCACTGTCCTTGCAAGTAAGATTTCTCAAAGACTACAAACATGTTTTGCTGTAGTTCCCAAATGTTTTAATTTATTTGCTGTGATTCTTTGCGCAAGTAAATTCCTGCTCAATAGAAAACCAGATTATCTCAGATACCCACATAAAAGAGCTTACGTATCACTTTAAACCAGAAAAAAGCCACGTGGATAACCTGAAATGTCTTTCACTGCCTGATTCAGTGTATTGTAGTTTCACTCACTCCACCAAGGATCAGAAACAAATGCCACCAGTAGTACAACCAGCCACCATGCACTTCAAATAACAACTAGATTTAATTCCACTGCAAGGGTTTTATCCACACCTTTAGTTAGTTTAGCTAAAGCTGATCAGCAAAAAGATATATTATGTTATTTTGACTGAAAGATGAGATAATTTTTTAAAAAGAGTAAGTTTTACTGGGATACATGAGCAGAGAATCAAACTGGCTGCAAACTCCTCCAAGCTGCAGCTACATCAAGCACAGGTCTTGACATATTCCCAATTCACTGGGTCTCACAGGTATTTGCACAGCTGAATAACAAACCCTCTCACCATTTCAAATGTTCTTTATGGTATTTTTATTTGAAACAAACACGAAATAATCTTGGGTAACCTGAAAATATTTCTACCATCCCTTAAGTTTTTACTCGCTGAAATGTATGCATTCTTAATATATTACTTATTAGTATAAAATGGACCTAAGGGCAATAAAAGGGATGACTCATAAAAGGCAATAAAAAGCACCAAGGAAAATAAAAATACAGGAAACTAATGTAAATATTAAAATAATCATGGCCTTTAGGAAAACAAACTCATACCCAAAAAACTGTCATTCCTGAACTGTTTCTTAGCCAAGATAACTTAGTGACTCAACTCGCAGCCTGGCAATTAGAAATTGGCAAAGTACTTGATGGATACAATAACAGTACTTAAATTAATGAAGCAGATAACGCCTATAATCAAGGAGAAAAACCTAGAAAGGGTATAGATAGCATGTTATTATACCACAAAAGAGTTGATTTGTTTTGATTTTAGTTGTGCCTCAGTATGTTTACTGAATGTGGTTTGTTTTATAGAGACTTTCATCTCTTTATGCACACAGCAGTTCCATTAAAATGCCAACTTGGTTAATGATAAATCCCAGAGAGTGTAAAGTTTATGGGATATGAAACCCACAGAAAGTTTTAGATACTTCTCCCTAAAAGCTGTTGCTGGAAATTTAGTAGCAATCAGTTTACAGACCAAAATTTCAGAACTGCCCAGATCTGGTGCAGGTAGAAGTTGAACTGGGATTTATAATTCACAATGAGCTCTCTGGAAGTTGTTCCCTTTTCTCAGTGACTTCAGATTCTGTTCTCAAATGTTTCTGACCACTTAGCACGTTCACCAATATATGCAAACTTGTAGTATTTTCATTTATGATGGATTTTACACCACAGCTGGTGATCCACTTGGGACATGCCTCATCTCAGGGAGGGGAACATCCAGTGGACTACAGTGGAGCCATAAACTCTCATTGGGGAATATTTCAGGGCTTATTGCAATTGGCCTTTTGCCAGCTTTCCACAGAGAAAGCTGGATTAACTGAAAGATATATCACCAGGCCCTGACACTTCATATTTCTCCATCACTGGCAGGAACATCGTCTTTCAAAAGTTCATTTCCAACTCAGCAGTCTGAAAGTCATACTTCTAAAAAGACTAAACAAGTGGGGAGAAAAAAAAAAAAAAAAGGAAAAAAAAGGAAAAAAAAATATTTGAGGTAATTTAAAAGTTGTTGAAGATGTAAAATGACATGAGAAGACACTAGTACTGGTTTATGTAGGACAGCAGCCTAAGGCACAGGCTTAAAATGTCTATCTTTGGTAAAATCAGGCAAGTGGTTTTTTTCAAAGCTTTACTTCTATATGGGATTCATTTTATAGAGATAACCTTGGCATAGATGTGATCCCCTTTGCTCTAGCCCCTGTCACAGATGCACTTTCTTGTCTTGCCAAGCTCTCGAGGGGCATGCCTGCTCTTTGGAGTAGCAAACGGAAGGCATCTGTCAGAGTGCCAGAGGTTGTCATTAAAAACAAATAGAGAAATAACCACAAAATGAAGAAACCCCTATTGCTGGGAACTGTTGCCAAAACCTCTCCAGTCCAAAATGTCACTATTGCTGTAACAAAAGGAGTAGATGAAACACACTTAGACTTATGTTACCTTCATAAATTGTTGGCTCAGTTCCTGGGTTTATTAATAATCTAGTGTATTCAAAGAGTAAATACCACTGCTCAAAAAGAACCTGGAACTCCATAGGCCCTGCTAAAAGTGTATTTTCAAAAGATACAAAACCATGCCTTTTATCAAATATATCAACAAAATATGACACCTAAGACTTTAAAATCAAATGTTGGACTTTCTTTTATAATTTATTTAGATCTATAAATGTAAACAGCAATCTCTCACTACCAAAATCAAAGAGGGAGAAAGATGGGCACAGAGAGCTTTGAAAGACAGGGGAATCCCACGGGACTCAAAATCTAAAATCTACCCTTCCCATAAACCAGGCAGTTACATGAACAACACATTGTAATGGAAAGGAACCATTTAGATCACATCTGCCAAAAATATATGGCCCTGCTATATGGCAACTACATAAGCTATTTGATCTTATTTGCTACTTCTACTCTGCTGGCAGAAGCCAGTTAGGAACCATGGCACTCCATTAGCTTTTCCATGCTGCTGAAGTCCTCCCTCTGCTTTGTACCTTTCCTTTGGGAGCAGAAATCCCAATGACTGAGGCACCCAGCTCTGCCAGCTTGTGCAGAAAAACTCCTGTGTGCTCAGGCTCAGGCTCTGCTTTTCCTCAATGGATGCAGAGTGTTACCTTTAGAAGACTTAAGATAAAAGCTGAAGTCCCTGAAACACATCCCAGATGCTGGCGTCAATGATACGGTCAATAAAAACGAATCAGTTTCTCCTTCCTTGCCAGTAACACTGCATCCTTTCAGCTCACCATGCAAGCACTGCTGTTTCTTCTTGTGTATCTCTCAGATGCTGTTCCAGAATGAAGCTTCCATTGATTTCTACTTTCTACTGACTGCTGGATCAAACACTGTACCTACTTATTTATGAACAAAGGTTTTAGGCAATAAAGTGAAGCAAACCCAAACAATATTTAAAAAGCATAAAATATCCTATTTTCTCCTTCTTCCTTATACACACTTAGCAGAACTCCATCCCAGGGAGACCTGAAATCCATTCCAAGTATCACTGAAGACAGCACATTTAAAACAGGAAAGCTACAGCTACAGTGTTCAGTTCTATAAAGCTTTTTGCTTAACACTGGTTCCGAAAGACTTGTGAGGTTTCTGTTCCAGAAGTCAAAACTGGCAGCAATCTGCCCATGGCATTTGTGGTGCAAAGGCTACAAAGAACCAGGTTTTGGTGATAAGAACCATTACAAGGTAAATTTTAACACTATCAGCTCTTTTCAGCATTTTTTTTAAATTTCATAGTACACACCAATGAACAACTGAAGTTAGAGATGCAGGATCACAAGATCATAAGAAAACATGAAAAACCTACAAAAAGTAGTTTTCACACAGTATTTCCCACCTCCCTCTACAATTCAGATGAAAATTTACACTCTGAAGCAATTAAAAGCCTCCTGAAATGTCAGCAGGGCCAAGAACGCAGGTGTGCGTACAGTCAAGCACTCATCTCCTCATCAAAATAAAATCCCTCTTGCAAATTTTATCAATAGGTGATATGCATTTTCCTAATATTATAGCTTATTGAAGTGAAATAAAAAGCTGACTGTAACCTCCAAGATTTTAATTTCTTGAACAACCATAGGCTAAGTAGTTACATTTTGCACACTGATTTTATCCCTTGTTTAGGACGACGATGTGTAAGAGATGTGGCAACAAAAGAAACTACTAGCAATGCAGCTCAGAAAGAGGTGAAACAGCTGATACATTCAAGGAACGAGATGTTCTTGGAAGTACTTGTAAAATGGAGTTGAAGGCATCTGGTCTCAATGCTTTGCTGCTTGGAAGATGCAATACTGCATTCTCAATTTCCTCTCTTGGTATCGCCAATTCTAACTGAGGTTTCTGTTCCTATGAGGGCCATGGGGTGTTAAGTATCTGTTCAAAAATTGACACTTTCTAATGTAAAATGAAGTTTAACTCAAAACCCCTGTCACCTTTTTATTCCAAATTTGCCCCAGAGCTGGTACCATTGCCAAAATTGGAAAGGGATGGCTAAATACCAGCAACAGGTCGACTTTTCCTCCAAACATCAAAGTCTGCTTTTACGTTTTAATTACAGTTTACACTTGGTGGTCTTGACACCATGAGGCTGGGAAGCAATGAACTTCAGTTTGCAAAGCCCAGAGAGTTATTTTAAGACCTTCTGCTTTGTGTCTAGGCCACCCTTGAACATTTCTGGCTGCCAGGGCTGCCCTAGTGGAGGCAATTATCTCGTACCAGACTTCTCTTTTGCAGGGACTCCTCGTGTGGTGTAACACTCCCAGGGCAGCCCTACCCTTCACCTTCCCATATGCCCACTGTGGGTTGTCACCAGATAAAAGGACTGTGGAAATGAATGTTATGACTCGTTAGGATTTGGGTATCACAGAGTCCACTGGAGGCTATCAACATGCAGCTTTAATCAGAGCATCTTTGAAACCAGGAGGACCTGTGTGCCCTTATGTTATCAGTGCTAAGGCCTTAGCATGGCTGAGGATCACATTTCAGTCTGTGGAGCCAGGCTGATTTGCAGTATTTGCCAATTCAACCTTACAGCTTTGTTTTTGCCCTTTAGGAACATATTTTTGCCTTCCAATGAACTCAATCACCCTTCTCTCTGATAGCTCACAAGTCACCACTCAGGAAATAGACACTCTGTCAGAATAAATGTCAACTGCCCTATAGAGATACTTGTAAAAAAGCAGCTTTCATGTTGGATGTTTCCTGTATTCATTCTGGAAGTGAACTCTGATTCACGGCTGCATTTCATTGTACCTGCTGACATCAGAGGCAGTTCTCAACACAGTCCCTTTTTTCAATATGCTATGCTTGGAAGAATACCTTTGATTACTGTTTTTCTTACAACTGAATGGGCTACACAAAATAAGTGCCAGTCTAATGGTTCATAAAAACACTTTTCTGGAGAACAAATGTAAACTGATCATCATGACTGAACATGAAGTCTGAGCACAGGCTTCATACACAGGTTGCATGGAAAGGCCATTTGGAATTCAGAGTTTGCATCACACTGCCACCTGAAAAACACTCCTAAGAGGCTGTTCCAAAAGTGCTCTCCATGGGCTAACGTGAAGTAAATTGGGGAAAAGAATCTTTGTTGCTTCTGAGGTCTGCATCATGCCATAAGCAGGCTTTACTATTGGAAAAATTTTCCCACTAAATTTTTTTTTGCCCAGTTTATTCTGTTACTTCTAGTTGCAGTTTATTCCCTGCGCCTGGGCTTTTTAGTTCTGAATTAAAGCAAAGAAACAAACTAAGCCCTCACTGCTGTAGCATTCATAGCCCTCCACAGTATTTAATGCAAAATTGAAGACCTTCCAAATCTGGATTCTTTTTGACTTGGAAAAAGTTCCACCAACATGAAGCATTTTCTAATATTCCCTGCTGCCACTGCATTTCTTTAATGCCAGGCTTGCTTCCTTTGTAGTTTCTTATAACAAGGCAGAACAAAAATTGTGGCACATCAGGACTAGAAGTGTTGCCTATGTACTGAGAACACACTGCTGTTCCCACATGAGTGCATATTGTTTCAGAAGAGCTTTGATGACATGGTGTCAGAAATAAACCAGCAGAGAGATTGCTCCTGTCAAGTAATCACAAATACCTAATTTTAGTGCTGCAGGATATTTCAGCTCTAACAAACCACTGGAACAACCAGGGGAAAGCTGTACCATTGTAGTCTCTGCTCCTGCAGAGTTTAGGAGGAATAAGGTAAAATCTAAGGTGGGCTGAGCTCCCTGACAAAAGAGGTCTGTACAGACTGCAAGAATTTTGGCCTCTCAAGAGCCAAAAAAGCTGATGAGAATCCCTTGAGAATGCCATGAATTGTGTGTTTTGTGCCCAGTTGTAGCTTTCTCTGGGAAGTAGGCTGGGGGGTTGTGGTAAAACCTGGTAAAACCACCAGGGATCGGTGTTGGGCCCAGTTCTGTTCAATATCTTTATCGATGACCTAGATGAAGGGATTGAGTCCATCATCAGCGAATTCGCAGATGACACCAAGCTGGGAGGAAGTGTGGACCAACTGGAAGGCAAGAGGGCTCTGCAGAGGGACCTGGACAGACTGGAGAGCTGGGCTGATTCCAAGGGGATGAGGTTCAACACGGCCAAGTGCCGGGTCCTGCACTTTGGCCACAACAACCCCATGGGGAGCTCCAGGCTGGGCACAGAGTGGCTGAGAGCAGCCAGGCAGAGAGGGACCTGGGAGTCTGGATTGACAGGAAGCTGAACAGGAGCCAGCAGTGTGCCCAGGTGGCCAAGAAGGCCAATGGCATCCTGGCCTGGATCAGGAACAGCGTGGCCAGCAGGTCCAGGGAAGGGATTCTGCCCCTGTACTCAGCCCTGGTGAGGCCACAGCTCGAGTCCTGTGTCCAGTTCTGGGCCCCCCAGTTCAGGAAGGAGATTGAGGTCCTGGAGCAGGTCCAAAGGAGGGCAACCAGGCTGGTGAAGGGACTCGAGCACAGGCCCTATAAAGAGAGACTGAGAGAGCTGGGGCTGTTCAGCCTGGAGAAGAGGAGGCTCAGGGGAGACCTCATCGCTCTCTACAACTCCCTGAAAGGAGGCTGGAGCCAGGGGGGGGTTGGGCTCTTTTCCCAGGCAACTTTCAACAAGACAAGGGGACACAGTCTTAAGTTGTGTCAGGGGAGATTTAGGTTAGATATTAGAAAGAATTTCTTCACGGAGAGGGTGATCAGGCAATGGAATGGTCTGCCCGGTGAGGTGGTAGATTCTCCGTCCCTGGAGACATTTAAAAAAAGACTGGATGTGGCACTCAGTGCCATGGTCTAGCAACTGCTCCGGTGGGTCATGGGTTGGACTTGATGATCTCTGAGGTCCCTTGCAACCTGGCTAATTTTATGATTCTATGAAAAGCCAAAGGCCTGGTAATATGAAAATACTTTTTATGCCTGTGGAATTTAGCAGAATTCTGGAAAATATTAGGAGACACAGCCCAGGGTCTGATGGTCTCCCCAGACTCCAGTGGCACACCACATGCTGCAGACCCTAATGGAAGAGGAGTCTGATGTAGCTTGCATGCTGAATTCTCATGGCAGAGGGGAGCATATTTGGGATTAACTCTTCATTAAGTTTATAAATGTCATATCACAGAAGATTTAAATCCAAAAATTGTCTCTGATGACAAACTACCTTGAGATAAAATTTAAAAGGAAAAAAAGAACATAGTAAACTTGAAACTCTCTTTGAGCAGAATGTTCCCCCTAAACCAACAAATGGCAAAAACACATGAAAAATGCTTACATAATCAACAGAAAAGCAAAAGCAGCTGATAAAAAGGCATGATCATACCTACATCACAGAATCATAGAATGGTTGAGACTGGGGACCTTAAAAGGTCATCTAATCAAAAATCAAAACCCCCTGCTAGGGCTGGGACATCTGCAGCTAGATGAAGTTGCCCCAGCCAACCTGCCTTGAATGTTTTCAGGGACAAGACATCTACCACCTCTCTGGGCAACCAGTGTTTCACCATTGTTACTGCAAACAATTTTTTCCTTATACCTAGCCTAAATCTACCCTCTTTTAATTTAAAACCAACACCTGCCATTGTCCTATCACAACAGGTCCTACTAAAAAGTTTACCCACACCCATATAGCTAAATGCTTATCCAGCAGCACAAAGATCTGGATCCTCTATCAGAAATACCAGACCAAAACAGGGAAATATCAGATAGACAGAAAGCAATGAAAAACAGAAAAAAGCAACAGTGAGCAAGATGTACTTCTCCTTCCGGATTTATCCACCTGTGGTAAATTGTAATGAGAGTTTTGCTCAAGAGTTTTGCTCATTTTTAGTGGACAGCTGAATTCTAAAATAAGCATAGCTGATAAGTGCTGTTTTATTTATTAGCTAGGCACTCACCAGCCTAGCTAATCAGCAGTCAACCAATATTCAGTATGTAGTACATCTCTGGGTAATACTGCAGTGCAGCTCAGGATACTGTAGTACTTGTCTGGTGAAAATGGTAAAGCTATAGGGAAAGAAGATCTACACAGCCAGGCACAGGTCAAGACTGACTGCTGGATCCTGCAACATGGGAACAGAAAGCAGGGATGTTCACACAAACCTCTTGAAGGATCTAGCCAAAGCAATAAACCAGCACAGGATTTTTATATGATGGAAATTCCAGTAACTCCCAGGCTGGCTGTTCAAGTGAGAAATATGGGTATTCTGCTAGGTTTAGTCTTACCAACACCAAGCAATTAATTACACAGAGGTCACCTGATTTAGTATGAGGAGACAGGGACTTGGCCAGACCCAACTAACTTCAGTGGTGCCACAGGAGGACCAGAGCCCCAAAGGAAGGGGAGATTTTTATAATTAGCAGGTATTTACAAGCTCTTTTGACAAATTCTGCTGCATTCGCAGAGTGCCAAAATTGCTATGTTAATTATATTTGCCCGATACTGTTTCCTGTACTAACTAGTTTGGCCAATGAAATATCCCCACAGGACTGAATTCCTGCAGCATAGAGATAAATCTATGACTGATATTTTGATTTGGGATTAAATCGTTAGTATTATCTGGCCCAGTTTCCTGAACCAGTAACTGAAACATGGTGTTCTAGATCAGAAATTAATCCAGCTGTAGAGCTGCTACAGAGATAAAACATGGGAAATGGTTTCATAAGCATGTTACATGAAGACTGCAGGTTTGGTTTTCAGGGGATTTGAAATTCTGAAGTCTGACCTCATTGCCCTTCAAGCTGAAAGTCAAAAACTTAAATTTCTCTGGCAAAAAGATCTCTTTCTCAGGTTACTTGAAACATTTAATTTCAGCAAATGTAAATATTTCCTTTTGAAATTAGAAGAAATTGTTATATATTAAAAAGGAAAACATTCAAAGCAAAACATATTTTTAGAATTAAAATCTGAACTAGTACATCATCAAAACTGTCTTGGGAGAGTCCGAAAATCCCCAAAGTAACTTCTGCTGAAACAGCCTCCTCTACAAAATTCTAGTTCTGATATTGCCACTGAACACAGTTCAGTTGCAGTTTTACCAGCAAGGTCCAACTTAGAACAATGTCTCATGCACTAAAAAAGTCCAACAAGCCCTGAGAAGTGCATCTTTCTGTCAGCTGGCTAAACACATTCTCTAGGACATAATGAAGAATGGAAGAACATGTTCTTCTTGTGAGAAAGTTTTCCTCTTGCTCTCATGGTAGCCTACTCTACAGATCAGGAGCCTCAAACACAAAAAGGACACGGAGGTCTTAGAGTGAGTCCAGATGAGGGCCACAAAGATGCTCAGAGGGCTGGAGCACCTCAGCTGTGAAGACAGGCTGAGAGAGCTGGGGTTGTTCAGACTGGAGAAGAGAAAGCTCTTGGGAGACCTTAGAGCATCTTTCAGTACCTGGTGGGGCTACAGGAAAGCTGGGGAGGGACATTTTACAAGAGCATGGAGTGATAGGACAAGGGTTAATGGCGCTAAACTGGAAAAGGGGAGAGTTAGGTTAGAATGTATGAAGAAATTCTTCTTTGTCACGGTGGTGAGACACTGGAATATGTTGCCCTGGAAGGCTGTGGATGCCTCAGTCCTGGATGTGTTGAAGGCCAGGTTGGATGAGTCTTGGAGCAACCTGGTCTAATGGGAGGTGTCCCTGCTCATGCAGGGGGGTTGGAACTAGATGACCTTAAAGCTCCCTTACAACTCAAACCATTCTGTGATTCTATTAATTCTGTGTTCCCAGATGAGACTGAAAAAAAGAGATGGCTACTGTAAAGGGAATATTAAATATTTTACTTAATTTTAAGAGTATTTTCTGCTCTTTGTTACTAGTTTCCAATACTCAATGTCTTGCAAAAAAACCCCTGAAGCATATGAAATCTGAAATGAACACGTTTTACATTAATTCTAATTAAGATCTTGTATCAAAATAGGCAGAATCTTAAAAGGAAACATATATTATCTTGGTAAACTAAAAATAAGTTTCCCCAGGCAATAGTGAAGTTGTGCTGTCAGAAAACTCCCTCCTGCCTTGAAATCTTGACAAGAGAATATGATGATGAATGATTAGGAGATGCACAAAACTAGCAAAGATGACTGAAATAAAACAAATTATAAAGAGCCAACTACTTTTTCATACCACTAGGTTGATCAGTAAAGTATAAAAAGTCAAGAAATATTTTCCTCATCATTTTCACAAGAAAGATGATGAAAAGGCTTCTCATTGACTTTAAGACAAGAGAAGACAACACTGTATGATGCATTCTCATTTTGAAGGTGTTTGTCATGATATTTGCCTGAAACTTTCATGTATTTAGGAAGTTTGGCATGTTCACTTTAGGTAAACTCAAAGCCATTCATTACATACATAACAATTTTCCACAGGAAGGTTTCAGGTTTTCGAGGAGACACCATTTTCAGAACATTACTACATGTCTTCATTATCTTGAAAGTGAGGAAAGAATCAAAAATTCTTTTCTGACAGCTGTCAGGGCAGCTAAGAAAAGTTTCTAATGTGGAGCTGCCTGTTTGGCCTTAGTAAAAACAGAGTAACTTATCCTCACTATCACAAAATTCACCTCTGCTTTTACTAAAAGCTTTATGAGAGCTGCAGTTGTAGTCACCTGAGACAGCTGGAGTCACCTGAGAGACTTGGTAGTACCTCTCTCTCTATGCTTCAGTAACTGGAACCTTTCTGCCAAACCAGGTGAATGGATAACATGCTTCCTGGATGAATTCTGGAATGAGTTACACAGAAAATCAAAAAAAATCATGATTCATAAAAAACTCCTGTCTCCTTCCCAGTGTAAAACAAATTATACAGCCTCACAATGAAAGCACAGTGGAAATTAAGGAATATATTTACAACACTAAACGTGAATCAGGCATCTGTGGGAGTTTGTCAGAGTGTTTATTAAGTACCAGAAACACCTTGCTGGGACAGACCAATGGTCCAGTGAGCCAGTGTCTCTCTGCATGGTAAAAGGTCTGGTGCTTTGGGAGAGAAGGTATCCTGGCCTCTTGTCCAGCATCCCCCACTACCCAAAGCCATTGTTTTGGGGACATCAGGCCCCTACCTAGCCATTTATGGACCTCTCATCCATGAGATTGTCCAAACCTTTTTAAGCCCACTTAGTAGTGCCTGCTTCCCCAGCTTTTCAGGGCAGTGAATCCCATCTGTTCACCACCCACTGCAAAAAAATTATTTATCTCTAACATAAATCTCCTACTTATTTCACTGAGCACCTCTTGCTCTAGTATCACAGGAGTTGGTGAATAACAACTCTACATCCAACTTACCCATCACCTTCCTGATTTTGCAAACCACAATCATAGTCCTCAACAGCCCTCAAGTCTCAAAAGTGAAGACTCAGACTTTTTAGATACTCTCAAAAAGCAGCTACTACATGTATGGAATCATTTTAGTCACCTTTTTTTTTTTAACCTACTGTAAGTCTGTCACAGCCTTCTTGAAATGGCAAGACCAGAACCCACGTGCACTATTCTGTTTACTTCTTAATTATTGCTTTACATGGTCCAGGTCAACTACCTTGGCTTTGAAAAAGTACAGCACAAAGTGCATCACGGAGCATCTCTCACAGAGCAAACAGATGTAAGTTCTCTGCATTCTTGGTCTTTATCTATTAAAGCCAAATCCTCTCTGATTTTTCTGATAAAGAGAACTCTGTCTCCAGAGTTAGAACCCCAGCTGTTTCCACCAGGAATTACATTTACAGACAGCTAGGCCACCTATGTTTTATTATTATTATTTAAATTCTTACACATCTTGGAACTAAGTAACTCTGGACAACATGCTCCAAGAAAAGAACAGAACTATAATTCTGAGAATAGAACATGTTGCTGGCTGGAGAAAGGTCTGGGACCCAGAAGATCCATGTGTAATATTCTTGCTATGTCACAAAATTTTCTGTACCCTTGAGCAAGCCATTCCTGTCCTGGTCCCCATCGGTCCAACAGAGGCAGCAGCAAGTCTGACTCCTGAGAATGTTGTGAAGCTGTGGATCCTAACAACTATGAAATCCTCCAGGAGCCAAAACCAGTACATAAAAAGCTGCTTTAACAGAGAAGCACTAACCAACTTCCTTGCCTGAAAGGCTCCCATATTAAACCATTTGTCAATTGTGTAAGACTGCTCCTTTGGGCCAGGAGAACAAAGAACATTATCTTAACCTCAAATCATAAAGTGCTTCTTTACATTCTGGCAGTGGAAAGGCTGTTCTACAGGCTACTGAAGATCTGGAAGAAAATATACAGCTCACTGTGTGTGCAATGGGTGGGGGGAACCACATCTGCCTTCCATTCTTTATGAAGCATTTCAATATCTATATAAAGAGCCACCTACTAATTATTTATTGTTTCCATTCTGGAAGTGCACATCATAGTGGCTCTGGGGAAGATCTTTCATCTTCCATGCTGTGTATTCCTCTGAGTGCAAGGGCTTTAGTACCAGAGTGTCTTGAGACCTTGGTGCTCCCACAAGCGCCATGGAGTTTCATCACTAAAACAGAATTATTAAGTGGTCTTATTAACTTGCAAGTTTTCTCCTAGACTAAGCAAATAATATGCACCTTGGCTCTTTGTCCCGCAAGGGATCGTGTTTCCTTCAGTTCCCTAAGAAACTGGTTTATTCATACCCACATTGTTCTGTGAAGGCTAATGTGATTGCTTTTAATAAAACATTAATGTTATGAAGTTTTGATTAAAGCCAACTACCATTACAGGAAAATCACTGATTATTTTTTTTCCCGCTAAACAGGTTGATCGCTCATCTGTGAGCACAGCCTATGGAGAGTGCAACAACAAGGTCTTTTAGAAACCAAATGCATATGGACTCTCAGAAAAGGATTTATCAAATTTTAAAAATTAAATGAGAAAAAGTGGTTACCAACGTTTAAAAAAAAGGTTACTATAAAGTGGCATATGAGATAGCTTTTTCCCAATACCCAAAATGAGAAATAATGCACTTCTTGCACTTTCAGTTAACAAGCAACATCCCTTTTAACTTCCTCCACCAAACAGGCACCCAGGGTTTCCACATTTTTCTCAAAGGCTGATTTCCACCTCAAAGCAGGCTGCAATCCAATATATGCATAAACATTCCCTTTCTGAAGATGTTTGTACAAGAAGTGGAGAAATGCAGGGTTATTTATTAGAGCAGGAGGTAATGAAATAAAAATACCCAAGAAAATAATCCTTTTATAAAGTTGTCTTTAAATTAGGACTATTGTGCTTATAGCATTCCCTATCCTTTTTTTACATTTAGCAGGAATTTTTTTTTTACACAGTGGAAGGTTTGAATTCTTTGTTGGGTTTGGTTTTGTATTTTGTTTTTTGTAAAGAATGACGACTCTGAAATCCCAATTCAATGACTCACTTAAAACAGAAACTTCTCTTGGGAATTTCAAAACTTTTTCTTTTTTAATTGAAGACAACATTCTGTAGGGGTTAGAGTTTGAAACTAATGCTGCTGTCTTTTTTACTCCAGTTCTCAGAGAAGAAATGAACACTCATAATAGTATAAATCTAATTTTTTTAATAGTATAATTTTTTTTCCTATAAAAGGGGAAAAAAAAAAAAAAGGGAAGAAAAGCGCTATATTGGTATAATCTCCAAATAAAAACTGTGAAGCTTGCAATTATGGGGCTAAAACAGAATTTGGAAATATAGAAATGACTTTCAGACAGGTAGAATGCTTGCCAAAGAAACTAAAATTGCTCATGTAGGTGTGTTATTTATAACATCATTGACTTGCCAGCCTGTAATAAAATCCTACTAAGTGTTCTGATTGTTTTAACTTTGCTGCTGAATACAAAAAAATTGTCTGCTGCTTTTTCAGCAAATCAAGAATAATCACAATTAGAAAAAGGGGAAAAAACCCACCAACCTAGAAGAAAGCAAAGCTATCAAACTAAAAAAGAAAAAAAAATGCTTAATGCTTCAGGATTCTGTATGCTGCTCTAGTAGTTTTCACCATATTTACCAGTGCTATTACAAAGTAAGGAGGAGTTATGAGATATAAGGGAAAGCAAATTCCCTACCAAATGAATAATCATATTATTTTGCTTCTCTTTTGTTTCCTTACCAGAGTCTTACTAGAAATGTACATGAAATACACTGCACATGCCATAGTATCACATCTGTGTGAAACATCCATGGCTCCCACTCCAGCACTGATCAGCAGGTCTGGGTGCTGAGAGGAGCTGGAGGCTACACAGCCAGAACCTTCCTAAGATCAACCATGTTAGCAAGACCCAGAGGATGCTCCTCAAAAGGGAAAAGCACCTTCAATTAAAGCTGCTCATCAGCTAAACACATTTCAATACCACAGTCAGAACTGAGAAAGGCAAGACAGCAATTCCTGTGGGCTCAGGACACACGTGGGTCTGAGAGGCACCTCTCCAGCTTTGAGTTTTTCCATCACTCAGCAGCTTCCCAAGTCTTTTGTTTTCTTAACCTGCTGTTGACAAAGATGCTTCTAGTACTCAGGATTTAATGTTGAGAAAAATCCACAGCTCTTGGAATGAACTTTTTTTTTTCCTTCCCTTAAATTACTCTGACCCTTCCAAATCAACACAGCCCTCCTCCTCTCATTCCAATCTGCTCAGCACAACCAGTTTAACTTTTGTCCATGCTGGCACAGATTCAGCACTGAGTCCAACATATTTGGCCCTGCAACCAAATTTACCAGTTGAGTGAACCTCAAGAGAGCTATGGCCTGCATACAGCAGTACAGACACTTACTATGTCTGTGGAACATACACATGCCAGGAGGTATCATGACATGAAAAGCCACCAAATGATGGGATTCAGGAGATATCACTCAAGGCCAGCCAGGGAAAGGGACCCAGCCAACTGATGTGTGCCATAAAACTGAAGAACCCCAATTCCAACATCATTATTTGCAAGCGTTTGCCAGCCAGAATGTACTGGAAAAGGACAATGGAAATTTAGAGGCCTGCTTCAGAGGGCAGAGCACGAAGTCCTCTCAGCAGTACTGGAGACACATTTTGTCTAAAGCAGAGAAATATCCCCCCCCAAGGAGTTTAGTTCTGGTAACCATAAATCACCATCACAGTAAGTAAACTCTCTGAAAAACCAGGAATTTCACAGACTTCATTTTTTCAACTACACGTATTTTCTTCTAATAGCATTGCACCATACCTATCACATTGGTCCATTTTTCTTTCAAGGGCTGAATGAAACAGTGTCCTGATTTTCTATGCTCACAAAACTTGCACTACCTTTTCTAATGCAGAATTGTCTTGATTTTTTGGTCTATCCTATGGTCTTGTGAGGTTGGCTTGTTTCTCATCTTTTGTTTCTTACTGTGTTTTCAGAACATTTTTACGACAAAAACACTTAGTCTGGAGAAAAAGCCATCTGTCCCTTGCTGGGAAAAAAAATTAGGTGGGTTTATGCTGCCCTGGCTGCTGCAGTCTGGATTTACAGTAGCAGTGGGAAGAGGTGCCTCAAGGCTCTCAACACAAGGCCTTTGGAAAAGTCTGATATCTTCTCGAGAGGTCCCTCCCTGTGCAAATGCCTCATAGCACCTGTTGCTTGCCTTTTCCTATGGACCCAGGCATGAAAACATTTTGAGGAGCATTAGGTCTGTCAAGTCACATTCAGTACCTCAATTACGACTGCTGCTCTGTAGGAGACCGGGAAGCTGATTCCAGACCAGCGCTCTACCAACATGCTCCCTTCTTCAGCCTTGATTAAAGTGTTTCTATAAGTACCTGTGGGAAGAGCTGCTGCGCCTGGAGCACTGCCTCCCATCAGCCATCAAGGCAGAAGAGTGCAAAACATCACAGGAGCTCAAGAGCTACTGGCTCATTTCTGAAGACCAAAAACTTAAAAAAACATGAGCAGCTTTTCAGAAAATACACATTCTTATACTTGAGGTGGAACATAAGGTTGTCCTGCCTAATATTCTCTTAAGCATACTAGAGAAATATAGGCTTGGGAAAACTTGGAGGTAGGTGAAAGTTGGCTGAGTAGCTGTCTGCTGGCTAAAGGGAGCAATGATGAGAAGCTCATCTTACTCTCTACAATTACAGTCTGTGTGATGGACAAGAACGTATGCTTAAACATTTTCAGACACTTTCAAGCCGTGAAGGACCTCAAATAAACACGGGAATAAAATTAGAATTCTAATCACAGAATCACAGAATCGGCTGGGTTGGAAGGGACCTCAGAGATCATCAAGTCCAACCCTTGATCCACTACCGCTGCGGTTCCCAGCCCATGGCACTGAGTGCCACATCCAGTCTCTTTTTAAATATCTCCAGGGATGGAGAATCCACTACTTCCCTGGGCAGCCCATTCCAATGCCTAATCACCCTCTCCGTAAAGAAATCAAAATAATGGTCTGAAAACAAAACTTAAAGGGACAAGTGCCAGGGTCTATCCTTAGACAGAAATAATCCACTACAAACACTGAGTGAGAAAAGAGAAGAGAGAAAAGTTCTTCAGAAAAACATTTTGATCCACAGCTCTAAGGTATTGTCACAAGGCAGCTGTGACACCATGTCCCCAAAAGATGTGAACACCACCTGCAGTGCTCAGAGAGGCAACAGAGCCTGCAGCATTTAGGAGATAATCCTTTCACACTGCTCATCTCTGGCAACATGGCAGAGCAAAATGAGGTGGACTCTGAAGAAAATCCAGAGGGCAAAAACGAGAAGTGAGCAGAAACCTAGAAAGGTAGGTAGGAAGAAAGGGGTTTTTTGGTCTAAGAGGACTGAGGAAGAAGGTGATAAAAGTCATTCCTGCACAGAGGGAGAGAATAATCACCTCCTGTGATCATGGTGAACAGACATGGACTATTGAGCTACAGCAAAGGGAGACAGGGTTCAGAACAAGTGAAGTGCAGGGACTAACTCCAGCTTGCCTTGAGCAGTCACCTGGGATCTAAGAGCTGCCTTCATTTGTAGTGCTGGCATGGTGATCTCCTCTGATAGCTCACTTAGCTCTCTGAGATGCCTCCTCAACCCACCAGCCACTTTTGGTGTCCAGGAGATACAATACTCTTCACGGTGGAGATGTAGTGCTTGGCTAAGAGGAATGCTTTGAAGATGGGAAGGCTAGGTGCTTCCCAATCTCTTAAGCTTAAAGTGAAACAAAACAAAAGCAAAATTGTGTATCCAGTGAATGAAACCTCACCCATCAAAAGATCAAAACTCATTGCATCATGCCACCTATAAATAAAAGAGTATAAAGTTAACTAGCAAAGTCAGGTTCTATCTGGAGTCATCAGTACTTACAAATGGCAAAATGCACAAGCAGTGGAAATCTATAGATGCTCAGCTAAGGTAGCTTTACTTAAACATTGCATCAAGGCCTTCAAGTGACTCTTTGGCAACAACCAACTATAATGCTACCCAATCCTGACAGCACCTCTGTACATCTGGGAGAGAAGCAGCAGGTTAGAGGAGAGTGTTAATTACAGAATATAATTCGTACGCCTTGCTATTATATGCACCAACACAATAAGTACTGAATATCTGCAACACCTTATTCAACAGAACCAGCATTTGGTTCATCCTCCAAACAAAAAGGGGACTGCTAGGAGCACATTATATAAAAGGACTTTTCAAAGCCACCAGCAATAGTGTCTCTTTCTTCCCTGAACTTTATTCAAATTGAAATGAGTTATTATTTTTCTGGTTAATTTATTTTCCTAAACTCTTTTGTGATCAAAAGAACTTGTGGAAAAAAAGCATTTCAGTTGTTTAATAGCCCCTAATTGAAGCCAAGGCTTCAAAAGAATTCTTATTTATGCCACTGGGCCAAGATTTTCAAGAATGATAAATGATAACAGAAGGGGGTGAGCTGGTGTACTGAGAAGGGGACCTGTTTTTTGTGGGGAAAATAACAACTGCTCTTGGAAAACCAAACTACTTTGACGACTGTTTTGACCAGCAAAAATGAAGGTATCTTATGAAAATATAAAACAGAAATAGGTGTGTTGGCCTGTTTGAATATCATATTATTTTCTGGTTTATGGCAGGAGAGGTTTGCTAAATATTTCTGACAAGAGTAGTGCTTATTCACCTGCCTAAATAAGAAAGGAAATACTCTGTGAATCTGGCTTCAATTCTGAATAAAGGTCAGGAGTAACAATTCTCAAAATCACATTTTTACAACCATTCCTTTAAACAATCAAAAGTTTAAAGCACGTAAGCCCACAGTACACAGCAATATGAAAATATAATGCAAGTGTAGTAATTGAAGAAAATCAGAGGACTTTCCAGCCACACATAATTGCTTTTCAACAGTTTGTCATGAACTCTTTTTTTTAAGGGATCAAGGCTAGACCCTCTGAAAATGTCAGCTCAGTTCCAAGATCTGTCCCTATCACAGGTTTTTATCCTTCCTGTAAAACTGAATTACATATAGCACCAAAATATGCTACTTGGAGCTCTTATGACCACATTTTGTATTGAAGCAAATTATCATAGAAGCAAAAGGAACCTGCACATGAATAAGATGTCTGATTAATTGCATCTATAGAAGTGACAAAGGCTTTAAAAGAGAAACCAGTTTCCTGTAAAACAGTTACCAGAACTCTTAGAATATTCTGATTTCTGGACATACATTGTTTCACAGTAATTAAATGTTCTTCTTTTCACTCTGATTTTTGACATGAAGAGGACAAATGCCACATTGCCTGCCATATCTGAGGAGAAGGCAACTTGGAGAAAGATTGTTTTGCAGAGCTGATGTTTTGAAGATTTCAAACTACATTTGAGGGTAGGTATCAAATCTGCAGAGAACTGATAGTCAACACTACCTCCTCCCTTCCCTTCTCCTACAGAGCTTCTCCTCTGGCTGGCTTCATTTCCCTCCTTCCTGCTAAACAAGATAAGCCCAGGGAGAAACAACATCCATTAACAAGGTTAGCAAGGCCAAGCTTAACTCTTCAGTGTAAAAAGGCCCCCAGACTCGCATGGATGTTTCAAAAATTCAAAGGGCTTTGTTCTTTTCTGTCTTTTCATTGATGACAGATTCTATTTCTTGCCTTGTTTTTGAGCTTTTGAGATATAAGTTTTTTGTTCCTTTTGCATGACAAAGCCTGCTCTTCCTTTTAATCCAAAAGCTAAGCATCACCACTTGAGCCCCAGAGCTGCTGTGACCGTACCCCAGCGGCGCTATATGTGCATTAAATCACAGGGGACAGGAAAAAAGTAGAGAGGATTCTTTTCAGAAAGCATTTTGAGACTCAGCTCCATGGCTCCTTTATAGCAAACTTTGACGTGAATACATATCATGCTGTTTAAAAACTGTATTTTTTTGGCACCCTTCCCATGCTACTCCCCTTGACCTTCAAGTTTCTGTATGAAATTAATAAAATGCATGACATGTGACTCCAAATTTCACATTGAGTTTACTTGTTGGTTTAACACAAACATCTAGTTATATTTAGGAAAGATTAGAACATTAGCCTGGACATATCTTAATTTTTAATACATGTCACAGTGCCATGCCACTGTGAACCTATTCATGATTATTTCATACAGTATTAATATTTGCAGCATTATAATTAATGAAAAAGCCGTTCAGTTCTAATGTTTGACCACTATATGGTATAAATTGCTTCTAGCCAGCAAACTGATGCTGAGGGAATTGTCTATTTGAAAAGCAAAACCTATCTGACCCACCAGAAATAGGCATTCACCTGATTTTCTTCGCTACATTCAACTGCTGGGAACAGAATGAAGTTGAAGAGCAGGCTGGCCTCTCAGTCAGTGGGAGCAGAGGGGATCACTAAGCTGGCTCTGCTCTGGGCATGACAATGACATGTTGGTTCACAGACACTTCCCAGCACAGAGCAACACTCTCAGTTACCATTCATTTCTGCCCTTTCTTTCCCATCACAGCAGAGCAGAGGTCAAAAAAGTGTAAAAAGCTCACTAGAAAATTATTGCTGAAGGATCTGAGTGATTTGCTTTTGTGACTGCTGCTAGCAATGAAGGGAGAGTAGGATTAATGGATTTTTTTTTTTCTGGACAAAAATAATTATGATCCTGTATTTCTTCATCCTTTAGCTCCCACAAATTACATGAGTTCGTTTAAATACACGGGGCTTAAGGAACTTGTTCTTCTAGCAAAAAAAAAACAAACCAAAAAACCCAAGCTAAGCTCCTTCTCCATAGCATTATCATCATAAGCAAAGCAATGACAGACACAAGCGAATACAAACATGTATTATTAGAGCCTATCAGAGGAACCTGGCTGCCCAAAATTACATTCTCAATGATTTCTAGAGCTTTGCCTTCAAACTGCCCTATCTTTTCATACTGGTCAATAAAAAACAGACAGTTTTACCCCTGTGTTGGAAGGAGAATGTATAATTAGGAGGAACCAAATAATCAAAGAAGCTACCAATTTTTTTTTTTTCTTTAAAAATCTTCCATTTGATCACAGTAAAGATGGGTGCAGGAGGCTAGAAGAAGGGTTTGTAGAGGTGCTACCACTGCCTTGATGACATGGCTTTAGTTCCACTCAAAAAGCACAAATGTTGGCCTTTGAATGTGAAGCCTAAGGTTTTCTGAGCTGATTGCTGACATTCATCAACAAACTCAAAAAATAAATGCATCCAGAGTGCTGCTGAACTGGATTCCTTTCCATACCCAAACAAAACTGAAAACTGTCAATCCAACGGACCCAGGCAGCAGAAATGTGATTAATTAAGAGAGCAACCCTTAGGCCAGCATATACCTGCTGAGGATGAGACTGCCAGACCAAGCCAGACCTGTTTTACCCCTTTCACAGTTTCAAAGGCATCCACCACTTCCTGCTGTATATAGAGAAAAGAAGAAATAAAGCATCCTCTTTATCAGTCAGAGGGTATCTGGTTAAATATAATGACACCTTAAACACATTCCCAGCACAGACTGTGTGCACACAGAAAACCATTTTGAATTCTTGCACTTGGCTTGGAAAGCCCCCAGAAACCCAAATTATCACACAATTACAGCACTTAACATTTCAGTTATAACCAAGCAGCCCCCTTTTTTTCTAGGTTTCTCTCTTTTTCTTCTGCTGCCATGAAATGACAAAGGAGCTCAAACAACATAGCACACGAGACATGGACCCTGCCCAAAGTCAAGTGTATATGGAATGACTACTTCAGATGCCCCCATTATACATGAAAGCCCAAATTTCAACCCAACTCTAAACAACTCACAGGATTTTTAAGAAAACAAGGGATGAACAGACATAAATCTGCAATTCTGCTTATGGGCTATACCTAACTTGAATGGTGCAGAGACTAAACAATGCTTCACTCCAGCTTGGTTTTAAACCAAGCCAGAGCTTTCACACAGGTCTCTATTTTCCCATTTAAATGTTTCTTAAGCCAATTTCTACCCCTGCTTTCATGTCTAAGAGGCTTCTTTGTCCTGAAAGAAACCACTGTGGACTTCACATTGTTCTGAGGAGATTTACCTGCAATGGATTTGGAAACCTGGTGTTTACAAATATCAGCAAACCTCATTCACCTATTTTAGACACGGAGGAAAAGCCCTGCCCCTAACCCCATGTTTTGTGGCCAATCAAAAGCACTAGAGAGAAGTAATAAAAATTAAAAACGTCTGTCCCTAGGCATTTTTATCCTAATGCTGCTTTTGTTGTTCAGCTCTTTAGTTATGTTTTCATTTCTAATGGTTTCTGAAGCTTTGATTAGCGCAGAAATCATGCTAAGTATGGTCTAAGTTGGTGCTACCTATAAAAGATTAAATTTATAGTTTTGGAACATTGAAATAAATATTGTTTGTATCATTTCAGGACAAAAAAAAAATGATAATTTTTTTGTGTTAACATTTCAGCCACAACAGCATGGGGTGATCTTTTGCTCACACAGATCAAAAACCATTTGTTGGCCAAAGCCATTCCCCATTAGCACCACTGATTTTGCCCTTTGCTTATCATGTACCCTGATCAAACTGGAAGTCACTTCTTAAGACTTGTTTGGAGGTTTTGTTCAACTAGAAGATTTTGAAAAGCAGTAAGTATTTGGTAAAACATGCTACAGACTGGGGGAGCCTGCTATATCCTGAAAGCCCTTCCTTGATTTCACAGTGCTTGACAGGATTTTCTTCTGTCCTTGAGAGCTGATGACTTCCCTTCTGTAGGCAGCCAATATTAAGAAGTTTATTTGCTGCACATACAAGTCATTTGGACTTAATAATAAGCACTGTTTTGCACAGACAATGAGTTTCCAGTCGGTAGCAGAGTTTCACAGCTCCCCTTATCTGTGTGTGTTTATCTGTAAAGCAGAGCCACTCATCCTCCACTTTGCCTGAAGGTACATCCTGACCCTAAATGACTTTACTCAGTTCCCTTGGCTAAATCATCACTTACTCTCTGAAGGTGCTTTCTGGAGTCACTGATTGATCAACTGAGCTTGGCCAGTGGTGGGTCTGTCTTAGAACCAGCTGGAACTGGCTCTGTCCAACACAGAATTGTAGAATTGTTTTGGGTGGGAAGGATAGTTAAGATCACCAGGTCCAACCATAAACCTAACACTACCAAGTCCCCCACAAAACCATCTCCCCCAGCACCACATCTACATGTCTTTTAAATACTTCTAATGATGGTGAATACACCACTGCCCTGGGCAGCCTGTTCCAGTGCTTGACAACCCTTCCAGTAAAGAAATTTTTCATAATATACAATCTCAACCTCCCCTAGCACACATTGAAGCCATTTCCCCTTGTGCTGTTGCATGTTATTAGGGAGAATAGGCTGACATGCACCTCACTCCAACCTACTTTTGGGTAGTTGTAGAGATAGAGAAGGTCTCCCCTCAACCTTTTCTTCAGGTTAAACAAACCCAGTTCTCTCAGCTGCTCCTTTTAAAACTTGTTCTCTGGACCTCTCATCATCTTCCTTGTTTTCTGGATTTGCTCCAGCACGTTATTGTCTTTCTTGTACTGCGGGACCCCAGAACTGAGCCCACATTTTCAGGTACAGCCTCACCGGTGCCAAGTAAGGGAGACAATAATTTCCATGCCTCCACTGCTGAAACCCCTTTGCAAACAGAATTTCTGTCTCCATGTCTCCTGAAGGAACTTTATTTCAGGAGTTTAGGGCTCCAACAGGTTTCCCACACTCCTTCCATTATGGGAGAACAGAAACAATTGATTCTCATTACCTCTGTGTGTGCAAGTTACTGCTCACTCCACCTTGTCAGAAAATTAAGAGAAAAAAATAAAAAAACCTCATCCCCCCATAACCATTTCAGATGGTTTTCAATCTCTTTTTTTCAATTACAGCGCTGTTTTGTTCCAGTTATTGCCAATACCCTGCCATTTGTTCACCTGTAGAAGAAACTAAAAAACTGTCCCATACATCACTTCCCTCTTGTCCATCTTACTTCGGGTTATTTTGGCTTACAACATATTGCTTGCTATAAAAGACACGATTAATATATCTTTCCCATCGAATTTAGGCAAGAATATTCAGATGCTTTAGCAGCTGCCTGTGCTGCTTAAGAACCTGGTAATCCTTTAATCTCCACGTACTTCTCCCCCCCGCAAAAAAAAAAGAATAAAGAGTCACAAGCAAAACAAATGCAATATGGATCAAAAATTCAATCAGAATGCTTAAAATGCAATTACATTCATCAGTGTTCCACCAGGTTTGGTATTAAATCTGGGTTTTATTCAATATCCTCCTCCTATTATAAAGCAGTATTTTTTTCCAATCTGCAAATCATCTGATCCCTGAGCTAATGTCCTCTTGGCTAAAAACACATACAAAAAATAGGTGGTGGTGAGGAAAAACAAACAAACAAAAAAGGTTAGAAATTCCTGCACAAGACCAAGACAGCTCCAGTGGAGACATAAGAAAAAGACAAATAAGACAGTGAGCAAAGATATTTCTACTGAAGCAGGGAGGCTAATTTCAGAATTTGAGATTCTGCAGTTACAGATTTAATAAGTAGTTGTCAAATGAGTTCCTTCTTTAACTCCATTTTCAATGTAAATCCATGGGTCTGCCTGTACATATCTGTGAGCATTTCCCCTCATCTTGCAATTTTAAGAGTTCTGAAATGTAATCCCATTGTTTTGCACCAGAGCTATTTGGCAATTTTCCAACGCAGTGGATTTTTCTTGGGGAAATGCCAACCTGTTTAAAACCAAAACTTTTAGGGAAAATACAACTTCAACAAAGCCTTTCAGCACAGACACACGTCAGACTCAGGAGGGACCGCACAAGGAGAGACAGATCCTGTTCAGCCAATTTCTTCACAAGCAGCTCGTGCTCAGGCTTGCCGGGGTGGGATTTGGCTTTTTCTTCTGGGACAGAGAAAGCAGTGAGGTGGATCCACATTCAGACCACCATCTGGGCCACTAAGCTATCAGCTGTTTTGGGGAAAAAACAGTAACACATCCCCTTTCACTCCATCCTCCCGCCCCCCAGCTCCTCCCCACATTCCTCCTACCAGAAAGGTTTTGCTTTTATTGGAGTCTACAACCCAAGAAAAGCTTGAAACCTCTTTTCTCCTCCCACAGAGAGGTACAGCTGAAGCATGTACAGATGCCGAGCAGGCTGCCACCATTAGCATCCCACAGAGCAGCCAACCCCGGCCTGCTGTGCATGCAGTTGCTTTCCTGTCCCGCAATTGAGTTCCTCAGCACTCAACCACAGCCTAAAGCCTGCAAGCTAAAGGATGGGTTTCCTTCCCATCAGAGAGCTCAGGTCTCCTGGCACCACCTTTCTGCTACAACGAAGGGGTGGATCTCAGTTGCTGGGTGGTGTTTTGAGACACCTGTCTCCACTGCTGCTGAGATGTTCCTGACAGGCCTTCAGTAGCTCTTATCATGCTCAGTGCATAGAGAAAGAGGTTCAAGCACTCAATAGCTTGCTGTGCAGAATCAGAAAGCTCCAGGGATGGCACTGGCTTAATGATTTCTTTAATCTACAAATGAGAGCTCAAAAATTAATCTAGTTAACATTGCATCAGTCTCCAGTGCTTTGAGACAGCCTGGGTTAGTGTTTTTATGACTGGCTTGGACAGCATCAAGCAGAGTATGAGAGGGATCTCCCCTGCACATATATTATGGAGCACATTATGATTTGAGCTGTGTACTGGTCGTAAAGGTAGAGGCAATAACTTGCAGTAGCTCCACACACTGCCCTGCAATTGTTTCTTCACAAAAATTAAGTTGTGATGTTGTCAGATGCCTAAAATTTCCTGACTTTTATGACAGCTGGCAACAGTGCTACTATAAGCAGCAAAGTGCAATGGTATTTTACTAGCAGACGTTGCTCTGAGTCTGACTGACAGCTGTCACATTCTACTGTCTGTAATGTCTCAGGCTGGCACCCTGGGAGCAGGATCACTGCAAAACAATTGTGCCTGAGCACACTTCACCAAACCACTTCTATTCCTTGTAGAAGCCACTGAGCAGCAGTGCTCACACCACTATTTTTGAGACAGACAGTATCAGCATCCTAAAAGGTCCTTAAAAAAGCTGCAGAGTTACAATCTTAACTTCTCAGATGCATTCTGATATACCCTATTCCAGCTGAGACAACTTGCACCTCTATTCTTTGGCTGTCTACTGTAACTCACTACCAGTTGGGAATACTGGAAAAGAGATTTCTGAAGAAGATTCTATAGGTTTCTCAAAAATATATCATTAATGTGATTAAAGGTTTTATGCCACCTAAATGGCCAATTCTGAAATACTGATACCAAATGTTTTGTTAACCTAAATTGAGATTATTAGAATTTCCAGTTCATCTACTGTAACAAATAATTTTAAACCAATTATCATTTTGTGTGATGCTCTTAATTTAAAGAATTTGTTGACAACAATTCAATTCCCTCAATTAAATGTGGGCAATCTATTAAAAAAAAACCTAAAACTACATAAAATTTTTATCTGATTACACTGCCAATTTTGGTGGAGACACTGTCACCCTGTTCCCAGGCATATTTCTCTTCCAGTTGCAGGGAAGGAACCCACAGGAGCAAACCCAGCAACAAGGCTGCTCCAAAGCCCTGGGAGATCTGGGCTTCCTTGTCAGCTCTGCTGTCAAGAAGGATGAGAGCACAAGGGAATCGTGACTTCCACTTCCAAATGAGCAATAAACTACACAAAGGTGTCACTGTAGCCAGATGGAAGAATTTGTACATTGCTTCCAGTTAAAGAAACTACTGCTGTTCTGTAATTCTCTACTCTTCTTTTTTTCTTGTTTTTTTTTTTGTTTTTGTTCCAGAAGATGCAAAGACAGTGAATTAGGAAAATAACTTAGGCTTCCAAGCAAATACCTCTGCAAGGAGCTTTTTCTCTTATCCTTCTTTTTCTCTGCTTTTCGCTTTTCCTAGCTGAAATCACAGAGAAAATGGAAAATGCTTGCTTTCCAACATTAGTTAGAGATCAGTAATAGTGTAAGTGAAATGAAAAAAAAAAAAAATAGTGTTACATATTCCTGCATGTTGATGTTTGTAGTATAGAACACGCATGAAATCTGCTAAAAATAGACACAGTTCTTTGATAAACTGGTTCCAAGTAGGCATAAAAGAATCTTAGCTACCACCAGTAGCTCAGAGAGTCTGACTTCTTTCCCCTGTGATGAAAATTTTAACTTTTTTCTTTCAGCTGCTATGTTATCGCTGTCAAGCATGGAAAGGGGTATTCCTGATTTGTAGACACAGCAAAGTATTTATTACTTCTAAAAATTGCCTTACAAAAATAGTTAAATTTTTAAATTTAAAAAAAAATTTCATTAATTTAACAGAAGAGTATTCTAGATTTTGAAAACCATATGTATAATAGGCTGTCAAAAACATAAATATCACATTTGGGCTCTTTGATCAGGTTGGTAGATTGCTCATATAGCAGAACCTACTGCAAATCTTCATTAAATTATATGGGGAGATAAAGATGCCCTGGAACAGTTAATGCCTCAAATGCAAAGACTGACATAATGGAAACCCCTCTGGTAGGACTTCAGGCCGGTCTCATAAATGACAGGCCAAAAGAACTCATTTGATGTAAGCATCAAGTCAAGGGGAACTGTTTGTCCAAGTTCAGTGAGAGGTGATGCACCAGTACAAAATTTGCAGATAATACAGACAGATAATATTGATGCTTTTAAGCTGCATGTTTCCTACACTGCAGCTTTAGCTGTTCACCTGCCGAATGGCTAAGGCAATGGACTGCTAATCCATTCTGCTCTGCAGGCGTGGGTTTGAATAATTCTTTTAATTTGGCCAATGGCATCCTGGCCTGGATCAGGAACAGCGTGGCCAGCAGGTCCAGGGAAGGGATTCTGCCCCTGTACTCAGCCCTGGTGAGGCCACAGCTCGAGTCCTGTGTCCAGTTCTGGGCCCCTCAGTTCAGGAAGGAGATTGAGGTCCTGGAGCAGGTCCAAAGGAGGGCAACCAGGCTGGGGAAGGGATCCAGCACAAGTCCTGTGAGGAGAGGCTGAGGGAGCTGGGGGTGTTCAGCCTGGAGAAGAGGAGGCTCAGGGGAGACCTCATCGCTCTCTACAACTCCCTGAAAGGAGGCTGGAGCCAGGGGGGGTTGGGCTCTTTTCCCAGGCAACTTTCAACAAGACAAAAGGGGTTGGTCTCAAGTTGTGCCAGGGGAAGTTTAGGTTGGATATTAGAAAGAATTTCTTTATGGAGAGGGTGATCAGACATTGGAATGGGCTGCCCAGGGAAGTAGTGGATTCTCCATCCCTGGAGATATTTAAAAAGAGCCTGGATGTGGCACTCAGTGCCATGGGCTGGGAACCACAGCAGTAGTGGATCAAGGGTTGGACTTGATGATCTCTGAGGTCCCTTCCAACCCAGCCCATTCTACGATTCTATAACCCCACAAGATACAAGTTCCCTTTGCTTCATTTTACCTTTGCCTGTGCCATTTCCTTCTCTCCTGATTTACAGTAACATCAATAAGGAGGCAATCAGGGTCCATCAAGAGGTCAGCTGCACCACTTCCCTGACCCCTTACACAGGTGTTACCACAACAACCACACAGCAGGATATTTGGCAGCACTTCAGGCCTACATCATACTTATTTCAGTACGATTTAAATGTGCACAAAGTCAGCTGTCACATACACCACAGCTCTGGTGCTCACTGCCCTCCACTCCTGTAGTTACCCTCAGCCCCTGCAAACTGGAAAATGCTCTTAAACTCAAAAAGCAGCAGCCAAGTGAGCTTAATTCAGTGCACAAGATGCAGGACAGTAGCAATCCTGACCCAACAAGCTGTGATAGACAAAATGGACAATGCAAAATAGCCTCAGTGTTAATGACAATTGTACTTGTTTCATATAGTAAGCAGATGAATAATTAAATCAAATGCTTCCTGGAAAAGTAACTTGCTTAGCATTCACTTTCTGTGGATTCCAATTTACAAAACTTTCCATTATACTGTGCTTCATTTTCACATACCTTGCTTTCTCCTGCCTGAATCTTTCTCTTCATTTCCATCAGGGTCGTTGCTGAATTCCAATTAAATCATAAGAATGAGTGTGAACTAAAGGAAGAGCAACACAAGCAATGCAGACCTGAGCAGGTGACAATTGCAGACTGAATCTATATCACAGAAGGAAGTTCAAAAGTTTCATGTCAAACAAATGAACTGATAACAACATGCCTTCAGTGAACCCAGGACAGTATTTCATGGCAGAAAAACTCTACATCTAACCAAAATCTAAAGGCAGGAAGAATAGCTTGTACTCCAAACATTGCTCCTGCAGCTATATCTGGAAAACAAACTAGCTTCAGAGTCAAAGGTGCACTCTTAGAAGGTCCAACACAATTAAATGCAAAAACTTAGTCAGAAAGCATGAGAAGTGTATGAGCACAGCAGTCAATACAGTTCAGGCTAGGTTTTCCGTGTCCTTCCTTGTTCTGTTGCTTGAAAGAAGTGTCTATTTTTAAGGAAGACTGATTCCTCCCAGTAGGGAATTACGGCAGTTTTACGTGAAGAAGAGCACTGCTATGATGCAAGCTGGTATTACCTGCACCAACAGTTGCCCCATTATTCTAGCCTGCTCTGCTCCTGGTGACAGCATGTATTGCAGCAGTGAGCTCCACAAATCAGCCCGCTTTCTACAAATGTATGTATTATTCCTTGCTGCATGCTTGTGGTGTTAGTCTTTCTTATCTAGGTGATGAAAATCTATCAAGAAGAGAGCTACTGAGTTACAGAGTGCTCTTATGTGCCACTGCTAAATTGAACAGCTGTCCCACTACTTCCACCAGAAACCTCCTTCTGCATGATTTTTTGGGTCTGCTCAGATTATAGTACAAAACAGAATGAAACACTTTAGTTTCTGTGCACAGACTTGTATAAGGTGGCTCAAACAACACTCACCACTCTAGGAATACATGAGCATTTTGGGATGGTACAACTGTTGCACAGCACCCTGAACAGCCTGCTACAGGACCTGTAGTACTTTCTGAACTACTACCATAGTTGTTCTTTATAGGCATCTTGATATTCTTTTCTTACAATAGCTTTATGGAAAAAAAGCCCAGATGTCTTCATTGAATTGTTGATCCTTTGATAACAAAGGAAGCAATTTCAGAAACAGCCTCAGGGAAATTCATGTTGGTTTTTAAGCAATAAAGCAAATTAGTACCATAGCTTTAAAGGTTAACAGAATAATCCCATGCAATAGTAGGGGAAGAAGATGAAATGATTAAAGAAATGAGTTTGTTGTGATGTTTTTCATTATCAGTAATAGTATAAAATCAGTTCCTCTACATTCTATTAAGACCTGGTTCCTGCACAGTTACATATAACAGCCTCTGCCCTGAGCAGCTTGTACAGAGGATGGAACAGGAAGGTGAAACAAAGGCACAAAGGTGTAAAAGAGCATCTCACAGTGGGGCAGAAAAGCAGTGGCAACATTGCAGCTAGAGCCACAGCCTTTGCATGCACAAGACATGCCTTATCTCACATCCCACAAAGACTCTCAAAGAAACCCAACAAAGCACAACTGAAGCCACTCCAAAATGCCTGTCTCAAGTACCTGCAGAGAGCAGCGCAGTACAGCCCAAAATCTTTTTCTATGTTGCATAGCCTCAGAAAAGCTGATGTGGTCCTTGCATGTAACACAGAAACATTTGATTCTCCCCAGGGCTGGCAGAAAAGGAAGCAGCTCATGGATACTGCGAGCTGGCAAGCAAATGGGGTAATTTACTCTGTTGCAACAGCTAAGATGGTTCATTTCAAGCTACTTCAGGTACCTTTCTGAGCAGATACTCCTCTGATACAGAAGAGCAAGCTTTACCCATGCTACAAGCCCCTAAAAGCTATACAGCTGCTTTAGCACAGTGCCAGACTTGGGTTAATATATTCTGAGGCACAATTCAGCATGGTGTTACTGAGGAGAGACGGGTCAGACTCAGATGCAGGCTGAGCAAAGCAAATTCATACTGACCCATAAAAGGCTGCAGATGGTAACTTAAGCCACCCTGCAGTTAGCAATGTGAGAACATCTCCTCCAAAGGACTCAAGTCTGATTAATTCTCTAGCACTCCTTCACTGAAACACCAGGCAGAAAATGAGATGGGGCCATTTTCCTCTGAAAACCATACAGCACACTACCCCCATGCCCCTGCCATTACCCAAAGTACCTTCAGAGTATCACCTCCCATCACAAATGGACATACCTATCACTGCAGCCTCCTAGAAGATAAGGCATATTCACAACAACAAAACAGAAGGAAGAAACACAAATGCTAAGAAATCCGATTTCCTTGGAGCCTGTCAAATACACCCTAGATCAGACCCCTTTCTTTTCCCCATCACAATTCAGGGGGGGTGGTTTCTGACTGCCAGGACATTCACATTTCCTTTCCTATCAGGACCATAAATCTTCCTCTCCTTCCACCAATAAGCACTTGGAAAGGACAAGGGGCACAGAAACCACATCAACAGCTTCTTCACTGATTGCCACAAGCCTCAGCCAAGCCACCTCTCCATGTCAGCTCTGGGAAACCGGGATGGGAGAGAACAGAGACAATTCCCATCCAACACCCTGCAGCTCCTGGCATTTCCTAGAAGGACCATGCTTCAACTCACTGCACTTGGGCACTGAGAGGCCACAGCTTCAGGCAGTGCAGAAGTTCCTCTGGGCCACGAGGCTTCCAAAATACCAGCACAGCACCTTCAGAAACTCCCACAAGTGCTGGGGCCTTTTTTTTATTATTATTTTTGGTCTCTTGTTAAGCAGCTGCAATACAAGTTGTACAGAATATAATTGCCAGATTTTGGGCAGTAGGGAGCTGTAACACCTCTGTGACATAATGTCCCATTAAGGCAGGAGGTTCATATACTTTTTTTTTCTGCAGCCAAACAACTGGTGATAGAAGAATTTCTGGTTCATTGTTATTCTACAGGTTGGGGCTTTGAAAAGCTATCTTGTCTGGCACATTTAACCATCTAGTTTCCCACCTTATCTGAAAAACTGCTTGTTCCATCATCCCACAGCAGTTTGCAAGTCACAGTGTGAAAGAAAGCTATTCTCTTCCTTAGTGGATGAAATATGCTTGCCCTGTAGCATATGTTTGCATGACATAAAGTAGCAAGTAATTTTCTTTCCTTTTTTTGATTTTTCACATGGAAAGAGCTATTAGCACTGTCTCATAATGGAGAAGGGAAAGAAATAAAGTGGGAGGCAAAGAGAGCAAAAACTGCCACATACAGGAGAAAGGAAAACAATTATTTCAGCAAAAGCAGGACAGAGTACAAAGAAAACAAGGAAAAGAAGAATGATGGATCTGAAAATGCAATGTAATCAGTATGGTGGTATAGCTTATAGAAACTGTTAGCTTTAGGAATGGGAAATTGCCAGAAATCTCATTCAGCTCCACACCCATGAATGAAGAGTTCGAAGGTGGTTCACTGGTGGTTGTGGGGGATGACCATTCTCTCTCAGGTCCCTTTTCTGCTTGAAATGCAGAGGTAGGTGAGGGGTTCCAGAAAGTGAGAACTCCTTGAATGAAACAGCCCAGAGCTATATAATTTAACACTGTCTGACCCTCTTTCCCCTCCTTGGTTTGGGCACTAAGCTGTTTGAAGTGGGAAGAGACAAAGAGAGACTCAATGGAAGCTAACTCTCATTGAAGGGACTAAGTTGCCTGAAACAGCTCTCACTTGCACCAGGACTCCTGGGCAGCACTGAAAGCAGTGCCTGAGCCTCACTTCTGTCCCTGCTTGTACTGGAGCCATTTTTGTACCTCACCATTCCTTCTTTATTTACTTTAAGTCTGTTTTCAATGAAACTTGCATACCTGGTACCCTTCTGTGGTGGGATCCTCCATGAAAACACAAGGTTACATCATGCCCTGCTCCACTAGCACATCTTTAAAGCTTCCCACATCAGCAGATTCAAGGAAAACCTTTTCTGAACATGGATATTCATGCATCAACTTCCACATTTTAATTTAAGCTACTATGTGGAGTATAAAGAAACCAAGCAGTATTTGGGTTCTCCTGGAACTTTGGAATCTGTGGACTAGAGATGCCCTGCTTGCATTTACTGTTTATTCCAGAAAGACAAGATTGTTATCTCTAGTATGGAAATGAAAGTAAGGATTGCCCAGGTGAGAAACTCTATTTGACAAATCCACAACAAAAATCCATGCCAAGTATCAGTCTACTGTTTGGTTTTTTTTTAATATGTAATGAGCAAAGGTGTTAAAGATTAACACACAACAGGAATAATGCCACATTGCTAAGCTATCATTTTGCCATCTGTCAAATCTGCATTATTTTCAAACCACTGTCAAGCGAATTACTGATTAATCACAACATCTCTCTGTCATATGATAAAATAAAATACAATTGCTAATGCAGTATATTTAACCTCTGTCAGGAGTTTGTATCTTTGTGCAGAACCATAAACCACTTGTTAGTGCATGCCAGAAGGCTTCTGGCAGCCTTCTTAAGGATTTATCAAAAAACAACTTGGATCCCCAGAGCAGCAAATGCAGAGCCACCAACTGATTGCTGCTGCATGCCACAGTCTTGTCAGATTTGCCTCTGCACATAATCAGAATTTGGGGTTGGTGGATCCATCACAGCGGACAAAAGCACCCTGTCTTTTCCCAGCATCTCCATGGCTTGACTAATAACACGCTTTTTTCCTCTAATACCCAAATTACCCCCCGATTGTTTGGCAGGTTGCTGATTGCTTTACAGCAAGTATCTCACCTTCTGCCTAACATCTACAAAGTTGGCTGGGGAATGTTCTGATTTAGAGGCTGTCCAAGTGAGACCTGAATCACATCCCTTAAATTTTGAGCAGAGGAATTGAATGGGCATCCACCCTGGAAGAAACAGCTGAGTTTCATTTTGTTTTTTATCTTTTACACTAAACTAATGCAACTACTTTGTGTCCAATTTTCATTTTAAAAAAGATAATTCTTTTTAAGTTTTAACAAAGCAAATTCAGAACAAGTCACCCCAATTACTGTCATCTGTGGATTATATACCACCCTAGACACCTAAGATAAATAATTAACTAATCCTTCTATTCTGTAAGCTCTGCACACATCTTAGTCTGTAATTTTCTGCTTTTCTGCCCCCTTGCTGATAGAATTTTATCTTAAAAGTTTATTGACAGTAAATATCACAAATTTTTATTTTCTCAGAAGAAAACTGGTGCTTTTGGACCCTACTAAATCTGTGGCTCTCCAGGATGACATAAACTTTGCATAATGAGCTACTGCTTAATATTAACAACTGAAATAATAATAATTAAAAGAATGCCAAGTTATAGCAACATTTTCCAGATTGTGGGCACCTAGGGATCACTGCTGAATAGTGATCCTTCCTTGAAAGGTAGCTTGAAAGGAAGCAAGGTTGACAAAATAAAAAGGGTGGAGAAGTTGAGAAGGGAGGGAAAACAGATCCAGGGTAATAGAAGAAAAATCTGGCAGTGCGACTGAAGGACAAACACAAGAGCCAATTTGATACAAAGCATGCTTCAGTTTTACTTTAAATGTTCTAAACCATGAGGACCTGCTTTCTTTTGGTACACCCCCAAATGCTTTATTTCTCACAGTAGGAGATACTGCAATATGTTGCAGGTTACAGTGAAAAGTAAGAAAGCTGTTGGACTGACAGATATCAAAACCACATCTGACCACTGGACTATTAAAGGAACCAAGTCTGCCTTATACCTGAGACCAAGAAAATACTTTTATATTCAAAGTCCATGTGCCTAACCAAAAGGGCAGGAGGTGCTAAAGCCAAAAGAGAGCTGAGTTGGAAACTGAGCTATCTTTACTGAAAAATTGGCAGAGGGTTAAGATTAGCATTTTAAAATACAGGCTTGCATATGTGCATTATCACCACCATACATGTTCTAGAACAGCTTTTTGGTGTCTAATGAACTCAGGTCTCTGTAGTGTCCTCAGCCTGAACAGGGAGAGAGTTCACCTTGCCTCTGCATCATCAGTGGAGCTGACACTGGATGGTGGAACCACAAGGAAAAGGCCACTTGTACAAAGAAAACTGCTTTATATCAACTAACAAAACCCACAAAGCCCAGTGTACAAAGTTCTATAGTTCCTGAAATCTTCCAAAGCTTTTTGAATACACATAAGGGCCCAAATACATAAAAATCATAATATATTTACAAATACCATAAGAAATACCAATATATCACAAACAGAATGCAATGTACAGGAAAAATGTCACTACATCAAAGGGCTGAACTGTAGAAATTCAGAGGTAACATTTGATCCCTCAGCAGTAATGGGAAGCTTTGCAATTGAATTTCAAGGGATGTGATACATACACTTGGAACAGCCACTTGCAAGAGTACATTCTGGAGCATCACCCCTCGGGTATAAATTATCAAAAACCAGAAAAATATTTGTTTGTAAAGGGGACTGATAGATTTTGTGTATGTAAATGTCTGTGTTTCTTACCAAGCCTTCCATTATGTCCCACTCAGCTCTCTCACCAACAGAAATGTTTATATTATAGAAAAAAAAAAAAAAAAAAAGACTAATTAATAAGCAAGAGCAACTCTAATATGTAATGACACTAGCTAAGGTAGTGCTACTCCAGCTAAATGGCAGCATTACTGTTCACTGTAACTTTTTCCATATGTTTTATAATGAGCTGCAGGAAAGAACAAGTCCCCAGTCAGGATGGAGCACATGAGACATCAGTTGAAGAGCATGAGAATGCTCAGAGCAGGTGGAAGCAATGCCACTGCCATGCCCACGTTGCCTCTGTCCTGCAAGCAACACCCCAAGGGGTAACCTGTCTGGCTCTTCCAACCATTTACTAAAAAAGGTGTTGTTTGCAGCAGCAGTTGGCTGCCTGTCAGCCTGGAAACCAAGTGAGGTCCATCAGCCAGCAGGGTCCTGCAGGAGCAAATGCTAATGGTGATGTTGGGTTGGGCTGAATGGGGCCATAGAGATGCAAGCACCAGCAGAGAGCACTGACCTCCCATTTATTACCAACCTGAGGTGAACCTGTCACAACTACTGAGAAATAAACAGCTCTCTTACTCTCCCTTTGGTCTCTAAAAGCCTTTTTTAAATTGTGGGCTGCATCCTCAGCAGATATAAATTTTCATAGCTCCCTTATAACCAGTGAACCATGTCTCTTTACACCAGAAGAACATTTAGTCCTACACTTTTCAGTGGCTTTCCAGTTTTAGATGGGCTGGAAAATTAAGATTTCTGAGTTCTAAATGCATTTCTGAACCTGTCTTCTTTCTAATGTGTCTACCCTCCCTCCTTCTCCCTTCCATTTTAACCTACAATTTTTCAGGTCATTTAGTTCAGAATACAAACACAGATGAGTTATTAGGAGTTGAACATTGCCAACTGTGCATGTAATGTGACTTTGTTTCACAAGTATGCTTTTCAATAAGCATATCTGCACTAACAAAAAATAAGGACTCACAGTTCAGGAAGAGATGATACAACAGGAGAAGCCTTGGCATTCAAACAATGCTCTTCGGCCTAAAAACTAGGACTTTTTCAAGAACTTTCAAGCTGAAGATACAAGCTGAGAGTAGCAGAAAGGACTAGGCCAGTGGAATTAGCTATAATTTTATTTATAATTTTATGTACTGCCAGCACTCCATCACCAGGATGAAAAAAAACAGATCATCCAGAGGGGAAAGGGTAATAATCAGTGTTCTTCAACATGTCAGAAACAAAATACTGATGAAATCCTGAGGTGTGGAAAAGGGCTAAGCTAAAAGGAAAAGGGTTATGGTTGCACAGGATTGGAGAAAGTAAGAGCTGACCCTTAAAAAAGTGTCATTTATTTTAGACAAGCTGATCCTCCAGGCTCAGAATTTAACTTGTTTTTACTGCTGTTTTATTACTTTTTCCATTTTGCCATGACAAGCTAATGATTTTTGCAAAAATGTACCGTGACAAATCTGCCCCTGCAGGTGGTTTTACACACACTACACTCATGAAAGACTTTGATCCCTTTTCTCTTTTTATAGTTTTTCTCCTTGTGTTGTGTTTTCAGGGTTTGTTTTTTGTTTTGTTTTGTTTTGTTTTTCTCCCAAAGAAAGATTAAAGGAGAGAAAAACACACACTGAAACTTGTTGTTTGGACCTAACCCAACACAATCCCACTGTAAACCAAGAGACAAAAGGCTGAAGAAAGGTTTGCAGCTGAGTTCCCTCACACCTCCACCTCTTAAAACTGCAATGGGTCATTTGCAGGCCCCCTTGCTGGTCAAGGGCATCTAATGTGATGCTTTGATGATCACAAGGCATCAAAGAGAGGAGCTACTCCCTCAAGGAATCAGTGCTGACATGCCACTACCATTGCACCTTAATACTCCCAGCCCTAAGCCATCCCATGTGCTGTCAGGAATAGGTAAAATCACCAGCAGGGCAATTCTGGAGGTCATCTCTAGGAAACCTTCAGGTAAGCCCTTTCATTGCAGAAGCTCTGACTGCAAACCCACTTAATCCATTTGAAACTCCACATTTTATTGCCATCAGGAGATACAGTTCAGCTTCCTTCCTGGAAGCTACACCTGCCTGGTGTAGCTGATCAGCAACCATTCTAAGTCAAGAGAAGCTGCCCACCTCCTCAGAAAAGTAGGTTTTATTATTCTAGATTATATTTCATTCCTCAATATAATTATTACCTGAATGGGAATAAAAACAGGTGTTGCTCAGAGGCTGGGAAAAGAAGACAGGGGCGACCTCTTGGTTCAGCAACCAGCAGAGGCAGTGGGAGAGAGAAGAAATATGAGGTAAGCCCAGGGGCTGAATGTGAGATCGAGTGGTACAGGGTGGGTTCCTGAGATCAGGACACTGTACAGCTGTGAGCAAGGTGAACAGGCGCAGGCAAAGAGGGAAGTTTCAACAGGGAAGTTTTCAAGGCAGTTTGCACAGGGCAGTGGGCAGGGAGAGCAGCAGGGAGCTGCAGCTTACTCCTAGGGTGATGGTGGTTACTTGGAGAAAAAAGACTTTATTCCCAGGACCCACTAAAATGGATGTGAGTACTCAGAGGGTGCTCTGCAGAAGGATGTGGCTATCCAGGTCACAGAGCGTTGGGAATGCCACAGCCTTTCCATGGCAGCTGGGGTCATGAAGGCTGTGTCTGATGTGAGCAGGGGGATGATCTGCTCTACCGGGTGGCAATGCTGCAGGATGAAGTGATGGAGCTCAGGGAGGAGGTGAGCAGATTGAGGAGTATCAGGGAGAGTGAGATGGAGTTAGATGAGTGTTTTAAGAGCTTGCTCACAACTAACATGACTCAGGAGGCAAATTTTATCAGGGAACCACAGGAGTTCTTACTATCTCAGGATCCTCAGTTCTCCCAAGAATCATAGAATCATAGAATTAGCCGGGTTGGAAGGGACCTCAGAGATCAAGTCCAACCCATGACCCACCGGAGCAGTTGCTAGACCATGGCACTGAGTGCCACATCCAGTCTTTTTTTAAATGTCTCCAGGGACGGAGAATCTACCACCTCACCGGGCAGACCATTCCAATGTCTGATCACCCTCTCCGTGAAGAAATTCTTTCTAATATCCAACCTAAACTTCCCCTGGCACAACTTAAGTCCATGCCCTCTTGTCTTGCTGAAAGTTGCCTGGGAAAAGAGACCAACCCCCCCCTGGCTCCAGCCTCCTTTCAGGGAGTTGTAGAGAGCGATGAGGTCTCCCCTGAGCCTCCTCTTCTCCAGGCTGAACAGCCCCAGCTCTCTCAGTCTCTCTTCATAGGGCCTGTGCTGGAGTCCCTTCACAGCCTGGTTGCCCTCCTTTGGACCTGCTCCAGGACCTCGACATCCTTCTTAAACTGAGGGGCCCAGAACTGGACACAGGACTCGAGCTGTGGCCTCACCAGGGCTGAGTACAGGGGCAGAATCCCTTCCCTGGACCTGCTGGCCACGCTGTTCCTGATCCAGGCCAGGATGCCATTGGCCTTCTTGGCCACCTGGGCACACTGCTGGCTCATGTTCAGCTTCTTGTTGATCCAGACTCCCAGGTCCCTTTCTGCCTGGCTTCTCTCCAACCACTCTGTGCCCAAAGCTGGGAAGCTCCCCAGCCATCCCAAGACAACTTACAGGAGAAGGGACAATGGGAACAGGTCCCAGCCCAACGCCACAAACGGGACAGGAGTGATACCTCAAGAACCTCACCACCCTCAGTGGCATTGCAGAACAGGTTTGGGGCTTGTGCAAGGAAATGGCAGACAGTGCTGAGAATACCCCTGATAGGGGATTACCCAGATAAGCCTACCTAGATAGGCCAAAACTACCATCAAGGCCAACTCACCCTAAACCAACGATCTTGACACATTCCAAAAAGGATAAAGAAGGTTCATTGCTGTGGATGACTCCCTCTTGAGAGGTGCAGAGGGCCCAATATGCAGACAAGACCCACTTTATAGGGAAGTCTGCTGCCTCCCTAGGGCCAGGATAAGGGACATCATGAGTAAACTTCTATCCCTGGTGAGACCTTCCAATTACTACCCAGTATTGGTCTTCCAGGTGAGTAGCGATGAATTGGTATCAAGATCTACAAAAGCAGTCAGAAGAGATTTTGGGGCCCTGGGACAAATAGTTAAGGGATCAGGCTCACAAGCTGTGTTCTCCTCCATCCCTCTAAATAACAGTGATGGATGAGGGAATTAGCAGGAAGATCCAGCAGGTTAATTCATGGCTCAGGGGCTGGTGTCAACAGCAAGGTTTTGGGTTCTTTGACCATGGGACAAATTCCATGGTATCTTTTGTCCTCAAATCAGATGGGCTTCAACTGTCTAGCAGGGGCAAAAGGTCCATATCCCTTAAGTTGGCAGGGCTGATCAGGAGGGCTTTAAACCAGGTTTAGAGGGGGAGGGGATTGAAACCTGGCTCTCCAGAGATGAGCCTAAGGGTAGAAAGCTCAAATTAAGAGTGAAATCAGCAGCCCAGCTGAAGTACATGAAAAGCAATGCACACAGTAGTAAATAAGTCAGTGATGAGCAGTGGAAGTGCTTTTTGGGACCTGAGAAATTCCAAGTAGGGGGGAAACCCCTCCCATGCAGAAGGGTACAGAAGCATTTATGCTAATGCACGTAGCATGGGCAATAAGCAGGAAGAGCTTGAAGCTCTCGTCCAACAAGAAAACTATGATATAATTGCCATCACAGAAACATGATGGGATGCATCCTATGACTAGAGTGCTGGGTTAAATGGCTATAGGCTGTTCAGAAGGCATAGGCATGGAAGGAGAGGAGGGGATGTGGCCCTCTATGCTAGGGAAGGTCTTGACTCTCTTGAGCATGTTAATTATGGTGATAATAGGGTTGAATGCTTATGGGCAAGAACCAGGGGGAATGACAACAAGGCAGATATCATAGTAGGGGTCTGTTGTAGACCACCCAGCCAGGAAGAGGAGGTTGATGAAGTGTTCTATAAGCAGCTGGGTAAGGTTTCAGATTCACTTCCTCTTGTTCTTGTGGGAGACTTCAACATATCAGATGTCTGCTGGAAACATAATACTGCGGACAGGAAGCAGACCCAGAGATTCTTGGAGTGTGTGGAAGATAACTTCTAACACAGCTGGTGACTGAGCCAACTAGGGAAAGCTCAATGCTAGATCTATTATTTGTGAACAGGGATGGACTAGTGAGAGGTGTAAAGGTTAGTGGTCATCTTGGACAAATTGACCATGAGATGGTTGAGTTTTCAATTCTTGGGGAAGTAAGGAGGGAGGTCAATTCAACTTCCTTCCTGGACTTCCAGAGGGCAGACTTTGATAAGTCCATGAAATTGTTTGGTGGTATCCCCTGGGATATAGTCCTCAAGGACAAAGGAGTCCAGGAAGGCTGGACAATCCTCAAGAGGGAAATCCTTAAGGCACAGGCACAAACTGTACCTGTGCATCTTAAAATGAGCTGGCATTGTACAAGACCAGCCTGGCTAAACAAGGAGTTTTGGGCAGAACTTAGGAAAAAAAAGAAAGTCTATGGGCTATGGAAGGAAAGGCAGGCAACTTGGGAAGATTACAAAATTACTGCAAAGATATGTAGGAAGAAAATTAGCAAGGCCAAAGCTCAGCTTGCATTAAATCTGTCTAGTATCAGTAAAGATAACAGAAAGAGGTTTTAGAAATATGTTTATAGTTAAAAAAGAGCTAGGGAGAATCTCCCCCCTCTGCTTGACCTGAGAGGGAAACTCATGACCGATGACATGGAAAAGGCTGAACTGCTGAGTGCTCATTTTGCCTCAGGCTTCATCAATGCCAATTGCTCCCTGAGGGTGCAGCTCCCTCAACTGGATGACCAAGATGGGGAGCAGAATGAGGCCCCCATAATCTGGGAGGAAATTATCAGTGGCCCTGTTGTGCCACACGGATGAGCACAAGTCTATGGGACTGGGAAGGATCCACCCAAGGGTACTAAAGGAGCAGGCAGAAGTGCTCACCAAGCCACTCTCCATTGTCTATCAACAGTCCTGGCAAACTGGGGATGTCAGTTGATTGGAAACCGGCAAATGTAACACCCATCTACAAGAAGGGCCAAAAGGATGATCCAGTTAACTACAGACATATTTGTTTGACCTTGGTGCCAGGAAAAGTCATGGAGCAGGACATCTAGAGTACCATCACACAGTACATACAAGATAACCAAGTGATGAGGCCCAGTCAGCATGGGTTTATGAAAGGCAGGTCCTGTCTGACTAAGCTGGTCTCCTTCTACAACAAGATGACTCTCGTAGTGGCTGAGGGAAAAGATGTGGATATTGTCTATCTGGACTTTAGTAAAGCTTTTGACACCATCTCTCACAGCAGTCTTCTTCAGAAACTTATGGCACTTGGCTTGGATAAATATACCCTGCACTGGATAAAAAACTCTCTGGATGGTCTGGAAGAGTGGTTGTGAATGGAACTAAATCTGGATGGCGAGCGGTCAGGAGTGGTGTCACCGAGAGTTCAGTACTGGGGCCTCTTTAATGGATTCATTAATGATTTGAATGAGGGGATTGAGTGTACCCTCAGTAAATTTGCAGATGATACCAAACGAGGTGTCTGTGTCAATCTGCTGGAGGGTAGGGAAGCCTTACAGCAGGACTTAGGTTGGAGCAATGGCCAAGGTTAATTGTAGGAGGTTTAACAAGGCCAAATGCCAGGTCTGGCACCTGGGTCATAACAACCCCATGGGGAGCTACAGACCTGGGGAAGTGTGGTTAGAGAGCTGTAAGTTGGAAAGGGACCTGGGGGTGTTGGTTGACAGTGGACTTAATATGAGTCAGCAGGGTGTGCAGGTGGCCAAGAAGGCCAGTGGCATCCTGGCTTGTATTAGGAACACTGTGGCCATCAGGAATAGGGAATTGATCATCCCTCTGTACTCAGCTCTGGTGAGGCTGCACCTTGAGCACTGTGTTCAGTTCTGGGCACCTCACTGTAAGGGACACAGAAGTGCAGGAACGTGTCCAGAGAAGGGCAAGGAAGCTGATGGAGGGCCTGGAGCACAATTCCTGTGAGGAGCAGCTGAGGGAGCTGGGGGTGTTTGGTCTGGAGAAGAGGAGGGGAGAGGAGACCTTAGAGCTCTCTTCAGCTGCCTCAGGGGAGGTTGGGGTGAGGAGGGGAACAGCCCCTGCTCCTTAGGGACTGTGACAGGAGCAGAGGGAATGGATGGAAGCTGGGAGTTTTTGGCTGGATGTTAGGAAACATTTTTTCACTGAGAGGTTGTCAGGCATTGGAATGGCCTGCCCAGGACACTGGTGGAGTCACCATCCCTGGAGGCATTTAAAAGGCATTTGGACCTGGTCCTTAGGGACATGGTTTAGTGGTTGACTATCGTGTTAGTCAAAGGTTGGACTGAATGATCTTGGAGGTCTCTTCCAACTTAAACATTCTGTGATTCTGTGAGGGGTGAAATGGACTTTATAAACACTTGTAGCTTCTAATAATTATTCCTTTTGAAGCTAGACATACATTTTAATCAGCTACTTTCATCATTTTTCATTAATGAATTATTAATTAGTCCTCTTGCCTAAAAATATAATTTCCAGCTTGCTGCAAAAATACACACACCGGCACACGCACACAAACATGAAAAAATAATACAAGAAAAGGAAGATATTCCACATCATTAGCACTAGAGTAAAGGCTGGGCATTTGATCTCAGTTTAATTATGAATGCCTAGTTTGAAAGAACATTTCCACATCACCAGTCAATAACACTTCTGTGTGCACTTAGATGTAAGACACGTTAAGAGGTAGGATCAGCAACAGTTTGGTTTTCAGCAGGTTCACTCACTGTGTTAACAGATGTGTGTGCCATCAATACCTGCACAAATACACCCTACAATGCCTTTTGTCTTGTGACTTCATATTCAAAACTGGGAAAAATCCAGCTCAGCTCTGTGGTTCTTTCTGACTATGAAGCAATCCAAGGCCTCAGCCACTGTAAAAACCCTGAGGAAGAGACAGCCTTTAACCCCAAAATGATGTAGGCAACAGAAAAAGAAAAGGAAAACCCAAAGAGAAGTGCCACCATTTTACTTTACAGATGGAGAAACAAGGTTAACACAGTAAAATAACTTAGCCAAGTCAGAAGTAAGGCCTGAGCCCAGATCTCCCAAGGAAAACTTACTAGGTTGCATGATTCCTTTCACTTTCTTATGTATGTATGTGCCTATCTACCTACCTACCTACACAATTCCACATGGGAGAACTCTCCAGAACACTCACATGTATTCTCTCTCTGATGTCTCCATTCCCTAGATAGTCATACACAGGTGGCTGGCTGGCTGGAAGCATAGTTTTTCCATGAAGGAACACAAGATGGCTCCATAAGGACCAATGTCACATTCCCTATCATGTACAATGATACAGTAAGGAAAGAGCTTCATGGTGGGTTTGCTCACAGAGCTGCTGGGTGGGAAGAAGAGGGCAGAAGGTGATATCTGGGAGCTGCAGAGGACTATGATCAGCTTTCAGAGTCTTTCTTTCCTGTAATGATACAGATACGTAACAATTGTCCTTTTTTGTTATCTGAAATGTTTTCCTTCATGAGCACATCACTTCAGAAGTTGTTGCAATGTTAATTTCCTAAATGATCAAAAAGCTTCTAAACTAAGAAAATGCTGCACACTCAGGGAAAGAGGGGAAGGGTTCAGAGGAATTGGAAATTACTTGTTATTCTTAAAAATCTGGGCCATCCTCTCAAAGCTGTTATTTTTAAACATTTCATGGTTTATGTATGTGGAGGTACATAAACACTTGCACGACTAATAACTTTGAGTGACTTTTGAGTGACTCTCATTTTATCAGTCTTATCAAAAATTTTAACTAACAGGTTATATGAGCCCTGTTTTGGTTATTTTAAGTGCTACTGAATTACATGTCAGCCTCAAGCCTACTACAGTCACCAGCAAAGTAGCAGCTTCCTAACATGCATTTATCATGACCAGGGGAGACAAATTACCAATGCTACCAATGGAGAACCCATCTGAGACACAGCTCCACAGAGATTTTGTTCAGACAGTTTTCATCTTGCCTATTGCTCTTTAGGTCCATTTTCAGCTCAGCACATTTGTAGATTTTGCTCTGCTGCTCACACCTGAGTCTGCTTTACCTGTGGATTCCTGCTTGTTGACCTAAAAGTGTCCAGGGACACACACTCTGCACTGACTCTTCTGCTCACAGAGCACGTTCAGGTCAGGCTTTTCCAAAGTAGAATAATTCGCATAGCTTTGGTTGTTATTAATATTGCATTAATTTCCCAGCTACAGTAGTTTTCCCTTGAGAGATCATTAATAAAATACCACCCAAATCAGCAAGCTACCAGGCAAAGTGACCAAAATAAAAAACAAGTTTAATTACCTTGTTACACCTTCACAATTGCCAGCTTTAAATTAAAGAACTGCATAAATTAAAGCTTTCATGATGATGAGATCTATTGCTTCCTATGTCTTGTTTTTTTGATTACTTCTCCCATTTCCCCCGTTTCCTCTGTTTCATTTGGAATAAAAATGAAAGAGCCTGTAGATGTTAATGGAGGATTGCTGGGAGCATTTAACTAAACTTTGCCAACACAAAACACCAACAGTGAAGCCACCTCACCAATATGTGAATTCAGTGCTGCCCAAAATGGTAACTCTTTCAGGGATAAAAAAAAAAAGATTATATTATTCAAATATCTAAATCTTATTTCTTCTGAGGTTAAAATAAATACTTTGAACACAGGTAGTACCCGAGATTTAAAAGTAACCCCTCCAAAAAAAGAAGAAAACAGCATTTTTTACATCTGCTTCCAAAAATTACATAACAAACTAAAATACTGAGGGGAAGCTACACCAAGAACTAGAACAAGTGAATAAAGTAACACAAACAAGAGAGATGCGATGTTTCCTTAAAAATACAAAGTGGCCATGGTACAGATGGTGTTGGATCTGCAAGAGTTACATGTTCCTCCTGGCAGGCTCTGGACAATGGTATATACAAACAGTCTTTATGAAACAGAGTTGTTCCCATGAACCCAACCAAGCATATGCAGAAATGCTTCAACCCCCTGGCATTTGTCTGTAGATGATTTTCCTGAGTTTCCTTCCTCTGATGCTCGCTTCTCCAGTTGCAAACAAAAATCTCTCTCACACAGAAGTACTTACCTAATATATTATTTCTATGTTTATATAGAAACATAAATTCAGCATAACATAAATTCAACAGCTTTCAGCCCATAATCATCCTAGCACCAATTCCTTTTGTGAGAAAACAAGCAAGAGAAATGCATTTCACACTTTTACATTGATTCCTTTTAAATGTAAAGCAGGACTTTTTGAAAGCATATATAAAGTATATGCTATGTGCTGGGTGTATACAAAGTTTACTCTATAGAAAGTCCTGTTGAAACTAACATAAATAAATGTGTAATGTCTTGAGATCACTTAATCACTTAATGCCTGCCTTGACTATTAAAAACAAAAAAAACCCGAAAACAAACAATGCATAAGCAGATATGTATCTCTTTCCTTTAAAATTTCTTTCCTGTTGCAAGTTTTCACAGTTCCATCCTGGAAATAACTTACTGCACACTAGGCCGTACCAAACTGTACTCATTTTAAGCTTAGCAAATGAAAAATGAAGAAGATTTGTTACACAGAAACAAAGCTGAAAGGTAAGGACATCTTCTGCCAAGACAGAAAGATATGTCAATAACTGATTCTTTGATGGTTCACTAAAAAATCTGAATCTTTGGTGGCAGAATGGTAAATGTACATTCTGGAAATGTACAGATTTTAAAAGAGGCATCGAGAACAAAGAGACATAAGAAAGTGATACATGAAATAAATAATTGTCATAATCTTCTCTAACGCTTAGTATGACTTTGATCATCTTCATCTCTTGTGATGCATAGCAAAACCAGTTCCAAAACAAATTTGCACACAGGAAATTTTTTACAGTGTTTAAGGCGCATTTCTTGAGTAATGCCAAAAAGAAAAAACAATTTAAACACGATGACAGACAAACATGGCCCTAACCAAGCACAAAGAGACACCAGTAAGTAATTATCTTTGCCCTTCTGATGAAGTTACGTTAAACTTTTGCCTCACCAAAAGTTAACATTAACTACGGGGTTGCAAAATGTTGAACCCCAACTGGTCAACCAACCATCTACCCCACATATTAGACCATTTAAGATTGTTCAGTGAACAATTTCAGTAATGCCAAGGCTATCAAAGCATAAAGAAGCAGGGCTCTGTGCACAGAGGGGATGAAGGAGGCTGGGCTGTCAACACAGGAGCCCAACATGGCCACTCTGTTTAGGGCTATAGCCAAACCTGTTAATGAGTAGTTTGTCACCAATGAGATGCTGGAGCATTGTGTCCGGTTCTAGTGACAAAACTGGAATAAAGATGAACTGAATAAGGGTCAGAAATATGCCATAATGATTAAACATCATGATTTATAGTGAAAGGCTTTTGAATCTTCATCTATTTTCTTTCTGAAATAGACCTAAGTGTTGATTTTATGACAGTCTGCACATAGCAACACAGGGAACAGCCACTAGAGAGGAAAAGGACATAGTAAACAAATACCCTGGACATGATAAGTAATGCTACAGGAATTCAGGCAAGAAATACTGCATGCTCTCTGAACAGGAGAATTTACCAGCCAGCCCAGCAAATGGCCAGACAAGGAAAAGCTCCTGTGTGGAAGGATACTTTCAGTAGGCAGATGGGCCATGGCCAATACATAGGAATAAATGGACATACTATGGACTGTTTCATAAAGGAGAAGTAACACCATAACCACATATCCTTTTCCAAGCAAAGTCCTGGCAGTACTATACCAGCACTGGTTCGGAAAATTCTACTCTGCATGCATGAACATTCATTTGCTTCATCCCACTTTTACTCTGTAATGTGCCTTAAAACATTGCCTTGGGGAGCCTGAAAAAGTATTAAAGTGATTACACAGCAATTTATGCAAATTGCTATGTTAATTTTGCAATTACTTAATTCTATAAAATTCCTCAGGTTTTAGTGTCCTTTTCTGAGTTGGCTCTTGAAACACTCCTTCCGAGGTGTGAACAAGCGAAGATTTTGGGGAAATTCTGCAGCACAGAATTAATTGTATGTTAATTGTATGATGTTGCAGAACCAGAAGGAACAAAACATGTACCTTCCAAAAGGCCAAAAGCATTTTCAGCAGACAGGAACCCAAAGAGGGATCATCAGGGCCCAAAGGAAATGAAGAGCAACAGTAAGGGTTACTGGGATCAGTTGCATGGGGCTTGGTGACTTGTATGCTGTGGTCACACAGCAGCCACTGCAATGAGGTGGCAAGGGCAACCAGCTACTTCTCCAACAAGAGAAAATTTATTTTCTGCACCTCTTCCTATTAACGTGTCCTGGTTTGGGCTGTTATTTGGTTTAATTGCCGGGACAGTGTTAAACCGTGACATAACTTCATATTGTCTCTGGAAAACTAAATTCACCATGTGCTGATTTGTACAGGAAGTGAATGACTAAAGCCTGTACCTGCACTATTTTTAAACCAGCTCTTATAGCCAAGACTACAACAGGTAGCAGAGGAATATGTTTATGTAATGCAACAAGATCTAGCTTTAAGACAGATTTGCTGTTATCCACTGATCATCCAAAGATGGCCTGCTCTAGGTCAGTGGTGAAGTGGGATGGAAAGAGGACAGGAGTCTTCCTTGCAGCCCAGAAGAGCCAGGGAAGTCCTAGGGGAATGCCACTCACTCAGATAAAAAAGTTTGCCTGCTTTTGGTGAAGGAGAAAGAATGAATGAGGATCCCCAAGTCTGCTGGAATCCTTAAGGTCCTTGGTCTTAATCAGTGGGAGAGGCTCCACAGCCAGCATCTAGAGACCACTGGACATAGTGATTCCCCCTGGCCTTAATTTCTACAAAGTCCAAATTCTGACTAACAGTGGCTGAAGGATAAACTCACTCATTTATAATTACTTAGTCATCATCTCCTTGACAAAAAAAAAGGCCTCAAAGTATTTTAGAAGCATCTATATGTTTTGAACAAATCAGTTAAGAACAGAGATTTTACTGAGCAGCACATTAAAGCAGATGGACACAGTGGAATAAGCTTACAGCCTTAATTAGTAGAGAAAACAGTGACCTGCTTTCAATTTAAAAAATATACACAGTAATAATTTACAGGACACAGTGCTTACCATGCCCTAAGTAAATTCTAGGTCTGGTTGACTGTGAACCACCAGTAAAGTATGTCTTGCTAATGCTCAGAGTATGCTTTTAATATGCTAAATGTATTCCTCAAAGGATACTAAAAGCCTTGTATTAGCATATTCTGGATGATCTTTGAATATATGATCAGTGCAAGACAGGCAGAGACTTGCTGTCATGGCCTAATTAAAAACGAATAGTGTAGCATGTTGCCCTAATAAAAGTAATTTCTTCATCTCAACTTACTTCTTTTCTTTTTAAGTCCTTTGTCTGGAGCCAGCAAAGAAGGTTGAACTGAGCTCCCTTTAATAACCAGCACCTTTGGGGTGCTAATTTTTAATCTCAATCTTCATTTTTGCTAAAAAGTTTTTTTGTGTAAACAGAATATATCATGACTTCCAGTGGGAACAATCTGATGAGTCATCAGATACCTCCTGGTGCCTGCAGGACTTGAGGAATGAGGAGGTCTTCCTCAGCCAAGGATCAATACTTGATCTATTCCAGAAGGGGCATAATCGATCACCTCTGACGTGTCTAGGCATTGTTATAAATGGAAATCAAATTACATACAGCTGTCAAAAGCAATTCACCCCCAGCTATCTGGACACAGTTTCTCTGGTCAATGCAAATAGGAATGCTTAAGTTAAGGTGACAAAGCACCTTGTACTTGCACAACACCCTCAATGTCAAATCTGCTAAATCCACTAATCCATGCAGGAAAACCCAATGAAACTTCTGTGCTCATGCCATTTCCTTGATATGCATAACTACACCAATGAAGGTAAGTACAAGGAAACGACACAAAGACCCCACCAGTTTTCCTGACCATTCCTCCAGATGTGCAAAATGGAGCAAAGACCACCTCTCAAGCTTGTTTAGCCTCAGCTCTACCACATTGTCCCTAGACACAGTGAGATAGCTTACACGGGGAAATAGGCCTCTGCAGCAAGATGTGTTAAAATCAGGTCCCTTGGTTTCCATGGTGATATTCACCTTCTCAACTTTCCCCCATCCTTAAACAATTATTTTTATTAAATTATAAAACAGAAAACATGAGAAAAGTAAAAAAATTACCTTATTTATAGCCTTCTACTAACACTACAAGAATTTGAAACTATTTCATCTTCCTTTCTCTTTTCTGTGCTTTTCCAGCATGCATCCAGCCACTTGTGTCTTCATTGCACAGCCATGGAGCAGGGGTTTAACACTCAGCCCTCCACAAAACAGTGACAGGGTTGTGTACTTTGTTCTTCTTAAAAAGGGCCTTGATGCAGAGGTGTATTAAGTTTCATAGATGTCTTATCAGCCCCTGGTGCTTCCTGTTACTTGGTTTTGAAGTCCAGTTAATTTAAGAGTCAGTCTTTCCATTTCTATTAGGTATCTGGTGATTCACGAAACACTGGAAAGAATGCTGACATGCAATCTAAAGGAAAAGCATGCTGTTGCAAACTCATTATTAAATCACTCTTATACATTAGTGTTAAGTTAACCAAAAGCAAGATGTCTGGTTTTGCTAAACAACTTCTTTGCCTTCATGCTAAGAACAGAGCAGCTAAAAGCTAGCATGTACCATGATCCATGTAGTTCAGATATCTGCTAAATTGCTTGCAAGGTGTTATAACTTTGGTGTTGCAAATTAAGCTTTCAGGATTATTCTAAAACCAGATCCCAGGTTTCTCATGTATCAGAGCTGGCTGTGAATGAACTGTTCCCTTCACAACTCAGAACTATCAGACACAGAAATCACAGCCAGCTATAATCTTCAGCTCCTGGCAAAGAAAAACACATTTTCAATTCCTACTAAAAGTACTACTTCTTGACAGTATGCCAGAAACATCTCTGGCAACTGACAGTACCTTGCTAGTTTCCTGTGTCTAAAGAAAACAGCACCTTAAAGGGCTCAATCCTGCTAAAATGTACATTGGATTCAGTGGAGTCAAGAACGCATCTCTAATATTTAGATTCATATTCTACTGGGGGACCTGTGTATGTGTATATTTTAGCAGTTCTAAGCCTGAAAAACTACCAGGCTTCTTGCATGCTGAATGCACAAACACACCCTTTGGTTCCAATGCACTCACACTCCAAGAACCTTTCTGTACTTACATGTTTTACCAAGCAGATTATGCCACTTTAAAAAACATACCTAATCCAGCCTTGCATGTCTTGCTTAAAATTAGAGATCCAGAGCTCAACTCCCTGAGGATACTGGAATACTGAGAGATAATGAAGACTGGAAGTCTGGCTCTGTCCACTGCAGCACAAAGCTATCACAGGCACTGAGCAGATGCATCTTCCATCACAGGCAGTGATAAGGGAACCATGCATTTGCTGACCTGATGCATTTTTTAGAATCTAGTTTTGGTATTTGTAGCTAAAGTAGCAGTGCTCAATACTCAAAGAATAACCTAATACATGTCATGAGGAATATGAAAGGCAGATGCATTTTCTGCAAACATAGTCAAACCTGCAGAGAATGAACTGCTTTGAGTAACTAAGAAAGCTGGGTAAGACTTATAGTTGATATATTTTCCTCTCTCCCTGACACAATGAGTTTGGCTTGGTTGGTTTGAATTTAACAGGGCCTGTCAATGAAGTACAAAACTGCTGTTCACACTAGAAACGCCTGATAAGTGATTGGCTTAACATGTCATGAGAGATAAGATGCAGGCACAAACTATGAGCAAAACACAAGCTCCACGGTGGCAAGGATGTCCTCACAGCCTGACCATGCTGGCTTTGTTCCTGTTGGCCTTGGGGGAACTTCTCCTGACCTCAGGGCAGCCCTTCACTTTTGTGGGAGGGGGGTTTGGTGTGCCATCCCTTCCCTGAACTGCTGTCATTCGTCCTGTGCTCCAGAAGGTGCTGCTGTCACCCACAGCTCCCACTCCAGCAGGGTCACCAACCTGACTGCCAACAACCACAAGTGTCCTTGGGCTGAAAGTGATCTTGAAAATGAAATGCCTGTGAAGAGTGGGAATTCTTGAAAAAGGCCCTTCTCTTTTCTTAGTGTTCCTGTTAAGTGGTATCTATTTCTGGACAGATTACAGGCACTGAAGACAGTTGTTGCCACATATAAAAATAGTCCTGGAGGAAGGCTTAACCTTTCCCTGTCCAGCAACAGACTGTAACTGCTATTCCTCGATCAAAACAGCAATAATTTCACAGATCTTATAAAGGAATGAAGGGATCAGGAACATGTCCCACATGCCATTACTTCAAGAGTTCTTCACCCCATCTAACCCTGAGTCTGCACTCAACTAACCATTCCCAGTGTCTGAGTTTTGGAATCAAATCCTCATCTTACTAAAATGCTGTAGACAGTGGCTGTGGTGGAGCACCACTCACGCTTACACTATTTATAAACCCATGAGAACAGCAGAAAACATCCTTGTATTTGAAGATCACAGGAACTTCCATTCACTGAACATTTTACTTTGCAACTCATTTGAGCTGAGGCCTTAACACTGCCCATTTGTTTTGTAATTCTTGTTTACAACCAAAAGGCTTTGTCTGCTTAAACACTAAGGCTTTGTGGAGATATGCTGCGGAATATTTAGGGAGGGCAGCATCCTGACCAACTGCTTGCATACATGTGTTGTGCTAGCACCATTTAAGTTGTGAGTTTAAGGTGATATAATCAAACCAGAGCACAGAGTCTGTGTGGCTGGTCTTACATGGTTATACACAGTGTCTTTAAGAAATCAGGAAAAGTTTTCACCTCTTAAATAAACCCCTTTCCTACTGAAATTTAAATGATCACACAGTCTCCTACAACTCTATCTCCAATAATTTTGAAGCTTATCCAAGCTACACTGGTCACGGCTCTGAAAAATCCTACTTCCGAGTTCAGTGTCAGCACTGGGATCACATTTACATCCGAGCTGCACGCTGTGCACGCTCAGACACACAAGTGCATCTGCACAAGATGGGAACCTATAGGAAGCATCACCTAACCCCACGCTCTCCACATTCCTTGTAGACTCACGTGGTGCTGCTTGACCAAACAGTTAAACCCAATTCCCTTCAGCTTGTTGTGTGAGCAACCCGAGCCTGCACCTGCAAGCCAATACACCATCTTCTCTGCTCTTCTGGCTCTGAAATATAATGGAACTATATACACTAAGGGACTATTTAAAATATCTTTCCAGAAATAGTTTCCAATAAATGCTTTCCTTCCTCTGATCAGATTTTAGCAAGCCCTTTCTAACCAATAAGGTTTAGAAGCTTAGTTCTGCCTAGCACTGAGAGGCAAAGCTTCATGGCATGTTGCTGGCAGGGGCATAGCATGGGTGCCACATTCATTCCCGGGTGCATCCCATCCATCAGCTTCCACCCCAGTCCCACACAGCACTCAGAAACCAGGGGAAAGCAGCTTTCTCACAAGATAAGTTATTAAAAAACGATCAGAAATAATTTCAACAAAAAGCAATGGTGACACTGGCTAGATGTAGGGCACTCCAGCTTTGGAAAATTCAGGTATGTGCCCTTCTGGGCACAACTTTCTTTTGCACTTCATATACCTATGTATTTCAGAAACAATACATACAGAAAACAGGGAAACACTGTATTTAAAGCATATGTATGCTTTTAACACATATATAAGTTTTTTAACCTAAGTATGATACATAAGGAAAAAGCTTTAAAAAACTTTAAATCAACTTTAATGCAAAATCCATGGCTTTAGGCTCTGTGTAGGCATATATTCACAAACCTTTCTTTTGGGTAAATGTTCATATTTGCTGATTCACCCTGTAACAATGTACAATTTTCATGGAGCAAAGCACTAAAGGATGGGATGTTGTATAAGGAAATTCCTCATTTTAATTTTAAATCATTCTTCTGTCATGGGAAATATAAACCAATTTATGAAATTAAAATATATATTACATTAATGATGAAAGGTCTTACCTAAAGTCATGGAAAAAGCCAATTGATTTCAGTTTATTTCAGATCTATCTCAGATGTGTCACTCCATTTCACAACTAACAGCCTTGCCAGGAGCCAAAAAACAGAGGGCAAGGTTTATGCAGAGGGCAGCAGGTAGGGCAGTGAGGATGCAACCAGCCCAGCCCCAGTCTAATGGAAGGAAGTTCAAACTGGATGTGAGAGACTTGTAGGTGAGACTTACTGGTAAGCAAGTGAGCTCCTGAGACAAAAACTGATCCAGCTCAAATTGGTTTCTCTAAAGAAAAGCAACTGTGAGCACAGCAACCTGTAAAGTAATGAGCTCATATGTATGCCTGGACAGTAACTATGGGACCTTACAGTCCCAAAGACTACAGGAACATAAAGAAATTACACAAAGCACTGAGAAATTGAAGGTAATAGATGTATGCAGTCTTGAAAGCACGGATGTCTTTTGAACACACACATGGTGTGGGCAGCCAGATGCAGCCTTTGCTACACTAAACACAGAAACAGTCTAGAAATGTGTCTGTCTAAAGGCAGTACCAGAAGAAAATACCTCCTCTGCTCTCAATAACCACGCAATACCAGGCCAGAAATGTGCAAGTAGTCTGCTTTATACCTAACTGAAAGCAAGTGGAAAAGCAAGCTCCTCTTGAACATGAATTCTGAAATCAGTAATGATAATGAAACAAGGGGGTGAGGCTCAGCTTTCCCTATCCTGGAAACACTATCAGGGACTGCCAGTGCCTTTCTCCCGCCATGGGTTGGACAACCTCCCACTCCAGGACCTCACAAGCAGACAGAGTGAGAAACTGCCTTTGGAGGTCAGAGGAAAAAGAGAAATGCATCTTTCTGCCAACAGTAGGGACAGTGATGCAGATGTCTGAAGCCACAACACAAGGAACAGACATCAATTTCTTCTGTGAAACTCCAGCGCTATTCTGGGACTGAGCATACTGCTCAGCAGTAGTACTTGGTGACATGCAGGAAATAATTTCCACAGCAGTAATCTGAGCAGACTGCTTGAGCAGGGATGCTACTTTTGTCCCCCTTTTAAAGATAAATCCATTCTCTGAGATACCATCACCAAAATACTTTAGACAGGCCATCAGAAATCATTGGATCAAACTAATTTTGAGCCATTTGTAATCCCTTTGATGGGGCTGTATTAATTTTCTTCACACTGCTTTGGCAATTGATGCAGGTTTTGCATAGCCCTACATACTCTGGAGAAAACTCATAGAGGTGAGCGTGCCACTTAATGGGTTGGTTGGAATAAACATGCCAATATAAGTTCAGGAGTACCATCAAGGAAATGCACCATTTTTGTTAAATTCTTACCCAGGCAGAAGGGTGGTGGGGACCCTAAGGGGGCTGGTACCATCCTTGGTACCAGGTCCCAGGTACCTCAAAAGAAAACTTGTTGTAATAACCTATAGGTTAAATTTATTGTGCTCTCTGTATAAGGATGGACAGCACAATTAAGAGGTGAAACTTGCCAAAAAGTCGTACAGGAATAGGAGGCCTGTATAGTATGACAATAACAGACATATCTACAGAGCCTCAGGCCAGTGTCAGCTACCTGGAAAATGCTTCATTACACACCTGGACAAACCACTGCCCAGTTTTTGACTGCAGGTGAGATGAATCCTCATAGTACTCTGAAGTAGCTATGAGCATATCTGCAGGCATATCGAGCTATACATCTGTGATGCAACCTGTCCAGGTGATTTTCAAATTCACCTAAGTTTTATTAAACCAAACAACAGCAAACGAGCAGTGACTGGTGACATTTATTATATTTTCCCTTATTATGCCTTAGTGGTAAAATCTCTTCAGTTAGTGTTGCTGTATCAGAGAGAGTGTTAAAGGCAGTCGTTTGAAGAAAGTCAAAAGAAAAGGTTTCACTGTCTGTTCCCACAAAATGGGGTCCTTTTCATTTTTCAATGTAGCTTAGAGTCCTGATTAAAATAAAAAACCAATATACCAATCAATGAAGAGAGAAGAAAAGAAAGTATGCCAGTCAAAATCAGCAGTCATTCTAAAGGAATAAATCAAAGAAATAGCAGCGTTGAGAAAGAAGCAGTTTGCCCTGAATATTATACCAAGTATTCTAGACATTGCTGTTTTATAGTGATGTTATTAAGCATACTTACACCTAATACACATATTAATACATATATACTAACAAAGAAGAACAGATAACCAAGGCTTTTTCTTCACAAATAACATTCAATAAGAAATGAGTACGTGATTTATTAATTTATAATTATCCCTGTGTCACAGCAGAGTATCTGCCCATGGAAACACCCATTTTTTAATGCTGTTATTAACAAACAGCACTTTAATAAAGTTTTCAAAGACTGACAAAAAACCCAAAAGCTAAAAATTAAAGCATGTTTGTATTTCCTTCCCACACATTTTGGTTAATAAGTGTTGGAAACATATTTGCTCAAGAGGATTTTATTTTCTTTTCCAAGGGATTACCATGGGGTCACCCACTTTGCCACTTGTGACTTTTGTGGATGCACTTAACGAGTCCCAGAAACCTATTGCCATGTCCTCATTCTCTCTCATACATTACTTATGAGCTGGCAGGCCCAGTTAACCATTTGGAAAGCAGGCCTATCATGAGGTTAGCAGCTCATTAAATGCTGTTCCTCAGAGCTAATAAACTTGCATTAGCTGAATTCTACATCACAAGTGACTGGCAAAGCTCAGACCTCCCTTTTGCATTCCCTGGCCATCACACAGCATGGTACACTACAGTAATTAACAAGAAAATGCAAGCTAATTCTGTTGATATTTGATATAGAGCAGTGTTGCCTCAAAGTGGTTGTCAAAACCATGTTAACCATGTTTGCTGATAATGAACAGTTCCTATGCAAGTGAATGTGGCAGCCTGCAGCCTTGGTGTTTATCGTATTACAGTGTTATGGGCTCTCAATTGTAAATAGTCATGGTGGGAAATTAAGCCATAATTTTTGGATGCTAACAGTAGTCCATGTTCAATGTCAATGGGTTCTGGTAGAGCTTTAGGTTGTGTAAGAAATAAACACATGAAGCAATTTTAAAGCAGCAACTGAGAGGAAGCCTCCTCAAAGGTCACATTTAGGCAACAAAATAAGACATTCAAACAACGGCGCGTTTGTAGATTTTATAAACAAACAAAACACTCTAGGCCCCAGTTCTGCAAATGTTTATACACGTTTCTCTAAATATTTGGGAAATTACTATTTTATGTCAGTATCTCACTTTCAGCACTTAGTTTTTTAAACGCTAGGCCCATAGCTTTTTGAAATACTCCTAAGCCAATAAGACAAGTATATGCTAGTTACTCTGGGTATGGGGCTGTGCCCTGCTCCAAAGAGCTGCAATTCTTTACAGTAAGTGGAAGGTCACAGGAGAATTGTTCCCAGAAGAAGGGATTTCCCACCCCTCTAGGACATTCTGCCCCTGTACTCAGCCCTGGTGAGGCCACAGCTCGAGTCCTGTGTCCAGTTCTGGGCCCCTCAGTTCAGGAAGGAGATTGAGGTCCTGGAGCAGGTCCAAAGGAGGGCAACCAGGCTGGGGAAGGGATCCAGCACAAGTCCTGTGAGGAGAGGCTGAGGGAGCTGGGGGTGTTCAGCCTGGAGAAGAGGAGGCTCAGGGGAGACCTCATCGCTCTCTACAACTCCCTGAAAGGAGGCTGGAGCCAGGGGGGGTTGGGCTCTTTTCCCAGGCAACTTTCAACGAGACAAGAGGGCATGGACTTAAGTTGTGCCAGGGGAGGTTTAGGTTGGATATTAGAAAGAATTTCTTCACAGAGAGGGTGATCAGACATTGGAATGGGCTGCCCAGGGAAGCAGTGGATTCTCCGTCCCTGGAGATATTTAAAAAGAGCCTGGATGTGGCACTCAGTGCCATGGGCTGGGAACCGCAGCGGTAGTGGATCAAGGGTTGGACTTGATGATCTCTGAGGTCCCTTCCAACCCAGCCCATTCTATGATTCTATGATTCTATGACATGTGACAGATCAGTCAATGAATGGCTACTGACCATCCTCAAAACAAACTTGGTACATACACATACAATAAGGTTTATCTGATGGTGTCAGTCACCAGATGAGAGCAGAAGTGGCACAGCAACAGAAAAGCATAAAACACCAAGGACCTGGAAAAGCCTGAAAAAAACCTCACAAAAGGAAGAAAGTCTACTGTTCATTTTATGTGTTTCATCAGTCCACTGACTTTCATGTGCACTCTTCTACCACTGCACCCTGAAAGGCAATAAAATATCATTGCTTACCAGCAGCCAAATAGTTATGAAGATGAGGAAAAAGAAGCTCTTCATACAGCAGGCTCTCTAGGAAGACTATCTTGTTCTATCTGTCCTTTCTGGTATTCTTGTGTTGCTAAGGAATGTACGGTTCCTACCCCATATTGCAGTTTCCAAGAGTGATCATATATTGGACGAACACGTTAATTAAAATGTCATTGTGCCATTTCCTTCTGCATGAGATTGTGGTTTTGTTTTTAAGAAGAACAGAGCAATAAGGTGGTAAAAATGCAAGAGTGGGCTATGGAATGATAAAAGCATTACTAATTATGTCTTCCAGCTGCCTGCAGTCCTGCTGAAATGTAAGCATGAGATCCAGCACAAGCAACAAGCTGCACTGACCAGCTCTCCCCAGCCCAGTAAAACTGATCTGGATACTTCAATTAAAGTTGTTCATGCCATTTGGCTCTCAGTCACAAGGCTTGGACAGAAGACAGATTGATTTAACAGAGAGTGAATGTAATGCTCTGCAAGTAGCTTAGACTGCACCAATTAATCAATTATCCAAGTACATTCCGCTTTAATACATTAATTATGCTAATCTTTAACCAACTGCTTGTTCCACACACTACACAGTTGCTGCATTTCTGCATGAAGAACAATGTTCACTTTGCAAAGGAAAAACACCCCTCCCTGTGCCAAACATGAAAAATCAGGAGTCTGTTGACCATTGTATAATGTGAACAGTTTTGTAGCTGCTGGCTTACAGACCATGCAAGCACTTGCTGTGGATTTGCTTGATACACCCATTAAAAAAATATTTATTTGAGATTAGTAGCAGAAACTGATCTGAAGGATGTTTTTACCTTCATGTCTTGGCACATGCAACCACAACTTCTACAGCCACTTACTGAATTTCCTAGTCAGAAGTGCTTTCATCCTGTGATTTATTTTATTTTTTTTTAAAAGAAGGAAGACAGGTTGAAAACTCTTTGCATCACCTCCAAGTCTTCAGCTGTATCCCTACTCTCTCTTCCGTTTTCTAAGTCTAGTGTAGGGTTACTTTATTCACAGAGGAAATGGCCCACTTGAGCAGGGTCTAATCCAAAGCCCATTTCAGGCTGGAGAACTTCTCCCTTGACTTCAGTGCATGTCAGACCGAGTCCATAAAAGTCTGTTGTTAATTTTTTGACCTACTTATTCTATATATTAGTGTTCTTTATGTGACCACTTCAAGTCTCCTTGTCCCTATGGGAATTTCATATATTTGTTCTTATTCCAGTGTAAATAAGTTTCTGCCAGAAAGTACTCTGAACCCCCATCAGGAGCCAGGAGCTGAGTTCATCAGTATGCCATGAAAGAGTCCTGGTGACAGAAGGCCAGGGTGTGTGGTGGGAGAGGAAAAGTGAGATCTCAGACTGAGGGTACAAGTGGATCAACAATTATCTACAATAGTGAGAAAAACACATCTGTTAATAAGAAGTCTGGTGTTTGATGTGCATACAGACTTCACTATCTAGCCTTTCATCAAGAGCCAGATGATTTATCCTTCAAGCATGAGGGATGGAACAGCTTAAAATAGTCAGTGACCACTAAAAGGATTAGCACATTATTAAGTTTTTAATCTACAACATTTACTGTTTCAGGATCGATTGGAGGATCTATTGCCAAAATAAGATGTTGTTTATGACTCCATTCCCACACGTGGCCTGTAACAAACATACTAGCTGGAAATAACAGTACTAGCTGGAAAATGGCCAACAACAGAAATTTTTGTCATCGACAATGACAATATACAATATATTCAGAGAAATTCAAATGACTTGAGTAATTTCTTTTAAGTACTTGGACCTTCTAAAAGTAAACCAAAAGAATGTTACATTAGCCAACCCTACAAGCACACATTAAATGGTAGTGAGGATTTTTGCTTAGCTAGACATGTTATTTTTAAAACTGTGGGATAATCAGCCCCCAGCATTCCAGTATCTCAATCAGCCCCTGAGAAGTCATGACTAAAAAATGCTGAGATGTTAAAAATAATCAGCCTGATTTTTTTGTATGTGCATTCTAGCTTCTGAAAAGTCAGGATTTGTAGTTTTCCTTTTCACTCCACATTTGCAATGGCTGAGAATGAATTTATCTGGTCTGAAACAGACCTAGAAACTCTCAGGCCACCACAAAACTTGAGCCCTTAAGGTTTGAAGACGAATCTTCAAACTGACTTTCTCAAGTTGTCTCTGTAATTTTAGATGTTCAATCTCCTTTTCACAATAGCAGAGGAACCTGAGACTTCAGGATTGTGTGTCTCACTGTTTCCAAACTGGACTTGTGCTCCTAGAGTACATACCATTTTAAAAGGTATTTAGATGGCTAATTCTTACTAATTTGAGTTAGATGCTTCTCCATTTTTCAATATATGGCCATTACCACCTTTTGAAAACAGGGCTAATTATTTTAAGTCTTTGGCTTTTGAAAGTCGTATGTAAAACATTGCCACATTAGCAAAAAACTAAAAGAAAAAACTGGTAAACTGAAACGATGGACAGACAGACGTATGCAGAGAAGTAACAAACCGGGAAACTTTCTTTTTCCCATTCTGTTACTCACACTACTTAAATTTGTTTCAATCTGTGTTTGCAGCAGGCTTAGAGAAGTGTAATTTGTTTCTCCAGACCTCTCTTAACAGAATCCAATCAAACTCCTTAAGTGTAACAACTGAATGCTGCCAGTCTTTTATACATGAATAAATTCCAAACTTTTCAAAAACAGAGACAAAGGCAAGTAGCAAAGCTTCTCCCCCCTACAAAACCTAGATTGTGGGAGTTTTTCTTGCAGACAATTCTCTTTGGTCTGTTAAAAAACCAGAAAGCAGTATGTGCCTTCATATACACACAACCCAGGCAGGATTGTTACTTGGTATTTGAAAACACATCCAAGGCCTCAGTGCTTTTGCAGTGATTTCCTCTACCAAATCTCTCCAGCACATAAATGTTCCTTTCTTAGGAAAGATGCTAAAATTGAAGGTGAAAAAATTTAATTGTGGGTTTATTCTTGTGGTTCTTTGTTCCCCTTGAGTCTGAAAGGACAACAGACAAGCTTGTATGAGCTTTCATTTCTTCCCCAGTTTGGACTGTAGATCAAATGTGAATTCCTACAGAACTTTGCAGCAGATTAGGATTTAAAAATGTCTTTTCTCATTTAAAGGTTACATCTGTATTGAATTTACAGTAAGTCAGGTAGATGTTCTAGGCTGGCTTTAGACCACTTAGATCCCATACTGTGAACAGTGTGACTTGGGGAGCATGGAGATGGTTTTTGGCCTGCAGTCCAAACATTTACACAGTATCTGGGAAGCCTTTTGTGGCCTATACTGGGTTCCCTTGCTCTACTGCCAAGAGCAGCTGGGCCAGGCAGCTAGCTAGGGATTAAACCCTTGGCTCCTGCAGCATGGATATGTGCTACTGCACTTGTGCAGACAAGGAAGACCATACATCCACCTTGCACCATCAGGCCACAGAATGACCAAATTCTCACACATTGAGGTTGCCCCCTCACCTTACAGCTAGCCTGGTGGTTTGTGAGGCAGCACTTGTGTTGTGCACACTAAATATTCCCTGTGCTAGCAAATGCCTTTGTCAAACACACGCTTTTGTAGACCTCAGTCTGAACAAAACCTGCTGCTGGACTTGGCTGTCGTGCTTGCTTTCTCCCTCACAGCCTTGGTGCTGGGCAGCTGCCAGTTCACCCCACTCTGTGGTGTCAGAGTAGACCAAAGGGGACAGGGAAATCCCAGAGCTGTCCCTGTACATGACTATGCAACAGAAGTTATAAAGGATTTAAACTGTATTTAAATTATTTGTCACTCTCCTTCCATTGGCAGAATGCGTTTCGTCCCTATTTCCACTAGGATCAGTTCTTGTTAAAATGAGGCTTTTAAGACAACAGGGAAAAAGCTCTCCCACAAACACAGGTAACACACTTCCCAATCAGATGGTAGATGGGTAGGAAAAATGAAAGGAAACCAGTGAATAGCTGCTTGCTATCTTATGCCTCTGAACTGCAAAAATTTCCTAGGGAACTGTGAGTTATTCCCCTATTGTTCTTGCTACATTACTATTTTGAAGTGGCTCATGCCTGGGGTATTGGGTTGTTTGCTTTGTTTGCCTTATCAGTTTGCTGGGTGGTGTATAATTAAAAAAGCCCTGTTTTACCACCTCACTCACAGATCCCTTTAGATAAAACATCAAGTGTGATAAGCAAGAAAAACACAATATAGATTTCAACTGCTGCAGCATCTTTGTGCATTTAATGAAACCCTCCCTTCCAGAATACGTGTCCTTCATCAGAAATGGGGCTGTGTTACAAAAGCCAGTATTTGTTTTCTGGTGACATCCATGAGCATTACAGTTTGTTGACATAAGAAAGCACTGACACTGATTGCAGGCCAGGCTGGGCAATCCTCCCCAACAGCTCAGCATCCCCCAGTCCTGACAGAATGTCCATGTCTCCTACTTAGCATGTGGAGATCCACCACCAAATGGTGATCTCAAATTAGAGCTAGACCATGTTTCTAAGTGCCAGGCTAGATACTCCCATAGTTTGCCTGTGGGGAAAGCTCTGTGTCACAGAGTGTGTGTCCCTTCCACACACTCTGCTCGCTCTCTCTCTCTTGCAGCCCCAGCTGTGCTACCAACTGCCCCAGCAATCTGGAATCCTTTCTCCTTTCACCTCTTCTCCAGAGTATCAACCCATGTGACACAGCTGATGTCACTTCTGTTCTCTCTAACATGGCCTTTTTTTCTGTCATCAAATCTAGAGATCCTGTCCAAGCTTTTCTAATGTCTTGACAACAGTATCTCTCCTCTGAGAAGCAATTTTCCCTCTTCTCTGTTTCCTTTGAATTTCCTTTCAAATTCTACTGTGTAACTACTTCTCTAGCTCACCACACTAGACATATCTTTTACTTCTTCCCCCATTTCATGCCTCCTCACAGCATCAAATAAAAGAAAATTTTATTCACTTTCAGGATCTTCCAGAGCCTATCAATCTCTCATACACTATTTATGTCTTCTCCTGCCTTCAACAAGCCCGTCATGCTGCCTTTCATCAAACACAAGATACATTTTCAAACATCTTTTGTTCTTTCTTCTGAGCTGTACCTCAAAGGCATGGATGTCCACCAAGTTATCTTGTTGACCTCTTTCAAACCCTTCCCCTCAAACCTATTTTTGGCTTCATACAGAAGTGAAACTTGTCTGTCTTGGTAGCTATGAATGTGCAGAACACCCCATAGGAAGCTACTCTGTCTCCCTGTGTTTGCTTCACCCTCCTCTGTGGGGCTACTGGTGGCCTCCTGTCCCAATCACAGGGATATTTTTAAGGAGGGGCTATTATTTTCACACTTCTTTTATGAGTTTCTGAGCCGTTACTAAGAAGTGTTGCTTTTAGATGAGTCCCATGTAAACTGATGACCCTTGTATTCTAGAAAAAGGTACCTCAAGTCTATAGATTAACATTTTTTAAAGTTTACATTTACTTGCAAACTCATCACTTGAAACATGCACACAGCCCCAGATTTAAAAATGCCTACACAGAAACATTTTTCTCAACAGGTAAGAGAAAGTTCAATGTTTACTGAGAGCAGTTTCAGGAGATTGTGCTGTTGCTGTTCAATACTGCCCCACCATCTAAACCCTGGCAATAGAAGGCAAAACACATTCTTGTGAGCCATTTAGGACACAAAGAACATACAGGGCACTAGTTATCCCAGCTCAGTCACTGAGTGATAATTTATGAACAAAAAACCTTGTGGTAAGTCACATAACAGCAATCATTTTCAACATCTTATCATCATGGAGGATTAAAGGGAATCCACAGTCTGCAGCACAGGGCCAGGGGCCAGCTGAGGATGATGATGGGTTAAGTTGCAATTCCTTTCCACATTGTCAGTGGAGCAGGGTTTTGGTGACAAATGCTAGTTTGGGCACTTAAGATTAGCTCATGGTGGCTGAGTTTAAAAAAGCCTGTCAGCTTAATGTTTGAAGGAACTTGGGTATGTAACTCTGGACAAAGATACATCAAGCTCAGCCAAAGCTGAGAGACTGCTGTCTGAAAAGAGAAAGAAACATTTGCTTAGGAGCTCTTAACTGTTCTTGTGTTGGCTTTGGAGGCATTAGGCAGGATGGTAGAGAAGTAGGTATGTAAGGCTTTTGTTCTTCTTTCTCCAGGTACAAAGTGACAGTGCACCTGGGAGCAAAAGCATTAAAAAATCAGACAGTTGCCTTGCAGAATGGAGGCTGCCACTAAGGTATCTGGGCAATGATAGCAACCATTCAATGTTAAAATTAGGGACAGAGCCATTAGGGCACCCCAGCATTACAGTCATCAGTGGAGGTCACCTTTTCCCTTTCAGTTGCATTTACTTTTTCCTTAAGTTGTCCTGTTGCTTTCAGTCAAAGCAGTAGCAACAAGCAAGAAAAGTGTTTTTCACACAAGGCTTGCGGTGGTTTAACTACAATCAGTTTTGAAGTCAAGTCAGTTCAGAAGGTATAGAATCCCATGTGAATGCACTTAACTTAGTGCACAGACATCAATTTAGCTCATCGGAGTTACTGAAGTAGGCTAAATCAATACGAAGCTGAATGGATTTAAAAGGACATTCGTGTGGGCTTTGTTTCAATTTAACAAATTGTGTTAAGGAGCAATTTTACTTAAACCCAAGTAAGTTTTCTTGGTGAGCTATCCTTAAACCCTAGCTGTTGACATTAATTACCCATATAAGAAAACACAGAGGAGAGCAACCCTTGTATCTCTGAGCAGGTTACACTGAGTCTCTGCATCAGGTCACACAGAAGATGGATGTGAAAACAGCCATCAGAACCACACAGCATAAGCCTCCCATTGCTGGTAAATGCAATGCTAAAGTACATTAACACCAGTCACATGCCAATTCCAAGAGTAAGCCAGCCATCTCCTCCAGTAACCTTTGTGATGCTGCAAACATCATAGCTGTGATCTTCAAGGCTCTGCGTGTGCTGAGGCAGAAGGTGCAAGGCAGCTTTCCCATGCTGCTCACAGAAAGAACACAGACTCGATTTGGATACCAACAACAGGAGCAAGAGAGTTTAGAATGGGCAAACAACCCACCTACCTAGTTGTATGCTGTTGCTCTCCAGGAGATACAGTCCCAACCAGAACAGCCTCTTCTGTCAGAGGTACCACATAGCACGCAGACTCACCACTCCAGAGCTTGGGAAGGGGGAAATAAGCTGCAACTCCATTTGCCCAGCTCCCTTCTGCCCTCCATGAATCCATGTCTGTCCTTGAGCAGGCCAAACATATGCTATAATACTTATCTGAACTCAACCAGACTGAAAATAGTAGCTTCCAACCCTCCTTTCCTCAGCAACAGGATATTATTTCCATGTTACACCGTTTGTTCCTTAGGACTGGCACAGTAATGTAAGATGCTACAACCTGTCTCCATACAGGCAAACTTTCTCTATTCCCAGAAACACACAAAGAAAAATAAGATGGAGGGAAGCTGACTCCAGAGAAGGATGCAAGAATGGATGAAGGATGAAAGAAGAGTTAGCAAATGGGGATGTTGGATGATATATGCCCAGGAAGCCCATACTACATTTGAGCCTTTTGTTGTGACAAACAAGCTGTAATCTGCCCCATCCAAATGCTGTGGGATGAGAGGTCTCCTGAGCAGAGCCCACGGGCATCACTGCTACTTCTTCCCCAGAAGCAAAGCGGTAAGGCTGGATAAGCCTGCTGACAAAACAGTGATTGCAATTAGGTATTTCTTCTGTTTATACCAAAGACTAAATTAACAGATTAATGTTTACCTCCAGCCCCTGCTACCAGCCTGAAGAGGAAGCAGAGCAGAATGAGGTTCGCAGAGGTCATCACTTATTCAACCCATCAGTATAGTTAAATTTGCTCAGCAGAGCTTCGATTACTTTTTCATACTTCAAGGCTGGTTTGTGGTAAGCTTTTTTTTTTTCTTTTCTTTTCAAGAAGGATGAATATAAAAGGCTAAAACTAAGTCCATATTAAGATACTGATAAATCTCTCAACTAGTAAAACTATTATCTTTCTTTGGGAAGATGAATGCTTCCGAATATTAAATCAAAACCACTCAGCTCTGAACATCTAGAAATCTTGCTTCTGGATGAAACAGGGGCTGTACTGAGATTTACTGATCTCAATGTAGGGCTAACTGTAGAGCCCATACGACTAAGCCATTAAAATACCCCTCTCAACTCTGCTGACACACACCGAGGAGGATGCTGCCCTTTCAACCTTACTCTATACATATTTTAGCTCAGTGCCTGCTTTTAGGACAATCAAATTTCACTTAAAGATCACCACTCTCTAAAGCCTCTGAATCCAGCTGTTGCTGAAGCATTTCATGACTGTCACCTTCGCCTGACAGCACCACTACAGGTTACACTGGAACTGCCCCGTATCAGGACTTAAATGTGACTGCTGGAAGCAGAGCTTCTACAAGCAGCAGTTAACTCAGCAGGAGCAAAGAAAACCACAGCCATGCATGCAGCCACAACATCATTTCAGAACACCTATGCAGAGGCAGAGGGAAAAAAAAACAAAAACAAACAACACAGAAGATTCAAGTGCTGATCCAGCCAAGTTCATCTTGCACATGGATCATTTCAGAACAACAATCCTTCCACCTCTGACCACCTCTGCTGTTTCCCTGACACAGCCTCTAAGGGGTAGCTTGGACAGCCATGCAGACAGCCTGTGCCCTCAGCACCTGGCTGCTCCTGCCTGGTACTGTGAGAAACACCAGCCTGAAGCAACCCTAGGTTGAGGATTTGACATCTAACTGAAGAGTAGCATTTGTCTGCTGTTAAAGAAATAAATAATATGCACTTTGATCTTTAAAAAAAACAAGCAGTGTGACTCAGTCTTGGGAAAAAATAAAATAAAATTATGAAGCATAGTATCACCACCTCAGAACAAAACACAATTCCTCCTTGGTGCTGGTGACACTGGCAGAGAGCACCAGCACTACAACATACCAGTCACTGACCTTCCCAAAACATAGCTCATAACTATCCATTAAGCATGAGGGAAAACTTGCAGTCAACCCCTGTGGGTGTCTTAGCCCTTCACAGCCTTTTCTTACACAGCCAGGGACACACTCAGTAAGTTGTGTCCACCCCAGCTTCCCATCTACCACATACAGAACCAGCAGGTTTGCCTTTATCTTCTTTGTATTTGTCTTACTTTTTCTGCATCACAACTTTTTTGTTACTGTTAATATTTGCCTATCCTTTGCATTACACTGTGCTTAGGATATGGATCTTTAGCAGGTTCCAGGCAAAGTGTACAGGATTCTGGTCATCCCCTCCAGTGAGGATGCCTGCTGGAATGATTACTCCTCAAGAGGTAGAGTGAAAGGGATTTGAAGCCAAATAAAGGGTAAGAAGTATCAAATCCCTATATGTGTGCTCTTATTTATATCTTTATTAGTTAATTTTAAATGTTACAGTTTTTACTTTTAGGCTTTGGAAATCTAAGACTTCAAAATCCTTTAAAATATAAGAGAGAAAACTGCAGTCATTGTCTTACCACACTGCCTACAGGTATTATTTGCATCATTGTTCTAGATCTAGTGTCAGACCTATTAATAAGCAAGTTGCTAGCACTCCAACAATTAGCCTTTGTGTAACAGTTGTCTGCATATTTCATTATTGCATATTTTATTGTTAAGATATCTTCTTGTTTTGTTATACTAATACCCTGTTTTGCTACCCTAGTATCAGAGCACCCAGATAATCTGATTTATGTCTTTATAGTCTAATTTTTAAGATACTTTGCTATTTACAATAAATCTTGGGTTTGTGCATAAATATCTTGCCTGCTATCTTGCCCTGCATGGGACACTGGCTGAGGCTTTTAAAGAATTTGTGTATTAGGGGGAGTAATAATTATTATTTCCTGGAAATGGAACTCAGTTAACTCCACCAGAGATGAAAACCCATCACATGGGCTACACATCCACTTTGCTTTCAGTTGGATCTGGACTGGGTCCTCAAACAAGGCAATGAACTCAGTCATGACCTAAAGCTCACCACATTTTGAAACTAACTCAGGTGCACTTATTTGATGTTGTTTTGGCTTAAAAAAATAATTATAATAAAATTGTAACAACAGTAAACCAAGGGAACCACTCCAAGACACAGTGTGCTCCTGCATTTAATTTTCCACTCCAGAATGAGAAAGAAACATAGATGGAGCTGTGCAATTAGTCACATCACTTAAAAATTAGCAGAGAGGCAGAAATTTGAGTTATGCATGCAGTGTAACCTCAGAAGTGCTTGCTGCCTGCTCTAGGGACATCCACAGTAGTTTATATCTGGTAAACTGGCAGGAACAACCAGCTCCAAAAAATGACAACTTACCCCATTAAGAAGTAGGTTGCTCATATCAAACCATGTTGACAGATCTGTACCACAACCAGCAGCTGAGCTGATTCATTTACAACTTGCTTTATAGGTCTATTTTCAATTAGATATACTCTTACACCAAGAGAAGTATCTTACACCTGATATTGGGACATAATATGAGCCAAAAACTTTTCAATCCTTTTTAAGGCTTTAGAAAAAAACTTTTATTTCTTAGGCCAGGTACACAAGCCAAGAGCAAATAATTCAATGAGTTGAAATCTAATGGAAAGAAAAATAAGTCTAAACTAGATTCAGTTATTACTGATCAATTAACTAAAACTATTATGGTTTGTTTAACACAAACTATTACGGTTTGTTTTGTGGCTTTTTGTTTGTTGTTTTGTTTTGTTGGGATTTTTTTGGTTTTGTTTTATCTGGTTTGGGTTTTTTGTTTTTTTATTTTTTTCCTGTTGAAAGTATGACAGTTATAGAAGCATGAAAAACTTTAATATCATAAGGAGGATTTTTTAAACGAAATACAGTGCCTGAAAATTTCAGCATTCTTCCCCTTGTTTCTTAAACCATTCCTTTCTCACAGAAACCTTCCCTGTCGGACACGCTTAAATTAAAAAAAAACGTTCTCAAAAAAACTGCTAATAGCTCTAACTGAAGTCTACATAAAGGAGACTGGAGCAGATGAGTTCTTCTCACCCCACTTGAAACAGTCTTGGCAAGAATATTTAGAACATCTCCTGGTAAACTCAGTCTGCATCCTGCCCTGGGGTGCATGTGCCCCAGAGCCACTTTTGAAGCTGACTGACTCTACAGCCCTCCACTGGGATGGAACCAGCTCCATATTCAGCATCAATCTGAACATGAGTCCAGCTAAAAAATAGCAACACAAAAACAGCCCCCCAAAACACCACCAGGATATCTTGGTATCTTCTTTCCAATAGGGTACACAGAGCCACCTTTGATGCTGCCCTTCCTTCTCACCTCTGTGTCAGGAGTACCTGTGGTTTCAGACCCAAAGCACGTGGCTATGCTATTTCTCTCTTTCTGATGGAGAGATGCAGAAGCTCTCGGGGGAACTCCATGGTGAGGATGTTTGTATGCTGATCGGCCAGACGCCCTTTTGCTTCTAAGCCTTAAAGAAATAGAAGCGCAGCTATGAAAGTTTCAAAAAAGGCAGGCAAAGGGGTTTCAGAGAAGACAGCCCCTGGAGCGATTTCCAAACATCAAAGAAAAAGGCCTCCAGCCTGTTCTCCTCATCTGATACCTTTGTTCCCCCACTCCATGCCTGCAGGCACGTTCCTAGCGGTGCAAAAAAGGCTCCTAGAGCCCACGGACAGCTCTGCCTCCACATGCACTACCTGCCTCTTGCTCCCATCACCTCACACTCTCACTTCAGCCCGATAAAAGTTCATTTTGTATGGGAAGTGGTGCTTGCAAAGCTAGGTGGGACTGACCAGGGAGTCCTGAGTCCCAGAGAGCACCAGCAGTTCAGTATCAGACACAGGAGTGTACAATCTGTCTGCTCCTTCATCTGTAATGCAGTTCCAGTTCAGGTGAGTCCCTCTGCTCTGCCATTAGATTGTGGGGCATATACTTGGGTATTCCCCACCTCCGTTCACACGGTGATTTCCCTTCTTCTACAGGTCTGCGTTTCTATTTTTAAGTTCCATTCGAGGTTACTTTTCTCTGCATCTTGCAGAGAATTGCTGTCCTTGAATCCATCTCTGTCATCACACCCACTCATGCTGGGCAGGGTATGGGTAGTAAGTGAGGCAGGTCAGGAAGGGTCTCTGGAGACAACTGTAACTGTTGGTCTTTTTTACTTACCCCCAGCCACATAAGAACTCCTGATGGCAAAATCCTTGCTCCTCCATCAGGGACTGCTGTTATCTGTGAGCTAATTCAGAAGCAGTGCTCGTGAGGGTAAGCTAAGAAGAGTTTTTCTCACCCTGGAAGTTGCAGTCAGCAACCCCAGGATGGATGGGTTCACTCTGTCGGAACTTCAAAATTCTTCTTTCATAGACTAACAGACACACATCCCCTTCACATCCCAATGTACAAAGTTTGTGTGATCAAATACAGTTTCAGATAAACTCATAATGAGCAGATGCTCACTCCTGGCCCTGCTCTGCTGCACATCTCAATGCTACTGAAGACCCACTCAAGTTAAAAACACCCACGCTGGTTGTGACAAAACTAGTCCCAATGCTGGCCAGGCTGAGACTTGAGACACTGCAAGAAAGTTTTGTGTGCAAGCAAGGGACAAGAAGCCTGGGATGGAGCTGGCCAAGTGGAAGGTGGGACCACTTGCCTCTCTGTCAGCCCATAGCCAGGGAAGGCTACACAAAGGTCTTGCTTTTGTGCTGAGTGTCTGGGATGGCTTCTGTGCCCTCTCTGCCTGCAAGGGCTTTCTCGGAGCTAGACAGAGTAAATAAAACAGTTTTTGGTTCATTGCCTCTCCTGTCCCTCCATGTAGAATTTCTAGGGAATTTCCCTCAGCATCAAATGAGTTGAAAATGAACAGGCATGAGGATATCTTAGGAGCACCAATTATTTCTACCTTGTAAACCAAGGGGGCAGATGAAACCTCTCAACTCACAGACTTCTGTGTTTGCAAGAAATGGTCTCTTAAAGCCTAACTCTTCATTCCTATAGATTGGCAAGAAATGCTAGAAAAAGGAGGTCACTCTTGGGCTTGGATTTAAATCCAGGTCTATAAGCATATGCTGCCTTAAAAAATATACTGCCTTTCAGACCTGTGCTGCAACACCAGTAAAATCCCTTTGCTGAGCTTTAAGGCACTAAACTTGACATCTGATCCCTAGAGTTTTATGCCCTTTTGAGCCCTAGATATGAGCAGCCCTAGGATGCTGGAGGTTGGTTCCTCTGCCTCACCAGCAGCTCACAGCTCATGTCCTTATAATTGGGGGTGAGTGGGGTGGGCAGATAGAGCCCACCACCCTGCAGCAACTGAACTGTCTTGCTTAATAACCTGTCTTTTGCTAGGGAGTACTGATAGGTTACGTTCCCCATGTAACACAAGACCTTAATTATTTTACAAGAGCACCACAATCTTTGCCAGCTGTAGCCTGTCAGAAGCAAATAAGAAAATCAATGAATTCAGAAGACTGTAGAGAGTAAGAAGAAAGAAAGAAAGAAAAAAAGAAACAGAGAGAAAAACCCACTGAAATGAATGCCTTTTTTATTCATCTGAATTGGAGAAGATAGACTACTGAAGCATCAAGGATTTTAATTTCAAAAACACCTACTCAGGACCAGAATTTGGCCTTGGCTTTAAAGAATAATTCACCTCTTTCTTTTCTCTTCAAGCAGGTGGGGAGCTGGCTAAGTTTTTTTCAGCAGTGCTGTCGCTATAAACTGTACAATTTCTTCTCAACTGTAATGCTTATTGCATTTTATTTAACTTATAGTGTAGCCCAACACAGATCTGTCTGCCAGTGTTGGTGTTTTGAAATGCCACACATTCCTGACCTATGTGATTGAAATGGAGGGATTACTTTGTTCAGATGCTTAACTCCCTGTGAAGCATGTGGCCAGAGAAATCCTTGCTTTGCTAAAACTCTCAAGTGACTGAAGTCAGGCAAAGCTACTCTCTTACTAGAAGGCTTCAGTATTACTGGATTTATCTTGATGGCCCACATTTCTAAAAAGGTAAAGGGTGTTTCACACCTCCAGAACACAGAGAATTTCTTACTTCATAATTGAGAAATGCACAGATAAAGAGAAGTAGTGCAGAGGTGAAAAGAGAATGAAATGCTAAAAAGAGAATGATTGGTATTACTATTTTATATGGTATTATCAGGTGACAGTGGCAGCATATCTAGTTGTATTTGATAATGACATTTAAACTAGTATCTGTCAGTGTTAAACGCTGAATTCCACATCATGCCAGATCCTCCCTGAGTAGCATTTTCATACCAAACTCTCAAAATAAATCCAATTAAAGTAGGCAAGCACTGCTGGCTCTGTTGTAGAAGCGGTGATTCACAACAGAAAGAGGCAGAAGCGTAGGTTGTACCATAGGGCTGGAAAGGATTTTCTCCATTTACTCCAGACCCCATCCTTTCCTCCCAGTATACCACCCTTCTGAACCCAGCAACCACATAACGAAGACCCTGAGAGTCCAGGACAACGTGTTTCTGTTTGGAGAGACCACAGTTGGAAAGGAGAGATCTGCTGCCTGTGCCTTGCTGGTTTACTCAGTCCAAGCACAGGACCCAATCCGTGTAGTAAAACACTATTCCTAAAGCTAGCTATGCTCAAGGATCCCTGTGCAGAGCTACACTGCACTGTGTAGACATGCCTTGAAGTCAGCTATCATTAGCTGGTATTAATCCTGACAGAGTACCCTGAATACAAGGTTCCGTAAAAGAGCTTAAGTGGGAGTTAGGCACTAGTTAACTTATAAATTAAAGCGTGAATTAAATTATCCACTGAAGAAAGTAAAGTGCAATTTAAATTTCAGTTCATTATGAAGTCAAAGCAAGCAAGCCAATTTACACCAGCTAAGGATTTGGCCTAGTTTCTTCTCTCATGATTATAAGCCCTGTTTTGTTGCAGGAGAAGCTACATGACATGAAGTTTTTCTGCTGCATGACATCGGATACTCATCAAACATCTGAGTATTGCTTTCAGTAAACCATATTAGACCACTTGCACCCACTATGCTTTTCATAGTTTGTGTGAAAATAAAGGGGGTAGGGGGCACCAGGAAACAGCCTTCTGTGAGATCATTCCAATTTACAGTGAAAAACGTTTACCAATATATCATTATTATGCTGAGTTTTTTGTTTAATTCCTTGCCAAAGGCTGCACATTTCTAACACTAGCGAAATGAACACAGTGAAGTGCTTTAAAATAAAGGAAACTGAGCATAAGTTGTTTATCAACAAGTTGCAACGTATCACAGACATTAGCTATACTATTTTGCATGACAAACGCTTATTCAAATCCTTCAGGGAGATCGTGCAAAATCCTAGCTTTACTGAAATTTAAAAAACAGCATCCCACTCTTGTTACTTAACATAATAAACTCATGACTATAAATGTAATGGGGCTCCAAATCAGCATTTCTAGCTGCATACAATATGCCTATTTGCCTTGATAACACCTGTGAGCCATCGTCTGCTCACTGCATGCAGTGGTTCCTTATCTGGGATTCCTCCGGGCAGCCATGAGCTGAGGAGTGCCTGGAAACATTCCCAGACACTGATGCCAACTGGCTGGGAGCAACCTGGATCCGAGCTTGTTACTGCTCCATGCTCAGCAGCAGGCAGCTGTGCACTGACTGCCAGCAGAGATGGGTCTCCAGACTGGCCTGGCTGTCAGATCACACCTAACATGTCTGAGGAGACCAGTAGGCAGAATGGAACAATTTTTTCCCCCAGGAAATAGTAAAACAGTGTCCTGGGGAAAAGGAGAAAGATGTGTGCTAGTAGGCACACTTGCATTTATGAGCTTGGGGGCAGCCACAAGCCTTGGCCCTTTTTTCCATAGGGGTGAGGTGAGCAAGGGGAATCCATGGCAGGTCCTGGACCATGCCTCCAAGGTCTGTGCCACCACAGAGAAAAGTCCCTCCTTTCCCAAGGGAAGCACAGCTGTGCTTGAGGTGTTCCTCCCTATCCTCCTACCCATCGGCTGGTCAGCAAAGATCTGCTGGGATACAAATGCCTCTCTAGTCCATACAGCTCTGAGCACAGAGGAAAAGGAGTACTCTGGCACAGTCAGAGACCCAGTGCTTCTGCTTCTACAGGATTGATAACTCCTGCAGCAGCTCCTCATGCAGAGGGTACACCAAAGGGATTTTTTTTAAAACAAATTCCTCATTCTTCCTTGTCTCCTAGCAACTCCTCTCTGATTTAAAGATATGATGCCTTGTCCACCTGCTGCATAGGAAGTCTGAAGTGAGTTACATACTGCTTTCTGCCCAGCTTGCCCCACTACCACAAAGCAGCAGTGAAGGAACATGGCACAACCAACACACCCCAGCCTCCTCTGCTCAGACCGACTGTCACACAGAGATGTTCCCATCTCTGAACACAGTGAACTCAGCAGTGACTTGTGCAGAGTGCATGTGGTCCAAGGAATGGTGTTGCTGACACCAGCTGAGGAGTTTTTGATCAAAGAAACAAAAAGGGGATGGACTTAATCCGTGCTACAAAAGTGCTTTATACAGTCACACATAGCTGAAGGAGCTCAGGCCCTGAGCAGGTATCTAAGTAAGATTTCCCAAAACACTGTAGGTTTAAAATGTGAACAGTAAACAAAACTGAAAGAAAATTTTACTCCTCCCCTCCTCCAATGTCCCTCCCCCTAATCTGATCAAACTGCAATATAATTATAGCAAATGAGAAGTCTTCATTAAAATAAAAACAAGAAACTCATTGAAAAGCAACCCGGCTGCTTAGAGATCTAATTCTTTTTTCTCCTTTCTCTAAAGCTCTCCTTAGCATTTTCTAATTCTTGTGGGGGAAAAAAAAGAAAATAAAAATCATATAGAAATTATCATATATCTTTAAAATTTTGTTTTATGTAACAGCTAGAAACACATTTAATCAAAACCTAAAAAAATTCAAACCTATTGCAAAAGCCTATAATGGGGTAAATTTACAAGAGATCACTTCCTACAGCCAGTGAAGATGGTTCTTCACCTACGATTTTGCTGCCCACCAAATTAGATTTCCTTTCTTTGGCTACTACTGACCAAATTCAGCTTACAATATGCACTTGTCACTTGAACCTCAGGTATTTTATAATCTATTTTCATTCCTGTGAAACACACAGTAAGAAACTACAATTTTTGCTGCTCTTTTGTGTTACTGAACTAATCACTCCTAAGCCAAATTTATTCAAATACATTAAAGGAATTCAGTGGTTTCACAGGTACATTCAGGGGAGCCTCTGTCCCCAAGGCCACATCATTTGTTCTAGATCCCTCTTATTCATCTTTACTCAGAGGAAAATATGGGATACTTCATAAGTGGGTTTGGCTCTTATGAGTTATCCCTCTCTCCCCACTCATGAAGATAAATGACGTAATGAAATGCAGCCATCAGGTTTTCTCTATATTTGGAGTACTCAAAGTGTGAAGAATGATTATGCCCTTTCATTGGATAAGTTAAGGTTGACTGCTGAGCTACCTGGGGAAGACAGGAACGATTTGCACTAGCTCGCAAGCAATGAATGGAAGGAAGTGGCAAACCTTCTCCCTCAGCGTCGGTTATTCTACCAATCTCGGGCTGAATAATATGTTCAGTATGACAAAGCTTCTTTTTAACTTTAAGGCTATTTGGCAGCTGAATCTGCCAGCTGAGATGTGTCCACCTGAGATGTCAGCAGCCACTTCATTAGTTCAATTTCTGTTTGGTTTTGACACTTCCGTGGAATCACCAAGTTTTCATAAGAAGCGAGAAAAGGATTTATACGGGTAAGAGTTTTTGCAACTGTTACATGAATTTTAGGATGTGGTCCTGGTCTGTGCTGCATAAACAAAACTCCCTTTCATGTTGACAGATATTATGAGTGAGAACTGGATCGTGTTTTCTGTGTGAGATAAAACTTACTGCCTTCATAGCTGTCATTTTTTGTAACATAAGGAAGGAAATTCAAGCACTTAAAGATACATTTAAATATGAGAGCATGATAGTTATCTCTGGCAATAAAACTAAAGCTGTTAACAACACACTGAAAATAATGCAATGGTACTGCACAGAAGGATGAAACCCTGTCTCTGGTTAAGCCTGTGGATAATAAGAAGGTGAGAGCAGTTTCTTCATTGATTTAACACAGGGAGTAGTGTCTGTATACTGTGAAGCACGGGGCATAAATACCCTCAGGACTCCATCAATCAGATACTGCACGAATAAGAACAGAACTTTCCAAACTTCTGTGAACAAGGCAGAAGCCCTGGACAGACAGTTCTTCACATGCAAGGCAGTTTTTGGTGTAAATAATGAGCAGCTGGTAAGCACTAAATAGGTTCAAATAAAGCTGACCTATTGCAGCCTTGCAACACCACATTCATCAGTTATTTTTATGCAGCTACTAATGCTAAGGACGTGTTAGAAAAATAAATTAAGTATCAATATACTCGAGGGAGAGCATTTGCAAAAATATGCAGGTTGTGGGTTAAAATAGTCAGGTGCATTACAACTAACATACAAAATGGTCAAAGAACAGCTGCTGAAGAGATCCACGAGGGCCTGGCACATGCTATCTAGAAAATATCAAGAGTATTTTGAAGCACATACTGGCTCATATTCAGAACACAGAAGCTATTTTAAAAGCGCTCAGTGGAGACAAGCTAGTGTTATTAGGACACTTTTCTTCCTAGAGACAACAAATACATTTTGAGCCAAATAATCCCACGAGAAGGCTTTTTGAGCCAAATAATCCCACGAGAGGGCTTTGTAAACACCTAAATCAGATGAAGTGGCTGTGATGATTTCATGTTAGGAAAGATTCAGAGGGTGAGCCAAGGCAGGTCTTCTTATGACACTAGAAAAGAAAGTAAAGCCATTTGCTGGGCAGTTTTTGTGCTGTGCCTACCATGTAAAAGCAACTTCCAGAGAGACACTGTGGAGCCAGACAAACTGCCTGTTGGCAGAGGACAGCTGGAAATGTTCAGGAAGAAAATCTTGACCTGAAGCCTACAAGAAAAAGGCTTTTAACCTTACTAAGAAGCAAAGTCATGGCTAAATAAGCACTGAAAACACAACCCTCATTTCCTGGCAGAACAGCAGCTTCAGACCCAAGAGGAGTGAGTTGCAGTTTTCCTCTGGCCTTTGTATCACATCACCTCTCTATCAATTTCACCTAGTCTTTTACAAAGCATTCTGAAAACCACTGACAAGAAAAAGTATATGAAGAAACAGGTAATACTATTATTACTTGATATTATGGCTCTGTAATATGTGAAGGCATAGGCAGTCACAATGAACACCCTAAAGCAGAAAGATGGGAAGAAATGTGGGAACAGAAGAAGAGGGAATTGAATAGTGACAGTGATAGAGAAAAGACTAGATAATGGCAGGGATATAGAGACCCTGAGAAGCACTCTGGTATCAGCGTGATGGTCTCAGTAAAGAAAATTGCTAAAAATAAAACCAGGAGAAAGAGCCTGATCAGAAAAAGTCATTCACGGTGGTTTTATTTTGTAAAATATTGCAAGCTTACTTTTCCATCCTGTTTTTGAAAGCTTATCTGTATAGCCCAGTGTAGGGCCTGAACAAGAAACTGTAAGCATTTGTATGCTGCTCTGAATACTGCAACATGAAAAAAGCAGAGTACGAAGGGTGCCTAAATACAGTTTAGAAGGGTCCCACCTTGAACTCCACATTGAGTTCAGGTCAGTGATTATCAGTCAGCATTAAGCCACCAGCAGAAATAGCTTATACTCAAAGCGTAGGATAGAAATTATCATAACTCATAAGGAACCAGATATAAATAAAATGCTTCCAGTGAACTCCCTAAAAAAGTCTGCCACTGCCTGCACTTTATATAAGTTACAGTCCTGTGCTATTTAGACAGTTTTTAATCTACCGAATCACCGACTATAGATCCTCAGCTGGGAGAAGGGAAATGTTTATTCAGCCTCAGATTTACAGACGAACAGAAAACCATTGACGTGGCTTAAATTTTTATCTCCAGAAAACTAGCATTTTTGTCACTATACACAATGTAATAGGATTTTTGCTTAGAATGAGTTCTAAAATTAAATGTACCAAAGATACCATCTCCTCCCTCTGTCTTCTTCCTCTTTCTCTACTTGCTCAGTGCAGCAGCAGTGTGACCCAGACAGCAGCAAAGCACAGAGGCAGAGGGGATGCTAAAGGTAATCTCACTTGGCATAAAATATGTAACACCTAAAGCAGCACCCCTGCCATAACCAAAGATCACATGGAAATCAACAAGCTTATGTTCTCAAACCAAAGAAAAAAGTTGACCTACTCTTTCAGCAAATATTTTTGTTTCAGGTATGCCTTCAGGATGAATTCCATACACAGTCTTTAATCACTACTGAGAAAAGTACAGTTGTGAACCAAAAAAGGAATGAAATTAAGGACCAGTGAGCCGCTCAAACCAAGCACAACTGCCAGCCTCTTGTGGTACCTCTGTTTTTTGCAGAATGCAAGTGACTGCAGGCTCTGGGGCAAATATTCAACGAGCTCATTTTTTGCTGGTAACTGATCCAGCTCATTTTTTGCTGGTAACATTCACGAGTTTCACTTACCTGTCAAGTTCTTCAAGCCAAGTTCCCTGAGTCCAAAGTTGCCATCCTTTCTGTAGTTAAGAAATATTGCTAGAGCATATCTCTCCTCGTAGAGTTTGGTCCCACGAACGATGCGCAGGTTCTCCAGTGGAAGGTATTCAAACTGATTCAGAGCCACCAAAACATAGCCTGTGACTTCTCGGATAGACTGAAAGACAAAAATGAAACAACCATATTAGAAATAGCCAATTTTAAATTGTTCTGACTTACTCGTACAGTGGATGCTTTACTATGAAAGGATATATATACCTAAGGATAAAAAGCAAAACACAACATTGGAAAACAAATTCTGTTTCAACTTACTATTTTTAACCACATTTCTGTTTCAATTTATATGAGTTTATAACCAGCTTATACTGGTTGAAAATGTCAAAAATAAAGAAGTAGACATTCTTTTAAGATTTCTTAAAATTAAGTGGAAATTCCCAGTAGGTATTAAAGATGCAGAAAAGGATGACTGCACACAGCTCAAAGCAGAGAGTAGGTCAAAGGCCCCTGCCTGACATGGGCAGAATCCACTGGGGCAATGTCACAGCTTGGATAAGACAGTCTGTCTGTCAGTAACTCTCTGTTGTACAGGATGATGCTGGGTAAGACTGAGGGGACACAACATTGTGTAAGAGAGACACCTCTGGAAGAGCTCACCATCAAACAGGAATGGATGGTGGAAAGGGAGGAAAGAGTAAATAAAAAGCGAAAAAGTCTGAAAGTCTGTGGAAAAGGTGGAAAGTCTGAAAGAGTAAATAAAGACAAAGCACCTGGAGTACTGTGGTCAGCTCTGGAGCCCTTAACTCAATAAGGACATGGAACTGTTGGAGCAAGACCAGAGGAAGCCATGAAGATGATCAGGGAGCTGGAGTACCTCTCCCATAAAGACAGCCTGAAAGAGTTGGGGTTGTTCAGCCTGGAGAAGAGAAGGCTCTGGGGAGACCATAGGGTATCTTCCAACACCTGAAGTGGCTACAGGAAAGCTGGCGAGGGACTTTTTACAAGGGCATGGAGTGACAGGAGGAGTAATGGCTTTAAACTGGAAGAGGGGAGAATAAGTTTAGACAGTAGGAAGAAATTCTTCATTGTCACAGTGTTGAGACACTGGAGCAGGTTGCTCAGGGAAGCAGTGAATTCCTAGAAGTGATCAAGGCCAGGATGGATGGGGCTTGGAGCAGCCTGCTCTAGTGTGAGGTGTCACTGTCCGTGGCAGGGGGGGTGGAAATAGAGGACCTTTAAGATCCCTTCCAACCCAAATAATTCTGTGATGCTATGTATAAACACAATTGTACTTCTAAATAAAAGCAATCACTGAATCATTTGTAAAGATACAACTTCAAGTTTTGATTACAACTGCTGGAATAACAGTTTTTTTTCCCCAAATCTCAATCCAAACTACTATCAAATCCTGTGGCAAAATGATTGCTGCCATCTTTGCGTTGGCTGAAAACTTTGTGGAACTGTTTAATAACCCTCCTGCCCATACTCAAATTGTCTGCTCAGTTGTAAAGGGTAAAAAAACCACCAGACCCCAATAGCTAGAAGCAGTTTTTTGAAATCCAAAAGATTATTAGAACTAAATTTTTTTTAGAAAAAAAAAACCCATGTGTAATAACATGTGTATGCATATTTAACAGAGCAAAATGGATTTAACTTCCTTTGTGCTAAAGTGGATGCTTGCACTTTTATTTTTCTCTTTGGCAAAGTCAATACTTAAACAATACGTGGAAAGAAAAAGTCTGCTCAGAGTAATGTGTACAGATTATAACTAACACGATGGAGACTGCAGTCAATATCACAATAAAAGCAAGCAGGGAAATATTAGCAGGCATCAAATCAAATGTGATGTGTATATATCATTAATAAAGAAAGATGACAGAGATTTTCAGCACAAAAGACAGGCTTTTGCTTTGCTGCTTCAGCATTGTTGCCACAATTTCATATATGTATGTGCAAAGGCCTTCTAATTATGTTTAAAATTTTTGTTGTGTTATTTTTAAATTTATTAGAAGTTTTAAAGTGTAGCAGTATACACAAGAAAGATTTTATATACAACAAACTCCAAGCACTAGCTGTCCTTTTAAAGTCAAACGTCTGAACGTCTGCATGATACTGAAGTTTCTGAAAAAGCTCTTGAGCTATTTCAAGACTTGTGGGGCATCTAAAGAGAGAATGGTGTCACTATAGAACTGTGATGAGAACCCAGTGAGTTGAGCTAGGTTGAGAAGTACAGTTCTATACCTCAGTATCAAATGTAGAGCTGCAATATACCCCGGGACACTGATTCCATTATCAGCAGAAGCTTTCCAGAACTTTCATGATAGCTCTTCTCTTTCAGACATTTCAGCTTAGCCAGTCTGGTCAGGAATTTGTTTTTCATTGTACACAATGGCTTCCTTAGGCTGGCTTTTTTAGCATCTCTTCGGTATTTAGGAAATATCAAAACCATACTCAAGGCTTCAATTTCTCCACTGATATTCTAGGGATACTGTAATTGCTCTAATTAATTTAAAGGGATATTTAACCAGGAATTGAAATGAAAAAAACTACAAGATGTTCCAAAGCTGTATCTGACCAAGTTCTGCCTGCCAATTTTTGTCATTTATAGCCATGCTTTCTATTTTTAGGGTATGCTTTCCTTACTGTCAAACAGCAAGGCCACCTCAAAGGGCCCTAATCCAGTCTGGCACTGTAATTGCAAATGCACACACACATCAGCAGCAGCAAGTCTTCATTACAAAGTTTAGGAAAAAGAGTGGACAAAAGAACATGGTTTTGATGTTGATAATTGTGAACTGCCTCTGGAGTCCCATCCTGTAGGGGTTTTATTTGGTTGAAATTATATATTGCAGCAAGCATTTTGACAAGCAGAAGGTCCTTTCCAGTCCCATTGTTTCCATTTATTTGTTTGCTGGAGAATTCTTGAAAAAAACAAAACAAAAAACAAATGCAACCCAAATGGTTTCTAATTTACTGGAAGATATCAACCTGACTGACCAAATCTAGTTGTCTGTTATATTATTTTAGCATTTTATTTTTAATTTAAATTTGGATGAAAAAGGCAGAAGAATAATATATTTTGCAGGATGATGTGTTTTTTGACTGGTCCAGCTTGAAAAAATGACCTGGAAGTGCAGGCTGCAGCTAAGGTTTTAATCACTCCTGGTCAATGTCATCACTTTACCAGTCACAGCAAGTTTTGACATGATTCTTACTGGAAACGGACACCTGCCCACTTGGAGCTTGCTCCAAGCCACATCAAGAGTCACCACAAAGACACTTGATGGATTCCATGCAGACTCATAAGTCCTTACACAAGACACATCAGCCAGGCTGATCTGCTCCTCATGCCAAGGTTAGGCATGATTTGAACCTTTCAGCCTTTGTATACAAGGCTGAAACCATTCTCGTTCAGGTATCCTGAATTCAGGTATAAGCTCAAGTATCCTAATACTCTATTTGAGCTGCTTTTGCTTGCTTCAGTCTTTGTTCCACCAGTTAAGGTCCAGTGATTCTCAGCAGTGGTAGTTTCAGTGTCACCTCCTAGTCTGATTCTCCTGCTAGAACTGGAGGTCCTTGCAAAAATACATTTCTCATTAATTAATCTATCCCTTAATAAAGGGGAAAAAAAAAAAAAAAAAAAAAAGAGAGACAAGGATGCCATTAACTGCATTTTGCTACAATAGCCTAGAGCAAGGGAAAGAGGCAGATTAGTCACCAACAGACATAGCTAAAAGTTTCCAGTGGGGAAGACCAAATGAACTCTGGCAACCTCCAGTCTTGCATGCTGACCACTGTGGTTTTGCAGGACTCCCCTCTGCCCTCATTACAGAAATATTTTAACTGGGAAGTCCCACCCAGCATGACCTTGCTTTTCCTTGTCACGTTGCCAGCTCTAGAGACATGACCTGTTATTTGAAGATGCCACTGAGTGAAGCAGTGACAGGCTCGGGCTCTCATAGCACTTTGGCTGCTTCAGTAAATGCATTTTGGCTCCCAAAAGTTGTTTGGGTACAGAAGTGGGAATGAGCATACAGATTTAAACAAAGAACAGGCTGAAGCATCCAAGCTCCCAGTCACAAATGGACAAGGGACACTGTACATCCACCCCTCTGAGCAGATGACTGGCTGCTCAAAAAGCAGATGAGGAGGCACCTCTGAGGGTTCAAGAGCCAAAGGTGTCTGCTTCTCTGATGGGCTCTGTTAGGTGTCAGATACAGGATTAAGAAAGAGAAAGAAAAGCAGCGTGGGGGGTGCAGGTGGGGGGGGAAGCCAAAGGTATTAATTCTTGACAAATCCAAAGCCTCACAAGCTTCTTTCACACTATTCCATGCCACAGGATTCATATCTCATATGTTTATCAGAGAAAAGCTCTTAATCTACATCAATTTTGAGATGGGAGATGAGCACCTGTGCCCTAGAGCATGGTGTCCCTAAGGCCCAGCACTGCCTGGCACCCCAAAACCCACTTTCTACTAAAGCTTCTGCTTTTCCTGAAACAGCCAATTTTATCAAAGCGAAAAAAATCAAAGCATGTTACTCTTTGATGACAATGACACCAGGGAAGGCTGTATGTCCCCAAACCTGTCACAGCTTCAGATGCTGCCCTGCCTTGGGTGGCTGCTGCACCTCAGGGGTCACCACAACGTGGCAGCTTCTGCCCCTCTCAGCTGTGCCAGTGGGTGGGAGCTGGGGGATGGTATGTTCAGGGCTAACAGAGAAGTGGGGTCCCAAAAATAAAAGGGTTCTTTTGAGAGGTTCATTTTCAGGCGATGAACTGTAAAAATGAGCTCTAGACAACCTGTTCCCTTAATTACAACTAATATTAGCAGTGCACAGGTAAAGCATTTTAAGCTCCCAGCTTTAAAGCCAGAATTATCCTGTCAGCTGGGAGTAAAAGGCAAGATTGTTCCTTGCTATCTGAAATCATTCTTCAGTTTAAGTCAAATGAATCTGAGTGAAACAGAGCAAAATAACAGTGAAAACTTCATCATTCTGCCCAGAACAACAGATCAATGAACAATTAGGGAAGCTGATGTTTTTCATAAACACTACCAAATCTTTTTAACACCTATTGGGGAAGGTTAGAGTGTGGCTAAGGCACCTAAGAGAGCTATATTCTGGGGTTTTATTTCAGCTGCAGACACACTATTTATGCTATCACTGAACCCAATCTGGCAAAGCTCTTGCTGCCTCATCCAGCTGGACATGCTGCTTTGAAGTCACTTTGAAAGTGCCAATAAACACAAGGGCAGGAGAGGAGGGTCGCCTGAAGAATAAGTGTGTTTAATTCACAAGCATTAAAAATATTAATAAAAAGATGTAAAGTATATATATTCTGTATGATCACTTGAGAGGCAAAGACAAAAGCGTCTGCTTTTCCAGCCCTGGTCTGAAGTAACACAGAGGTGCTTTGGTCCCCAGAGGAAGCCAGGGGGGTTTCCTACTTTTCTGCCACATGGAGGGAGACAGAAAGGGCTAAGAGCTTTAACTTAGAAATACATAGGGAGTAAGCCAAGTGGACACTTTTCATCCCATCTGTTGCAAATACAGTAATTTCTATTTTCAAGGGATATCCATCGCATGAGGACACAGCAAGGGTCTTTACACAACTCAGCTGCTGCTGACTGTTCCAGACTCCTGACTGTTCCAAAGATCTAAGCTGACCCTCCAACATGAACTTTACACTTTGTCACATTACATGAAATCCCAAGAAAACCAGATTACTAAGTAATACAAAGATGAAAATATTTTCTAGAGTGCATCACCCCTTTTTTCATCCCAACAAAGCTCAACAGGCTGCAGCACAGTCATAATTAAATAATGACTGTGAGTAGTTACTACCATATCATCTCCTTCAGAGGCTTTTCATATCTTGAGCTGACTTAAGCAGATCATTTAGCATTTTGCTTTTTTTATCACTTAAAAGGTAAGCATTTATATATGGTTAGAACTGCATGACCCCAAACTCACCAGATTTGTTTCCTGTTTTAAAAAACTAAACTGCAAAGATAACACTTGCTTAACTTTAAACAAGTCCTCAGGACAGTGATAATATCCACCTTCAGAAAATTCAGTTAGGCATGTTGGTGAATATCCTAGTAACCAAAACCACCATCAATTAATTTTCATTGTTTTTTCATATCTTTCACCCATGCCATGCAATACGTCTTTCATTAGAACAATTTAAAAAGGAGCATTTACTAAGTAACCACAAAGTGGCCTCTAAACAACTACAGAACTTGCAGCACTAGCAAGGGAAATATTAATAGCCCAGATGTGTATATAGCTGGCCTACTTCAATTTATGGGGCTCAATTAGCATCAAACTATGCATTGCTCGTTGAAAATTATAAATTTTTAGTGACAAGATAAGCTCAGATTTTCAAAGGAGTTCAGGAGATGTATTTACAGGATTCAGGTCAATTGATATTTCTAGCTTCTCTCAAAGTCCTACCCATAACCAATCAGAAATACATAGAACATACTGAGGTTTCTGATGTATAAGAGGATGTCCCATTTAAAGACAATGTTGTAGCTAACACAGAGCAGACACATAAAGAATTTTCTTCCATGTGTCTCGTCTCCTGCCATGCTGTGCATCCTTCATTTATGTAAACACTTGTGAAATTGTGATGTTAAGCCCTACTGAGCACCAGCAGTTTTTCAGATACGCTGAACAACCTTCAGTAAAAATCCCTCAAGTTTGAGCACACTGATAAAATATCAAAACACACATTGTGGAAAATATTTTTCTGGTACCTGGTCCGGAAGCAAGAGCTGTAACATAATTAGAGTTGCTTTGGCAGCTGCAGAGAATTTATTGCCCAGCAAACTAAAGTTGCAGTTAAGGTTCAAATTTGTTACCAAAAAGAAAAAAAAAAAAAAAAAAAAAAAAAAAAAAAAAAAAAAAAAAAAAAAAAAAAAAAGAGAGGAATTTCTGACAGTTTTTCAAGTTGCTTTCATATCTATAAAAAGCAAAGGAAGGGCTTGGTTGTAATTTTGTCAAGAGCTGTACTCGAGGAGCCTTGCACTGCTGCATGACTGAAGAACTGAATTTTGATTCAGCATTTCAGGCAGCTGGCAGAAATTAAATCATACCTTTGTCCTTACAGATATCTAGTCTTCTTTGATAATATGCTTACAAAAAATTAATAATATTCCGAGCAGCAGATCAATGGACTGAATATAGCATTTGATTTCCTCAATGTAGCAATCAGTTAGATCCACCTAAAGATGTTAAAATCTGTTGGAAACTTCTAAGTGAAAATTTTGCCACATAATTTGTAGAACACACCTTGGGAGCTGCTGAACTAAAGCTTTGTTTTCCGAATGGTCGGTCTTTACGTTTTGTTATTCCAAGAGGCTTTTCATACATTAAACAGGAGAATTAGCTCTGTAGTTATTTATTTACTGAGTTTGATGCAGGAATCACACTTCATGAGGCAGTTAGGTTGAGTCTGAGCTAATATACATTACAAAAGGGTCTAGGAAGGGCTTGGAGGCAAAACAAATGCAAGTCTAGAATTCATTAAACTGCAGATCAATGTCCAAATGTTGCATTTGGAAAGGAAGACCCTTAAATAACACATAAGTGGTGGTGATGGACAAAAACATGGGCAGCCATGTGTATCTTGACTCATTTTGTGAAGTATTTCTGGGAAAAGATTGCCTTATGTGAAAAATAAAAAAAAATAAATAAACAAAACAATAAAACAATGTGGGAATGGCAACATTAAATTAAAATAACAGGCAAATAACAGGACCAAAATTCCCACCTCCACTTTTGCTTTGAAATTTTGAAATACAGTCCTAAAGATGCATCCCACTATTCTTCTTGTTGACTGAATTAGACTTAAACTCAGGCATCAGCCTGCACCACGTGTCTGCCTATTTTTCAGTTAAAATATGATATGAGGAGAGAAACTGATCAGGCTTACATCAGCATCTGAGAGCCTTCCCGATGTTCTCTGTGTAAAACATAATTCCTACCTTTGTGTATCTGCTTAGGAATTGCCTACCTTTCAGGTACACAGGCTGCTTGAGTGCACACAATAAATCCTAAGATGTTTATGTTGAGCAATATTATGATCTAGACAAAATCTCTACTCTGTAACCACCCAGCCTTTACTGCTAACACCTCTCTATCCTAAGGAAAGCTGCAGATGACTACATGTTTAGCAAGTCAATAAGAATTTTGACATTATGTCTGTAATACCTGATTGGCCTTCAACATATTTGCAGAGTGAATTTCAGGAGAGTTTATTGTATCATCTCCCACGGGAAAAATTAGTCATAAATTAAATTGGAAAGACCAAAATGAGAGCATTATGCTGCTACAAAATGCTCTACAATTTGGGCTGTTTAGTAGTAGCTATATTTTGCAGATACTCATGGTACATCAGCTTATAGCTGCCCAGTTACAGAATTTTCAAGTGGAGAGACTGATGACTTTTGCTTTCTCTGCCTTTGGAAGCTCCAATCAAGGAAATCAGCTTCTTTCCAGGCAATATAAAATTGCACAAACTGCTACTTCATAAACAATATAATATCAAGACCCCAGAAGGATTTTAGAGAAGTATTAACTATGGGAAGACACATTCTCTTTTATCAATTTCCCTCAGACAGCTGAAGCCTAAGAGAAGCTGTGAGCATATTCCAGGGTCTCAAGGTGCTTTCACCAGTAAGGACAAAGCAAGGATCATCTTATCACACCAATGCCTGAAACTGCTTTAGAGAGGCAGTGTCAACCAGAAGCATGAGCACTGCACTGGGATGTCTGTGACAAATTTATTTTTTGTAGCTAGACCATACAGTCCTCAGAGCAGAGGTCTTTTCCTAACACAAAGAGAGTTGACCCCAGTTATTACCAGTTATGAGCCTTGCACAGGTGTACTGAGATGTCAGTGGCCTGAAACAAGTTGGTGTATTTATTTTGACAAAACAAGATGTCACTGACCACAGAAAAATTTGGTTCTTTCTTTGTTCTTATTTACACACTAAAGCCCATTGATGTCTTCACTTGTGCCTAAGCTGAACTAAATCTCCAGAGGATGGTTAATTGTCCTCCAGATTACAAAACTGGTTGGGCCATACCAGGGAAATCATCCTACCCAAGGAGAGGGAAAATGGAGGAGGACCATTATTTAGTCTCTCCCCAGCCTGAGACAGCAACTGGTTGAACTTTTATACCAGGAACAAAAAGGAAGAAGAGGTGAAAAATGGTGTGTTTTCCACAACGGTTTGGAAGGTCAGCTGTCTGATCAGAACTCAAATGGGAAGAACACATCACAAATGCAGCACAGGCTGTAAGAGGGTGTCCAGAATTACACATCACTGTAAGCAAGCTGCCTGAGAAGATCACAGAAATATTTTGTGGGCAGTTATCAATAGAAGGAGGTTTTATTTGTTCATTTTATATGTGATGAGTGATAGGCTTTTTACATCTGATCTTGTGATTTAATTTTTCCTAGTTCACAGCCAGGTTAGGTGCTATTAATTACTGGCAAGTCTATAGTTAGCCAGACAAATTAAATGTGTTTATTATGATCTCTCCCACTACCAACAGTGGAAGCAATTGGAGCCTTTGGCTGGCATGATTCCCACTCCTTGGAGCAATGTAGAATGAGTTAAACATCCTGGAGATCTAATACAGAGGTGGAGCTGAACAACAGATTTTTATATTTTTCTATTCAAACTGTAGGTAAAGGTGTCAGGCCACTCCTGAAAGCAAAAGGCCATTTCTATTTCTGAACACAGGAACTGACTACACACAGGGAAAACATATTATGCTTGCCAAACTTCAGCCAAACAACCTCAGTCTGGGCTATGGTTTTCTGCAAGAAGAAAATGGCTGGGTGTCCAATCCTGGAAAAGCAGTTAGCTTATTTTCTGAGAGCTTTTTTCCTTCCCCAGAAAATAGTTTCTTTAAAACATGCTTTCAGTTTGTTTCCTATGTGCAACAAACCATTCTTTGATGAGTATTTTAAATGCACTTCCTGAGAGAAACCGACTTTATTGGCACTCTAGGACATCTTTGCATGCATAAATTAGTGAATATTGGAGGAACTGCTGACTCTTTGTCTGGTTTCATTGAAGAGGAGAATCTTTATCCAAAGACTGGATTTTAGCTGAGAATATACAAATACATTAAGAGAGCTCAACATCACATTTACCTATTGAAACCATTTCAGCCTTTGTAGAGCTAATCTCTTCAAGAATAGAAACCCTGGAGAGATTCATTAATTGCTGGCTTTTGATTAGGTTTATTTCCATTAAGATAAAAAGTGGAGAGACTTCTCATGATTTTTAAAGATGTGTTTTTGTTTTGTTTATCTAGAAGCTGGAGAATAGCTCCTTTATTCAGGCTTTAACAGATTGTTAAAGTCTCCTTCAAGGATAGATCCACTATTTATAAGATGTGAGCAATTAGTGAATACATCTGATTTTCAAAGTTGGAGGTGTTCTTTAGGAAGGACATGTAAACTCCAGATTTTGAGATTATGCAGGGTGTCACCAATGTGCAAAACAACTTCTAATCTGCAATGACTGAACTAACAATTAGACAAGATTTTTCTCTGCATTGATTTCAAAGCTTTTTTCCAAAGGATCATACTGAAAACTTCTCAATACATTTTCTTTGTGGTTCTTGAAACAGGAAAGATGCACAATCTTACAGGAACAATTTTTGTTGTCGTTTTTGCTTTTTGTTTGTTTGTTTTGGGTTTTATGTTTTGTTTTGTTCTTTATCATGTTCAAAATTTTTAGTAGCCAGGCACTTTAGACACACCATTGTTCCAACATGCAATTATTGAAACAATGAACAAATTGTGGTTCCCAAAGGTCATGAACATGTCTTTTTCTTTAAATTAGGGGTGAGTTATGGTGAGGGATATTTGAAAAGTTCAACATAAAATTATTTCCCTCTTTTCCAATCATAAGATAAGAAAAAAAAATAGCTTGCTCTTGATATAAAAACTCTAAATAACTTAAAAATTAAGATTCAAAAAGAAATGGTAAATCTATGAAATTAAAAGATGTGGAACAGAGCAAGAGGTCAGAGGACAGGGGAACATTCATGAACAGGAGCAAAGAATGTTTCTTTCCTAACAGAAGGCAGATTCAGGAAGCTGTCACACTGGTATTATCTAATTTCTGAGTGCTTGAGTATGCAATCTTACTATTTTATTTTTATACCATTTTGTTCTTTTCTTAGGAAAAATGTGGCAGGAAAGTGTAATGCTCCATACAAGATATAATTTCCTTCCATACTTATCACCAGCAAATGATTGGACAAGCAATCTTTTTGCCAATGGCTTAATTAGAGGAAACCTCTATATTTAATAATGTTCCTTGTTGAAGGAGAAAAAGCAGAGTGGTTGTCATAGCTAAGGATGAAAGAAAGGTTCAGTCATTAAAGTCATCTCAGAAGCAATATTACTAACTATACAGGAATAATCTCAAAGGAGTACCCAGCTGATTGACAATGATAAAATAATGCAGCAAGATAAAAAAGAAGTTCTCTCCTCCCTTTTTTTTTATTAATACTCTTATTACCTTTTCCTGAAAGACGTCTTTTCAAGAGCTGTTATTGTACCTAATATTGAATAAAATTAACTATGGCGGTTTTTGGATTATGTTTTCTGAGCCCCTAAATGGAGGCTGCTCATCACATCCCTCAGGTGAGATGTGTCCATCAGTGGGAGCAGTCCAGCAACCAGACACCCAAAACCTTATGATACACTCATGACCCTGAGATACTGAATACTGCACCCAAGTGAGCCAGAGACCAAAAACTACAAAGAGAGCAAAGTCTGGCCTAAGTGCACAGACCTTGTCCTCTAGTGCCTCCTTAACCTCACTGACCACACACTGGGGACATATCCTCCCTTGGAAAGAGTATCCTGGGAGTTAAGTGGTCATCCAAAACCAAGCTTCAGCATACCCAGCAGAGATTTCTCTTCCAACAAGGGCCTCCTCTGCCCTCTCATCTGTTTAAGCTGACAGCCAGCTGTTGGCTTGGTAGTGGCTTTGAAAATGTGTTTGTCATTCAGTATTCAGGAACACGAGGAAAGAACAGATGTCTCAAGAGAAAGAGAGGAGGGAGTACTCAAGGACCTAAGTACATCAGAAGGCCAGCAGTGGTATTTAATAGATATTAATTACTTTACTGTCTGTAAACCATACAGAAAGTGCCAGTTGCTGTGAGCTAGGACCATCAAAGGTCAGATTATCATGAAATCATTACAGGAGAGGCTGCTTTCACTTAACATATAATTACTGAGCCTAAGCACATTCCATATAACCAATAGGAAAATTATTTAAATATTCTATTTTATTTTTGTTTTTAATAAATACTATTATAATTTTAATTATATTAGTACCAATCGAATTCTAAAAACTACCTGAGGATTTTGCAGAATCAAGTTTTGTCACCCTGGAGTTTTCCAAAGTTTCAGATACTCTGCACAACATGTATGTATGTGTGTATTTATGTTTTATGTGCATTTTCAAATATATATACATACAAAACAGGAACAAAGCGTGTGTTTCTCTTCCTGCAGAATTTCTTGTCTTCAGACATTTTCAACATCTAAAACTGCAATGCTTACACAGTTCCCTCGCTGAATTGCAGCTGCCATGAGATGAGAAAAATCCTGGCAGAAATAGCAGGTTTGTCTCAGTTGAGCAAAACCAGTTCTCATTCTCACAGCATCCAACCTGACTTCAGGTCTCAGTCAGCAAGTATAATGTCAGGTTAAAGTTGCAGGCATTTCTGGCTCCTAAGGACACTTTTTTTTTTTTTTTTTTCTTTCTACCCAATTCTTTTCTACTCGTAGCAACCAGCTAGGAAACCAGACAATGGCAGGCCAGGGGAATTTTACTCCAGGACACTGAGCACATGGTCAGCATACTCAGCACCAGCTCTCCATATCCACACATGCCATTTCCTAAAGTCCCACGTGTCCAGACAACTACTGTCACCATACTTCTCCACAGCCTGGTTTGCTCAACTATTTTTCTTTTCCCTCCTTTCTCACATGGCCCTAGACAAGAAGAGACACTTTGGCATCTAACAGTTCTTTATTCCCAGCTGCTCTGAATTTTGTTTCCTTTCTTGTGTGATCCCACTGGTTAAGGGATGGTTTTGCCCTTGCTTCCTGACCCAGTCTTTGCAACCTGAGAATTCCCGACCAAACACAACTTTCAGGCCTCAAAAAAATCTTACTGAATGAATAGATTCATTCAATTTTATTTATTTCATTACATAATTTCATTTATTTATTGTTTTGTGAGATTAAGTTAGCCAGTGAAGTCCTGATTCTTTGAAGTCAATAAAAATAAGTTCACAATGTTTAAATCATGTCCTTAATACCCCAAAATATCACTTGGTCCTACAACTACCTTGCACAGATATTTCCAAGATGTCTCCAACCCAGCCTTTTCTGTCCCTTAAACCCACAAGATACTGTGGACTTGTTCTGTGCTGAGCACACCTTGACTTGAATGTTTGGAAAAGTTTATATACTTAACTACAGCAAAACGCTGGAACTTTTTCTTGGTTGATCATTTGAAATAATATGTGTGTGAGCTTGCACATACTCTGGAAGTCCTACACGCTGGGGGCAGAAGTGGCTCATGTTTGGCCCCATGCCTCCCAGACACAGGGAGATATTTACAGTATTTCTCCTAATGAGTTTCCATGGATGGCTAACTTTTTGGCTGAATACTTCAGCTTCCTACTTTGCCAATGTCTGTTATGATACTTTCCTATCCCTATTTGACCCTGTCCATAGATATTTGATACTAAATTAAAGCACTACAAACCAAGAGATGAATTCTATCCAGGGAGCAACCCTCACAGACCGTGGTTATATTTGCTGGTGTGAATGTTAAAGGTCTGTCACTGCAGGAGTTCTGGGCTTTGCTTCATGGTGAACCAGATCTTGAGAAAAAAGAGAACTCTCACCTGGCTGTAACTTCTCAAAAGCAAAGGGTTATTATTATGCTTGGCATCTGCTTGTGTGCTGGCAGTTTTGCTACACTAAACAACCCAAACTCAGCTCTTAAAGTCTTTTCTTTTAGAGGCTCTCCACAAGCCCAGCCGTTCATCTCTGCTACTCTGTTCTCCAGCTTTTCCTTTGCCTTCATACCATTGCCAGCTTTTTCTCCCCTCTCTTGTCTGTTTAGGCTGTAAGCTTTCTAGAATAGGGTATGGTCTGTAGCATATGATATCCTTATGTTGTCTAATGGAATTCCTAACTGAAATGAAGTTGAAAAGTCAGGAGTAAAACACAAATTAGCAGTAGTTAAAGAAAAAGGGCCAATTTCAAATTAATGCTTAGAGTTTAGCACAAAGAGCCACAGAGGTGCTGTTCCATTTAAGCATCTCTTTCAAAGTACTCATTAAAATGGCCAATGAAAACATCTGCACAGCCTATTCTAGGGATCCCAGCATTCTTGCCCTTTCCAGTGACACTTCATTGGCCTATCCATATTGTCTTTCTGACAATTCACACTGAGCTCCCTGTGAAGCCCAAAGACTAAGGTTAATGTCTCACTAGCATCTAAAAACCAGCAGGCACTCCCTGTCTAAAGAGATAATTACAGCCCTGTCATTCCAATGGTTTTGCCTTGCCAGAATACTATCAAACAGCACAAATGACCGTATGGTACTCCAGTAACCCAACTGACCAGATTGAAAGCAAACATCAGGGTAATACCCTGGCTCTCAGCATACCACTATGGTCTGAAGGATAATGTCTGCTGGAGAAGCTTTGCTATTGCAGCCTTTGCCACCATCACTGCAAATATTAGACTAAAGCTACAGATAAAACAAAGACCTGGAAGGAACTAGACGTTCGTTTTTATGTCACTTCACATTCTGGTGTTTGCAAAAACATGGAAAGCTGCTTTTTCCTTTTCTGCCAGTGTCAACTCAGAGGACACCTACAAATTAACTTGTGTCCTTTGTTTTGGCTGTTCTTGATGGGATTTATAACTAAAGCTGAATTAATTAAACCAGACAGAACTCTAACAAAGCATCACTCGACTCCAGAATTTTGTAATCCCTCCCATAGGGACCAAGAAGTGAGGGGAACTACCTGAGGCCAAATTTACCAAACAGTTCCACAAGAAATTTTTGTGTAATAACAGGCTGCTTCAAGGAAAGTCCCAGAGGTTTTAATTAATTATCTTCACACTATGTCCTTTCATGGAACTGAAAATACTCCTCTGCTCTTATCTTCACCAACAAGCCATCACACTCAGCCCTGCAGGACATGAGGAACTGGTAGTTAGAGCCAGTGATGGGATTGCACATGTATGTGCCAGCAAAGGGGTGGGCTACCGAATGGGTGTCTGGTCCAAGGGGTTTGTCTGCTTGCACAGCTCCTCCCAGCAGGTATTTTCCTTCTAGGAAAGTTGTGCTGGGATCGATTTCAACTGTACAGACAACAAATGAATGTGTATTTCAATATTAGTAGTTATATGACACACCGAGTAGAAAAATCTTTCCCTTTTGGAGAAGCAAACAGGCTCAGGGATGATCTGGAGAGCTCCTGAACTGCAGCATAAGATCAAAAAACACCCTTTTGTGGCCCCAGAGACTTTGCTGTGCTTACCAGGGCTGGAGCTAGCTGCTCCATAATGATCCTCAGCAGAGGCTTGATCTCAGTGCAGGCAGGAGAGTAAAGAACCATGTTAAAGCCAGTTACAGCCAGGGGACTTCAGCTGAGGTTTTCACCAAGAAAAAACTGGATCTGAAACTCTAGCACTTTGGGATGGATACATATACATGTGGGCAACAACTGGAAAAACTTAGCCCCACTCTGAAAGCTGAAATATGTCCTTAAAAGCTTTCTGTGCTCCAAACCATACAAAGTCATGGACTTGTCCTGGCACAACCACAAGCAGCTGCTGCTGTCATAATGCAGATGGAAATGTCTTCTTTCCTGCCTCAGGATGTCCTCCCTGGGTAACATCAACATGTCAAACTCCATCATCTATTCCAAGCTAACAGCATTTTGAAGAGAAAATTATTTAGTCAGAAGAGCATCTTTGGGTTGAATTTTGATACCTTTCTCTGAAGCTATACTTCATGCAAAACTATGACTGTCTCACATTTTGAAGGCAAATGTCTTGGAAGACTGCCACGGTGCAGGTGTCTGAGTTTAGTCCTTTCTTGTCTTGCCATATATCCCATTTTGTTTGGAAGAAACTCCTTGTGTAAGCCTTGAAGGAGTCTAGATGACAGCCCTGGCTTAAGACATGGAGCATCCCAAGTCTCCCACCTCTGGAATCTGAGGTACTGAGTGCTAGAGATGAACTATTGCCATACTTCCTGAACATGAAAAACCAATCACAGCATTGTGGTGGGTCATAACCAAACACGCTCAACCCGAAGCAGATAGGGATGGATGATGAAGTTTTGCTATGTCTTGAGGTGTTCCTAAATTACCAGAGCCATAAGCTCTGCTTTGAAAGCTTGTCCAGAGCCTAACTACAGTGGGAACAACTCTAGAAATTGCTGCATGGCATTCAGCTCTCTAAAAATCCCAATCACTAAGAATCAGGAGACAGTGGTAGGTGACTGGGGTGCTGAATTGCTCTCTGCTCCCTGTGCTTAGCCTATTCAGCATGTTTATAAGTTTTTGGAGACAAACCCCAGAATGTGGAAACCATCAGAGGAGGTTTAGCAAACTCTCTAGAAAGACAGTTTTACACCAGGCACGTCTCTTCATCTTTCAGTTACTGACTGCATTTTCTAGGTCTTGTTTTTCTGAGTGTTAGTAAGAACCTCTTGGGCAGCTGCTGAAGGACTGATCACAGATGGAGCAGGCAAATATTCTTCTTGCTCTCCTTGTTCTGATTGCACTTTTCTCCTCAAACTGTGGCACTTGGCTAATCGGTGTAATTTACATTTCCATACGTATAACACTTGCTAATTCTGCTAAGAAGGTAACTCTTTATCAAAGCTATTCTGTACAGGAGAAAACTCAGTGCAAGAAAGACAGGTGTGTGATAAGGAGGGAGGGAAAGAGCACTGGCTTCTAGGTGGGCAAAAACGGTGACATGACAAATCTTCCCTCTTAATCAAATTTTTTACTTTCCTGAAAGCTCATGATGACAAACTACCTGACCTGGAGCAGCCTGGGAGCTGATATCCCTCAGTGTCTGCTGTAGTAAACTATTGCCTGACTCTGCTGTTGGAGATAGAGGTGATAGTGTTCCATAACAAAGGATGAACAGTGATATCAGCTATTTCTTTACACTCTGCAACCAAACTGCTAGTACAGAGTGCTTAGATTAGGAAGTCAGTGCTATTAAAATAAAATGGCTTTCTCTCTTTTTCTGTTTTCTCCCTAAGGTGAACAATAGCTATAAAACCCTCACATATTTCATAATAAATACTAAGTTGTGCTAGAATCAGATAACCGAGTTCATGCTAAGTATTAAAATGCATTATTTGGCAACAATTATCCATTTAGATATCAATAAACATTGTGCACTTGATCATCATCCTGCTGGGCTATCAGCTGGCAAAGAGCTGTTTTTGTTATGTATCTTCAATTCTCAGTTTCTCAGTATCCCACTGATGCTATTTCCACCCTCTCCTCATCTCAGAGAGGACTTCTGACACATGTGTTGTTACTGAGTGTTCTAAGCCTCTGTACTGCTCCTGGGTGTTGCACAGCAGATGAGCTTCTGCTCACTACATCAGACATTCTCCAAGGACAATCTAAGGGAGACTATGAACAGTTCCTACTGTCCTAAAACCAGAGCAGAGTCACAGAAGAGCTTGGGTTGGGAGGTGCTTTTAAAGGTCATCTAGTCCAAACCCCCCAGCAGTGAGCAGGGACACCTTTGACTAAATCACATTGCTCAGAGCCCCATCCAACCTGACCTTGAATGTTTCCAAGGGCATCTACCACCCCTCGGGCAACATGTTCCAGAGTTTAATTACTCTCACTGTAAAAAACTGCTCTCTAATATCTAGTCTAAATTTACCCTCTTTTAGTTTAAAACCATTATCCCTAGTGACATAACCAGTGGTAACTCCACAGCTTTGGTAGCTATGGGTTTTATTACACACTCCAGAAGGGCACGGCCATTAGCATGTGCATAATGCACAGTACACAGCCTTTTACTACACCTCTGTAACTACCACAAGGTGCAAAATACAGTTCAGGGAATGAGGCACAAGGGAAGGAGGAGGTCATGCCAATGTACTATCAAAGTAGCTAATGAAGACAGAGACAGGGAGTGAGATTCTTCCCGTCAGCATCACACAGGATTCTGAGAAAATGTTGATTAGAAGCAGTGCATGACTTCTGTTTCTCAAAAAAATACCCTGATTACTAAGAGTGAGCTGAGAATCTGCTCGTTTTGCATAATGCAGGCGATCAGCAGGGGAAAAGTGCTAGAAAGCACAATGGGAATGTCCCTGCAAGCCAGCAGCCACCCTGGCAATCCCCAGGTGCAAGACTGTCCAGCACAACTCTCACTTCCCACCACTGGAGCCACTACTTTTAACTCTCCTGAGTCCCAGGGTGGCAATTCCTGGCAAACCCAAAAGGGGATTGCATTGGCTTCCTTTTGGGAAGCACTCAACTCTCTTAATGGTGTAGAAAGGCTGCTGCTTGCTGCCACAAACCAGCTGCTTTCCACCAGCCCTCCTGAGGCACCAGTGCTAAGGGGCTGCTGTGCAGAGCTCCTGCCAGCTGTGGCTCCTGAGCAGCCAACAAGTCAACCAAATTGCACCCCCAATACTCCATGAGCTGAAGAGGCTGTGCTTGACATTGGCTGGCACTGGCACAGATCCTGTACAGCCAGGTAATAAGGACCCCATTAATACCACAGGCATTTATTGTTTTTTTTTTCACTTGGATCGACATTATTAAAACAGCATAAAGTGCTGTTGCTTCCATCACTTATCATAATGGTGTTACTTTCATCTGAAAAATGTCAGGTCATAGGCATTTTGGCTCTGGCTAGTTTTGCAGCACTGGCCTTTTTCTGCTCCTAAAGCCCATTTGTAAGTAAACATTAGTTCATAGGCTACAGACAGAGCTACAACATTGGCTCTACCATAGCTCTTTCAGCTTGAAATCTAGGATCAGGGCTGTCCATGGCTGGGTTTGCAAGTTGCACCCAACATCCTGTCATCTGGTAATATGTAGCTAAAATCACGACAGGCTGTTTGAGGAGGAAAAACCATGAAATTACTAACTGCACTTAACCATTTATTTGCTTGGGAGGGACAAATCACAGAGACCCTCTACATGGAGAAAAGCAAAGTGCAACACTGAAGCAACTGATACTGTCACATACGTGATACTGTCACGATTGACATGGCTACATTGAGCTCATAAGTGTCCTCAGGTTTGGACAACTCTTGGGATCCCAATTTCAGCAGGTATTATGCCAACTTATTAGGTACTATGATGCAACATCCAACTCCTACCCTTCTCTGGGGTTTATTTCATTTAAGTGCAAGACAGTTAAACTGTCCTGCTCGCTTAACTCATCTTATCTGCCAAAACTAACCTCTTCCTTGAGAGGCACAAGGACAGATAATGAGAGCCTGGGATGCTGCAGGGCTCTGCTCAAGGGCCAGAAGCGAGGGAGAGAAGCAGGTTTGTGAGCAGCAGAAAGCAGAGCAGCTGCTTTTCCCTTGTGCTTCCTGGGGGGAATTTTTTCAAAACTAGTAATTTGTTGAAGCTTGAGATGCAGCAAATCCCTAGGGGGAGGCTTTGTCTTGGGTCCCTGCCATCAACCCTGTGAGTTTCCCAGTCCTTTGTGGAACATACTGTCATTGGAAACTCAACTTGTCTGACAAATTTGGTTGAAATCAACGAAAGTCAAAAGGGAAGGAGACAGAGTAACAGGTACACACAACCCTTGAATGCTTAAGAAGCCTCTCGGTAAAAGAAATGGGTAAGGGAGACAGAACTAAACTAACAAAATAGCAAATTTATCTATCTTTTTACCTCCTTCCTCTTCATGTTCAAGCCAGAAGCCAACACATAGTGAAGTGAGCTGACTCAAGATCAGTTTTGATTTTGTCCTCCAGCTTTGAATGAAATTAAAGCAGTGGAGACACCATGCTAATGATGCAGGAATATGAAACATGGAAATTGAATCTCCTTGGACAATGAGGATCAGCAATCCCAGAAAACTACTGAAAACACATGTGGATGACCTGTGTGAGGGCTTTGAACAATTGACATTGCTGGTGGTGATGTGACTCCATGATGGAGATATTCTAGATATTTCAGACAGCAGAAGGGTAGAGAAATGAGGCAGGATCAGGAAGACTCCAGAGGTGACAGGCCCCTGCCTTAAATGCACTCTGGAGTGGTAAGGAGACAGTGGCCAGATAACTTTTCAGACTCCTGGTTCATGACAAAATGTGTGCCAGCCTACCCACAGAATAAATCTTGAGACAGGCCTGGGCCCAGGAACCTGAGTGTTCCCAACCCTACACCTAACACTACAGGCCCAGAAAGGGAGGTAAAACCACCACAGCTGAAGATGACACAATATGATAAAGCACAGTTTCACAAAAGTTGAGGGCAGAGACAGGGTGAGTTCCAACTCTGCAGCCAAAATGTCACCGTAATATCAAAAAGATTACTCCCAGCGTATACCTGCCACTTCCATTCTTCAATTGCTAAATTTACTTGGATACATTTAAAAATCATTGACTATAAAAGATGTCAACATGATTGACTGACCAGAAAAATGTAAATAAAGGAGCTCTAAATTGCATCATTTGGGTAAATATGTATTTATACAGTTTGGAAAGAAAAGCCTTGTTATTCAACTGTTGGACAGCAGCAGCGACACAGGAGCTGTTCGGGTTTATAATGCAAATCATGTAATTTGGGAAATGCATTATGTGTATTAAAAATGCAAAGTAAGATCCATGTGAAATGCTGTTAATTTGCAGTTGCCATTTTTCAAAGTATAATTTCTCAGGCATTTACATTTTTTTTTTCACTAGAAAATAAATTAAATAGTATTTAAAACATTTGCCATATCTTATTTGTTGGATGGAGATACTTTACAGCTACAGAAACACAAAATGGCAATAAGAATGGTAAAGCACCGGTTTCCTTCTTTTCTAATAAAATATAAATTAAATATAGGAGTCTCATACTTATAATAGGCCAAACATTCTTAATTACAAATAATCTGATCTCGACTGAATTATAGGATCTTCTTTGCCAACTCTCAGCCCCTGTAAGAGTATTTTTACAATAAGAAAACTGAGGTATGGACATCCATCAGTGAGAAACTCCAATTCAAAGAAGAGCTGTGCAATATAAGTCAACCTCACACAATCTGGGCCTCGAGCAGAGATAAAGAGGGACAAAGGAGCAGTTCTGACCTCCCTAATGGTAGGCTTTGGCTGGCCCTAGCTGAAGTCTCACAGCTGCTCCAAATCTTTCCTGTAATTCTGAATCTCTTGGCTCTGTTTCTCCCTCACTATGGACCCCCATTGAAGGAGCTTCCAAGGACAGTGGCCAGGAGGTACTACATATATCCATAACACACCATGTTATGGTTGCATACGTTTCCTATGGTTACCTTGAGAACCTCTGAGCATTTCCACACCAGGGACATCCCCCAGTGATGTGTCCTAGTGAGTGGTCTGTCTGCTCCCTTCCTATTTCCTAAATTTACAAGCCTTAAAAATACCACAAAGACTCTTCTTGGGGATTCAGAGGATCACTCTGCTTCTCCTAGCAATATCAGCTTTGCTAGGCTATTCTTCCTGGTCTCAGGAGGGAGCCTGGAGCAAGGATGTGCTACCCAAACAGCTTGCTGGCCACTGGATGGGAAGAGGTACCCAAAGAAAATGAAGGAAATGTGAAGAGTATGTTTCCACTGCAATGCCACTGCAGGCTGCCTGATACTTAGGAATGTAATTTTGCATTGCCACCAAAAAAAAACCCAAAAAACCAAAAACCAACCAAAAAAACAACAAACCCAAAACATCCTATAAAGGTTGAAAATATTTTCAGGTATTTTTCTTTGCTTCAGTTTTTCCAAAATTGCTACTAATTGCCCATCTGAACAAGCTGGTGCTGGGGCCTGGAGGCACAAGAAACCAGAGGCTGGTCATTCTTCTGCATGGCACTAACTCCCAGAGCCTGGCTAAAGCATGGAAATAGGATCTTTGGGTCCCAGCCTGAATCCCAGCTCTGCCTCAGCAGAGTCTGTGCATAACCCAAGGCAAGGCTGTTTGGCACATGCCCCGATTACTTGCTCTGTAATCCAAACCCCACTGTACACACTGGGAAGCGAGTGAATCCACAAGCTTTTACAGCTTTTGGATCATGGCCAGTAATACCTGGTAGCACTCCTGGAGGTTATCACATAGAAAGTATTATTTAAACCCTGCTACTTTATTATTTTCCCAGTGGCATGTCAAACAATAAGTGGCAAAGACAAGCCATATTCTTTCCAGATTAACCTTCCTAGAGGCCTTCTAAAATCAATTGCAAACATTAGTTCTGAAGGACCAGGCAGATAAAACGCAGATTCTATCCTCCCCCTGCCCCAACTTTCATTTCAAGTTGCAAAACCAATCCACAGCCCCATTACAAATCAGATCTGAAAAATGCTGCTTGATTATTTTTTAAAGAGCTCAAACTAGGTCACCAAAAATAGAATCTCTAATAGGCTAAATGTGGAAAATGACTGCTCAAAATTAACAAGTTCCTGAGCTACAGGACTACAGAAAAGCTTTTTGAGTAGATTGCTTGCAACTACACAAACTGCATCCTCTGCCGCACATGGCAAAACCCCAGCCAGCCAGATGCTAAGCAATCATTTGCACAAAGTATAAAGTAGGTTCAAAAAACCATAAAGGAATTTTTATTCTTAGAAAATAACCCTCCAGTTTTCTTTTCTCTTCATTAGGAAGGGCTCTGTAAACACAACTCCTGAGGCTGGCCAGCTGGGCCACCACAAAGCAGAGGCTTTCAGGTCTTGTTGCTGCCCTCAGGCTTTTCTCAAGTGCATGGCAGGGGACAGTATTTGACTTCTAGACTAAACGACCCACCAGAAGGTTTCTGTAAGAATATACCTTCTTGGTAAAAATAAGAGATATGGGACAATTTTTCTGGGTACCTCTAATTAGAAGCCCCCAGTAGCTAGCAAGCTCTACCAGGCAGGAAGCCATGTGAGAAGGCAGAACACAGACAAATATTTATTTTGTAAGGTAGGGTGTCCTGAACAGAAATGTCCTCCAGCCAGTGACTGCTAAGAGCCAGTGATCACACAACAAGATGCTCCAGAAACACAAGTGAATGCTGATGTGTGGGGTTTGCTGTGATCTTGTGCTAGATACTTTGGCATCAATACTCACAGTGTGTCCATAAGTCACAGCAATGTATGTGCAAACCTTAGGATCTGGAAAATTATAGTAAATATGCTGTTTTTTTCTCATTCTGCCCAAACACACCAAAACCAGTAGCTAAACAAGCCAGTCCAAACATGCCAACCTTGGGCATGACAAGGTGTCATACTCCCTCTCCCAAACCCAAGGAATAAGCAGCCCATCACTTCAACTCCTTGCAGTGTTGCCTGTGGCCCCATGCTTACATCCATCCTTATTTTCAAGGGAGATAAAGCAACGGGAAACACATCCCACTCCAGAGACAATCTCTTGCCCCTGTTTCACTTGTACCTTTGGACTGATAAGCAGCACCTGTAGCTCTTCTAGGTTGCTTGAGTCCATCCTAATTGGATTTAATTCAGGAAGATATGATAAAGGATCTCAAAACTGTGGTGTGTAAATAAGGAAAAAATGTTACGCATTCTTATTGCTTTCTCCTTGGGCCTTTTGAACAAACATTTCCATGGATAAAAGCAAGTTCTGCCAGATCTATGGAAACAGAGAAAAGAGCCTTCTGGGAAGGACATACAGGCCTCAGCAGTAAACAGATGTGCTCATGTTTTGGAGATGAGTTGCCCCCTGCACAAAGCTCATGAAAACTTGATCAAAGACAAGGAGAGTCCTTTCAGAAAAGATCAGTTCAGACATGTTTTGAAGACTCTCCAGTATAGCAAACACTGGAAAGCCAGGAAGTTGAAGTGGTACTGTATAGCCTCACCTTCAGCAAATGGTTAGTCTAAACATTTCATCTCTGCAACATGAGGATCGTGTGCAATACTGAGATGCATGGATAAGGGATGCTTCAATACATGACAGGCATGATTCTGACTCTCCTGCAGCAGCCTACTGTCACCCACACCAGAGATCTGACTTGGAGGTTTCCAAGGCTGAGTTTCTTTGCTTGAAAGCACAAGCCAGGCTGATTTGGTTTGCTCTGCTTTTTTTCTTTTGTGTACATGCTTTCTGGATTGCATCTCTCTTAGAAATGTCACTTTCCTGCAGATAGACTGACCTTTGAAAAAAGTGCAGCATTAAAATAAAAAAAAAAAATCTATGATTAAAACCCAGCCATATGTTGGAGAGAACTCCATCTCTCAAGATTTTTCACCTACACAGTGAGCACCTTACTGCACTTAACCTCTCACACTATGCTGCATGACATGATGGAACAAAACATCAATAACAACATGATGAAAAGCGTAAAGCAAAATGAGGAAGCCCTAAACATATCTTTCTTTGAAAAGCCTTGAGTTTGATAAAAGTGCAGATCTCCAGGTACGCAGAAAGAGAAGTTTACCATTTCTTGGCAGGCAGGATGAAAACCACCCAGGTAAGAAAGGAGTGAAATGTGGTGCTCTCTAATCCCAGCTCATAGGTGGCAATGCATCAGGCTGTAGTGATACCAAAGGGTGGGTCCAAATAAATTGTTACTAGAATCCTTGCAGCTGGTCTCAGGTGGACAGGCAAGGAAGAAGGCACATATCATCATCTGATACTTTCTGATGGTATCTACATGCAACTCCTGTGCTGAATGCAAGGAAGACTGTGGTAAAGCAGACACTGCTGGTACGGACTTTTCCATCTGGCATTGGAAAGGGCATGGGGATGTGGGCAGGTGAGACTTTCTTTGGTCTCTTTAGAACAGCTGTGGAATTAGAAAGACACTGAAAATAACACAGTTGTGATATTGGTTTTAAGGCTCATCACCCAAACTCACACCTGTTAGTAGCTCATGTTGCCTTTTTCTTTTTTTTTTTAACAGGTCAAGAGAAATAGTGTGTTATTAAAATTACATCAGTGTAATTACTAAAATTACGTTGCTATGTTCACATACTTTTTTCCTTCAATCCCCCTTCAGTGCAGTCAGCTGTCTGGCACTGCACAGTGTGTAGGAGTCCGTACAGATTTTCTCCACAGTAAACATGAGTGTGGGGTGCCCACTGCAGAGGTCTGCACAAATTCCTCAGGGGTTAGTGTCATACAGTTCACAAAAAATGTCTGTGGAATCAACATAGTTTAAACTGTAGGCACTAGTGTAATTTCAGTACACTTGTGTCCACTGGAACTTTCTGTATGTGGTTGTAGGAGTTTGTACAGAGGGAGAAAAATTTTACAGGACCACAGCCTAAAATCTTTTCAGGCAAATCACCCACTGATTTCAGGGAGAGAACTGCCAGACTTTTAAAATTTTTGCTGAAAGACTTCTTTGTCTTTATATGAAGTTGGTACCTTTTAAACTAGGCTGAGATATCCTTGCTGCCACAGAGAACTTTTTAACTGTCCTAAGCAACAAGAATTCACAGATGTGATACAGCACGTCAAAGAGGAGGTGGACAGAGGGGATCAGGTGAGGATTCAAATCCTGATTCACTAAATCACCAAGGGAGTGCACAAACACAATATTATCCCAGTCTCAACTCCTTCCCTTCTCTCCTCTTCCAAACAGCATTTCCCTCCCCTTAAGCAAAAGTACACACAGTATCTTCCACTTGGTGGTTTTACATAAAAAGGTGCAACTTCAAACCTGAATGTAAACTTGTGACAAGGAGACAAGTGGAACCACAGATGCTCAGTCATGCTTCAGGAAAACTCATGATTTATACTCTGGTTTTACACTGCAAGTTATACAAAGCATCACTGTGGTCAGGCAACCAGCCTGCCAGGTTTTGTCAGGTTGTAGGCACAGTTCTTCAGAGAGGAAGATGGACTTGAGTTTAGTCAGCTGAAGTACAAACATCACCAGATAGAGCCACACATGGATGTTGAACTGGTCATAACTAAATTTTACAAGGACTTTAAATCTGGAATTATGAATCAAAGTGCTCCTAAATTGCACATTAGGAGTGAGACCTGAGATGGGGACCCATAAAAATATAATGGTATCAGAACTGCTTATGAGACGCAGGGAAATGTAAATGATAGCAATTACTGTATTCTGTTAACTAGATGAAAAATGAACAATTTTTTTTTTTGCCCCAAAGTAGTAGATCACAAACCCTGCTGGAAGAACTGCAGCTGTAGCAGCTGTGCAGAGGCTTTAGGAGAGGTCAGGACAAGGCAAGGATAGGGGCAGCCAGGGCAGAGTCAGGATTCACCAAATGCCTTTCAGCTGCTTCACCATTTATTGCTTTGAAAAAAGCACATTTTTACCATATGGCAACACTGACAACTGTTCACTGAACACTTGTGAGCCCTTCCTTTGCACTTTAAAGTCTCAAAAATAAAGACATGGGGAAAGTGTCAGTGCTTTCCTTACACATTTCATTCATGGAAATACTCCAAAATAGCTGCACAGTCAGTTTTAAACTTGGGCAAAGCACGTTCTCTCCATAAATGAGTAAATAAAGTAGCTTGTCCATCAATGCCTCTTGTTTTCTTCTTGACAAAGAGTAGTTTTTCATTACTCTAACTGCTTTTTACAGTAGTTAATGTGATCCCAAACATTAAACTGCACTCATGAGTAACAAGAATTCAGTCCATGAAACTTTTCAGCTTTTTTGTGAGTGTGTGTGAGAACAGAAACATTCTTTGGTGTGGCACACACATTACAGCACTCTCCCATCTCCTTGCAGAAAGCAGCTATGTTTCTGGACAGCCCAAATCCATCTCCCCTGGCTGTTGTCATGAACCAGTAAGCAAATTGTTCGGTAACAAAACAGCAGCATCCCAAACACCTGCATGTTTCTAGCACACACCAGACACCTGTGTCCTTTTCTAGACAGCAGTACAACATCTTCCTTTCTAATGCAAACTTCCACCCACCCACATACCATACATAATGACACAAAAGCAAAGGCAGTGGATTAATTATGCCTCTGATGTTCTCCAGCTTTTTGTTCTCCCCATTATCTGAATGATTGGCATCCCTAAATCTGCAGAAGCCTCTTCCAGCCAGTCGCTGCCTGTCAGATGGGCAAAGCAGAAACCCCACAAATGCCAACAAAGCAGCACTGAGTTATGCCACCACGAGATCTGGCCCCCCAGTTTTCCCACACCGCTGCCTCAAACACATTTCTTCTGAGTAAATTCAGCAACACCAAATCCACTCAATTTTCTTTCTTTTTAGAAACCTGACTACTCCAAAATTAGGACCAAAACTACATGAACAGCATCTGAGTTTAACCAGCAGTGCAAAATACAAAGGCGGCTTATATTTTTGTTTAAGGGGCTAATAAAAATTCAAGATCAAGTCCCTTTAAATAATCCCCTTAAATATAATAACCTAAACACTGGATAACAATTTTTTTTTGTTTTTTGATTCTGAGAAAATAATCTCAGAAATATGTAGATAGATATAAATCCCCCATACCTACTATGACCCTTTTCAGCTTCATTCACAAACACCAAAAGCTTTCTTCTCCTTTGCAAAGTAGCTTCTGCTTTCAAGTTTTTGCTGTGGGCTCTAATGTTTTTTTAATAAAAACAACATGATTCAAGCTCAGTGCTGAACGGTTTAGGGTTTTATTTCTTATTAGAGACTAATTTGGGCCTTTTGGTATAATTTTGCTGTGTATATAATTTATCTGATTTTTATCAACCACTTTAATTAAAATAACTTGCAGTATGATACTAATTGATTTTGTGATAGAATAATTAATAGCAATTAATTAATTTTTTAAAGTAATTAGCATATGTAATTTTTCCTTCAGCTGTCTTTATCTGCCTCTCAGAAGCCCATAGGGCAGGAGAGGTAAAACACCAAAGTTTCCTTATCCAGATGTCCACAGGCAATGCTCAGTGCTTCCCATCATCCCAGCAACTTTGTGAACACTCTTTAAGTGTTTCAAGTCATCCTTCATCAGCCCCAAATAATATCTGTATTGCTATCCGGTTATCACCAGGCAAGTTACTCAACTTCTCTCTAAAAGAAATGGTGATGCATTTCATGGAGGTGTTGCCCAGGACATCCTAAAACACTGCGCTTTCATTAACCTCTCTTCAATTAAAATCTGAGAGCATCATACGCACACTATCAAACAAAGGAATTTTTTCCCCAGTTCCAACATCTTTCTTGCTCCTGGCCCTATACTTTTGATTATATGGTTTCATTCTCAGATCAAGCATGCAGCCCTGAAGTGGATTTTTCCAGAGATCATACAATGCAAACTCATGTCAAGTGCTCACTTTCTCCTACGGGCCTTACATAGGGCCTTATGTCTTATTTTTCAGACTGGCCTCCCTAACTACAACTCAAACCTCCTTTGTCTTCCTAGTGAACTCAAGAGTCTAAATCTGTTTGAAAACAGAAGCATGTTTCCCATGGATATGGAAAAGAAGACAAGCAGTGGGGGAGAAGACATGCCTGCAGCCTGAGTGATTGCCAATGCAAAGAGCATTCAAAAAACCAGTTTGTTGGTGCTCACAGACCTTGGTGCAAAGATAGCCTATGAATTAGGGTAAGAAAATTGCTTTGCTTTGTCATTTAACCCCAGCCAGCAACTAAGCACCATGAGGGAGTTCACTCACCTGCATCTCCCATCCCCCTGGGATGGAGGAAAGAAAAATACATGAAAACTTGGGAGCTGCGGTAAAAACAATTGAATAATTAAAAAAAAAATAGGATAGGATAATAAAACTAATAATACTAACTTTAATTAAAATAATAATAAAATGTGATTATAATGTAAACAACAAGAAGAAAGAAACAAGAAAACAAACAAACAAAACAAAACAAAACCCTAAAGTGATGCCAATGCTTCCCACTTGCCAACTGATGCTCAATCTCCAAGCAGCCATTGCATCCCCTGGCCAGCTCTCCCCATCTTATATGTCATGCTGAGCATGACATATTATGGCATGGAACATCCCTCTAGAAATACTGGGTCAGCTGTCCTGGCTGTCTTCTTATAGAGAAGCAGCTGGGAGGACAGGGGCAGTATGAGAAACTGAAAGGCCCTTGCCTTAATCTAAGCATTGCTTGGCAGCAACTAAAACATTGCTGTGTTATCAACCTTATTCTCAGAACAAATCCAAACCATAGCCTCATATCAGCAATTATGAATAAAATTTCAGCCCAAACTAGCACATTTTGGAAGCTCAGGGTACCTCTTAATAGAGTGTCAAGCACAGGGACAAGACCAAACACAGCAAGTACTTGAAGACTGTAAGTTTTCTATTTAAAAATCTTTTTCTGAGGCAGCAGCCAATAGATTTTTCTGCTGGCATGTGTGAAGTGGAGCAGGAGAGACTTTTTAAGCCCTGATACCTATACCCAGGCAACCTAAGTAATCTTCTAGAGCACTGAAAAATGCCAAGAAACTATCATTGAGGAACCCCTATGCATCACACTATAAAAGCTTCTTTTTAAACTGGAACATTGAAGAAGAAGGTGACCTACAAGTCCAAAACAGTGCTCAACCTCTGCAAACACTGGTGAAAAGATTAAATCCTCCACCAGATTGGCAGGAACTGCTTGACTGTGGTGCAAGAGGAGACCCTGCCACAGAGACTGTATCTAGCAGTCAATGTGAAGGATGGAGAACAAATGCACCTGGTTCCCTGGCAGCAGCCACTTCTGTAGAGAGATCAGGGGCAAGGCTGTGATCCCCTTGCCAACAGCATCCAAATATGACTCCCTGGCACATCACTGGCTGGGCAGCATATGATGAAGCAAAGAAAATTAAACATCAAACTTAGTCCTCGTGGTCAGGACATCAGAAAGCTTTATGTACAAACATTTTCCTTTTAACTGTTCTTCTGCTTTACTGGCCATTTTTTATTGCACATTTTCATATATCTCACAAATATTTTTTTTTAAGCTGCTCCTGTTCAGTTTTCAATGCAGGTATATTTCTATGTCCCCCAAATGTAGAGCTGTCTTTGCCTGATATTGTGAACTTTTGACATCCCAAAAGTGAACTATAATTGCTCTAGAAATTGCTTTTCATACCAGCTCAGTTCTTTCCACAGAACTTGTTAATTCCCTTTCAACTGCTTTTCTCAAAACCTCCTTATGTTTATGTCTAGTGTTTAGCAGCTGGTTCCAGCTCCCTTGGACATGCAGTTGTTTTTAAAAGATTGTCTTTTCCAAAAAACCGCTTGCTATCTTCAGAATAGCTTTGTCAATGATCCCTGATTTATTACATGTGAACTCACTGCCCAAAGGGTTTGTTTAGTGGATCAGACAGGCTGAGCCCCAGAATTCTGGGCATGTTTAAATTAAGACACCATGTAAATAGGCAGCTTCATAGAAAATCCATTACCTTTTGTTGCACAAGTTTCATGCTTTTTCATTACTTTCATTGACTCTTTGAAGGAGGTACAAAAGTCCTGGAGCCTGGCGCCATGGGGTCTCTTGTCGTTTTGATGGGGGAACAGTGATTTCACCTTCCATTTCTTAGTTGTTTGTGCTCAGCTTGGACTCTCTCCCAAATATTCCTTTCAATAATAAAATCTATTCCTGTTTTTCTTTAAATTATTCTAATAGCACAAGAATGATAGAAACGTCATACACTGAAACTGCAGCAACCATATCACAACTGTCTATTCCAGAAAAAACAGTCACAGCTTTCCTTATGGAAGGAAGAGGCAGTGGAGATGGATTCCAAGCTTCTGAGACAAAAATGGTCCACTGACATAAGCCCAGCCTCCTAAAGTATCTCTTTATATTCCTTTTATTTTTTTTTTATTAATATGTAATTTTTTTTTTTCAAATTTTTTTTCTTCTGCACTAATTTTGGAAATCCTAAAGGAAAACAAGAATGTTTTGGTTAATCTCAGACTGAACTATTTCTAATGAGATGACTGGCAAACCCTGGTTCAGCTCAGTTCATCTTTAACTTGCTAAAGTTTATATTGCTGTTGTTAATGGAGAATTCTTCTGCTGCTCTTCAATAGCTTATTATCCATAATAAATTGGCAAGGCATAGTTAAAATAAAAAGTAAAAATTACCCTGCAAAGACTGAGTGACCGAAGAATTGGAAGGAAAAAGCCATTTGGTCCTGCTGACCCTGCAGCTAGTGAAAAGCAACACCAAGGTGATGGCAGGAGGAATGAGTTGTGACAAGATGAGAAAGTACCTCTACCTTAGTTATAAAAGAAAATCCATGAAATGCTCAAGGAGATAAATAAAACCTGCTTCATGGAAGAATTATCAAGGTCTTATTATGTCAGGAGAAAGAATAAATCTCTTCTTCTTTTCTCCCTTTATCCACCTGGACTGTTAAACATACAAAACCCCAAGCTACTGATGAACTGACCTGAAATAGAGAGCTTCTGGCTAGTTCAACCACCAGAAGTATTTCAACTGTACTTAGCCTGACCTAAAGTAAGTCTCTTCTTTTTCAGTTTTCCAAATTAGTCTTTAATGAGATTACAGGAAACAAACAGACTTTCGACCCCTTCCATCAAGCAGAATGACATTAAAACAGGAACTGTGACAATTACACAGATGTTCTGTCCTCTTCCCTTCACACAGCTCCCCCAACCAACAGATTCCTCACCAAAAATGTATAAATATCTAATATAGACATAATTACCATTACTGGGTCTTATTCCACCATTCCTCTTTAAGAAGGCTCTCAGCAAAGTCCCCAGGGAGCCCTGGTAGACAAGGGCCATGTAGGTATTTCTAAACCTGTACCACATGCCAGCAGAGAAACAGCACATCTTGAAAGAGGCAAGTACATGAGGAAAACGAAATTCTGCACAAGACTAGTCGAAATAGATTGAAATAATTAAAAAAGGACTGGAGGGAGAAAGAGATTGAAGGGAATATAATGAGCCCAGACACTGGATGTCACTGTCAGTGGAACAAGACAAAGGCAGAACAGCTGTGAAGGATCGCTACCAGCAAGCTGGAAACAACATAAAATTAACACATCCGTAATTTATTCACCCTTCAGACATTAAGATTTAGATTCAATATTAGCAGGCAGCAACAAGTGAATGCCAGCCATTGTTTATGTCACTCCAATATGGAGCTTAATAGATTGATTTACAGAGAAACTTTGGCAGACTTACTTCTCACAACTCTTTTAGGGGAAAAATAACAAGCTTGTAGTAAAACCCTCTTGGGCTCTGCTTGTCTGTCCATATGGGAAGATTTAAAAGACAGGGTCTGTAATACAGTAGCTGATCTGAGGTATTTAAATCTAATTTTGCATGCTCTAGAAAGTCACTGATATTTTAAGGACTGGAGCAATCTGAAAAGCTACTGAATTTTGAATTTGAGGCTCAAGATGAATCAGCCTGCAGTAGCACTGCTGGTAGTGACTGTGACCACGCCAGACTCACCAGTGCTTGTAACCACTTGTGCTAAAAAGTGCTCTGCAAGGACAGTTCAGTAATTTACTGAAAATACTGAAAATACATAGATTCAAATAATTTATAATTTCAGTAAATTCATATGTGTGTGTGGCGCAGCCCTGGCCCTTTTCTCCTGCATGGGACATCCCAAAAGCCTTCCTCAAACCAACAGCCCTGCACAAATCCAGCTCAGCCCTCCCAGCACCTTTCCTGCAGGAGCATCTCCAGCCCTGGCAGCTCCCTTGAGCCCAGCTCTTAGGCTGCAACAAGCCATGTTCCCCTCACACTGTGGCTGGCCCCAGACAGCTCTTTTTCTTGTCAAATCCCTTGCAAACACCTGGGAAGGCCCATAGGACAGTGGGCTAGGCTAAGACTTTAACCCTTAGCACACAGTGACCTCTTTGTTTTCCAGACAAAGTCTGGTGGTTGGTTACTGAACCTTGCACCCAACTCTTAGTTGTTTCACAAAACCTGTCTCATATATGTACTGGATTCCTTGAATGAGGAATGAGAGTTTTTCACAGACCACGTCAATATATCATCAGGTTTATATGGCAGTAAATGTGCATAGCATAGCTACACAAATCCCATGTGGTACAGAGGTGCCATTCAAGGTATAGTCATTAATTCCGATAAATTGATGAGCAATGTCAGATTCATGGGACATGGGAGTAGAGCTGCAGAAACAGCAAAGCACAAGAGAAGCTGATCACTTTGTATCACAGCCCTCTGAAAATCCATTTGCACCTCAGCTTTGTGATTTCTGTTCCTAGCAGTGGACAATTTAAATATATAATGAGAGGTTTGCGTTTCATTTTGTGAATCATAAGCATGAGTTTGATTCACCTTCATTTATTGACTCAAGTTTTAAGAGCTCTTGAACAATGCCAAAAACAATTTAAGTACTTAACACTTGCATGAGTTTTTAGCTCACACAAACCTCCATTCATATGATAAACATTATTTGTCTTCAACTATTAATGAAAACCATTTTAAAACATAGTTCCAGTCACTCTGTGAGAGAACCAAAATTATTAAGATGGCATATGTATATGGTAGCAAAGATTGGTGTGACTGAACACACACTACCAGCTAAAGACAGTAAAACATCACTCAGGGTCATTCACTGCCAAATCATGGTACAGGAAATATTTTTCCAAAGTACAGTAGATGGCAACTTTTTGTTAATATCAAAAGGGTGTGAAGAATATGAAATTGGCCATCAGCAATTTGCTAACCACATCCAAAATCTCACACTGTTAGAAAATTTTAAATAAACAAGTGTTTAAGTTCATCTTTATTTAGCACAGTGAGGCATGTGCTCAAGTCCACGAGCCAAAGACATTCACCTGCATGGTTTGAATTAAACAGATTTTAAGAAGCTTTGTTGGATGGTCTGCCATGGTGTCTGGGCTGGGATGAATGGCTGGTGCATCTATGAGACAGACTCCAAGTAAGATCAGTAATGGGAAAGAGTAACACAGTGAAAAATTAATGCAGGAAAGATATCAACACACTCAGTAGTTGAATGTGTTGGACAAGTTCCTGGTGATCTACGTGATGATCTACTGCTTCTCTCCTATCTAACCTGCATCTAATTCATGCAGAAGCCTTAGCTCCACACAGCACTTACGTAGACAGAAAGCATTTGGGATCAAATTAATGAACCTTGCAAGAGTGCAGAATATCTGAGAGCTCTGCAAGTTCTGTGCTTTATCTCTGGAGTTTGTCCCAGTAACACATGGGAGCTGATGGCTATGCAGGCCAGCTGACATGCTGCAACAAGAAAGCTCTTTCCAACTCCCGAAGAACCGTCTTCAGGAGAACTGTCTGAAGAACCCAGGAAAATCCTTCCTCAACACTACTTTTTCAAATTCTGGACATGCATGATCAACTTGGAGCCTTGCAAAGTGTGACTTTCTGGGGTCTCCTCATTCAGAGCAGGCATCTCAAGCAGCATTTCAATGAGCCTTGCAAAGGTCAGTGATTTTCAGCAGGAGGGTTAAGACGCTAGAGTTTCTTGCTCAAGAGAATTCATGTTATCTGAAAAATTAAGCATGTGAATAAGGAAGCACTGTAGATTGCCAAAAGTAAAATGTTAATTTTGAATAGTAATAAATATGCCTATTACAGACTCCACACTGTGGATTTCTGACTTGTCAGGGATGAGATCCAACTCTAAATAAGAACATAATCCTACCAATTTGAACCAGTAGAGACCAGAAGTCTCCACTTCTTCTTAAATGCCTCAAATTCCCTCTCAGCACTACCATTTTTTTCAGGCACCATAAGGGTCACCGGCACAGACTGGGGCAATGTTGGCTGCCTGCAGGTTCTCTGAAATGAATCCAGGTACTACATGTGCTCAATGAATTTCCTTTCTGGGTATTTTTTAATCTACAGGAAAAGAAAGTTATCTTAAATGCTTTGATATTAAATGTGCACAGACTGTTTATCTGTGTCATTATAGAACAGCTTACAAATCTTTGCTTTTTTTTTTTTTTTTTTTTTTTTTTTTTTTTTTTTTTTTTTTTTTTAAATTGTATTTTAACTATTGGCGAGGGGTAAAGAACCACCACCAACAAATGGATTTATGAGACTGGCCTGGATTCAAAGCTGAATTGCATCAGAAAAAAGCTTTTAATACAAGACATAATAACAATAAACCAGTCCTGTGAAGTTTTTGATAGATGTGGTCTTCCCTCAAGCCACTAAAACCTACTGGAGCAACTTCAGCTTGTCATACCCTTTCAAGAAATATCCAAAGGCTCCCCAAGCCCAAATCTCTTTGGAGTGATTTGAAAGCATCATCCATGCTAAGTGTTATCACCTTCTCCATGCCTCAAACTCAAGCTACTTGAAGTTTATCTCAGTGTAGCAAGAAAGGCACTCAGACATGAACACCAAACTGGAAGGCAAATAACTTCCCTAAGACATACCCTCTGAATCTCTGCAGCAGGTTACATCAGGAGCAGCCAACTTTCCTGTTAGACTTTGAGGGAAAGAGCATGCTTTCCTGAACTATGGGAGTCACTTCAGTGCTAAATTCCCTCCAAGTGTGAAAAATTAGCTCCAGACAACAAATAACCAAAGAGACGGGTTCATTTATATTGATTTATCATCACATATAACAAGTCCTGACCTAGACCTACTGCAATCAGCCTAACAGCTGCTGACATGGCATCATATATCTTTTCCCTGGGCATTGCCTTGAAGTCTGGAAGCACTTTTCTTTGGAAAAGAGCAGATTTGATTTTCATGGCAAACATCTTTGCATGATTCACTGCCACTTCTCACAGCCTCCTGAATTCTTCATTAGTTTGCAAAACGAACATGGGTAATTGCATTTTATTTTGTTCATAGCCTTGTTAACTTATTACAAGAGTATAAAAATGAACATTGACAGTCAGAGTTATATCCTGAGATCATTCAAAGTCATACACTTTCTCTAGGTCTCCAGTGCTTTTTATCATGAGTGAAACAAGGGCAAAAAGTCTCTCTTCCCATTAATCTCTGAGGAGACTGATCTGATAGCAGGTAGCTGTGTCCATGTTCAAACCCTGACTGAAATAACCACAATGAACAGATGTTTGCTTTTCACCTTGGTATACAATGCCAGGATTCAGAGGTAAGGGTAAATAATCTCACTTTTCAGGATCCCCTGAGATACTTAGTTTGAGCTCAGATTAGGAAAACCTGGCCTTCCCCTTGCCTACCATTTGCCCAATTTCAATATGGTTCTGTCATGGCTAAAATACCTCCCATGGGCCCTAGGAGACTTGATTGTTATTTGTTCCATTATTTACTCAGAACATAAACACAAAAGGCAGCTCCTGTGATTCCACAAGCAAAGAGGTTCAACCAGGTTCTGTAGAGTACATGCAAATGCAACACAGTTTGGAGAGTTAGCCTAAATACAAAGCCACTTGAACTGCCTGCCCTGTCAAAGGGAAATAAAGCCTGTGACACAAAAATATTTCCCAACATACCATATGATCAGTTATGGGTACTGAAAAACTGATGGCTTTTGCTTGTGCTGAGCTCTAAGTTGCCATTAAAGCCAAACAGGCAGAGACCAGTGAAGTTGGGACATAGCACAGGACAGGCAAAAGCTGTACCTGCATCAACCTTATGGGAACTTTATGGATTCTCAGACTGGTATGGGCTGGAGTGTGCACTGAACATCATATAGTTCCAACCCCCTGCCATGGGGACGGACATCTCCCACTAATACATGTTGCTCCAAGCCCCATCCAACATGGCCTTCAACACTTCCATGGACAGGGCAGCCACAGCTTCCCTCAGCAACCTGGGACAGGGCCTCACCACCCTCACAGTAAAGATTTTTTTCCTAATATCCAATCTAAATCTCCCCTTTTCCAGATTTAAACCATCTCCCCATATGCTTTTACTATAAGCCCTTGTAAAAAGTCCCTCCACATCTTTCCTGTAGCCCCTTCAGGTACTGGAAGGTGCTCTAAGGCAGAGTATTCTCCAAGCTGAACAACCCCAGTTCTCTCAGTATGCCTTCATAGGAGAGGTATTCCAGCCCTCTGAACTTCCCCTGCCTAGAAATTGATACTCTTATTTCTGCACTGCAAAAGCTATCAGAAGCAGCAGAGATGGTAAATGAAAAAAAAGGCAGCTTTTCAAAACATAAAACACTGTGTAGACTGTGCAGTCACACACCTTCAAGCATAACTCCAGAAAAAATAAAAACCCCATCAGGTTCAGCTGGTGATAGCTATCCCCCTAATAACTGGTGGCACCACTCTCTTTACAGAGCCAGCTCTCTCAAAATGCTTGACCAAACCCATGGGCTAGTAAGGTTGACCCATGGCCTCTCCATCAGTCCTCTGCTTTTAAGCCAAGGGCAAGTCCCCTCAGCCAACCAAATTTGTAGGAAACTGGAAGAAACAAAATTGACTGTCCTAGTCTCCAAGGCACTGCTGGTGGCTCCCACAACCCAAGCCCATAATAGACCAGCTGCTACCATGGACTCCAGGGACAAGAACTGCCTCTGAGATGACATTTGGCTTGGCCCTCATGAAGCAGGGCTGCCTTGTTTAGGTTTGCACTGACCAGGGCATTCTTCTGAGACTTGGCAAGAAATGACATCTAAACAATTTGCACAGTAAATCACATTGTGCAGCTATTTGCTGGTGGCTTGGTAAGTAAGCTCTTATCAGTTTTAAAAAAGAAGATAAAAACCACTGGATAAAGTGGTTTTGTTGTGTTTTGGTTTTATTTTTATTTTCTCGACTTATAACATCTGTGGAGATTTGAGCTGTCAGTTTTTTTGCTAGTCACATTTTTTCAGGGTTTGGTTAGTGGCTTGGTTTGGGGGTTTTTTTGAGACACGGACTTAGACTTTGCAAAAAGAAACTGATTTCCCCAAAATCCCTCCTCTGATCACTACAGTTGACACAAATTCTAATCTGTCCTTCTGTTTCATACTTCGTAGATCTTGTCACACCTACAGGGACAGCGACCTCAAAGAAAGCCTCTTTGGAGACTTCTTCGGTGTTCCTATCTTCAGCAGACACATTTCAAACCTGTTCTTAAACCCTGTAACAAAGTTTTCTATGGATCTCATTCAGAGATATTGCTGTCAGCATCTAGAAACTGTTTTGTGCTATGAAGGCTAGCATATGAAAACCCAGTGCTGCTTGGTGCTGCAAGAAAATAAAGGTGCTGCTTGGGGCAGGTTATCTGATCATCTACAGAGCTTCCAGCTCCTACAGTTAACCAGGAAACATAGCTGAGGTACATAATAAAAATAAACCTAATTTTTTTCAAATTAAGACTGTTTTCCCTCCCCATGCCTTCACTCTACCTTCTGACAAGGAAAGAGCAAGAAGGAAGAGTTGAAAATCTCAGCATCTGCAGAAAGTTTCATTTCCAAACTCTGATTCAAGGTTCATTCTAACAAAACCTGACTGGCTAATTCTTCTCACCTAGGAGCTGCCTTTTTATAAGATGCTCTCTGAAAAAAAAAAAAAAAAAAAGCAACTGGAAAACATAACGGAAACACAGTTCATTTGGAGTAACTTCCTGAAAAAGCAACAAAACCCAGTCATTTATTCTCTTTTCAAAATGAAACAAACCCTGGCAAATGTCAGTGAGTGACAGGGTGAGGTTTATGAAGGGTAAGAGAGATATCTGACCAGAAAAACACAGACGTACTACCAGAAACACGTCTGGCTAAGAAATGCAAGTTTTTAGAAACACTACACAAAACTATAAATAGTAAAGACCTTCAAGGAAAAGCAATATGAAATATTTTCTTAACAAAACCAAAATCTGAACATAAAAGGGCTTTTATAGGAAACTTTTTTTAGCTAACAAAATAAAAATCTTTCACTGAAAACATCTGGAGCAAAATAAAATAATCAACCAGATGGATAGTCCTCATTTTCATATTGATTAAAATCAAGATCACTTGATCAGCTTTGAGACACATGAAGGGAGCTATTTTGGAGATGCTGAGCCACAACCCAGTTGCTTGCACTGCCTTCTATCCCACCAGCTCCCTCTGGCAGAATTGTACCTGAGAACTACAGTTCTCTTTAGCTGAGGACTATGGAAAACATTTTGCATCAAATAAAAAACAAAGTAAAACAGATCAAAAAAACCACCAACAACAACAACAAAAAAAAACCCACAAAAAAACCAAACCAAAAAAACAAAACAAAAAAACCCCAGCACCATCAGAAAGTGCTGTTTGCACCATGAAACCCTGTAATATTTTTCCCCAACTGCCCAGCATCAAAATGTATCCTCTATAAGCAGAGAACTTGCACTTGCTTCATCTGTCAACCAGAGCCTTTAAGTGACCCTTTCTCTGTCATTACTTGCTGTCCGCTCACAGGATCTAAGAAAATAATCAAATTCATTTCTTTTGGTGAATATTTCTTATCCACGCAGGAAAGGACAAAATTTCAGTGAATTAAAGAAAAATATGATCATCTCATTACTTGACACTGCTATGATGTTTTCTTATTGTTTCTTTCCACAAAACCCTGCTCTCTACCTTCTTAAAACACCAGCTTTTCAATTACACCTGCTCTGCAATTGCTAAATTCTTCTTTTATTAGTGTTTTGCAGGATGCAATCCTGACAAAGGAATATTTCATAAAGCAAGAGAAATCCCACTTGTCTGTAGGCACCTGGTGGCTACTTGGCAAGGGGCTGCTCAAAGCCCTCTTCAACCTGCTGGCAAAATAGCTCAGATCTCACTCCCAGCCTTCACAGAAGGAACAAAGATACACAGTCAGAGGGGAAAAGTACAAGGAGTTACCCGAGAAGACAGTGTTTTGGGTGTTTCAGGTGAAGGGCAATACAATTTACCATTTGCTTGCACTTCCTGCTGTATGATTCAGGTAGCTCCCAGCTCATCACTGCTTCACTGCTTCTGTCAACTGTTTTCCCAAAAAACATGTGCTGGTGGGGCTTAAAAAAAAAATAAATAAAAAGCAAGCAACAGGCTAGATGCAGGTGTCTGTTTCTGCACCAGCCTGTCACTGAAGCTAAAGGGATTATAAATGGCTCAGTCCTAGGCAGAGGCATGGAAAAGATGTCTAAAGCTACAATGGAAATTAATGGAGAAATTACCCCAGATGGCTCTGATGCTGCTGCACTGGTGAAAGCAGCCTGGACTGTGCCCACACACACACCAGCCCTTATCATAACCATGAAACAGGATGGAGTAAAGCACATCACCTCGCTCCATGCTCCCCTTTTTTCCGGCACCTCAAAATATTTATTGAAACTGATAGACCAGGCACTATGCTTCAGCTGCTGTATGGCCAACTATCATGCTGTTCCAGGCAGGAGGATGCTAATAATTAGGATTCTTCCAGATTTTGAAAAGAATTGCAAATCTCTGGCAAACAGGGTTAGCAATAGCTTTAAAGGACCATCTATAAGATACAGCTCTTACACTGGGGATGTGTTAACTGAAACTTAATGTTGTCTAATTCACATGAGTAACACGCAAACCAGAGTTCCAAACTAGAGAAATCTCTGTGGTTTAGCTACTTATTGAACTAGCCTGGCCTCATGTGTCTGACAGGTGTCGAAGAAGCTCTTCACACAATCTTTGATATATTTCCAGTACTCCTGATACTTTTTATTATTCCTGGTCTTCTTGACAGGTGTAGATGAAAAACACAAGCCTCTGCTCCAGCCTGTTGCTGTATATTGTAATTCTCCTGGATGCTATTTATTTATTTATTACAATAACAGCTGGGACCAACACTGACTAAAGAGAAAGTCCCTTCCTTGGGCAACTGATAGACAAACTCAAAGACATGGGAGAACCATGAGATACAGCAATCTCTTGAAAGAAGCAGAAGGAAAGCTCAGGGATGACCCTGAAAAGCACCCTCAGCTGGGGAGCACATACTCATCCTTCTCCATGCTGAGGAGTGTTCAAGGGAGATCAGAATTAAGGCCAGATTGAAGGTTTCTGGGCTTTCATCAGGAGTTCCTCTCCCACCAAATGGGCAGGAGGCAACATCTTGAAGGGCATCTGGCTGGAAGGGCTGGCAGATTACATAGGCTAAAAAAGTGAATAATAACAGAAGGAATGCGGTTAATTAAACATTTCTGAGCCTTCAAAGAGGGCTGGAGTTCCCCTTGAGCAGAGGCAATGCTTTGGGACAGAGTGGATGGCATCTCTCCAGCTAACAAGCTGGTTTTCAGCCTTATTTAGTGTTTGGGTGAGTTAATTTTCCTAAAGTGTTCAGCTCTGCAGCAGCACAGGCACCTTTGCGCATGGCATGTTGTTCCGACTGATCAAAACTCCGTTGTTTTTAAAAGCTCATTAAATACACATTCAGCTGTCAGACATTAGAGCACATTACAAAAATGAAACTGATGGTTGAGACTGAAACTCCTGCCTGATGTGCTGTCCCTAATTTACCCTGGCTGTTTCAGCAGACTCTGCAGAGTGTGTGTGATCCATTACAGCATATTTGCTGTAATACCAAGACACAAAAACAGATGAGTCAAAGGCAGAATGTCAGGTCAAATTTTTCAGGCTTAACTCAGGATTTAATTGCATTTAGAGGTTTAAGTCAGATTATTACAACTGCCTTTAAGGTAATCTCCTCGTGTGGGAAGAAGTATATATGTCCCACACCCAGGTACACCTGCTAACCCTCTCTGCTGTGCACCAGCACTCAATAAAGCTCCTGTGACACCTCTCTTTTCCCCATTTTTTACTGACTGTTGCTGAACAACCACTTCAGCCTTTCCATCAGGAAGCACAGGCATTGCCCATGTCAAGGCAAGGGGCTCACCTCCAACTCAGCTATAGAAACACAAACTGCTATGGGGATTTCACAAAGAGAAAAGCTCACTGAGGCATGTGAGTCTCTGCAGGATTTTGTGTGCCTAATTAGGAGGCATAGGTTAGTAAGAACACATTTGAGAGCTCAGCCCACATGAAACACAAGGTGTGTGTCTGGGATCCTGTCTGTGGGCTTGCTTTCACTGGAAAGGTATATATTCTTACTACCAAAGCTGGTGGGCATCCTATGGCAATGCTTCCGAGGCAGAGCAGAGCACTGGATTTTCATACTATTACCATGGTGATGGCTCAGCACAAAGATTGCAAAGGGATGTGTGGTCAGCAGAGCATTAGCTTGGACACCCAGACATCCCCTGCCAGGTCCTTCTGCATATCTCAGGCCTTTCTCTCACAATTTCCCAACCTCTCCAGCTCCCTGGACTGCTTGGACTGAAACATCACAGAGCAGACCTCTCTCTTCCAGAATAAAGTTTTTTGTAATCATACACAAGTGAGGCTCTTTGGACTGTGTCATCATACAAATACTGTGTAAATACTTACAGACCCAGGGTATAAAGAATCCAAATTCTTCAACTCAAAGAGAATTATCTCATTGATAATTCAAACAAAACAAAACAAACAAAACCAACAAAAACAAAAAACCCAAACAAACAAAAAACAACCATCAAAAAAACAACCAAGCAACCAACAACAAAAAACCCTGAGCCTTCTTTGGCTGTTTGGGCCAACTAGTTCAGCAAAAAATTAAATTTCTCCTATTGAATTTCAAATAGTCTTTGAATTAAATACTGCAGCAAGGTAAAGTTTGGTTTGTTTTTGTCATTAGATCTGAGATCAAGGAAAGATGAAATGCGCTAGGAAGAAAGGCAGAAATGCTGGATGAAAGACTGAAACCCAAAGAAGGTTTAAAAGAACTGCACAAAGGTGCTGGGAGAAAAACATAGATAGGTCCACAGTGCCAAGCTTGGTTCCAGCACATGTGACATCTTGTTGCCTTGAGCTGGAAGCGAAGAAAAAACCAGAAAGAGCTGGTTCTGCAGTGTGGGCTGGGATCAATCCCACCACCCCCAATATTGCTGTTACTCCTGCCTAACCCTAAACTGAAATCTATGATGCTTGGGGGGGATTTATAGCCACAGCCCTCCCTTGCCCTTTGAAAACTCATCCTGAGCACCACATTCATTGGCTTACACAAATCTACTCTAGCTGCACATAGGATGTTTTAGATGCAAATAGGTAGAGCCCGATTAAATTATAAAATATGCCCTGTCCTATTTCCAAAGCCCAAGTTTATAAAGGGAGTACAGCAAAAATATCTTTTAGTCACAAAATATTCTTCTCATGGAGAACAAACTCCATTTTTGAGAGGTTTATTTTAAAGTTCATTTTTTAATTTACAAGCCCCCTACCTATTTTTCATCAGGATCACATCAGGGGCACCCTCGGATAATAAGACAGAAATAGGTTCAGCATAAGAAGAGGAAAACTGTGGGAAGTAGACTAAAATCCCTAATAACCACAAAAACAAACCAGAGTCAAGGTAAATCAACAAAAATCATAATAGAAAAGATGCAGATTAGAGATAATCGGCTGTTATTGCAGGGAAACAATTTCACGCCACAGAAAGGGAGAAAGGATAGGAAAAAAATCACTCCCAACCTTAAAAGACTCAGTTTGGTTCATATGGGTACAGAATCTTCACTAATGACGCAGACTTAAACTGCTTCTCAGTCTGGAAAAAAACATTCTGATACTGCTTGCTAAGGTCTACAGCCCATCCAAAGCAGCTCCAGCAGCAGATGGATGCTCACAGAAACTGAACTGGGGCCCTCAACGCCCTCACCAGGCCTGAAACATTGCAAGTATTTTTTTCATCCTTTGCTTTTTTTAAATTATACTATAAATCTGCTGTTCTGGAATAACCACAAAAAAAAAAAAAAAAAAAAATTACCCTTGTAAGACACCCAAACATTGGCATTTTTTCCTTGTCTGTGCCTTTTCCTGCATATCACTTGGTAATCCTGTTAAATTCAGTGGAGGTGCCTAAAGGTGTTTAAAACAACAATTGCAGTTGAAGAGTTGAAAAATCAGCCCACACTATTTCTAGCAAAACCCCGTTTGCAGAGAAAAAAACATGCCCAAGAGCCTTCTAATTCGAATTCCACTAAAGAAGTTAAACAAACAGCATCACAACACCCAAATACTCTAACTTGTAAGCAAACAAACATTATAGAATTAACAAAGAGGTGCCAATCTAATTAAAATCAATCCACAGATATCTCTAAACACCAAGGGAGCCTGATTAGTAGCTGTTTATAGTAGCTGCTTAAGCAAATTGTGGAAGAGTAATAATTCTGATCTTGTCACTTGCCAGCAAGATTTTTCTCAGCTTCAAAACATTCCTTTGGTTTCAATGTATTTAAAGTTCACGTTTTAGACCTGCCCAGGACTCTAGCACTGGTTTTCTCAGGTATACCATCTGCTTCATTGGTGTGGAATTGATTACAAATAGGCCCTCCATAATGTTTTTGATGAAACATATTTACCCAGACCTCCCACACCTTTTCCTCTCTCCCATTGCCTTGAGTTATGTTAATGGCATGTTAATGAATCCCTGCTGCAAAACAGAGGGCAATTTTTTGAAAGACTTTTGCAAATACTGGGAACAGGAGTAGAGAGGGTAGGAGACTTTAAAGTACAGGAAAATGGTTCACTCCCCCCTCCTGATTTTCACAGATCCTCCCCTGCAAATTGCCTACATTCCTCATTCAGGCAGGTGGCCCCTCTATGAACTGCACTGCTTGAAGAGCCTTTTGGGGTGCTCTGCTCTTTCATCTCTTTTGAGTTTGTGACACCCAACTCTTAAACAAGTAATGTCACATATCTAACAAGGGAATCTAAGAAAACCCTGTAGGTATTCCAGTTAGACACTAACTGTTGCTGGGGAGAGACAGAGACATACAAAAGGTGAAAGGGAATACATCTCCTGACAAGATGCTCTGATCCATTCCTGTAAATTGGCTATGTAGGTGAACGGTGGTGGTGTTGGCTGGGGAACTACAGCACCTGAGCACATGTGGCTCATTGGGTACACAGGACACATTGCAACCCAAACAAAATGAGGGGTTTTCCCCCTAGTTCTTTTTAGAGGTTTCAGGAATGGCATTTGTCAAACAGAAAGAAGTTCAAAAAAAACATAGAGATCTGAGAGAAGAATGAAATTGGGGTGGAGAGTTAACACTCTGAGAAGGAAAAACAATTTTTCAACTGGACACTTAGCCCAGGGTAGAAGAAAACTGGTTGCTGGACAGAAAATTATGAGCCCCAGGGAAATTTCCAGAAACCCTGAAGACCAGTAAATCCTGAACTCCCCCCGAGAGAAGCGATGAAGCTGAGACTGAGCATGGGGGTGAACGAGTTTATTCTCTTGCATGACCTGTGTATTTCATGATGAGTCTGAAGATAAATTCTTTAACAACCTTCCTTTGGCAAAAGCACTAAAGACAACAAAAACTGAAATGGGAAACAGATAGAGCTTCTGCTAGATCCTCTTCAAAACAAGAAATCCTTAGAACATGTGAGGATCAAAATACAGCAGCCTCAGGATCATCTGCCCTGGACTGTCTGGAGATTTCACAGGGCCCAGCTGATAGACACCAAAACACACAAGACCCCCCAGTGCACAAGTACCCTTTCTGCTCCACAAGACACAACCTTACAGCCTAAGAAGTTTGAGAGAGAGGGCAGAGCTCCTCCAGCACAGGGACCTGCTCTCTGCTCTCACCCCCATAATTATGTATTTGTGCCTGGACTGCTTTATTTCTTAAAAGCCAGAGAGCTGATGTCCCCAGAGAGATGACCCTGGAGATTGCCATCTCTCTCCACCTCCCCCTCCTTCCTTCAGCCTGTCCTAAAGGTAGCAAACAGCACAATGTGCAAGCTCAGGCTGTGCAAAGACATCTGCAGCCCCAAACAATACTGAGCTCAACAAATCCCTTGCTGTTGCTCTTTAAGGCATGGAGTGGGAAAGCAAAGTCTAGAGGCTCAATCTGTGGGTGCTGCCCCTCCCCTGCCAACAGCACAGCTGCTGAAATGCATTTGTTTTTAGAAAGAGAGGAGAAAGAGGTTTTTTCCAGCATCCAATTTGCAGTGCTTTGCTTTTTCATTTTCTTTTTTTTTTTTTTTTAATTTATTTTCTTCCTAGTGAGAAAAGTGCTTTGTGAATGGGCCAGCTAAAATTATTTCTAATGAGCTAATTTCCATAAAATTGGGCTAATTAATTTCCATGTTGTTTAATGAAAATTGCTAACATTGGCTTTTTCTGAAAATCAAGGTCTTGCAGGCCTCATCTCACACTCATCTAACTGGAAGCAGGTCCAGTATGGACCCTCAGCTAGTGTAAATCAGTAGATACCTACTAAAATGATCTGACCTGTGTGCTGATTTAAGGAGGAATAAAGTAGTTTGGATACTTCCAGTGTCTAAAGGGGGCCAACAAGAAAGCTGGTGAGGGACTTTTTAGGACATCAGGTACACATAGGACTAGGGGGAATGGATTCAAACGAGCGCAGGGTACATTTAGATTAGATGTTAGGAAGAAGTTTTTCACCATGAGGTTGGTGAGATACTGGCACAGGTTGCCCAGAAAGGTGGTGGAAGCCCCATCCCTGGAAGTTCTTTAAGGCCAGGCTGGATGGGTCTCTGAGCAACCTGATCTAGGGTTTCTAGCAACACTGAAAATTCTGTGACACTATGATTTTACAGTTTACATGGTGTTAAGAATGTGTTATCTTCAATTACTGATGTACATAAATAGAGAGGCATAAAGAAATGCTCGTTCTTCAAGATCCCGAAAGCCAAGCAAAAACACGGCTCATGTAAATCGCATTTATCCTCCACTGGATTTAGGGAAAATATCAGTTTTGGTGCAGCAGTGAACTGGGAAGTGACAGGAGGGGCAGCCCGAAGGGAAAATTAAAAATAACCTCATGGGAATGCTCCTGTACTTTAAGATTACACGAACAGATGAGGGATATCTGGGCTCCTAACTGATTTGCAAGTGAGAACTGCCACTGAAGGGATTAATATTACCCTTTTCTAAACTATTTCCCACAGTGTCACTGGACATGAGTCCAGCTATGGGCAGTGGTGCTGAGAACAGCTGACTTTGCAAAACAAGACTATGATGTTCTACATCTGTGGGATTTCATAGGTATAATGAAAGGCAGTATTCATCTGGCCTTAGAAGAAGGAAAGGGCTCCTTGTAGAGTCTTTGTGTTGTGAGTTGCACTTTGACAATATTTTCTAAATCACTTTAAGCTTTAAGACCATAAGCCCTCACACCTCCAAAGGAAACTACTGTTGGCATTTAGAAAGGTATTACTGAGTTGTAACACGGGCTTGAAATAGTTTCTGGACTCTTAAGAAATACTCTTTATTGATATTCTTGCATTATTCCCATCTGAACTCTTTCCTGTAAGCTTCGAGGTTTAAGTTCGTGACCATTACACCTTCTGTAATGTCAGCCTCCACACCTATGGCCTCCCTGACAACACAGAGCAGTCTCTTGCTGATTTAAAAAAAAAAAAAACCTTTCAGGTTGATAGTCTCAATCAACTTGTTTATCATACCACAGTAACCCTAAATAGAGCAAAACCAAACAACCTGTGTTTTATATCTAAATACTGCTAAATGAGATTGTATCAAACTAATTTTGCCTTAGGCTCATTAACACAAATTGAATTTGGTGCTAATCAGATACCAAGTTGGTATGCAATATAGAAATGATTGATTTGCAATGACTGTTGAAAATACAGTAATTGTATTTGTGCACATGTGTCTTGTAAAAAACCCCACAATTATTAATAGTCACACAATAGCTGTAACTTATTGGATACTGCCTGAGCCATTTATCTGCTCTTGGCCTCAGGCCTACACTTTCAAATGAGTCACATAAATCAGGGGGCAGATCAGTTTACCCTGTGCCCCCTCACCTTCCAGACCTCAGGCTCTGCATGGGAATCAGCAGCTTCCAGGATAATTCTTTCCAGAAATATTGTGAGAAACACGGGGTGAGGGATGTGTTGGTATTCTGGACTCTCAACACAATTCCCTGTCAGAAACAGGACAAGCTATCCTGGCACCTTTTAAATACTTTACCACTGTACACAAGGCTGATGTCTATTCTTCTTTCTGCTCATTCCACCATAAATTTGGACACTTTTGATATTGACAGAAATGCGCAATCTTTTTTGTAAAGAACAACCCACTGTAAGAGGACCAAAGCTACCTACCACCTTCTGATACAAGCATTAGCCATATAATTAATACATTGCATTCATGAGACTTTTAAAGCATTGCATTAAATGCTCAGTTTAAAAGTGTTCTAGAGCATCCTCACCAGAAGGAAATATAACTCCATGAATCCTGCAACTCTGACATCCAAGACTTACCCCCGTCTCTGATTTCCATGCAATTGCTGGAAACTTTTTAAGAACTCATCGAAAGGCTTTATTTCTATACTGCATTTATGCTCCCTGTTAGTTGAACGTGCATACTAGGCATAACCACAGTATAGATTTATGTGAAAATATACATATAATATAGCTAAAACCTTGATATATGTCAAGCTAATATCTTTCTCCTTTCATTTCCACTCTTGTCTTTTCAGAGGCAGTTTATTCTACTGAAATATTAATTATGATTTTTCTTTCCCTGGATGTGCTTACATTTGTCTTTTCCTTCTATTTACTGCTTCATGACAGCTCATGAAAAGCCAGTCGATAACTCGATTTTCCACTCCCAGGCAATTTGAATAGATGACTTGCAAGAAAAGAAAAGAAATTAAAAAGGTGTATGGGGCTGTGGAGGAGGACATGAATATTAGGACATGATTGTGCTGGATAACGTTTTCCAAGGGGGCCCCTCTAATTGCTTTTTAGTTTTTAATTCAGTGATGCACACTCAGCCTGGCTTTCGTGTCAACAACAGAACAAATTCTCTTTTAGAGATGGAAATAAGACCCAGAAATGTGTTTGTATTTCTTCCTCAACACAGGAGCCCCCTGGCTGAGTTTTAAAATTCCATGTGTGGATCAATGGGGATCAAAAATGGCTGGAACGTAGCAGTACTGGAAAAAAGACACTGTTTTGACTGTTGTTGCCTGCAAAGAAAATTAAAGGAAGAAAAAAAATACCAGAGAGATGCTGTAACAGAATGTATATAGGCAGCCTGGGTCCATGTGGGACGTCGTGTTCACAACTAGAAAGGACAAAGCCAAAGTAAGGAAATCGAAGATAAAAGGGTGACTGTGGAAAGGAAGAGAAGTGATAAAAATGGTCCCATGACTAAATGGTAAGGAGGAGATAGTTTGCAAAGTTCTGTTCAGCCTCCCTCAAAATACATAACTGTCACTGAAAAGATGTGAAAGCCACCAAAATTAAACCTGATAAATGGACATAAATAATTAATTCCAGTTCCCAGTTAGCTGTGGCTCTCACCACTCCAAGGTACCATTTTATAAAGGATTTCAGAAAGCATCCCACAGCTCAAAGGATGACAAAAGTATTCTCAGGTATAACAGCAAACCTTTTCAAGGTGTAAATACAATCCCTGCCATCCAAAGCACATAGCTGTACCAGAACAAAGAAGGAGCTTTGCCTGCAGGACAGGATTTACTGACAGCAGATTCATGGGTTTCTGGCTGGTCCAGCCCTATGGGATCTGCTCCACTGGGCTGTCTGCCTCATGAGAAGCACCTCTCCTGTACTACTCCTGAACCACATTTCCATTGCCAGGTTTGGCCCAAAAGCAGAAACGCAGAGGTTAAGACATGAATGATGACCATTTTAAAAACACACCAGTTTAACCCTCTAGAAAGAATCACTTCAGAGAAACACCTTTAGAAACAATTCAAGGGGATGGAACAGTAGCACTCATATCAGCTGAACCAGCTGCAATGTGGCAGCTGACTTCACCCCATTAGGATTTTGGGACCCACAGCTGATGAACAGATCCTCAGTTTGAAGTGAGGAGCAGCGATTCTCAAGGGGCTACATCCTGACCAGAGAACTGGATTCTGCCTCTTGGAAGGTTGTACTGGGTTAGTCCTGAGCTATTTACACACTGGCAGCCACAATCCCTCAGAAGACAGCCTACAGCCATCTGATTACATCATGGTCACAGACTAAGACATGAATACAGTTTTTATCGGGGAATAAACTTGCCAAACTGCTAACATATAACAAGAAAGAACCAACAAAAAGAATATGCCATTCTGCTCAATATAATGTTTTCTGCAGACTACAGCAAATATATTCTAGCAAATATTAAAGTGTAATAAAATCCTTATTTAAAAAAAAAAAAAACCAAACAACAACTTTACTCCATTTTGCCTATAATTTATTGCCTGTAGAATATGTCATTTTAAGTCTATTTTATTATTAAGTCTATTTTAAGGCTAATATTTTCAAAAGTATTCAAAAGATGTAGGTTTCTGATTTTCATTCATTTTTAAGAGTAACTGAAACAACCCAGCCATGCTGAAAGAGTCAGAAAGCACACTGTGCTGGGTTAGTATATATTCACTAGGAACACAGCATGCTGCTACTACCTTAACTGAGTATACACTACGTTAGTAAACAATACTGAATTGAGATCCTATATGATGGCATTTCAAATTATGATATAAGAGACTGGAATCACATTTTCTTTGCTCCCAAGGCAGAGTCAGTGAAACACACCCGCACGTCCCAGTGCAGTCATTGCAAGAGCTCCAGCTCCTCTCTCCAGCCCAGCCAATGTCTGCAGCAAACATCTGGGATGTTCTGGATCAAGGTGGAACATCTCTTGAATGCAGGTCCTGAAGCAGCCCTTGCTTGCTGGCATTATAGCATGTAATTCCCCTTACAATCCAACACCCTCTGACCTGAAACTCCACTTGCTGTTCTGACCAGAAGTTGCTCCAAAGCCCCCTGGTTTTCAGTCATCTCTTTTAAACCTCAACTCAGCCCATTCACCCTTATCTAATTCTGTCCTTTTTTCCATACTTCTTTTTACTATTTTGTGTTTCTTCTTTCCCCTCCAGCAATCTTATTTCCTTCCAGCCCTCTCTTTACTGCACTTAAGTAACTTAAGCCCACTCAGATAGGTTCAATAGCTCATCCAGCTCTCACTTGCATACACTGATCCTACCTTTCTGTCACCAAAAAGTATGTATTTCCACATCTTCAGCCAGAAGCACAACATCTTTCTTTCTGCTGTGTGCTGTTACCTGCCTTAAAAAAACATAACATTTCATTTGTTTCTTACTGACCAAACACTCAGTACTTTAGCTGGGTATAATTCGACACCATTATGACTGTAAAGCCTGGAAAGGGATGCAGCACTTATATAAAATGTAGTATGGCATAAAACTGAACTGCAAATGAGCACATCATTAAATGAACTGACCAAATCAGTCCCACTGTTGTGCTAATTTCATCTGAAATTATACTGTTGATGATGACAATCAGTTTGAGGTAGTTTGATATGCAGTAGAAAACTATCCTAAGGTGAAGGAAGGAAGTTCAGCCAAAAATAATAAAAGAAGAAATGCTGTCAACAATAACATTAGCTCCAGGGAGGTGTGAAGATTGCAGATGTTTGTGCTGACTGTCCCTGTGGACCAAGGAAAAGGGACAAATCTGCCCAGTGTTATTAGCTAGTTCTCTATCCCCATGTGCCATGGTTTAGGTTTAGAGTTGACTGGGAGAGATTTTCCCATAAATTGTTGATGTGTCAAAAACTGCACATAAAGATGGGAATAAGATCTTACAAGGGCAATATATACACGTGTTCATATTTAATAGTTAATGTTCATTGTTAAGTGCACCCACACCTTCAAAGCACTGGTCTAGTAACTTAAAGCACTCCTTTGGGATGTGGGAGACAGTCAAAAGTCCTTCTCTGTCGTTTTGGGGAGCAATAGACACAAAGCTGTATATTTAAAAGTAGTGTTTATGTTGCCCTAACTTGCTACCCAAGACACAAGGGCTCCCTTACAAATATTGTACAAAGCTGAAAACAATGCTCAGTCCATTTCACAACCAAATGAAAAATCAAACCCAGATTTATCAACCCCCTTCAAGCTCTCTTCCTTAATCCTGAGCAGCTATATCCTATGGTATGTCCAACTGCACCTGCGGGATAGATCCCACATCCTTCTTCAGGCAGATCAGTACAAAACCACAGAGGAGTCCTAAAGCCACATTTGGTGGCAGAGGTGTCGTCCCCCACCCCATCCCCCTCCCCAACTCCAACCACAGCCTTGCAGATCCCGGTGTGTTGCACTGCTGTCTGTGGATGCACTTGTGCCAGATGGCATCTGAATACCTTCCCTGCTGGGGACTCGACTGCTGGGCATGGGGTGGATTTAATGAAATTAAGCAAAATTCCCAGCCTGGTAGTTTCATTGCAAGAGCCAAGGTAGTGCTGCTTATCCCTGGGACTCTGGGGGCAGCCAGTGTGAGGTGCAGGCACAGAAGCAACTTTGCATCTGCATGTGTGCCCTGGCAGGGATGCCCTCAGCATCCCACCCCCAAAAAGGCAGTTGCACAGGCAGACAGAAGCAACTCAAATGCACTTTGGGTAGTGTTTTCTCCACAGCACTTCTCCTGTGAGCCAGTTCAAGCCATGCTGAATAGATGTCTTTGACTAGAGGTTAATTTGCAGCAGCATCCATTGCCCTTTAGTCCTGGATACCCATCCACAAATCGATTCCCCCCACAGCAATGGCAATCAGGGAAGGTGTGCAGGGCACACAGCGTGCCACAATGATTGCCATGCTGCCCATCTATTAAGCTGCACACACCACGATAACTCCCCCCCCTCCCCTCACTGAAATATGTACAAGGAAATAAGAAAATAACAGTATCAATAGGGACTAGCAGCCCCTAGGGGAAATGCAGGCAGAGGCCCCAGAGTGGGGAAGGCATGTCCTTCAATATTTAACTTCTTCACTCTTTGTTCTCTGTCTCAAGTTGAACAATACGTTAATTACCTGATGAAGCGTTATAATTACTCTAACAGCTCTGCTCTTAGTTATAATTACTGCATCAACACTTTCTTTTTCATATGCTTCAATCTATACCTATTACATTGTCATGATGAAGACACATTAACATTATAATACCGTATAATTAGCTGATGAGCAATTAAATTATTCCACTGCTCTTGTTCCTCTTTGCCAAGAGGTTGCTTTCCAAGTGTGATTATCTTCCTTTTCTCTGGTTTGCTTCAGAGGTTGTTTTTTTCCCTCCATTCTAAAAAAGGACCTCATATATTTTATTCAAAAATTTTAATTTAAAATTCCAAGAGTGTATGGTAGTTAAGATCCTAGGAGAAACTAATTTGTTTAAAATATTTAAAACTTTTTTCTTCTCAAGTTTAAACTGTTTTTGTTTTCCAAAACCTGACTAGAACAGGAAAGTGACAGAGAAATATTTGTGTAAAAAAATAAATTAATCATTAATTGCTCCTTTCAAACACTTCAACTCATATTGTGTATTTAGGCTAACATGGAGGAGATGTACAAAAAACCTCAAAAAACTACTTTTTGCATTTATCCCCATATTTATATTACACTATACCAGAAGGAAAAAACAGAAGGGTTTTTTTTTGTTGTTGTTGTTTTTGTGGGGGTTTTTGGTTGTGTTTTTTTTTTTTTTTTTTTAATAATCCTGAAGAAAAACGCTAATAAGTTCAGCACAGGAATTCAACAAGCCTGACTCAACCTAGACAGCAGCACTGGCAAACGCTCAGAGTCTACAAGAAATCTCTTAACACACACTACACAGTACACAATACTGCTGTGCTATACTTTTCTATCTCTAGCACTTATCTTGATTATTAGCTTGAGTTGTAGGTCTTGTGTGCTCTATCCCCTCCCTTGATTTTTGTGGCTGAAAATTACTCATTTGGTTTTCAGTAAGTGCAAGAGACTATACAGCCTCTCCACTCCTTTCCCTCCTGGCTAAAATAATTTTACCATTGCTGTGAAGTACCTACAGCACTGACTGCCTCAGTGGAGATCCTGGATGTGTTGGTTTTATACAGTACTGGGCTGCCTGTTTTCCATTCTGGAACTGTTTCTTACTTTTAGCCATGCTTTGCTGTTACAGTTGTTGGTCGTCAATAGCCACTTTGTAATAAATCCATTCTTTTGATGTGATAACACAGAAAGATGAGCAAAGCACCTTGGTACAATGACAGAGCAGACCCCAGATGCGTGGGGAGCAGTCAATCCCCAAACAGCACTGACTTTCCCCATCCACCTACCACAGCTTTCTATAGGGGAGCTGGGGGGGAGGGAGACACACAGTTCTCCATCTCCCTTAGTACCAGAAACCCTCCACTTCTCTTTTAAAGAGAACTGTTTAAAATCACACCCATCTTTTGATGTCTTGATGAAATTCCTCAATTTCACAACTACCCATCTACCATAGCAAAGCTGAATTTCTCATCTTCATGCTGTTACTGGGCAAAATTCCTGATTTGCTGAAGGGACCAGCCCAACACAGAGACAGATTTCCATACAAGCAGTCTGTTCATAGGAAGGTGAGCTGGAGTTTGCTCACCTCCTCCCTGTGTTACTCCTAAGGCTTCTGGGTGAGGTGTGAGACTTTAAAGGCTTTGTCAGATGGGAAAGCACCAGGAAGATCAGCATTTATCCTCTCTGATGCTACCTCTGAGCTTCCCACAGTGCTCAGGCTATACTGGATTAATCCCCAGCAGAGGGACTGATGGCTCAGTTCTTGCAGCCACTCAACATGTGAACTGTTCTGGAAGTTTCTTTTCATTTATTGGCAGCTCTCCTGCATTTATTTTTTAAATCATACAGATCAAGGCTGTGTTATTTGTTTTATCACCCTTTCATTTTCCTTGAAAACTCCTATTTATTTTCTACAAAGTTCTTTGCAGATACTGCAAAAGCACAAGACAGTGCTGCAAGACAATAACCAGAGCTGCAAAGAAGCAGGCAGGGGCTGATGCCTTCCCCTCCTCTGATCCACCCCTATCTCTGCACATTCAGGTCACAGCATCACTCATGCATGGCCATCTCTCACCCCACAACCCTGGTGAGCTCTACTCTGGCCCTGAAGGAGCCACAGGCTGGTGTTGCCATCTGGGCACCTGCAAGCTGCCTCCTGGGTGGATAAGGCATCCACAGGAGCATCACGAACAGGCACCAATCTGCATGGCACTTTTCCTATCTTGATATCTCTATTTGCTGGAGCAGGTATAGAAAGTTCAATATCTTGGCAACATGCTGCTTTTTTAGGCTTCTCTGGCAGCACTCTTTCAGAAAAAAAAAAGAAGAGCCATTTGGCACCTGTGGCACACAAACACAGCCAGCCAGCTCATTTGTTCAGCCTTGATCGTTACTCATCTTCCAAAGAATTTTGCACGAGCAATGCACGTGCCTCAGACAGCCAGGCTTTATTACCACAATTTCATTTTTAGCAAATTCCTAGCACACAAAGCTGGCACAAGGACATCCTGAACACCAATGGACCCAGCACCTTCTCCTCAAAAGCTGCATCCAGAAGAAAACATTGGGTTTAATTTTTTTCTAATCTCCCCTTAAGTAAACAGCCCCCTGGTAGTTCTGGAGTCCTGTTCTCCCAAAGAGTCAGGCTTGCAGCTTTTTCCATACTATTGCCTCGATTCAGGAAAGACCTACAAACACAATCTGGTGCCTTCTGGGTTCACCACCCACAGCTGAAGAGCTGAACTTCATGCCTAATTTTTGGAAGAAGGGTCAGCTCCAGTCTCTGCCGCTACACTGGACTGATTTGAGCTCTCTCTCCCCTCTCCCCAACAACATGGTTTTTTTTCAGTACTCACAGCTTTTCAGCGTTAAAAACCATCTCATCATTTTTGTGTATGCTGTTTATTTCCTGATGTTGTTTTAAACTATTTGCACATGGCCCCTGGTATCTCAGCGGGTGAGCACTTTACAAATAAAACGATGAGGAGGGTTAAAAGGATGTGACTTGATAATTCACACTAGTAGCAGCCAGATGTCTTATTGCCTCAGAAAGAAACAAAAAGGAGAAAACATATCATTCTCATGTGGCTTTACTTGTACACAGAATATTTTAGAAATGAAAACAAAATAATATAGCAGATGCAAAAACTTAAAAGCTGAACACAAGTGAGCTGAAACCCAAATGTAGAAAGAAACAATGAAATGTGCTTCTTCATGCTCATCTCCATCATTGGTACCCACACTCAGTAAGGTTCTGGTAGACTCAACCTCTTCTTAGGCAAACAGCTTCTGCATTCTTTTTAACTGATAGATTTTCCTTGTTGCTAATGAAAAACAGGGCGTGCAGACCTTTGTGACAGGTTATGGGGGCACAAACATGGCATAGAAAGGGCAGATGCTGCCTTAGTCCACTTTACTGACTTCTGCATTATGTTCACTATGAAAAATGGGGTTTATAAATGTTTTTTTCAAAGAAAAAGCAAAAAAAAAGGAAGCCCTGGGCTGAATAGCAAGGTGCTCCTCTTACAAAGTAACACACTGCTGTATGGCATTTTGAAGCCAATTTTCCACTGAATTTCATGAAGTTGTGGATTATGCTTCTGGTGGACTTGGTGGTAGTTTCAAGAATAGGTTCTTTTCAAATATACAGGTTGCAAGCTTAAATATGGCTCCTTATTTATTTAACCCTTTGGCAGGACACAGGGAAAACCTAGGCACAGACTGTTAGTACTCTGAGATGCACAGGCACTGTGTTCCTTTGGCAATCATACTGAAGGCTGTTCGTGCGGTCCCAACTTCAAAAAACAGATGCTTATCAGATAAAACCTTGTACAGTACCACTGGTTGAGCTCAGCTACTTTATACTGGCAACAAATTAGCACCTAAAGGTATTTACTGAAATCCTAGATATAATTAAGTTTGGACAGAGTTTGTATGTAGGGATATTAGGATAAGGGTTGCAACACAAGCCTATAAAATCAGGATATGTATTTTTGTGGTTCTGGAAATGAATATTTAGATTGGACTACGCTATATGCCTAGTATTGGGACTGGGGTTGTTAAGACATCCAAGTAAAATTCAGAAATACTCAATTCTTGTGATTCATACTAGAAGAATCTTAATAAAGTTTATGTAAGTACGTTTATGGCTTCTTGTGCATTTTGCCCCAGGTGCAGTATTTGCACCAGACCTGCCTTGGGCCCCTGCAGCCAGCAAGGCACTGCTGATTAATTATGGCCTGTACAGATCCCATACAACAGTTGGGTTTTAAGAATTTTGTGCAGGTCACTGGGAGATCCCACTAGGGCTATATCCTGCCCTATAGCTCAAAAAAAAAAAACAAACAAAAACAAAAAAACAAAAAAAACAAACCCCAAACCCAATAGGCTGGGAAGACAGATGTAGCCTGGAGTGCTGCCAGAGCCATTCACCCAGCCCAGTGCCCCCCCAAACTTTCTCCAGAGAATTCCCACAAAACCAACGGCAATCAAACCACACTCCAGCAACTCCACTACTGCTAACGAAAGCAATGGGCATGAAGGAGCCAAAGCAAGAACAACAATGGGTTAATAATACTGAGTTCAATCACTGCTAGATGTTGCGACTCAATTTTGGGTCAGTAAGGAAGAAGAAAGATCTCCAGGCAGGGAGGTTCAGTGATGAGCAAGGTATGAAGTGCTTCAGCTTTCAGTTGCACAGAAGTGGCAAGTGACAAAACAAAATGCATATTTGTACCACTCTTTCTTCTCTTTGCATCCTGGCTCCAACTTACAGCTCTCTTCTTTATCCGGAAAGAGCATAAACTGCTTATTGGGTTTCTTGTTCATGACACCATTTCTTTGACAAAGGCTGTGGTCAATCAGGAGACTGTTGTAATAAACTTATTCCAAGATTAAACAAATTAATATAGTTTTCAAGGAGGACATATATGTATTCACATGCTCTGTTCTGAAAAACTAAAACCAATACTGAAATGGCTTTTACTACTTACTGAGAAGCTGTAACTGATGAGTAGAAGTAGCGAGCTAAATTGTGAACAGGGATTTTGTTTTCTTCTTCATGTTAAACTCCTTCCAATACCCAACATTGGGAGATTGGTTTGAGGGGGATTCCTCAGACCTGCCGTGTAAACGGGATTTTTTTCACAGCACACCAACACTTCCATTAGTACTATTAATTATAAGAAGAAATCTTATCCCTTGCATAAAACAAAACAACCAAAAAAACAAAACCCAGAAAAAATCTCAACCATCTTGACACAGACATCTGAGCATTTAGCATAATTCCCATCAGAAGACTGAGGCCAGTGTGTCAAACATGGTTATTTTCCAGGGCAAGGGAATTAATTGTCCATTCAGTCTATGAGGTTAAGCAAAGAGCTGGAGAAAGAGGCAGCTGCCAGGCACCTCCTTCCATCTCCACCATTTATTGTATGGCAGCATGCCTTGGCCAAAGCCATATACCTTCCAGCTCTCACCATGGGGGAGGCAGGAGGCCTGGAGGCAGTAAACACTGAAAGCAGTGGGCACAGACACGGCCCCTCCTTTGGGATAAATGGGAAGAGCAACTGGGGCTGGTGACTGGAGCATGGCAGGTGCCACCAAATCAAAAGGCATGCCTGTGTCTCGGCTGCATGTGGGGAAGGTCTGGCAACTCAATGGTGGACAGCATGTACGTGGGAAACCAAAAACCTCAGGGAAATCAAGGAAGAAGCAGAAATAGAAGGCAAGAGCTCCTATAATTGGAGAAAGCCCAGTGCCTTGCAAGGACAGCATGTTCTGAGCTGAGCAGTGTCTGCTGGGTGAAGCTTGGAAGAGTAACTGAAGCAATTACCTCCTCTGATTTTTTAAATTCCTTCTGTGTTCATACAAAAGGGCTTTGGGCAGTGACAGATGGTCCCTCGTGAGTCTTGCTGTGTCAGTTTGAGGTTTTGGACATGTCCAGCCAACCCATCTGCTATGGCCCTGCAGCAGTGGCGTCAGCAGAAGGTGACCAGGGGCCAGCACTTTCAACCCAGACACGTCCCAGGTGGAGAATGCAGGATCTTGACTCAAGCTGCCAATGGAGGTGGGCTTTCACTCAATACTGGCCAACAAAGCAGAGAAGCAACAGCCTGAGCAGACTTTGCTGGTGGGATGGGAAGCTAGATGGAGGTGGCAATGTTTTAAACTCATGCACAGCAAAGTGCACCATAACAAGGCTGCCTAAATCCTCAGCAACTTCCATACAAATAAGTGTAACTGGAAAACAGCATTAAAAATGCCTGTCCTCAGAGTCCATCTCTCTTCTCAGACAGAAACATTGCTAAAAAAATGTTTGGGCTACGGCTTGGACTAGGAAGGGCAGCAATATCGAGGATTCACTCTAGTGTGCAGTGACACTACCCAGGCACAGAGGAAAGCACACGTCCAGAGAAGAAAAATAACTGTACTGCAAGAGTTGCATCACAGCAGGGATTGCATCATATCACTGACATGAAAAACAAAACTAAAGTACCAGATTTGAATTCCTGCCTTTGAATTTGATCTGGCACCACAAGATTTGAATTCCCACCTTTACCTATCTCTCCTGGAGCAAGCTGCACATGCGCATAGATGCACTTACACCTTACTGCTTGCTTTGAACTAAGAAGCCTCTGGGAAATGTTAAAAGCAAAACATTCCACTTAATAAAGCTAATAACCAGGCACTTATCACCTATTTGAACTTTACACGTGACTCCCTAGCCCTAATCAGCATTCTTCCTGGCAGGTTTATACTTTAATTGATAAAATTAGACTAAGTACTATTGTGCCAAATGGCAGTGTCACTTAAATTCCCTCTATTTAAACAATAGCAAGCTCTTGTGCAGAAAGTACTGCACTTGAGGGAAGCATGTTACTTTCAGCTCCCTACTTTCATACCGTGTCAAGTATTTTCTTGTGGCTAAGCTGACTCCCAGGTCTGTTCTGTTCCGTAACGCTTCTTTCATTCATCACCATAAGTCAGGAATGAGGCCCTTGACTATCACATTACTCAACACAGCATCTTTATTTATGCCTGCTTGTGCATAACCCCCAGCAATCTAAAGAACAGCCCTCAAGTAGAATATACCAACACACACTTGTAGTTGAAAATGCAGTAGTAGAAAACAAGGAGAACTGACAGCACCCGGTGTCACAAAGTGATAGGAAACACCTGAAATGCTGAACTGTTTCCCTGGGAAACACTGAAGAAATGTTGCCTTTGCCAATGTGGGATTGGTAACAAAGACAATGAAGGTGCCTTCCTGGGAACAAAGCAGAGCTGAGTAAGTAAAACTTTGCTGTGACCATCAGCTCACCCATACTGTAGGGTATGGGTGAACATAATTTGTACAGAAGAGGGGACTAGCCAGTAAGAAATACAAGCCATTGAGAAAACGCAGTCCAGAAAACACAGACTTAAGGAGCAATGTAAAAAATTTAGAGCTGTACACTCTGAATATCCAAATTTAATACAAAGGGAAGTTAAAAACTGTCCCAGATTTAACTTTTCCTTCTTGCACCTTTGTGCCTTGCCTCCAGTTAGTAATAGGTGTATTTTACACCATGCACCCTATCAGAAGCGTTTAAAATTCTACCCAGTGTAGTTCACTGAATTAACTTTTATAGCCTTTTCTTGCATATTAGCATAATTTACAGTGATGTGAGTGCTATTATGTTCACACAACATAATGTGAATAGAGCCAGCTGGAAAACAGTCTTTCTATTTTTCAGCCACTTGAAGATCAAAACAACCAGTTTTCAGTTTTCACTGACACAAAATCCCCTGCCCACATCAATGGATTTCTGTGAAAGATGCTGACTGGGAAAATTTAGCTTTTCCTAACAACAGAAGTTTTAAAAATCCCTAATTCACAACTTCATGGGGGGAAACAGAAAAGGCTAACTGGAATGGCAACAGTGTCCTCCTTATCTACAGGAAAGGGACTCTGAGCACGTGATGTGGATTTAGTGAAAAAAAGAGGGACAGAAAAGGAAGACCTTTTGAGGAAAATGGAGGAGGCCATCCCTTGAAAGGATCCACAATGACCAGTGGCTTCAAACACATTTGATGCAAGGGGATGAGAAGGATAAAACTCTCCAAGGTGAAGATCAGCAGTTCTCAATTTTCTGGTACATGATGACTGATGAAGAGGTTTGCTGAGATGAGTGGTCCTGTGGGTGTGAGACTGCTGCTTTCCACCAGGATTCACACATCTTCTCTTTGTATTGCTTTTCCATGCAAACAGTGGCTGTAAATACCTCAGGCACACATAACTGTGATCACGTATCCATGGCATCAACCACAAAATATGGTCTAAACCACCCAGAAGTCATGCACAGCATTTAAAAGGAAAAACTGACTTGTTAAAAATTGCTCATTTTCAATTTACTCACTGAAACAGCAATGTATTTTCTCAGGGGTATAGGTAAAAAAAGAATTTAACACTTCCCTCACAAAACTGTAATTGAAAACACCATTGTCTTTTACTGTACCTTAGCACTACCACATGCAATTAAAACAAAACAAACCAGATTTTTTTTTCCCTTTGGACTATATCATAGATATGAAAAAAAACATTTAGCTGAAACAGCTGATTTGCTTAGATTTATTTCTTTTTACTTATTCATATCCAGCTGATAATTTATCTAAATGAAATCTCTTCAAGACACTTGGTGCTAAGGCCAGGAATCATGCATTACCATACATCTTCAAAACATCTGTGAGTATAAAGATTTCAACATGGGAATGGTGGCCGAGGAAGAGTAACACATCACTGATTTGCAAGCAGAGCATTTGCCCATTATGTATCATGTAGCAGAGATGATCTAAATTATCATCTTTCATGAACCTCCGAGGAGGGAAGCCCACAGATGATCAGCTTGGCAAATCCACGTGCTTTCAGGAAACACAGGGGACTGCACTGACCCACACCAGCCCAGGAGCTTCCTCTCTGACTTCACTTGGCAGCTTGCTTGTGATCGCTTCATTTGAGCAAAGCGAGCATGCCTCTGGAAAGCAAAGTGGGATTTTAATTTCAGGACCAACCTGTGTCAGTGTTTGAGGGCTACACCACCATGTCTCTGGGGAAGGAGAGGAGAAACAGCAAGGTGAAGTGCAAGGGGGGAGAATAGGATGAAACACTACATTTACAATGAGAATAACAGAAAAGAGAACAGAATTAGCATCTTAACACAAATTAAAGTCAGGAGGACAAAGGTGACCTGGCTTTGGCCACATCAAAAGCTACCAGAGGCAAAGAAACACACACTTCTTTCCTTGTGTCCCTGGTGGTTACTAGCTCTTTTTTTTCAAGGGCTGTGTGTGCTAAGCTTGCACCACCTACACACAGAGAGAGCATTTCCATCCTACCTCTGTAATTGGTCTAATCATGCATTTCATTATTAAGGCAATTTCTAATGTCACACATTGCATTAACCAAGTCTTTCAATTTTTTTCTTCCTCACTTTTTTCAGCTAATAAAAGGACAGTAAGAAGGCAGGGAAAGAAACTGCCCATGTTCAAGACTGTTAATACTTAAACAAGCTCCACACAAGCTTTTGAAGTTCACTTTTTCCCAAACTAGGGCGCCTTGATTTCATTTTTGCTGTGACTACAGACTGGAAACAATGCCTCTAAGAGGTGAGTTCATAGGGCACTGGGACACTGGTTTCCAGCTTGATGGCTGTAAATGGGAGGCTGGGAAATGCCTGCAGCCTCAGTAGTCCCTGCAGCCTGGCTAGCTGAGGTCTCTCCCTTTATAAGCCCAGCAGAGGTGAATGAGTAACTCTGCTGTCACTCATCATGAGGGAAGGGGATCCTATGGGGCTCATAATTTGCAGCTTGTAAATTCACTAGAAATATCTCCCTTGCCCTTCTCCTTCTCACATACTCCACTTTTGTTTTTTTAATGAATGTGCCTTTTTATGTGCTGTTAAATGCTACCAGTCTTGCTCCAGGGCCTTAAATGAGCAGAGGACACGGCCCAATACAGTGAATCACTGCAAATGATGGCTGCTTAATTTGGTTGGAAAAGGAGCAGCAACTGGCCTGCTAATCCAGACAAAAATAAATCCCTAAGGCCAATTGCCAAAGGGGGTGGCCTACAACCAGACATCTCCCACTCCAAAGTTGCTCAGGAAGCCCACCTGAATTCTTGGAAAGCACCTCAATTGGCACTGAGGCACGTAGCAAAGGGAGGATCACATGCAGAGCAGCAACCACCAGGACTAGAGAAGCCCTTGAGACATCCCAGCTCAAATGCCTGTAGTGGTGTGCTGGCACTTGCACAGACAAAAAGCTCTCTGCATCACTGTAGGTCTAGATAACTACCCTTTATACTGACTATTGTATGATGGTGACATGCAAGCACAGAAGAAATATGAAAAAAAGCACAGAAGAAATCAGAAATCTGCTCTTTGTAATATTGCTGTCCTGTTAAGGACACTTCACTCTAAGTAATAAGACAAGATCAACGGTGAAGGTATTCATAACTGAAGCCAAAGATCCATTATGGCTTTCAATGACTTCTTTGGCATGGCTTTATGTTTCCTAATACCTTTAAAGAGTTCAGGGAAATTTAAACTAAATATGCTATTTTAAGCATTTCCATGCAAAACATGTTTTACCCATCAATAGGAGTCTGTCCCACACCTCACAGCAGCCATTAAGAAGGTTTGTCCCTGCCTACATTAACCATAAGACACCCTGAATAGCAACTTAGTTATTATGATGAAAAACATTCCTAACTTTCAACTGAAAATAAAACTTCACTTATTGATAGCTAAAAGAGAAGGTCCCTTTACCTCCAACCAGTGTTGGCTGTGCAGCCAAAGCTTCGTTTCTCCCAAGCTTTGTGAGCATCAGCAGCTGGACCACTTGCAGCATTCACTTGCTCCACAGCCAGAGATCATTGCATCTCTTTCCAACCTGACATCCTGGAGCAGCAACCTATCATCCCACACTGTCAGCCTGCAGGGCATCCCCAGGGTACTCTGCAGGGGGATGCTGGGCTTAGTTTCCAATTAGTGCCTTCCACAGACCACAGTGTGTGGTTAAACACTAATTAACTGTATTTATCTGCACCTCTGGAGAACAGAAGAGACCAAGAGATGGGGAAAGACACTGAGATGAAATGGCTAAGATCACTAATAGTGGCCACACGTTCAGTCCCGTGGCTCATGTTGAGGTCCTGGGCAGCAGAGATGCCCCTGCAAGCAGACAGGACATGCTAGGAGAGCCCCAAATATTAAAAACTCACTGATATCCCCCAATGCTGAGCTCGAAGAAAATTGTGCATGTGTTGGGAAATACCGCAAAAGACAGCTAGAAGTGTGTAAGAGGATAAATTTATTTAATAAGCAATTTACTTGGAAGAGTCAGGTCTCTCAAGAGTCACTTGTTCTGGCCACCAACCACCACCTTCTCCAATGCTAAACTTTGTCTAAACATGGATAAATTTAGGCGCTTGGATTGACTGCTCCTTGCCACAGCATGACTGACAGCTTACAGAAACTAGGGAGAGAATTAATGTGTTTAAAAGTGCCACAATAATCACAATATATTTACATTTTTCTGACACGTTAGTCAAACATTTATCATTTCTTAAAACGTATCTATGATACTTTGTCTTATCTGTCATGAGTCACAATGTAATTACATGGTAATCATATGGCAATTAGTTTATATGATATTCATTTGAAACAGAGCAGAATTAGGCTTGTGATAGCATGCAAAATTAACAGGCATGCCAGACAAGGAATGAAAATTAAGCCACTGGAAAAAAAAAAAAAAAAAGAAAAAAAAAAAAAAGAACACAGTAGGAAAATAAATGTTAAAATCGATGTTTAAACAAATTGCTTCAAGCATTAGGGAAAAGCCATGAGATTAAACCAATTTTCTGTTTCTGAATTTCTTTCTGAAACCACCTTTCAAAAGTTTTCTTTTTTAACTTCAGCTTAACCCCTTTCTTCCATCATAAAGGATCTTTTTAATCTTCCTAAAACATATAGCTTAACAATTTCCAAACTGAATTACATATGGAAAAAAAGCAAACATGAGACCAACATCTAACCACAAAGGATGCACGAGCTTATCTCAGCACCATTATAGGATTTCATGTCTCCAGATCACCGTCAGGACTTAAGACAGGAGCTGCCAAGATGCAGTGTGCACCAGTGATGCTCACATGCTGATAGAAAATCAGTGACAATACCGAGCTCTCCTTGCTTCAGAGACCTCCAATCTCTTTTTCTAATTTCTTAGATAAGTCCAGGTCAAAGCCAGCTGCCTTGGGTAGTGAGCTCTGCTCACCAAGCTGAGCCCTAGGACAATCAGAAACTCTGAGAGGGAGAAGGCAGGATGGCAAAGACAGTATGAATATAATTATAATACTGTCTCTGTCCAAAACCCAGGAGCAGGATGATGAAAAACAGAGGACCAAAAGAGGGAAGCTGAAAACCAGGAAGTACCCAACAAAAAGAAGTTCTGAACTTACAAAGGGCTTTTGACAGCAAGAGTGTGTAAATAATAAAATATGAAAACTATTTCATAGTGAAGAAAATTCAGATGCTGAATTTATGCTTTATTCCATTTACAGCTTCTTCAGTCACCCTAACTAGTGACTTTAGCTAATCTCATTCTTATTCACCAGACAGCCTGTATTTATTTTGCAAAGAAAATGTTTAACTGTAATAGCCTATTGAGGGCTTCCTAACTCATCTTCAGCAGTTGTCTAGGGAAACAGCATTGTAGTCATATTTAATACATGCACTGTGTACAGCAACTTTGATGAAAAGGGGAATAAAATTAAACAATTATTGCATTAATTATACATTATACGCTTTTGTTCAGTGGCCCTTAGTACTTTGCAGAATAGTTGGGTCACCAGGAGAAAAATCACATGGCAAAACTTTCTCATTAACATTGCAGCAGGGATACCACGGACACTGTAAGCAGCTGGTAAGAATAGACCCTGACATTTACTTGAAAATAAACCCCACAAAGCAGACAAAGTAGGGCACAAGTGTCATGCAAGGTCATCTTCCCAGCAATCCCCTTAGCCTGCATGGGCCAGTATCTTGGAAAAAGACTCTGAAAGCCAAACCCACCCCAGCCCCTCACCTTGATGCTCTTGAAGCATGTCAGGAACTGATGCTTTACATACAGAAGTTTAAGTCAACCTGGAATGGTGCTGCTGTAACTTCCCCATGCTGTTCATCCTCTCCTGCTCTCATCCAACCCCAGGGTCCCACAAGCTTTTCCACACAATGGGAAATGGAAAGCACAATATTTTGGTGGCCCTATTCACTCGGAAGCTCTCTGTACAGCTGACAGAACCTCATTCTCCTGCAGGAACCTGTTTTCTCCCTGTCACAGCAGGTCAGGGACTTAAAAAACTCAAACTACAGAAACTACATGCAGTCTGAAAGCATGGAGGTACAGCCACCATGGCAGATGTGATTCCAGGGTGTCCCTGCTGCTCGTGGTCCTCAAGCCCAGTGACTGTCCAGGCCACCTGCTGATGCAAAATTATCAAATGACCTGGTCTGAACAAAAAGCAAACCCCTTTCTGAGAAAGAGCAGATGAATTGTGGCTGGTCTTGCCCTGGAAATCTCCAATCACAACCACCACCATGGTCATGGAGGTGGTAACAAACATGACATGGGATGGAATGCTATGAAAGATGCAAGGGGACCCTGTAAAACAGCATTATGCTAGAGGGTCACACCTGCTTGGGGCCTTTCATAAACATTGAATTATAACTGCTTAATGCCTCAATTGAACACGTGTGACATGGGGTACAAATCGAATCTGGCTGTACACCAGCATGAAGGAGAGGAAATTTTGTTCAGGCTACAGATGACAAATGGCACTTGACAGCATCCCATCACTTCTTAAATATCACAACTTCATTGCTAGCTGTCACACTACAGAGCAACTCCCAGGATCCTCATCTACACTACAGGGAGGAAAAAAGGTATTTCAAGTTCCTGATCCCATTTAGCAGTGGCTTTTCTATTTGTATGGGGTAAATACACCAAAGCTCAGGCAAATAATGAAAAAATAGTAATTACCTAATGAATTCTCTGATTGAGTTGATAAATTATCTCCAAACAGAGAGGAAAAAGGATTCATAAATAATGTACTCTTCCAGTGATGAAAACAGTTTTGAATAAACTTGCACATGTCTGGCAGTGTTTGCTGACAGCTCCAGTCCATCCACAGGTACTGCTCCTGCCAGGACCCATCAACCTGAGCTTTAGTGTGCTGTTACTCCATTTGATGCAATGCCTGCTGTGTCAAGAGCAAGGAAGATAAAGGAGCTGAGGCAAAGGGATCTCCTCTCAGGAAGAATTTAGGAATATAGTTAGGTTGTGTAGAAAGAAAATTTTTCAGCAGAAGTCCTGTGAGGAGAGGCTGAGGGAGCTGGGGGTGTTCAGCCTGGAGAAGAGGAGGCTCAGGGGAGACCTCATCGCTCTCTACAACTCCCTGAAAGGAGGCTGGAGCCAGGGGGGGGTTGGGCTCTTTTCCCAGGCAACTTTCAACAAGACAAGAGGGCATGGATTTAAGTTGTGCCAGGGGAAGTTTAGGTTACATATTAGAAAGAATTTCTTCACGAAGAGGGTGATCAGACATTGGAATGGGCTGCCCAGGGAAGTAGTGGATTCTCCGTCCCTAGAGATATTTAAAAAGAGCCTGGATGTGGCACTCAGTGCCATGGGCTGGGAACCGCAGCGGTAGTGGATCAAGGGTTGGACTTGATGATCTCTGAGGTCCCTTCCAACCCAGCCCATTCTATGATTCTATGATTCCTGGTCCAGATAGATGAGACAGTTGAACTTCATATCCATGAACCTCCACAAGTACAGAAGGCACATGTTAAATTATGCTGAGTCTGTTTTTATAGATGGGCAGAGGAAGGCTTGGGCTTGAACCTGAAATCTCATCTCATTTGAGCTCAAAACACAACAGCTGCCATGCCCAGGCACAAGCTGGTTCCACACACAAACTTCTTACCCTATCAGGTAACTCCCCAACATCCAAAGCTCCTCCAGGCTCTCCAGCAGATCCATCTTCCTCTCCTTGACACCTGAGGCAGCTGAGCTCACAGGAAAGGCTTCAGCTGAATTTTCTGTTTATTTCTTGCTGCCCTCCCTGGCTGCAAAGTACATGTTCAGCTTCTGCATTGTACCTATGTGAAGTGCATATAGAGCAGGCTGGGAAAAGTGTCAACCCATAAATTATTTATCATATTATTGAGTGGGTTTAGGTCAGAAGATCAATATGAAGAAACCCCCAAATGCTCTGAAATGCTTAAGGCGGCAAAATCCTCAGATCCACCAGATCAGCATGCCAGTCTTTGCAAGGACAGGATTCTCTGGCATTTGGGGGGATTTCAGGTTGGAACTAAGAGATGACCTCTTGCACCTCCATGTGCTTCCTGCATGGGTGACCCGATAGCATCAGTTCAGCCTTGCAAGGGCCACATACACCACACACCTTTCTGCCCCGCTCTTCCTCACCTCTTCAAGACAAACCATAAAACCTTCTGGAAGGAAAAACAAATATTGCATTTTTTAGATTTACTGGAGAAGGATTTTCAGTGTGTGGGTACATATGCCCTAACGCTGCTGACTTCTTTTGCAAAACTCCCCAGAGATTTGTCATGCTGGGTGGTTGTGAGCCAGAAGAAAAGTATTTTCAACACTTACTAAAACTACATTTGTTTCACTCCTGTTTTATATAACCAAAACAGTTTTCACAGATGACACTTGATGGAAAATGCTTTAATGGACTACAAATTCTGCCATTTCTTCTGTCTGCTCCAGGCTTCAGTTAAATATGACAAAGAACAACTATTTGCACCTAAATAAATTATTATTCTATGGCTAAAACCAGTCAATTTGGGAGATCAGATCCAGTTCAAATAGCGCCTACATGATGGTAATGAGAAACATACCCTACCATGACCTATTGCAAGTCTAAGGGAAAAGGCTTCAGCAGGGACTTGCCATTTCCTGGGCTAGTCAAACATAATCCAACAACACAACAACAACACAATTCACAATCTTTTCAATGAAATTCAATGATACACACATTTACTAATTTTATTACAACATCTGTGATCTTTGTTTCGTTTCATTTACTACATTCCTTACAGAGGCAAGAGCTCTTTCCAGTACAATAAAAACTGACCTGCATTTTTATTAATAACTTGTGTCTATCAAATTTTAACAGCAAAGATGAGGCAGATCTGATAAAATGCCATCAAAAAAAAAAATCTATCCTTATTAGGTTAGAGAAAGGTTACAAAGAATGAACGTATCAACACAAGGGGAAAAAAGATCAATTTTTGATTGGAAAAATAAATGGAATATTTATCTTAAATATGGCAAATAGCTTTGGTTGGGAGGGGGGTAGGAAAAACTCACTTGAAAAAATCAAGTTTGTTGTTGCTATGCAGTTTACCAAAATGAACTCTTTAAAAGAAATTAAGGACATTTTTGGTGTGAGCTGAAAAAATAAATAAACCATTTCTCAAAGATAAAATTCAACCCCAAAAGACCTTTTTAATTCTTTGCCACTTCAGCCATTAAGCTGAGGTGTCGAATAATTGCATGGCTCTGGCTTTTACAGGAGTTTGCTTCTGGTCCACACCACAGTTTAGCTCCAGTCACAATTTCAGCCAACAGCCCTGAAGGGGGATGGTCCCCTGAGGTTCTGGAATGTGCATAATAGCTCAGTTTTAAAGCTAAAATAGAGCAACTCATTTGGATTTCCCCATTCATTGTATACCTGGTTGCTCTATGGTGTTTATGTTTCAGCCTGCAGCAGTGGTCCTCACACATGCTAAAGAAAACCAGACATCTGGTTCAAACTTGCTATTGCTCCAGTGAATAAGTTTCAGAGGTCTCCTGAGGAAGAATTTTAAAATAAATAAATAAATTGGGTGGAAACCTCTGAATGAAAACAAGAGGAATTAGGAAACTTATAGGCAAGGATGATTATGCACCTTATATTTCTAGATGAAAATCTCTGCCAAGCACCAAGAAGAGAAGGAGAAGAGATTTCAGCATAAGAAAAAAGGACCTCCGTGCTAAAGGTAAGTGGGTGGCTTGGGTGAGAGCCAAAATGAGGTGAAACCTGGATTTCTGCCTCTAAAAAGGCTTTCCAAACCCTAATGAAAGGTGTGAGTAAAGCTGCTTGTTCCACATAGTCAGTTATTGCAGGTTTTGTGATCTCTGGGAATAAAGTCTCTCCCTAGATATCATCACATACAAACCATGGAGCAATCCAATAAATGCTCTTTAACTGAGGACAAAGGAGTTTCACACTGACAGCCCCAATATAAGGGACTGTGGATTGTCCTCCCTTGTATTTAGGGAAACGGCACCTATGTCCTACCTGTCCTATTGTCCCTCCTACCAGCCTTGTTCCAGCTCGCCCAGTTTATTGCTTCTCTTCGAAGAAGGCAGAGCTCTGGGGAAGGGTATCATGAGCAAATCACAATCAGTCTTCATAAAAAAAACCCAACACAACACAACAATAAAGCAAGAAACCAAGACTGCTCCCAGCAGCTGGTAGTTTTCCTCCTACGTTTACCTCTATTGACTGCACCATGCGGATCTTTCATTCCCTTCCCTTTCCTTACCCTGTGAAGCAAGCCAGAAAAACAAGATATTGAAGAGGGGGGGAAAACGCTGAAAGATGGAAATAATTGGCAATGAATCTGAAATTTGATGAACAGCCTTTTATTTTTTCTCCTGTTAGTATTGTTCCAAGAAGTGTGGGCTTGCTAAAGTCTAATCACTTCCCATCCGGCTCATCAATCACATGAGGGAACAGATCCCTCACACAACAGAGTGAACTTCAAATTGGCTTCCACCAATAATAAAAGGTAGCAGAGAAGGACAATCTCTTCAGAGGATTGTTTAATAAATCTTGTCTAGACAGGGAACACAACAGAAATGGACAAGCTTTCTTGGAAGACTGTGACCATTTAGTCTCGTCCTGCTTACTTTATTGATACACGCTTGCTGCAACTGATACTTTAAATGTGAATTTTCATAGTTTGCTTATTTTTATTCAGCATCATCCAAAACTAAACATTAAACTTTAAATACTTAAAACCAGGTGAAAGTAGTAATTGAAGCTGATGGAAGGTGCACACTGGCACTATTCCTGCTATGTGTGCTTGCCTGGCTGCAAAAACGCCACAAGACACGGTTGATACTCTATTTTAGGCAGTTGCTGATATTTTACTGTAATTTATTCTCATTTTCTCCCTTCTTAAAAATAACAAACACACTGCTATTCTAATAATAAATTGACAGCTCTCATGTCCAAAAGACCTTTCAGTAGAAGACTTTTTCTGCCAGCAAACAGTGCGTGAGCTCGGTGCACACATATGGCTTGTTGGGTTGCACAAAACCCAACCAGCTGCTCATTACACTCAGTGCTACGCTTCCCTTTGGTTTCTTAGTCGTAAGTTTGTCTCTCAGCACCAGTTTGTCCTTCCCAAGGCAGGGGCCCAATTGTCAGCCACAGCAAAAACCCCATTCCAGTCCGTATTTGGCGTTTTTTTAAAATGTCTTCCTCCTCTCTCCTCCACTTTTATCTGTCAGAAGCGCTAAAGACTCCCACACACCATGAAGTTTTTCTGACATTCATGGTTTTTAGATCCTGGATTTCAAAGAACTGCTGAAGGTTATGTTGATTAAGCCCAAAGACGTATTTCTAGGAAGCTGTAGCTTAAATAAAAAAGGTGTTTTGCTGTCAATGTGATCAGCCAAAACCATTGCTGAACCAGAGCATATGGGAGCTGAAAGCCACCAGAGAAACGTGTGATGTTCCAAGCTGCTAAGATTTGCTCTCTCCAGCAGAGATCAGAGACAGCAGGAAAGCAAAAGAGGTATTTAGCTCAATTAAAAAATAAACACAAAGCCTTGTATTGAGCAAGATGATGGCCAATTACTCACTAGTTAAATGAAGGCTAAGAAAAATCATTGCCTCTTAAAAGTGCTATCAGAAAAGAGCCCTTATTGTTTTGTGAGAGCCCCAGAGGGCCATTCCGAGATGCCTCTGGAGGATGGAGCTGAAGATGTTTATTTAAGGAAACAAGAACAGCCTTTACTAGAAGCTTTCCTGAAACCCAAGATGAAGGCCTCCTTATTTTGCTTCTGAGAAGTGTCTGCTAGCCAGACACAACAGGATTCATCCTTTCGGCAAATTAACATCCAATGGACGCTGTCTGCAGCAGATCTGATAAATATTTGCATCTGCTATGAATTCATGGTGTGATGCAGCATTAAAATTTCATGGCAGAAAAAAAAAAAAAAACCCACAAAAATTGCTTAAGGAGCTGTCAAGTTTGGGCTTCTCACAGTTGCAGGGATGGCTACAGGCAGCAGACATTGTAAAAATGCCAGTTGCTTCACTTAACAAAATTTTAGCCCTTATTAGACATAAAAAGGTGTGTAATTTTCTTCCAGAGGTCGTTTGCTTCACTTAACAAAATTTTAGCCCTTATTAGACATAAAAAGGTGTGTAATTTTCTTCCAGAGGTCATAGTTAAAACCCAGAACTTTAGGTATGGCTGTTTAGCAAGGGCTTTAACAAAGATCTAAAACTTTAAAAGGAGTAAAACTAAAGTCCAGGGCTACATCTCTGGAAGCTAAAGGCATGTTTGCAGAAAGGTGACCTTCTATGGGAGGAGCTGAGGTGCAGGAATGCAATCAAAACTATTTCTTTTTAAACTGAAATCTCAGGGAATGTGTCAACTTTATTCAAAGTCATTTAAACAAATAAGAATTGTTTAACTCCTGGTTCTGGGCTTTGCTGGCTCTGATGTGTTTGTGCAAGTGTGTGCAGATTATCTTATTTGAAATTATTTCCATTCATTCCTGATCTTTTCACATTCTTATCATCAGGAAGATCGAGCTAAGAGCACCAGCCCCAGCACCCATGGGTGTTGTGGAAACAGCAGCCCCCCACTTCTCAACTTAGAACAGTCAGAAACCACCATTAACATGTTCCTCCCTCTCACTGCTCTGCCTGTAGAGACAGTAAGCTTCCTTCTGCAGACTCTACAAATTGCACTTGAAAAATCCTTTTCCAGAAATTAATAAACCCGCAGGTAGTTCTATTCCTCCCTGGTTCACAAAAACTTGCACGCATTGGCAACAGATCCACAGCAAGATGTCTACCATGCAAATCAGGTATCTCATGCTGCTGTGATGGACAACTAAGAGCAAGAAACAATATCAAAAACATCAAACCAGGTGCAAGACATATTTTTCCTGCCTTGAGCCATTCTCTTTACATCCAGCACCTGGGGTCAGATGCCCAGGTTCAACCCCAGTCCCCCTTCCCACCCCCACCACGATGGAAAACAGACCCTTCATGCCAGCTTCTTGTTCCTGCACCACCTTTAGGTTTTTTGAGTTTCCTCACACATGCTTTTCCCATGTGAAGCATTTCTCACAGAAGTAGGAAAAGGTATGCAGAGATGAATACACAGAAAAGCCAGGAATAACACAAGGTAAACCTTTGTGTACTGAAAACATAACAACAAGGTAAATGAGCCATAACCCCAGTATTTCCCATCAATGCTAAGTAAGTATTTCACCTATCTCAGGAATACCAGGGAAGATACAAGCACACAGGGCTGAACACTTGGGTCAGGTAGAACTGGGGAACCTTCTGATGACAGCTGGAGTGCGATACTTGCATCATGCTGGGGAAAAAGCACACTTATTAATTACATCTTCTGCTAACTAAAAGCCTGACGCATTTTGGTCAAGCATCAGAGTCAGCAAGTCAAAGCAGTATGGTATTTTAACACTTTACCAACATTTGCATTTTGAATATTTCCAGCCAGCAATATTTAATCCTACACTGCTCTGCCGCACGCCTGCCGAGAGCAGCTGTATCAGTCCCAAAGCAGGCAAGAGCAAGGCTGCTGTGAAAGATGCAGACATATGGATGTTAGTACAGATGTAAATGTGCTGGATCTATTCTGCCCATGGAAATGCTGGCTTGCCTACTAGGCACACCTGTAGTAGTGCCGTTATTTCATAATTCTGGCACTTTGCTTTTTCATCAGCATAGTCTAAACATGCTGGCTGAGCACATGCCAGATTGATTTGCAAGGTGAGGGGGTTTCATTGCAAAAGAAGCGATATTTCCCAGTTTCACTGACCAGTAATGGAGAAATTTTTTATCAAAAGGCCATAAGAATGTCAAGAAAAGGATCGTATTAAAACACATTGCTTTAGCGTAGCTGGATTTCCTTGCACACAAGACACATCACTTCCCAACAGGCTTTAGCCATACATATTTGATTTTACGTTTGATCAGTTTGACTGATTTTGGTGTCACCCAATCAGGGACACTTATAGGCAGCAGGAGAAATAAATGCCCTTTTAACTGCATTTTATTCTTACATATGCATTGTTCTGCTAAAATAATTCATTGTATCCTAATGAAATGAGCAGGACTAGCTCCAGGAATGAATGAATACTCACTCCATGGTGATGGGTATTTATGTGCAGGGATGGAGGGTCTGTAATGGAAGATCTATCATTAGCGCCTGAACCCATTTTATCTTCATTTCACGTGGTACAAATGAACCGAGTGTTGTTTTGGGGGTATAATTGATCTATAGCTGAAACAAATCAGCTCCGAAGCTAAGTGAGGAGATGAAGTAGTGGATAATCTGTATTTTAAAACCAGCTGTTCTGCCGAGATCAAATGATTGCTTTGGCACTGAAATGATTAGCTGAGAGGGGAGTGTGTTTCAGCATCCACCCTCATCACCCAGCACGGCTGCCCTAACCTCCAGCCACGCTGATGCTGAGCACTGGAGCTAATTGACAGCAGGACTGGGATCAGCTCCTCGTTTGCTAAATGGATGGACCTCACCTGGCCTCAATTATGAATATCAGCATTTTCAGGAAACAAATAGGCAGAAGAGGCAGGGGAGGAGGATACCCCGCCACCGCTCACATTAACTGCGACAAATGCCAGCAAAACCTTTACATTTAAGCTGTGCAGCTGTCTCTGCTCTCTGCAGTAGTTTTAACACAGCATAAATATTTGCAATTATTTTCCTCTTATTTCTCTCTGCTTGCACACCTCTGAAAATTACTGAGAACGGAAATTCACCCCACCCCCTAGCACAGTGCCTTCCCATAGGGACCCCTGCAATGGCTGTTTTTTAATAGGTTTCCCCATTTTAGGCAAGGTACCACCTGCTCATGAGAACATCACGTAAATGAAATAGAAATACTGAGAGGACACAGGTTTGCAGTTTCCTTTCCTTTTTCCTTAATAGACTTCTGTGCTTTTAACTGTTTTCCAAAAAACCTGAAGATAACTGAAGTTTCACAGCAGATGAGACATAAACACGTTCACACAACCAGGCTGCAACAACTGGCGACTGCAGCAGCAGGGATGCTGTGCACTGAGCAAACCAGCTTGGAGAGTAGGAGGGTAACCCACCTGCAGAGTGCACTTATTTTCTTCTTCCTTTCACCAACAAATTCACCAGACTACAGAGAACTTAAACGTGGTATTTCAAAGATGATAGTAATCTATAAGACCTGTTATATTACATCAGACATCTCCTTCCAACTGATATTTTCTTATAGTTGATGACTCAGTGGGTCTGAAAGGAATTAATTAACATCATCTGCTTCCCAAAGAGGTTACTCCACACTTTTGCAGAAACAACCCTTAGGTTCCCTGATATTCATTATAGATTTTCCTTCCTTAGGCCTTCACTTTGCAACATGCTTTTGATGGATGAACTGTCATTATCGTTCCCAAGATATGTATTACACAGGGCTTTGATTTAAGGCAGCAATATCACATGAACCTCATCATCCCTTTCACTCTCCCCAGCCCTTCAACCCTGTCTGGAGGGGAAGCTGAGTATGGGGCTAGGGGGTTGTTAGCAAAAGGCCCCTTTCAAATCCAAGGTGAGAGGAATCCTTCTGTGTGTAAACCAGCAATGCTGGCACGAGAAGAGTTTAAAGTAGTAATGTTCCACATCTCAGTCTTCTTGGTTTGGAGGCAGCAATATACCTGCAGGTAGCCATGGGTGGTGGTGTTTTATGTTGGTGTATCATGGGTTGTCCCCTACAGCAAGATGCAGATACTTCCACCATCATCATGACTATACAGAAATATAAAACAATTTATATTTTACAGCTTCTTTGCTAGCATTTAGGATCTGAATAAATCCAAATCCATTAGAAATCAGAATGAGTGGAAATCTTAGGCTTTGGCAACCTTTCAAGCTCTTGGATCACTTGGCAAAATCCCTTCCATACTATTCAAACTAAATAGCGTTTATTTTGAGGGTCTCATCTCCATCTCACGCTTACTAGGGTTGTTTTCTTAAAGCATAAGTATAAAATTTCTTACAAAATATACCTTTTGCATAACCTCTCTCTCCAGTGACCAACATTGAGCTATGACTACTATTTTACCTGTGCAAAACAGTGCAGGTTTGTCAAAGTTGGAATGATATTTCTACCTTGCCTTTTGACATTTTCAAGTTTATTATGTTCAGACAGTACTTCAAAGCACTTCATTTTTCCTCTCTGGTAGGACTAATCAACACTAAAGGGGGGAAAGGATTCTATGATTCTATGATTCTATGAAAGTAACACTACGAGCTATTCAATTCAGCATGCAGACACTATAACCTTTCTACTTAGCTTCAAACACAAGTATTAGAAGTCAATGCACTTAACCACCTGCAGAAGTACTGCCTTGAACTAGGTCCCTGTTGCTTTAACCAACTCTTGATTCCACCTTTCCATGATGATGATTGACATCAGGGACATCTCACCTGATAAGTATTTTATTATCTACCCCATAGGATTCAGTACTGAGAGCCAGCACATGGTTAATGGATGTTCCTGCTTGTTGGGTTGAGCAAACCCATCCTCAGACCCAGAAAGACACATCCACTCTCACCTCCTGTCCAGCTCCAGTGTCCCTGGCTCCTCAGCCCAGCCCCAGGCAATGGAACAGCTTTCACTAAAACACATCCTGCTAGACACTCCCTTGACATGATGTTTTGGGGGCAGAATCTCAGGAAGGCCAACTTCTTCCTCCGCCCCATCTCTCCTGGACACCTGCACAGGACACACGTGGAGCTGTATAATGAAACAGCCCAGTGCTAGCACCAGGTTTGAGGTGGGAGTGTTGCTGTTTCAACAATTGTTGAACTGTAAAAGCCCTCTGGCAGGCATCTACAGAGGAAACCTTTAATATCGATCCAGTTTAGCACAAAACCTGTTGGCTAAGCCTCCATCTGTCCCTCTGCTCCTCCACCCCTTGCCACAGTTTATGGCAAAAGACTTTGCTTTCCCTTTCAGTCAGCTTTTAACAGCAATTCAAGCCCACTGATCCAGGACTCTGAGTTACTGTATTACAATGCAAGATTATTCAGTGCTCTGGCAGTTGGTTTGTTTAATCTCATTTTATTCCACTGTAAAATGGGATTGGAGGGAGGGAGGGCTAGAAGAAAAATTGGCAACATATTGCCTAAATGCCTGGGTAAAGAGAAAAATGTCACTCAAAGGAAAGTATAAAATCCTTCCACTGTGCGCAGGCCGCTGTATCACAATTACATGTATTTCTATATGCCTATCTATACATCTTCTGTGCCTCTCAACTTCCATCTCTGTTCCATGAAAAGATTTGAGAGGGCGGGTGGAAAAAAAAGGAGAATAAATAAGCTTTAATGACACCCTAGACAACACTCAGTGAAGAGCACAAAATGGAGGGGTCCATGCCATCTCCTAGCTAGGGTTAACACTTGGCTTGAAAACTCATTACATGCATCTTTTGCATCAAATAACCTTTCTTTCTATGTCTGGAAGAAAACTAATCATTTGCTTCAAAATCTAATAAATCTATTTATAGTTTAAAAGTGTTTGCACCTAGTTTTTTTTCCTGTTGGTTAGTTTAACTCTACTCCCTTCTTTACTTTAGGCCAGCGCCAGCTGCAATTAGGCCAGTATTTCTAACTGCATCAGTAGGAGAGAGGTTTACATGTACAAGAGTAAGATCATTACCAGCATAAGGTGGTTGAAAGGGAGGACATAATTGGTTTCACTCGCCTGGAGGCAAGATCAGCTTAAAAGAGAAACAACACCTAATTAAGAATGTTTGCATTGTTTTATTTTTAATAATGTCCTTCCTCCTGTACTAGTGTTTTTATAGTACTCATGGCATCAGCTTCTGGGCTCAGCCACATGTATTTTGCCAATGTGCAAGAGCTCAAAGCATCAGACCCCTTCATGGGCAGACAGAAGGAAGAGTCTGAGGAGACACTGAACAACAGGGAAAGAAATAAATTAATAGTCTGTATTTAATTACAAAAAAAAAAAAAAAAAAAAAAAAAAAAAAAAAAAAAAAAAATCAATCCCAGATGGAACTGTGAATCTCAACAGTAGCTTTTGTCCACATTATGAGTTCAACTCCTGCTCTGTATTTTTCTCGATGGCTAAGGTTCTAGTCTCCAGGAGCAGCTGGAAAGCACACGGTTTGTCAGACACTTGGCTGGCTGTGCACAGGCAAAGATGGATCATAACGTGGACAAGTGAGGTGACTGTGCTGGCCCAGGCACTACCCTGCACTGTCACAGGGCAGGGCCAGGCAGGAGGTCACCCACACACTGAAGTTCTATGGTGCACCCTGAAGATCTCTGGTAGACATTGCCTGAAGAGTAACATGCAACCACCAGCACACACTGATCATGGAGAGAATGGCTGGGTCAGCATGTACCCCAAAATACAGCCCCACATAGCAGACTGTTAGGAACAGAATAAGATCTGTGTTAGAGAGAACTGAAGTTAAAGAAAGAGAAGCGAGACCTTATAGGCTGTTGAGGATGCTATATGACCAAAGAGCAAGGACACCTCCATTTCACAGGCTGCTCAACAATTTATGGAAACAATTCCAGACCTGACCATTACATTCCTGGGGTCATGGTATATTTGCCAGCTCCTCCAAATGTTTTACCCTACCATTACCATCCTTCACAGGCTGTCCAGGCTGAGCTGCCACCAGCTGGCACCCACCCACCATATTACCTCTGTCAAACCTGGAAAGCATTCCACCTGGAGAAATGAACCCCACATCCTGAGCACATTTTTGGCACCAGGGCTTCTTGCACTTCATCATCTCCCAGCAAGGCGTGACAGTACTGTTGAATGGAAAACATCACTTGCAGCCAGGGCTGACATCCTGTTGCAAGCAGGAGCAATCCCACATTGTGCATCCCATATACACCTGGACTTCCAGGTGCCTCCAGAGCAACATAAAGCAACTAGAAAGGCACAGCAGGACCAGCAAAACAGATATACCCTTGCCCTGTGTCTTGAGGACCATCGGTGTGGGCCCTGGGAGCCACCTCACATCACCTGGCCAGTGCCCTGCTCTGCCTAATGAAGAGTGGCTTTGCAACAACCATAATAACAGGACAGCAAGCAAAAAGAACATTACTGAGCTGGAGCATGTGCATAAGTCTGGGTTACTCTGAATAATTTAAGTCAGCCTTCTTTTATCTCTCTCTTGCTCTAGAGCTGCTGCCACTGCCACACACATGAATCAGACAGGCTTCCTGGGAGGCTGGAGGGAGGGTGCCTCCTGTATAATTGGAACTGAACACCAAATGCTACAATTTAAAGAGACTCCTTAAACATCCAGGACTTCAAATCTTTACCTCTCATCTCCACATGTGATACAGCTGAAAGACACACCTCTCAACTGAAGGGGACAGAGGCAGAAGAACTGGGGAAGCTCTCAGCTGCTGTCAACACAACAAAGGGGAGAATGAATCCCCGGGCTGGGAAACACCACATGGCCTCCTGGAGTCCTGATGGGGGAACCTCTTTGAATTACCCCTACATGGGTGTGTGTTGGTGAAGGGCCTGCTGACACCACCTGCTCCACACAGACAACAGCTCCTGGTTTACACAGCAAATTGATCACAGGGATATGGTCACAAGGAACGTGGCTGTCCATGCCTCCAGCAGCTCTGGCAGCACACTTGCAAGCAGCCCCACAGCAGATGAGCCGTGACAAGCAGCTCAGTACCATCCCCAGCAGCCCCAGGCTCTCCTGGAAAAGGCCATCATCTGCAGCCCTTCTCCATTACAACCTCCCAGGAAAACTGCTTCCCACAGCAAATGGGGGAATGCACTGCTTCCCACAGCAAATGCAGACACGAAAGACCACTTTATAGTCCATCCCTGTGCCAAAACAAGAGCACACAACTCCCCTCCTAAACACAAATGGGTATTTCAAACTGTATCCGTCATACGATGTCACCAAAAATAATTGCTATATTAATGGGACAATAACCAATGTACATATATTTGGTTAAGGCTTGCCAACTCAGTTGAAGGATTAATTGTATATTAATTTTCCCCTATGTTTGTTTTGCAGAAGCGAAAACTTTAATTCTACCAGAAGAAGACCAACCTGCAGAGTCTTTCAGTTTCTCTCAGCCAAAAGCAAAGCCCAAACTCCACTGCTGAGCTGATCTGGGCTGCCTGCTGCTAGGGAAAGGATGAGAGGGGAAAAAGAGGTTGTACAAGTGGATCCTTTGGGTTATTTTAGGGACAGAAGGCTGGTGTTGTGTATGGATGAGAAAGCAGCCTCCTAGCCCAGCTACTCTGCTTGTTGCAATGCTCTGGACGGCTTTAAAAATAAAAGAATAGGGCTGGGAGGAGAATAAAACTTGAATTAAAATTTGGCTGTGGGGAGCTAGCAAAAGCACTAGCTGCTTGGAGAGATGGAGCTGCCAGGTTTACAAAAAACATTTGAAAACCACTGTGCAAAAGCCGGACAGAAGTAGCTGCATGACAAGTGAGGTGAGTATGGCAGGGGGAGGTGGAAGGTGGGGAGAGGGGCTGAGGTCTCTCCTCAGTGCTCTGCAGCTCTCCCAAGCTCTGGTGGGAGGGAGCAGCTCAGGAAGCTGCCAGGCACCCCGGGTTATTTGTGTCCCCAAGTAGGCAAGTGTGGCCAGGTGCAAGGGGGAAATGTTGGCAGAAGGTGGGGAGGAAGGCAGATGGGAGGCTGGCACACCACAGGCAGCTTTTGAGGGGGAGGGAAGGAAGGGGAGGTGTGAGCAGGGTCCTTACACTGCTGTGTTGCATGTGCCAGAAGACAAGCACCAGGAGCAAGGGGCTTACACCAAAGATGCCTTGGCAGAGGCACAAATCGAGTGGTACCGTGTCCTCTGTCTACCAAAAATGGGTTGAAACCAGACAGGCTGTTGAAAAGGGGCTTTTGAGGAAGAGAGGCAGTGTTGGCACACCAGCAGCTAACATTCCATGGTGCCTCAAGGACATACCTGCATTACATATGCTCACCTGGGACAGCATAGGAAAGCAGATGCTGCAGAGATGCAGTTGCTGCCTTACCGGCGTACCATGAGGGGAAAAAGCAACTGAAGCACAGAAATAATGTAACAGCTCCAAACACAGGCCACCAAGCACGGGAGGCCACTTACCTACCAGCTGGGGCAACTCTGAGAGTGACAGGGTCAGGATGAAGCTGGGTGAGATTATTTTGGGGACTATGAGGCATGTAATATTCATCTTCAACAGCAGCAAGCAAGCCCAAAGCTCATCAAGGATGAGCTGTACCACAAAATCTTTTTGCTGTTAGCCTCTGCCCCCATTCTATTATTTGAATTTGAGCTCCATCTCACATTACACAGAGCTCTGGTTCATCCAGAACAGTTGGTGGCTGACTAGGGCAAGTGTGAAATATTTTGCCCACACCAGAAGCTGCCAGCCTCTTGTAACTCACCCAGCAGTTGTGTTCATTGCTGTGTGCACAGGATACCCTAGCCAGGTTTTCACAGCAAGTTGGAGATGTCCTCTCTCCACCTGGATTTGTTTGGAATGCAGAGCCCCCCATTCCACTGCTAGCACACCATTAGGCTCGTTATGTGTCCTTTTCTAATGGGTAAGGCCCTGCGAGGACAATTAGGAACACATTTAATTTCCAGATCTGTAATTACCTGGAGGCCACCTTTGCCTTTTGCCAGCCAAGATAAAAACACATTGCTGGCCAGACTCTCCTGGTACAATGTTACAGGGAAGCTCAGTGCAGCAAACCCCTCCAAAATCCCTGTGCTGGTGTAAAGCCAGGCTGTAGGGCTTTCCAAGCACTTCTGGGGAAGACTGCCCTCTGCACAGGCAAAACCTCTCTTTTCAGTGACTCCTCTCCACATCCCACTCCATTTCTGCTGAGCTGGGACCTTCCTAAAAGCTGTCAGTCAGGAATTCAGATGCTCTTTTAGCATACAAGAGGACACAGAGCTGGGCTGCCAGGCCATCAGCAGAAATCATCACAGGGATCTGCCAAGCAAATTGGACAAGGAAATAACCTCCTGTCTCTGCACTCCCCTTCCCAACACATCTGTTCAGACCACAGGGTCTCTTCTTCACCCTCATCTCCACTGAGACCCTTTCAGGAGGGACTGCTTAGACCTACTTTGTTATAAAGGACCAAAAAGCTTTTTTTAAAAAACAGAATATTTTTCTTCCAACCCAGAAGCAGCTTTAAATGCCATGGACACAGATGACATGGTTTTTAACCAACTCTCCCCCCATCAGAGAGGTCTATTTGACCCAATCTTACTCCAAGGCTATAACACAAGCAGAAGCAAAAATACATAAAACCTTACATTATTTTATCTGCCACAAAGTCTAAACGTGGCTGTAAGGAAAGCAGAAAGCACGGCCTGGTGCAGGTTTTCACTGAGCACAGAGCTCTTCATGCTGGCAAAGGGAAGATGGGGCTATGCATCTTTGCAGTATCCACAGCGGCTCTAGAGCTGCCCATCACAAAATGCCCACCCTGAGAAATGGCAGGCAGATAGCTGCCAAAGTAGCTGTGGCTGAGGGTGCTAAAGAGGTACCAGGTAAATGAAAAAAGAATCATAAAGCCATGGTAGATCATTTTCAAAGGTTGTTGATTGCAATTAGAAGTAAGTTCCATAATCATTTGGGAGAGTTATTGCAGAGAACGGTATGGAACTTTGGACATGTCTTCAAAAATAAATAATCTGAATTGGTTAAATAAAATCCAGGCACAAGAAGACATTTTACTGTCTGTGAACTGCTAAAAGCCTGGGGATTAGTCAAAGATAACTCTTGTTTACCAAATGTGTTAAGCAGAACAAGAGTGCTTGCAGAAGACTGTTCTGTGGTATACTGAGTATTTTATGCTAGTTCACAAGACAAAGTTGCTACTTCTGAAACCAGTCATTTGCAGTGTGAACCAGGGCACAACCAGACCTTTTCTCAAGATTTTTTTTCTGAAATCCAAACCAAGGTACTAAATCCCAAATCCCAGCCCTAGCCTTGACAAGACTCAGGCCATGCAGCAGCTCAACCAGTTTATCCAGTTTCAGGGAGGAAGTCCCAGTGCTAAAGAGCTGGAGGGTAGGAAGACAACTTCACATTGCAATTGCTCACCCTTTGTTTGGTCACCCGCAGGCAAGCAATACCAAGATTTTAAAACAAAAATAAAATACACAAAACTAAACCACCAGACTTGTACTCCTGCTCTGCACAGGTACAAAAGTATTAGGAAAAAAGCATTAGAAAATGTAATCCTTTCGTACATGAGCAAAACTCCTCAATCTCAAAACGATGCACTCAGCTGTCACACCTAGAAGTTTAAATGTCTGAGCATTTTGTTCAGGTGATAGGCAGCTCTTTCTAGTCTTAATCAGCAGATAGCCAGAGAGCTAACTCAGAGACATAAAGCAAATTCACTTAGGGAATAAACATCTAAATAAGTATGAGAGATGGGATGATGATCTTTTAATGTAGCTCCGCAGGGTAAATAAAATTATATGGTTGTTTTCTGGGTTTTTTCACTTCAGTTCATTTAGAGTATTCTATTATTGCATGATAAAAAAGCTCAGCATGCTTGGCTTACTACGTCTTCCCTCTGTCCTGTAGTGAGAGGGTGCTACACTGAGCCCTAATGAGGTGGGCACACAAAGCCATGGCACTTGTCAGCTGGATGTACAGACAGCTCAGGGGTACATCAGCTGCCTGTCTGAAGTCCACTTGGTGGAGGAAGAGGGAAATTATTGCAATAGAGACTGTGAAAAAAATGGAGCAGGCTGGAGAAGCATCATCTCACACAATGAGTTCATCGTATTTAAATCTGAGAGAGACAGAGCCGTTCTTTTAGTTATCTCCAATCTGCCACCTTCATGTGGCCATTAAAACAACTGTTAAATTGACAAAAACAAGTATTACTGCCCAACTAATGAATGTTGAATTATCGGCATAAATATGCCAACATTTAGTTATTTATTTGCCTCACCAATAACATGTTCTCTGGTTTTCTATTTTAATGACTACAATTTATCATATTAACTAGACTTCCAGTTGGCAGGGTTTTGTTTCAAGTCCTGCTTTTTAACAAGACATCTGTGAGAAGGCAGTCTCAGGTAAGAGAAGCAATACAACTAATAGAAAAGTGATATAATTGTCACCAAAAAGCACAAGTGACCAAACCACCTTCGTTTTCTACATAGCACAGGGCCCTTCTTTCTTCCTCTTATTTGCTGATTTTACTGCCCCCTTTCCACCAATATTTTATTCTGCTCTCCACAAGGAATGTTAATGCCTTGATTTCCAAATAATTTGCAGTAGGAAGCATAGAAGAGAGGAAAACTGAAGCAGGGGAACTGTCCATGATGAATTCAAGCCTTGCACACAGTCAGGAGTTTCAAGAGGCATCTTAAACACCAGCAATGCCTGAACTACTCCAGGGATCCTGCCTGCACACAGGGGGTAAGTATCTGCCACTTGTCTGACGTGCTGGTAAACCAGTTAGTCCAGCTACACCAAGGCTCTGTCTCTTTCAGAGCATGTTTTCCCCACTTATCACAACTGTGAAATGTAGACAGCAATTACTTCTTAAGCATTTGGCACTCAAATTAACAGGCAACCTTTTAGTCTGAGTGCAATTAGCACCCCAAACTTCACTCCAGAAGTATCTGGTAGCTGAATTTTGCTTGCAGATCTTTTAGCAGCCTGGTGTACACTTAGAGTAAATATAGGCCAACGTATAGAGACGAAAACCTGTGACATCCCCAACAAAAAGCTAAATACACTCACATTGGAGAATGTGCTCATAAAACCCATAACAGAAAGTTCACATTTTTACAAACTGAAAATGAACACTAGGTTCATCCAAGTCCCAGGAAACCAACACAGCCTGCCAGGGATGAATCCTGCTACTCTCTTTCTGCTGCCAGATCTGAACCTGCCACTCCTTCTATGTGTTTCTTACAAAAATCCCACTTATATACAGACATTCATATTGAAAAACAACATTAGCATTTTGCAGAAGTAAATGCAAGTGATACCATATGACATGGGTGGTGTAAACCCTTATCTGTGTCATGACTTGACTTATATTAGAATGACCAGCACAGGTGCCATCACACTGCCAGAGGATGCCTGTTTTACTGTGGTCCTCATATCTACATACCATTTTCTTCCATCTTGTAGCCACATATTCTGCAGCATCCTCAGGTGCCCACCAGGATCATTCCTTTATGTGGATATTTCTTCAAGCATAATCAGTTTCAAAAGACTAAATAATGATGGGCCTAAGCTCTTTTAATTCAGCATTCAACTTTCCCTCCTAGTTTTTGCTGACACATTAACAAGGAACACATAAAACACACTGGGATGTTCTTTCATAACCCCAAAAGCCAAAAGCTTGATATTTACTCAAAATTTGAAGTAGGAACTGAGGGAGTACACAACTCAGGCTCTATGGTGGCAGGACAGCCTCCAGGTACTGCAGACATCCACTGGATACTGGAGGTTCAATTAGGCTCTTAACTCCATTCCCACACACAGAGGGGTCATGCTCATTCAGCAATCCCTCTGTTTTTTCCTTTTGTTTCCTCCACAAACATTGCCCAGAGTTCTTCCCTCACTTAGTCTATTAATCAGTCTCTACATAGATTTCATTATGATTAGCTTCTCTAAGACTCCAGTAGTTATCTGCATGATTCTCTGACCTTCCTAAACTCTGCCTCACCAGCTCTCTACCTGCTGGCAGCACACGGTGACAGAGACCTACTGGGTGTCACCTCTCTCTGTAGTGACATGGCTTTCTCCTCCAAATCCTGAAGAAATCTAAATGATGCACACTCAGAGCATCTGTCACGGCAATGACATTGCACTTGTTCTCTGCATATCTGTGACATTTTATTATTCTCTTTATATTGCAATGGAGCCAGTGGGAAAGACACCTGCCCCTCTCCAGCTCAGCACCTGTAGCTACTGCCCTAAACACGTAAGACACAGGGAAGAGAAAACAAAGACTGCTTACCCGCAGGAAGGAGAGGTCTCGGTTGTGCTCAATGCTGGTGATTTCCAGGTTGCCCATAACTACCTCACAGTTCTCATAGTACTTGCGCAGGGCCCGATACTGCTGCTCCAGGTCAGAGAGGGAGCTCAGCTTGTTCTCAGTGCCAGCACACACTGCAAGAAACCACAGGACAAACAATCATGATGAGTGCGAAAGAAGGGCACAGAAGCAGAGAAGGAAATGAAACTTGTGTACAGAGATAAGAGACAATTGGAACTAAAATCCTAAATAATTCACAGGAATAGGTCCTAAAAAAAACCCCACCACAAGTTACTTGAGTATCAGCAGTAGAAATAGGGAGGTACAAATATGGTCCATGATCATCTCAGCAATTAAAACACTTTTCACCAAATGGGATGAAAGGCTAGTAATTACTGTGAAATGTGAAAAGGCTGAAAAGGTAGAAATGTGAGAAAAATGCAAAACTAGTTGACCCCAGCACATAAGGGGCCAAATCTCAGACTCAGCAATATCCTACTACAGAATCAGGCACTTAACAAGATGTGTTAATCACAGACTAAAGGACATAAAGCTGGAGAGACCCATTCATCCAGTCTGACCTTGGTAATCCAGCATTTCCCTTATTCAGCTGATGTTCAGAATGGTCTGTTAGACAAGTCAAAAGCAACCTGATCAGAAGACCTATACACAACATTTAAGTAGGGGAAAGACAGTAACAAAAAAGTCAATCTTTCCACAAAGTCACCAGACCGACTGTACAGTGGAGATGCGGCAGATGAGTTAGGAAATATCATCCTAACACAATTACTTTTCAGAAGATGTCCTTAAATATACTAATCTGTTCTAAATTTTGAAGTCTGGTTCAAAACTCTGCTCAGACTATTAGCTTGCTGTTCATCAAACAAGGACAAAAAAGAATACAGGAAAGAAAAACAAGAAACATTTTACAACAGAATCTTTCATGAAGTGCTCAGCCTGCTGGGACAGCAATGTTAGTTAAATGGTCATGGGTGGGGCTGGGCTTTTTCTACATGCACTTACTTTTTTCTGATTACCAACAGCTTGTGGGTAGTTCATATCTGCAAGCAAATTAATCTGACTATATCCAAACTTTTGAAATGGCCATTATGTTATGCAGAATAGGAGCCAGGCGAGAGTAACATTTCTGGAATTACTCCCATTACTGGATTAGATCAATACAAACAAAACTCTCCATGACTGGTGGCATAATCAGCAAAATTGGCTAAAATATGCTCTTTTGAATTATGTGGGTCCTTTTTTATAAATATCAAAAGCAATTAGCTTTTCAACTACTATTATTATTGACTGTTTTACAACATCTCTCTCCTTTTTTTTTTTTTTCTTTTTAATAGAAATGACAACAATTGTCAACCCCATGCTCTGCTGCGGTTTCTGCTGCTGTCTCTGATGCAGAATAACCTGCTTTTCTAGGAGGTTGACTTGAGTTTCAAGCAGTCCTTGGCAAAGGGCTTGAAGAGGCAGCCAGAAACCCATGAAGAGCTCAAAGGTTTCTCGCAAGGAAACTCCCTCTGCCCTAAAAATGCAGAAATCTTTTCCTCCTGAACCACTATTCCCCACAAGCAAGGGACAGCAGGGGCTGGCTTCTTTGTGAGCCATTCATGGGATGAAGGTTTTATCAGATCATTTCTGGGATTTGTATTTCCAGCACCTAAAAAGTGTGGGTCAAAGCTGAACAGGCACTACAGTGGACTGCTTTTCCAAATACATATTTGGTCTACACACCAAAGAAAAGATTGTAATGGATGTAGTTCTTTTATCTCTTTCTTGTAGTTTTAAAATGTCTTCATTTAGTTTACTGGTAGAAGTAAAATTTCAAAGTCCTCATTAAGTTTAAAAACTTGAAATGTTTGACATAGATTCATTATACCATGTTACACAAAACCAAAACTGGTTGGTTTCCTTGGGTTTTTAAAATAGAAACTACCACCTCACTTCAAGGCCTAATTTAAAGCACAAATGTTTTTATTTTTTAAGTTTTCTTGTAAAAACATACCACTTAGAATAAAACACAACGAATGAAGATTTTATTTATAATATTTTCATGAGCGTTGTCTGGGGATTCCCTAGATAGAAAGACATGGTCCCATTGGGACCTGACACAGCTCTGCTGGACTCAGAACACCTGGAAGGATTAAATACTGCTTCTGGGGAATGGCACAACATCTTTTTTGAAGTGCAAAGCCCTGCCCTAGCTCACATTTAAACATATATTCAGAACAATCTTGAGATCTGCCGTACAAGCACCTCCACCCTTCAGGGAGACATACACCTGTCCCTGCCAGAAGACTTCTAAAATGTTTGCTACCAATTACAAAATCAGTTTCTTTGTTTCTTCCTTAAACACAGCAGCATCTGTAACAACAACACTGACTGTTTGCAGCTGACTAAGTGTTATTCTGTCTTAAGGCTCCTGAGGACTAATAAATAATTTCTGTTCCATGTCGCAATCGGTTCTAAGGATCAACATAGCACAGAAAACAATTCCAGCAGCTCAGCTAATAAAGCTATATATTGCAATGCTGCTGTTTCATGTTGCACACCCATTAAATGTTTCCTGAAAGCTAATTTGGCCATTTTTTGCTGTAAGGATGAGGATACAGAACACCTGGGGCCTGCTCTTGCAAGAGGATTCAGCTGGGGTGAAGCCAGCCCAGATGTAAGCCGGTCTGCAGGTTTTCTTTAAACAAGATTGAATTTGTACAACCAAACCATTGCAATTAAATATTCCTAGGCTTTGTATTGCTATGGAAATAAATTCTTTTGGATTAATAAAATCTTAAAAGCAAATTTAGGAGAAATCATGTTGATAGTTTAAATTTAATCTCAAAGTCATTCGGAGCATTTAAATTCTGTCTTAAAGAAAGAAATCCCACAAATACACAAAATACCTCCTTGCTCCAGCTCACACCTGGGCTCCTGCTGCTTGTGAGTTACATGGTAAGAGGGTTGTGCAACCCAGCTCCTCCCAGCTTGCTCTGACACAGAATTTGAGAAACCAGAGAAAGCCACTGCCCAGCATTAATCCTCCCAAGCACTGAGATGCCTAGCTTGGCTTTTCAGCTTTGAACTCTCCTGACAAGTCATCTCCCCTTCCCAAAACAAAGGAGTTGGAAACAGATGTGAGACTGTCCTACATGAACCAGGGGTTGCAGCAGTTCAAATTTTTACACCTTTGGTACCCAACCAGCAGAGCAGCTCAGGCAGAAAGAGTACAGGAGGCAGGAAAGAGCCCCAGCCTGAAAAATGAATTGAAGTCCTAAAGCAAATGTAGATATAAACAAGGATTATTAATAATCCATTATTATGAGCCATTAATTTCTCTGTGCTTAAGCTTTACAGCCCAGATTTTGAACATATACTTTTGACGCTCCTTTTAATTATGCCAGATTCAAAATAATAACAAAAAAAAAAAAAAACCATAAAACTATTAAACTATTTAAGGAAAGCAGATTAGATCAATCCTCACTTTCAGAAGGATAAAGCTGCAACAGTACCTCTATCCTTCACAGAGAATCCTTTAAAACAGAGATTAGATACACTGTTGTCCTTTTTTTTAAGGCAAAACACAACTAACAGGGTTAAAAGCCATGAAGGAGAAATGTTGCTGCCATATACAATGATAAAGACGCTCCCGGTTTTTCACAAACAGCAGGGGTCCAGACCTTGGAAGGATACAGGATGGAAAGGAGCTGGAAAGTGGAGTTAACAAGAAGTTTTATCCCATTTTGAGCCACAAGAAGTAAGTCAAAGGCAAAAATAATTATTCTGGGTCTGATTTGCCAAAATAGTTAATAAGTACTAAAGTAACTGCATGTGAGGACAGAGCTGAGAAGAGGTGACACAGGATCCCCAGTCCCTCTGTCCCTGAGATCAACACAGAGTACAAACATCCCCCCTCCCACCATCCTGCTCATCTCTAGCAACAGGGACAGACATCTCGGTGTTGTGGCAACTCTTTAAAATTAGGTGCCAAAATAATACATAGTTTCAGGAATGCTCTAGCTGTACATAGGCATAAACACAAGCACAACAAAATATATTTCCTCACCATGGCATGCAAAACCACTGCAATCTGTATTTCATAAACTCTCTCCAAAACACTTAGTTGTATACTGTTAGACACATTATTTTATATAGCCTAAGAAACAGAAAAGCAAGAAAAAGACTGCTAAATGCAGCTTCTGTAGCAGAACCCCTCCTGTTTAATAAAAGGTACCCATTCCCCTGCCTGCAACTGAGGTCAAACATGTAGAAGCTGAAGATGTACCTCCTGCCTGCAGTTTTTCTCAGTTTTGAGCATCTCTGAGCATGTATACTCCCAACTTTCTCAAGAAATCTTACAGAGGCATCTCGATGAGGGAAACCCTTCAGCATCATTTCAATATATGTCCACGAAAATCTGATATCCCTTTACATTTTCCCAGACAGAAACTCAGTGAGCTGTTGACTGATAGCCTGTACCAGGTTAACAGCATGACATTAAGCTCTCAAACACATCCCTTCACTGACATGCAAGTGGCCAATCCCTCTCTTGCCATATTCTGGCAACAAATCTCAGAGTATGGATGTATGTGTGTCATCTTAAAGCTGAAGGACATGCACTTTCCTATCTGGTCATCTGACAGTGACCAGCCAGGCTGCCTACCTCTGGCTGCTTCAAATACACCCTAAACGTAGTTGATTTTGGGCGAGTGCCAAGGCAGAGTGCTGCTTGGTCATCACAAACATAGATTTCAGGCATTACTCACACATTCACACTTTACACCCAGTTGTTCCCTTATAACTAGCTACCTAAAATGATGGAGAAGAGCTTCAGCTCCTAATGGCCCCAATTAGAGTAGTCTGTATTGAATTGGATTTACGTCTTTCATCAATATTCACGCACATGACTTGGAAATTCATTTCCCATTGATATTTTTTCATAACAAAGCCAAATCATTCAGGTGCTCACTCAAAGGCAGCAAATAATTGAGGCATTTAAAAATGTCCTTTAACTTTTGCTTTTTAGGCCATTATTTTTGCCCTGCTCTGTTGATGATAAATCTATACATTAAATTAAAAAATCCGACTTGACTCCTCCATCTAGTCTTGTTTCTTGTAATACTAATGGATTTTATAATCCTATCAGATCAACAGATTAACTAACTTTTTGAAGTAGGTCAACTCGTTTAAGTTCATATTCAACCTCCCTCTAGATCTGCCTACATTTGGAGTTATTCAGAAAGAGTGAATCCCATCATCTCTGGCCTGGTCAGCCCCACCTGAAATATTGGTATCTTGCTGCTCTTCCCAAATGCAGTCAGAAAAGCAGCAATGAGATATCCTTGTTATCAGCTCCAAGGGATTTATCTTGAGTATCTGGATATATTCTATTGAATCATAAAACACTAATTATCATCTCATAACACAACTTCCAGCTTTGTCGATCATTTGTCCAAAAGCAGACAAAAACACACCAGGAGGCTTAAACTCTCAGACCTACTCATTTCAGAACTGTTTTTATAAAAAGATAATCACACTATCCTTCACCCCAGGTAGGACAAGCCCAACAACAGTTCATACCCTTTGCTAACCTATTCTTTCCCCCTACTTTGCACTTATTTACTTAATCAGCTGTGCTTGTACAGACAGGACCATCACCAGGGTTTCCTGACAAGGCAGCTAACATAACTATTTATTAATAATTGCAAACATTCATGGCAATTTAAGGCCCACAGATGGAGGGAAATACTCGAGTCCTTTAAGGAACACTCAATTACCAGCAATGCAGCAGCAGTCCCCATTCATTTCATTCTGTTCCACACTCTCAGCAGCAGCCCGGGCTCTCTCACATATGCACAAAGAAAAAGCGGTAAATACATTTTTAATCCTTTCAATAGTTTTTTACAGCTCTGCTTGAATGAGCTGCCTAAGACCTGAATTTTTCTTGCAATAAAGCACATCCTAACAAAAAGGAAGGACCCCCTGAACATACAGTCTTACAGACGTCTCCTGGGAGAACGCAAAGCACTTGAGGTCACCACCCATTCCCCTGTAAGCCTAGTGGTTTTGGAGAGTGTTTTAAAATTAGAGGCTTGCTTTCCCTAAGTGAGAGATTGGAATGAAGGACAGCATAATTTTCTCTGTATTCCTAATTAAAAACTCAGCTTGCACAAGTGTTTTCCTTCCGTGAGGTCTTCTCCACTCTAGAAAATTACCATCCCATTTGAATCCAGTTGCATGCAATCAACCCAACCACCGTGAACCCCTGGACAGCCACAGAGCCAGAAGAGAAACTCTGGGAGATCTATTATTAGTTAAGCTCTTGACAACCGATAAATAAAGTCAAATAAAAAAAATTAACAATAATTTTCCATCAGCCTTTAATGTTCAATGATAAAAGGACACTTTGAAAAACCAATATAACTTTTCTCCTCTTTGCATGAAGAAGAGGGCCCTGGGTTGACAGCACAAGGGACCAAAAGCAGTAATTCCCTGAAATTTGCTCACTAAACCTCCAAATATCATTTCATATGGCACTGTAAAAGCTTCCCAGAACTTCCAGAAAAGTTGCAGAAATGCAACTAGAGGTCCCACCTCTAGTAAAGGCTCATCAGTTGCCACCTACAAAGGGAAGATCTTTCCCAGTTTTATGAAGAGGAACACAAACAGGTGCAGTAAAGACTGACAGTGGTTGTAATTTGATCAAGGAGGGTGAGTTATGCGTGATAAAACTTTTCCAAGCTGATGGTACTCTCTCCTTGCATGGAGCTCTCCAAAATGGAGATGCTACAGAGAATATCTTACCAAACTAGCATTCCTGTTCGTATCAACCAGAAAACAGCATCAAAATGATGAATTCTGACTAGATTTATACTGTGACATTTCAAGGATAATTGCCTCTGCCAACTTTGTCAAGCCATTGTCATCTGCTTATTTTATGCCAATATTTCCAGCCATGTTTCTCTTTAATCTTCATCACATACATGATGTGTGATACAACTGGAAAGGACAAAATGGAAAAATTGTGCTGCAGGACCTACCTCACACAACTACCATTAAAAACAAAAAACAAAACAAAACAAAAAAGAAATTAATACAAGAGGCTTTGCCAACAGTTCTTCCCCACAAAGTCTTTGTACCAAATTATTTTCTATGGGTATTTCTCCATTCTTTTTTCTCTCTCTTCACAGACAAACACACCGCCAGTCTTTCCTCATTTCATTCTATTTTGAGGGTAAATAGTTGCTTCTTAACTATAATGTAGGTACCGGACTTGACAAGCAATTAAAGCAAACAATTTCCACTCATCTAACTTTGCCAAATTAGTCATCTGCCATCTGCTCTATCATCTGGCTCTCCTTGAGGTCTTGCTGTGAATCTGGAAGCATTTGCTCTGACAAGGAGGCAGCTGATAAGCCTCCAAGCTGGCAGGGAACCCAAGGGAAAGGGGTGATAGGGGGGTGACACATGGCCCCACACCACTCACTGCCGCTCACATCAGGCCAGCTGCTCCCAGTGGTCAAACTGGCAAATGCCCATCATGAAAGTTGTGATAGAAAAGCTTTTGAATATAAAGATTTCCTTTACAGCCACATGTGTGTCATGTAGCATAGGAGGGGTGTGGGATTTTCTTACCAGATGCAGGATGTAAAAAATAATATACATTACTGAAATGTCTTCAGCATTACAATTTAATTCATGCTGTAGTACATAACCTAAACAAGCAACTGACATTATTTAAGAAAGATTTGAGTGATCTCTGCTTCCAGCACCTAGCTTAGTTCAGGTAAGGCTTCATTTGGATACAGTGAAAAGGTTTTCAAATAGCTTTGAAATACAAGGCCAGTCTCCTTTGCCCTCCAACCTCCAAGCACTTGGCAGGGCCTTTCTCTATTACCACATCTCCAGTTTTGGCTCTGCACTGGATGTCCCAGTCTGATCAAGAATATTAATAGCATCCCTTTTCCAACTGACCTACATTTCCTCCTCAAATAAATTAAATACCACTACAGTGTGCAAGTTAGTCCACACAAATATTGCTGTTGCCCTCAACCATCACATGGAGGAATTGCTCTCCCTGTTGTTGGTGAAAGCCATTACAGACTACCTATTCCTGCACTAATCTCCAGTTTGGCCACTTGGATGCAGCACCCAAAATGAAGTTTGTGAATATAACTTTTCATCCCAAGAACCAAAATCTCCTCCCTACACTACCGAAGTATTGACCACCAACAACACCTTCTAAGATTAAGTCTGCAAATAAATGATCATGAGTAACGCAAGGCCACAAGTTCTTCAGCAGCTAAATGCAGAGCAAAGTGCCAAGCTGGAGGCCTGGAGATTTTGCAAATATTGCTCTCCATACTCTCCAGTCCCCATCTTTCCCAAACCCTGCTTCATCCCAGCAGCAATGGCTCATGCAACCTGCTGTCTTCCGTCACTGCATTGCAGTGTATCCTGGATAGCTGCCAGGGCAAAGGGTGGAAATCTCTGCAGGTCTCAGCAGTTTGGGTTGCTTTTTAAATGCATGGGGAATGGGAGGATGGGAATGGAAGGATGCAAGATGATGAAGCACCAATCTCAAGTACCAGGTGAACAGATGCACAAGGGGGTAGCACAAGGGGGTCAGGCACTTGAACTGGGTTTTGTACGTGTGCCTTCAGCACAAATCAATTTAGCAAGGAATGCCAAGGTTGATCCTGCTGCAAGGTTGGTCCCAAATAATTTCCCAGGTCATAAACCAAACTGCTTTGCTGAGGGCTCTTTCTCCTGCAAGAGGCTCTCCTGGGGGTCCAGGGGTGCTCAGCCTGCACAGAGCATTGCTGCAGTGGTGGCCACCTTCCCCAGAAGCTTCTGATGCTCCACTGGGACTTGTGTCTCCATGACAGCCTCAGGCCTTTGCCTGCCTGCCTTCTTTTTATTTCCTTCCCCAGAGGGGCTCTGAATACCGCAAGCATTCACTCAACTTAAATGCATTTTAATTAACACTGTACAAACAAGCTGAGTTTGTGTGTGCACAAGGGAGCACATTCATTCAGCTTCTGCCTGATCCTCAGCCTGAGAAATCCAGTGGGAATGCTGGCAGCCACTGCAATTGGAACGGGATTGCAGTCCTTGATGCCTATACAGTATTTAAAATACATTTGGCAAGATGCACAACAAACCCTCAGATCCTATTTACTACTGTTTAAGCACCGTTTATATAAAAGATAAGACTCAGATGGGGTAGGTGGGACAGGTGCTTTTGTATCTGCTAATGTAACTGTTGGTAATTAGTCACCACTAAAGCACACAGCAACTGCACCAGGCACTTGAGACATTAAAAAAAAAAAAAAAAAAAAAAAAGAAAAAAGAAAAAAAAAAAGGTATTTCCCTGAGATCTCCTGCAGTAATCGTTCTCACACTGCATGAGTAATTATCACATAATCCAAATACCATCTAGTAAAATGATTAAAGTAACTGAAATTTAAACACAAAGAAATGGACTGCTTTGGAGAGAACAATCTCCCCACATTCTGACTAGCCTGCAAGGTGGAATTGCAAAAGGGCTGCTTTAACAACAGGTCCCTTACAAACATTTGGGGAAACAAAGAAAAGCAGCATCTCATGGGGAGCAACTGCATTGGCCATGCTGGGGCTTGGGTGTCCCCATTAACATGGGGGAATGCAAACATTTCTCCTGGGAGAGCTGCTTTCTCCAAGTGCTTCAAGGTGACTGTGCAATGCAAGAATGTGATTAAAGAAACTATCCTATTGTAGCAAATATGCAGGACAAGGTCTAATAAGTTGAAGCTACAGAGAGTTTATTTTTCATTGATGAAAATAACAGGCTTTCAAGCAACACGATAACCTTGTCAAACAGGAGAATTCAGCTCATGTAAGACAGCTGAAATGGTAATTATTTAAACTTGGAAGTACTGCAGATGAGGGGAAGAGATTGCAGTTGCAGGGAGAGGCAGGGGCTGCACTGAGGCTGCCCAGGTCCGTGGGATGGACACGACACTTTGGAGCCAAAACACAGCGGACCTGGGAACAGGGACCACATCCCAAAGTCGGTGGTAGTCACATACATTAAGGTCACTGAATCAAATAATTATTCTAATGTGTTGTCTTACACAAGCCTTTCTTAAACCAGTGGTTGTACTTTCCTAATTGCCCATGGCTAAACTAACTAATAAACCCCATATGTTATTAAACTAAATGCTTTCAGATGGCAGTTTATATAGGCAGGAAAAAAAAAAAAATCAAACTTCTAATAACTAAAGTCCATGCAAGAACCATTTTTACTCCTATATGCTGTGTATAAAAACATACAGCCTAATTTTAAAATATTATCTGCCACAGAGAAACCATCTCGTCTAGTTTGTGCCCATTTCAGACAAACAGCTTCATACAGATAACTGAGCATGTATGGTTTTTGCCAACAGACACACTCAGGGGTGGAGGAGCAGGCAAACAACAAAAATACCATCTCCTCAAACCTGCATGTTGTGAACCAAGTCCTGGATTACATAATTTATATTAAACATAATAAAAATAAAAAGCTAACTAGAAGACTGAACACCCAATAAATTATTCCAAGGCTGCTGAGGGCTTCAGCTGTAGTGAACAGCAGCTCAGTGGCCATTTTAGAATACAGTAATAGAATCACAGACTGGTTTGGGTTGGAAAGGGACCTTAAACATGATCTGGTTCCAAAACCCCAGGATGGGCAGGGACACCTCCTACTAGAGCAGGCTGATTCAAGTCCCATCCAGCCTCACTCTGAACACTTCCAGGGACTTTTCCCTCTTCATGCAGTTCCTACTAAGCCTTTGGAAATGGTTTCATTTTTCAAGGCTACAAAAAGGGCATGGGGGAATGAAGGTTGCTGTGAAATAGCCCCTCAAATACACTTCCCCTGCAGTCAAACCTGGCAAAGCAATTTCAAATTCTCCAGTTGTTTTCTTTACTCACCATATTGTTACACTGGATTAATCTACAGCATATTTAATGTGTTCTTTTTTGTTTCATATACTTTTAGAAATCATTCCAAAAGCTAAGTTCTAAGTAAACATACTTGTCAAAATCAGGTACTATGAATTCTTTACAGAGCATTTTGCTCAAATATGCTCCCTTTTAATATTGTCTGTTCTTTCTGCTGGACTTTTTCAAATGCATTCCATATATATTTTATAAATGTTTCAGTTTATTCCTGCACCTCTGCCCCAGAGACTGCCCTTAAACTTCTGTCTATTGATTGTGATGGTATCACTTTGTAAAGGTCAATGGAAAGCTTCTCTGACAGCTGAATTCAGAAAGCAATTTTTAAATGAGCTGTTTCTCTTCCCCTACAAAGCAAGATGCCAACAAATCAAAACCTGAGGTCTTTATTTCAGTGCCCTGACCAGTGGCTTTGATAGGCTTTGGATCTTTGATATCCAGTGAACACTCTTTGGAAATCTAAGCTTGTCTGAGTCTTAAAGAACAGCAACAATGTGAAAAAGCACATTTATGAAGAGAAAGGTAAGAAAGTTATGAAAAGAAGAGTACTAATCTGCTGCTCTGAAAACCTCTACAGATATCAAGTAACAGGGCTCCCAGGGATCATCACACAAATGTCACCATGTGGGCTCGGCCTCATGCATCTTTTTACCATGCATGAATAACTTCAATTGTACACTACAAAAACCCAAGCCTCCACAATTTCCTGGCTAGCCAAAAAACCAGACCGTGCCAACTTATTTTGATGTCTGCTTCAAATTCATACTGAAATAACAGGTCATTTTGTCTGGGGTCATGATCAAAAGCCTCTTCAAAAGGCTTCTGCCCTTTCTCCCCATCCTACTGCTTACAGAGTATCTCAAATTCATAACCACTGAAAGTAGGACTGCACAATTTATGTCACTGTTATACATGAAGAAAACTTGCCATAAATCAAAGAAAACAGTTATATAAATGAGCATAAAAGTGCAGGGAAATGTCACAAGATAGCAATAAAGTATCTTCCAAATGGTAAATCCCAGGAGCAGAAGGACCATTAGTTTTGAATCCTCCACTCAGCGACAGCAGGACTGGTTTATCTCTGGAGTAATCAGTACTGGAACTTGCCTCACTCAGTAACTGTGGGTTCAGACCAAACTGCACACCCTTGGTGAGGATATTCAGGGAAGGCAAGAAGAAGCAGAGACAGTAAACACACAATGGTCATAAGTACCACTGCAATCCTGTGGCTTTCCCCCTGCTGCTATAATACTGTTGGTCTTGTCAGAGCCGGGCTGCCTCTTTTCTTGGCCCTTTTCCACTAAAATGCAGAAACCATGGAGGTTTGATTTTTACTTTACCTGCCAGAAAAAGAGATGCCCGCCCCAGGGTGACCAGCCAGGTCTCCTCTGCAGACATGGAAAAGAAAGCTGCTTTAGCAAAAGGACAGCAATATAGAATGGATCCAAAGCTTGCCTAGGGAATGAACTGCTGAAATGCACCAGCCAGACATCCTCCAGGGACCAAAAAGGCTATGGAAAATACGGCAGTCCTGGAAAGGAGGGGCAAGAGACTCTATAAGAGCAGGGTGAGGGATATGACCTGACAAACACCACCACCACATTTCACCAATCTTCTTAACCCTAGCCTGGGCTGCTAGCTGATATTTGGTCATTTTTCTGCAAATGCTGCTAGCAGAAGAACTGACATATAACAGTAAAATGCCAAGAAATTTTGCTGGGATGAAGGAATGTCAATACCTTATACAGCACTGGAGCTGCCCCAGGAACAGTGGTGGCAGTACCATGAGGATCTGTGGACAAATTACAGCTTCAGCCAGTAGCATATGGAGAGGATGGAAGGAGAAAATCACACCAAGAAAGCGTGGGTTCAGGGTATTCCCAGTCCAGCCTCTTGTGATGCTTCTCCAGGGTATTCCCTTTCCATGCTGCTTGCTCCAGGGATGCTATGAGCAAGCAATCCGGAGCAACCACCAGCCTAAGCCCTAAGCCTTACTTCTTATGGCTGTACAAAAGCCATTCCCTGATCCTTTTCAACTCAGAAAATACTCAAGACTATTCCTGATGTGCACCTTTATCCTGAAAATGGTAACCATTAGCTCACTTTTAAAAGAACATGTCCCAGTGACATGCCAAAATAATCTGTTTTCTGGTTCTTAACCCAAGGCAAGGGGGTAAAAAAGGAAAAGACGCAGCAGATGGCTGGCTGCCTTTTTCCAAAGATGTGGCTGACACATTCCCACCAACCAAAAGCAGCTTCACATTCCTGCCTTTCACAAGATGATAGTGCTTCTGCCCAAAATCCTCTCCACCCTTTTTTTTTTTTTTTTCATAAACCAACACCGAGGAAGGGGGATGCACAACAGGCACCTCACTCCTTCGGTGGAAAGCAGCAGGCACACTAGCAGCAGCCTCATTAAGAAGCAAAGGCCAAGAAGCAATTTACCCAAAGCAAACCCTCTGCAAGGAGGCTGCTCCCTGGGTCTCTGTTTCATTAATACCTTTCTCTTGCTCACCCCACTCAATGATCCAGATCAGCTGAACCTGAGAAACGGGAGGGAGGCAGGAGGGGGAGTCCCAGTGGGGGCACAGGGCACCCAGCATGTGATCCCAGCAAAACCTTCTGCCCGGAGGCTTTGGCCACAGCCATGTGCTTAAGTGATGCGGGAGCACGTGCGGCCAGAGAGGCTCAGAGCAAATTTACCCATTGCAAAATGTCCTTGAAGCTGCCTTCCTGTGACGGGTAAATGGCACTGAAGGTCGGGGAAGCTAATTTGACAGTAATGAGCCTGGCTCTTGCACTGCTCACTGATACAGTAGCTCATCCCTTAAAATGCCCACACTCACCCCGAAACCACCCTGCAGGGTGCAGAGGAGTTCCCAGGAGCAGGACTCTCTTGTTTTCCCTCCTTCACACTGTACCTACAAAATGCATACACTTGTTTTTTACAACAACAAAAAAGGCACAACCCAACTAGGGCTGCTCGGAACAGCTTAATTAATAACAATTAGCCACACCACAACTGCGATTCAGGTGGCGTTCTGGAGCATGAAGGAGAAACTTGACACTTTTGCTTTGTGCACGGACATAAGAAATTCCAGGCAAAGTTAATGGAAACTGAGTGGCTGAGCGATGACGAAATTCAAATGTACTGTAAAATTACTAAATGATTTCAATGTCACATGAAGGTGTTGAGCTACTTCCAGGATTAGTAGCCCTTGCAGAGGTTTAATAATATTTGGTCAAACACCTCAGGAGCACATCACTGGGATGTTATAAAATCACTGGGATAATATAAAATGTTTTCATATTTTAGAAAAGAAAAAAAAAAAATCCCTGTTTACAAGCAACAGCCTTGAAAAGTACCCCGATGCCTGCAGGTTGGGGTGCACGGAGGGTACCAGCCTTGCAGTCCTTGAAGCCACCTGGTCCCTGCCTGGCAGTGGGTGCCCAAGAGGGGTCCTGGTGGTGCCCTACTAGCAAGTCAAAGGGGAAGGATGTTTATGAAATTGCAGTTGTCTAAAGCGGTCAAAACAGCTGCCAGTCACGGCGGGTTTATTGGTTGCACTCCCCATAAGGGGGGTTGCATCTGAACGCCTCCACCTTAATTAGTGTCACCACAGTCAGATGCAATTTACATTTAAATATACATGGGGAATATGAAGACAAGCCCAGGGAATACTTTCAAACAAGAGGAAAAAGGTGGAGGCTTCAAAGCTTCTTGTTGGAAAACAAGGGAAAAAATCTGAGCGGGAGAATGAATGAGTGGACCCTGCTATGTCTTGGCTCCTGAAGGGACAGCAGCTGCTGGCTTCATCTTATTAAAAAATAACCTAACGAAAAAGGATAAGATGAACCTACAGGATCAACTTTTTGAAGCACGAAAAAACATAGGAACATGCATCCACTTTGCATGCCAAACATCAGCACATAAAGGGCATTTGTGCAAGGCAAGCGAAGCAGCTCCTGTGAAATTCAGCCTGAAACCTGTACCCACAGCCCCAGCACAATGGTGAACTGAAGAGGTAAGGTTGGGTCCAGTGATGGCCCTGTTCTTAGGTTGGTTTTTCACAAGGCCTTCTGTTGCTTTGCATGGATCCATCACCCTGATCTTAGGGAAATAAGTGTTCTGTACAGGCCAGTAAAGGCCACACATCTCCTGGCAAAAAGAACCTACAGATAGACGGGCCAAAAATATGCCTCCCAGCAGCAAGAATACAGCCTACTTGTACCCAGCATCATCACTGTGAGAGTACAAAGCTGTCTCAATGTCACCAGTACTACCAAATGCTCAGTATGCAAAGCAATAGAGATCACCAGGTTGGGAATTTACTAGCTTATATCTGCATCACCTTTTGTCACATGCAGCTAGAGCGTGGCACAAGATTCTTATTTTCTGTTAGGTTTCTGCAAGATCCCTCACTCTATACAGACAAATACCCATCAAACTTAAGTTTGATTTAATAGATCAGCAAAAGAACTGCCAGTGCATCACACTCCCTTTGTCACTGGTAATGCTGCATGAGATTGTAATAAACACCTTTGGATTCTATTATGCTATGTCTGGAAGGTATGAGGCTCTCCATACCCAAGGAAAAGATGTTAGGAGAAAAATTACCTTAAAGATCATATAGACTTGAAAGAACATCTCAGGCACCCCTTCAAACTCAAACCAAGGCCTTCTTCTGAACATACTACTTGCATGTATGTATCCATTAACACAGGTATCATTCCTGCTTAAGAAAAGCATTGCTTTCAATACCTTTCTTGTCTTCAAACATGTTCCTTTCCTAGGTAGGGCTTGAACCTGAAACTAACTGCCCCTATAGATTTGGTTCTTAATCCAACAAAACTAAGTTGAAAATCAGGTTTAATACGTGATCGGTTTTTGCCTGATGGGCTTCTTTCCAAGAGAGGTTAATTGTCATTTAAAACACAGTGGCCCTGCTCCTCATGAAAAGGTGCAGAAATCACCCAATATAGACCCCACCATGCTCTGCAAATTTGCCATCGGGAAACTGAACTGAATGTTCAGCATTACCTTTGCCTCTAGATGAGTAGAAGCAATTCTAGTCCACTCCCCCTGGAGACTTGGGGAAAGACCACCAGGAAAAATACCTGGGTGCAGAGAATGTACCCTGCTCCCCTCATCCCCTGCTGCAGCAAGGAACACTCCTCAAGTCAGACACATACCCACTGCCTCCATCCTCTTTCTCTCCCCTTTGCTCCCACTGGCACTGTATGATTAATATGACATCAAATTTGTCTTTGTACAATATCCTACCGATATTTCTTTGTATAATGTTCACTTTACACCGAGTGACAGTTTTAGTGATTCCTCCTTTATTTGCATGTCCCCTTGAAGAAGCTTCATTTCTCCTTCTAATCAAGTCATTAATTTTCACAAAAATCGTTCCCATCCTGAGATGGCTGGATTCTAATTTGTCTCTGTCACACGAATGACAAGTATCACCTCATTGCCATGTTGTGATGGTCCTCCACATACCTGTGTTTGAGTAGGAAAAGAACCAAGATTATTTTTCTACAGCTATAACTGCTTTTTTCTGTGACAGTTTGATTCTATCATGATCCTCCTTTCAGGTGCTTTGTAGTAATATTATATAGATGCTTCATTTTATTTCAAAGCAGATAATGATTTGGTTTTTTTGTAAAGGGAGAAGTAGAAGTAACTGGTCCAAAATTACTTTTGCTTTACATCTTCAATCTGTTTATTTGTTTACTAATAGTGCTGCCCAGCTGGGATGTCATTACACACCCTCTATTGTCAGACTGATGCCGCTTTCCAAAACCTCTTCACCCTCCATAATGTTCCACACATGGACTTTCACATGTTCTAATCACAACCACAGCCCTGTAACAAAAGCTAAATGCACCACAGTAAAACAGAGCTTACAGAACCTGAATTCCTACTTGGACATCTCCTCCCTTTCCTACCCTTCTTCCAACCATTTTTTTTTTAAATAAAAAAAATAATAATAAAAAAAAAATTAAAAAAAAAAAAAAAAAAAAAACAAACCACAAAAACACAAAAAAAAACCCAACCAAAACTGTCTTCCCTGAGGCCACCAGGCAGGAGGATTGTGAAATGCTTTCAGAAAAGCTAACATAAAGTGTAGCTGTAAAGGACTATGGAGTGAAGTACAGTTTGCAACACATTTTCTTTGGTACCTGCCTTATATTGTCAAAACAACAAAACTAACTAGATTTCTGATTTGCCACAGCACTTGCACATCTCAGTCTTGAATGTACCAACAATATGAAGCAGAGAAATCAAAGACAAAGTGAGAATTGCCAGATTCTTGAGCCACAGCCATTAGACCATCTTCAGTCTCCTCCTGTCCATGAAACTTGCTTCTCACAAACAGAGCTCTTCCACCACTGAGCCTACCAGGTGATGAAAATGGACTTCTGTAATGATTTTACTTCATGATTCGCAGAATTTGTTGTAAGGCACTAACTTTATCCAAGAACCTGGCCTCTTAAAGATTTTAAGAACACTGATCAAATATGCTGATCAAATTCTTTCTCATCTCCACGCTTTTCTCCTTGTGGAAATGTACTCGAGCTCCAGAACAACCCCCAAAATCATATTTGGAAAAAAGCTGGGGCTGCAACTTAACTAGCTATTCCCAGCATGCAGGGTATTAGATGTCAACAAATTTCAAACCAATATAATTGAATAAATCCAATCTTTGTCTTAGAGAAAGATTACTTCGGCTTCATTTAAGAGTCAGGGCTGTGTGCACACCCTTGAGGATTGCTTTGCCTTTTTGCTTTCCTGTCTCTTGTGCTTATTGTACTGCCCTGTGGAGAACACCACCAGAAGTGATGGGAAAAGAAATCTGGAATTATACACAGAGGATCTGAAGGTCTTGCAAGAGCAGCCACCTGGTCCTTCCCCTCAAGGTTTTTTGCAGCAATACTTCTCCCTCCTTACCTGGCCTTCTCCCTTATCACCCTTCCTTCTGCCCCTCCTCTCCCAGTGATGCCTCAGCTCCAGGTTCATCTACCTTCTGTGCACAGCTCTCATCTGCAAGAGTGCTCCATCCTCTCAAGCCCCCATCTCCTCTCGTGCGGAGCCAAATTCCCTCAAGTCAGGTCAGAGAAACATGTTAAGCAACAACTTACTCAATGCACCCAAACTACGGAGCACTATTGGGTGGGAGCACTCTGCCAACAACTTCATTCCTTTGGAGGGGTTAATTTTAGTATTGGCAGAGGAGCAAGCTCCAAGGTACCAATTCAGCAAATTACAGAAGCACATATTCAATTGCAAGTGTTCAAGACTCAGTTAATAGGGGTGAACTGTGACGGAAAGGATTGATTTTGTGCAGTGCCATTTCCCTCCCTCTCCAGCTCTTATAGGTTGCTATTACATCATGTGCAAACATTGGTCACATTTTTCCAACCTTGTAATTGCACAAATCAATGAAATTCTCAACCATGAAAAGGTAAAGTAGCAGAGGGTTGCCTAATGCATTTCATCGCTGCCGAAAAAATCAGAGAAGATCAAGTGAATCTTTGTATTTGAGTATTACTTCAAACTCCAACTTCAGGAAAGAATAAATTAATTTTCTTTTAAACTCAGAATTATACTGATGATAAAGGTTGTGTTCAGCATTTCTACTGTGAAATCCTCCAAACGCATTTCCATGTTTGATCTGAGATGCAACACAATAGATGTAAAGCATGAGCGCAGGGGGAAAGCATTTGTATTTTTTAATAATCCTGAAATAAAACCTCTACAAGCTCACAGAACAGTAAAAAAAAATCTATTTCTACATCTAGAGGTAACACTGTTATTTGTAAAGGTTCAGTTGGTCTTGAAAAAAAGTAAATGTATAAACGTCAGAAAATCCCTTTTTTCCCAGCTGGGAAAAATGGTTACAATTCTTATAAAGTCTTGTAAGAAATAATGTGGAACAATAGCAGGCAACACTGCTCACAAAAATTCAGATTTATTTTGTATGATGGATTTATCCTGCTGGTCTCCAGACCAAAAAGTTTCTATTTAGTTCTAATTTACTCAGCCAGCCTCCTGATTTTATAGGCATGCCACGATCTTGACACAGATGAATCACCTTGCAAAGAGCAGACCTGGAGTACAGGAAGACATTAAGCTTTGCATGGGTGTAAAAGCAGAAAGGAAGAGAGGTTTCCATGTTTTGCATACCACTGTATTTAATAAAAAATAAGTTTCATTGAACACTCAGACGTTTTAATTTTACCTTTCTTCTCTGTCAGATAACAGATACTGCAACATCACTTGATTCTACAAGAGCATAAAGCTTAGGGGAAATCCTCCCAGTAACACATTTTTTTACATTTCAGGTCTATTCTGGGTTAATAATGTCCACACCGCTTGTGTTTTTCCCCTAAGTCTTCAGGTATCAGGCTAAAGATCACTGTGACCTTATGCTGTATGTCAATGCAGAATTGGTGCCTGACCAAGGATGTATGTCCAGCTCCTCTGGGACTAAATTTTGTGCTAAATTCAAGCCCTGTTCCCACTTGTCCCCTGACTGCTCAAACTCAACTCTGCTCCCAGAGCAACTTCAGCAAAACCCCAATTTCAAGTACCCTGAATTCAAGAGATACCTAAAAAACTATACAAAAGAGAATACTACTGCAAAGGGGACTTGCAGATCCAAAATAACTGTCAGAACAAAAGTTCAGAGGAAGAGGCACAGGATTCTCAGCACCAAATAGTCAAAGATGTGGGATCTGCCAAACCAGGAAGGAAAATAGAAGCCAGTGAAGGAATACTTGATATGAAATATAGTAAGATGGCAACGTTGCATTAAGGTGAGGAAGGAGTCAGCCTTGAAATTTTCTTGAAATAAACACATTTTGGTTATTATTTTTGAAGACTTTTATTCAGTTGCCAGTAAGGCAACAGGTTTTCTTTTCTTTGTTTAAAGAGTACTAATGTAATTTTACTCTGTGAATGAAATCACACCTTATTTTAAAACTTCCAAATCTTTCTTTGGGTACTTAGGGAGCAGTCAGGTATTTAATCACTGTCTGGATTTCAGGTAGTGTAACGAGCAGAGTCCCATGGACCGAAGCATGGCTTATCTGAAAATACATCTTGACAGAAAGCAAGCCAAAGTATGGATTTTTATATCCTATGTTTAAAATACCTGCCCCAGACTGTCAGATCTTTAAAAAATTATACAGATGCAAGCGATTTCCAAGTGCAAGCGATTTCACAGCAAAAGCAAGGAGACCTTTGAGAGAATTTGGGGGTCAATCATTTCCTGAGATATATATAAAAAAAAAAAAACAACAACAAAAAAACCACAAGCCTTTAAACATGGAGTCTAATGCTTTTACAGAATTTGGTAAATGCCTGAAAACGTTTCATTTGCTGAAACTAGCGAAAAAATGAAAAAGACAAAAATCCAAAATGTATCATTAAAAAACCCAGTTCCCAATTAAAATCCATAGCATGTTCTGTTGAGCTCTATAATAACTTTCTTGGGGATTAATGTTAGATTTTATTTTGTGTTATGTGAATTCCTTCTGTATATTATATGCATAGCACTGTCACAATAATCAGATAACAGGATCCCCTCTATCTTATTTTAACTTTAGTTTGCTTGGTGAATGGAAGGAATAAGCAGTTCTTCCTCCACTGAGGATAATAATAGGAAGAATACAAAAATTTTCATCTTTGCTTGTGTCTGCAGTTATGGTTTTTTTACTTGCTTCTGGGATCCCACAGCAGTACCGTTCCCTGAGATTAAGTTGCGAGCCCTTTGTTGTTGGTCCTGATTGATTTTTAACTCCACCACCTTCCAAATTCCCATGCCCTACAGCTGCTGCTTTTATGTTTTCTTCTCTTCCTCACTAGAAGTTATCTGGGGGAGAGAAGAAGGACGTGGCTGGATTGAGATTGATCATCCTCCCAGTGGCATTTGAAGATTCAAGCTGTGCTTTATCTCCAGGCGCAGCAGGGAGGATGCAGTGGCAGCAGCTCTGCAGACTTTAGCCAGGGCTACCTATTTGGCTAGCAAGTTTCCAAGGGTTTGAAATGGTTTCTGACTTCTATTCATCAGCAGAACAGGTAACCTCCACTGCAGGCCCTCTGGAGTCAAATAAAACCAACACCTCAAAGAGAGATGTAACAGCATGTGCCAACTCTCACCTGTTTAGGAAGGGATGTGATAAGGAGAAATACAGACAGTAGTGGCTGCTTTATTCCTCAGCCAGGGCAATTAAAATTATATGGGGAGCCTGACAATACTAGAATGATTTCTTGGCTTTAGAGGAAGACTAGACACCATATATGCTCAAACATGGTAGTAGGTTTTTCAAGGCTACTCCCAATTTGAAAACAAACTTTCTATGTTTCTAAACAAGGAGGGGAAAAAATCTTTTTCAACTTGTACAAATTTACTGAAGTCACTAGGAATAGAGCAGTGCTTAAAGCAGACAATGCTGAAGTGTTTTGTGTTGAATCAGACACACTGACTTTCACCACAAGCCACTCAGAGATGAGATTCCCTTACCAGATACTACTGAGACTCTAAGGGGAGACAGACTGAGAATAAGAAGAATATGACAAAAATTTCTACTATCAGTTTGCTTCAGATTCATTCCTAGAAAATCACAGCTCCTACTGCTTGTCCTGTAACTTCGCTAACCAAGGATCTATGTACAGCTGGAAGGTGTCCATACTGAAAAGATGACAGAAATCCTGACAGAACCAGGGTTTCAACACTAGTTTCAAATAAACTGCAACTTAAAACTCACTGCTTTAAAACCAGTGCTGTTTGTATTCAAGGATATCGTTTACAGTCAGCAACAATAATTCTATAGCCTCCACCAAGTCAGAGACACCAGGAAATACTACCTTGCTCATCTCTGCATCAAGGACAGAAGTAAATTTGTTCTGGAACAGCATGCATTTTCATTTTGTGAACGTGCCAAAGGTGAGTGCCTTTGAATTGCTGCAAGCAACACCTTTACACAGTTTGAAATTTAGATTCAGACAAAAAACAAAGTGCAAGATTGCTGTATCTTCTCAATGATCCTAAAGTTCAAGAATAGTTTTATGAGTATGAATGTCTCAGCCTGCCATTCCTAAACTGGTACCTTGGTGAAATGAAGGAGACAGAAGCACTCCACACAAAGGTTAAAGAGGCTGTTTGGGCAGGCAGAGTACACAGAAAGCAGTAAGACAAGCAAATCCAGGGAATTTTGCAGCAAAATAACTACCAGGAACCTTTTCATCAGAGAAACAGAAGAACAAAGGGGCCTTGGGAGGTCACAGAGTCACCTGTGGAATGCTGGCCAGTCACACAATCTACCATAATTTGGAATATTCTGGGCATTCTCACATGGTGTTGGATAGAGGTCATTATACAGCCATATGGCTACCTGAGGCAACTGAGAATACCATAAAAATGAACATATTTGCCCATGTTTCTCAAGTCCTGCCATCTTCTGTTTTCATCTCATTTGTCCCTATTTACTTGTTGCTGTTGTAATTGCTATGCTGCAAGATCTCAAGGACTTGGACTATGTTTATGTTATTTATATAGCACGTCTGGCATCTATTCCTGTCCTGGTTTAGGCCAGGATAAAGGTGATTTTCTGTTTTGTACTTTTGATTTCAGCTAAGTCTCAATCAGTTCTTTAACATACCATAGTACATGACCATAAGAGGAATGGTAAGTGTGAAGAACACACTACATGTTCCTCTCCATCCCACCCACAGGCCTTTCCACAGTTTACTTCTTAAGTAAAGAAGTAAAAGGAATGAAAGGAATTTTGTCCTTCTCTCATCACTGGGTTTGGCAAAGGTGACTCATTACTGCAGATCATATGCACTAAGGACAAAAGGTGCCACACACTTTGCATTGATGGTGCATGTAAAAACCCTTCACTTTGCAGTAATCCCAACCAAATGCTCTGCTTGGCAATTTCTATTACTGACCAGCTCCTTGCTTGAGGTCAGTAAGAGCAGCAGACCAGCAGCTGCTACATACCCAGCCCCACACAGCCCTCTGTTTTGATGGTTTTGGGATATGCATAAGGATATGCAAAGACAGTTATGTTGTGCAAAAGAATGCAGAAAGCAAGCCCTTTTTCATTCTTATTTCATATTAATTTCATATTTGTTAATAGCTCCAAATCCATTCTACATAAAATCTTTGCCATTCAGTGACAGTCCCATCCATGGTTGCCACTGGGCTTTATCCAGGGCAAGTTCACCCTCCCTACAGTTCACACCATTCTTTCTTTTCCACCCATTTAAAAAAACAGAAAACTTAATCCCAGATAAGTAACACCTGGCTGAAAGTAGGGATTGCTGAGACATCTCAGCATAGAATCATAGAACTGGTTTTGACTGGAAAACACCTATAAGATTATCAGGTCCAACAATTAATCCAAGTCCAGCACTAAAGCATGTCCCTCAGCACCACATCTATGTGTCTTTTAAACACCTCCAGGGGTGGTAACTCTACCACACCTCTGGGCATAGCTGCATCTGCCTCCCAGTGCAGCCTGGTGCAACACCATCACAGTTAGTATCTTAAATTCTTTCATGACAGGCCAGAGCTTTTCCAGCCTTTTTGAGGAGTAAGAGGTTTGTGGAATCTCATGACAGACATTCACTGGTGTTTACCCAAACCATCTGAATTTGTCATTCACTGAAAAAAAAAAGAAAAACAACCCAGATCATGTCTATTTAGTAGTCACTAAGCTAGAGGACAACAAAGACACAATCAAAATGTGAGAGCCCCCCACCTGCAGTCCATCCATAAGAGGATGAAGTCTCTGCTCTAACCAAGAAAAGGCAAGTGGCTCTGTCTTCCCATGTGTGTGGCAACAAGCAGAGAGGGAAAACAGTGCAGTGGAGGGAGTAGAAAGTCAGTTGAAGTCTTTCCCAGACAGCCAAGGGGATAAAAGACGACAACTATAAAGCACACAGCTCAAGTGGTGAAGGTTAAATATGGGCTCCTACTGCTGTTATTCATCCCCTGAAACAGCTGGGAAACTTCCAAAGTAGTTAATATATCATGGGAGTGGAGGAAGCTAGACTGAGTGTATAAACACACCTCGGGGCCTGCTACTGCTCCCATTCACTGCCTGTCCCCAAAATGCTCTGCAGCCAGCCAGCCTCCTGCTGCCAGCACTCGGACTGAACACTGAACTATCTTTGGTAGAGCAGGGAGTCAGAGGGAAAACACAGTGCTGGAGATGACTCATGAGAGAGTTTTCAAGCAAAAAAAATTCACATGGCTGTTTTAGGAGAGGCTGAAGCTACTCACACACTGGATTCCCCACTCTCCACCTGCCTGCCCCCCTGCAAAGCTGCTCTGGTGCTGGGAGAGATGCAGAGATGCAGAAGAGGGTGCAGCTGTGCATTGAAGAGGGGGGAGATGCCAGCCTGATCCATAAAGGTTCGTGCTGGAAAAGGCAACATGGATGAAATCAAACAGAAAGGACCTCAGCTGAGTTCACACAGGAGAACCCTGACAAACTACCAAAAGCTGTTCTCCTAGGGGCCAGAATACATGAAGAAGTGTCCTGAGGCTAGAATTCTATTAAAAAAAAAAAAAAAAGAGTTTTATGGGTACAAGGATCCAAGACAGCTAAACTACTTTTTTGGCATTACCATTGTACTGCCTACGACAGAAAAGAGGCAAAGTGCTCAGTTCAAATTTGCAAGAGTTGAGTGGTCACTTTCCCTACTGGAGCTGTGAACTTAAAGACACCCAAGGTAAAACAGGGAGGTTTATGTCAATTGGAGAGCAAGCTTCTTAAGATTATTGAAAATCGCCTACTAGCCTACTGGAAGCATCTAGTGTTAGCAAAATGCCCATCCCAAACATTTTTTGTTTAATTTTTTACCCCAAGTACCATAATTTTACTACTGAGTAGTTTGAGAACAAGCAAACCATAGGCTCACTTGACCAAAGCTCTTTCTAGAGCCAAAATGCATGGTGGTAACATAGTTGAAAGAAGTAAAAGCAAACTGGATGATGCTTGAAGACACCTGTCCAGCCAATTGCCCTGGGGCAGCTCTCAAGCCACACAAACTATACAGCCTTAAGCCAGTAGGTCTGTATCCACACCAGCTCTGAGGGGCAAATCACCTGTTTGACTTGCCTGGAACAAATGCCTGAAACGATTACAGCTAAAATGATAATACGATGGCAAGGTTCAAAGCACCTGAACTGATCAAAACCTTCCTGCAACCTTCACCACTGCTGTCACTGCTCTCTTCAGCAACAAAATGTAATGCAAATGGTAACACAACATATCACAATTAGGGTATGTCAGACAGATGCTTCTGAAATGGAGAAATAGTGATAATTACAGTGTATAAGCAAAAAATTTGGTTTTACTGTTCAGAAATCTTCTTCCCTTTTATATGGGGGAATGTAGCATCTGTTACTAATATAATGCACCAATAATTGAGGCATATAGTGTATACTCATGGGAACCATAAGGCTGTTTTATTTATTCCTGGCCAACTGCAAAGATAAACAGATTTCACTGAAAGAGCTACATATGGAATCCTGTCTTCATGGAGAGCCTATATATTTCTGCAGGGAGCTAAGTACTGAAACACAATAGAGTCTCAGTTTTGAATGCTAATGGAACTAGCAGAAAATGAGGGAGAACCATCAAGTTTCACCTTGAATCCTCTCCTCTCTGTGAAGGAGTGGCATCCAGGTTAGCCGAGTAACCTGTGGAAAGATGGGTTTCAAGTTTTTGTAGGAGCCCAAGCTCAGTAAAGCAAAAGTAAATCTGCAAAGTCCAAAACTACCATAAGGCACTTACTTGAAATGCTAACAGAGGGGTCTAGATTAAAGGTAAATAAGCAAAGCCTGAATGTAATTCCCAATCCCTGCCACAAGACCTTATGCACAAAGAATATATTCATAAACTGCTTGACTCTCACTACATATGACTTAGGAGTGGGGGTGGAGGGTGGCAACCAGAACACAAAAAGCTAATAAAATAAATATACAGGCACACAAATAAATGCCAGTTCATAAAGCCAGGTAGGTGGTCAGTACCACAGACAAGTAGCTAGTGCTCATATCCATTAATATCTCTGGCACACAGGTGTTTCATTTCAGATTTGACAGCCAGTCAGATCTGGATGTATTTGGGGGGGGGGGATCCCTCACAGTTGCTGTGTGGCAAGATTGGAAGGAAGAGCTCTCCATGTCAGCCTGCACTGAGTACAGTGATTCCCCTTCCTAATGGCTTTAACACTGCAGCCACTCTGCTCTCTTGGAATATGATTATAAAAAAATCAGCCTGCTGAAGTGCACAGGTCTTTTGGACAATGACCCTAATGCAGTATTTGCTTTCTTCTCTCTCTCAACTGCGTTAAATGCTGCTGTCTTCATCCTTTAGGTGGAGATGAAGATGATGACAGGAACTCCATCAGGTCCAGACTTTTTATTAATTCCAGCATGTAACATTTAGCTTCTGGTGCAGTTTGTAAGCAGAGAGGGAAGTGATGACTTTGCCTAGGAAGATGCAAGATGAAGTCCTAAAATCAACATTTCCATTGACTCCATAAAAGAGCTGTTTGGCTTTCCACAATCTCAAATTCCACTAAGTGCAGTGAATTGAAATCTGAAGTAGAAGCTTTCCAAGTACACACAAGAGAATATCCATTTCGCTTCCTGGGATTGTAAGCAAAAGATATACATGAGCATTAAGAAGGAAGAAAAACAAAGGAGGGAGGAAGGAAAGGAGGGAGGAAAAAGAAACTGTATCTGCTTATGAATGAGTACAGACTACAAGTAAGGTCTTTAAAAAAAATACCTAACCTAGCAAGTCAGCTTCTGTCAAGTGAGGCCAAATGAAAAGGCAAATCATGTCTCAAAAAAATGTGCATTATCTAGTTATTACTTTAGAATAATTTAAAAAATATTTTATTAAACTGTGATTACTCTTATGGACCTTTACAATGGTTACTGGAGACTGTGTGTGAAGTTAGTGTGTCTTTTCCAACTCACATGTTCCCCAGGCTACATATAGCTGTACATAATCCCTCCTCACCCCTTACAAATTTCTGACACAGACATTCTGCATCTCCAAGACAAAGCCCTATTTTAACCATTTCTGTTCCAAACATCTCCCAGGGATGAGGTCCCATGATCTCTCCAGTAAATATATATAGCAATGCTTTGACACCCTCAGATTTAGACAGATGGATCTCCTCTAAAACCTAACTTCTGTCCTTCCTGCTGCTACTTAAGACCAATGTCCTTTGCTGCAGCATCCTTTGATACACATCAAAGCTAGCTACCCCCGTCTGCCCCACATCTCTTCTACACCAAATTTGTAATCCTTTCATGAGATACTTTGTTTGTAACACCAAATATGGTGCTATCCTTTTTTGCAGGAGCTCATGCTTAGCTTTCAGTTTACCATTCCCCATAATCTCCATATTAATAACAGCTGCTACAGGGAACAACATTCTTTGCTTTTGAATCCATTTCAACACAACATATTAGATGTTTTACAGCAAGGTTCTGCTCTAAGGATTAGGCTCCAATTCTGAAATTTGCTCTATATAGAATTGGCTGGGTTGGAAGGGACCTCAGAGATCATCAAGTCCAACCCTTGACCCATAATAATCGCTTTTAGATCTGAATACATTTGCAGGAGCAGTTCCTGAATGAACCATTTCCATGAATACAGGAAAGAACAGAAGATAAAGAGTTTACAGGGTAAATGTCCCTGTGACTGCTTCAAAAATGAGACTGAGCTACCCTGTTGCTACTATGATCTATGAGTTTTCTCCAGCCTCACCTCAAAGTCAACAAGCCTCCCTTTGCCCACTGCCTGGAGGAAGAGCAAGGGGAGCTGAGCAGCGTGGCTGAGGGACACAGCTGCCATCACTCAAGCTGCTGGCCTCCTTGAGCCTCGACTCCATCCCTCTACTCCTCACCAGCAGGTCTTATCTGATTTACTGATCTATTACCCATTTATATTAGGAGCTTCTTCAGGACAAAATTGAAGCCTGCATCTCCACGAAAGGCTATAAAGAAACCTGCACACATTCAAGAATCGTTATAGGGTGATATTTTACTCTGTTAGACCATTAAACAACAGATGAAATACCAAGCTGCTGAAATCACAGCAGTGGTGTGTTTTCTAAGATGCAGCCATTAAAAGATCACATCTTTTATTCTCAGGATTCTCTGAAACGGTCTATTTTTTTTCTCTGAAACTGTATTTTATATATATATATTCCAGAAGCCATCATCTGCAGAAAAGATTTTATCTTATCGCTTGGAAATAGCAAATCTTTTTTCAGTAAAGAATGGGTGTTCAGAGGCTACTAGTATCACTCACTGCTGCTTGCAAATGTTGTCATTACAACTGTAATTTCTTCTGAATGGAAGGATGAATTATGTTTAGAATAAAAACTGAAGACTCAAAAAAACTGCAAAGTATAATTACCAGGCATTAGTCCTAAACTGAGTTTGCTGCTTGGTTTTTGTTTTTTTTTTCCCCATTACCTGGAGCTGTGCATCAAGGTCTGCCTATTCCATGGAAGCGCTTCAAATTAAAGTAGAAATAATTTAATACAGCCTAATTGTTTCATGGAAGCATCTTTAAGATGATGCATAGTTTGTTGCTCAGAGTCCCTGGAAAACAGCTCAAGATAAATTGCACTGCTCTTGTCAACGCAGACCAGACAGGCCCAGCACTCTTCAATACCAGTCTCACTTCCATCACCATCATTGCAGATTCTGGCCAGCCCTGAGCCCCCAGTGCACTACACTCATACAATTTCTGTGATTCTCAGCACAGGAGGCAGTTTTGAGCAGCTTAGAGAGACACACAGAATCTGCACAGCCTGGAAAAACAAAAAACAGTTTTGGCTGCAAGCAGACCCAGGTCTCAAAATTAACTGAATCTTCTACTGCAGCCCCTGGTATGTGCTGAGCCTTCAAGAAGCTGTGCATCTCTGCCATGCCTGTAGATCACCCTAAGCAAGCAAGCTTGGGAATGGGAAGTATTTCCCAATGAGGACAAGAATGGTTACAATACAAACCATAAACACATCATATGCTTCACCAAATTCCCACCAGAGGTCCTGATGCTTGAGAGAAGCTTTTAAGCTGTTGGTTTTATATCCCAAATGAGGTACCTCCAAGGAATCCTTAAATACCCCCAGAAAGAGTTTATTTAAATAAGTTTCAATACAAGCAACCTTTCTGTATTTCCTGTCTCCCTGCCACCTGGAAGCCTTTGTCTGCTCAGATACATTACAGCAGTTATGTTTCTTGACTGACAATTATCTCATAATGAAAAACAAGTCACAATTAATAAAGCTCAAAACTAATACCTGCTAAAGTCATTTAATGATTTAATGAAGTAAGAGAGAGTCTTATGAAAAGACTTTAAAAGCAAAAGACTCAATTTCCAATTAGACCCAACAATCATTTGAAAGCCTGCAGGCTCCCAAGGTAAGAGATGGAGAAGAAATGAAGGAAAAAGAAAAAAAAAAAAGTCCAAACACGAAAACACAACACCATTATTTTACTGCTGGCTTTTGTGTGTATGTTTCTGAAAGGGAATCACACAATCATTTTGTTTGGAAAGATCTTCAACACCATAAAAATCCAATCATTAAAGACTCTGTCCATTACTCATTCTCAACCAGCCTCTTCACGTGGGGCAGCACCATCCATCAATTTAAAAAACTCAACAGAAATATGCAGCACTTTGCCAGGGTCACACTTGTGGCATCTGAAATGGGGACATCCAAACGCAACCCTCTCAGTAAGTGTGCCATGGTAACCATATGGCACGTATCTGGAATGCAGTGAGTGTGCTAGAGGGAAATAAAAGCAGAAACCAAAACCCCAGTGGCAGGTGCTGTGACAAACAGATATTGACTCTGCAGGAGCAGGAAACACTGTGCTGGAGAATTGTAGGAAATTACTAGATTGCACGTAACTCCAAAGACAACAATTGTAAATTTGATTTTTGATTTGATTGACATTACAATAGTAAATTTGATTCTTGAATGAAGATACACCTGTAAATGTTTTTGGACTTGATCAGCTCTGCTAATAATCCTAAAAACAATTTAATGTTGTGCTACTCATTAATCACTCTTACGGAAGAGAAACAGTGAATGCAGGGGGCACCCTGCAGAGAAGTTTTCCCTGTGTTAGACTGCCCAAGAAGTCTGCCATACCACCCCAGGAACAACAGCCTAAGCATCAGCAAAATCCATAATTTCTGAAAAAAAAAATAATGACTGAAGGAAAACACCTAACAGCAACCTTTCAAACAACAGACGGGAAAACTGATAGTTAGTGAGAGCATTTCCTCCATCATCAAAATACCCAGACTTTATAGAAATTGCATCAGACCCCATGTTGGTTTGTAAGACACCTACAATTTTGGGAGAAAAAGAATCCCAGCTACCTTAATGGGCCTTGCCAGAAGCTGGCAACTACAGACAACCAAGCACAGGGAAGACAGGAAGATCTAAGCCACTGGATTGTGGGTAAGTCAAATCCAGATCAGCAGCACAATTTCATGCAGAATGGAGGTATTTTTCTTTTTCAATCCATTATACCTATTCAAGCTCACTCTATCTGGGATACACCTTTTTCCATCTACAATACTAATAATAGTACTTTTCTTATTATTTTCCCCCAAAAACCTAGCGACAAAGTAGTTCTAATGATCAGATTTTAATGTCTTATTTCTAGACCTGTCAGGTGGCATGTCTCTTAGATGTCTTCGGCTCTAGGAAGAGTGACAGCTTCCAGCCAGCCTCCAGACAGTTAACCCCAGGCTGTACACCCATGGGACTGCCCTGTGGATTCAGAGCAACTAAGTTGTTAAACCCCTCTCAACTGCTGATAGTTTTCAAGGCAAGAATCCCCTACATTTCATGCCGAGGAAACGTAAAACCAAGTCCAGGGTGATCTACAGACAAATTGCAGGATTTTACCATGGATAAAACAATGAACATACACAAACTTACAAAGAGTTGGATCAAATCTCACCTTCAGTTCTGAATATGCTCACAAACTTCTCTGTGTCTGCAGCTCATCATCAGGCTAATGCAGCTGCTAGTCATGGACTGTACAGCTGTTCCCCCACCTTCACTCGAAAGGTAGCACCTGGACCTCACCAGGTGACAATTCCTCACTTTGACAACAGGAACAGACAGGGCAGAGGAGATGGCTGCCCAGCCAGGAACAACCTGCAGGGCTGTTAACACTCATTTCTCCTCTTCTCAAGATGCTCAGAGTGATATTTTATTGTCTGTTCTCTCCCTCACACACTGTGGACATACAGACACAGGGAGGCAGCTGAGAGCAGTGGCACATCCTCCACAGACCAGCTCTCAGCTGAGATCATGCTCTTCCCTTGCCCTACATCCAGATGAGCTCTCTGCCCATCAGAGCATTATAACTGCTATCCATCTGTATTATATATCTCATAAAATGAAGCATCACTCAACACTCCTTCATTTTGAGGCTGCTAAAAGTCACCTTGCCTCGAAGGCTAAGAAAATCCTGGAAAGTGAAATAGAAACAACAGATGCATCGCAAAGTGCTCCCTGTCCCCTCCAGACCACCACCACCCACCTTCTTTCTCTCTCTCTCTCAAAAAAGAGATTTGAAAAGTTCAGAACTCCTTCTCATGGTGAACACTTGGAATCCAAACCCAGAAGCTCTGCAGGTTGAGCTGCCTGCCCTGCAGCAGTTATAACCAAGCCAAGGGGGTGACAGTGTTTCCTACAGATGAGGGGATATCAAGTGGCAACTGAACCTAGCTGTAAATTGCTGAAATTCCATTTACTTCAATAGCTCATGTCTAGCTCAATGGTGATTCACAGTGGCTCCCATCTTGTCAAGTCAAAGAGGATTTGCATTTTATTTTTACAGGACCTACAGGAGTTTCATGTATTTAAAAATAAAAATCCTCCCATGATTCTGGCTGGTGCCATTTATGTTCAGCTCCTGTACATATATATCTCCAAGGCAAAGACAAGTCTGCTCCAGACAAATCTGGATTCACTTTGGAATGAAGCTAGAATCACTTTGCCCATATTCTCCTCTTAAATAACAACAACAACAACAATAATAATAATAGTACTATTAATATTAACTACAAAATTATACATCTATTATTATTATTATTATTTTCATACCCAAGGCTCTCAACAAGGGTTTGCAATATAAGACAGATATGGAAAAAAAAAAAGCAGGTTTAATCTTTTTTTGTTCTGGGGGTTCCAGAAATTTCATGGTGAAAGCTTGCAAGCACACAGAAAATTCATGTCTATTAACAGCAAGCTGCTTTTCTTACTTGCATATTATGGACCCCATCAGAACAAGTAGATAGCCCCCTAAGATGATAGATCACAGTTTATGAATCCTGTTCTAAAGGGATCCTGAGCTCTTTACAAGGACACAGTCCCTACATACTGCACACCTTACATATGTAACCGTGATATAAATTGTTTCTTTCAGAATATAAAGCCCTGAACACCATGTTTCTCAGTAAAGCCAGATGTTCTCCAGAAGAAAAGAAGTACAAGCAAATTCAAATTCTATTTCCCAAACCCTGCATGAATTTTCTCAGGTGATTCAGAAGCTCATCTTAGGATAGTACATTGGATGATGGCACCATCAGATGTCTCGGACCTCTCAGGCTCCTTGGGAGAATTAATCTCCCCCTACTCAGCCTATGACAAGTAAGACTCACAAAAGACTTTACATGGCTAAACCATATCCTTAGTCTACATGTAGCAGAAAAGAGCTACAAAACCATGCTTTGCCAGAGGTTAGGAGAAAATGGCATCACAGCTCCCTGTTGCAACCAGAGCATCTTATACTGCCTTTGCGAGTGAAGGAGGGCAGGTGTGTGCAGCAGGTGGGAGATAAAAAGGGGTTTTGCCACAGATATCACTAAGCACAGCAAGACAGTACCACAAATCTCAAGCACAAGAGATTAGTAATGCACATTGCCTCCACCACACTCCAAGCTGCTTGGCCAGGGAAACACCATGACTTCAACATTTATTGCTACAAAAGATAGGTGCAATTTGTCTAGTGCTTCATTGAATTGCTGAACCAGGTTGGATTTAAGCCCTAACTTAAACAATCTCCCTTAAGCAAGGTCTTGGATTGGAATTATTATAGAACTGTTTCCTTGGTGTCCAAGCCACCTCAAACTGAAACAACTGCCCATGCATCCCTGTCTTCTCTTCCATAGCTCACCTGAGGAGATACAGGAAATATTTTAACAAGTTATTCTCCTTGCTTTTTAATAAAACATTTTCTCCTAATAAATCACATTTAAATACAAAACAACAAAACATGCATTAGTCTTCCTGTTAAAAACTGCAGTTTGTAGGTAAAGAACACCAACTCAGCCCTGAGGCTGTAGTTAGCCAGGTTTCATTTGACTATTATGTTCCCAGGGAAAAAACAGAAAGAAATCTATCTATGCTGACACAACCAACACTGCAATAGCCAAAATACCACAGCTGTTCTTTCAATATTTCAGATAACACTCTGCCATCATTATAAATATTAGAAGGACCTGTCTCTTCCAGTGCTCTGCTACAATAATCAGCTTGCCAACAGGAATAGCTGCCACCCTCCCACAGCTGCAGAGGAGCTTCCAAAGATTTCATTTAGGTTATTATTTTCACTCTGCAACACTGTATTTTTGAATCACAGGCACTAGAAACAGACCTTGCTCAAGAGGAAGGAAGGCTTTAGCTCCTCCGGTGTAACTCTGAAGGAGGGTAGCTCCTGGACTCAGCACATTGGGCCTCTCACATCAGCAAGGTACTCAAGCATGTGTTTACCAACTTAAAAGTGACTTCACGTGTTTTTAAACTGGGTGTACATTTAGACTCAGAACTCCAGATGCACTTATTATTTAGTCTCTTGAAAAACAGCTCTACTTCTCAGGTGCTATGTTTGCTCAGAGGACAGATGCAGAAAGTATCAGTTAACACATCTGTGTTCAGTTATGATTATTAAAACCAGTCAGCTATTAGAAATCAAGCTTTTCCTTCTAAAAAGATCTGCACAAATCTTCATTCAACTTAAGAACTTTAATTAATGCTTCCAGTTTATGGTTTTCCCTACCTGCCTAGTTTATTGTGGAAAGTAAATACATACAACTGAAGTCTCTTTTTTAACAATCTTCTGTTGGCCAATAACAGGTAAGGCTGGTTTTGTCAAATTTTTTTACTTCTGAAAAACCATGGTCGATCTGAGAAAAAGGGAAATATCTTAGACCAATAGCAGGGAAAAAAAATTAAGAAAGAATTGTATTACCTTTCACTACCAAAAGTTCAAAAGAGGAAAAGCAACACTTTCATATTTTAAAACAGTGCTATGGAAACTCATCCTCATCATGGCCTGGCTTCACGAAAGAAGATTTCAGAAGGGCTCTCTCTCCCCACGCTTACTGCGAGTGTGCTGATGGCTGAAAAGGCCAATGTGGGACAGGCAGTGGGGTGGCAAAAGGCACAGCAGAAAGTGTCCTGTGAGGGGACAGCCAAGACATGGTTCTTTCCGTGCTGTCTTTTCTTCTCAGCGCTGATTCTACTGTGTTCTCAAAGGAGAACAGCAGCGTTATGGATGCTGTGTCTCCATGTCTCCTGACTGGAGGCCAGAGTGGAGCACTGCTGGCAGTCAGTATGGCCAAAGCTGAGGGATTGTTTCAGGGAGCCCCTGGATCTCCTCTCTGGGGCTCCTCTGTTGCGGCAGCCGGTGGCAAGTTCAGCACAGAGCACAATCTTAGGGAGGTGGTGATCCTCCCTCCTGGAGACGTGTCCTGCCCAGCACAGCTGTGTCCTCAGTACCATGGCCTCAGGACTGGTGAGCCCTGCCTGTTCAGGGACAGGAACATTGGTCACACAGTCAGTCCCATGGATGTTTAGGATTGTATGGAGGCAGCACTGATGGAAGCATTCCAGGAGTCGCAGGTGGTGGCAGTAGATGACCCATGATTCAGACCCATATAAAAGAGTGGACAGTACAATGGCTTTATAGACACTGATCTTTGTACTTTTCTTCATGTGTTTATTGCTCCAGACTCTTTTATGAAGTCTTCCGAATGCTGTGTATGCTTTTGCTAATCTGTTGTCTATCTCTTTGTTGATCTTGACATCTGAGGAAATAATGCATCCCAGATAGAAGAGCTGCTGGACTGACTCAGGCTGTGATTTGCCTATGGTGATGTGGGGATGATGGAAGTCTTCTGTGGTGCAGGCTGGTAGAGAACTTCTGTCTTCTTCAAGTTGACTTCTGGTCCAAAAAGATCTGCAACCTCTGCAAAGCAGGATGTTATGTGCTGCAGAGCTGCTTCTGTGTGAGCAACGAGGGTGGTATCATCAGCAAAAAGCAACCCTGGGACATGGTGATTTAGGGTCTTGGTGTAGGCCTTCAGTCACCTGAGGTTGCATAGTACCATATCAGATATAAATGCCATTTTCTTCATCGAAAGAAGACGTCATGGCCCTTTGGAGCATTGTGCTGATGAAGACTGCGAATAGAGTGGGTGCAAGAACGCAGCCATTGCTCAATGGAAAGGATTCAGAGAGTGCATCACCACATCTGACTTGGCCCTGCTGATCCTCATGTAGCAGAATGATCATTTTGAGAAATTTGGGGGGCATCCTAATCGTTCCAAGATCTGCCACAGGCCTTTTGTGCTCAGAGTGTCAAAAGCTTTAGTGAGGTCAACAAATGTCCTTTGTCCTGTTCCCTACACTTCTCTTGCAGTTGTCTGAGAACAAATACCATGTCTGTGGTACTCTTACTGGTTCTGAAAACACATTGGCTTCCAGGTATTAGTTCCTCTGCTATAGAGGTACTAATCTGTTCAAAAGTATTCTTGCAAGAATTTTTCCAGCAATGGAGAGCAGAGTAGTCGGAGCAGTTTGACTTTTCTTCTTTCTTGTTGTACAGGGTGATGATGACTGCATCACGGAGATCTGGTGGTAATTCGCCTTGTTCCCAACAACTCACAAGGAGCTCATGAAATTTAGCATGGAGTGCTTGGCCTCCATGCCTCCAGACTTCAGATGGGACCCTATCAGCCCCAGCTGCCTTGCTAGTTTTCAGCTGCTATATGGCCTTGAGAGTCTCTCCCAAAATAGAGACTGTCCCCAGTTTGATTTTCACCAGTTGTTGTGTAATGTGCTGAATTGCTAAGTCTTGGACTACACTGTTGGAAGACTAAAGAGAGTCTGAAAGCATTCAGCCCATTGGTTCAGGATGAAGGTTTTATCTGTGAGAAGCATTTGGCCACCTGTGCTGAGTAGGGAGTTTTGGACCTGGTGTGTGGGTCCAGTACTGCTTTCAGAGCTTCATAGAGTCCTCTGTGGTCACCCATAACTGCACACAGTTCAGTCTTTTCTGCTAAATTGATCCACCACTTGTTCTGGATGTCTCCAAGTTTCTGTTGGGAGCTTACTGCATGCAAGAGGGAAGGCTGCTTTTCTTATGTGTCAGATGGCTGAGCAAGGTGTGCTTGGTGAGCAATTCTCTTTGTCAACAATTCTTGGATGTCTTGGTTGTTTTCATCAAACCAGACTTTGTTTTTCTTTGAGGAAAACCCTAGGGATTCTTCAGATGACTGCAGGATGCTATTTTTAATGTGTTGCCAAAGCACATCAGGAGAGGGATCTATGGGATGATCTACTTTGAAGGTTTACCTGGAAGCTGTCTCTCACTGTATCTTTTTGAAGATTAACTTTGAGCCTCTTCCTTGGGATGTCACCTCACTTAGGTCTGGGCTTCATATAGAGGGTAAGTTTGCATGGCACAAGGCAGTGGTCTGTATGACATTCTGCACGAGGCATCGCTTGGGTATGACGGACATCACCAACATTTCTCTGGAGCACTAAGACACAGTCAGTGAGGTGCCAGTGCATCCAGGTTGTCTTCAGGCTGTCTTCCTGTTGGAAGATAGTGTTGGTGATGGTGAGCTGCTGCTCAGCACAAAACTCTAGCAGGAGACATCCACTGTCATTGCAGTTTCCAACACCATGCTTGCCAGTACTCCTTTCCAGGCTTCATAGTTTTTTCTTACTCTGGCACTGAAGTCACCAAGGATTATGATCTTATCATCTGCAGGAACCTTTTGAGTGAGGCAATGCAGGTCAGTGTAGAATTTGACTTTTCTGCATGGTCAGCTTGGAGGGTCAGGGCTTATATACTGAAGAGAAAAACAAGTTGCTTGCTGAGTAGTGGGAGTTGTAAGGAAATAATGCAATAGGAATGACCCGTCAGCAAACTTTCAAGTTTGGAGGCAATGGAGTTTTTAATCATGGAGCCAACTCCTGAAAGGTGTCTTTCAGTTTGGGGTTTGCCTGACCAATGGTTTGTAGCTGGCACCATGTTCTTTAAGACTGCCTTCCTCATGAAGATGAACTTCACCAAGAGCAGCAATGTTGATGTTAAGTCGTGATAGTTCGTGGGCAATCAGAGTAGAACGATGCTCAGGATGCCCACTGTCTGCTGTATCAAGCATGGTTCTGATGTTCCAACATGTGTCAATCTGAAGACACCTACCTGAACACACATACCAGGTGTGTGCCTTTGTCTCTTTGTCTTTGTTCGACCACATCAGAAGATGCCCATTGACCATGGGTAGCCAACTTGGTGGGGGGTGGAGATGAGCTTTGGTTGGGACACCTTTCCTAGGCCCCTCTCTGTGTGGAGCAAGCAGTGCTCTTCTTGAAAAGGCTGCTTGGTCACTCAGGATGCTGCTGAACAAGACTGTCATCTCCTGGCTCAGTCTCAAGCAACTGATGTCCTGAGCCTCCTGCATGCAGGGTTGGGGCTGTGGCTTCCAGTGCCCCTTTCCCCTGAGGTTTTGTCCCTCTCCTGTCCCTGCAGGGGCTGTACAGGTGTGGGTTTGTCCCTCGAGCCTGTGCTGTGGCTTTTGTAGGTGAGGTGCAGCGTGCAAGGCACTGGCCCCACCCTTTACTCCTGAGGTTCATCTGCCAGGGCCCAGCAAGCTGGGACAGTGACAGGGAAGTCACCAGGTTTAGTTAGAGTTTCCTTCTCTGAGATGGATGGCCTTACAGGGCTAAACGAGCTCCATCTGCCTGGGTTTGGAGTTAAGAGTTCTCCTTCTCCTGGGATGGTTGCCTGAAGGCTGCTGAGCCCATCCTGCCCATGGACACACTTTGTCTGACCCTTCAGTTGTGACCTCTCTGCCATGGGAGACCCTACTGGAGGCAGATGCCACTGCCACCATAGCTCCCAACCTCACAAGGGGACACAAGCTCCTCCCCCATGACAAGGGGGTGCCCCTGGAGGAGATGCCATGGAAACTGATGGAAACTGCATCTTCAAGATGAGATGCCTTTACATCCAGCACTTCCCAAGGCCCAAACTTTTGGGGCATCACTGGTATTTATCTAAGTCCTGTCTGATTTACAGCACTTTTCCTAATAGTATGCAAAACTTATTATCTGCTGAGCCTTCAAAAAGTCAGAGGAGTCTGAATTTTTGTCTTGAAATAGCATGCTGTAGTATTTAAGAACATGATGACAGTATGGACTGAAGGCATATGACAAAATAAAAACAAAGTGAATGATACTAAACTGCAACTTTTTCCCTCAGTTATTTCCTGTTGCATAAATGCCAATGAGTTCAATTAATACATAACAGCAGACTACTCTATGATATTTAAGCATGCCTTCAGAAATTCCAGAAACCCTACATTATTTTAAGTTACACAAAGCCTTCAGTAAAGAGGTTAATTATGGATTAAATGGTCATGCTTGCTTGTATGCCTTTAGGCTAGTGATCCTTAAAATGCAGTAATACAATTACAGAGAAGTTAATAATAAGAAGAGTGGGATTCCTCACATCCATTTTTAGCCATTCAAATGTGAAACACAGTACCAGTAGTAAGCTCTGTCTATATAAATTGGGAGAGAGTTACCAACTGAAAGGGGGCAAATTCAACTGCAAATGATTGTTTTAGCAGGGACAAAATCACCTTTAGGTGTATCCATGGATAAAAGAGAAAGCCTATCATGTTAGCTTAAGTGCATAAGCAAAGTAACAGTTCAGCATTCTGTAAACCTAATTGAACCCAGTCTTCCTAGATTCTGAGTATAGTTTTATTTAGATTTCAGTTCTTCCTCAAACAGGCTAGGATGCAAACCATGAAGGCCAGCTGTCACGCTGCAGCATCACTGTGCAGCTTAGTCATGTAGTTTTCCTCACTAATTTACAAAACCACATGTAAGAAGCAGCTGGGTTCAAGTTGGATGCCAGCTGTCCATCCAGGAACACACCAGCCTGGAGCAGGGCTCTTCCTTTGCATCGTGAGCTACTCATCTGCACAGCGATCTGAAGATCATCAAAATTTGGTTGCTCTAATGACTTTACCAAGACTTGTAATTAATTCCATACTCACTGAAAACCATTAAATAGAATTTTTCAAATGGAATTTTCCAAGCATAGACTTGCAGTTGAATAAGAATAGCTTTTCTGTATATTCATTTTAATACAGTGGTTTGACATTCATTACCAGACTGGGAAGAATTTAGTGTTCAGTGGACTGGCCACTGCCTCAGTAAATACACTCTCTCAGACATGTGCTCAGCCCACAGAAATTTACATTTTTAGTCCTGGGACACTGCAGTTTCATTCCTGGACAAGACAAAGATGGCTTTCATCATACTGATGTTTTATTTTGGGATCCTATTGGCAAGCTAAAATACCAGTTAAAATACCTTGCAGATTCACTACTGGCAAGCTAAGACAGAAATAGCACAAGTCAAACAGGGTTTGGATGCTGCTCTTAAAAAAACAAACAAAAAAATTCCTCCTAGCCTGAAAGTAACATGATACTTGAGAAACTTTGGTTTCAATGGGTTATGGTGAAGAAATCACCAGTGCCATGCTGGTGATTCAGAAATTTCTCAGACCTTCAGCTGAACACGTGGATATGCACAGGAGAAATTCATGCAGCAAATAAGTGCTGCTGTTGTCCTACCCTCAAGCATTTTTCCTGAAAACTATCCTGGTGGGCTGGAAGGAATGCAATGTGATATGGAGTTAACAGTAGAGGACTAAGTGCTTGCTTTCATAAATTACTCATTAATAAATACCAGAATGTCAGTCTACAGACCTTAATCCCTGAAAAGCCGAGCAACTGGCATGGCTGGGATCTTAGGAAGGTTCTCGCTGCACTGTGCATAAAGATTGCATGCAACAAATAGGAGCTTTAAAGGACATATTTGGATATCACAGACAGGTCCACCAGACCATTCCTGTGGTCCTTCTGCTGCTTTGCCACAGACAGAGTCACATTTGAAGGTGATGCCAAATTTCTAAACTCTTCCTTCGACTGAAGAGTTGAAAATATGCTGGCTGAGACATTGAATCCTGCCATAATTATGAAGGCAGGTTTTTAAGGAGAAAAAGGGAAATGAGTTTCATAGCAGGACCTAAGTCTAACCTTGAATAGTAAATGGAGTTGAAACTCTCAGAGACTATTTAAAAAAAAAAACAAAAACAAAGCAAATATTCTGAGAGATATTTCACTGAGCTCCCTAAAACTACTCTATGTATTTTAAACCCACAGAAGGTCCTCTTTATTTTTTCCTTAGCATGTTCCTTGACCTAGGGCTTGGCTACTGCTGTATTTCAGTTTGGGTCTCTCTCTTTCCATGATTTGAGCTGTTGTCACGGACAGACTTCTTGAAATTGGTTTCTGACTTACTTGAGAAACTGGTCTGCTCAGAGAACAGGAGAGAGCTGAAAAGAAAACATTAACAGAAAGACGAATGCAGCAACTCTACAATGTGCAAAGCACCCACTGGCTGGCATTAACTCCTTCCCTGCTCCCCCAAAAGCGACCGTCTCATTTACAGAGGACCCATCGTGGGTTGCCTGGGGGGGGGGGCTCGGAATAATGCAGACACCACCTTGCAGAGTGGCTCTATTTATATTTCCAGCCAGTTCACCTGTTTTCTGCAAATTTTGCAGTTACACTGCAGACAAATCAATCCTGCGATTTGCTTTCACTGGGGAGGTGGGAACCCCCTCTGGCACTTCCTATTTTTAAACAACTGAAGTTGTTTAGTATTTCCTAAATCATATTGATCCAGGAGGCTAATGATAGGTTTTATTAAAGTTCCCTTTTGTATGCTCTACCACAGAGAAAGACTTGGAAATTATACAATTTTATACAGAAAATGTTTGAAATCTATTTTACTGCACAGGTTTGCTGCCAGCTCCTGCAGCAAATTCTGTTTCTCACACATGGAAACACAGACAGATGACTATACAAACGGTGGAGAGGGCTTATATAGTGCAACAGCTACCATACAACTTTAATTTACACCCTACTGTCCATTGTATGAATGAAAAAATAAAATAACACAGGTAATTAAATATAACTAGAGCGCCATCCCCAAAGTAATTTAATTTTCAGTTTGAAAACAAATAAGAAAAGCAGATTTATTTTAAAAATAATTTCTCATCCTCAGGGTGTAAAAAAGTCCAGATCAGTCAAACTAACTTGTTAACATAAAGGGCATTTTTCAAAATAAATGGGCCAGTAAGGGACGACATCTGTGACACACAGACCTATGAAAAAAATAGAAAAATAGAAAATATTTTTTTAAAAAAAGCAAAAAACCACACGTGCAAAAAAACAAAAACAAAATCACCAAACAAACAAAAGAAAACAACCCTCCACCAAACACTGTGTGTCATCCTGGTGCAGTCTGGTAGAAAACAGAAGAAAATGAGCAAGTTTGGACCACCAAGAGGCTTTCTGTCACTCACTCCCACTGCAAACACAGTGCTCACACATCCAGCCCTCATTCATGTTCTTCTGTCGAAAAGTATGACCCTGAGCACCCACCCTGTGTGGGCACCTTTATCTGTCAAAAGTACTTGCAAGAGTATGGTAAAAATCTTTGTGGAAGTGAAAAAGAAGAGTAAATCCCACCCTGTAGGAAACAAACAAAACAACAACAAAACAAAAGCCCAACAAGAACTAGTCAAACCAAAAAACCCCATGTTGTCTTCATCTGACTTTAAACCATTGTTTCTCCTCCAGAAAAAAAATGTAAAATGCATTTCCATAAAATGGTACTGCTGGGAATTAACAAGCTAATAAAAAAGGACTTTAAGGATGCATTAAACTTGGGTTGAGGAACTCTTGCATTTGGAGCATAAATGCTAATAAAATTATAAATCTGTTATTAACTTTTTATGTCCTTTTCAAGTGATAAAGACTTAAAAAAAAAGACATTAAAAAGGCTGTAGATGTTGGTTTTAAGATGAAAAACTGAGCAGTTCAGACTGCAAAAATTACATGCAAAAAATGAAACTTACACACTACAAATTCTTCATACATCCCTGCAAAAAACACACGCTTGTTTCCCCAGGGCAATCCAGGTTTAATATCTGATATATTGTGAGGGCAAGGGGAGGTGGGGGTGATGTTGGTGGAAAACCAAACCAGGAAAGTTTCACTTTTCCTGTAAAAGCTGATTAAAGCAGGATACCAGAAGCATGTGTCTGAGGGGAAGGGCTTCCCCAGACATCCTTACCTGACAATAAGCTGTTTATGTCAAGCCCTGACTGATAACACTCCTCGTTTGCCCATTAGAGCCCTACAACTTTCTTGCTGCACTTAACACTCCAACCTATTTTGTGCGCTCATTGTTTCAGACAGTAACAACCCCCAACTAATTGCTACACGTAGAAGGGAAATTAAAAGGATGGTCCTTTGAGACTGCTATGTCTGCTTCCAAATGAATTCAATTAGCAGAAGAGGGGAAAAGATCATAATTGCTTCAGACCGTGTGGTATAGGAGGGATTTGGGGATTAATATTTCGGGGAACAACCAGTCTGCCAGCTCAGTGTTTGGGAATGCAGAATAATGACAGGGAAAAGACCTTGCATCCCAAAAATCCGTGATCCTTCAGGATGGAAACCAGGGTAAATCAGTCAAAAATGGGATCAGAGCAGCTCACTGCAGGGATGACCTCCTGGCACTTTCAGGAAGCTGACATCAATCAGCAAACGTATCAGAGGGAGGTCCCAGCTCCTCACAGAAGCAGGTTCTTGAGGTGCCTTGTCCAATAACAGGAAAAATATTCTATTACAAGAGGTGGAAATCACAAGACCTATCAAGCGTGGAAGGACCTTCTGCTCATATTTGGTAACTCAGAGGCAGGCATGTCACAAACCCCAAAACAGAACCAGATACAACAATAGAAGACCTCTCCATTGCAGGAGGTAGTGATGCTTTTAATCACACGAAAAAGCACCCTCTTTTTTACAGAGAAAGAGGTTTCCTAATGCCTACGTTAGTGATACTGGGCTCAGGGCTCCTCATTCTCTCATGCAGAGCCTCACAGCCTAGTGGATGGGGAGCTCAGCTCCTGACAGGATCCCTCTCACCAGCCAGCTGAGCCACTCATTCTACTCCAAGCCATTGCAATCACATGCTTTTACTTTCTTCCATACTGTGCTGCTTGGCAAAAACATTGCAAAACACATTCTCAGAAAAGATAAATACCTACTTAAGCACCAGATTAAAGAGATGTGTTGGTTGTTTTGTTTGTTTTTAAATCCTTATTAGCAGAAATCCAGTGTTGCTGAGAGCCATTCCAAATCCAGCTCTTGTTTAAGCAAATTAATGGGGGCTGAAGTAGCTTTTCAGTCTGAACTCAAGACAGTGCACTGAGGTTTTCCACTTATACCCAACAGTTAAAACAGTGGTACCTTTAAGAGATTGACTGATGTCAGGAGAAAGTAGACAACCAGCTGAAAAATGAAGGCACAATGCAAAAAGTTCATGTCCATTTTCTCTATACTGGTTCCCTTGAAATGTTACCTCTACAAAAGAAGGCCTTCATTCCTAGCCCTCAGCCATGAACATTCAATTCAAAATCTGCATGAGTAATAGCACTTTCATTTATTTATTCAGCAAATTATATAAATGGGATTGTTTTACTCTGCATTTCCCCTCTTGGTGTCACGAACCAAGACCCAACCACAGAATGCTTCAGTTACTCCCCCATATCTGACCCCATATAAGCCATATGCCTATCATGTAAATCTAGCTTAAAAAACAATTGTGCCTGAAGGTAACTTATTTTTCATTAGCTTCACGAAACCTATTTTTCGCTCAGCCCCTCACAGACACAACAGGTACCAATTCACTGCATATCTCAAGCCACAGAGGGTATGTTGCCACGGAAACACAAACCCAACTGAAAAAGGCAATAAATGCTCAAACAGTTACAACTCCCCTGGTCCATCAGTCCTGCCTCCCCCCCCCCCTTTAGAAAAACAGGGGGAAACGTGCGTCTATTGTGATTCAGACAAATATGGATACTTAGAGCTCTCCTCTCCCCATCCTATTTTTCACAAATTTCCCAAACTTGTTTTGAAACAAATCAATGTAAAGAAAGCACAAGTAGCACTGAAGAAAGAGTCAGTGAAGTGCAATCCACCTGTCCTGGTGTGCCTACAGCCTTTCCCAGGGGCAAGTCACACACCAAATTCTGCAGAGCATGAAGCTCCAGCACCTTGTCTTACCTTCCCATGCATCCACTACATGTCTGGATAGCTCCATAGCAGATCACATCAGGTAGTGTTTCTCCAAGATTTTAGAATGGGCAAGGACCTTTTGCCTTTGAGCCCTCTTCAAATTATATGTACATAGTACCACTTATAGCAACATACACATGCTTGGAAACCTCTGGACACAGAGCAGCATAAATAAAATACACGGATCCTCTTCAGTACTCTGGTGTTTGTTTTCCACCACAGCAGTTTAAAAACTTTCTGCAGCACCACATGTCTAGGGAACTAAAGTGGGTCTGCATTTTACTTACACTATATTTCTGCACATAAATCAGGAACTCCAGAAGCCCCTGAGATGAATCAGTTTTAGTTGTTCATGGCAGCATAAATTCCTATACCTGATGCCTGTCGCGCATTAAGACATTTCAGACTTTCTGGTTTTCTGCCTTTTGACTGACAGTGCTGAAAAATGCCAGTCAAGCTGAATTTCTGAATTCCAGATATTCGTACAAATGCATGGCTAAGGAATGCAACAGAAATGACATAACTAACCCAATAAAAAATGGCTTGATCTGCTATGTTCTGTGGCAATAGGTCATGTTAAATCACTGGTTTCTTAGAAAAAAAACCAAAACAACAAACCAACAAACCAGAAAACCCCCAAATTACTCCCTCCTGCTGCCTAGTCCTCACTACTGCCCCATCTTGCCCTTTTTTGAAGAAAGCAGGGTCCAGCCCCTGTATCTGAATATCTAAAACCACTATTATTTTTCCTCAAGACTGAGTAAATTACAAAGTGAATAATGCTTCATAAAACCATGTATTACACACACAGCAATAGTAGATTACCACTTCGAAGTACCTCAAAAACCTAAACCTTGTAGGCACATAGTAAATAAGGAATTTGAATGGATACTCACTTCACAGCATCAAGCAGTTGAGCATGAAACACGACCTGGCTTTGCAAGGTGGATCAACTGGTCTTAGGGGCAGCTGCAGAACTGAGGTTCAGCATCACCTCTCCTCCTCTCGAGCACCAACTCCTACCCATTACAAGGTCTCTTCTCTCTGAAGTATCACCACAGCTTGATGCACTTGCCAGTGCCTTCACACAGAATCACTCTTAATTTTAATCTCACCCATTTCTTTTCAGTTTCTTTTAATTTGCAATATTCTGCCAGGAATGTTTTCCCACTGAATTCCTGGAAACCGAGGTTAAAAAGTAGTAGAGGTCACCAGCTCCCCATTTAAATTGGTGATGGCCCAAAGCAGTATCTTCTGCTGTGCACAACACTGTCCCCACGAATATAAACACAGAGATGGACAAACCCCACCTGTTTTCTAGAATTAAATTAACTGAAAATTTAGAGCTCCATGTTAGTAAATGCTAATTATTCACATAGGCTTGATGTCAGGGGAAAATTTTTCCATAATTTCTATAAAATAAAACTGCAGTGCTGTAAGTTTTTAATCCCATTTAATTTCATCTGCACTTGTTTTACCCTGAAAGTAGCTACTGGGAACCAGAACTAAAAAGAAACAAAGAGGGACAAAAAAGACTAAACTTTCCTCCTTAAGTTCTTTCTTCACTTGTCATAATGTTTAAGTACCTGATGTCTGTTGATTAATTTCCCTTTCCATTCTCAAGATAAACACTACACTCCTCATTTGCCCATTAGAGCCCTACAACTTTCTTGCTGTACTTAACACTCCAACCTATTCTGTGAGCTCATTTTTTCAGCCAGTAACAACATGCAGCTCCTATTGTGTCAAATTACCATAAAATGATAAAAATCAATAGTGAGCTGTTTTTCCCCTTTACAATATAAAAAAGTCCTACTTGAGAACGATACCAGAATAACTTTGGCATGTACTGGAGGTAGTCACTCAGCACAGAGGTTGATACTATTCATTTTGATTCTGGACACATTTTGAAAAGACCAAACTTCTCAAGAACAAAGAAGTAGCTTGGATCAAGTTTTTTGAGCTGGCTTCCTTCTCTTCTGCTAAGCTTTGAAGCAAGACTGGATGTGTTATTACACATATCATTCAGATTTAAATAATTCCATAGGTTAAATGAGAAATAAATATACTGATCTCAGGAATTCTCCTGCAAAACACACCACAGCTAAATTTCCTGGTGTTCTTGCTGCAAAGCAGTTGCAGAATTGAAGATGTGGTTTTGGTTAGAAAGAAACTGACCATAAATAAATTAGTTATAATGCCAACTGTTCTATTTTACTTCACAGGAATAGAAAAGTAACATAACTCAAATTGGGAGCTTGTTGGCAGTGTTTTCTAGTAAAACTGGAAAGGAGTGATGTTGACATTAATAGGAATTTATGACAGATATGATATTCTTACTTAGCTGACCAACACAGAACAACATTTAAAATTACATGAAGTTTACAACAACAATAGGGAAAAAGAGAAAGTGATACTCAGAACTCCCTTCAGCTCCACTGCGGGACTCAGCAATGCAGCACACACTGTAGAAGCAGTTCTTGTGCAACAAAAGAGCTCAAGAAAATCCTTCTACCAGTCATCTTCATGGTAGAAATAGAACGCATTAAGCTGTAAACATGCACTTTTCCTAAAATACCCCTCTCTTGAGAAGGAAAATAGTGGCATTATGTCAGACACTGCCAGCATGCAACTGGCATTAGCTCGTGTTCATTGCAGTCTGAATACAGCTGGCATCAAACACATCCTACCCCTGAATCCATCACAGCCTCTGAACTTCCTCATTTCTTCATTGCTTATTGTATGCCAGGACTAGCAAACCCCCTAGATCAATAAATGACATTATATTTTCCTTTACAGTTTGTAATTCAGTACCAGGCAATCTGGCCCATCTGCAGAAAGCTGCACAGATACTTACCAAGCATTTTTTCAAGATTGATGACAGTTCATCAGGACCAGAGGGTAGTTTCTGCCCAGCATTAAAAGTTTCAAAGCACATCTGATGAAAATGCTATAATCAAGGAGATTTTTTAATATACCCCAACAGCATATATTGTATCCCACTGCCTGACCAAAACCACAGAGAAGTATTGTGGATATCACGCAGCACATACTGGCATATCCTAAGGTCTTAGGGCGAGCAAGCAATGTCTTTTTTTAATAAACACTGATTATCTTAAGAGAAAGGTTTAAATGAACCTAGAGAGGTTGTTTGCAGGTAGCCATTACATTTTTATTTCCCCAGGCTTCTGGATTTAATCAACTGCCACCCATGTACCTCATCAGATAAGGCACACAAACTTCTATCATGCAGTTCCTGTGTTGTGATGCCACTTTAGCAACCCAGAGCTTAAGTAGACTGTACAGACTTGTCAAGGTTTACTAAACCCAGGTTAGTTTTGCATCTGAGCCAGGGTAGAATTACAGTAGATATATCTTCAAAAGCAGTCTTAAAAGGCTGTACAAAATTTTTCCTAGGAGCATTCATGATCCCAGACTTGCAGCCTGCTAAATCTGTCTGCCCAGAGATAAATTTCCCTGGTCCACATCACCAGTTCCACCTCAGTCTCCACAACCAAAAAATTCAGAAGGAAAAAAAAAAATTCAGAAGAAAGCCAGAGTAATAGAAACAAATAAGAGCACAGACGACACAGGAACTATAAATCGTTGCCAATATTCTTGCAATCACATAGTCCTCACCATTTCATCATCCTGACTATGAGCTAGTTGTTCTTTTCAGATAGGCTGTGGGCCTTGCCTTTTATGTCCTAGCCAGGTTATTTTGGCAGGCCTGGGGCTCAGTGCCAAGGCACCACTTGGCTTTGAGATCAAGGCAGAATATTTGTGTTTTCTGACATGGAATACCAGCTTAAAAAAAAAAAAAAAAAAAAAAACAAAAAACAAACAAACAAAAAACCCCCAACAACAAACATCCAAAAAACCTATCTCACAGACGTAATTGCTTGCCTTTTTCTAATCACAAGAATAGAAGCTGAACTCCCATATAGATCTCACACCAGACTTTCCAGGTTATTAAAGGCTTTGCCTTTTATTTTGGTTTTTTGAGCTTCTTTTTCTTTCCTGTGAAAACGTCATCTGTGTCTGCAGTCTTTGGCCAAAAGCAACTGACTGTGAAGTCTTTGTTTGGTTTTCTTTTTTTGTGTGTTTTCTTTGTTTTGTTTTTGAAACAATGTTCTTTAGATGTCATCTTGCTACGTGTGACACTTAGATCAAATTCAAGGACCAGGAGTTAAATGTGAAGGTACATTTCCTCCCAAGTATAAAACACTCATCCTCTGCACCACCCCTTAATCTTAGGTGCCATAATATGTCACAATTTGAAGACAAAAAGATGTAAATAACAGCAGCTTACACACAATCATCACCTGCCAAATATAGAGAGTAAAAATTAGATGGGAAAGGGTAACAGACATGGTGTGTTAAGACACCCAAAATGATTCCTGCGATACACTGCCAGCTCTTGTTCTCCCAGTTTGTAACCCTGGAAAGGAATCAACAAAGAACTGGGAAAGGTCACTAAAGAAATAACTATAAATTCTCTAAAAGACCTTAATAAACCTCCTGAAGCAGCAGCAGCCAGAAACTGCAAGATGTGCAGCTGCTTTATTGGGACATAAAACTGGAGAGGGGTCAGGACAGAAGGTGAGAAAAGAGGTCAGGATAAGTAATGGCAGGTGTTGTGTTTTGGTATTTAAAAGGTCTGTTTCTAGCCATTCCACTGATAGAGCTTTTGTGCACTTGCACTGAATATAGGAGATAGATTTCATCTGTGGGACTGAAAAGCACTGGGCAGTCTGGAGGTCAGGGCTCAAGTGCTAGGGCTTTCCCACCAAAGGTCCTGAGCCCACTGCTGTAACCTGGGTCCCTCTGCAGGACCATATGCCCACCACTCCTTAACTTTGTCCTTATCCATCAAGGAACCACTGCACAAAAATGCTGCAAACGTAACTCCCCACTTCTAGGCAATTTTCATTGGGGCTGGTCAGATTTCCTTGGAGACCATTAAACTCCGAAGACCAAGAATTTGATTTGAAACATCACAGGGGAGACTACTGGGAATTCCTCATGGAAATGACAAGTTGTGTAGCCCCATGGAAGAAAAACTCTATTCAAAGCTGTGAAATCAGGAAAGCCAGAAACTGGAACTCTGATCCCTTCTATCTCAAACTACTATTCAGGTTATAAAAGCATGTTCAGTGCTGAAAAGTTGTATGGAAAGTCTGATGCCTCCATGAAGTGTTTAAGCTTAACAAAATGACAGATAAAGAGACTTCTAACTACACAAGCTTGAGGAGCTTTTGAAAGGCTTATAAAAGTTTATATCAGAAAGAAAGAAGAAAGCTTTATGTCTCAGGGGGATGACATCCACAGTTTTTCTGATCTCGCAAGTACAAGAGGACATGTCCTTTTAGAAATGACCAAATCAGCAGCTTAGTTTAACCTGTCAACCTGAACCCACTTGGTTTTTAATCTGACAACCAGCACTCCTTTATTTGACTGACAGCACTACCTTTTACCACTGAATTTTGGTAGAACACAGGTTAACTAAATCTTGACTCTATTTTGAGTTGGTTGCACCTAATCTGCCTGTGATTAGCACTAAGGACTTTGAACTTAAAGGTCTGCTAATGCTAAATGGCTATCATCAGGCAAATGTGCTAAGGTGCCAGAGGAAGAAGAAAGTACCTTGAAAGAAGAAACTGCACTGAATTATGCCAAGAAAACTGGACATCAGTGAATATTATTGGACTGTTCTCTGCAACACCAGGTTTCTGGCCCAGACAAACATGTTTCTCATCTACAGTATTTATCTCCTGCCAGTGTAAATCCAGCCAAACTGGCTCCATGTAATTCTCACTCAATATGCCCTTGCAGAAACAAACACAGAAAAGAGAAGTCTTTATCAAGAAATAGTCCTGCATAATGCAGAGCAACCGTCCTTCTTGATCACTTATGGTAATTACCTCACCATTTTAGACACTTTCCTTTTATCCTCAATTTTAGAGGCACTGGTTACAGAGGAAGGGCTGCTAAAATAAGGATTGTGACCTAACAGATTCAAATACAGCCACAATCACTTGACATTTGCTGGAAGCTCTGGGTCTTTGAAATGAAACATGGCCTCATTCAAGCCAACAGGAATGTTGCCTTTTTTCATAGAAACACCAGTTTCATGCACAGCTCTTGGGAGATGTGGAAAATCTTGCAGATCAGAAGAGGGGCACAGCATATTTTTCTCTCTGTTGACACGTGGCTGGGACTGCAGCTGGACAGATGGTCCGAGCTGTGCTATGCAAAACCACACTTATTCAAAAATAATGCCCCAAAGAAACACAGTTCCACTATGAACAAGAGAGAATCTTTAGATTATGAGAAATAAGAAAATACTGAAGCCCTGTCCATGCTACTGAATAACACAGTATTTATTTTTATTCTGATTTGTTAAATAAACTCTTGCAACCAAGTCGTTTCCATCATAAAAAAAAAAAAAAAAAAAAAAAAAAAAAAAAGTAGCAAATGAATCCCTTGTGGACAAACAAGTCAGCAACAGGGATACGTAAACAGAAACTGCAAATTAAATAAAATTACTTCCTCCTACCCCTTTAGATATATTTTTCTCTTAAAGTGTTAAAAAAAAAAAAAAAAAAATTAGATTAGGCTTGGGTTCTACCATCTTTGAGTTGTTAAATCCTCCCAGAGCTAACAGAGGTGGCAGTGCAATAATAATCTTACATGTAGCAAAATCCCTTTGTCTTAGTCCTTCAATTACCCTTCATCTGGCATCATGTCAAGGATCTGGGGACTCTATACCCTTTTTCTGAAACAACCATCCACGTTAGTAATTTAGTTTGACACAGCTTGATCCTTCAAGCCTGTGTAAAGTTATTAAATATTTTGCAGATAGGCACGTGTTTGTTTTTCCTCATGGGGACGCATTTAGTGCATTCCTTGTTGCGTTCTCATTAGTAGGTCCTCTCAGGAGGTTTCAACACCCCAAAGGCTTGGATAAAACTGGATCTATTGTCTTTCATCAGTCATTCTCACCAGCAAGCAGTAGTCCAACACTTCCCTGGACATCTCTCAATAGGAAACATGGTTAGAGAGCTAGAACTTACATCACCTCTATTGTCATCACATTTTAATCAAATGAATGCACTCTATGATTTTAAAACAGAGATCACTACTCAAAATTTTCACTGCTTTCCAGCACGCGCTACCAGTGTTCTGACTGGGAAGTTAGAAGTTGAAATTGTTAGTAAGTGAATGTAATACATTCTGGAACACGTACTATGGCTGCTTCTCTTTGTAGAGAGACACACACAATTTTTCTACTGGAGTAATATTTGGAAGACTTACTGGAAAATCTTACAGCAATTAAGCTAATTTACCCCTGCTAAGCAGATGCCAGAAATTAAAACTTGCAAGAATGACAGACTTGCATGATAGCTATAGACAGAAGAAAATTGCAAGATCCAAGATTATCATTCTCTCACTTGTATAGAAGTGATTGTAATTATTGTTTGGTTCTCAACCATTCTGGGGCAGGCACCAAGGAAAGACATTTGGATTCATTTAGACACCCTCCTCAAATGGGTAATAAATGCTGGGCTAAAAATACCATTGACATTTCAATATTAATAATGATGTGTGCTCAGGCATCACTGTAGTGTTCCTCCTGCAGTAGCTTTGCAAAGTCTGTTTACTGCTGCCTTGCATTTACCTTCTTCCAGCTTCCTGAAGGTGATCTGCACATTGCTGTAGTTCGAGTCACCGGCTGTCCAAAAACCTGTCACTTGATCCCATTCCTGATTACATCAACTTTTTAACTTGCCTGCTTCCAAAGTCTCTACTTTATATTTGTAATGTACAAGATTGTAAGAAATAAAGATAAAACAGATGGAGGTGTCAGCTAACAAGCTCAAGATTACTTAGGGATCAACCTTGTAAGGCAAAGATCCCAATCCTATTTGGTCTTAAAACAATGTCCAAAAGCAAACACATTTTATTCAGCTTTCCCTGAGATTATGGGAAACATTTGGAGGACACCACAGAAACTAATTTGAATATACATTCCTTGAACACTATATGCAACTGTAGCCCCTATTTAGAAACCCTCTCCTGACAGCCGAATTTCATCAAGTCCTCTCACAATGTTTTCCAGCACTCAGAAAACGGCAAATACAAAGATACCCATCATCAACTGACCTGTTTCCAAACCTCTGCAGCCTGCTTTGTTCTGTGCATTAAGAAATGACAAATACATTTTCATAACGTTTCGTCCTTGCCAATTCTACGAGGTCAGCATATCCACAAGAGAACAAGTCAGACCCACCCAGGAGGGTGCACCTAGCAGTGCATCTCAGAAGGAAGCATTTCCTCTCAAGGTGATGCTGAATGGTTGGAGGTTAAACACTTCAAAGTACAAACCTCCCTCCTCCCCTTTCCCAGACCTAAGCACATTTGGTAATTGCTAGGAAATGATCAACATGGAGCTTGATGCTGCCACTGTCAGAGCATCACTTTTCCATGTACAACAGCACCCTAATGAAGAAGCCCCTGGAGTTAACACAGATTGAAGAGTTTCTAGAGAGGGGGTGACAAAAGTGTATTTATTCACACCACTGCTTTATTTTAATCTCTGTGTTTCCACAAATGCTGTGCAATTCTGTATGTGGGTTGGTTTCAGCTGTATCACCCTCTCCCAGGGTTGTGAGAATATTAATAAAAATAAATAAGCCTGGTTTGCCAAAAGAGCTTTAAAGAGGTAGATGTCCAATTAAATTCCCTGGCTCCTTTGAAAATCCTAGCATTTTTCACTGTCAGGTGCTATTAGAATAAGAAAGGTCACAGCTGAAGAGGAATCTCATGTAATTCTTTGTGACAAACGCAGTCCAAGAGCAGGCAGCACCAGGAGATGCAGCAATGAATGCTCCCCAGCAGCAATCCCAAGTTTGTTTTGCAAAAAATAAGAGTCCACTGGTAAAATTATGTCGGATACAGCTAGGTTAAGAGAACAAGCACATTTTTTTAACACATTCAGAAAGTTTTGCCTAAATACTGTTCAAAGGCAGACCACCATAAGTTGCTAGTTTAGCATATTAGCTTTTTTAGTTGGCACCAACTCAGCACCTCTCTGTACAGCACATACTCGACAGCCAGGACAATAAATATAGGTGGAAACAGAGACAGGAAGACAGATGTTTTGTGTTCTAACAACTCTAAGAAATGCTTCATGCAACCTGATCAACAAAGCCCTGTGGGCTGTTTTTATAGTGTGGATCTATCTGGAAGGTTAAGTGAGAAAATTAGCTTTAGAAATATTACTTATCGGTGTACTGTCACAGAGCAGTTACCGAGGAGGATTATCCTACACCAAACAAACAAAATAAGCACCAGGAGAGAATCCCATTAGCAATTGAAAACCCACAGCCTTGTTGGAGGTGCCATTTGCATATATTACAATTGCACAACATTTAAAAATTGGATTTCATTTTTCCCTGGCTACCTGCCCATTTTTCTTTAAATTGATTTATTAATGTCCACTGCTGCTCTGCAGTTTTATCCTTTTAACAATAATAGATGTAATATATCACAAAAACAAATTTTTAAGAGTACATCATTAGAGTGATGTAGCACTGGTAATAAACCCCTTCACACTCCAATGAACTTAAATCAGTTTCTCTTTATTGATTTTTGGTCATAACATAATTTTAAAGTTCAACTCGGTTAATAAAAAAAAAGATTTGCTCTGGTGTTGCGTGTAAAACACTTGTGCTGTAAGTTTTCACATCATTTGTTGCAAAGGCTCTTACGGATTTATATATTCCCTCAAACAGTAGCTCATCAATATACAGCTTGTCTTATCTTCCTCGCTGACCTGCATTTATCTGCCTATCTTTATTGCCACACAACTTAGTGCACGATAGATCTTTACTCCGTGACCATCTATCCAAACACACAGTCATTTTATCTTTTCAGCATCATTTTAAGTAACTGCCATTTGCATTTTACCCAACTGTCTTACTTTACAGAGTGGTCTGCACTGACAAGCCCACTTGTGTGACCATGCTTTTTATTTTTTTCCAGGGGAAAAGCAACAGCTCACCTTTTCCATTTAGCTTTTTTTTGAAAATGCGTACTTTAAAATCTGGTAGAATATTTGCATAGTTGGTTTTGGGTTTGTTTGTTCTCTTCATACATGTTTTAATCTTGCCTAAGAACAGTGACACACAGAATAAGTTACGGACAGCTGAGCTTAGGGATTTATTGGTTGAAACTGCTTGATAAGGAAGCTTATGATCTAGACAGGTATATAATCACTTAGCTCCACTTCTCTTGCCCCCCTAAAAAGATATGATTATGGTACAGCCCGAAGATGTGGCTTCAGTGTCATCAGTGCCTCCAAAGGACAGCATCGATGCTCCCACTCTTATATGCCTTATTGGCATATCTCTATAACATGAAGATCACAAAGAAGAAAAGCAGTGGTCAAAGCCAACAAACAATGGAGGGAATTACCCCAGGCCAAGGTGACACTTCTCTGAAGAACATGCACTGCTCAAACTCCCACAGTATTTAAAGGTCTCATCATATAACTTCAGAATTAAAAGACACAAAAACCTAACAGTGAAATTGCGAGATACTGGCCACCTCAATCTACTTCACCCTACTTTTTAGGCTACCATTTCCTTGGAAATCTGGGATTTCCCTTGGTAATTTGGAAAGTGATTGCCTGGCTTGAGATCTTTAAGAAGGGACTGTGCTTTCATCAAGCATTTGTGCTGAACCCAGCTCATCACAATCTCAAACCATGACCAACTACTGTAATAATACAAATAATTTGGCAGTGGCAACTCTAAGGAAAATGTGTGGTTCTTTGTGCTATTCCCCCCACCTCACTTCACCAGAGTCTGAGCTCTCACATGGGGGCCTTGGATCACTCCCATATCTTACTGTAAAACAATGGAAAAGAAACCTACAAGCCTGTGTGTTGCACAAAATGCTACCCAAACACTTTTTTAAACTTTTACCTTTTCTCTCATTTAACAGATCACAGAGTGTTTCCAGAATGGTCTCTTACTTACATAAAAAGATGGTGATCGGTCCTGGAAAAGACTGTAATTCGTAGAGTTTCATAGAATATATAGTGGCTGGAAAGAAAGGTCAGATTATGACCCCAGATCAGTGCAAACAGATGCTGTGCTACACATTTACCCAGCCAACAATTCACCTTACCCAGCACCTCGTCTTCTGATAGCTACAGATTCAGTTTGTCGAGAAACTTCAAAAAAGTGAACAAAAAAGAAATTGCATAGAACTGGTAGGAATGGATTGCTTGTATCCCAGGCCTGGAATTAGTCACATACAATGTAGGGCTAGTGAGTTTTGTATTTACTGGCACATCATTTACAAAATTTGTGTTCTTAAAATCAAAGAAACAGTGAAACATACCACAAATCTTACATGCTAAGAAAACACCAAAACACCAAATCATGTCCACCAAAATAAATTATTCTGCTAACAATAGGGGAATTCTTACTTCAATATATTATCACTGACTTTGAGTCAAGAAGAATAATTCATTCATTCCCCAGTAAGCACTTATTTCTGGTTTTCTTTCGCTTCAATGGCTGTTTGTATATGACCTCAATACAAAAATGCCCATGAATTCATACACACAACAGCTGTGGGTAGGATTCAGATTGGTACCATCTCTATGCGGTGACAGGCAGAGAAACTCTGTGAAAGAAGATGACATTGTTATGACTAAGTTGTCTTGACTGATTAAACAATGACAAGAAAAAAAGGAAGAAGTTTTACCATTTCAACTCCCAGGCTGTGTTACTTATTATTATTGTTGTTGTTGTTAGTGGATTTCGGAGTCATCCTCTTTAGTTCTATCCTGGAAGATTTGCATAAATATCCTACTTACTAGAAAAAAAAAAAAAATCCTCTACCTGATATGCAGTGTAGAGCAAGCAGTTCATATTTGACCTTACAACAGAAATACACAAAGCACCAACTTGGAGTGTGATTAATTTCCCCCAAACAGAGTGATATGTTTGCTAAACCTGTGTTGAACCATAAGCACCAGAACAGCCCCGAGCCGCTCCATCTGCCTGCCAAGAGCTCCACTCCTTCTCATTCAGCTCCATTATGTGTAAGTTGCTAATGAGGAAATCCATAATCTTTTTTACAACAGATGCTGTGAAATATTCTTTCTTGATACGTAATGGAGCATTGATTTTTAATTCCAAAGTACGCAAACATGACATTTGCAGTAGTGACTCCCTACACACAAAAGCCGTATTTTTTGACTTTTCGATCTGTACAACATTTTGTAAGCGTTTGCCATCAACAAGAAGGCAAAAGAAACCCAATCCTAACCACAAGGGGTTGCATGCCTGTAAAATAGCACAGCTATAGATTTCTTCTTCAATAAAAATTCTCTTTAAAAAGCTGATGTAAACAGCTGCGTGTAATGAATTTGTCAAACTTCAAGGTTAAGTTAATGCCACAGTGATATAAGTATTTTGGATGGGGCTGCCCTACATTTCCTTTTCTAAGAGTGAATCCCATAGCATAGCTAAGTCTCCCACCTCCTTTGCTGGACATGTGCCTCTCTTGTTTTCTTAAAGATTGCTGGTGGAAATACCAACAGATCCATCAGTTACAAGAATGAGATTTTTTAAAAAAAATAAGTTTCATGTCTGTAAAAGTAATTCTTATGACATATTCATTGAAAAAATGAAGAAAAAACAAATTAGTGTCAGATCCAGCTTCTGGCAGGGGTCCTTACAACTGGGGAGGAGGGAAACCAGAGAGGTCACTGCCACATCAGCCACATGGTATTCATTTTTTAAAAAATCACTTGTCCCACTCCCTTCTGGAGATGGGCTCAGATCTTGAGGGCTGCTGAGGTGACCTTGTGTCTGCCAACTTTGGAAAGTACTAAAATCACTTCTTGAGTTCCCTCGCAATGATGATTTACTGAGCCACTCTTTTCTTCCTGTCCCCACAAATTTTACCTATGGTGGCAAAAGCTCTATGGAAAAATGGAAAAAATCATGATAGAGCACATTTCCATCTGGGATACTCTGGCATGGCTTTACTGAGTTCAATAGGGTGACATTGATTTACACCAGCTGGGACTCTGACTCTACATTTATTTTTCAATTTGTTCCTAATGTACTTAAAATATCTTATTAGAATCAATGTCCTGTAATAAATTATCATTCCAAGAGAGCACACACTGAACTGTCAAGGAGAGGGGAAAAAAATACATCTTGTATAGACTTATGCCATATTTATAATAATTTTCTTAATTTTTAAGCAATTCAAAAGGAAAAAAAAAGCTGAATATTTCTCAGAATGAACCCTATAATCTTACAACATATTTAGAATAGGAAATTAAAGCTGAGCTAAACTACCAATTGTGTCAGCAAAAACAGCCTTTCATGGAAAAATGTCAATTTTATATCTTTGAAAGACGCCTTTTCCAGTTAAAAAAAAAATCAGGCAGAAATGAAAAGTCTTTTGCCCTTTTATAGTGCAAACCAGCAAAAATATATTCCTCCTTGCAAGACTTTTTCCAAGTCAAATATGTATTTTTTACTACAAGTCTCTTGGAGATCAGTCATTAGCAAAAGATTTTAAAATACCAGCATTTAAATAGGTAAAAGCAAATAATCAAACCATCAACATTCTGAACAGTTACAGGTTTATCCAAATATTCAGTGGGTTTATTTTCACCTCCTTCTAAACACTGTCAATGTGTGCAGTTTTGACCCCACTGTGTAAAATGTCATGAGTTCATCTGAGCCCAGCTCTTCTATTTGCAAGTCACAGTCCCTCACCGTGAGGCACGCTTCAGGACTTCTTTGAATCCTACAAAATAAAAGGTGTCAGTAGGGCACAAGCCATTTCAAAAGAGCATCACGTTACGTGACCTGGTAAATCCCCAGTTCTAATTTCTTCCCCAAGTTCCTGTGGCACTAGGAGTATTTCAGCTCAAGCCTTCAAGCTTTCATGATTTAGTGGGGAATTTAGTTTTCTTTTTCATTCCCGGGATAATCTGAGTTATTCTGTATGAATGGAGACCTTCAACCCTCACACTCCCTCAAGACACAGGACAGGACCCTCAATAGGAGCTGCAGGAAGACCTCTTGGCAGGACAAGTACCACTTCTATTAGCTTTCTGTACAGCTGGATACTTAAATGATTTTCACTTCAGGCTCATGACTCTCATCTATGTCCCAGCACGTATACCCTGGCTGAATCACAGAACCTGTGAACCAGATGTCTACCTTGAGCAAGGTCTAGTGCTGGCTTTAAACACACTTCAACGTAGCTTTGAAGCAGAGCCTGTATGCAAGAAGTAAATGGGACATCTGGGGTTATTCCTTGCAGCTAATACTGCAATAGGGTCCCCTAAGACCTGAGCAACAACAGCACTTCTGAGCCATTAACTGGTGACAACAGAAATCAAGTTGATAAAGCCAAGGCTCTAGTTAACAAGAAAATTAACTTAAATTTCTGTCTCAGCAGATAAGAGCATACAAATTGGAGGGAATAGAGACCCAAGGAGGTATTTTTTGGGGTGGGATTTCCTCCTCTCCTCTGTCATTTCTTGATGATCCTCAGTTGAGACTGTGAAGCATTATACGGGTCCTGAGCACACCCTATGTCTGAACTGATGGAAATCATAAGGAACAGCAACATCACTTCATTGCTTGGGATGGGCTCTGCGCCCAGCATTTTCCTCAGCTTCTCAACTGGGTGGGCACAGGAGCTTTGTCTATTCTGCCAGCTGCACTTCAAGATTCAAACATCAGAAATTCAGGAGTGGCAGACAACAGAGGAAAAAGAAAAGCTCTTTCAGGCTTTTGTGTCAGTAAGTGAATCCTGAGTTGGTTTTTTCATTACTTGATGAAAACTACAGCACTGGAGAGAGAAAGAGTCCCATCAAAAAGAAAACTACCATCCAAAAATTACAGAAGTGAGCTTTACTATATTTTGCATTTTTAAAAGCAGTATTAGTTGAGCGTAAGTGAAAATAAGGCTCGCAAACACAGACTGAGTAGTGGTTTTGACTGGAAAAAAGCCCCAGTGAAACTGGAAACTGACTTTAAAAAAAAAACAAAAAACAAAAAAACAGAAACAGACAAAAAAAACCCCACGTTGTCTTTGACACATTGTTAACACTAGAAAAAACCAAACCACATACACCCCCACCTTTGTTAATATCAAATTGAGAGGAGGAAACTCACCAAAATCTCTGTTCACACTGCAACCTCCTCCTCCAGCCAAGGACCCCTCTACAGCTTTACAAACCTCTTGAGCCTGGTGCTGCCAGCTGGGTTGGCCAGCAGCCCTGCTAGCCCAGAGTGGGCAATGCTGCTTGGGCTGCAACAGAAGGAACACCACTCCTATAACCTTGTTGTGCCACCCAAGCAAGCACCAGTAATGCTCATAAAAGTCCCTGAAGTTCAAGAGCAATTCATGATGAGTATGCAGGTAATCCAAGCTCACATTTGTAATTGTAAGATGAGCCAAATCAAGGGCAAGAGAGCACTCTCCTTTCTAGATGTCTACGGCTTGACTGTGGTTTGCTGCTTCTCACTAGAAAACCCTGTTAAACATTGCCCCTCCATCAGTACCTTCCCCATATCCAAAAAATCCCCAACCTCAGAGATGCCCCACATCAGCCTCCAAGTTTGCACAGGGAATTCAAATGCTTCATTCCACACATCCACACTGCACATACAAACACACAAAATTATACAACAAAAGGCAACTTCTGCTGTATCAGATAGCATCACAAAAATTAAATTTGCTCCGCTACATTCAAGCCATCTTACTCAACAGCAAAGTTTCAGAGTGCCTGTTCTGCTGAGTAACTTGCATTTAAAGAGGGAGATGTGCTGCTGATTGGATTATTCTAAGTGAAAATTCATGCGTATTAATGATAAAATCCATTATTAGGTGTAAAGATGAATGTATAGTCATAGGGCATATTAGCAACTTACTTTTAAATGGAGATTATTGCTCCAAAAAGGCAGAAATAATCCTCTCTAAACCTGCTTCATTTTTAATACTTGCTGCCAACAGCTAGATCTGCTTACTTCCATTTGTGATATACCTTAAAACCTCACAGCTTGTAATATATCCTCTGTGTATGTGTCACATCACTTACTCAGCCAAAAGGAAGACTAAATCCAAACCTTTAAAACTGAAAATTGGAAAATCGTAAGATAAAAGGAGGTCCCTGACATCCAGACAAGGGCTCTCTCAGGGAAGGGAAGGGGAAGGGAGGGTGTGTGAAGTGCTGGGTGAGCCCCCCAGGAGCCCATCCTCCTGGCATCTGTCTCCAAGCAGTGAAGGATAAGGAGCAAATTTGGCCAAAACTGGGGACATCATCAGGAACATGTGTGCTGACATTGAGCACAATCTCTGCAAGTCTGCAGGTGATACTGTACCATGAAGTGACAACCTGAGAACAGCTAGACCCCAACACTAGATGGACCTTGATAAACCTGAGAACAATGCCCATCAAAAACCTCAAGGGGTCAGATACAGAAAAGGGTCAATTGCTGCCTGGGGGTGCAGATCAACCCCATACAGCAACCAGCAGCCCATCACAGAAAGACAACAGGGCTACTGGGGACACAGAGCTCTCTATGTGGCTTCTAATTTAACGCAGATTTTAATTAATTTATCGCACCAGCTGCCCATATCTGTCTTCCCAATGGAAGGCTGGACCAGGCTGCCCAGAGGACACACACCCCATCATGGATGCTGCATAGGCAACCAGCTCTGATGCTGTGGGCTTCCCTGGGAAGGGAACTTGAGCTGGGAGACCTCCAAAGGGCCCCTCTGGTCACATTTCTGTCTTTCTGCACCCCAAAAACTATAGGTAAAGGCTTTTTATCTCTGCAAACTACTTACCTTACTTACAATAGGACATATGCTATCACAGCTGGGCAACAGAATGAATACATTTACCCCATGTCAGGCAGTATAGAAGCTATGAATAAAGCATTACAAGGCAATTTCAGTAATGCAGATCTTTGAACTGTGCTCTGCTTTCCCATCTCTACACCCCTAGCCACAGCAGCAGAAAGAAAAATCTCTCTTCATCACACTGAGACCTTCTTTTGATGTTGGTTAGAGATGGTAGAAAGCATACTCAAAAGCTATGGGTTATTGGTCAGTACATATTTATATATAAAAAAAGCACACCTCCTTACATAAGATGGCTTCTGCCTGAAGATCTGCACAGTGGCACAGAATGAGCAGCAGTGAGATTTACAGCCATGTGCCACCATGTCCTTTGACATTACACTGTCAAAGCAAAAACAAGTGTGATTCAGTGGCTCCCTGCCAGCTTGCTCCAGCTAAAGGCCATGCCACACCACCCATGTCATTACACCAGTGAAGAGCTTGTATCAAAACAGGGAAAACTGTCCATCCGTTACTACAGATTATGTCTGAAACTACTCATTCCTTCTAGCCTTTGCTCACTGCCTTCCTAGCATTGTTCTTTTAACTCCCCATCTGCTTTTTCTTTTAGCCACAGCTGCCACAAACAGTTACTGTCTTGCAGTCCTTAGGATCACACACATTAAAGAGGCTGAATGCTTCCTTCATGATGTGCTCAGCAGAGCTCCAAGGTGGGACCCAAAGATGGAGTCACCCCAAATCAAATGCTATTTTGAGCACCCCAGTCTGACTTCCAGCCATTTTCCTCTTTTTTTTATACCCTCAGCCTTCAACAAGGTTGTTGTAAATCTCCCATTCAACATAACAGGATTGCTCACAGAAGCAGCAGCCTCAGATATTTATTTCTTATATTGAAAACAGGTTTTCTTTAAGGTCTCAGTCCTGTAAACATCCAAAGCACGTGAGCAGTGCCCTTGATTTCTGGGAGCTACTCACAAGTTTAAAGATGTACAAATGGCCCAGCACTGGCAGAAGCCAGACGTGCAGAGGCATAGAGCTACATTTGAAAAGTTCAGAGAACTGTTCAGTTAATAAATGACTTGTTAACTGGTCCTCCAGTTCCAAACAGGTCAATTCAAGAGAAAACAACACAGAAGAAAACGTGTATTTCAGGTCCAGCCTTGCAGGAACTCCAGTGCCTTCCCTTTCCAGGGACTTCCAAGAAGGCTGCACAAGTCACCCAGCCTGATACACAAGTGGGTATTTGATGCCAAATAAGATAATCTTTTAATTTTCTCAATTACCTCAGTAACCAAAAGCACACATCTAGAGATCTGCCATATATTTGACAGTAAGTAATGTGCTTTCTGCAGTAAATTCAGTTAGCTGCTTTTCAAAAAGGATTTTTTTTTTTAAGGACATCCCAATGCATCACTACACTTTATTTATTAGAGGAAAAGAAATTGGAAATGCACTCAGTGAAATATCTGTAGACATGCAAGAGAACATATTTCCTAACACGAAGAAATCTTTTCCAGTGGATAGTTACATTGCATTTTACATGTAACCTTGTTAGGCTTTTAATTTGACCAAATCTGCATCGTAAAAAGCATGGAATGGATTTTCTCAGAATCATTTACATTATACACACACACACACAAAAGCTGCACTTTTCCTTGTCTTGTTTAATAGATTAGCATTTACATTTTTCCATTTCCCTTTCCTTTTCTTTTTATCAAAGCTGAAATTCTCATAAATCACTAAGTTCCTAGAGTATGGGTTTTAGGAGTGCAAAACATCACAACATTGATTTTAAGTGGAAATAAAACTCAGCTGGACTGAGGGGAATCTGCAGATACTTGGTATCTGAATATTAGAATTGATGCTTTGGGGTGAGCAGCTTACATGACGTTTTTGCTCATGTGTGGTAGCTTGGAAATAAATTTAAAATGAAGACGCAGCCTTTCTGCTTCACAGGTGTTTAAAATTACAGAAACTTTTACTATCACAGCATCCAAAACTTTCCTCGAATACTCAGGAGCTTTTCTGACTGTGAAATAATTCCAGCTCTGATCCTGTGATAGCAGGACCAGAAAACCTTTCATAGAAGCCACATACCCCAGCACTCAGCATAGCAACCCGACCATCTCTGGCAATCAGTATTTCTCCCAATATCCTTGACTTTCATCAGTATCCTTCCTAAAATCCTACATTTCCAAAGACAGCTTTGCTCATCAATAACAGTTCAGGGCAAATTCCCTTTCGTGGGAAATTGTCAACTCTGGTATTAACCACAGTTTTGACAAGCTGAAAGGTTTTCCTGAGGGAAGGGAGTGGTGGGAAAAATGGCCACAACAACATCCTTTATCTAAAAATAAAAGCATACACCAGCCATTGGGGGATGCGATAACAAAATGCTATTGAGATTAAAGCCATGAACTCCCAAGATGCTGATTTCCTGCCAGAAACCCGTGAAAGAGCACAGTGCTGCATTATTTGGCTGTTTGCTGATCTTCCAAACACACAGGCCAGCACCCAAGTGCCCGGCCCGCGTGGCAGAGCCCTCCCTTATCTTCCAATTTTTACTGTATTAGAAGAAACAGCACTTCATGTCCGACCTTTGCAAAGAGCAAGGACTCACCCTTCAAATTCTAAGCTAATGATAGTTTCTCATCTGACTAGATGGGTGAGACCCCATACTACTATTAGTAGCATCTCACCCATCACACTGCAGGGGGACAGGGCATCCACAGCACTGATGAGGTGACACCACAGCACCAGAGGTAACTGAGAAATAACTTAAAGAAGTTTTCAGCCTACTGGACTGCATCTTCTGAACTTGTTGGTTTGGGTTTTTAGTCAAAATGAACAGGGTTTTCCGTTTGTAGTTTTTTGTCGACTGGCCCCTCTCTGCCACAGGGGTAAAGATGAAGTGACTCCTAGACTTTTGTCCTCGTCATTTGAAGGGTCAGAACCTTGCTCCTCTCGTTCTCTTCAATTAAATAAAGTGCTACTTAAGGATAACAATCTTAAAAAATCTTACTGCAGCTCACAGTCTCAGTGCCTGATCCCCAAATATAAGACCATAATATTCAGCCTTAAATAGACTATCTCCATCTGTAAAAAGCACTGCCAATAATAACCAGAAAGTCAAGCTTAGATTTTAGAGGAAGAATTCTTGGCAATTATTTGTGGTAATTGTGTCTCAAGCTGGTATGATTTCATAATCAAGGAGATCTCATACAAAGTTAGGATAAAGCTTTTTAAAAAATACTTCTCATGTGAGGAATTACAACCAACCATCAAGGGCTAAACTAAGCAAAGAAAATACAAAGGTGCTGAAATGGTAGAATAGCTGTGATAAAACTGAACACTTTTTTTGTGGGGGTAGCTCCACAAAAGGATCCAGTAACAAGCCATAAGAGCATGAGAGTTTTGTTTGCTGGAGGGTCAGAGCTTCTGTAAGACCTAAAGAACAGCCTGATTGCATGAAGTTCTCAAAAATACATAAACTCGCAGCCATAAAGACTGTGCAGAAGTCTTTTATCTATCAGAACTACAACTGGTCCACCCATACATTTGAAGGCTGAAAGCAGAATTAGAGCCTAAGGACCATGCAGCAGCAGCAGCATGCAAGTTGCCTTTCACTGCTCATGCAGCCTCAGTTCCTCTCTTTGATTCTGTTTCAGTTTGTCTGCTAAAGATAAGAGAAAGCATCCAGCAAGTTTCCTATGCCATCTCTTCATCACTGGAAGAGATGGGCTATCTCACCCTGTGGTCCCAAAGCCACTGGCAAGGCAGGATGCAGCACCCAAAGGTTCACACTGACTCACACAGGAACTGGGCTAGCATCCCTAGGATCTGCTTTGCCACTGTGGTCATGGGACCTAACATGGCCAAAAGATCACCCAACACAGCTGTTGTGAGGAAAAGAATACACACAGTGCCCTCTCCATCCCAACACAAATACAACCCACTAGGTATGGGCAGGTGCTATACAACCTTACAAGCTTCCTTGCTCTGCTTCAACCCCTATTTTCCATTTAGGTACTAAATAAAAATAAAGGAGGTGGCACTGCACATAAAGACCTTTAGCTGCTTACCAAATCCCCAGAGGAGCTGGTACTTTTCTATGCATCTTTGAAATAATTCGAATTGCATTATATATGCAGTGGCAAATATACACAGGGGACAAGAGTCTGTTTCGTAATTAAGTATTACTACTGCTTTTTCATAATTAAGTATTACTACTCTCATTCTCATCAGAGGACAAGGAAGCAAGGTACCTTAACAGCTTGTCAAGCCTGTGCTGCAGGCAATTAGCCTCTAGGTCTGAGCCCTCTGGGGGCCCTATCAGATGGTGGGTACTGACCTCTACACTGCTATTTAAAGAGGTTATTCTCTAATACTAAAAATAATAAATAAAAAAACCCCACACATCTTACAAGTTCCCTGGAAATGGCTGGCTGTAAGACCACAGCACTGAAGAGAGGCAATCTTTCTCCCATTGCTCCTCATCTACTCATGGATACATCCACCTTAACAAATTACACACCAAGTTCACAGCCAGCATCCTCTCTCCTGAGCTCACATGTTCTCATTCGGTGCCTGCAAATCATAAGCATATTTGCTTATTTGACATTGAGTTGTAAGCACGACTTAAAGGATGGTTCAACACAGCTAATAACCAAATACTTTAAATCCCACAGTGAATGTATGAAATCATATATAAATTATACTTTATCATGAAAATTTATTTATACATGCTCATATGCAAACACTGTTCTTCAAGGATTACCCCTGTCATTCTCATGCAAAACTGAAAAGTACCTCTTCTCTGGTATTGTTTCTTTAAATTTCTTAAAACCAAATGCCTGCAACAGATCACAGAGATGGGTTATAAAAGCAAACTGAGGTAACACTTTACTTAAAAAAAAACACCCAACCAAAAAAAAAAAACAAAACCAACAAAACCACAACAAAAACCAAACCAAAACAACAACCTAAACAAACAAACAACAAAACCATCCCAAAATCACAAAACCAAAACCCAACCTATGAACAAAGCCAGAATACTTTCCCAGTTTCAGTGTGATTTCTGAGCTTGCACATTAGAGCCCAGTCCTGCCCCAGGAGTCCTGCTGCACAGAGGCACTGAGGATAGCAGAGAAGGGGCTGCACCCTAGTCATGGGGCACCAGCAACCACTGGTAGGCACCTTCCTGCTTGCAGAAAGAGCCCTCTGTCCCCATAGCACTTACAGCTGCCATACAGGAATACAAAGCAAAGGGAAAAGCACTGTAACAACCACTCCCTCATGGAGACCTGTAGCAGAGAGCCCCTGGAGGCTCCTCCAATCCTCCCATGACATGTGGGTGCAACCAGGCAGCTCTCTGAGGACACAGTGACAATGTGGCTTAGAAAAACCCAGGTGCACAGATCTCATCAGCATGTGGGGACATTTTAAGTGCTCTCAGACATCTTCCCGGGCCTCCTACTGTCACTGAAGGTCTCCTGTGGTTCAGTGTCACATTTACTAGCAGTTGGCTAGTGCCTGAGCCACTCTATCTAGTAGGAAGCAGAAGCTTGTTTTAGCCTTTCAGAATTTCCCACCCAAAATTAGTATCTGCTCAGGGATGCTCCAATTCTCTGCAACTACCTACATCAGCTGTAAGGAACAGGGAAAGGTCTTGCTTCAATGGTGCATTTTGGACATGGGCTCAAGGCAGGTATATTTCAATTTGTCCCCTCCACATGCTGCAGTAACAGCACAGCACTACAGGAAAATTCCTTGATGATTAAGCTCTTCCACACTGAGAAGCCTGAAAAATTGTTCTCCATGCTATTTACTTGAAATCATTTCAGTCTAGACTGAAAAAAAAAAACCAAACAAACCAAAACAAAAAAAAAAGCCTGGAAGAGTGAAGAGGCAAACCAGCAAACCTTTTATAAGTCTGCTTGTGAAGAACACAATAAGCAGTCTTCTTCCAAGTAAATCACTGTGTCCCCTCCTTATTCAGTGGGTGTTTATGCAACTGATTCTGTACAGTCTCTTAAAGAGACTTTCTCAGGACCAAGATGAGAGGTACTGAAGGACTGATGATAATGGACATCAGTAGCTGTTTTAGGCTTCACATATCCAGCTCAACTCCCTGAGATCCAAGTGATTAATTTTATTTTTTTTTTAAGAAGCAAAACTCTGCTAAGCCAGCCTATCCTCACAGGACAGTCTGTGCATGGGTGGAGGAGTATGGATAATATAACTTTGGGTCAGCGTGATCAAATTGAGCATGTCCAGAGAAATCACTCAGACCGGTTTTGTCACAGCTCCCCGTTCAACTAGTGAGAAAACAGAGAAAACACGCAGAGTGGATAAACCTTCAGCTTCCAGTGGAAATATTAAAACAAATTTGAATCATTAGACATCAATTTGTATTTTCTTTTTCAAAAGAAAATCCTAGCTAATTTACCTTCCTACCACACTCTGAAGGGAATCAAGTTTGTGTGTAACTTGGTTAGTGTCTCTTCAGCTCTGCATGACAAAGCCTAAGGTAGTCCATTCAACGAGCTCTGTCGGATCTAATCGAGAGCAGTGAGCGAGGCACCACGCGAGGTGCCGTAACAAGCTGGTGCTCCAACTTTTCTCCTTGCTTGCAATATGAATGCACTGTTTGGGGGCAGTAGAGCCTGCTACTGCAAGACAAATTCAGAGCTAAAAGGATATGGCAGCCCTCCACACCGTAGTCTGATTGCATTAGACTGAGCACAACAGAAGAAATAAATATTTAGACAGGGGAGATGGCACCCTGAACGCATCCAAGTGTCAGTTCTGATCTTCGACAGGTGAAAAGCACCCGCCTCTTCCTGTGCTCATGTGCAGCTCAGCACCTCTCTCTGGCTTAGCCAGATGGTGTGCGGGCAGGGCTCTTCTGCTTCCTTCCTCGACAGCAAAAAAACCACAGACAACCTGCCACGTTATTTGTGTCTCTCCACGCTGGCTCATCTATCACTGCCAGTGCATCTACTGCAGTACGTGCTCCTTCTTTGCTGCTGTTTACAATTAAAAAGGAAAGAAAAGAGGAAAAAAAAAATCTCCAAGTTCTAAATTACAATTGAGCTTCAGCGGCACACTAGGTAATTAAGAAATTCGGGAGCCTGCAACTTTCCAGGAGGTAGTGGACTTAATTAAAATTAAAGCATTTCATTTTAAGAGGGTGGTGTGACCCTCTTTCTGCCAGACTCTGGGCCCATGGAAACCTCTCACTGGTAGCTATGTAAGCTCTAAGTATTAGAATAAATGTTTTCATATGTAAATTGAGCCCTGCCTACAGAGCCCCTTTATTGCTTCTCCCATACAGTTGTGCCCAGCAAACAACAAAAGGCACCCTGTGTTTACGGGGCACTGGCCTGACATTCAAGAAATCTGCACTCAAAATACTCTGCTGTGCCAAGTGTCAGCAATGTGATGTGGGCAGGTCAAACACTGCTCTGTCTCATAGTTCCCCCATCAAGAAAAATTGAAACTATTTGTACTTCTCTCCTACTTAACCTATATAAAACCATAAACTTTTCAGAGCTGAAACAGATTCTGATTACAAAGCAGCACAGTAGCAAATGAGGCAGGTGCCCTCTCTTCTGTGTCAGTGCCATCGCACACAACGGAAAGAGCAAATAAAAAACACTGGACCAGGTGCTCCATCCTCTCCCTCCTGCTTCTTGGGTTGTCATAAAAACCAATTTATGCTGGGTATATCCAGCCTGTGCAAGATGCAGTCCCTGCCCTGTCTGGGCTCAGCAGCCATCAGGAGCTTTCATAGAATCATAGAATTGGCTGGGTTGGAAGGGACCTCAGAGATCATCAAGTCCAACCCTTGATCCACTACCGCTGCGGTTCCCAGCCCATGGCACTGAGTGCCACATCCAGGCTCTTTTTAAAAATCTCCAGGGATGGAGAATCCACTACTTCCCTGGGCAGCCCATTCCAATGTCTGATCACCCTCTCCATGAAGAAATTCTTTCTAATATCCAACCTAAACTTCCCCTGGCACAACTTAAGTCCATGTCCTCTTGTCTTGTTGAAAGTTGCCTGGGAAAAGAGCCCAACCCCCCCTGGCTCCAGCCTCCTTTCAGGGAGTTGTAGAGAGCGATGAGGTCTCCCCTGAGCCTCCTCTTCTCCAGGCTTTGCAGCACGTTGGATGGCAGCACCGGGGCTTTGCCCAGAGGGGCACCAGGAACAGCTGCCCTGTGCCTGCTGCAGTATTTTACAGAACTATAGGTGCCGACAGCATGAGGGAAGAAAAGTTAAGCTGCAATTTATGACAGCACAACTTCTGCTGGATTCAAACTAATTGCCCGCCATTAGCTGTAATTTGTGCACGTTCTCCAATGCAGGCAAAGGCTGTATTTGTTTTAAAAAGAGAAGCAATTACAGCTACAAGAGTCAAAGAAGTCGGAAGCCCATTCCCTACAGCAACTTTAGTCAGGGCAAATGCAATGTCCTCAATACATCAACACCTGCTCTGCTTCCTCCGCTGGGCACCCTGCAACATCCACAGTGTAAGATCAAACAAAAAGTTTTATCTCCTAAAAATATCAATTGTGATATAGAACCAAACAGGTAAAGAGCTAAAATCTGTCAACCAATGCAGGTGAAGCCCAGAGCACTTTAGGGCAGTAGACTGCCAAAAAACCCACCGGAGAAAGATGGCCAGGTCACCAGATGTTGCATCTACTAAGAGAATGTGATCAGAAAAAAAAACCTCAGTCTGTAAAGGAGGCTGAGGCACAGAGGCAAGGATTTTCACAAGGTATCCTGCCTGCTTCAACATAACACAGCCCAAAATGGAAGTTGACAGCAAGAAGGGAGGAAAAATGATCACAGTGACACAAGCTGAGGTTGTGGCTGCTGAGCTCCTGTTCTGACATCTGAAAAAGCACTGGCCCACAACAGTGAACCAAGACAACTTAATTGCTGTTTCAAGATAATTACTATCAGTTGGCTGTTTTCCCCTCAATACACATTAGCCCATCTGAGCTGCTTAAGTTCATCTCCTAGCATCTCTAGCACCGCCCTGTTACAGTTTAGCTAGACCAGAGTCATCTCAAAAACCGTGGCAGAACAACTGCAGCACGTTCTCCACCAGTGCTGAGAACAGTGGAATTAAATACCCAGCATCTGTAATGATTTCTTCTGTGCAGCTTCTGACAGTCACTTGGCTCTCCTGTCAACTGTTCAAGTGGTCTCACAGATCAGCTATTGCTGTGCAAAAGGCCCGTGCTGTATGGTGGAAAGCAGAAGAGATTACAGTCACTGGAAAAGAGGACAGAAAAATTTAACTTTAGTGCTCAAAGGATTAAAAAATAAAACAAAAAAAACAAAAAACACCAACATTATTTTGAAATGTGAAGGAATGGGAAGGAAAAATCACAGAAGTTGGGTCTTATAAATTAACAACACTGGCTCACTGCAGAAATCCATCAGTTCTGTCCATTCCCAGCAGCAGCAGCATGATACTGCCAGCATGGTATTTGCCTTTCCAGAAAAAAACCACTGTAGAGTAACCAAATACATTCTGGAGATTGGCAGAAAGAGTAGACAGATGCTTTCGTTTGACCCAGTACCACTGAAGCACAGCAAATCAGCACCACCAGTGGATAGCCAAGTGACATGGAATCTCCAAACAGTCTTTACTTCTCAGGAGTGCAGCATCTATGTACCACTACAAAAACCAGTCAGCTCAGTTCCTCCTAGGAAAGCAGGAAAGTTCTTTCTCTTTTCCAACAAATTACAAGTATCTGCTCAAACTGTCAGGAACAGAGATAAATATGATATATCCATTCTTAATATCTTAAATACACAGGGATGTATAGGATGTTATGTGTCAATCTGTAAAACAACGGTGAAGAAACGGAAAGAAAAACTGCTGATTTATACTAATAAAATCATCCAAACTAGGCAGGTAGCTACCAATTACTCTGTTCAACAAGTTCCTGTTAAATGTGGCAATTTTTCAGATGTAGTGTTTTGATTGTTACTATGTGCAGTGGCACCTCAATTTCTGCAGACTAAACCATTGATTTTGACAGCATCTGCATTGCAAGAAAAAGGAAAAGGTTTTCTTTCTTTCAGCTTAGCCCTACTCAACTAAGGACTTCACAAGTACTGCAGAGCAAACATCCTCGTCAGTATTAGGCCACTTATTCTATGAAGTTTCCCAAGGTTTTTGGTGAGAATGGTTTTCTTGCACGTTCTAGTTTTAAAGGGTTGCATGACACAGACACTGTCTGTGAACATCTTCCAGTGGTGTTCATGTTCCACAGCACACAACATCATGCTACTTCATAGCAGGGGATTATCCCACGTTTTTATGTCCTTAACTCAAATAGGGTGTTTTCATGCTACGTTTTTCCTTACTGACTGAGGTTGGAACAAGCCCAAATCACAAAGCAAGTTGTCTGACAAGACCACGTTTTCCATTTCAGCCTCAAAGCAGTTCACATAAAGCAAATTTGACAAAATTACAATGAGAAGTCTAAAATTAATCCCCCAGGTACATCACAGATGCAGGGAATGCTCAAGGATGAATTTCTGACAGAACAGTGCAGTTCTGCCTGGAGTTTGGCTGCAGATTAAGTTTCCTACAGAACCACTCTGGGGCTGCTGGAGCAGATTTCCAAGCTACGAAGTCAGAGAGAAGCCTGGATGAGTACCTGAACAGAGGGTAAGGATTTATCTCTTGCCTAAGGCCCACTTGAGCCCTCCAGCTGTCTTCTTCATCCACCTATTTGCCTTCTTTGAATTACTGGAGTCAGTGTGTGTCCCTGTGGACTACAGGCATATTAAAGAGCAAGAGACTAATTACTAACCAGAATTAATCTTCCATACCTGCTTACAATTAGAAGAATTTGCTTTAGAGAGATAAAAAGAGTTGCTTTAAGCACAGCTATGACTGAGATCTGGTGCTTCACACTTGGTCTTGATCAAAATCCCCAAAAATATAAGGCCAGACCAATGAGACAGCAGTGCAAAATCTGGTTAGGGGCTCATTTACAAGGATGCTTCCTTCAAATCACTGGTGGCGCCAGTTAGCCCACAGGCTGAGGAAATTTCATCAGAGAACAGATTTTTTTTAATCACCATCTCCAAAGGAGCACATATAAGAGTTCAGGGTATCTTTGCCACAGTGGAAGCATCAAGTCAAACGTGAAACAGGCAGGGAAGGCAAGTGGATCACTTATTTCCCCTGAGATAAAACAATGCATGCTGACAGACTGATAAAACTGCTAAAAACTGATCCTAATAGCCACATGTCAGGGCCAAACACACTCAGTGCAAATCCCTTCAGTGTTTTCTATAGCTGTACAACAGGCAAAGCAACATCAGGCAAGGATTAAATGAAGAAATTAGCTTTCTGACACCACAGGAGTGGAATGCTGGTAACATTTTGGAACTCTGAAACATATTTCCCCACCCTGGTCTTTAAAGCTGAAAATCCCTTCCCCCCAGAAGTAAGCTCTAAAATACCACACATAAATTTTGAGGCTGGAGAAAATCACTACACGTGAGGAAGTCACCATAAAACGTTAAATAAAGATGCTGCTCTGCAGAAGGAGATGTTTCAGTGACCAGACTGAGCTTTCCCACAGCACAGCCTTCACGGCGATAAACACAGGAACATCTTAGCAGAGGTCTTTACAGTTTGCTTGGATGGAGACAGATAATGTACTCCTTGGTAACCTGTCATCCACAGAAACATTTCTGCCTTGGTTCAGATTTTGACATTTACAGAGTGGCTTAAAGGGAGATTGCTCACCTTTACCAACCACTCTCAGTATTTGCTTGCCCTGTTAAGGCACTTCAGTTTGGTCTCTGTTTACACCCTTCCCACTCGCTGAGACACAGGTGGCAGCTGTGTGCTGGTCCACAAGCCTAATCTAGATCACACTGCAAGTCTGAGCCACCTCAACCCATAGACACCATCCCAAGGCAAAGATGACTGTGCCAAACTCACAGCAGCAGACTGCCTCACTTACACTGGTAGAGGACATCATTTCACGGCCTCCCCAACTACCCAGGATGTGCCAACACTGATGTCACATTTTATAGCTCAGTTTTGCTATTCAGCAATTGTAGGTGATAATTTTTGGCATCCCCCTTCATCTAAACTTCACCATACACAGGTTATTCCTGTGCTGTTACTCTCTCAACTTCCCTGCTTTGCAGTCAACTTATTATTACTTTCATAAAATCAAGCGCAGCACTTCAGCGATGCCAGCACTGGATATTTGGCAGAAATAGGTTGCTCCTTGTTCTTTCTGCAAAATGCAGGAGCCACGAGATCTTCCCCATTTCAGACCTCTATTAACAAAAGCAAGGAGGGAACACAAGTCTGCATGTGATTCAGAGACACCGAGCTCCTGCCCCACGCACATGGGGTGGAGAGGGTAGCCCATGGGATGTTGGCAATGTCTGCAGAAAGAGCCCTGTCTTCTGAGCACAGCTAGTTCCAACAACCTTGTGAGCATTTGTAGGGTGCCCAGGATCCAAAAACACCATTCAGGCATCAGAAACATGAACACTGAAGGCAAATTCTGCCTGCAACGTTAGACAAATTGCCTGGAGTCCACCTCTGCTTTTTGGTTCCTCTTCTGACTAGTCCACAGTGTGTTTGGGATGTCTCCTCCTGCACAAGGAGCTCACATCTCAGGGCACTTGTGTGTTATTTTTAAAAGAGGTAATAAATCATATTTGGCATTCTGTACATCTATCTTACCACATTCCCAAACCCCAGCCTGGACTTGCTAAGCCAGCAGGTATGCAAATGCTACAGACCAAGGGTGCAGTCATTCTTTATCATCATTACTATTTGTAGGGCTTGGAGCTCCAATGAAGAAGAAACATAGCCACAGGCTTCAAGCTCCTTCTCTGCTAGGAGCAGACAGTATTTATTTAATTTCTAGCACAGACCCCTGCATCAAGCACACCTTGTCAGAAAGAAACCCTTTGCACGTTTCCGCTGTTAAGGTCCAGGCTGTGAGCGTGACACGCACACTCAATTTTAGGAAACCAAATTTGCTGTGAAGGCTGAAAGCCAGGGCCTGCAGCTCAGCTGGAAGGGTTGGAGCTGAAGCCCTTAGATGAGGAAGCCCATATGCACTTGGAGGTTTCCTGAGACTACTTCAATTCTTCATAGTCAGGCTGCTGGGCAAACTGGACACCATCACCTTCTGTGCAAGCTGCCAGGGGAGGCTGTGTACTTGTGCCAGCTCCTCAGCACAAGCAAATGGCACTAGCCAGGTGAGATTCAAATAAACACGACTTAACATAATTTCTTCTTCTTTCACTGCCTCAAGCACCCTAGCAGCCATGCCTGCCCCATCCCCACAACCACCAATGTGGCAGACTCATACTTCTCTCTCTCAGCTGTTCTTGCTAAAAGGTATAGACAAGTATCCTCCTTCTTTGGGGCAGATGTAAAGCTATAGGGCAGGAAAAAAATCTTCCCTGATCTCTTTATAGCAGGTCCCATAGAGGACTTCCCACTTCACCTTGTCTCCCTGAAAAGCCAGCCAGCCTTTTCATCCACATGGCCAGTGCTGTGTGGCAACACAGCACACAAACTAATAAAAAACCCATTTCAATTAACTTTTTATGACTTCCAGAAAACCATCTGTGTAATTTTGCATTTCCTTTTAATCCCAATGACAGAATTATGTTCATCTGCCTGAAACACCACATTTGTTGTGACTATCACAAGACCTCATTTGGTGGACGTCACGGCCCATTACCTATTTTTAATAGGTGGCCAACATCTCTCCAGTTTGTGTGTGCTGCAGCAGACCCGGCTCTCCTGCGACTGAAAAGATTGGCCCCAGTCCCAAGGCTGCCCCACAGCCACTGCCTGGCAGCACCCAGCAGGAAAGCAGGGAGGTTTTGAGCTAGGTACCTGCCTTCCCATTGCTTTGCTCCTCTGGGCAGCTGTGCAGGGCCACGCAGAGGGAGTTTCCAGCCTTTTCCACCCACTTTTTACAAATGCTGAGGAGTGTATTGCACCCGTGGTGGCCTGTCGCATACTTGAATATATTCGGAGTCCTTTAAGCCTCACCAACACCCCGTGGGACAGGGCAGGGCCCCAGGGGAGGACTCCAAGCTCCAGCTGCCAGCTGAGGAGCCCCCACAGCCCCTTCCCACGCGTGTCAGCAACAAGGACTCATTGTCCTACACTCCCTGCTTTGCCTTTCTGTGTTTCCAGCATGAGAGGCTTTCCGAGGCCGGGCCTGCACAGCCCTCAGCACTGTGTGTCCCTGTGTGCAAGTGATCTCGTCATAAAAGTTGTGAGAATGGGGCTGCCCCCGCTCCCTTCAGCTCTCCTCCTAAAAAGGCCTCTAAAGGGGCCACTTTTAATTTTAAGGTCTTCTGTTGGGTTTTTTAACCTTGTGCAAACTGTTAACAGACGATAGTTTCGAAAGCCTATTAATGGGGCACTTGCACAGAATCGGTCCACCTGCTATTCCAGAGGGCATTTTGAGCACCGTTAAATAAAGGGGATGACACAAGAACCACTGCTAAAAATCCAACCATTAGCTGACAGAAAGAGTTAAAAGACTGATGCGGGCTTGTCCCCAGGCACCCTCTGAACGGCCTCATGGTATCTCTCTATCTGTCTGTCAGAATAAATATCAGGATGATTTTCTCAAGTGCCTGTCTCCCTGGCTTGCATAATCACGAAGGGGCTTACCCATCAACAATTAGGTAGTATTGTTGCAGCGTGTAAATCTTTGAAATGGAGATTTCCTGGGAAAGTGAGGGATTGCTTCTCTTCTTTCTATAAATCCGAATGCTGTCAGAAAGGCAAGCCATAAAAATCAGTGATAAAAAATTCATAGCAACCCCTTCAGGCTAGAAGAGCAGCTGCTTATTGTATTTACTAAGTCACTGCCTGGGAGCCTGAAGCCTGATTTCACACCAATCCACTCATTAAACATCTAGATCAACATTGTACCGGATTAGGGTGAAGTGCAAACAGCAACACTGGATCTGCCTCAGAGATCAGGGCATGAAGGAAACAAAAGCCCTAGTTGTTTTTTCCTTAAAAACCACCTTTTCAGCAGTACCACTAATGCTGTGTTCTCCCTCACCTCCACTGCCAGGCTTTGCTGTCTGTCACCTTTGCTGAGGGATCAACAGCCCAAACCAAAGCCTGCAGGTGACAGTACCAGAGCCGGCTGAGAACACAGCTGTGAGGTGTGTGACACTGCTTGTTCTTGAATCCACAAATCTTACTTATTCTGTGGTGCCCTCAATGGAGAAACCACAACATACTGGTGACTGTGAAGCTGTTCATGCTGTTGCTCTTCATAAAGATGAGGACTGTGTGGATTCCCTTGTGTATGTTTTCTCTGCTTTAATGAGCTTTCACAGGAAAGGTTAAAGCTAACATCAGAGATACCAATTGCTCAAACTCATGATCTTACCGGGAGACATTATCACCCTGTAATGGCTCGTTGAAAAGGAGGCAGCTAATAGCTATGCTTAAAACCAAGAAATTCTTTCAGACTATATAGTATAACTACACCGACAATGTACTATACTGTGTGAGTTTGTTTTTTTTTAAAAAAACCCACAGCATCAGCTTGAAACTACCCAGTTTCCAGTGCTTGTCAATGCTTTGAATTATATGTTCACGGTTCTGTGCTTTAAAAGTGTAATTATCTGCGTTGCTGCCTGGAAGACCACAAGTGTAAGGAAAACAAGCTTGGCCAAATTCCTTATACAGAGAAGAGCAAAGCTTCCTAAACTCAAGGGTATCGAGGACATTGCTTGTCCTGCTCTTCATGGGGAGGAAAGTCTTTGCAAACTACAAGCGGCACAATGGCAGAAAGGAAGCCTGGATGCTTAAAACTGAGGTCAATAAAAAAAAAAAAAAAAAAAAAATCTCAGAAGCATGGGTTTTTTTATTCAAAAAGGCACATTTTTGCTTTGTAACCCTGTGCATTCCAGATGACGAAACACCCACAACAAGTGGATCTCTGAATTGCCCACATCTCTAGTATTTCCACCAGAAGCTGCAACACCAGCCAGTTCACAGAGCAACTCTTGTGCAGGAACCCACCCACCTTTGCAATGCTCCTAAAGCTCCATTCCCCCAGCAGCTCAATAGCTCAAACCCGCACAGAACAGAGCTGCCTTCTCTCCTTTGGGTAACTAAGTACAAGAAAGATTTTGCAGCTTTCCCAAAGTCCTAGATTTATCCCTCCAGCTTGCAAGCTCAAACCAGCTGAACGCTGCAAACAAGTACCAGGGCACATCCTCAGCCACTGAGAGCAAGCAGAGCTCTGTCAATTCACTGAAAAATGAAGTATTTAAATATGCTGGGGACAGGTCACTTGGTGCCCAGGGTGCAAGATCAGGTCTGCCTTGCACAACTTCCTACTTGTACTTGTCTTTGCTCATGCAGCTAGAGAAAGGGAGCTGTTATTTCCACTGGAGTAATACCTACACACAATGCTAGATGATGGCTCTCTTGTGTTGGGTACAAGCCATTGAAACATGCAGGTACACACATGTACCTTCCTTAAACAGCTTAAAGTCTAACCATGGGACTAACAAGTATAAGCAAGATCCTGATGTGGAAGGGTTAGTCCCTTGAGAAAAATTGGCTGCATTGGGCATCAGCATAAAAACCATTCAGTGCAGCCTAAAAGAGAATGCAACAGAGGTCTCCTGCCATAAAAATAAATAGATCCATGACTGCTTCAAAGAGCACAATAAAAGTGGAATGATATTCCAGGTTTCCTAGAAACTCATCACAGCACCCAGCACTGGCAGAAATGTTTTACATGACTGCGTGGGAGCCCCGACCTAAGTGCCCACCCAAGGGATTCGGCCTCTCCTGGGAGAGCAGCTGGAAGCTGTGACCCAGCTCTCTGCAAAGCCTCGTCCCAGTGGCTCCTGTCCTCCCCTAAGCCTCTGGTGCAGCTTTTTGAAAGAGAAAAAGAAAGCACGTACCACGAGTAAACAAGGTCTTTGTTCCAGCCCTTCTTGCCACCCTCTATCCCAACAAGATTTCTCTGAAAACCAGGAACAGCAGCTGTCCTCTGGAGACACTCAGCAGCAGACTGTCTCATTTCATTAAAAAAAACTCAAGACTTTTTTGATTTGCAGCACTTTCTGGGTTTAGGCTAAAACATTTTACACAGATGACTTCTCCTTTTTCAGACTTGGGTTTCTAAAATGCTCTAAGCATTCTAAAAAAAAAAAAAAAAAAAAAAAAAAAAAAAAAAAAAAACAACCCAAAAAGACAATGCCCACAGTGCTTTAAACTGCACAGCTGAGGCTGTAACTGGAGGGGGAAAAAGACTCCATCCCTCTCAAGTCCCCATCTCAGGCACCACACAAACAACAGATGAGCTTTTGTAAAGAACAGATCTACCCTTCCCATGTGTTTCATAGCCTTCAGGCTTGCAATGGGCATCTGGTATTGTCTGAAAGTGCAGAGGAAGGACAAGATGCATCTTCTCCTTGGTAGAAAGGACATGAGCTGCTTGTTCGGTATTAAAATTAAAGATCTCCAAGTACTGCCAGAGGCAAACCCCCTATCTATCTGTTGAAGTCTTCATCCTCCAGGTCCACCTCCTTCCTTAATGGTATTTGTTTCCACATTTGTGCTTGTCTGAAGAGGTATAAAACAGAACTCATTATCAAGAACAATGACCTAAAGCACAAGACTCCACAAGTGACAGAAGCAAAGGTTACACAATGCTGTACAGATCCAGAGACTCCAATGCACAAATTGAGGTTAATCTACCACGCAAGAGAACTTGGTGGTAAACAAAGTCCCAAGTCATTACATCTCTGCTGCAGAAGTAAAGCTGACATGAGATCTTGCAAGCCAACTCACAAGAAGCAGCCCTGCAACATTTACAATACCCTTCTGTACCCTTTCCAGAGTGGATAAAAGGAGATGAGACCTCTGCTGAGATTGGTATCCACTATTGCTGGGGTTTAACAGAGGTGGCATTTAGCCATTCCAGCCCCAGGCTGTCTGATTAAGTATGACCTCGTACTGCTGAGAGTCCCTGCTGTGCAGCTCCAAGAAATGCAGGACTGCCTGGTTTTTTAATATCTCACTTTTTAAAAATTAAGCTGCATGTATTTTTAGGGGAGCAGAGGTACTATTGATTCAGCAACCCGGGATTGCCACTGCTGAGGTTTAGTTTTATTTGCCCTGAAGAAAAAAAAAACAAACCACCAAACAAACAAAAAAAACCAAACAAAAAAACAAACAAGCAAAAAAACCCCCCCTAATGAAAAAATGCCAAGTTCTCCCAACTCCACAGCACAGGAAATAAGTACAACACATAGCTTTTTCAAAGCACCTGCAATTTTCCTCCTCATCTTCCTGCTCCTACAATTGTATTTCAAGTCTGGATCAAATTCTCTCCAGCAAACTTCCATTTTCCCCTTTACCCATTCCAACCCATGCCTTTTTGTGCAGGTTAAAACTTCCTACAGCACAGGCTTTGTCCCCTGCAGCATTTGAAGTTTGTTTTCCTGAGACACAGCAAAGGCCTGGCTTGCCTTCAAGCTTTGGGTAAAGACCACGGTGGGGTTAAGGTAGTTCATATATTCCCTGCACTGGCTCACTACCCCTTAGTCATGGGAGGAATGAAATAAGCTCAAATCACCATTTTATCTTACAAGTCAATGGAGCTCTAAATTGCCTATAAATCTGAGGTCTAGTCTACCCTCCACACAGCAAACAGCCTTCTTGCAGTGTCTGTGGGGGCTGGAGAGAAACTCAGCTCCTGCTTGCTTTCCCAGGTCAGGCTACCAGGATTAATATCCCAACTACAGCTGAGGTCAGTCCCCCTTCAGGAGTCCCTCCTAGTCCCCATACAAAAGCTCAGAAATCTCTTCACTGATCACTCTTCCTGAGGGCACAGCAGCAGCAGCGATTGTGGAAGTACTTCAGCTACAGCTCTTCATTGCTGAAGTAGGAACTGTTGGTTTGAGGTCTCATTGTTACTTTGGCAAGAGTAGAGAGGAAGGTTGGTTGTGCCTTGCATGCGGGCTGTAGCATGGTCAAACCTTGAAAATCAGGAAAATCAACCTTGTTTCTTCCAGCAGCCTCCTTCCAATGAGACCCGGCTACAGATGCAAGAGGCTACTGGACAGCTTTGAAGAGAGATCAATAAAACCAGCAGCCACAGCCAAAGACACACAGAGTAGGTACAACTTCTGTGTATTGGGGATTTACATATTTCAGCAAAGCACACATTCAGGTGAAAATAACTTGTGATCACTGACACAGGACCCCCTAAGTCCTGTATCCCACACAAAACGGGACAAAACCACTGCATGAGATCTGCTCTGAGGAAGTCACCCTTCACCTGCATCCCCAGGACTACCTCAAGAGACACATCCCAGGATAGGGGGAAGGGGACTGCCATGTCCCTAAAGTTACAGTGCAGCATCCAGAGAAGGGAACCTCAAAGGACAGATCTGTCCATCCTAATTTCTGCAAACATCTGCAAATTACAAATGAGCACAAGCAATTGAAAGCTCTGATATACAAATACCAGTTCAACTTAATACCACTGAGTATGGTGGATGCAAGACAGAAATAGGTGTTTACATATATTTTGGGCTAATGTAATGAGAGAAAGGGGATTTGGCCTAACCATGAGCTTGTGGGAAGTATCCAACAGGATGCAGGGCTGACCCCCATCTGCGATGGGACACTGAATGTACTCGGTGCAGAAAATGATCTGCAGAAGGCAGTGTCTAAATCATGGGGAAAAAAAAATTACATGCATAAGCCAGCCCTTTTGTTTTGTTTTTTTCTCCGTGCACTTATTTGGTATGAAGTCAATGACATTCACTTACTCAAGTCCTGAAGGAATTAGGTAAATGCAAATCTTTTGGTTCACTGGTTGTTTTAGTGTGTTGAAGCACCGATTATCACTGCTGGAACTCCATGCGTTTGCCTGCCAGGTCTAGTTATTAAAGAAAATTTACACATTTGATCAAGGATTTCATCCCCCTCTCTCACTCCCCAGAAAAGAAGAAATCCTCTTTGCAGCTCATGTTGTTTTCATGTCTAATCTGCTCAGTTGTGCCCATCAGCTGTGCCCAGCACGCCCATTACAGCTGAAACTCCTGGTTAGAATAGCCAGACTAAATATGTTATTTGTGGCTTGGAAAATTCAGATTTCTAAACCTGTGGCTTTCCTTGAGACTGCTTTTCTTACCTCTTTGAATGCACAGTAAAACAACACAGCTTCAGTTTATATGTTGCTGGTTGCCATTTATCTTCCATCTTTATAGAAAAAAAAGTCAGTAAAAAAATGGTGCTGAGTGGTCGTTCCATATGTGATTAAAACATTGGCTAGAATAGTGCTGGGATGCGATTTTGTTTTAATTTTTTTAAACAAAACAGTACTATTGAAGGTAATCCATGGCATGTGTTTTGATGTTTTATTTTCCTTTTCCCATTGTAAAAAGTGCTCATCATGGCAAAATGACAAGCAAAACCACCCATGAAAAGCAGCTCTCAAGTAATCTGATCAAGCCTCCCTGGTAACACACAGGACATGCCTCCAGTCTGGGCTTGGAAAAGGTTTAAGAATATTTCAAAGTAGTTGGTGGATTAATAGAAGATATACAAGATTGGATTAGTAGATTAATATTAATTGGATTAATAGAAGAGTCTGTGTGTATAAACAGCATGTGTAAATAAATGAAGAACCACTACTGTAACAACAGGTGTTGTCCATCATAGACCTTGTGTAAGGGGGCTGTGTGTCACCAGATATTTCTATGCCCATTTCAGCAGATGCATGCATGCACTGACAGCCAGTCCATAGGTCTGCCAAGAACTTTAGATGCTTTGCTGAATCAGAACTTGCCCAAGAAGGAAGTTTCAAGGGAGAACAGGAGATGAAGTCCAGCAGCTGAAGATACAGTTGAAGAGCACCTCATATTGCATTTGAAAAAAGACAAAATTAAAGCTCTGTGGTCAATGCAGTTCCTAAATTACTGTTCAGACGCTCACCATCACAACCCTTACACTCTTTTAGTAAGGCTTGGGGGGGTGTATTTGTTCCATTGTGTATCCTCCATGCACTCAATAAACAGAATAATGCAAAAATCTGTCCTGGCATGATTTATTGATTCATCATCCCCGCTTCAAGCTGTTCAGTGAATGCTACAGGACCAAAGATATTAATCTATCTCATTTCTTTCTTCCTAGCAGGAATGCTTCCAGGAGGGCACTATGTCCTCAGGAAGAGCAAGGGGTCCAAGGCATCACCCTGCAGGCGAGAGTTTTTATACCTGCAGCATGTCTTGGAGCATCTGAAAGCAACACAGCTGCAAAGCTTTCTTACATTTAACAGGAGGGGTGACCATGACAGATCTCAACTAGCAATTGCCTAAAGCACTTCCCATTCTCCATGTCCAAGCCTTCATCTACTTCAACAGCACAAAGCTCCTCATCCTGTCCCAAAGCAAGGGTGATGGTACCAGTTTTCAGTACATACACCTCTCCTTTAATGAAGGTCTAGAAGTCTGCAGAATATTGCACTATTCTTTCCAGAGCTACCTGAAACCAAGAAAAGTGCCAAGTTATTCTGGAAGGTAATTGCAAAGTATGTATCTTTAGGAAAAAGAAGTACTGCCTTCTAGAAATTAAGCAAAACATTCTGGTTACAGACTGCCTGCTGCCTGCTTAAACCACCAAAAGTGAGAGTCATCTGTACTGGTCCTGTCCCGTGGGAGGCTGCAACAGCAGCTATTGGCATTTTACTGGAACACATTGTTCCAAATACGAGAACAGCAAAGACTAGGACTAGGAACCTTTAATAAAATTAAAATTTTTTGTTTTCAGGAATTGCGACTGAGACAAAATACCTAGGTTATTAAAATGTCCTAAGCCCGGAAGCTTTCCTCAGAGTTGTGGTATCGCAATCCTTTTGTAATTTCATTAATTTTAGTAATAATTTGCCATTTTACTAAGAAGCAGAAGTGACAGAAAACAACATCTAAAACCTCAAAACTACCTTAAAATGCGTAATTCTTTCTACAAGAAGCAGTGGTGAGGAACACGGAGAAAGCTGAACAACAGAACCTTCTGATGCACCCTTCAGAAACAGTCCCCAAGCTTTCCCCAGAAATCCCACAACACACTGGCACTTCCAACAGCCATCCCATAGTATTTGCTGACAACACCAGCTGCCTGGCAGATCTCCCACTTCAACAGCACAAACATTTCTGTGCTTCAGTGGTGCACCCGTGCAAACAGTCTGTGTGTGCAGAGGGGCAAGCCCTGCACAGCACCCTTGTGCAAAATGCAAGTGCAAAACTGAGTTATATTGCTTTGCATTAATACCACCTGCCTTTCCCTTTTTTTTATAAAATCAAAGAGAAATTGAGTGTTTGACTCTCATACACATGCAGAGACGGACTATGCTCGTCCTCACAAGGAGTCCAACATTCTTCCAATGATTCTCATTCTAATGATTCTATTTAGGTTGGATATTAGAAAAAATTTCTTTATGGAGAAGGTGATCAGACATTGGAATGGGCTGCCCAGGGAAGTAGTGGATTCTCCGTCCCTGGAGATATTTAAAAAGAGACTGGATGTGGCACTCAGTGCCATGGTCTAGTAACTGCAGCAGTAGTGGTCAAGGGTTGAACCTGATGATCTCTGAGGTCCCTTCCAACCCTGCCCATTCTACGATTCTATGATTCTATGATTTTGTCCACATCACAAAGCCTGAGTGGCTATGGGGCTCATGCTATGTCCCATCACACACAATTGAAAAACACTGCAGCTTTATGTTGCTTCCACTCCCTCTTAGTATTAAAAACATACCCCAAAAATCAGCTTGCTCAATAGGTAATTTTCTTTAATGACTAAACTGATGTCCATAAACTACAAAAATCACAACAGAAAGATCAATAGGCCCATCAAGGTAGGGGAGTGGGAGAAAGAGGACTTCTCCTAACATAATACCAATATTCAGACAAATTAGCATTGCATGCTTCAATAGCACTGGCTCTATATCTAAAAGGCAGAGCATGACCCATTGATTTCAAAGTTCCTGGTGCAGCATGAGACATCACATCCACTTCTGGATGCATCTCTTTTCTACATGGCACAATGCCTTCTGAATGCAACAGGAAGGAAAAAGCATATCCGGGTGCAATTAAATCAGTTACAGCATCTGCATAGAAGTATCACGATTTATTCCAGAAGGCTTGCAAAGGGCTAAATGTTAAAACCATCTCTGCTAGCAAATTAATATTCAAACAAGTATTAAAGCACACATTATCTGTGTACAGTAACTCCCCCTGCACTTAGCAGCCACAATAATCACAAGGCAGGGATGAGAAAAGCTTCCCTGCAAATAATGCAAAGAGCAGCTACTAACATGAGTGCTACTCATGATCTGATTTGTTTTGACACAACTGCATTGGTGAACATTTGCCACTGTGCTTTTGTATGACGAGGCATTTAGCACTTGGCACACTGGGCTCATGTACCCCCACCTCCTTTCCCTGACATTACACTGCTGCTCAATAGCAAGCAAGCACTCTGAACAAAATGTTTAATTTGCAGGCACGTGTGATTCCCTTTTTGATTATCAGCCTCCCCAGCACAATAAAATCTAGCTGATACAGTGCTGCCAAGTCAAACTGCAGGCAAAGGTTCATTTAGCGGCACAGAAACACCTCTGAAATTCTCATTTATTGGATTCTGCTGCCAGTCACGTTAATGCCAACACAAATGTCAAAATAAGATTAGAAAAAGGTTGCCTGATTAAAGAACTGAGCAACAAGGAAGACACTCTACATATAGTTTAAAACAAAAGGACCATTTAAATTAAGTAACTCGCACCCTTTTCTGCATCTGCAAGCAAATGCAAACTCTTGAAAACAAGAGGTAATTTTTAGTCTGGATAAATCAGCAAGAACTTGGTACCAGGACATCTGCTTTTGGCAACTCTAGTTCCAGAGAAGAACTTTTCTGCATTGTTTTCTTCAGTCTTACTAATATTCAAAGGAAACAAATATCTATCTTCTCAAACTGATACCTACATTCTTCACACCACATGCACAACACAGCAAAACTTAAGCATTTAATGCTGAGCTTATGTGCTTTAGTACTGTTCTGACAACATGTGGCCAAGAAAGCACAAGGTAGGGACTTCATCACATAAGCAACAACTGGACTCATTAACTTGGTGGAATAGGCACCCACCATATAGCACACTAAAATATGAGAAAGGAGATTGAAAGGAGGTGACTCTTTTGCTGGCAATTTAGCACAGCATTCTTCAGACATCGTTTTACTTATACCATCTTTTTTGTTGTTTTAACATATATTGGGTCACTCTATTTGTGACCTAGATAATGCAAAAAAAATCTGTTCTTGAGCAAAGACTGCTTGCCTCTACACCAGTAAAATCTGAGAGAGCCCATAAATATAACCCACTATGCATACACAGAGTATAAACAAGAAGTAGAAGCATTTTTTTCAATTACATATATATTTGCTTTGTATTTCATTATTTATGTCTTTGTTTCTACCCATGTGTTAACTGATGTTGTCTACTGAAAAAGACATTTTACTGAGTTCAAGCCAGGAAGTGCTATAATTAAGATAGCACATTCAGCCATGATCTCTTCCTCTTCTGCAGAGGAATTGTTCTGATTCCTCTTTTGCTACTAATACCATACCCATTTTCTCCTTTTGCAAGCAGGCGTTGCCCGGTCCTAGAGCTGCTCAGGGAAATGATCCATAGCTTCCCAGCTTTCTCAGATGTACATGACCTCCCTGCACACAAAGAAGTCCCCTTTTCATCTGCCAGCCTGCAGACAAAAGGAGGTGGACACAAATCTTGCTGGCAAACAGACTGCCTAACTAAGCACTTCAGAAGTAACATCTCTTGGAGGCTCAGCAGGCTGTTTATTGTGTATCATGTCCAAGATTTGGCTCCTGTTACTCACTGTGTATGCTTGTCCCTTCTGTGCTTGCACCTCAGCAAGACGACAATGGAAGAGAAGAGGTTTGTTTGGCCATCTGAAAACCTTGGGAAACTTGCATTTTCATTGATAACTTATGCAAAACCAAAAGAAACCTTCCCAGCAATGAACAGTTGTTTTGAATGGGACTGAAGGCCCTCAGGTTCGCTGGGCAAGTTGCCAGCAGGACAGATCATCAGGCTACACAATCTGCCTCACACTTTTCTAGCTCACACAGAAACCTGCCAGGACTCCTATTCCCAGCACTCCTAACAGGAAACCATTCCAGAACTTTTCTCTCCAGCCAGTTAAAAGCTCTCCTCTATTTCCCAGCTTAAACTGAATCATGGGTGCTTGAACACAGATTTTTCTTCTCATAGGTATTATATAGTGTTTGCTTTATGATAAAAAGATTTTGTTTTATGAAATCAGATTTGTGCTACCAAAGAAGATGACATACTGTTCACAGAAAATACATAAATAAAGCTTCTATTTAAATACAAAATTGCCATCCAAGTCAAAGGTATGCTTGAGGCAGCTCTAAAAAAACCACAGTCCTAAAAAATAAAATTAAAAAAAAATAAAATGCCAGATGGGCAAATCTGGTCTCCTCAAAGAAGTTAGCAGTTCTTGCCCTAATTTGGGACCATCAGGTTGTTCATGGATTGAGGGCTTGCTCTCAGTACCAGGGTGAATTAAGTCTCTGAAGACTATACAGTAACAGAATAGCACCTTGCATCCACATCTAGAACGCTGCTGCCTCTACTCCTCTCCAGCCTACTCAAAATTAACCCCCTTACCCTCTCTCTCACCCATGTGTGGCAAGGATCAGAGCAGGCCATCAGCCAGACAGTTATGACTACATTCATCCTATCAAGGGGAAATGAAGCTTCTGTGTCACAGCTGCACAAAAACGTTTCATGAAGTTACAAGCTGCTCAACAAAAACCTCTGCATTAAACTGTCCACTATCTTTGCCAATTAAGTAAACCCAGAGCTCCTCTACCTTTTAATACCATGATAACTGTGAACCACAGGGGCTCCAGCAACTCTTAACTTCCCTCACCTTTATATCCTATCTTACAATAACCACTGAAGCAGCATTTACTGTACAGGACACACGGAGCCATTGTGCTAATCAGTCCCTGCAGACCTTATGGTGCACTTTGCTGCAAAAGCAATTTTAATTTTTTTAACTCCAACATCCTCCAAGTGAACCACATGCTTTCAAAATCATCTTGCAGCTCATAATACTCAGAGCTGGTGGCCTTTTCACTTCATTCCTTTTTCTCCCCCTTTTCTTTGAAACGCTTAAACTTGCCGTGTCTTTCACAAAAATATTTTTAAAAGGCACCAGCAAATATTTGGGCAGGTCTTCCACTGATATCTTCTCCCAGTCTTGTTTTCAAAATAAAGAGATGGCACCAGAAATGAATTTGACTTTACCACTGGGGGATCTGGGTAGCAGGGAGAGAAGTACCATTTATATGGGCAAGGAGCTCAGAAAGACACAGTCAACATGGAAACATGGTGGTAGGCAAAAAAAAAGCCAGACTTACCCAGTTTGTTCACAGCCTTTTTGACATAGGAGAGACAGTATTAGTTCAGATGAAGCAATTTTCTTCTTTTTAAACATGCAATTACTGCACTCAATCAAAGCAGCAGATCGATTGAATAAACACAGAACCCCCACAAAACTGAAACTTTACACAGAAAAAAAAAATTATTTTCGAGCACACCTGTCTACACCACATTTGCATGTGATTTTTATTTCCCTTTCATTTTACAACTACTTTTCCTAGATTTTTTTCCTCCCCTCATCCCTTCACTTCCAAGAAGTGCAGGTAAGTCAAGCAATTAAGTCAATGGGTTTGCTTCAGTCTTCTTTCAAGCGCCATCAGGATGGATGTTTATGTGCTTATCAGTAGTCCTTGCAGTAAAGCCAAGAGTTATGAAGAGAACAGCACATCCAGGAAAAATTTCTGGTAAGTCAGGCACAGGGGTATGGCTTCTGTGGGACCACTTACCGAAACATGGTTACCTTAACCTGTCCCTAAGTGTTTTGGCACTAATGTTACTCAAAGAGACAAGTGGCATTTCTTCCTTATCTAAGACACAAATGAAATGAAGCTGAAATTTGAGCTGTGTGGGAGCATATTTATTTTTAAAAGTGATCTATTAAGATGAAATTAATCTTTTCATGCTAAGGCAAGCTGACATGACAAGACGTTCTGTGCTCCAAAATGTGCCAATAAGGCTGGATTTTTCGTAGCTGTGTTTATCTCCCAAGAATTTTAGAGGAAGTCATAGATGTGCTTCCTACTGTGGTGACAGGGACTATTTTCACTATAATTGCTGTGCTAATACAAGAACACAGATCATTACTAGATACCACATTTCCAGTTACCACATCTGGGAGCAACCAGTCGACTACTGCAGACAGGAGCTTTCACTGGAATTATGCTGGCAGGAGACTGAACCTGAACAGAGGTGATAATAGGATATTTTCAAAACACTTAAGCTGCCTATGCTCACACTGCAGTTAATTTTAAAACACTATTTAATTTTAATTTTTTTTCAAGTGCTCCTTGGATAGTTAACTATAAGAAGTCTATTGGCTAATAAAAACTTTTAAAAGTTACCTTTATTTTATGTTATTAAAATAACAACAGTAATTCTTGTCTTCCTGGTAACTGACAACATCCCATACCTCTGCTTAGATGCTAAAGTGACAGACAACCTGATCTGTGGCTTGGAGGCACCAGTAGTTGATGGAGTAAGTGATTCACAGTCTATATGGGAAAGCCTCTAGTAATTTTAGTTTCAAACTGAATATATTAACTTTGGGGTATTAAAAAAAAAAAAAAAAAAACAAACAAACAAAAACAAACCTGAAGTTTTGCAGTTGATTTTTACAAGGTCAGGTATGCACCACCTGTACTTTTCCCCCCAGAAGCAAAGCAGCCTGTGTTACATGTGACAGTCACATCAATTACCAACTGAAGGGAAAAGGAGGCAGGGATCCTAGTCTCTGGCAAGCCCTGTGACACCTGTAGGTACAACTGTAGCTGGAAACCCAGCTGGAAGAGATGATATTCATACAGGACAACCTTCTCACAGCAGTAGCAGCAATGCAGGAGAAGCTGCCATTAGCAACCTGTGCTTCAGCATTCCCTGCCATTTAAATGTCAGCCACAAAGGGACTCTTCTCTTCCTCACAAAGGGTTTTGGACAGCATCACAAGTACATGGGTGCCATAAGTCAGCAGTTCTGTATATGACACTGGAAAAAAAATCAGTTATTCTCATTACTGCTCCATCATGTCCTTTGTCTTTGCTTAGCAGGTTTGGAAGAGAGTGGGCCCTGTGTGTTATTCAGAGCATGACTGCTTTGCTTTGGCTGGCTATCTGTACTTCACATAATGCTCTTCTTTTTGAAGAATACTTTTCCTTTCTTTTTAAAACATTCTTGCAAGTACCAAGAAGTATAGGGAGCACAATCCTCTAATTTAGCCTGGTTGCAAAAATTGACTGGTACTCAGAGCATGCAATACCCACATTAATTTTCACATACTGCTGGAGAAAATAAGAGTGAGCTATCTTAACACGTTTCAGGCAGCTGCTACCAAACAATACTAGATACCTGGTTCCCTTTTCTCATCGTAAAGTTTAAGACTCTCCTACTCCTACTATAGCCAACAAGACCAACTGCTTCAACACAAGCCCAGTTCAATCCTTTTCAAGCTGTTTATCAGAAGTTAGAAATTAAAATTGGTGCATTCATTAGTCCTATCTAATTATCTTGACATTCTCCATGGAAAACCAGCAGAGAAAAAAAGCACAAGTCTCTTTAAATGTGTCCATAGCACAAAAAAGAAAATAAAAGTCAAGGTCAGCCTTTCTTCAGGCTGATAAACTGAGCCTGCAGGTGGAAAGAAACAAATGTCCAAGAAATATTTTTCATGATCTCTTGATGTAGGAGGCAACAGCTCCCTGCCACAACAGGCAGAGACCTTGGCAGGACATAAAGCTATCACGGGCATGTGGCTGCAGAACTCTGCCATCCTCTCCTCCCTTCCCAGAGACAACTGAAGAAACTTCCAAGCTTTGTTTGAGCCTCAGGGAACTCATGGGAGCCCCTTGTCAGAAGATTCCCCCACACACTGAGGTAGAGGATTTTTAATTCCAAAGGAAAAACAAAACAAAAAAATTAAAACAGGAAAAAAACATCCCAAGCTTGCAGCCCTTTCCATTGCAGACCCTGTGACACATATAATGGCACATGCATTTGTACCATTTATACCAGGAAGCACCTGACAGCCATGCCCTGCAGAGCATCTCAAAAATGACAGTCCTGCCAGCAAGCCCTGCTCCCTCTCAAAACCTACAGCACTGAAGAGCTAACTTCAACCCTTTCCTAATGCTCTCCTCTCTCCCCTTCTGCCCTCACCCCCAAGCAGGCTCCTTTTCTCTCTTTTCTTTTTCTTTTTTTTTTTTTTTGTGTGTGTGTGTTTTCACTATTTATTTAATTTAATTTCTTAGAAAAGCGAGGTCATAAGCCATCTGATGACTTTGTAAATGCAAAGGGCCAATGTTGTGGAACAGACAATCTAATGACATAGTGTTTAGTGTTCCCTAAAGCGAGAGACATATGAAGAGAAATGGTGAACCGGCAACCTTAGCATAATTAAGACAAGCCTGAGTGCTTGCTGTAGTGCCATTACATTAATCTCACATCGGTGGCACCTGGCTAAAATTTATGAGATATGTAAAAAGGGCCTTTCTGACTGACCTTGATAAGACAGTGTTATTTATCACGTGAGGTAGCAGGCGAGGATGCTGGGTGGGAGGGGGCTGACAAGAATTGAGCTAGGAGGGAGATGAGAAGCCATGCACTAAAATCTGCTTACATCTGAAATTTTAAGCAAGAGTATGCCTGTACAGTAGTTGCATCTGGCAACTATAATCGATCAATACAATTTTGTATTATTAGAACACCACAGAAGCTAAGAGCCAAGTGATCCAGGCATTCAGCACAGCGCAGCCTTCTGAAGTCAAAACTCAAAGCATGAAGATCTTTCACACTGGCAGATTTTACATCCAGAAATTTACTCTTGCTTTTCAAAATTCTTCTGCCATGAAATAAAATGAAACTTGTACATTAAACAGTGAACTCAAGTTGTAAAAATCTCTACATTAAAAGAATTATAGTGTACATTGCAGCATAAAATTAATAAAAAATAATTTGACAGACTGCAATGTACAAAAAACCAAAAAAGATTAAGCTTCGGGACAGATATATACTTTCCACAAAAAGAACCCACATAAAACCTCAAAGCATTTTAATAAGCCAACTTGGGAGTCACCAGGAGCCTGCACAAGCCATTGACTCTGGCTGCAGACACAGACTGTATGCAAAGCTGGGCCCCAAGATCTCAAAGCATCTCACTGCCAAAACAATACCTGTCTTTCCATTTCAAAAATGAACTCAACTATAGGTTACTTTAGTACTGGAAGGTGGTCCACACAGTGCAAAACAAAGATTAGACATTATGTTTTTAGAGAAAACAATCTGTAAAATAACTGAAGGGGTCTAGGCCAAACCTCTTTGTAACCAATAAAGCAGAACTTTAAAGCTGGGTTCTGAAAGCTGAAAGTCTGCAGACATCACCATTTTTTATTTTCACTAGTGCATTTTTGGATTTCAAGGAGAACTGTTTAAGTAAATGCTTGCAGACAGGACACTTATAAATAGCAGCACACATGAAGAAGCTGAAGTACAAAGACCAGGAGTTGCTTTTCATGTCTGGTCTGAAGCATTCACAAGATTTGCAACACATACACTCCTTAGCGTCACAGCATGGAGCAAGTGCTCTTACGTCAAGACATCAAGGCTGACACGGTGGGCAGGACAAAATATTCATTGCACCTCAAGTTCAGAGATGGAAAATTCCTCTAAGAAACTGACACTGGACAGCTGTCTCTTCCTGAAAACCAGAAGGGAAAACCACTAAGCCACATTTCTTAAGCACTAATGTATCCACTAATATATCCACTATATATCACTAATATCCATGCTTTCCCCAGCAAAAAATAACAAATCTATTATTTGTTGTTGCAAGAAAAGTAGTTGCAGTGAAATACCCGTGGACATTTTGCATTGCTGCTTTGCATTCTTCAGCTGTAACCCAAGAAACAAGGACGTAATTTGTCCCAGGCTCTACCAGGACTGAAACAACATAAAAGGGTACGTGGTTTTTATCCTTCTGCAGTCAGTCACAAGCTTGGTGACAGTTACTGGTGAAGTAATAATATATGCTAAGGCTTCTGCCAAATTTATGCTGCCTGACTAGTGCTCTTCACCTTTATAATCCATTATTATTACAGCAAGAGATCTGTCAGGTTCACTGGATAACAAGTTTTGGGTTCTTGTGAACTGTTTCTTCCCTGCTCTTCAAGTGTGGGCACCACTGCCCAAATAAGAGTTTCTTCAGAGAATATTGCCCAAAGACTTGGAAAAAAATGAATGCATAACCTCCATACTCCAGAGACCTCCTCCTTCCACCAGTATCTTCCATTCAGTCTTTAGGCTCACACTCCAGCTGCTCCCTAATGAAAACCAAGGCCCATCAAAGCCTCTCAGAGACACATGTGCTCACCTTTTACTTCACATCAAGAGACTAAAGGGAGTGTTGTCTGAAATGTCCCTATGCTTTTCCGGTCAGTGACAAGATGCAGACTTTGCATTTTTAAACTGCAACCAAAACAGCGACGGTCAGCAGTCTCTCAAACACAAGGATACTGATCTGATGCAGTCAAGGCAAAGAAACTACCTGTAACCCAGAACATTAAGCTGGCAAAAAGATGATTTTAATTCATTTCTGAGGGGTAACTACCGTGGCCCAGGTCAGGTTACTTTCCCCAAGGAATGCCTTTTGTGCAGTTGAAATTTTTTTTTAAAATCACAATTTTGAGACTTGCAGCAGTATTACTCCAGGGAAGGTTGTAACATTTTGTGTAACTTGAGACTTTAAGCAACATGGATTTACAGCAACACAGAAAACACACTAAGTTACTTTTAAAAAGAATAATAAAAGATAACAAAATTGCCTCCTACAGACCAGTTCATTATGGGACACACAGTGCATCCCCAGTCTGTATTCTCTCCACTGCAAAGGTGGTATCAAGATGTGGCTAGCAGGGTAGAGAAGAAAAATTAACAACTTAAACCATGCAAAGCTGGGGCTCTGCTCCAAATTGGATTATAGGGGTGAACCTGTCATTCCTAGGGACTGTAGAGGGAGGTGAAAAACAGCAGCTTGTGGATAAGGCTGGCTCCAGGGAATATCTTCTTCCCACCATTCTCTAATCTTCAGTTTTATTCAGCATCAATACAAACTGCTCTGAAGTCTTCAGAGGGGAAGTAAGCATGCTTGCTAGAAAACCACACCTCTGACAGCTGAGGGGTTTAGCTGGCATCTAGAAGACACTTGAAGCCAAATTAGTTAAATTTGGTAGCTAGGTGAGAGCCTGTTTGGGGACTTAAGTGTGTTGTTCTCTGCTTTCTTCCTGCATGTTTTCAAAGTAAAGGGAGAAAATGCAGGAGGATTGGCTGGATTAGCCCTGTAAGGATGCCCCACTCATGGCAGGCAGCAGGCAGAGCCCCAGCCTGAGCCAGGTCTGCAGTCAGAGAGATTTCTTCCCTATTCCACAGCTCCATGACCCAGCACAGCCTCCATCCTCCTGGCACAAGCCCAGACATCTTTCATCAAATAATACTCCCTTGGGGATAAAATATTACTACCTAGACCAGAGACAGTATCTGAGCAAACAAAGCAAGACTATTGCATATTTCTGTTGAAACTAGAGTTGTCAGACACTTGACACACTCTGAGATCCCTGCTCCTATCTGATCTGGCTTTCAGAGTCAGTGGATTTGGTTTCAGACAGAAATTTGTGCTCAGATTTCAGGGAAGAGTCCCAAGACATGGCACTCACTGTTTCACCAGCCCCTGGTAACAAGGGCTTATGGCTCCTTCTACAAAATGACACTTTCTGTCAAATAAAATCTGCACAGCTTCTGGTCCCAACTTCTATGCTCTAATAATACCAGCTCTGCTGTTAAAGGAGAGAATGACTCTCCTGTTTTAATCACATTCCAAAAAGCACAAGGGTTTTCCTGATCTCCTCCAAACATAACCAACATTGTGCAACATCCACCAGCAAAATTCAGCAAGGTCCATCTACTTCCAGCACAAAGAAATTAAAACAACAAAAATAAACCCAAGTCAGGGTTTGTCGAAGATGGCAACTGAAATGTCATGGCCTGCCCTGGACTACCCTTCTACAAATGTAAAAGTCTAAATTTACCATGTAATTTCTTATCCAGAGGGAGAATTTCTTAAGCTACGTTTGAAAAAAAATTATGCAAATTAAACAGGCATTATTGAAACACCTCAGCAATGATTTGGTAACAATTTTTCACGTTTCCTTATAAAAGATTTAACTTTAATTCAGCCTTGGTCCTATTGAATTTAGGTACCAGCCTTCACAAACTAAATATTCAGGTGTTTTTATTTAAAGATACTGCTTTTTTATTTGACAACAGGGGCTACAGAAGGCAGCAGCTGTGCCAAATGCAGCAATAATGGCAAATACACCACACCTGATCACATGATGGGCAAACAGGATCCTTGACCTGCCAAGTTTACCCAGCCTGCCCATGTGCCCACAGCATCATTTTCACCTGATTGCTCTCCACAAGGATGCCTTCCTCCCATACACATGGGCCAGCAGGGAACAGGAAAAACCTAAACCTTCTTGTCTTCCCTGGTGGTGCTCCCTAGAGTTCCTCCCACTGATGGAAGTATTTTGGCTGAAGTCTGTTTCTGAAGTGGTACCTGCGAAACAGGCCAAACAACAAATAGAAACATTATACTGTGATGAGAAAGTGTATCAGAGGAAGACACCATGAATAGAAAACATCAACAAAGAGAACTACCTACACATAAAAGAAGTTAGCAAAGATGCCATTCAACTTGAGTTAATCAACAGATTAGGGTAAGACCAAGTCCTTCTCAAAGAATAGGCTTCACCAGGTTTTCCAATTTAAATAGCCTTGTTTATAACTCCTTTTCATCATCACACAAAGACTCAATTTTCTTTTTCTTGCTCCCCTTCTCTCTTCGTTTGTGCCTTTTACTCCCAAGTCTGTCTCTGAACTCTCTAATTAGCTCTTGATAGATCTGCTGCCCTGTTTCCACAAACATTCAATTCTGCCGTCAGTCCCATTTATACTACAGCATGTCGCATTGTCTTTTACCAACCTAATTTTGTTTGAGTGAATGTAAATCCCATTAAGCAGTCACTATGTACCTATATAAGACTGTGGCATATAAACTCAAAGCCCTTCCATTTTTACAAGAATGAACATAAGGCCCAATTCATAAAGGATTTCTAAGACACTTGCAATTTGTGCTTTCTCCCATACTACAGAAAATTCTTAAAGGCTGCAAAACTCTTTTCTTCAAGGTAGTATTGTTGAACTGCCCAAACCTCAAAATGTTCCAACCACTGTAGAACCGACAATAATGCTTTTATAATTCTAATGAGTCCCCAGGGAGTGCTCACTAATTAGAGCAGTGAATGAAGTTGTCATTAAAAGTTCCTCTACACCTACTCTGGATTTTACTTCATTTTTTGCTTGAGAAGACTACTTTGGTAAGCTGACCAAATGTAACAAAACAAACTCTGATACATCACTCTTTTTCCTGAGTTAACTATCATAGAAGAAGACAAGTTGGTATGAAACTCATGGAAGTGATCAAGAGACTTTCCAAGTTTTGCCTGGAGTGAACTTCCATTTGAAACACAATCTCCCTTTTGCCAAAAATCTGAACAGCACTGCTGGAGTCAACTTTTCTCCGAGTTCTTCCTCAGGAAGGGAAAGCTCCCTGCCTATCTACACAGGGCAATCCAGGGTACTCCCAAAGTGCCAAGTGCAGCTCAGTTATGAACATTTCTTTTGTTAGAGGCCCAAAAGTCAGCAATATTTTACAATATGCCAGAGCTCCCTGTCTGTACAAGCTGCAGCTGCCCCATCAGTCCTCACCACGATGGCACTGGGCAGAAAGGTGACATGGAGGCTCTCTGTGAAGGGTGCAATGTTCTCTTCCCCAGCAGAGCCCCAGGCTTGGCTGCTGCTGCAGCATGCATGCAGTGTCAGAAGCTTAAAACTGCATGAAGTGAGCAAGTGCTGCTTTTTAGTATCACATGGGCTTGGTGCCAGCATCAACCTGGAGTCTTGAGCACTCCTCAGTCAACATTAAGGCTCTGCGTACTTCATAGCTCCCCAAACAGAGCAAAACCTTGGCTGAGCTGAGGAGTATGTACTCCTAATCTGCCACTCCACACTTAAAAAGAGTGTAAAGAACAGAAAATTATTAAATTACACAAAAATAAAGTCCTCTGCAGTGACTCAGAGGTCAGTGTAACTGGTGTACTACACCGATTTATATTTGCTGAGCGAGACTTTTATGAGGCCTAACAGCAATAGTATTCCTTCCAGAGTGATCTGGAAGAACAAGTTTCATCAATTGATACTCTTCTCACTCTGTAGAAAAACCTTTAAATCAAAATTCAGAAGTGGGTACAGATAAAAATATTCACATAGATAAGTCCTAGGTACTAAAAATTCTGTTCAGTCACAGAGAGACCAGAGGGGTTTTTTTCTTTGGCAATTTTGTCCCATTTTAAAAAATAAAACAACAAAACCTGCCCAACACTAGTCAGTTACAATTGCAAAGTTTAATTAATTTTTTTTTTCACTATGCCCACTGGAATAGACAAAAAAGTTCCAATTAGCTGCACCGAAAGTTAGCTGAAAAGCACAATTTCAAGTTGAATTAATTGAATGGTTTTCTGGGGGGAAAACTGAAATAATTGGAAAACATGTTTCATGTAAATTATTTTCTAAGTACTGAAGTTTTACATGAATTGTTGGTTTGGTGGATTGGGTTTTTCTTTTGGTTTGTACTTCATTTAGAAGGTGCCCTATTTAAGGAAAAGGTACAACAAAAGTAGTAACTTCAAAATGAACTGGCACCAGAAAATAACCACCAAATTAAGCAAACTTTTCCTCAGACACTAAATGGAAATTCCATTACTCAACCACTTGTGCTCAAAAAACCAGACCAGTGAGCATTTAAGACAGCAGTATTTTCAAGTACATCACTCAGATGCATAGTTCTTATCAATCTTCATTAAGAGTAACAAGCACAACTTTCCTGAAAAAAAGGTTAGGACAAGTGCTTTCATGATCATTGCCACCATTTCAGTGATCTGAATAGATGACATTAGGAGCTGAAGCAGTAACTAGCATACCAGTAAGAGTAAAGAACCCTTCTCTTTTGCTAATCATTTTGTCTAGGGCGCGCATGCAATGAGAAGTACCATAATGTAATTAAAAATAGTGGAACAAACAGTTTTCAGTGTAGATAGAATATTGCATTTTACCATCAGAAATAAGCAAACAAGCTCCAAAAGTTGTTTTGCATCCACGTCCATTCTTATTTCAGATTAGCCATTGCCTGATTTTGAGGCAGAGAACATAAAAGGCAGAGAACACCTCCAGGTATATGGTAGGAACCTGTATTTCCAAGGCAGACTGCTGATTTCTTTGCCACATACGCTTTAATTTTGGATAATGGCCTGACTTGAAATTACAGCTCAAATTTGATGGATCTAGCTGCTCAGCATTTCCCCACTGTTTCTCCTGCAGGAAGCAGGCAGGAGTGAAATGGAAAAACCTAATGGTAGGGAAGGTCACTTCTCTTGCAGGATTTCCAGATGACTCACACAGACACTGATTGTCCCTGCCCACCTGGGGAACAACCTGAGTATTTATCAACTCCTACCCATGTCTTTTCCAAGACAAGGTCTCACATTTTCCTGCACAAAGGTTCTCAGCTGGTAAAGGAAATATCAGGGCTCAGAAGCACATCAATGTCAATCCCAATGCTAATTGACCATTAATGTCCAAACATGCTGTTGATTGCCACTAATTTGTTAGCTATAGATTACCAAATCCTTTGGGATAGTAATTTGGTGTAATGTACTTTACTGTGCTGTAACAGCACAAAGTCTTTAAAAGATTACCTAGCCCTGATGCAGCCTTCAAAAGTGTTACTCTCAAGAGACAGAGTCAAGAGATAAAGCAAGAGATGGGAGTGTTACAATGAAATCTTACAAAGAAATATATTTGAACACCTCTAAAAGCAGATTTAAAAGCTGGTTTTACATCCTACCTGCAGCACTCTCCAAGTGATTTAAATGTAAATAAAATTTAATGCCATGGCCAAACCCATCTCTACTCAGCTCATGTTGAAATACTCAAAAATCCATAAAAATTAAAGGCTGCAACTTCTGTAGCATTTCTACAGAGCCATATAACAAGCAATGTAGCTGATAGACTAAATGTACTCCTCACGTCTGATCAGAACCTTAATGCTGATTTCACTTAAAACTAAGTTGAACAACTGCAATCTGTGTGCATGTTATGTTAGGAAGCACACGTGTACATGTCACATTAAATGAAGAATTCATAGTAAATTTGGGCAGGAGTTCTCCACTAAATGCTTTTCCAGCCTGATGAGATCTTCACCTTTGGGTGTGAAAACAGCATATTATATTGTAAGAAACACCAAAAGCAAAGACTTTATCCATAGTTTCAATTTGGAAAATAACTGAACTCGAGAGGCTTCTCAATCTGCCTTTTGTTATCATTAACCTCAAAACCAGTACAGTTTGGATCTCCAGTTAACTGAAATCCTGCTAACATGGGACTGGGATCAAGACACCCTTCTTTACCATTCCTTGACTATTGTGAACATTGTGTGGCATACAGATATCCATGTGTTCCCAGCTCCAAGACAAAGCGAGATGCTCTCCAGACACAGAGAGCAAAGCGTGGCTCACAGAAGAGACTGGGGATAAGGCAAGCAGGTATTTTATCAGCACTGCACCCTACTAGGGTGCAGTTTCCTCCCTCCCAGTGCACACACATCCCCAGTTGGTTACCTCTCCACAATCTAAGAATGTTTTTCTACAACAAACTATATTCTACCGTATTTAAATTATGGCTTTAAACACAAAACTCCATTTTTTCTGGTGTAGTTCTTTGGCATCAATAAAAGTTTGTCCTCATCCCATCACTGCTGCTTAGGATCTGAATCTGATGTCATAAAACAAAATACATTTTAAAGTATTTCTGCATAGCAGCTTGTTTGCAGTGAAGTCAGTGAAGCTCTGGTAGAATAGAAAGAAACTATGGGCCTCATATTCCCTATGCTTTGGAAAAATAAAACTTTTATTATAAAATAAAAGTATTTTATTTTTATTTGGATCATACCTTGAAATACTAAGTCTCTGATGTGAAAAATCTGTTTCATCTACAAAACATAGCTTTTGGCTTTCCACCTCAGACCTTTCCTGGATTGACTGCACTGCAGAAAACGTTGGGCTTTTTCTTCTTTCTTTCAGAAAGCATTCAAAATTCTACTTTACCTCTGTTCTTTTATCCTTGCTATCATCTACATATAATTTACACTGTCACTATATATTGTCTCTCTACCACGCATTTGTCAGGTTTTTTTCTGCTAAAAAGATAAACTTTACAAAATGGGCAACTTTAAGCAACCTCTACTCATTCTCTAGCTTTAAAGACATACATGCCACATGAGGCCTGCTTTGCCTTTTTTTTTTTTTTTTTTTTTTTTTTAAACCCACATTTGTACAGATGCAAAGTAGAAGACACCACACTGAGAAAACCACACTCTGCTGGCAGCATATGTGCACATCACACTTCCACACTTCCAGGAAGAAAAAACTCTTTGGTTACATTCACACAGCTAGAAGAGAGAGGTCAGCAAGTGAGCAGCCAGAAGGGCATAGTAGGGTGCTAAGTCTTGGAAAGCTCTTTGAGGCAGTCTTTTAGCAGATTGATTTTCGTGTGCCTTCAGGCTGACACAAAGCCATGCAAGAGAAGCCCACTCAGTTACCCAGTGAACTGGGTCGTGTGTGACAGTATTAGTTAGATGTTCCTGGGATGTGACAGCAGAGAGGGAACCAGCTGTCCAAGGCTAATGTGCCATCTGTGCCTAAAATATTCTGCCAGTTGTATTGGCAGAACATAAAAAGTGTGTCCCTTTATCAGGCTATAAATCACGAGCAGGTCTTGCACATTGTCAATTAAACACTGATATACTGAGTGGCCCGGATGCTTCATTGACTTTCCAGCCTTTTGAGTGTGACATTTAGTGGTGTGACCACTACAGAGGTCATTAGCTTCAAACTTAAAGCACCAAAGCAGCGTGAACAACTCCCCCAGTGATGGGCCCATGGTTTATTGCCATTCAGGAAAGCATTCAACAGTCCCATTTGGTAATAAGTTTAACTGCTTGGGGCAAAAAAGAAAAGAAGCATCGATGGCAGAACAAATTATTATAGATTTCATTGTTATATTTTCCTTATTCCTGGGTGACTGAGTTGAGTACTTTTCTATCTTTCTAGATAAATGATAGGCAAAGACAGTCCAAGTATCATCTTCCCACAGGTGGTGTTCTCTGGTAGAATAGCCATCAGCACTGAAGTCAGGGCCTTGAGTCTGAGTTGGTTGGACTCAGCTCCTAGATAACTGTAAAACTCAGCCAAGCAGCATTTCACATTGTCCATCAGCTTCCTCCACCAAAGCCTTATCAGCCTTTAGTCCATGTAGGTCAACAGGTATATTAGAAAACCCCATGGTATGTTTGAGAAAGCAATGACAGCAGAGGTTAAGCACCACTACCACTTATGGAAACCACCATCACATGCCTGTCTTGCACTGTCAGAGGAAAGGGCTTGCCAGCTTTTGCCTGGACTCTAACCACAGCTGAAGCAGTGGAGGAGTAAGATCATGGAAAGCAGAAACAGCTCTTCCTTCACAGCAGCCTCCCAGTGAATCCCAACCTCTGGAGCCAGATGTAGGTTTTGTCTGCATCTTTCATGGCCATGTTAGGGTGTGCCATCACCACCTGCCACCCAACTCTTAGCATGTAAGCTGTTACATGATGCACAGATCTTGCAGAACAGAGAAATGCTGTACCTATGAATCCACCTGCAGCTGTCAATGCAAAAAAGAAGGGAAGACAGAAAACTGAAGCCAGTTTCTATGAGACAGCCTCCTAATAAACAGCTACTGACCAGGCCAAAGAAACAAGCTACTGCTACCTTTTCAGTCACAAAATGTGGTACATTAGATATATAACCAAACAACATTTATATCTAGAATGAACTGCATTTTATGGCATTGTCCTTGCAATTGACAATGCCATAAAATATAGGAACAAAACCACTGATCCATAACTTGAAAATATTGAACATCTGACTGGCTGGCTTTTTTTTTTTTTTTTTTTTTCCAGTTTGCTGCTAGACAATGCAATGTCATCCCTTTCCCCTTTTTAAATTAGAAACCAACACAAAGTAGTTCAAAAGTAAGTTTGCAGTATTCCTTAATTGCTTTTAATACCAGAAAATAATTTGATATGTTTTGTAACTAGTTCCTTAATGCTACTTGTCTTTCTGCACACAGAAGCGATCAAACTCAAAGAAACACGTTCTCATTAGACCCTTGGAAACTAAACAGCTCTACTGCAGATTAATATAAGATACCACTTTTATGTTGCTGTGTCATAAGCTACTGCTAAAGAGAACTGGCAATTTGAAGCAGCTTTGATATCTCCTGAGAAGCTATTTAGCATACATCAAAATAAATATAACATGCTAGTGCCTTTAAAAACAAATTAAATAATTAATAATTTTAAAAATCAAACCTTCAGCTACAATATACACCTGATAATTCCAAACACATTGTTTCTGAGAACCAGATCACCACAGACTCAGGCCTCTGTCACCAAAACACTGCAAAGTCTTTCACATTTGCAACCTGAGGATTTGTAACCAGAGAGGCAGCTCTGCCATTCTTATTTATAGAAACTGCACAAACACCTTCGAATAGCTGATGGGTGTTGGGATTTCATGAAGCAAAAGGGTGGAGTTGGGGGAAGACCTTGACAGCTTTCACAATGAAATATCAATTTCTCACCTCAAATTTGTGAAACTACTTTTTATCCTCTTGCTGATAAGAAAAAAAGATTTCTTTAAAGGCCCTTTCCCCCTCAACTGCCTCTGCATTCACCTGTGTATTAAATGCACAACTCTGAACAGAGATTTTTTTTCCTCTGTGAATTATTGCACCAATATTAGTGAAAATTTGAGTATCTGTATTGCAAGGCACGAAGACAAAATCATTATTACACTTGACTGATGCTTTTCAAAAGCCTGGCCTGATTCATCACCACTAAGAAGCAGAGGTAACTTTTCAGATATCCACTGGATGTATAATTCACTGTTGACACCCACTGTCTATCTTTAAATAGAAGTTTAAAGCTATGCAACGCTTTTGCCCCCAAACTAAGTTATTTCTAAATTACCTAGCTTTTCCTGAGGAGTGTTATTAGCAATTTCTAAACTGAAAATAAAATAAATTTTTTTTAAAATGTTGCATAGATCTTAAGAGTAAAGCATAGAAATCCAGTAGGAATCTACCTGGAAAGCATTCTGGAGATTTTCTTATCAAAATGCCAGACCAAGATAAATTCATACTGAGACCTGAGGAGAACAAAATAAAGATGTACTAACTATTGATGGAAATATCATGGCATTCTTCTTTAATTACATTCTCTATGCTTGTGCTTGATCTGTTTCCATCAGGTTCACACTAGGTTGTTGGGCTTGGTAGGAAACCAGCAAGCACGCACTTTCAGTCCATTTATTAGTGTGTATTCTGCCAGCTTCCTGGTTTTCTCATGGATTTAATTACTAGTCTCTGTCATCTGATATTGAAGTTGTAAAAATGAAGAAAATCTGTAGAATAGGATTAAGGACGAGTTTAGAAAAACATAAAGGCAACACCTACTGCCAAATACTCCAGAGAACGAACACTACAATGCTGCCTGGCATTCCCTAGCCAATCCCCAGGCAAAGCACAGGGAAATCTACAGTAGCATCATCTGCTGGCAAACAGGAAAACCAAAGTTTGTAATTGAGAATTAAATGTCACTGAATACTCCCAAGGTTGTTAAGAGGTCATCATCATCTTCCACAAGCCAGAAGGTGGAAGAAACTGGGTTCAGCCTGAAACAGACAATTTTTAAAATGCTCACTTGCATGAGGTGTGTGCTTTCCAGTTACTTATGTGTGTGTAACTCAGCTAAGCAGAAGAAAAGGGAGGGTGTATACTTGGCTTTTCTAACACCAAAGCAGAAGTTGTAGTGCTTAATCCTGGGTAGCTTTATTCTACTTTGGAAATATATACACATTTTCTATATAAAAAGTTATATTTAACAATGAAAAACAAAAACACCAGTGTTACAAGTTATACCAGAAGATGGCATTACAAAGAATTCTGATTACAGTCATTAATGGCATTAATCACTGAAATTGAAATGGTCTCTGAAAGGCATTAAAGCAGATGTGTTTTTCTGAAACAGGTGATCATTTCCAATTAGCAGTTCTTGCCGGAGGACAGCCAATAATCCCAGGGTGTTTGCACCCTAAAGCCTCTTGGCTTTATCACCAGCAAGCATACTGGTTTCTAGCAAAACATTGTGTTGAAGGGCTGAGTTACATATCTCAGTCAGGACACTGAAGTGCATCAGATAACACTATACACGGATTTTAGTCATTCAAGCCCAAATGCAGTAATTAAGGAAATCAAAACTATATGCCCAAATAATTTTGTAAGGATTTCTTGAAGAGGACAAACCATACTGCTCCTTCAGAGGAACCTTCAGCTGACCAGATGAAAGAGAAACTTTGATTAATTTACTGTTGAGCACTTCTTTTACAAGAGACAAATGTCATAGGGGCACCAAGTTCCCTGACACTCAAGCCTGATTCTCAGCAGGGCATATGGAAATCTCCCATGTGACTGCTTACACTGGACTGCCAAAACACTCCTTTCAAGTTAATTTTCAGATGAGCACACGGTTCTTCTTTCATCCATTACTAACAAAACCCCCAGTGTAAAAAGAAAGAGGCCATTTACAGACAGTTCACAGTCCAAGTAGGCCAGAAATGCTATGATGTGCATCTCTGCTTTGGTCAAGCATGAAAAAACAGTAGCCTCTGCCTAAAACATGCTATACGTTTATGCTTTATTAATTGCATTGCCTTCACAAGAGTGATTTCTCTGGAGAGCTCAAATCATGGTTCATTATTGCCAGCTATGTGAAACCCTGTTTGAGACACAGCAGTAATGACACTGCATTATTCAGAGCTAACATCCTCAATAACATCTGTGCCCAATCACTCCAGTAAGCCATGAGGATGAAAAGTGGGCTGCAGAAATCCCGGGCTCCGAGCACAAATGAATAGGGATAGCTGAAGAAATCACACAGTATTTGTAATAATTCATTTTCCTTCCCAAAGAAATATGCAGCTCTTCCAGTTGAGCTAACTTTATTTATTTATACACATTATTTCCTTATACACAGCATGTCTTCAGCCTCACAATTTAACTACAGTAGGCCCTACATTAGATCAGCCTGGTTGCTACTTGCACTTCATTTACAGGTAACAGCTTCTCACCTATGTACACAAGGACTCTGCATCTTCTACAAGTTGGGGGATGTCTTTACATCAGCAAATTGTTTCACCTAAGCAGCAGCCTCAAAAAGAAGGTTAATTTGCACAGTTCAAACATAATCACTTTAAAATAAAGGAAAGGATGTATTACGTTAGTGATGTTTCTGGTCCATTGCACCATTGTTGGAAACTCTGTCAGTAAACCAATTACATTTAACACTTTGCCCTTCTGCTAAACAAATCTCCTAAGAATATCTTGTTATGCATAATGCTTTCTTTCATGCCTTCATATCTGGCAGAACAACACAAGTATCTCTCTAGAAATGCTGGATACCTTCCTCAAAAATTTTCTCTCTAAAACCAGAAAACAAGTGGGGAATCACTAAAGCTTAATCCTGAAACTATCCTTTCAAGTGGCATTATCAAAGAAAATGTTTTACCTATAGTAACAGCCACTTTTGGTACTTCAACCCACATAGAGGAAAAAAGGCCAACCTTCAGAAAGTGCTGAGGATTCCCTGCCTAAAAAAATATATAAATTAGATAAAGTAGATGCCTCCACACTTGGGTGTATCAGTATTTGCGAGTATTTACACATTTCAGAACTAATAAATAGGTCAGACTGTGAGGTTCACCTAAGGAAGAAGCTAAGCTCCAACATTATAGGCTATTTTCCTGTTAACTGACAGCAAGGATGACAGAAACAGATGTCTTTCTGGGAAGTCATCACTGCAACACTGTACTATTATAGCTTGAAGATGATTTTAAAGGACAGATGGAACTTGCAAAACGCGCTGAAAGCTTTGTTGGCAAAACAATGATGCTTGTGAATTAAATTTACCACCAAGTTGAAGGCTTCCCTCCTCCCTGTAAGCCCTCCTCTCACGAGGAGGTTTCTTCAACAGTTACTGAATTTGTATGCTTTTGGTGTGTCAAAATTATAGCAGTTAGGGAAAATTAGATCAAAGTCGATTTCTTTTTTTTACTCCAGTGGACTTACACCTTCATTGCAGCTATGGTGATTTAAATGGGTTATCCCATGTAGGGTTTTAGATCAGCAGTCTCCAAAAAATGTCACTTAGATGCACGTTACATCAAGACATTTACCAACAAGGTAGCAACAGAAATCAAGGTATCCAAAATACCAGCAGAAATCCCTGGTGGTCCCTCTGCCTACCACAGCAGGGGTCACCCCCTGTGACCACAGTTGACCAAACAGGAACTGCTTCCAGGATACCAAGTGATTTTGGACATTCAGATTAAATGTGGACATTTAAAATGCAAACCTGGACACTGTAAAACAAATGCCTGCTAATAAAACTTCCCAAGATGGCCATATTTTTTTCTAAAAGCAATATATTGGGGAAACTCCCCTCCCCTTGGCTTTGCACAGTATTCCTTGATTTCAAATTAATAGTACTTGTCTGCAGCCACTGCTGGCATCACACAAAATACAAAACCAAAGTGTATACAAGGCAGGCATGGGGAGAAAAGGCGGAATCTCATGAGGAAGAATATTACATACAGGAAAAAAGAATTATTAATACAGTGGTCTGTAAGTAAGAACAAATCTTATCTGAGTAAGAACAAATTTACAAGAGAAAAATTACTGAACTTCAGACTTTTCACTTTATGACAGGAAAATATTCCCATTATTTTGCTCCCCTCCTGACGCACTTTAATTTTGAGCACGAAACCAGGTGGCACTACAGAAATCTGAGACCTTCGTACTTCATATTTTCCTTGGAAAATACATTACTTAAAAAAAAGAAAAAATGAAAAATGTTTCCTTTCTGATATGGTGGGTAATACCACATATATTCATTACATATCCATTCGGTTTTTCTGACAAGACACATTGACACAAGAGTAATCAAAACATACAGCCGTGTCCCTTAACCTCTTTGACACCAGCCCTCAGTTACATCTCAGTATGTTGTGAGCTAAAAATGATGAATGCCATAACTCTGAATGCTGAACAGGATAACCAACACTAGCAGTGAAAAGCAAAGCACATCTGAATATGAATTGGTATTCTCAAATTAAATAGCTCTGATTTTGATAGCTAGTAAACACATTTGTAATCATTCAGATGCTAAAATATGTACTTCTGGTCCTTGGATGAATAAACATGAAAGCTGTGCCTGTTGATAAGTACTTCACCATTCATTTCTTTAGTTGAAATACAAATTGTACTTTTAACTTTTTTCTTTTTTCATTAAATGGGCCAGGACTCTTCCAGCAAGTCTGTGTCATTGTAATACCACTGACTATGAACACCACAGGAAACCATTATATACAATTCCACCAGTATTCTGACAAAAGCCTTTCACAGAAAAAAACCCTCTTCAGAACATTTGCTACTTGAGTTGATAGTCTGATAAATATATATATACACATTTAATGACAACTCTCAATTCAGCACCTTGTTTATGTACAAATACCACACTTGGATTATATCCACAAATAATAATACTAGTTTAGTGGTTAGAAGCTTGAGGAGTTGGGTAAAAACCTGACGAGGCACTATAAACAAAATCAAAGAAAGAGGTAGTTCATTTTAAATTTTAAGGACACATTTTTGATGGTTAAAAGGCAAAGCAAGAAAAAGGAAGATGGCGTGCAGCATCTTAAGCCTACAGGCAGTTGGAAGAAGGATCTCTTGGCATCAATCTACCTTCCTCTGAGCTGGTAGAATTTTACCTCCTGCAAGTTTTGGAAGTGACAGAGCTGACAAGGGAGGCAAAATATAGCTATCCAAATACATATTTGGACACATTAATTTATCTAAGGAATAGAGCATAAAAATGCAACTGCTCTTGCAACTGCTCCAAGATATCCATGAAGGCAAGCAAGATCTCTCCATGTGGGCACCCATCTGTCCAGCAGCACTAAAAAAGCTGAGGGACCATGCAAGTTGTTCCCTGGATCAGCCAATTCCTTCATAACAGAGGAGCAGCTGAGCACGTAATGACAAAGACCTAAAAAGCTGATAAATGCTATTGACCTCAAGAGTGAGGCATCTTACCTGAACAGTAAAAGGAAAAGCTCTGGAGAAGCCAATAACCAAAGGTAGTTTACAAACCAGCCAAATAATGCTCTAACCACGGCAACACCCTCCTCTTTGCTACCACAATAGCTTAAGTGCTTTACCCTCCCCCCCTGTAGGCAAATACTTAAATTATGGCAATTAAAATTGCCCCTCAGTATCTGACTCTGTCTGAATTCCTAAATCTGTGGAAGATGTGTGCACATTTAGTATTATGCAGTAATTATGGTACTAACAAGAGGTTTCTAAAAAATACACACAGTATGCAAAGCAGGAGTCAAGCTGTTAAAAATAAGTAAAATAAACCATCAAATTGACTCTAAACTGTTGAGATTAGAAAAAAAAATATAACTGGAACATTAGTTCATTCCCTTCATAAATCTTTTCTCTTTACCCTATGGTTCTGCAGCCTTTCATTTTCAATTCTATTACTTTTTCCCCATGAACAAGAAGTCCAGAAATTAGTTTCATGAAATCAGATTTTAAAAAAAGGTGGCAGCAGAGACTGCCATGTAGATAAAAATGTTCAAGAGCAAAGCCTGTCAAAGAAAACAAAATATCATGAGATACATGAAAAACAGAATAGGAAACTGCAACAACAATATGTACAGCTAATATTTAGTTGTAGCAATGACACTGATTTTGTGAAGGATGTTTAACTGGGAGCCTCCTCTTCCCCAGCCCCGAAGTATTAAACCAACAATCAATTCAGAATTGATTTCTCTTTAAGGTTCCTGGAGACCACAAAACTCTGCTGCTACTTGTTTCCCACATATTTCACTCGACCCTGCATTTTAAAAGTACACAAGCACAATTACCTGAAAAGGGATAAGCATTCCTCAAATTTAAACTGACTCTGGTCTTCTGAAAGCAGCCTCTCACTCCCAGTCCATGCACATCAACAGCACACCCAGAAGTCAGGAAAACTCACACCAGCCTCAGGTTTGGCCCTGACAGGGCTTTTTCCTTCAGGATAAGAGGCTCAATCAGAACCATTGCCTGGGTAGACAAGGGTGCTTTGCAAACTCGTTCTGCCTTCAAATGGCATGATTAATACAAACATGAATGCAAAACTTCACATTCTAAATTAAAATTCAGGAGGAAGAGGTAAAATGTGACACCCTGTATTTTGAAGCATAATGTTATGCAGAGATGACTGCTTTTACCAACCAAGCAAGACATGACATGAAGCTTAATAAATATTAAATAATAAAAAGGAAGAAATATAAATTTGATGAAGTTTGCAGGCAATTAGAGCAATTTATTTCACTAGTAACATGACAGACCAAATGGAAATGAGCTATGGGTGAAAATCCAGTTGTACTGCCCAGCAGCCATCCCAGTGTGTAATTAGTGAAACGGGTGAAGGGCATCCACAACTGATTTCTCCAGAAAGACAACCACCCATCACTGGCCTGTCTCCTGACACCAGTGTTGTGAGAGTACTCATGGGGATGTGGGTGTGCCTGCCTGTACATAACACTGCAAGGGGGATTTCTTTCCACTATGTTACGAACGTTCCCCACATAAGCTGGCTTATCCCTGCTTCTGCTGCACTGAAAATGCCAGCCACAGTTATGGGGTAGCAGAGTTTTTGTTAACGGCTTGCTTTGTTAAAAAAAAAAAAATATATATATATTTATAAAAATATATATATATATATATAAAATGCAATAGACATTAGCAAGTCAACTTTTTAAGTATTTCTTATTTTATTCCAGACTGAAACTAAAAAGCTATGCCATTCTCTTCCCCCACCCTGGGCAGCTAAGACTCTCTAGAAACAAGGAAAAATACTCCAGGCTTAATACACCACATGTTGCTATTCTATCTTCCAGGAGGGGACACAGATATAGCAGAACATGAAGATTACAGCCATTCTAAATCTGAACATGTATAGTCTAGTATTTCAAGACCAATTTCACAAGGTAGTTATGTTAAGCAATGCCTTTCCTTACCCTTTCAATAGCAGGTACTGCTCTGAACAGATTTATCGAGTTGGTCTCAGTCACTGAGCTGCCCATCTTACAGACTCTCCAGCAACAGAGTTAGCAGCCAGTTGTGTTTGACAGACTGTAGATCTGTTCAAGGTCAATAAAATGCTCGCTCTTGAAAATAGCTGCTTTTTCTGGCAGAATGTATAGATGTGCAAAACATTTGCTCTAAAGAATTCCTCCTTTTGACTAGTTTTCCCCAAACACTGCCTTTTTGCAAGAGGATTTAAAAATTATTAAAAAGCAACCACAAAACCAAACACACAACCACCAAAAACTTCAACTATGTGTGCTTGCAAGCTTACATCATGTATAAAACTAGAATAGGCAAGTTTGGAAGGTCTGACTTTAAGAAGTTTTAAAAGGAATTCCCTTCCAGGAAATCAATACAGTACCTAGGATGCTACAGCTGGTCACCTAAAAACTGCAGCTACATTTGAAAACCTATTATTAAACTACTCTGTCTTCCAGCATATAACATACAAGTTGGTTGTTGCTACTTACAACTTCAGAGCTGGTCCATCCACTAATAGTCATCACCATGGGAACAAGGAACCAAGCACCAGTAAAAAGGAAAATATTTTCTTAATACTTCAAGACCTACAGAGATGTGCCTACCTTCCTGCAGCTACCTTTTAGCCATGAATTTACTGCTGAAGCAACTGGGACTTTGCAACTCCAAAATCAATGGTATTCTATCTAAAATTATGGGCATTTTCATGGGTCAGAATTTCAGCTTGAATAAAGATAACCATCTTTGCTCTAATGAGAGGACACACACTTCACAGGTCAATCTCAAACTTTGTTTCAAAAGGCAAAAGAGGGCAAGTTTGATCTGGTAGCCCTTGATTTCACTGTGCAAATATTCCCATTTATTTCACCATATGACTACAGATTTTCACTAAAGAAATGAAGGAAACAAAAACACTATCCCAATTAAATCTATTTCAACAAGCTTAGTATCAGCTATGCATGTAACACATTCACCTATACAGAAAAAGCTACAGCCAAGTCAATGCAGGGTCCATTCATTGTTACAGCAGACACAGTGCTGTACCATTGATTTACAGGATACTACATGGCTACATGGTTGACTTAATATGTGTATTGGTATCTACAGTGTCAAAGAACACGCAATCAAAAAGCACGTGTATATTTTAACAGTGATGAGCTAGCATAATAGTTTGTACTATCAGGTTAGAAAACATCCTGACTCTACTGATATCAATGGGAAGTATGGAATGGTTTTCAGCATGGCCCAAAGTACAGCCCATCACATCCTGCAGAAGCCATCATGATGCAAAAACCTCCATCATCTCCTGAAATCAGACCTCCTAAGAAGGTCCACTTTAACTAAACCCACTAAAAGAGCAAGAAAAGGATTTGATGTACACGCCAACTCAAGACAAACTCATGACACAGATATTAGATGTAAAAGCACATGTGCCACTGAGGTAATAATTAAAGTAAAAGAGAGAGAGAGATGGCCATTCCAAGAGGAATACTTTGACTGCAACATGCAGATCGACTGCCTGCTAGTCAGCATGTTGTTCCCTTGTCAGGGCATTGTAAAGCTGCCATAATAACAAGGAGACTATAGCTATTAGTTTTTCATAGGGAGTACATATCACCAAAGCACTCTGAGGAGTTATTGATAAGGAGACATGAGAAATCAAAAAGAAAGTAGAGCATCTTTAACCATAAAGATTTCTCCCCATTTCTCAAGTTGAAAATGCAGAGCACCTCATAAGGCAGAAGCGACAGGACATAGGTACCACTGAAGGCACAGAGACATTACAGGAAACGGTGACATTGCAGACAACACAGTGCAGTGTAACACCCTGAGCCACTTTTAGTGGGAAGTTAACAAAATGCACTGCCTACAGTAAAACAACATGCATGTACTCTCTAGGGTCTAAACAAATTCTTTGGTTACCAAATAATTCAAAATACTGCAAGGGAGCAGCACAGCAAAACTTCCCACATCAACCTTTTTGGTTCAACTGCATATGAGCATAACTCTTCAGAAATCTTATAAGCAGCCACCACCACACATACACACCACCAGCTACTAACCGCATGAGTGTTAACAATTTTAATGCTTTTTTGATATGCATTTATCCAAATGCCATCATGTTAGGCAGCATTTATTACACAGTTTTGTCTGAAGCATTACATTTACAGTAGCATCTGTTGAGCCTGACTTGCGAGACTTGACACATTTAATTTTTTTTTGACAACCATCACATTAAAGATCTGGTGATACTTTATTACAGAACGTTTCTCCAAGGTTTCAGAGACATTATGGCTTCTGCTCTGCATGCACCCCATATTTCCTAGAGCCACAGAAGAGCCATGTGGAAACAATCTTTTTTTCTCCAGGCCTTTTGGGGTTTTTAAATTATTTTAAAAATTTTTGTTTAATTTGCTCCATATATGCTCTCCAGGATGGATTTTAAAAGCTTCTTTTCCCAGTGGATGTGTTTTGTTACTGGGCTCTAGCTTTGTCTGTTGTAAACTCAGTTCTTCAGAGGTGCCCCAGCCCACAGCCTCTCTGTTTTCCTCAGAGCCAGGCCCTCAGGGCAGAAATGCCTCAAAAAGACCCCCAAAGCCTCCAGGAACCCTTTGGGAAGCATCAATACAGGGCCACTGCAATGTTTCCCCTAGGAGGGGGAGGCTGCAGGGTGACATTTTATTCAGCCTGTGGCTCAGCTGAGTCTTACAGGGAACCCATCCCTCAGGCAGTCGGGAAGCAGGACTGAGCATGGCCACCGGTTCTTCCCTGCAACACCATTTTGCTGAGCAGCCTTTTCACAGGAAAAAAACACCAATAAAATAAAATAAAATAGCAGAGAACCTATCAGAAGGAGATACAGAAAGCTCCACAAATGCTTCCAAAGCCAGTGGAGGGTTCTGGCCTGCCTTGATGTATATAAATATTTCATCAGTTACTGCTGAGGCAGCATCCACGCCCCAGAAACACAAATGTCACCCATGAGCCAGCCACCACCAGAGGTTTCACCTCTCTGTGTCTTGCAACTTTGAGCTCAAAGTCCTTCCTGAGGAGAACCAGGACTGGCTCTGAGGCAGAACATCTCCTCTCTTTGGCCCATGTCACTGTCCCTCACGGCAGCCAGCTCCCCATCAGCAGCCCCAGAAGAGTATCTTTGAAGAGGAGCTTGGTGTAGCCAAAGCTGTTTCACAGACAGCATGAGGGGAGGGAGTTGCACAGGCATTTCAGTGGGGAAAATCCATAGAAGACCAGGGCTTGTGATTCAGCAGCCGCTGCACCAAGTGATGGCAGCCAGGCAGGGCGAGTCCCACCCCCACAATGGCCATGGAACAGATCCTAGGAGCTGGAGACCACAGACTCCAATTTCTAGGCCTGCTATGATGATGCCATTTCATCCCAAGAACAAATTCCCTGGTCATACAGACAAGTAAGATCTTGTTGGGAAAGAACAAGCATTACTTCTATAAAGGGAAACCTTGCCTCAATAACCTGGAGTCCTACAGGTTGTCAGCTGGTGTGTGATTGAGACGGATTTTCAAAACAATTGAATGGATTTCATTCAGTACCTTCAGCACAGGCCCGGAGAAGGGAGAAGCCATGAAATCTGAGAACCTGGACATGAAACTAAGTAATTTAGAGTAGTCAAATGGCACAGCAATGGTGAAGAATGGAAGCAGAAAGTCAAAACAGCCAAGTGAATGGGCAAGGAGGAGGCAGCTAAGCCTCACCATATAAGCTTAAAAGATAACACATGTAGGGATGATAACCTAAACCATCTCTATGTGATGCTGAACTCATGGGAGTCACTTCAGATCTTAGAGTCATCACTCCAGATCATTGTGCAGTGGCCTCAAAGAAAAAAAGAATCAACAAAATGCTGTGAAAGGATCAGGTGTTGTTATGCCACTTCATAAATCCTTGGCACATCCCCATCTTGTATGCATTCCTGGACTCAGGAAGGCTGCAGTAGCCAGGCATGGGCAACTGATATGATAAAGGAGAGGGAGCTGCCACCTTGCACAGAGAATACAAGGGTTCAGACTACCCACCTTGGGGAGGAGAAAGCTCAGGACAATTAGTTGGTTTAGGTTCAAAAAGAAATGGATGCAGTGAATAAGCTTAAGAGCACTTTGACAAGTGCTGCAGAATGTGAAATGGGCAAAATTAGATAGCAAATCAGTTTAGAAGAAATAAAATAAAGAATTTCTTTGCACAGGAGGTGTTGAACATCTGGGACTTGCAGCCACACAAGGGGAGCTGAGGAGACAGAGGAGCTGCAGAGGACTTCAAAGAGGGTTCAGATAAACTCATGAACAACATGTCCACAGACACTGAGATGGCAGGCATAGACCTCACATCCCCAAAGCAACTTAGGGCAGCAAGAGGGCATACAAACAGTACCCCCTTTTGCCATGCAGAGAGGCAGGGGAATGGGCTGTCTGGATCATAGGTCTGACCCAGCAGGCATGGCAACGGAAACAGAGTGCCATCCAGAAGGATCTCATAAGGTCCTTAAAAATGCTGGGGGGGAAAAAAAAAAAAAAAATTAGATTTGAAACACCTGCCCGTTAATAAAATCTTTGCAGAGCCCTGGAATATTCTCCTGCATTGATGTGCAAACAGTGCAATAATGTGTAAGGGCACTTTAAAAGTCTCTTGGGTCACTAGGGGGCAGGGGAGTGGAAGACAAGCAAAAGAAGAACAATGTCCAAATCTGCCCAAGTCATTAGATCTTTCCAAATGTTCAGCTAAAATCTCTGGCCAGATCTTCAGTGCTCCGAGTGCTTTCCTCATCCTCAGTGTGTCAGTATAAATTATCGTCAACATTAATTCTTTTGTTTCTTTCCTTTCCTAACAGATGTAGTAATCACACATTTGGACACTGGCAATATTTCTAATTGTATAACGGGGGCAGAGATAGAATTAATTAATGATCCAAGTTAGATAGAAACTCCAATTTAATTTCTTGCAGGTTTTTGAGGGGTTACTTGTGGCTGGAGGTGTTCTTGCAGGCTTCCAGATCTGTCACAAGAACCAGCCATGCATGCCAATGAGAAAAAAGGCATTTTGGAAAGAGAACAGGCCGGATATTGAAGGATCCACTGTCACAAAAGCTACTTTCTTAGTGGCAACAGGGCTCAGATAGTAGCTGGAGTCAATGCAAAGCAGTACTGCCAGAAATTAAATTTCCATGTTGGGAGCATAGCAGAATGATTCCATTTGAGTTTCTTCATCTTCCCCACACACACACATACACACCTTGGTTTTCCTTGTCTGTTCATCCATCTGACTGCCTCCTGCATATCAAAAGACAGTTGCTTTCAACCAAGGAGAACAACACAAACAAATCACACAGGCACAAAACCATAGAATATTGAATATAACCATAAGGACAATGAGAGTGATCAAGGCCACCCAAGCCTTCAGGCAATTAAATAAGTGAACTGGCAGAGATGAAGATTGGAGGCCCTAGGCCTGTGCAGAGTGAGTATATAGCATATATTATATTATATACTTTACCAGTATAGTGGAGAGTATACTGGTCCCAGTGGGGAGACAGTCAAATAACACTCAGATAATCTATTCAAGCACACTGCAGGCTTTTATAGGCAGCCACTGGCTGGAGGTATTGTCATCAGCCACAAAGGAGTCTGACACAAAAGAAAGGGAAAGAGAAAGAGCAAATATGAATGAAGCTTGTTCACAGTAGGATCACAACTCCCACGCTACTCTGGATGTTTTAAAACTCATTAACTTAATCCACTATAGACTGTATGTATGGAGGGTTAACTGTCTAGCAAAAATGAGACTTTTCAGCTGTTAATGCAGTCTTAGATGGAGTAGTTAGGAAGCAGTAAAGCTCAATGACAATATTATGTTTCACAGGTTTTGGAATTAGTAACAAGATTTACATTTTCAGTGCTTGGTTATTTTTAGTGGTTTCAGGTTGGGCTATGAAACCTACCTGAGATACACACACTTTTCTGAAAAAGGCTGTGTTCTATCTCTGAACCAAATTCACTACCAATTAAAAAAAAAAAAGTCCCTGTTATATTTTTCATGTGTTTGCAAAAACAGCTACTTACACTTTCTAGAAGAGCAAGACACACACATACATAAAATACTGCAGCACAAATATAGGACTGCACATCTACAGTAAAAGTGATCTGATGTAAAAAGACAAGACTCTCCGTGATCCATTGTCATCATTAGACCCATAGCTATTCATCTGCCAACAACATGTAAACAGATATTGGGGTATCACAAAAGCAACCCAAATGCCATTTCTCCACATGACCAACACAAGGAATGCTTAACCACAGGACCCAGTGCCTCTACAGCCCACGTTTGCAAGGTACAACCTTCAAACAAGTAAGAGGCACCAGCCCCAAGGCTTCTACACCCCACTGCTGGCACAAGAGCAGGAAACCTCTGGCAAAGCTGACCTCAACCCAGCATCCTGGAGCCAAACTGAGCTTGGTTCTGTACTTAGCCCCAGCACTGAGAAATAGAATTTAACCCTGCTAATACAGCACCAGTCATGCATCCTCATTAGTGACAAAGTGAATCAATTCTGAACACACAAACCAGCTGAACTCATCTTCTACAAGGAGCTGCTAGGTCCCATGAGGCATCGATGTATATTTTATTATACATTTTCTCTAGTTCAGGTCTTGAATTACTATTTTTACTGTCATAATGATTTCTCAAACAAGAAAAAGCTGTTGACAAAAAGCTCTCACAGCCTTGCTCAGCAAACTACTGAGCTCAAATAACTTTTGCCATGCCTCAATTTTTGAGGCAAACACATGAAAAACCAAAACCACTTCTCTTCATGGAAATCAGCTGGCTGGCCTTTACTATGACAAACATCCAGACTCCCAAAGTTGCCCTTTCACCAGATTCAATGATTGAATATTTGCAGCAAGCAAATACTTACTCCAATTCCCACTTCACACTCTTTTTCCTTTATCATTAGATTTCTCCTGCTTGGTGTACACAAGCTGCATGGTAACTCACACTGAAACCAGCTTTCAGGCAAATTTACCTTGGAGTCCCCAGCAATCATGAACTAGTACCCACCCTGTCATTCTCTCAGAATTGCACCTATGCTGCCCCCAGCATTTGAAAAAAGTGGTTTGTCATATTGCCTGCTTGGAACATGTAGTGTCAGATGATGGACAGGAACTGAATAACCCGCTTATCCTTACAAAAATAGGATAATAATTAAGTGTCAGGAAAGAATTCAAGCCTATTTGGTTTATTTTTAAAAACACTCCCTAAAAATTCATTTTTCATTCAGCATTCCAGTCTGGCCTCTCTCTAAATAACAATGAGATATTTTTCTTTTTGGTTTGAAAGTGGGTGCTGATGTTTAACAGGTTATATAGCTTGGGCAATATTATTTTTCAAGCTACTAACAGCCTGAATATTCATTTTCTCCAACTGAGCATTCCAGAAATTCCTAGCTCTAACCTTATATACCGAGACAAAAATCTCTGGGTCTTTGCATTAACTCTGACTTACAACTGCTGGGGATCTTGAGAGTTAAAAAGTGTTAAAAATTAAGGTTACCATGTCAGCTGGACACTAGTTAGGGACAGTTTATTGCTGCTTTAGAATCTGCCCAGAATCCTTGCAAGGCACTGAAAATTTTGATTGCTTTGGTTCTTTTAAAGTCATAATTTCTTTTATCCCACATATATACATACATTAAGTGCATGCTTACACACATACATGCAAAGGTCCTCTTTTTACTGGCAGTATTAACAGAGGACAGATAAGAGTCTTGTCCATACAAGATCTCACTGATTTTAGGTACTTGCCACACCAAGAAAGTGACTGATATAAAATGCTAGTTGTCTTAAGTAGGGCAGACAAATGCAGGCAGAAAAGGCATTTTATACCTCATCAAAATGAAAAGAACGAATACACGAACACATCAAGCAAGACATGACTGAAAGCATCAGACCTCTAAGGAACAGCCTGTAAAACACAAGGCAGGAAAAGCTTTTAATACAAAACCAACAAATCTGAAATTGATCCCATTTTAAAACCACCTGAGTAGCCTCAGATAACTGAACAGGTTTAAGTTTTTGCACTCCCCTCTTGGCAGCACGATAAGGAAGAACACAGCTCCCAGCATTTATCTCCTTAAATCCTGAAAGATTTATCCCACTAAACCCCATTTAGCCAAAGCAAAACAAGTGAATTTTTAAGAGTAATGAACACCTCTTTCCAACCCTCGCCCCACTGTGTCCTTCGGTTTTACTGCTGTATTTCTTTCCATCACACTTAACGCTTACTGTTAGAATACAGAAAGTCAACCATCAGCTAAATCAACATCTACCTGTCATTAGGGAGCTAGATGACATTCCCTGTCATACAGTATTAAGGGAAAATACATCTCAGAGGCCATCCTTCACCCCAGCAGTTGCCAAAGTCGGCAGATGGCTGGAAGGACGGTGGCTCAATTTGCTTTTGATCACTGATCTGAACTTGAAGAACAGCTATGCCTGGGCACTCCTGCACTTAGATGTGAGAGCTTTGAACAGAAGAGGCACTGGGTGATTTGACAACACTCATATCTCTCTTCCCTAAAGCATGTGAAAAGATGGATTAAGACAAACCTCACGCCAAGCTTTATAATGCACTTCTAATGACTTGCACTAGAAATCGATGCTTCTCCGATGTCCTGCCATTTCCTTGGACTCACCAGTGGAGTGGAAAGCAGATATTCAATACTTGACACAGATTACTTCTGAATGCCAAAATATATTAACAAATATATTCTGCTGGTGCAGGGTACATATTCTGTTTCTATTGTTTGCATAAAAAGCAGACCAGTGTGTTTAGGGGGAAAAAGCAGAAGAACATCAAATTGAACATCGAATCAAACACAGATGAATTCCATCATCAAGTTCAAGTGTTTCATGCCAAGATCTGACAGAACCACAGATGACATCAAGGAATTCTTCTTGGCTGGCCTGATTTATTTTGTTAATCTCTTTATTTCAGCACACATAATTTGTTTAGTCTTCTTCAACCTCACCCTAACCCACCCTCCTACCCCAGTCATGCCATTCCTATATGACATACTTCGTTAAGCTTCCAAGAACAAGACAGAGTTTTTTCTTTTACAGAATGCTGCTGCCAGCCCTTAGGACATATATTATATACTCACTGGGGTCAATACATGGAATGATGGAAGACAAAGTTTTCTTAACCTACCATGATCTCTGATTTTACAAATCCAGGATGTGCTAACCTTTAGTTTCTCCATTAATCTGGAGGCAGCGTCACATGAGTTCATCACATAAAAATCAAAGCCAGTTTCTCCAAAAAGGATGCCAGCTCCAATTTCAACAGGAAGACTACATCACAGAGCTGCTTCACACATGGATTTTGAGATCACTACTGCCAGTTTTAAAATGGTTATGCACCGGGCTGAGTCAAAAAAAACCACGTATACAAGTAAACAGATGTTGCACAAGCTTGCATGTTCTTTCAATCTGCGCAGAAACAGAATTAAACTATCCAAAGAGTTAATTTCATACAAGAAGTGGGCAAGGAGAGGGAAGCCAGAGGGTACTACCATGAGCATGAGGTTGGTGGTGCAGAGTCAGGTCAGCAGCCGGTGTGGCATAGAGCAGCCAAGCAGCCCAGATGTCTTGTGCTGAAGGAGGAAAGCAACCACAGAGAAGGAGCAGAGCCAGCTGCCTCAGATGTCTCACACTGCTGGAGAGAGAGGTCCCTACGTTTCAGAAAATGGACTCTTCCCAAGCTGAGCTAGCAAGGGGTAGAAGGCATAAGGAAACAGGAGAGACATCAAGATCACTGTCACCTTCAAAGCCTTCTGCGGGGCAAGTAGTGCTACTGCCAACAAAAGATATACTCCACTGGAAAACAAAACAAAACCATAAAAAGCAAACAGAGAAACACACACAAAAAAACACAACAACCTGCAAATCCTCCCACAAAACCACTGTGTATAGACTGATAGCAATGGATCATATATACCAACAAAGAAGAGATGTGGAACATACCAAGAAAAAATGCCAGCATCATTGAAAGAGCATACAAGGAAAAACTCACTGGCAAGAACAGCAGCTTGGCTTTTGTAGCTTCCCCTCTGCTTTACTAAAATGCTACCTTCAATATCAGTTAGGTATTTTGATTCCGTATCTATACACATACCTGAGCAGACACAGAGATTTTTCTACCATCCAATAAAACAAGGTAGAAAACAGAAAACATACATGCCAGGGATGTGTTTTCTATGTATAATAAATGTGATTTTGCCAGGACATTTATGACTGGTGAAAGAGAAGCAATGCAGAAACTGAAATTAACTTCACTGATAGAAGCGGAAGAAAAGTGCCTCAATATTCACCCTTTCATCATTACATTACACGAAGCCAACTCAAAAAATGAAAATGTAATAGCAAAGCTGTGGCTAGTTACATACACTGTATTGTCCTTGTTTTTATTTATTCACACCTGACAAACATTATTTGTCCTTAAACTTAAACCTCTAGTCGTGCTGGACACACTTCAGTGTACTGTAATATTTAAGTGGAAGCATTAGGCAACAGCATGAGATATAGAGGCACGTGTTTGCAATTGTACACAGTTGAATTTGTCAATTCTGGACTTCAACTGGAGTTGAGTTCAGCTGGAGTTCATAACAGAGAGGACTCCTATTCCACCATTTCATAGGGGGAAAACTCACCACTTTCAGCTACACACCCCAACATCCCTGTTTGCTTCATTGCCGTGCAAAATCCCACGTTGTCAGCAAACACACAATACAAGTCTCTATGTCACTGCAAACACAGGTCAAGATGAATGCACATCACAGCATCAGGAAAGCACCATAGAAGAAGAAAGGCAAACATCAAGAAATGTGAAGCTTCATTTGTGTTATAGGGCAAAGTGCTGTTATTCTTTATGCACAGACTCCTGAAGGGGGAACCCAAATTCTAACTCCTCAATGCTAGGATTTACAGACAGCATTTTCCAAAGAGAAATAACAATGCCTTTATTAACATGCTTTAACTTTTGTTCAGCCCTGAAGTGGTCAGGTAGCAGCTGGACCAGATGATCATTGTAGGTATCTTCCAGCTGAAATAGTGTATTCTGTAGACCTCTGGTCAATTCAAGGATCAACTTGCCCATGTCCCAGGTGCCACAGAGAGCGGTAAAGAAAATCCTGTAATTTTACTATAAAAATAACACTCTTTTCTGAAATAGTTTCCACAGATCAATATTAGCAGCAGAGGAAAGGAGGGGTCCTGAACAGGGCTTCGCATAGCCAGTTTTTCCTTTGGAAATCTGACATCTGAAACACCCATCTGACTGTCAGGAAGCAAAAGTTCTGTATGAAATGCTCCAGATACAGGGTTTACTGCACAAATCCTTTACTGCAACTACTTGTAAATAGCGAAAAGCTAACATCACTGTGACACATAACTGTTGACATATACCAAATATTTATGGAAGCATTAATCTACAGATCAGGCTATCTTTTATGGGAAGAGTGGGGTGCAGGAATTCTGAAAAGGAAATCTTCCATTCATAACCACCTCTGTATTCTTAGAGTACTTCAGCTCCACTGTGGGCAATATGTCTGATGTCTTTTCTCTTACGTTGATTCAAGTAATTTGACTTCTGTTGCATCCTTGGGTTTCATTAAGTCCATCAAACAACAAAACACACATGAAAGGAAAATGGGCCCAAAAAGCATTTTGGATCTCAAGAGAGACAGATATTATCTAATTCGAACAAATAATCAAGAGAGAGAAGTAATCCAGTGAACTTCAATGGGAGTTGGCCACCCAGCTCTTACGAAAATTCAAAACTATGCCACTTCTCCTTGTTATGAGAGAAAAAAACATCCTATCTAGAAATTTTAAACAAGCACTAAATCCATCTCCCTATCGGGGACCCTCACTTCATCTATTCTGTTATTTAAGCATCCAATTCACAAAAGACTCCAGTAGGTGAAACAACAGAAGAACAATAACAAACCAAACCAAACACACAAAACAAAAAAGGAAAAATAATTCTATATGAAACACTGCAGGCCCATTGCTCACCAACTGGAGGCCCAGAGCACAAGATTGCTAATTAGTAAGGTAGCACTGAAGGTTTAAGAACCATTCTCTAGACATATCTCACACAATAACAGCGTCTCCTATATGGTCTGAACACACAGGTATTCCTTAGAGGCAACCTCCCTTGGATAAAAATGGCATTTTATATTAACATAAAACTTTTGAACTAAAACTAAATTACCTACTCAAAGCAGACTCTTTCTGTTACTATATCCTAGAGTTTCCCTGCATCTAGTAGAAGAAAATCTCAACTTCATTTATAGATTGGAATGCAACTTTTATTCCAATATGTGTAAATGTATACATACATACATGCATAAATTCTGCAGGCAGAAAGTGTAACTTTTCCTCTCTGCTCTCTTCACTTTCTCAAAAAAAATACCGACAAGAAAGAGAGATTAGTAAATGTTTTAAAAACCAGATCTTTAAACACTTAGAAAAAGATAAGGACAATTCCTCAAAATGTTAAAATTCAACCAAATTGCACATGCAAGCACACACATATACACTTTAGGGGTTGTATTATCCATGGCATGCAGTGTAACCATCGGGAAAAGCTTTCATTTCAGGTGAAAACAATCTTGTTGTAAGAGATTTCCTTGCAGTTATCCTCCTGCCATTATCCTGGCCAAGCATTCATGCAGCTCTTCAAATTAATATGCTTAGTTTTCTGAGCAGGAGATTGGAATAGTGGAATTCTATGGGGATCTCAATCACCAAGGAAAATGATTGCTTGAGCATTCAAGACTTTGGAACTCTATCTGATTGTGAATAGTAGATTAGTATCTGGATTATGGAAGACACTTTGAAATGAACACAGACATAAAGCTATACACACCTTGAGGATGGTGGTAGCTGCTAAGATTTCTAGGGCTTCTCTTGGGCACAGTGTCTCGCTCTCAAACAGAAAATTGAAACTACTGATGTTGTTTTGCTGCCTTTCAGGCAGCAATGCAAAAAGCCAAAAACCCTACTGAGAAGTTAAAACGCAGAGAAAAATCACCAAGAGGATTTGCTTGGGACTCATTCCTTGCCCCATTTTGTATTCCTTTGGTGTGGATGAACATTAGCATGTTGCTGTGCAGTTGGCTTTTTATCTGCTTGAGGACTGTGTTGTCTAGCTGTAGATTACTGGTGGTTATACACCCAGAGAGTCTAACAAATGACTGTATCCTCCTGCCTTTGAACTCTCCCGAGGCACAGAGATGAGCTTAAGTGGTGAAACAGAAGGGCAAGAAGAAAAGGGTTGAAACTCAAGAAGTCTGGGATTTTACGGAGAGCTAAACAGAACCCTTTGTAAGGGAAAGAGATTTGAGGATTTTGTTCAATTTCACTCTGAAGATGAGCAATCGCTATGGGGGGGGAGGGGTGGTGTGTGTGAAGATTATAGTATTGAGAAAAAAATTGAGAACTACGATGAACATGAAAGGATACAGTATCTATAGGTTGCACACTGAGTAAATATCTGCCCAAAATTACAGACAAAAGTGTACCTTGCAGATTTGCAGCAAAATGGTACAAAGCCTAGAGAAGGAGCTGGAAACAAGGAAAGAGCTGAGGCTCAGACTGTGGCAGAGAGGCAGTGTGAACAATTCAAGATTTGCAGGTACTTATATGCAGAATTTACAAACAAAAAATATCTGTGGCACCAAAAAAAAAAAAGTAAAAAAAAAAAAAGTAGAAAATTAACCAGGATACAAGAAACTGAACTGAGAAGTAAAGTTGCAGCACAGGAGAGCAAATTGAGTAACCAGACAACATTGCAAGGAAGAAGTGAAGCAGAAGCGATTGGTGGTATTACAAGCAGGGTCTCTCCAGAGATGAAGAAAGATGAGTGTTTGTGTCTGGTGAGAAAGCCATGGAAACTTTCTCTGTAAGGATTCCAAACGGAAAGAGGATGAGAGACAGGCATTCAGGGTAACCAAGGAGCCCACTTCCAGAAGGCAGACTCAGAAACTGAACTTATTCAGACTCGGAAAACAAAGGTTAAGAGTGCACCGAGTTGTTTACTACACAACGTTACCAGGGAGATAGAAAATATTTCCACAAAACAAACAGGAAAAACAAATGAAACTGAACTTGCTTAATACAATGTTTGTACCAGAACAAACAAGAGTAATGGAGGCAAAGTAGCCTCAGGTTGGCAATAACAGTTTCTTAACCTCCCAAGAATCCAAGAACCAACCTCCCAGAGCAGGAGCAAAAGGAAAAATGGCAACCTGGCACTCTAAGGCAGGGCTAGATAAATTTTACAGAAGGGATTACATGATACATTGAGGTGCTGGAGCATGTCCAGAGAAGGGCAACAAAGCTGTTGAAGGGTCTGAAAAACAAGCATTACCAGGAGTGGCTGAGGGAACTGGGGTTGTTTAGTCTGGAGGAAAGGAGACGGAGTGGAGACCTTAGAGCTATCTGCAACTACATGAACAGAGGCTGGAGGGAGGTGAGTGTTGGTCTGTTCTCCCAAGTATTAACTGGTAGTACAGGAGGAAATGGTTTTGAGTTGTGCTAGAGGAGGTTTAGATTGGGTATTAGGAAAAAATTCTTTACTGAAAGGGTTGTCAGGCCCTGGCACAGGCTACTGTGGGAAGTGGTGGAGTCACGATCCCTGGAGGTATTTAAAAGCCATGTAGATGTAGTGCTGTGGGACATAGTTTAGTGGTTAATTTGGCAGTACTGGGTTAATGGTTGGACTTGGTGATCTTAAATGTCTTTTCCAAACAAAACAGCTTTATGATTCTATACAACAGTTTGCAAGAAATAAGGACTAAACTTGAAAGCATTCTCTCCCAGTCAGGTGACATCTTGGATTTTTCCAAATATGAACACGCTTTTATCACCCCAGCCCTGATTTTATTCAAACTAAAAGGCAAACATGCCTCATAAAATAGAAACCCTAATGTACTAGTCAAAACCTAGTTCATTCACCTTAAAATGCCTTCAGGTGACCTTATCTCCATCACCCTTCCCCATATGCAGCTGAGTACTTGGTTCATTCACAGCTGATCAAAATGCAAATGCATTTCAATACTCACCACTCCCAGAGATATTTTCCACACTTAGCTATGTAATACCAAGACAACGTCTCAGTAACTCACTCTACCAGCCTTTAAAACCCATCAGAGAGCTCCATTATTTTTACAAAGCCATAAAACTTGAGTTGTGACCAACTACATTTTGTTTGCACTCTAACTTCAGGTAGTTTGGCCAAGCCATTTCAACTATACAGCTTTCTGACAAAGAACTGTTGTTGCTCATGTGTTTTGGAGTTTACTGCATTGCCTATCATTTCTTACTGAAAGAAAAAAATTATTTGAGCATGGAGACTTCAAATCAAGGGCCAATGAGGGATCTCAGAAAAGTTTATGAAGGGGCCAGTTCAGAAAGAGAGAAAAACCTGTTCATGAAGTTACTTGACAGCAAATGTATACTTTGAAGCAGGTTGTTTTGCCTTGCGGGGTTTTGTTTTCCATTTAACTGCTGGTAGATAGCAATGCTAGAGACCAGAAACAGGATTTCTTAAGTTCTGCTTCCTTTTCCACTACTACCCCTAGTTTTAGCACCCATGAATTACACTTCAGAGCACAGGTGAGATTTTTTTTTTTTAACCATACCATGAAGCAAATATACTCCATGACCATAGCAAAACAACTCTTCCTCATATCTGCAACTCTCTCTCTCTTGCCCGTAGAGCAATTTGCTCTACACCTGCTGAGAACTTACCTCCAATCCTGGCAAGTCTGATTTCCATTTCATCCTTCCCTGCTTTTCACGACAATTTTCTGTTGCTTCAAAGCACAGAGCAAGTTAGAAAAATCTTTCCATGCTTTCAGGAAACTTCTCCCAGCCTGCTCCCAACCTGAGAACTAAGACCTCCTGCTGCAACTGGGCTGACTTATGTGCTCTCTAACCCCACTAGCAACTCAAGAAATTGCCTCCAGCTGAGAGTAGGGCTTTGCCCTCTGCAGCTGTATTTTCATACCAGTCCTAAAAGGCAGATCACCCCTGCAACAAAAACACTGCTTCTCCGGCCTTTTTGCAGAAGCTGAAGTGTCTGCAAAAGGTAGCAAAGCATCCCATTAACTACTGGGGATATCTCAGCAGCTCCCTGTCTGCTCAGCCCTGCTCTCGCTTGAATTTCGATCCCTACAACAGCCACCCAGCGCCAAAATATTAGGCAAACTCCACCCACACATAGTGCTTTATAGACACTAATTCTGGACTGGTTTTTAGCAAGTTCACAGGAGACATCCATGCAGATCTCAAATTCAAAATTAACCTTGCTAGCAGCATACCTAAGATGTACCATTAAATATTCATTTTAGAGTGTTTTTCAGACACACATGACTCCCATAATCAACATGCTGCATTTTCCTCACATTAACTTTGTATTTCTTCATCAAAACACTGCAGTTTCCTCAGACCAACTCCAGGAGGTTTGCATCAAATATGGATTTGTGATGATCAGCTCTCAACTGAACAACAAAGGCAAAATCTGTAGTCACAAACTGCAGACTGACTGTCCATAGTATTTTGTCATTATTGGAGCAGAAATGCAAGGATCAAAGGACAGAGATGACACAGCTATTGCACACAGGACAGCATCTTTCTTACATCTACAAGCAGCTTAAGATGCAGCGCAGTGCTACCACAGGCAAACCAGCTCCAACTTACTGATGTTATTTTAAATGCTAACGCTATACAACATTTCACTTCTAATTATTTTACTGGAAAACATATAGCTCATGCTATGTTGTCCTATGGTTGTGAGGGAAGGAGAACTATAAGCATGGTTGCAGCATCAGTTCCTGTCTGAAGGGATGCAGGACCAGCTTCCAACACCTTCACCATCGGGGCTTATGCTACACGGCTTATGCCTCACTCCTCTGCCTGCAACAACAGTAGGCTTGTTAGTTCACATTTTAATTACTGGGTGAGATTTCAGTGCCTATGGAAATATATCTTCTTTTTGTTTAAGAGCAACTACCAAGGGCTTCTACCAGGTTGTCATATGCAGACACAGCAAAAAAATCTCTAGCTTACTGAAATGGCAAAGAAAAAATACACTGACTTTAAATATATGAACTCAAATAAAACATCATGAGTTTGGTGTTAAACCAGATGGAATTATGTAATTGTAATTGCTGAATCAAAATGGACTGAAGGTAGTTTCTGCATATTTACATGAGCAGTCCTAGACAACAACAGGAGACTTCACAGAAGGTTTGCAGCAATGGCTAAGTCTAGCAGCTACTGAGAGGAAATGGCCATGGCCACCACTGATCCAGAAAAGGGGATCACCAATAGTTTTTTAATGGGCATCCCCACTTACAGGCTTATCCATTTTTCCTGAAGGTGCTGAGCTGCTCTGCTAGGGTCCCTCATTTATACTTCTCTCATCCGGGGAAATAGAGACATCCAAACCAAGAACAAAAAGAGGGAGAAAGGCTTACAGTAGATGGATAACCAGGTGTATGACCTAGAAGCAATCCCACTGGAGCATTTTATATCTCAAGTCCAACATGGCTCTTTCTACTCAATGTTCAATTAAAAAAAATTATAAATGTGTCATTGCCTGGCTGGAGCATTAGGGAAACACAAAGAAACTCATGGGCAATAAAGCACCAGCTGCTTCCCTGTATCTCAGTTTATCATGATTTAACAACAACTACTTTTTAGGTAATTTATACCCTCTGTATATGAAGTCTCTCCAAGTAGATACAAGTGGAGATGTCTGGCCTTTGCACTTAGAAACATATCAAAGAAAAGCTGTTCATCAAACAACAATAGATGTAAGTACATATACATATAAATCTGTTTATATAGGTGTTTATATACAAATATGTCTAAATGAATGTGTGTGTATGTTTGGAAATACATATTTTGCCACGGTTTAAGGCTGGGCTGGCAGTTAACTGAATGCCAGATGCTCTCTATTAATCCCCCTCCCCTCCCTGATAAAGGAAGGAGAGAGAATAAGGGAGAGAGGGTTATGGGTTGGAAACTAAACTACACAACTTTAATGAAACAGTAATGATAAAAAGGAAAAGTTAGTAAATATATACAGATATACAGGAAAATTGATACCACGTTCCTCCTCCCTTTCCCCCAGTAACTCTCATATCATCATGGAGGCTGCAGGGCAGCCCTGGGAAAGTCCAGGCTGGAATCCTGGGGTCAGGAGCAGTCGGGAGCTGGGGTCAGGAACACAGGGATTCAGGCTGGCACGGATCAGGAACACAGGAAGAGGAATGGATGGAATCCTCCCAGGATGCCAAAGCGAACAGGGGCAGGTGAAGGAAGGAAGGTAGGAAGCAAATTTATACTGAGTATGATATGTATAGGATGGAATACTCTGGAATACTTGTCTGCTTGTCCCTACAGGAGGGCTTCAGGTGTGACCTCTTTACTCCTTTTCTCCTTCCAGAGGGCAAAATGTTCCCCTGAGAACTGAGCAGTGGCCTTGGTTCTGCACATCAGTCTCCAGCTGTAACTATAAACATCGAGTGTTATCAGTCCTAGAAGCAGACACTGACTGAGAAACTTGCTGTTAATTTCAGCAAGTGCAGCTCCTTACAAGAGACTTAGCTGAAAGCAAAATTACAAGACAAAAAATTACCTTTATCCTGGCCCAAACCAGGATTTCAATGTGCATGTATACTTCTATATATGTATATAATTACATCAAATTTCACAGGTGGTAGCCAAAACCAAAAGTTTGTGGGCAAAAACCTTCCGCGTACACCTGTGAGGCGTCCTCCCTGGCATCAGTAAGAGCTAAGTTTGCAGATAACCTCCTTTCTCTTGAAATATCATAGCCTATGTAAACTAAGAAAGAGTCATCTACACCTGGAACAAGAAGTCTGGTAGACATGTACTGGGATTTAGGGAGAGGAACCGAAGATACAACATTATGCAGCTGACGATGCAGGAAAAATGTGGGGGTAGAAAAGGGTGGGCCCTGAACCAAAATCTCAGCTGAGTGCAGCAGCTAAGCAATGTTCAGTTCCCACAAAGCTAAGTCAGGTTTGCAAATGTGTTCAAAGCTAAGCAAAAGCTCAAGTGCATGGAGGTTTCCCTTGTCTCACTACAGCTGACAGAGCTTGAGAAACAATGCACAAAAGTAACTGCAATCTCTTTGATGCCATGAAACTTCTGCTTTCCAGCTTATAAACACTGTAAGCCCTCAAAGTAACCCAAAGATGAAACAAGACAGAGGATTTAGTTCCAAAGTCATGGTTCACGACAGCACATCTCGGAAGTGATATTTGAACTGTTAACCTTGGTGGCAAATGCAGTCTCTCGTTATTATAATGAGATCAGGGTGAAGGCCATATTATCTTACACGACAGCTTCACGGATTTAACGCTTTCCTAAAAGCCTGTGGTATTCTGTCTCTGAGAGTTATAGGGCATACAGGGGATTTAATAGACTTAAGTGTGATACAAGGTGGCAAAAAAATCCTATATTCTGAATTCTTTTTAAATAAAAGAAAAATATCTAATAAACAAAAGATACTTGGCATCAGTCTTCGAGGAAGATGCAAACAATGCTAGGTTATTTCCTTAGAAATGGACTGATTTTACTAACCGATAGAGATCCACATAACAGTACTCTTCTATATATATTCATTATTATTTTAGCCTACTAAATGAATGCCAATAAATAAATTTCAAAGCCAAGCTTATCAATCCTCCCAATTACAGCATTAACCAACTTCAAAATTTTGATTAACTAGCAGAGGATTCAGGAATCTTCTGAGTATGTGGCTTCTAAAATATGTGGCTTCCAAAAAGCCAAAAGAAAAACAATCAGAAAGAACTGAGAATGGCTGGCTCTGCAGCTAGCTGCTTGCTTCTCTCCATTTTTCAGTCCTCCTACTCTAACGAATTTAACTAGCAACCTTTATAAATTGGCCAATAAATTACTGTAACAGGAGAATATACTTCCTGTCTAAATAAATGATAGCTGAAAAGTTCCTAATGGGCCTTATACGTGGGAAGACGCTGGCTTTGTTGAACACACTGCATGTTTTTTTCATATAAAAACAGAAGCTTGATTCACTCAGCCTCCTTATCTGCACCTGTCCTTACTGCAGCTTGCAGCTTTTCCACAGTGGTTTGCCATACGTTATCTTCTCTCAAAACCCAGAGGTCAAGCCTGCCTATAGTGTCAACAGGAAGTGGCTGTCCTGCATCTCAGCATCCTTCTCCTCACCAGGATTCCTCTCCTGGCCTTCCTCAAGCATGAGCAGCCACCTGTCTCACCCCATGTGTCTGTGCCTTTTGGCTCCAGGCTTTGGTACCCTGCGATGCCAAATTGCCCAGGGGATCTTCTTGGCGGGAGTAATAGGCAACACCCAGACCCTGGAGTCCCCACAGCCATGGCTTGGCTCATCTTTCTCCCTCAGTAATGCAACCTCTGAATCTATATTTTGAGGGTTTGAGGATTTTCTATTTATACAATTATGTTACAATTACCTACTGCTTCTGCATCTTAGAAAAAAAGCCAGTGAAGAAATATGCCCCCCGAAAATAATAGGAATCATAGAATTGGCTGGGTTGGAAGGGACCTCAGAGATCATCAAGTCCAACCCTTGACCAGTACCGCTGCGGTTCCCAGCCCATGGCACTGAGTGCCACATCCAGGCTCTTTTTAAATATCTCCAGGGATGGAGAATCCACTACTTCCCTGGGCAGCCCATTCCAATGCCTGAAATCTATGCAGTTGTTTTAACTTCCGCAAATGTCTTGAGATTAAGAGGAAATTAATCTTGCAACTGCTTTCACATGAATTACCTAATTGTGAAAAGATTAGGTTCCACCAAGCTAAGTGAAGTCTTTGATGAATATAAGAGACAATTAGCTGCCTTTATTTTATTATTGGCAGACCAGATACTGCTCTAATTATACCACACTCAACTTTGCACAACCACGGCCCCTTAAAAAGCTCTGCCTTTCAAACATCATTAGTATCATTCATGTCATGTGCTGATGCAGGGCTACCATCACAGAATAAGCAACATTAATGCAATGCAACAGCTACACTTAAAATACACATTTATTGTCAGATCAGCCCTGCTCCCCAGTTGAGCAGCATACGCTCTCATCTACTACAGCACTTGCAGACAGTGCAAATACCAAAGGAGCCCAACTGAAGCATGTCTTGGGGCAGTGACTTTTAGACTTATGGTAGGCACACACATTGAAGACTTTACTTGAAAAAAAGTCAGATACATTTGTGTGGTTGATGTAATGTATGGCTCCTTTGGCTACATCACCTATCCCACATTCACTCTAGGCACTGGACTAAAACTCCCCATTTTTAACTAAGCAAGTAAGATTTAGCAGACTCTGCAGAGTGCATGCACAGTTGCAGTAATGAAAACCTACAATTTTGAAGCCTCCTACCAGGCACAGATGTCTCCCTCAGGAGGTTTGCAAAACATCTTCATCAAGGTATCTCAAAAAGCGTCTGCAATTAGGAGAAGGGATGAAAAGAATTACTACACCCCTCCTATTAATGTCAGCTGGAGCCAGCTTAATCTCCATGGTCTTCAAGAGCTACTCCCACAATTCTTACTAAGCTTATATAGTTCTGTTTCTTATAGTATGTATATTTGTTTGCAAGTGATAGTAATTCTGGCTTTCTCTGCATGCAGATGTTACAAAACACTGGATGTATTCACTCAGGCAGGGATGGTCTCTCGTCTCCTTGTCTCACCTCCAAGTTACCTGGCATATGACCACCGACCTCCAAATTGAAACCATCATCTCCTAGTGCCAAGCACTCTCAGCACCTCATTTTGGCTCTGGGTAGGTTTGAAAGCAGCATGCCACCATACCCCAAGCTCCTTTATTGCTCAACATATCGCTTGGTGTCAACAGCCTCCCTGCTCAAACTTGTTCTCAAGCCTTCACAAATGCTTCATTATCTTTTCTGAAATAGAAATTGTTACAGTAATACAGCTGTTCACCCAGTCATCAAGCTGTGTCAACCTTTGATGGTACATAGCCAATGCCTGCAGCATGGTGGCTGCTAATACAGCACGTAATACACACCATGACCTAAGCTGGGCTGAGAATTTTACTTTTGAGAAAAAAGGAAATTGTGGCTCACAAAACTCCACTTCTCCTCAACACCTTTGATCCTGTTCTCCACTTTTCCCCCCCAGCCTAAGCTACTTTGTTCCCGAGATGCTGCTTCTCTGAATTTCTACTCCCTTTGGTCCTTACCTAGCCCTTGGCACAGTCATGAGATAACTGTACTCCTCTGAGGCAGGCTTCTAGAAAAAGATCAGAAAATATGTTTTGGAAGGAAGAAATCTCTGCATCATCACTTTATCATCACTTAGCGAAGTACAGTAACAACCATGAACCACTGGGGAAGGAGAATAAATACCTGCCAGATTCCCTAATACAACAGGAAACTTGTATTTTCTTAGGTGTAAAGTTAAATAATTCGTAAAAAAACAGGGATTTCTGCCTGAAGTCCTATTTTGGAATGAAATGAACTAGAAATGCTGGTGTGCCCTCGGAAGAAACAAAAATTAACCCTATCCTGAAACAATGTCAGTGTTACCTGTTGAAGCCAAACCTAAGCCCTGATACTCAAGCATTTATACAGGCTCCAGATAGGACACTGCTGGGTGCTCATTGCCCACCAGGCTGGCAGGGCACAACATTGAGCACAGGACATCTGTCCCTTGCAGCTGCCCAAGGGAGGGACCTCTGTTCTGCTGGGAATTCATCAGTCGAAGCACTGCCTCAAAAGGTCTGGCTTCAAAAACCAGGTGTTTCTGTACAAAACCCCCAACCAGTGTTTGATCAAAAAAAGCAGAGGGTAGAAGTGCTTGAATAATAAAAATGGGCTTCCTCACTTGCTGCCCTAGTCAGCACTGCCCATGCTACATCCCCTCACATCAACCTTTCCTTTCCTCTTCAGAATTTTCCTGAAAAACAAATATGTTTATAATAAGACACTCAAATTTCATGCTCTTTCATTAGTAGCCAGGAAGTGAAAACAATTAAAATTACCGTGCCATAAGTAATACTTAACAGCTCTAAAAAGTTATTTTATTTTCCACTGAAAGTGATGGGTGAGTTTCAAATAAAACAGAAGGATATTACAACTCCTCCAGCTACTCTGCAAAATGATGTCAGCCTCCAAACCACTTCCCAAAATTTGCTATTTAACCAGTTAATGGCATCTGAAAATGGATGTCTATTTCAAAAGGAAACAAAGCAACTGGCTTGAGAGCATTTAGATAGGAAAAAAACAACCATCCAACCAACCAAAACAAAGCAAAAAAAAAAACCACAAAACTTTTCAGACATGGTTTCTTGACCCTGCAATCCAATTTCAGCCATTAGAAACTGTTTGTACTGGGCTCTGCTTGGAGGATGGCATGACTAGAAGTGGAAGTGACCAGCATTAGAACAACAAATACACCTGGTGTGAAAGCAGTGAACTTTAAAAGCCTTTCAGAAATTCAGTGTTATTTAGTCAATCATATACCATGGAGCTGCCCTCAGAGCTCTATGTCATTTTGATAAATTAACTTGAAAGACTTGGAGCATAATTAAAGTCAAACCCAGACCCCAGACTACAGCAACCATGCTTGAATGCAGCATAAAATACTTCTCACAATAAAAGTCACGCTTGCTACTGTTTAGTGTTTAAGATAATTTGGAACCTGATCAAGGTCACCAGTTGCATAATGTGTTTGGGCTTCACTGTTTTTCTATGAGTTTGGTTGCTCAGAAGAGGAGTGACGCTAAAAACACCAAGCTCTGGGGAATACCTGCCTCACCCACACACATTACTTAAGATTCAGTATCCTTGCAAGGTAGAGCTTGCCAAAAAAACCAAACCAACCAACCAAAAAAACCCCCAAACCCAAAATAAATAATATTTTTCAGAGAGAATTCATGAAAAATATGTCATTTTGTTCCCTGGAATTTCTCCACAGACTAAAGCACAACACATGAGAGGACAAGATGTGCTGCAGACAGGATGATATTAATTTAAGAAGGGGACAGAAGGAAGATTGATGAGAGGAAAGCACATGTCTGAAGTACAAAAACCTGTGGTGGTGGGAAGCACCCTGTTTCTCACCAGCAACCAGTGAGTCCAGAACTTTTGGGGAGACCACAGCTCCACAAGCCCTCCAAGCCTTGCTGGGGCACCATGCCCTTGTTCTGACTTAATTTTCAATAAATGCACCACATTCCCTATTTTTGGCCCAGCATCAGAACTGGGCTGGATTTTGAGCATCAGTTTAGCACAACTAGCCAGTACCTATCAACCTACAAAGTAAGTTTTCATGTCTGAGCTGGGTTTTAGACTTCAAAGCAGCAGTGCATTGCAAACAGGGACATGTCACCATACTTCATAGAGGCTGAAGCAGAGCACAGAGCAGGTGTGTGTTCATGATGCTTTGTACTGGGCTTGTCTGCTGGGAAGCCAGCCCTGGAGGTTTCCCAGCCCCAGGTACAGGCATCTCTACCCTTCTGGGAGTATTGTCCTGTTTTTTTATGACTATTTCTATACCAAAATCAGTAAATAAAGCTTGCTAGTCAGTAACCAGAGCCTTCTCAGCCAGCAGTTTCTCTTCCCTTCAGCAGCAGGGCAATGGATGGCCACTGGATGGAGGAACAGCCCCCAATTCCTCATCCATTTCTGCTGGCATGTTCCCATGCTCAGGGGCCAGGAGCTTACAGGAGCTGCTGAAGGAGACAGTAATGCTCATGTATCCATCAGCCTTTGCAAAAACATAACCTCAGGGAAGGGGAAAAACAAGCATTATTTTCACAGGGACCAAATGCTGTGACTCAGTTTTATTTCACAGGAATCCTGGCTAATTCTGTGCTGTAGGAATGGAATAAGTACAGGAAGTTTTTCCTTCCATTTCTAAAGGAATCTAGCATTTGATCTGACAATTTCTTCCTCACCTAGGTTATACCTCTGACACACAGTCTCATGAGCCCCAGCAACTTTTGTGAGGAAAGGGCATAGGACTCAGCCCATCACCCTAAAAAGCAGCTGAACTTTGGACCTTTAAGGAACATGCAAACCAGAACAGCCACTCAAAAATCTATAAAAAATTCACTTTTTTTGATCATCTTCCCTTGAAAGTTGCTTAGCAGACCTCCCACAGCTTTATCCCAAAGGCAGCCCTGACAGCTCTGCCACACGACCTGCCAGGCTCCTCTTCACTTTGGCTCAGAAGTGCCCTCAACTGGAATCCCAGTTACCACATTTTTCCATTTGACCATGGGGCACAATCAAAAAACACTCTTATTTTGCATTAAACTTTTGGTATTACCTTCCTGCTTCTGGAATGACAAAGAAGAAATGGGGTGGGGAAATTACCATCATCTGCTCTGTGCTCAGTTCTCTTTTTACCAAAGCCTCCACCTAACTCTGTGCATTGCTCAGCTTTCCTAAAAGTTCACGTGAGAGTGCTGCCTCCCTCTGCCCTTGCTCTTCCTCCTAAATATTCCCTTTAACCACCAGCCCTGCCCAGGAGATCATGCAGGCTCTGTGAGATGTCCTAGAGAAAAACAACCCTTCCTAGCCTCCAAATGTTAAGTGGTCCTAAGCCTCCAAATAGTTTTTTCAAGGGTCCAGACCACCCTGTTTGCTCCCTTAGGACTGGTGTTCATTATCTTCTAGCCTTGAATTATGAGGGCAGTGAGCAACAATTAGTTTACAATTTACCTCTTAAATTAATTTGTAATTAAAATTACAATTTTAATTAGTCTACAATTTACCTCTTCCTACACCAGGATTAATACTTGAGCACTGCAGCTTTGGGCTAACTGCAAACTTCAGAAGACCAGCTAATATATCTATTGCCTTCTATTTTCTTTTGACTGTAAGAGTTGCATTCATAAAATATTTTCTTTAAATAAATACACAAGCAAAGAAAGAAAAGCTATGATTCCTGAAAAGCAACACACATGTCCAATTGCCTTTCCACCTCCTACTTTTTCTGTATTCAGCATATCAACTCACCTAGGAAATGAGTTTGATACATCTTCTGAGGTTTCCTGATGGTTTGGAGGATACAAATAAAGAACTGTATGGGATTATTTACTTGAAAATTACTGGCCTTGAGAGATGCCATTAGTTTCTGCATAGAGAGGGTGCTTTGCCCAGTTCAGATTTTTGGAACTACTCTTGGTCACAATCAGGGCTGCCTGAAATATCTGACACGCCATGAACATATCCAGCAGCTTCTTGAATTTTTATTTAACTTTGCTAAACACACTAGTAAGAGCAGAGGAAAAAAAAATTAAAAAGAAAAAACAAAAGTGAAATTAATCTGCTCAGAGTCACAAAAACTCCCTTCTTGCACACTTTTAACACAACAAAAAACCCCATACTCAGGTTTCTGTTTCCCTGCCCCTCAGCTGGGGTTTTGATACACAAATGTCTTAGAAGTGGCCCATTTTCCCCAAGGGGAAGGATCCCAACCCCAGGCACCCCTGCACAATACCCAGCTGTGGGTGCTGGTATCCAGCTCCTTCCCTGTGAATCTGGCATCTGTGCTGGCCAAATCAATGGGGGTCTATGCACAGACAGAGCCCGTGTCAGCCCAAACACAGAGCTGCTGAGAGGGCTCAATGCTGCACTTCAATCCTAAAAGGTTTTTGCTTACTATTGAACGCCAAGTAGATTAAAATAAAACCTTGGTTAAGATGGGAGGGGGGTGCTACACAAATATATCCATTGCCCTGAGCAGCCTCGTGCTTCGACAAGAGATGCTTGTCTGCTTTCCCTGGGAGATCAGAGCTATAGCATGTGTGTTGTTCCAGGTTTTACCACAATTAGAGAAAACTGTTTTGCAAAGACAGCATAATCAGTGTGTTATGCCCAATATTACAGACCTGAATATGTGGTTATATTTAAGAAAGGGTAGTGCCATATAGCATATCACAATGAGCTTATTGTTCTTGCTATTAAGTAGAGATCTCGTTTTAATTCTGCTACTGATGAAATAACACAAGGGCCATACCCATAGGAAACCACAAGAGTTAATTAACCAGAATACAAGGACCCTTATATCCTGATTTCAAGCAGGGATTTCACTTTAAACTCAAGGACATCCGTCCTTAGTCTCATACCTTGAGCACTAGGTCTCTGCAAAAAACAATCCTGTTACGGGATTGTACACAGAGAAAGAGGCAGTGGTGCTCAACACACATATTGCTGTGTGTGAACTCACCTACTGGACTCATGATTATTTATTATTATGCATCCCTTCCCAAAGCATGTTTGTTCAAGGTTTTCCACCTACTCCTTCTAGTTAATAGGTTTTATCTTTCCTACCTGCCTGGTGGATTAGGCACAAACTTTTCTGTAAAACAGAAGCCAAGTAACCATGACTACATTTAAAAACAGGTACACAGCCTTCAGACTTTTCCACCAATCTTGAAAAGCTGCTCTGGTTTATAACTTTTAAATGTCATTGCACTTTACCTCTCAAGTGTAATATAACTTACACAAACATCCTCAATTTCACCTAAAAATAGTTTTAAAAACATTTCTAAGGCAGATGTCTCAGCCAGTTTCCCTGGTCAAGCAAAAGGAATTTTCTCAAATATTTTTAAATATCACTCTTGGCTTTGCTTTTAAAAATGGCATTCCCCTATGTGATAATTATTGCCCCAAGATTCCTCGGTGTTGAAGATGGTGAGGAGAGCAGCATTAATGGCCACATTCCCCGAGCAGAATGCAGAACAAACTTTTCCTGTTCCTCAAACCAGAGGTGAAGCCTCTGGAGGAAAAAGGAAAAAAAAATTCATACACATGAAAAGAGGAATGAGATGGAAAAAGGCTGGGAGCTGTGGTGCTGGATCTACCAGGTCCATGACTTAGGATTTTGAGCTTATGTTTGGCTTAAATTACTGAGTAGAAAAACACTATCTTTAATAGGCTTTATGAATCCCAGCCACATCATTCACCCATAGATTTTGGATTCTGAACAGTTCACAGCTCTAAATCTATTTAAAGGCAGCAAGATCCTTCTATTTGTGCAACAGCTTTAAAAAGCCAACATTTGTTTGAGCTTACAAACATACTTAAGTCTGTTCTTCAAACAGCAGTTAATGAAAACAGCGCTTCTCAATTAAATTGGCATATATTAACATTTATTAATTTCCTCACACTTCTTTGGTTTAATCTCATGAGTGACAAATAGGCCAAGAAGATATCAGCCAGCTCCTGACACCACAGCCTCAGTGGAAGCCCAGGAGATGCTGGCAAGCACCCATCTTCTGCTGGTGTCACTGATGTGTGTTTTTTGTAGCAAGGCTGAGCGGAGTCACCAAGTCAGAGGTGACCTGGTGTCCCCTGACAGCAGTGTGCCATACATGTCAGCTCAGGGTAGGACACAACTCTGAAGAAACTGTGGCAGGTTCGGACTGCCAGCAGTGACCACCCACAGAAGTGGGGCACAGGCACCCATGGATGTAGCTCATTGCTCTTCCACCATCAAATAACCCTCTGGCTGCTGGCAAATTCCTCTTCCTTCAGCAATTCAGTCAGCATCAGTTTCTGTGGACACAGCATTTCCCCCAGCAAGAAATCCAACCTGTGCCGCGGTTGCACACACCAGTTCTTTTAAGTTCAGAATAAACACAAGAAAACAAAAAGCACAGACAGAAATACATGTATTTTGACACCTTCGAGTAATCAAAATAACCTCTCCATAGTGCAGCCTGAATCTACAGCACAGTGAGAGTTAAACAGGAACTGCCAAGCTCAGGAAAGGAGTGCAGCCCGTCCCATGCCTGTCATGGGGTACCACCTTTCAGAGCTCATTCACTACACAAGGCAGCAAAGAAAAGCCCAGACTGACTGACCCATGTTGTCCTGAAATCCAGAAGACTGGTCAAAACACTTGGAAAACCAGAAGTGTCAAAGGAGGAGGTGCCATGATGCTCCTTGTAGGGGATCAAGTGTTACGGCAAGAGCCCTCCAGATCTACAATTTGTTCTTTATTCCTACTCCATCAGATTATGGAACATGACAAAGTCAGAATGTGTGATAGAAAAACAAACAGAAAATCCAGGCTGTATGTGCTTTAGCTCAGGACTCGGGCCCTAACATTCAGGTGTAAAGTCTGCATTTCCCTTTTTTTAGTGCAGGGTTTGAAAGCTGGCTCCAGCATTGCCTCTGGTTCACTGTTGTTTACAGAACGAAGATGCTGCAGCATAAAGTGTCAGAAACACTTCCACAGGAGCGAGTGACCAAAAGAAAAAGGTGTTTCAAGACCAGAATAAAATAACAGATTTGCTGTATGATGACACATTCCTGAAGTGGAAAAGAGAGCTGAAGAGTTCTTTTCCTTTTTTCTCCTTAAGTCAAGAAATATGGAAACCCTCTATCAAAATAAGTAGCCTTGCTTTCCAGACAGCACCAAAAATTGCACTCACTGAAAAACATACACTAGTAGATGATCAGAATATATCTTGTCCTCCAGGAAAGGAGAGTGCCAGAGAGTTTTAAGGTCCTGTTGAGTCATGAGATCATGTTTTCCTATTGCTTTAAACTACCAGGAGAACTGTAAACCTGATGTATAGAGTGAAGGCTTCCAGCCATCAGAAGTAGTGTAATGTAAACTTATATATTTGATTCCTAGGAGCAGCCATACAACAAGGGAACATACCTATGAATGCAGACTAAACTCATAACCACATCGTTTACAATTCTGCCCCCAAGCTTCTGTATTTCAATATATAAAACAGAAAGATAATCTTCATATGGCTTTGCCTTCAGAACCAACAAAAAAATGTCAGAGCCAAATGAATGCATTTTATACTCACTCAGTATGTTGCTTCCTATCTCATACTGCAGAGTTCCTTTCAATTTCCCATGCTGGACATGATACTTCCCTGTCCAGCTCAATCAAGGAGGTTGCTGGCCTATACCCACAAAGCCTCCCTAACCATTATACCAACAAAGAGGGAAGATTTTGGCCAACTGCAGTGACTGCCCACCATACAAATTGGGAAACCCAAATTATTAATGATAATAAAGAAGCAACATGAAATTAGGGGGAGCAGAGACTTGTTCCCAATTATATCAACAGACATTTTATCACTGACCATGCTGGGATAAGGATGTGGGTCATTGTAATTAAATTCTTTTCTCCTTTTTGAAGTTTGGGCTACAATATATTAATTTACTGTTTGTCTGACAGGACATTCTGGCTGCAATTTGTTTAATGAGGAGAATCAGAGGAAGAAACAAATGAGGCAGGACAGCAGCAGAAGATTCATGGTGGCTTGAAAAGAGAAGATGAAAGCAAGGATGTGATTATCTTCCTACATGTCTGTTAGAAGAACTGCAAACTTGAGCAAAAAGAAAGACTTCACATAGCTGACAGAGCTGTAAAATGGGAAGCAGTTTGCTTTTCCCAAACAAAATCAAATCATGTGGTTTTAGTATAGAGGTTTCCTCAGTATTTCAGAAAGTAGCAATGAGCAGAGAGGACAGCAAGCAGTAAAAGGCCACCCAGAGTGACAGGCAGCATACAAGACCTCCTCCCTCTGACACTCCTATAGGAATTTTAAGGTAGACTGTGCCCAGCCCAGTCCTGTGAACTAAATGCTTGTGACCAACCAGAGAACTTTAACAAGGATTTGGAGCACATCATCCAGTAGAGTTTCAGCTCAAGAAAATTCAGCACAGGCACCCCGAGGTCAGCCCTCAGCATAAGCCTTCTCAGCACAGTAAGTGGGGACAGTACAGAAATCCACTGCAAAAATACACTCTATATGTGACTTGGAATAGTAACATGAAAAAACTTCTCCCTGGAAAAAAAGTACTATGAGGAGGCATAACTGCTGGGTGTTGCTCGAGGCTGACCTGTCCCAAGGCTGAATGAAGCTGCATCAAATTGGCTGTCATTTTTAATTACTATGAAGAATGCCTTATCCACAGCCATGTGAACAGGGCCAGGCTGGGCAGATGATGCTCAGTAGTCATGCAACAGATTATGCGGTCTCTGTACAAGCAATCACAGTAATTTAGCAGCTTGAACTCTGCAGTGGCAAGTACTTTTCACTTTGGAGGAGTCCACAAAATACTAACATTGTTCTTTTATACTGCAGTGTTGAGCTGTGGGTATAATAACATCAGTCAAAGCCTCTGCACCAAGTCCTTTCACCCTCAGATAATGTGCGCTGCTCTGTTGTATAAGAAATAGATGTACTATACAGCTCTTTGATTTATTCAGGTAATCTCAATTCAAGCTGATTGCAACCTACTGAAATGGCAAGCACTGGACACACATTCAAATTTAACTATCTATAGTGACACAGTGATAAATTTAGACTGGCTCCAGGACTAGTGTTTGTCTCTATACAACACTTCAGAGCACAGGTCTATGCCACTGAAAACCTCCGGCAGTCCTTAAATTGCTGCTGTGTCACTTCTTCCCAAATTTAGCCTTCTGAAGAGCACTGAAAAATTCCTACAGAAATGAGAGAAAGCACTGCTAACACTATCTGGACATGCACAGCCATTGCTGCTGGCTTCACTCCCTGTTACCTTGCCTGCACCACTCTGAAACATCTCCACCATTTTTCTCTTAACATGCACACACTAAGAAAAAGCAAATAAACCAAGAAAAGGCCATTTAATGCTAGGAAGCCAATACCTAGCCAATATGTCTAGATGGCTTGCAAGGCTGCCCATTTTATTAAATGGGGCTTGTGTAGTGCCAGGGGCTCAGACTGCTCCCTGCTTGGGGATTTGCAAAGAGCAAACTAAATATAGATACTTTGCACAGATTTGCCAACAGTTGGCTATTCGGTCTCCACAATTATTAAAACTGTAAAAATGAAAAGCCAATCAATTACGAAGAAAAATGCTCTTTAAACTATCACTTAGGGAGAAAAACAGGCTCTAAATTTTGAGCAAGGCAAAGCTAGGTGCCCTGCTAGATGCTGAACTGCCAGTTTTGAGGGACTGCCTGGATCTACTGCAAAACTACTACAAAAACTACTTTCTGCTCATTAGGAACATGGGAGTATGTCCCTGTTATTCTGCATTTACTTAATTATATTACTTAGCAACCAGATGTCTTTGTAAGTTGTGAATTCTTCCATGCAGAATATATTCTTGATAATCAAGGGGAAAAAAATTGCAACTCCAGCTGTGACTCAAGGAACTCAATTTGTTTACATTGGTAGTTTCTTATTAAATACCTCCTAACTAAAGAAATCTCCAAATCAACACAGCAGTATTTTTCTTTTTATTGCTTATGTGGGTTCCTCAGCAAAAGCAGGATTTGGATGGCAAACGCTGGTCCAGGATTTCAGTGCTATACCAAGAGGATGCTATTGCAATAATACTAACAGCTGCTGTGGGGAAGAAAGCTGCTATGTGTAATCAAACACTACGACCGAATACTGAAATTTTAAGTCAACTGAATATTGATCACATTTCTTTTATGCTATCATTAAACCACTTGAAGATACTGTAACACCATCCCCTCAGCTCCTGTAAAGCACCTACTGCCAGGGAGGTGATGTGCAGCAGTGATTATGACAGCATGTAACAGGTTCATACAGATGATTGCTTGCTTATCCCCTCTCCTGCAAGGGAGCAAGGAGCTGCTGAGCACAGAGGCAAAGAGCCCCTCTTATGCTAAGAGCTAATTTGGGTAATAGATACCAGCGTTGGAGGCTAAGAAATCAGCTTCTACCTGATGCACACTCTGTGGTTTTGTGCATGACTTTTTGGATGCTCTCATTGCATTATTACTTTCAGAACAAATTGTCTTATTTTTATCCAGAGGTCATGCCCTGATGGCCTCAGTTCGGTTTCTTTAATACTTACTCCATAGTTCCCGTGTTAAAAAATGAATTTAACTCCTAGGATCCAGGCTTGGACACAACCAGAATGAACAGTTCTGGTCTCCTGCCCAGGACAGCTGGAGCAAAAGCACTCTGCCCAAACCAAGCACTGCAAGTGCAGCATGGTGTTGTGTGGGGATCAGCCCATTCCCGGGGCAGATAAAGGGACCAGAGAGCAAGATCTCCTCCACACCTGAGCTATGAGCAGCAGCCAGATGAGTCTCAGGAGGTCCCAGTTCACCACAGGAATGGGTGATCAGAAATGACATAAGACAGAGATGAACTTTGAATGAGCTGGGAAGAGAGGAGCCTGGCTGAAGAGCTGGTAAAAGGGAAAGACAGCAAAGGAGACAACATCAATCACATGAGCACACCAGCCTTTCTGCAGCATCTTCTGGAGCACCTTGCTCCCAAACTGCTGGAGCTTCACCTCATCACACCGAGCCCAGCTCCGGCACAGTGGAAGCTATCTGCAACTGCTTTGCTGGGCCCTCCCATCAGGAGACTTAATTACTAAACCAGGGCATAATACACCTCGTGTAACATAATTTACTGCACAATTTCACAGCACTTCTAGAAAAACTTGTCCTGGTGTCAACTGTGATTACCAACCACAATCTCTGTGTCTGTCTTTTTAGCTGAATGCTGTTTTGTGCTATTTCAACTGTAATGTAGCACAGGAGAAATCCTTTGTTTCATTATTTTTTCTTTTAAGTCCCCACAGATACTATCAGCACTACCCTTCCCTATCATTTCAGAAACCAACACACAGGGGGGTTATGTTGATTAACTTACATTACATAATTATGCCCCCTTTTTTCAGCACAGAAGGGAAAAAATAATACAACCTACAATTGTCAGGCAATTCTCCCTCTTACCTAGAGGTTTTCTCAAGCTATGTACTTGCACCCAGCAGCGAGGACGAGCGTTAACAAGCCAAAGAAATTATGCACACCAAACCTCTGAACATGGATTTCCCGGGTTCCTGTTTGCTCCCACAACCCCATTCCCCACTACCCAGCAACTGAGCAAAAGAGGAGCTGAAAGCACTGCTTTAATTATCACCATTAGTCTCCCAGACAAGACACTAAAGAGCTTTAGCTGCTGTAAACACTCCCTTGATAGCTGATAAGGAATCTGCTGAAAGAGGGTTTTGTGTGCAGAAACTTCAGGGGTTGTTGCGAGAGTCTGGGGAACACCCAGCTCCAAAACTGGCCCAGAAGGGGGCAAAAAAAAATGTGAAAAATACCAGCTGGCTTCACCCTGTTGTGATCATAGAATCATAGAATGGGCTGGGTTGGAAGGGACCTCAGAGATCATCAAGTCCAACCCTTGATCCATGGGCGGTTCCCAGCCCATGGCACTGAGTGCCACATCCAGTCTCTTTTTAAATATCTCCAGGGATGGAGAATCCACTACTTCCCTGGGCAGCCCATTCCAATGTCTGATCACCCTCTCCCTAAAGAAATTCTTTCTAATATCCAACCTAAACTTCCCCTGGCACAACTTAAGTCCATGCCCTCTTGTCTTGTTGAAAGTTGCCTGGGAAAAGAGCCCAACCCCCCCCTGGCTCCAGCCTCCTTTCAGGGAGTTGTAGAGAGCGATGAGGTCTCCCCTGAGCCTCCTCTTCTCCAGGCTGAACACCCCCAGCTCCCTCAGCCTCTCCTCACAGGACTTGTGCTGGATCCCTTCACCAGCCTGGTTGCCCTCCTTTGGACCTGCTCCAGGACCTCAATCTCCTTCCTGAACTGAGGGGCCCAGAACTGGACACAGGACTCGAGCTGTGGCCTCACCAGGGCTGAGTACAGGGGCAGAATCCCTTCCCTGGACCTGCTGGCCACGCTGTTCCTGATCCAGGCCAGGATGCCATTGGCCTTCTTGGCCACCTGGGCACACTGCTGGCTCCTGTTCAGCTTCCTGTCAATCCAGACTCCCAGGTCCCTCTCTGCCTGGCTGCTCTCAGCCACTCTGTGCCCAGCCTGGAGCTCCCCATGGGGTTGTTGTGGCCAAAGTGCAGGACCCGGCACTTGGCCGTGTTGAACCTCATCCCATTGGAATCAGCCCAACTCTCCAGTCTGTCCAGGTCCCTCTGCAGAGCCCTCCTGCCTTCCAGCTGATCCACACTCCCCCTCAGCTTAGTGTCATCTGCGAATTTGCTGATGATGGACTCAATCCCTTCATCTAAATCATCAATTAAGATATTAAACAGAACTGGGTCCAACACTGATCCCTGGGGAAAAATAAATATATTAGGGACCATGCTAATCTTCTCTGTATCGTTCCAATTTTAGTATATGTGCTGCCGAAGCACACATTGACTGAAGTCAATGAAACTCCACCAGGCTTATGTTTGGAGCAGGTACCCTCATCCGTCTCCCTGCATTTCTCAGAATCCTCCCCTGGTCCCCCCAGCCACAGGCTGTTCCTTCAAATGTAACAACCCTCTATGGATTTTTTTTTTTCTTTTTTGTGAATGTCTTCCTTGCCATATTTAGAAACACTTCATCTATGTGAGTGGTGTTTAAATGAACTTGGGCATAACGCTGCCTGCAGGATAAATAAGTGATTGATACAAGCCATGAGTTGTGACTACTCCTATTAGAGATTATTTTGGTACCAGCCATTCACTGCAGGCAGTCAAGGCAGCTTTCCTGAAAAAGGTGTCTGGACTTTGTGTTTTTCCACATTTAGGGCCAATCTGTGCTTTTGGCAAAAGCAAAGCAGCAGAGCCCTACTCATCTTGCTGCCTTCTTACAGCTCTTTACTCTGAGAGAGCTGTGGGGAGATGGCTTTCCTGGGGTGAGATTGGGAAGAAAAACCCACCGCAGGTGTCCCACTCAAAAGCCATTTTCTTGGAGAGATCTGGATGGGTACATCTACACAGCTCTCTATATGTGGCTGATGCAAATAGCCATTCAATTACAAGATGGAAAAAAACGTCTGAACACTGTTTTAGATGTACCAGTGTCCCACCTGTATTGGTTTTGGAGTGACACAAGGACCAGAGCACAAAATGCAAGAGCAAGCCAAGAGGTAGAAGAAACCCCTATCTACTTCTTTGCCGGCTTCCTTTGCTTTGCATCTATGTTTTAATAATAAATTTATTTATTAACTCCCCTGCTTAAAACGTTAAAAAGAGAAATAAGTCACACATCAACACCAGGGACTCCTTATGTAGACATAAATGTGTTTTTAACCACAGTTTCTATGTGCCAGCCACAAAGAATCTTTTTACTAGGTGAAAGCCAGAGTGAAGAAGAACTTCAAAATATTTCCCATCTTCCACCAGCTTTTAAGCACTGCGATTTTTATGCTGGTAAATCCTGCACAAAAGCTGGGTGATCATATGTATGTTTTGAACCCTCCTGAAACAGGGTGACATTTATCTGCATGCCCATACACAGCATGTTTCAGTAAAATGGCAGTAACAGCTCAGAGGGTAACTCTGAATCTTTTATTTTCCAGGCAAGCAGGTGAAGATGAATGATGATAAAGGGTTTATGTTGCTGCCAAACTTTCCAGTGACCCATTTTTAATCACAAGAGCATCACTAGAACTTCACACTTTATATAGAAAATGGCTGAAACAGTTAAAAACCCTGGAACCAGACTCTAAACAAAAGGAGACAGAAATATCACAGAGCATCTTGAAGGAGAGCTGAGAAAGCAGCACCTGCATCTTTCCATATCCTCAGCTGTGCCCGAAGGCCATCCCCAGAACCGCTGCTTCTGCCCTCCTCCCAGGTACTGACTCTCAGTGGGTTTTGCCCAGGATTTTTTACAAATGCACAAAATGATCTTTTGCAGGTGTTTCCAACTAAAGCTCCTAGTTTTATTTGTAAAACAAGAACAAGATGCATTTCTGTCTCAAACCTCTACGATTGCCGCCTCAGTCAGCATCCTCGCAGGCTGGGGCAGTCTGAGTTCGTGGAGGGAGAGTGGAAGAAACATCCTCAGAGAAGAACTAAAAAGCCTGATGAACAAATACACAGTCTCCCTTGGGATTTCTGTTTTGTTTTTCCCTTAAAAAAGAAGAAAATAGAAGAACCAACAAACCCAATTAATTTTTTTTTTTTTTGGCAAAGCCAGCTGAATCAGCTCCCCTAGCACTAGTGCATCACCTCAGTTTATTAACAGTAAATATGCTGTAGCAGTTTAACAGGGGGGCAGAAGCATTTTGTGGCTTCTTCCAGGGTGGAAATGGGGCCAAGACAACAAATGCAAGGCTGGAAGCAGGCCATACAACCAGGGACACAGCAGTCTCGGAAGGCATGGAGAGGTGACTTCTCCTGGGGCAGCTCAGCAGCTGTCAGCCTGGTGTCACACTTACAAATATGACACTCAACTTTCCAACACGCCACCCCACTTACCCCTTACCTTGCCCACCACAAAAATCAGATGTGAGACCAAACACACACTGCAAAAGGCTTCCCAGGACCCGTGAGTCACTGCAGCAGATGCATGGGACCTACAAGTGGCTGCAATAGAGGATATAAGTATTTTCTGTTATTTTATAGGTGCAGCTTGACTGCACAAATTGACCCCAAAATTAACAACCTTATTATTACACCCTTTTGCCACCCTCAGTTTCATAATCTCTGATTAGTTGGCAAAAGCAAAAAATCGTACAGGTGTGCTGGGGAAAAATCACCTTAGATTGCTTCCAGCTCCTACAGAAGGGCTCACAAACAAAAAGACATTTTCCATTTTCCTTCAGCCTGAGATCCTGTGAGCAGCCAGGCAATTTCTTTACTTTCTGCTGTTGTTCTCACTTTGCTTAAAATGTGTCCAAGCACTTCAAGGGGACAGCTTCATGGGCAAAGGTTACTCCACAAATCCACCATCAGGAGCTCAATTCCAGTCTCCTGCCTACAGCTCTGTCTGGGGCATCAGCACGCTGCAGGTACACAACTTTCCAACAAACCTTGAGAAAAGCAATTATTTCTCCCCGAAGTAAAACACCATCTTCCTCCACTTTTCTCTGATAATTTGATGCTGTATCGTCACATGAAAGTGTCTCAATGTTTTATAGAGCAGCATAAAAATTTATGAATGGGGAAAAAAAGCTAAAAAACCTTGGTGGCAGAGAAAAACCTCCAGTTAAATAAGCCTGGTTTAATATTTTCATGGTTCACTACCACATCTCATCACCTTTTTTTGTTGTTTACATGGACCAAAGAAACCTTTCATGACCTAAGAACTATTGCAAAGTGAAGAGCTCACCCCTTTCACAAGTGCCTTGACAAGCCATTGCTACTCGGGGTGACTAAGGCTGCTGGTGTCATTTGCAGGAGTAATTTAATTGATTTTGTAAAGGTTAGGACAAAATTAAGATTAAACTTTCAGATTCTCATTACTTTCTTTTCTTTTTTTTTTTTTTTTAAAAAAAAGGTATTTTGAAAAAATTATTGCTGCAATAAAGGAAAGGACAAATATATGTCAGTAATAGAAAACAAATTTATATTCCTGCTGTGACAAATGGTCCATGCCATGCTGTGCCTCTGGTCAGAAGGGACACCCTGGCCTGGGCCTCACTTAATGGCAACTTCTCATCCTCTCCTGCCAGGCCAAGTTTCCACCTGGAGATTTGATATTTGCCTTCATGGCTGGTTCTTAATCAAATAGGGTGCTTTTACAGTCAAATTACTGCAGCTGTATCACAGATCTAAGACATCTCTCTTCAAGGGCATAAGCCAAGCATTAAATGATGGACATTAGAAACTTTCCTTGACAGCAAATTATTATGTCCTAATGGTGCTGCTCATGTTTCTTCTCAGAGAATGCCTTTGCAAGGTGCTGTTGATCTTCTCCAAGGCATCTGGGACTACCTGGCACATGGGACTTGGACTTTCTATATTGTCCCTTTCCCTGGGGACATGCCTTTGAGCCCTGAGCACCCAAACCCCTGCACACCTTTCCCCGTGCAGGAAAGCAAGTGGGGTTCACCATAGGGATCATGGCACAGGAGAAGCACAGGTTCACTGTGCCTGTAAACAGGACTGTTGACATCTAGCAGCTCAGACCATGCTATGGCCCAAAGAGGCTGTGGTTCTCCAGCCACAAACACGTATCGTGGAAGCCCCAAGAGCTTCACTGCTGCCTTCAGACACATGAGGATGAAGTTACAGGTTCATTTCTGGCCCTCAGAGGCACCTGATTTCCATTCTGAGGTATGTGCTGTGATTTGGGAGGGCTTCCCTCTCAAGCTACTACTGTAGCAATGTACCATAGTTCTTTGCCACTTTTTAGGGTAATGAAGCCACCCAAAACTTGCACCAGCAGCTGGTCACTGGCCTACATGGCCCGCTGCAGTTTGGATTTGCTGCAGAGAACCTTCAGCTGCTGTTTCTTGGGAAGATTTTCCAAGATCAGAGCAAAAAGAAGAGTCCCCTTCCATAGCACAAACTTAATTAAATCTACCTTTAAACCTCCACACTGTGGCAACCTCCAGACAAGTAAGATCCTGCTGCATTCACACCTAAAACAATTGGTTCAGCTGCGAAGGCAAAGATTGAGGTGTACAAGATGAAGTTATGGGCCATCATTTATAGTGGCATTTCTGTGCAGCTACTTTCAAATTATCCATTATCCTAAGTTTTCTCTTTCTCTCAGCTTGAAGATAATTAAAAAATAACTTGATTACACATACCTCCCATCAGTGGCAACAGTACTAAAGGAAAAAAAAAAAAAAAGGTTTTCCTTGTTACCATCTAGTGCTCAATTTTCTGATTTGATTTTTTTCATGCATTTAATACAGCTTGTTAAGTAGCAATATAATCAAGAATAGAAAGTATGCAGAACAGTTCTACAGTGATTATATCATCTCTAAAGAAATCAGCAATATAAGAGACAGAAAAAAATCTGATCCTGCTGGAAATCCATTCACTCTAAAAAGCACAGACTTGCTAGAAAGAACAGATTAAATCAGCTGAGGCACTGTATAAAATAATTGGTTTGGGGGAAGGGGATGGTTAATTATTGTGCTATAAACACAGTTATTGCAAATCTAAGCATTTGCACAGATTACAGTTGGGTGTTTTTCTGGTGATGAATCTGCAGGATTTCTGTCTGGAACAACAAGTAAATATACACACACGCTGTATGTAACATAGAGTAATTAAAAAAGGAAGCAAACCTCAAATCCAGTGCTAACAACTCCCAACATTTATTGCCTTAAGATCACAGAACCACCAACCAGTTTGGGTTGGAAATGTCACCTAATTCCACACCTCCCTGCATGGGCAAGGGACACCTCCCACAAAGTCAGGTTCCTCCAAGCCCCATCAAACCTGGCCTTCAACACGTCCAAAGATGGGGCAGCCACAGCTCCTCTGGGCAACCTGGGCCAATGTCTGAGCATCCTCCAACTCTGATAATACTAAGTGAAGAATTTCCTCCTAATCTCTTACCTAAATCAGTTTAAAACATTACTCCTTGTGTTCTTTCATTCCATGACGTTGTAAAAAGTCCCTCACGAGTTTTCCTGTAGCCCCACCAGGTACTGGAAGGTGCTCTAAGATCTCTCTAGAGCCTTCTCCAGGCTGAACAACCCCAGATTTCTCAGCCTGTCTCCATAGCAGATGTGCTCCAGCCCTCTGTGCATATTTGTGGTCCACCTCTGGACTTGGTCCAACAGCTTTGTCTCCTCCCTGTGTTGGGGGCTACAGACCTGGACACAGCACTTTGGGAGGGTCTCCTGAAAAGAGAGTGGGGTGGGAGAATCACCTCCCTCTACCTGTTGCTCACACTGCTTTTGATGCAGCTCAGGGTACAGCTGGCTGGATGGAATGCTTACAGAAAACAAACTCTTACTGCATGCATGCTCTGTCCCAGGACACAGAGTCTGGCCCATGCTCGATTCCTATTTCCAACACTTCCTCCCTGCAGAGAGGAACTGCCCCTGTGGGATGAGGACAGTGGAATTTCTTCTTCCTGGTGAAGCTCCCCAGGATCTATGAATAAGGAACCATACCTCAGACTCAGAATCTCAGACTTGTTTTAGGTGGGAAACGACCTTAAAGATTTCCTCCACCCACATAATTGTTTTTAATTAACAATAGCTGGAGTATGTCTTCATTATAACTGAGAGTGCAAGTGATAATAGCATTATTTCTATTAAAATATTACTTTCTTAGGGTTTTTAAATTAGACATTCTGAAGTCAGGCAAATAAATGCTTAATATGTAAAGAGCTCCTCAATACTGTGAAATTCAGACCCTCACAACCCATTTCTTGTATTACCTTTCACTTTTCTACTATTTTATAATATTGCTTCAATTTTTTATTATAAACACGACTTACACATAAACCAGACCAGAAGAGCTGTGGTTGGAAGGGACCTTAAAGATCATCCAGTTCCAATCCCCCTGCATGGGCAGGGACACCTCTCACCAGGTTGCTCAAGGCCCCATCCAACCTGGCCTTGAACACTTCCAGGGAGGGGACAGCCACAATTTCCTTGGGCAACCTGTGCCAGTGTCCCACCATCCTCACAGGAAAGAGGAGGGAGAGGGACACAGGTTCAAAGGTACTGTGCTATGAAATTGATACTCCAGTTTTGGTGACTGCTGCCTTCATTCCCCTTCCTAGTTATTTTGGTAATTGCCCCTTCAGTCATGTCACAGCAAGATGCAAACAGGCTGCCAAAGAAATCCTTTGGAGAACATAAGGACGTTGCATGCTTCATGATTCCCAAAGAGAGTATCTACTCCATATTGCAGATTTTACATAGTTTGATTTAACTCCTGTGTCCTGGCATTAGGCTCCCACGAACAATGACTCTATGCAAAACTCTGCCCTCTGCTTGCTTTCTGCACCCTCCACTTCTCCTTCCCTGCTGGGGTGGCTGCAGGAACCCGGAGGAGAAGGACATCTCAGAATGCCCATGGTGGACAGGCCATAGGGCTCACCCTGCTCACTCCTGCCAGATGCTGCCCAGCCCTTCGAGAGGGTTCAGATCTCTGTATCAACAGAGGGACATCTCTTCAGGAACTGCAGATGTAAAAGCCATTAAAAATTTAATTGCAGTATTAATTTCCACATCAAGTCAATTTTCAGGGTGGTAATGGAAACCAATATGACTTGATTGGGCAACATCTGGCAGGCAAATCCAAGGAGAGATGCTCAGAAAATGCAGTGACTGCAGAGACGTGGTCCATTCTGCTGCAGAGGCAAAGGCACACGCCAACACCACCCAGCCATGCTCCTGTGTGTCCTCGTTTGGGCCAGGATAAAGGTGATTTTCTGGTTTGTACTTTTGGTTTCAGATAAGTCTCTTGTAAGTAGTTGCACTTGCTGAAATTAACAGCAAGTTTCTCAGACAGTGTCTGCTTCTAGGACTGATAACACTCGATGTTTATAGTTACAGCCAGAGACTGGTGTGCAGAGCCAAGGACACTGCTCACCTCTGAGGAACATTTTGTCCTCCAGAAGGAGTAAGGATTTCCCACCTGAACCCCTCCTCTGGGAAAGGGGGAAGGAACATCGTATCAATTTTCCTTTATATTTGTATATTTGTATATATTTAGTAATTTTTTCCTATTAATCATTACTGTTTCATTAAAGTTGTGTAGTTTAGTTTCCAACCCATAAGTCTCTCTTCCTTATTCTCTCTCTTTTCTTTATCAGTGAGGAGAGAGAGATTAAAATATAAACCTGTTATTCGGTTTAAATCTGTTATTCGGCCAGGCCAGTGTCAAACCGTGACACTGTGCATCACCTGCCCAGAGAGCAAGCCTTACTTTCCCTATCCAAATTCAACCCAAAAAGGAGACAAAGTCAACCAACGTGACACAGGACTATCCCAGACCAAGTCCTCCAAGAGCCATGCATGACTTGGTAAGTACCACTGATGGCAGGAGAAGCAAGCCTTCCCAGAAGAGGATTTGCAGCATATTGTGTTCATCACCACTGCATTCACCCTCTCTTCCCAATCTCTTTCTGACACTGAAATACAACCTAGTGCCCTGGATAAAACTTCCTACCACAGAGCTGACAAGCAACAAAAAGTTCACTCAAAGCTCTTCTCATTTGAAGCAGAGACACAGAACAAATCACAGTTTATGTGTGTTTCTGCTGTAAAAAACTCAATTTCTTCAAATGACAATGAAAAGTGTGGAACTGTGGAACGCCTTTGACCTTAAAAAAAGTCTACTCAGTAACCTCTTTTTGCATCACTGGGTGAGAAAGCATCACCTCAAGTGAGAAAGCATGGGGTACCCACCTAAAACCTGGAAGAAAGGAACTCCTAAACTGTTTCAGGAAAAAACCTGCTTTTTCACTGTATCTTTTCATTTGTCCTGCTATGTCAGAACATAAATAAATGCATCCTGTAACAATGCTCAGCTCTCCTTGGGGTAAATTATTTAAAAGAACACATTCTTCTTTATATATAAAAATAAAATAAATAAAAACAAAACCTCAGTGATAGGAAAGTCACATAATAGCTGTTATTACAGAGCAGAAAGATTTAAAAAATCTGCATTAGTGCACCGGATTTCTGACCCCCCCCTAAGAATTACACTCCAAGGACTTCACATAGCCAAATAAACAGTGCTAAACAGACCAGGGTGCATAGAGAGGACCTCAAACCAGGCCACAATAAATGAAGATCACTTATGCTACACTCAGATCTCCATAATATAAAGGGTTGCTGGAAAGAAAAGTCCTGATGCCTCTTTTTTAACAAAAGGCCAATTTGTGATTAGTACGTTGCAGGAAAGGTTGAAGAACACTTTGTCCAATAAAAGTTCTGGCCTCTGGAGTATTTTATTACCCAGGTTACTGAAAGCTTGGATGAATCAATATTCTTTGTGTGTCCACTGCATGGTTCAAAGCTGCTGTCTGCTGATTTCATGGCTGCACACGCATCTGTCAAGAACACAGAAGACCTTATGGGGAAAATACTATAAAAAGTTTTAAGTTTTCCATCAGTTTGTCTTTTCTTCTACCCTCATTTCTCCATTTTCTTCACCATCTTGAACAGCCCTACAGCACTCCCTCCGTGGATCTAGCAGCTTCCATGTATCTAACAGTTTGCTTCATTATAAAACAGGATCTTGAGCATCTCTCTTGTATCAGGCAGCAAAATCTATTTACTCTGAAGTGGAAATTGCCTGAAAGTTACCAAGAGTCCCAGGAAGTCCTACAAAGTCCTGCTCTGGCATTAACAGCCACAAAACGGTCTTCATTGGCAGATTCTTTTGAATCATCAAGATCTATTACATCTAACTGACCCCTGATTTGGTCTAGAGCATCACCTCAAAGGCCTCAGTAGGCTTGTTGTAAGCTACCTTCCCCAGGTTAAAAACTGTTGAGACAAAGTTCATACAGGCATGGAAATTTAAAGTAAAAAATGACTGCACTTAACCTAAGCAACATAGAAAATGTGAACTTTTGGGATTCCCTGCTATCTAGAAGCAGAAAGAAAATCGTGTGGATGACACAAGATGGTAAGATTAAGAAATCTGCAGTGGTAAGAAAATGGGTGATTAAATGTGCTTTTACCTTCCAAAATAACTTAGTGGGATCTGTGGAAATGTCATATTGGAATTCAGCTCAGCAATGATGACAGCAAAACCTGTCATATTTTATTAATGATAATAATGAGTTAATCAATCCAGTGTCGTTCACCAGGAAGAAACGAACACAGAAATGCTGAGGTATTCACTGATCTGGAGCATGACCAAATCAGCTCTCCTCACAACAGCCTCTTACAATGCGAGTCTGGTGGCAAAGTCCATGTTAGTTGACCATCCCTTTTCCTGCTCTTGAATTACATGGCAAAACTCCCACCAAAACTCCCCATCTTGAAAATTCTGACGATTATGGACTTTCATGATAAAAGTATTGATAATCAAGAGCTTCTGACCTTCCCGTTTCCTTGGGTAAAGGCTGAACCTCAGACTCAGCCTTTCACACAAGCTGGAATACCAAACCAAAAACACACACAACACAAAACAAACATCACAAAAAAACCCCAAAAAGCCAAAACCAAAACAGAGCAGAAAAGAAAACACACTGCTTTCATTGGCTTTCTTTAGCAAAGCACAGGAGCTAATGATCGTGCTTACAATCCACTAAAAGATCAGCAGTTTATCACCTCAGGTTGTTAGGAAAGCCCGATACTGATCACTGGGATATTACAGCAGAGATTGGAGTTAGCACTACAGGACTTCTGTCTTCAGCTGATTTTTAATTGCACAAATAGACACTATAAATGTTTCAACACCCTGGGGAGCTACACTGGAGCTGTTGATGGGTCTTCGCTTACTAACAACACCAATGCACAGTGTGGGATCAACCCAATGACCACCATCCCACAGCTTGGCTACCATTAAAGATGATAATTGGTTATGATGGGGCATTAAAAAAAAACAATCCTAACTGATTTTTGTCAGGAAACTACCAAGCACAACAACATAACGATAATGTTCATGCTCTGCTTTCTTAGGAGCCATTTTCACTTGGACACATTTCCAGGTCTGCCTTCAAGAGAGTTACCAAGTGATCAGTAGGACCCAAAAACTTGAGATGTCCATTTTGGGCCAAGGTTGGACCAGATGACCACCTGCAGTTCAACCCAACCTCAGTTGGCTTTCTCATTGATGCAAGACTAGAGGGAAGGAAGGATGGAGGTGATCCCTGCTTGAAGACCCACACACAGTCCAGGAAGAAGACACAACTGAAATTGCTACGACTGCTGTACTCAGGCTACTTTCTGCATCAGACAGCACTTGTGCTAACTGCAGCCTCAAACAAGTGCTGTTTTGACATCTTAAAATGAGGGAGATGGTTCTTTCTGAAGGACTTCAAACTCTACCCATTGACTCAAAACCTACCTTGTTCGCTTTCTATATCTGCCAATCTCACCAGTCTGCCTAGGCCTTGGGAACAAAGGAGAAAATGAAGGTAGTATGATATTTTTTTAATACTAAATTTATGTCACACTGAATTTATGTTGTTTCATTTATAATTCATTACAAATTGCAATGCAAATATTTGGCTAAAGTGCCGTAATGTTGTGAAAGGTAACCTTTTTTGTCGTTTCACTTTAAACAAACTGAGACCAGAAATAATACATCACACTTAGTCCAGGAATTAATCCACCCTGGGGCACCCACAACATACAGTTAACTCCCAAACCCTGTGGACCTAAGGTGAGAATTGGAGGGCAAGAAATTCTCCCGAGTAGGGAAGATTCCTTAAAAAAACTGGCACACATCATTACAATTTGGTGAACACCTTCACATGTTCGTGCATGGATTAGAACATAAGAATTAATTCATGAGAATATCCTATGAAATGGCTTCATGTCTAAGAAGGGAAAAAAATACAGTCAGGTCAAAATACTTTTTTTTTTTTTTTTTTTTTTTTAATTTTTTTCTTCCCTACAACTTAATTCCCTCAAATCCATCATCCCAACATTAAGACAGGTGGTTTGCTGGGAATATCAGCCTCGAATAAAGAGCCAATGCTTGTTCAGAATATTGCTGAAAGCCATTTTCTGGCTACCGAAGCTCAAAAGTGAGCTGAGACATCTTGCTTTCTGTTTTGAGAGATCAACACTGCCAGTAAAATATGTGACATTGTTATCTTCAGCCTACAGAGGCCTCCAGTGACACAGACTACCAAGCTGAAATTGAACTAATTATCCTCTGTCCCCTGGGGAAAGGTATCCTTTGGTTTTTAAGCTCCTGTAAGTTAGATTTAGTTTAATTATGATGATTATCGCTCTCTGTGTGCTTTATCTTTGTTAAGGTGATGTAAAGAAAGAACAGGCATGACTTGAAAAACAGATAACTCCTAAAAAGTCTGGTGGTTTGCTTGCAGGTCCAATTGCACTGTGTAGGGTAAACATAGAATCGTAGAATCCTTTGGGTTGGAAGGGGACCTTTGAGATCAGGTAGTTTCAATGCCCCTACCATGGGCAGGGACACCTCCCACTAGACTAGGTTGCTCCAAGCCCTATCCAACCTGGCTTTCAACAATTCCAGGGATGGGGAATCCACAGGTTCTCTGGGCAACCTCAATCAGTGTCTCGCCACCCTCGTAAGTAAGGAATTTCTTCCTACTGTCTAACCTAACTCTCCCCTCTTTCATTTTAAAGCCATTACCCCTTGTCCTATCACTCCATGTCCTTGTAAAACGTCCTTCCCCAGCTTTCCTGTAGCCCCACCAGGTAGTGGAAGGTACTCTAAGCTCTCCCCAGAGCTTTTTCTTTTCTAGGGTGAACAAAACAACTTTCACAGCACAAGTGTTCCATTGCTCTGATCATCTTTGTGTCCCTCCTCTGGACTTGCTCCAACAGGTCTATGCAAAAGGCAAACATGTACTTTTTTTTTTCCTATAAAAAGAAATAAAAACTTCTACAAACACCACTATTTTATGCCAAAGCAGTTGTCACAGCTTGAAAATCTTAGGGCTGTGTCAGATGACATTTAAGTACATTTCTACTATTAAGAATTTGAAGAAATTACTAGCAAAATCACTTGATATCACTCACTTATGCTAAATCCCAATTTATAAACATCTAAATGGACATGTCCCTCCATCAGCAGGCTAAAGCAGACTCAGACAGCATTAGTGAGAGATGGCCAGAGCTGGAAGATTTCACTTGCGTGTTCTAAGACTGCAAAAGGGCAAATTTATGGTCAATGCAGAAGAGCAGAGAGCTGAAACCACTTGGGCTGAATGTGGCCCTAGGAGCTGCCTTCGAATTGCTTCTGCCCATCAGTGGGGTTGTGAAACTCTGCTGATGGGAGGAGGAAAGGGCAGCAGGAGAAGCTAGCAGGGAGCTCCAGCTGTTTTTTCAAGCCTCTCTCAGGTGCTCCAGCTCCATCTGACAGGCACGGCCCAGAGGAGTTTACACCATCTGTAACCACCTCAAAAGACTGAGAAGAAATCATTCCAGTTTTGCTCCCGACTATCAATTCCCCATTTCTTTTTCCATGCAGAACTGAACAAGCAAACAAACCCCTACTCTTCTGCTTCAACAAAATCAGTTTCAGATGTTGAGGCAACACTCTGCTACCAAACACTAAACATAAAGAGATTAAAACTCCAATGACCTCATGAAGAAAGCTCCCACAAATGTAACACGACCAGGGTTTCTGAAACATGACTGTATTTCTGTGGTGTGCAGAATGGATTACACCAGCCTTGCTAATTTGGGCAAGCCCTGAATAGCAGTGAAGCCGAGTGAGAGGCAGTGCCTTTTATTATCCCCCCATCGCTGCTTCCTTAGTATGCGGCCCAGCACGCGTGGCAGAAAGCCTGGGCCTTTTCTTTGGGCTTCCGTGCTGGGCAGGGCTGTTGTGGCAATTTCAGCAGCATCCCTCCCCCAGCCAAGGCTGCCTGCATTCAAAGGGACGTGCAGGTGTCCTCCTTCCTCGCCAGCAAGGGTGGCAGCTGGACCCACACTGGCCTGGTCCCCAACTGGGCATCCTCATCCCCCCAGGGGCTGCTCAGCCCCTAAAACTGCATCCACCACTTTGGGATGCTCAGGAGAGACCTGGCACCAGCTGCGTGCTCATGGAGGACAAAAACCTGTATATGCTGCACCTGCCTTCCAGTTAATGCACTCGGTGCCAGAGGCTGATTTTAGTTGTCTCCAGGGTAGAAATACTTAGTTAACACAATCCTTTCAGTGGGTTCTCTGCTAAATTCAGTTCTCACACCATGTAGGCTATTACTGACTGACACGTGGTTTTCTCAGAGTAGACTGAAAAGCCACAAATATTTGGATTCCTCTTGCTTATTATCTATTCCAACTAAATTTTATTTTCATAAGCACTGTAGCTAGTGGAGCAAACTAATTCCTATTTCCCAGTGCTCTCTTCCAACCTGGTAGTCCTACGTATGGTCCAAGTCAAAGATGAATGTGTGATCAGGTACACACATGCTCAGACACGCTCAGGCAGTTCCCCTCTGTAGATCTTTGCTAAGAAGATAAAGCATTTAATAGGTAATGGCCCAACAGCCCAAGTATCTCCTGCAGAAAATGTACAGAGAACAAACATTGTGCCAATATATTTGCTTAAAAAAAGTAATGCCTTCTTTTATATATATTATATTCCTGCATATATATATAAAAATATTTTTCTGGCTGTATGAATATTACTCTCATTTTTAAGCAAAAGCTAAAAAGGATTATTTGTTTTTGCCTACGATTTGGGGGTTTTGGTTTTTTTCTTACAGAATGACAGATGATATTGTCTTTTCAAACTGACAGAGCAAAAGAGATTATAGTGATAATCAGGTTACCTTAGATAGAAAGAAAAGAGAGATTCAGAGACACTCTTCTGCCTAACAATTCCCAGACTTAATATTTTCATCTGCTGGGTGAGCAGTCTCTGTAAGGTTTGTTTGAATGTATCACTTCCCACTAAAGCATTTTCTGGCTTCTTAGAGTTTCTCTAAGGATTTTCAGCTAAAAATAGATTATAGTTTCAAAATGCATTCCTAACAGAAATTGGAGAAGATACATCATAGTAATTTTCTTTTATTATAAGGGAAAGTAAATGAGGAATATTCCACCTACCTGAACTGGAATTTAAAAAACAAAACAAACCAAGCCACCTCATAAAACCCAAACAACAACAAAACAAAACACTAAAAGGTAATAATACAATGTATGTCCATTCCCCACAAGACTACAACCAACCACTGCATTAATATCCTAGAGACAAAGACAGCAGCAGAGTTGCATTCCTGGGGCTCATACACATACATACACACGTGGACCTTTGAGCCAAGCCAAAGGGAAGCCCTGAAACCTGACATGAACACACTGGATAATCCACCTGCAGTCCCACAGCCACAGTCACCATTCAGTTTTCCCTCTCCAATGCTGCAGGTGATGATCTCCAAGCTCAAGCCACCAAGCTGCACCCTGATGGACTAGTTTCCCCACATATTTAATGTTCAGCATAAAAAACAAACAACCACTGATACCACAAGTTCCTCTCTTATATGCATTTCAGATTAGAAGGAGACAGTACCAGAGCAGCACTTCTGAGATTGGGTTAAATTCCCGGGCACAGAGCAGGCTAAAATAAATGAACATGTCCCCCTGCAGCCCACTACTCTTTCTGACAAAACGCTTTCCCAGATCCCAAAGAAAATGTAAAGCAGTGAGACAACCCTAGCTGTCATTTCCTTTTTCCAGGCTCAGCAGCTAACATCTGGATTTAACACCAAACTAGCATCAGTTTCAGCCTGGAAGTATCTGGATCTTTGAGACTTTTTTCTTCATCAGCTCAGCCACAACCTTCAGTAGTTAAGAACACGAGTCCTTTGCTCTCACTCAATTAAAAATACAATTAGGCAACACAGGAGTCCTCTACTTGCACCTTCAGCTGTGATAATCTGCAAAACTTCAGGTGTTTTCCCAAGGAACATAGACCTGCTGAGGCTTGCTTACCTACACAGTACCTTTGACTTTAAAAGGGACTCATCCTTACATCCATCCACTTACAGGATTGAGGGACATAATAAAGCATTGCAAATTCAGGATCCAAGTTAAATTTGGATCTCAAAAGTACATTTGCTCTGCAGCAGCAAAATCCACAAAAAGAAAATGCTTTCCCAAAATAACACCAGCTTGGTTGAACAAGTGTTTTAGTGTTTATCAGTGATACATATATAAATCTCACTAGTGTTCAGGTGATTTTAAAAATTGGATTAACAGAAATATTTTATGCATTCAAACTATTACCATCTAAAAATGGATACATGAAAAAGAATTTAATGGTGGATAAGTACCAAGTCAGAAATCTTTACGCAAAAAATCTTACGGCAAAATACCAAGGCAGAGCCCTTCTACAATAAAACACATATGGGTAAACCTCAGAGCATCTCTCCTTTGCCTATTAGCAGCTCCCAGGAAAAAGGCTTTCCCATGTAGGCACTGGGAGAGCCATGGAAATGGGCATAAGGAGACATACAGCTCAGAGCTGGATGAAAGCTTCATCTACGGTTAACTTTTTTTTTTCCTTTTTCCTCTCTAAGACATACTACAGGCTCATCAGCTTTCATTTTTTTGTTTCCCTTTTACTGAATTCATAAACGTGTTATTTGTATGCCTAAAGGTTGCAGGACTGTCAGCATTAGAAATATAACTTTAAGCAGTTATCTTAGTTCTCACAATCCCCTCAGTGGGTTCTCTGCTAAATTCAGTTCTCACATCTGGCTATTACTGATTTACACCTAGTTTTCTCAGTAGAGACTGCAAGGACACAAATATTTGGACTCCTCTTGCTTATTATCTATTCCATTTTAAATGTGGTAAAAGCTGTAAAAGCTTATGTTAATCTTAAATTTTAAAAAACTTGCAGTTGGTAGAATACTGAAAGAGGGAACTTGTTAACTTATGTCAGTATTGTTCCCCACTCCACTCTATGCACAAACTACCTGGTTTATTTCTTTTTAAGTATGCTCTTAACGTGCTTTTCTATCACGCTTTTTTTTTTTTTTCCCCCCCGCTAGGACTGGCAGAGAAAATAATGCTGAGGACATTTATTTTCCAAAATACTCTAATGAAGTCAGTGGAGACTCCAGAAGCTCGATACCATAAACAGACAAAGAACATATCAATCAAACCAACTCAGCCTGAATTGCATCTATAAGAAAAATAAGGAAGGAAACAACAACCTATTCAGCAGGGGAACAGCAGAGGTTGTACTGACTTGCTAAAGAGAAGCTGTGGACATATTTTGAGCTCTAAGGCAGCAGTAATTGTTTCTAAATAAAGCTTAAATTCCATCTGCATGGTCAGCCTGCTCCTGAAAGAATTCATATTGCTACTACAAAAAACAGGTGGAGCTTTTATCATCATTTCTCCTCTGATTTTTTTGCTTGGAATAAAAATGCAAATACCCGCAAGTTTTCAAAAAGAAATAGGAGGTGTGCACACTGGTACTCTTCTATTGGCCAACAAAATACTTCTCTATTTATACTGTACTTCATTTCTATGTTATTGACCTTTTGGATGGATTTAAATGAGTCTAAAGTTTAACTACAGTTGTGACACAACCCCACAGGAGTTTCCAATGCCCCAAAGTCCCCCCAAAGCCATGTTTCTCTACAAGCTCAGTTCGAGGAGTACTGTGCAGACCCCACAGGGACCATCCTGGGCATCACTGCACTGCTAGGGAAGACAGATGCCTGCTGCTAGAGCAATGCTTTCACAGGACTTGCAGATAAAACATTCACAACTGTCTCTCTAAACAAAGCTGGTTTAGTTTTTGGCAGATACAATATTAATTGCTGGTAGGACTGTGGTCCTTCCTTCCCTCCTTGATGCTATCCTTCCTGATCAGCACTATGATCGGGCAGCCATGTGCTGGCTGAGGCAGAAAAAGCTCTCCCTTCTTGAGTAGTAATTATAATTCTCCTTGTTACAATAAAATCCTTTCTGTGATTAAATTTCAATCTGAGCAGACTCATTTTCTCATTTGCAGAGATTTTATTAGTTTGTGGGAATGTCTGCTTTTCCTCCTTTGAATTTATTCTTAAATTACTCTTTTCTTCTTTTTTTCCTTTTCTCCTCCAATATCCCTCTCTTTCAAATGACATTTGCCAACATTAGTTTGATTTAAGACCTTTTATCCAACCCATTGCCTTTTACTTAACTATATTGCTTCCAAGACCACTGGGATCTCCAGGTATTAATCAACAGCATTCATGCTGAAGCTGGCTTTAGGCAGAGTTACCATTTCTTCAGGGAACACTGCACCACCAGCTGAAATGCTTTACTCTGGCAAATTAACTCTAAAAGCTAACTCTCACCATGCCCATTAACACCCTCCTTAAAACTCCCATTCTGTAGCACCATGGACCAACTGCACAGCTGCAATTGGCATACCCCATACCCAGCCTTATCTGATTTAGGCTGACCTTCCCAATCTACCTACTCTTGGCCAAGGGAAGGAGGGCCCACAGTCGATGTCCAACACTGTGCCTTGGAGCAACAGGACAAAGCCATTTGCCTTGGCCAAAGCGGTCAACTGCATAGTCTCCCATCCACCAGTGGACCTGAAGCAGGATTGTCTTGGTTGGAGGCCACCCTGAAGTCAGCAAGATCTGAAAGCCCAGACCCTCTTAACTAGGAAGGGCCCCACGCTACCAATGTCTGCTAAACTTTACCATAATGTTACAAGCTCAACAAGGCCATTCAGCCTGGCATCAGAGTCAGGAACAGGGATCAGCACTGGGGAGTGAGCACAAGGAAGATGGCACAGCAGCTCAACTCAAAAAAAACCCCAACAACAAACAAAAAAACCCCTCGTGTCCTGGTTTGGGCCAGGATAAAGGTGATTTTCTGTCTTGTACTTTGGCTTTCAGCTAAGTCTCTTGTAAGTAGTTGCACTTGCTGAAATTAACAGCAAGTTTCTCAGACAGTGTCTGCTTCTAGGACTGATAACACTCGATGTTTATAGTTACTGCCAGAGACTGGTGTGCAGAGCCAAGGACACTGCTCAGCTCTGAGGAACATTTTGCCTCCCAGAAGGAGTAAGGAGGTCCCACCTGAAACCCTCCTTTGGGGAGGACCAGACAAAATAGATGCCAGAATTGACCAGAGTATTCCATCCCATACACGTCATACTCAGTATAAATTTGAGGGATCACAAGGGTCAAATGCTTCCTTTTTCTTTCTACCCTCCCTGCTTCCTTCGGCATCCTGAGAGGATTCCATCCATTCCTCTGCCTGTGTTCCTGATCCATGCCAGCCTGAATCCCTGTGTTCCTGCCCCCAGCTCCCGACTGCTCCTGACCCCAGGATTCCAGCCTGGACTTTCCCAGGGCTGCCCTGCAGCCTCGGTGGTGACGTGAGAGTTACTGGGGGAGAAGGGGGGAGGAACGTGGGATCAATTTTCTGTATATTGTATATATTTAGTAATTTTTTCCTATTTATCATTACTGTTTCATTAAAGTTGTGCAGTTTAGTTTCCAACCCATAAGTCTCTCTCCCTTATTCTCTCTCTTTTCTTTATCAGTGAGGAGAGAGAGATTAATATATAAATCTATTATTCGGTTTAAATCTGTTTTTCAGCCGGGACAGTGTTAAACTGTGACACCCCACAAACCCTCCCCCCTCAAAAAAAAAAACCCCACCAAAAAAAAAATAATCAAAGAAGAAAAAAACCCAAATGAACAAACAAACAAAATAAACAAGCCAGCAAACCAAACAAAAGCCACCTTGCATTCTCTGTAAGGTTTGCTATCACAACACAACGTCCACTCAGCAGGAAACAGAGCCCAGAGCTTTTACCTTTACCAAATGCTCTGCCTGCTCTGCCCTGCTACATCTGAAGCCACTGCTTACATTAGAACAGTTGCTACACTCCTATAAACCCTAAATACCATCCAGAATCTGCAAAAACAAAGGTTTACCTTTCCATTGCTCAGAGCTCAAACCCATACTCAATCACTAGGGCTACTTAAATCAAGGGAGTTTAAATGCATTTTGCAGAACTGACTCAACTCTGCCACCCTGTACACCTCAGAGTGCATCCAGCCAATTATTGATACAATATCCAAGTACTGCACCATCACTTTTTCCAAACACATGGGAAAATGTTCCTTCTGCTTAACTTTGGGCGGTGCTGGGAGATAAAATGGGAATAATGCAGATTGGTATCACCCTCACTTACATCCAAAGATTTACCCCTACAAGTTGCTGTTTTAATCTCCATTTTTCATAAAGCCCAGCCATAGGGGGCTATGTAAGCCTACCCTAGTTTTGAGGTGTCCAGATACATCCCAGAAGAATTCCAAGGTTCTCAAGGATGCATTAGACTCCAAAATATGTTCCCTGATTGCAAAAAAACTGCATGAAAAGTGTTACAACACTTTGTTCTGAAACTACCTGAGGTATCTTGCATTGTTTTCATTTTTTCTCTTGGTTTGCATTATTATAGATCTGAGGCCACATTCCCAGTCAGAATAAATCAGTGGCAGCACACACGTTTACAGGATGCAAGAACCTGAGGTCACATTTCCAAAGGCATCAGGATACCAGCAGATCCCCAACCAGGTTTTCCAAAAGTCATGAGTGTGTCTGGTGCCTGACTCCACCAGCTTTGATCGAAATGGACCACTGGTCTACAAGCTGAAATCAGTGCGGAGTAAGTCAGAGCATGCATTTAACAGGCATTTGTAATTTCCCACAAATTCCCCATGTGAACAGATTTAATCTGTATTACAGATGTCTTTTCATGGCTAAAGCCAAGCCAGAGCTCTTCACTCAAGGGTAGAGGAAAGCTGGGTCTCTGTTACTATACACTTCAGCTCCAGTTTCTGGCATATTTTTCTTACTTTAGGAATGCAGACTTAAAAATTCTCTCCTGATTCTTTCAAAATCTAACCCAGTGCATAACTATTCATCAAATAATGCAACCCAGGCCTGCTACCTATAGGAGCACCTTTTTGAAACACCATCAGCCAGCTTTGAACTTAACAGCTCTGTTGAAGTTTGGTTTTTTGCAGGCTTAAAGCATCTCTCAGCAAATACAGCTGCTTGAAAAAAATCAGCTGTACAGGGCAAATACACAACCATACACATACACTCACACACACACAATTAAAATCAATGCGTAGATGATAATTTCAGTTTTAATTAGATTTTACCAGGACTATGAGTTAAGTCAAGGCTGCATGCTGAGATGTTGATTTAAAGCTGTAGCTAATGTGTTTCATTGCCAGATTTGCTCATAGTCAAACCTAATTATCCCTCTTATGCTTACATGATTTTTTAAACAACAAAAAAAGCATTAAAAAGGCAAGTGTGTAGAAAGCAGATTGGAGTACTAGTGTCTGTCGGTACATACACATGAGTGTATTTATCAACTATTTAAAACCTTCAGTCATACAGGAATAAAAAACCCCAGGCAATTAACAAATGAAGGAAGTATAATATAGTTAAACAAACATCTAATTTCCAAGCCCCATCAGGAAACATTTAACACAACAAGAAGATCCTATTACTAAACACAGTGACATTGTGGAAAGTTTGATTATTTGTAAGGGCTAAGAAAGGCTGAGTAATTTTTTGCAATCATGTCTTGGAAAGTAAGGAGGAATAAAAGACAATTTTCTGTGGTTTCCCACATGGAAAATCAACTATTATTTTGTGGGAGTTTTATTGGTTTGTTTGTTTGTTTGTTTTTTAATGCATCTCCCTATTAATATTTCTTTCCTAATTTTATCTCTGGGAAAATGCAGAATGGAAAATGCAGAATGAAAAATGTTAATGAAAAAGAGCAAGAGTAAATCTGAAACTTCTTACATTTTCAGTTGTTTAAAATTTCAAGAAAATTCAAATGAAAGAACAGTCAGCAAAAAAAAAGCAACACCTACTTAGTCAATTTGAAGTAGTCTTGCTCCTTTTCCTCAGAAAGGGTCTTCCTATAGCTTGAAGAAGCCTTCAATATTGCTCTTCCCTCTTCCTTGATCAAGGACGCAAGATCTTTCCTTATTGTTTTCATCTCTCCAATCTTTCCACTGCCTCTGCCATCAACAGATGCTCAAGGTCTGTCATCCACTTTCTCTTCAACTAGAAAGCCTCCTATGATCCACAGGACTTCTAAAGGAGGCGCCCAAAAACTTATCTTCCATGAGTTAAACCAAAAATAGCATGCATACACTCAGCCAGTATTATTTTTTTCCCCTTCTGTCAAAACAGATTTCATTTTGCTTCCATTTTGATTTAAAAGGAAAACAGTCTGGAGGGAAAAAACATACCCTTCCCCACCAGAAAATGTAAATTTTATTTGAAAAAAAAAAAAAAAAAAAAAAAAAATTAAAACATCCCAAACCCCAACTGTTGAGATCTTGACACAGGGCCGCAATGATTCTTGCATTTCTTCTTGAGGAGAATCCCTAAACATGGGCAGGGCCATCAGGAAGGAAGGGCCTGTGTAAGCAAGGGATACCATCACTGGCAATTTTGAGCCAAAAAGTGTTCAAATTTTAAGTCTTCTGTGTGACCACTGGAGCTGCTGGTCGGTTCTCCCACAACACTGAAACTGTTTTCCCTGGTGTTTTTGCAGGAATGCAATGGAGGTCAGAAAGAGATGTTTCATGTTTTCTGAACATAATGCTGTATTGCTAAATATACAGATGGAGTTTCACTACTTGCAGCCAGGATGTCTTCTATTTATAATTTTCGCTTACTAGTACTTACTCCCTCACTGCATACAGGGAAATTATTCCTTCTTAATTCTTTCTGTTGAAGGAGACACCATCTCAGCTAATTCCCTGGAGCTCACTGCACAGCCCAGGAACATCAACCCCAACACAGGTGGATCCACAGAAGGAGACAAATGCAGATGAGCTGACTGCTCACTCCCCAACTCAACAGGGATGAACAGGTCACTTTAATACTTCTTAAGTAGCAGTTTGTAGTCAGTAGATAAGTAAACCACTTTCTCAACATTATGAATGGAATAGCAAAGTCTAGACTGCCTGCACCTCCCCAGCAGCTCACATACCTCCCCAATGCCTCACATATGCAGCATTAAAAGACATTCAGCAAATATGACATTAGGGGATTATGTAAAACATTGCTGAAAGGTAATAGGAAAAAAAGGAGAAAGATGGCTTTAATATTTTAAGTGCCACCACATATAACAACTTTAGGCTTTGGATAGAAAAAGGACCCAGCACACATTCCTCCTATCAATTACCTTTGGATTTACAGTCCTCTCTTAAAACAACTTTTATGAGCAATACTCTAAAGCAGTTCCAGATTTTTTGACTTTTTTAACCTTGTTTTTTTTTGAAAAAAAAAGAAAGAAAAAAAAAAAGAAGCATGTAGGAAAGCACTCAAAAAACATCAGTGTTTTGCTAAAACAAACTCCTACATTGTTTCAGGTCAGCCATGCTGTTTTTCAGACCCAACACCAGAACTGAGCCCAGCCCCATTGCCAGAGCACCCCTAATGTTAATGAACATTTGAGTACCCCTTCTTGGACACACACAGCACAGCCCATCTGGCTTCAGGGCAGGTCCAGAAAATTATTTCTACTTCTTTCCTTAAAGGGTTAAGCCTGCTCTATGGTCTCGGCAGATTTTGGGATATCATGACCCTTAACAGGCATGCTTGCTCATACCTGCATGCTGCAGACTGTAAATTGTATTTTATCTCTGCTGTGTCTGCTGATTTTGCTATCACTTGCCTTAAGGGAACAGATGGGCTTGCTTATTTTTTGTGTTCATTTCCAAGCAAATCAGTCAAGAGTGGCCTGTGAATACAGCAAAGAGAGACTCCTCTTGGAGAGCCTTTCCTTGGGCATCCAACAAAAGAGAAAATGAAGAGCTAATACTGGATGAGACCCAAGAGCTATTCATATGAATAACTGCTAATGGGAAAAGAATTATCCTGAGAGACAGAGGTGGAGATAAGTTGTGACAATGGCTAATAAATCCCAAGGCCATCAAGGCTGGGGATTATTTAAAAATCCAGCATGCTTGTGGCACTGGATGGACACCATCACCAACTGAAATTCCAAAGGATTTTGTTCCTGCAGATGAAGACAAAACTTTCCGCTTTCCCACTGTCAAACAAAATGTCCTTTCAGCAACACCTGGCCAGGATTTGGGCGTCTGTCTCACTCTCCTAGTACTTTCTTGGTCAAACTGAATCCCTCAATCACTTCAGCTTTCAATCTGCAACAGGAAGGTCAGACACTGTGAAGAGAGGACAAAGCTTTTGTTTGTAGCCCCAAAGAGGATTGCATTAGTTAAGCCTTAGCTGCTGCTCTCAATTTTCTTCATTCACACTACAAAATGGCAGCCAATTTGGTTGAAAGAAGTTTGGCAAGTACTCTTGGACCTTCATCTTCCACCACTTCTTTTTCCCCAGTTAAACCAACTATTTTCCTTTGCTATTAATGACAGACACTAAAGCATCTCACCAGTGCCTAAGCAGAGTAAACAAATGTTTGTCTGTTCAGGAATGACTTGTTCCAAACTGTAAGGATCTGATAGCAATTAATGCCTACAGAAAGATATGCATGAAAAATGCTTAAACAAGTATTACAGAGCAGATCACCATCCAGCATGCAAAGACTAAGTGACAAGGTGCACAGGATTATGTATCTACTGAACTAAACAAAACAGGAATCCATAAGAATAACAACAGAAGGTCACAATGATTTTGACTGCAAAAACCTTCAGCTCTCTATCTACATGCACAGTGGATTTTCTCTACTGATCAAGTTGAAATTACACCTGTAGATTTTTAATGGTATGGTTTCAATGGTGCAGTATTATCAGTACTGCTTAGAAGGACTATGAGCATCAAGACATAAGGACTTCAAAAGGAGCCTTGACATACCACTTTTCATGTAGCACAGCCAACAGGACCTTTTCTAATACTGATCAGGATAAATCTGAACTCCAACATCCCAGATCTCCTGAACCAGGTAAGAAAGCACCACTCTGAAGCTGTACTGCAGGTATTCCTGATACCCTCACCTTGCAGTGAGAGATGCCTTTGTGCTAGCAGAAAGCAGCTCTGTATCACAGCCACCATGGCAGAGAGCTCAGGCAAAGCTTATCAAGGTCTCTAGAGATGAATACATTCTGTTCAATTGTAGAAGTACAATTTAAAAGCTACAGTGTGAAAATACACTGGTGAGATCCCCTTCCAGGCACATTCCAGCAGAGCAGACCCTTCCCCACAAAGAAAAAGGTTATCAGCCTTCTGCTTACTATGACCCCACTGTTTTTACAGCACAAAAGCCCTACAGCATCAGTGGTGTGCCTTGACCAAGCCCACACAACCACTCTTGCTCCAGACATCAGGTCACACAGCAGAAGAAGCACTCACAGGCAATTAATTTCTGAGATGATAGGGGGTCTACAAGAATGCAGGTAAGGAACTTTTTAGGATGTAAGGTAGTGATAGGACTAGGGGGAATGGATTCAAACTAGAGGAGGGTAGATTTCAATTAGATGTTAGGAAGAAGTTCTTCACCATGAGGGTGGTGAGACACTGGAACAATTTGTCCAGCCAGAGAGGTGGTGGAAGCCCCATCCCTGGAAGTTAAGTCCCAGCTGGATCGGGCTCTGAGCAACCTGATCTAGTGTGAGGTGTCCCTGCCCATGGCAGGGGGGGTTGGAACTAGATGATCTTAAAGGTCCTTTCCAACCCTGAAAATTTTATGATTATATGATAAAGAGCATTTTTTTCCCCAGCAGATCACACTTTCCTCTGAATAGATTCACTCTATGTCATACACTGGCAACCATACCTTGCAGTGACTTGCAAGATGCAAGAGGAATGGATGTGTCATGGCTTGGACTGCATCACCAGCAAGCATTTATTATTAATTTTTTTTTTTATGAGTAAAGCAGAACCTGTCATAAACACTTAACTTGTGTAGGTGGCCATCTCATGGAAATCAGCATCTTGAAAGGTGCATGCACACAGACACCTTCATGTGTTGGGAGTCTAAAATTGCTTTCCCAAAATGAGTAACCATGAAAGGCAAGTGGCATGAATTGCAATCAGAATCTTAAATTATTATTCACACCATTCAAAAACTGCCTCGAGTTGCACTAATGAAACTTGAGTCTGCCTGCATCACTTCATACATTCCCAATTTTTTATTTATTCTTCTTTCACATTAACAGAAAAAGATGCTGGGTTACCCCGTGGGTCCAGGCTGCCAATAAACGTCAGGACTGGAAATTGTGTTGTTTGCTTAGCCCAGTAATGAGCGGTTTGTAACAGAACCATTCAACACTGGCAGCATTTACTGACTTCATAAAACAATCAGTTTTCTACACTCACTATTGTGAACTGATCCCATGAAAGTCAAGCTTAAAAGCAAGAGAATAGCAAGATTTATTAGCATAGCAAGGTCTCCCACTGGCACCTGACTATGAGACTGTCAGTCAATTATTTCCAGGCATAACTCCTAGAGATCAGAAATACTTCCATGCCCAGAACTGATGGGGAAGGTAAGCTGAAACATGTTGGTATCTGCTGTCCTATCCCAGAGCTCATGCAGCATTAGCTCTCCCAGGCAAGGATGCACCAACACCTGCGGGATTTGGAAATTTAAAAATCTGGTTTATTCGATTTGAAAAACTCTTTTCAGAATCAGGCATGGATTGCAGATAACATGAAGCTCAGATCTAATGTAAAAATTATGCATTATCAGTGGGAGTCAGGAAAGTGTCTCTTCCTCCATTTACAAGGAATAGATTTTAAAAACATTCAAATGTTCAAGGGTGCAAAACTTAGTGCAAGATCATCACCGTGCTTCTAAAAACCACGTGAAGTACCTAACCTTTAGGCAGCTAAGGCAGACTTCTAATATCTCATTACACTCCTTTCTGAGAAAGGGTTGGACTTCACAAGACGCAATTAAGGGCATTACTAAAGAGACCTAAGAGAATTTTGATCCTTATCCAGATGTCTCCAAAACACAAATATTTGGCCAAGTTTTAATTTATGTCCAACACTTCCTGCTACCTAAGTAGACACTGATGACACAATCATTGTATTTCATGTTTTATAATAGCAGAGGCTCACTGGTTATCCTGCACAGGTTTATTTTACCTGTGGCAGAATTTTAACATGCCAAAAATGCTTAGCAGCCTACCAGGTTTTTTAAAATTTTTGTCAACACATATTATATCCACTGCTAAACCCTCCTTCACCAAAACAGGAAAATTTCAGTGAAATATGTAATTTTCAGCTAAAAAGCACAATGGGCAAAATTCCAAGATAATTGTTTCTGCTTTTTCTTTTCCAGAATGTCAAAGAATGTCTGTTCAGTGAGAACAGAGTGGATTTGTTTCAACCTTGTCATTTTATTTAAACATGTGTATTAATTGTATTAAATTTCTATTTTTTTTACTCAATACTTTTCTGTTTATACATACACAATGATTATTTCAAAACTAGTTTAGTCCTAGCTATTCTGTACATTTTAAAATATTGCTTTTTCTTTCCAACTTTTAAGAATTGTTTCATGTCTGAAGACATGCCACAGAGCAGAAACAACATGCCTCTGCCAGGCCTATAGCTCCTATGCTTTATATGCTCTGTTTTCTGAAATAAATACAACCAACTTGCCACTTGAGTCAGGAAAAGCTAGGCCTGCGCTGCATTTGGCAAGAACTGAAGTTGTAGGCTACTAGAAGGGGGAAATAAGTAAGGAAAACAAACAAAAAAGGGTCTAAAGATCTTCTAAGGGTGTAAATAGTGTGGTGTTCTCCAGGTAGTGCCTTGCATCAGACATAGTTTGGCTGACAGGCAGACAGACGCTGGGTCTGATGGCACATCCCAGTGGGTTCCCCAAGCCAGCAGTGCAAATTCAGGCCAGTAATGCTTCCCAGCACTAGCCCAAAATCAAAAGCCCCAGCCCAAGTACATTTGCTCACTTTAAATGAGTGCACTGTGCTCCTTCCCTTCCCTACCCCAAAAGCTGGACATGAAATTGATGTTGAAGGAGGAGGCAAGTTAATGCACGAATGACTTAACAATGTCTTTAGAGATTAAACTTCACAAGGGCTAAATTCTGCTGAAATAAACAAAGGCACAGGAAGGGGGTAGGGCCAATATTGGGACCTCCTGGAAGAAAACCAATGGATAAATCAGGAGACAGAGTCCCAGAAAAGTCTGTGGAAAGCACAGTACCTTGAGAAACAGTGGGTCACTTTCAAACATTGCCAGGTGGGAAAAGAAACTTTCCTCACATGACACCCATCATCCAAAATTTGTGCCTCTACTCTTAACAAACTCAGGTGGGCTTCACTGCAGTCACCACCTTGCCCACACCAGCACAGATATCCCAAAGCATGCAGGTGGCTTGGTCTTGGGAGAGAGTTGTTCTTAGAATCATAGAATCATAGAATCATAGAATTGTCTGGGTTGGAAGGGACCTCAGAGATCATCATGTCCAACAAAGCCTTCCTGATGGCCTTAACCTCAGAGCCATAGTTTTAGACTATGAAATAAGATACATCTCACTTGAAACAAGCAATCTGAGTTAATCTGATCAGACCAAACCATGGCAGCTCACTATTATATCACTCAAGCTAAAAAGCCAGACTGTCCTTCACCACACTTTCCCCTGACACTTTCCCAGGACCCTCCACCATCAGGCAGCTTCACCAGTGAGTTTGCTCATTTTAACCACAGTTTTTTCCTGGGAATCTATCCTCAGTCTGGAAAACACAGGAGGTGCATGCTGCAACCCACCAAAACCTAGAAAGAGGGACTTTGTAACCTTTACAAAGCCAGAAAAAACATCAGTCTGATTTCAAGGAGACACAGGCTTCTGACCCTCAAGGGACAGATATCTTAGCATTCAAAATTTGACATATACAGAAGTATTTTTCTTGAAGAGAGGGTCAATGATTCTACAAGTTCCTGAATCTTGTACTATAAAAAGATCCCCACAGTTTCTCTTTAACCACCAAAGCAAATGCTATGTATAAAGGGAAAACCAATGAACGTAGTATCAACCACAGAACTGGCATTAAAAAAAAACAAACAAAACACCACCTCAGAGATGAGATGTTTTGAGGCACCTTCCTGACTATTCTTAAAGATGTCAAGTGTAATTCAGATTCTTCTTCCTCCACCATGGGTGATTCAGACACGAGAAATTTTCCTCAGTAAAAAAAATTTAAACCACATGGCTTAAAACTCCCCATATATAAACACTAAGAGGATGTGTAAACTGCATCATAAATCTGGTGCTCTCAAAACTCCAGCACTGAACCCAGACAGACATGGTGTATATCCAGGATCAAGAGAGCAATGTCAAGTTACCCTAATTATTTTCTTGGAACAAAAGTCCTGAGGAGTTTTGGTTAAGAAATGTTGATACATTTCACTTCTCTTTGACAACCAATTGGCCCAATGCTGCCTGGGAGAAAGGGAAGACTTCCAAAAAAACCCCTGCCCAATTCCAAAAGTTTTGTTTCTTTTACTTTTATCATAATCCCAAAGAATTTGAACAGCACACACAGGGAGACACTTTTACCTTATAAAACAGAGATGAGGCCCAACACATACTGAGCTCTTTTTTCTACTCCCCTTCTTTTTTTTTCACCATGTTGTACAGACAGCGTGGCAGTAACCCAGGAATTAGGAGGACCAACCTGGACACCAGAGGTTATACACACATGCACATGCAATTTGGTGCAACAGGAGGAGCAGATCAGTAAGTCAAAACCATGTAACACTACAACTGTGTAAAATTCTAGGGGGAGGGCTCGGGGTGGTCCATGACCCCATCAGCCTGACTCTATGTATGGACTGCAGGTGCCTGCAGGGCCCGTTCAGACTCTTCAGTCTCTCAGGGAGTGTATTTGCACATGGCAAACGTGGAGCACTGGACTTTTTTTCCTGAAAAGGCAATTTAGGATACCCACTCAAAGGACACACCAGTGACCCAAACCCACCTGCTTTAAATGAGGGTTTTGGAAGGATCGGCACTAAAACTGTGCTGCTGCTCTGAACCAAATGATCCTCTAAGCACTACTGGAATATGAACTATGGGGAAGGCATAACAGCATAATGTTTTCCAAAAGTTATGGCACAGCAGAAAAAAAAGCCTGCTAAAGGACTACATCAAGGGGACAGATTTATAGCTCCACATCAGCTTGCAAAATCGTTAGAGACTTAAATGCATTTACAAAACTGAGAGAGTCAAAATAATCCTTTAGATTGAGAGGGTATCTTTGCTTTTTTGCTTTATTAAAAACATCTTTCAGCAGCTGATTCTTTCTCTCAGATTTGATTTTTGGCTTTCCCATCCTACAGAGAAAAAAAATTCTCTCTGGGTACAAACAGACCTGCAAGGGGCAGCTGACATGTGAACCTGAGTCTTCACCACAGTTATTTGCTTTTCTGTTCCCCATAAAGCCCATCCAAAGGATACAACTGATGCATTTGATTAATTTGTTTTCTGTCAATAGAGCCGTGGTTTCCCAGGGGGGTTGTCAATTTATGAAGACCTTAAATCATGGCAAGAAATATAATTGACAACTGAATATGAAGGTTTTGCTTTGTGTTTACCCACAAACTTTGGTGCTCAGATCTGTCTTGACACCTCAAAGGGAGCTGATGTCAATTCTAGACTTGAGTGTGATTTTCAGCCTGAAGAGCTGGGTGGGGTGACCAAGTCAGGAGAAATTATTAACAAGCAACAGTTTTCTATCGGGGAAAAAAAAAACCAAATAAAAAACAAACTGAAAAAAAAAAACAACAAAAACAACAAAAAACACACACAAAAAAAAATACACCACAAAAAAAGAAAAACCACAAAAAAACCCCACAAAAACCCCCCAAAACAAAAACCACCACCCCAAAATACCAAAAATACAAAAAAATCCCAACACAACAACAAACCACACCAACTTAATAAAAAAGCAGCTAAAGGTAATACCCTTAAAAGTAACACAAAGTGGCAACCCAGGATGGGATAAAGAGAAGAATGAACATCCAGCTCCTTACACCCTGCTTTCCCACACACTTGTACCTAGCTAGTATGAGAGGAAGATGCAAGGGGAAAAATGCCAACAGTATCTGTGAAATTCAGTTCTACGTAGAACACGTTGAGTTTTCCCCAAGCCACCAGCAGCCAAGTTCACTAATGATATCTGCTCACATAAAATGTCAGCAACATGACTCCCTTTCTTAAGGGGATGTTTTGTAAAACTTCACAAGTGACAGGTTCGCAATCATGCTCCTGAAAGGTCATAAAAACCTGTATTCTCATTTTCTCATTTTCTGCTGCTCTAGCCGAGAGCTGTGATTTAGAGCCTGCACTTTGGCAGCGTGATTGCTGCTGAACCAAGGAAGAATCTCCGTGCATACCAGTACTGTGGCTCCAATTTGGCAGGCTAAAAGGCTCCTAAAATTGTGAAGTGCTGCCATAACTTTATATGACTTCACTCCAAAATCCTCATCTATTTCTACAATAAAGTGCTTAAAGAAATTTCAGGGCTCCAATTACAGTATTTAGAAGGAAATGTACTGCTGGAGACTTTGCAGTGCTTGTACTCGGATCCTCTTGCAAATCTGCACTCAAATGCATGCAAATCAGTTCCTGCAGAGTAAAGTTACTAGGAATCAGGGCAGCATTTTTTACTTCATTTTCCAATACTTTATATGGCTTGGAAGTAGAAGCACATTGAATAGATTTACACTGATGCCTGGTGGTGCAGGTTTTTTATGTCTGTGTGACTATCCTGCTGCAGGTAAAACTTTCCCAATGCTTGGCCAATTCTGCCACATGTCTGTTTTGTTCCCCTACAGAAAATTTGAGTTTAAAAAAAAAAAAAGGCAAGAAAAATACCCCAATCCTTTGTTGATAGAGATTATATAAATCCCTACAAGGAACGTACAGCTACTTGATTGTGACAAAAATTTCCATTGAGCTTTTCATTCTCCTGACAAAACAGGAAAAATAAGTTCTGTTTATGTTGAAAATGCTTAGTAACTAGAAAAGGAGATTAAAAGCCTTAAACCAAAAGCCCTGAGAGGTCTGACATAGGGGAGAGGGGAAAAAAAGTGTTGGGGAAGGTTTTCAACAGATTTTCAATCATTTAAAGGGAGTACTTTCTTTCAAATGTTTCGGTTTTTAACCTATAGCCTCTGAGATGTGGTTGGCACTCTTAATATTACCTGTTACATTAACAAATACAACCTCATGGAATGATAGGAAAACACCTGCAGAATGCAATATGCAATTGGCTTTAAAATACCCCCCTAAACCCATTGCCATGCAGTTTTCTAGCACTGGAAAAGCACAAACTTGTGTCCAAAGGTAAAAGGCCCAACAACTCACCCTGGTATTAGCCCCTGAACTGAAATTGCATAGTTTGGGTAAGTGTGACTTCTAAATGATGTGTGGAGAGAACTGTTCTCTGGCAATATCTGCCAGTTTCTTTAACACACAAGATAAAAATCAATATACTGGCATCCTGGACATCACTGACTCCAAACCAGAAATGCTAAGCTGGGTCTGTTTCAGGCTCTTTAGATTTATGCAGTTCTCAGAATAGTCCCAATAAGATTTTATTGAAGATTATTCTTTTCCTGCAGGGAAAGCAAGGCTGTAGGAGAAAAACAGAGCATTGTTTGAGCTTACAAAGAAATTAAAAGAACTTATAATTCTCACATGATAATGTCAAAGGGACATACTCAGGGACACAAAATGCTGCTGATCACTCTGGGAGCTCCACATCTGTGGCTTAAAGGTTATCTAGACTCATAGTAATTTCAACTGCACCTCCCTGTCTCCTTTCTTTTATAGTTCGGAAAAGGCAGATGCAGGAGCTGTAAATGGCTGTTTGCTGGCACGCCATAAGCCTGCTCCATGCACATAAAATTATAGAATAGTTTTGGTTGGAAAAGACCTTTAAGATCAAGCCCAAATCCCACGGCACAGCATCCAGCCTCACCACGCTTCCCCCTCATATAGTGTTAACATCCAACCAGCCACTGAAAACATCACGGCAAGCTTGACAATTATGACTAATCACTGTGAAAATTTAAAGATTATTAAACCTGATTTAATCTCTTCTTGAATACCTGACAAGACTGAAAACAATATTCTCATTCCTATTATCTGCAGAAGAATTACAATTGTGAAGACTAATAATTTCTATTAAGCATATTTTTTTAAGCTGTTCCTGCAGAACTCCATTAAACACGCACACAGCCCCTAAAAGCTCCACGAGCTTCCCCTCTTGCTAGTGCCTGACCACTCATTGAAATCAAAGTGTTCTTGCAGAGCATTGCATTTACCTGCTGCACATGATGGTGGGGAAAATGTACATCCTTACTGCCAGGCTGCTCCTGAGAGTGAGCTGACAGAAGGTAAAAGAATACATTATATATGTGGACTGCATTTTCCTGTTGAGATGCAGATGTTTTCCTCTCTTATTGCACATTATCCACAATATAACCTGCACATCTCAGAAACAGAGAGTAAGAGGTTGTTTGAAACTTATCTTTAAATTATCTATAATCCAGTACCTTTCACAACAGACTGCAGCTGAGAGTTTTTCCTAGAAAGGCGAGAGAAGCTTAGTGGTAACTATGGAAAAGCTTTTTGTGGCAGAGTTGAGACATCAATGAGGGTGAAGTAAAAACTGTTGCAGTAAATAAATCCTAGGTGAGATACCTTAGCACGTCCTCATGCTATAAGTTAGCACCTTCTCTGCATGACAGTCTGTACCTGCTCATGTTTTCATTTTGATATCTTTTTTATTAAATGGTGCAATTTGCTTTTTGTTCTTCGATGCAATAGTTAATTTATCTCTCTTCACCATACTACAGAGTGCTGTCCAAATTTTCATCTGCTTTTTTTCTACTAAAAACAATATGCTAATGGGAAAATATTTCTTAGAAAAACTAATCAACTGTCCCAGCTCCTCCTTACTATCAGGTCTTGTATTTATTCAGTAATTTGTTTCACGGAATGCATTTACTTCCCTTAGATCTCAAATTCATGGTGCAAGGCAGCCTTTGCAGGCTGAATATTTACCTAATTAGCAGTAGTTCATGGTACCTTTTTTATATAAAGCCCTTTCCTAGTTCTGGTGCTTCCCCAACAACATCCTACAAATTCACCTCTTCCAAGAGGTGATAAAACAGAACCACAGAATGTTTATGTTGGAAGAGGCCTCCAAGATCATCCAGTCCAACCTTTGACTAACACCATGATCAACAACTAAACCATGTCCTTTAGGACCAGGTCCAAATGCCTTTTAAAAGAGGACTTCACCCAGCATTGTATCACTGTACAAGAACAACCCTGGTGCCCTGACCACCAAACCTCAGCCTTCATTACAAACTACACCACAAAGACCAGGTTTACCCAGCCTCATTCAGTCTGACACTTTTCAGATCAGAGAGATGACAGCTTCTCAACTGTTACCATCCAAAATCAAAATGCAAATCCAAAAAGACAGTGTTATGCACTTCTCTACCTTGAGTCTTCTGTGAGCTCTACAAATGACCACATATTCTGTGCTTAACAAAATAAAACATGCTCCTGCATTTGTGCAGCCGAACAGCATTTCTGCATGTCTTTAAAAGCACATTCCTGAGTCATTATAACACAGGAGGAATGTTCATTGATATTTCACTATCTCAGATGTACTCTATTGGGTTTTTTAAATAACAAAGTGTCTTTATTCCACTCACAATAATATTCAGATTGAGAGTTATTGTCTTCTGTTCCCACTAATGGTTATGAAGCCAAATGGAGAAGAAAAAAAAGCAGCTCTGTATGGCACATTACAATAATTGTAATACTTGTCCTGCAATACCTGTTTGTTCTGTATTAGTTCTCGTCTAGGTAATTTTCATTTCAAAATTGAATGTACCCACATTCAGAATACTCATATGTAATTTCTAGATTTTGCATTAAAAGTATGTAACAAATATTAGCTCATAGTAAAGGCAGCCCTGGGATCTTTGGGAAACTAAATGTACTAGGAAGTCACAGCAACAACCTGCCTCTTTTGTAACTTACCAATCTCCATCTTCTGCCAACCAGTAGGTCTGTCCATCACCTCTGGTTCAACAGCAAGTTGCATGCTTGGTTTGTTGTCTGGGGGACCCATTTTGTCACCGGTTGCTTCTTTATTTCATGTGGAATGCATTGCTGCTAAATAATCATAAATTCTCCAGCACTACTCGCGACTTTGCTGACTGAGACATGAGCAGTTTCCTGCCCAGGAGATCTCACCCAACCAGCCATGTGGTGTCCCAAGCACAAAGTGCTGCAAAACTCCTGCTCACAGCCAGCCTGGAATGAGTGCCACATCCTGGATCTTCCCTTGTTTGATTACCGCTAGTGTTGGGATGCCTTTCTTGGTTTGTTACCAGCTCATCCCTTTCTCACTTCTTCCGTATAATAGAATGCAATGAATTCCTAAGCACCACATCTACATGGATTTAAACACCTCCAAGGATGATGATTCAACATACCTCTCTGGGCAGCCTGTTCCAGTGCCTGAAAATGCTTGCAGCAAACAACTTTTTTTCCTAATATCCACTCTAAACTCCCCCTGGCACAACCTGAGAGCATTTATTCTGGTTCTGTCACTTGTTACTAGAGAGAAGAGACCAACCCCTACCTCTCTACAACCTCCTATCAGGTCACTGTAGAGAGCAAGGTATCCCCTCAGCTTCCTATTCTCCAGGCTAAACACCTCCAGTTTGCTCAGCTGCTCCCCATAAAAATTTGTGCTCCAGACTTATACCTGGTTCATTGTTCTCTGAAGACATTCCAGAACCTCAAAATCCTTCCCAGAGGCCCAAAACTGAACCCAGGATTTGAGGTGAAGCCTCACTGGTGGTTGGTACAGGGGGACAGCCACTTCCTTAGTCCTGCTGGCCACACTACTTGTAATACAAGCCAAGAGGCTGTTGGCCTTCTTGTCCACATGTCAAGGTGCTCAAGAAGGGGAATTGTTGGATGGAAAACTGGCAGCTGAGGCTGAGCTCTCTGAAGCACCTACTTGACAATCTCTGTAATGACAACTACCAACATCAGGTCCAGAACATCTGCAAAGGGCATATGCCAGCTATCATTCAATACTTTTTTTTTTTTAAAAGTTTTTTTCTAAAAAAAAGCTATTTTTCTGACACCAAACTCTTGGTGACTGCCAAACACAGTAGGAGGATCTCAGCTGCTCCTGATATGGCTATTGCTAATACAAATAAGTAATGGAAGCTGTTCAGATACTCAACTGGTATGAATCACTGACACTCCAGGGAAGTCAAGAGGCCAGCTCTCCTGTTCATATTAAAAATATATATACCACCAGATTGCCCTGCTGACTTCTATCTGCTAGTGATCTAGAACAGTATTTTCTGACTAATCCCTCAAAGTCATTCTTTTTTTTCAGCCGCATCAAATTTCTCACATCCTTGGTGTCCACTGGGACTTTGTAACTCACCCTGCTTCTACACTTCTTATATCCATGATTCATCTGCCTTTGCCTTTGCTCCCTTTGTCCAGTTCCCCAACAATTCAGAGTAGTACCCAAGATAAGCACAATGCTTTTCCATTAACCAGTTTGGGTAAGCACTGTCCTGACTGAATTTTTTTTTTCTTTTTAAAGCAATGGTCTAGACAGACCAATTGATATGGAAATGAGTGTAATTACCAGCATAAACAATCTGTTATTTTCCATACAAGTCAGATTGCTAAATCACCAGTGGTCTTCTACATTACCATCCAAATAGGAAAAGGTAGCAAACGGGCCATTTGCTACACAGCTGATTACTTGCATCTTCATTTGTAAATGTAAAATAAGGACTTGCAGCTGGATAGTACAGGTACCACCATTGATCATATTGCCAATGCCAGGACCCCCCCACAGAAAACCCACATTAAACAGCCACATAAGTTTCTCAGCTCTGAACCCAGTCGGCTTCAGAACAAAGCTCCAAAACTTACTAAGATACACCAAGTATGTCCCCCAGTCCACCTGCTGCTCAACATCAGGGTTTTCTCAACTAAGTTTCCTGTATCACAAGAAAGCACACGACAAACTACACTACAAAAGCTGTACATTTGCCTTCCCAAATGGTAACATATGTACTAATGGGCCAATGTTTCCCAGTGAAGCTGTGGGGAAGCACCCAACGAACAATGCCAATCCCCTAAGGCTTTCTATAAACCCAGCACTGCTCCACCTCCCCCTTCTCCATCCCACCCCCTACCCATGAGATATGATATGCCCATGTGATGGGCACGGCTGATGGGCTGCAACTGCCCATGCTGACCTTGTACCAGGAAAAACACTGTGGAGCCCTTGTGGAAGCAGGAATCCAGTTCGGTTGTAATAGGCAAGTTGTAAAAGGTAATGCCTCCTGGTGGGAGGCATTCAAGGGCAAAGCCAAATTAAGGAGTTATCCCTTATCCCTCCCTACCCTGAGCTGCTTGCTCACAACTATGGCAAAAAAAAAACCCAAAACATCTCACCACCCTGATGGTGAAGAACCTCTTCCTAACATCCTAACATCTAATCTAAATCTATCCTCCTCTAGTTTGAATCCATTCCTCCTAAACCTATCACTACCTGACACCCTAAAAAGTCCCTCACCAGCTTTCTTTCAGGCTGCCATAAGGTCTCCTCAGAGCCTTCTCCTCTCCAGACTGAACAACCCCAACTCTCTCAGTCTGTCTTCATAGTAGGGATGCTCCAGCCCTCTGATCATCCTCGTGGCCCTTCTCTGGACACACTCCAGTACGTCCATGTCTTTTTGCTGAAGACATGTCCCCTCCAGCAAGGAGAAATGACAATCAGGGCAACAGGAATGGTGAGACAGTCATAAATTCCCCAACTGCTGCCCAGCATGAGTGATGATAGCACTGTGTTCTGCCTCAATAGCACTGCTGCCATTAGCTGTGTTTATACTTAATGTATCCTTGCAAAGATGCTGCTTTGTTCTTTAGGCTCTTTTAGTCTTAGGACTTTCTCCTCCATTTTCCCCTTGTCCTCCCTATATATACTCTGACTTAGTGGTTAAAAAAAAAAAATAATAATTTGGGAGGGGATCAATCCACTCTTAAATGCACATGCATCAGAGCTCTGAGAAAGCCAATTAATTACACTGAAGAGATGACCTATACCGAAGCTGCAAGACTCCAAAAATGACCACTCAAGATGTACTAATAAGCTCCTCTATATACATTATTTCTCGATCAAAATCAGGCTGAGAAGCTTTAAAAATCAGATTTTATTTTGTGAAAAGAAGCCTATCAGTGATGGCATTTATAAAGCAGTATGTATGTGACACTCTGGCAGCCCTGGCTTGCCTTGGCACCCCCACGCCTCCATCATCCCATGGGAAATGGGATCTTTCCTCTCCTGGGGAACGCACATACAGCAGCATGCTCTGGGGGAAGATGCTCCAGAGACTCACCAATTCCTTCCCAGAGGGAAAGTAGCTGTATCTGTGAGAGAACTAAAACTATCTATATATTTCACAATGTATTTTTCCTACAAGAATTTTTTCCTCATTCTTTACTGACTTCAAAAATCATCCATCGTTTTTCAGGAAGGATGAATGAGACAGTCAAATCACAACATCCTGGCATTTGTAATGACTAATGGATATAAACAGCATTTTAAAATCTGTCAAAATAATTTACAACAACTCCCAAAGTTTCCTTTCAGTATATACAGTTCCCAAGTTAAATGGTTTTACAATTGCAAATCATCTTTTGGGAACAGCCTAAAGGATGAGGGTATTCATCAATGGGATTATTAATATGGGTAGAAAGAATAATGGATGCAATATCTGGTAAGGGGACATCGCATTATGACAGATGCTTTAACTACTTTGCAATCTTAAAAAAAAAAAAAAAAAAAAAAAAAAGAGAGAGAGAGAGAAAGAGAGTAAGATACTGTATTGTATCCCAGGGAGGCTCTTATCATTTGACTGCTGCTCTCTCTTTAGGCACTTCTAGCATCTGATTAATTAATAATTGTTGCTTGGGTTATGCTGCTCTGCAACTTCTGTTTCCTGGCTGTGAATCATAATCTGGCACTAAAAATTTAATAGGTGCATAGCAGTGCTAACTGAAATGCACCCCGCTGAGTGTTAAATAACTTATTTTTTGTAAATATAACCCATTTCATTTTTTTTTTAACATGAAAGCAGCATTATGCTTCGATAACTCTACCTGTCACCAATAGCAACAATTATCACTTGTGTTGCTTCATTGAGAGATTACCTGACAGAATCCAATTAGGGATTTTTTTTTTTCTTTTCCCCTAGTTGCTTTTCTAAATCCATCCCCACACTGTGCTCAGCTGCATTTTCCTGCTGTGCAACTGAGTTCATTAAACACAAGTGGTCGGCTGGGGGGTGGTTTTTTGGTGCCATTTATAAAGGCTGAGCCCTGGGAGGCTGGCGGCAGTGGCACTGCGGATCCAGCCAGACAAGAAAGCTTCAAAGCTTTTCCCCAAAAGAACCGTATGAGAAATTAGTTTCTGGGACAAACAACAACAGAGAGAGGGAGACCTGCTGTATCGCCACTACAAGTAAATAACACCAGGAGCAATAAAAGCAAAGCATCCGTCCTTCTGACACCAACCCCCCCAGTAACTGCAGTGATCTGAGTAACAGGATGAACGTCTTATTTCAGTACCAGAACCTGGCCTGGCCAAATTCTTCAGAAAGACACACTGAGAGTCAGACTAAGACACGATGAATGCAGGAGTGCCAGCTTGCAACGTTAGATGCAGACATCACAGACAGGTTTAAGTTGGATGGGACCTTAAAGATCCTCTAGTTCCAACCCCCCTGCACAGGCAGGGACACCTCCCACCAGACCAGGTTGCTCCAAGCCCCATCCAACCTGGCCTGAAACACCTCCAGGGATAGAGCAGCCACAGTTTTTCTGGGCAGCCTGGCCCGGTGTCTCACCGTCCTCAAAGCAAAGAATTTCTTCCTTACATCTAACCTAAATCTCCCTTTTTCCAGTTTAAAGCTATTACCCCTTGTCCTCCATAAACTTGTAAAATGTCCCTCCACAGCTTTCCTGTAGCATCTCCAGGTGCTGTAAGGTCACTTTAAGGTATCCCCAGAGCCTTCTCTTCACCAGACTGAAAAACTCCACCAGCCACTGGGCACAGTCATGGTCCCTGTCAAGTGGTTCAACAGGGGCGGCAGGAGATGCAGCTATTTGTATCACTAAATGCCACAAAGCTGCTCAAGAAGGGGTGAGCACTGGGAAGGACCTTACCAGAGAGGGTTTCCGAAGACCATCTCAGCAGGGCTGAGCTCTCTGTAGCCAGTCCACTGACAAGCATGAATCACCATGTCCTGCAACTTGAAAAATTTGCTCTCTCAATTTACATCCTATTTTTTCTCATATGTGCTAATTAATTTCTGCATAAAACAACAGTGACAGGAGGTTTAGCAGCTGCCCCATGAAGGATGATTTTCAATTATGACCTCATGGAAGCAGATAAAAGAGAAGCATGTGGCTGCACTCCCCCAGGGTTAGCGATGGCCCCACCACCTCCACCAGCAGACCTCACAGCAGCTAAAAGAACAGGAAAAAACTGTTTGGTTTGGTTTAGGGTTTTTTTTGTTTGTTTCTTTGTTTTTTAATTCATTAATTTTTGTGTAAGAACAACTTCAAAGCCCTGCAGATCACACATATTGAGAGGTTCATGAGGATATAAACAGATATAAACAAGGTTCATGAGGGGGAAAAAGCCAACCAAACAAAAAAAACACCTGCTCAAATAACCATAATACCAAGTTCTTCAGTAACTTCAACTCCACTCACTGGCACAGATACCATTTGTCACAGCTCTTCTGGGCAGAGCTGAACACTTGTAGTGCAGGCTTTTGGCATCACCAAGAACTCCTGTGCCAGGAGGTCTGAAAAACAGCACCTTCTTAGAGCACTCAGCATCAGAAACCTTTGCCTTTGCCTTGCTATCACTTTCATAGAAAGAGAATAGGGAAGAGCAATAAAGCTTTTAGTAGAACTAATTAAAATTTAATTACTCACCATATAAAAACCACTCCTTCTACATCCCTAAAAATAACACCAATGAGAGGACAGACATTCTAAACTATCTACTAAATAAAATTTTAAAATGTTTTGGCTTTCCCTTGCTTTCGTATGTCAGCCAGAAAATAAAATACTGTTGTCATGCCTGCATCTTCACCAGCAATAACTGGACAAAACCATTAATCATGACAGATTTATTCAGCATATTTTGCCTTTTCTATTACATGTGAATAATTCACAAATCATAAGACCACCAACTATGGTGACTACTGCAATAATTAAAAGCTTTGGAAGAAAAGCAACTCTTGTGCTTCAAAGTATGTACTGACCCTAGTTAAGAGCTTAGAAGAACTGAGTCAAATCTGCAGAAACTTTAAGCAAAAATGTTTCCAGGAGAAAGGCTTCCCCAAGCAATCAGCACTGCCCCTTGCCAGAGATGGACCACAGACCACAACTTCTGAGCTATCTGCACATACCTGAAAGCCTCGTTTCATAGAATCATTAAGAAAACGGAAAAGATCTTTAAAGTCCAAACGTTAACCCAATACCACCATGCCCACAAAACCAGGTTCTAAAACGCTACATCTGTGTTTTGTAACACCTCCAGGGACAAAGACTCCACCACTTCCCTGGACAGCCTATTCCAATACCTGACCACTTTTTCAAGAAAGAATTTTTTCCTAATATCCAATCTAAACATCCCCTGGCCGCACTTGAGGTCATTTCCTCTCTTCCTAGATAATTTACTATTTGTTGTTTAATATACCAGGTTTTCCTGCCACCAAAGCAGCACTCTGGTTCTTAGGGTGCTACATAGCAGTAAGCTTCTTCACAGCTAGCAAGCCTAGGAGGTGTCACAGAAGTTTCTAGACTGGCTTTTGCACAGGATTTCACAAATTGCACTTGCACACCTATGTGTATGCATGCATCCATACACAACCACTACTTGTATACACACATATAAGCACGGACTTAAGCATGGACAAAAGGGCATGGACTTAAGTTGTGCCAGGGGAAGTTTAGGTTGGATATTAGAAAGAATTTCTTTACGGAGAGGGTGATCAGACATTGGAATGGGCTGCCCAGGGAAGTAGTGGATTCTCCGTCCCTGGAGATATTTAAAAAGAGCCTGGATGTGGCACTCAGTGCCATGGGCTGGGAACCACAGGGGTAGTGGATCAAGGGTTGGACTTGATGATCTCTGAGGTCCCTTCCAACCCAGCCAATTCTGTGATTCTATGATTCATGGGATCATTTTGGAACGTTGGAAGCCCGTCTGTCCATCAGGGCCCTTCTCAGCCCAGGCAATTCCCCACCTCAGCTTTGGCATAGACCAGAGTGCTACACAACAGGGACAGCTTGCATGAGGCACTGGAGATGCCTTGTCTGTAGGTCACAAGGTAAGTGTGAATTTTGGGTAATTGCCATTTTTTTAAGCCAGGAGAGTGTGATAGGATGGAATCAACTACTCAACAAAAATGCTTCCCACTGCATTTTGGAGACAAGCAAATTGGTGAAAAGGTGAACTCTCATCATACCCGGGAACATTTTTCTGACTTACAGCCAAAAAAATATAGTCTGTGGTGCTTTAAAATCTCCTAGAACACATAATTCAAAGAATGGTATGGAGCCAGAAAAGTGTCTGATTTGGGGAGTGCTTTCCAAATCAGTGACAGAGCAAGTAACAAGCACATGAAACAAGACAGAGCTAAAATGAACTTATGACAAATGTTAAAAATCAGTGTAACAATTAAGGACCAAAGCAAAAGCATGATAAAAAAGGGACTACAATTAATAGTCCTGTTTCCTACTCGGACAATTCCATTAATGCTGCAAACATTGATATGCCCCTTGCAAAGAATTAAGAGAAATACCATCTTTATCAGGAAAGGCACAACCTCCTTTCTGCAGGCGTGTCAGCAGCACAAGAATTTGGGTTATGTTTTCAAGAAGACATTAGCTCAACTCCTAAATGTTTCCTGAACATAGTCAGGTATCTCCTCAGTCCTCACTGGAGCTTTTCACAGAAAATATCTCAAAGCATATTTCATGAAGAAAACAGATGGGGAAACTGAGGCACTCCTGCTTTACATCAGTATAAAGCCAAGATATCAAACCTGTTTCAATGTTCTGCAGCTTGTGTGTGTGCTCTGTTCTCCATCCTGGGACAACCAAGCACCCCAAATCAAAATTTCAGAAAAGGAGGAACTGTTCATTACAGCTTTTAAGTCACAAACTGGCTGGCCTCTAGCAGCACTGGAGTATTTTTCTTTTCTGTTATATTTGCTGCACTGTTTATTATCTTCCATTTACGTCCTGCTAAGCCCAGTGGAGAAGAGGTTTGCAGTTTCTATTGTGCTACGCTGATCCTCCTCCTGCTTTTTAGTAGTGCATGGCCACTGAGGTTATAGCCTCTCTTTCACTTTTGCATCTAGCTTTATTACCTTAATGTTTTTTTAATACCAAAATCTATATGACACTTCTCTCTGCAGGCAACTCTTCTGTCCAAATTCCAGTTTACCCCCACCTTTTTTCCGTGTAACTCTTCTTGATATCCACAACGTACCAGCACAAAGCCTGTAACATCACCAGAGGGTTCAGATGCAAGGAGAAGAAATCAATGCTTGTGCTCAGATTTTCATTTGTTACTTAATAGCAACTTATTGTTAAAAAAAAAAAAAAATTAGCCCTATTTGTTAACTGTTAACTATTGTTAGCTATTGCTAAGCTTTAATAATAACAGAGATGGTTTCTTTTACCTCAGCTACACATCTTGTCACAAAAAATAAAAAATCCCCTCAGTTTTCCTCTTAGTTTCTGCACAAATGGCTCACGACAGTCCTTACTGCTGTGTCGGGTACCTGGTTTTCCCACAGAGCAGATGACCCTTCTTGGACAAAACCAACCTCTCCATGAAAATGTGAAGGACCACAGAGTGATCAGTTCAAAGCATTTTGACGAGGGAAAGTTTCCTAGTAAATCAAATTTTGAAATTTAAGTTCTGAGCTTCATCAGGAACTCAAATCAGTTTTGCTTCAAATGCTATTAAGTGCTCTGAGGTTTTTGCAAACACACTTCTGTTTTCATGGTTAATCCCAAACCAGGGGCATCTGAGAAGTCCTTCATGGCATGGTGCCAACCATCTGCCCCAGACCTGGGTGATGAGGGAGTGAGTGTTGGGTTTAACACCAACATTAAATATGGAAGAGCACTCTTTGGAGATGGTTTTGCTTGTGCTGCTCATCACACAACAGGATACACCACTTTTATTTAAATTTCTGCAATAAAACCTCAACACTTTTCACCTGTGTTCATGCATTTAATTTCTCTCTCTTCCATCATTTGCATTTGATAAGCCCATTTCTTGTTCAATTACAATTACTCTCTTGAAAATCCATTCTATTTATCATCTTAGCCACTATAAACTAAGCTGATTTTGATATGCCTCCTGAGAAGCTGCCTCATACAAAGTCCCACTCATCTTAATGGGTTTGCCAACACTTCCAAAGCCATACACTGAATATAAATACCAAACCCCAGTATTTATAGCTAAGGAAGGGACAAAATGCCTTCCCACAGGAATACCTGCAAGGCCTTCCACAACTCTTTTTCTGTGTCCGTTCCCATAAAGGACAGAAAGTTGAAGACAAAAAATTTAACCCCTGTTAAAGAAGTGATCAATGATGAAACTTCAAATTAGGAAAAAACCTGAACTCATTCTTGTCTACAAAATGTCAAAGGTGGAAAGATGCTGTCCTTTTAATTTCCTTTCCTCTCTCTTCCAATGATTGGGAAATTTTCACCGAGAGGTACTTTTTAACAGAAATATCACAGTAAAGCAAACAGTGCAGATTTGATCTTCAGATAATATGTCAGAGCACCTCCATCAAAGTAAAACCTATTTATACCAATAGTGGTCTTTGTAATGTAATTTCAAAGCATTCTTGTCATCTGCTACCGGCTTTATGAGGGGCAGAGGGAAGAAAATTTACCAAAAGCAAAAGGAAAAATACTGTACTAGAAACATTTTAAGTGATGATTGCAGAATCAATATGACAATGATGGAGACTAAATGACCATGAATCATTTTGCTAAGTCTTCCTGGTCCACAGGACTATCCCAAAAATAGCATACAAGCAACAACAAAAAAAAACATTAAAATAATTCATCCAAATCCTGCAGCTACTACACCTGTGCAGAGGACATGCTGCCATCCCCAGTGCCACATCACCAGGATGCCAAGGGACATACCAGCCTTTGCAAGCCCCTAGTGCCTGCCCTTGTGCCTGCCCTGAATCCCTGGGATGGAGCTGGGTTTCTAGGGCTGGGCAAGAGAGAGGGAGAGCAGGACAAGGGAGACATTGTTCCCCCTGCATTGCCTGGGTTGCTGGAGTTCACATCGCTTTTTTCCCAAAAACTTCTTTCTAGGAGGCAGTTACCATCATTCATTTTTACATTAAAAACAATAGTAGTAATACCATGGAAAGAGAGAGGGAGAGCACCCAAGAATGACATGGGCCCAAAGGTATGCAGGGAATGAGGAGGAGGAGGGAACCAGCCCAGCTGCCCAAGGCCCATAAATCATACTGGCTGGCTGGTGACCTTTTGTGTGCTGCCCACTGCTAAAGGTTTCTGACATGCAAAGTTCTCCTCTCCACTTTGCAAGGAACACGGGGGCTGAGGAATTTTTAAAACAGGGCCTGAAAGCAAGTCACCAGGAATAAAGCTGTTTGGAAAAGAAGGAGATAAAAGGTATGAAAACTTTACATAAGCAAGGAGGCAGGTCAAAAATCTCCTGAAGGGATGAGTGTTTGGGGGCAACTGCTTACATCAGTTGCGATGCTCATGCCAGGACCTGGAGAGGGAAACACCTCTTGGCCAGCTGGATACCATTTTGCAAAAAAAAAAACCAAAAAAACCCCAAAACTATACAAAAGCAAAACAAAAACAAACACCAAAACCAAACAAAAAAGAAAAAAACAAAACAACCATAAAGCAAACAATAGGGGAAATTTGCTGTCACTTCATAGGACACTATTTCTGATCAGAAAGAGCTCAGACATTCTTCTACTTATCACCTGTTTTGAAGAATATGAAACTCCCAGACCACTGGACCATAAAGGTATTTGTTCTCTTTCTCTGCATCAATAATCAAGCAGCACTGGTACCAAATAAATAACTCCAACAAGTGAAACTAAGATCTCTTGTATAAACTATAATGTAGAGTGTGTACATTGACGTAGAGACAGTTCAAGTCATAGTACATATATACAGTTATAGTCTAAAAGGTCATATTTTCATTCAGAACAAAACATGAGGTTTCAGGGTGCTTAATTTTATTTTTTTTTTCAGGAGGGAAGTTTTCTGCAGAGACTTAGAATTGGCTGATTACTTCTTGTACGAAAAAGAAGCTAAGCTTCTCAATGGGAAGGGCTGGTGGAGCTGTGTCCTTGTGTAACAAATAGATGGGAAAATTTTCTGCTGGGACATTATTTTTAAAAGTGATGGGACCATCAAGACATTACATAGTAATCGTCACACCACAAGTCTTTTGCCTGCCACAGATCAGGAATTGTAAATAAATTCCCAAGGCAACAGATAGCCTAGTGCAGGCTTTAATCTATCAAATATGTTAATTGTTAGCACAATCTAAGAACAAATTAATCAGTCTTAGCAGCAAGGTGCATCTTTTTATAACTAATGTTTTGGCTTTTGAAATATGGCTAATAAGATGCCACAAATTTAAGAGTCTCACAGTATCCCCTTTAAGAGGATAATTGCTCACATCAAAGGCCTTTATCCTCAAAAGGCTGCTGAGAACAATGCTCATCAACTGCTCCCTACCAGGTCAGAGCAGACCAACTTGGGAGGGAGAGTGCTGAGAAGGACATCACAGGCTATGAAAAAAACATGGTGGGATGGCAACTCAACAATATATAGGATCTACCAGAAAAGTTACAGTCACAGAAGGCAAGTTCTGACCCAGAAATATGCACCTGATTATTCCAAAGACAAAAAGCTTCATCCATGGAAGTCCTCCTCTTGGGTGAATGGTGAAGAACTCAACTGTGGCTCTAGGGAAGCACAATGGAATAAACACCAACAGTAGGGTTCAAATCCTTCCTACATAGTATCTTCACAGTCTGCAGTGATTTCAAATAAGGTAGTGAGAACCCTGAAGAACACTGTGGAGACAACATGTTACAGAATGCTGATGCAAAAAGATATAGATCCTGATAGACTTGGGCCCTTCCCCCAAAAATGAGAATTTACTGCATGATGATCAAATTATGATTGGCTAGTAGATGCACCATCTCAGTTGATATGGTAATCAATTGCCAGGCCTGACTCCCCCAAAGCACAATATGAATTTGTAAACTGTTCAGAGATCCCATCTTTTGGCCACTTCTATCACTGAAGCTGGTAAAGAGCACAGACACTTGCTGCCTCTCCATTATTTCTTAAGAAGTTGACCTGAGGGCCACCAAGACCTAGACAAGACTCAGGCTGTGTTCTCAATAAAGCCCTGAGTATCCGTGAAATCTGGAAGGAGGTAAAAGCAAGTGCTTTTGCTCCTGATTTACCATGTCCAGCAACACACCAGACCTCCTTACTCACTTATTTGAATCTTTTTAACCAGGAAACATCCAAACCCCAGCAGGGGGATAGCATATGCCTACCCACCTCAGGTATAAGAAGCTGATGAACAGCTTTGGGAGAAGTCAGTTGAAATAGAAGACAAACTTTAAGGCAATAAGAGAAAGAACATCCAAGGTTATGATAGGTATCAAAAACTTTCCCGCAGGGCAGCTTGAGTAATTTTGAGAACTGCACTGTAGACCAAATTATACAGCAGCAACCAGTAACACTAAAGTTTCCCATAGAGCACTGACTTTTTTTCTGTTTTATGTTGTTTTTCCTGGAAGTCACCAAATACCTACTTCAAGCATGAGGGCAGATGACTGCCAGTCTGGTAAGATTGAGCCACTTCTAAATTGGGAGCTGTGACAGGAGAGTAGCAGAGCCTTAAAGCTTATCTTATTTCTTGAGTTAAGAATTAGAGAAATTACAGAATTTATTGGAATAAATTTAATTAACTAATTAAGGCTGGTAATTACTATTATCAGATATTATCAGATATTAACCTAGACACCACTATATTAAAAAAAATGAATAAATCATGACAGAATATGCCAAGTTGGAAGGGACCCATGAGGATTACCAAGTACAACTCCTCCTGTCCCTGTGTAGGGCACCCCCAGGATCACACCATGTGCCTGAGAGTGCCAAACACTTTTTGAACTCAGTCAGGCTTGGTGCTGTGACCACTTCCCTAGGGAGCCTGTTCCACTGCTCAACCACCCTCTGCGTGAAAACCCCATTATACTACCTTCTTTCAGTATATAACTGCTCACTTAAAAAAAAGAATACTGAGTTCCTTAGTCAATTAAGTTTGAAGGACCAGCACATTGTCAGGAGACTGACACTGTATTAAGTGAGCTGGCACTTGCATTTTTAATCAAGTATTCACTTTCTTAAACTTTTGTTGCTACCTTACTTACACAAGCTTTTTATCTTCTTGCAACACATACCTCTTCAGTATGATTTATGGCTAGAATAACATCATCCTTACTTTTCCTTCACATCCTTCTTTCTGACACTGGTGTGGTCCAAACCTCTCTCCCTGCTGCAGCTGCTAAGCAGGAGCACAGAAAAGACATGTAACTGTTTTGCAGATGCTCTCCCCAGACACTGAAAAAGTGGGAAGGAGACTTGGCTGTTCCCACTGGAGAAATTTGCTTTGCTTTTTTCAACCCCAGTGTTACAAAGAGAGAAGGAGCACAGCAATTTCTCCAAGTCTCACAGCTCAGCACAGCAGCCCAGTAAATAGCCTGAGAAGTTTTGAAATTGCAATGCCTGGGTAAAAACTGCCAGGTAAAATCTGCTCCAAAACCTTACTCCTACAGATGCCTTAATTCACCCGGGTCTCCTTTGCATACCCACCTGCAAATATTTGTGAATTACATTTGCTCTCACACCTGTGTCTCTTTACCAGCAGTTAAATTTTACAGGCTCTGGGACCCAAGGAAAAGAAAAGTGCAGGCACAGTTTATGAACCAAAGGGTGATGGTGAGACTGCAGGTACAGAGCTTCACCTCCTCCCTGGCGGAGAGGCTGGGAAAGCAGCTGTGAGAAGGCCAGGCACTGATGACACCTCAAACTGCAGGCAACAAGGTGTCCCCTAGGAGGCCATTCCCAACCTGGTGACAAAACAGGTGAGACAATGCACGACTCTCCCCCAGGACAGCCCCATGCTGCTTACTGGTACTGACAGGCCCAGGCAGCATGCAACCCAAATGCCATACACAAACAAAACATCTTATCTGACCTCCTTGTTCCAGAAACAGTGCTCCAGGTAAGTCTGAAGAAGGAAAGAGCTGCAGTTCCTGCAAGGGCAGGATGCCATCAAGTCAGTAACCTTTCCAGAAGAAGCACAGAAGCAGCAGCATGGTCCTCTACTGCTTGCAGCCCAATCTCATAAAGCTTTTACACACACTTAAGTTCATCCCTCCCCATTAGACTATTTAGTATGAACTTTAAGCACCATCCTATGTACCACAGAGAACTGACAAGGTGCTTCTGAAGAACCTGGCACTTGCCTGCTTACTGAACTGGGTTGGTTTGGCATTAAAAAGGATCATGTTCACCCTTCCACTGGTCCACACACCAAATGAGACTGTTACACAGCAAACCCAATTCACACAGATCTGATCAAAAATTTTCCCTTAAGTCCCATCCAACCAGTCACCTTAAAAAGCATGACCATAATAAAATGTTCCACACAGGCTACTCCTAACATTGTGGTGCCTACTCCCACATCCAGTGGTGCAAAGCCCATACACTGGAGAGAACAAGACAACTGAGCAATCAACTGAAGACACCCCAAAGTGGGCTGTCCCACAGCTATGTGCTCATCTCATCCTCCAAAATCAGGTTTTTCCCTCTCTATGTGAGGTTGTGGCACACCACTTCTATATCAAAAAGATGTAGTCACTAATTGCTATAATTTGTTACAGTTGCACTGTTTCATTCAAAACATTTAGAGCCAAGTTAGGAGCTAGATTACTAAATATGCTTTAATCATAAACGTTCTTCAAAGAAGGAAAGGCAGGCAGCCAGCAGCCATTTTGCCTTCATCTGTCTTTTCTTGTTGCCAAAGCCCTTTCAGATGCTTACCCATCTATCACTTAGATAGCAATTGTTAGCTATTTTCATCCCAACTCCTACAGACTGGTGAGGGTTGTTAGATCTTTTTTTTATTTACTCTTTTTTTCTGAGTTAGTACTGTAGTAACTTCTGTCCTTTTATAAAATTTCTCATTTAAAAGCAGGACACTGAAAATCACACACAATCCTACCCAATCCTACAGCCTGTATGGAGATGTGTTCCTGGATAATGAACAAACAAGGAGACCTGAAGCCAAAGGGTAAGCAAGTCCACTCTGTTGACAAAATTTGCATCTTACTCTCAGGGTATTTCAATAATATAATTAAATATACACCTCAAAAGCAGTCGTTCTACATTAGAACTGTTGTTTGCTTAATTTTATAAAGTTATTAAATTTAAGCTCCATAGAACAAAATCACAGAACAGTTTGGGTTGGAAGGGACCTTAAAGACCATTCATTTCCAAATCCCTGTATGGCCAGGGTCACTTCCCACTAGACCAGGTTGCTCCAAACCCCATCCAACCTGGCCTGGAACAATTCCCAGAATGAGGAAGCCACAACTTCTCTTGGCAGCCAGTTCCAGTGTGTCACCACCCTTACAGTGAAGAATTTCTTCCTAATATGTCACCTAAGCAACCCCACTTTGCTTGAAACCATTCCCTCTTGAACTATCACTCCATGCTCGTGTAAGAATTCCCTCACCTGCTTTTCTGTAGCCCCTTCAGGTACTGCAAGGATGCTAGAAGGTCTCCCCAGAGCCTTCTCTTCTCTAGATAACAAACTCCATTGGTAGTCTGTCCTCATTCATCATGGACACTGATGTAGCTGTAGTCACTGTTTTTCCCCAGACTTCATGGGACCAGCACCAGGTCCAGGCAGACCACAGATGGGACGTGGCCAGGGGAGGCACCAGCAGTGTCCCCATAGCAGTGTTTGCTGGAGGGATGCTTACTGAAAGAAGACTGTTCCCAAAGACCTTGCTTCAGTTTGCTTTAAAGGAGGAAGCACCATCAGCTTGTCCTGCCTGGTGGGGGCACAAGGGACAGAGAAAGACATTCTCCTCTGCCCCTTGCAGTGGTGCCAAGGATGCCATCCTTCTCTTACTGCCCAACACAAACCAGCCAGAGGTATTTGGGATATTATGCAGAATATTACCATACACGAAAAAGAAGAAAAAGCAGAATGATTCTTTGCCAAAGTTTGATTTTTCACATGGAATTTCCTTCTGGAAGCACAGTTGGCATTTTGTTTTTCCTTTTGAAAAGGTGTTTTCCCAGTTTCAGCTTCAAACACCACTTGCTTTCCAATTTTGCAAAACATTTGGATGTCTATTTCAGAATGTTATAATGCTTCATTTCAGCTTCAAGATGAAAGATACAAAGAAATTGAGCAGAAGGGAAAGTAATAGTAAGTTTCCAGTTATTAAGCTAAGGCAGTCTGAAAACACAGATGTTAGGGGAAGAAAAACAAAATAAACAAAAACCAGTGTCCCTTTCTTTTAGAATAATTTGATTTAAACCAAACAAAATACTCCTAGTGAAAAAATTATTCATGTGAAAAAGCTTTACTGGCTCTAGAAGTAATTGAGCTATCATAACAGGCAACTAAAGTGAATGAACAAGGCAACCAGTGCTCTTAAAATTCAGATTTCTTAATGCCAGTTTACTGAAGGACATGAAAATACATAAGCTGCATGCTCATCCCCTTTAGCACCCAGCCCACCACCTCAGTTCCCCAGGTTCACTCAACAGCAAATGGTCCTTTTGGGGCATGCCAGGGAATCTTGTACCTCATTCCTCACAGCTTTTCATCTACAGCATCAGTTTTTCCATCCCTCCATACCAGGCTCAATCCCACATTGCAGAGATTTATTTGGGCATTTAATAGGAACAGCAGGTACCTGCAGAGAGCCCTCTTCTGGGGGTATGAAAAACTGAAAGCAGATCAGAGGAAATTCTCAAAGTCCCTCTACCAAAAAGCACTTCATCTGTAAAAGAAAAAAAAAAAAAAAAAAGAGAGAGAGAAAAAGAGAACAAAAAAACAAAGAAAAAAAACAAACGGGAAACAAACAAACAAACAAACAAAAAAAAACCAACCCCAAAACTGCTGACTTACATTTGTTCAGCTAAGGTCCAATTATTATTACACAAAACTCTACATGAAGGGGAAAAAAAAAAAAAAAAAAAAGAGAGAGAGAGACTACTAAGAAACCTAGTGAAAACTGAGTATTTTACAAGTATAATTTCAACTAGGTATCATGCTGGCTTTCAAATATAGGGACACCATGGTGGGAGAAGCTGGCATTCACACAGGGATGAGTTCTCAGACATGAAGGAAATCGGGCGAGCCAAAACCTTCCATAAGTCCAGTCTCTTTATGGGACCTTTATTTTTTTTTTCCCTCTAAGCACACATCTTAATCCAAACCAGCTCTCTGGGCAACACTTGGAACTGAAACCTCTGCAAATCAATGTTTGGGGGAGGAAACAAAGGTTTGTGGGAGGGCTCCAAAGCTGCAGCCCCCTCCTTTGCAACCCCAAATTGCTGAGGCTTAAAGGCATGACAAGACCCTGCTGTCCTGCATAAATGAAACAAGTAACAAATTGTTGTATTGCTCGCAATTCACTACTTTTTTTCGGTTTGATTCCCCCCCCCCCCCCAATTACAACCTTAATAAAAGCCACTGCTGCGCTTCAGTGCAAACAGATTCCACTGCTATGAGATTCCCCCCGCTACGCTCCTGCATCCATAAAGCCACCCTAATTACCCTGAGAACCTAATGGGAGGAAAAAAGAATGAGATAGACACAAACACACACATATTCCTAGGGAGCCGTCAGGGGTAAAAGAGGGCTACAGCCCCCCCAGCTCAGCCAGACCTATTGAGAGAACAAAGGAGCTTCTGGCCTGGCAGCCAAGAGCAAAAACTGTGGATGCAGAAAGCAGAACCACCAGGGAGAGGGGGGGGTGGGAAGGAAGAAAGAAAAGGAAGTAACACTCATTCTTGTGTTGTGAGGTCCTTACTATGCAAAGCTTTCATGCTTCGAAGAAAAGTGCTATTGAGAGAAGGTGGAGAGGACCAAAACGCTGGGAGGTGAATGGGCAAACCTGCTGCAGCACCAGCTACAAGGAGCCCAGGATCCTTCAGCAGCACCTCCAAACAGAAATTAGTTAGGAAGGCAGAGGATACAATAGGCACCTATTTTAAATGATTGAAATAACCACTTTCTTGACAGATTTGCTCTTGTTATGCTGATAACAGCCTGCAGGTGCATGCCTCCTATGTGCACTGCACACACAACACAGGAGACCACAGGATGGCTCATGGCTTCACCTTCACTGTGTGCACATGCAAGGCTAAGGATAGCCACCTAAATTAGATCTATTTTTCTATCAGAAGAGAAGGAGAGAAACTGAGCTGAGCAAACAGCTTCAGTCATCTAGACAGAAACATCAGGAGAGCCTCAGGGCAGTCCTAGTCCCAGCAAAGCCATCCTGAACTGGGCACCCCACCACTTGCCATGAGAGGGTTTACCTCCTCAAAGACAGAAACCTGTCTCTTGCCACAGTCCTACAAAAGTGCGTATTCCAAACACTGCAATTTGAAACAGACCTTGATATTAATGACAGGGTAGCTCACTCCCACAGAATAAATTGCCAGCAAGTTATATAAAACTCTCTCTTTAATGCTTCTTTTCAAAGAAAATCCTCTGAACTTGCCCTACTGATAGAGCTTAAAACATTTCATGTGCTGAAGTTCACATGTGCTGGGTTGCTTTCCTCACTGAAGTGTCCCCCCCCTTGCACTAAGAGCACTGGGACACCAGGTGCTCCTACGTGTTTTGGAAAAAAATACCAATTTAGAGGGTTTCCACATTTTTTTCTATTGAATAAAACACTGAGGAACACAAGCCACAAATAGCATCACACAAATGAAGGTCCTTGCTCAAATAAGGACCACAGGGCTTATACTTTTGATCACGTTCCCTAAAAAGTCCTACTTGAGTTAGGACGACTTTCACCCACAAGTCCCAAAGCACGCTGCAAACATAAAGAAACTTCATTTCTATCTATTGCCTCCACTTAGCAGAAAACAGAAGGTGCAGCAAGGGAAAGCCTTCACCAACAGCCAAGAAATGGGACAAAAGTGTAACCCGGGTCTCCCCCTTCATCTTGCCACACTTTGATAGGGGCCTCACAGCCCCTCTAGCCCTTCAGAAACCACATCCTCCAGGTCACTCTGCAAACATGTTTGGGATGTCATCTATGAAGCATGCAGTATTTATCTCCTCACTCCTGAAATCTCGATATCTTGACAAGTGACAAGTAGCCATTTTTCAGCCCAAAGAAAGAAAACATTTTTTTGGCTTTCCACGTTAATTATACTTTCAAAATATGTAAACAGTAGTCATGGGAGGTAAAAAAGGAGGGGAAGGTGAAACCCAGTTACAGCAGCCACAAATTGACAACCTAGCAGACACAAATTAATTATTTTGCAGCTTTCCCAGAAAGTTCCATTCAATTAGATGCACTGCAGAGTTCAAAAGGTGGTTAATTGAGGCCTGCTCTGCTTTACAGAATTACAACCTCTCGGTGATCTATGCAAAGACATGGGGAAATCTTAAACTCAGCTGCCTTGGCTAAATATTGAAAGAAGGAAAGCAGAGAGATGGGGGAAGGAGGAAGGTACTTGGCATTCAGATCTTGTCTGCAGTGGAACAACTACTTTCCCACTCTGTGATGAGATGATCCCAACATACTGGTGGAGCACACAAAAAAATACTTGTCTATCAGCATTCAAAGCCTAAGGAAGGAGTGCAGCAAAACAGATCCTCAGTGACAAACTACAAACAATTCCTGCAAGCCTCAGAATGGTCACCAATACACCCAAAAGTTCATCTTTTTAGAAGTTTGGTGAGACACTGGCCTAGGTTGCCCAGAGAAGCTGTGGCTGCCCCGTCCCTGGAAATGTTGGAAGGCCAGGTTGGATGAGCCTTGGAGCAACCTGGTCTAGTGGAAGGGCACTGGAACTAGATGTTCTTCAAATTCCCTTCTAACCCAAATCATTCTATGATTATGCTTTTTTTTTTTTTTTTTTTTCTGTCCTTAATACTTTTCACATTATTTTGTTATGTTACTAACCAACTTCTTACTTTTCCCTTGTTCATCCATCCTGATGGGGGAGAAACTCACACATCTTGGTGCTTTTCAACAAATAAGTCACTTAAGATGCTCAGAGCAATCCTTCACTCTGAACTGAGGAGCAGAAGGTCAATAAAGAGAAAAGCAAAACGAACTTAAAGCCTGATGATCCTGATCTTTTTTCACCTTGCAGAAGGCTTGCTATGCCTGCATCCACAGCTCCCAGCCCAGCCATAGATGTGCACCAGTGCCTGCTTCCAGCATCACCTCGAGGTCTCCAACTCTTTGCCTGCATTAGGAGAGGTTTCCAGAGACTGAGGAACCAGACAGGTTTCTTTAGTCTGATATCCCACCCCATGTTTTGCAGATCACCAAAGCACCACCTGGCCCAGCAGCACCAAGATGGATTTAGCTGGCAGCACCAGAAGCAGCAGCCAAAGCAGCAAAAGACTGAAAACAACCCCCCTCCCCCCAGAAGAACAATCCTGACAAGAATCATGAAAAACAGAGGAACAAAGTAAGTTTTCAAGTCTCCCAGGCTTGATGGACCCCCAAATAACACTTAAGGCCTATAGCCACAGATTTCCCTCCATATTTCTCCGGCATCATTCGTGACAAACAAAATCCTGCAACCTCATTCAGACCCAGAACAAAACTCAAGAGCCCTGGCAGCCAACAGCCCTGGACAAAGAGCAATGGTCAAAGCCCTCAGATGACACTAATATGATGCCAAGCAAAAAGGTAACACTTCATCAGTGACTACTGATCTTTTCATTATTCTTGTTTTTCAGCTATCATTGCATTTACCTTTGTAAAATACATAGTTGCTGCCTTCAGTAGTCTAATAAATGTTTATTTCTACTTTCTTTGCTAGTAGCCTTTGGCTATATACCCAGGCTTCATTTAAGCACATGTTGTTGGGGTGTAAGAAACCATGCATCATAGAATCAAAGGGAAAAAACACTCAGAAAATATTCATGCAAGAATGATGCTTACATATTATCTGACTCCTACTACTTGGACCCACTACCTTCCCCCTTGGAAGGTTTATGATAAAACATAATAAGCACAGCTAATTTTTATTAGAAAAAGTATTCATTACTTCACAATTAGAAAAAAGTCACCAAGATAACAGGAGTGTTTGGATTATCATGGCAAATTTAGCGTGTGTAATTCACATTACATCCAAAATAGGGCTGCTAATTATGTCAGCCCTCATCTTTCTTTACAGCATGGTTTATGTTGATTAGGGAATTAGCACAGTGCATTGGAGCTGGTCCTTGCTTGAGAGCTTTCCTGATTGAACTGACCCACTTCAGCCCAAAAGCTTTCTTTCATGCTTGTGCTTTATAAACCAGAGGGAAATAATAAAATGAAGCTGGAAGGCAACTAGAAAGAGATCTTTACCAAAAAAAAGGAAAAAAAAAAAAAAAAAAAAAAAAAAAAAAAAGGAAAAAAAAAAAAAAAAAAAAAAAGCACAACAGCAATAGCTGTTGAATAGGTATTTGTAACAAATACAGATATTAGAAAGCTTAGGACAAGGGGAACAAGCAAGAGGGATGCAGGGCAGGGTACAGTCCACTCAGTGAAATTGGTACTGCCTGAAAGCATTTCAGACTATCTTGCAAGCATAAATATGGAATTTTAGTCATTTAAAGAGAAAGTTTAACATTTCTAAATTGTTATCTACTTAAACCAAAAAACTTCATCTGCCATATGTAAGCTGGCATGAGCAATACTCATTTATGACCTGATAGCAAGCAACAGGGTTGCAATTTTTGCAAATTTACCATGCAAAGTTCTGAGCAGCCCTGTACATGCACTTACACTAACCTTAAAACAATCTAATGACAACAAATGGAAAAACTTTGTGGCAGGTTTTACTAAAGCACAGGAGAAGGACAAATCATTGGGAAGCACATTGTATGTGGAAAAGGCGAAGCTAAGTCAGGGGAAGAAGGGAAGAAATACCTGCAAATTAAACATCCCTGAGGATCTGTGTAAGATATTATGTTCCCGTGAAGGGCGTGGCCACCATGACAGCTGAGTGGAAATGCTTTAATTTTTGCAGACCATTCACCATGGAGAGTTGCAGGATAAACAACCTCCTGAAGCATTAAGACACCATGAAAGAGGTCTGGCCATGATGAGCTGATACATTCAAAGAGTGACTATTTGCCTTGACCAAATGATTTTTACCCTGGGGACCTGAGAAGCGGCTGCAGGCATAAACACACAGAGGCTGGAAAAAAAAAATTAAAAACTTAAAAAATTAAAAATTAAACTGAGTTGTGCCAAACACAGCTTCTGCGTGCACATGAGAATTCTGAGAAGGTGCAATGTGCATCTTTGCCAAGAGTTATCCAGAAACTGTAAGAACTGGAAGGTGGCAGAACCCAGCACCCCCACCAGCTCTGGGGTGCAAATCAGGAACTGGCTATGCACAGCTCTTAAGACTTCTCCTCAGTCCCAGGAGTCATCCTCATCATGGCTTGGCTTCACAAATGAAGATTTCAGAAGGGCTCTCTCTCCCCACGCTTGCTGTGAGCGTTCTGATGGCTGAAAAGGCCAATGTGGGACAGGCAGTGGGGTGGCAAAAGGCACAGCAGAAAGTGTCCTGTGAGGGGACAGCCAAGGCATGGTTATTTCTGTGCTGTCTTTTCTCCTCAGCGCTGATTCTACTGTGTTCTCAAAGGAGGCAGCAGCGTTATGGATGCTGTGTCTCCATGTCTCCTGACTGGAGGCCAGAGTGGAGCACTGCTGGCAGTCAGTATGGCCAAAGCTGAGGGATTGTTTCAGGGAGCCCCTGGATCTCCTCTCTGGGGCTCCTCTGCTGTGGCAGCCAGTGGCAACTTCACCACAGAGCACAATCTTAGGGAGGTGGTGATCCTCCCTCCTGGAGACGTGCCCTGCCCAGCACAGCTGTGTCCTCAGTAGGATCTATGGGATGATCTACAAGTCTAGTTTGAAGGTTTACCTGGAAGCTGTCTCTCACTGTATCTTTTTGAAGATTGTTAACTTTGAGCCTCTTCCTTGGGATGTCACCCCACTTAGGTTTGGGCTTAATATAGAGGGTAAGTTTGCATGGCACAAGGCAGTGGTCTGTATGACATTCTGCACGAGGCATCGCTCGGGTATGACGGACATCACCAACATTTCTCTGGAGCACTAAGACACAGTCAGTGAGGTGCCAGTGCATCCAGGTTGTCTTCAGGCTGTCTTCCTGTTGGAAGATAGTGTTGGTGATGGTGAGCTGCTGCTCGGCACAAAACTCTAGCAGGAGACATTCATTGTCATTGCAGTTTCCAACACCATGCTTGCCTAGCACTCCTTTCCAGGCTTCATAGTTTTTTCTTACTCTGGCACTGAAGTCACCAAGGATTATGATCTTATCATCTGCAGGAACCTTTTGAGTGAGGCAATGCAGGTCAGTGTAGAATTTGACTTTTTCTGCATGGTCAGCTTGGAGGGTCAGGGCTTATATACTGAAGAGAACAAGTTGCTTGCTGAGTAGTGGGAGTTGTAAGGAAATAATGCAATAGGAATGACCCGTCAGCAAACTTTCAAGTTTGGAGGCAATGGAGTTTTTAATCATGAAGCCAACTCCTGAAAGGTGTCTTTCAGTTTGGGGTTTGCCTGACCAATGGTCTGTAGCTGGCACCATGTTCTTTAAGACTGCCTTCCTCATGAAGATGAACTTCACTAAGAGCAGAAATGTCAATGTTAAGTCATGACAGTTTGTGGGCAGTTATAGCAGAATGATGCTCAGGATGCCCACTGTCTGCTGTATCAAGCATGGTTCTGATGTTCCAACATGTGTCAATCTGAAGACACCTACCTGAACACACATACCAGGTGTGTGCCTTTGTCTCTGTGTCTTTCTTCAACCACATCAGAAGATGCCCATTGACCATGGGTAGCCAACCTGATGGGGGGTGCAGATGAGCTTTGGTTGGGACACCTTTTCTAGGCCCCTCTCTGTGTGGAGCAAGCAGTGCTCTCCTTGAAAAAGGCTGCTTGGTCACTCAGGATGCTGCTGAACAAGACTGTCATCTCCTGGCTCAGTTTTGAGCAACCAACAAGCACTTTGCAAAATGTACCTACATATGCATTTCATTTATATTATGAAAAAAACAAACAAAAAAACAAAAAAATCCCACAAAACAAAATAGCAGGGAGAAAGAAAAAAACATCCAAAATGCAACAAACATTTATATAAAAGTAAGAAGAAAAAAAAAAATCACTAGAGCAAACAGGGACAGCAGAAGCCCTGCAGCATGGCCAGTGCCCAAGGCAGGAGCAAAGTCAGGAGCTCTGGGACACTGAGCGAGCTGTTTCAGCTGCCAGCCCATGAAGCATGCCATGCTGCATGGGAAAGGGACATTTTGTGCCAAGGAACTGTAAAGAAATACTGGTGCAGTTAAGTATGACAAAGGAAGTGATAGAGTGTTTTTTCATTGTAAGAGGAGGTTCTATGTCTCCTCTCTTTAGAGGCATCATATAGCAGCACCACAAACCTCACCATCACCCCCACATTTGACACTTTAAATCCATAACCACCCACAAATGCATGTATATACAGTCCCAACACACTTTCCCTCCTATTCAGAAATGAAGTGCCACTTTTAAATATTTCCACCTTACTTGCTTTGAATTGCCAGGGATCAAATGAGTCAATTAAATGCTGTTTCTTTTTTGTTCCGAGGCAAGATGAAGGTAATTTGCTGCTTGATGCATCTGTTTCCTCATCAGCACAGTAAGGCCCAGGCTAATGAGGGGAGGAAAACAATATGGTCATATGGATAGACCAGACTGCCTGTCACTCAGGTCTTCAGCAGGCACATTGTGCTCAGAGGACAGAACGAGACGAGGAGTCTTCATCTCCTTCCTTACCATGCCTCAGAATAAACAAGGATTTCAGGCACTCAGATGGTTACCTGAATAATTTTAGCATTCATCCTTTTTGCTCCTCCCCAAGTCCTGTCACCGCTTACGTGCCCATGATGAACATGGCTGCTTTCTGCTCCACACACCAAGTTTTCCATGCAAGAGGCCAAAGTCAGGCACTCCACACAATTCCCTCACCCAGGTGGGCAAGGACTGGCCCCAGCTCACAACACTGGAAGCCCAGGCAAGTTGCAATACTGGCACCTTGAATTTATTACCAATTAGACCTGTGATGCTAATTCTGACTCCCTCTTCTGTCGACTTTAATTTACACTGCAAGGCATCGTTCTGCTTTCTGGCAGACTCTGTGCAAGCAAACTCAGGGCATTGCAAGCTGCCCATAAGAAAGGAAAGGCACCAATCTGGAGGGTGACAGGGTTTTTTTTAATGCATCAAAATATTCACAATCTTTGCCTGCCTAATGCCTCCCACAGCAAGATTTTTTTTAAAATATGTGTTTGGAGAACAACTGAAACTTGTTAGAAGCAATGCATAATCAAGATCCAACTAAAAAGTGGTTGCTACTAGGCTTTTCAACATCTGAACCTGAAAATTCCTAATTACCCTTCATCATTTTTAGCTTTGATAGATTCAATTATGCATATGATTTCAAACACCTCTGACATGGAAGGATCACAGACCCCAACCCAACCACCATGTGGGGGAGTGGGTGCCCTGGTCCCGCTTTCAATCACCGATCCTAAATCCAGTGTCAAAAATTATTTTCTTGGTAAACTGCAAACATGCAAGCGCATGAGAAAAACAACTTTAAGGAGGCAAACTAGAGATAAGTAATTCCTAGTCACTCGTGCACAATCTCACTGCGACATTTCTGTTTATTAGGAGAAGATATGGAATATCAGAGGAAGTTAATTTATTCACTGGCCTGTAAAATCAAGCAGCAGCAGACATTACATTTACTACATCTAAGCTTTATTTGCTCCTACCATATGAAACAGTATAAGGTACAGAAAACAAGTTAACTCATATTGAGGCACATCATGAAAGCAATCAGCCTAACCTTGGGCTTTTCACATCTCTCTGTCAGCCACCATAAGACACAGACTGACTGCTCAACATTGCAAATACAGCTTCATTGTTTGCTGGTTCAGTTTTTAAAAATTATTTTAATAGACTATTCACAGCGGTTCTCTGGTTTTACATTGATCAGAAATATACCAATAGATTCTGCTTCTCAAGCAGGGAATATTTTTTCAGGGATTGCTAAGAAAAATAAAATAAAATATAAGGAAATAAAAAAAGGAGAAAACAAAACCAAAAATCCACACATCCAAAAAAGCACCAAACACACCAAAACCCAAAAGAGATTTTCAATGGAGCCCACCCTTCTTTACACACCATGAAGAACCGGTTCACTCACAAGCCATTTAGAAATCCTCTAGGAAGCATCTTAATGCTTCAGCCCCAAATGAGATGAGTTTCATCTCTGACTGGCACACCTCCCACACAGGTCTTGCACCTGTTGCTTGCACAACCAAAGCAGCTCTTTGCTCACATTCTGATGACTGCAAAGTTTGGGCTGAGTCACCAATTAATCTAGATTCATAACTAAACAAACATCCGAAAATATGGACCCGATTGCTGACCTCCACTTCAAGTCTTTGCCCTTGCACCCTCACCAAATCTCACAGAAATTGTTTCCTTCTTACCAGCTCCTCACATCATCAGCTACTGAAAACCTGGAACAAATCTAACCCCTCAAACATGTGAATGTTATCTGATGATGCATGTCTGAGGACAGACATTAAGGATCAGAAGCTGATATTTGAGGGCAGCTACAATTACACATAGTAGCATAGGTGAAAATAAATAAATAGTAACTCAGCATGCCATATCTTCAGTAGGAATACCCAAACTGCTTTAACCACAGCTTTCCACACCAGCATTCCACAAGATTAAGGGCAGAAGCCACAATTTATATCTTTCCACTTCTGAAAGCCATTTAAACTGTTCCTTCCAACAGTATGAAAATACTTAAGCTTGTCCAAATGGCACAATCAACTTTAGCAAACTAAGCAGAAGGCCTCAGTGGCTGGAATGGCAAGCCAAGCTATTTGCTTCATTAGGCAAACCCAAGTGACAAAATGCATCCTCCTCAAGAACAAACACTTGAAGGAGAAGCCATGGTCCAGGCAAAGGAGAGGATGTGGAGGTAAGGCTTGTGAGCAACAGGATCCCATGCTCTCCTTGACTGCCTCACCAAAGCCTTTCCACCACTGCTCTGTAAAGAGCACAGCACAAGTTGCAGAAAACCTACTTTTCCATAGTGTGGAAACAATGCTGGCAACCACACGTTGGCAAGCAACAGGCCAAGCTGCAATAAGCCTCAGAGAGTTCTGCAAAACCCTTCCAAAAATGTCTTTAGACTCTCTGAGTATAGGGAAATTGCAAAAGAAGGGCAATACGTGCAAAATGCTGTCTTGCAGGACCACAGCAGCTGCCAAAGTTTGCATGGATTCAAAAAAAGCAGAGGAATTAAGCTGAAAAACTTCCACTGAGTGCAGTTCAATGAAGATGCCCACTGCCTGCTCAGAGATCTGAGCCAGAAATTAATGAGAACCTGGTAAACTCTTCTGGAGTGAACTTTATACGAGTGGTGCTCACTCTCAGAGCCAGGTTACTGGACAAAGAGGATCATAGTTTGACCCAGCCAAATGATATGTTCTCATATGGGCTGATCTGGCACAGGCTGATCCCACACCATCATTCAACCCTTCCTCATTATGTCTATCATGCTGCAGTTTGGGCTAAAAAAGTATAAAGCAAGCCACCTCTTCAGTATATACATAAATACCCAGCTCTGACCCAGCAAAATAACATATAAGAAAAAATATAAATAAAACAAAATAGATGGACATGCCACTTTTGTGGCAAATGAAATTGAGGAATCCAACAGAGTATAAACCTCAGAAATTTTAGCAATGATGTCCATTAACAAAAAAGAAACAAACCAAAACTACAGACAGCAACCTACCAAAAGGAGTGGTTGAGTTTTATGAGATGCCTTAATTCCAGACAGCACTGAAAGCATTTAAATTCTGGCAGCTTCAGAAGTGAATGCCAGCATGAATTTAGATACCTGGCTACATTCAGAGTCTTCCAGTTACAGTTCCACTAGAAAATAATGAAACTGTACACAATCAGATCATTTTTAAAAAAGGTTTTTTTGAGCTTCGTGGAAGACAGCACTGACAGATTCGTGATCTGTGCTCGTGTAATAGAGCTAGTAATAATTTTGAGATATTGATTTATTTTTTATTTTAAAATAAAATAATATGGATCCCTGTAAGGAACGCCTGCTCAGGAATTTCAGCCGAGCTGAACACTGTATGCTGCTGACATTGCCACTTTGCTTTAAGTCACTTACGGAGACAGGAGCCAGATGGCTGAAAATGACCAAATTTACACAGTACATTCTGTTTATTAGTTAGGATTATTATTTGCTTTTATCAGATTATTTATCATTATTAAGATTACAACAATGTGCAAAAAAATTAAAGTTACGAAAAACACAATTTTTCAATTTCATCTGTCCCTGCTCTGTTCAAAACTTTTCATAAATGGCTGAACTAATGAACTGTTAAAAAACAAAAACAAAAAACAAAAACAAACCACCAGAAACCCATTTCACTATCCAGAGGCACTAATTTTGGAGCATGACCAGAAACAGTAGAAAGATGGCAAGGAGTTCCCCAGGGCAGCTTTTGCAATGCCACTCATCCGAACTGGCAGGAGCCTCTCGCAGGGACAAGGGGGACAGATATTTAATGCCTGTGACTTCTCCAAGATTACCTGAACCCCACCAGAAACTCAACCAGGGCCCCTTTGAAGTCCTGCCTCTGAAAGATTCATTCCTCCTGAGCTCAAGCCAAATGAGAACGCATAGGAAAAGCAGGTTTCACAGGAGCTAATAACAGAAAAATCAACAGGGAGAAGCATAGCAGAGCTAATTTTAAAGCAGCAGCAAGTACGTAGCTGCAGCAAAGGCCAGGGCTTATCTGAGGGAGTAATTGGCTGTTTACACAATTGATACCAACATCTCTATCTCCCTTCAACACCTGACGGGTTTTCCTACGCCACTCATCTTGAATAGATATTTTTTTAATCACTCACTCCTACGAACCATCTTGTTGAGATAATAATGGTTGAATCCTTCTACCCATGAGATACCTGCCACTCAGGAAAAGGCTCCTGTAAACTGCCTCCAATATCACCAGTTCTGGAAATGCCAGTCCTATAACTCTGAACCCTCAAAAGTATAAACCCAGGTGTCAGCAGCTGGAGATCAGTGACATTTTGAGACTTGGAGAAAAAGGCAACTATTCATATCAGAGTCCCCCAGAAGGGAGGACCAGACACAGACAGTGCACAGGAGCCTCACACAGACACATGCCCTACTCCTTTGATGATGGGAATAGCAAATGAAAGAAAAAGCTTATGCAATACAGGTTTCTTTCTCTGCCAAATATCCTACAAATGCAACTGAAGTCAAAACAACAAAAGTTGTGCAAGTCCAAGTTTCATAAGCTTTTAACAAATACTCAGCAATTATCTGGAGATCGATTTTTACCTGCAGCCTCTGGGGAGAAGATAGGTTTAGCCTTCCACCAATATCCCAAAATGCAGTATGCCACACTGCAACTGCAATTCAGCTTTGAAGCACAGTCCTTTTGCTACCTGAACAGGTGCTCTGACACACTGTCTGTGACTGACCCTGAACTAGCACTTGGGCAGTCTGTGGGTTTTCCATCAGCACCATTCTGCTCCCTCCTATTTATGCAGACAACTTTGCATCTCAGCCCACTAACCCACGATATTCTCCATGCTTTTGGTTACTGCTAGGTTGAGTTTTCAAGACTTCTAAAAGAAAAAAAATATCATTAGTAATATTCATGAAGTGTGGAAAATGTGGAAAAAACATGAGGCATCACTAAGAAAAAAAGCACCAGGCAAGAAAAGCATCCCCCTTGCTCGCTGGGATCCTGGCCATTAAGCTTTGGACAGAAGAGTGAGGAATGGAGGGAAGAAGCAGACTGGCTAATCAACAGGTATGTCATGCAGATACCCATTAAAAACATATTACATTTTCTCAAAATCTATACACTTCCTATGCTACTTTATCTTCCCCGCAGCTACCTCCTCATTGCCCTCAACTTCTAATAGCAGTAATGACCTTGGTATGGGGCATTTTCTTAAAATTAATAGTCGGCTGGTGTTAATGGCCCTTGGCTATACCTTGGGCCATCAACTCCTCCCAGACAGTCATTAATCCCAAGGAAATACCCTGCACCTCAATCGTTATTACTTAATTAGCTCCACACATAATCTGCGGATCTGTAACACCACACCAAAGCCTTGACTTGTAAATTATGAGCAAGAAAACTTTAAAGTCAAAAGATTCAAGATACTGCACCAAAACCTAATTAAAGGCATTTCAATATGCTAATAAGCAAAGGAGAATTATTTGGGGCCTGAATCAGCTGTTGACTCAGCCAAGAGTTAAAGGGGCTCCTTTTATTTTGCAGCACTATTGTACATGCCCCGGTGACCAGCAAAAGTACAAACCCAAGTTGGCACTTAAAAGTGCTACTTTTTTAATATTCCTTCAGCTGCACCACGTAACATTTTTTCGCTCTTCTGAGGCAGATTCTGAGGAGGATGAGCAGAGAAGAGTTGCACACAACAAGGACACATTTGCAACATGCCAGGGCTACACATGCAGCTGGATAAAGGACAGATAAAAAAAAAAAGGAAAAAAACAAAGCAAAACCAAACCAACCAAACAAAAAAAGTCTGCTGGTGTTTTAGCAGTCTCGGAGACACATCCACCACAGTGGAGACTCTAGCCTGATGACACCTGCCTTGTGCCCTGCCTGGTTTGGGTACATCTGTGGTTATGAAAACATGAATGCAGCCACTGCATTTGTGCTTCACAGCCAAGTGTCTCATCGGGAAGGTTAGGCTGGAATGCAGGCATAGGATACCCTGCCCAGAAGAGTTAGGGAGCCCTTGTTTTCCCTGTTTTACCCCTGGTCTGCACACAGCTGCGCAAACATTATTATCTATCTTATTGAAACCTGAAGTACCTTTACTGGGCATGCTGTGAAAAAAAAGGATAAAATCCTGCTGAATACTGCTCCTACACAAGCATCCTGGGCTGCTGCAGCTCCTCTTTCCACTTGATTTCTCTTCTCACGTACTCCTGCCACCTTTAGGGCAGGTGTTTTTTCCCAGACTACACATCCTCTGCAGACGCAAATATGATTAATTACATTTTTTCACTATCAGAGTCACCCCACGTGAAGACAGACCTCATATTTCATGGTGCTGCATTAATATCTCCATCCCAAAGCAGACCCAACCTCATCGTTGGCTAATTCAAGCCCAAAGCCCTTTCCACCTCCTTCCCTGCTCCTTGAGGACAACGAGGTAGCAGCAGAGCCAAGGGAAGATAAACAGTCTCATCAAAATAAAATACAATAAAAGACTGATGTGCAGAGGAAGATAAGCTTGAGGAAACAATTCAGATGAAGAGGACGACTGATGATTTTAATGTGAGGCTCAGAGGGAAAATGAGATGTCTATAATTATAAAAGAAGTATCTGTTCATTGCCTGGACTGTTATTAGCTGGGATGAGAAACAAGATGACAACTAGAGACTTCATAAATCAGCCAGTGCCTTGCTGCTCTTTGTCATTAAGCAAATACCTGCCCACCCCTGAACTGACAGAGGGAGTCACTGGGACCCTGCAGTGTGTTTGGGGGTTGCCTTTCCTCCTTGGTTTGTCTGGTTCAGCTACCAAACTTCATAAAGCTAAAAATAAGCATTCATCCAGCAGAGCACCCAACCAGGGCACCATCCAGACCTCACCCTCTCCTACGTGCCACAACCTGCCAGACAGGCATTTTACAGCTATTTATCAATGTTCACACCTGCCTAAAGAGGGCTTGTGCATCATACTGCCCCATTGTGCATCTCTTCCTCTTTCCCATCATATTGTTTTTCCTTTTTGGTTTGTTTGTTTGTTTGTTTTTTAATGGGTTTTCCTAGTAAGGATTCACCCATGCCGCTGAGCACCCTCCTCCTCCCCCCAGGCTGGCTACCTATCTGCCCTGATAGCTGCATAATTAAAGGAAAAAACACTCCAGGTAATTGGCAGGCTTTGCTAATTGAAAACTGGAGAGGCAGTCATTTGGCCCAGGGAAAAGTCCTACTCTGTAATACAGACCACCCTTTGTTTGCCAAATTAGCTACAGTGAAATATTAACATAGAAGTGACTGACATCAATTAGTTTGTAAGAAGTTCGTCTTAACACAGAGGACACTTCACACAACCTCACTGAAGCTCTCCCCATGCCAGGAGGCAATTTTGCTTCCAAGTGACAAAACCTCAGATGTAGCCAAACTTTCTTGAGCATAAAGCCAGCAGCCAACCAGTGATGGATCTTCCCAGTACCAGCAATTTAGTGGGACCAGCAACCTCAGCTCTCAGTGTCCTAAGGTGTTCACCCCTCCCACAGAGACATAGGAATCCTCCTCCTCAGGCAGAAGACCCATGGTCCTGTACAAACTGAGGGCAGCCTGACACCTAGGGTCACATTTTTATTCAGTTAGATTATCCAGACTTTGGGTGGTGAAGGAACCCTCACAAGTTGTGGCTCCCTGACTCCTGTAGAACAGGGGACAGAAGTACCACCCCTGCTTTTTCTCAGTTCACAAGGCTGGGTCAGGGAGGATCACCTGCTTACCTTAAAAATTCCCATTCAAGCCAAATCCTCCCCACCTGGGTTAGGCACCTGCCCACTCTGGAAGCAAACACAGATGTGGAGCATCTGAAATCAGGATCACCTTGGGTACTTAGTACTGCCCAGCAGAAAAAAGTATCACAACATAGCAGTTCCTGATTTTCCATATTTTATTTGAGAGTTTCATATTTATATTACCATCATGGAAACTGTGCTCCTAATGCTGGCACCACAATCCAAAACCCAGAACTCGCTGTGTACAGCCACAGGAAAAAACAGCCCTTGCATTCAAAAACCTTATCAAAAGAAGGAAAAAAAAAAAAAAAAAAAAGAAAGGACTAGGTAGGAAGTAAGGTGGGGGAGAGGTGGCTGGCAGAGAGCAATGCCAGGAAGCCTGGGGCCCTGGGACTCAAGGCCCCTGAACCAGGACCCAAGCATGGGTGCAATAAGACTGCACGGAATGAGCAGGGCCCTTCTCTCTCTCCAGCCTGCACACACCGAGTGGGGAAGGCACACCACAGTAAAATAAAACAAGGGTGCTATTCAAGCAAGGAATCCAGTTTCACCAATTAAAATTGTACCAACAGCTGTAAAAAAAACCAACATCAAAGCACGAGATACACTTGCCATTTACAGGTTCCCATTGTACTGGGAAGGCCCTCCTTCCCCAGCACTGCTCCTTCACCTAGGGGAAGGAAAACATACAAAAAGCTTTTCTCCTAGATTTGTATTTTTCCAGTGAATGCAGAACCTCTGTAGTATAAACTGTACAGATGGTTGCAGGGCCAGAGCCCACACCATATAATAAAGCACCCAAAATACAGACCTCATCACTTGCCATACTGACACATAACATCAGTACAACTCATGGACAGATGTGTGTCCTGTATAGTTGCATACATAGAAAGATGTAGGACAACGCAGACACGTTGTGTTATGCATTTTCCAAGCCCACGTAAAGTTGTGCCGCTGGAGTAGCAGGCAGAGTAGATCTTCAGTGTGCTCAAATGTCATTTTTTTCCCTTAGAAATGAATTGTAGGAGGTCCCAACACTGTGTGGATGGACCTCTGCTAGCCCACACAATCATCAGGGCATAGGAGACACCAAAGCCAATTCCCTAAACGACACACAGCCTTCAAACCCACAGAAAGTGCACTTTTAGGAACTTTTCATTCTTCACTTTGACACACAATAACGTTAGCAATTAGCACTGTGGGCGAACTGCTTCCCTCCATCTCTTTGATGTTGGTTATTTTTGAACTGATTGTTTTGCTGAGAGAGGAATTTGACAAATGCTTAATGTAAAAAAGAAAATGTAAGAAAAATAAATAAAAAAAATAATAAGTCATCCAAAAAAGCCTAAGATGATACTGGGAGTTAAATCTGAAAGCCTTTTTTTTTCATCAGTATTATACCAGGGGTCACATTATCACCTCAAACATTCACTTCCCCCCCCCCACCACCCCTTTTGCAAGAAATCTATTTTTATTTTCGCTTAAGCATCAGAACAAGAAACAGGGAAAAGTCTGAAGAGAGGCCTTATGAATGCTCTCCTGCGGCAACAGCTCATTAGTGACTCACCGAGATAATTAACAGTTAAGCTGACCCCATCAGGAGTCAAAATGCATTTCCCTGATGGAAATGGAGCATGTCTCCAGAAACTTCGCAGAGGTAGTTCAAAACACACACATACACGCACAGGTGGCAACCTCAAGAAACACAATTTATCATTATGGACTGCATTCATATCAGGACACAAGTTAACAGCAGCAAATAAAGAAAATAATATTTGCATGATGCCTTGATACATTTCCCTCATACATTTTCAGGTGTCAGCTGTAATAAATGAAGCATTTACTGGGTGCAGATGACACTTTAAACAAATCAGTGCAAGTCCCGGAAGGAAACAAGCAGCAACATATTCGGTAGTATTTCATCATTTCGGAGCCGGCAGAACGAAGCTGACAAGTACACAAGATAAATACTTTTTTCTGTCACACTGTGTCATGTCAGGGAAAACATAAAGTGTTATATGACCTTTGGAGGCACAGCCCACAGAAACCCTTCTCCCTTCCACGCTTCTGTTTGCAGGAGAGGAAAAAACGAGATAAAATAGGAACACCCCTCCAAGGCGATGCCTCACGCCAGCTCCATCTCAAGGGATTTCAGGGCCACCCTCCTGGCACAGAGGTTTTCCTGCCAAAGCCATCGGGGTAGGAGGCAGCACCTTCCACAGCTCTGCAAAAACCCCAGAGACACACACCTCACGGAGAGAAAAGAAATAAAATTGAGCATATTTATTACTATTGATCACTACTTCCCACCAGCAGAATGAGCATCCCTTTCTTTGTTTCCTAAACAAACAAACAAACAAACATCCTTTTGGTCTTGGTAGGATTTAAAAGCACAAGCCAGTCTGAGCAGAAATGTGGCTGGGGCATGGCACCACAACCCACGGGCGATGCCATCTGTGCCAAAATCACTTCACATAAACTTCTAAGTAAAGCAAAGCATAAGATCTCTGATGGTGCACTGAAATATAAACACTACACCAAACACCCACCAAGGCCCTTGGTAACTCCTTGATCATTGCAGCCATGTTAAAATTCCACTTATTTTTCAGGTTTTTTTCTTTTTTTCTTTTTTTCCTATTTCAAGTGAAATTTTTACTATTTCCTACTTATCCTCCAGGCTCCCTGTAACACGCAGCCAAGCAATGCTGGCAAACACCAACACAGCATCTCCATCACAATTTTACATGGCAAATAGCTTCATAGTAAGCACTTTGGGATCAGGGAAAGGAGAATACTGAAGTACTTTGTATAGGATAGCAAGTATTCCTAAACACCTTTGAATCCTGTGCCTTGGTTTGGGTTTTTTTCCCAGCAGATGCCTTTTTTGGTCGTATGTGATGGGACACACTGTCCTGTCTTGCCTATCAGGATGGATCCACTTGACTCACAGATATTAGGACAGTATTTTTATTTTTCAGAAGAGTTTCCATTTTTAAAACACCAGGTAAGCAAGAAAACTAATTCTACAAAAAAAAAAAAAAAAAAAAAAAGATGGTTGCAAAGCCACAAATATTAGCATGATGACTCAGAGATGGGTTTAGTGTGCAAAACTGGTTTCAGGCACTATTTTAAAGTATCAAATATATAATTTTAAAGTGATTTGCATTCTCAAATAACTGTAATAACTAACCAGAGATATTGTATTAATCATAAGTTGACACTTTTCCCCTCCTTTCTCCCATCAAAGATGGCAAGCATGAAACCATTCTCATTAATTTCACTGTCATTTTTATGTAACAACTTGCAGCTACAGAATCACCGTAATAAATTATATATGTTTACAAAAACTTCCTAAATTTCACTCTCATATATCTAATTACCATGAAAGAGACAAATAGTTAATTAAGCTATTTGCAGCTACAGAAGTCTGAATTATGATCGCAAAAAGAGAGGTACCAGAAAGCTGGCCCTCTAATATACATAGTAGAAAGCAATAAAATTAAAAGTGGATATGGTAAACGTGCATCTGTAATTATAAACAATATGCTTAACATTTGATTTTAAGTGTCACATTATTATGAATCAATTTAGAATTCATTAGAGTTGCTCTGATCATAATGAATCTGCTTGCCAATTGCTTTGCCTCCAGATAAGCCGCCTGTAGTTCCATCATAACCCAGTCATTAGGTGTTAATTAACAAATGCTTAACAAGGAAACTCTGGAAAGAGTAGTCAGATAAGAAACCAAAAAGTGTTTTTACCTGCCAAAAAAAAAAAAAAAAAAAAAAAAAAAGAAAAAAAACTGTCTAGAAGAAAAAATGATATTGGGCAGACAAAGAACCTCTTCTATTCACTTTAAGACAGGTTCCTTTGGAAAGCTCAAAATCTTTCCACTTCTGGGCCAAGTTCAACTGCTCCAGACCCAGTGATGCTAAAGTTATTACAGGTCCCAGGAGAGAGAAAAGAACCTACTACCCAAACAGTTTGCCCCCCAAACCCAGCTATGCAGCCACACACAGTGAACACTCATCTTCCCCCCCAGGTGAGTTCTACAGCCTCCCAGGACCTGAGGGAGAATGGAGACATCCTCATCCTCATCACAACCCCACCTTTGTCACAGGGATGGGACAGCTCGCAGGCAGCACTGCTCCGGTACCTAGAATGTGTTTATCCTTGTTGCTGTGTAAATTACTGGCACACAATGTTTTAAATGTCTTATGAACCAAACCAGCATGGTACTCTGTGTTCAAGATTAAAAACTCTCAGTGGAAAGAAATGAGATGCAAAGCAAGTAGTAACAGTTTATTGTGTCTATTAACTAAAGCCGAACCATAATAAAATACTTTAAGAAGTACACATGGCATGCCTAGGAATACTAAATGGTTTCATTATTTTTAATGCTTATAGACTGAATATCAAACAAATTTATGATAAAGAAACTGCTGCAAGAAAATTTTACCCTACCAAGAAAACAGAAGCAGGGCCAAAATTGCTTTTAGTGCACATCTTCCCATCCCCTGGTTCGAGGGAATCGCAAGGAAGGGTGCTCACCTACTCTTCTCATATTGACACTTAATTTAAAAAAAATTAAAAAGTCTTTTCCTTCTTTATTTCTGTCCCAAAGCTTCCCTAGGGCCATCCCACTCCCTTGCCCTCTAAGCAGTGTGCCTCTGCTCCCCCTCACTTAAGTTTGGGGAGGTCCCAACTCCTCCTCATGACACATTGCTGCTCCTCACTGGTGAGAAAGGGGAAGCCTGGGCAGCCCCCACAAAACCCCGACAGAGGCAAGGGAGATTTCTGGGGAGATTGCACCGCTCAGTTAAAAGGATGCACTTTGCAGAGGGATGCAGCTGCTGATGGGATGATGTGTGTCTTGCTGCTAACAAGGTGAGAGGAACCAGAGCCCTTCCCAGCGGTGGGAAGTGAGGCTTTCCTTCTACAAACCCTGTGTTTTATTACCAAGAGTTGCTAGGGGAGATATTGCAGTGCAATTTTATTGACACCAGGCAGTCACCCTCCTCTGCTCAGCTCAGCAAAGGGCAGGGCCAATGCTGTATTTACTGCAGGATGACCCCAGCTGCTGATGGTGTTCAGTAAGTGAAGCTTGCCTGAAAGGGCTCATAAAGAACAAGAAAAAAAAAAGAAAAGAAAAAAGGAAAAACAAAAAAAAGGGGAAAAAAAAGAGAAAAAAAGGAAAAAAAAAAAGAAAAGAAAAAAAGAAAAAAAAAGAAAAAAAAAGAAAAAAGGAAAAAAGAAAAAAGAAAAGAAAAAGAAAAAAGAAAAAAGAAAAAAAAAAGAAAAAAGAAAAAAGAAAAAAAAGAGAAAAAAGAAAAAAAGAGAAAAAAGAAAAAAGAGGAAAAAAAAAAAGAAAAGGGAAAAAGGGGGGGAGAAAAAAGGCGGGGTAGAAAAAGGGGGGGAAAAAAAGGGGGGGGAAAAAAAGGGGGGGAAAAAAAGGGGGGGAAAAAAAGGGGGGGAAAAAAAGGGGGGGAAAAAAAGGGGGGGGAAAAAAAGGGGGGGAAAAAAAGGGGGGGAAAAAAAGGGGGGGAAAAAAAGGGGGGGAAAAAGGGGGGGGAAAAAAGGGGGGGAAAAAAAGGGGGGGAAAAAAAGGGGGGGAAAAAAAGGGGGGGAAAAAAAGGGGGGGAAAAAAAGGGGGGGAAAAAAAAGGGGGGGAAAAAAAGGGGGGGAAAAAAAAGGGGGGGAAAAAAAGGGGGGGAAAAAAAGGGGGGGAAAAAAAGGGGGGGAAAAAAAGGGGGGGAAAAAAAGGGGGGGAAAAAAAGGGGGGGAAAAAAAGGAGGGGAAAAAAAGGAGGGGAAAAAAAGGGGGGAAAAAAAGGGGGGAAAAAAAGGGGGGAAAAATAAAGGGGGGGAAAATAAAGGGGGGGAAAATAAAGGGGGGGAAAATAAAGGGGGGGGGAAAAAAGGGGGGGGAAAAAAGGGGGGGAAAAAGGGGGGGGGAAAAAGTGGGGGGGAAAAAGTGGGGGGGAAAAAGTGGGGGGGAAAAAGTGGGGGGAAAAAAGGGGGGGGAAAAAAGGGGGGGGAAAAAAGGGGGGGGAAAAAAGGGGGGGGAAAAAAGGGGGGGGAAAAAAGGGGGGGGAAAAAAGGGGGGGGAAAAAAAGGGGGGAAAAAAAGGGGGGAAAAAAAGGGGGGAAAAAAAGGGGGGAAAAAAAGGGGGGGAAAAAAAGGGGGGAAAAAAAAAGGGGGAAAAAAAAAGGGGGGAAAAAAAAGGGGGGGGAAAAAAAGGGGGGGGAAAAAAAGGGGGGGGAAAAAAAGGGGGGGGAAAAAAAGGGGGGGGAAAAAAAGGGGGGGAAAATAAAGGGGGGGGAAATAAAGGGGGGGGAAAAAAAGGGGGGGGAAAAAAGGGGGGGAAAAAAGGGGGGGGGAAAAAAGGGGGGGGGAAAAAGGGGGGGGGAAAAAGGGGGGGGGAAAAAGGGGGGGGGAAAAAGGGGGGGGGAAAAAAGGGGGGGAGGAAAAGGGGGAGGAAAAAAAGGGGGGAAAAAAAGGGGAAAAAAAAAAAAAAGAAAAAAGAAAAAAAAATGGTATGTGTGTTTGTGTGTTTTCACTCCCCTGTTGCTCTCTTCTCACCAAATCCTTGCACCCTCCTCACCTTGCAAGGGAAAACCACATTTCTTGGGCAAGAGCCATTCTCCCTTGTCTCCAACACTTACCCGTGCAGTTATATATAGATGACAGGAGGACACACACACACTAAAAATAACCCGATGCTGCACTCAGAAGCAACCTGATGCTAAAACAACATGACAGCTGCCATTCGCCTTTCCCAGGCAAACCAAAGCCGGAGTTTAGTCCAAGTGCTGGGCTGTTACTGGGGGATTAGCAGCTCCCACTGAAGGTTATTAAAAGGGGGGACGTGGGGTGCCCAGGGAGGGCAGGAACTGGGCATGGAGCTGCATCCAGACCCACATCAGCGGAGGAAAAGTCTCCCAAAGGCAGCAGTCGTGGGGGCTGGTCCACAGGGAGGAAAGGAAATGTGAAATCAATGCTCCTGGGGTCTCTTCTTCTGTGTCCCTATTCCTGACCCCTAGAAACCTTCTTGCTATCTCATCAGAGAGAGGAGAGCTGGAGAGTCTGGACACAGAAAGGGGAGCAGTTGCAGATAGAACACTTACTGACCCTAACAAAGTAACATGTTTTTTTTTTTTCTCAATGGCTCTTGCAAACTTAAAAAATAATAATTTAAAAAAGCAGTAAAGAAAACCATCTACAGATTTAACCGTTTTGTAAACAGCTACAAAAGTACACTCTCATCAGTTTGTCTTCTACCAGATTTCCTAACAACCTTTTTACATTTTACCCCTTTGCTATCTACCTCAATTTGCAAGGAAGCTTCCAAATTACCTTAACTTCATAATAAGCTGCAATAAATCAAGGACATAAAGAACAGAGTTATCTGATTACGTTGTGTCTCATTATTGTATAAAACTTACTTTTTTTCTTTTTCTCCATTAATATATTTAAGCCGTTCAAACCTCCATCTTTCACCAAGTAAGAGTTCAGCTCTTTCAGGCACCAAGATGGGGTGGGGATGGGGACCACACTTCGGGCACTGTGGGCTGAATGGTTTGCAATAACATAGGCAATAAGCTGCCTGCAAGAATAGCCAGTGAAACTTCAGTCTCTTCCCTGGTAGTGCAGGAGCAACTGCAAGCCAAGGTCAATTCTTTTTCTTTAATTCCCTTCTTTCTCCTTTTTTTCTTTTCCAAAGGCATGGGAAGAGAGTTTAGTTATTTCTGCATGAATGCAAGGTGAATGAGGCTGTCGCTTCTCATTGCAGTGCTATTTATTACAGGTTGCTGACATAATACAGCTTTTCCCCCACAAAACAAACAAAAACAGAAAGTGGGTGAGAGAGTTCTTTAGCACCACCTCACTTGCCTCTTTGAAGGGAATATATGAACAGGTTTTATTTATTTATATAGTGATCTGACAAGTGAGATGCATCAGCTTGTTTTCAGAGGCTTCCTGCTGGAAAAGGCAAGTTACCCTGCTATTAGGAGGCTTGAATCCATACACACAATAAAGAGTACAGGTGGGGAGAAGAAACAGCAAGGTTAACAAGATGCACTGACAAAGAAAGTAAAATTTATACTGAAATCAAGAGGGGTGTGAGGGGAGTATGGTAGGCTTGCTCCTCCCTAAGCCAGATTCACAGAGAGGAAAGAAATAGGGTCATAAGAAATTAAGTTTCCCATCCTCAGCGGGTGTAAATCAGTATCCTCCCTCCACCTCCCTTCACTGCACCAGGAGACCCGTTCCCCAAAGCCTGTCTGGTTCAAGGGTTGTTTCTGGTCTCTTATCAGCAGTTCTTCCCAATTTAATTCATAGTTTCAGATGAAAAGGTTTTACAGATCTCTGTTCTGTCTTGAGATGAGTTTGCCTAGAGCTCCAAGCAATAAATTGATGATAAATCAATTTTCCTGCACTGTGCTTTGTAGTCTGCTTTTTTTCACAGAGCGCTGAGAGCTGTGTATAAAATACCATATTCCTTACTTGTTTTTTAAGGGTACGTTAATTCCTCTAAAAATCAAGAATATCCACAGCCTATTTTTTGGTCACTTAAGAGTATGTCATGCCTTAATAAAAAGATCTTTTAATTTACCTCTAATATTTTATTTCACAGCCAGATTAAGAGGTAATCAAATGGGTACCAAAGGCCGTGGAAGTTGCAGTGGCTCAGGAGGAGGCAGAGAGACCCAAACATGCCATCCAGGGGGCCAGTAAATGACCCAGAAGAGATCAGCCCTGTGTCCTGTAGATCAGTGAGCACCAGATAACATACTTTAACCCTTTCATTGGCATTTTCCCATAGCAGTATCTGTAATAGAGAAAGCAGTTGCTACAGAGCAAGGAAAGCTATTAGCTCTTCTGCTGATAATATAATTTAGTTTATGTAGTACATTTTTTATCCTTTCCTACCCCCAAAATGTTTTACAGATGTACATCTTTACTCAAAAGGATGTTTATCGTGTGAACCTGAACTGAGACCACAAGGCAGAAATTCATGCCTTTAAAGAGATTAAGCCTTCAAGACTGTGTTTCCCTAACCTCTGGCAACCAAAGCCTTTCCAGAAACATTTAAATGCTCTGAGAGGTCCAGCAACACCAAACCCACAGCTACCACCAAGGAGCTAACAGCTCCTGCCCACAAATCCCCTACCAGGGTACCATCCTCCCCAAAGACAGGAGGCTAAAGGGTCTCTACATAGAGGAATAAAGAAAATGCAATAATCACCTGCACTGGAATTTGGAAGCACTGTCTGTGCATCCCTCAAAAAGTCAAAGGATTTTTAGTTTAAGTGTGCCAAGATAGAGCTCAACAAGCTTCATGTTCCAACACCACTCCCAGCTGCCTCCTTCAAACATCACTTTAGGGGTAAACACTTCATCTGTATTTTTGACTGTATTTTTCTGAAAAAATGTCCTTCACCATCTTTGGATGTACAATCCTCAAAGCTATCAGGAAGACATGAGGAAGAGTTTTGCAAGTTCTGCCTTACGTGCACATAAGACATGAAAGATCTAAATTTTGTGTACAGCAAGTTGCATCTCCCTGTTCTTCCTGCCTGCAAACTCCAATGAATACCAGCCAAAATTATTTAAATGCCACACAGGCAAACAAAATGAAAGCATAGTCTTGGTCATTCTGGAGTTCTGGGCTCGGAGCTTTCCATGTTTTTTAATACAGTGGTGCTAATGCAGCCTGGCAGGGAAAGTCAGCTTGGTAATCCGAGCTTTCTCTCCCAGCCCAATTGCTGAGGCTACCCAACACACTTGCACTATCTGCTCTCCTCTTTACCATGTCCCAGGCTGTGAAATTAATATGCACAGAGGACATGAACCTCTTGCTCAGGAATAAAAAGTGACCTTAATACACTCCAGCTTAATTCTTCCCGGGCTCAGCAGACAGTCTCTTTGGGAAGATAACCCAGCATGAAACCAAGGTGCCTCTTCGCCCTCCATCCATCCCACATGTACATCAGGGGTCTCCTTGTGGACAACATCTCTTCCCTTGTTGGAAGGGAGCACCACAGTGCTGTGGAACAACCCCTCTCACACCCAGAAGCAGCAGAGCACCAGGAGGAGGGCACCTGCATCTGTGCTGGGATAATATGGTGCTGAAAAGCTATGAGAGCTATCAGAGCACAGATCTGATGTGCACATAAGCTGGTTCTCAGGTAAGGCTGAGGGTCTGGGCTCAGAGAGACAGGTTTTAAAAAAAAGATACACGTGGGTGATGGGCACTTGGAACAACAGCACTCATCCTGCCCTGGGCAAGCACAGGGCAACAGCTCCATCCAAAGTGTTTTTAATATATTTTATGCATATATATACATTAATATCTTATAATACACACCTGCACTCACCCCACTGTCAGAGGTGAGGCTGAAAAGCTTTGCTAGCCTCTCATTCAGTCTCAAAACTCTGAGGTCCCAGAGAAAAAAATCCTAAAGATTTCTGCCAAATCCACCTTCTCACACATGAGAAACTGCCACACCAAGCCCTAAAACGGGCATGTGCACTAGAGATCTGTATTGGGAAGCAAAGTGCAGTCAATTGATGCCCTGGATGGGATCGTGGCTCCCTGCCCTGCAGGAACAATTCGGATGCCACTATTTCTTTCATCCCAGCTAGGAGAGATGCACAAGCACCTGCCTTTCTCAGAAGGCAAGTACATCCTCCTTGGAAACAGCCTACAGGCATGAGCCAGTTACACAATTATTCTGGGGTTTTTTGGTGATGACAGTAACTCTCATTTTTCAAACACAGAAAGTGTCAGTGGCCACATAGGGATCAAAAACCTGGTCTGTGTGAGCACCCAGAGCCTGTGAGATGAACAAGAGATTGTATCAACTGCAAGGGCCAATGATATATATTTATAGACACTCTTCAGCTGTGGATTTGAATTTTTTCATTGAAAAGAAATCTTTTAGCAGGACACCAGACAGAACCAAAACAAGAAAGTAACTCTAAAGTGTGTAAAAAAAAATATTTTTTTTTTAAATACAAATATACGATTACTTTTGCCACATAATATGTCCAAAAAGTGCATTCCAGTGCAAAGAGGTTGCATGCATACTAGTGGCTCTTACATTTAATGCACAGAGACTAAGGTAGCACACACACAGCCTGACTGCTCAACCTGCTGCCTGCAAATCACCTCCACATAACTCCAAGTGGTTTCTGGTGTTCTATATTTTATTTACCTGGTGCTTATCCGTATCAATTGGGCAAAGCCTCCAGCATGCCTTTGGCACGGTGATAAATTGTTGTGCCACAAACTCTATTTCAAGAGCATCTCTCATCACACGGTTATAATTTTTTACTCATTGCAAGTGTACCAATATATATTAAGTTTCAGAAGGAAAAGACACTTTTTGCTTCAATTCCAGCAGCTTGTTACCAACATGTAAGTGAAGACAAAAAGCACAAGGCTCATGCATTTTGGTAGGTCACCAATTGAAGGGGACAGTGCCACAAAGCAGTCATCTCTAGAAGGCAGCGTTTTCCACCATAAATATTCCAAGTCCAATTTGCAAAATGGGTTAATTTTTCATACAAATGGACAGTTACACATCTAACTGACCATTTGTGCAAGCAATTATATGCACCATTACCTGACTGCTTAATTGTGTGGGCCTGATTGTGAAATTGGGTTTTACGTTTTCTGTTGAACACAAGCACTGTATTTAATAAATAGGTACTGAGCAGTTTTGAAACAAAGTCATCCAAGACCTACTGACTCAAACCCAAATATTGACAAAACACACTGAAATGTGTTTAACAAAAAAAGAGCATCACCTAACCCGGGTGTAAAGCAGCATGTGCCCACCAAACTGAGCCAGCTTTTCTGCTGAAACTTCTAGTCCTTTACATTGTGATTGGTAGCAAACTGTATAATAAATGTAGGCACATGTATCTCAACAAATATGCCAGATACCTTCACCATAAACACTGGCAAATTCATTATTGCAATGTTCTCACAGGAAAACAGGTGCTGAGGCATTCTTGTTACTTAGGTTGTATTTATATTCTATGGAGAAAAAAAGGAAAAAAAAAACAAACAAAAAACCACAAAACACCACACAAATCAAAGTACAAGCACATTAAAAAGAACTGCTCTTAGCAAGTCAGTCAGCAGCTTGTGAGTGTGGTTTCAGACAAACCATGAAAAATCAGGCAAAATTCAGGTTTTGAATTATGCATTAGTGCAGGGTTTTTTCATGAGATCGAAGCACTGAATGTCCCAGGACTTTGCACTGCTGATGTCTAAGGAAAGGTTTCCATGTAAACTTAATTGCCCTCAAGCATTTTCAGCCAATTGTAAGGAGTATTTTTCTTTTATGGAATAATCCTAAAGACAGTCAATTTTCCTCTGAATGTCATCCACAAGTCTCTCTTTTACATGTCAACCAAAAGCTCTTTAAGATTAGCTGTCAGAGTCCTCAAGTTTTGACCAAATATCAATTTTCTGTGTGGATTATGCATTAAATTTAAGACGCTTGTTGCTACTGCAGGCAAAGCAATATAGCAATTACCAAGCTATTTCTGACTTACAAATCCATAAATAATCATATTGTTGGAAACCCAAACTTGGTGGGAAAGAAATGAAGCAGAGCATTAAAAACAAAGAGATAGTAACTGTCAGCTCCCATGGGATGCACGTTGGTGTCACGACCTTGTATCACAGCCCCTCAGCCATACACCCATTTGCAGAGACCCAGGGAAAAGCTACCCCAATGCCCTCATGCCTGTGTTTCATCCATCACACCTATACTTAAGACCACAGAGGGGACTGAAGCTGCACTTGTTCCTCTCTCTACCCTTCCCAAGTAGTTTGGTACCTGCTGGTCATGTTTATTTCTATGACATCTCCACCTGCCACTAAGGCCCAGTGCTATCTGGCACCAAGAGACACCCTTCACAATATTAGTAAGTTGTGATGCTGCTCCAACACTTCATACTGTTGATCCCCCAGGAAAGCCTTCTTTTACCTGGCAAAATAAGCCTCAGACCTTGTCACACCAAAATACATGGTTTTGTTCCAGATATTCATAGAAACACAGGCCTTGCTCCAGTTCAGGTGCATTCTTAAGAGAAATTAATTAAGAGCTGGTTTATAAAATACATTTAAGATGAGATTTGGTGATGTTAGGCATTCTCTCTATGGGAATTTTCAGCTGGGATCCTGAAAAACTCTGGCACTTCAGCACACATCAGCACTATTATCTGAACCAAAGAGCAACATGGCAGGCAGCAGCACATCCCTCCTCCTCACCTGGAGGTGGCTCATCCTCCACAAAGTGGTCCAGGGAGGCACCAGCATCACTGAGACTCAGGACAAACAATAAAAACTTTTAATTTTACCTTCCACAATTTTACCTTACCTGCCACAGAAGGTAACAAACCTAAACTTGACAGGGGCTATCCAACACTAAAGGAAGGAGGAGGAAGAGGAAGGACCCAGTCATCAGTAAGCCAAAAAGACTGATGCAATGAAGGGACTGGTAGGTGATGTAAAAAAAGGCAACTGCTCTCAACACCTTTTTTTCTCATTTCTATGGACCTTCTCAGCAAGACTTAAATTATTCAACTTGACAGCAAAAGTTTGGCAAGATCATTTTCCAGTATCAAAGGACATCTACCTGGTAATTGCCCTACTGTAGCATGAGACATAACCCATATATTTTAAAGTCTTCAGCACATGTCACATAGGCAATTACACTAAAGCTATTAGAAGTATTAATAAACCAAAGTTTCCATCTCCAAAGTCACCAGCAATATTTGCCAGACATTGAAAATCCATAAGTCAACCAGCCCTACATAAAATATTATAAATGAGCTAAACCCCATGACTTATAAAAGCAATTAGTGGACTTTTTCCCCTAAGCTACAGGAGCTTTAACTTTTCGCTGTCCACAGAACACAGGGCAAGATGCTTTTCCATCCTTATGTGAAAACCAAGATTCTCATGACTCCAAGATCTTGAGATAAAATTATCATGAAGAAATTTGCTGCCCATAACACTGTGTGAATCTATTTGTAAATCTTCCAAAAAAAGTAGGGGGGAAAAAAGCATTCTCCTGCTGTCCCAAATCTTCAGTTACTACAAGACAGTAAATGCTAATAAAAGGCTATTTAAGGAGCTATTTTATTAAAGTTTCAAGCTGCACATAAAAATCTTGGGTATCCTGGAAAGTTCAGCACATCCCTGACTTTGTTTCCTTTCTGAGAGGTGGGATGGAGCCACAGACAACATAAAGCACCACTACAGTTGTTATCGGGTCCAGAGAAAGAACTCCCCAACCCATGCTGTCACACTGCACTATCAGCAGAGCAGCTCCTTGCTATATCGTGATATTATGGTTTCACAGTGACACATAAAGCAACACTAGAAGTAAACCTAGCCCGTGACTTCAGTGCGTTATGCAGCACAAGGGCAATATAAACACTGGGAAAGTTATCACCACTATTTATAGACTCTAATAATTTTGCATTTTTCTAATATCTTTCCAACACATAGTATGGCCCCAGGTGACACCAGGGCTGCACAGCTGGGCGAGCTGGCAGCAGTCTGAAAGGTGTTGCACAAGAGGAGCCAAACAGGCATGGTTTTAAGAGCAGCTCAAAACTACAGGAAACAAAGAGAAATCCAGGGAGAAACTCACAGCAACTGGGGATACATGAGCAGCAGCATAAAAGCCCTCCTCTGGCTCAAGGAACAGAGAAAAGGAGAGAGAAAAGCTGTGCTGGCTTTACATTTGTTTTGAAATTTTCCACTGTCTCTTAATGGGATATTAATTCCCTTGCTCCCCCAAGCTCCACTGGCTGGGGGAGAGGGGGAACAGATTCTCACCCCCTTACACATCAGAACGGGATCTCCAGGCATTACACAAGGATGCTGCAACTAGCACCCGAGTCGGCTGATGGAGGGCATGAAATAGCAGGCATCAGATCTCAATTTGCTAAACAAAACTAGCTGCCCAGCATTCTGTTTGCGTATCGGTTTCTCCCACTCACGATGCACTAATTCGGGCAGCAATCGCTGCAGTACACACAGACAGAGCAATAAAGGCAGCTTTCAAATAGAGCAAGCAGTAATATACGTTATTTTTTGCTTCCTTCCTACACAATCCCATGGCTTTTTCCATACAGTCCAATGAGTACGTCCTCTGAGCATTATTAATAGCTTCTAAAGAATATTATCTGCCTACCAATCACTTCAGCTTCCTACTTAATGGCAAGCACATTTTTAGAGCATCAAATATATCAACTGGGACAATGGTTGCTAAATTTGAAGTCAACAACAACTGGAAAACATTTGCTACTTCACTGGTATTTTTATGTGCTACAGGAATCTCTTGAAACAAAGGAGTCTTTTTTATCCTTTCAAAGAGATAATAAAACAATATTGAATTCTAAAGACTGCCACATATCTTCAGCAAACAGCAGCTTAAATTTAGACATATACATTTTTACTGTCAGAGATAATGACCAAAAATATCCATGATTAAATATTGCATAGTGGATAAGATCAAAATAAAAATCTTAATTAGAGCTGGCTGGCAGCCACAGGGCAGCTGATCAACAGCCACCAGTATCTGGACACTCTTGGAAAAGGGGTTAAAGCAAAATAAAGTATTAGAAATAAATATTTACCCTTGCATCTGGCTGTGACACTAACCTGAAAAGATGACTAAAATATTCCATTAGCATACTAACCATGACACCTAAACTTTTATGCTTAGAATATTGGATATTTCAGTGTAATTTCAATTAATGGAAATTGAACATTAGGATGTGTATCAAATTAAGAGTGATGACTTTTCTTCCTGTCCATGCACCAAAATGGCTCCATCCTGCTGCAGGAGCTACATCCATAGAAGGTCCTCAGCAGCTCACTGGGGTGCAAGCAAGCAAGATGCCATGGCAGATCTCTTCCCAGAACATGCAGCTTCACAGACTGAGGTACTTAAGTGTCTGCTTCCAATGTAAAGCATGCAAGCAGGTCTGCAGTATCTGCTCAGGCACCTCTCCGAGATGCACAAGTGGGAGATGCCTGTCCCAAAGGAGATGTTTACTTGGGAAAACAGGAGAGGAAGGTGTGGAAGCAGAGTTCAGAGAGGTCTGGAGGAACAGAGGAGCCCAAGCCATGCCTAAAGTCAGTAGGAGAGGAAAAGGTGTCAGAGCTTTACTCAGCCTTGCCACCAAGCCCAGACACAAGAGTAATGTACTCTCTGGCAGTGATGCTACAGCCCAGGCTGCGTCACCATTTCACAGAGATTTGGGCTTCTCCAACTTATTCACAACACAGCTTTGTTCAGAAGGGGTTTATTAGACACTGGAATGGGCTGCCCAGGAAAGCAGTGGATTCTCCGTCCCTGGAGATATTTAAAAAGAGCCTGGATGTGGCACTCAGTGCCATGGGCTGGGAACCGCAGCGGTAGTGGATCAAGGGTTGGACCTGATGATCTCTGAGGTCCCTTCCAACCCAGCCAATTCTATGATTATTTTCTTTTTTTTTTTTTTTTTTCAGCAATAAAGCTCTTTTCCTTCAACCTCCTTCTGTCTTGACCCATTTCTTTCATGAATCACACCACCACAGAACTCAGGGGAGGAGTAAAACTAAAAAAGAGCGGTCAGGTATGACAACTCTTAATGGACATTTATTAGACAGTGCAGTTGAGCAGCTGTGAGCAAAGGGTCAGGTAATGTCCTGCAGTACCACGGTACCCACATACATTTCAAATCTGTCAGCAACATGCCCCACAGCAGCATCTCGTGATGCACTGATGGTTTGGGGCACACTCCAAAATGCAAGCTACAGGGTAGATGCCACCCTATGTAGTGTTGGGGACACAAGGGGTTCCCCACATTTGGTGGATTAGGTAAGTGCTGCTGGAGGCAAGGGTGCATCAGCATTACCCTGAGGTGTCTGGAGAGCAGCTGTGCCAGCGGGGCAGAAAGGGTTCACCCTTCCCTGGCATCAGCTACAGGCTGGTCCCCTAAAGCAGAGCCCACACAGAGATTGGTGAGATTTCTGTGAGCTCTATATCTCTGTCAGCTGATCACCAGCTGGTGTGGAGATACAAGAGTCACATCACCATGTGACCAGAGCCCACACCACAGCTCTGATTTATTAGGAAAACATTAAGAAAGACCAAGCTATACATGTTCCTTCAGTTAGTGTATGCCAGGAGAAAGAGGAAATAAACACAAAATTGGTATATTCGATAAATCTCTAACGAACTTCACAGAAATGGTATACAATGCCTGCATGCACTAAAAGTTTGGGGTTTACTTTCCCATTTATTTTACTTTCTTTTCCTAACTCCTCCTTTGTCAGAAGCTTTGTTATATAGGCTCCAAGGATGGAAATATAAAAGCAGATACCACTGGAAAAGTAAATACTTCTTAACACTCTTACAGTATGACTTTCTTATCCTTGTACGTATTTGTATTCTTGGTATTCTTAAAGTACAAGTTTATAGTGTGCCTGGTATGTGCTCCTGCAGGGATTTTGCTGTCCCAATGCCTGCCAGTGTCAGACCCTCAGGTACCACCAATGCACAAGCAAATACACATCTTTCCTGGACTTAGCATCCCCTTTATGCAAAATGGGAAGAGTTTCCCTGGCAGGCTTGGGGGGGGAGACTATATATAACAGCAGCTGTTCAAGGACTACAGGAAGGTTGGCATGTGCCCATATGCCTGGCAGAGGTAGGGGACAGTGCAGAAATGAGACCATTTATCACGTGGATGCATAGCTCATCACAGGAAAGCTGCCACGGAGCACAGCTTAAACTGTTCGTCCAAAGCCAGAAGTCACTACACAAACATTAACTCAAGTTGCTGAAATGATGAATCTTTCTGGCAGATTCCAGTGACCCTATGAGAAAATTCAGCTTCAGCTGTGTGGGTACACACAGAATCCAGCAACTTGTGCTTGTTTACAAAAGGAAAACCTTTAAGTCAGTGAAAGCAAGAACCATGGACTTGTCAGCACATGTGTGATGCATGGGAAACAGCCGAGCTGCAGTCACCTCATCCTGCCTTCCCTCATGTCACAGCAATAAGCCAGCCCCAGCAGCAAGCCCCTACTCCTTTCTCAGAAAAATTGCTTCAGCACCCTAAAAGAAGCCAAATCGGCAGGGACAGATCTGGCTTAGCTATTCATACAGAGCTGCCATGGCTTACCAGTGGTCTTAAGAGCATAAAGGTCTGGCTGCCCAGCACTAACTCTTGTCTGTGCAGGCAGGACACAAAGCAAGCTCAGAAGTTTCCAGGGAACCGTATTTCCCACCACCAAGTAACAGCTCAGATTTACTGTCCTAAGAAATATGGAGAGGGTCGTTGTGATGCCAAAGCACTTGTATTTTGAGAAAAGGACCAGAATTAACATTTTAAAGTAGAATTAAAAAAAAAAAAAAAAACAAAAAAAAACCAACACAGCTTTGGGCTACATCGTCCACTTGAGCAAGTGTATGTATTTTAGAAGCACCATCTGATCAGAGTTAATGAGGCTAAGTGACCAGGTATCTTTTTCTGTTTCCTAGCTTACCACAACAGTTACTACACCACTAAGAGCACACTTCACTCCTAGCTATAACTTGTTCACCCTCAGTACCCATCTATCAGTTTATGATGACTGATTTACTTTTTAGCTTAATGAGTCCCCTAGAATATAAACCTAGATCTTTGCTCCTGGTTTTAAGCACCTCTCACTATGATCAAATCATCCTTATCTCCTCCTTGAAGTCACCTGAGCTCCCTTCATTGCCCATTTGAAGCATTTTATCACATCCAAGTTACTCTCCTAGCACATTATTACACTCCCACCATAATGCAAGCAAGGATATGGGAGACAGAGATGCCAATTCCCTGCCTACACACACCCTACCCCCTCCAGACACCCTCTGGGTATCCAAAAAGCTGCTCGCTGGCCTGGGAGCTGGGTGCTAAGAGCCGAACCAGAGCTTGGGAAATCACAACTCCCATCTCCGAGTGCTCATCCCGATCCCTGGGAGCTCCTGGGGGCTGCTGCCACCTAGAGATGCTCGCAGAGAAAAGGCTGCGGGATCACCGCACACATCCAGACACCCTCTCCCCCCTCCCGCACCCATCCCACTCCGCAGCAAAGGCTCACAGCCCACCCCAGCACCTCACCAGCTCTGCCAGGGACTTGCATAAAGCTGCGTTGCCATAAAGCCTTTGAATTTGTGTATGTGCTTCATGACAGGCTGAATCTTTGCATGCAGCGCAAGTAAACTTGATGTGGTTTGCTTAAATTCACTTGAAAATACAAATAACATCCCTCTGAAAGCCAGAATAAGACATACAGTTATATAAAGGGCTGTGACTAATTGCCTGCTGGAAAACAGGGGGCACATTTCAGCATTACAAATGATGGACAGGAGTGCAAAGCAGCACTCGCAGCTCAGTTTGGGCGCTGGGCCCTTGGCTGCTGCCCTCACAGGAGAACCAAAGCGGATTTCCCTGCTCCTCTGTCCCGCCTTGCCACCACACAGGATCAGAAGGATCACCTCCCTCCATGAGGTGCTAATGCCACGTTTGGTTTAATCATAGGCATGTATTTCAGATTATTATTACTGTTTTCATGCTAATGGCAAGTGTAGCTCTAAAGTGCCAGGATCAGTACACATACACATCAGTTACCATCTCTTCCAAAAGAAAAAGAAGTCAGAACTAACTCACCCAGGCACTTTGCAGTGCTGGTATCAGCAGGACTTGTGTACAAATACAGTGCCAAACCTTGTGCCACGGCTGCCCCAGGCTCCCTGGGCATGCCCTGAGCAGCAGGGTCAGACCCAGTCTCCCCAGCCCTCCAGCAGCACTGGCTCCCCAGTGCCCTTCAGGGGACACATGGGGACAGTGCCAGCCTGCTGCAGGGCAGGACCCCCACACCACAGCCCTTGAAGTCAGGTATGCACGGGGGAAACAGGACTGTGAGGAGAGGCACTGGGTCTGCCCACCCCCCCGGGGAAAAAGGCTAAGACAGAGCATCCCCTCAGAGGGGAGGGAGTCATCAGATGGCAGCTCCCGCCTGAAACTCACAGGCAATATTTACCGTGCCTTTGCAAAGGCACTCGGAGCTCAGCCTAATTTTAACCATCAAATAGACATCGGGGAGGAATAAACAGGAGGGGTGCCAAAGAGGGCTGCTCCGAAGGAGAGGAGCTGCATCTCTACAAAGGCATTTGGGAAAAAAACAAAAGACAAACAAACAAAAAACCAAAACCCACGCACATGCTGAAAAAATATTTGAATTACAATTAATTTATCAGAGCGGTTGAATACTTCAAACAGAGTTAAGTTAATTTGGCTGTAATTATTTAACAACTCAGCAGCCCCACATATTAGAAAAAGGAGTTAATGTATCAGCTATTTCCAAGCAGAAAAAGGACTAGCCAGCTTCCAGGTAACAGCCCAAGAGGTTTGGTTCACATGACCCTGGCTGAGCTGTGCATTGCAAACATTATATGCTCAAGCATGGCGAGAAAAGACATCAGAAACCCCCAATATATTCATGCATTTGCATCTTAACCAACAGACACAGGATAATGAAATCAAAAGTTTAGCCAACAGCTCGTTTGCACAAATGAAGGCATTATCATGTCCCTTGATGCACTGAAAATGAAAGCAGAAGCCAGAGTTTCATCTTATTACCTCCAAATTCATGAGAGCCCAAATTCTCAGGGTCCTAAATACTTGAAAAATCAAGTTTCACCCGTCCAGACCGCTTCACTATTTCAGCAAGTGCCACACACCAAGAGTCAATCATTAACAGCTTCTGCAGCCCACAGAAGCACCCAAACCCCTCCCGAATAGAAAATGTTACCCCAAACCCGTTATTTTACTTTAATAAACAGCTTTTGCTTTTTTTTTTTTTTTCACAGAGCGTGGCATAGAAGCTTTTCTGCAGCACAGATCCAGGAAGCTTCCCCAAAGGCAGCAGGAAGGCAGCCGAGAGACCCTGGATCGATGCCTTTTATTTTCAATTATTTTCAGTCCAGCAAGGGAGCGTCCACTCCAAAAGCAGTGGGGAAGGAGGGCTGGAGGCAGAGGAGCAATGCAGCGGGGGTGGCTGCTGCCCAAAATCGGGGCAGGATACCCGGCAAAGTGAGACAGAAAAGTACCGAGTCAGGGGGAGAGTGAGACTGCTTGTAAACAAGGAGGTAGATGAAAAGGTAGAGCAAAGCCAAGCCTGTGAATACACTGAATGCAATCCTCCTTCAGCTGGGATCTACCGATGGAAACCGCAGGAAAACGTCAAGGAAAGCAGAGGCAGCAGCTCAGCGGTTCCCCCCTCAAGGATTAAGAAACAAAACCAAGCAGAAAAAGTAAGCTGTGCAGCAAGAGCAAAACTGCCTGCGAAGCCTAAGCAGGCAAGCGAAGCCCGGACACGCTTCTTGACTTCTCGACAAACACATCATCTCAGATATATAAAGCCCCAAAATATAAACTGAATTGGGAGAATGAGGAGCTGTTGCACCAATACCGCCCAAACATCATAAATTTTGCATCACCGGGGGAAGAAGAAAAAAAAAAAAAAAAAAAAAAAAAAAGTTACACAGACTGAAGAGATTTCCTTTTAATGCTTTATTCACAGCCATAGCTCCCGAGAAGCGATCAGGTGCCCTACTCGGGCGATACACACAGCCCCGTACTACGACGGTGAAGAGAGCTGTGCCCATGCCAAAGGAGAACAAGGGAGCAAACGCTGCAAGTTTCACTCCAGAAACTTAAGAAACCGGGCCAGGCTCTGCCAGAGGGAAAGGCGCCTTGATCGGCTCCTATTCCCCCGTGCGCAAGTGCCCTCAGACCCGCGTTGAAATGTTAGGACACTCCTTAGAGACACAATGAATCCGTGCAGGAGGAAAGCTTCCCCCTCCGCCTGGACCCGCGGAAAGTTGGGGAGCGCACAGCCCCGTCGGAGCGGCAGCCGCGGCACCTGCGTGGCCACCGGGACTCCGAGCCCAGCCCGGAGAGGAGCGGACCCGAAGCCCGGGCAGCCACCCCCGGAGCAGGGCAGCCTCTCCGTGGGGGGCTCGGAGGCGCAACTCCCAGCCCACCTATCGCTTTTAACGCTAATGGTAATAATAATAAAAGCGGTGTTGCCACGCCACTCGGGGAAGAAGCGGGCTGCGCGGAAAATCCGCGGCCGCCGGCCCCGCTCCGCCGCCCGAGCGTTCCCGCAAGAACTTGTCGCCCTCTGGCTGCTGCCTCTCCGCGGGACCCGAACAAACTCCCGCACCCCGCGCAAGGGACGGGGACCCGCAGTCCCGCCGAGAAGTTGGCGGACGGGCGGGCGCCGCTCCTCAGCCCGCCTCGCCTCGCCTCGCCTCCCCTCCGTCCCTCGCCCAACACTCGGCCGCTCACCCACCTGCCTGCGCGGCCGCGGAGACGAGCGGAGCCCCGGCCGCCGCCGCCAGCACGCAGCAGCTCCACCACAGCAGTCCCCCGGCCGCCGCCGGCATCGCGACGCCGCCGCTACCTCAGCGCCGCCGATGCCTCAGCCCCGCCGCCGATGCCGCCATCCCCCCGCGCAGCCTCCGCGCTGCCGCCGGCTCCCAAAAGTTGCCGCCGCCCCCAGCGCCGCCCCTCCGCGGGCGCCGACGGGGCGCCCGCCGCTGCCGGCCGCGGGGTGCTGAGCCGCCACAACTCGCGGAGCTGAGCGGCGCGGAGCCGGGGGGGGGAGGAGGAGGAGGAGGAGGGAGGAGCGGCGGGACGGAGCGAAGGGGCGGGCGAGGGACGGCTCCGAGCAGGACCGCCCCGTGCCGTGCCCCCCCCCCCTTCTTCTCCCCGTCCTCCTCCTTCTCGCTCCGCACCTGCGGAGCTGCGCGGGCGGAGGGAAGTGCGTGTGAGGGGTGAGGGGGGGGGGGGGATTGGGGAGGGGGGTGCTGCGCGCGCTTCCCGCTCCCCCTCGCGGGAGCGAGGGGCAGGTGCGCGCGCTGTCACTTGGGTGCCACTCGCCGGGCATGGCGCCGGCTCGCGCTTCATCCTTCCCCGCCGAAAATCAAAGAGGGGAGGCAAAGGGGGGGAAAAAGGGGGGGAAAGGGGGTGACACCGAAGCGCGCGTGCGGTGTTCACGCACCCTCGCGTGCGAGTGCACTGAGCGCCACCTGCGCGTGCGAGGGTGCGGCGCGTGTCCCCGTCCCCCCCGTCCCCCCCCCGAAGGACCTTGGGGGTGTCCGAAGGGATCGTGTCCCTTCCCCTGCGCTGCCGGGGCGGCACAGGCGGGGCTGGCAGGAGGTCTCTTGTCCCCGAGAGACGGAGCACGGGGACACCTCCCCCAAAAAGCCAAGGGGAGGAGAGCAATGGCGGGGTCAGAAGCCTCGGTAAATAGCGGAGAGGCTGTGGGGTGAGGCGGGACAGGTGTCGGGGCCGGCATGAAGCGCTCTCAGGCTTCTCCCAACCCCTGGTCCAGCTGGGGACGTGGCACATCACCCTCTGCCCTGGGTGCTGCTGCCCCCTCCCCAACACTTGGGGGGCCCCACGCCTCCCCCTGAAGCATCTCACACCCAGCTCTCAAGGCCAGGGTGCTGTGTGACACAGCCAGGACCTGGTGAAATTGGGGTCCGCACCACCAGCACTCAAGTGGAGGGGCTGGACAGCTCTGGGGTGAAAGAGATGGAAAGGAGGGTCAGGCTTTTGGGGTGATGGGTTGGGGTGGTGGCACCTTGGAGCTCATTCTCCAACCATGAGAAGTTGGGTGCAACCATTCTCCATCCACTCCAAGTGGGTGACAGTCCAAGTGGGTGGACTGTGCCGAAGTGGCTGATGAGTAGCCATGGTTTCCAGTCTGCCGGCAAAGCCATGGGGTGCAGAGGTGTGGTGGCATCTCCCATCATCAAGTATCTGACATCTTGATGGCCCCTGCCAGCCTAGTGGCACCTCCTGGATGCACCCAAGTGGGGACAGTTGCAGTGCCACTGCATCCCCCCTCTCCGTTGCCCAACCTGGCACAAGGGTGAAATAACAACACAAGATGTCCTCCCTAATAGGTCCAGAGGACTGATGAGTCTTGTCTTGGTAAGACAGCAACCAAAAATCTCAACACCTCACTGCAGGTTTGAGACAGTAGATGCCATTTATCACTCTTGTCGAGCTGATTGGCACCCTCACAGCTTCAGTCAGAGCTGAACTGAATTCTGCAAGCATGTGACGGAAGAATGTAGAAGCATCTTCATTTTATTTCACTCTGAGATGCTGAGTGAAATATGTACATGCACTCTGAGATAAGTTTTTGCTGCCTCCTTACCCTGATCTACCCCTTGTGGAGCTCTTCCAGATGTAGGAGCCCCCTTTCTATCTGGCCTACACAAATGCTTCTTGGAGCTCTCCTCTTCCCAGCAATCCTGGCTGCTTCCCACAGCACCCAGAGCAGATGCAGTTGAAGAGCTTGGCACCAAGACTTTTCTCCAGGCAGCTCCAGCAGCAGTGTTTCTCCATAGGAATTCACTCGACCTTCAAGGATCAACTTCAGCCCACCCGGCCCAACTGCTTCTTCTCCAGTGATGCCAGTGGCTCGCTCACCTTTTTGAAAAATACAGTCCCCACATCAAGATGTCATTTCAAGTCCATTTACAGCTCTTTCTCCAAAGATCCAAAAGTTTCAGTTGTAAGGAGTTAGCTGGACTGCAGAAGAGAGGCTGTAAAGGAGGGTTTATTGCCCTCAGCACCGTCTCACCACCCCATGGCACTTTGGCATACATCAGCAGTGGCAAAGTGACATTGCCACCCACCAACACCTAGGAGGGAGAAAGAAAAGGTAGAGGGGAAGCAGAGCCCGGACCCAGTGCAGGGTCTTCAGCAAAACTGAGAACACAGTTGAGGTGAGGCCAGCCCATGCCTTTGCCAAGGGGGATTAGCAGCAATGCTAATCTTCCCTCCTCGCCAGCCCCAGGGGAAAAAAAAAAAAAGGTGTAATTCCTTTCTGTTGCAGAAATGGATCTGACAGGAGGCTGTGAGACAAAACTCACTCAAATATTGAACTAGAAAAATTTTGCTCTATCTGCCTTTCAGTAAACAGTGACTAATTGCTCTGGATGGAGCTGCTGTACCTTCAGGATTGGAAGGTGCAGATGGAGCAACGATAGCAAAGGCTCCTTACCTAACACTGCTGTACATTAATCACAAATGTTTGCTATGCAAATCTTGTCATACAAAGCAATTATTGCTGTTCCCATACTGACCTCATGTTTATTTATTACGTGAGCTCTTTATTTGAACCTGGTCTTGTCTCCCCGTATAAGCATATTAGTGTGTGGTTTCCAAGGCCACCCAGCTGAGAAATTGTAGATTTATGTGTGGCGTGGAGGGATGGCTCAGCTCTTACACCAGTGGCTCTTCATGCAAAATATTCTCTCCTCGAGGTCTTTTGCTGGGACAAAGGATGCTTTCTAATAACGTAGGGCCATAACACCAGGTTTGCTCTGACTCTGCAGTATTAGCAGATGCTTAATGGAGACTGTCAGCCGGAGGAGCCACACAATAAAACTCCAGTTGGGCTTTTTTAGGGCCTGCTTAGATAAAGTAAAATTTTACACGGTCCTTTGTCCTTGGCTTTGCCAACTTTGCCTACCTCCGGGACAACGACTCACAGAAAGATTTAACTCTGCAAGCAAATAATTCTGAAGTGTGTGCTGGAAAGGGCAGCACTCAGGCGGCTGGAGCACTGGGTGTCTTTAAGCTCCAAATACTCTCTTGCCACAGGAGCTTTTGCCATATGATTTAACATTGAGCAACAGTGGCATCCGGTGGGCAGTGGGTTCCCTCTCTGACAGCTTTCAGCAGCTCACCCTCGGTTTCTAAGGGATTAGATTTCTAAATTTATCTGGATTTAGGGGTCTTGTTTCTCCCCCTTTCTACAGTTGGGTTGTGCAGCAGGCAGAGCCATGTATTAACTTCCATAGCACTACAGTTTTCTTCTAAATGTGCTAGGTTAAGTTCCCCTATATAATCTATAGGCAGGCAGGACTTCAGAAATCAGCCACCTCCCAAGGTGATTGATTTTGTTCTGCAGCGACTCTGCCTGTCTGATACCATGGGTAAAGCTCCATCCCTCCCTGGAGGGCAGCAGGAAGGCTCCCCATGGGTGTCTGCCTCAAACCAATCCCTCCTGTCTGACCTCTTGTTGGCCCCCTCCACCTCCACAAACACCAGCGTGCTCTTTTATCAGGAGAAAACAGCAGAAACTCGCCTGGACCCTGCACTAAATGAGCTACCACTGTTATAACTCCCATCCCTCTGCTCCTATTCACAGCCTTCCTACATCTCTCTCTGCTTTTTCTTCTGCTTTCACCATTTGTTTTAGCTCTTCCTAACGTAGCATCATTTTCTCATGTAATTAATATGTTTCCCATTGTTTCTAAACCATTAATAAAGCCAGGAACAGCAGACCTAACGATGAACATGGTGATGCCATGCTATCCACTTACCCCTGCTTGAATCACCCTTTTCCAGCATCACCCTTTTGTTAGGACCTCACCTGGCTTTCCATCTATCTGACAACTCACATGCCTTGATCAGCCTCAAACATTTCTCCCCCAATTATTTCTCTTTTATGGTTCAGCTGTAGCTTTTGCTAATTATTCATGCAATTACTTTTTTTTTTTTTTTAAGTAATATTTTTCTTGAGAGGTTGAATTTAAAAAGGGACATAAATGACTATAAAGGGACATAAATGACATAAATGACTAATGGTAATTAATAAAAATGAAGAAATAATCGGTCAGTGTCTATAAATGTATATGCCTGAAGTCAAATTCCTAAATCCCTGGTTCAGTTGGAGCAGCCTGTGGGTTTTCTCCTCCATGCAGGAGCAGCAGTTTCCATGACTGTCAGGGAGTACTCCAAGTGATGGAATAACCTTCTGAAAACCCCAGAAAGCTGAGGGATTGGAGAGCAGGCTGGACCATGCCAACAGCTTGCTCTGAGAGGAGGAGGATCACCTGTGCCCAGACAAGTGGGGATTTGGGGAGCAGGTGAACATCTTGGTTCACTTAAAAACCAGCATGTTTAGCCCATGGAGAGCCCAGCAGCAACAGCTACAGGACTAGGAAGGGATTAGACATTTAAGGGCAAGATGGTTACATTAAAAATATATATATATATAAGCAATAAAAGTCTTTTTGTCATTCAAAGCATAAATCAGCCTTTTACTCCTTACCCTCACAGCTGCAAATGGCAAACTCAGGGATTTTTATATCTAGTTGTGAAATACCTGGGAGAGACAGTGCCAGGGTAGAGGCATGGGACTGATGGCCTGAGTCAGTGCTGCCAATCCAAGGATGCTCCAGCATCCCGGTGCCTTTGGGGGGAGAGGCTGAGAGAGATTGAGTGGGGTCAAGTGCACAATCCCATCATGTGGACTGGGATTGCAGCATGCACAGAACTGGGTTTGACAGCCATTTCACCCCTGCTCTCCTCTCCCAATGATATTTAATATCAGTCTTTTCTCTTTCCAGTGCAGGCTAGCAGGAACTCAGATCTAAGGCCCAGATCTAAATTCAAGGTCATTAAAAGCACACATTTTACATAGTAGCACAGCCACCCTAACCAAATGAGTACCAGCTTAATTACCTTCCACACGAAACTGGGTTTGTGGTTTCTGTGGGATCAAGTGTGGTTTCCTCCTCTCCTTCCTCAAATCTTTCTTGATGTTCTCCATCACTGCTGAGCATTTGTTTTGCAGAAAATACTGCATTTTGTGCCACAAACGTGCTTTGCAGATTCCTGGGTTTTGCTTAAACCCGGGATAGTGCAGGGGTAGGAAGGTTGCAGATGCTGCAATGTAGCACAGAAAGAAAACCTGCAATAAGCTAACCCTCAGCAAGCATCTTCAGAAGTCAAAGCACCTCCCGAGGTGTCACACAGCAGATTTTAATAATCCATGTAAGGCATTGGGTCACTGCATCACTTTGTGTTTACCACTTCTTGCTATGTGAGGTGGAGTGGAGCTGGCCAAGCTGGTGCACGGGTAACAAACTCAGGGTAACTCCTGCTCGCTGAGCTGGAGAAGGACATACACATCACAGTAGTAAATTGTGTGGCTGAAAGCATGGGAGAGAACTTGTGCCTTGCACAGCAGCATTCTATGTAATTTAACAAAGGCAGCATGTGTCAGCTGTGGTGACAGAGATGCTCCCTATCAGCTGCACTGAACAAGCAGCGCTGGTCATTTGGCAGCACGTGCCAGAAAGCATGAAGCTGGAAGCAAGAGTCTTCTCACAGGACAGGTCAGCAAAAAAAGTTGCAAGCAGATCTGAAACAACTGCAAACACTTTGCATGAGAGAAATATTCACTCAGGTAACCCCCTCATCCACCCGTACCACCTTCTTATGTGTGATGAGCAGCCAAGCCTTGTGCAAGAAGAAAAAGGCTTCACACTTCTGGACAGCCAGGACCCTTGGAAGTGCCAACTAACCCATCTCAAACTCATGTCAAGACAGCTAATCATGGCTTTGTTTTTTGTTTTTTTTTTTTCAATACGTACAGTCCCTTCATGCAGGGAAAAGCAGGACAGTAAGGACAGGATGCATTTGTATAAACCCACACAAGCAGAACTTTGAAAGCACATAGCTGTTGTGGTTAACCAGTGACAATCTGTAGAGATTTCTGGAGAAAAGGAGAGACATGGAGGTGTCCCCACCTCCTCCATCTTCTGCGGAGAAGATGCTCTGCAGCCTGGCTGAGATCCAGAGCTTCACAATTAGAGAAGTGGGACCTACAATGGGAGCAGTGTAGAGTTCAGCTGTGTTTGCAGGACTTCAGAGATGATATCATAACCCTAGAGGCACAGAAGAGTGAAGCTCCAAGCAGGCTGTGAGATATGAGTTCAGCCATTCACCGGGCCAGTTAATCTGGCATCAACAGTGGACCCATTGTAGGGTGGTGCAATGCACTAATTTGTCTTTTTTTGTTTGTTTGTTGGCAGAATGATTGTTTTGGGAGGAATAAAAATTCCCCCGGAGAACAAAGAAGTGTATTCTGGGAACCTGAAAGAAGACAGCCAATTGGATCATTAAAAAACTTAAGTTATAAACATGAAATTTCAGAACTAATAGGTAACTAATACAACACAGATTTCATAACTGTATTTGGTGGAACTAAGGATTGATCTCAAGAAAGGGTTTTGCACCAGGCTTGGTTTTCAGTTGGTGCTTAATGTCTTGTTCATAGCAACAGGATGTACCTACACATTCAACCTGAATGTTAAAACAGGTCTGTGACACCCTCACTGAATTAGGGCACCACAGTATCTTTCTTTTTAGTTTTTTTGTGGTCCTTCTGTATACAGGCATCTCCTTGGTAACCTGCCTTCCCCAGGGCATCACATCTGTAGAGTCATTAGAGGTTGGAAAAAATGTCTACGATCATCAGGTCCTATTATTTCACAGCCTCCTAAAAGTGCTCTGATTCTCATCCCAGTAGAAGATGCAACCTTTATTTTCTCTCATCCACCTGCAAAAAGGGGGTGTGTGTGACATAAGATATGTTTGAAGGTGGATGTCATATATAACTCCTCTCAGAGTCACACATGACATCCAAATCCAGCATTCTCTTGTGCAGACTGCTCTTGCTTCTTCTTTCCCACTTCTCCTTTACCTTCTTCATGAGCCTGGTGGCAATTCTCACATCTGCAGCCAACTCCTCATGACTCAGTATTTCATACAGAGGTATATTTAATTAGAGATATATTTCATATAGAGATATATTTCATTAGAGACTGGATGTGGCACTCAGTGCCATAGTCTAATAACCGCAGCGGTAGTGGTCAAGGGTTGGACTTGATGATCTCTGAGGTCCCTTCCAACCCAGCCCATTCTATGATTCTATGATATCTTCCCTCTTTTTGCATACAAAAGACCCTCTTCCCAACTGACATTAATCAGAGTGCAGTAAAGGCATTATAGAGGTCACCTCCTTTGTACCAGAGGAGTTTCTGCTTGTTTCTTCTTGTGGCTAGTGGATCGAACTTCAATTCTGTCCTGATACATTGTTCCTCAAGGGATATAGTGTGAGTGTACCAGCACAATAAGAACATCTAAATTTGGTCATGGCCAACTCAATTTTGCAAGACAACTGGAGGTGGCACAAGCTGTGGTTCAGCATTTTACAAGCCTGGTGCTATAGGCTGCCAATACCGGGGCTGAGATTTTTTTCCTCCAGGGTCAAAGCACCCCACTGTTCACAAAGCCTCCAGGGTTGTATCTGGGAAATTTTAAAGGGCACTAAAAGATATCCACCTGTTCCCCAAAGCATTTTTGAGGCTTCCAGTCACATTTATTTATTAAGCTGTTTCTGATACCTTTTTTTTTGTACAAAGTTTTCCTATGAAAAATTCATTTATACAGCACAGAATGTGTCTATAAATAATAGACACTCCATCTCACCTGCCTCTTTATATTTCTATAGGTGATGCAAGCTCTACTTAGAACAAAATAGAGAAAATTAACTCTGCCATGTTATCAGCACACATCCCCAGCCTGGCACAATTTGCCGGATGGTCCTGTTTGCCCGATAATTCATTGTTTCTATAGCAATCCCACTGAGAAGAGCTTCCCATTGTGCTCTAAGAGAAGGGCATTCCCCAGACTGCAGTAGCTTTATTAGCTTCAAATACTTCGCAAATAGAGCCTCATTATCAGAATTACCTTCCAAAAATCACCATTATTGCAAGCTTGGTTGTTAATGTGCCCAGGGTAAGATGTTCCCTCGCTTCCAAGGGACCAGCCCATGTGTTTATATCAGGTTTATTTGTAGGAATACAACTACATGAGTTAGATCCTTCCAGATTTGTTGTTCCTGTGTTAAATAGTTCCATTAATTCCTAATTTTCTGTATAGTCATACCAGTCATGAAGAAGCTGCTTATTGAGTGGAATCACTCGATAACTTCCCAGACCGCACCAAAGAGGATTTAAAACCTGGCTTGTTGCAATTTTGGCTATTGAAATTGCTCGTTCTTGTGTTGACAGCAGAGGTAGAAGGACTGTGCCAGTGGAGGTCAAGGTCGGAACTGGGGCTCGGGGAGGCAGCTCACCCATGGGTGCTTGGGCACCCTCCTCTGCCTGTGGCCAGAGATCTGCTCAATGCCAAGAAGAATTTCAGGGCACTGCTTCCAATGCAAGGGCAAAACTTCCTCTGTCAGGACAGGACCAAGCAGCAAGCCAGTGAGTCACTTTGTCTGTAGGCATCCATGAAAATCTCCACCCAAATTTTCCCTTTTTTTCTCCCCTGGAATCCCAACATTGTCAAGGTGAATGCTCTCTTCTTGCACTGTTCCTCCTTCCTTCCTTCCTTCCTTCCTTCCTTCCTTCCTTCCTTCCTTCCTTCCTTCGTTCCTTCCTTCCTTCCTTCCTTCCTTCCTTCCTTCCTTCCTCACTCTCTCTTTCTCTTTTTTTTTTCTAAGAGCATGCACTAGAAAAATACACTTTTAACTAGTACTAGGTACTATATATTTAATTTCTTCTTAGCCTCTATTCTCTGAATATCTGGCTGTCCGGAAAAAAAACCCCACAAAACTACTACAAGTTACAACAAAGGTCCCACCACCCTGACAACACCCCACAAAACTTGGGAGCAGGGTTATTTGTCTTGCCATGATATTTTTTTTACTCTGAAATGAGAGGAATGAGTGAAATATCTTAAATATTAGTGTTTTTCTGTTTTCCCTCTAGCAATGTCTTGTAAATATCCTGCTTATTTATGACTATGAATAAGATGGAAAAGACAGACAATATCTTATAGTTTATGAAAAAAATAGCTGTGGTTACTGCCTTACACAATGCACATAACAAATTTGAATAATCTGACTTTTTTATAGCAGCAATCTTTAAAATGAAGAGCTACAATTTCCCTTTTTATTTTATTTTAAATAATGCACAAAAATTCTAATAAACAATTTAGTCTGAACCACAGGGATAAATGAAAGGCTGTTCAGACGTAGTGACTCACTGGATTATTGAAAACTATGTGACTGTAACTGCTGTGACTTGCCAATATATCTTTTCCTTCGGTTTTTAATAACAGGATCACTGTGGAGCTTTTATGAAACATGAAATTTCCTTTTTTTCAGTGGACAGAAGTATTTATGGGGGCTGGAAAAATACAGGTAAAATAATGGGACTTTTAACACAGATTTTTACATATATGAGTTGTGGAAATCTCTCTGTCCATCTTAACTTTTCTGACTTATCCCCTAAGGTGCTTTTTCCCTTCTGTGGATCAGCTGATCAATTTTTCCTCCTTTGTTATTAATAAACCTCCCTCAGAAATGAAACACAAGGCTTGCAGTACCTGGGGGAACCTCTGCCACCACTGTGTATAAAAAAGATGTGAATTGAAAGGATGTTCTGGTGTGTGACATTAAGTAGATTACACCTCCCACTACACCAACTTGTTAATAGCCAGCTTAGCTTTTTTGGTTTTGTTTGTTTTTAAAATGTATTTATAGTTAACTACAAGAAAAAAGAAACATAAACAAAGGAAAAAACCTACACCCCAACAACAGGAAGGATTTCCCTCTCAACTTGATGGCAGCTCTCTGGTAGATGCTTTGAACATTTCCATCTCTCCATAGGTACACAGCAGTATGGCTGTCAGCCCATCTCTGGCACCTTTATGGGCACCAGAAGATGATTAAATAAGTGAGTGATTAGCTGTGGGATTCAGAAGGAAAATATGTGGTTTTTGGGTGCTTGACATGTTGACAAGCAGGTGAAAAATGTTGCCCTGTAAACAGACTTGCTTCTCTTCATAGCAATGCATTGTGTAGAAACATTAGTCACTGCAAACCCCCAGATACCTGGCTCTGATGTTAAAGATAAATGATATATTCAGTTCTGTTGATCCTAATGCTTAACAAAGCCATGAGCACATGGAGCAAGGGGCTTTTCTGATACCACCATTTCTTTAAACTACTCTGGAAAACCTGCCCAGGGCTGAGCCTATCTGCTGAAAGGCCAGTTTAGCATCACTGGCACAGACAGACAGACATCTGTAGAATCACAGAATGCTTTAACTTGGAAGGGACCTTAAAGATCATCTAGTTCCATCCCCCCTTCATGGCCAGGGACACCTCCCACTAGACCAGGTTGCTCACCTTATATCATTCCATGCTCTTGGAAAATGCCCTTGCCCAGCTTTCCTCTAGCCCCATCAGGTACTGGAAGATACTCTAAGGTCTCCGCAGAGCTTTCTCTTCTCCAGGCTGAACAACCCCAACTCTCTTAGCCTGCCTCCATCACAAGAGCTATCCCAGTTCTCTTTGTGGCCTCCTCTGGATTTGCTCCAACATAATGTTTTGGGATGGATATATATGTTTTGTTTTTCTTTTTTTTTGACTACTCAGAACAAGTGGACCTCTTTCTTCTTAACTATTTCTTAGACTTATTAAAGACAAAAGTGACCTAGCCTTCCTTCCCTCTCCCTTCCCAAGGAAAAACAACCTGCACCTGCCAACCAGTCAGACTGCTGTAAGATTCAGAGCTAGAAGGGGCTTCTTTCCAAGCAACTTTCTCTCTTTTTCTTTGTGATAGTTTTTTCTGATCAACTGATGGAAAGCCACCCTACTGACTGGTGATATTACAAACGTCACTTCCTTGTAGGTAAATCAAAAAATATGGGTCTGCCACTGATCACTTTTCTAGTTTGATAGTCCTTCAGGTTTTGGGCATTAAGGAAAACATTTACAATGTGGACAACTGACATAGGAGGTTGGTTTGAATATTTAAGGACCTACTTAGCCTACGTGAGCACAGGGAGATGATCATATTGTATACCTTGGAAAAGCCTGTCCCTCCACCCCTTCCACTTGATAGACATCAATTGAGGGAATAGCTTTGCATGTCACACGAGTTTCTCTCCCACTTAGCATTCTTGTCATAAACTGCAGGAATCTAAAATGAGCTGGTAACTTTGCTATAATTGTACCAAAAAACCCTCATTGCTTGACCTTTTGAAAGAAAGGTGAAGCAACTGAACTCCTGTTTTCCCATCCTGAGATGTCATGTATACCAATAAGCAAATTTTTGTGAAAGAAAGGTAATTACCTGTGAGTGCTCTGTTGTATTGTGAATTCATCTGTCCTACAGCATCAGATAAAGGTGAAGGCAGCTCATTGCCACACAGACCTCTGTGCAGTAGTTTGGACCTATTGAAAGTTTTAGGTTCCAGGAAATTAAAGGAGAGCAAATAAGGTAAGATAATTTGCAATCCCTGAGCATTTGAAAAAGAAAAAACAAGATAAAACAAAGCAGTTGGAGGCTGTGATGTTTGGCTGCAATGTTGAGGTTTGATGGTTGCCAACTTAGGAGGGCATGGGAAGTGGCATGAGTTGGTGCACATCTTGGCACCTGTCCCCCCGTGAGCCACTGAGCTGAGGGGATGTTCATCTGATAAACAGTTACCCTCCAGCCTTTGGGTGCTCTGTAAATGCTGCTGGAAAGCTTGGAAACTCCTTCAAACAAAAAAAAGAGGAAAAAATGGGGTGGGGGGTGGGGGCGGGGAGGGGTGTCTGAGGGAGGGTTTTACTTCTGTCTTCAGTTTTCTTTAAATACAAAATCGAATTTTCCAGCAGGGAGTCTAACAGTTGTAACTACTCCCTGTTGCAAAATACTGCGGGTTGGCGTCACAAAATCCCGCAAAAAACCCTCCTGGAGGCCAGGATGCTGCAAGCGCTGCAACCCCCCCGCCTTCTCCCTTACCCCCCCCCCAGCTCCGCAGCATCCTCCGCCTGGAAATCCAGCTCCTGCGATCCAACACTGCCCTCTCACGGCTCCTCTGCTTCCGGACTACAATATTTACAGGCACAGGCAAACCTTGCCTAAAATCCTGGCTCCAGCACAGCTCCACTTTATAGGGATTCCAAAGCGCTGAGGGAACCCAGCCACCCGCATCCCTCCTCCTCTGCCCACGCTGAAACCCCTTCGGGGGCTGGGAGGCTGATACAAGGTCTCCCCGGAGCCTTCTTTTCTCCAGGCTGAACAACCCCAACTATCTCAGCCTGCCTCTAGAGCAGAGATGCTCCAGCTCTCTCAACATCCTCACAGTCAGGAGAAAAAAAATAATAAATACCAAAGTGCATGGCACCACGTTTGATATGCATTCTCCTTGCTTTGGCCTTGCCATGCAAACTAAAATTAAAGTTTCCCTTCTTAACAGGGGCAAGCAAGCTTCTCTTACTGCTCTAAATTCAGTTAAAGTATCCAGCAAATAAGAAACAGCTTTTGTCCTTGCCCAGTCTCTGGGAAATAAGCAAGAGTTTTCTCATTGATTTTGACAACAAAACAATGAGTGTGAGACTTGATAGGTTGGTGAAGCAATAGATTCTCAATCATTTCATCAAGCATATTATTAAATTGTTGTATTATTATGTTATAAGCTGCGAACCTCATCATGATGTTTTTTCACGTCGCTTGTCACTAAGCTGGGTTTTAGTTGAAAATATCCATAAAAAAAAATACTTCCTCACCAATAGCTGGATAGTTTCACACCCAAGTAGCTAGTTTCAAGCATAAAAGTTGTATCAAGTCTTCTTTTAATTTTTCAAAGGAGATTTTCTAGTTCTTCAGAATTATAAAAAGAAAATTAGGAAGACTTCTTAAAGCTTTCAATGAAAAATAGTTTGTGGTGTGAGAGATGGATCAGGTTAACAGTCATGCCAGCAGAATAGCGAAGAAGCACTCATCCTTTTTAACCTGGGCTCTGTCTAGCCACTGCAACCTGTTGGCATCTCCTCTCTCTTCTGCTTGTCCAGCACCACAAGCCAGTGAGGATGAGCCACCTTCATTCCCCTTCCACACCCCGCTATCCCTCTGGGCAGCTCTAGCTCTATTTGTTGGAGAGCTTTTCTTTGCCCTTCCAGGTTGTGTTTCCCTCCCTCCAAGAAGATACAGGTGGAAGTTTGCCTGTCTCATTTCTGTGTTCAAGCAGACTTTCACATCTCGACCCTGAAAGCCAAAATGAAAACCTCCTGTCCTCTTCCCACTCCCACAGTCGAATGTGCCCCTGTGAAACCCCACAGGAGCTGAGCTGGCTTGTAGCACAGTTGTGAGATGCTCTGGGAAGAACTTCCAGGTATAGTAAATGGGGAATATGATTTTCTTGTGAGAGCCTCTCCCTCCATCTGAAGTGGATGACCTATCTTGTCAGAGTTTGAGGACAAACATTTTCTTTCTAAGACTGTGGACATTCATTGCTAGTAACAAATACAAGGGCCTGCTGGCAGGCAACCATATAAATTATTATTATAGCAGCATCCCATACAACCCTTGTAGTAAAGGCCCTCAAAAAGGTTTTGATAAGGTTTTGATTTTACATCAATTCACACCATCTGACATTCCTAGTGCTATTTTTAGTAAACTAATACGTGTTTGGGGGCAATTTTTCCCCTCAAATATTTCTTGGTGTTGGATATCAGACACAGCTCCCACAAGTTAATAGTTTGTTCACTAGAAAAGGTCACATATGGCCATTTTAGCACCTCCCATTTTTTAGCTGTTACGAAGTAATGGTTCTTATTGAAGTCCAGCAAAGAAGCCAGAATTAACTTTCCAATCATTGGATTATTCCAGTCTAATGGTTTCATACTGGGTCACAGGAAAGCAACAGCTCCTTGCTGGATGTTAGAAGATGCCAAGGTCCAGGATGAGCCTGTAGGAATGCAGACTCTCCTGCATGCATCGCAAACAGAGCCATCTAGTTCAGCTACTAGGGTGCTTGTCACACCACTAGGATTCATGCCTCAAAACATTTTCTCATTTCTGTATGTACTGCAGATAATGGCAACAGACTAATGCAGACATTCAGCAGTACCTGGTTTATAAGAAGGAAATGGGGCATGGCTGGATTTTGTCCATGTTTGTTCTTCCAGCCAAAGCATTCTACACTCTCACATGGAAGCTTCTTTCTTGACATTACTTGATGCTAAAAAGGCTCCATGAAAATGTTTGTTGTGGCCTTTGCAAACAGCTGTATCTTGGGAGCAGAATTCCTCCATTGCATCTTAATGTTGCTTTAAATCTCAGGAGAGTTAGAGTTTCTCCAAATGCCAAGTCTTGTGTTGACTGCAAGCAACCCCTTTCAGAGGGAGATTTGTTACTCCATGAGATCTGCAGTTACATGGGTTAATGAAAGAGAAGTCCAAAGCCCCCTGGACCATATTAGTAAAGCACCTAGTCACCTGTGGTCAAGCTGTCACCATCCTGGGTGAGCTCTCAAGATCTCATGAGATTTGGAGACACTATGCATTATTACCAAATGTTTCAGAGGTAGTTGGAGAATTTTCTAGTCCTGGAGAGACAGAATCCAGATGGAGGACTTAAAAATATACATATAACAACATCATGTGTATGCATGACACCAAAGTTATGGCTGCCCAGGTGTGTGCCAATTGGTGTGGATCCACTTAAGACCCAGGTGGAGAGGGAATACAGTGTGTGGCATATTTTGCTGGATCCTCATATCTCGGCCATGAGAGCACTGGCATCTGATTTTACAAAGCAACCATTTAAATTTCTGCAAAGTTCAGACCATGCTACTTCAGCCAGAAAGAGCTCCAAAATCCTAGAGCCTCAAATCCAAAATCATGGTGTAACCCACTTTGATTTAAAGTCCTGGAGTGAGGAAAGAGCCTTCCTGAAAAGTCCTTCCACCACTCACAACTAGAGTCTCCATCTTCTTTATCCTCTGAACTTGTTTAGCAATTGAAATAAATACTTAGGCTATTTCTAAGCATTTTTTTCATGCCATGCAAGGGAAATTGGTCCTATAACTTTAGTAAGATTACTTCTTCCCAAGGACACTATGTAAAACCTGTGACACTTGCTATTTTCCATAAGAGATGTTAATTTTGATCTTACCCTGCATCCAAAAAGGCGTGGATCATTTGAAATAGACACATTCACTTCTGTACATTTTTTTTTATTATTTTAGCAGGATTTCTCGTCATCTGTAAACCTCCATGAAATGTAATATTTTCCCCAGAATGGGCTGTGAAATTTGTCTACCTTATCGGCAATTTGCTGCTTGGTTTAAGTGTTTGACTCACTGAATGCTTCCTTCCTGCAGTCTATCAGATTGCTGTGTTAGAAAACAAATAGCTCATCCCCCTTTTTTCTTTCTTCTTTTAATGGTAGTTGTAGTCTCAGAAGTGATGCATAGCATTTTAATGTTCATGCATAGGTTTACATTTAATTGATGGAGTTTAAAGAAGAACATTATGTCTAATTCTATTCTATAATTCTCTGCTGGAGCAGTTTAGTGCACCTCATGCACAAGCTCACAGCTACAATACCCACAGGTGTTATAAACCCTGCATATTACTCCAGATCTGGAAGCTATACAGACCAGGAAAAGAGAACAGTGCAAAAAAATAAGGCCACTGACTGGCACAGGCAGTTTGCTATCTCTGAGCAGCAGAAATGTCAGAGCCCCAGTGACCTAAAAATAAGAACTCTACCTTATCCAGAAGATCCCCAAAATGCAAAATACCAGGTTATTTGTAGATTTTGGTCTTATTATTCTTCTGAAAGATAAACCTGTGAGGAAAAGAAAAAAAAAAAGTTTGTTCTGATGATTGCCCCACACTATAATTTAGTCTTGTCTCTGCAAGTTTCAGGTTTTTGTTTAGGCACATAATGGTGCAGTGGAATGCTTCCCAGCAGCCCCCCAGTGCCCACTCCTTAATAACAGAAAGATCATTTATGGGAGAGAATGAGCAGATTCTTGCATAAGCCTCTTTTGTACGAGAAATTTCAAGGATATGAATTCACCAATTATCCTCACCTTGGTTAATTAAGAAACTCTGAAGCACCGAGAAAACTCTGGGGCAATTAGACTTTGAAATTGTCATTTGCCAGTGTGCTACAGATGGATCAAATTAAATGGGAGATGCAGGGAATGATTTGAAAGGATTCCGGGGCAGTGGGGTAGGATTTCCAACACCGTTTCTTAGGGAGATGGATCCAAATCATCCATGAGCTATGACCATTTGGGAGCTTTCCATTGGGAGATTTCAGGGGACTAATCAGACACTTTTACTAACTTAGGCAGAAAAATTACATTATTCCAGTAATAGCTATGGAAACAATTCTACTCTCAATACCAAGCAAAAATATCTTAGGTAATAGAAAAATGCTGCATAACTTAAATCTCTTCCCGACTTTGACTTTTCTGAAAGTGGTGAGGTGTTCCTTAGAAAGGGCTCAAAATTTGAACAACTTGACATCAGGTAGGAAAAGCCCTTGCAGAATTATTGTAGATTAAACATCATCAGTAAGAAATGATACAGTCCTCGGCTAAGTGCTGCACTGACATTAAGGTAAAGGCATGGACTGCTGATAAACACAGACAAGAGCAGATATGTAGAAAATATCATCCAGGAGAAGAGGGTGGAAGATCAGATCTAAAAAAAAAAAAAGAAAGAGAATATAGAAATACTGCCACGACTGCTACTGACAGGAACAAAATTATTTCTTCAGTGTGGTCAAGAATGGTGGAATTAGACAGCCTCCCATCCCATTCACGACAGAATACAAGCAGTTTACAAGCCATATCTAAAGGAAAACACCAGTTCTGACCAACATCCCCCAAGAACTTGAACCAGTATAATCTTAATGGAAATTAATTGCAAATTAGAGGCAACAATGCTGAGATTAGAGGTCCTGGCACACACGGCAGCCATGGGCTATGCTTTACAAGCAGTAATGGTGCAGACAGCAAAAGGACATGAGATGGGTGGGGAGAAACACTCCATAAAAGCACTTTCCACACACTGCAAGAGTTTCTAGGCTAAATAAATATGGGAAGCATCAACAAGGGCTCAGCAGGTGTCAAACAATCTCTTCTTCTCAGAGAAATGTGGGTTTGCCAGAAGCAGATATAGTTTGTGGAAATACTGAATATAAGCTCCCCCCTTTTAGTGGGAATCCACTCAACCACCAGAACATGAAAATGTCAAGATGGTTCATTATGTGAGTATCAAGAAATGGCTTTCCCCAGCTCTGTGAAGAGACATAAGTGTTATGCTGGAAAGGCTTATTCACTGTATTGTAACAAAGGCTTCTGTATCTGGGCTGGGGAGAGGGGGGGAGCACCAGGTGATGACACCATGAAGTTCATAAGCACTTGTACCTCAGTAACTTCTAAGTGTCTTTATTTACCAGAATTCGGCCTCCAAATCACACAGCTTCAAGACCATATGTAACATCAGCTCTAAAGATAGTTTGTATAAGATAAAGCCCTTTTTCATCATGGTGAGAAGCACTACTCTCAGCAGTGTTTCTGCACCCTATATGGGACTGGGACAGACAATTTGAGCCATGGGGTCATAGGAGTGTTCTGGCTGCAGGAGCAAAACATGAACCTTATATTTCCATGAAAGCTTGATGCTCACAGTCACTTTCTGATAGCTTTGTTAGGAGTCTGTCAATACATGACCACTCAGAAACATCAGTGGTTCCTGCAGCTGGCACCAGATAATCTTACATCCAGCAGCCTGAGGGGCTCAACTCTTGCTCTTCTTCCTATTAAGTTTCTCATTGCTAACTCTTCCTATCGCAGGGTCAAGCCTTCTCTTTGATCCTCAAATCAGAGGAATAAAATTTTCATTGCTCTTCAGGCCCTTCGAAAAAGGAATTGATGTCTAGTGCATAAAACAAAAAAGTATTTCCAACTCATTTTGAAAGACGATTCAGTGACAAACAGGATGAGTCATGTCAGCTTAGTTATGCTCGATTTCATGTAGTTTTGGGTTTTACCACACAGGTTGATGAATGCAAAGCTCACCGTGCAGAATTGCTTAGCACAACCCATGAAAGGACAGCCTGCCCTGGGTTCAGATCTGCTGCTGGCAGAGCCCAGATGCTCCTGCTGGCCTCATGAAACCCCAAAGTTTTCCTGCGTGCACAACCTGATCCTGAGTGTCTTGTCAATTGAAACTTCCTTTTGTGTAAGGAGGAATGGATGAAATTTCAAAGGTGGGAATATCTCCCTAGGCTCCATCCAGATCCGGCACACGGAGAGCAGCTGACACAGTGCTCCTTCCCCACCATCCCCATTGCCTCGATGATACCAGAACTTGTGAATAACATTACTTTGTCATTAGCAAGGGAGACCCAAGAGACCTGAAAGTTTGTCCTGGACAACCTCCCCCCCTGTTATTAAAGTAGAGTTATGCCAGCATTGGTGATTCACCTGTAGTTAAAAGGCTAAAGTACTCAGTTTATAACAAGGAATTTATCTGGGAAAAAAAGGGAAATAATTTCATGCTTTACTGTTTTTCTGTGATCCCATTACATCAAAAGATCCTTTACATCAGTCAAATATGACAGAGGAGCTGAGGAGCAGGGAATGGATTTCTCTGGAAAGCCTGCCTGAAGAATGATGGAAAATCTAGCCCAAGCCAAACGTAGTTCCAGTGCTAAGTATCTCCTCCTCTCCCCCAGAAATCTGATGCTATATACAGCCTATAGTCACTGCAGCCAACAAATTTGTGGTAACTGAGCAGAAGGACCTCCTGCAAGCATCTCCTCACTCCTGCACCACTGAAGGTAAGGGTCCTTCTGGGTTCTACCTCCACCATGTGTGGGCAGGCACGAGTTGAGCAGCACAGAAGACAAAGGAAAAGTACTTCACTAGCCTGGGGACTACCCACTTGGTGAGGCATCAAAGGCAGGATGCAGAGAGGAGGTGTGAGAGCTTTTCACAAGAGAGGTTGTCAAGATCTGTTTATAGATGACAATCCACACAGAGAGTTTTGAGTAGGTTTTTTTCCTCTTCTACAGTTACACAAATAGTTCACTAGTGAAACTGAGGAATCAGTTCTGTGAGTAGAAAAAATAACTGTAGCAGTTTTTGTGTACTGCCCAGTTTGTTGGAAAATAATCAAACGTGAGTCCATGTTGGGAGCCTGTCTCTATCTGGGAACCCACTGTGGGAAGTGCTGCTTCACCCACCCCTAAGGCATAGAGAAACCAGGACATCTGACAACAGACAACAAGTTGGCCTTCCCAGAGAATAACTGAGTGGTTCTATAAGGAGAAAAGGTTAGATTTTGTTCACAAAAATCATAGCAGCAGATGTTACACAAACTCTGCAGCTTAATGGACAATCACTTTTTTATTAGCTGACCTCTTGTATGATAATACAACACAATTTTGTGCATTATTTAGCACCTGAGAATGTATTTTAGATTAAAAATCCACAAGGTTTTGACACTGAAGTTATCTTTGTAAGACAAACAACTCTGCAACCTGAAAATGGTTCACAAGCACTTCACTCGGCAAGCTTTTTTCACTACACCCAGACAGCCATTACCTAGACAAGTGTGCCAGGGACAGCTGAGACCCATCTCATTCCACAGGGTCCTATGCACCCATGGCTAACTCATAATTTTACTTCTTGCTTTCCTGTCATCATTCATTTATTCTGCTGCCTCCATAGTCCTGAGACCAAGCATGAGCATTTTTGGCTTTCTCCAAAACCAGCCCTGCACAGAAGAGTTGATGGCCCTTGAGCAGCCAGACCACAGATATGTTGATCTATAGGCACAAAGGGAAAAAGAAAATCTATTAAAAAAACCAACCAAACAAACAAAAAACCCCCCAAAAAACCCAAAAATCACCTGTGACCCACCTCCACCCTCAACCACACAGGCACTGGAGATGATTAAAAATAATCCAATTGTCCTTTGCAATTTTAAGGAGAAGCTTTTAGTCCTCAGTGCAGGCTTGGAGAATACACAGTACCATTTTCTTCTGGGAGCAGGCTGTCTAGGAGGAAGTCCTAAAGAGGACAGGAATGTAAGTCTGGGCTCTACTGGCTGACACACCTAAACAAAAATGAGGGATTAAATACAGTTCAGAAATCTTTAAAATAATGCACAAGAGGACAATTCTTTCAAAGGCACCTGTGGCTAGTCTCATTGATTTTCAGTAGCCATTCTGCTTCCACATGTGTTAGGTCTCTCCAAAAATCCTACCTAGAGACATAACAACATAGGTCTTACAAGATGGTGCAGCTCACCTTCTTTTTTCTCTTCATGATTATCTTAAGCACAGATATTTGATGCTGTGAGGCTTCATGCTAAGGCTTTCCTGACTTACCTCAGAGTGTAATGTGCATCTTGCAACCTCCACACTGAAGAACAGGTATGAACAAAGACAAGGTCTGAAAAAGAAACTCAGCCATTCCGGTTCCAAAACTTCCTGATTTTACATAAGTCAGTTAAAAAGTGCTTGTAATTCAACCCAGTCTATAGTTAGAAGGCCTTCAGAAGAACTGCCCACTTGCTGGGTAGGGTTGGCACTTTAGAGGCACCAAGAGCTGGGCGATGGAGAGGCAGCAGCCTCAGCCTCTGCTTCTACCTTCCCACCAGCAACATTGAATTTTGAGTCCCAAGGTGCAAGTCTGGAGTATCTTTTGCCACCATTGGAAGGTGGCAAGGTACCTTGCTACCAAGTTGGAAGGGCTAGGTACTAGGTACTACAAGGGCTACGTACTACAAGGGCTAGGTACTACAGTCCTTGTTTGGGATGAAATGTCAGTCTGCACGTGGGGCTTCAGCCACAGTGATCCTCAGATAAAAGATAGTATGTTTGCACTTTCACACTCACTGCAAAAAGAAAATTAAATATTCCTTGTGTCAGCAGGTATCTGTAGCTGGGTGGAGAGAAGGTTTCACCAAAGTACTTAAGAGATCTTTCAGTCCAGCAATGCCATATTAAAAGAAAAATGAAACAAAAAAAAAATGCAGTAAGTATAATATACTTTTGCGACCTTTCCCACCACTACTATGCTGTCACCAAAATCCTGCTTGGGGACTCATCACAACAGACTGTGAAAAAGCAACCCTCCCTGTCCCTCAGCTCCCTCCTCCCTGCCCCACAGCCCCTGCACTTCCAGCAAGGACTCTGCAGGGCTCCCGAGGATGGAACAAGGGGTTGGTTCCCCAGCTGGATGCTGCAGATGTGGCCATGTATCACAAGATGTCGTTGCTGCTCTGCTTTCATCCTTCCTGCTGCTCCCCGCTCCCCTCACAGCCACACGCACCGCCTTTCCCATCCAAACCCAAAATTGTCAGGACATTGCCTCAGGAGCACCCCACACGACTAAGGACATACAGGGACAGGATTCCCAAAGCGCTCAGGGAAACAAATCACACAGTGTTGCCAAAGCCATGGATCTGACCTGTGCTTGTCTATTGGTAAAATACCAGCTGTGGGAAGAGGCACCCAAGTTTTGTTTATCTCAGTATGTGAGCAAGCACTCATGGCTTGCTGACCCATGAGGATGCTGAGGGGTGGGAGGCACAGCAGAATGGGTGAAGGGTCCTGCTGGCCCAGCACCTCAGTCACTGCAGCAAATGCTCTTGCAGCAAGCATCCTGCAGCCCCTCTCCAGGTACCCGCACAGTGAGCACAGCACCACGCATCACCTGGAGCTCAGAGGCATCGCTGGACTCTGCCAGAGACCCTCCAAGGGGTCCTCTTCAGCCTGCTCTCCCTCCATGAGTCCAAGGGCCCAACAGAGCCCTGTCCCCTGCTCTGTGGCAGCAAGGTGACACCGCATCTCCTGGGGGCTCCCTCCGAAGCCTGGCACGAGATGGCTGCCAGCCGGGCTCCGGGGGTGTCCGGGCAGGGGGTCTGTCCGGGTGTCAGAGTCAGTGCCAACCCTTCCCTCCGTCCCCTCGCGTTCCCTCCAGCGGAGCGGTGCCTGGGCCACTGCCTGTGGTACCCACGGAGCCCCCGGAGTCCATGTCGGAGGTGCCCATCGGGTTCATTGACAGCCACGACCCCCCTGGGGCTCCTCCTTGCCCCCCTGCCCCGAGGGGCTCCCCGCTGCCCTCGCCCACCCACGCCCGTGGGCGTCCTGCCTGGGGAAGGCCCCGGGCTCGGCCCTGCCTGGGTGAGAGCAGCGTGTGGCCGGGCTGCTGCGGGGAAGCTGCTGGGGCTGGCGGGGGTGAGGGGCTGCGTGTGCCTGGGGCTGCCGGGGGGAGCTGAGGGGAGAGCAGGAGCTGCTCCAGCACAGCCATGAGAGTGGGGGCAGCAGGGGTAGCTGGGAGGAGGAAGGACCCTGGGAAGAGGGCTGCAATCCCTGTCCCGGCTGGTCCCGACTGGTCCTGGGAAGAGCTGGGTGGGTGTCCTGGTTTGGGCCAGGATGAAGGTGATTTTCTGTTTTGTACTTTTGCTTTCAACTAAGTCTCTTGTAAGTAGCTGCACTTGCTGAAATTAACAGTAAGTTTCTCAGACACCGTCTGCTTCTAGGACTGATAACACTCCATGTTTATAGTTACTGCCAGAGACTGGTGTGCAGAGCCAAGGACACTGCTCAGCTCTGAGGAACATTTTACCCTCCAGAAGGAGTAAGGAGGTCCCACCTGAAACCCTCCTTTGGGGAGGACCAGGCAAGATAGATGCCAGAATTGACCAAACGGAGTATTCCGTCCCACACACGTCATACTCAGTATAAATTTGAGGGATCACAAGGGTCAAACACTTCCTCCCTGCTTCCTTCGGCATCCTGAGAGGATTCCATCCATTCCTCTGCCTGTGGTCCTGATCCCTGCCAGCCTGAATCCCTGTGTTCCTGCCCCCAGCTCCTGACTGCTGCTGACCCCAGGATTCCAGCCTGGATTTTCCCAGGGCTGCCCTGCAGCCTCGGGGGTGACGTGAGAGTTATTGGGGGAAAGGTTGAAAAAAAGTGGGATCACTTTTCCTGTATATTTGTATATATTTAGTAATTTTTTCCTATTTATCATTACTGTTTCATTAAAGTTGTGTAGTTTAGTTTCCAACCCATAAGTCTCTCTTCCTTATTCTCTCTCTCAGTGAGAAGAGAGAGATTAATATATAAATCTGTTATTCGGTTTATCTGCTGGGGCAGTGTTAAACCGTGACAGTGGGGTGGCCCTGGCAGGAGAGGTGGTGCAGATCCTCCCTGCAGATCCGGCTGTGTCCTTGGCTCTGTTCCTCTCTGTTCCTGCCCTGGAAGGCAAGGCAAATGGCATCGACCCCCATGCCTCACACCTGGCAGCTCACACCCTGTCCCTGTCAGAGCTGCAGAGGGACCCTTCCCTTCCTCTGGGTTTGGGCTGCAGGTGCTGCCAGACCCGCTCCACAGGGCATGGGGCAGGGGACCTGCTCTGCAGGGCAATGGCTGCAGAGCTGACACAGGACCAATGTGTGTTTGCTCTGAACAAGCAGTCCTGCTCCTTCCCCTCTCCTGGGTGTCTTTGTGGGAATGAAACGGTGGAGGAAAAGACCATCTGATATGAACGTATGTAAAATGCAAGAAAATGCCTATTGAGACACTATCTATGTCTGGCTGATATGTTAAAACATTTAATTAACACTTGATAACTGTCTGGTTTCCTGGGATAAACAAAGACAATGGGATTAGCAGAACAGGAAAAAACTGATAAACATTCATGAAGACAAGAAATTCCTTAGAAAGAAAAAAATGTTCAAATCAACTTTGAAAATGGTATAAAAAGTCCTGACGGAAGAAACAGCAGAGAGCGACTCTTCTCTGAACAGCACAGATGGATCAGCCTGTCCCCCCCCCTGGGACAGCAGCCCCAGCCAGGGACAGCCCGGCAGCAGCAGAAACCTGAATGAAGCAAAAGCCAGAAGCAGCGAAAAGGGTGACCACAGCCTAACGATTCTCTTTCTTTTGTTAATTACCTTAACTATAGTTTGACCCTGAACTAGCAGCTAAAATTGTAACAGCTTCTCTCTCTGGTAAACAGTTTTTTTTCCCTTTTCCTTGTCGTTTTAAAAGCGCTATCGTCTCCCTTCCTTGGAAATAAATCTTTGTAATTTGCTTAAATCATAAAGCCTGCTAGTTTTGTAATTCAAGTGTCAGGTTCTGAGCAAGTGGTTGATCTTTCCTCGCAAAACAAAAATATAAAATATAAAAAATAATATCATAACAGATCATAACACCATCTTCCACAACACAGTGGGAAACCCAGGCCCTGCATCAACTGGGGAGTAACCAGTTGTGCCTACTGCCATTGGCATTGCTGGACATAGCCACAGCCCTAGCCTGGTCAAAGGCACAGGCACCGGCTGCTCTGCTTGCCTGCAAGAAGAGACGAGAGAATCACAAAATGGCCCAGGTTGGAAGGGCCCCCAAAGATCATCTTTTAGATCAAGCAGTCCCAGCCCCCCTGCCATGTCCCACCAGACCAGGTTGTTCCAAACTCCATTCCACCTGGCCTTCAACACTTCCAGGGATGGGGCAGCCACAGCTTGCAGCACCTCAGGGGACAGGCTATGAAAAAAAAGGGCATGCAGGTTTTATCCAAGTTTCTCCTACACCAGTCTATTGCTAGGGAGCTAGCAGACAGCAAAATGCACAGTGAGAAAGAATAATCATGAACATATCACATAAAACAGTACAAAGCTTTTTATCTTTCTTAATAAGGTAGGCCTCACACGTAAAATACCACATTGCTTTACGTGGTGCGCAGGCTAAATGAGACCGTTTGACTAGGTGGAAAAAGGCACTGCTTTGAAATGCTGGACTCCCCACTTCAGCACCAGAGAGGCCCAGCTGCCACACAGAGATACAATAAATGTCTGGGAAGAACAGGAGAGCTGCAGGTACCACTGTCTGAGAAGTCTTCACAGCTTCTGCTGCAGTTGCATGCAAAGAAACAACCTCTGTCTGGAAGCACCTGTGAAATGCCCACTGCACTGTGAAGAAGCATTCTATAAACTCCTATGCAAGCCAAAAGGAAAGAGCAAGTGAAGGGTCTGCAAACAGTGAGGTAATCTGGTAAAACTGACTTTAAGGAAAAAAGTCTGCTTCACCTTTTGTAATCTGTTTTGGAATCCATTTTGAAAAAGGTTCCTTCTGTTTAACTGAACCATATAGACCATGGTGGACAAAAGACACACCTGAAGCACAGAATGGAGCAGAATACTTCCCAGCAGCCTATGTAGCAAAAGACTGCAAAAGCTAGAATTGGTACTCATACAAAACCTTTCTCAAATGGGATCTACACTTTCCCTCTGGCTGGGGGTGTAACATGGGGTTCTTCCTCTGGTAGTACCTGGTGGTACAGGTTCTTCCCCTGTACCAACAACCACTGGTCTCCATCACACACAGCCTCCAGTTCCAAAATGTGAGGCTTATACACATTATCTTGGGGCCCAAGCACCTTTGCTGCCTGTGATTGTCCTCAGCTTGCTTCCTTGCATTAAATTAAAGCAGTAATGCAGATAATTCCATTTGCTGAATTACTGGGACAATTCATTTAATTGAGAACTTGATAGACCTTTTGGCACTCTCCCTAGGAAAACACCACCATCACTTAATGGAGTCATTGGGAGATCCCAAAAAGCTGCTTTTCCATCAGTCCAACTGAATAGGTTTTTGGGAAGATGATGAGGAAAATATTTCCTTGTGAAGATAAAACGTAAGAAGAAACACAACCTTTCTTTTACCACCTTACAAGCCCCATCTCTGTGGCTTTCTCAGCACAGATCCACCATTAGAAGCAGGTGGTGTTTGAGTAGAAATACCATCTCTTCTTCCTTTATCAAGCACTGATTACAAAGAATTTTAACGATCCCAAATTACTGCTTGAAAACGGAAGATTTCCCCAAGAAGCAGCAGATGTAGTGTAGGTTACAAAAGAAAGACGTATTTTTATCAGAGATAAACACTGAACAGAACAAAAAATAAAGACAGAAATATGTAACAGACCAGAGCTGCGTTATGTTTACAAAAGCTCAATTGTTTCTCTTCTTCCTCATAGCTTCAAAGAAAACTGCAATTTACTTCATTTGCTCCTGAGTTTCAGGAGAACCTTCTGCCTTTCAAGTCTCAATTCAGTATCTGGTAGTCTTCTAATCCTAGAACTGGATCCCAGGATGACTTCATCTTCCTCACTCCCACCAGTGGCTGGCTAAGCAAGTGAATATTGCTTATACTTCAAAACCCAAATATCAGGTAAACACTGAGAAGAGGGTAGAGTTTTAGTTTGGTATTTCCCCACAGTTTTTCCTTATTCTTTTGAGCTTGGAAGTATCAAAGTCCTTGGATTTCTCTGTATTTTAGTATACAATTTTCCAGTGAGTTGGCTGCTCACAGTTTTGCTCTTTCTCACCACAAAATCGGTTGTAAGTTGTTTTTGGATCAAATCCCAAGATCTCCCTTTCCTCATGAATCCGGAAGGAAAATGTTGAAACTGAGGTGCCTATAAAATACCTGTGAAGAACATCAGAACAGGTGTGTGGAGGGTGCAGATTTTTAAAATGCAAATAATTTATTACAGTCAAATGAACTTTAATGTTCATTGAAATAATAATTATCAAATATATATTCTGTAAATATTGTAGATCAATTATATAATGTTATATGTGATTTGTAAACAGCCATATCTAGGTGAAAAACAATATTCAATTTTGTGACAGTACGATTTGGCTCCTCAAAGAAGAACAACACAAATTTGGTACCTGGCATGTGCACAGATCCACTGGTCAATCACAGCCAAGCCCCCATCTTTGTAGAGTTCCACCTCCTCCCAAGAGGGTTCAAACCTCACCATCTCAGGCAGCAATTTCTTGAGCAGTTCAACCTCTGAAAAAGAGAAAGATACAGATTTATTTTTTACCTTACATACAGCAACTCACTGCAGTCAGAAAATTTAAGTGTTTAAGGAAGCCCTGGGTGAGCAGTTAAGAAGCAAGTAAAACCAAAATCTACCTATAAATTTTACAATAGCTACAACCTGGAAAGAAACAGCTGCCCAAAAATGTTGAACACTCCATTCAACGATGGAGGCATATGATCTTACAGTCATTTACCAAAACAAAGTGGTAATCACTGCACTCACTGTCAAGTTATTAATCCTCAATTGACTATAAATGTGCCTACCCTCCTCAACAGCATCGGTAGCTACAAAAACTTTCTCAAGTTTAAGGATCTCCAAGAGGCTGCGGATTTTCTTTACTGCTCCTTGCAGGGAAGGAACATCTTCTCTGTGACCCCAAATGAAATCTTTCCTTCTGAGATGAACCCCAAGGTATGGACCACCAACAGCTGTGCCAATCTTAACCTAAGAAAGAAAGATAAATAGACTGTGAAATTTGAGAGCATCACTATTTAAACACACAAAAAAGGCCTGAATGCATCATCTCTGGATAATGGCCTGATTTACTCTAACTGCAGAAAGACATTTTAAGGTATGGATTGGCAGTATTCTGGGACACTTAATGCAGCATTCTGATGTTGGGTGGCCTGAATCATACAAGAGAAACTAGAGTGCAAAATTTTTGTAAACCAAAATTGCTCCCCTTGACCAAATCCACAACTGGCAGTTTGCAGCTGAATTTTATACCCACAGATGATGCTGAATACATCAGAAATACAAATTTCTTTAGTGAACTGAGGCTAACAGAAATCTGACACCCAGAACCAGTCAACCACATCTCAACAGACTCTGTTATCTTATCAGGGAGAAGATAGCAAGGAGCATGCATGTCCACCTTGGAGCTGAATTCATGTGTCTTCAAATATTTCCTGCAGAGTACAGCCAGGAATACAAGAATGAAGAAAGAAAAAAAAAAATTTTATGGGAAACAGATTGTTTTTACCTTCATTTGTGTCCAGTCCTCCTTGTAATGAGTCCTGTCTGCCTCGTCCGTGGATTGAAGATATTTGTTTCTAAACTCATCTCCCACTACACGGAGGTGTTTAGCAAACACCATGCTCCTACGGGTCTATTGGAATAAGAGCAGATGGCAAATCAGAAAAAGGGAGAGCTAAAAATTGCTAAATGGAGATAGCTTCATATACACAGAGCTTCCAGGATGCAGTTACTTCTGAGATCTCCATGCAGCATTACAAGCAACAGTTTCTAACCTTTCACAGGAGCTTTAACTCTTTAGTCTTAATCATAAGCACATTTATAACCAGCATACTCATGGGATTCTGCAATACATAGGTGTACAGAGTAGACTGTAGTTATTTACACAACAGAACACATAATATACCAAATTAACACTAGCAATATAGCTCACCTTTGGGAAAAAAAGCTGGGTAAATATTTCACCTTGTAAAACACACCTGCTCAAAAAAACCAGTCACGTGTCTAGCCACAGAAACACACCTAGCAAATTCAGTGGAAAAGTGTCAAAAAAGGAATTACTTTGTTCACCTGTCAATAATAATCTCTTTCAAAAATTTTGTGATGTAATTGCCACTGCACACAGTCCCACATATCCTTCTCTTTCACAGGCACACAACAGAACTAAGGAAATCCCACATGACTTACACCACAGAAGGACACTTGGCAATTTGGTGTCATTCTTAACTTTATACAAGTTTGCTGCCTCTCATGTGATTGGGACCAAAGAAGGTGCAACAAAACCAATTCTTTTCAATTTCCAACAGCCTCTCTTTTCTCAGCACAGTGAAGCCCACGTGGACAGAGTTCACTACACAGTGGAGAAGCCAGGCAGAGAGTTATTAGTACTCCAAGACATGGCCACATTGATGGTGCCTTTGCCTTGCTCTAGTGAAGAGGCAGGAACTTGTCTCTGCCAGCTTTTCCTGTCCACCTTTTCCCAGAGCAGCCATTCCTTCATATGCCAAACTCGCTGCTGGTTGAAGTTGGTTCCTCCTCCCTTATCATTCAGTAAGGCACAGAACAACTTAATCTTCTGTAAGATCCATAACACAGGTACTTGGAAACCCACACTCCTCTAAATTACTTAATGGAAGTACAAAGCCTGCTCTTCTAGCATCTTGGAAGGTGTCAGCACTAAACCCATCCCAAATCCTCCAGCAAAGCATTTCTGTCAAGGGAGAACCTACATGCTGTCTGCTGAGGTTCAGAGAGAGACATTTCCCCTCCTTTCTGGAATGTCAACACAATGTGATCCTATGGAGTCACGGGGTACCTTAGCCAAGGTGTGAGGCACAGAGTTACAGCAAATGTGTAGGCAACCCCTAGCAGTGCAGTGCACTGGGGAGCACAAACATTTTGGGAATTCTTTTGGAAACTTTCATCTTGAGGCTGACTAGACAAGAAACTGCACAAATCTTCTTATGGCAGAGTGTTGCATAGAGGAGGTCCTTCTAAACAGAATGCCCTGCAGTGCTTACTCTTTGGGGATAAGACAAGAGGACAAATTCCTGCATTACATTAATACGCAGCAGCCTAAAGACCAATTTAGCATATACCACTGAAACATAAGAAACAAATTACTTTAAAGAAAAGAAACCAGAGGCAAAACTGCAGCACATACCAGTTACTGGATTTTTATCAGAACCAAGCAGAAAGTCTAGAGATGCTGACTGGAAAATACTCACATTCCAATAATCTTTCCCTCCGTAGTGGTCGTGAAGAAGGTTTTCTGCTCTGTCTAACATCACTGACCTATTAAAAATTGTAAAACTGAGTGCAGTTTCCTTAGGAATAGAATTTACATTCTGATGTTTCTTTATACAGTTGCTAGGATAAAGCACCAACTGATCTGTTTGCAAAGGGGGTAGGGGGAAGGAGTAGGCTGACAGCCTCTTCTGTATTAAACAAATTGTGGCCCACAGCCTGCTGGGGAGAGATGGGAACTATGCCACTTCCTGCTCTCTTCCTTAATAACTAGCACTCTTAATTCTGACTGTTAAACATGAACAAGCATTAATGGTCCATCATGTATTCCTCGTGATAGCTGCTGCTGGAGAAACAAGATTGCCAACAGGAAGAGTCATGTAAAGGGGAGAGGTTTGTTGATGGCTCAATGAAGTGGAAGATGAAACTACTGTAGGATTCCATCTAGTTAAAAAAAAACAAACAACAAACTAGCTTCAATTAATAAATTAAGGGGTGTGATGCTCAGGAATGGGGACAGTTTGACAAAGGTGTCATGGCAACGTGCAAAGGTCCAAAAGAGAAACATCTATAGTAGGAATTATCAGAAAAAGGAGAGAGCACTAAGCAGAGCATGTCATTGTATCACTATGTAATGGATTTACCCACACTCATTGTGCAGGATGGATCCAGGTGAACTCTAAAGGTTCAGAGAATGGCAGTGAGGATGACCAAAGGCATGGAATGGCTTTCACATAAAGAACAATTAATGAAGCCAGGATTCTTCACACTGCAGAGGAGACAACTGAGGGGAAATATGATAGATGCAAAGTCATGCTTGGGGTAGAGGTGAATGGGGAAGAGCTGTTTGTTCACTGCCTCTTCCACTACACAGACTAGGAGACATTAGATGAAACTTGCAGGTCAGAGGTGGATTTTCATAGTGTGTATGGTTAAGGTGCAAAACCTTTAGGCCTTGTCCCAAGGTTCTGTGGATGGGGGTGGAAGGGAAGTTTGTGCACATCCATGCTGAAGGACAGAAGAGACAGGACAATCACTTTTAGCTCTGAAGGTCCCTACAACCACAAATTTGGAGGGTGTGACAGGAGTTAGGGGAAGCACAACAGACTTGCTCAGTTCTTCTACCTTTTTGCAGGTATCTGATTTTAGCCTCTTGGATTTCACATGCTTTAACTTGAAATACTGTAAGTGCCTTTATGCTGCTGTTATGATGGTACTTCTTCCTACTTGTGTCTGATTGAGAAAGGTGATCTTGTGGATAAGGCATCTTGTCTGCCTATTAAGAACCACTCCTGATTTTTCTTTTGACCTTCCTCATTGCCAAACCTTTGACAGTTGCCTTGAAAGATTTAACTGTAGGGCTAAACATGGAGACCTCTATGGTTTATTTAATCCAGTTTTCTGCTGTCACTAACAGAGATTATGATGGGCAAACAGGGCAACATTCCTGGTAAAAAACAAGACTTTGCTTCCTCCTCTCCCAGTGGAAGATATTACAGATTCCCACTCCTCTGCTTAGGGGAACTTTCATCTCATTTTCAATTAAACTGTTTGATGTCAAAATTTGGGGTGGTTTTTTCTCTCACGGTAGAACTGCACTTCAGTCTACATGGTTTTTGTTTCTCCTATTGATTTAGTCCCTTGCTGTATAAAAAGACTGATTACTTCCTCTTCCTACACTCCCCTGCATCCCAGTAGCTTTTGCTTTACTACGGTGCCTTCAGCTGTTACAGGGTCACAGCTGACTGGAAATATTTGACACTGGAACAATCTAAGTGTAGATTCTTATGGACAAGCTTTCCTTTCTTCTGATCATCCTAGAAGTATCTCAGAGCAAAAAGCCAGCATGTTGCTTGCTTTCTCTAAACCTGGCTCACAGTATTGATGATGAATATCACAGGAGACCAGGCACAGCAACTTGTGATCACAGATATGGCTTGGGAAACACGAATTCCACTGTTTGTTCCCTCCTGACCCAGCATCAAAGGGTGAAGGAAGGAAAGGTAAACAGAGGGTGGCAAAGACATTTAGCTACATGATAGAGAATATGAAGGAGCTCAAGGCTATTTCTTTTTGACTGCAGCATTTAACCTAACTTGCAGTCAGGTGTATCTTACAGTGTGAATTCCTTCTGTAATGATTTTAATAGATTACAATAACTTGGTGATGAAGTGGGACCTAGCCAGGAAGTTCCCCATGCTCTTCCCAGCAAGCAATGGGTCTGTGAGCACGCAAGACAACAAACAGTAATACAAGGCAACTCACTTTGCTGTAGTGTTCTTCAAAAGGATGGGAGCCACAATAGAGGCAGATCCTTGGACAGACAAACAAGAAACATTTAGGCCTCGTGTTTCCTCATAACCCCAGAACCATCCCCTGAAAGAGAAGTATTGGTTCACATGCTTGAAATTTCAATTAATGCCACATATAACAAAATAAATAAAGAGTAAACCCTAGAGAGATGATCTATAATGTAAATAAACCAGCCAGCTCCTTTCTTTGTGTGAAACAAGAACTTCTAAAATTAAATCTTCTAGTATTAGTGCAACACTTTACTACTGATGGGGCTTTACAAGTAAAGTCAACACCCTAGGATCCAAAGATTCAGACAACACTACAACAACTGCACTAGTCTGTTCTGTAGGTAAATGTCTCATGGAATACAATTTAAAAGACTGAGAAGACTGTTAGAAATTACCTGTAGTACCCATGTTTGTCATTGGAGTAGACAAGCTGATCAATGCATGGCCTTTCATCTATTTTTTCCTCCCATGTTCCCTCTTTCCATCCTTCTGCATAGCCTTGTAGAACATAAATCTGTTCAATAAAGGGCCCACCTGATTCTGAGCAAAAGGCAAAGTGAAGCGTTTTTGAGCATGAAAAACCACACAACGAAGGTATGAACTGGTATTACTTGCTGTCAAAAATCTGCTAGGTATGCTAATATTACACTATTCTGTTCCCCGTTTTCCAAATAAAAGAGGAAAAGATCTAGGGTTGGTCTGTGATCTGTGTGAGCCAGAAAAGATGTAAAGTTCAGGGGATGTGACAATCTGCACCTGCCACACAGCTATGTGTGATTTAATGTGCCAGACAGAACTGAATCACCATGCAAAAGTAAATGTAAGAGATGGGCAAGACATAACATGAAGTATAGATTTTCAGTGCCATAGGCAGCTGCTGTGGGATGAGTGCCTCAAATAGTAGAACAAATGCAAGTTCTTCCCCTGAATTTCAGGGGTTTATACATTTTTTACTGACAGGTAGGGAACAATGATCCTTTCACAGGTCCTTGCAGAGACATTTGGTGGCCTTTATTTCTTTTGCTGAAAAAGTCTGTGACACTGCTGCAGACTTTGCTATACAGTGATTAGCTCAACATGGCATTCAATCCTAAAGGAAACAACTTAATGGAAACAACTTTTCATATTCCTAGGGAAAGCCTCTCACTTTTTGTACACAAGAAGTGGGGGATACGTATCTTGAGTATGTGCAGCACCAACGATGAAAAAGTTAACTGAAGAATTAGCTTTTACTGTCTAATCACCTCCAGAAAAAGGTGGCTTGTTTTTATTTGGACACAGTGCTGCAGGCTGCCTCTCTCTCCCTGCAGCATTGCTACTGTTGCCAAAATCATGCAGAAATATTTATTACTTTAACCACAGACATTAACTGCCTTTCTCTGGGGTTCCTAGGAAGTGAAGGGATCAACAGTGCTACATCTAATGAGCTGCCAAATAATCGGGTTATTTCTTCCTAGTTGTTTTTTATTCAGTATCATTCTTTCCCATCCCTCCTCTTGCCACTTTAAACTTTTTTTTTTAATTTCACATATAAGGATAAAGGCACATATATGGATAAACCTGTAAAGAAGCCACCTCAAATATTTAGGTAATCATAGACTGTATGATGCCATACTGTACCTGCAAGGAACTGCTCATATTCAATGACAGGGATGTTCCTGTTGAGGTTTGGGAGATCGAAGAACTCAGACCAAGGGATCCGGACCTGAAGGATGTTTGGGTTCTGCCAGTGATAAAGAGGTCCCCAAGGAGGCAAAACTAACACCCAGTTCTCACTTTTCAGCAAAGTCTTTAGAAGGGAGGCAATACGAATATAAACATCCCTGCGAAGGTTGAACCCTTCAGGAGGATTTACATCATACAAAAGGTATCTGGGGAGAAAAAAAAAGCAATTACTTCAGAGAATTTAAATTTTTTATACTTTTTATACTTTTTGTTTATTCCACAAACACGTCTTGCCTCAGATGTCTTGTACATTCTGAGGGAAACATGGTGAGAATGATGAAAAAACTGGCCCATTACTGGTGGCAATTCCAGTAAACTAAATAAGAAGGCAGGAAGACATGTTCAGGAGAGGCAGGGAAAGGACCTACTCCCCATGTCACACTCAGAGCAGGAAAGCAGGAATGACCCAAACAGCACCAGCAGGTGACTGCACACGACCCCCAGCTGGTGGCTCTGACACACGCCAGGCCACGCGTGGGGCAACCCCTCAGGGCACCACACAAGAGGCTGGGTTGAGAGGAGGGTCCCAGCGGTGACAGGGCTGTCCCCAGCAGGCAGGACTGGCCCACGGCAGAGGACCAGCTTCTGGATTGACAGGAAGCTGAACATGAGCCAGCAGTGTGCCCAGGTGGCCAAGAAGGCCAATGGCATCCTGGCCTGGATCAGGAACAGCGTGGCCAGCAGGTCCAGGGAAGGGATTCTGCCCCTGTACTCAGCCCTGGTGAGGCCACAGCTCGAGTCCTGTGTCCAGTTCTGGGCCCCTCAGTTCAGGAAGGAGATTGAGGTCCTGGAGCAGGTCCAAAGGAGGGCAACCAGGCTGGTGAAGGGATCCAGCACAAGTCCTGTGAGGAGAGGCTGAGGGAGCTGGGGGTGTTCAGCCTGGAGAAGAGGAGGCTCAGGGGAGACCTCATCGCTCTCTACAACTCCCTGAAAGGAGGCTGGAGCCAGGGGGGGGTTGGGCTCTTTTCCCAGGCAACTTTCAACAAGACAAGAGGGCATGGACTTAAGTTGTGCCAGGGGAGGTTTAGGTTGGATATTAGAAAGAATTTCTTTATGGAGAGGGTGATCAGACATTGGAATGGGCTGCCCAGGGAAGTAGTGGATTCTCCATCCCTGGAGATATTTAAAAAGAGCCTGGATGTGGCACTCAGTGCCATGGGCTGGGAACCGCAGCGGTAGTGGATCAAGGGTTGGACCTGATGATCTCTGAGGTCCCTTCCAACCCAGCCCATTCTATGATTCTATGACCCTCGCTGTGTCTGGGAGGTGACAGCTGTCCAGGCCGGCCCCGGGGTGGCTCTAGGGACCGGTCCCCACCTGGTACGCTGCGCGGCGGCGGCTGCGGGGAGCGAGGAAGCGGCGTGGCCGGCGCGGAGAGCGTCCGGTGTCGGCTGAGCGGCGGCGGGAGGCGGCGGGAGGGCGAGCGCGGTCAGGCACAGCAGGAGCGGCGGCAGCAGCCCGGGGCCGGTGGCCACCATCGCCGTCACTCGTCCGGGGCGCGCCCGGCCCGGTGCTTCCTTCCCCCGGAGCGGCTCCTTCAGAAGAGACCGGCGGTCAGGGGCCGTAGGCTGGCACCGGTGAGCCGGTTCAGCTCCTCCAGGATCTCCACCTCCTTCTGGTACATCTGCAGGAGAGAAGCCCCGGGCAGCGCCGTGCTCCGCGGCCGGGATGGCGGCGTCCCGGTGCCTGCCAACGCCGGCATCACGGCGAACCACAGCTTCGGACCGGACCCGCTGGTTCCACCCCAGCAAGACCCGATAGAGGCTGGATACCGCACGCCTTCCCCGGCTCTGGGGGATCACCGTACCTGCTGCCACTCGGGTTTTGTGTCGTGACGGTAGCCGAGCAAATGGCACAGTCCGTGGGCTGCCGTCACCTGCGCGCAGAAAGAGGCAAGGACAGAAGCCATCTATTACAAACTTAACCCCGACGCCAGTAGCTCAGCTGCACACACAGCTCAGGCACCAGGCAGGACAGGAGGAGAGCCCACACTAACCGCGTAGCAGCTCATTCGCCGTTTGGCCAGAGCTTGCCAGCGCTCTGGATACAAAACGAGGCGGGTGAGGTAGCACCCTAACTTATTTAGTTTTAAAACACAGGGTAAGCTGTAAGCTCATCACCCGCTCGTTTAGCCCAGCCAGGTTAGGAAAGCGGCAGTCGCTCCCCGGTCCCTGGGGAACAACCTCTGGCTGTCCTTCCCTGAAACACAGGACCCGGGGAACCGCTGTCCGCGGCGGGGCTCACCACCAGGACGCTGTCAAAGTCCTCCCCGGTGTCACGGCACTGCTGATGGATGTACTCCACCCCCAGAAAGATGTCTCCTAAGTTGTACTCGTCGCGGCAGCGCGGCCGCGGCAGCTCCCCAGCCGCCACCCGGTGGAGGGGGAAGGAGAGGACGTCGGTGGGCTCAGGGCACTGCCGGTACGCGCCGTTGAGGCGCCGCATCAGCCCATTGCCGGCGCAGACCAACCCCACGTCGAAGCGGGAGGCTCCCAGGGCTTCCCGCAGGGCGCAGACAGCGCGGCGGAGCGGGGCGCGGCGAACCAGCACCGAGCGCTGGGCGTTCCGCAGCGCCAGGCTCATGGCGGCAGCGGTGCTAGAGCCGCCCTCCCGCTTCCCCTTCCGCCGGCACCGCCCCGCCCCGTCAGCAGGATCCCGCCTCCGCTGTTGGCGGAGCGGTGCCGGCCGCCATGAATGCCGGGGGCCCCTTCCGCGGGCCGCCTGCCTTCTCGCCGCTGCGCTTCGGGCAGCCTCCCGTCTTCGGGCAGGGCGGCGGTGCTGCCGGCCTCCCCTTCGCCTCCAGGCCCGGGCCCGCCGCCTTCGGTCCGCCCTATGGGCTAGGCCAGGCGCCGGCCTTCGCGGCGGCGGGCGGCGGCGGGACCCCGGCCGGCAACACGGGGTTCAGCTTCAAGCCGCCCACCAACCTGGGCAGCTTCCCGGGGCCGGGCGAGGCGTCGGGCGGCGGCGGCTTCGCGGCGTCCGAGTTCCGTTTCAAGGCGCCTGAGAACGCCCCTACCGCCTTCAAGCCGCTGCTGGGCGGCGAGGCGGAGAAGGGCCCGGCCGCCCCCGCCGCTTTCACCTTTTCGCCGCCCTTCGGCTTCGCGCCCGAGGCGGGCTCCGAGGTGGCGGTGGCGGGGGAGCCCTTCTCCTTCTCACGTCCCGTCGCTGCCCTGGGCCGCCCGGAGGAGAAGGGCCCGCGGCCGCTTTTCGAGGAGCCCGGAGAGCCGGCGTCCAAGGGCCTGAAGCGGAAGGAGGAGCGGGAGCGCTCCCCGCGGCAGCCGGCGCCGGGCGGGCGAGCGGTGTCGGCCCCTCCGCCGCCGGAAAAGCGGGCGGTGCTGCTGAGCTGCCCCCGCGGCGGGGCCCTCTTTGGCCGCACCTTGCAGGATATGCTGCGCAGCCAGGGCCGCGGGCACCGCGACCGCGGGGAGGCCGCTGAGGCTGAGCGGGGACCCGGCGAGGAGCTGGCGCCGGCCGAGTCCCGGGAGTCCTCCCGGGAAGGTAGGCTGCAGCGCTGGGAGGGAGCCCCGGGACACCCCGCTCCCGGAGGTGACTGCCTCCCTCTCTGCACAGATGCCACCCCCGCCACCTCCGCCCGACGGGCTCGGGGCGGCGAGAGCACGGAGGGGCTGGGGGGGCTGTTGCCCGGCGAACTCACGGCCATCCAGTGCAAGAACATCCCCGACTACCTCAACGACAGGACGGTGCTGGAGAAGCACTTCTGCCAGTTTGTAAAAGTTCGACGGATCATGACCAGGCGCAATAAAAAAATGGCCATTCTCCATTTCTTCGATCATGTGAGTATCGGGAGTGATTGTCGGGCGAGCAGGCTTGACCGGGAGTGCTTTGGATGGGCCCAGCTCTGGTTAGAACTGCACCTCTGGCTGGCTGGATGTTTTGCACCTGGGGGAAAGCATAAGCACTGAATTAACAGACGGAAGCATCCTGAGCTGCACCTAAAACATTGTAGCTGCAAGACTTCTGCTTGGCTTTAGCTGTCTTAGGCAGCTCAGACACCTGATCCATCTTCCCTGTTGTCTCACTTTGCCCAAACCTGAAGTCCATGTGCTGCTATGTTCTTAATCTCGGCAGCACCGAGGGCGAGGTGAATTTTGTGCTGTCTGTGGGGTGAGCTGCTTGCTGGGGGGGCTGCTCTTACATCCCTGCTGAGGTGTGTTGAGGAGCCAGTGCAGACTGTGTGGCCTGTTTCTGCTTTGTGCTTAAAAACAAACCTTCAGTCTGTTATGCTCTAAACTGGCTTGGATAAGCAGTGATTTTTTTGTGGAAACCCAGACAGTCCTGCCAGTTGCCTGTAGGACATAAGTAAGAGGTTAAAATGTAGTAATCAGAATTGTATGGAAATTAGTAAATATATCTGGCAAAAATTTTTCTGGGTTTTTTTTGGTGTTGTGATGCTAAATACTCTGCTTCTGTTTCCTTTCAGGCCTCTGCAGCTCTTGCCAGGAAGAAAGCAAAAGAGTTGCACAAAGATATAATAACATTTTGGCATAAGAAGAAAACAAGTAAGTCTGTGTTTCCAGGTATGGGTGGTACATAAATGGGATGCTGTCTGCTCTGTTCATGTTTCCTGATGCTGAGAGTGGTACAAAAATGATCTCCACAGGAGGGATATTCCAGCTCCAAAAGTACAGTAGTACTCTTTGACCTTTACTAGTGAAGCTGTCTGGTGCATGCAGCTTCTGGGGAGCATTGAAGGTTATTCTTTACAGGAGCAAAAAAAGTAATTTTTCTGCATTTTATGTGACAGCTCTCTCTGTGGCAAAAGCTAATAATGAATATGCAAAGGAAGGAAAAAAAGAGCAGGATAAAATGTGTCATCTTCCAGATTGGTGTCTTAGCCTTTAGTAGCATATGGTCCAGGAGCCCTGGGTGCCAGGAGGGGTGGCTTAGCCCGTGGGGAATTCTCTTGTGAACTTATCCAGTTCCTTTTGTAAGCTGTGTAAACTTCCAGCATCCATACAGTACTGTTCTCTGATACTGAGAGAGTTTGTAGTGAGTGACTGCGAATCACAGGTGGAAAAGGCACTACTGTGCAAGTTCCAAAACTGGAATTTTCTTAAATTCCTGTTGTCTAAACCATTTTTCATGACCTGGGCCAAAATACTGGTACAACTATGAAAGAGCAGAAGACATTTGAAATGACAGTGTACTTTTACAAGGCAATTTAGAAATCATTCAGCCACACAAGAGGAACATGGTGATGTTGATTTTATGGTCCTGTCTAGAGGTAGGATACGCTTTGGGGATGTAAGAAAACCCACTTCTAACTCCCAAGCATGGATTCAGATATGAGCTTTCAGGAAAGTGTCCTCAGAGTGAGTTCAGGAGTATTCTGGAGTGAGAGTCTGCATTGCCAAGGCGCTGCTTGAACAAAAAAAAGAGTAACCTACTGAGATTTGAGCTTAGGAATCAGAAACCTGGATTCCAGACCCTGCTGAAAATGTGAATGATGGCTCCTCTCCCCATAAGCAAATGCTTGAATTGTCAAGTGCATCCTTTTAGCTTTATGAATGCTGTGTGTGTACCTCAGAGATCCCAGCCCAGGGGTACACTTCACCTGTCAGTAAATGAATGGTTCAGCTTTGTCCAATTTGCCATCCATAGAATTAACAGCTGCAGAGTTGTCTTCCAGAGAATTAACATCTTGGTAGTATTCTAAAATAACTAATTGAGATTTTAAGAAATCCAGCTGGTTGAAAGCTTGTTCCTGGGGAGAAGAAATTCTTCCTCTACAGAGTTGCAGATGTAGCTCTTGAGCAGGCATGCCAGCCTAAGCTTGGGTGTGTGGAAGTAATGAAAATGCTTCAGTAGAAGCAGTGGGAATTGTGGTTTACAGAGCTGAAATTGATTTCTGTTCTGTAGAAAGTTAGGGCTTGTGGACTATATCCCAAACCTGAGAGAATTTAGATGATGATCAGGCTCCATTTACTAGCAGTCTGCTGACCAATTATAGTTAGTTACCAATTATAGTTATTGCTAAACGATGCATTTAATTAAAAATGCCTGATGTTTACAGAAGAGTGAAGCTGACTAGCCATTGGTAGATTTATTCAGTACAACATGTAGTGCAAGTTGTCCTGGAAGTTCTTGCATATCTGTGCAAAACTGACTCTTAGATTTATTTTCTAATTGTATTTTCTCAAACAAACGGGCCGCCACCACTCCCATGGGGGAAAAAAGAGTTGTCACTTGAACTCTATGAGAAGTTGGCTTTTTTGTGTGTCACTTCAGGTCCCGCAAAAAGAGAATTTTCATCCAAGGAGAAGAAAGGTGAAGATGAAGGAAGGCAAAACAGTGAAGAGCAAAACTATCAGCACTCACCTCTTCGAAAACCCTTAATAAGATCCTCTGCTGGCAGTGTCATGCCTGGAAAAAGGTAATTCTACTCCTCTGAGAATCCACCTGGCAGGAAACAGGATGGATGGGGAAAAATGATGATCGGGATATGCCAAGGAGCCATGTTCCTACTGGGGAGTGTGCTTCATTTCTCTCTTCTGGCATACTGTGGTTTCAGATGTGACTTTTTGGCTGATTTATAAGCTCACAGACCTCAAACTTTGCCAGAAAGGTACATCTAGCTGCTCATTTTAAGGCCTCTTACATATTTGGTCAGCGTATTTTTTCTAAATGCTTTGTTTGTAACAAAGCTGCAATAGTGAGGCATAAGGGGAAGGATAGAACAGTGCACAGCCAAAATGGGACCAAACAGTAGCAACACTGGTCTGTTGTTATGATGAAATGGGCTTCTGAAGTTTGATGTGTGAGCAATTACAGTTCTGTAAAGTCTTTTAATAATTTCTGCTGCTATACAAAACATTCCTTTTCTTTCACAACAAACAGCAAGCTAGTTCCTGGCTTAAGATGCAAACTGCTGTGGCTTGGTGATGCAAAAATGTTGCAACAGCCATCTGATTCAGACCACTCTCGGTCAGATCCAATAATACCATTTCTCTTGTACAAAGATAGGGGCTTTAAATACGAATCAAGAACACTTGATTTGTTTTCAGGTGTTTTCAAGGCAGTACTGAGGATTTAACCAGACAAACTCCCAGCGCTAGCGTTGCCTCATTACAATTTAGGTACATGGATACATAGTTTGGTTGTATATTGCCTTGTGAGCAAAATGCTCTTCTAAAACAGACATGCTGACATTCTAAAGAAAACAAAACTGATTAAGGTTGGGGCACAGGTTAGAGTATTATTAATAAAAATCTTCTGCTTTTAGTTCTCCAGCGAAGAAGTCAGGTCTTCGAAAAGCACTGCAGTTTGAAGCAGATCTTTTTGATTCTAGTTCTGATGGACAGAGCTCAGAGGCCTTGGGAGCTTCGTTGTCATCTCTTAGTAACCTGGTGGGATTAGTGGCTGAGACATCTGAAGAAAGATACCGTCTCCTGGACCAAAGGGACAAAATCATGCGACAAGGTAATTACACATGCAAATGCGTGCAACATTTCCTTCTCTGCTAGAAGCAAAGAAGGAAGAAGGATTTGGTGTGAGTTGCAGAGCTGTTGTGGCATTATGGAAATGGCTTCAAATAAGGACTTTAGCAAGCAGCAGTCTGCAAAATACTCGTTGATTATGAGGGATTTTTGTAGATGTTAACTTGTAGGATATAGAGAAATCTATTTTTATTTTTTTACATGCATATTTCTTATGGGAAACAAGTAGCACACTGTTCGTCTTCTGTGTAGGAGGCCATGTAGAAAGATTTGTATCCCTGCAGGCTTTTTAAAGAAAGCTACTCAAAGTCCAGTGGTGGTTCTCTAAATTCAAGCTATTACCAAACCAGTCATTCTTCAAGAAATGGTCCTTTTTTTCACAGTGCGGGATTGTAAACCCTTCCATCCTTTTCTTGCCATTTCAAAGATGACCCTACTTTTTATTTAAGATCTTATTCTTAATATTGACAAACAGATTTCTCAGTCACTTGGCATAGAATTAGGAAATTAGTCATGCCCAATTAGCTCACAAAACAGGATAGGGTGTTTGGATACAAAACATTTGGTACCTTTTTGAAAAGTCAATCTTTTTAGCACAACTCTTCACCGTAGGTGCAACTTGACTGAAGGAGCAGTGAGGAGGCACCCCACCCTTGTGGGTTTCTGACCACATCAGGGTGTGGATACAGCTTTGCTCTGAGTAGAAGTAGGATGGGAATCTCTAGAGACCTTTTTCCTAACAGCTTTTTTTGGTGAACTGTTGCCCTAACAATGTATTTCTTGACATCTACCCATTGACCAATGTACAGTCTTCAGCTGGGATGTCTGTCATGCATAGAGATGTGTTGGCACATCAGGTTAATAGCTTGTCATGAGCATCAAAGGAAGAGATGCTTGTTAATGTTTGTTAAATTTTATTTACTTTTTCAGCTCGAATAAAAAGGACTGATCTTGGCAAAGCTAAAACTGTTGTTGGCACTTGTCCAGACATGTGTCCTGAAAAGGAGCGGTACATGAGGGAGACGAGAAACCAGCTCAGTATCTTTGAAGTGCTTCTGGGATCTGACAAGGTATGAACTCTCTGTATGAAGGGGTTGGTTTGCTTGCTGCTTATTTAAATATGTCAGTATTGTTTAATTGATTAAAGGGTTAATTCTTGTAGAAAAAGTCTGTAGGGCATTTCATTAATGTCTTTAAATTCCCTGGTGTAAAACAAAGAGGTCTAAAAAATTGCTTATTCACTCTGAGTCTTATGTTTAATTTAGCTACAGACAGGCTTTTAGAACTACACACCTGAAATTATAGGGCAGCAGTATACACTGTCTTGCAGGTTGTGAGTTTGAGACACTTAAGATTCAGTCATAAAAGAAAACAAAACATTGTTTTTTATTGTATCATTTTTGTAGGCTCTTAGCATGAGCAGTGGGGAAACTACTTTATCAGCCTGCTCCTGACTAAAGTAAAGGCATGGATGGGATGAAATCCTCTATACCTCTGAGAAGCTGAGCATGCTTCTTGAATTTGTATTCTTTTCTACACATCATGCAGGTAGATCATGTAGCAGCTATCAAGGAATATAGCAGGTCTTCAGCAGATCAGGAGGAACCTTTGCCCCATGAATTGAGACCCTCTGAGGTGCTGAGTATGACCATGGACTATTTAGTGACAAACATTATGGATCAAGGAGAAGGAAACTACCGAGAGTGGTATGACTTTGTCTGGAACAGAACTCGTGGAATAAGAAAGGTAAGCACTGGCAGATGGAGATGTTTGATGATGGAAAACGAAAGATCATGTTGTAATGCTGTAAAATAGTAATTCAAATGTTTTTGAATTGCAAACTGACTCAAAGCACAGCAGAAATAATTTTTCCAATGTTCTTCAGCTGTATTTTTAAAATATATGCAATGCTTTCTCTGTTATTCTGGCTAGGATATAACCCAGCAACATTTGTGCAACCCACTGATGGTTTCTTTGATTGAGAAGTGCACTCGCTTTCACATCCATTGTGCTCACCACTTGTGTGAAGAGCCTATGTCCTCCTTTGATGCAAAAATCAACAATGAGAACATGACTAAATGCCTGCAGAGCTTGAAGGAGATGTATCAAGACCTGGCTAATAAGGGGATTTACTGCAAGAGTGAAGCAGAATTCAGAGGTTATAACGTCTTGCTGAATCTCAACAAGGGTGATATTCTCAGGTGGGAACAACAGTTATCACTTGTTTTCTCTCTTTGCCTCTGGGAAGAATTGAGATTAGCATTATGTCAGATTACAGGTTGCAGTGGAGTGAAGATCTTAGTTGCAGAGTTGTTTTTTTCAAAGAAAGTGTACTATGGTCATGTTTTATTTTAATTTTCCAGTAGGTCATTTTTAAGTGTCCTTTTTTTAAAGAAAATTAAAAAAAAAACCCCTTTGTTTCATCTCCCTGAATAACTCACTAAAGCTTCTGCAGGTGACAAAAAAACAACCAACCAACAAAAAAAAAAGTTCACTATTCTCAATCAAGGAATTTTTTTCTTTTAAATTCTTTTTTTTTCCTCTTCCCAGGGCAGTATCCAAGCTTAGCTGCTTTATCTGCAGGAGGACCAAGCAAAAGCCATTTTGTGGCAGTCATACTTTGTTTTTCTGGTCAATGTCTTATCTGCCTTCCTCTCTAGACATTGGAATGGTGTACCTAAATAAGAGCATGCTAATTGTGCAAGCATCATTGGAAGTTTATAATGCTGCACATTTATTTCACAGCTGTTTGATTGGGCAGGAGTTGCATGTCTTGCTTAAAACTCCTCATTTTAATTCTGTTTTATTACAGATTGCTATTGATTTGTGATTGTTAATGCTGAAGCAAAAAGTTTTACTTCTGTCTTTTGTTTCTCCAGAGAAGTACAGCAGTTTCATCCAGAAGTTAGAAACTCTCCTCAAGTTAGATTTGCAGTTCAAGCTTTTGCTGCATTGAACAGCAACAACTTTGTGAGATTTTTCAAGTTGGTGCAATCTGCTTCCTATCTGAATGCCTGTCTCTTACACTGTTATTTCAACCAGGTGAGGAAGAGGAAGGTGGATATTTTTAAAAGTGTTAATCAGTAAACAGCCTGGAAATGTTGTTAGAAAATCTTAGAGAGCAGGAAACTTGGTAGATATTTGGCCTTAAGAATAATCATGTTATTGCTTCTTCAAAAATGTTTAAAAAACTTCAGAGATTTCTACCATGGTGTAAAAGGCAAATACTAACATATTCTTTTCAGCAGTTTTTTCCCATAACTTTGTAAAATATGTACTATTTCTTCTGAAAATCACTGAGAAGTGGAAAAGCAGACCTGAGACTTTTGCAAAAGAAATATCAACCTGCACTCTCAGAAGCCCTTGAAAGCTTTTTCTTCTGGGCAAGAATCACAAAGGGGCATGCTCAAAATGAGCAGCATCAAAGAGAAGCAGAAACTAGATAGCAAGGGCACAAAATTTAAGAAAAGTTAAATCTGAGCAGTTGTTTGTGTGGGTGTTTCATGATGAAGTACTGATTCATTTTAAACAAGGTTATGATGTTTATGGTATATGCTGGTTGCTATTTTGGGGTCTTTAACTTAGTAGTTATGTGGGTTCTTCCTTTTATCTTGCCCCAGATTCGTAAAGATGCTCTCAAGTCTCTCAATATTGCCTACACTCTGAGCACCCAAAGATGTACAGTGTTTCCCTTGGATCACCTGGTTCGCATGTTACTGTTCAAAGATTGTGATGAAGCAGCTGATTTTATAAGTTATTATGGCCTGAGTGTGTCTGATGGGTAAGTGTAAAGAAATGGACAGGCTGTCCTTGGAGTGTTAATCCAGAAAAAGAAAAGAACAGGCAAAGGGTAGGGGCTGGGCTCTGTAGGAAAAGCACTAAAATAATGGTGGGTGCAAATTTTAATATTTGTGGGGGTTTTGTTTTTTGTTTTTCATAAGGCTATAAGGGATTTAAAGGATGAAAAAAATCCCTTCAGCCTTCCAGCTTTTCCAAAAGAGACGCTGCGTATTTAAGCTCTGTCTCCATTGGACTGCAGAGACTTCCTCCCTAGAAATAGATTTTTAAGTTCTTACCTTGCAGTTGAATAGTAATAGGTTGCAGCTCTGTAGGAAATAAGGATACAGGTCTTCTCAGGAATCCAGCACCATGGTGATACACACAGGGCAGGGTGCTACTGAACAGTGCATACCAGTTTTTAGAGGATATTAGAAGCTAGTGGTTTGCAGGGAAGAGTGTAGGCCATAGAAATACATCCATTTTATGGTATGCTTGTATAGACTTGAATCCTCAAGAGACTAGAGAAAACAAAAAACTTGAGCATGCTGCTTAAGAGTGAGTGCTCTATTTCCTATTAACGCTGTTTTGAGATAATAAATTAACCAGCCTACAGGTGCCAAGACTGGGAGAATATAGTAGCTTTAAAAATTACTACTGTAAATAGTCTTGGCATCCATTTTGTGGGTTGTAGTCCAGGTACACAGTGGATAATGATTGAAGGGAGATAAAATAGACCACAAGGGCTCCTAGCCACTGTTTGTTGCCTTCCTTGCTCTGGTCCAACCAAGAATCAAGATCTAGGCTACAAGGAGTGATCCTGACCTGTCTTTCTTTTCCCCCCTTTAAGCTGACCAACTGAAAATCTCTGGAGCTTTTGAGTTTTTTTATTATTTATTAGTGATGAAGTTTAAGTAATGGTTTATATTATTTATTAGTGCTTATGTGGAGCTGAATCGCTCGGCCTTCTTGGAGCCCGATGGATTGCCCAAACCCCGTAAATCCGTGTTTGTCAGCCAGAAGCTCACTGTCTGTGTTGGGGAAGTTGTCAATGGTGGACCAGTACCCTCACCACCTCACCACGTGCCTGTGTCCAGCTTCAATGGGCAGAACAAGTACATTGGTGGAAGCATCTCTGTGGATCAAGCCAGTAGTAGCCAAAAATCCATCGTGGAAGCAACAGGTAAGAGCCAACATGCATTTAAGATGCAGCCCAGGAACATGCTGCAGGGGCAGCTCTGTGGGTCCTTTTATTTAACAAACTCGTAACTGGTTTTGGCTCAAATAGGTTGAAGTTACATGGAAAATTGGATGTAGTGAAAGCATATTTTGATTTACGTGTACTTCTCTATTTGTAAATGCTAAGAAGCGAACTAAGTAATAAAATATACTTCCCAATACAGGAAATACAGGAGTGGAAATAAGCACAGTTATGCCATCATGAGTGAAAATAGCTAGACATTTGGCTACTTAGAACATCAAGCTTCCCTTGTCTGTTTGAGATTTTGGATTGTAACTCTTTATTACTACTGTGTGTATAATCATGTTGTTTTTCAGGTTAGCAGAACAAATGCTTTTTTAGTCCTTGTTGAAAGTACAGGTATTTTGCATTTATTCAAGAGGTGTGTGGCAGGTGTGCTTGACTGAAAACAGTTGTTTTATTGGAAATATATATACTAGGTATTTGAGGTAATGTGCAATGAAATTTTTAAATGTTTTGTATAAAATTCCCATAAATCAGTTTATGATCTATTTCTAACTTGAAGGCAGCAAGCTGCAGTGATGGATTTGTTTTATGATCGGATGAGATTTATCGGGCGAGCCAGCTTTTGAAGATAAGACTAATTTTGCTTCTCTTTGTGACTGAACTGGTTTTCTTGATTTTCTCTTCCCCTCTCCTAAGAAGGAAGAATGGAAAGCAAAGGTGTGGATGTAGATGCTGCAGCACTGAGAGTCCAGCCCCCAGCTCATCTCCTGCCCTCGCTGTTACCCCGTCAGCTTGTGCCCCTCCTGCCTTCACAGGCAACAGCAGCCTCCCCACCTGCTGGACATCCTGAGCGTCTCCCTTCAAAGCCTCAGCCTCTCTACACAGACACAGTAAGGAAATTTAAAACCATCATGAAGTATTTGGGAAAGATCTGTGAAATATAATACAAGGTAACTGAGTTCTTCAGTTGTTTTAGATTTCCAGAGTCTGCATGTGTTACGTAAAGTCAGAAGGAGACAGTCCCTGCTTCAGGGCGTTGAATAATTTGAGAATTTGTTTCCTCAGACTGTTCTGAAAACAAGTCTTAAATTATTTCAGATGCAAGTGTGAAACTCCTTCACAGGATAAACAGTCCTGTCTGTTTAGCATTTATTTGAGAACTTGAGGAGAGAGGTAGAAAGCAATGAGTAGGTAAACTTTGCTTTAGCAAATAATAATGACCTGGTTTTTAATGGCTCTTATTTCAGATTAGACATGACAGAGTTCCTTATTGTGGATATATGATTATAAACATTGGATCTTGAATGTGTGTGCTATTTATCTGTGCTGTTACCCTTTTTTCTCCATCCCATACTTGTTTAGATATGTACTAATGCCGAACCCATGGCTCATTGCTTTGCAAGCTGTGGCTGCCATGTTCTATCTAAACATGTCTCCATTGCAGAAAAGATGGTTTGTTTGGAATTAAATCAGCTAGCACTTGCAGAGCAGTGGTAACTCTAGGAGAAACTCAAGTACAAAAGTAGGAATCTCTCTCAAAATTTACCTTTTTCAGCTACTATTTCCTAACATGACTTGCCTATGTTTAGTACAGCAAGATGCTTTTGTTTCTGGGCTCTTTTTAACCTTTTAGATAGCCTGAAGTTTCCAGGCTGTTGTGCTTGATTGCTAGTTTATAGTTGGTAAGTAGAAATACAGGGAATGCTGCCAATTAGTCAGTTAAACAAGCCTGAAAGGCCTCACTTGCAGTTCCCCTGTGTGCCCAGGCTATCCTGAGCAGAACCACATCTTGCTTTAACACCTTCCTCTGCTGTGTTGTAGGACATTGCTGAAGTGGTGGATGGGCTCGTGCAGGATGTCCTCAAAGGAGAGTGCAGAGAAGTTGGCAGAGCAGGAGTGGCTTATGTGGCTGCTGCCATCTGGTAAGGAGCATTTTTTGCTGATCCTCCTGGAGTCTGTCATCATAGCAGCACCACATGTGAAGATCATAAAACTAAGCAAGGCCAGGTCTCTGGTGGAGGTAGTCATGCTGGTACAGTTGAGGATCTTCAGGTGTCTTCCACCTCCTGCAAGCACCAGCTAGCCCAAGGAAGGGCTGACTACAAACCTCTGTAAACCTTGCCTTGCATGATGCTCTCACCCCTGCCACACAAAACCTGTGTTGTGGAAGGTGCCCAAAAGAGGACAAGAGAATTGAGTCCAGATCTGGCTGCTTCTTTGCTTCTAATAATGTTTCCTCTCCAAGGCAGTTGATAGAGTTATAAATGTGTGATTCTGGCCAGAAGATTGTTATTCATGCACAGTTGGTTACTGTTGAACAACGCAGTGTTGGGGCCTTCCCTTTTTCCCCTTCTGGCCTCCTCTGAAGAGGCTAGAAGTGTGCCAGAGGCTGAGGGGGACACAAATGGGACAGGTCACCCAGACTGACCAAAGTCCATAACATGAGATGTCATGGTCAGCAATAAATCTGGGTTGGAAGCAGAAGAATGTTCTGCTGGTTTCTAGGGTGGGTGTTGACTGGAAACTGATTGGGCATTGTTCTGCCAGTAGGAGGTGGTAGCTGACTGCCTTTGCTTTGGTTGGTGAGGATGTGGGTGTGGGGTTTTTTCCCCTTTCACCTATTACAATGTCTTTATCTCCATCCACGAGTTTTCTTGCTCTTGATCTTCCTATTTTCTCTCCTTCCCCTATGTGAGAAGGGGAGTAAAGCAGCAGCAGTTTGGGTGCTTGGCTGCTGGCTGGAGTCAGCCCACCACAACAGAGAAAGTTTTTCTCAGGTTTTCTCAAACAAGCTTGAGAAGATCACAGATTTTAGGCTTTGGATGGCAACTTTCTCTCTGTAAAGAGAACTTCTGTTTCTGCACAGCACCTCAGAGGCTACTGTGGAGGAACTTGTGACTGATTTGGTGGAGGAGACCCTCAGACAAGTGGCTGGGAGCGTGCTCAGTGCGGAAAGGGAGCGCGTCAGAGAGGAAAGGCGCAGAGTGGAGGAGGAGAGGTGAGTGGCTGCTCTTGCTGTGGGGCAAGGTGGGCTGCATGCACCCCTGTATGGAATGTACAGCCTTGTAGGCAACGTAAAGACAGCTGGTGCCAACCTGAGAATCCTGCATGTGTGCTCAGGCAGCAGGTTGGCCAGTGTCTTTTCACTTGTGCTAATCTTTTTTCTGTCATTCCAGGCAAAAGCAGGAAAGAGAACAACTAATAAAACAGTTGAGCCAGCTGGTGGGTGTGGAGTTAATGGAAGAAGTAATAAAGGAGAGTGTTCAAGAAGCTTCAACCAATGAGTTAAAGTACGTACAACATATTCTATGCTATGCTTTGCATCAGGCAGTGGCAATCCTCCTGGGTGGAGGGAACAGATGCTTTGCCTAGGGCAAGGCTGCCCTTCTCAGCTTATTTTAATTCTGACTCCTTTACAGCTCAGCTTTGGGCTCTCTTGTAGACTTCTTGGAAAGCCCATGATCAGTATGAATCTTGAATTCTGATTGATTATGGGTTTTATTGAGAAGGGCCATGGAGTTGAAGTGTAGAAGATCCTTCCCCTTTGCTAAATGTAATGATCTTTCCTGTTTGCACCTTAGCTCACTGTACTAGCATTTCCTGCAGTCTCCACCTCACCTTGGACCTCAGTCTTGGTTTGTTTCATTCTGAACTAGATGTGCCTTAGAAAGAGACCGACAAGCCCGGATTGCCCGGTGTTCAGAAGAAGTCTGTGGTCGTGTCATGGACCTCTTTCTGGAGGATGAGATTTTCCAGATTGCTAAGGAAACACTTCAGGAGCTCCAGTGTTTCTGCAAGTACTTGCAAAGGTGAGTTGCCACCTTGTGACACAGTTGCTTTCTTTAGGAGCATTGGTGAGGAGTGGTTAATAGAGTTTTGAACTGCAGCTGTCTGGTGTGTTTTTTGCTGTCATCTCCACTATAAGGTACATTTACAGTCTTCCCACCAGCCTCTTAATAAAATTACTGGGCTATATGTGGGCAGAGAAGCACACCTTATCAGAGTCAAGTGATGAGCTTGGTAGGTAGGACACTTCAGCTTCATTCTATCTTGAAAATTATGAGAATTTTTTCTTGTGTTCTTTCTATTGGATGCTGTTTTTATCTGGATACGTGCTAATTGTTCAGTGACTGTTGTGCTCCACAGCAGAGATTTTTTTTTTCTTCCTGGTCTGCCCCACTGCAGCCAGGTTGAAGTGCATTTCAGGTGGCATTTCTGACTGCTAAAGAGGGGGGGGCAGCAGGGAGGTCTCTTTTTTTCTGGAGAACCTTCCCTTGAAGAGTTCTTTCTGAAGAAACTGAAATTGAGTTAATCTGTTTCTTCATGTGTAAATAGCCTTCAGTGCAATGAGGAGGGCTAAGGAGAAATCTGAAGTGAAGTAAGTGTACATAGAGCTGTCAAGAATTTTGGATGAGGCAGGAATATTTTTATAAGCTCTGAAAATACCCAAGGAAGCACAATTATAAGTTTTTAATTCATAAATTGGTATTTTTTTGTTACAACACTGTTGAATGCCTCTCATTTTGAATCATTTGGTCATATAAGGCCTTTATGCTTGTATATATTTCTATGTTCTTCCCTTGTTGGTATACTTGTCTTTTAAAATGTTCTTTAAAAACAGTACATGAAAAAATGAGACACATCTTTCTGTCCTGGTTTCACTCAGATGGAATCATAGTATCAATTTTGTGTTCAGAAAAGCTGCATTTTTATATAAGACTGAGCATCCAATTTGGTGGGACCAAATTTTATAAGACACTTTGTTTTAGTTTGTGGCTAGCCATGGTATGTGGGTTTCCACAGTGATCAAGGTCTTGTGCAGTTTGGAGTTAGCTGGGTGCTAGGACTAGAAGGAGTGAAAGCCCAGGCAGCTGAGCCAGGCTGGCTAACAGAATTATTCCCTACCCTCAATGTCGTGCTCACTGTGAACTGTGAAGTGTGCTGGGGACAGCTTGCTCTCCTTGATGGCTTCCATCCTGGAGGGTCCTGCCCATCCTCCTGCCCCCCAGGGCTGTCCTCCTCTGTGCTGTGACTGGTGTGCTCCTGCTGGAGCTGTGATGCTCACAGTGGGACATCTGGCAACCACTGCTGGCAGCACACAGCTCCCAACCACTGTATGGGCTGAATATATTTACCTTTTATTATGATTATTCTTTTAATAATCTGTTTCCATTTCAGCTCATAGGTCTCCTTTCTTTTCCCCTGATTCCCATTCTCAGGTGGGGGAGGGTCACTGGGCTATAGAACAGCTGCTAAAGCAAGACTCTTTCTTCATTAGATGTTGCAGAAGTATTTTCAGCCATTGCTTGAGATACCAGAAAAGCTTTGTAAGGCATCATGGAGAAAGTGCTCTGTGCTCTGGTGAGCACAGGACAGGACACAGAAGATTTGAGATTGGCTTGGAGCAGCCTGGACTAGTGGGAGGTGTCCCTGCCCATGACAAGGGGGTTGGGACTGCATGGTCTTCAAGGTTCCTTCCAACCCAAACCAATCTGAGATTCTGTGATTCTCTTCTAAAGGTGGAGGGAGGCAGTGGCAGCTCGAACGAAGCTGAAACGTCAAATGAGGGCATTTCCAGCTGCTCCTTGTTGCACAGATCCAAAAAATAAACTGAAAGCACTCTCCCCCAGTGCGGAGTGGCCTATAGCCATGGAGAACTTGTGCAGGAGAATTGTAAACCTGGGCAATGGAGGAAAGCTGGGAGTCTCTTGTACAAGGTAAGGAGAATTCTAGTGACAGCAGCTGGCTGTCTCAAATACCCCCAGCATGACCTTTTCTGCACAAATGCCATTAGAAAGACTGAAAATCCAAATAAATTCTTCTTTCATTAAGGGCAACTTTCAGAAGTGTCTGTAGTACTTCTCAGGTCTTAATGTTTCTTTTATTGGTTAAGATATCTGTTTTATACCAAAAATTAACAACCAGTAATCTTTGTCTCCAGATTGAATTGGCTGAGAAACAAGACAGAGCATGAAATTAAAGTTCAGCATTTCTACCAGCAGTTGTTAAGGTATGTTGGTGTTTGATCTCTGCTTTATTTCTGAGCAAACTGTAACTGAAATATGAGAGGTCTTAAAAAATGTAAGTAAGGAATGGCAAATCATACTTGGAGTGCCCACCTGCAACTTTCCTTCTGGGATTACTTTCAAGATAGGAAAAACTGAAAGATAAAATCCTGGGAGTGTCATCAGAGCCTGTTGCTGTGGCTGTAACTTCTAAGGATCTGCTGGATATTGCAGTGTTGTTTGTACCTGGGTGGGATGGGGTCTTGAGATGGGTACAGGAGAAGAGGAATAAATAAGCTGTTACCTCTCTGACTTGTGGCACAAGGGGATTGATACGGATGTTTGAAGTGGCCAGTAGCTACTTGAAGTATTGTAATTTGTTCAAAGAAAAACAAAAAAACAAACCACCAACATTCACCAGTTGGGAATAATGATAACTAGGGAGTCTTTTCACTACTTTCTCTCTCTCTTTAAGTGATTTAGCTTGGACTCCCCTGGATCTTGTCTCACTAATCACTGAAAATCTTCCAGTTCAACAAGAACAGTTTTTTTGGAAGGTGCTCTTGGTTTTGCCAAGTGATGATGAATATGCAGAAGATGATCCCAACAGGTAACTAAAATAGTTGATTGCTGTGTCCCTTTGTCATGCAGGGCAGTCAGATAGAAAAGCAGTAGTATACAGTCCTTGATGTATGTCTTTCCATACCATAACATATATTTCCAGTTTGTTGTTTTTTTGTGTTTTCATTTTCTCCAGAGAACTCTGAAGAAAATAGATGTAACTTATTTCAGTGGTCTAGATCTTCTTCTGATGCTGTTCACTGAATTCCTTTTGCTTATGCTGAAAACTTGAGATAGGTAGCAGTGTGGAGAGTTTCAGGATATTTAATATCTGTGTATCAAAATCCAAGCAATATGAATGTTGCTCTTGTGATAGATTGTTGTTTCTTAGAGGTGCTTGTGCTAAGACCCTAAAATGATTTTTTCTTTAAAAACAAAAACCCCAAAAGTCCATGCTTTCTTTTTTTCACTAGAGTGCTGGTGGATTGGTTGAAAGCCAAATTTATGGGTGACAAAAGTTGGAAGAAAAATGTTCCGCATATAAAAGGCAGAATTCAAACACTGACATTATTTAATTCTCCTGGCATGCAAGGGAGCAGAAGCATTCAAGTCAGTGTGTGTATAAAGGTAGGTGTGACACCTAACGGGCCATAAAACTGGGTGTGCTCTTTTCCAGTGGATGTTTTGTAGAGGCTTTTCACATGGTGTCCTGTCAGGTGGAGGGAGATGTTACTGGGAGGGATGGAGTTGTTGAAAAGGTCAGAGAAAAGCTGGATCTTTGCTTGTTTCCAGTCAACTGAGTAAATTCCTGCCTGAATGCAGTGCAATCACATCAATTCCTGATGCCAGATCAGGTGCTGAAGTGCACTCCTGTGCTTCCCTGCATCTGTTGGGTACATCTATATTTGTCTTACAGCTTATTGCCTTAGGATTTGTGCAGCTCCTGGTGACAAATGTCAAAGCTGAATGGTAATAATGCTAAAGTGCAGATTCCAGTAGGAAAATAGCCTTGGTTTTAGCTTTAGCTACATCACTGTTTTCATCTTCTGTTATTTGTGTAGGTGGCACATGGCGTGCTCTCTGACACTGAGCTTGATACAGCTGAGATGCAGAAAGACTTGCTTGGAACCAGTGGTCTCATTCTTCTCCTGCCCCCTCAAATTAGGAGTGAAGATGTTGCAGAAGATGATGTTTATTGGCTTTCAGCTTTGCTGCAGTTGAAACAGTTGCTTCAGGCCAAACCTTTTCACCCAATTCTTCCCCTGGTAGTTCTAGTCCCCAGTCAGGAAGAGGTGGCCATAGAGAAAGAAGTAGAAGAAGGTATGTAATTATTTCTGTGCTTTGAAAGAAAACCATGGTTGTTTAGGTCTGGTCCAATTAGAATTGTTGCTGCTAGTGCAGTCTTTAAAATACAGCATCTAGTAAAGGGAGAGACTGAGATACAGTACTTGTCAAATCTTTGCTAGAAACCCAGAGGCCTTAGACACTGATCAATACAGAAAAAAAATCTTTTGGCTTCCAGTTTTGGTTTGCTCACAGTATTTGATCCTGAGAGTCTGCAGGGATGAGCAGTGCTGCTGGGAATGTGTTCAGAGTGTGACTAGGTCAGAGTAGGAGATACCTGTTTGTTCTTTCTCTGTACCTATGGCAAGTTTTTTTTTTTTTAGGTTTGATGCTGCAGGACTTGATTTCAGCCCAGCTTATTTCAGACTACACCATTGTTGAGCTCCCAGGTTCAATCAATGATCTACAAGGCACCGAAAAGGTAAGAACATACTGATATTTGACTGGTTTATCACTAACCTCTCAGTTACTAATGCCTTATATGGAATTATTATGTTCTCAGTAGCTTAAATTGCATCTGAGTCTTGTATGGTGAGATATTTTTAAATAAAGGTTAAAAAAGGTGTTAAAATTTCTGTAATGTAATTTATGTTCTAAAAGCTCTCTTCCCATTTTTTTTGATATACCTGAATTTGCTGTAGTCAGGTACTTGCTTGTTATACCAACATCACCCTAAATTAATCTGAAATTAAGTATGTCTGATACTTTCTCATTATTCATGAGTCTTCTATTTTAACTGACTATAGAGATCAGTGGCATTTGCTACATAAAAGATATTTTCATCTGTGTAATACTGAAAACTACAGTGAGACCAAAATATGCAGGTTGTGTAGATTAATGCTTGTCTGTCCTGCCTCTGGTGACTACCAGAGGTCCTGCTGCTGCTGAACATGAGTGCTAGTGGTGGGAAAGCCTTTGTATCCTAAAATGCAAAGGAACTTTTTAATCTCCTCTGTCTGCTGTGAGATCCCCCAGTATTATTCCATCTTCGTCCGTGGAACCAGAGGGATGCCTCTGTCCCCTGATGCATACCAAGAAAGCTTGTGGGGATCTCTCCCTGATGGCCTCCAGACCCCAGCTTCTTCCCGTGTCCTTCAGTTTGCTGTATGCTTGGCCATAGTGGCCTGGAGCCTAATCAAAACCCATGATGGAAAATGATACACCAAAAACTTTTAGATTTCTAAGTATCACAGCAGGGTGGGTTGGAGTGGTGGGAAGGAGTCATTGCCAAGCTATCTGGGACTAAAAGCAGCTCCAGACCTATGTTCTCTTACTCGTGGTGCCTGAAGAAGGTGAGAACAACAAAAGCCTTGAGCACTGCTAACCCCCCCAAGTCCCTGTGGCTTTTATCTCTTTGCATTCAGGGACTCTGAGGGTCAGACATGTGGATATAGTCACCCTGGACTTATTTCTGTGAGTCTGTCCAGATTCTCTCAGAAAAGGTTGTGGCATCGCAGCTTCCTGCAGCAGGGAATTCCAGAGCACAATTGCACCTGGTGTTTACAGCCTCTTTCTGTCTGTTCCTCAGCCTGCTACATGAGGATCTAGTTTGTGACCACCTAGTTGTAGAATTATTCTTGCAAGCACGAGGATGATGATGACAGTTGATTTGTATGTGTTTTGCTGCATGGTGTCTCCAGTCTGTAATGTCAATCTTCGGGCTGCAGGACTGAACCCTATGTGACCCAATTGTTTCCAACCCACCTGCATTCTGTGTGTTGTAGGTTTCTGAGGCTGTGGGCTGGCTGGTTTCCCAGTGCCCTGACTCCCTGGAGCTCTGCAGTCAGACCCTTCGGGAGTATGTTGAGGATGGGGTTGATGGTGAATTTGGCAAGCGCTTCTACCACGACTGGCAGGAGAGGCGTGTGGCTGGCCTGCCATCTCAGGACCCTGAGGTCATCATAGAGCTGTACAACAGTGTGCTGCAGTTTCTTTCTGATGTGGCATCCTCAGAGCATCTTTGTGACTTGTCTTGGCCCGTCACTGAGTTTTCAGAGGCTGGGGGTAACAAGCTGTTGCCCCACCTGCAGTGGAACATGCCTGATCACCTGGCCTGGCTAAAGAAGGCTGTGCTGTCCTTCCAGATCCCATACCTAGATCTGCCTCCATTAGGTGGTATGTACTTCAAGATGTGCTTCCTTTTGGTGGCATGTCATTCTCTCTGATGTGCCTGTGCTGAACTATCCTGTAAGGTGGGTAGTTTAGCTCTGTCACAAATTCCTGAAATTTACTTTGTGGTTTGGTTTTTTTTCCATAGCTCCTTGGCGTCCTGTTTGCCACATGATTTTTCAGTATGTGTCTCAGATTGCTAGTTCTTCCCAGACTCAACCACTGATCCAATCTCAAGTGGAGAACCTGCTGAGCAAAACTTACCAGAAGTGGAAAAGCAAGACATCTGGGAACTCTAATGAAGGTGGACCTTCTGTTGATGAGATCCCTTGGGATAATATCTTGGCAGTCTGCATTGATCATAAATTGAGAGACTGGAAACCACCCAAACTGCCTGTTTCTCCAGGTATCATGTATCTATGCCTGACAGAAAGTGCTTTGTCACAGGGAGGGAGCTGTGGTCTTGGTCTCCTCTTGTAGAATGACACTGTGCTTCCTGCACATCATTCTGCTTTTTGGAGTGTGTGCTTAGTGTTATGACTTGACTTGAGCTTGTGATTAAAAAAAATTGTCTTTGTGTGGAGGAATATGGTCAGTCTTTCAGCCTCTCCCTGTAGGAGAGAGCTTATGTTCAACCAGAGCTCAAGAACTGTTCCCTCAGAGGTCATGTAATATCAGGTTGGCTGAGATGGCAGGCAGCCCCTCTTAATGAGCACTTCCATGCATTAATGAAGTCTAGATCAGGTTCTGTTTGCTTTCAGTTGCAAACATTTAGGGGGTTTTTTGGTGCTCTGTTTTGCTTAACTATAGGGGGGGTATCTCTTTTAAAGATGTGACTGAACATGGATGAACTACAAGTTTGAAAATTAAGATAAGCAGAATTTTACAGTTCCATCTCAGTAATCTGGTATGCATTGATAATGCAGCTTAAGGCTCCTTTTTACATGCAGACTGCAACTTAAAGCTACTTGAGAGCATACATGTAAATGTTCCACAAATTGGCTTTTTTAATAGTGAGCTTTTCTTCTGAAGGGGAAAATCTGTTGTAATAATAACCATTGGGTTTGGTTTTATTGCAGAAGCAGTAAGTGAAGATGGTCAGATTCGTGTGTACTTCTTCAAGGAGCATTTAAAGAACTTTACTCTCCCCTTTTCCTGGGAACAAGCCAGACTGCAAACACAGAAGGAGATCCAGCAGGGCCAGGAGAGGTGAGGCACCTGCTGGCACTGCCTGGGGGAGTAGCATTTGCCTGCCTGTTGTGCCATCAGAGCTGCTTGGTGAACTACAAGGGGTTGCTCAGGGCCTCTACAGTGATTATGTAGCACAGTCACAATACTGAATACCAGCATGTGGCATCTCCTTGAAATTATGTGCAAGGGTGTGCTGAAACAAGGGAGAAAGCAGGTTTTATTTCTGCAGGGTTACTCAGCTCTCAGAGAAATGGGTTGCTTGGGGAGAAATTAACTCCTCCTTGAGTAAATGCTGCTGAGGCTTTGGAATCAGGCTTGTAGTTTTCAGCATGGCAGAAAAACAGTGTAAGGTTGGGGAAAAGCCTAGGGCTAAATCTTGAGCATGCCCTTTATTTAAGTGTCCCCTCCCTTAAGCTCACCTTCAGTTGCACCCTGAACATTGCAGATGAATTACGTGATAGATGATTTCCAGATTTACTCCTTGGATGTTGGATGTTAATTTTGCAGCATTTTGAGTTCAGGTTGTCCACAACTTCTGGGAAGACATCAGGAAAATCACTAAGATAACTAAGAGCACAATCACTAAAATAACTAAGAGCAAATGCCAGAAGTTGAGGATGAGGAGTGCCATAGAGCTATGTAGCATTAAAGTGTTTGAGATCTCAAGAGTCTAGCTTGCTTCCCAGGACTTTTTCAGAATGAAGCCAGTCTCTCTTCCCTCATGGAACCTTATCAGCTGCTCCCATGCATAGCAGAAGGTGGTGTTGGAATAGACACTTTTCTTTGGGGTGAATCCCAGGCCCCTGTGAGATTTGTTCCTCACAAATCATATGTAGAGGTGGTGGTATGTTTGACCCTGGTACAAGGGAATTATGTCTCCAAATAGTGAATTCTCACTCCCTGCTATTTCTAAACTTCAAGCTAGTAGGGAAAAATCAACATGCTCATACAAATTTCTGTGCTTCTCCCCTCCCCCTCTTCAGGTCAAGGGTAAAATCTGCAAATTCTTTTAAGAAACCTGCCATCTCCATGCTGCCAGGCCAGTATGGTTCTGGCATGAGCATGCTTCCAGGTCAAGGAAAGAGCATTCCCAGTGCAGATGAATTCACAGAGACAGCCTCAGCCCAGGAGCTTCTCCCAGAGCGTCTGTTGGCACAGTTGCAACTGGAGAAAATAGAAAGCAGGAGGTAAGTTCCCAGAATAGCATCCTCCCCTTGCAGATCCAGCCCAGGAATTAAATTAAATTAAACAATTTCTAACTTGGCTGTAATGGGAAGCTGAAGTCCAGCAGTGCTAGGAAACAGCCTAGACTTATATCTGGTTTCATCAGTGCCATGCAGATTCCTCTCCTGTTCTATTTGCATCACAGTAATGGTCCAGGATGGTAGAAACACTTGGAGTTTTGTGGAATGGTTGGAAACTGGTCAATCAAGTCACCAATACAAAAGCAGTACAGTGTGTGCAGTTCTCTGAGTGCCTTGCAGTATCACAAATGTCTGTGAAGTCCTATTTTTGATGAAATTTTGGTGACTGTAGTGATACAGATCACATAAAGATCTAAAGCCTGAGGTTGCCCAAGGGTTTCCTGTCGTTGCTGCATTCCCCATCAGTTGGGTGGCTCTTTTCATCAGTCTGTGGCTCTTTTCAGTGCCTCAGTCTTCTATGATGAATTTTTGCCATAGCAGTGGGGTCTGTCATACAGTGTTGGAAATTACTTACTTTCTTGCAGACACTTGTGAACCCAAAACTCCTAAAGCACTGGTTACAAGAACAGTACTGGGCTGCAATCTGACTGATGGTCTTGATCATTCTGTCCAGGTTTGAAGAACAGTTGCATCAATGGCTAGCTGAGGACATAGAGCCCCATGGTGATTTTGTAGCTCTTCCTCTCTACCTCCCCCAGTCTCTGGTCTCCACCACGACTGTCACCTGTCCATTGATGAAGAGTCCCATGTCATCTGCTCAGGAGGTAAGAAAGTGCTACAGGCTGGGCACAGAATGGTTGGAGAGCAGCCAGGCTGTGAGGGACCTGGGAGTCTGGATTGACAGGAAGCTGAACATGAGCCAGCAGTGTGCCCAGGTGGCCAAGAAGGCCAATGGCATCCTGGCCTGGATCAGGAACAGCGTGGCCAGCAGGTCCAGGGAAGGGATTCTGCCCCTGTACTCAGCCCTGGTGAGGCCACAGCTCGAGTCCTGTGTCCAGTTCTGGGCCCCTCAGTTCAGGAAGGAGATTGAGGTCCTGGAGCAGGTCCAAAGGAGGGCAACCAGGCTGGTGAAGGGATCCAGCACAAGTCCTGTGAGGAGAGGCTGAGGGAGCTGGGGGTGTTCAGCCTGGAGAAGAGGAGGCTCAGGGGAGACCTCATCGCTCTCTACAACTCCCTGAAAGGAGGCTGGAGCCAGGGGGGGGGTTGGGCTCTTTTCCCAGGCAACTTTCAACAAGACAAGAGGACACAGCCTTAAGTTGTGTCATGGGAGATTTAGGTTAGATATTAGAATTTCTTCACGGAGAGGGTGATCAGACATTGGAATGGTCTGCCCGGTGAGGTGGTAGATTCTCCGTCCCTGGAGACATTTAAAAAAAGACTGGATGTGGCACTCAGTGCCATGGTCTAGCAACTGCTCCGGTGGGTCAAGGGTTGGACTTGATGATCTCTGAGGTCCCTTCCAACCTGGCTAATTCTATGATTCTATGAAAGGGTGGTACTGAGAATTAACTGTAGCTCTGAGGAGTGCAGGTGCCAAACCTGTCGTAGTTGCAAAACCTTGAGTGGGAGTTACCTTGATGTGCAGTGTTGGATAGACTTGGGAAATAAAGAATTGGAATACTACACCTGGGAAATAGAGAACTGAAAGTCTGTGCCTGGGAAATAACTTCTTTTCAGGGAGGGGAATGCTTTCTGCAGATCTGCAGGAAGAGTTCTTCACAGGTATTAATGCTTTCTGCCACTGGCAGTTGTAACACTGTCCCTTGGGGTGCTGCCCTTAACTTCAGTTATCACTGTTGTGGGTCAGCTTCCCCCACTTGAAAGCTGGGGGCAGAAATAGCAGAACATGCTGGTTTTGCTTTTCCTTCTCAGAGGTTGGAGGGTGCTGACCTGCATGGTGGTTCTCCAAAGTGGGGAAACTGAGAAGCTCCTTGCTGGTACTGGATAATTCTTTCTGCCTCTGCCTCATCTCTTTTCCTTCTGCACAGGTGGAGTGTCAAGAGGGATGCAAGCTTTCAACAGAGGAGCGAAGCCCCACACTGTCAGACAGACTGAAATACTTGCAACAACTCCTCAGAGCAAACAGGGAGGGTGAAACTGCCTCTGAGCTCCACCTGTCTGCTCTCGTGGACATGGTCGATATTTGAGCAGAGATGAGATAGGTGTGCAGACCAAGAAATGGTAAAGAAAATCAAGGCTGGGTGGTTGAGCAGATGGGCTCCTGAGGTGCATTCCAGAAAAAGGTGTCCTCCTGGGAGAATACAGAGTGGACATGGACCCTGGACCCTTCTTGCTTGTCTGCCTTGACCAAGTGAGATGATGTCGTGGCTCACTGTGTCCCCTTGGCTCCCTACTGTGCCTTGGCTGGTCTGGGACTCCCTTCTGTGCCTCACAGGCACAGGGACAAGTCAAATGCTTTTCTTGGAAAGACTTAACTGGTGGTCTTTCTTTCTACCAGCTCTTGTTGATAAACAGCTTTACCAGGGGAAAGCTATAAGGTAGCAGAGGCCCCTAGGAACATCAGAGCAATGTTTCTCCATAGTCACAGTCCCCACAATGTCCCAGCTCTTCCCTTGCTTCATGCAGAAGATACCTTGCAGCAGTGCTGTGGTGTGAAGCTCATGTTTTGCTGCCCAGGAACTTCTTGAGTTGGTGCAACTCTTGGCTGTGTTTAATAAGATTGTTCAGTGCTAATCCAGAAGAGTTGTGCTGCTGGGCCCAAGTTTTAATGTATTGAATATTTATGGCATTTAAACGAGATGAGTTGGCCATTCTACAAATTAATTGTCATACTGGAAAGCTGGACCCTTTCTTCAGTAGACAGCTATGAAGAAATTTATTTTTTTTTTTGAATCTCTGATTACGTCCATTCTCAAGTATTTTAAAAGCTGTGGCTTTGGAAGTTGAAGACTTTTGGCTTTCAGTTTAATATTGATTCCCAGTAAACAGTAGGAAGATGTGCTTCATGTCTGTAGTACTCCTATACAAAGTCTCTTTTGTTACAGTGTCAGCAGATTTTTTTTTCAGACAGAAACATCTGCCTGGTGAAATACAAGTTATTGCAGGTTTGGGGGTAAATGTTGATTCTTTTGCCTGCCAGAGGCCAGTTCTCTGACTTGCTCCTAATTTCATTTGAAATTCTCAGTAGCCCACAACTGTCAGCTGCCTTCCTAAAAAGCAATTCTATGTTGAGTTGAAATAAGAAATTGTAACTGCAGAAATTATTCTTTCAGCCCACTCATAGGATTTTTTTTTGCTGGGCCTTCACTGCTTGGGTGTCTCTGCTGGTCTTTTCCGTGATTTACCCCAGTTAATGTTCTCAGTTTACCTGGGATTCAGATGTAAAAGCCCCCATGTGTTTGGGGATATAATTCACCCTGTCTGCTATGTAAATCTGCTTTGTACCCAATACATTTTTAGTGTCTTGAAGTGTGGTGTCATCTCATTGCTGGCACAGGATGCTGCTGGCCTGTGCAGCTTTCTGTAATGCTGGGTTTGTCTAGTGAAAAATTAGACAAATTTACCACAGACTTTGGGAGATTTCTGTCTCCCCGGTACCCCCAGCACCTCCCGCTTTGGCAGCGGCTCTGTGCGGGGGTCGGCCGGAGCACGGGAGGGGGTGGGAGCGGCAAAAGCTCCGACGAGGGTGGGATTCGAACCCACGCGTGCAGAGCACAATGGATTAGCAGTCCATCGCCTTCACCACTCGGCCACCTCGTCCCTAGCCCGCCCGGCCCCTGGCCCCGCCCTCGGCCCGACCCTCGGAGAACCCGGCCCGGACCCACCGCTCGCCCGTCTGCTCCGTGGGGGTCCGGTTCGGTCCGGTTCGGTCCGGCAGCCCTGAGGGCCGTGACCCCACTGCTCGCTGGAGGCCCCGTCTCGCAGGGGTTTCGCGCCGCCCTCTTAGCGCAGCAGGCAGCGCGTCAGTCTCATAATCTGAAGGTCCTGAGTTCGAGCCTCAGAGAGGGCAGGGATTTTGCCGCCCCAGCCGGTGTGGGCAGTCTGCCAGCTGAGGGACACGGGGCCGGGCCTGGTGAGAAAATCTTCATGCCTGTAATCTGAACTAGTTTAGTAAATAAAAACAAGTCACTGATATAAATCAGCTCTTGACAATACAGTGACAGAAAGAACAAACAGACCTAAATCCGGGTGAGAGAAATTTAAGCAGGCTGATTGCTCAAAAAACCTGGCAGTGATATGTGAATCTGATAAAAACGTGTCCTTTAGGGGAAGTCAGCTAATTCTAATAAAAAAACACACTTAGAGAAGTTGCAATATGTTCCTCCACTTGGAGACCCTCACCCACTCAGCTTGCACAATAAAACTAAATGACCTTTAAATGAAGATGAGAGTACCCTACACCAATCAGCTTCATGATAAGGGCTTGTAAGCATGAGTAAAAACCCAATGAACAATGAGTATGCTAAATATGTTTTTTGTAAGGTATAAATATACAACGGTTTGAGTGGTGTGTGTGCCAGCTTTGCTGGAATACCCCCTAGTGCCCCTTTCTGTTCACAAATTGCCAATACCTTGACTCTGTGTGTTACTGACTTGCACAACCAGGTAGACAAACCCCACTTGGGAACAAGCCCACCACAGAACTTCCCCATACTGATGGCAAAAGAAAAGGGTTAAGAGTCAGAAAGATTCCAAATTTCGGAGACTTCTGTGGTTAGTAACAGGAGTATCCAACCTTGGTCAGGTTGCCTCCTTAGAACACGTTTAGTCTCGAAAAAAACCAGCATAGAGAATTCCAAGATAAGCATCAAGGGAGCACAACTACTGCCAAAGCCAGAGAGGATTGCTCCAAGAGTGAGTGAACCATCCCAATGAACATCCTGAAGAACTCTCCCTCGGATAGGGAAAGCCCCTACCAACAAGTGCCTCTTCTCCACTGAACATGGTCAGTAAAAAAGGAGAGACATTAAGCAAAGAGGAACCACAAAAGAACCAACGGGAATGATAGGGATTAAAAAACCTAGTAACTGTGTCTTGGTGTGTATAAACGCTTTCAGTGCATTATCTGAGGAGTGCTGGCTTTGCAAATGACCCTCTGGTGCTCTTTTCTGCACAGACCTGGAGTAAAATAGAAGGAGTACCTCAGCTCCGTGAACTGATCAGCTCTTAGGGTGCAAGGTGAGAAACCTTGGATTTTTGGGTAACATCACAGCCGCGATGCTGTATGCGGGGGGAGGGGCGGGTTGCAAAATCCCTGCCCTCTCTGAGGCTCGAACTCAGGACCTTCAGATTATGAGACTGACGCGCTGCCGGCTGCGCTAAGAGGGCGGCGCAAGGCCGCCATTGGGCCGGGCATCCAGCGAGCAGTGGGCCGGGCCTGGTTCTCAGGGTGGAGGGGTAGCGGGCCGGGCCGGGCCGGGCCGGGTCGGGTGTCTATGGAGCGGTGGGTCCGGGCCGGAGGCTGGCGGCCTGCGGCGGGGCCGGGAGCGGGGCCTTGGCGTTGGGTAGGGAGGGGCGGGGCCAGAGGCGGTGGGGGACAGGACGAGGTGGCCGAGTGGTTAAGGCGATGGACTGCTAATCCATTGTGCTCTGCACGCGTGGGTTCGAATCCCACCCTCGTCGGAGCTTTTGCTGCGGAGCGATGAAGGTGCGGCTGGGGACAGCCCGAGCTGTGACCTGTCCTGCTGGCACCGTGGGGCACCGTGGCGTCTTGTCCCATGGTAGCAAGTGCCTGGGCCACAGTGGCAACTACTGGAAGAGGACATTGTTGCCCTTCGGCAACATTTGACCTTGGAAAAGGAAAGGTGGTAGGAAGCCAAGAAGCGCAGACAGAAGAAATTCTTAAAATCATAGAGTGGCTTGGGTTGGAAGGGATCTTAGAAGGTCACTTAGTCCAATCCCAGTTGAAGAAGCATCTCCTTTGAGCAGCCAGATGCTGGCATGGAGGTGGCTGGACTCATAGGAAAACAAAATAAAACACTCAGAAAATCCTCCAAAGAGCATTACAGCAGAAAGTGACGTTAAGCAGTAAGACAATCACCCTCTGAAAGAGGAGGGCACACCCGGAAAGCAAACTGTGACAAATGAAACGTGAAGCAGCGATGCAATGGATATCCTGGGGAGTGAGGCCAGGGGGATTTCCATCAGAGGTGTGGGGGAGCTGCCTGTTCCTTGTAAATGAAAAGAAAAAAAAAAAAAAAAAAAAGAAAGAACAAACAAAAAGCAAAATGCAAATTCCATCTTGCACACAGAGGGAGAGAGGAAGGTGCATCCAGCCCCACGCTACCCCAAGCCCAGGTTGGCAGCAGGATGCCCAGTGGCTCTGGGTGAGTGGCTCAGAGTGCACCAAAGAGCTGGTGCATCAGCTTCCTGCACCCCACCCAACAGGGAGATTAATCCCCTCCTGCAGCTAATCCAGGATGTGCTGCTGGCCTGGGCACACTGGGAAGGTGACTGGGATACTGCCAGGTCCCTCCCGCCAGCCCTACTGGGTATAAGAGCCCAGGGGGGCAGCTGCAGTCAGCGCAGCCATGCCAGGGGGACAGGTCCTGCTGCTGCTCGTGGGGCTGGCAGGTGTTGCAGGGCAGGGGCAGAAGCAGATCCTGGGTGGGAACCATGCCTCAGTCATCACCGTGTCCAACGGGGGACCTTGGGGAGACTGGACCTGGACAGACATGTGCCCCAAGGGCTCCTATGCCACCGGTGTCAGCTTCAAGGTGCAGCCTCTCTGCCGGTGCCCACAGCTGCTCCAGCCACCCTGCTCCCGTCGGGAGTTAACCACCCACCTCTGTTCCCTTGAAGGTAGAGATGCCCCAGGGATTGTTAAAGGACGACACAGCTCTCAATGGGATCCGGCTGCACTGCTCCCCTGGTGATGCCACAGTTGAGTCCCAGAGTGGCAGGTGAGTCCCCAGCTCCCTCCTGTCCCCTCACCGTGGCTCTACAGCCTCTCCTCCGTGGCTGCCTCCAGCTCCGAAGGGTTCACGCTCCCTTCTCTTCCTGCACGCCCCGGCCTTGGCACCAACCATCTTCTCTCTCCCGGCTCTAGATGGGGCCAGTGGTCAGAGGTCCGCTGGTGCCCCCACCACGGGCGCTTGGTGGGCTTTGCACTGAAGGTCCAGGCACCCCAGCACAAGCTCCTGCGTGATGAAGTGGCTGCAACCAGTGCCCGCTTCCTCTGTTCTGATGGGCACATCCTGGAGGGGCCGGGGTATGACCAGGGCCAGTGGGGAGACTGGAGTCCCCAGTGCCTCAAGGCAGTCTGCGGCATCCAGACACGACAGGATCCTCCCAGGGGCCTGAAAAGGGATGACACGGCCCTGAATGACCTGCGTCTCTTCTGCTGCTGGTCATAAGTGCTGGAAACCCACCGTAGGGTACCCAGTCCTGTGCCCCAGCTCCACAGTAGAGCCTGTGCCTGGGGTCCCCTCTCCCATAACACCACATCCACCAGGAGATGGCTTGATTTACTCTGGGACACCTCCTCATTGTCCCCATGGGCTCCATCATTGCATATGTGCTGCTAGCCTCCCAACATCTACCCCTCTTGACAGAGATGCTCCCAAGTTCTTGCTTTCCTCACCTAGATTTCCAGCTGTTCCCCAGCATCTCCAGGGCTGTCCCTGTCCTCCCATGAAATGAGCTTCTGATAAAAGCATTCACTCAGACTGCGCCAGTGCAAGTTCTTTGTTGGGAGGGGACAAACAGAGGCTGAGAAGCAGCAAGATGCATCCATCCCTGCCGGGATATGGGGGACACATATGGGGGGGTAACCAAAAAGTTGCAACTGGACCCTTTCTCAAAAGGATGGAGGCTGTAGGCCCTGGTGGCAATTCTGATGGGGCAGAAGGGGATGGGACCACCAGGGACCAGAGACCCCCAGCAATGCCCCAGCTTGGGGCAGGCAAGAAAAAACAGCCCCACCATACCCAGGCACCACTGGGTGTCAGACTCCTGGTTACTAGGCTGGTGCTTTAACCAGCTGAGCCATGGCACCCTCCTGCCCTGCGAGTGGGTGATGCCCCTGACCCACAGGGTGTGCCATGGCCATGGTGCCTGTGCCCACCCTGCTGCCACCCTGACATGAGGGCAACCCTGCAGGACCAGTGTGCCTGGGTGCAAGGCTGGGATGCTGGGAGGTGGGGACAGTCCTGTGTGTCACTGTAAGCTCAAAGTCCTGGTGACTGCAGAGTGTTCATGGAGGGTGAAAGTCAACAGTTGGGTCCCTATGAGCTCTGTCCCAGCTGGGTTGGAGGAGGGTGGTGGGTGCCCAAAACTTGTTTGGGAGTTGAACACAGAACCTCTTTCACTTGAAGTGAGAATCACCCCCCAGAGCAATGAGCCAGGGTGTGCAGGTGCCTGGGCACACACAGTCTGTGTCAGGCACTGGGAGCATGGGGGCAGATGCTGCTCAGAGAATGGACCCCCAGATAGTGCTTTTGGGAACAGACCCTGTTGCCATCCCCTTGGGAGCAACACAGAATTTAGGAGGTGTGAGGGAATGCACCAGGCACTCCAGAGACTTCTCCACTTCCTAAGAAAACAGGGTGCCCTGGGGGAGCCAAGGGGTGCCCAAGGTGGGGGGCAGTTTTTCCCCAGGGTGGGGGATGTGATGGCTGAGGGGGTGAAGGTTTTCTATTTGAAATCCAATAGGGTTTCCCTGGTCAGGGTCAAATCCTGCTCACAGTGAGAGCTTTTACCCACTGGGACTCTTGGAGCTGGCCTGGAGCTGGGGGCAGAAGGTGCAGGAGAGGTTTGGAGTCCATGGCAGCCCATCCCTGAACCTGGGAAGAAACTTCTGCACCAGGGAACCTTCTCCTGGGCATCCCCAGGAGATTAAGGAAACAGAGGGCATGGAGCTGTGGACCACTTGTCCTGGTGCCAGATGGAATCCTGTGCTCTGAGGAGGAACCACACAGGGAGGGATGGGGACCACCCTGAGAGGCTGGGGTGTCAGTTGTAGCTTTATCTGCAGATGCTTTTACCAATGGGCCAGCTGAGACCCACAAAGAGCCAAAGGGGAGGTTTGGGGAGACCAGCACAGGTTTGGGGTATGGCTCCACCTTCAGGTTCCAGAAGATGTGGTTCCAGTCCCCAAAGTCTTCCCTTTGGGCAAAACCTTCCCTGCTTTTTTCTGGGGATGGCAGAGCTCATTTGGGGCTATCTGTTGGATTTCATCCCCGGATTCCACAGCTTTGGGCTGGGCGGGCTGAGTGGGGCAGCTCCCATCCCTCGGGGATCCTGGTGTGTGGTCAGGACACCTGCTGAACACCACTGCTGTCCCCCAGCTTCCCAGTCCCAGTCCAGCCATGACCTTAGGCAGCTCTTTGACTTTGGGGGTGGGTTTCAGGGGCTGTAGCAGTCCCAGAGCTGCAGAGAGAGGATCTGGGGAGGCAAAAAGTGATGGAGATGCTGGGGGTTGAACCCAGGGCCTCTTACATGCAAAGCAAGCGCTCTACCGCTGAGCTACATCCCCCTGCACATGGGGGGGTGTCTCTGGGAGCCCCAATGTCCCCCATGGCCCAGCTGCCCCCAAGGTCATGGGGGCCAGGGCAGTGATGCTGACCCCACAGCCTGGGCACCGTAAGATGGACTTGTCTGCTCCAAGGCTGTGCAGAGAGCAAGAAGCAGCATCAGGCACCCTTCCCAGCTCCCCAAAAGTGTAGGGCAGAGAGAGTGGGGGTGCAGGGACCCTCCAGCATCCCGGCTCGTTGGTCTAGGGGTATGATTCTCGCTTAGGGTGCGAGAGGTCCCGGGTTCAACTCCCGGACGAGCCCTCCTTTTACACAACCACCTCCCTTCCCTCACACCCCCACACCAGCCCTGCCCCCCGACCCTGGGGGGATCACCTGATCCCCCCCTGGGAGGGGGAGAATATGAAAAGGGAAAGGAGACATATGTTGAAATGAAAATAGATTTAATAGGATAATAAGGAACTAACATTAACCCCTATGCACCTGCATGGTTCAGAGCTACCCTCACCCTTGATCCCTGTGGAAACTCACTCACCAGAGCATCTCACCTCCTGTGTGCTCACGGAACAGCACTCTGCAGTCTCTTTAAACTATAGTTTCTCTAAACAGAAAAACTATTCCAGAATTGTGTCCAGTTCTGGGCCCCTCAGTTCAGGAAGGAGATTGAGGTCCTGGAGCAGGTCCAAAGGAGGGCAACCAGGCTGGTGAAGGGATCCAGCACAAGTCCTGTGAGGAGAGGCTGAGGGAGCTGGGGGTGTTCAGCCTGGAGAAGAGGAGGCTCAGGGGAGACCTCATCGCTCTCTACAACTCCCTGAAAGGAGGCTGGAGCCAGGGGGGGGTTGGGCTCTTTTCCCAGGCAACTTTCAACAAGACAAGAGGGCATGGACTTAAGTTGTGCCAGGGGAAGTTTAGGTTGGATATTAGAAAGAATTTCTTTATGGAGAGGGTGATCAGACATTGGAATGGGCTGCCCAGGGAAGTAGTGGATTCTCCATCCCTGGAGATATTTAAAAAGAGCCTGGATGTGGCACTCAGTGCCATGGGCTGGGAACCGCAGCGGTAGTGGATCAAGGGTTGGACTTGATGATCTCTGAGGTCCCTTCCAACCCAGCCCATTCTATGATTCTATGATTCTATGAATTCTGTTCCAGCAAAATCAGGACAAACCCAACCTTTTCTGTGATTTTTCTGTACACATCCCCGGATATTCCCTTTTCCTAACACTGGCACGTGTGGGTCCTGGGGCTGCCAAGTGGTACTGGGACTGTGTGGATGGCCCCACATCAGGCTGGGGGCATTCTATCCCCCCCTCACCCCATCCTTCCCGCCCCTCCCACCCCCCCTGCCCCCAGAGGCAGACCCTGGGCACAGCCGGGGGATCCCAGTCCTGGGGAGGGGATGAGAGGAGCTGTGATGGCCGAGGGGTGAAGGCGTTGGACTTGAAATCCAATAGGGTTTCCCTGCGCAGGTTCGAATCCTGCTCACAGCGAGGCTTTTACCGCGGGGTTGGGAACTGAGGCAGCTCCAGCCTGAAGGGCAGAGCTGGGAGACATGGCAGAGCTTCAGTCTGTTATCATCCTCCTGCTCTGGGAAATGGTGGGTTGTAGGACCCACCTTCAAATGCCTGACCAGACCTCTTTTTGGGCACCCACACGGGACATGGACAGAGTGATACTGCCCAGCATGGTGGGTCAATGTGTGTCCTCCTCAGGTCTGCCACGTCCCCTCTGCTGGGATGATCCCACCACTGCCAGGAGATGGGCACTGCCTGCTGCCAGGAGGCAAAGAGACCCAGCTCAGCCATGGCCAGGGCTTGGCCCCTCCTGGGTGAGGAAGGGGCTGCTGGGGCAGGGGGGGTCAGGCTGACACCATGTCCCTGCTGGGCAGCTCTGCCTGGGGGCCGTGGTGCGGGGTGCAGGCTGAGAGAATGTCCTTTAGGAGTGCATGCAGAGGTTGAAACAGAGTTTGTCACCTGTGTCCCATGGAGCTGTTGGGTTTGGGGAGGCAAAAGGCAATGGAGATGCTGGGGGTTGGCGTGTAGTCAGGACACCTGCTGAACACCACTGCTGTCCCCCAGCTTCCCAGTCCCAGTCCAGCCACAACCTTAGGCAGCTCTTTGACTTTGGGGGTGGGTTTCAGGGGCTGTAGCAGTCCCAGAGCTGCAGAGAGAGGGTCTGGGGAGGCAAAAAGTGATGGAGATGCTGGGGGTTGAACCCAGGGCCTCTTACATGCGAAGCAAGCGCTCTACCGCTGAGCTACATCCCCCTGCACCCAGGGGTGCTGCTGCACACTCTGCTCCCCTTTACCTCTGGTGTTTGTATCCAGGACAGTTACAGCCCGTGGCCTCGGTGCTATGTCTGGGCACCAGCCTCAGCCCCACAGGCAGGACAGAGCAAGGGAGACATCACCATCTGTGAGCGTCCACCAGGACCAGGAAGAGTTTCCCCAGTTTCCATCCCTCTCCAAGCAGTTCCTGAGTGCTGGAGGTCAATGAGGGTGTTCCTACAGCATGGCAGCACTATGGCTCGTTGGTCTAGGGGTATGATTCTTGCTTTGGGTGCAAGAGGTCCCGGGTTCAACTCCCGGACGAGCCCCTCTTTTTGGGTACCCAATTCCATGGCCTGGTGTGCATGGCCCCAGCTTGTGTGGGCACTGGGAGCAAGGAGGTGGGAGGACACTGATTCATGGTGCAGGGGCTGGGCAGAGTGTTTGTGTGTGTCCATCCCCATGGCCAGGATGGGCTCACACATCCCTGGTGGTCTGGTTTTGGGGCCCTCAGGTCTCATCAGGGTGAATAGCAGGCACTGGGGCAGTGGGGGTGGGGGGTTGAGGAGACTTTCTCACCAGCCCCCAAACCGACCTGTGCTTGGGAGATGTAGCTCAGCAGTAGAATTCTTGCTTTGCATGTAAGAGGGCCTGGGTTCAACCCCCAGCATTTCCATCACCTTTTGCCTCCCCTGGCAGAGCCCCCCCAGAACTCACAGAAAAGCCCTGGGGCTGTCACCAGGCAGAGCTGGCCTGTGGCATGTTCAGAGCACCCAAAGGCTGTGACAAAATGCTCACGGGCTTTTCACTTGAATGGGCATTCTGGGGCCTGGGGGCATCTAGTCTCCCCCTCCCCACCTTGGTTCAGTAAAGTGTTTGTGTTGGCAGGAGCTGCTGAGGCCACGTCTCCCTCTTCCAGGCAGCATCACCCTGTCCCCACGGTGGGCATCCAAAAAGAGGGCTCATCCAAGAGTTGGACTTGGGACCTCTCACATCCTAAGCGAGTCATACCCCAAGACCTCCACCCCATCCTCAGTACTGTCCCACTCAGGCCCTGCACAGCCCAACCCTGCCCAGCACAGAAGGGGGCTGCCCCAGGACGCTGCCCTCTCTCTGCTTTAGTACCTGACATCTCCACAGGGATCAGGCACCTTGTGGGCAGATCACCACGTGAGGACCTGCTCGCCAGTTCCACAAAACGGTCCACAGGTCCCTCACCTCCATGTCTGGTTCCTCACCCCTCCCAGAAATGCAAAACATGGAAAAAACTCATGAGGGGGCTGCGCCCACCCTGGGGCCATCATATTTCCCACCTAGGAGTAGGTGCAGGAGATACAGGACAGGAACTGCCCTGACTCCCAGCACAGTCCCACGCCAATTCCTTCATCCGGAGCCCTTCCCAGGCAACTTTCAACAAGACAAGAGGGCATGGTCTCAAGTTGTGCCAGGGGAAGTTTAGGTTGGATATTAGAAAGAATTTCTTCACGGAGAGGGTGATCAGACATTGGAATATCCCTGGAGATATTTAAAAAGAGCCTAGATGTGGCACTCAGTGCCATGGGCTGGGAACCACAGTGGTAGTGGGTCAAGGGTTGGGCTTGATGATCTCTGAGGTCCCTTCCAACCCAGCCCATTCTATGATTCCATGATTCTATGATTTGGAAAAATGCTCTCGCTGTGAGCAGGACTCGAACCTGCGCAGGGAAACCCCATTGGATTTCGAGTCCAACGCCTTCACCTCTCGGCCATCACAGCCCCAGATGTGTGAATCAGGGACACACACACACACACCCCTTCCCCTGACCCTGGGCACCCCCTGGTTTCTCTCTTCCCGGGGCACCTCTTTTCCTGGGAAATGGGGGAGTCCCTGGGGTGGATGGTGCATCCCTGCAGACACCCTCAGCCCTGCACTGAACTAACAAGGTCTGACTCCAAAAGTAGTTCCTGGGGCCCTGGGCAGCATCTGTGCCCCCAGTGCCCAGCACAGGTTAGGGGCTCTGGGCACCTGCACACCCCGGATTATTGCTCTGGAGGGTGATTCTTGCTTTGGTGAGAGTAGTCCCAAGTTTATCCATAAAGACTGCTGGCATGATCCACCACTTTTAGGAGCTGGATGCTGCCTGCTACTAAGGGTCAAAGAGACACAGCTCAGCCACGGCCAGGGCTCGTCTGCTCCTGGATGGGGAAGGGGCTGTTGGGGCAGGGGGGAACAGCAGAGCTGCACCCTGCTGCCACCATGTCCCCAGGGGCCAGGTCTGCCTAGGGGATATCTGCAGAAAACCATGTCCCAGTTCTGGCCCAGAGCTGCCCTTCCAGTCCAGCTTGTCTCGGCATCCCAGGAACACCGAGAACCTGAAAAAGCCATGAACCCCGTGGTCAGCAGCTCAGAGGGCTGGTGAGGAAGCAGAGACAGGGATTTCTGGAAGCAGTGACAAAAGCCAGCCCTGAGGGGAACATCAGCTTTGGGGGGTACCCCCTGGAGGAGAAAGGGCAGGGGGTGATCACAGAATTACCTTGTTTGGAAAAGACTATCAAGATAATCCAGTCCAACCATTAAGCAAACACTAACAAGACCTTAACTGAGCCATATCCTTAATACTATGTCTGTACACTCTTAAATACCTACAGGGATGGTGAATCCACCACTGCCCTGGGCAGCCTGTTCCAATGTCTGATTTTCAGTGAAGAAATTCCTCCTAACATCTAATCTGAACCTCCCCTGGCACAGCTTGAGGCCATTGCCTCTTGTCCCATCACTTGTACCTTCACTGAACAGGCCTATCCCCATCTCTTTAAAACCACCTTTAAGGTGGTTGCAGGGAGCAAGAAGGTCTCCCTTCAGCCTCTTCTTCCCCAGGCTAAACAACCCCAGCTCCCTCAGCTCCTCTTCATAAGACTTGTGCTCCAAACCCTTCATTATCTGTTGCCCTTCTTTTGACATGATCTAGTAGCTCAATGTCCTTTCTGTAGTGAGGGTCCCCAAACTGTACACAGTACTTGAGGTGTGGTCTTACCAGTGATTAGTACAGGGTAAGGTCACCCTCCTGGTCACAGGCCAGGATGCCATTGGCCCTCTTTGCCATCTGGGCACACTTCTGGCTCATGTTAAGTTGGCTGCCAGTCAACACATCCAGATCCCTTTCCTCTCCAGCCACTTCTCCCAAGGCCTGTACCACGGATGGGGGTTGTTGTGGCTGAATTGTCATGGACCTGACATTTGGCCTTACTGAAACTCATACAGTTGGCCTTGGCTCCTCAGTCAAGCCTGTCTAGATCCCTCTGCAGAGCCTCCCTGCCCTCAGACAGATTAACTCTTCCACCCAGCTTACTGTCCTCTGCAGATTTACTGAGGGTGCTCCCTATTGCCTCCTCCAGATCATTGATAGAGCCATTAATAATAGAGATATGTTAATAATAATAGAGATGTTAGACAGAAGCAGCCCCAGCACTGAGCCCTCATGTCCAGCCACCAGCTGGATTTATCTCCATTGACCACAACTCTCTGGGCCTGGTGATCCAACTGGTTTTTAACCCAGCAAAGCATGTATGCATCCAAGCCAAGAGCAGACAATTTCTTGAGGAGAATGCTGTGGGAAACTGTGTCAAATTCTTTACTAACATCAAGACAGACAACATCCACAGCCTTTTCTTCATCCAATAAACATGTCACCTTGTCATAAAAGGACATCAGGTTTGTCAGACAGGACCTGTCTTTTATAAACCCAGGTTGGCTGGGCCTGATCACCTGGTTTTCCTGCCTATGCTGTATAATACTACTCAGGATGATCTTCTCCAGCAGCTTCCCTCGGACTGAAGTTAAACTGACAGGCCTGTAATTTCCCAGGTCATCCTTTCGTCCCTCCTTATATATGGGTGGCACATTGGCTGACCTCCAATCTGTTGCTATCTCCCCAGCCAGTGAACACTGCTGATAACTGATGGGAAGAAACTTGGTGACCCCTGACAGATCTCTCAGCACCCTTGGGTGTATCCCATTGGGTCCAAAGACTTGTGTAGATCTATGTGGTGCAGCACATCACTGACCATCTCCTCCTGGGTTGTGGGGGGATCATTTTGTTCCTTGTCTCCTAGCCTGAGTGACTGAACTCCCTCAGTACAACTGATAATATTACTAAAGACTAGAGGCAAAAAAGGCATTAATCATCTCAGCCTTTTCCTCATCCCATGTTACCATGTTTCCTGCTGCATCTAATAGAGGATAGAGGCTCTCCCTGGTCTCTCTCTTGCTATTAAAGGATTTGTGGAAAGTTTTCTTATTGTTCTTTACCTCAGAAGCCAGGTTAATTTATAGCTGGGCTTTGGATCTTCTAATTTGCTCCTTGCATAACCTCACATCTTTGTTGCTGTTGTGAGTGGCTGGACCCTTTTCCCCAAGGCCATAACTCTCCTTTTTTCTCCTCAGTTGTAGCCAAAGCTGCCTATTCAGACAGGCCAGACTCCTATGCCACTGGTGAGCTTTACAGCACCCTTGGGACAGCCTGCTCCTTGTCAGCATATGGGGACAGCCTGCTCCTGCACTTTTAAGATTTCATTCTTAAAAAATGACCAGACTGCCTGGACTCATATACCCTTCAGGACTACTTCCCAAGGGATTCTATCAAGTAGCCTTCTAAACAAATCTAAGTCTGCACTTTGGAAATCCAGGGTGGCAGTCCTGGTGCCCCCCTCCTAACAATTCTAAGAACAGAGAATTCTATCATTTCATGATCACTGTGCCCCAGATGGCCACCACCCTTTACATCCCCTGCCAGTCCTTTTGAGGATGAATCCCCAGAAATGGTGTGAATTGCAGATGCTGGGCACTAACACCCTGCAGTCAGCTCCAGCTGCTGGCTCCATGGAGCAGGGGTGTCAACGTTTTAAAATTAAGACAAGAATAAAAAGTAGCAAACCAAAGAGCAAACCTCATACCTTCTCCAGCACAGGATTCCATATCTAAACTTTGTCACCACGGTCATTAGTGCCAAGAACAAATTTGCGGTTGCTCAGCTTTAGGGCAGGAGGATATTGCACTCAGAAGGTTTATACTCAAAGCAGGACCTAACAGCTGAAATATGACACTATGGCAGGGAAGGTCCCTTTCCCCGTGTTCTTTAGGTGAACTTAGCGCAGTGCAGCATTGCAAACCTCACCTCTCTAGTTTAAGTTACCTGCCTCCTCCTGAAACTCCTCACCCTCTGCACAAGCTCAGTTTAAGAAACAGGTAACTTTGAATTAAATTAACCAAGAGATGACACTGTGAAAAAAAGCCAATAGTTGAGAAGAGAAGCATGTGTCTATGGATTCAAACTCAGCTAAAGAGGATGTACATTTGTTCCTGGGCTGTGCTGGCCTCTCCAGATGCCTGGCGCTCTTTCCTGCGCAGAACTGTAGTAAATGCCAAGATCTCAACCCCGCGTGTGGATGGGATCTTTACACATTGGGTAAAGAACTCAGACCTGGGACAACAGAGGGACATCCCTGCTCCCTGGCTGTGCTGGAAGCCTTACACCGCCTCAGCTGCCCCCCCCCCCCCTCCCCCCCCATCCCAAAAGTATAGGGCAGAGAGAGTGGGGGTGCAGGGAACCCCCAGCATCCCGGCTCGTTGGTCTAGGGGTATGATTCTCGCTTAGGGTGCGAGAGGTCCCGGGTTCAACTCCCGGACGAGCCCTCCTTTTACACAACCACGGAGAGGAGAGGGAGAGGGAGAGGGAGAGGGAGAGGGAGAGGGAGAGGGAGAGGGAGAGGGAGAGGGAGAGGGAGAGGGAGAGGGAGAGGGAGAGGGAGAGGAGAGGAGAGGAGAGGAGAGGAGAGGAGAGGAGAGGAGAGGAGAGGAGAGGAGAGGAGAGGAGAGGAGAGGAGAGGAGAGGAGAGAGGCGGCGGCAGTGGGGCTGTGCCCTCAGGGGCTGCTTTTGGCCTCAGAGCCCTGAGCAAAGCAGGATGAGCAGGGGGGGCACTGGGGTGGGGGGAGGTGTCCAGATCTGCGAAACCTGCCCATGCAGGGGGGTGTAGGTGATCGGGAGAGGGGCTGTAGGGCATGGAAGGGTGGGTGGGTGGAAGCGTCAGGAGGTGTCTGGTCTTCTGTGTGGGGAAAAGCAGGGAGCAGGGTGGTGTTTGTGTAAAAGGAAGGCTCGTCCGGGAGTAGAGCCCCGGACTTCTCTGAAGTACCCTGAGAAAGAATCATACCCCTAAACCAAAGAGCCAGGGTGCTGCACCCACATCCCTGATCTTCTCCACTCAGCTCCACAGGGACCTTGCCCCAGAACAAGGGAGAGCACAGAGCTCTCTGTACCCAGGAGCTGCCAGTGCTTGGGAACATCCTCAGTGACAAGGTCCCCTTTGGCTGCCGGCAGCAGTTCCTAGGATGATTTTCACCCTCAGCGTGTTTGCTTCCCTGCTGGGTACAGAAAGGTTCAGTAGTGTCTGGCATCCTTCCCAGGCCCCCTTCCCAGTACTGGGGTGGCCAGGCCAGCAGGCAGTAGATGAAGCTGGAGAAGCACCAGGTGTCACCAGTACCTGCTGCACTGTGCAGCTGCTTCTGGCCACAGACACCACCACCACCACCACCCTGGTACATCTTTCTAAAAACTGGAGGCTTTGGGAGTTTCTGAGTCCTCAGAGCCCTGAGGCTGTTTGAGTGAGCCTCGGGCAATCATGGGGGAGCCCTGGGGCCCCCTGGTATGGTGGGTGAGCAGCCAGAGAGCCAAGACAGAGGCAGTCACGTCAGGGCAGTGCAGAGGCTGTGGGGAGCTGGCATGGCTTTGCTGAGCAAAGGGCAAGGGTGCAGCGAGCCCCCACAGGGACCCCAAAACCCACCTGGTTCTGGTAGGGGATGTTCTGGGCTCCTTATCCTGTGTCAGCACTGGGGCTGCACCCCGTTGCAGAGGGAGAAGGGTTTGGGGGCTGGGGTACCCCGGAGCTGGGCAGCAGTGTAGGGCACAAGGGAAAAAGGGGGGGCAGAGGGTCAGGTGTGGGGGGCAGGGCACCCCATGGCTGTGAGGCAGGGGGGCGCCATGGCTCAGCTGGCTAAAGCGCCTGTCTAGTAAACAGGAGATCCTGGGTTCGACTCCCAGTGGTGCCTGCGTCTGGTAGGGTTTATTTTTCTGGTCTCTGTCAGGACCCACTCACCCTTCCATTCCAGCTGATTGCACTCTGGGGTGGAAGGAGTTTCCTCCTGCTCCCTCTCTCCCTGGAGCACTCACACTGAAGAGCTGACCCAAACCAATCTCCAGACGACCACAGAGCATCTGAAAATAATGCAGTACACCCAGTGCTGGTGTGTGTGCATTCCCACCATCTCATCTTTCCCATTAGTTTGATGAATCCTGCAGGAAAACCCTTTGGGCACGGATTGTGGGTGGGTGTTTGTGACTTGCAACAAGGGGGCTGTGTGTATGTGGAATACACTTTTATGGAAAAAATAAATGACACCCTGCCCTTTGCCATCCTTTGAACACAGGGACAGAAAGGAGCATGGAGAGAGGCAAACGGATTTCAAACACCTGCTTGTTGCCCTGCCCAGCCACCCTGCGTTCTGAACCAACCTTTGGTCAAAAAGGGGAAAAAAAATGTCCCCAAATAAAACTCGAGCAGGAGACGAGGTGGCCGAGTGGTGAAGGCGATGGACTGCTAATCCATTGTGCTCTGCATGCGTGGGTTCGAATCCCACCCTCGTCGTGTTCTGCTGGGAATTCCCAGACAGGGAAGAGGAATTTGGTGCAGCCCCTGGCATGGCCAGCATCCCCTTGCCTCTGTTTTGCTGGTCCATGTTAAATACACGTCTGCCTCTGGATTACTGCTCCCACTTGCCAAACCTGCTCAGGGACCTGCATTGCCCTTATGTGCCATGAGTTGGGACCCAGAGAGGGGACTGTCCACCTGTGCTACCTGAGTCCACCTCCTTGTCACCCTTCTGTCAGTCTGTCATGGTTTGGACAGTTGTTCTATCACCTGATACCCCCCCACTCCCCACCCCCCCCCTGGAGGGGGAATAAAGAAAAGGAGGGGAAACCTCTGGGTTGAAATGAAAATGGATTTAATAGAATAATAACAATGATCTAGTATTACGTCCAGTTCTAATGTAGAATACCAAGGTCCAGCAGCCCCAGATTGCAGCTGCGAGCTGTGCACTTGTAGCAGTGAGGGCTGGTTGCCAACATTGCAGCACAACAGCTCCAATGACAACATGATGGTGACAGCAGAGGACAAGGCTCCAGGTTCAGGATGACTGACAAGTCAGATAGGGCACTCTTGGGAAGGCAGTTGTGGTACAAGCCCCAGAATATTCCTGCAAATTTCCCAGTTTATAGTGCGGGTGATGTTTATGGTGTGTGTTACTTGGATTGGCCAACTTGGCCCCTTCTGGCTACCTGCACGTGCATGATTCAGAACTTCCTTCAACCTTGGTACTTGCAGAAACAAGCACACCAGAGCATCTTCTCTCTTGTGTTCTCACAGAACTGGACTGCTTTCTTCCCTTCTTCTCCCAGACAACTTATTCCTTTCTGCATCTCATGCACAAACCCTGGGCATCCCTATCATGATAAGGGGAGCCAAAAGCCAGTGCTGGATGAAGCCATGCCTTGATGAGAAATTACAACATCCTAAAGGTGCCTTTTCAAGGCTAGAATAGCCAACATGTTTTGCGAACTCCATCTATGTCTACAGCAGCACCAGCAGTGTAGGTTCTTGGGGAGAGGAGAGGGTGATCTACCATACGGTGAAGAGGAACGACCTGCCTGCTGGGAGGCTTTGAATTGCTGAGATTCCCATTGCCTGGCAAAGGAGGGAGACTTGCATGAGCAAACATGGCCTTGCAGGTGCCCTCCCTGCTCTCCTGACTTCTTTCTGTTGGTTGAGGATGTGGCTAAACAGTGCTGTGGCTTGGAGGCAAGGCAAGGATGCTCATACTTAACTGCCCATGCTACAACAAGCCCTTTGCTGGCTTTTCATCCTTCCCTGGGGTCAGGTTTCCTTCCCATGACTTGGGGAGATGTCCCTGGGAACCATCTGGATCTGCTTCCCTCTCACCAGCCAGGAAGGGTGATCAGGCTGCAGGGAAACACTGGCCCCATCCTTCTCCTGTGGGACACTGAGGTGCTTGGTCAGCTCTGCTGCCCTGAGGAAGGAGTTGCCCATGCCCAGAGAGCCAGGCAAGAGAGATGCAGGAGGTTTCCCGGGCAAAAGGCATAGGTTTTGGTGCACAGGAATTCCAGCCCTGGAGAAGCACCAACTTGCAGCTGGAGACTGTGAAATGGAAAGGAGAGGTGGGTGCAGGATGCATCAGGGTGGGATCTGAGAGACTGAGGGGCAAGGGGCAGCCAGGAGAGAGGGCAACCTGATGACCTTGGGACTCCCTTCATCTCTGCTGGGCTATGTCCACCCTGGCACACGCCTGCCCTGGTGTGGGGTGGTGAGGCCTCCTGGGGGGAGATGTGCCAGCCTCGGTGACGCCACGGAGCACCAGCCCACCGGAGGACCCAGCAATTACAGGAGATGTGTGGCGGCATGGAACTGGATCATCTGCAGCCCTGGGGCAGCACACATCAGCCAGAGCATGGCTCTCCCCAGTGGCACCGGCTGGGCTCTGTGTCCTGGGGTTGCACACAGAGGGCCTGGAGCACCCCTGGAGCACCCCAAGTCTTCTCCAGCAAGGACAGGGGCAGCCAAGGGTGCTGCGGTGGGTCTGGCTGCGTCACCGTGGTGCCTGCTGGCACCAAAGTGTCCCACTAGCCCAACAGCCACCTAGCCCACACATCGTGCTGCCAGCAGGTCGTCTGTTGCCCTGGGGTGAGCCCCAGGTGAGTCCCCTGCATTAAGGTCTGGATCCCTTAGAGCTGGGATGTGGTGGGTCTGTTACTGCTCCAAAATATGCCTTTGCCTTTGGCTTTCGGGAGAAATTTTGGGGTGGGGGCATGCATCCACCCTGCAGCCAGTCTCGGAGACATCTAGCCCTTGGGTTGTTGGGATTTAAAATGCAGAGGAGGGAAACTGGAGTTGCAAAGTGCTGCTGGGGCTAGTGATGCAAAGGAACACCTGGTGAATATCGTTCCAGGTCAATGTTTCTCCTTGTGCCTTTGCCTGCAGGGAGAACCAAGGTTGCGATGGCCACGTATCCTGGATCCAGGATGTGCAGAAGTTAAGAAAATGGGTCTGATGTGTTCAGTTCTGTGAAATTTTCTCTGTTTTGTGGCTACTCCGGAGAAAGACATCTTAAGTAGCAAGTGCTCATTTCTTGATATGAATATGGATCAGAAAATTTTCTCCTTGTCTTTCTCCCAAATACATGCATCTCCAGGAAGAAGCCCCTATTGTTTTCCTTTGTTTTAATCTCATTCATTACAGAAATCTGGTATTTCAACTTCCCAACACATGCGTTTAGCTTCTCTTGTTCCCTTCTCCAGGTGAAGGACCTGCTTCAGAACACAAATCTGCTCACATTTAGAAATGTGCCCTCTCTAATTGCTCCCATGCATTTATTTCAATCATTGCTGCACTCATGGATATTCTGCAGTTGTCCAGGGTGAGTAGAACTACAAGTATTTAATTTGCGTTGCAAAACTGAAAGACATAGAAGAGCAGAAAGTTCAAACCTGTATCTGAGCCTCAAAGGTTCTTCCTGGGAAGTTCACAGAGGCACCAAAATAAAAATAAATAAATAAATAAATAAATCAAAGGAAAATGATCAGTGAAGGGGAAAAAAAGTCTGAGTAGGAGAAGAAGGCTTTAATTCTTAGGCTGTGGGTCTAAGGTGCTACTGTGGTATAATCTCATTATTCAAAAGTGAAGTAAAAAGCTGAAAGGTACAGCCTAAAATAAAGTCTCATCTTTTCCTGCTCACTCACCAAATTCCCATTTAGGAGGTTGTGATGAACCCATGGCCTCCTGCCTTACCCCAGCAGGCTGGAAGATTGCTTCTGACTGAAGCACATGTCCTCTCCTCCACCCTGGAAAATCTGATTTTCTCTTTCCCCTTCAAGAACGATGCTAAATACACCTGGACTTGACTCCAGCACCTCTGAAAGGCTTTTTTTCCCTGGCAGGCAGGGAAGAAAGGAGTCACTAGGGACAATTCAGTCGAGTCACCATAGGAACTAAAATGAGCCCCAACCCCCCTACAAAACATGTTCTTAACCGTGATGCTGACAGCCCCCAGCTCCACACATGTTCTCAGGTACTACTATGGTTTATTCTGGGTCAGAAGATGCTTGTCCTTCACCTGGGCTCTGTTGGCATGAAATGAAGAGTCTTCTTCAAACTTTCCTTGCCCCTAGAGCCTGACGTCTCATTCCCCAACTTGGGACCATGTCAGTGACTCCCTCTCCTCAGTGTGCAGATGATTCACGGTTAAGGGCAGGTCGGGACTTTTGCAACTCCCTGGCTGTTCAGGAGCTAACAGGGTTTTTTCAGCAGAGCAAACTGCTGTCACACTTCAGCCTGTAATTAAGAATGTCTTGAGGATGTCACTCCATCACAGGGAAGCATAGCTGCAAACTTTTGGCTCACAGCTCTTAGCATATCCAAAGCACCAGATGGAAAGGCTCTCGGCCTTGGAAATCAAGGTCACAGCACAAAATTAGTACGTTTTGGTGTGCATCACCTTCAAGGGGTGGACTCCAGCACCTAGGATTACTTTGACTTTAAAATTTAATATGCCTTCCAAGCAGAATCCCTGCCTCAGGTGTGAGGAATAGTAACAAAACAAGGCAAAATACTCCAAGTGGATCCAAAGCCTCAATTTGGTGATGATGGGCTAATTCAAGTCCCCACATCTGCATCTTTAGCACCAGAGCAGCTGGGGCTGGAGAACTGCTCCTCTGATGTTTTTTATCCCTGACTTATCCCAGTGCCCTCATGACCCACAGTTCCCCTTGGTTTTCCTTTTTTTGATGAGATCACTGTTGCAGGATTTTAACTACAAAAACCACATTTTTCACCTTAATTCTCGTTCTGCCTTAATCTCCAAGCTCACCTCAGGTGCACTGGGGACCCGAAATGGGTGCGCTCAGAGGAAGGTGGGGAGTGATGTGCCAGGGATGATCCTGCTGATGCTAAATTCTGCTGAAACACTCTCGTGCCTCATGTTGTAAGACCTAAAATGTACTTTGGCCTTAGGAAGCAAGGTAATTAATGCCTATAGCCCAAATCATTTCAATCTTACTCAGTGTTAAATAGCAGCATAACATGACAGATGAAAGAGGGAACTGTTTAATCAGCCGGAGGAACTTTCCAGGAGAAAACTGCTGGTTGTTGGGAAGTTTCAGGTGGAAGGTATGCGACTGTTCTCCCTGAGGGCCAGGGCACCCTATAAAACCCTGTACAGCACCCAGTCCCACCACCTGTTCCCAGCTGCTGCCGCCTCCAAAACCTGGGTAAGTCGGGAAAGGCTCAGCCTCCTTCTCCTCACCAAGCTCTTGCTTTCACCAAAGCTTTGTGCCTGCTCCTCCTCTGCAAGTGTTCAAGGTTTGTAACTCATCTCCCTCCTCCCTCTGGGAGGGAAATTTGTTAGGGAAGGGTTGATTTTCAGCTGCAAAATGAGGAGTTGAGTCTCAAAGTGAGAGAGGTTGAGGGATGCAGAACTTGTAGGGCCTATAACCACAGAGCTGGGGGTATCCTGCATGGTTTTCCTTGATGGAGAAAAAGAAAAGAACAGCATGTGCCCAGGCTGCAGGGATCAATATGTCCCTATTAAGAAGAGCAGCAGAGGACCCTTACATATTGGGATGGGATAGCTCAGCTCGCATTAAGTCCAGCTTCCTGTACGGGTTTAAGTGGGTTTTGCTACAACTAGATGCTGCTCAGGGAGCATTTTGCTTGCTGAAAACTTGCCCTCAGCTGGACGACAGGTAGGGTGAGTCTACCCTCAAGTAGAGTCAAGGGTGAGTCTACCCTCAAGTGCTTTCAGCATCTGCTACCTCCAGCTTCTCCAGATTTCCAACTCCAACCAAAATCCCTGCTTTCTCCTAAGCTGTTTATGGGGAGAGGGAAGGGGGGAGCCGGCTCCTGCCCCTTTGGAAAACCTTCCCCGGAGCTTTCAAACTCACCCACACCTCTTATTATGGATGAGAGCTCAGCAGGGATGGATGGACCAGCCTCTACCTTGCATTTACTCCTTGGCTCTGGCTTTCAGGTGCTCATCCTCACCGAGCAATGTCCTGCTACGACCTGTGCGTGCCCTCCTCCTGCGGTCCCCGGCCACTGGCCACCAGCTGCAACCAGCCCTGCTACCGCCGCTGCGGGGACTCCACCACCGTCATCCAACCCCCCACTGTCGTGGTCACCCTGCCCGGGCCCATTCTCAGCTCCTACCCTCAAAACACCACGGTGGGCTCCACGGCATCGGCAGCTGTGGGGAGCTACCTGAGGTGCTGCGGGGTGCCCGTGTCCTCCGGCTGTCCCCGGGGGCTGGGGAAGGGGGGACTGCCGTGCCTGGGCAGTGGGCTGTGACAGTGTCCCCAGCAGTCACAACCTCCCTCCCCTCAGTGCCAGCGGAGCGGTCCCAGCCTCAGGAGGGACAAAGGAAGCAGGGGACCAAGACTGGGGAAGAGGACTAAGGAAACGCCTGTGGTTTTCCCAGCTCCGGGGGGGACAAGGGAGCCATGTGAGCTTGTCACTTGAGACTGTGACTGCGTACCTTTCTCTTGCTAAGCCTTATTTATATTTCTGTGCAGGTGTCCAACCCAGTGGTGCTGCATGGCATTTGCTGCTGGCTGGGTGAAAATGCTTCTAGCAGTCTGTAAGTGGAAGACGATAGCCGTGGGGCAGTGGGGTAGAGGGACACTTCGTAGAGATTGGCTTGTCCCAGAGTGGGGTTTATTATCCATTTATTTATCGTGCGCTGGAAATGCACTTCTGCTGCTCTGAACTGGTTTGTTCTCTTCATTAAAGTCATGCTACATCATAGCCTGAGTCTTCTGGTGTTCCTTGTGCCTTCGGTCTGAAGGGGCAAACTTCTCTAGAGGTAACTTGTTGCTGGGAGGGTGGGGGTTTCTTTTCTTTTTTTTGTCTGAAATGGGAGTTTCCACCACTGAGCTCCAAGCTGAGTTGAATTAAGTGTGTGGTTTGCTGTGACCAGCCCACAGGCAACTTTCTCAGCCTGGAAACCTCTTGTGCTGCCCCATAGTGAGGTCCTTGGGGAGGACTTCATGTAGGAGCAGGCTTGTTGTCTGTTCCCTTGAGGAGGTGGGAATGCAAGGTTTGACATTTCAAAATTATATTTACCCTGCATTTTGCAGCAATTATGAGGGTGAGATAAGGTAAATGGCTGTGGGGTCAGGGTAAAAAGGCAGAAGAGGCCTTCTTGGGAGATGCTCCTTCTCCTAGTCATTCAATGCCATATTTGCCCAATGTTTTATGGGTGATGATGAAAAGTAAAAAATTCCTAAGATATACCAGAGCAAAAGCAGACATCCAGCATTAGGCTCTTAATTCTGCCTCTTTACAACAGCATGAGACAAAATGGGCCTTACACAAGTAGGGACACACTGACTCCAACCTAGACAGCCCAGGCATGAGATAGGTCTACATCAGGCTGTGTCTCTTCGTGAAGCAGCAGAAATTCTTTGCTCTGTGCTGATGCATGCTGGCAGAGATGTGCATATCTGCAGGCATGACTGCAACATTTGCCTTGGGTCATCCCTTTGAATAACATGAGCTGGGTGTACCTGTGTTCCCATTAGAGCTCCATGGGATGACTCAGGGAATATCACCCCAAACTGGATGGGGGAGTAGCTTGTCCTGCAGTAGCATCCCCGGCCCCATAAGAGAAAGAGGAGTGCCTGCAATGTGCAGGGCTACCCAGGTTTTCTCTGGGCACAGACACTGATGATCTTAGAGGTCTTTTTCAACCTTAATGATCATTCTGTTATTCAGAAACCCAAATTTGATGAGACCTTTGACTAAGCACTGATTGATCAGAGGTGTAGTGGGGAGACACATCCTAACATTTCTCGGAGACATCGAGCCTGATGGACACTCAGGCCTGTGATAATGCTATGAGGAAAGAGATATAAACATAATCATAAGGACATAGAGAGGAAACTGTGATTTTGCCATCTGTTCCAGACACAGAGGGAAGAGCTTGTGAGATGGTCAGTTAGCGGACTACAATGATAACCCCATCTCTAGGCTCAGCTAGAGGCTCTTTCCAACCACTGGGACCTAAGAGTTTTATTGAAGATGTTAGAGAACTAGAAAATAATTGTTTTAAGGGAGGAGGACGCAGGTGCCTCTGGAAAAAGATGTAAGGCATTGAGTAAAGCATCTTTTTAAGATGCCATGTATTATCATGCAGAACCTTTTCAGATGATGTTTAAATCTTCTTTCATACCTGAGGCATTTTGGTAGGGTGACAATTTACATAAAGTTTATGAGTGTTTTTAATGAGGGATTATGCTGAGCTTGAAAGCATGTTTGTTTTCAAAAGTCTTTTGCTAAGCTCAACTGGTTCTATTGCTCAGGAGATCTTGGACAAAATTTATGTGGCAATTGCTCCACAGTCAAAGCACCAAGAGAAGAGAAATGTGGTTTTACATCCACCTTCCAAGGACTGCTTATATATTTTTATTCCAGCTCTGTGGATACAGGATGGAAAACTCTCCAGACCACTGCCATGAGAAAAAGCATTGGATTTCCAGCAAAAGCTTTGTTAGGAAGCTATAGACATCTAGGGGTTGTGCTACTGTCTTCCACTAATCTGCTGCACAAGGATAGTCCAGGATAGAGCAGTGGGGAAGACTGAAGATATATTTATGTGGCTTTTCACTGAAAGACTCCACTGGTGAGGTTATACATATATTATTTTTTTCCTGAAGAAAATGAAAATCTATGCAGGTCCTCGATTTGACTAGAAAATTGGGATGCCCTAGTGCAGACAGTCAGGGAAGTGAGGACCTGGGTGCCCTGCAGGACTCCCTGTCCTGAGGAACCCTGTCTCCCATGGGTGCTGTGAAGCCCAGCTTGGCTCCAGCTCAAGAGCTGTCCTGAATTTACTCCACCATGGATCCCCTCCCAGCCAGCAACTTGCCCAGGGCAGGACCCCACAGACCTGTTTATCAGGCCCTAAAATACAGGCTCCTGCAAAGGGGGTGCAGCCAAAGGGCCTGGAGAGAAAAAAGGAGCTACGTACCAAGACTGAGATGAAAAAGACTGCTTAGCAGGTGAGAGGACACACATGGTGAAGGGCAATAGCTGGGTCATGGTGTTTGGTGTTTGGTTCCAGCTTTGCCTACTTACAGATTTCAAAAACAACAGCAGAAGCAGCATTTCCCAGAAAAGCCTAGAACACAGCCCAGGTGCAATTAGTTGGCTGTGCATGCATCTGTTGAGTTCATGTCTTCTGCTCAATTCTGATTTCTCTCACCTGCTCACAACCTTGAAGGAAACCTTCTCCCTGTGCCACTCGGTGTCCTCCTCCAGCAGCAGTCATTGCTTCATGGATACCCCAATTTCCATTCCCTTTCTTTCTCTTGTCCTTTGCTTTGGTGGAGTCAACTGCACCAGCAGAAATTACAGTGCAGAATTGTCATAAGGTTCACCAGCTCAAGCAGGAGCACCTGAAATACACTGGCCTGGGAAAGTGATGGGGTGGCTCCTCATTTTGGGGGCCACAGCCTTGGAGGTGTCAGTCTCCTTTTTGGGCTCTGTGTAAGCATGGGGACATCACAGCCTGCACCACTGCATGTGCAAATGAGCTTGCTCAGGTTTCCCTGTGTTTGTGTACATCGGGAAGGCACCAGAAGCAGCCAGTGAGCATCGTGGGGGAGGTGGTGGTGAGATTTTATGAGGTGGTGAGGAGGCCTGAAATTATGGTTTGAGTTGGAACAAGTGGAAAGTCATGGAGTTGCCATGGAAAAGGGAAGACTGGTGTGAACAGCAAGCGAGTGGAAGCATCAGGAGTGGAAGCCTCAGGCAGCATGAATCTGGGAAGGAGAGATCTGTGGTAGATAATTGCTGGGTTAACAAGATCCCAACACTTCTATCCAGATGAGGAGACTAAAATCCTGGTGACTCACAGTAGTGAGACAGGATGAAGAGACAGATTCACCTCCTGTGCCTTTGCTGGGTTGCAAAAGGTGTATCCCACCCCAGCACCCAGGTGTCAAGCTGAGGACAATGCCAGGAGGGTGAGCTGGACTCAACAGGCAGCATCCCTCATCCTTCTCCCTGGGGCTCCTGGCCGGAGTGCTTGGAGACATGTGTCCTAGAGCCATGCAGGTGGAGACACAGAACCCCTGGAGCTGGAAGCCTGCAGGTGTGGAAGGCTGAGGTGGGACACATTTGCCAATAAAACTCTGTTTCTTTCCCCACCAAAGCAATGTGACACCAAAGCTTTGGTGACTTCTCACCAAAGCAGAGAGGATGTCTGCTTCCAGGCGTTTGGAAGGGAAGAGAAAAGTGGTTGTGGGCTAAGAGGGAGGAGAGGTCACCACGGAGAGGACATCCCACCCCAGGCACCCACAGACTGCCTGCAGCCCCTCAGTGTGCCCTCCCTGCCAAGCCAGGGCTCCACACCAGCCAGGGGATCCAGACAGGCCACGGCTCCGGCAAGGGCTCTGGTTCTTCCCCAGGGCTGAAAATCCCATAGAAGAGGAAAATAACAGGCCACCCACACCTGTGAGTCATGGGGGAAGGAGCATACAAATCAAAAGGCATTGGCATCCCTGTCTGGCCCTCCTGGTGCTACCCATGAGAGTGGGGCTCACAAGGTTTACACCCTGGCCAGCCCGCAGCCTTGCTGGCTCCACCAACACCGTGCCTCACCCTGAGCCCAGACAACCTCCAGACACAGCTTCCAGCTGTCCTCCATGCCCTTCTCCTCTGAGCATGCATTCCCTGCCCCTCCGGAGAGGGCAGCCCTCATGAAGAGAAAGAGTTGAGGACCAAGAAAATGGAGCCCAAATCCCAAAGGTTTATAAAGTCCTGGGAAGGCAATACTTGGGGACTTGAGTTTCAAACTCAAGAACTGTTCAATTAAATATTCCAGGGCTTCCAGTTCATGGTTGTTGAGAATTAGGTGCCTGCATGTTTCCCAGAGGGAAGGCAGATTTGGTTATTGCTGCTGGAGCACTGGGTGTGTGGAACTGAAGGAGCTGGGCAAGCTTGGGGGCTATGTGACCTGGAAACCCACTAGCTGGGGGGCCTACAGCAGCTTGACTCCCCACCCCAGCACAGCTATAGGTAGCCCTGTCTGGGATTGTGTCCCAGAAAAATCCCCCTGTCCTTCCCCAGAGCCATCCTCCTGGTTCTGCCCATCATGGCACTCTCGGGACCCCCAGAACCAGCACCTGGCTGACCCTCAGAGTTGTCAGCTCCTGGGGGCTGGGAAAAAAGGTCACTGGGGAAATCTGCCCATAACCTGGCATCACAGCTCTCATCCCTGGTCCCAAAGTTATGCTGGTACCCCTGGGGCAGGGGAGAGGGAAACTATTAGTCCCAGTATAATGGGTTTCTGAGGGGTGGTGATGGGAGATGGCAGCTCCCTGGAGCCACCCTCCTGTGCCCAGCACCAGGGTGTCTGCAGCAGAAAACTGGGGGACAGGGCTTTGTATCTGATCTGGCTCCTTGGTCTAGGAGTATGATCCTAGCCTCGGGAGTGAGAGGTTTAACTCCTGGATGGGCCCTCCTTTTCTGCACCCCTTTTCCCTGGAGCTGTGACATGTGTTAGGGCAGCAGTGATAGGTGCCATGGGGACCATTAGATGCCCTAGGCTGGCTACCTCCCCACGGGCAGGATGGAGCCCCAAGAGCTGGCAGTGAGGGTGCAGGGGCTCAGGGGGATGTAGCTCAGCGGCAGAGCGCTTGCTTTGCATGCAAGAGGCCCTGGGTTCAACCCCCAGCATCTCCATGGCTTTTTTTTGCATCTCCAGACCCCTGATGGCTGTGGGGCTGGCAGAGCCCACCAGATCCCACAGAAAAGCCCTGAGGCTGCCTATGGACACATCTGGCCTGGACCTACTTCATTGGTACCTGCAGGCAGTGTGTGTGCTGGGGAAATCCACAACCTCAGCTGTGCCTGTACTGCCAAAATAGGGGGGGCACAGAGTCTGGGGGTGTCTTGGAGTCCAGCACCCTGGCTTGTTGGTCTAGAGGTCTGATTCTTGCTTTGGATGTGAGTTGTCCCAGGTTCAACTCCTGGATGACACTTCCTTTTGAGGACAAAACCTCCTCTGGGAGACAATGCCCTTTGAGAACGGCGTCCCCGCTGTTCTCTGCAGACCCAGTAGAGGAGTTTCAACCCTGGCCTCCCCCAGTTGCCTGCCAATGGTACCCTATGCTTTGGCTTCTCTTTCACCCGACAGAGAATGTAGCAAACTTGGATGCTGACACTGTGAAGCTGGGCACAGTTCATCCCAGAAGAGGATGCTAAGTGCAGGGGGATGTAGCTCAGCGGTAGAGCGCTTGCTTCGCATGTAAGAGGCCCTGGGTTCAACCCCCAGCATCTCCATTGCCTTTTGCCTCCCCAAACCCAACAGCTCCATGGGACACAGGTGACAAACTCTGTTTCAACCTCTGCATGCACTCCTAAAGGACATTCTCTCAGCCTGCACCCCGCACCACGGCCCCCAGGCAGAGCTGCCCAGCAGGGACATGGTGTCAGCCTGACCCCCCCTGCCCCAGCAGCCCCTTCCTCACCCAGGAGGGGCCAAGCCCTGGCCATGGCTGAGCTGGGTCTCTGCCTCCTGGCAGTGGTGGGATCATCCCAGAAGTTGTCAGACCCCCAGACCAGTGAGCTGGGGTGCACAGGTGCCCAGGCACCCCCAGGCTGTGCTGGCCACTGGGAGGTGGAGAGGCAGTGGCTACCCAGGGACTCCAGGAGATGCTTTTGAGGACAGATGCTGCCACCAGACCCTGAGGAGCAAAGCAGGGCTGAGGGTGTATGGGTGCAGTGGCTGCACCAGCCACCACGGAGACTTCCCCACCTCCCAGTAAGAGGGGGCAGCAAGAATGGGCTGGGGCAGGGGAGCCAGTGGTGCACAAGGCAGGGGGGGCACAAGTCCCTCCCAAGCTATTCCAGGCTTTGCAGCCCTGGGACAGGTGGGGAAGTGACATTTTCCTGGGATGCTGAATGGACTCCCTGGCATTGCCCTGTGTCTGATCCCCGTGGGGCTGTGGGATGCTGTCCGGAAAGCAGAGGGGAAGGAAGAGCCGGGGCAGCGTTAGGCAGGGTTGGGCTGTGCGGGGCCAGGGCTGCGGGGCTGAGGGGGACAGGACGGGGGATAGAGATTCAAGAAACACTCAGCATCCCGGCTCGTTGGTCTAGGGGTATGATTCTCGCTTAGGGTGCGAGAGGTCCCGGGTTCAACTCCCGGACGAGCCCTTTTTTTCCACACAAACACCACCCTGCTCTTTGCTTTTCCCCACACAAAAGACCACACGCCTCCTGACGCTTCCACCCACCCTTCCATGCCCTACAGCCCCTCTCCCCATCACCTACACCCCTTGCATGGGCAGGTTGGGCAGATCTGGACACCTCCCCCCATCCCAGTGCCCCCCTGCTCATCCTGCTCTGCCTAAGGGTCTTGAGGTGATTAGAAATAGGGGCATTTTGCAGTGCTGCGGCTATAAAAGAAATCCAGCCTTAAGGGGAAGGGGGTGCTACCTCTGTGGGTTTACCATCTGGCACCCACCTCAGAGCAGGGATGGAGTAAAGCAAATATCTCACTTCTTTGTGTGGATTGGATTATCACCCACTGGGCAAACTGGTTTTTGGGACAACATTTTTCTGGCTACCCAGAAGAGCCTTGCCCCGGTGCTCTTACCTCTCCCACTGGTGGACAGGACTAGATCCCTGCAGGGCTCCAGCTCTCTCCAACCAGCTGTCAATCGGGGAACCTTGTTGGTGATGGGTGGTGAGTTACTCTGAGGTGCAACACTACAAAAAACATATTTGCTTGTGTGTGTGGGGGGGAGAATATCCACTGTAAGTAGTCAATTTACTGGTATCTGCTCTGCTTAAGTCATAACAACCCACAGCATTTTAAAACGAAACCTCAAATCAAAATTTCAGCTTTTTCCAGAGGGTTCTTTCCCAGAGCCATGTGTCTGAAACTGTGGTTAAGGAAACTTTTTCAATATGGGAACCACTACTTCCAGTGAGATACCTTCTTGTTTTCCTCTTGGTTGAATCCTGAAAAACTGGAAAGTCTTCGGGGGAGCCCTGATGCAACAGATAAAATGAGACTGTACTGTAATCAGTGGTGAGCAAATTATAAGCTTGGTCATGCAGAAAAGTGGCCACAAAATGGATCCTTGAAGCACGGTACTTTATTGCAGTTGATGTTGTTTTGTCATCGAGTGGATAAGTGGGATGAAGTCACATATGTGGATGCTTTTATGATTCTGTACAGAAGGGGAGATACTCAAGAGAAATGTGGTGTAAAAGTGGAGGGGGGGTTGAGTACTAGTTGTAACACTTGTTGTAAGTTGGTAGAAGGGAAAGAGGAGGTAGAAGATGTGCAATTATTGGTACCAATGCCCCCTCCCAGTGGTCCTAGAGATGGACTCCCACCATATGAGGGGAATGAGAGGGGGGCAAGCAGGGGGCAATTCCAGTCTGATAGCTGGAACAATAATGGAACAAAGTCACCTTGTAACTGCCCCTCCAAGCCAGGCCACAGAGGTGGAAGGACAGCCAGGTTGTGTAGCTGTTCCCTCTACAGCATCAGACTTGTTAAACTGGCAGCAATCTGTGGGGCCCTATGGAGCCAATCCCAAGGGAATGTACAGGCTATTTAAAATAATTATGTTGATACGTAACCCAAGCTGGGGGGATATCCAGGTAACTTTAGAAACTTTTCTCACTCCCTAGAAAAGAAGAGGTGTTTTGGAGAAGGCCAAAGAAGATGTGTTCAAGAAGACCCAAATCACCTTCTGCCCACGGAAGACTTTGGATGGGATCTTAATACCAGGGGAGGCCTGGGAAGCTTTAACCAATATCAGCAATTAATACTATATGGAATTCCACATAGGGCCTCTAAACCGAAAAACTTGTTAAAATTACTTGATGTCAGATAGGGACCAGAAGAAGAACCCTCAGCCTTTTCTGAGAGACAACTAGGAAATTGACCCATCTTGACCCAGAGGAAAAAAATAACCAGAAGTTCTTTAACTTGTTCTTTATAAAGCATTCAGCCCTGGACATCAGAAATAAATTACAGAAAGTAGATGGGGAAGGCTCTATGTGCATCTCACAACTGATAGAAATAGCTTATAAGGTATATAAAAAAACAAGGGGAGAGGGAAAAGAGAAAAGGAAAAAAGAATGAAATCTCTGCTTGCTTCCCTAGCTGCTGCTATAAATCAGAATAATGTCAGGGGATTGGGCACTGGCAAGGCTAGAGGGGAACAAGTATGGAAACCAACCTGGGGGGACCAATAATGTCCAATGAAAGAACCCCTTAGGACAAAATCAGTGTACAAACTGCCAGGAGGGTGGACACTGGAAAAATGAGTGCTCTAAAAAGAGAGTCAAGGGGAAGGACAACCTGGGAGCTTGTGGGGATTTGATCATGCTGGAAAAAAACCCAAAACAGTTTGGATTGATGGGGACTGGAGGAGATTATTAGTGCTTCTTCAGCTGACCCTTTGGTTCCAATCAAGCTGAGGATTGAAACTATAGATTTTTTTAATAAACAATGGTTACTATTTGTGAAGTAGTTTTAAATAAGTCTGATTGGTGTGGCAAGTGGAAAGCAGACTATAAACCATTCCTGAAACCAATGGAGTGCACAACTGGAAACAAGAAATGAACTCATGAATTCCTCTATATGCCAGAACGTCACCTGATGTTATCAGGACATGATTTGTTGTGTAAATCAAAGGCTCAGGTAATTTTCCTGAGAATTCCGTGCAGCTGCTACATGTTCCCCAGGAGATGGCGTGGAAGACAGAGATTTGCCTGCTAAGAGAGACTCCTTCATTTAAGGAACCCAAGAATGACGTTCCAGACGTGCTGCGGTGATTCCTCTGGTTTGTGCCTTGAAGAAACCAGGTGTAGAGCAAAGAATGTGACACCAGTTAAGATTGAATTTAAGTCTGGAGCTTGTCTGGTAAGAAACAGTATCTGTTAAAATTTGTGTGAGAAGACTTGAAATCTTTGACACCTTTAAAAAATACAGACTGTTACGGGAATGAATGTCAATCTGAATTTAACACCCTGATATTATCAATAAAAATCCCCAGCCTCAGTACAGGCTGGCTCAAGATTTAAGAGAAATCAATTGAATCACCGTGGATGTGCATCTTCTTGTTTTCCATCCATATATGTTGCTCACATCTGTACCTAAAACATATGTTTCTTTTACAGTTCTGGATTTGAAGGATGTTTTTTTCTTCATCCCAGTGGATGAAGCAAGTCAAATGATTTTTGCATTTGAACGCGAAAATCCGAACGCAGGAAGGAAAGTGCAGCGGTGTCAGACAGTGTTTCTGCAAGGAGTCAAAAACAGCCCTGCCTGGCTTGGATATCAGCAAAGAAGCTGAAACTGTGGTAAGGCAACCACCAAAACATCATGCTGGTGAGTACATTGATATCCTGGTTGATGCTGCTATTGAAGAGTATTGTTTAAAAGCCACTATCAGTCTACTGAATTTCCTGGAACTGTCAAGATACAGAGAGTAAACACATATCCTGACTCCAAGTATGCCATTGGGGTAGTTCATTCCCATTGTGCCATCTGGACATCCCAAACCCAGGGCTTCTGATGTCCCAGAGAAACCCCATCAAGCACGGATGAGAAAGCATGAAACTGCTACAGGCAATCCTTGAGCCAAAGCAGCTGGTAACAATGCATCATAAAGCAAATAAAAAAGGGCAAGGAGGAGTTCAAGGAAGAGAAAAGCTGACCTGGCCACAAAAGGAGCTGTGCTGCAGGAACAATTAATTGGGGCTCAGATATCTAAAAAGGAAACAAATATGAAGCCACCCCAAATATCCAGAAAAGCAGGACCATTGGCAGAGGTGCTGAAGTATTCAAAAGATCAAGAAGGATGGTAGGTTACTCCAAGCCAACACATTCTTACTATGTCCAAGATGATGGAAGCCCTTCCTAACAAGTTACATGAAGGAACTCTCAGGAGGAAAAAGATAAATAAGACTCCAATTATTATAGTTATGAATAAACTGAAGTCTTGAAGGGGGGAACTGTTAAAGGTTAACAATTAAAATAAATAAAGCTTTGAGAAAACTGCATAAAGGAGAACAAAGCACACAGAATAAGTTCAAAACTTGCAAAAAATGGAGGTTAGGGGACATATTTAAAATATGTCTCTTGTGATTAGCTGGACTGGTGGGAGGGAGTGTTCACTAAATTTACCTTGTTGTGAAGAGGGGGTGAATAGAAGGTACTAAACACTGTCTTTAGCCTTGAGCACAAAATAGAACAGATAAGAGACAACACTGACTATCGAATTTACCTCATTAACACTCTAAAATACCCCCCTTAGGCCTCACAAAAGTCCCTCACACTCTGAGTATGTGTAGTGGGTAGTAGAAGTCCTGCCACTTTGGTTAACTAATTCTTCACTTCAACTTAATTGAGTAGATGAATAATATCAGTGTACTTAGAGATAAAGTAATTTTGCATTTTTCAGTCTATAAAAGAAACATGGTGTTACAGAGAAGGTGTGCTAGCTTTGTGGATTAACCATCAAAGCACCTGTCTCTGTGTAGACATGACTTAAAGAAATTTATCTTGACTCTGTGTGCAGATTGGATTATTGCACAATGGGTGAACAAACCCCACTCTGGGACAGTTTCAGTTCCTGAGATGCAAATGTTCACTTTACTGTGCAGGTCTTTAAAGAAGTTTTTTTTTCTTCTTTTCTTTTTTTTTTTTTTTTTTTTTTTTTTATTCCAGTGAATAGGCAGAGCAAAGGCAGTCCTGGGGAGAGCTGCTCACTGGGATATCACCCCCTCTGTGCCCTGTCCCAGGGCACCCCCAGCCTGGGCTGGGCACTGGGGGGTGGTGCCGAAAGCAAAGGGTTAACAATTACAGAGGTTCCCGGCTGGCAGCTGGGTGGGCTTGGTTTTTTTTGAGGTGTGAAGGGGAGAATCATATCTTGTTGGTTCTGAGCTCCTCTCAAAAAAAAGACAGTCCTTGCTTCGAGAAAAAAAGAAAAAAAGAATGGTAGATTTCTGCTTCATATGTAAGGCAGGAGTGGCAAATTATTAACCCACCATTTACTGCAGTTTCTTCCTTATGTAGTGTCCCAGACCTGACACTGGGTGAGAAACACTCTCCCTGACACCCTTTTCTGCAGGTAGCATCTCGTCTCTCTGTTTGGGTTGTTTGTTGCTTTTTTTTTTTTGCACAGGGGGTGAAGAACCCAGATTTCGAATATCAGAGAGGCTGTGATTCCCTTATCCACTGTCCCCTTGGCTTTCAGCTTTTTGGGGTCAGGCCCTGCCACCAGCCCCTGGGGAGCAGAGCCAGGCTGAGGATGTGTGCGGGGGTGCAGCAGTCCCCCCGGAGACTTTCCCACTCCCCAGGAAAAGGGGGGCAGCAAAGACTGGCTGGGACAGGAGGATCCAGGGCTGCTCAGGGAGCCAAGCAATGCCCCAGGAAGAGGCCGTGATGGCCCCAGGGAAGGACAGGCACAGCTACCCTCCCCTTCCCCCACCTCTCCTTCCCCGCCTCCCGGGGTTTTCCAGGTTTTGCAGATCCGAGAGAGGTGAGGAGGGGGCAGCGTCCCCAGCACTGGGCAGGGTTGGGGTGTGGGGATGGGGTGTGGGGATGGGGGTGCAGGGAGCCCCCAGCATCCCGGCTCGTTGGTCTAGGGGTATGATTCTCGCTTAGGGTGCGAGAGGTCCCGGGTTCAACTCCCGGACGAGCCCTCCTTTTACACAACCACCTCCCTTCCCTCACACCCCCACACCAGCCCTGCCCCCCGACCCTGGGGGGGCTGCCTCACACCTCCTGCTGCCTGACCACCTCTGCACACCCCTGACACCCACCCAGGGGAGGAGAGGAGAGAGGGAAGGGGAGGGGAGGAGAAGAGGGGAGAGGAGAGGGAGAGGATGCCTGACCACCTCTGCACAGAGGAGAGGAGAGGAGAGAAGACAGGAGGAGAGAAGAGAAGAGAGGAGATGGCAGTGGGGCTGTGACCTGAGGGAGGAGGAGAGGGAGAGGAGAGGATGTCTGACCACCTCTGCAGAGAGGAGAGGAGAGAAGAGTGGAAAGGAGGAGAGGAGAAGAGAGGAGGTGGCAGTGGGGCTGTGCCCTCAGGGGCTGCTTTTGGCCTCAGAGCCCTGGGCAAAGCAGGATGAGCAGGGGGGGCACTGGGATGGGGGAGGTGTCCAGGTCTGCCAAACCTGCCCATGCAGGGGGTGTAGGTGATGGGGAGAGGGGCTGTAGGGCATGGAAGGGTGGGTGGGTGGAAGCATCAGGAGGTGTCTGGTCTTTTGTGTGGGGAAAAGCAGAGTGCAGAGTGGTGTTTGTGTAAAAGGAAGGCTTGTCCGGGACTTGAACGCCAAAGTTCTTGTGCTCTAAGCGAGAATCATACCCATGAGCCAGGGTGTCACACCCTCCCTGCACCCCCATCCCACATTCTGTCCCCCTCGGCCCTGCGGCCGTGGCCCCGCACAGCCCAACCCTGCCCAGTGCAGACGGGGGCTACCCCAGGACGCTGCCATCTCCTCCTTCCCTTCTGCTTTCCGGACAGTACTCCACAGATCCACGGGGACCAGGCACTGGGACATCATGGAGAGCTGCTCAGCATTTCTGCAAAACGGCCCAACAGGTCACCACCCACTCCCCTCCACAGCCAGGTCCTCACCTCTCTCGTATTTGCAAAAGGTGGAAAGTCCTGTGTCTTTCCTGCCCTGGGGCCATCACAGCCCCTTCCTGGAGCATTGCTGGTCTCCCTGTGCACCCTTGGCTACCCCTGTCCTGACCCTGGGCACTCGCTTTTCCTGGGAAGTGTGGAAACCTCTGGAGTGGGCAGTGCATCCCCACAACCCCCTCAGCCCTACCCTGCTCCCCAGGGGCTGGCGGTGGGGTCTGTCCCCTAAAGCAGCTCTGCTAACCCGAGTAACCCTGGGCAGCACCAGCTCCCCCAGCCCCACAGTGCCCGGCACATGTTGGGGGTACCTGGGCAGCTGTACACACCGACTCCATGGTCTGCAGGGGGGAAGAAAGGTGAGAAAGGTCCCACTCCTGATCAAGCCCGTCTTTTGGGTACCCACCGCCCTCCCCTAACCAGCTGCTTTCGACCCACTGACTTTCACCCCAAGAGACATCTTGTCATCGCACCAAGAGAGACTCAACCCGCAGAGAAAGGGTCACAAGCCGGTTCTTCCTACTACAGACCCCAGCTGGGGAAGGGTTGTACCTTGGGTATTTCCCGCAGGCTATGGGTGAGCCTGCAGCCCTAGGGCAGCCATGCCCGGAGGCAGATCCAGGACTTTTTTAGGGGGGTTTGGGAATTCTGCCAGACTCACAGCTGGTAGCGACGGGCCTCTGGGGAGGTAGAAAAAAACACCCGTGGTATTGGAGATGCTGGGGGTTGAACCCAGGGCCTCTTGCATGCAAAGCAAGCGCTCTACCGCTGAGCTACATCCCCTTGTTCGGTGTCCCCCTGTGGCGCCTGTGTCTGTCCCAGAAATCCCGGTCACTGCATCCTTCCCAGCCCTCCAAGCTGTGGACTGTGGGGTTCGAGGTTTTTCAGGTTCTGGGTTTTCCTGGGGTGCTGCTGGGATGCCGAGGCAAGCTGGACTGGAAGGGCGGCTCTGGGACAGAACTGGGACATGGTTTTCTGTAGGTAGACCAGGCCACTGGGGACATGGTGGCAGCAGGGTGCAGCTCTGCTGTACCCCCCTGCCCCAACAACCCCTTCCTCATCCAGGAGGGAATGAGCCCTGGCCGTGGCTGAGCTGTTTCTCTTTGCCCCCTAGAAGTGGGCAGCAGTTCTGGGACTGTTCCCAGCAGAGGGGACGCGGCCAAGCTGGGGAAGCCACATGTCCCCCCCTGCCTGGCAATGTGGCTCCGTCTGTGCCCTGTCCCAGCTGGGGCTGTGCTGGGCAGTGGGTGCCCAAAAGGAAGACTCCTCCAGGATTTGAACTTGAACACACAGAAGTGAGAATCACCCCCAAAGCAACGAGCTGGTGTGTGCAGGTGTCTGGGCACATCCAGCCTGTGTCAGGCACTGGGGAGCTTGGGAGCAGGTGCTGCCCAGGGACTGGACCCCCAGAAGGTGCTTTAGGGGACAGACCCTGTTGCCAGCCCCTGGGGAGCAACACGGGGTTGAGGGTTGCACCGGCCCCAGAGACTTCCCCCTTTCCCAGGAAAAGGGAGCATCCTGGGGGAAACAGGGGGTGCCCTGGATGGGGCCATCTGTCCCCCTTGGGCTGCTCACTGCTGGGGCTGTGGTGGCCTGAGGGGTGAAGGCGTTGGACTCAAATTTCAATAGGGTTTTCCCTGCACAGGTTCACAGGAAAAGGTTTTGCTGTTCACAACAAAAGCTTTTAGCCATTGCCCACACCTGTTGTGTTGGGGTGCCCGGTCTGAGTCTCTTGAGGAGCAGCTGTCCCCCAAGAATCCCAGAGTGCTAGTGGCACCCTGGGTACAGGCAGGCTGTCCCATCCAGTAGGCACAATATGGTGTTGGGCCCAGAAGCTGATTTTCTGCATTTGGCATCACCTTCACCTGGCAATTAATTGGTGCTAATGGGTAATTAGTGTTGTAGTCTGGTGTGCAGGTAGCACCCGTGTGCCCAGAGCTGCCTCCAGTACCATGTTGTTTATCCAAGACCCTTTTTGTCTCCTGGCCACAGATCGATCAAGTTAATGAGAAACCCCAGCTCGGAGAGAGGCAACGGGCCAGGTGCGGGGAGGCTTTTGTTCTGCAGCAGGACAGGAAAGGGCAGGCTGAACCCACAGGACACAAGGAGCGGAGGTGCTTGCAGACCCTGGAACCATGGCCAAGCTGGTGGAGTGTGTCCCTAACTTCTCAGAGGGGAATAACAAGGAGGTGAGGGAGCACAAGGAAGGGCTGAGGGTTGGCACGATGCCAGGGTGCGGGTGGCTGGGCTGCTCCGTCCGGGGGGCTGTGCAGGCAGCACCCACTCCCTGCCTCCTTTGGAGTGCCCTGCAGCTTTCCCTGTCTGACTAGTGCTGAAAATTACCAAAGGCAGCCCCTGCTACCTTTCGGAAACCCATTGAGAAATGGGGGCTCAGGCCTCACTGCTCTCCATTGCCTACAGTTTGCAGCAGCCCCAGGGCTAGGGGTGCTCTGGCAAACCCCCCATTTGCAGTTGTTTTACCAAAATACACTGTCCAGGTTAATGGGATCTGTCCTGGGCATCAGCTTAAGGCTGAACTTTGTCCCTGCTGTGGACTGGGAAGTTCAGCAAACCCAAAACTGCAATAAAACCACTGCTTCCCCTTCAGGGAACAGGCTTTACAGTACCAAATGTTTTTTTGGAGCTGGCAGGGGACAGTGTCCTCACGAACAGCAATTTGTAATGATGCTCTCTTGATGTGGTGCAGCAGCTGGGCAGCTCATCCCCCACCACGGTGGGTTCGGGGCTTGCTGGGAGCCAAAGGTGTTCCAGACCCTATGGGTAGGAGCAGGATGCTCATGTCTTTGGCTCCCTGCAGCGCAGGGCTGCATCCTCACTGCTCGTGGGGTCATTCCCAACCCCAGCACAGGTGGGAAGTGGGGGAGCTGAGACAAAGCACCCCGACCTTACAAAGTTGGGCCTGTGGTTTGGGTCCAGCTGGCTGAGCCACGTTGTCCCCCTCCCCTGTGTGGCAGGTGATCGATGCGCTGAGCCAGGCCATCTCCCAGACACCAGGCTGTGTGCTGCTGGACGTGGATGCTGGCACCTCCACCAACCGCACTGTCTACACCTTTGTGGGGTCTCCTGAGGCTGTGGTGGAAGGGGCCCTGAGTGCAGCCCGTGTGGCTTGGCAGCTCATTGACATGAGCCAGCATGTGGGTGAGCTTGGGTGGGCTGTGCAGGAGGTGACCTGGTGCTGAGCATCCCTGGGCTGCCATGTGTGGTTGGCTCTGGGTGCACCTGGAGATAAAATCACTTTCTGGTAGCCACACACAGCAGGTTACTGGATGGATGAAGGTAGGACTGTGCAAAGTTCTTGCTCATCTTCCCAATCCAGAGAGACTGGTCCCCTCCTTGGGCTGGAATAGATGTTGCTGCCACAAACATGACTTTCCTTGTAGCAGCAGTGTCCAGTTCCCAAAAGACTGTCCTCCCTCTGTGATTTTCTCTTCCCAGCTCCCATCTTTCTGTCTGCCCTGTCCACAGGTGAACACCCTCGCATGGGGGCCCTGGATGTCTGCCCCTTTGTGCCAGTGATGAATGTCAGCATGGAGGAATGTGTCACCTGTGCCCACATCTTTGGGCAGCGCTTGGCAGCGGAGCTGGGAGTGCCTGGTGAGTGGTTCCTGGTGATCCAGAACCTCTGTCCCTCCAGCTGTGGAAAAAACACACACCTTTTGCCAAGGCTTCACTGAGGAGAATATGGGGTTTGCTCCCAAATGGGCAAAACCAGACCCAGCTAGGTGATGTGCCACCAGACCCTGCCTGCCTGTACTCACTCCTGTCTTGCAGTTTACCTGTACGGAGCGGCGGCACAGGACGAGAGCAGGAAAGCTCTGCCCACCATCCGTGCTGGGGAGTATGAGGCACTCCCCAAGAAGGTGAGCCTGGCAGCACCCAGGCAGGGCCCAGCTACACCTCCCCAGCTTGACAAGGGTGCTGGGGATTGGCGTGGTCCCTCTGCACCTAGTGGAGCTGGTGAAGTGCTTTGGGTGCTGCTTGCAGCAGATGCTGTCTGGGGAGGGAGGTGCCTGTCCCCAGGAAGGTGGCTCGTGATGCTCGCTGGTGCCAGCCCATGTGCCCTCCTCTCTCCTCCCCAGCTTGCAAAACCAGAGTGGGCTCCTGATTTTGGGCCCCCAACCTTTGTCCCCCGGTGGGGGGCCACAGTGACGGGCGCCCGGACCTTCCTCATTGCCTACAATGTTAACCTGCTGTGCACCAAGGAGCTGGCCCACCGCATCGCCCTCAACATCCGTGAGCAGGGACGTGGTGCTGAGCAGGTACCCCCGTGCTGGTGGCATGCTGGGAGCAGACCTGCTTGTCCCCACACCTCCTGGGCTCTGCTTTGACTGCAGGGGGGGTCTTGGCAGCCTGGGCGCTTGAAGAGAGTGCAGGGCATTGGTTGGTATTTGGAGGAAGAGAACATGGCCCAGGTTTCCACGAACCTGCTGGACTTTGAGACCACACCACTCCATGTTGTCTACGAGGAGATCTGCAGAGATGCAGAGGTGGGTGGCCTAGGGTTGCTTTGCAGAGGATGGATCTCTAGGTCAGGCTCTGCTTTCTCTCATGCTCAGCTAGACGAACTAGGCAGAGAGTTGAACAGCATGAAATTCCCCAAACCTCAGGAACTTGCTGCTAGCCCCTGCTCCTCCACTGAAGCCATTTCCATGAGTGTCTCAGGTCCTAGGAAGTGATGAGAACCACCAGGCTGGGATGGTAGTGGTGGCAGGGCAGGTGGCTCTGAGGACAGTCACATTTCTGATGTCCTTTGCAGGCACTGAACCTCCCTGTGGTGGGGTCCCAACTGGTGGGACTTGTCCCCAAGAAGGCCATGCTGGATGCAGCTGAGTTTTACATCAAGAAGGAAAACCTCTTCATCCTGGAAGAGGAACAGAAGATCAGACTGGTAACATGGCTCTTCCTGGTACCAAGACAAGGGTGGGATCATGAGAGAGAAACACCGAACCCCCCTTACCTCCCAAAGTGGCACTGAGCAGAGCTTTGGGACTGCAGCAGCCCCTAGGCATGGCATTTGTCTTTAGGGACAGTGCCTGGCAATATGTAAGGGCACAGCAAGTAGAGAAGTTGCTTTTTTGTCCTGAGGATGCCGAGATACTCAGGAAGTAGAGAGGCCACTCTGTGAGGACAGAGTGTGGGCAGCAGCTGCACAACATGTCTACATGGAGGTCAGGAAGGGAAGGAGACCTCCCCGGAGCTCAAGGACAGTGGTTGGTGTTGAGGGAACCTGTCTCAGGACCAGGGCAAATTGGGAACAAGGAGATGGGCTCTGCTTTTCAGCTGCAGGAGGGAGGGACTTTTCCGTCCTATGGGGAACGTGCTAGATAAGAGCAGGCTAATTATTTATCTGTGGTTTCCAGTCATTTGTAGGTGGCTGCAAGCCACCCCTGAGTCTGGGATGGGACAGGCTGGTGACACTGGCTGTCCTCTCCCTGGGTTGTGGCCCGAGCAACTCTGTGCTAGGGCTGGGTCACCTGTGGTTAATTAACAGCAAGGAATGAGGATGGAACGGGACGTGGGGTGACGTGGCTGACAGGGCAGTGCTGCTCCTTGCAGGTGGTCAGCCGGCTGGGCCTGGACTCCCTGACTCCGTTTCACCCCCGGGAGCGCATCATCGAGTAGGGACCCCTGTCCTGCTTCTCCTCATGGTGCTCATCACTGCCTGGATGGGGAGATCCTGCTGCCTGTGTCTTGTGCTTGGCTTGTTTTGGGAGTGGTGCCTGCACCCGTGTCCTCTTCACACCCAAGAGACATCTCTGATGGGTCTTGTGGAGGCACGGGGTGGTCCTTGCTCCCAAATGGTGGCTCCTTGTCCCAAATGATGATGGTTGTGAACGTGGGGTGTAGGGACTCCTGGTCACTTGGGCAGGCAGTGGGAACAGGTTTGGTGGCCAAAGGTGAGCATGTGCCTGTTAAATATTCTGGTCCAGACAAAATTTCATTGCTTCAGGCTCACATGCTGCCCTTCAAGGAGAGATGCCATACTGCAGTGTCCAGGGTCAAATGCATCTCTGCAGGGTGGGGGTAGGGAGGGTCTGGAAACCCCCCGTGCCAAGGTGAAATCAGGATGTGCACTTTTGGTCCTTGTCCCCTGCTGAGGAGGTGGCTGCGGGTGTGTCTCAGTTCCATAAAACACAGTTCCATAAAGCACTAGTCCACCCTGCCCACTGCAGAGTGACACCACAAGGAAATGTGCTCCCCAGCTGTCTGTCTGTCTGTCCCCATGGAGCTCCTTGTCCATTGCTCTACCCCTCCTTGCTGCTCGTTTTGGGCTACCCAACCAGCAGAGCCAAGGGGTAGATGAAAACCCATTGGAGGTGGGAAAGGACTGGGTGGTGGAGGATGGTGCATTCCTGCACCTGGGGGACCTCCTCAGACCCAGTGGCTGCTGTGCTGCAGGTACCTGGTGCAGGCAGGGGAGGTGGCCCAAGGGCTGGTGGCCAAGCCCCTGGGTGCCTTCGTGCGAGCGGTCGGTGGGAGGTCAGCGGCTCCAGGAGGAGGCTCCGTGTCTGCAGCTGCTGCTGCCCTGGTACGTGCCCCACAGTGGTCCCTTCCTGGGGTGTCTTCTGGGTATGCTGAGACCCCGGGGACAGCTGGCACGACGGTAGTGGTGGGTACTGTGTCCTGCTGGAGAGTTTAACCCCATGCCCATGCAGGGCGCAGCGCTGGGCTGCATGGTGGGACTGATGAGCTATGGGAAGAGGCAGTTTGAGGAGCTGGACCCCGTTATGAGGAAGCTGATCCCCCCCTTCCACCAGGCCATGGACGAGCTGGTGGCAATGGTGGACACTGACTCTCGTGCCTTCAGCAGCTACATGGTGAGATCCCACTGGAGAAGGTGTCCTGTGGGGAAGTGGGGAGTTTTCCAGCTGTGAGGGTGCTGGCATCACTGTGCCCTGGTGTCCTTAGAAGCAGGGCTGTGACCTTGGACCAACCCTGGGCCAGGGACAGCATCACCTAAAGGAGATTTGCAAGAGCGTGGGCACTGGCACATCATTCCTGGTGCCTGATGTAAAAAGTGAATGGCAGCAAACCTGTTTTTCTTTCCCTGCAGGAAGCTATGAAGCTGCCAAAAAGCACCCCTGAAGAGCAGGAGAGGTGAGCTGGGCTGGTGGGGATGTGCAGCCTGGGGTAGCACAGCATCCAGTGCTCACCCCAGGGCTGTTCCCCCCTCTCAGACGTACAGAAGCCATGCAGCAGGGGCTCAAGGCAGCTGTGAGGGTGCCTTGTACCTTGGCAGAGAAAGTGAGTGGGCTTTGGCCTGCTCTGAAGGAACTGGCATGTCACTGCAACCTGGCCTGCAAATCTGACATCCAGGTATGGTCCTGGGCTCTGGAAGCTGCCAGGCACACTGGTTTTCTCTGCAAGGTGTCTCATTGTGTCCCTGACCTCTGCAATGTGTTTCTTCAGCCTTGCTTCCCAGCCTGGCCAGTGTTTTCCACCTCCTAACTTTTTTTTTGGCAGCTTGCAGCACTTGTAGGAGAGTTTTTGTCCACTAGCCCTTGCTTGAGCTTTCCCACTGGTGTGAAAAGGCCATGATGGTTCCCACTGCTGGAGCCACATCCTGAAGATACTGGGTTGCAGACTGTTTGTTGCTGCTGAGTGATGGAGACCCAGAGTCCTGCAGCCTAAGGGTCTGGTGATGTTCTGGTTCAGCTGGAGAGTTTCTGTTAAGCCTCTTTTCCTAGGTGGGAGCCAAAATGTTGGAAGTGGCTGTGTTTGGAGCTTACTTCAATGTCATGATCAACCTCAAAGACATAACGGATGAGAAGTTCAAGCTTGCAGTAAGCAGGGGCTATGCATGTGCTGTGGCCCTGGTAGTGGGGATGAGGTGGGACAGAGATGGAGATGATGCTCCTGGGGATCCCCCAAGCCCAGGCACCCCCTCTCTTTGCCACCAGTGGGATGCATAGGGTGGACAGTGGACGGATCTTCTGTCCTGGTGAGTGGTAACTAATGCTTTTCTCTCCCCATGCAGATGTCTCAAAAGATCTCTGGGCTGCTGGAGGAGGCAAAGCAAGGTTCTGCTCTTGTATTGACACTGCTGGAGAAGCGGGTGGCCTGAAAGGGGTCTGGGAACAGCCAGAAGGCTCTGCAGAAGCGAATTAAACTGTGAAATACACTCATCCCTCCCTGGGCTCCCTCAGTATCTGCCTCAGCAGAGCTGCCCCACTCCGACAGATTCCAGAGCCATGTTTCCTGCTGGCCTTTCCCTGGCCAAGGGTTATTTTTGCTGTTTGGAGCTCAGACCCCAATCTCCATCCCCTCATCCCTGGGGCAGAAGGAGACAGCTGGGCTGGCAGTGCCTGGGGCCACAGGACTCCCAATGGAGGGAATAGTAGGGACCCTGTGGCACTGCCCAGGAGGGGATCCCCATGTGTGGGGACCTCCTGACCTGCACACCTCTGTGTGTTTCCATGCCCAGCCCCCCCAGTCCCAGACACCTCCTGGTCAGCAGGACTGGGACAAGACCTACCTGGCACAACTGCTGACATGGGACAGCACTGAGGAGGGGTGGTGGGAAGGGATTTATCAGGGGGATAGGCATGGGGCAGAAGGAGCTCCACCACTTCCCTTAGAGCCCCCCGGGAGGAAGACCTGAGCACCATGGCCATCCAGCCCTGCCTCCTGCTGACCTGCTCTGATGGCAGCTGTCACTTCCTCCACCTGCACACCATGGCAGCACCCTGAGCAGTGTCACAGGGCATCATCCACTGGACCCTGAGCCCCACTGTGCCCGTGGGAGGGAGGCACCCCCATACCTCCCAGGGTGCCAGCTCCTTCATCGGACACTGTGCCCTTGCTGGGAGCAATGAGCCAGGGTTTGTGGTGGGGACACAAATGACTCAGCCCATCACGTGAAGTGGGGAGGTGAAACCACCACCCTCCGTCCCCTGTTTTTATCAGCACCGTGGGACCTTTGTGCCAGCTGGGAGTGGTGTGCTGACGTTTCCCATGTGCCCATGGTAACGTCTGTGGCTCAGCAGTGTCACCTCCCCCTTCCACACCCTTCCTCACCCAGACATGGCCTCAGGTATATAAATGATTGCCCTCCATCCCAGGAAAGCAGAGCTGAGGCGGGTGCTGCTGGTGGTGACAGTGCTTTCAGAGAGTGCTTGGAGCTTTTCTGCAGGTTGGGTGAGTGGAGGCACCTCCCCAAGGGCAGTGGGTGTACGGGGGACCCATAAGCACCATCCCCGTGGCTGGCACTCCAACAAGATGTGGTGTCCCCAGCCCCTCATGGCCCATGAGGATATGGGCTGGGCACCTAGGCTCAGTCAGGTTTGGATTTATTATTTCCATCAGTGATGGAAACACCTGCCTGGGCTTTGGGGGTGCATAGAGGTGGGACAGCCACTTTCAGGGCTGGTGGGTTGGTGCTATCACTTGAAGGGACAGAGCAGCTCATGGGACTGTCCTTGGGAACCAGCACGGTCTCTGCCCAGGACAGACTTGTGAGGCAGAGGAGCCAGGTTCCACCTGCTGGCAGGGCAATGGTGTCCCTGTGACAGGAGGAGCCCTGACAGTGCCTGTCTTCTCTTGCAGCCGAAGACCATTGAGGATGTGGAACCCCAACCAAGGTGAGGGACTTGCAGGGCTGGGCAGGACTGCAGGTACCACACAGCCATCAGGGCTGGGAGAGGGGATCGATGCACTCCCCATGGGCACCCAGGGCCATTACCTGCCTACCAAAGGGTGGGGAGGCATCCCTTACAAGGAGGGGGACTTTGGGCACACCCTGTGTTGCCTATCTGGGGAGAGCCTGGCTCTGCTCACACCTCTCTCTTTTCCCAGGTGTGCCCAGTGGGATGCCACCACCCCAAATTGCAATTTGCCCACCAGCCCCACCGGGATACCCTGGACCCAACATTCCAACAGGTCCCCATCCCAACTGCCCTCCAGTGAATCCCGTGCCCCCTGTGACCTGTCCCCCAGGACCCCCACTTGGTCATCCCTGTGGCCCTTTTCCACCTGGCTCACACCCACCGGGGCAGCATCACCATGGGCACCCCCCAGCAGGGCATCACCCCCATGGGCACTCTCATTCAGGAAACCCGGGGTGCCCCCCTGACTGCCATCAGCAGCACCATAAGAAACACCATAAGAAACACCATAAGAAGCACTCCAAGCACCATGGAGGCAAGGTAAGACTGGGGTGGCCCCAAACCCTTCCAAATCTCTGATGTGGGACTTGGGATCTCTTCATATGTGCCCATACAGCATGGGACACCCTGGGCTCCTCTCTTCCACCCTTCAGGCTGCCAGCAGCTAGGTGGCTTATTTTTGGGTGTAGAGACTTCTGTTTGTTTAATAAGCAAGGATGAGTCATTTCTAGTGAGTCTTTTGAAAGATGACCCATGAGATTTTTTTGAAGTTATTTGAAATGGTGACTCAGCTCAGGGTGCACCATGTCAGGGGATTAAATCCCAGGACTTTGTCCTGTACATTGTGTTGTGCCTCAGTAAGAGGCATTCACTCAGTGCCCTGAAGCAAAAGAACAGCTCAGTTTCCTCTTTAAAAAACCAAAAAAAAACCTAACAAAAAGCCACACCTAACTGGAAAAAAAAAAACACAAAAAACAAAACCAACACCCAAAAAACCCCACCAAAAACCCCAAAAGAAAAAGCAATTATCTGTGGTGGGTGTAGATGCTGCAGAAAATGCTGTTCTAGGAATGGCCACTATCTGGAGTAGGTCTGACAGAGGGACTTCTAAACAAAATCCCAGTTCCACCATGGGAGGTAGGAACATTTCCCAAACAAAGCAAATTGTCAGTTCCCCTCACTGTGTAATGGCTTTGTGATGTGCCTTGAGGTTTGCCCTCACTGGCAGAGAGCAGGACCCTTCTGGAGTTTCTTTGATTAGCAGTAGTAATAATAATAAACAAAAAACCCCAGTTAAACTTAATAAAAATTTAATTTTAAAACATCTCTCACAAAATATGCCTCTGATTATATTCTCCAAGTGGAAAAAGAATATCTCTAAAGTCGTAGTGATGTTTTTAGCAGACATTTTATTTTCAGCTCAGGGTTTGCTATCTGAGGCCACGGTGCTGTGCTAACTCCCACATGGGCTCACCCTTCCCATGGGATCCCAAGGCCTTGACATTAATTAATTGGGCTTTTGAGGCCTAATTACCAGCTTGAAATCCAATCAGGGCACAAGCCTGGGGGTTCCTCTTCTGCTGGTGTGCAGACACCTGGGGAGAGGTGGGTCTGGGGCCACCACCACTGCAGGTTCAGCCTAGTCCCAGATGGCCACTGGCAACAGGAACCCACCACGGGATGGCTAACACCTACCAGAAATGGGGTGAAAGAGGGTTGTTTCAGTTCTACCCTCAAGTTGTTCTGTTTTGCCTTCTCCAGCACTCCAGCAGCTCAAGCAGCAGTTCTGACTCTGACTGAGGAGGTCATCTCCCACCACCACGATGGCAAAACAATGAAACACAAAGCTGAACACCCCATGGGAACCACCTGCATGTTGCTCTGTTCCTTTCCCCTTTCTCTTCAAGTGGCCTTTTGCTCGCTGCATGATGATCTTGTTTTCAGCTTGTAAAATATTTGACCTGGAATTGCTATAAGATGATGGGCAGCAGCTCCATCCTCTGTGTCTTAGAGCAAGCCCACTGAAAGACATCATGTGCTGGTTTGCATTCTGCTGGTGTCCGTGTGTTTTTTCCTGTGCAACAATGATGGATGTCCTTATATTTTGCATGAGCTTTCCCAGATGCAGCTGTAGCAATGGGGTTGGCTAAGGAATCAGAGAATCACAGACTGGTTGGGGTTGGGAGGGACCTTAGAGATCAACCTGTTCCAGCCTTCCATGGGCAGAGGGACACTTTCCATTAGAGCCCTCCAGACAACCCAAGTGCTGCCCAGCCTCTCCTCCCCATACAGCCTCCACCACCATGGATGAAACCTTACAGATATGTCCCTGTCCCTGACCCACTGCCTCGCTGTGCTGCCTGGGGACACACAGGTGGGGGTGTTCAGCCTGGAGAAGAGGAGGCTCAGGGGAGACCTCATCGCTCTCTACAACTCCCTGAAAGGAGGCTGGAGCCAGGGGGGGGTTGGGCTCTTTTCCCAGGCAACTTTCAACAAGACAAGAGGGCATGGACTTAAGTTGTGCCAGGGAAAGTTTAGGTTGGATATTAGAAAGAATTTTTTTATGGAGAGGGTGATCAGACATTGGAATGGGCTGCCCAGGGAAGTAGTGGATTCCCCGTCCCTGGAGATATTTAAAAAGAGACTGGATGTGGCACTCAGTGCCATGGGCTGAGAACCACAGTGGTAGTGGATCAAGGGTTGGACTTGATGATCTCTGAGGTCCCTTCCAACCCAGCCCATTCTATGATTCCATGATTCTATGATTCTACGATAAGTGTTGGGTGCAAGAGGGGCTGAAGGACACACTGGGAAAGCCTGACCCAGGTGCAGTGCCACCTTCATGGTAGGAAGAGGCACAGCCCCTCTCAGAGAGGAGCCCTGCTCCCCTCACCCATGAATAGGTGAGGAACATGAAGCAAGTAAGGAATGAAGACATGAACTTCTGAGAGACCATGGGCACTGGGAGGGAATGAGTGGACAGGGGGCAGATGAACAAGTCTGCAAGGGGAGTGCTGGAGACAGTGAGGAGAGCTGTGGGGGTCCTGTCAGCATCGAGTCTTCAGCAGTGACCCATTACTATTCTGATAGGGGATTCCTAGCCTTGTGCTCCAGAATTTCCAAGGAGAGCCAGAATACAGACTTACCTGGACTCAGCAGCACCAGGAGAAGCAGCTGCTCATTAAAAAAAAAAATAAAATATATATATATATAAAAGAGACTTTTTCAGGTTAGGGTGAAAAGAGTGTATGAGTTTATTTTTGTGGACAGTACAATTCAGGTTCAAATCAGGGCATTGCTCAGCAGATACCAGTGGGAAGGAGGCACCATGGTTGCTTTGAGCGCATTGGGATGACAGGGAGGCAGGTCCAGAGGCTGCCCAGTATTTTGGGAGATGCTGGGAGGCATGCTGCCCCTCTCAGCTATGAGTTCAGGTGCAGTAATAAATGAACAGGTTCTGCAGAAGGTCAAAATGGCAGAAGGAATGTGGGGGAGATACGTCCCACAGAAAAATAAAGTTCTCAAAGACGAAATTTAGGATAGATAGAGCCCCCAAAGGAGCATCTACAGACAACTATAGAAGGCAGCAAAACCTCTCACCATCCCATTGCATCTGGGAAAGAGGAGCAAGCCACCAAAGGCCATGCAAAAGGAAACAAATCACTGGTACATGCGATGCGTCAGAAACTTACTCAGTTCTCTCAGGGCAGAAGTACTGAAAGAACAAAAAAGATGAGATAATCTGGAAAAGGGTTTGCTGAAGAATGGGGAGGTCGCAACTGTAAAGCTCCTCATGGGATGCTGAAGGGTACTGAGAGTTTTTGAAAAATAGAGATGATCATTTTTCCTACTACTCTGGAAAGGTTTCTTTCTTCTCTAACAAGCCCTTCTTGGATTACAGTACATATGCAAGGCCTGGCTTCATGTGTGTAAAGCTTTACAGAAGTACATCTTATGGCTCTGTATCCTGTGCTTCCATCCTGGTTTTAATTAGCACCATAAATGTAAGATACATGATTTTTCATCATGAAAATAATAATTAAAAAGAGCTCTGGATTTTGGCTAGAAAGGAGAACCCAGAGGGCAGCTGTTCTGGGCCAGCTCAGAGCTGCTAGCAACCTGACAGAGGGGAGAAAATGAAACAGGCAATATCAGGGGTGTGTGCACTGGTGAGAAGAGGAACGTGCACTCCCTTCATTTAACATATCCACCTAATGAACCTGTCAAAGAAGCTGGGCTGGGAGAGGCTGTCATAGTCCTTCTCCCGGAAGATGGCTGCCCGGTCTCCAAGGCCAAGCTTTAGCAGGACATCCATGTCTACATCACTGCCAAGAGCCACTACCGTGGGCATGACATCTTGCTTCTTCATGGAGTTGACAGCCTCCTCGAGGTTCTTGCTTCCCGTGATGCCATCGGTGATGAAGACGAAGGAGAGCTCAGCATTGCGCCGGGCCAGTCGCTGCCCGTTTCCTGGGCTGAGCACAATGTTGTTGATGGCGTGTATGATGGCTGACCCAATGTTGGAGGATGAGTCCAGGTACTTGATCTGCGCCAGGGCGTTGGAGATCTCCGTCAGATTGTGGGTCAGTGGGAAGACCACGACCTGGTCCCTCTCGCTGCCGTACTGCAGCAGAGCAATTCGGGCGTTCATGTTGTCGCTGTTGCTCCTGGCCAGCGTCAGCTGCCTGGCCACCTCCTCCACAAAGTGGTGGGCCCGCTGGAAGTTCTGCTCCCCGATCCTTTCGGAGCCATCAAGCAAGAAGACAACATCAACGGGGCGCTGTGTGCACTGGGCCACTGCAAGCTCTACAGGAGAAAGAAGACAAGAGTTGGAAGCATAAGAAAGCCTACAAGATAAGGTTGGGCTTGCCTTGGGCAGTTTTTCCATGCATCTTTGCTGCCAAAGTCTACCTTTGCAGCTAGTAATGCAGGAGCTTTACTTCTAATTCCCTCATCTGCTGGGCACCAAGTCTTAATGAATGTTAATTTTGGGGCCTAGACTTCCACAAGCATCCCTGAGATTAGACAGGTCTGCACATTTCATTCTTGGAACTCCATCCACCTTTTAACAGAAATGCCAAAATCTTATCTGTACCAGGAATATCCAGAGACTAATTAGTCCAGAGACTAATTTGCAGTGTCTGCAAACCTCTAAGTTACTTCTAGAGAGAGGTTTGCTTTCAGAGTTAATCTTCCGACAAAGATTTGTAGGATGAAAGATGTTTTCATCACAGATTAGCTTAAACAGCAGTCACTGATCACTGAAGAGCTTGAAAAAGGTTGGGTCATAGGGTTGAAAAACAAGATTCTCCTTTTTGACACATCTGTATGGAGTAAAGCAGATGTGCAATATCTAACAGACCAGTACTTGCATGAAACACATCGGGACATTGTTCTTCAGTCCCTCAGAACAGCACCTGACTACCAAAAGGGCATGTGGGCATATGAATCTCACAGGGAAAGAACTCAAAAAAAAAAAAAAAGAGAGAAGAAAATAGCAACCTCTGGAAACAGCTGTTAGCTAGACAACGTTATTTTCTTCCTTTGCAGTAGCTATGTGTATTGCATTTGGTGGTCTTCTGCGTGTATGGCCTCTCTGGGAAATGCTTCTACTACTGCACTGTTGAATTTTCTCTGTTCATGTTTCACTATTGAACCCTCTTTCAGGTTCCCTTCTCTGCTGAAAGAGGTAGTCAGGAATAGGACTGCACCATGACAGGGTTGATTTGTGATGCACACAGTAAGGCAGGCCAGCAGGGCAATGGCCAGATCACTGTAGAGCAATTCTGTGGCTCAGAAACTGAATCTCCAAAAGGTTGAGTTCTGGAGCTGTGGTCATTTTGTATTCCATGACTGGTGAGGATTGCATGACGGGAGATTCTGGAGCAGTGCCAGCTTTGGGATAGGAGTACCACATTAGGATGAATCTCTGTCCTCAGAGCAAATCCAATTTGGAAAAGTGCTTCCTTAGTGCCAAAAGGTGTTACACCTGGATTCAGCATGTGGGGTGTTGATCCAGCCTAGTTTCTTGTATGAGCTGAGAAACAAATGGATCACTACCTAATTCACTAGTAGTACAGATGTAGTCACCATGTCAAACAGTGAAGTTATATTTCAAGCAAAATAGATACATGCACTTGAGAGACTACAGAGACAGAGTCCAGTGTGAATCCAACAGCACTAGGCAGTGTGGAAGAAGCTCTGTTGGTGCATATTGTGGAGCTCAAGGACCAATTGGCACCACTGCCATCCATGACAAAACAGTCAAACCTGATGCAGGAACTTCTGCTGGGACTTCTGGTTTAACTTAACTCAGACATCACAAAACTCCGTGGTTGTTTCTGCATCACTTTCTCTGGCATTTAGCCCACACTATAACATATCTACAATGATGTGTCTTGAATGGTGCTTACTGTACATTGTTTTACTGCAAACAACAGGTTTTGCAATGCCAGCTGCAGCAGAAACCGATCTCCAAGCGATGCTCTTCCCCCCCTAAACTTTTTGAATATTGCATTTTGAAATTCAGCTGTGATACTCCACTCCTTTAAAGCAATAAAGGTACATACTCACCTCTGCCCAACCTCCCTTGAGAAATGGTGTCTAAAGGTACCTTGATGCTGCAGTTCCTGGTATGCAAGTGCTGCTCCCACAAGGATACTTTGCCTTGGTAGCCCCTGCACTCCTGATCCTCACCTGCTCTGTGCAGTTGTGGAAGAGGAAAGGCAGGAAGACATGGCCTTTGCAAGGACCCAAGCAGTCCAAAGTCTGTTCAGTTCCAGTTTATTTCCATTGCTGGAAGGCTGAGGACACAAGCACCCTTTCCTGCTGCAAGGAACAAGATTCTGGTCCTCTGAGACAAATTCTCAGATGCACCACCACGAATTAGGCCGACTAAAATCCTCACATGATGCTTTTAATTGGGGCACCAGTCCTTCTTGTGCAGCTTACTGCAAGGCACGAAGCTTGCAGCTCACTGCAGGGCATAGGGATGCTAGAAGGCAGCTGAGGACACCTAACAGCAAAGCAGATAAAGCAGAAACACCAGAGAGTCTCCTGCCATTAACCACCCATCTAGTTACCTGCATGTGAAAGGTGACCCCACCCATACACATTATGTTCCTGCTTCTTCTAAAACCTGGGGAACTTGTATTTCCTCTCTTATTTTACAGTGCTGACAGTAGAAAGGGGGACTGACCTCCCGGCCCTTTCTGAGGCATTCCCCTGCCACAACTCCTCCCGTGTCCTTGCCACAACCCCTGATCAGTGTCCTTTCTTTGCCCAAGAGCTTCTGCAGGAACAAGGGCCAACAAAAATATTTCTCAGCCAAAAAGACATTTTCTCCTTTTTTTTTTCTTTCTGAGCAATAGGTTTTTGAGAGGCAAAACCTTTTTTTACAATGTTGCTCTGCTTTGCTAGGAAATATTTGCAAAAGAAATGAAATGAAGAGCTGCTGTGTGATGATGTCTAACACTCCTTGGCTGAAGTCTCATTGAATCCTCACCTCACTCAGTAAGATGTCCCAGCCCTGAGATGTTCCCTTCAGGTCAATGTTTTTTTGGGGTTGTTCCTGTAATATCACAGCTGGAGCAGCTCAGCTGCTTGGAGTTCAGTCTCCTTGCTTGTAGCTCAGCAGGATAGGTCACATTCTACTTGCAGGGTAAAAATCAACCCAGAGTGGGGAGCCTGGCTTTTCACAAACTACCTGGAATATGTGGATTATGACCAGACACTAGCGTGAGGATTCAGACACAGGCAGATCCTTTTGCCTTCACCTAAAACTCTGAGCAACCATTTAAATCTCTCTGAATTTTCCCTCCACCACTACCGGCAGTGGCGTTTGCTGAGCTCCCTGACCCCACAGACAGGGAGGAAAAAGTGATGAAACCCTGGGAGAAAGATTAACATCTGTGGAGTGTGTCTGACCTACTTGTGTCCTGAGTGACACAAACACCTGCCCTGCATGCCCATTGCCAGCTGGCTTTGAGCCTAGACTGGAAAGCCCCAGATACTGAAAGCACTGCAAGAAATTCTAAATGGGGAAGTTCCTCATTCCAGTTCCTGTGCCTGATTTTGGCAACTGACTCCCCTTTGCACACTTGGGAACACTGTATCCCAACTGTATTTTTGAAGACCAGACATCTACCTTCTGCCCATTAAATATGACATTTGCTCAGTATACTTTATTGGAATAATACCAAGTCAGTTAGAGAGGCTGCGATGTTCACTTGCTGGCTGCAAATACTTGTACACTTGTATCTGCACACAAAATGACATTTTCTCTTCTTACAGCTTGGGAGGGCAGTAGTGATTCTGGAGACAGGAATGGCCATCACCTGCCTGACCTTTCGTGAAAACCAAGGGCAGCTAAGCTCATAGAACTATCACTCCTTGTCTACATGCATGCACCCACAATGCTGAGCAGTGGGTTTGTAATCTCTCTGAACCAAACTACTACAGGATGTGGACTGAAGGGGCTGTGCTGCACTACCTTTACTGGCTTTTACATAGCTCACATAATGCCTGACAGAACTTTGACTGCACAGTCATGGATTTTTGCTTTGGACTGCCTAGTCCTCTACCTCTTGCATATGAGCAGGTACATGTTGCTAAATAAGACAGAAGAAACAGAGACAAAAAGGCAGAGGGAACTCACACAGCTTCTGAGAGAAGCACTCCCCAGGTTTTGGTACTGTCGATGGAAAGCAATGTTGCCTCCTCTCCCTGCTGCTTGCTCCTTTCCCTCATTTTCCCACTGTTTGCACAGAGACACTGACTGCAGCGAGGGGAGATGCACCTTGCTTTGCCAGTCTTGCCACACAGAGAACCTGAAGGGACCCCCCATGGTAACACAGGGAGAGGATGCAGGAGGGGCTGCAGAAGCAGTCAGCAATTACATGCATATGAAGGCATGGGAAAAGCACAGCACAGTTAATGTCTCTGCAAACCAACACCTGCATGCCATTGGTCTCTGTGGTGGAGCCAGATGCTTGCATGTGTCTGGTGGCTGGGACCAGTCACCTTGCTGGAGAGGGTTGCAGCATGGGATGGCTGAAGGGGAGCAGCACGTCTGGCTCAGAGACTGAAGCCAGGCAGGTCTTCTGCAGAAAAGCAGTGGGCAGAAACAAGAGCATCTCTTGACATCACTAGAGAAAGCCACCATGCTCATTAGCCAGCCAAGCCAGAGAGGACAGTCCCTTGTGTCACATCCCCTGCTGAGTGCAACCAAGCACTTTCACTGCCTCTGCTTCTCCTAAACTAAAAGCATCCACCAATGTACCTGTCCCCTCTGCCAAACAGGCACTGAAGGAAAGACCATTGCCACCTCCACTCAACCTCTGCCTCCACCTACATCGTGTGGTCTCTAATGGAGACATCAGCAAATCCCTATTACGGTTTCTGGGTCCCCCACAATCTCGCTGTGCACCATTTTGAAGGTGTCAATGAACAAGTCCATCCACTCTTGCCGCTCATTTCCAGTGGCAAACTTGGCTTTTTCGGCGGTAAAGGCCAAAGTGGCCACCAGCTGGGTGTACACGCTGGGGTCTTGGGTTTCCCGCGTGGAGTTTAGGAACTGGGCGATGGAATGTATGGTGCTTGGGAAATCTATGTTGACTCCCTCTTCCATAGGGCGAAAAATAAGTGGGTTTACGTTCCCAGGGTTCCTGTCATCTGCAAGTGAGCGTCAAAAGAATATTTTCAGGGCTTGCTAGCAATGGCTTTGCCTCTGAACGCTACCTGGTTTCCTATGGGCACTGCACCAGAGAAGACTGAGGGACAGGGAAGTAAAGAGCAAAGCCAGATTTTAGATCTTTCTACCACTTTTATGTCTGGGGAATTGTGGCATTCATGCCAAAATCAATCACACAGCAACCAAGAGGCCTCAGAAAATAACCTGAAATCTCACCTGCCCAGGTCCTTCCCACTCATTCAGCACAGGCATGATGGAGCAAGAGCAGTACTCAGGAGGAGGATCACAGGGGTCCAGCTTCTCCCTGCCTATGGAACTCAGCCACTGTGCAGCTCTGAACAGTGCTATGTGGAAGCTATACACGAGATGCTGCATGGCCAGAGGGACAGCATTATGCCCTCCATACTTTGGCTAGAGCCACTGCCCTCCATCTCCATGTGAATTTTAATTCAAATGACATCCCCAAGCTCAAAGCAAAGCCTTTGGCATGGATTAGAGCATCATGCAGTTTCTATTGAAGCAAGCAGTCAGTTCAGGTTTGCTCAGCATTTAACTCCTTTAACACCCCAGTATCCTGCCAGCACTACAATGATGGATGGAGGGAGAGGAGACTCTGCCCTGAAAATGAGAAAGCCTGGATTTCCTTAGGCAAAGCACTGTGGCAGCACAACTTCAGCTGAAGGTGTGAACCAGAAGTGGTGACATGCCTGGCCCTGCAAGGCAGCAGGAAGGAAGCTGGGGTGTTTGTAATACCTGTCCTCCGTGCTCTCCTGATAGTGCTTGGGCAGAGCTGGGGTACCTGGTGGGAGAACTAATCTGCTCCTAAAGCAGTAGGACTGCAAATCTGACATCCACAGGGCCAAGAACAGGGCTGGGGGTAGCTGCTTCCTGACTTGAACATGTCTGGCCTGCCCACAACTGGACCCACATGTTGGGTGTGCAGGAAGCTCATTCATGTACCCTGAAAAGGGAATTATCTCCATCCAAAGGGCTTGCATGTGAATTGGCACCAGCTTTTGAGATGTTCTTGGAGAATCTGAGGAAGATGAGCAATGAGCACACATGCTCCAGCCTCTGTCACAAGCCTTAGGTCACATCCTAGCCAGCACGTTACCTTGCAATGATCACAAATGTGATAGTTGTAAAACCTTCTACATGATGACAGCAAAGCATCATGGGTCACCCAGTGCAGCAGATGGATTGTGCCTTGCTCAAAGGGCCACTGAATCCCTGGGAAGCACTTAAAATTTGTTCTACCAGGCCTAGCACAGATCCTTGCATGCCAAGACAACTTTTTGCCCATGTTAATATGAGCATACTGGAACTTTCACAGAAGGCTCACACCTCCTTGCCCACATCACTCCACACCCCAGCTCCTCTGGGGTGTGAGTGTAAAACCTACACTTGACCTGGCCTGCTTGTGGCATGGCTTGAGGGAGCTCCCCCAAGAGGGAGCCCATTTTTTAGAAAAATTTTGGTTGGAAAAGATCTTTAAGATGGAGTCAAAATGTTGACCTAGCACACTGCCAAGTCCACTACTAAACCATGTCCCTCAGCACCACATCCACACATTTTTTAAGTTCCTCCAGGGATGGTGACTCTGCTACTGCTTTTGACAACCCTTTTGGTGAAGAAATTGTTCTTACTATCCAATTTAAACCTTTCCTGGCACAAGTTGAGGCCGTTTTCTCTTGTCCTATCACTTGTTACTTGGGAGAAGAGACCAGCTGTCCCTTGCTCCGATTTCCTTTCAGGCAGCTGAAGAGAGTGAGAAGGTCTCTCATCTGCCTCCTTTTAGCCAGGCTGAACAACCCCATTTCCTTCAGCTTCTCCTCATAAGACTTGTGTTCCAGGTCATTCATTAGCTTCATTGCTCCTTGCTGGACACGCTTTGGAACCTCCTCCAATAATTTCTCTTCTGATCCCCAGGACTGTCAGGTACCAGCGAACTGTTCTCACCTGGCATGGGGAACAGAAACACCCAAGTGCACCAGAGGGAAGATTGCCAGCTTCACCTGGCTTTGAAGGGCTTTGATAGACCAAGTTTAGGAGAACAAGTATGCCACTGCTTGGGTCAGTCTCTCTTCTGTAGTTGTTCTTCAGAAACAGGGAGGCTGCAACAACCAAAACCTTTGAAGACATCTGTGCAGTTATCAGTGTGGCATGGAGAAGTCAACTCTTTGTGCACAGTTCTGCAGGACAAAGGTTTCCAGAGGACACTGCAAAGGAGCCTTTGTGGATAGCTCAGCATCATGGTTGGACATTGTGCTCCCTGCATGGCCAGGTGAAAATACTCAGAATACTGCTGAGAGATATTAGATGGGAATGGTTATGTCTTCTCTGTCTTCAGATATCTGCATGTCCTGGAACCAGTTTTCCTCTGCTTTACATGGAAGGGACTTCTTTGAAAATCAAAGTTGGGATTCTGTATAAAACTGAGCTGATGCTGGAAACTTCCACAAAATCCTACTCATGGTGAGAGTACAGATTAAAAATTTGCCAGAACTGGCAAAACTTTGTTCCTTACAAGCTTTGTGTATACCCAGGGTTGATGTCACAGATCTGCCCCACAATGGGCACAATGTGATAAAGTGAAACTACCTCCAGTGAGCAGAAGCCATTTCCTTTATACTGGAGGACCCTTACAGCCTTTTCCCTTTAATCTGGCATCCTGAGTTAATTGTTAATTCATCACAGCCAGTGTTAGAGAAGCCAAAGCTTTGGGTTCACTGTGGTGCCATCTTACAAAGGGTGCCAAGCCCCCTGCTCTGCCCTCATCACTCCCAAGGAGCATCCTGCCCAGTGCTGCAGGCTGGGCTCTGCATCTCAAAGGTCACATCAAGGGATGAGTTCTGCAAAGGGAGTTTGATTTGGTGCATCACATGGTACAAGAAGTGAGAAATTAATTTGGAGTCTGGGTTTGGAGGTCAAAACCCAGTGGCTCCCAGGAGATGGGACAGGGAGAAATATCTGGGCTCAACTGTGTTGATGCACCAATGAGGGGCACTCCTACCTACCTGCACAGAGAACTCAGGGTGACAGGAAAAGAGAAGGATGGGAAACCCTGGAGCCTCTCCTCATGTAAAATAATGCTGTTTCCCAACCCCCTGCCATCCAAAGGGTATGAATGAAATTTCACACACCCCCTACCCTCTCTTGGGCTTTATGGAACTCTCCCCTGGACCTGCCACTTTGTGCAGATGACTCAAAGCTATTTGTGATGTTTACCTGTCTGGCAGGGCAGCTCTGGACAGACAATCTGTGGATCTGGAAAGAAAAGAAACATGGAAAAATGAGTGGCTTGCACACTCAGAGTGTCAGGGTGAGGTCTCTTAAAAGAGGAAAGGACTCTGAAGGACTGCTCCAAAAGACTGGCCTGTATCTGAGGAAGGACTGTTTATCCAGGGCTACATAAAGGTCAACCCTCACCATGAATTACCCAACTTATGGGCTGTTGGCCAGCCTGCTGAGACACAGTGTCTGCAGTCACTGTAGTGTACCATATATACCCTCCATCCCAAACCCCAGCATTAGTCAACTCCTGTGCAAGAACAGGCACAGACCTGGGCAGAGCACGTCCTCCATCTTGTCAATAAATTCCTCTGCCACCAAGTCAGAGAAAAGCCTCATCTTCTGGACTCGCTGGGGTTCATTGCAAGCGATGGAGACCAGAGTCTCACTCTGTTCTGGCTGATCAAACATGTCCCCAATGCCAATGGTGTTGACGACCACATCTCTACCACAAAGAGCCCCGAGGTTTTTGTCATCATCCCGTGGGTCATAGCGCCCATCCGTGATCACTACGGCAAACACTTGGGCTTTCTCTCTCCTGCTTTCCTTGATGAGCTTGTTGTAGGCAAACTGGAGGGCAGATGGTGTCCAGGTGCCTCCAGCGATCCACTCCAGGCGCTTCACTGCTTCCTTGAAGCTGGACAGTGAATCAATGCGCTCATCATCCAGCTTGATGGCTTCGAAGGTCCCCTCGTGACTGTACTGCACCACCCCAACACGGGCACCTGCCAATGAAGCATCACGTATGAACGTGAATCATAGAATCATAGAATTGGTTGGGTTGGAAGGGACCTTAGAGATCATCAAGTCCAACCCTTGATCCACTACCGCTGCGGTTCCCAGCCCATGGCACTGAGTGCCACATCCAGTCTCTTTTTAAATATCTCCAGGGATGGAGAATCCACTACTTCCCTGGGCAGCCCATTCCAATGTCTGATCACCCTCTCTGTAAAGAAATTCTTTCTAATATCCAACCTAAACCTCCCCCGGCACAACTTAAGACCATGCCCTCTTGTCTTGTTGTGTCTTCAGTGAAAAGTGGAGAAAGCCAGCAAACTTCCATGTCAGCAAAAAGCTGCTTGATTGGCCTACAAAGATGGGAAAGGGGAAAAGCAGAAACTGCTGGGGAAGTGCTGGATGGGTGGATTGCAGCCCAAGGCAGCTACAGACAAACATAGAAGCTGGAGGGTTCCAAGACCCTTTTCTTTTCCCCGTGCCCTGCTCTGCCCCCACACAGTCCAGACCTGTCTGTGACTTGGGATCCTTGGCAATGGAGCCCAGCCGGCTGACCACATTGACAACAAAATTTTTCTCCAGGGTGAAGTTGGTGTAGCCAATACTCTCTGAGCTGTCTATGACAAACATGATGTCCAAGGCACCGCAGCGCTTCTCACAATCTAGGGAGGAAAACACAGAGGTCAGCAGTGGTGGGAACAAGAGCTCAGAAGGCAGAAAACACCATCCATGGGAAGGTGGAGCTAGCATCACACCAAGCATCCATAGAGATTTTGGTGCTGCCCAGAGCTGAAAGAATAGAGAGAATGTACATGGATTTTTCTGTCAACATCCATCAAAAGAAATGTTTCGGGCTTGCTGTGTGATGCTCTCTAGCCTGTAATCTGGACCATGCAAACCAGTATCACAGCTCACTGCTTCTGCCATGGCAGAGCTAAATTTTGTGAGTTAAACCACGGAATCATAGAGTTGTTGTTTTGGTTGGAAAGGCCTTCCAGTCCAAACATTAAATCCAGGCTGCCCTTACAGTATGACCACTCTCACTGGTGGGCTGGGAGTAGAGTGAGCAGGGATAGACTTCCCACGGAGTGTGCAGAGATGTGTAAGGCAACAAAAAAGCCAACTCTGTTGCTGCAAAGGGCAGCTCAGGAAGAGCTGAGGGAGCTCCTGAAGAAGGAGGCAGCCTCAGGGAACCCTCTTCTCCCCATTCCTTCAGTGGTTGGTCCCTGCCCTGGGGAGAAGTGATGGTCTGCTCACCACAGCATCCACAGGTCTCTCGCACGTAGGTCATCACATCACAGTCCTGCAGGAAAAGGGATGCAGGGTGAGTGCCTCCCTCCCCTTAAGCAGCATCTCTCTCCTTCCCACCCAGATGGCCCCCTCCTCTCTTTCCTCAGCTCCCGTGAAAAGCTACAGGCCAGCTCTGCCAGGCAGCTGCAGGACCTGATGTCCTGTTCCCTTCTTAGGCTGAGCACAGCAAATACAGGGTTGCCCCAGGAGGAAGAGCCCTGGGGGGATGCAGAAGAGGGCTACTTACAGTCAGGCCAGGATCTCCTGGTGGGCCAGGGGTCCCCTGTAAGGAGAACACAGGGATTTCAGGTACAGTTTTCTCATAGAACCATCAAAAGATTTGAGTTGGAAGGGACCTAAAAGATCATTTAGCCCTGTCATGGGCAGGGACACCTCCCACTAGACCAGGTTGCTCCAAGCCCCATACAGCCTGGACTTGAACACTTCCAGGGATGGGGCAGTCACAGCTTCTCTGGGCAACCTGTGACAGCATCTCACCATTCTCACAGGTAAGAATTTTTTCCTAATGTCTCATTTCAGTTTCCCCTCTTTCAGTTTGAAGCCATTGTCCCTGATCCCATTACTCTATGCCCCCTGAGCATCTCCATGGACTCCCCTGGACTCCCTCCAGTGGGTCCATGAGTTCCCTTTTTTGGAACTAGAGGTAAGAGCCATGAAAAGCATGGAGTTTTTTGCAGAGGACTGCCATGGGAAAGGTAGAAAAGCATTGCTGGGAGCCAGCAGATATGTCTGGTAACTGGTGTCCCTACCAGCAAGCCCTTCTGAAAGGGGACCCACTGGGGTCTTCCAGGCTTTAGAACATCAAGGAGAAGTGAGGAGAAGGAGCTGCAGCATCTGCTTAGAGAAAATAAGATGGTACCTTACCTCAAGGCCTGCTTCACCAGTTGGACCACGGGGTCCCGGTTCACCACCTGGGCCAGGATCACCCTAGGGAAGAAGCAGAAAGAGGGTCAAGTTTCCTAGCAAGGTATTGAGGGATTGTCCAGACCCCCTCATCAGGCAGAGCCTCACTAAGATTTGTCACCAGCTTGCCACAGATGAGCCTGGGGACAGAGGGAGGGGCGGGAGAGTGGGCAGTGCCATCCCCAGCAATCCTGGAAGAGTTGAGAGGGACATCCCCTCAGTTCCTCATGGAATGTCCACTTACCGGTTCCCCCTTCTGTCCTTTGGTCCCTTGCACTCCTTTCGGTCCAAGCTCACCTCTTCCTCCCTGCTCGAAGGAAGGAGAAACAGATGTGACAGAGAACATCTGGATGTGCTCAGGCAGAGGCAGTACAGCTATGAGCCAGTCAAAATCACATGCCTGGCCTGGCTGGGGAAAGCACCCTCCAAACCAGCAGTCCAGCAAATAAACAGTGTTTACATAGGCATTAACTAAGAATAAAGAAGTTTTGCAAAACATATTTCAGATGGTTTTCAAAGGAGATGGGTTTGGAGCTACACCCAGATAGGCAGCCCCAGGGAAAAGCCAGGACAGCTGTTGGCTGAGGACAGGTTCCTCGGCCATGCAGCTGAAGGGTCAGGAAACAGCTACTCAGGCATTGCAATCAGTCCAGAAACAGGTGATGGAGACAAACACACCCACCTTGGGCCCTGGCAGCCCTTTCTCACCCTTGTCACCCTGAAAAAGGAAAGGAGGAAGAGGTCAGAACCATGGTGGAACAAGCCCTGGACGGAAATCTGCAATGAAAGTCCCAAAGCTGAGCAGCAGATGTAGCTCCAGGCTGATGGTTAGGGTGGTGGGTTGCAGCCACCTCTCCATCACCATCCTTGAGGTCCCCAGCCCCTCTGCCACAAGGCTGACAGAGCTCCTGCAATGTTTGCTTGCAGTGTTGCAACTGAGGTTGCAACCTTGAGGGATTAATTTTTTTGTGACTCTGATAAGTTTTCTTCTTCCTTCCCTATTCTCCCAGGATGCTCAGCTCCAACAGCATCCTCCACTGAACTGGTTTTCCTCAGGGTGCTTCTATGTCTGTGCTGGATAAGAGATACAGACCTGTGGTCCTCTGGGTCCAGGGTAGCTAAAGCCAGGCCTGCCTCTGTCACCCTGTGGTAGAAAAAAAAAAAAAAAGGCCCATCAGAAACCAAACCTGACTCTTCTGACCTGGTGATGTCAATGAGAATCAGAGCTGTTTTCATTGCCTCTTGAGGGTGAGGTGCCACCAGCAGCAGTGGTTTCTGCAGCTGTCCCTGAAGCATTGAGGATGGCTTTGAAGAGCGAGACTTTACAGAGTGTTAGGGAAACACCTGAATCTGTGTAGGGTGAGGGGTTGACAGACCAAGACCTACATATCTACTCCTGATCCCCTAAGGTCATGTTTGAACCATTCTGTTCCTGAGGCACACAAGTTTCTGCAGTTGAAACTGCCTTTAAAAAAAAATAACAATAAAAAAGCACATCAAAGTACCTTTTCAGATGCAGAGCTGTGTTCAGGTACTTTACCTTCGGTCCTGGTGGTCCAGCATCACCTCTTGGGCCCAAGTCACCAGGATCCCCACGTGATCCCTGCAGATAGTGTTGGGAAGAGCAGAGGAAGGGGGTGAGGATGTTCCCTGGAGCTCCCCAGCCATGCAGAGGGACCATGCTGGAAAAAGCAGCTCTTGAGAGGATGCTGAGAAACCATGTCCCTTCCCTACGAGGTTATTGTGACAGTGACATGTGTTCCCACATCCAGTGAAGCCATATGGATTTCATGGCACTGCTGCCACAGTGGGGTGCTGAACTAACCACAGAGGCAAGGCAAATGGGTGCATGGGGAGCCCCCTCTTTCCTTGCCCTGTGACCTGCTCGTTGTCCCTTCTAAGTTGTCATGGGAACACCTAGGAGAAGCAGGGACTCCTGGGTCCTACAATTTCTCCTTCACCCAAGGAGGGATAATTAGTGGCTACTGGGCTAATTTTTGAGCTCCCCTGAGAAAAGGTCAAGTGGATGGCTCTTGGGAGGGACAGTGCAGACTGCTTAGGTCAGCAGGGCGAGTTCTCACCACTGAAGGAAGACACAGTCACACAGATGCCCTGGGATGACTTACTATCCTTCCTGGTTCTCCAACAGCACCTGGAGGGCCCCGTGGTCCTGGAATTCCTTGGTCTCCCTGCAGAGTAAAGCAAGACACAAGAATGTGTGGCAGCAGGTACAGATGGGAAGAAAAGCTGAAAGAGCTGCCCTGGATGGCTCTTCTACCCTCCTGGCTATCACTCACCACTGCTTAGTGCTTACCCTTGCTCCTTTGCTTCCAACCTCACCGGGCAGGCCTCGAGGACCCTCTGGACCAGGATCTCCCTGTGAGGAAGAGAAAGATATTCTTGGTCCAGGATGTCTCCAATGCTGTCTGTGTGCATGGTAGTGTTCCGCAGAGGCATGAGGCTGTTTTCAAATCTGGCGTTTGAAATACAGTCTTAGGGCAGTGTGTCCTCTGAAGGTGGCTCCTAGACTGAAGTTTTGATATCCTTCATCCCCTCTGGATCAAGCCCTAGAAGAGGAAGCTGAGCCTGCTGGCACAGTCGGAGCACACCCATCTGCAGAGCCCAATGGGAAGGACACTTCATGGCTGGGCAGTAGCTCATCAGCCACAACAGTCCTGTGCATCTTGGGCTCATCTGCAATGTTCTGTGCAGTTTCTTTACTCACCCTTTCTCCTTTGGTCCCAGGAGTACCTTTGCTGCCTTTTGTCCCTGGATCTCCACGTCGACCCTTGGCAGACACAGAAAGCCACATAAATGGGATGCAAAGGTGGATGCTGCCTGGGAAGTGATACCTGGCTGTCCTGCCTTCTCCATCCTGGCCCCAAGAGACATCTCCTTTTCCCCATAGTGAGCATGTGCCTGTCAGCAGGGTAGCAGGGATGCCCACACTGGCACTGCTTGGAGGATGTTGCTTTTGGGAAGCCACAGCCAGACTATTCTTTCAGAGTGGTCACCACAGTGACCACAAACACTTTGTTTGTTCTCTCAGGGTTAAAGATTCAGCTTTACTTCCAGCTCATCTGGTTTTTCTTTCCCCTCCAGATCCTGCACAAAGACACAAGCCAGCTCTGGGTCCCTGGTGCTCGTGAAGCCATGCTGTTGTGTTCTGCCAGAGAACATCCTCTCCAACCTAATCCCCAAATTTTGAGGTGTCCAGTCACACTGGCTTGGGTCTGTGTGGCACCAGCAATGGCATGACACAGCTGTGATTTGGTGATGCTCTTTCAGAGAGCTCTACCATAACAGCTACCAGATCTCAGCTCTGTGAGATCCTGTGAGAAGACAGGGGTTTGGGGAACATGACAGAGTACAGGCAAAGGGTTTCTGGGCAGCCACAGGGGCATTTGTGGTTATGTGGGAATATAGGATTCTTATCTAAGGTGAAATAGTTAACATCAGGCAAAGGATTATGGAAGTACTGCTCTATGAAGATAGGGGAGACAAGACAGCATCCATACATCTTTTTGGATACAGAAGGCAGGACAGGCAAGCTAAATGGGGCATTTTCTCAGAGCTTATCTGTGAAACTGTATAAGGCTCCCATCGTGTGCCCACTGTCCAGAGAGCTCTTCTGATACTTACAGGTTCTCCCTTGGGTCCAGGAGATCCTGCTTCACCTCTCCTTCCCTTAATTCCAGCAGGCCCTTGAGCTCCAGGGTTGCCTGGAAGTCCCTTGGAGAATAAAAAGAAATATAACAGGTTGGAAGAGAGGTCAAGGTGCACACACATACCCCTTCTTGTCCAGTGTCAAACAGTCTAGCCCTGAGCAGACATATGTATGAGAATTACCAAAGGTATGTGCTCCAGCTTTGGAGCTATGTGATGCTAGGTCACCTTCCCTCCACCAGTCAGTGCAAAGGCTTCTCAGCTCTTCCTTACAACATCTGTCCAGCCCTGCCCAAACTTGAAGGGCTACTCCAGCTTCCTCCAGTGTGTCTGAAGTAACTGGCCACTGGCATAGCAATCCCTTTGGCCATTAATTGTTAAAGTTGACTTACATGGATAAAACTGCTTGAAAACACTGGAACAGCCAAAAATGCTGAGAAGTCATGAGATCATGGCAGGAGAAACCACAGCCATAAAGGCCCTTTCTACTCAGGGGAAGATGAGAAGCGAAGGAAAGATGGAGTGCAATGGATTGGCTGGAAAGGGAAACTCTCTTGAGTCTATTTTGCCTGCTTTTCTGCGCTCTGGAAGAACACTCCAGACCCTTTCTCATTTTGCTCTGGGCAGCTGCAGGGATGTTGCACAGCCCACTTGCCTCTCGCCCACATGATGCTACTGACTGTACTGCTGGTGGGACACGTGGTGGGAGACCTCACCCAACCTCCCAGGGGCTCCTGCTTTCTCCCTGCTGGTAGAGCAGTCGACAGAATCACCAGGATGCCATGGCAAGAAAGCTTTTTGCTGCCACTACCCCAACTGGATGCCACAACAACTCCACACCACCTGGAGCAGACTCAGGGTATGACAATGGAGATATCTGAATCCTGCCTGAACTTCTGAACTTACTGGGCTTCCTTTTTCTCCTGGAGGTCCTGGGGGTCCGCTGCGCCCAGGCCGGCCGGGGTCTCCCTGAAAAAGCCAGAGAGCAATGGTCATTGCCTCTGCCATCAGCATCTTGCACTGATATGCACCATTAGGAGCCCAAGGAAAAGGGCCAGCAAGGCTTTCTCTTGGATCCTGTGTCTAGTGATGGGATCCAGAGGCCAGAGCCTTGGTCTTCATGAGTAACAAAAGACTGAAGAGTAAATATGGTCAACAGTGTTAAGCTGTCCCCACTGCTGGCCTCTGCTCACACTCTCTGCTCGCTGTTCAGGGCACTTGTACCTTTATGCCTTCATCTCCTCTTTCACCTTGCTCTCCTGCATCTCCTGGGTAGCCATCAGGGCCCTAGAGAGGGACAGGACAAAGAACCACATGTTTTGCTGTGGCAGCAAGATGCAATTTCCCTGCAGAGTAAGTCAACTGCCTTAGAAAGCTTCTCTAGAGACTGAAATAGGTTTTGCTTGTTTTCTAGTGTTGATGAAAGGAAGAGATCCTCCTCCCTTTAATGGTTGGACTTGATCTTAAAGATCTTTTCCAACCAAAATAATTCTATGATTCTATGTGGATGAGAGGGACACTGGGGGATCCCAGCTTCCTTCCCATGGAAAGAGGACACAAAATATTCAGGCTGTGCTCCCCATTCCAGGAATACCATGCCTGGGATAAGATAATGCAACTGGTTTGAAAATGGGCAAGTCACTTCATGTTGGCTATATCTGTCTGCACATGCAACTCATTCAATAGCTAAAATTGGGAAGATATATCTGATGTGGCTAATGAAAGAGTAAAGCATTCCTACCTTGTCACCAGGGTCTCCCTTGCAGCCTGGTGGCCCAATTCTCCCCAGCTTGCCCTAGAGAAATAACATCAAAAGAAGAAGACAGAGAAGCTGGCGGTATCTGAAGGGAGAATAGAGAAGCTCAATCATCCTACATGTGATGTCTCCATGTGTTGGACACATCCCTTGAGGTTGGATTTGGCAGTCACTCCTGCCCATCATTGTGCTGGTCCCTCCATTGTGTATCTCATGTCAGAGAATCCCTGCCTTCCAGGAACACCACTACCTTATGGATACCAGGAGAGAGTGACAACATTGCTTAGACAGCTTGTCCCAGCTACAGAGTGGTGGGGACTGCAGGACTTCAGTGTTTGGGACTTTCAGAGGGGAAATGGAGGAGCAGGAAGAACAACTGGTATCTCACAGATGTGCTTGGGCTGCATATATGAGAAAGTGATGTAGAAATCTTTAAAGGACTTAGTTGAAATAATATGTACTTAAATAAACAATTGACAGTTCACTGCTTGACTGCTTAAGAGAAATTAATTTAAGAGTAAATACAATAAGATATTATAAACAGGAACTTTTAATTGAGTTGGGCAATCAGTCCAAGGAACCATGTGGACCTAAGGGAGGCCGTGGCCTTCTGCACTCACCACAGAGGGGATTGAGGATTTCAGGGACTTCATTACAAGGTACTGGGCTCTAGGGCTTGAATATTAAGAATAAGCAGTAGCTTAGAGATGAATTTTCAGAATATGTGATGAAGTGCTTTGAAACCCGAATTTCTGCCCAACTTCCTGTGTACAAGGCCTGCAGGGGTCAGCAGCACTTCAAATGAGAAATTCAGATGATCCAGCCCTGCCACAGCCCGGGTTACACATCTGACTCCTGCAGAGAGCTTGCCGAGTGGCCTGGATTAATTCATCCTCAGCCAGCTCACCCATCTCTACAAGACACGCAGGATAATGTGAAATAAATGAAAATAAATGAAATAAATCCAGTTACAGCAAAAAAGCTTGTATGTGGTGTGGGAAAAACAAAACCACCTGTGGAAACAGGGGTGTTTGAATAAAGGGAATGCTAGCAGTGACATTACAGGGTGCTCCCCAGGGGTGTTACCTTCTGTCCATCGGTGCCGTTCCGGCCTGCCAAACCAGCAGCACCCTGGGATCAAGGGGAAAAAAAACAGGGATGGGTAATCCGTTAACACACACTCAAGGGCTGGTAGCTGTGACAGCCTGCGAGTTGGAAAAGGTCCTTTTGGAAAAGGTCCTTTCTTACCCTCCGCCCATCGGATCCAATCTCGCCCTGGGGGAAGAAGAGGAGAGAGTCAGCCAGTCTGCCTACAGCCCTCCCACCCATCTACATCTAATACCAGCACCACTTCACAAGGCCAGAAGCAATGCCTGAAGGAGAAGATAGGCTTTGGGATGCCCCTGGAAATCCCTCCCCATGTCAACATTTACATATTACTCCTTTTCCCATGCCCAAGTGGCCGGACATGCTATTTGATCTCTTCTTTCTCACCTTTTCTCCTTTCAGCCCTGGAACACCCTAGACCAAAAGAAAAGAAGAAAAATGCTGTGTTAGTGCCTGTGGATCAGCAGGAGCAGAGGCAGTGGCATATGGGGGGTCTTGGGTGGGAAACAGGCAGGTCCCTCTGCCTCACCAAAAATTAATGAATGCCAAGACCTCAGTCACCAAGAGTGGGATTCTTACCTTAGGACCAGGGTATCCAATTGGACCTTCAATACCAGGGTCACCCTAAAGGAAAAAGACACAGAAAGTTAGCTTGGGTTTGTTCTGTTTAGCTCGAGTGCAGCAGAGATGTGGCCTCAGCTAAGGCAGGGGCAGCACTGCTGGCTCTGGCAAGGGGGAAAGGGATGTTCCACAACTCACCTGTCGTCCCTTCAGCCCAGGAGAGCCTGGCTCACCCATGTTCCCCTTCGCACCCTAAGGAAAGGAAAAAAAAACCACTAATGTAAGTCAGGGCTTGGTGCTGACTGTGAGGAACTGAATATTTCTGGGAGCATCCGCTGATCTGACAGAGCTTGGGGGCAATGTGCTGGCAGAGCAGGACCTGCTTTATTCTGAGGAAAGTGTGTATGGGGAGTGGGACACCCTGCCCTACTGAGAGATCTTCTCTTGAGGGTGGGAGAGTAGGAGACAACCACTGACTTTTTCCTGTTGTCCTCAGGTGATGAACATGCTGATGGTGGCTGCCACTGCCAACACCTGGCTGCCACTCTGCACTGCTGCCAATGCTTCAGCCTTGGCATGGACATGAGGAGACATTGGTGACATAGATATCTTTAAAGGATTTGGTTGAAATTATATAGGTTTAAATAAGTAATTGCTAGTTTATTGCTTGACTGCTTAAGAGGAATTCATTTAAGGCTAAATACAATAAGATAAGGGAACAATTAGACATTAGAAACAGGAACTTTGAATTTAGTTGGGCAATCAGCCCAAGGAACCATGTAGAACTGTTTAGGTCTGCCAGTGTCCCTGGAGTGAATTTTGCTGATATGAAAATGACACCTCCAGAATTTAAGGTACCTCTCTATGCTTGAAGACCCCACCCACTGAATCTAAGCAGGAGAATTAAAATGTACTGTCTCTTTACATCAATATAGAGAAAATTTTAACCAATTGTATGCAAGTATCAGAGAGTAATTACCAATAAAGATTGTAAGTATTTCATATGTTAATAAATTGCTTATGATTATTATAAATATTGTAACTGCCCAGTGGTAGGTAGGCTAGTTTTCTGGGATTCCCACCTAGCCCCATGTCCCGTGCACAAGAAGGAATTAAACAAACAGTAACTAGGCTCTATGTGCTATTGGTATGCACACCAGATAAAAGAGCTCACTAATTTTTCAAACAACAAGGGTTCTGGCTCTGTGCTCCCTTCACTGCAGCACGGAGATTTCCCAGGGCCAAGTCAGATGCTGGGGAGTTATTTTCCACCCTGGTATTGTGCCTGTGAAGGCTGCTGCAGCTGAGGTGGAATTTAGGGATTCTTTTCCCATGGGTTATGGTAACTTACCTTTTGCCCTCGGTATCCTTTGGGGCCAGGCGGACCTGCAATCTCCAGGCAGCTCATCTTGTAGCACTGAAATACACCAAGTTAACTCAGAGGTGTAACCATGATGCTGCACCTGAAGCTGGGCTCTGTGTTGTGGCTCTTCATGCACCTTTTCCCTGCCACCACAGTGCTAAAAGCTGCTCTGGGTCCAGCTGGGGTAGGGTTGAAGCGGCAAGAAGCATGCAGGAAACTGTTGCCCATAAATGAAAATCAGAAAGGTTTTGCAAGCACTTTTGTCATGACTTGGAACTGGAAGAACAAGGCTGCTAAGCCTCAGGTGAGGTGGGGTGGGTGGGCTTGCTCTTCTGAGGCTATCAGAGGAGGTGAGTGCCTTTCAGAGCATTGGTCTCTGCACTTCTCTTGTGTACAGCAAGCCCTCTGCAAGTGATATCAGCAGGTCAAAAGCTTTCAGCATGTGCAGCACCTTTAAAACATGTCTCTAAAGTGATGAAATGAGCCTTTTCAGACAGACAGAATTCATTACAAGTGAGGAGTGAGGAGTCCAGGGTGCTGTTTTGACTATCAGGTGAGAGCACAGGTTTCTTGGCTCTGCACTTATCCAGAGGTGAGAAGCAAGAACCCATTCCATAGCTCCCTGTGAAATCTGCCCTGCTACTTTGAGGTAAGTGCTGGTTTGCTTTATGTGAGATAACTCAAACATGGGTCATGTGGCAAAGGCATAAAGTTGCTGCTCACTCACCTCTCCATAGGCTTCATGTTTCTGCAAAGGAGAAAAGAGGATGAATAGAATCAGTTAAAGTGGTGAGTCCTGAGAGAAAAACATCACACCAATGGAGGTGTGCATGAAGGTAAAGCAGAGGAAGTGGTAAAGGTCCTGTGGCTTTAAACATGTTCTCAGTCCTTGATCAATGGTGCCTCACAAGGGCAGTCTCAAAAACCATGCTGATGGTGAGCACATCTCAGTGCTGTACAGTCTTCCTGGATAGGGGAGCAAGATGGGATATGGGTCTGGAGTTTAACAAGAGCCAGGACTAGGGTAACAGCCTGTCCAGACATGCTAGGAACATAGGCACAACCAAGAAGTCCTGGTCATTGAATCATAAAAGTTGGAAAAGACCTCTAAGATCATTAAATCCAACCATAAACCCAACACTCTCCATGCCAACTAAACCACATCAAGCACCAAGAAACAAGGGAAATCAGAGATGCACAAGACTCCATTTGGCCCATAAGTGCTGAAGGGTTATGAAGCAGGAAGAAAACCAAAAAGGGGTCTTTTCCCTGGCAGAAGTGCTCTCTGGAGTCCTGCAAAAACCCACCATGAGGCCGCTCAGAAAGCATCCTCCCCTCTGCCTCCTCTGCTTCTCTTGTTTCCCCCCTCACACTCCCTGTACCTGGGGCAGCAGTCCATACCATAGCCTGGATTATCCTCTCGATGGTGTTCACGTCGATGTCCAGGCTGTCCCGCTGCGTGATGGCGTAGTTGTTGCGGTACAGCTCGTGCGGGAGGTTGGCGATCTCCCTCAGGCCCTGCTCATACACGTTCTCACTGGGGGCCACTGCAAAGAGCTTGATGCCCATGTCTCTCGCCCTCTCTGCCTGCATCTTCATCCCCCCACAGGGGCTGCCAGTGACGTGGCCATCAGTGATGACTACGGCAAAGTTCACGCCTGAGGCCATCTGGGTCTGGATCTGCTCGGTCATGTTGGAGATCGCGCAATCCGTGAAGGTTCCTCGGCCAAGATAGTTAATTGCGGACAGTCTGGGGAGGTAAATGTCCTTGCTGCTTGTTAAAGGGCTGTAAATTTCCACTACGTCTGAGTAATGAAGCCCACCGAACTGCCAAGTGATATAGATTTGGTTTTGGTAGAGCTCGGCCTCCAGTTTGTCGATGAAGACAGGGATGAACCGCTTTATTTGATCCACAAGGCTCTGGATAGGCACAGTCTGCAGAGCCACGCTCTCTGAGGTGTCAATGATGAAGTACACGTTGATGGGGCAGTTCCTCTTTTCTGTATGGAGACAATTGTTCAGAGAATGTCAGAGAACTTCATGCACCACTAAATGAACACCCTGCCAGCCAGGCCGCTGCTTGCTCTCTCACTTAGAAACATTTTCAGAAGATCAGACCCAAATGCAGTACTGGAAAAAGCACAAGTCCCACCCAGAACTGGGGGTAACCTCTGTGTTACAGTCAGATGACTCTCCAGTCCAGGACTTCAAAGTCCTCAAAATCTGCTCAGTACCGAATCAGTCTTGAAAATCTTGCCATTTTTTGCAAGATGAAATTTGGTGGGACATCCATTTTCTGACATTAGATGAGAGAAGTGGCCACTGGCAGACCTCATCTCTTCAACTTCTACCTCTTTGCCCTCCAATATACAACCAGAAACGGGAGTTTGGGTGGAAGACATCATTCCCTACAGACAGATTGTTCCCTCGGGGCACTGCTCAGGAGGGTGAAGGGCCAGGGGAGATGTAAGACTGTCAGTTCCTTGCCATTAGGCTCTACAGCTGAGCATGACCATTGCTCTCAGCCAAACTACTGCCTACAAAGAAGAGAGACACCCAAATTATCTGGTTAATACCTGCACAGGAGGTAGGACTGACATCTTCAGAATCCCCATCAAACTGAGCATGGAGAGGAACTAGAGCCACACAAAGAAGCATGGAAAAAAAGGCTTCTCGGAACATCTCAGGAGTTTCTCTGGTTATTTTAATACCTGTGGGAAAATACAAGTTACAAGTTAAGCACGATACACAACCTCCTAGCTCTGCTGAGAAGACAGAAAACCAGGCAGTGCTCCTTTTACACCCTGTCTGTGACCTCTCCATCACCATGACACATTACTGCATCACTCACTAATGTCGATTTTTATATTGACTTGAAAGCTAAGACATTGAAATATTTCCTTTGTTGAAGTATGGATGAATGAATTAAAATTGCTTTAACTTCTCTTCCAATCTGAAGAAAGGGATCAGGTGGTGGAGCTATGGACAGTGCATCAAGAAGCTTTCTCTCCAGGTGTGTCTGTCTGCTTCATGCCCATATTGACTCCATTACCTCTGACCCACATAACCATCTATGTTCCTTTCTTTGCTTCCTTGGCCAGACCATTAGCCTTTCCACCTCTGGCTCACCATGCAGGTGTGGTGATGCCTGCACATACAATAGAGGTAGGAAATCCCTTGTTTAATAGGGCTGCTTTGAAGCCAATATGACCCATGGAGGGAAGGCATGAGTAAACAAGCACTTAAAGAAAGGCACATCCTTAGCATTCAACCCATCACTGGGTCCCTGAGGTCCAGTTGCACATGGGAGTGTATTTTGTGTAGGAGAACTGTATTTTGTGTAGTGGAAAAATTAGAGATCTATTCTGAAAAGCTCTTGATAATGTATATGTAGAGTCTTCAGAGGAATCCAGGCTTTGGAAGGATATCCACAGACAAAACTCAAGTGTCTCTTATCAACAGCAAAGAAGACAGAGGAAGAGGCAATTCTTGACAACACCACTAACCAGCATGGCTCCTTGGTGGCACACAGACCAAATTGTAGCATAGACACTTTTCTTGGTGGTCAACTCAAAACAACCCAAATAGTAGCATTGATACTTTGCTGCTTGGTGGCCCATGCAACAGAAACCAAACAGGGACATGTGGGATATCTGTTATGAAAAGAAAGCCTGAATCCAGTACAGAAAGAGAGCTGCTTTCCTGAACTGATTTTTTTTTTTGGGTAGCTCTTGGAAGAGTCCAAGACTGGAATGGACATGGAATGCAGTGGGTTCTACAGGGGAAGGGCAAGTTCTAGCAATGCAGAGGAGCTGGTGCCTCAGCTGCACAAGAAATGGCATTACCTGAGGAATACAAACAGCTTAGCTCCCCATGCATCTCACTTGAGCACTCTCCATGTGGTGACCAGCTATTCCCTGGTGGGACATATCCTGTTCCAGTTTCCAGTGCAGGGTGCTGTGCATAACAGGTTTCTGCAACTGGTTTGTTCCAGAAAGGCCAGTTTGGCTCAGTGACACGGACATCCTTACAACAGTGACAGCCTTCCTCCATACAAAGGTTTGTGCATATGCTGAGAAGCCTCCAAGAACCAGTGCTCAGGCTGAATTTTAGACAGGGAAGGAGAAGCTCTCATGCTCTTTGGACATTTCCTGGGGGAAGGGGACAAGTTGTACAGAGATCAGAAAGCTTCAGGAACACCAGCTTGAGGTGCTTCACAGACATGGCTCAGGACAGCCCTCTGCCATTAAGGGCCTCTCATATGTCTCCAGGTCAGCACTCAGATGTTCCTACCAAGTAGTTCATGGGTCCTTTTCCTCCCTCTCCAACTAAAGGAGGCTGCACATTTCTTTGCAAAGAGACTTGACTGTAGCCTTGTGAAGTCCCTGCATGGATGAGCGTGGCTCAATTTTCACTGTGATGCAAATAACAGGAGCAGGTTCATAAGGAGAAAATATTTACTCAGTGGGTATTTTACTTAAAATAACTCTCTCTCCTTGTAGCCTTATTAAAGGCTGCCCTTATCTTATTTGCCCTCCACAAAGAGGGCTGTAGGAGGTCCTGATCTCTTGTAGGACACAACAGCTTGGTGCCTTCTGACAGCATCACCATTTTGGAGCCATTCCTTAGAGAAGGCTGAGGAGGCTGGCGGATTTTGGAGAAGCTGGGAGCAGTGCAGGCTCTGGCCAAGTCTCTGACTCACAGATCACTGTGTACTGAGTTTAACCACCTCCTCCCTGCTGCATGTGTGGGTGAGTGGGTGGGAAAGGTGCCCGCAGAAGGGCTGCTGTGGCCAGGGCCAGCTCTGGCATGGGTCTGTGCCTGTGGACCAAGGAGGCACCACAGCCTTTGCCTCTACACTGGCACAGTTGCAAAGCAGAAAAGTGACAGCCAAAACCACTAGTCACACCTCCCTTCTTTGTGGTCCTGTTGCACAATCTTCTCTATTCCACTCTTTTGCAGGTACTCTGTGTCTCTCAGAGGGATCTCAGTGCCTGAAGCTACATATAATCTGCTATTCCACCATCCCACCTGGTGTTATCAGTAAGTGCACACATAGTGGGAAGGCTGTTGGAGACCCCTCTCCCCATCTAAGGGGTCTCTAAGGCTGGGACAACTGCCTATCTTGTATTCCTCAAATGAAATACTGAAATAGAAACCCCAGATTTCACCCACAAAAGTTTGTATTTCAGACTAACCCATTTTCTGTGTGTTGAAGACAATTTTTGAACACAAACAGTCCAGAAAACTAATGGAAAGAACAATGTGGGAGCTGACTCATTACATTTGGATACTTGGGTTTGCCCATCCTGTTCTTCCTTCACCTTCCTCTCTCTGCAAGAACAGGATATTGTAGGGCTCACAAGGCCTTACAAAGATTTCTCTTGAAATTTCCTTCCCTCAGCATTTATACTGTGAGTGAGACATTTCTTTCCTTGTGAGATGCTCACAAAGAAAAAAACAACAGGGAAGCTTGAGCAAGGGTTTTAGGTCCACTGGACAGATTTTGAGGCCATCATCTTGCACCATCCTCCCTGCACATAGAGCTCTGCTACTACCTAATGCCTCAGGTGCTCAGCAGAAAAATACCTGGTTCTGTCTGCTGCTCCCACATGACCTGGCTGTTAATCACATAACTGCAAAAGCACAGGGGGTTATCTACACAGAACCCCTCAAAAACAGTAATCTTCCAGGAGAACCTGAGTTCTCTGCTTGTGGGCACCTATTTCCATCCCAAGCAACAGAACCAAATGTAATATTATAGCAAACTAATGACTCCATACAATCAGAGAGTAGTTTTTGTTGGAAGGGACCTTAGAAGTCATCTAGTCCCAACCCCCTGTCGTGGGCAGGGACATCTTCCACCAGAAAGGGTTGCTCCAAGCCCCATCCAACCTGGCCTTGAACACTTCCAAGGGTTGGGAAGCCACAGCTCTTCTGGGAAACCTGAGCCAGTGTCTGACCACTCTCACAGCAAAGAATTTCTTCCTAAGATCTCATCTAAATCTCCCCTTTTTCAGCTTAAAAATATTCTGCCCTTGCCCAGTGACTTCATGGCCTCGTACAAGGTCCCTCTCCAGCTCTCCTATAGCCACTTCAGGTCCTGGAAAGCTGCTAGAAAGTGTCCCTGGAGCCTTCTCTTCTCCAGGATGAACAACCCCAACTCTCTCTTTCAAATATGCAAATTACAGCTGTCTTATTTGTGCTTTCACAACTCATTATCAGACTGATCTGCTTTGAATACAGTAGAAAGGCCACCTCGTGTGCCTGGCAAGGAAGAGCTATGGTCTCACACTGCTATTTTTTGAGTTCTTTCTAGTGTACTGTGTATTTCTCCTTCAACACCACAACACCTACTATAGCTGAGCAAACTGTCCCCAAATTTATAAAAATTCTTGGCATGCAGAAGGAATTTCAGCGTTTGTCACTGTCCCCTGTCCTGTGTCCCTGGGGACACCTTCTGGGGGGAAGGTTTCCCCAAATCTGTCCTGAGCCCAGCTCTTCTCCAACTCGCCCAGGATGTCAGGCAGGAAAAGCCCAGGCCATAGGAAAGTTGTGGGGGGAGCAGCCCCCTCCGGACCTCTCCTGTTCCTGGGCAATGCTACAGCTCCTGGAGCTTCAGCTCTGGCAGTCAGAAACCTCTGTGCTCAGCATCCATGCAACCCCCATCCCCCCAAAACAAAGCAGACCCCAGAAGGCAAGCACAAGATGCTGAATGTTCTTGTTACCCCCCAAAAAAGAGAGGAGCTTGAAAGTAGGAGATATGAATGACAGGTATCTCCTCCAACCCTTATCTTCTGAAATCCCCCGAATCAAAGAGGGATCATACAGCAGAGCGGGCTTGAGGCTGCTGTGGCCAGCAGCTCCAATGGAGATGGTGAACTTGGTTGCTTCAGGGAAGAATTTGGTTCAACAGGTCCCATCCCCCCACCTCACCCGAGGGATTTTCTAGACCTCTGGCCCTGGCAGATGAGAGTCCTCGACTCACCCTAACCCTACCTGGAATAAAAAAACTTAGTGGAAAAACACTCGCAGTAGCCAAAACCTGAAAGCAATGGGAAAACAGATCCTGTCTTAAAGCGGGTACCGTGTAAACCCGCTGTGTCTGAAGGGAGCAGCTGGCTGCAGAGCCCGGGAGCAGCAGCAGGAGGGGGGAATCCTGGAATTCCGAACCCTTGGTTCCTGGACCCCCCCCAGCTGGAGCACCCTCCGGGGAAAGCCGCACCAATGCTGGAGAGGAGAACTCTGCCTACCTGGAAAACGGAGCATCCAAATTTTCCTCCGAAAAGCCTCAGAAATGACAAGAAAACGACTTTATGGACTCGCTGATATCACGAAGGCTCCGGCATCTCCGTGGGAAGGGGTGAGCTGCAGGGTGCTGGGGAGGAGCGGCTGGGAGCAGCAGAGGCGTCCCCAGCCCAGTCCCTTTGGTCCCTGGAAGGCTGGACCTGCTTTCTGTGTTGTTCCTCCTCCCAAATCAGGCAGGACCTCCTCTGTAGTAGCTTTAGGCATCCACGGAGAGTCACTGTGGGTCTACGGACACCTCCGGAGGGTCCCCTCCCACCGCTCCCCTCCCAGGGCAGATGCTGGGCTGGGGCGAGGTTGTCAGCTTTGGAGCTGGAAGTATTTTTGTTTGGAATAAGCTGGAAGTACTCGCACTTTTCCATGATGAGAGGCCCCTTTTCGTGGTTGGCATTGCTGTCCCAGGTATTTATATCATCAAATAGCATTCCTCTTTCTTTCCCCATCCCCACCCTCCTGCCCCATCCTCCTCCTTTTCTCATCCTGGTAGCGTGTCCTCAGTGGAACAAGGAAAACAAGAGCATTCCCAAAAATGAGCAGCTTGCATCTTAGGCATTCCAAGTCTCCAAGTCTTGCTCAGAGTCATCCCAAGTCTGAGTACTACCTCATTGATTAATTTCTGAGTTTTTGTTTTTGGTGTTATTGAGTTGGAGTTTGGCTCAGGTTTGTAAATTTATTTTTAATTTCAGAGGCAATTTTTAGCTCTGCTAAATGAAAAACAAGGGCAAATGTCCCATCAAAATGTGTAGTACAGCAATGGCCCTCAGGAATGTGGCCTGTTATCCCTTGACCTATGAATTTCTGTCTCCAAAGTTTTGTGTAAATGGACATTGTGAAGGGGCAGGATCTGGTCACAGCTGCCAGATAAGATCATCACAAGGGGAAACCCAATTTGACTCTCAGTCTACTGACAAAAGCAAAGGCTTATTCTCTTGAAACCTCAGACTAAGCTGCTAACCCACCAGCCCTGACCAACAGGAATGACCAAACAGCATTTCTGGAGTATCTTCTGAGTCAGCATCTTCACCAGGAGTTCTCTGACTGAATTGTTAAGTTTATGGTTGGACTTGATGATCTTAAAGGTCCTTTCCAAAATAAATGGTTCTGTGATACTCAAGCACCACCTGCAGGAACCATAGGAATAAGCTAGAACTTTACAGGCCCATGTCTCTGCTCATCCCAAAGCCCAGAAGCAGCAGGACTCATTCTGCAGCAAGGGGACACTGAAGAATATGCATAGCTGAGAAACAAGGAATCTCTCACCAGTTCCTTGGAAGAACAAATAAGGACTTTGTGGGGCCAGCCCTTTCCAGTGGCACTCCTGCAGCTCTACATGGAATGGTTGCTCATTCCCTGGAGCATCTTTGGTCCAGCTTCTGATGGCAGTGATTTACTGGACAACACAAGAGATGTCTAATTAAGGCATTCACCTTCTAGTTACCCAGTAGACACACCACATACCAGGACATTTCTCTTGCCTACTTTGCTGCTATGGCCAAGACCTGTTGTGTTCATGAGTACCCATCAATGTTGCTTTTAAGCTATGTTCAGAATGTCTATTTCTAGGTGAACCTTCCCCTACAGAAGCTTTTTCTCCAGTAAGATGTCTTATCACAAACAACTGGACAGCACATCTGTCTCCTACATGGCTGGATAATGCCCACAGTGTAGAAAGGAGGAGAGCACAGGCCCACACCTCCCTACCTCCCCTTCCTCCTTGTAGATTTGTGAACAGAGTCTTTAATCTGCAGTTTCTTTGCCAGAGGACCTAAAGACTTTTAACTTTCTGCATGTGCCTCTTGAACTTCCTCATGTCAAATCAAAACCTGTTCCTGCAGCCTGACATGACATAATGCCTTGACCCCATGAGGATACTCAATAAAAAAGATTAACTTGGTCTTTCTCACTTACCTGTTTTAATGACATTTGTACAAAGATTTTCTTCACACCTCTGTCACAGATGGGTCCATCTGGCAAGTCCATTTCTGATGTTGGGGTGATCTGACATACAGCACACTGAGGTGGCAGAGTGTCTTGTTTACCTAGAAATTCAGACAGAAGAACCTCAAAACAAGATGCTGCTTTTTTTTTTTTTTTTTTTTTTTTTTCCCCTGAATTTTTTTTGGCTTTTTTACCATCTTCTTTTAAAACTGGTGGTATTAAAGGCCTGAGCCAGTTCTTAGTAACTGAGTTTTCGTTCTTGTGAATGGGGTGAAAACATAGGAAGCTGTAGAGAAAAATAGACGTGCTGCGGGAACTTTTTGACTCAGTACCATCATTTTATCCATTATCTTCTTTCTTCCCTGCAAGAGAAATCTAGATGGGCAAAGGCATTTCTTTCTGCATGCAGTGATCATCTTTGGTACACAATGCTCAATATATATATATTTGAAGGTCTGTCCAGCTGAGGAATCACTCCCTTTCACTCATGGGTGCCTTTTTCCTTTCCTTTCCTTTCCTTTCCTTTCCTTTCCTTTCCTTTCCTTTCCTTTCCTTTCCTTTCCTTTCCTCTCCTTTCCTTTCCTCTCCTTTCCTTTCCTCTCCTTTCCTTTCTCATAGGAAGATTATTCCAGAGAATGTGCCTGTGCATGGATTGGTTGCTCACCCCCCCTGTATCTGACCCACATAAGATTATTGCTGCTCACCAAACACACAATGTACTGAACAAATGTTTAGTATTAAATTACATTTGAAATGGAGAGAAGGGAAATGGAGAAAGTTGAAGACTAGAAAGAAGAAATAAAACTACTCAACTTTCTGCTCTCCTCTGTGACTCTATGGAGTCCACAGTAAGGGAATCTGTCAGGCACAGAGGGATTATTTACATCCCCTTGTCCACTTCAATGTGATTTATGACATGTTTAGTTGGTACTTTGTAAACTCTGTAGCTGCTCCTTTTTTTTTTTTTTTCTTCTACATCTGACTTGTAGCCCCTAATAAAATGCGATCTCCTAGTTTTAAATCACAGACAGGCATCTGAAACAGCTTTATGGGACTGCTGTGATTCTTTGGAAAACAGCTACTGCCATTTCTTTCTATCTGTCTGCAAATGCATCCACCCTTCACGAGATTCTGAGATTATAAAGTGGCCCCCAAGGATCTTGTTCTCTAAACATGTGAAGAGAACCAAAACCAAGGCCAAGATTGTTAAGAGCTTACTGAATACACTGAATGCTGATTTTCAAATATTTGTAAGTATGTGGTTAATAATCTCAGTATCTTCACTGACGACAAACAGAAGGACGGATTTTATGCCCTTTTGCAGCTGCTATTTTCTGAATTTTTTTCTTCATACAATGCATTTGTATTGCTTTCCCCCAACAGGCAAATCCCTGCTCCTCTGATGTTCAGGGTTGTACTTCTCCTTTTTGATTCCTAACTTCTCCCAGCACTTTAAGTGCCACCATCTTGCAGTCCCTATAGATGAGGCTGCCTCCGGCCTTCTCATTTTCAGCCAGTTCTTCCCTTTGAGTAACATGTCCAAAAGGGCATCTTCCCTACTTGGTTCACTCCTCATGGAATTGCCTTCAAACCATTCCTTGTGGGGGCCATTCCCAACCACAGAGCTCCCATAGCAGATAGTGTGGTGGTTAAGTCCCACTCACAATCCCCAGGCTTGTGGCTGTACACATTCCTCCAAGTGCCTGAAGAAAACTTCACCCACCTCCCTTTCTTCATCAGGAGCTCTGCAGCAAAGCCCTAGCACAACATCACCTCTGCTGGTCCACTATCTGATCCTCACTGATCTTTTTGCAGACACTGGGTGTAGGCTCTGAGGTGTCCCTGGCAGGTTGTGTTCATCCTTACCAGTTCCCAGAAGACATCTACTAAAGAAATAAAAGAAAAATAACACAAAAAATCCACATTTATTTTTCTAGTTTAACCCAGATCATGTACATGTGCAACAGTCCCCACTGTGTTTGACATTCCTGAATTGTGGTAAAATGAGACATAAAGAGAAATCTTTCTGAAGAAAATAGCAAATGTTTATTCAATACCATATTTTAGTAGTATTTCCTGGGATTTTGGCCATTTAAGCTAACTGCTCCAGGATGTTTAGAGTCATCATGAACACACAGGTGTGATTTGAGGCCACACATACTTTTTCCTACTTTAGCACTAGAATATTAACTTCTAAGTCCCCCTATGCTATTGCAGTTCTTATTTACATTGCACCCCACTTTTATACACAGAATTTGCATGCTTGTAAACTATTGTTTGACGACATACAAGAAAGTACAGTTTGGAGTTTCTGGAATTATATTTTAAACATCCCCAAGGATTTCTAAGGCTGCTTCCCCACCACTGAGGAAATAATCTTCCTGAAGCATTCCTTTAGACTTCATTAGTGCAAAGACCCTTGTTTCAAATTTTAGTCCCCTCTGCTCAGGACACTGTTTCCCTAGATTCCTAAAATCAATTTGAGTGAACCTGGCTTGAAGAAATGACAGGGCTGCTGTACCAAGCTGCTGCACAATTTCTTTGGGTTTTTCAAGTTTGCCATTTTGAAATCGAGACCATACTTACAACCTGTAGAATTATTTTGGTTGGTAAAGACCTTTAAGGTCATTCAGTCCAACCCTAACCTAACTCTACCAACCATTAACCTAATCCTATCAAGTCCAGTGGTTAAACCTTGTCCCTCAGCACTGCATCTACATGGCTTTTAAATCCCTCCAGAGATGATGACTCCACCTGGGCAGCTTGTGCCAGGGCCTGACATCCCTTCTGGGGAAGAAATTGTTCTTAATGTCCAATCTAAACCTCCCCTGGTGCAACTTTAGACCATTTCCTCTTGTTCTATAGCAGGTTCCCTGGGAGAAGAGATTGACCCCCCCCCCCTATCTCCAACCTCCTTCCAGGGAGTTATAGAAAGTGGGAAGGTCTCCCCTCAGCCTTCTTTTCCCCAGGCTGAATACTCCCAGCTCCCTCAGCTCTCCTTGTAAGACTTGTGCTCCAGACCCTTTCTCTGGGCACGATGCAGCCCATCAATGTCTTTGTCAGGAGGAACCCAAAGCTGACTCCAGGACTGTAGGTGCAGCCTCACAAGTGCCAAGCACAGGGGCAACTTGTAAATATTTTACCTTCAGCTGTTCACTCCAGGCTTTGTGTCTAGAGTCAGCTTTTCTACAGTGCCCTGAATGCTCTCTGCTTCTGGAACTGGTCCCTCCTGAGAGGGAGCAAGTCCAGAGCCTCCAGCTGACCATTCCTGGGCCTCCTCACTAATGTGAAGTGGATGGAAGAGCCAGCTCAGGAAGCAAAGCAAAAAATGGGTGGAAGCAAGCAAAAAATGGGTGGACAGAGGAAAGAGAAAGTGGGGAAAGGACAGAATAGAACCCTTTCTCTCAGAATGCTTCCCCTTTTACCAATTGCACAATCCTTGCTTTTCAATGCTTTCTTTTTTTCATCTCTCATAGCACATTTTTTTCCAAGCAGCTAGTCAATATGATTGAGTCTCAGACCTCACTAACTCATGAGGAAGAGCCTTCATGTAGTAAAGCAATTGCATTCCAGCTTGCTGGAAAGGCAGAATCTTGAAGAGGGGTTGTTGGTCCCTCCGTGGTTTGCTGTACGTGCTGGATAATCCTGAGCTCTCTTTGTGGAGATGTCCAATGAGCTGTAGTTTCATGGCCCAAGGGAGGGAAAGAGTTAAAACACAAAGTTTTTGTCTTTGGGGCTTCGTGGTGAAACACAGCAAGAGCAGAATGACCCAGCTGCATTTGTTTTATTTTCTTGTCACCAGAGAAACGAGAAGGAAAAACTTGCAGTGGCGTTTCCATGAAATTAAGAGAAAAAAAGCCCACATAGTTTATAGAGGAAACCTCATTCCCTTCCCCAGCCTCTTACCAATGATGGTTCAAAAAAAATGTACATTTTTGAACTTAGTCACATCCCGCCCCACCCACGGTCCTTAATGCCATGTGCAGACTTAAGAAAGAGATTTCAGTTTCCTTCTTCTGCTGACGAACTTCTATCTAAACATTAGCTTTTTTCTCTGCTGGAGCCCAGAGTTACCACCTCCCCAAGAAATGACTACTCTGGCTAAAGTTACAAATAAAATATAGACTTTCTCTGTTAGATTTCAGCTCACTGTATGAATAATATTCCCTCAAGACATACTCATTATATTGAACCATAAATCTACCAGGGGACAATTTTGCAATGACTAATAGGTATAAATAGAAAGGAAAGGAATTAATTAGTGCCTTATCCTGGGAAAAGAGGGGGCTGAGAGGGATCAGATAGGGGGGAAAAAGCCTTCCCTCTGAAAGTGGGGCTATGGCAATGTGGGCTGGTGGGCTAGGAGTAGGCTGGCCCTGGTTCCAGCGAGTTCCCTCAGGAGTCTGGTGGCCTGGCAAGGACACATTACAGGTCAGCAAATGAGCTGAATTATTTGAAATGCTAATCTTTTCTTTAACCCCAGTTTTTTCTCTCTGTAACCACACTGTTCTCCAGCCCTCAGGTCTTAAAACAAATGTTTTTGACCTCAGCCTTTTTAAGGAGCTGGAGCTGCATCTTTGGGACAGATTTTGTGGAATTCCCTTTTCTACAGAATCAGTAAAATGGAATCAGAAAGGAAATGTGAAAACAAACAAACAAACAAAAAAACAACCAACCAGACAAAAATACCCACATAAACCTTGAAGCCAATGAGAGACTTTTTACTGGCTTTAGGAACCTGGCAGTCAGTGACTTCAAGGTTGTAACTTGTAACTAAAGATGCTCACCAAGAGAAAGCATCAAGTTTAGCTTCACGTAAAGCTCTAATCATAACAAACCCCCAGGAGGTGAGTGGGTCTGAGAAACAAGTTTAGCTGTCCTTGTTTAGGATGCTTTGGCACATGGGTGCAATAGTGCAGCAGTCAAATATGAGCCCAAGACAACACTGAAGGCAGCAGCAAAAGTCTGGTGCCTTGGCAGCAGTACCTCTACCACCCCCTGAAGGAAGCTTCCAGGAGCACAGAGGCACTGAAAAGCCTTCCCTTGAGTCTCTCCATAAACACACAGTAAGTTTGTAACTTTTATATTACAGATGTTAAATGAAACATCAAACCTCTCCCTGCTCCACAGGACCTTTTGGATGCAGGCAGCAAGGAGGCCAACAAGGATCTAGAAGAGGATCTGATCAGTGCTTGGGTGAATCAATGGATTGATGGGCAAAAGTCAAAGCATAGGTAACAAACAGCAATGAGTAAAACTGAACAGTAAAAATCTTCTGGATTTTCTGTAGTGGTAAGGAACTGGATCTGGCTACTCACTAGTAACAGCGACACTAAACTCTCTGGCAAGACAGATGAAGTCCTGGAGCAAGGGCCTCCCTCGTGACCCCTTTCACAACACAAATATGAGGCCAAATTTGTCACAGGTTAAACTAATAATTTGCCAAAATTTTTGCACGAATTTGCAATCATAAGAATTTTGCAGCTAATTTGAGTCTTGCCACAGATGTATGTGTCTGGCCCCGAACAGGAGACTGCTGAAATCTGAGTCCAGTTCAGTCACCAAGTCACAAAGTGAAAGTCCAGCTGATCTCCAGCCCTCCTGGTACTACTTTGATATGCTGAGCCCTCCTGGGACTTGATTTGCTCAGCTGGGGTAGAGGCTGCTGTGATCAGCCCTGCTCTGCAGACATCCCCGTCCTGGGGAGCGTGGTGGGCAGCCACCCAGCAGCTGTTCCTCAGCCTGCAGGGTTTTTCCACTGCTCAATGGCTGCTGCTTTGCACATATTTGATGTGAATCCAGGGAACTCTTGTGCAGAACTTCAGACCAGCTCCTGGGTCACGTAGAGCAGAGCATTGCCTGCCTGCTTTTGGCATGATGCTTAACACCTCCCCTTCCCCTCTGCACATACTCCGATTTTTGCTCTGACACAAAACCTTAGAGGCCCTCCTTTTATGTATAGGTATAGACCAACGGTCAAGAAATTGATAATCCTGTAATGCAGTGTCCTCCTGGCCAAATACAACATTGCAATAAAATTGCCCTCCACCATCAGGAGAAATTGCTGCTGCTGAGAAGGTATTTGCACTGAGCGTCATAAAAACCTGAACAGAAGTTTTATGCATGTAAGGAGTGCAATGTAATTAGATCCGTAATTAGTGTTAAGAAAAATATTTCTGACCTTTTTTCAAAGGTCATCCTACAAAGCAAAACAAGAAAAACCATCCCACCAAATAATATTCTATATGATGAACTTGTATTCCTCTGAGACAAAGCAAACACCCTGCAGAGCAAGTTAACAATACAGAGGTACAGGAGGAGAGAAATATTCTATCCTGCCTTGGATTCTCTTTTATGGCACCTTAAATCAGCTCAGGAGATCAGGGTCACAAGGAAGTTAAAATATTTTTGCCAGGGATGTAACATACACCCTTTTACCAGGGCAACTGAATGTCCATGCTCTTCACTTGAGCATTAATCTGAGCCCAGCCTCCAGCATCAAAGGAAATAATTTTGATAGTGTGTGCAATAAATAACATCTTATGTTTATACTCCTTCTTCTTAAGACTGCCAGTGGAACTCAAATGCTTATCTCCAGCCCAAAGAGTCTTGAGATTTTCCAGCTCCAGTGTGGAATAAATAAAATTACAGTGGGGAAGTGAAATTGCAGGCATGCACTCACTGTCTTTCACATACAGTTCTTTACCCTTCCTTCTGTCTCTCATCCATTCAGACTCTGACAGCTTCCATATAAAGAGAGAAGCAGAAATGACCAATGAATCATGCAGCATTTTTTCTTTTAAAATTACCTTCTCGGGCACAGAACCCACCCTTTCATTTTACATTGAGATTTCTCCTGCATCACTCTATCAGTCTGAAGGGTCCAGAAATGGTTACAGTTGCCTACCCAAGTGCTTCTTCCCACAGCAGCATAACTTGTATAACCACAGAATCCCAGGCTCATCCCATTTGGAAAAGACCTCTAAGATCATTGAGTCCAACCACAACCACACTAAACGTGTGCCCTGCCATCAAGTCCCAGAGTGAATTGTTTGTGCCTACCCCGAAATGGTGGCGGTGATGGTGGCAGGCTCACCAGTCTGGTTTCAGGAGAAGCTTCAAGTCCTAACATCTGAACCATGTCTGAGCCCAGGCAAATGTGAGCACCCTCTGAAGTTGCCCACTCAGCTTTGCACACCTTGCTGCCTCACGAAGGTGGAATTGAAGTCCTGACTGCTTTAGTGCATCTCTGTCAGACATAAACAACAACAAAAAAACCATGATTAAGATATGATCTAGCACAGCCCCCGCTCAGGGAGGCACAAGGACAAGCATAGTGGGAAAGGGTGAAGGGTGCTGGGAAAGGGAAACAGGGAAGGAATGACTTGCAGGAGATGCTGGAAACCCTGTGGGGAAATCAGCCTCCCACATCCTTTCGGGGAATCCAGATAATTGAAGGCTCTAGGACTGCTTGATAGAAAACCCCAGACCAGAGGTGATTAAGTTCTCCAGGCCCCTCATCAAGAACACATGGATCCCATTGAGAGACCACGGCCTGGTGAGCAGACATCTCCTCAGGGGAGGAGTGGGGACTGACAGTGTCTGCAGCAGGAGACAGGAGTTGGTTTTGGCAAAGCCTCTGTCATGTTTTGTCTCTGTGAGCAAACAGCAAGCTTGGCTCCGGTCTGCAGTTTTGCCCTTGAACCTTTGGGAAGAGGTGTGGGAGCATGGGAGGTGCCAGGTCTACCTCAGCCTCCCTGCAAGCTTGGTTGTAGATGCTGCAGCCACTGGAGATAACACCCATGGGCTCCCTGTCCATCAGATACGAGAGCAGGGACTGGCACTGGCCATCAGGGAACACACCAGGGAGGACCTGAACCAGAAATGCCAGGAAAGATTTCAGCCCAGGTTGGCTACCTCAGAGATGCTTAGATCCATGAGCAGCACCAGCCCAGTTTCACTAGCATCATGCTGACTTAAGAGTCCTGCTTGCAGGAAAAGTATGTTCCAGAACTGAGAGTTGCTTGCACTCAGCCCATAGTCCACATTTCAGAAGAGCACATACTTAAGAGGTGTCACTTGAATATATGTTCATTTTAAGGTCTTTTAATATCATCACACACACATGCTACAAACTCTGTCTTTCCACCCAGAAAATTTGGATGGACATAACAGCACTGTGTCCGTGAATTCAGTAAAACACCCTCCCCCCCCGCCCTCACCCTACAAACCACCAAAATTAAGAGGGTTACAAGTTCAAATGCACAGACGTGACAACCTCCACTCCAAGCCCCTATGGAGCAGGATACTGAGTTTACACTCTAATAAACTTCATCCCTTGCCTGTGCAGAAGAGATATTCCAGAAGATGTCAGTTGCTGGAACATTCACCAATGGCAGAATCCACATGGTGTCCCTCTACAGGACAGCACAATCAACACATGAAGCAGCAGGATGGATAAACTGCTCCACCTATCCCTCCAGCAGTCCTTCCCAAAGACATTCTCCTCTGCTCAGGACAGCAGAGGACCCAGCACCCTGCTCTCATGCGTCATCAGCTGCATCCTTCCACGTCTGGCATCTCAGCACCACTGCAACCACTGCAGGAGCATCTCCCTATTTCCCTGTCCTGGGTGTTGGGGTGCCCTTTGGGAAGCAGGGGTGGGGGTGTGCAGCTCCAGTGCTAACTCCCAACTGGAAGCTCCCAGCAGTGCCCCTGTTAGCAGCTCCTTGCATCCCTGAGGCCATCAGTTGGACTTTGCAGCCCTGCCAGCAGTCCCAGCCAGGTGGAGTGAGCCCCAGGCACCCCACAGGGAAGCAGCACATGTTTCTTGGAGTCTGCTATTTGGCACAGCCCCACTGGTGCATCTGGATCCTGCACACAGGAAAGGTCCCAGATCCAAGCCACCAGGGCAGGGGCTTGGAGCAGGACCCATCCCAGGACTGTCTTCCCATCTGGGGAGGGTGCTATGGAGTCTCACATATCTCTGAGGTTCTCTCCTATTCTTTCTTTCCCAGACAAAGAAAGAAAAGTATAGGACTCAAGTTCTTGAAAGGGGTTAATACACATACTCTCTGCATCCTGAGACATGGGGTGAGGGACACCACACCATGACGTGATGGTTTTAAATGGCTCCTATCTTCTTGTCTTGAATCCTTGTCATAACACAGGTTTGAAAGCCAAAAGCTCTAGACAGGACTTCATCAGCAGGACCTGGTAATAACAACACATTTGTTCTTCCCATGATGGCTCTCCATTCAGAGCAGCTGAATGCTTTGATTGTAGAGGAAACGTCTCTGGCAAAGATCAGGCTTTTTTGGCTGGAAAAATCGATGCTCTGTTTTCAAAAGGTTTCTCCAGAAATCACATGTTTCTCCAGAATGCCCAGGACTCAGCCCAAGGTTTGAGAGGAAACAATGCAGACATGGAGAAGTTATCTGTAACCTGAGAAAGAGGTGGCTGCCAGGTCAGGGCTCCAGTCCTTGCCACCTTAATTCCTTGCTGAGAAGTGGGAGGCGACTCTGCTTCATCTGGAACCACCTCTGAGCAGTCAATCCATGTTTCACTCAGGTACACACAAAAGTATGTGAAATGAGAGCAAAGAGCATGGAGTTCGAAATGCCTTGTTGAAATTTGGCCTTAAAAGAAAGATCAGCTATTTTTCCAACCTGGTGCCATGAGTGAGGAAAATTGTTGGTTTTTTCTCAGTTATTCTCATCCCCCTGATCCATGTTATCCAGGTGAGCAGGAGATGGGAACCAGCAATCCAGACATGGTGCAAGATCAAGACAGGGGTACAGAATCCTAGTACTGTTCCCTTAGAGGATCCAGCTCCAGCCATGTCAATAAGCTCACATGAGGCACATGCCTTTTCCATCTCAGGTCATGACTCTGCTTCATGTACCCTAAAAAGGTCTTTATAGACCAGGAATGTTTTGTTCCATGGGCTTGCTGGAGTGCAGTGCATCCTAAACCTGCAGCAACACGTAGAGGGAACCTGGGTCCCACAAGGAGTGTCTCTGTAACTTGATCATCTCTTCCTGAGGGCTGGCAAGGAGCATTCAGGAGCTACAGATCTGGGAAAAGGATGGGCACAGTCCTGAGGGTTTCCAGCACTGCCTACTCACTGTGGCTGCCCCTTCTTCATCATCTCTGGTAGGACCAGGAACAACACCCAAATGCTGGCAGGGACATCCCGATCAAATGGTTGTGGCTTTCTCCTTCACAGCATAGAATCACTGATCAGTTTGGGTTGGAAGAGACCATTCCAGGTCATGTAGTCCAACACTCCTGCAGTAAGCATCTTCAACTACATCAGGTTGCTCAGAGCCCCATCCAACCTGACCTTGAATGTTTCCAGGGATGGGGCACCTCCCACCTTCCTGGGCAATCTGTGCCAGTGTTTCACCACCCTAATTCATCTCTGAGTAAAACAGCAACAAGAGCTGAAAAGCCCAAGCTACCTAATGCACAAAAGGGCAGCAGGTAGCTTGGTGAGCTACCACTGGGCACAGCCTTGTGCAGCAAAGGACATTTATCCTTAACATGGGGTTCCAGAGCAGTTGAAACCCTCACTCAGGTCCAGCCTGTGGTATGGCTGCTCTGGCAGTATGAAAAGTTGAAACTAAGCCCTGGGCAAGGAAAAATATTGACAATCTTGATGACATCTATAGCCCTGCCACCAGGCAGGCCCAGCAACCACTTCTGCCCAAAATAATCCCTAATTAATCCTTTCAGCATCCTGGGTGGCATGCTCCTGTAGGAGATGCTTGAAACAAAAGCTTGATACACCCAGCTGGCTTCTCCCAGTGTAAAACCTATGGCCTCCCCTCTTGGAAACATTCCATCTGTGTGGGGATTGAAGGCAAAGGGAAATAGAAATTCCATCCATAAATGGAAACATTTGCAGAGGAACAGGGTAAGACCAGCTGCCAAGTTACAGTTACTGCAGAGTGACTAAGCAGCAAGATCAGCACAAGATACTGAACTTCCTGCAAGCTGCTGCTCTTTCACACAGACAAAAAAGCATGTAGGTCCCCCCTCTACTGCTCCACTCTCTGCAGCTCCACCTTGGTGACCAGAAACATGAAGACTCCAGGAGCTAGCAAGCAATGGGACACCCAGCTCCAGAGCTTAGCTCAGCGTGTTCTGGAGCAAGAGGGGTCCCAAATGCAGCAGGATTACCTTGAAATAAGAAGTCAGGAACCACTTTAGAGTTTATAAAACTTTGTAAACACTTTCTGAGTCCCTTTTGAGCCAAAGTGGTGCACTGAAGAGGGGGAAAGATCCCTCTTGAATTTTCCTCTGCCTCCCTTAATGTCTTGGGATTGCAGAGTCCTTTACTCCACAACCTTAATTATTCCAGGGCTCTGCAGGGAGACAAAGTGGATGACTTTCTGTAGCTTATGGTGAAATGGAGACCAGCAAAACTACAGATCAATGGCTGAGGCTGGGAGGGAGTTCTGCTGATCAACCCATCCAGCCCTCCAGCTCAAGCAGGGTCAGCCAGAGCAGCTTGCCCAGGGCAGAGCAGAGTTGGGCTTTCAGTAGTTTCACAAATGGAGACCCCACAACATCTCTGGGAAACCACTTCCAGTGTCTGACCATGCCCACGGTTAAGAAAAAGTGCTTCCTTCTGTTCAGGTGGAATTTCATGTGTTTCATTTTGGGCCTGTTACCTCTTGTCTTGTCACTGGGCACCACTTCTTCATTACTTCCCAAGAGTTCAAGGCCAGGTTAGATGGAGCTTAGAGAAACCTGGTGTAGTGGGGAGTATTCCTGCCCATGTCAGGGGCGTTGGAACAAGGTGATCTTTAAGGTCCTGTTCAACCAAAACCAGTCTGGGATTCTGGGATTCCCTTCCCTACACCAAAGAGGATACAGAAAACCTCCCCAGACAGCACACTTTCTGCCTTCCTATCTTGAGTGTTACCTGTTTAGCAACCAGACTGAGTCTAACAAGACCCCCACCTTCCCCCCTCCCCGACAACATGTCATCAGCCAGATGAAACAGCTCCTGGGATGTGGAGGTGCATGGAACACTTAAGGACCACTTAACATGCTTAAGGAACACGACAGTTCAGCCACCATTCAGTCCTGCAGCACCTACCAGCAGAGGTTTTTTTTTGGCCATGCCTTGCCACCTGCATGAGGGTCTGCCCAGGCCCTGTGTAAAACATAAACACCAGCCAAGGGACTCTGAAATTGCAGGAAATCCTTGTGGCTGTGAAGAGTGGAGCTGTTCAACTTAGGTTTGATAGCAGTGAATTCCTAGTGCCCATTGGCTTGCAGATGAGCTGGACAGTATTACAAAGGGAGCAGCATGGGATAGATGATAAGCCATTGACCAAAACTGGGAACTCTGGGGATCCTGAGACGCCTGGCCAGATGGCACAAGCTGGAAGAACATGGGGTCTCAGAGCAGTATTGCCATCATGGCATGCAGCTCTCCTCCAGCACTATGGGGAGTGTGTGGCCTTCTGACCCCCAGCATGGGTTTTCCCATGGGATGGGACCCATGAGATGGCACAGAGGGACATTTATACCATGCTGATCTGCTCCTATCTTGATGTTCTCAGGCATACAGTGTGATTCTTGGGGTTGCCTACACAGGGACAGCAGTTGGACTTGATGATCCTGATGGGTCCCTTCCAATTTGGCATATCCTACGGTTCTGTAATACCTTGTTAGTAAAGGATACTTTCAGAAGGACCCTGAGGATGGCCTTGGGGTTGCACCCCGGGCTGCTGTTGGGATGGCTGGTTTGGAAGGCAGTGATCTGCCACATGTTCTCATTTACCCGGCATGCCAGACCCCTTTTGACACACTTTTCAAAGGAGTTGCAGAGCTCCAGATGGGAATCATCCAGCCGCCCTCAGCTGCGTCGTGTTAAATATGTGCCCGGCACTTCCAAGCTAGGATCTTGGAGCCAGAAAAAATTGCAGTCTGCTGCTCACAGCCTGAGCTTGATCCAGGACAGACTTGTCCTAGAAAAGCAACATGCTGGTTTTACAAGCTGCCTCTGAAAAATCTCAAGTACTTCAGGTCCCATGGAAAATACTGTATGAAACAAGACATGATTTTATATGCAGGGATAATTTTAGAAGCAGAGGTGCTATCAGAAATCCAGACCCTTCAGAAACACTCTAGGACTGAATTTCCCATTTATGTAGGAATAAGCAGCACTCAGATAATGAAACAAATACTTAGTGGCTTCTGAAGGTTTGGATTCCTTTAGCACAATAGAAGGATTTGCAGGCATTTCAGAAGCTATAGAAAAAGACTTTGAGCTAATATCCATGTTTATGAAAGTTTGAACAGCTTTCTAGAACTGTGCCATGAAAGAAACACCAGACAGGGGCTGACAGATCCATCTCTTCTTTGTGAAAAAATAAAAACTTATGTGAAGTGAAAAAACTGTGGCATTGTCAAGGTGCTAGCCTTTCACACTTATTCCTACCCTGTTCTCTTTCTCTTACGCCATGAAAAGTCCTAGCTGAGGAGTAAAGAATTTAGTTGTTGAGGCAAAAGAGAAGAGAGACAGGCAAAAACTTTAGAGGTAACCTTAGGATCATGTTTAGAACCTTTTGGATCATATTTGTGGCCAGCAGGATTAGGGAGGTAGTTGGTGCTGGTGAGACTGCACTCTGAATCCTGAGGTCAGTTTTGGGGTCCTCATATCAAGAAGGACATTGAGGGGCTGCAGCATGTCCAGAGAAGAGCAATGGAGATGGGGAAGGGTCTGGAGTACAATTCTTATGAGGAACACCTGAGAGAACTGGGGGTGTTCAGCCTGGAGAAAAGAAGGATGAGGAGAGACCTTTTCATTCTCCACAACTGCCTGAAAGGAGGTTGGGGTGAGGTGGGGTCAGTGTCTTCTCCCAAGTAGACAGTGACAGAAGAAGAGGAAGTGGTCTTAAGTTGTGTCAGGGGAGGTTTAGATGGGATATTAAGAAAAATTTTATTACTGAAAGAGTGGCCAAGTAATGGAACAGGATGCCCAGGACAGCAGTGGAGTCAACATCCCTAGAGGTGTTCAAAAAATATGTGGATATGACATGGTTTTCAGGACATGGTTTTGTGGCCATGATGGTGTTTGGTTGACAGTAGAAGTTGATGATCTTGGAGGTCTTTTTGAACCTTAAGGTTTCTGTGAAAAGCTTCTTTCCGGGAAGCTGGAAGAACATAAAAGAGACATTATCCCCTCTTCAAAGGCCAATGAGGGATAAACAAAAAAACCAACTCACTTCTAGTGATCTTCAGTCCAGCAGCCAACTGAGACAATCTTCAGCAAAAGGAAAAAATTAAGCAGCAGCAGGGATGATACTGAAATCATCCTGAGAAAGGCTGGTCATGCAAAGTGTTCCATAACATAAGACAACAAACCCTTAACAAGATCAGGACCAAGGAAAAAGGGAACTTCCACCATCATCAGATCCCTTACCAATTCAGAGAAGTTTTTGCCAGGTTGCTGCTGTGCTGAACATGTCTCTTACAAGGACCTTCTCCATAGGTGCCACGGCTGCAAACAGGCCTCTGGACTTCTTACCACTGCCTTAATTTTGAGTGCTTCTGGGACAGGGAACAAAAACCAGTTGTTCAGGTCATGAGAGAAAAAATAACACACAAGTAAGAGACCTCTAATTTATCAATGACTCTGTAAAGGAAGGAGGAATACCATCTCTGTGTCCACAGTGGAGACAAGAAGAAGAAGTAACAGGTTTAATAGCAGCAAGAAGTACTTAGACTGGAAACAAGGATGTGTTCTTCAGAAGTAGCACCAGCTCCATTATTTACATCCAGCAGTAATTTGCCCTAAAACAGACTGCAGACATTGTAAACCCTCCATGTTCAGATCTCTTTAAGATTGGGAGAACACCAATCTTCAGGGGTGCAAATACCCAGCCTGGGGGGTAAGAAAATAGGCTTAATAGACTTTTCATGCCTTATTTCTTGGTGCCTCCATAACTAAAGAAACCTAGGTTCAATGAGGCAGCATCTTTTAATCCAAAGGACAAAAAAAAAATAAATAAAAAAAAAATTTTTAGAGACTTAAGCCAGTGGCTATACCAGGGTTACCACAGTTCATCTCCTAAGACCTTAAGAGTCATCCAGAACAAAGTGCCACAACCAAAAGGGAAGAAAGGAGGACAAAAAATGTTCTCCAGAAGCATGACGTAAGGGGTCAGATGTTTCTGCAGCACTTTCAGTTTCTACTATTCTGTTCTCTTTCCCCTTTTAATATATTACTACCAAGAAGAGACACCCCAGTTGAGTCTTCATTTGGTTCAGTGGCTTGGATGGCAAATGCTTGATGTTCATTTCAGAAGTATATCAAGAGTCCTTTCAACTTCTTGATGAGGCAACTGCTGGGCCACCTGGCTGCAGCTGCCCTCCTGACATACATCCTCCAGATCTCCCAGGAGCTGGGGAGGGCAGCCCAGGAATTAGGCTAATGCAACATGTGCTTTCAGTGGAAAAATGTTGCAGAATGCTGTAGAATGTCCTAGAATTGGGGTGTGCACAAGTCCATGTCTGTGTACGGAACTCCTTATCTAAGACCAATTACATGGGACCTTACTACTGTCCCTGCACATCTGGGATTCGTTCTCTATAGGTAAACACACCAGGTGTCCAGTAATAAGTTATGTTGGTGTGTGGTGGCTGGGGTGTGCTCACACAAAGCACTATATAAGTATTGTAACTGCGCAATAAAGTTTGAAGCTTGATTATCAATCACATTGATTGCTCGAGTCTTCCCTCGTCGTTCCACAACAGAAAAACATGGAAAGTCAACACTGTGGACACAGCTCAATATTCTGATGGTCAGTGTGGAGAAATTTGGATGGGAAAGACCCTGGCAGAACATTCTTCTTTCCTGTGAGCTTAGCTTCAGGCAACCAAGGAAGACACGGTTAAGTATAGGACTAAAAATTCATTGTTTGTCTGATTAACATCTTAGCCTAACCAGAATGCAACAACTAATTTAGTCCAGTTTTATAGAGGTACCTCTAATCTATATTACTTAATTATTGAGAATAATTAGGAAAAACTGGTCTATATGTGTCTTCCAGAGCTGCACCATATTTTGGTGAAGCTTTCTTGTCCTGTGAAAAATTATGGGAGGCCATCAGCTTCTCAGATCCTTCACCTGGAGAAGTACAATGATGACAGTGTGTGTTGGGGCAGGGAGAGAATGGTCTTCTCCCATGGTCTTGAGTTTGCTTATCATTCCTTCTAAATATCAGCTACATATTTCTTGATGAGTTACACTCTTTCCTTTGCTGCTTGCCCACAAGCTCCTCTATGCTATGATCTTTTCTCCTTCCACAGTGTGATTTCTTTTAAGGAGGAGATCCATGGATCTGGACAAAACAATGCAAAGCTTAAACCAAAACACATTCAGGAATAATGGAGTTAAAACAAACCACACACCCCAGAACAGTGAGAGACATTTTAAAGCAGCTATTTATTGTTACACAGCTTGAGGTTTAGCACTAGCATCATTAACAACAATTTGGCTGCACGCTGGGGGAAGAGTTGCCTTGAGAGCCCTGTGGTCTTCAGCAGTCCCTTGGTGTCCAGGGCAGGGCCTCTGGGAATGGGGCTGTCCAGGGGTGTAGAGGTAGCTACCATGATGCTACCACATTTTCCTGATGGTGGTGGCAGCTGGCACACACAAGGGTGAAGGGAAGTGATGGAGATCTCAGGGCTACACAGGTACACAAGATGGTGCCAGGCAGGACCCTGTGACATAATTGATGTCCATGGAAAAAAAAAAAAACGACCAGGGCAACCAACTAATCTGCAGACCTGTTTCAAAGCTGCAACCACAAAACTGGGTAGTTCTGGAGAAATGAGCAGTGCCAGTGGGCTGGTGTAGCTGAGCCTTTTGGGTCTTCCCAAGTGCAAGAAGTCTTCAGTCTCATTCCAAGAGCTAACTGTGCAGCATATTTAACTCTCACCAGTTTACATCTCTTATATCACTTTTTGCTCTGTTCTTTCAGATTGCAGCCCCATAGTACTGTCCTGGCCTCTTGCTTTATTGTGGTTTTTTTGCATTGTTTGTAGGGTACATGTTCTAGAAGCCCTGCCACGTTAGTAAAGTGGCCTCAATGTCCATGTTAGTAGAGTGGCTCCTTTCCTCAGCCATCACATTCCCATGGAGGGCTGTGAATCAGCATTGATTCAAATGAGGGGAATTTAGTCAGAGGAAAACAAGAGAAATGAGGCCCAAATTCTGCTGTCGTTACATAAACCCCCTCACCGAACATCTGGAGAACATCTGAAGTTTAACAAAGCAGGCCTGCAGGCAGAGACATTTTTGACCTTCCCTGTAATGGAAGTTTAAAAATTGGAGTCTGAGAGAGGGAAGTAAATATAACCAGAAATGGAGGATAAAATGGACTCAGTAAATGGGGCTAACTTTGGCTTAAACACCAGACATGGGCTCCTGCAATTCTGCCTCAACATGCACAAATGTGGGGGGACACAGAGCAATACACCCAAAACCAAAGTGTTGGGCATTGCTGAAACCCCCTTCCTAGTTTCTGGTCTTCTGGGAAAGACAGCTCTTGAGCAGGCTCTGGTTCTAACTGTGGTTCTTCTGGGCAAACTGGAATTTAAAGGGAATGTTCAGATTTTTCTCATGGGTAAAACTGACAAACGCTCTGGAACTGAGGCTTGGAAACTGAGAGATTCTGCTGGTTTGGGATTTTCTTCCTCTTTCAGTAAAAGGAAGAGAAAAAAACATGAAAGGAGGAAAAATCACTTCTCTCACCTGTTGTTTTTTTGTTGTGTTTTTTTTTGTTTGTTTGTTTCTTTGTTTGTTTTTTTAGCAAAACCTACAAACCATCCAAGAGTCAGAGTGAGTTTTCTCCAGGTGTCTTTTGCATCCCTTCATTTGACATCAGCAGGACACTAAGAAGTATTTCTTTAGCTGTAATAATAACCGCCTTTATTAAGGCAGACATGAGTGCATTTTTTTATAACTTTCCATGGAGAGGAGAGTAGGACATCTGATACAAACTGCAGTCACCCACAAAGCCTGCCCAGAGGTGCTCCTCAGACTTTCCAGCTGGGAGTGAGGTGTCCCTGGCACTGTGGAAGCACAACAAGCATCTCAACTGAGATGTTTGGCCAGAAGCAAACATGAAAAAGAGGAGGACATGAGACAAGGGAGAAGCAAGGCAGAGCTTCTCTGTTACAGAAATGGGACCTCTCTATTCCACTTTTGTGAGACCCTACCTGCTGTACTGTGTCCAGTTCTGGAGCCTCCAACATAAAGAGGACGTGAAGCTGTTCAAGTGAGTCCAGAGGAGGACAAATAGATGTTCAGAGGGTTGGAGCACCTCTGCTATGGATCCAGGCTGAGAGAGTTGGGGTTGTTCAGCCTGGAGAAGAGAAGGCTCCAGGGAGACCTTAGAGCACCTTCCAGTACCTGAAGGGGATACAGGAAAGATGGAGACAGACTTTATACAGGGACATGGAGTGATAGAACAAGGCAGAACAGTTTCAAGCTGAAAGAGGGACATTAAGATGAGACACTAGGAAGAAATTCTTCAGAGTGAAGGTGGTAAGACCCTGGTCCTGGCTGCCCAGAGAAGCTGTGGCTGCCTTATCCCTGGAAGTGTTGAAGGCCAGGTTGGATGGGGCTTGGAGCAACCTAGTGTAGTGGAATGAGTCCCTGCAGATTCAGGGGGTTGGAACCAAATGATCCTTAAGGTCTCTTCCAACCCAAACCAGGCTGGAATTCTATGAAAATAGCTGCCGTGTATGTGAAACAGATATCTGAGCCTGGAGAAATGGAGAAGTTTGATAATTCCACAACCAGCCCTGTCTGCAGCCTAGGATATGAGATACTAAGGAGAGACACCGAAGATAAGCAGAAAGCAAGCTGAGCTTACCTCTTCATCTGCTGATCAGCATCCCTCTGTGCCTGGTCTTCTGAAAACAACAGTTCCTCCTTTGGGAGCTCATTCCCTTTCTCATAATATTTTTTTAATGTACTATGTCATTGATGAAGACAATTCACAGTATTTCTCAAATCCATGGCATTCAATAACAGCCAGATTTGTGATGCAGGAGTGATTGATCTCTTCTCTTCTATCCCTTTAAGTTTTTTGTGAGAAGTCTTGCTGCAGTCCTCCCAGATCCCAGCAACCTCTATTTTCCTGAGTGGTTTTTTTGACCATTCAGATCTCATGAAATTCAAGTCACAAAATCTTCCAACAAGATAGTGGAAAACAATTTATTTGACATATTTCCAAAGTAGACAATTTTAGTAAAACACAGGCATAAAACTAACTTGTACAATGGGTTTTTGGAGAAAAGTAAGGAGTCTGGGATGTCGGTACCTGGCAATCACTGTTGCTTTCTCAGAAGCGCATGAATTCATAGCAAGAGCACCAATGGAAGCACTGAAACATTTCACCCAGCCAAACCACATCTTCAGAGTGGTCCTGGAAGCAACTGTGTAAACACCAAGGACCCAGATCACCCACGTAGTGATAGCACCTTTGTTAATATATCCATGTAAGTCAAAGCTCCTGGCAGAATATGGCAGCTTTTTCCTTGACTTGGCTGGGCTGTGGATGAGACCTTAATTCAGTATATAATGCAGTTAGTGGGTTTCACTAGGGCCCAGGTGAAACTCCTAGATGGTCCTATAGAAACAGTACCCCTACAGAGCTCACTGGGAATTAGACAACTTGGCACTTTTGGAAAAAATTAATATAATAAAAACAAAAATCCCACTAACTGGGCTCAGAGAGATATTCCAGAATGGAGCCTGGACCATAACACAAGTCATCAGGTTATTCATGAGGTTCCTGGTTTCACTGTAGGACCATGAGATCTGTTAGTGAAGGAGTGCAGCTATGTAGCTTCTTCTACAGTTTTCCCCTCTCCCCAGTGGCTGCTGCACGTCTTTCATTCTGTCGGTACCCAGCCTCCTCACCTTGAATGCTGAGGAATGCTGGACCACCCACCTCCACCCCAGCCCTGGGAACTCAGTGCCCCATCCCATGGCACCAGAGGTCAGAGATGCTTCCACCTGGCTTGGGCAATACAATCCACCCCCCACCCCCCAAAGTATGGGAGATACAAACTAAACTTGACTGTCACAATGATCCCCTCTCAAAGCTTGCTGAAGTGCTGAACTTCTCACTTGAAGCACAGCGTTGGGTTAGGACCATTGTGAGCTGATGTATGAAAGAAAGAAGCAAATGACAAAAAACCTGCCTCTGAGAAGAGCGTAACCAGCCTCATGAGACCAGGCTAGTTCTTAGTGGTACAAAATTCCTCATCCTGATTCTTTCTTGGCAAAAAAACAGGGGGATGAGGTTGCTATTGGTGTTCTGACAGCTTATTGTTAGGTGTGCTTGTGTTTGTCTGCCGTGGGGAGAGAGAGGCAGTCACGGGCGGGGAGGGAAGGTTGAGGCTAATAGAGATGCGGATGAAGCACGGGGAGAAGAGAGGGGACTATGCACAGCCAGGCTGTGACAGTATGGCCAGCTGCATAGACACAAATTCTTCAGGTTGGTCAAGAATACTGTTAATTTTTTTTGTTTGTTTGTTTCGTTGGGTTTCATTGTTAGGCAAGACAGAAGCAGGCATGGCCTTGGCAGGAAGCTACCCACACGCTCAGTCAACAGCTATCTTCCTGGAGACAGTTTGGTAGAAGACACCGCGCAGCAGGGAGGTGTAGTCAGGCACACGGAAGAGGTGACGCTCCCCGTAGGCCACGTCGTAATCTGCGCTCTTCCCCGTGACCAAGACACGGATGTTGGGCTCGTTGGCTTGGCTGCCCACTGCCAGCACATAGATCTCGATGCCAGCCTGCTGAGCTTCCTGCACAGCCCTCTCAATGGCCCGGGCAGTGATCCCTTGAGAGTTGCCATCAGAAAAGAGCAGCACCCTCTTCTTGGCCCCACCACGCGAGGAGCGCTGGTACAGCCCCGTGACAAACCGCAGAGCGGCGTTGACGTCTGTGGCGTCATTAATGAACTCCATGTTGTCAATGGCTTTGGCAACGATCGTGTAGTTGTACTGGAACTGAGCTTCCACTTTCTGCTGGTTCCTGCCGCTGTACTGGACCACGGAGACACGCACGGAGTCGTCGGTGGGCTTGCCGGCCTCCAGGAACCGCTCTGACAGCCGTTTCACAAATTTTTTGGTGGTCTCGAAGTTCTTGCTCCCCACACTGGTAGAGCTGTCCACCAGCAGCGTGATGTCTGCCAGCTCAGTGAAGGTGACTGCAAGGGGAAAGGCCCAGGGCTCATTACACTGCATTTCTCCCCCTGCCTCTTCCATGGACAGCCAATCAAATGGCCAGATGTATCACAGCTGCCTCATCAGATTTGGGAAATCCCCGCCCTCTGGGTGTTTCCTACCTTGATTTCACAGAGTCACAATTGTTCTGGTTGGAAAAGGTGAGTCCAACCATAATTAACTCTAATAACCATTAACCCAATGTTACCAACTCCAGTGCTTAAATGAGATTCCTAAGCACCACTTCTACAACTCTCATGCACCTCCAGGGATGGTGACTCCACCACCTCCCTGAGCAGGCTATGCCAGTGTTTAATTAGCTTTTCAGTGAAGAAATTTCTTCTAAACCTCCCCTGGCACAACTTGAGGCCATTTCCTCTTGTTCTACATTTTTTCCTTGGGAGAAGAGGCCGACCCCCTGTGGACCCTACTTTCTTTCAGGCAGTTGTAAGAGGGAAAACATCTCCCCTCAGCCTCCTTTTCCCCAGGCTGAACACCCCTGGTTCCCTCAGCTGCTCCTCATAAGACTTTTGCTCCAGACCCTCCCCCAGCACGTCGATGTCTTTCTTGTAGTTTTCCCTACCCCAGAGCTGTCCCACACTTGTCTTTTTACCCTTTTATTTTGTTTACAGTGGGCTTCATTCCCAGGTACTTTATCTTGGATACTCTAGTGATTTCTCAATTCAATCCAGTGCTGTCCTTGAATGTCTGGGGAATCCTTTTGTGTCCCAAGGTTAACTCTTTTCCATGAGAAGCCAGAGGAAGGAAGGTTACACCTTCCTTCTGCCTTGGAGGTGTAACCCCACTAAAGTCCTCCACGTACTCATTTTCCAAGCACCTTTCTCAATTATCCTTGTCACAGGGATGATTTTCCCTCTTGCTCCCACCACCACATAGCAACTGATCCCATTACCTGCCTCAGCCAAAGCCTGCAAAGGACAAACTCTGCCATAGGCTGAGGTGCCAGAAAAGCAGCTGTCAAGGCTGTTCCACCGGGTGCTTTAGGCTGGTGTCTATGTGTGAGTGTCTGACAAGGTTTGTTCACTTCTCCACCCCAGGACATTCCCTGGTGCAAGATTTCTCTCTAAGCTCTGCGTTCCCACAAACTCCCACTCCCCCCACTGCAGCACCCAGAACCCCTTCATGCCACACGAGGAGCCAATACTCACTTGGGCAGGTGTAGTCCGGACATTTCTTCTCTGATAAGAAAATTAGAAAGAGTAACATCACTAGCTCAATCAGGAAAAGTTATTTTTCCTGTAGCCTCACCTTCCATGGTGCCACCACGGGAACAAATGTTCACCGGGGTCACAGCCACATGGGGCAAAGGCTATAAATGCACAGCAGAAAGTGCAGACCTGAATGCTTGAAAAGTGCTGTGGACAGAGAGGTCTTGCAGCAGGAGAGGACCTGGACCTGGCTGCAAATTATTCTGAGAGGCAAATCATGCTTGTCCCATGTTTAACTAAACTTTGGATACTATTTTCTTCTCTCAATATCTACTTAAGAGCATGACTGGGGAAGGGGAAAGAGAAGAGGAAGGGGAGAGGAAGGGGAAGGGGGAGGGGAAGGGGAAGAGAGGGCAGCCTGCATCTCTTGCCCTTTGGCTGAGGCAATCCTCACTTTCTTATTACCTCCAGGCACAACTTTTCACCCACCTTGGCAGACATATGAGGTGATGTTCTGCAAGAAGGTATCATCTAGGAGCTCAGCGTAGTTGTCCCTTTGAATGGACAGTCCTGGCCTTTCTGGTCTGCTTAAACAAGCAATGTCATTCAGGTGATCTGGATTTGGAGGGTTCCGGAAAATGTCACCTATCCCAAGAGAAACCACCTGCAGGGAAGTTAGAGTCCATCACCTGATACATTCATCATCTAACGCATTCAGAAACCTGAATGCCTTTCAATCCATGAGGGTGCTGCTGTGTCTGCCCTGCCCTAATCCTGGGTAGCAAAGGCATGGAGACCCCCAGAGAGCTTACACTGCTCTATTGCATTGGTTCCTGTGCAGGTGGGGTGTTCCCCCTGCACCCTTACCGGGGTGACATCACACAGAGAGCTGAGGGGGGTAGGGTCCCGCAGCGTGTCCGAGCGTCCATCCGTGATGACAATGGCGACCCGCTTGTCCGAGGTGAATCTCCGCAGAAGGTTTTCCCTGGTGAACTGCAGGGCTTCTCCAGTGTAGGTGCCCCCAGCTATCCATTTCAGGTTTTTGATTGCCCTGCAAGCACCAACAGCAGTGAGTCTGCAAGCCCTGAAGGAGCCCCATAGAACATGGATCCCATTGGCATTCCCGCAAGGCAGCGACACATCCCGCCTGCTTGGGGATTTGGGAGAAACCTAGAAAGCTCCTTGGCCTAAGTGCCACCTACAATGCCACCACTGTTCCACTAAAGAGCCTTTAGCATCTTTGCAGATATACGAGCTGCTAGCTCCTATATGGAAGATGGGGGGTGAGCAGGTGTCCCTGGGTCAGGTCTCTGTGTGATGCACAGACTCACTGTTTGAGTGCCCCGATGTTGTCTATGTTGGCGTCACCCATGGCCACCAGCTCCTGCGTGTTGTCGTGGCTGTACTGCACAACTCCCACACGGGACTCCCCAGTTTCAAACTGATGGAAAAAACAGAAGCCAGTGATAGTGAGATACCTCAGTGGGGGCAGAAATCCTTCACTGTAAAAAATTCATCCTACTATCTAGTCTAAATCTACACTCTTTTAGATTAAAACCATCACCCCTCATCCTGTCTGTCCCCATCCTTCTTATAGGCCCCATTTAAATACTGAAAGGTTAGGACCAGTGAGCCAGTCAGTGAAGCGAGACCCAAGACCAGCCTTCCCAGCTCAGTGGTCTCAACACATGCCATTGGTGATGGTGGGTAGATAGGAATAGATTTTTTTTTTTCCCAAAATCTTCCATTTTAATACTGAAACAGTGGTTTGCTGGTTTTCAGTGGCTTTTTGTTGGCCACGGACCCACCCATGCCCTCACAAGCATCCAACATCAAGGTCCCATGGCTTTACAGTCCATGTGCTACAGACATGTCTGGTTACACTCCAAGGAAAGACTGGATCCCAAATGTCCCATCCAAATCATGAGACTTGGAAACAAAACTTCCCCCACACAGCAAGTTACCAGGGAAGAGTTAGGAGAGCAGCATTTTTGTTCCTCTTCAGATTGAAAGACTCACTTCTGGGAGAACAGTGCCATTTGGGGCTGCAAAGATCTTTTTTACTGCTTTACTGGTAGCCTAAACCCAAGGTTGTGGGCAGACAAAGGTGCCTGGGTGGCTGGCCACCAGGGAGCCAGGGGAGGTTGCAACACACCTCATGTGCTCCATCCACCTGAAATGCTCATCAGGACAGGGAAGAGACTGAGAGGATGATCAGGTGGATGCTTCAATGAGACATCTGCTCTGGAACATGGAGGCAGAATTCACAACCACATCCAGCAGAGTTCCTTTGCCCAGAAATAGTGAAATATCTACATTTTGGAATGTAGATTGTGGAATAACACAATCTTTCGAGTGGAGGCACTTTCCCCTTTTTCTGCTTGCGGTGAAAAATAAGTGAGTGCAGACAAGCACATCTTAACACTTGGTGGGAATCTCACCTTCACCCTCTCATCCTTGCTCAGGCGGTCGATAACCTTGATGATGAAGTCCTTGGCAATCTGGAAGTTCTGCAGGCCAATGCTCTCCGAGCTGTCCAACACAAAGAGGAGGTCGACAGGACCACAGGTGCACTCTGCAGCAAAGGAGAGGAGTGGAGGGTTTGGTGTTTCTCCCCTGAGCAGCTGGCTCTGAGCTGCATGCATTGCAGGGAAGCACACACACCCAAGCAAGCAACTGATGGCTGCTGCTGGTCCTGACCAGGTGGATGCCTCTGCCCTATCTACCCCCCAACACACTGTGTAAAATGAAGATACAAAGCGAAGTTCAACAAGGACCTGCACTTAGGTCAGGGCAGTTCCAAGCACAAATACAGGCAGGGCAGGGAATGGATTGAGAACAGCCCTGAGGACAAGAACCTCACCACCATGTGAGCTGGCAACATGCACTGGCAGCCCAAAGAGCCAACTGTGTCCTGGGCTGCATCACCAGCAGTGTGGCCAGCAGGGTGAGGGAGGGGATTCTGCCCCTCTAACTCCACTCTCATGCGATTCCCCTAGGAATCAGTACTAGGCCCAGTTCTGGAGCCTCCAGCACAAGAAAGACTTGGAAATACTCGCATGAGTCCAGAGGAGGCCACAAAGAAGTTCAGAGGGCTGAAGCATCTCTGCTATTGAGACAGGCTGAGAGAGTTGGGCTTGTGTAGCCTGGAGAAGAGAAGGCTCCAGGGAGGCCTTAGAGCACCTTCCACTGTCTGAAGAATCCAGGGGAAAGATTTGAGGAACTTTTTACAAGGACATGAAGAGATAGGACAAGGGAAAATATTTCAAGATGAGAGAAGGGAGATTTAGATGAGATACTAGGAAGAAATTCTTTACTGTGAGGGTGATGAGACACTCTCCCAGGATGCCCAGAGAAGCTGTGGCTGCCCCCTCCCTGGAAGTGCTCAAAGCCAGGTTGGATGGGGCTTGGAGCAACCTGGTCTAGTGGGAGGTGCCCCTGGCCACGGCAGGGTAGTGGAACTGGATGATCTGTAAGGTCCTTTCCAATCCAAACCAGTCTGGTATTCAATGAAAGCAGCTTCTGAGGAGACTTGAGAGCCAGGTTACTAATCTTTCCATTAGAATTTTGCTCAGTGCCCATTTTAAGACACGTAGCATTTCCAAGCTGTGAGTACCCTTGAAACACTCAGTAATTATTCCAAACTCCATTTCCTCACAAGACTTTTCACTTCTTCCATTCACTCAGCCCAGGAGGACAGAGGTGACACTGGTGGGCTGAAGGAGGCTGACTCAGCTTGCTCCCCTCTTTCCCTCTCTGAAGGACATCATGTGCCCTTGGCTCTTCCTTCAAGGTTTTGGACTGCAAAACCAACTCACTGGGACAGCATCAGTGAAAAAAAAAACAAAAAACACTCAGCATATTTCTCTGCAGACCAGCACAGGATGTGGGAGGAGGACAACAGAGTTGGATCCATAGCAGGCCCTAAACTGAAGTCCCTTTCAATTGCAAAAACAGAGGAGAAAATCCTGCAGCTTTGCTGGCACAGGGCACCAGCCTCAGCAGCCTCCAAACCTGCACAGCACCTTCCAGGAGAGCTCTTTGCCCTTTCCTCAGGTATGCTCAGTCCTCTCTCCTGGGCTCTCACCATCTCCAGAGCAGAAGGCAAGGAAAGGCAAAGGGAGGGGTGCATGCAAGGACAAGGCTAGCAAATGTTTGCAGAGCAACTTTGCCAAGTAACACTCACCACAGCAAGCTAGAAGAGAAGGGAAAGAAAAAGAGAATGTTAAAATGGTGTACAGGAGGGTTTTTCACACCATAACTCAGACCATGCCTCTGCAAACCCAAAGTTACCTGGTTCAGACAATTCCAGCTCATGAAAGTTTCCCTCCTAGTAGAAACACCCAGATCTATCTCCTGCTCCATGTTGTGACACCCTGATCTGGAACACTGCCTGCAGCAGAGCTCTGTTTCCCCTCACACCGGTGCATTCTTGTTAAATAAAAATAAAATCAATCTTGGAGGGATTATGTGAATTGTCAGTGTATGGAGCTCAAACTCTGTTCCTCAAGTACCCTATGTCCTTCCAGCACTTCATTACTGGCTGTGGGCCAGAGATTCTTTGCAGCACATGTGAGCTGCTGGTCCTCATGGCAGGACACCCCAGGACCAACCTCCTTTTCCCAAGGGGGAAAGCCAGGCCTTGATACTTTTTAGAAAACACTCAGAATACTGTAAAATGATCCCCACAAAGACTTTACAGAATTCTGCTCCTAATTTCCCTAAAGGGTAAAACTGTATGTGCAGAGCCACCAACACACCCCACACGTGAAACTTGGTTGCATGCCCTACTGCAGAGATTGATCTGGAAGTTCCTGGGTTACAAGAGGGGACAGCAACACACAAGGGATTTCCCTCATTTTAATTGCTGTCCCAGCTGGAGTGAGGATCTCCCACCCTTCCACAAGCTCCTTGACTTTATTGTGACTGGTGGAAGGGGACTGATGCCTATGGAATCCCTCTGCATGCTGCCTGGGGCTGGCCCTGCTCACCAGGGCCCAGAGGAAAAGCAGTCACCTCCTGCTCTGCACGGAGCTCAGCAGGGAGTGAGGAGCAGCACAGGGATACTCACAGCACATCTTCATGATGATGTCCAAGATTTCACATTCCTGAAAACAGAGGTAAAGAAACATTTGAATAACACCACCCCTGGTGCTGTATCGTGCCCACAAAGCAGATCTTGATTTGATCCATCACATGAGTGATATGCAAAAGTGGAGTGCATGATGGAGGGGACTGGCTGGTGATGGACTGGTATGAAGGTAATCTGTCCAGAGACTCACTGGGGCAGTAATGGGGGACATCCACCACTCAGCCAGGTAGCACAAGGTCTCCCCAGCCATGAACCCCTCCCAGGAGCCAACACCACCACCAGACTAAGCAACCAAGCAGCACTCTGATTCCATCCAACTCACATCTGGTCCTGGTGGCCCCACAGATCCTGGTGGTCCCTGTTAAACAGAAGCATAGGAGAGTAGTTATATGAGCAGCCAGTCCCATCTGCAGCCTATTCTGTCCATATCTTGCTACTCAATGCAGAACCTGGAAAACTCTCTTGGCTTCCCAGTTGGTGGCCCCTGTGCTGGGCTTTGGGCAGGTACATGTGCTTGCTTGCATGACACCCTGGGGCTGCACAGCGAGGAGGGGAAGGAAACCAACTTCCACACACGCCCTGCATTTGTGGAAGTGGTGGGAAGGTGAGATGGTGAGCTTTTGCTGCAGGGAGGCACATCATTCACATGTGCATGGCTTGGCATTGCCCCCACAGCAGCCAGGGGATGGATAGATGGATGGATGGATGGAATTTGCTTGGGAGACTCCTCTCCTATAGCCTCCAAGATGATGCAATACACTCAAGTGGCAACACCAACAACTAAAATGATTTCAGGTTCAAGGAGCTGCTCCCACAGGCTGCTTGCCCTTACTGAACCTGGTCATAGAAGAATGCTTTGCCCATGAAAACCCCCAAGTGCCTGGATTTTCTGCCTTAACTGGGGATGAACATGATTTCAGTGACCCATGCAGCAGGGGCAAGCCCTGCTTCTTGGGAGCTTCATCAGCCCTGCACACTGCACTCATTGGTGCAAACCCTGCTAAAGTCCTCACTTACCGGGCGCCCTTCAGGTCCCCTGTGGCCTTTTGCTCCTTTAATGCCCCTGGGCCCAGGGGTTAGGTTCTGGAATGAAAACAAAAGTGAAATCCACAAATCTGTGTGTGCCAGGATACAGCACCTTCCCCCTCAGACATCTGCTGAGCCCTGCTTAATGACAAAAACGTTATCTGAGACTGCTTTACCCAACTAAATGAGTAGGGACTTTGGAGGGTCGGGATGGACACTAAAAAAATCTCCCTCCACGGGACAGCAGTGCAGCACAAGTGCAACCAGTGGTGATATCTGGCAGCACACAAAACCTTGCAGAGATGATACCCACCTCAAACTAACAGATCTGGAGGTTTGCCAGCCATAAACTGTAGGACACAAAAGGAACCTGTGGAGAGAGCTCCCCTTGCCATCAACACTGACCAGCAGCAAAGAGGGCTTGCAGACTAGCAAAATCTGATGGGCTCTGGCCCACAGGCAAGGTAGTGTTAGAGACCCAGCCCAAAGCTCCTGCACTTTGTTCATAGAGAAAAATGATATCCAGAATACTCACATCATTGCCAGGGTCTCCAGCTTCTCCTTCATCACCTTTAGGACCAACATAACCTTTTGTTCCCTGAAAGATAGCACAGAAGAGACTCCTGTGTTGGGCAGCTGCTGTTAGCACAGTGAAGCTGGTGCTGGCATGCAGTGATCTTGTGAGAGATCTAGCAGCATCTAGGCAATCTAGCACTAAATTGCAGGGCTATTGAAGGAAAGAGCTTTTTATTTAAGACCCCCTGGGCTGACACGCTTAGCCCCAAACTCTGGCTCCAGGGCTGCACAGCAGAGCACTCAGCCCAGGCTGCTGCCCTTGGGTGTTACTACCAGTGCACCAAGGCAGGAGGACATTCCCACCAGAACCATCTGCTGTAGGGTGAGGTGGGCAGAAGGAGAAGAGGACTTTGGAGCAACAGGCTGCTTCAGGGAGCTTTTTTCACTGTGCAGCTGATGGAGATACTGTAGGAGTCAAAGCAGTGGCCAGGGCAATTTCTGTTGTATGAGAAGTAGCACACTCACATTAATGCCGGGGTCACCTCTGTCACCTTGTCGCCCCTGGGAATGAAGGAAAGGAAGCACGTTAGGTCAGCCAAGCAGAAATATTGGTCTGACAGCTTCAAACAGAACAAAATCTTACCGGAGCACCTGGGAATCCCATTGTGCCATTCCCAGGAGGTCCATCCTCCCCCTGGAAAGGAAGGGATAAATATATGAGACACTGAAAAGCAGATCCCTTAGATGGCACAGCAGAAGGATCCTGAACCTCCTTGGACAGTTTATCTCTACAGTAAAATGTCTGTGGGTTGGATACTGATGCAGGCAGCTAAAAGGCCATCTTACTCATGTGTGACCTGCACAGTCACTGAGAAGAGGGGTACACTGCCCCACACAGAGACTGGAGGTATGGCCACAGGCTGGGAACAGACTGGGAAGTATCAGGTCTCTACTGCAGGAAGATATATCCCAAGATACATTTCTCTGAGCCTGCAGACAGGATATATATTGAAGAGCAGACTGCTTGCAATTTTTTGCAGCACTTCTCAGCCATACAAGAGTGTAATTTCTTTTCTCCCTGACCTTGACTACGCTGCATGGAACCAGCCTGCTGTACAGCCTTTCCACAAAGCATGTAATTCTCATGAGTAAACACCACTCACTCTTTCTCCCATCAGGCCAGGATCTCCAGGCAGTCCAGGTGCTCCAGGCAATCCCTTTGGGCCCTGGAAAGAACAGAAGAAGTAGTCAAGCATTGGACGCTATCCTTATTTCTGAGATGATGCCTTCTGAGGCAACCAGCTACCATCATGGGAGGTATTTGGCTTACACAAGAGCCATAGGAAGCCTGCAGCCAGGCTTAGGATCCAGTTTGCTCCCTGACCCGTATACCAGAACTGCTGGAAGATTTGGGTGGCTGCCCTTGGAGAGCAGCTCCCCAGTTTCTGTGATGGGAAACCAGGTGGCTTGTGGTAGGGTGATGAGATGAGATGGGAAGTTGGGAAAATGGCAGCCATGGCCTTAAGGACGCATGAAAAAAAGTCTCATTTTGTCTGCCAGGAAGTTAGCACCTGAGTTTGTGTCTACAACAGGTTACCAGGATCCAAGGGATTTAGAGACAGCCTTAACAGGCAATATCTCCTGTTCTTCCCTTCATTACCTCCCTCAGAAGATGTGGTGAAGCAGCAGCACTGACCTCATTGCCGCGGGGGCCGTCATCTCCTCTGTAGCCCTTGGGTCCTGGGGGTCCAGGCTCACCCTAGGGAAACACAAAGATCTCTCAACAGGGATTTTCTCTGGTGCTGCTCCTGCCCTGAAGGATTGGTCCCTTTGTTTCAACATGTGGATTGAATATCATGTGCTTTCAGTGGCAACCAGGCTTGCAAAGCTTCCAAGGCCCTAAAAGACATCCCTTTCCTCCACACCTCGGTCTGGTGGCAGAGGGCCTGGTAGGACAGATAGGTAGGTAGGTGGGGATGATGCTTTCTAGAAGCCTTCAACACTCCCAGGGATGGGGCATCTACAGCTCCTCTGGGCAACCTGGGCCAGTGTCTCACCACACTCACAACAAAGAATTTCTTCCTAATATATCATCTAAAATCTCCCCTCTCTCAGCTTAAAACCATTACTTCTTGTTCTGTTGCTACCTGACTTCAGGAGGTTGCTTAGCAATTCATAGAATCACAGTACCATTTGGGTTGGAAAAAACCTTTAAGATCACCAAATCCAAGTGATGACCTAGCACACTGTCAAGTCTACCACTAAACCATGTCCCTCAGCACCACATCTACATGTCTTTCCAATCCCTTCAGGGATGGTGACTCCACCACTGCTCTGGGCAGCCTGTGCCAGGGCCTGACAACCCTTTCAGGGAAGAAAATGTTTCTAATATCCAATCTAAACCTTCCCTGGCATAACTTAAGGCCATTTCCTCTTGTTTTACCACTTGTTCCTTGCAGTTCACAGCCCTTCCCTCCTAGAAGGAAACGTGTGTGCAGAGGACTGAAAACTGCACAGTGGAGATCACTAAACTGCTCCAAGGTAAGTGACCTTATTTCTGCACTAAAGCCCAGAAGAGAGAAATCTGGGAAGGAGGGACAGGAACTCGTGATTGTTCCCATCAGCCAAAGCTGGATCAGCAGCACCCGTGGCTGGCCGGGTCAGTGCAGCACACAGACCAAAGCTCTCACAGCCCTGGAGGAGTTTAGGATGATGCAGAGCCTTGGATCGGGAAATCCTTAGCAGCTCCCTGTCCATCACTTTTCTGGGTGCCATAAGAACTGTAGAAGAAACGGACACCAAGGCCATGAAGAGAGAGGAACCACCCAACCTGCATGTGAGGACCAGGGAAGAAGCTTGCTGACCTTTAGCTTCACTTAGGAAGAGGATGAAAGGGAGTCACAAGTTAGAGGGAGCCCTTTCCCCTTGCCAAGAGAAATATGCTTCAAGAGCCAGAGCTTGCAGATAACACAGCTTGAAAAACACTTGTCTGCCAAAGCTTCTCTCTTGCCCAAGTCCGATTACACTTTTATTTTTAATTTGGCCAAGCAAATGCATTCTTCCTCATCTTATGGAAAATAACATCCTCATTTTGCAACTGCTTTTGAAACCTCCCTGGAATGATGGAGGTGCTGGGGCAGTCTCTGGTCTGGAGGGACATCAGAGCTGCTTCTGTAATGCTTCCCTCTCTGACAGGCATTTGACTCAAGTGCAGTCACTCGGAGGGAGCACTGGCTCAGTGACAGAAGGAAACCATTCTTTCTCCTTCCTCCTCCTCCCCACCATCCTTGCACAGCTTCAGCTCACATCTCCACCTTCACTCTGTGATATTCTCTGTAACCCTAATTGTACCTTAAGCCTGGAATGAGCCTCTACTACATGGAGAGCATCTCCAGTCCTTTCTCTTTCACTGGTGTGAGCCTACAGCTCCAGTCCCATACACACACACACAGAACTGCCTTCCCACCAGGGCCACCTCCTGAAATGTCACCTTTCACCATGGCAGTGCCCAACAAGGTGGATGCTGCCAGATGCTCTTCGGTTGCAGTAGGACCTCAACTCAGATGCAGACAGTAAGACCTGGACAACACTCCTGCATAAATATAGTGCTCTTCCCCATCACAAGACAGTCTGGATGGAAGCCTGATTCCAGGCAAGAACAAGTATGTCCTCTCCCCAAGCTGCTGTATGGTGCAGGTCATGGGGGTCACCCATGCTGGGGGGGTAAGGTGAATGCAACAGTGGCTCCTCCATGGCTGTCCTGCACTCCAAGTATTCAAAGTCCTTCAACACTTGGTTCACCATGAAGGAGTTCAGAAGTGTCTTGTTTCTGTCTGCATGCTGGTCTCCACTCTTTAACCCTTTTGGGGTGTCCTGCTCGACCAGCATGGGAATGTTTATCTCAGTGCTTCTCTGTATCTTGGGCTCCATTAAAACTCTGAAGTTATGGGTAGGTGGGAGTTATCCCACAGAGGCCCATCTGAGAGTGATGCCAAAGCCTGCTTGCTCAGGTGGAAAGCTCGTGTTGGCCTTTGCAGTCACTTGCCACAGAGTTTCTAACCCAGCAACACCTCCAGACCCAGAGTTATCAATTGTGAGCTGGGTACGTTGTTGAAAAGAGAGAGCCTTTAGCTGTGCAGAGGACAGAAGCCTTCCTCAGGCTGAAGATAGACATCTTTGCTTTCCAGAAACCCCATAGGGTCTGAGATTTGTTCCTCAAGACACAGGAGGACAAGCGGACCCGAGAGAAGGAAGGAACAGACCTTGCAGTGAGCAGACTTGAGGAAAGCTGGCTTTGGGACAGACTGTCTCAGCAGATGCTAAGGGTGTCAAGGACATGGCTGGGGTCTCATCTCTCATCCTCTCTGACACAAGATGTCTCATTGACTCCGTTGGCCGAGGTGAGCAGCATCTGGCTCCAGGCCTGAACATTTTGCACATTGCTGCAGCTCACACTTGCTAGTTTCCAGATCTGTCAGATGTGTTGACATCCGTTTCCATGGGACTGGGAAATGGCATGGAGGTTGCCTTGTCCCCAGCCCAGCAGCCAACTCTCCATATTTTTAACCCTGTTCATCTTCTGGGTTTTCCTAGAAATCTCTGCCCCTCTTCAACAGCTTTGTTACTTAGTCTGCAAGATGCTGAGAACTTGGCCCAAGATACCACGGCATAAGTTAAGCTCCGTACCCCACTATCCCACCCCACCAATTCCAGCCAGAAAGTTAAACCAAGCTCTTACCTGGTCACCAGGTGGTCCAAGGGGTCCTTCCCGTCCTTGGTCACCAGATGGTCCAGGCTCTCCCTGAAAAGGCACAGAGGACATGAGAAATTCAAAGAGGGACAAGCATAGTGTGCAAAGGGCAGTATGTGCAATGAGGAGCAGGGATGTGGCACCAGTGGCTTGGAACAGTCATCCAGACAGGGAGGTGTTTGAGGCAGATTCAGGAGTTGGGTGGGGAACTATCAGAGATATGGAGAGAGACAGATGGCCACCTTAAACCCAAGAGGAAGAGCTCCTGAAGGGTAGGAGGGCCTGACTTCTGGGTGACAGGTTTCAGCCCATTTTATGCCAGAAAAGCAAATGTCTGGCGAGATCCACCTAGCAATGCCTCTGTAGATACCCAGACTTGGCCCCAGCCCCCAAACGGTGTAGTGGCTCTTCCCAGACACACTCTGCTTTTTCAGAGCAGCTCCTACCCTGGGAAGTCAGCTTGGAGAAGAGCCCCATGCAAGGGCAGAGACTCCAGGCTCGCAGCTTCCTTCCTCCACTCCCTCCTCCTCCAGCCTGTGGAGCAAGTTTATGGGGGAGGGATGTCCTCACCTCTCACTGCAAGTGTTCTCCCCTCTCCTTTGCTAACACTCAGCACCCTGAGCTGGGTTAGGGCTGTTTGCAGAGAACTGAGCCCAGGAAAACCCAGGTCTGAGTCTTATTGCACCCCAACAGCAGCAACATTAGGAAATGACCAAGGGCTGGGTATGACTGAGTTCAACTTTCACTTAACCTGTGGTGGACAAGGGCAGTCTGCCACCAGCCCAGCTGAGCTGTGTCCCAGCAGGGCAGAGTGTCTGCCAGACCCAGGCTGTCTCTGGGCTCCCCTGCCCATCTAGACCCATGGCCAGAGTGGCAAAATGAGAGCCAGGAGGCACTGCTCCCCACCCCTACAGCCCAAGGGCTTCCTGGCAATTCAGAAGAAAATTTTTCTTCTCTGCCAAGGCGAGCATTCCCTTTAGCAGGGCTGGGGGATAGCCAGCACAGTGAGCATCTTTGCAGGCAGCCTCCAGCCTGTGGGCAAAGGAGAACCTCAGAAGCTTCCTGTGACAGTCACACCTGACCTAAACCTCTGAGGAAGTGGTTAGATACTTGGGAACCTAAATCTATTGTTTGCAAGCTCCAGGCTTCCAGATGCCTAAGCCAAACAGTAAATATAAAACACAACTTCCAAAGGGGCCTGAGCACTGGTGGAAGCCTCATGCTTGAACATAAACTTGGAAGGAAGAAGCCCATCACCTGCTGAACAATTTAACTCCAAGATGCTGGTGTGCCTTCGTCTTCCTGCACATCTGCCCTGCACACCATGACCTCTCTGAGCAGTGAACAGGAAAGTGGGAGGCAGCCAACATCCCCCAGCCAGATCTGCCCTCTCCCCAGTGTGGACCTCTGCACCTCTTGGGAGCTGGTGGTGGGTCCTGGCTGTCTTCACAACAGGGAGATGGGAAGAGCTGGGATGCTGCTGCTGGATGCCCTGGATGCAGCAATGTCCCTTGTCCCTCCCTGGTGTGTGTGGCACCTCTGCCTCTTGCCATGTTTGTCCTGGCTTGCTCAGGGGTCCTGCCTCATGCTCTGTGACTCACCCCCCCAGCAGACAGGAAAAATACTTTCCTAGTGACTCTCACCCAAAAAGGGAGGGAAGGGTGTTCCCCCTCCAGTCAGCACCCATACACGCTGCCCTGCCACTGGGGGCATTTGTGCCCTCCTTCCCAACTCCACTGTCCCTCCCCACAGCCAGAGGAGAACACCTTGTCTCATTGCTCCCCATCCATTTGTTTTGGAAGTGAAAGGCAGGGAGCAACCCCCTCTGCCTGCTCTTGGCTTGCTGGGCACCCTCTCTTTGCATCCTGGCTGATTGGGGTTAAGCTGCCAGCACAACAGGGCAGTTGCTGGGGGACAACAGTAAATAAAGGCAGGTAAAGGCACTGAGCTTGCCTGCTGGCCCTCAGGCTGATGGAGTTAGTCACTGGGCACCTATTTCTAGTTCCTGGCTACCCAGCAGATGCTGAAAGCCACCCCCCACAGACAGAGTTACCGGCTCTCCTCTTGGCCCACGGTCTCCTGGCGAGCCTGGGGGGCCTCTTTCTCCATTGCTGCCCTGCAAGGAGATGGTGGGAACAGAAAATGAAGACCTGCTCCCACCAGCAGCAGCAAAGCTCACCCCAGAAGGGGGTCACCCCCAGCCCTCCACGGGGTACCAGCCCCAGCCCATGCCCTGCTGGCATGGTGTGGTAGTGGTCCCACCACTCACCCGTTCTCCAGGAGGACCATCTGCACCTGGAGCACCCTATGGAGAAATGACAGGGGTGATCAGCCAGTGGGGATGGCCTGCAAGCATGCAGAGGGGACATTGTGGGCATGGGCAAAAGAGCTCACCTCATCGCCTGTCTCTCCTGCTGGGCCAGGCTCACCCTGGTTTCCAGATGCACCCTGGTATGAGCAAGCCACAGGGATGGAAAAAAGACAAATCAGCAGGGCTTGGAGCAAAGCCCTGAAGACCTGCAGAGCCTTGGGCAAGCTCAGCTTTGAAGCCAAGACTCAAATATGGAACCTCTCCTTCCCTCTCAGAGAGGGCAGAGGATGCTCACCCATGGGTGCTCCACCCACCTTCTCTCCAGGACTGCCAGGAATTCCCTGCCGACCAGGTTTTCCATCATCCCCAGGCTCCCCCTTCACAAGGACACAAAGCACCATCAAGAATGCATCCAGTGGTGGCTTTCAAATTCCACAGTGTTGAGGCTGTCAAGACCCTCAGTGTACCCCAAGCCCTTTTTTAGGCTGTATCCTCTCCCCAAGGAGCTCCCCATCCCCAGCGGATCTCCCCCTGCCCACCCACCTTCTCACAGCAGCCCCCAGTATTAGAACACAAGTGGTAGAAGGAGTGGCTGAGGGAACTGGGGGTATTTATCTTGGCAAAGAGGAGGCTGAGGGGAGACCTCACTCCAGACCTCCTACAACTCCTCAAACAGAGGTTGGAGCGAGGTGGGGGTGTTGGTCTCTTCTCACACATAGCTAGTGATGAGAGGAAATGGCCTCCAGTTGCAGCAGAAAAGGTTCAGGTTGAATATTAACAGCACTTTTTAACTGAAAGAGTGCTCAGGCATTGGAACAGACTTTCCAGGGAAGTGATGGAGTCACTATCCCCAGAGGTGTTCGATAACCATGTAGACTTGGCACTTTGGGACATGTTTTAGTGGGTATGGGGATGTTGGGTTGACAACTGGACTTCATGATTTTAGAAGTATTTCCTAACCTTAATGATTCTATGATCTCAAGGATGCTTGTGCCAGGCAGATCTTACTGTGGGTGACAGGCAGCATCCTCTAGCAAGGCCTCACCCCTAAGCAGTGCAAGGAGACCAGTGATGGGTCCATTGGCACCTCTGCCTCTTGCACATGGGTATCTCAGCACCTCTTCTCCCACATGGGGCTGAGCAGAGTCACTCACCTTTCTTCCCTTGGGTCCATAAGCACCAGGATCTCCCTTTGGTCCAGGTGGGCCCTGAGCTCCCTGTTGGAAAAAAAGGTAATATCATGGAAAACTATGGCAGCATCATTATCCACAAGAAACTGGGCACGGGCTGACCATCTTGGCAGCTCAGCAGGGTGGACAGGAGGGATGTCCACTCTGAAGCAATGAAGGGATGGCATGGTGACCATCCCATCACCAGGGATGGCATGGTGACCCTTGTACAGTGAAGCCATGCAAGTGACACTGCAGTTACAGTGCTGAGGCACTGCACAACTGAGAGTGCTTCTCTAGCTTGGAGGAAAACAGCAGAAAAGGGGGTTGTTGGGCTTCTTTGGCTGGATTGCTGTGATAGTGATGCAACCACAGAGTTCTCATCCTAAGAGAATGGAAACAAGTCGGGAAACTGGAGAAACACAATGTCAAAATAACGTTTTCCAGAGCCTTCCAAAATCTTTGACACTTTCTGGGTGGCTGGTCACACCAGGCTGGAATTTGTTGATCCTCAGATTGCACACTGGGCACTGAGCTCTTCTTTGCCAAGTTCCTGTGCTAAACAGCCCCTAGCCCGATGTCCACTTTCCCAGGCATCCCCATGCAAGGGGGGGGGGACAGTTTCTAGGCAGGCTGGGGACACCTCCAGGATGCCACACCTGGGATGAGCATTGCACATCTAGAAGCACACGTCCAAGTATGGTAACACCCCACCCATGGTTCTCCTTCCTTGGAAGCTCCCTGTTTCCACATGCCATCATGGCAGACTGGCTGCTCTGGTTCATTGGCAGGGAAGGGGCACCCACAGGGTACGTACATCAAATCCAGGTGAGCCTTTGCAGCCAGGTAACCCGGGGTATCCAGCTTCACCCTGTCAGGAAGACAAAGAAGGGGTCTTGTGAGTGGTACCCATGTGAAGACCCCACCCATCATCCCAGAGCCCAGGAAGGAACAAGCTGGTGAGGGGACAGCCCTGCAGAGAGGAAGCCCCACTGTTCCACATGGGACATTGGCTTCGTTCCAGCATCCCACAATGATTTTGGAAGGTCCTCAAACTAAGCAAAGTGCACCAGAGCAGAGATTTACCTTCATGCCATCAATGCCATCGATCCCACGCCTGCCCTTCTCACCCTGAAACAGAGAACACAGACCATGAAGAAGTGATTCCCAAAGACCCTTCCACCCTCAGGCATCAACCAGAAAGAATAGAAGGTACAAAAGCAGAGGCTGACCTTGGCTCCTTTGGCTCCTCTCGAGCCCTGCAAAAGGAAGGAGAGGAATGTTAGGCCCCTACAACACCGGATCCACACACACACCCCCAGCCACACTGCAGTCCCCACCCCAACTGGATGCTCAGGCAATAACCATGCTCTCCATGCCACTGGTCTGTCCCGCCCTGGCTGGCTGTGCCTACTGCACTGTGCTGGTCTGATCCCCAAGGCTGCAAAATGGATGATCCCATCAGATCCCTGCTCCTGACAGAGCTGGCAGGAGGGACAGATGCCTCGGCACATACCAGACCACAACATCATGCAGCTGTGGGGGCAACCTGGGGTGACAAAGCTGGGAACACGGAGATCTCTTTCCAACATCCTTTGCCATCCTCACCTTTTCTCCTCGAGTTCCTTTGTCACCCTAGAAATGAAAAGAGACAAAGAAATGGGAGAATGAAAACACTCACAGCACAAAGCCTGTGGTCCATCTAGGAACTCTGAAGTCCCACGTACCTTCATTCCTTGGTAGCCAACGGGTCCCATGTCTCCTGGCCTGCCCTACAGGACAGAAACAAAGAGACAAACAATGGCACCAGACATTGCCATGAGGCAGTTTTCCTAAGGTTCTTGAGGTTGATCTTGGGCCCCAGTCACCATACCCTCCCATCCCTCCAGGCTCTTCCACAACTCTGCTCCTTATTTTCCTGGGCTGCGAGCACAGGATTATGGAGAGCAGAGAGGATTTGCCTTCACCTCTACCATCTCCAGCCCTTGCTGGGGGTGAAGGGAACTGGGCACCTGGGGACATGTCATCTGGGATAAAAGAGAAGGGCAGAAAGCCCCAGGAAGGAAAAATCTGTGTGTGCATGGCGTGCAGTTTCCAAATTGGGAATGCACAAGCTGAGTAACTCCACACTCACGTGTGTGAGAGAAACACCTCCCAAAAATAAACCTACCTCAGAAAAAGGGAGGAGGAGGGAAATAGTTTCCTCATGCTCTTGGGTTATTATTTCCCAAAAGTTTCCTCGTAACACTGCTGTGCTTGTTGTGTCAGAGGGCGCAGGAGGGAGCCCAGAGTCCACCCCTGGGCTGGCATACATGAGTCAGAGCCGTGTCCTCCAGGAGGAACAGCTATTTTGAGTGAGGAACAAGGAAGCCTTGTGGCAAGAGAGGAGGGGCCCATCCCAGTGCCCGCCGGGAGCCACTGTTCAGCAGGGAGGCTGTGGAGGGGGACAGCTGGCCACAGCATGGCCAGAAACTGCTCCATGGAAATGGGGTGTTGTAGGGGCAAGGGCTGGTGAGGATGCACCCAAGAGCTATGTCCAAGAAGCAACCAAAAAATAGCCCCCAAGCAGTCACCAGGATTGGTCCTTCACTTACTGGGTCTCCAGCATCTCCTTTCTGGCCAGGAAGACCTGGTTTGCCTCTTTCTCCCTACAATACAGGACAGAAATAAAGTTAGGTCATCACCCTCTGGAACAGAACAGTGACCTGCTGAAAGGCAAACAGAGAAGCCCTGGAACAGGCTGCCCAGGCAAGTGGTTGAGTCACCATTCCTGGAGGTATTTAAAAGATATGGTGCTTAGGGCCATGGTTCAGCAGCGGACTTGGCAGCACTGGGTTAATTGTTGGACTTGATGATCTTAAAGGTCTTTTCCAACCAAAACAATTCTATGATGGCAGCAGCAATGCTCCATGTGTGTGGGTAGCAGATGACACCAGCTACATGGGAGCACCTCCCCATGGGACATTGCTGAGGGTCAGGGACCCATGCTCCACCAGTCTCTGAGCATCCCCAATGATCCTGTCCCACAGAACATCTGCAACTTGTCCCTCACCTCATTGCCCGGGTCACCAGGAGGTCCAGGGAGTCCTCTGGGAGGCTGCAGGAGAGATGTATGGGTCAGATCAGCCATTGAGGCACAGACTTGGGCCATGGAGATGCAAAGGGAGGGGATGGGGTGGCCTCGAAGCCCAACTCACCTGGCACTCAAAGGTGCAGCACTGCCCAGCGAGAAGGAAAAAACAGTGTTAGAGGGCATCATGAGGGCCAGGCTGCAGCCTCGGGGGGAGCTGCCCCACACTGGTAGCAGCTGCCTGCAGGGCTGGGCCATGCCACCAAGCCCTGCATGCCTGAGGGTGACCTCCAAGGGACAGGGCTGGGGGGAAGCAATGTTCTGGGGGACACTCACCAATTGCTCCGTATTAGCTTTCTGCAAGACAGAAAAGCAAAGAGAGAGTTTGTGAGGGATGGCTGAGCCTGGGGAGGAGGCAGGCTGGGGACGGGGAGGGGACAGGAGGTGCTTACGATCATGTCGATGATGGTGTTGATGGTTTCCTCCACGTCAAGCTCTCGGGTTGGCTTCAGGCTGGTGGCAGTGAAGTTGCGGCGGTAGGCATGGTCCGTGGCAATGATGTTGAGCCGCTGGTCCTAGGGTTGGGGGGTGAGGAGGGTAGGGTGAGACCTGCATGCACCCCTTTGGGACCCATCCCTGGAGGCCAGCCTGGGGACCCACATCCTTTCTTCCAGGTAAGGGCTCTGAGAGGCATTCCGAGCCTCCTTCACTGTGCTCGTGACCCTACCAGAAGCATCCCTGCTGTGTGGTCCCTACCAGGTGGTTGGGGGAGATGGCAACGGAGAACACTTTGATCCCCAAATGTTTGGCTTCATTGGCAGCATCATCCAGGCCTCCGCAAGGCTCCTTGTATCCTTCCAAGGGATGGCCATCGGTCACCACAATCAGGTATTTATTCTCCTTGTGATGGGAGCCACTGCAATGATTTCAGCACAGGATTTAATGTTGCAAGTATCTAACACCTTGAACTGAGGTGCCTCTGGGCCCTCACCCCAGGCAGAGCCAGAGCCCACGATCAGGGCACGACTCATCCCAGCAAAGCCAGAGCACTAGTAACCTGCCACCCTTGTGCCTTGGTGACCTCTCCCACCTTGGGGACAGCTCTGCACAACTCACAGGGGCCACCTTAACCCAGAATCTCCCCATCTCCATCTACCACAGTTATACCACCACCATCACCCTCTCCCCCCAGCCCAGCCCTGCTGCCTTACCCGATGAGCAGCTCCTCAATACCCCGTTTGATGGCACAGTCAGTGTAGGTGCCTTTTCCAATGTAGTTGACATCTGAGACACGGTTCTTCAGCTCATCCCGGCCGCTGGGCATGGAGGTGAGGCTCTTGATGAGCACAACCTCATCACTGTAGTGCAGGGCCCCAGCGTTCCACACCAGGTTGCGGTCACAGCGGTAGTACCTGTGGGGACACAGCAGGACACCAGCTTTCAGCACAGCTCCCACCTTCGCTCCGACCTGGTCTTGTGGAAGGTGTCCTCTGCCCATGGAGAAAGGTTGAAACTGGATGATCTTTAAGGTCTTTTCCTACCAAAACCCTTCTATGATTTTATGATTCACTTGCTCTGGCCACCATGCATGCTGTGGGGCTCTGGAAGGGCTTCCTGCCTTCTCACAAAGCTGGGATGTACATGGGCATGCAAAGCCCAGTCACGGGGCAGTTTCTCCATCTGGTGGAATGGCAAAGGGGTGCGGTTGGAAGGAGAGAGGCTGCCCAAAGAAGCGCCAGGGTCAGAAGATGCTGAGCTGTGTGAACACAGCAGATAACCCACACAGGAACTGAGGTGGGTTTTCCAGTGCCACACATATTAAAATCAGAGGGATGCCTTCCTCTGAAGCATGCTCTGAATCAGAAATAGGTCTTTTCAGGATGTCGAGGCCAATTCCAAAGGGATGGGTTTGCACACGTCCTTCACTTCCCCAAGCTTATCTTCTCTCTGCCCAGCAGCACCCTTCCCAAAGTCACCTGAGCACTGCCCACTGCTGTCTCCTCCATCCCCCTGCTTCCAGTTGCCTTGCCACTAACCATGCCCACCATGCCTGGCAGCAAACCATGCATGGTGGTGGCTTGCAGGGCCAGAGCAGGTAGAATGCAGCAGGAGGGGCACAGGGGGCATTTGGGGTGGGCTCAGGAGGTCCATCCCTCTGCCTGTGTGCAGTGGGGCTCTGGAAAAAGCCCAGAGCCTTGCTTAGGAGAGAGTCATGCCTGGGAAATTGTTCCCAAGTGCAAGACTCCTGGTCACTCAGGGCCTTGTAAAGTAGCTCTCCTGCCTGGGAAATGGTCAGGTGAGCTGCTAACCCCTCCCACCAATCTTGAAGTTAAGATTTGTCCCTCCAGCACTGGGACATCCCCACGGTGCCAGCACCCCTCTCTTGATGTCCCAATTGTCTCAGAAAGACTCCCATGCCTCCAGGAGCTGCGGTGCTCTCAAGCATTCCTGGATCTCCTCCCAGCAGGTGAGCCATAGCCTTTGCCTGCAGCCCTTCCCTGCATCACCCCCACTTCAGGATCTGGGAGCCTTGGTGCTCCTGAGCATCCCTGGAAAAACTAGGGTCAGAGCTGGGGTGGGTGAGGAGGCAGGTGAAGGGCTGGGCCATGGGGTGCATGAGGGGCACCCAAAGCTAGGTTCAATGCTGCAAGGTTTCTTGGGGTATGCAAGGGAAGCTTTGCTCTGCAGGGTGCCCAGGAATGCTGGGTTTAACCTCAGAGGTGCCCCATTGCCTTCCAAGCACATGGGTTCTCCTGGTTTTGAGCCACCAGTGGCATCACTTTGGCACTGAATAAGACCCAGCCAGCCAGATGGGCTGGGGTCCTTTGTCTGCCAGCCCCAGAAGCTCTTGCTTCCTGAGGGTGGGTGCAGGCAGCCCTGCTACAGACACGCTGCTGCCCTGAGCACAGACAGACTAAAAATGGAACATCTGAGGACCATCAGAGGGAGGAGATGTTCCCACCCCCCCTTTCCCTGGCATCCCGGCTTTCTTCCTCTCCCTCCATGGACAGGCATGCAGGGTTGCCTCAGCATCCCACCTGGCAGCAGGACCCACCCCTAAAGCCACCAGGGCAAAACCCCCAGAGATGTACCTGCTCGTCAGCTTATCAATGAACCGGTTGGTGAAATCTTTTACTTGGGAAACCAGGTCTCCAAAAGGCTTCACCCTCAAAGCAACACTCTCTGAGGTATCCAGGACAAAAAACAGGTCCACAGGGCAGTCTGGAAGATGTGGAGAAGCAGGAGTGGGCGGGCAGCATGGTCTCTCCAGCCGGAGATCCCGGGACACACGCCTGCAGCCCCGTTCCCTCCCGGCAGGATGGGTGCCAAAGGGGTGGCTCTCCCATCCCAACCCGATGTGAGACACCAGCACACATGCATGGCTGAGGCTGCTCATTTGTCTTGGCATCAGGGGTAAGCTGAATAGAGCACATATTCAGAAAACACCAGTCTGAGGCATTTAACAGCTTCCTATACATATTTTTTTTCATTTATACTTTTTTTCCCTTTACATTAAAAAACCGTCTTTGCAAGGACAGTACTCAGCTATTGTAAACTACAATTTGCAGCTTCAGCAACAACTTAAAGAAATAAAAAACAAGACATGAGAGCAATGAGCACTATGAAAAAATTATGGTTTTCTGGCACAAATATCATTGTAGAGAAGAGCAAAGGCACCTTTAAAAGCTGGCACCAAACCCACAATCTTTCAGAAATCTGAAATGGTATCAGCTGTGACACCCCCCCTCCCACTGCACCCCAGTGCTACTGGTAACACCTGACAAGGCAGAGCCAAGGAAATGGACCCCCCCCCCCCCCAAAAAAAAAAAAAAAAAAAAAAGAAAGAAAGAAAAAACATTAAAAATGGGTACATCTTGCAGATCCTCTTCAATCCTACATCCCTCTCTTCGGCACATACAAATCTTCCCCAAAACATCCCGACACAGCAGAGGTGTCCACCCAAGTGGACTTTTCTGCTCATTTTGAGGAGGAAAAACACCCTGGGAAGCAGCCCGGACTTACCTTCTGCACTGGAGACCCGAGTGGTGAGTTCTGGGCGCTGAGCCCACAGTTCCCCCCCCAGGAAGACAGCCGGGAGCAGCAAAGTGAGCAAAAAGCCTCGCAGCCTCATTTTCTGGGGTTCAGATTACCATCGAGCTGGGTGGAAGGAAAAAAAAAAAAGTGGGGAAGAAGAAGTCGGCAGCCGAGAGAGGCCACGGTCCGGGGGCTGGAGTAGCTGAAGATACTTTTTTTACCACTTTCCCCTCGGTTTCCGTGGGAGGGAGAGCAGGCAGGAGGGTAAGGGGTGAGGAGGAGACTTCTCCAGCCCGAGGACAGAGGGAGGGATCAGGGACTGTCAGCTGTGAGTCAGAAAGGCGTCAGGCATTTCTCCTTGCCCTCCTTTTGTACCTGCCCTGGCACTCTGGCCACAGGCAGCTGGCATCTCAGCAAGCCTCATGCAGGGAGCCCTGGCACTGCCAGTGCCCACCATCAGCATCCCCTGGGGGGCAGCCTGCCCACTGGGGCTGGGGAGCCTCAGGGCACCTGGAAGCTGCTCTCCCACATATGGGATGCATTCCCATCATATCCTCACTTGCATGAGACCTGGCCTGTGATAACCAGGGGGGTCTCCACCACAAGGCAGAGCTGGAATCATAGAATCATAGAATGGGCTGGGTTGGAAGGGACCTCAGAGATCATCAAGTCCAACCCTTGATCCACTACCGCTGCGGTTCCCAGCCCATGGCACTGAGTGCCACATCCAGGCTCTTTTTAAATATCTCCAGGGACGGAGAATCCACTACTTCCCTGGGCAGCCCATTCCAATGTCTGATCACCCTCTCCGTGAAGAAATTCTTTCTAATATCCAACCTAAACATCCCCTGGCACAACTTAAGTCCATGCCCTCTTGTCTTGTTGAAAGTTGCCTGGGAAAAGAGCCCAACCCCCCCCTGGCTCCAGCCTCCTTTCAGGGAGTTGTAGAGAGCGATGAGGTCTCCCCTGAGCCTCCTCTTCTCCAGGCTGAACACCCCCAGCTCCCTCAGCCTCTCCTCATAGGGCTTGTGCTTGAGCTATCCCACAGCCACCATCCAGGAATGGGGCCATGACAGAGGCACCACATCTTTTGAGAATCATGGAATGGTTTGGGTTGGAAGAAATCTTAAAGATCATGCAGTTCTAATCCCCCTGCCATGGGCAGGGACACCTCCCACTACACCAGGTTGCTCCAAGCCCCATCCAGCCTGGCCTGCAACATTTCCAGAGGTGGGGCAGTCACAGCTCCCTTGAGTAACCAGGACTAGTGTCTCACCACCCACACATCAAAGAATTTCTTGCTAATACCTTATGTAAATCTCCCCTTTTTCAGCTTGAAACCATTTCCCCTTGTTCACTGACTCCATACCTTTGTATAAAGTCCCTCTCCCGCTCTCCTATAGCTCCTTCAGACACTGGAAGGTGCACTAAGGCTGCCCTGGAGCAGGGATGGGGTCAAAGCTGCCAAACCAGAAGGCAAAAGCAGGAGCCCAGACACATAGAGGTGCCTGGAGAAGAGTATCTTCCTATCCTGTTGAAATGCAGGAGAGCAGCACATTCCCACAGGTCCTCCAGGCATTTGGAGAGCCTCAGGGTGCCATGGGCTTTGGTTGAGGGGCAGCCAAAGGAGCAGGGCTCCTCCTTGAAGGGAGGTGACACCAAAATGTGTGGTTTTGGGACAAATGCAGAGACACCCCCGCCCCAAAAGATCCATGTGGTTGTTGTGGTGAATAAAGTATTTTTCCTCCCCGTCAAAAAGCTTTACACCAGCATGAACCTGGCTGGTGTAAACAACCATGAAGGTTGATGAGCTTTGCAGAGATGTTCTGGTGACACTAGCAGATGAAGCCACTGAAAGGAAAATTTTCAAGGCATCTCAATCTCACTGAAGATATTCTCCAAGAAAGCAAGAATTTCCGGCACTAAATCCTGTATTCTGGCATTTCATGGTGGATCAGACCTGATTTGGCCCCCACAGTGGAGCTCACCCTGGATTTTCATAACCCTCCCATGAAGAAGGGTGCTGGGAGGGGGCCTGTTTTCATGCATCAAGCCTCAGCAGAAGTACCCGGTGAATCTGCACACCAGAAACATTTCCTCTTTGCTTTGTCTCTTCCTTTCTCCCCATCCCTCCCAGGGAATTACCCGCAGCAGCACAGGAGCCAATCCCCACCTCCTTCCAGGAGAGGAACCTCACGCACATCCCTCTCGGGAGCCACACAAGCTGGAGCCCGGTGTGCTCAGCCAGGAAAGACCTAATGGTAATGTTATGGGCTCTGCAAGGACCTGCTGGCCTCCAGGCTCCACACAGCCTCTCCGACCCCCTGCACCCTGGCCCGGGGAGCTGGCACAGCAGGGCTTCCCCAAACCACCCTCCCCAGCACCCCACTCCCTGCCCAGCACCCAGCCACCCGCCCCAGGGCTCTTACCATCCACAGCATCCCAGGAGCATCCTCCCCTGCTGTCCACCCAAACCACAGGCTTGGATCCATGTCCAGCTTCTAAAGCATTTTAAAGCATTGCAGGTCTGCAGTGCTAAACCAGGGTGAGCAGCATTCCCAGGGCAAGGCATGGCAATTAATTTGGAAAAGTATGGACTAATTAGAATCTATATAATCTATGATTCTATAATCATAGAATTTTCAGGATTGGAAGAGACCTTTAAGATCATCTAATTACTCACGTGCAGGAACACCTCCCACTGGATCAGGTTGCCCAGAGCCCTGTCCACCCTGGCCTTAAAAACTTCCAGGGATGGGGCTTCCACCACCTCAATGGGCAACCTGTTCCAGTGTTTCACCACCCTCATGGTGAAGAACTTTGTTCTAGCATCTAATCTAAATCTACCCTCCTCTAGTTTGAATCCATTCCCCCATGTCCTATCGCTCCCTGGCATCCTAAGAAGTCCCTCCCCAGCTTTCTTGTAAGCCCCCTTCAGACACTGGAAGGCTCCAATAAGGTCTCCTTGGAGCCTTCTCCTCTCCAGACTGAACAACCCCAACTCTCTCTGTTTGTCTTCACAGGAGAGGTGCTCCAGCCCTCTGATCATCCTCATGGCCCTTCTCTGGACACGCTCCAGCACATCCACATCCCTCTTGCAAGTGAGGCTCCAGAACTGGATGCAGCACTCCAGGTGGGGTCTCACAAGAGCAGAGCAGAGGGGGAGAATCACCTCCCTGGACCTGCTGGCCACACTTCTCTTGATGCAGCCAAGGATCCCGTTGGCTTTCTGGGCTGCAAGTGTGCACTGATGGCTCGTGTTGAGCTTCTCATCCCCCAGCACCCCCAAGTCCTTTTCCTCAGGGCTGCTCTCAAGCCACTCACTGCTCAGCCTCTATCAGTGCCTGGGATTGCCCCGACCCAGATGCAGGACCTTGCACTTGGTCTTGTTGAACTCCATGAGGTTGGCATGGGCCCTCCTCTCCAGACTGTCAAGGTCCCTCTGGATGGCATCCCTTCCCTCCAGCATGTCAGCCACACCTCACAGCTTGGGGTCACCAGCAAACTTGCTGAGGGTGCCCTCAGTGCCACCATCCATGTCACTGAACAGGATGTAGAACAGGACTGGTCCCAAGACTCATCCTTGAGGGACTCCACTTGTCACTGGTCTCCATTGGACACTGACCCACTGACAGCCACTCTCTGAGTGTGGCCATCAAGCCAGTTCTTAACCCACCGAGTGGTCCATCCATCAAGCCCATGTTTTACCAGCTTGGAGACCAGGATGTTGTGTGGGACTGTGTCAAAGGCTTTGCTCAAGTCCAGGTAAATGATGTTGGTTGCTCTTCCCTTGTCTATTGATGCTGTGACCTTTCCATAGAAGGTCACAAGGTTTTTCAGGCACAGCTTGCCCTTAATGAAGCCATGTTGATTATACCCAGCCACCACTTCATTATTCTTCTGCTCCAGAAGAAATATTCTGCAGCAAATAGATGATGCAGAAATCCAGCAGGTAGCTGGGCAGCAGTTTGCAGGCTGGTCCCAGGAGTGCAGTAATCACTGGGCCTAGTAACATGCTATTGTGTCCCAAAACATAAAGACACATACGTGTGAAGGATCTTCCCATTTGCTTCTGCAGACAAAGCCAAGGAAGTGAGGCCCTATTCCCAGGCTCAGCCATGCCCAGCCCCAGAGCAGGGAACCTCCTCCAGCTACCTCTGTGGTGCCAGGATCCCTGCAGACTGCCATGCAGAGGGGCACAAGGAAAATGTGCTGCATGCCAGGTGACTGCCTCAGCTCACTGGGGACAGCAGCTCAGGGCTCTATGTGGGGCCATGTCTCATAGACTTGCAGACTCATCGAATGGTTTGGGTTGGAGGGGACCTTACAAGTCACCTAGTTGCACACCCTGCCATGGGCAGGGACACTTTTCACCAGCCCAGGTTGCTCCAAGCCCCATCCAGCCTGGCCTTCAAGACTTGCAGGGATGGGGCAGCCACAGCTTCTCTGGGCAACCTGGGCCAGAGTCTCACCACTCTCACAGCAAAGTTTGAATTTCTTGATAATTTCTCATCTAAATGTCCCCTTTTTCAGATTGAAACTGTTCCCCCTCTTCCTATCACTCCATGCCCTTGTCAAAAGTCTGGCTCCAGCTTTTCTGTAGCCCCCTTAGGTACTGGAAGGTTCTCTAAGGTCTTCTCAGAGCCTTCTCTGGGCTGAACAACCCCATCTCCCTCAGCCTATCTCCATAGCAGAGATGCTCCAGCCCCCAGGTCATGTTTGAGGCCTCCTCTGGACTCAGTCCAACAGCTCCATGTCCTTCCTGTGTTAGGGACACCAGAACTGGACCCAGCACTGCAGGGGGGGTCTCACCAGAGCAGAACCAATCAGTCAGTGCTGTCCCAGCCCACATTACTGCTTTGCACAGCAGGTGATACAGTTTTAGTCCAATTACAGACCAAACTGGAGTGCAGTGAAAAAAAAAGTGCACTTGGGACAGAACTTTAGCTTTTTTCTCCTCCCAGAGATTGGGGAAAGAATGAGTTTGCTCTATTTTTCTGTTATTAACTCTTTCATGCAACCTTTTCCTTCCCTGTAATTAATCCCACTTAGAAATGGAATACTCTTCTTCCATAGGAAATATATAAATCAGTTGAAATTAATTCCTCTCAGAAAAGCCAGGATTGAATCCTCCAGTACATTCACAACAAACCAGGGCTTTGGAAAGCAGGGGAGAACCCAGTTCCAGGTTTCCAGCTTCGTCTTCTGCAGAGGGGACTACTTTGTCCTCTCACACATTCCCGGGAGATGCCGCAAGCACTGAAATTTCCCTGGTTGTAACCACACGAAGCACATCCATGTCCTGCATCCTGGATGAGTCTTCTTCTCCCCACTCCTGGGGACCTGAGTTCCCAAGGGCTGCTAAGAGTTTGGGATGTTTGCTAGGGGGGTTTTCACGTGTTCTGCTTACCATGGGCCACATCTCCCCAGACTGGCTGTAGGACCTCCAAGGCACACAACCCAGCTCACCCACATCCATCTCTGTGTTCATCCCTGCCCAGGAGGAGCCGCTGTGGTCCAACCAAAGCACTGTGCCAACCACAACCCCCTCTGGAAAGAGTGTGGCTTGTGGTGTTTCTGCACATGATAATTTAGCTTCCCACTGCAGCTCTCTGCAGGAGGAGGCAGCAGAGAAACCCCTCTGAGCAGGAAAACATCACATCTCCCAGCACAGGCAGTTGCCTTGCCAGGATCCTACCATGGGCATGGAGGGTCTCACAGTTATCCACCACTCCTGCAAAAAGACCCAGTGGAATAGCCAACCCATGCCATGCAGCATCTTCCAGATCCCTTGACATCCCTGCTACAAGTGGCACCTTTTCTTTGCTTAGCACTCATACAGACCCTGCAAGAGGCAGGGCAGCCAGGACATGGTGCTTCTCTGGTTGGCTCAGCAGCTCATCTGACCTGGTGTGAACTTTCCTGGTGGGCAGTTTGCCAGCTGGGCTTTGTTCCTACCAGCTCAAGATCACAGAATTGTTATGGTTGGACCTTTAATGTCATTGAGTCCAACCATAACCTAAGTGTTCACAGACCAGAGCTTAAACCGTGTCCCTCAGCACCACATCTACACAGAGTTTAAACACCTCAAGGGATGGTGATTTCACCACCTCCCTGGGCATCCTGTGCCAGTGTTTAATTACTCTTTCGGTGAAGAAGTTTCTCCTAATATCCAGTCTAAACCTCCCCTGGTACAATATGAGGCCATTTCCTCTTGTCCTGAGATGTCCTGGAGGGACCCTTACCTCCCTTCCAGTTCTCTTTGGAGACACACTCTTCCCTCCCCTACCAAAGCTTTCCCAAGCCACCCATGGGGCCACTGTTGGTTCAAGGGGGAATTCTAGCCACCTCACCAGCCCAGCATGCATGGGGTGCAAGTGCAGACCCCTTGTGTGCTGGCACAGCTGGGACAGAGCCCATCACCACCAACAAAGCAACAACCCCACACCCAGGCTGGTATGGGGTGGGTTAATAATTTTTGCTCCGTTACCTCATGCTGGCCTCTGGTCCCATGGAAAAAAACAAACCATCTGGTAATAATATTTCTCTAATCACTGTCTAGGGCTGCGGGAAAACTTGGCTCAGCTTCTTAGGAAAGATGAGAGGGCTGAGCAAGATGGGAGGCTGAGGATGCGGCATGGGAGCTGGAGCAGAGGTAACACTTTCAGGCTCCTTTTTCTGCACCCCCCCAGTCTTCCTGGACATCCTCACAGGGGTGCTGCAGGATGCCAGGACATCAGACATTTGGGATACCAGGAAGGGCCTCCCCACACTCTCCTGGTGCCAGAAGCGCACCCACTGTGGAGGCTTGGAGGCCAGATAAGCAAAACTTTCTTTCTGGGGTCTTTTTTTTTTTTTTTTACCTCTTGTCCAGAGAAATGCACACTGTACATAGAAAATAGAATCAGCACAAAGCATAGGCTTTTAGGGGTTTGGAGCATAGCATTTGGGGGATAAAACCAGCCCAAAATTAGAAGGTTGGCAACACCTGCACAATTCTCCTGTTCTTGGAGAAAACAAAACTGAGGGAGCAGGCTGGCTTTCTCACCAAGCTCAAGAAGAAATGATTGGAGGTGTTGATACACAAGAATTATTTCTTACCAGCTCCCAGCCAAGCCCTTGGCAGGCAATTCTGCTTGCCAGCCACCCCAGCTTTGGGGACACGACAGTCGGGACAGGGGACAGAGCACCCACTCCTCCCATTCATCCTCTTGTGGAGCACAGCATGAAAACTGGGTGGAAAACACACACTAACCCCTTGGGTGGTTGGGCGGAGAATATTTTTCATTTCTGGGCAACAAAACACATTGCTTGGGTGATTCCCAGGGAGCAGAGTGTGCTCTCTGGGCTGAGCAGGGATCACATCTTGGGGAAAGGGAGGCACCGGGCACTCGAGGAACATCCAAGCAGCAGCCAAACTCAGCCCTGTGATGGGTGACAGCTCCTCTTTCAAGCCCATCTCTTCATCTGTGTGGATGCTGGGCAGCTTGTTGGTGCACAACAGGTCCCAGGACTGGTCCTGGGAAGAAGGGGTGGCACAAGGCTGGCAGTGCTCCCTCGCCTTGCCTGTTTTCCACCAGCCTGGTTTGTCGTTCAAGTGGCAGTGGTGCTGAGCACAGCTCATCTCCCATGATGACCACCTCTACTTGCTTTTCATCCCATTCTTGCTCTCAAGTGCCCTCCACCCCCTAAACACTCCCTCATTTTCCCTTGGTGGTGGCAGCAAGCCCCAGAGCCATGGTCTATCCCTCCAGATAACATACTTTGTCTGGATTCATGGCACAGACAGCAAGCCCAGTCTCTTTCCATGCTTTTCCAGGAGGATGATCCACCCTTACCCAGGATGTTACACATGTCTGGCATGAGGTCCCTGTTAGCCCAGAATATTTCTGCTCCCGATTTTTTTTCAGTGAACACTGTGGATGATCATATTTTTTGTCATTCCAGCTGCCACCACAGCTTCTGGGGTGGCTGCACCCTCCAAGAGCAGCTCTGAGAAGCAGCAAGGTTTGCAGCCGAGCTCTCCTCACCCCAGAGCCAGACCCAGCCTGTGGCCTTTTTCCTAGAAATATAAACCAAGCCAGCTCCCCTTCCTGGCAAGGATGCCTGCCCCAAGCTATGCCAAGCATCCTCCTTCCATCCTTTATAGACAATGAAAAGAAAAAAAAATGTAAACCATTATGTTTTCTTCAAGCCTATTTCTCCTGTTCAGTTACAGCTGGAAGAGTAGTGTCAATGCTGAGCTGGAGGAGAGGCAGGGAGGACAGCTGTCCCCTCAGGGCCACCACTGAGGAGGAGCAGCAGAACCCTTGAGGGGGACAGACCTTGGTCCTGGGGACAGGCATCCCATCACAGCCTCCCCTGCAAGGGGAGAGGAGCAGCCAGGCCAGGGCCACCAAGCAGGGCAGGGGGCTGGAGCAGAGGGCAGACAAGGAGATGCTGAGCTGCTACATCCTGGAGCAGAAGCAGGGGTTACAGAGGACACAGTGGGGAGGAGATCCCCAGCGCAAGCTGAAGCAAGGGAAATAACCAAGTTATCGAATCCCAGACTGGTTTGGGTTGGAAGGGACCTTAAAGATCATCCAGTCCCAATCCCCTGCCATGGGCAGGGACACTCCCCACTACACCAGGTTGCTCCAAGCTCCATCTAACCTGGCTTTGAACACTTAGTAAGCAATGAAGAGACGGTGTCCAGTGACAGGACAAGAGATAACAAGCACAAAATGAAACACATGAAATTGTGAAATTCCACCTGAACACAAAGAAACACTATTTTTTAATTTTTTTTTTAATATAAGGATGGTCAGCCAGAGAGAGACAGAGATACCAGAGTGCCATGGGAAAGAGTGCTGTGACTGGGCCATTGTTCTGTCACTGAGCACTGCTGAGGAAAGTCTGGCCCCATCCTCCTGACACCCACCCTTTAAGTATTTATAAGCGTTTTTAAGTATTTATAAGTGAGCAGCTTTCTTGCCCACAGGCCCGAAATGCCAACCACAAGCTGACTGAGGCCTCCACGGATGGTGCCAGTGGGTGCTTGTCTCTGTTTCACCCCTGGGTTGGACCAGCTAGAGATGAGGACCCCTCCCCAGCTGCACTGGGGTGCAGAGTGAGGGGCTCAGCTTCACCCCAGGGTGTGGGCACAGGGGGGCAAGAAGGGGCAGTCCGGGGGCTGCTCAGAGCAGTGCTCTGGCATCTCTCCTCAAGAAAGAAATGAAGCATCCCGGAGAAAACGTGTGCCCAAAATAGCACAAGGTCTGTTTCAAGGTCTGGGGCTGGTGTGTGGTGGCACAGGGGGACGAGCTTGAGAGCTGCCATTGTGTGGGGCTGGATGAGCAGCCTGTAACCCCTCTGAATTGCTGGCAGTCCCCCTGCAGTCATGGGCTGCTCCCATCCGGGGCCTGGCAGTGACTCACGCTTGCTATAAACATGTCTCCTGATGGATAATGAATCCTGGCCGTCGCTGCCTTTGGGGAAAGCTCTGGATTTGCATTGCAGTGCTCCCTCCATCCCGCTGCTTCTCCCCCCACTCCACCTCCTGGCAGCCCCGCTCCCACACGGGATCGTTTCCTGATGCTGAGCAGAGCCAGGGCTCTGAGGCCCTTTTTCCAGCTGGTCGAGGTTTACTTCTGGGGCTGCGTGGGCTGAGTTTCCCCATTAACCCTTCTGGGAGGACTGAGGCCACCCCACAGCATCACAGCACCCCGACATGTTGGATGCTCCACGGCTGTGCTGGCTGGGCAGCCTGTGCACCCACTGGGGAACCCCTTTTTGCTCTCACCCCAACCCCCTCCCACTAACCACGGAGGGCACCTCAAGCAACAAAAGCTTTATTGTAATGACACAATTAAGCCACGAAATACATTGCAAAGCAGCAGGGGAGGGGTGACGAGGAAGCGCAGAGGGGGGCAATGGGGGAAGCAAGCTGCTGTGTCCTCCTGCCAGCTGCTGCTCAAGTGTCCCCAGTCCCACCACCACTGAAGGAGCAGGGTCTGGGCAGCCATGGGCAGGGGGCTTCAGGCAGCCAGCCTGAAAGGTGCCACGGAGGAGAGGGAAAAGCCCACGGGAAGCCAGCAGTGTCTTCAAGGGAGCAGGGGATCTCAAGCTTCAGCCACTGGCACCATGTTGGCTGCGGCGCTCCAGTCAGGCAGTGAAGGTGTTCCTCCCGTGGGGATCAGGGTCTGGAGAGCTAGGGAGTCAACCAAGAGAGATGGTCAGGGCTCAGCCAAAGCTCCCATACCAGTGCTTCCCCTCCCAGTCATGCCTCGGGCTATATGGACACGTAGCTAATTGGATATTAGGAAAAATGCTCCAGTCGGATATATCCACATACTCTAATTGAATATTAGGAAGCCAGTCTTACCCCTATGAGAGTGGTGAGACACTGACCCAGGTTGCCCAGAGAAGCTGTGGCTGCCCCATCCCTGCAAGTGTTGAAGGCCAGGCTGCATGGGGCTTGGAGAAACCTGGGCTGGTGGGAAGTGTCCCTGCCATGGCAGGGTGTGCAACTAGGTGACCTGTAAGGTCGCCTCCAACCCAAACCATTCCATGAGTCTGTAAGTCTATGAGACATGGCCCCACACAGAGCCCTGAGCAGCTCTCCCTCGTGAGCTGAGGCAGCCACCTGGCATGCAGCACATTTGCCTTGCAGGCTCCCACTGGTTGCTGAGGGAAGGTTTTGGGGAGCTCTGGAGGAGGCATCTGAATGTTTTGCAGACACAGGTTTTGCGCAGGGAAAATGCCTTGACTACACACTTCAGTGTGGGGGCTGTCTCCAGGGTAAGCATCACCCCTGCCTGCCCACCCATGCTTCTCAAAATCACTGCATTTCAGCCTTAACTATTTGGAGGTGAAAGCTACTTGAGGCAAGGAAAGAAATATTAGTATACAATAGAAAATCTGTTTTAAACTCAGAGCCGATGGTGTCTCCGGGGTGTCACGTCTGCAGCGTTAACTGGATTTTCCTAGGAAGCAAGGAGCAGCACACTGTTCCTCTGCAGTGTTCCAGTGAGGGATCTGGGAATGTGGCTGCATGCTGAGCAGCTCACAGCAACATCCCTTGGGAAAACCACAGAACCGGATAAATCGGCAACCTCAGGATACATCATTCTGACGTCTGGGTGGGAGCTCTTTCCTGAATGGCCCCTCTCGCCCCAAAAACACCCTACACCAGTGAACGAGGTGAGTGTATCATGAAGCTTTCTACTCTCTTTGCACTGGGAAATCCTGTGGGATTTCCACTGGGGTCTGATCCTAAGACATGCATGCAACCTGGAGTTCAGGAATCCTACTGCTTCACCCCTCCAGCCTGCTCTCCCCAATCTCTTCATGCTTAGCCATGCTGCCAGCTGGCTAGTGGACCACCATAGCACCATGTCCCGAGAGCAACCTGTGCCCCAGTTTCATCCAAAGCACCAAAACCCATGGAAGCTCCAGAGCCATGCATCATTCATCCCCTTTTTGATCTAGATGCAAATATTCTTAGACACAGGCTTCCCTCCAGGAATAACTAACGCCACTGAGACACAGGGGATCAGAATACAACACTTGAGGAGGGCTTCAAAGACTCAAGTCCTCATGCACATCCTGGCTTTCCCTTTGGGGATCGAAGCAGTTCCTTCAAGAAACAGTGCATGTGTTTTAAATCAGCAACAGGCTGCAGTTCAGCATGGGGGTTCAGAAATGAAGCCTCCTCCTGCTGCTCCGTTTTTATCCCCCTCATCCACTCAATGGTTTTGCTCCCCATGTGCAGAGCCAGCACGAGCATCACTTCTGGGAAGAGGCATCCCTGTGGTTGATCTGTCTAAACATGAGTGTGGGAATCCAAAGCCTGTCTGGTTTTGCACTTGGCTAGATTTAGTCTATGGGATGCTTTCTGAGTGATCTGGGGTCTCTTGTTCCTCTTTGCAGGACAACTGTGCTGAAGTGGAGTGAGGGATGAGGGGGCTGAACATCTGGAGTCAAAGGAGTTGCACATCTGGTACATTCAGTACTTCCTAAAAGCCACTGCCACGTTACCCTTTGGATGGAGGCCTGAGGCTCCATGCATAGCACAGTGGATTAAGCTCTGCAGCTGGTTTTTTTTTTGTTTTTTTCTTTAAGGAAAACCAAAAATAACCCTCTCAGCAGAGCCCCAGCTCCCCATGCTATCCAACATGGGAGCAGGGGAGCTGCACCAGGGACCATGACCTCTCTGCAAGTCCTCCCACCCTGAGCTCTACGCTCACACCATCTGCAGCCGGTCCAGCCACGAGCCAAGGCACAGCTTTCCCCAGGGATAGAGAGGGCTGGAGATCATCCCTGGCAAAACCTTGTCCTTCTGTTGTGAAACACCAGGCCAGGGGGTTTGGGCCAGTGTAAAGTGAGGGCTTGTGCCACCAGCCTCATCTCTTGGTGCAACCAGTGTAACCAGAGACACTCATGGCCCAGGGGACTGCTAGCCATGCGTGCTGAGAGTTGGGGTTGCTCAGCCTGGAGAAGAGAAAGCTCCAGGGAGACTTTAGAGCATCTTCCAGTACCTGAAGGGGCTACAAGAAAGCTGAGGAGGGACAGGACAATGGGGAATGGTTTTAGGCTTGAAGAGGGGAGATTCAGATTAGTAACTAAGAAATTCTTGCTGTCAGGGTGGTGAGACACTGTCACAGGTTTCCCAGAAAAGCTGCGAGTGCCCCATCCCTGGAAGCGTTGAAGATCACGTTGGATGAGGCTTGGAACAACCTGGTCTAGTAAGAGGTGTTGGACTAGATGACCTTTGAGGTCCTTTCCAACACAAAGCAGTCTATGATTCTATGGTCTACGTTGCCCCATGAAGGTCCCAGCAGTAACAGGATCCTTCCTGCAGTAGGATGCAGTGCCAGCTGCCTGTTACTGCTGGCCACCATGGGGGGCACAAATACTCTCTTCCCTCTCCCATCCAGCAATGTAGCAATGCTTCTGCAAGAGGATGGAACAGAGCCTGGGAGCACCCAACATCCAGCTGCTGCCCAGGCTCTGCTTGGAGCAGGATCCATGCTAAAAGCTGGTGAAGGGGGACACCTACTGACCAGCTCAGGGGGACCAGGGACCTACCCAGGACTGGGGGCTGCAGCCAGCAAGAGTTAGGGTAGGTGGGCTACTGAGCTCTCATCTTATGCCAAAGGGCTGAAAAAGATGTCAGAAAAGTTTTGTGATGAGACCACACCATCCTTCCATCATCTCTATGGCCAACGAGAAAATGAAACAAAGGACTCATCCCTCCCACAGCACAATGCCATCCCCCAAGAACCCCATCTCTGCCAGCACTGGAGGGGCAAAATTACCCTTGCTAATAGACCATAAGTTTCAAATTAGCATAATTAAAAGTGACTACCAAGAATACATGAAAAAAATCCTGAATTACAACTAGAAGAGAGTATTAAATTTAAAGAGTCTTCCTGGTAAAAGTCACTTTCCCTTAGGGGAAACATTCTAATTTTTTCAACCCGATTATGTACTAGGTTTGCAAATACAGTGTAGGAAAAAAACACACATAACAATACTCCAAACACTTAATTTTGGGAGCATGACCTGGAAAGGATATGAGGGGGAGTGGCAACCTTCAGCTGAGGCCCCATGGACCAAGCCCAGACCTCAGCTGGCCTCTCTGCTGGAGACCCTCCACACTCTGGGGACAGAAGGAGGCATCAGACCAATATTTTCCTGCCAAAGTAACAATTTCCCACAAAGTAACACATTCCCAAAGAACTGGGCTAAGTACTACCGAGTCGGTTACTTCCAGAAATGTTGAATCATTCTGTCTGGACAAAAGGAAAGCTATTCTGTTGATTAACTGGTACATATAGCTTGCATCGAATATTCACTCTAATATCAGAGATATTAATATCTTTTTTCAAGTGGCATGACTGTGGATGCATCATTGGAGCACCCAAGACACACCACAAGTAAAACCAAAACACTGAGGCTCCCCCCTCAAAGATAACAGCAGATCTCCTTTTGAGCCACACTAAAGAAATGAAAGCCAAGTTTGATTCATTCCTTGTGATTTTGTTATCACTGTTGCCATCAACATGTTCCTAACCACCTCTTTCTCCAGACCTCACTCAAGCTCAGATGACCCAGATGATGATGGATTAGCTCATACATTCCCACATAACGCTGGGAAATGTGACCCCGAAGAGAAGTTCCCCCTCTCCAGTCCCACAGCCAAGGGCTCAGCTCCTTTCTGCTCCCTCCAAAACCTAAATGCACAGAGGGGAGAGGCAGCAGGCTGGGCTCTACCTCACTCCCTTCACCAAGGAGGGGATTCCTGAACAGTGCGAGGCCAATATACACTTGTTTTCTAGGGCCCCAGTGCAGATTTATCATTTTTTTGCACGCCCAATTTGAGAATCCCACAGCTTCATTTGCAGAAGGGCTGTTTTTTTTCCAGGCTAGAGTTGCTCAAGCAGCTTTTTCTGTTATAAATGGTCTCCGGGGAGCTAAAACAGAAAAAGCCTCCTGCATCAGAGCAAAAAGCAGAATTATGACTGATTTGATACTTTGAGGCTTATTTGCCTGCTCAGCCCCCTTGGAAATACCATGTGATTTAATGTACAACCAAGCAGACATCATTTGGGATAATGAAATGCCACAGAAAGAAGGTAAATCCCTGCCCCATGCACTGACCTCCTCCAGGACAGCCCATTTCTGCAACAGTTCTTAAAAACCACATCCCAAGCAATGTTTTTTATCGAGGAGCTGGAAGGTTTGTGAGACTCTCCCATGGCTCCATGCCGAGCCAAGGCTGCAAGGACACCACCACTGGGACTGTCTCTTGCCTCTTGGGACCTCTCTCGTCCCCCATGCACCCTTGCCCAGAGCCCAGGTCCTTGTCACATCCCACAGCCTGTCAGGAGAGCCGGGATACACCTCCTGGAGCCAGAGCCATGCTGGGATCTGACCTCCCCTCCTTCACCTTCCATCCCTGCGGTGGCTTTACCAGCAGGTCATGTCCCACTTGGGTGACAGGATGCAGCAGGCTGGGACAGGGATGGTACCCAGAAGAGGATGTAATCTGTTGGTTCCCTGGCATGGGAAGGGGTGGAGAGGTATGACTGCAGCCAGCTCCTCCTCTCCAGCAGCCTCTGAGCACAGTTGCATCTGGCAGACCCAATCTGGCGTTTGCTATTTTGGGCAGCGCTGTCTCCATGGAGGTGGGGAAGAGCACGGGGAGCAGGGCACACATGCAGCAAAGAAATCAGGGCAGCTGCAGAAACCACGGGGACTCCTGCAAAGCCATTGCCACACTCACTGCAATTAGCATGCCATGAAGGTCCCCTGCCTTCCTCGGGAAATAAGGACAGAAGTACGGACGCTGCAAACGCATTGGCTTGTGGTGGACTTCTCAGGCTTGGTCAACACGATGCTGCTGATGATTTCTGACCGTGCCCTGCATGCCAGAGCTTCAAAATGCTCCCATGTGCCAAGAAAGCAACACAAGGAGGTGCAGGATGCTCCTCCTTCGTTTTTTTACACGTGCCTCCGCTACGTGCAAGTTCTGCTCATGGTCTGGCTTGTCCTACAACCCCAGAGAAGAGCCAACTCGTGTAAGAATGGGCTCTCTCCCTCCGTGCACTATCCCTCTCCCATGGGGGGATCATTCTGTGCTTGCTTTCACCAGTCAGCAACTTGAGGGAGGCAACATCTGGTCCCTCCTCTGGCATCAGCACAAATACAAGGCGGCACTGCTGCCATGGGAGGCTACCGGCTCCACCAAAGCCCCTGTGTTCCCCTGGATGGGGAATGAGGGGGTGCTCTTGAGCTTGTTTGGCTGCTGGACCACTTGAAAGACACAGCTGAATCCCTACAACCAGGGAGAGCAGAGCAAGGAGTTAGGAAAGGGCAGCAAAACAGGAAGGAGATGGAAGCACCTTTCAATACAGAGCCTTGAAATGCTGCAGGGAGCTGAGCATGCACGGGGTTTAGGACACCCAGGCTGACCAAATCCTTGACACTCAGTGGCAGGGGATGGCAGCCACCTCCACCATCCTGGAGCTTTGCCAGCAGTGGGCTCCTGGGCTGGGGAAACAAACCTCTAGAGGGAGGCAACCTGATGCACACAGAGCAGGGAGACAATGCCTTGGTCAAGCAAACTCACTCCCTTCACCCTCTTTGAGCCACACCATCATCCCTGCCAGCCACCCAGCCCCTCTGCTGGGCTGGAGACCACGAACCCCTGCCTATCCCCAGCTCCACTGATGCGGTGGCATCACCCAGGGTCCCCAGCACAGCCGTGTGTGGGTGCTGAGCAGAGAGCACTGGTGACAGGAGAAGAAGAGGGCCAGTATCCTGTAGGAGAAGGGCATCAGGGAACAAAGAGGCAAAGGACATGAAGTCTTGGGGCTCATTTGGTAAAACAATATATTTCCCATGTGCACAAATGCATCCAGTGGCTGCTTTATCTGGCTGGAGATATGGTGTTATCATGATCCTCCTGATTTGCAGTAGGGCAAAAATGGAGTAGGAGATTAACAGATGGAAAATATATTTGTTTCCCTCTTTGCAGGGAGGAGAGAGAAGTAAAGCTTGGAAGCAGAAGGCAGGGCTGGGCATAGAGGGTCTTGGGGAAGGGTGTGAGGCACAGACATGGCAGATCCATCCAGACAAGAGGGCTGTGAGAGATGTGTGGTGTTGTGCTGTGACTTGTAAACTAGTCTAAGGGAAAAACCAAAGCATTATGCAAGCCAAGTATCTCCTCTTTCAAAAAAAAAAAAAAAAAATAGAACGCCTAGAATCATACAGGAAGTGCATCGTTCATGGAGATCTTCTCTAAATAAAATAAAATATGATGATGACTATGATAGTAATAAAGATTATGATAAAAATAATATCAATAATAATGATGATGGAGTTTTGTATACAACCCCCACCTTCACTTCAAGCAGCTACAAACGTGTGAAAGGATGCAGAGGAAGGATGGGGCTGGAGATAGTGGAGCGACCCAGGAGAAGAACAGTCGGAGCCCATCAGTAGCAGAGCTGCACAGACATTTATTGAACACAAACAGCAACAAACACAGCCAGCTCACAGAGCTTCCTGAGCTATCCTCTAAAGGTTTTGCTCATGGGGATTGTCAAAAGAGTGCTTTCAAAGGCCCCTGGGGGTGTGAATCCTGGACAGCTGAGTTTGTCCCACTTCCAGTTGCTCATTAGTTAAAAAAAAATAACTATTTGTGTTTATGAGTGTGTGATTTACTTCACTTAGTTTGAAAAAGGGCTTGTCTGGACCCTGCCATGTTGCACAGAGAGAAGCCTGTGGGTAAACCCATGCGTGCAAGTCAGCTTGGCTTCCCAAATAACACCAGGGGAGGGGGGGGAGATGAAAATTACACCTTACCCTGAGGGCAGGGATGCAAGGTGGCAAAGGGGAGCCAGGACAAGCAAAGCGAACAAGGAAGGACCACCAAAGGAAGAAGGGTGAGAAAAGTAAGTTACTCTGAAGCACGCACAGCTCTGGGTGGCCTCACGCATCCATAGGCTACAGCAAGTACCGCCAACATCAACTCAAAACATGCAAGTAGCTATGCTAGACTGACATTAGAGACCCCGCCATCTTCTGAAGTCTCACCAGCAGAAAGAAAACAACCCCCTCTCCCAGTCCCCCCAAAAGCAGATGAAGTAATAACACCGTACGCTGAAAACAAGGACCATAACCAAAGAGTTAGGGAGCAGCCTCGGGAGCGCAGTAAGGAGCTCGTAAAGAAATGTTCCAATGTGTGCATATGCATGTGTATTTATGTATAGGTATATCTATATATTCGTTAGTAAAGAAAAGAGTATCTGTGGAGGCAAAGGGAAGACGGTAAAAGTACAGGCAGTACAGGCTGGGTGGAGTGCCGGTGGCTGGAGAGGGTCGGGTGGTGCGGAGTGGAGGATGGTGGGTGGAAATTAGAGTGCGCCCATTCCAGTGACCTCAGACGTCAGCCTAGAATAGACAGGGGCAGAGAGAGGGGTAGGGGGGAGACAAAAACAAGCACTTAATAACCGGAGCAGAAAGGAAAATGAAGACCCTGAGGGGCAGCACTCCTCCGCTTGCCTAGGCCCCACTCAGACTGGGGGGCAGAGCATCCCCAGGGGCTTCACGGGTCTTGGAGTCCTCATGGAGGGCACAGAGCAGGGCTGGAGGACAAAGCCAGCTCAATAGCTGGATATCTTCCCCTCTCCTTGCCAGGTATTTTCCATCCCTGGCAATGTATCATGGCAGAGGTGTCTCACACCAGGGGTGCTGGCAGGAGACATCATAGCACATAGCTTCACTTCAACAAGCATCCCTCACAAGGAGGAAAAACAGCTGTCCTAGCATCCCAGCTTCTATTCCAAAATATGGGAGAGGCCGAGCTGTGCCCCATCCTGCCTCCCCATCAGGTCATCTCAGCCACAGCATAAGCTGCAGCTCAGCCAGCCCTTCCCAGCAATGAAGAATGGCTTGTTTTTCTTTTCTTTCTCTCTCTCTTGTCTCAGGAGGTTGAGGGGACCAGCAAGGACCTGGCCCTATCCCTCTCCCAAGCGGCTGGAGAGATGCCATGGGTGCAGGCAGAGGGTCAGAGGGTCAGGGCAGGATGGTGGAGGTCTGGTGCAGGTCAGGGCTGGGGTGGGTTGGGTTCAAGGAGAAGAAAGCATGTACAGACCTTGCCGGTGCTCCCAGCCCACACACCCCAACAAATGCCAAGAGTTGCCGCCAACATCTCCCGCATGCAGGACCCTGCTACACGGGCAGGTGGGCCACACACCTCCTGGCACAGTGGCCGCGGACCCGGCACCAACTCTGCCAGCGGCAGAGGGCAATGAACAGCCAGGCCAACCAAAGGCCCTGCCTCCCCTTAAGCTCCTCATCCACGAGTCCACAGGCGCAGACAAACAGGTCTGGACAAGCTCACCAGAGGCACGGAGCTGGTTCCCAACCCCTCTCCAGCTACACCTCCCCTGCACGCTCCCTCGCCAGCCCCCACCAGCACAGGCAGCACTGCTCCCGGGTCAGAGGCAGAGGCAGAAGCCCTCGGTCCCTGCAAAGTCCTGCTGCACCAAGCTGAGTTAGCATGAAAAGGAAGAAATCAGGCTGTTCCTATGTCTTGCGTTTATTGGACCGATTATTTTCAGTGGATGGAAGAAAGCCTTTGGGAGGCCTGGAAGAACGCAGAAGAGACTCTGAGGTGGCAATAAGCGAGGCTGCGATCTCAGCGAGCAGGTCCCAAGTGATGCCTCCCCACCACCAGGCTCAGCTCTGTCCCCATCCCCATCCCCTGCCTCACCCACAAGGAAAGAAAACGGCGATTTTTATCAACCTTGCTCCCTCCCTCCCCCCGGCCCTGAACAAATTCCTGGAGCGAGCGTGGCGGGTGGGCCGACAACCGGCACGACCCACGGCCACCCGGCAGCGAAGCAGTTTTGCCAGTCCCCAGCCAAAGTTGCCAGCTGAGGGGAAGAGGTCCCACTGGTGATGTCTCGTCCCTGCTCACGAGGTCTCCGGAAGCCACCATCCATCCCGGCCAGCCTGAGGTAGCCCCTCATGGCCCACGGTGCTGGGAGCGAGTGCGGCTCCCACCACGTCGGCAGGAGAGGTCCAGCCATGGTGGCGGGGGGCGGCGGCAGAGCTCGGCGGGGGGGGTCTCACCTGGCGTTGATGAGGTACTGCGCAAGGCTGATGTTTGCAGGGGTTCCCGTGATGGTAATTTGGCGCTCTGATGACCCTTCCGTGGCATTGGCGATTTTGATCTGCGCTCCCGACATCTGCCGAATTTCATTGATTTTGGTCCCTTGGCGTCCGATTATGCAGCCTATTAGCTAGAAAAAAAGCACGGAGGGAACGTCTGAGAAGCGGCAGCTTGAGTAGTCACCTGCGAGACCCGAGCACAATGGCACAACGCCAGCCAGAAGCCTTCCTCCCTCTGCCCTGGGGCATGAGTGACCTTAATGCTCATGACTATAGGAGAGGGAAAGCACCTGCACCTGAGCACAGTCCTCACAGAACACCTCATTCCCTCCTCCTTGGGGGGCAAATTTCAATTATCTGCACATGATGCTGGGCATCTCAGAGGGCAGGGAGAGGCATTCTAGTGGTTTAGTTTCAGTAATAACTTTCATGGTCTAACCACAGGTCCATGTTTTACAAAGATTTAAGAATGGGAACAGACCATGTTTCAGACTGTGCTCCACACCTATTCCCTTTTTTGGTCACAGCAAACCTGAAGGTAGTGATATGGGATGTGTTTCCACAGGAAAACAAGCCCACCGCCTTCCCTGGGGACAGCCCAAGCCCAAGTGTCCCCTCATCAGCTTGTGTAGCCACACACCATTGACAGCTTCCACATTGCTCACTCCATCTCAACCTTCTTCTACCCTGCTGGGCCATCCTCGCTGAAGCCAGAGCCTGCTGCCTCTGTTACCACTTTCAGCTCTTTCAACTCAACATGGTGTGCACACTGTTGACAGGAGAGCACTATGTGGTGCCAGCAGAAGAGGAGAATTCTACTTCAAAACGTATCTTTTGGTCTCTTGTGAAAAAACTTAGAGCCGGTTTGAGGCTTGTATTTCCTCAGTAGTCCTCAACGGCTTCAATTTCCTCTGTGGTCTTCAACTTTGCTCTGGGTCATTTCCGCATGGTTCTCTCCAGCACTTCCACAAGTTGGCAATGCATATAAAGATGTCCAACTTTTCCAACACAGACACAAGGGGTTTTTCAAATGCCCTGCTAAGATATCAGCATCTGAGCTCCTTTCCAGGGTTGTACCTGGGAATTTTATATGTGGGACATTCATCTTGGCAACTGCTGGACTTGCTGTCTGTAGAACCAGAGACCACTGCTATTCCAAATGTTCACTGGTCCTGTTGTCATATTTATAGGGCTACCTTAGTGGTTTGTCCCATACAGACCTCGATGTACATCCCACTGTAGTACTGGAAGGGTATCAACCATCTCAGGGGATGCAAAATCATGTTTGGCCCAACAGCTGTCCATCTTGGTCTTCATGGTGCAGAAATAACTCAGGGAGGCTTCAGCAAGTTAACATCCCTTGCTGCTGAGAACCTGAGACCTGAGGAACCAAACCTCTTTGGAAAAATGTTTGGCAACATCCAAGCATCTCTACACCTCACCCAAGTTTCTCCAGATAGCCAGAGGGGTGACAAGATGGATTTCATCATCAGCTTTTCTTCAACTCTCCTTCCTCTGCAGTGCAACCACAAGCTGATCTACACCACTGAAACACGACTGTAGACCCTTTGCTTTAAGAAACCCAAACCTATCCTTTGCTTCCCAGGAAGGTGGCAGTGGGAATTTAAGAGCCTTCGGAGCAATAGGAGGCAGAGCCAAGGGCATTTTTCAGGAGCAGAAATTTGGAGATGATGACATTTAACACTGCAGGTCAGAGGAGAGCCAAGCTTTTAGTGAGGGAATGCTCTGCATGCTCTCAGGTCCCATAGCAGGTCCCTCAGCGTGTTAAAGAGGAGGAAATGTCCCTTTCCAAAAGGTTGCTTGATATTCCTGAAGACACTCTCATTGCTGCCAGGGCCACAGTCCCCCTCGTTTGACAGATATGGCTGTTGCAACCTCAGGAGCACTTGCTGAGCTCCCTGCAGCTTCCTGGAGGGGGTACCTCGCTGCATGGACAGAAGCAGACCCAGGATCAGCCCCACTGTCATCTCCTACAGATTCCTCCACAAAGCCCTCCCACGATAGTGGGCCCCAGGGTGAAGCATCTCTGAGGATTTCAGCCAGCACACGCTCAGAAGCTGTTTCACTGCCCCATCTCTGGGGTGGAAGGAGGCCTCACAAGTGTCCCAGAGGAGCCAAGATACCCAGCAGAGGTGCTCAGCAGCTGCAGCCATGCTCACTGCCCTTCCCTGGAGCTGCCATGTGTTGGTGAACAGCAGGAAGAAGTGGCAACAGCTGCCAGACCCGATCCAGAAACTCCTGATGAGGAGGGGCTGAAGGTGCTTGTAGGTGATGGAGATGGGGGCAGAGATCGGAAGTCATCCTGATGCTTTCTCTGATACTGATTTGAGCATTTCAACCCATGGAAACCAGCGGGCCAGTCCACAAACCAGTGATACCTTGCATCCAGGTGCCAGCTCTGTTGGGGGTCTCCATCCCACCTCCTCCAACCCAAACATCACCCAGCTCCCTCCTTGCACCACTCAGTATGACTCCAGCCTCCTCCCAGCAAATATCCCAGTCCAATATCCACTTTTGCACAGTGCCTCCATCTATGAGACCCAAAAGCTGACTGCCACCAGGACAAGGTTAGACGCACCATCCTTCAAAAGCTCATGAGGCACTTTGTGGCCTTCTTAGAAGCACTCTTTACTTACCTCTCCAACTCCCCAGCAGTTACACTCAAGCCAGTACTAGATTAAGCAATCATGGTTTAATTAGGGCTGGCTCAGGAGCTCTCTTTCCTTCCCAGTGCTGTCAGTGAGTATGTTTCATGAGCACTGAGTTCACTACAGTTGGACTCGATGACCTTAGAGGTCTTTTCCAGCCCTAATGATTCTATGATTCACTTGGAAACGGAAAAGGAACAGTGAGGAGGATTATATCTAGGAAAGCTACCGAAGGGTTTAAGTCCAGTGGGTGCTTTATGCTGCAGGCTGGTCCCCAACAGATTGCCTGTGGCACAGGTGAAGGGGCATCTCTAAACCTATTTAACAAAGTCTGCAGCTTATATATAAATATGTTCACAGACATACACATATATATGTGTAGACACACACACGTGCCAAGGAAGCACACGAATTTACTTACATCATTGGGAATGGTGAGTTCATGAGTACTGGCCGGGGGACTGGCATCCAAACCTGGGCATATGCAAGGGAAAAAGATTAGAGGTGGAAAAGGCAGCACGGTGGAGCTCCGCTGCTTTCCTGCAACTCTCAGCACTGCAAAGGCTCCATCCTGCTCCAGGGCTGGGAGGGGAAGGGGATCACACACCAGGGGATCTGGTACAAGGAGGAGGAAGATGGTTGCTACCTGACCCTACTGATGCTGGGTGTCACCTTCCCCTGCATCCCCTGAGCTGGCCCGGCCTGCACTGCCCCAGGAGTGCCTCACTTCCCATCCTTCTTCCTTCCGCTAGGAATGGCTTTAGAGGAGGGTGCTTTATGGTGCAAAGCTGCAGCATCACCAGCAAGAGGTGGGAAAAGCATCATCCCTAAAGTCTTCCTCCAGGCAGCAACAGACAGCCTGGGGAACCCAGGCCCAGAAGCAGAGAGCTGCACACACACCCCTCCAGCCTGGTACCACAGGTACCCCAGCAGTTCAGTACCCTAAAATCGATTTCCCCAGGGGATCCAGTGGCACAGGGGGGTGCAAAGTACTTTGTGAATTAAAGCCACAGACACCTGCACAGTGAACCTCAGCCAGACTGGTAAGACATGCATACTAGCTGGACCCAGGACCCGTGGTCCCTCATGCTCTCAAAGGGAAAGCAAGGCAAACAGGACAGAGATTTTGTCCGTACATCTTCCTGCAAAATAATAAACCTCTTTCACAAAGGCAGTCTGAGAGAGTTGGGGTTGTTCAGCCTGAGAAACGTAGGCTCTGGGAAAAACCTTAGAGCACTTTCCAGTACCTGAAGGGGCTACAGGAAAGCTGGGGAGGGACTTTTTACAAGGAAAAGGAGGGACATTACAAGCGGGAATGGTTTTAGGCTGGAAGAGGGGAGATTCAGATTAGTTATTATGAAATTCTTTGCTGTGAGGGTGGTGACACCCTGGCCCAGGTGGCCCAGAGAAGCTGTGATTGTCCTGTCCCTAGAAGTGCTGAAGGGCCAGGTTGGAGGGTCTTGGAGCAACCTGGTCTAGTGGGAGGTGTCCCTGGCCATGTCAGAGGATTGGAACTGGAGGATCTTTACGGTCCCCTCCAACCCAAAACAGTCTGTGACTGTGATTTAGAGTCTGCTTCTCTACAAAACTACATGGCAAGGAATGAAGGCAGCAATGTGCTTCCGCCCAGCTTCTCCTGAGCCAGGGAGTGCACTTTTCTCCATAGTGGGAAAGTCTGGAGCCAGCAGGGCACTCTGTGTGGGCAGCTCCAGAGGTAAGAGGGCAGCATGCTGTAACACTCCTAAGCCAGGAGAAAGCCTGCCTCTCCTGCAGGTTTCTGTATGCAATCACCTCAGTGCTGAACCAGGGATGTCCTATGTCAGATCTGCAAGAAAGAAGAAGTCTGGTGGCTAACAATTTTCAGCAACTGAAAAAAAGCCCTTATCCATATCATATAAACTAGGGATGAAGGCTTTTAAGAGTGGATGAGTAGATGAGAGACTGCAAGGTCTATACTCGAGGTAAGAGGGGAGTAAGGAGGTGCACGGTAAAGAAGCACAAGAAGACTGTAAGTCCTGGGCTGCTACAACACAGGACAGCAGCAGCACCCAGTTCCTCAGATCACTGTGGAACTGCCTCAGCTGTGCTGAGCAGCTATTGCAAGAAGTATCCAAGATTGGCTATTATGCATCTCCATCAAGGTCCTTTGCCTGCAGGAGAGTAGCTCCTGTCCAGTTTTGCTGCCAACAGCTGCATTGGTCTCGAAACCCAGCAGGTCTGAACCAGTGTTTGTCCAGGTACCAGCACTGCCAAAGCAAAATTTCTAAACTACTGAAATGAAACTTTAAGTGCATTATCCCATTTCAACATCACCCCTAGAAAGAAAAATATCCAGGTATCCTGATCCACTCCTGCATGATTCTTTCATGATGTTGCACCTCCCTTACAGATGCCTGGGTACACCACATGGTGCAGGAGGTTTCTTTACCACATGGGTAGTGCACAGAGGAGGGGGAACTCAGGGGACGGGGATGCAAATCATCTACTCAGCACCCCTCTGCCCTCCTTAACCCCTGCTGTGGACACTAATGCCTCACAGAAGAGCCTCAGACCAGGTTTTGTGCAGTAGGAAATGCTTAAGGCTGACCTTATAGCATGATGCTAAGAGACATATCACCAGCCCTAGACCATCTTTCACACTGGGCCTCCTCAAAATCCAGGTCAGGGCAGAATGCAACTAACACAAAGAGATGTCCCTCAGGGTGCAGGTGTCCTTGTCCCTTGACCACGTGTTAAAAGGCTCAGCTCAACAGCAGCCTGGGTATGGCAGAAAATGTCTTCTGAAGGGAGCTGAGCACCAGGGATGGGCTCAAAGCAGTGCTGAGGCACCCAGGGGTCTTTGGAAATGCAAGCTAGGCTCCTCAGGCTCATAGCTATTGTGAGATGCCACTGGGGCTGCTGAAAGCCCTCAGGGCACGTTCAAGGAACAGCCATGTCCTCCTCCTCTATTGCCTGGAGATACATTCTTTTGGCAGACCAGTTCCTCCCCTCTCTGATATGCACATGCAGTCCCTAGAGCTGGGACTTGGGGGGAGAGTGGGGGTCAGGGGAGGATTAGTGCCTGGGGTGACTGCAAAGGACAAAGCAGGGCATGCAGAAAAACAAGGCTGTGTGGGTTGGGATGATTAAGTCTACATTTTCTATAGTCTTGTTGGGTCTATTTATTTGGGCTGCATTTGCTTTCATATTTAGGCAACATCCCCAGATTTTTGATACATGCATGTGATTGTACCCTGACTGGCCGTGGGGCATGTGTCCTGGGTGTGCCAGAGAAGGTTGGGCTCACGTCGCCTGTGAGATGCCAGGGTAACTGCTCTAAGCAATGGCAGGTTATAAAAGACAAGCACATTCAGCATGTATGGATGAACGTGTAGGACATTTCACATCAAAATCTCTCCAAGATTAAGGCTGTTCTTTGGCTCCTCAGGGTCCAGCCCCCACTAAAAATGCAGCATACCCCGTATGGCTTAGCGATGGCTAAAACTGCATGTCATTTCTGTCCCCACAGGCATTCTTCTACTGTTTCTGAGCAAAGTTTATGCAAAATTAAATGAAAGAATAAGAGAGATGACTGATGTCTGGCAGTTACACTCAAACATCAGAAAACTGGGCAATAAACCCTTTTCTTTTGACATGCTGTACAAAGGCGAAGGGCAGGCACAGTGCTGCCCACCCTCTCCTTGCTTGCCAAGAAAACCTGCTGCCCTCTCCACAAATACCATGGTTTATCTCGGAGCACAACAATGGCACAGGCCTATTTAAGACACATATTTCATCAGAAAGCTGCTTATTTCCCTGTAGCTTTGTGTTTTACCTGATGATTGGCCCATCAGATTTTGAGCTTCTTCGGAGGAATGTAAGGGCAGCTTTTCTCCTGAAGAGCAAAGAAGAAACAGGTTTAATGCTTTTGCCTTCAAGGAGATAAGCAATGTCACTTCATCTAGGAAGCTCAAAATATGATGAACATACTGTCAGAAAAGGCATTTCCAACTGGCACTTTGACCACCACCGAGCAAACAAAGGTACTTTAAGTATCTCCATTCCCTGTGCACTATCTGCTTTCCCAGGTCACCGTGAAAACGCCAGCACTGGGGATGAGGCCACTGAGCCAGGCCGTGCCTGGCTGTCATCCCACCAGCGTGGCTCTTTCCCACTGCTCTCCCCAGAGCCGGGGTGCTGTCTTGCCTGGCTCCACACAGACACCAGAGCAGCATCCCCACCTGGTGCTGAGCCGTTCCCCCCAGGGACAGTGGAGATGTCCCACCAGGGTTCACATCAGCATGTGGCAGGGGATGTCACCTCCTCTGGTTGGGAGACTGGTGCTCATTGCTTCTGCTGGGAAAGCCAGCAAAGCTGGGAGCAAGCTCATGGTGGCTCCCCTGGAGGAGTCCAGGCAGGCACGGTTAAAGGCTGAGAGCTCGCTCATGAGGACTGCAACCCCCAAACATCCATCCTGCCTCCCTGCTAACCTCTCCCCCATGGACCTTGCAACTTCAGCTTGACTTGCCCTGCTTGCTTCTGTTAAATAGCATGAGTTTAGAAAGACAGAGAAACTCTACAGGTAAGAAGAGAAGGATATCTAGAAAGGGTGTGTGGGTACGTACCAGGGAAAGCGGGGGTGGTCTGTCCAAGGGGAGTAAAGGGGGTTTGCTGCATAGCCAACTGGTGGAGCTTGGTCAACTGCTGAGGGGTAGGAGGGACATTAGAGCTAAGAAGGTTATTGTCATAGAATACAACAAGTCACACCGAAAATCAAGAGCAAAATTATAACGGAAGGAAAAAAACAAAAAGAAAACCAAACCAAACCAGGAAGCCATGGTGAGTCATGGCAAAAACATTAGCAGAAGGACTTGGCCTGGGTAAAAATGCAATAAAGCCCAAATCTTTTGCAGAAGTGCTTGGTCAGGGTCTGAACTACAATACCAGCAAGAAGCCCATTCTTAATTTCTGCTCTTTGTCAAATGATTCAGCTCCCTCACCGTGATCCAGCAGCTGCTGCCTACAGCACTTCCAGCCACTGCCTTCGCCTCCAGGCCTTCACAACTTGCCAACAGAAGATGCTATTTGCTTCAGTGTGGCTTTAGAGCAGAGAAGCCATCTCAAAGGCACTGCCAGGCTGGTGGCCATCACTTGCCAGAAGCCAGAAAGACCCTCTTTGTGCTGCTGGAGCCACATCAGGACCACTTGTCCCAGCAGCAAATGCTCTCATGCTGCACCTCCGATGGGAAATGCCTCTGGGAAATGCACAAACTGCTGCTCTTGTCAGCTCACAACAAGCACAAGTCCCTTGGCAGTGAGGGGAAAGATGGGCTTCAGCCATGGCCAGTAGGTATTTCAGATCCTTGTATCCCTTGTTGTGCCAGGTGAGTTTTCATGCCCCGTCAGGAAGAGGTTGCATAGAGAGAAGCTTGGTTGGAATACATTTTGTGCTCTGTTTAGCTGTTCCAAATTGGAAAAAAAAAAAACAAAAACAGAAAAAAACCCAAACCAACCAAACATATACAAAACCACTAAACAAACAAAACAAGAAAAAAAAACAATAAACCAACAGAAATAAACAAACAGGACTGAATTCTATTTTACAGGTGCTCAGAGGGTTGCCAGGATTTTATCATCCCCAAACCACTCCTTGCACTTGTCCTCTCCCTTGCAAGGGAGAGGCCAGATTTCCACATTTTTTGAGGGGAACAACACTCAAAAACCTCCTTGCTCCTGCAGCATGGCGGGGGAGGGAGCGCGGGGAGGTCTGGCCAGCAGCAGTGAGGTGGAAGAGCTGGAAAGAGCAGATCAGGGAAGCTGAGAACACCAGGGGTGAGACTGGAGGGAGGCAGAGGGGAGGGGAAACACATCTCACCATCCCAAAAGAAAATGTACATCTCTCCCTTTGCAGCATAGAAAATCATCCAAAGATGGGCTGTGACACATCCCTTCCCAAACACAGTCAGGTCTGGGTAGGACTGGGTATGCCACTGCTCCTGTGGGTAGCAGGGACATCAGCATCTCCTGCTTTTTAGTTTAACAGCTTGCCTGTTTTCAAACAAACTAAAGCCAAGTGAGCCCTGTTTGTGAAGCTCAGCTGGTCCCACTGGCAGGACTCCAGATGAAATCTCCTCATGAAACTTTTTGCCAGCACCGATGAGGAGCACCAGGTGTGCAGAGCACCACAGGCTCTAACCCTGCCTTGGGGCAGGGGTCTGCCTTTGCCCAATGGTGGATACACCTAAATCCTTTCTTATATCGTATACTGATACATTTAAGACACAGTTTGGGTAGTAATATTTAGCAAAGACCCATAATAATGGCAATGAAAAAAACCTGCAAGAAGTGAGGCAAAAACCTGAGACCATTTCTTCAAACTCTGTTTTCCTTCACAGACCTGAGGGGAGTTCCCCCAATAGTGCTGCTAGGAGGGACAGAACAGGACAGCAGCACTGGGACTAACTCTACTCCCTCTCTACTCTGCTCTAGTGAGAGGCCCCTGCAGCACTGTGTTCACTTCTGGGGACCCCAACACAGCAAGGGCAGCAAACCTGTTGGAGTGAGTTCAGAGGACACCATGGAAATGCTCAGAGGACTGGAGCACCTTTGCTATGGAAACAGGCTGAGAGACTTAGGGTTGTTCAGCCTTGAGAAAAGCAGGCTGTGGAAACCTTAGAGTACATTCCAGTACCTGAAGGGGCTAAAGGAAAGCTGGGGAGAGACTTTCAACAAGGGCATGGAGTGACAGCATGAGAGAAAGAATTTTCAAGCTGAAAGAGGGGAGATTTAGATGAGAAGAAATTCTTTGCTGTGAATGTGGTCACACAGTGGCCCAGACTGCATAGAGAAGTTGTGTCTGCCCCTTTCCTTGAAGTGCTGAAGGTTAGGTTGGATGAATCTTGGAGCAAGCTGGTCTAGTGGGAGGTGTCTGTGCCCATGGTAGGGAGGTTGAGACTGGATGATCTTTAAGGTCCCTTCCAACCCAAACCATTCTATGATTCTATGATAACATACAGCCATGCCAAGCATTATTAGGTACCCACAGCAACTCCCAGTTCCATCACTTTAGCTGCCTACCTTGTGCATGCCCAGAAGCAATGCCATAGATTGGGAGATTTCCTGCTCCTGACATTTATTTCATAGCCAAATGCCCCTGGCTCCAGCCGCCACAGCCATCCTTTTATCTTACACTGCAAATTTTGTGAAGGCAGATAACATCCCAAATGTCTTACAAGCAACCTGGGCAATGCTGAACCCCTTCATTATCCAAAATTCTCACTGCCTGAGTGAGTTTTTCCCAGGGGAGAAGATCAAGGCAGGAGCTCACACTTTACCTTTGCCATTTGAAATTCCATCCACTCTGAAGCCACGGGTCTGCAAAAGGCATCTGCTAAACACAGACACATGTGCCAGTGCCCTAAAATCACATTCAATAATGGTTTCCATACTGAGCAGTGTTTAAAATGGCCAATCCTATGAGAGAGCTACAAGAGGAAGGACAGAGTGTGTGGCCCATCCTTACAAACAACTTTCCAGTTGCCAGTGTGATAACAAGAAGACTGTAAGCTGTCACCACTGCTTGCAAAAGAAAACCAGGACAAGGATTATATTGATCCACACTCACTAAATATGCAGGTGTACTTATTTATATTCCTCTTGGGGAGAAAAAGCAAAGTGAACACAATTGAGACTATTTGTGAGCAACCATCCATCACAGCCAGCTATTCAAAGTATGTGCATATTGGTGTCACACAAAAAAACAAACCTGGCCTCACTCAGCTGTGTGAGAGCAATGCTTCGAATATCAAAGCCCAGCCTAGAATTCCTAAGGATGCATTCATGGTACCAAACAACCTTGCCATCTTCTCCATCACGCAAAAAAACAATAATCCCATGATTTAACACCCAATGCACACATCAGAAATAGCAACAACACATCAGAGAATAATCCTTTAAAATAAGCTCATTTTCTCTTTCTTTCGGCACCTGTAAATGCAGACATGCCAGCAGTTGTTCCCTACACATCCACCTCAAAACACATCCTGTGGCACAGGAGCCTGGTAAAGGCAGAAAGACCTGAGAATGAGGAAAACCTAACAGAGCACCTGTCTCTGCACTCAAAAATGCAAGATGAAATGGAGACAGTGCCCATGATGTCCCCAGCCCCTGGGCAACAGAGCCCAAACACAGTGGGAAGGCTGTCAAACCCCAGGTGACAGCTTGGATTTCAAATGAAGCTCCAGAGGTGAGGCACAGAGCCCTCAGTGGGGTGAGCCCCAGCAGTGAGACAGGTTGGAAAGGGACAACTGGCCACCTCTAACTGGCCACCAGACACTGCTTCACCTCTGGGACAACTGCACACTGACCAGGAGGTGGGCACTCCTTCAGCAGTGTGAACAGACCCTTGGGGAGCAGCAGGTGTGCTCACAGGGCTTGGATTTTTGCAAGGAAACGGTGTATATTTAGGGGAATTCAAGTGTATGAGTCACAGGATTCATAACGTGAAAATTTAACGATGAGACAAAGGCAATTCAATCAACCATGAGATGTTTTCTAAAAGAAAGCTACAGTCTTTAAAAGTGATGTTCAAGACTGTGACCTGAAACGAGCTGGTTCATAAAATACGTGATTGAATTGCCTTTGTGTCAGTATTAATTTTTCATTTCTCACGTTTGATTGAGTTGCCTTTGTCTCATCATTAATGAGACACCAATAAAGGAACGTCCCCCTGCCCAGGTTTCAATAAGAAACTCTGCACCACTGGAGCTCTGGCTTCTCCCCACCCCACCAAGGCACTCAGCACCTAAATAAGCCCTTGGCTTACCAGTATTTTAAGGATAAGTGGGGAAACAGAGGGTAAAATATCTTTTTTGTTCTCTTTCTTTCCATGTTTTGATCATTTGGAGGCACAAAATGCATAGATTGTGGTTTGTCTCCGAACAAAGGGATAGCACAGAACAATGCAAACAATTTAGCATCAGGCCAAGTCCTCAGATTAATAAAGTTTAGAGCTAGCAGGTAAAAAGGCTGTTCAAGGTATTACAGATACTACACATGGCCAGTTATTTTGAAAATATGCTATTAATATTATTGTCTAATATTAATATGATGTGAATTAACAGTAGCATGCAGGTGACATTAAGGGTATAATAAAATAAGGGTAAAACTCACATCCGGGTGTGGAATGGCGTATTGTCCCTGAATTGTATAGGCCTGCAAAAGGAAAACAGAAACAGAATTTATTAGGGCTGGCAGGAGGTGCAGCAAAGTCCCATCCCTCACTGCAGGGACTGCTGTCCCCAGGTTTTTCTCCTTCCTGCCTGTCATGTAGTAAGCACTCTTAATGCAGGGGCTAAAGAGGAGCTCATCCTCCCCCTGCTCTGCTCAGGACCCCTAAAATGACCCCGTGCATGGAGCTGAGCATTAACACCCCCAGCACACCTCTCCCCTTGCTCTGCTGCCGGTGAAACAGGGGTGTGGTATCTTGGAATTTTCCTTAGCCAACTAGATTTTGAGGCTGGAGGGAATGAGGGAAGCCCACTCCATGTAGTGGGTAGTTGCCCCACGCACCCTCCCCTGGCTAGCCCAGGGGAAGAGACCCCTCATCCTGCCTAAAATTTGCTAGGGCAGAGTCCTCGGGGTAGCAGGGAGAATACCCCCTCCAATTGCAGCCGGAGCACACTGAGCTACCTGACCTGACGGGCTTGGGTTCCCTTTGGCTCTTCCCAAAGAATGGAATCAGCTCCTTAAAGATACCAGAATTGCATGGAGTGGGAAGGCTATACAAAAGCTTCTGATGAAAGCAAGTGCATGGTAGTGTCACCACTGCCCTTGGCACCTAGATACGATGCTAGAAAACCAGGCAGCACAGTGAGCTGCTCTGTATTTTCAGCTCTCAATACACTTCATGTCTTCCCAGTACCTCCAGTGCTTTGATGGGGGGAGGAAAGGCATTGCCATACAGAAAGCCTGAGGTCTCCACAAGCCCAGAGAAGGCTCGGGGATGGGCAATACCTTTCACCTGACAAATCCATGCAAATGTCTGTTAGGCAACCCCTTTTCATGTTTTTTTTGCATAATTTGTAGCAACCCTTTCAGTTTTCTAAATAACCTAAAAATAAGCACCACGGTGGGTACAGAGCCAGACAGTAGAGAACCCAAAATTTTGGACATGACCCTCTAGCAAAAAGTACCACAGATTGACACATTATTCAGATGATTTTGAAATAAATGGCAAAAGAGATGGAGAACACTTTTAAAAGGGAGAGTAAAGATAGCCAAATTAAAATAAAACCGACACTCTGAGCCTCCTGCATATTTGCCGCACTGTTTGCAAACAGACAATGGCTTTTTGTGAGGAAAAGCCCCAAAATCCTGGAGAAGGAGCAAGGCAAAGCCCTGGGAACTGGCTTGCCCATGGGGACATGGCAGGGGCTGCTCTAAAGAGTTCATTCTTTCCTGGTTGTTTAATTTCTCAGGTTTTTTTATTAGAAAAAGCCAATTAAAGGCTGGAAGGTGTCTTGGACAGATGCAACCCAACTCTGACCTGCCTTTGTGACCCTCCTGGCTTTCTGCAGAGGCTGACATTGCTCATCGTTTGGCAGCTGCCACCATGTCCCTCAGCCTGCTGACCTCCTGCTGACCCAACCCAAAGTACCGACCCTCACCTGCCCACCCCTCATCCCCTGACACCCCTCAGGGGTTGCTGGGAAGAGCTTTCAGAGACAGTCGCTTCTTCCCATGGCATCACTTCTGTGCAAGACACCAACAGTTCGCCAGCAGGACAAATGTGACCTCCATCTTACTCTCCCTTTTGAGAAGATAAGTTCACCAGGCAGCTAGACTCGAAGCTCTTTTCCAGGACAGCTGCTCTGACTCTCCCTCTGATGCTGTCAATGACTGAGAGATGTGATTTCACCACACTGCCTGAAACAGCCTCTGCTTTCGGCTCTGCTCCTGGTCTTAGTTTGCCCTTCTGCTATTTATTACAGCTACAATAACTCATCCGGTGCTGCTCGGGATGGCATTAGCTGCGGTTTCATGGCACTAGCTCTACCCAGCTGCTGGAGCTCCTCTCCTGCTAGATACCAATGCACCACGACATGATGGCATCTAAAGACAGGCTCCCTGTCACCCAGTGAGGTGAACAGATGAGGTGTGAAAAACCTGTGTTCAAGTTCCCTCTTTAAAAGACTGAGACAGAGCTGAGACCTGGCTTTGCTACAGAGGTTATGGCAGATTTGGGGGGGAGAGCAATACCCTAAACCAGCCAAGCACTAGTGTCAGGGTTGCTGCCTTGAAAGGTGGCTCAGCATGGTACTGGAGTGGCTGGGACGAGCCCTTTGAGTTAGGCTAACAGTTGGACTTGATGATCTTGAAGATCTTTTCCAACAAAATGATTCTGTGATTCTACTTTGGATCAATTACAGCTATTCAATGTTTAATTGGCCTGAAGATGCCAGAAATTAAAAACACTCACAGCCACCATGAGCACACAGTCATAGCCTCTTATTCAGTGGGCTGTCTTCACTCTCTCCTTCACCCTGCTAACTTGGCAGATTCTGAATTTGTTTCTTAAAGAAGCAAACTCCAGCCTTTTCTTGGCACACAAGTGCCCGGTGGAGCTCATACCCTCTGGGCCTGGCCCTTCCTCTTCTCCAGCAGCCATCCCAAGAGCTGAGCTGTCTGCCCCGCTGGGGCTTGCAAACTGCCAGCAGTTCTGCAAAGAGCTTTCAAGTCCAGCTGCCCACCCTGGTGTGTGATGGATGGGATGACACCATGCAAGTCAGAAGGCAAGAAACCTGAGTGCACTAACGGGCAGCGGCTGGTGCTGCAGTAAAAGGCTGAGGTTGGCAGTGGAGGCTGCAAGCGGGTCGGCTCTTACCTGACCACCTGCAAAAATGACAGGGGTGGAGGCGGGCTTTGGGCGGTAGGGAATGGTGGCACCTTTTGGTGGGGACTAGGAAAAGGGACAAGGAGAGGGAGAGAGAACATTAGAACAGCTTTCCTGAAACGGCGGCAAAAAAAGAGTGTTAGAAAGCACCCGACGGAGCACGGGCCCCGGGGCCGCCACCAGCAACACCCGAACCAGGCAAACCGCGGTTCCAGACAGGAGGACATGGGGGAAATCGGTGTTTAATGGGCAACAAAGACAACCTGGGGTCCAGGAAATCCCCTGCCAAGGCACAGGACCCTAAAGTCCTTCCCAGACGCCTGCGGCCTTTCTTGACTTCTCTCTTCTCTCCATAACCTGCATCGCCTGATCTAGACTTGAATCTGATGTTAGATTGTGGTGCTCTCCTCCAGCACCCTAAGGAGACCCTCAAGATGGTGAGGTAGACCCACAGATTAGACTTTTTATCCCTGCCTGCCAGAAGCCTCCTCATGCACCAGCTTTCTTTGCAACCTGAGACCTTTAAACATTGACAGCCCACTCTGGAGTCATGCCAGCCCTGCTGAGCAGCCAGAGCTGTGCCGTAGCATCGTGAGCACAGGCATCAGGAGTGAGCAGCCCTCCTGCACGACCCAGAACCATGCTCTAGATCTTTGAGCCTTCTCATCTTCCTCACCGACGGAACAGAATCACCTTCAGTACATGGTTCAATACCTTGGATGCTGCAAGGTCTTGCCATTGTGGTCAAGGCCTCCCATGTCCTGGTGGGACAAGTGGAAGAGATCACTTTGGTCAGGGTGCTGAGCTCTGGAGGAGTCAGAGGCTAGAAACCCTTCTCAGATGGCAACACCACCATTCCCAGAGGTTCTTCTTGAGCTGTATGGTGGTAGCAACCCATTGGAGCAGCCAGAAGCCAGGACACCAACCTGTGTGCTCTCTCAGCCCTCCTTCTACATCAGCAGGACCTGGGGCTGGCCAGGCTATCTTCCTCCTCCCTGCTGTGGCCTGACTAGAACCTGGGTAGGTCCAAGCAGAAGCTGTAGTGATGCACAACAAGCTGTAGTGATGCATCCCACTGTGCACAAGACCTTCTCATCCAAGTCATCTCTGTTTTCTCTTGAACATAACTAATTGGCCATGGAAGAGATTTTGGACGTTTCTAAGGATCAGGAGAGATTACAGATAAGAGCCTCCTGTTCCTGCCTGAAGTGAAATGACCCAGTTACTGCTACGTAAAGACAGGCAATAAAAATGGCACAATACCATGGAAAATTCTTCGTCTTTTTGTGGACGTTCTTCTAGACATCCACTTGTAGCCCAGTGGCATACCCAAATCTTCTGGCTAAGCAGGTCTGCTAGAAAGCTGCCTGATCAAAGCACAGCCTCTACAATCACAAATCTGATTTTTCTTTTATTGTGTTACAAATCTTGGAGGGAATGAAGCAAAAATTTTTGTGGTAAAATAACTCAAGACTGAAAGGCTCTAAGGAACATCTCTGCAGACTGTTAAAGTCAGGGGACTTCTCAGATTTCAAACCACAAGAAAACTCATGGTTTTTTTATCTTTCCTACTGCTGAGCCCTACAGAGGAGCAGCAACCCTTGCTTTGGTCAGTGAGAGCATAACCTGCAGTCACCATGCAGCTGAGAGTCAGCACCAGCAGTGGTGGATAATGTGATTCATGTCCTCTTAGCTGGGCTGCTGCCAAACTGAAGTTGCTTAAATTTAGTTGTGCTTCACCTCCACTAAGACTTGCCATCCCCGTCTGAAGCTCTTGGAGCAGCAAACATGCTCCTCCTTGACATGAAAGGGAAGCAGTGTGCAGGCTGTGCAGCAAGGCAGAGGGGATCCTCCATCTCTGGGAAGCTTCATGTGTCACTGTCCCATGTCCCACGGGGTCTCCTCCTGGAGCTTCTCCCATCTGAGGAGGCAGGTGTGGATGTGGGGCCTGTGGCTGTGGTCATCCCTGGCAACAGATCCAGCAGCATCTCTTCACAGTAGAGAACTTCAAACTCTGCTCATCAGTGTTTCTCCCAGAGAACAGCAGACTGCATGTCTGCTCTCCAGACTTCCTTTCTACTTTTCCCTCACTACCACTCCCTTACTCAAGCTCTGTGTAGAGGTGCCTGACAGTGGCTACTTCCCCCATTCCCTTCCCATGGCACTCTTGGCACCACGAGGACACCAGGCTCTGGCCATCCCAGCCTTTCTGGCCTGCTTTGTCAACCTTCTCTCCTGAAGTCACCCCATGCTATGACACAAACCGTCTCCTTTGGGGCACCTGACAGGGCAGGTTTCCAGTGCAGGAATGTAGAAACGATGCACAGAGATGGCAAGGAAAAAACATTGGGTGGGTTTCAAACGGAAATACCAGGAAATGAGTAGTCCGACACCGTGTGGTGAAGGGTATGAGAGACACGTTCCACAGCTCCCAGCCCTGGTGTGGTGCCGACTGGGTTTTGGTTTTTTTCCTATGTACTTTACCCCCTGTGTGACAGACTGTACCTCCAGCATCACCACACAGATCTGTTTGACACACTGGATAATTGCGTCGGGTGTCCCCGAGATTGTCACCGCCCGCTCCGTGGAGTTGGGCAGCATGTCCCCCGCCACTTGAACCTGAGCACCTGTTGACTGGAGACAGAAAGAGAGACGAGGAAAAATCCCACAGCTGAATGCCTCCCCTGGCAGCCAGCTCTGGCTCCTGAGAGCAGCACTGCCCCTCGCACACCAGCGAGGTCCCACGGATGCTGCTCCGATGTCAGCAGGACCCTCCCAGGATGCAACGCGATGCACGATGCTCACAGCCTAAGGAGCCCCCTTTCCAAGGCTCCCCCTCAGTCGAAGCTGTGATTACATGCAATCCCAAATTCAGGCCTGCCTTACCTCCCTGATCTCTTTGATCTTGGAGCCTCCTTTGCCAATCAGTGAGCCGCACTGACTAGCTGGCACGACCAGCCTCAGCGTCACCGGAGGTTTGCTGGTGGCAGTGCTATTGCTCATGGAGTTGGTTATGTCCTTGGGAAGGAAGAAGGCAATGCATCAGCCCCTGGTACCCAACCAGACTCCTGATATCCAGGCCAACCCAGATGCTCTGGGCCAGAGGAGAGGGGTCATGTGCCCCAGGCCCCTCTGGCTGGTCTGCATCTGCATCACTGTGCATCCCTGCAGATAATTAATTGTGAGACATCCAGGACACTTCACTGAAGCTCAGTTCTTGCCTAGTTAGAGATGTCTGGAAGGTTTTGTGCCAAGGTCTTGTATTGATTAAGCAAGTCCAGGCACACAGGAGTTGAAGGTACCTAGGCCCACCTGCACTGCTGCCCCAGCAGTGGGCACACCAGAGCTCTGCTCGGCTGGCAGACCACCCAAAGGTCTGGATGCAGAGCGTTTTATTCTGCCCACCTGTGTGGCAAAGAGTTCCCATTCCTCACCTCCTCAAATTTGTAGGCAATCATGGCAAAAGCCTTGAAGATGGCATCGGTGGGGCCGGTGATGGTCACGATTCGCTCAGGGCAGTTCCCCTCTGAGATGTTGATCCTTGCTCCGCTCTGGAAAGAGAAGGGCAGCTCTGGAATAACCACAGCCAAGTGACCAACGGGGAGGACGTGGAGCCCTTCATCCAGGTTGCAAACTGCCATAGCCTGGGAACGTTCAGCATTCAACAGCAGAAGCTCAGAGAGCCCCAGGGCACCAGCAAGCACATCACTTTCTTATCATAGAATCATAGAATCATAGAATGGGCTGGGTTGGAAGGGACCTCAGAGATCATCAAGTCCAACCCTTGATCCACTACCGCTGCGGTTCCCAGCCCATGGCACTGAGTGCCACATCCAGTTTCTTTTTAAATATCTCCAGGGACGGAGAATCCACTACTTCCCTGGGCAGCCCATTCCAATGTCTGATCACCCTCTCCGTAAAGAAATTCTTTCTAATATCCAACCTAAACTTCCCCTGGCACAACTTAAGTCCATGCCCTCTTGTCTTGTTGAAAGTTGCCTGGGAAAAGAGACCAGGCAACTTCTTGGACCTGCTCATCCTCTGTCAGCCCATCTACACCCCACCTAACCTTAAAAACTCCCCCCCCCCCCTTTTCCCTTGTGGTGCTTCCTGAGCTGCTTTACTCCAGCCTTCAGAAAGGCTTTTCAAGCATCCACCTCAGGTCTTTTGCTGCAATGCACACTCAGGTGATCAAGGTAAGAGGAGCTCTGATAACTTCCTGCTCTGATAACTCCTCAGTAGCTCCAAGCACAAAGACCTGGGACAAACTCCAGCCAAATGCAGTCACTCAAATGAGAGACTTAATTTTACTACTTCATTAAGATCAAATTCTTAGCTCTGGAAAATTCCCATGAAATGGATGGGAGTTTGAATACAGAGTGAGAAAACTGAACCAAAGAGCTCTGGGCACAGCCAGACCGTGTGTCCTGACCTGGGAGCTACTGTCCCTATCACACATGGCAATGTGCAGCTCTGGTCACCACGCTGCAGGCTGCTGGGCAGGAAAACCCAATGGCCCTTCCAACCTCTCTTCCCTCCTCCCACCAATCGTTTCAAAGAGCAGGGCTGCTCACCTCCTCACGCATCTTCTTCACAGTCTCTCCTTTCTGAAATAATCAGAAACACAGGTTATTGTAAAAAGTCAAGACTTCCACCCTCAAACATGCATCCCTCCCTCTAACCATAGAACCACAAAATTGGGTTGGAAGGGACCTTAAAGATCATCTAGTTCCAACCCCCAGCCATAGGCAGGGACACCTCCCAGTAACCAGGTTGCTCCAAGCTCCATTCAGCCTGGCCTTGGACGCTTCCAGGGTATTTATGCTGCAAATTTTTGCTTTTTAAAAACACCAAAAAAAAAAAAAGCAACCCTGTATAGCCAGGACTTTCCAATTAACCATGTGGTGAAGCATCAGGGAGCAGAGCTTGTTCCACAGGAGCGTGGGTTAGCATGACATTTCCTAGTCTCTCTTCATGAATTAATTAACATGTTTAATAAACATGTCAGAGTAAAATGATCATAAGCACGTATTTGCCACTACAGTAAAGCATCTGGAAACAACACTACATAAGTTTGGTCATGTTTGTTTGGGTTTTTTTTCAGGGGAATGGTCTTTGATCCCCTTGTGGGTCTCCCAACATAGAATCATTCAGGTTGGAAAAGACCTCTAAGATTATCAAGTCCAACTGTCAACCCAACACCACCATACCCACTAAACCACATCCCGAAGTGCCATGTCCAGGTGTTTTTTGAACACCTCCAGGGATGGTGACTCCACCGCTGCCCTGGGGAGCCCATTCCAAACAGACACGTTTGTTTCACAAACCCATCAACATACTCATGCACACCAAACATTTAGGGCACACTACAGGGAAGAGGCGACTGGCATCCACCCCACCACAGGCAGCAAACAGTGCAGGCAACAGCGATAAACACACATTTAAAAGATGTCATTACCTTCCCGATGATGCTTCCGACTTCCTACCAAAAAAAATAAACAAAACACAAAGGAAAAGACATTAGAACACACGCAGAACACAATCCATCCTAACCCCATAATGAAGTAAAGACCTGTTGGGGGGAAAGCATGAGAGGGGCCAGAAGGACCACAGCACCCAGCCCATCAGCAGGAGGAAACCTGCAGAAGTTGGCTGAACTGGGGGAGAGCCAGAGTGGGAGCAGGACAGGGAGGTCTTGGGAGGAAACCCCCTCACCAGGAGGCTCTTACCTTGCCATGCATCAGCAGCCGGATGGTGAGGGTGACATTCAGGCCACCTTCGGAGACCTTGGACTCCATTTCCTGCTGGGGGACAGGAGATGTGTATTAGCTGGCAGGGCAGCCCCGGCGCAGAGGGAAACAGCACCACGGCCGTATCACCTGGGGACAAAGAGTTGGAAAGGTTTTCTCTTAAAACAGGCAGGTTCCTTGACATGGATGGACCCTGTGGAATAGCAGGCCATGGGAATGCCAACCTGTAAGCCCACTTTGGCCGGGCTCTGTGTCCCAGGCCACGTCGTTTCCAGCTACTCATGCTTTGCACATATCTAACTAAAACTCTGCTGTCCTAGTCCTTTCCCTTCCCATTCTCTCTCCTCCTCTGCCCTCTAGAGGGAAATTGTTATTTCCATTGACATTTTGAAGGCAGGGGAAAAAATACAAAAATCACAGAATGGCAACAACTCCTTCCTTTGGTTTCCTGACAGCTCTTTGGTGGCATCTCTGCGCATGTGAAATGTTCCTACAGGCCACTGGTCCTATCTCAGAGGGAGGTGCCAACACCTTTCTCCATGCAGTGCTAAGGGATTTGTAGCAATTCTCCCCCATGTTACTTAGTCCCTCAGTATATATCAGACGGGAGAATTTTCATCCTGGTCACAAGCATCTGGCATTTTCCTTTGCTCAGGCAAGGACTTATGTGATAAAAAAATGGGCAATAAACCAGTTCTTGAGTGGTACTTTAATGCAAAGAGGCAGTCAGGATGGATAAACAGGCAGCAGTGAACAAATCACACCTGGGAGATGGGCTGGATGTAAAACCTCCTCTTCCGAGAGGTTCTTATGAAACCCAAAATGGATTTGGGTTAGCAGGGAGATGGTGTTCCCACTGAGTTAACAGAAGACGGGCTGATGACAACCTGCTTGCAAACCCTGATCTTGAGGTCACTGGATGTTACAAATGAAAAAAAAAAATAGTACAATACTCACAGAAAGTATAACAAACGAAACATCAGGCCAAAAGACTTGTTAAAGGTAGGGAGAAGGAGGATATTTCAGAGGAACAAGGATGGGGACTAGAGTAATGGGAATAGGCTGACACACAAGACCTAATAGTGACCTTCCAGTACCTCAGGGGGACTTAGAGAAGAGCCAGATGGACTGTTTGCAAGGGCTTGTAGTGATAGGATGAGGGGACGTAGTTTTAAATAAGAGAAGAGTAGATTTAGACTGGATGTTAGGAAAAAATTCTTTACCATGAGGGTAGTGGAAAAATGGAATAGGTTGCCCAGAGAGGTAGTTGAGGTCTCATTCCTGGAGGCATACAAGGTGAGGCTTGACAAGGCTCTGAGCAACCTGATCTAGTTGAGGGTGTCCCTGCTTACTGCAGGGTGGTTAGGCTAGATGACCTTTAGAGGTCTTTTCCAGCCCAAATTATTCTATGGTTTTATGATTCTATGATAGCACAATGTGTGAGATCAGGAACATTCTCTTCCATTACAGAGCCCACCAAAGACAAAGAAGAAAGGGAAATAACTTTGACAGTGTTGGTTTGCCCTGTGTTGATTTCCATGGGTGTGGAGCCATGCTGAAAAGGATGGACTCCAAACCTCTGCTGGGTGCCTGAGGTGCTCCAAACCCAGGCACATCCATGCAGTGGTGGGAGAGCTGATTATCCCAGTCAGGTGGGTCACAACTCGCTCACTAATGACCAGCCAAATCTGCCCATCTTGCTTTCATGGAATCATAGAATGGTTTGGGTTGGAAGGGACCTTAAAGATCACCTAATTCCCACCTCCTGCCATGGGCAGGGACACTTCCTGCTAGAGCAGGTTGCTCCAAGCCCCATCCAACCTGGCCCTGAACGCTTCCAGGGATGCCATCCAGTAGCAAGCCTTCCCACTGCCATTCCCTGCTCCCCATTCCTGCAGGAGGAACCCGGCATCGGGTCGTTATGTAAATGTTTCCGATTGATTGAAAAAGTGGGTCATGTGTTAGCCAACTGCTCCTGCCTTGAAGATTTATCAGCGTTATTAAATTAAACACGCTTCACGCTCCAGCGAGCAGGAAAGCTACACTGGCCTTTTCTTAATCATACTAGTGAAAGGTAAGTCTTTCATGGGGGGGTTCATAAGCTCAATGGAGATGATGGGAACAATAGAGCTGAGGCATTTACCCTGAGCGTATGCCTCCCCCCCCACCCCCCAGCACTCATTCTTCACAGACAAAAGGCTGGGAAAAATTATTGCCCAAACGCCATTTTGAGCATTTTGAAGCATTCCCTGCCTGGAGAGAGACCCATCTCAGAGCCTTCCTCTTCACCATCGTATTCTGCCTAGTTCACAGCAGCTCTGAAATGGCTTCTTTGTCTGTCTCCTCGAAAGCCCGGAGGACACCATTATATCCAGTCCAACAGATAAAGTAGATCCGGAACCCAGCACAAAGCAGGTACAGCTGCACAGAGTTCAAATATGCAGCATTAAGAGACAGAAATACTGAGTCTGGCCCTAAAATGGAAGTTGCAGAGAGATCCAAGCAAGGCTCGGCCAAGCATCGTGCCTGGGCAACCACAAGTGGAGGACCAGAGCTGCATCCTCCTCAGGCACAGCCATGGTGGAGATCAGCCAAACATCACTGCACCACAGTTACAGAAGCTCTGTGGGATCAGGAGCATGGTGCTCAGCACTGATCTGCCCCAGAACAGCTGGGTAATGTCTTCCCAAAGGATGATCCCATTGCAGAATAAATAAGCCTTTTAAATGCAGCTGCCTTTTGGGAGAGGAGGCATCATCAGTACTAAGAGCAATCCAGTTCTTCCTTCTCCCTTGATTTTGAGATGAATAAAATCTGGGAAGTTTCCTGCATCTACCAGCAATTCCTCATGTCTGAAAAAGCATCTCAGGCACCAGTGATGAAAGAGAAAAAGAAGAGGGGGGAAAATATAAACCCAAAACAACAGAAAGACTCCTGTTCTCCACACACAAACATACACACTCCCACTTTTTTCCTTTCCAGATTTTTGGAGGCTGAAGCATGTGCCTAAGATGGTGCTCTTGCCTTCACACTCGCTAATACCTCACAAGTACTAAAACTCTCCTAGAATTCCAGCAAAACCGTCTAATCAGGGGAATTCTGAACACAATGTATTAAAGTAATTTCCAGGTGGGAGATGGTATGGAGACGGCACAACAGGAAGAGGGAGACCGAGCTCTGACCTGGACATTGCTCCTCAGCTTGGTTTCCAAACAGGAGCTGGAAAAACAGATGCTGGGATCCCCACAGGGGGCTCAGCTGAGCTCAGAAGACATCACTGTCTTGGTGTTTGTCAAAGCCAGCTCTCCTTTTCTTCTTCCTCTTCCCACACATCCCCTTGGTGTCCCTGGGCACGTTAAGACATCTGCAAGTAAGTCCTGTGGTGTATCTCCAGCAAACGCTGCCTACACCTCCTCTGAAAATGCCCCACAGAGAACCACAGCATCTGCTGATGGTATTGGAGGGCAGCTCCCATAGGATAGCCCCCTGGGACATAGCCTGACTTTTGGAGAAGGCGGTTGAGCTTCCAAAAAAGAGTTCTGACACAAAACTTCTTTTTGCCTTGGAACTAGCACTGCAGGCATCAGCTCCAACATGAGGGTCTCTCTTATCTGCACTAAAGCATCCTTGTGCCTCTGAGATGGACAGTCCTGCAAGCAGACAGACACAGCTTATTTGGTAGACCTTGGCATGTAATATTCTCATCAGCATTATGGAGATCAAATGTCATTGCTTCATATATGTCTTTGCTTTGTGGGAGAGCAAAGCTCTGTTCAAGATGTCAGAAAACAGATAGGAAAGCCTGGTGCACCAGACAAGCAAACTCAGTGATGAAAATCTCCATCACCTTCCTTGCCCATCAGATGGCCTCCACAAAATCACAAGTTCTTGGTGTTCTTTAATGGTTGGACTCAATCTTAAAGAACTTTTCCAACATAGATGACTCTATGACAGGTTTCATCAGTGCAGGCTGATAAACTCCAAAACCTTGGAGCATTGCTGACCAAGAGCCCTTACCAACTTATCCAGTTAAAGCACACAGGGATGCTGTGCCATGTGCTCAGAGGACCACCCTGAAGACCCTACCCTGGAGCATCTGGGACAGTTGCTCAATAGAAACACCACCTTGAAAAACAACCAATGCACTGTGGTGCTTCAGAAGGCCCACCAACCGAAAGCCAAGTGTTAAGTATGACCACAAAGCTTCAGTCTCCTTCAGCAATATGTTACAGCCTGGCCCAGTTGTCTAATGTGTTTGGCAGATTTTGGTGTTGGGGATTAATATCTTGGACAGAAAGTCCATCACTTAAAACACATTCCACAACTCAACAACCCCTTCACAAAACTCAGGTCATCATTTTTTGACCCATAGAAAATGCAAGATGTACTAAATATAGAAAAAAGCAGGGCAAAGCCAGGAAAGAAGCTGCTTTTCTGACATTTTATCCTTTCTAGCCTTCTGTCCTGAGGAGTGCTGCCTGTCCACCTGCATAAGCAGGAGCTCTCTCCCCACTCATCTCCTGGCAGCTTGATCCTGCCATTAAGACCTAATCCAGTGATTTTCAGCATTGCTGGGAAGCACAGCACTGCAGCCAGCTCAGGATTATGACGACAACAGAGTCTGGCCAGGTCAGGACAAGGGTGGAAGGAGAGAAAAAAAACAAAAAAAAAACCCCAACGCTGTGGCAGAAAACCAAAGTCAAGCATTCCCTTAAAGCCAGGCTCCAAACAGAAACACTCCAGCCACAGGCAGGCTTCAGCTGTCAGAAGATGAAGCTGTGAGAGGACAGGAACACCATCCACACAAGTGACACCAAATGTCATTTTGCAATTTCCAAAATTTTCCACAGGCTGTAGTCACTTTGGTTGAGTTTTCCTCTGCTTACTTTCCAGCCTCAGTGGAAATATTTTAAATCTCTCTAACCTAAAAAGGAACACCACACATCCCATGCTCTCTTGGTATATGAGCCAGCAGTATAACACTGCTTCTCACCTCTCAGCCATCACAGGAGACAAAAGGCCCTGCTCTTGCTGAGATGGGAGAGCAGGCCTCTCTGGAGGCTTCATATTCTCACCCATCTGCCTCCACTTCTCTGCTCTCCTCTGGTGATCTCCTCTCGCAGCCCTGGATGTCACTCGGTGTCTGCTGACAAGCAATTAGAACTCACCTTCCCCTCCTTGCACCACGGGACTCTTCCAGTCTCATCCAATTTACCCCAATTTACCCCAATTGCAGGGATGCAAATGTGCCTTTCTCTGAATCCTCCACTGTCCCCTTCCTCCCTCTGCTCTGCTGGCTCCTCTGCCCACAAATTCAGTGGCAGAATCATCAGAGCAACCTCTCCTGCTGCCTCATGTGATACCTCCATACTTCACATGGTCTTCTAGCTCCTGCTTCCCCCCCACCCTCTTTGCTTCTTGAAACCCTTGGGAGCTCTTCTCTACTTCCTAAATAATCACTCCCTACCAGCCTTCATGTCAGCATGGATTTCTCCCCAGATCTTTTGCCCTCTAGAGGACAGGTTGTTTTTTTTAAACTGGAAGATCCTTTATGGAGAGAGTCTTGCTCTGGAAATTGGCATTAGCTAGACTTCAGGAGCAACTGCTGTGATGACCCATAGCTCTAGCCATGTCACAGAGTTGGAAAGGACCTTAAAGATCACCGATTTCCAACCTCCCTAAATGGGGAAGGGACACCTCCCACCAGACCAGGTTGCTCCAAGCCCCACCCAACCTGGCCTTCAACACTTCCAGGGATGGGGCAGCCACAGCTTCTCTGGGCAACCTAGACCAGGGTCTCACCAGCCTCATAGCACAGAATTTTTTCCTAATATCGCATCTAAATCTGCCCTCTTTCAGCTTAAAACCATTCCTCCTTGCCCTGTCACTCCATGCCCTTGTAAAAAGTCCCTCCTCAGCTTTCCTGTAGCCCCTTCAGGTACTGGAAGGTGCTCTAAGGTCTCCCCAGAGCCTTCTCTTCTCCAGGCTGAATAACTCCAACTCTCCAAGCCCATCCCCATAACAGAGTTGCCCTAGCCCTTGAGGATCTTCGTGGTTCTCTCCTGGACTTGCTCCAATTGCTCCCTGTCCTTCAAAGCTATTCTAAGCCTGCTCTTCCCTCCAAGAAATTCCCTGCTGCTTTTCTAAATTTGTATTTCATCTGCTGCACCCACAAGCTGACATCAGGCTGTGCATCCTTCTTTGGGTATTGACTGTACCAGCCTCAAGTGCTTCTGCTGAAACAGAAGGAGAAGCAGAAACACAGCATCACATTCCTCCAGCAAAACCTCTCCCAGAGGGTGAGGAAAGCAGGTGAGTCTCTACAACAAAGAGTAGAACAATCCCCTGGATCCACTGTAAACCCAGGGAGAGTCCCTGCTGAGCACATGCAGCCCACTGCACCTCAACATTTAACCAAGACCAGCAGCAGCCACCCATAGAAGTACAACCCTGGCATGGCTGATGCATGGATGTGAAATCACATGCAAAATCAGAATCAGGCCCAGCATGTCAGACTGTGTCAGTCTCCACCAGCTCTAAGGCACCTGCTCTGAGGAGTACAATGGGTTTTGTCACACTGGCAGTGCCATTTTTACAATCTTTTGTGTGAGCTCCAGCTTTTCCCCACCAGTCACCCCAGAGTGTTGCTTGCAACAACCTCATCCCATGCCAGCAGAATGGCAGCACCTACCTCTTGCCCTGATACATCTCCAGAAGCTATAAAACTTGGAGTTTTCTACTAATTAACAGGTTTCACAGAAATTTAGGAAGCTGTACCTGAGATGGGTATCTGCAGAGATCTACAGGATGCAAAATTGCCATTCACTCACATTCATTTGTTGCAAGGAGAGGTTGAACTCACAACAGCAAGTGAAATTCAGTTCAGTGGGAGCAGGCTACTAGATGCCCTTCTGCAATGCAGAATACCCTGTCTGGACTGGCTTAAGGGCTTGTTGATTGTGGGACCTTGAGAAAAATCAGTTACTTGAATCTGATAAAACACCATCTCAACAAGCTGAGATAGCCCTGCTGGGGATAATGGTAGGTCTTCACTGAATTTAATTTTGAAGTAAATGAAAGATGCTTTTGGAAGGCTGGGGCCAGCAAGGCACTTTAATTCAGCCACTTCCAACTTACATTGTTAGTTACTTTTGGAACAAAGTCCCATTCAAGATGTTACTTTCATCGAATGTCAAACTGCTTAAGTACAAGGGAGACCTGGACTCCCTAGGTGATGAGAGCCAGCACTCTTTGCCCTGCTCAGTTGCGTCCTTCACTGTGACCAAAGTGACCAAGAGCATCTGCAAAGGCCTGTGAGCAAGTGCTGAGTGGACTTGAGACCCTGTGTGCTGAGAAAATAACATTTCCTGGGATAAGGAAGGTCACGCTGTCTCCTCAATCCCAGCTTTTTTCTCTGCCAGCAGATTAAAGAACAAATAAAAATGGTCTAACGAAAATTCTTCCTGAAATACTGGCTGTCCCTCCATGCCAAACCCAACTGAGATGCTGAGAGTGAGGGCCCCAGAGGAGCTCCTGATGGACCAGTGAGGACCAAGTCTTGGCTTGGCACAGGTGCCCTGGTGGTCTCAGGGAGTCAGAGCCAAGAGCACTGCATGGACCTTGCTGCAGGGCTCAGCATTGCAGTGGGGGGTGGATTCTGCTGCAGACACTGAGAAGCAGAAGAAAAAGCCCCAAAGCTGTCATGAATTAGCTGGAACAGCCCTGCCTGGTACAGCCCTGACATATTCCAATGTCAGGAATATGACTGCTTCAGTGCTGCCCTCCACAACTACAACCCTGAATGTGCAGGGAACTCACAGACCACCACCATAGTGCTGCAGAGGGCAGGTGGATGGAGAAACCTGTGTGACATGAAGGGAGCCAGGGAAGCTCAGCCAGTTTTTCTGCAAGCCCTGGCAATAAACACCCCCTGGGTTGAGCCTTCCAGGAGCAGGGAAATGCCCCAAATTGTGGTACAGCAGTGGTAGTAATGAGGCTGTTCCCACTGTCCTGAAAGAGCCAGGGAAGCTTGGGGCAATTGAAACCATTTGAAGATGGCTAGAAAATGCTCCAAACCCCAGAAAAACATTTCTCAGTGTTACTCCTGTCATACCACCATGTGAGAACCTGCAGGAGGGAAGACAATACAATGGAGAGAAGTGTAAGAAAAAAAAACAGGCTGGGCAAGGGGAGGAAATAAGGCACAATTCAGCAGAGAAGCACTGAGCTTGGTGGTGTGCAATTAAGGGAAGAAATTATTTTCCGTGAAGGTGGTGAGACACTGGAACAGGCTGCCCAGAGAAGCTGTGGCTGCCCCCTCTCTGGTCTTCCAGAGAGGAAGACCAGGTCTTGAACCAGGTTCAAGATGGATGGGGCTTGGAGCAACCTGATCTAGTGGGAGGTGTCCCTGCCCATGGCAGGGGCTTTAGGACTGGATGATCCTTAAGGTTTCTCCCAACCCAAACCAGCAAGCAGAGAGCAATCCCCCAGAGCTCTGGGGGCAGCAATCAGCCTACGGGGAAGGGCTGGAGCAACCAAGGTTCTGCAGGACAGGAGGGTGGGAGGAAGCAGGGCAACGACCTCTAATGAGGGGCTTAGACAGCAGTGAAGAAGATCCAGGTTAGGAGCTGGAAATGAGATTCCCCACAGCTGAGTGCTGTTGGTGACAAAGTCGTCCTGCCATTCACCATTATTTAAATCTTACCAACATTTCTGTATTTGCAAATAAAGCTCATCTCTGTTGGACAACCACACTTATCGCTTCGACACTGTGCTATGCCTGGGGTTGGTCACGCTTCAGGGATGCACCCAGTTTAGCCCCATTTTCCTCCTAGCCAGAGGATAAGGAACAGAAGCCAAGAAATGCTGCCTCGTATTTGGAAAAGCCTCGACAGATTCTCCAGGGATGCTCTGCCAGGGCTGGGCATCAGCTCCAAAGGACCCATGCCTTGCCCAAAGGATGCCAGGGCAGCCAGCATTGGAAATGCACCCCTCTGGAGATCGAGGGGCCAGACACCCAGACAGTGCCAGTTTTTCCATGCCATTCTTCAGGGGGAAGCCCAAACGATACTCAAAAAAAGGGTCCTTATGGCCATAGATCTATGTCAGCTGCTCATAAAGAAGAGACCACAAGGAGATGCATGGACATCAGAGGACAAGCAGCTTGTCCTCCAGCAGCCTGGAAAAGAGGGCACAGCTCTGCCAAGAGCTTCAGGCACACTCCTGGCATCCTTTTAACTGCAGGGGAGGGGCACCTCTGGGGCCTCATGAAAGCAGAAAGTCAGGGGCATGGTCATCCCACTGCTGTGCCATGATCTGCATGGCCTTACCCCGAACCTTGAGAGCATACCTCAGTCCTCACTAAAAAATATGAAGGGACTTTCCCAGCACAAGACTTCTGCCATGCTGTTCCTACACAGTTCCACTGTTTTTCTTGACCCAGCCACCAGAGACGTGTCCCTTCTGTTGCCTAATTCCTCTCTCCACCTTGGCCCATCATGCTGCACACCTTCTCAAGCATCCCAGAGAGCTGCAACTGGGGAAAATCTCTTTCCAGTAGAAATAGATGAGGATGCAGCCAGGAGCATCTCCCCACAGCTTGGAGCAGCAGGAATCTTGTGCCTTCCTCCATCTTTGACCCCCCTCATTCCCCTCTGCCAGAGCCTGCTGGCTACCCTGGGTTTAATCCCACAGGCAGCATCATCCCAATAATTTCCCTCCATTTTCAATCTACTGATCCAGGCGCAGTCCATAAATCCCTTCATCCTGAAAGCAAAGCAATCTACTGCCTCATCTCATCCCAACTCCAGCCCACTCTCTAATCCTTGGAAATGGGAATGGCACTCACAGCACACTGTCTGTCCCAGAGGATAGGTAGACAGACAGACTGAGCCAGAGAACAGGGGGCAAACAGGAAGTGCCAGGTCAAGACAGGCAAGGTGCATCTTATTTTGACCACACTCAGCAGTCTCTGCAAAAAGCAACCAATTTGGCTGATGTTTCAGTTAGGCTTTTTTGTTTGTTGGTTTTGTTGTTGGTTTTGGGGTTTTTTTTTAAGTAAAAAAAAAAGTAGATGGTAGCTTAATGCCAGGCTGTGCAGGCCAAAAGATGAGGGCTTGAGGCTACTCTCATAAGTGTCAGCCAGTTTCTCAAAGAACCTCAGGTGGGTCCTGGCTTCTCCTGATCCAGGGATGGGGGAACAGACAGGTCTTCCTGCTTCCCCCTCCAAGGCTGAGGACATAAGGGATATACTGGGTACAGCATCACTGTGCTGGTCCCCTCCACATTTAGAAAAATCTATGGAGATCAAACAAGACCAAAGGGGGGGGCACAACCAGCCTGGCCCCGTAAATCTCAGCTTCTGCAGAGCTGCAGCACTCTGCCTGTGCTGACACAAGGCTAAACCCATGACTTCCACTCCAGTCAGAGATATCCTTTGGGAATGGGAGACCAACAAGAGACACGAGAAGGAAAACCTCTGGGGTTTCTCCCCACTCTGGAAGAGCAATCTGGATGGGTCAGGGTGCAGCACTAAGCCCCATCCTTCCTTTTCCAAGCATCCATTTGCACAGGGCTGGAGAAGGCAAGCCCACATGTGGCGGTCACCACAAGACCACGTCCTGCTTGATGCAGCCCCCAGCTCAAAACACCAGGAGGATGGAGGGGCAGGATGTGACAAAGCCATCCAGTAGCTGTGCCAGTGGTGGGGCTGGGGTGGCAGTGGTGGCTCTCCCCGGCTTCCTTCGGCCAGCGAGGAGGAGGACCGGGGGTGGATCGCCGCTGTGCCGCGCTCATACCCTGACAGCAGGCTCCAAAACTGTCACTCCCGATCTGTTTTCACTTCAGCTAAACCTCAACCCCGATTAAAATCAACAAGAGCCTCCTTCTCCTCTCTCCCTTCTCCCCGTGGTAGGTCCTCTGTAACCTCGGGTCTAAACACTGAGCAAAACGCACCGACCAGGGGATGGGTGAATTTGCTTGGCTGAGACACCAGGCTGCTGGGGAAGGAGCCACAGCCACCCCTGTCCCCAAAGCTTCCCCTGCCTCCAAGGGGACAGCCACTGCAGCAGTCCCACCCCCTTGGGGATGAAATCTGGGGTGGGATGTGCACCCAGCCCACCAAGCTGCCCCTGCCACTTGTGGATGATATCCAGCGGTGCATCCATAGAGCAGAGCAGGGTTGGGACACAGGGGGTGCCCCACGCTGACACCCACTGCACCCTCCGAGCTCGGGTAGCAAAGCCCAAACCAAACAGAGGCACTAAAGCAGGTACGTGCGTGTGTGCAGTCACGGCGCCAGGACAGACGTGTTCAGTGAAAAGCACACTGCAAGGACGGGGACATTCCTTGCCCACCGGGGAAGCATTTTAATTCAGTTTCCATTTCAGATGGCAAAACAGCAGCTGCAGGGCATGGCAAACGCAAGCCATGAAGGATGCCACCCATCCTTGCACTCCAGGACAGAGACAGCCCCCCAGGCAGCACGTCCTGGGGACTGGGAAGCATCCTCTGCTTCTCCAACAGCAAACGAGTGTGTGGAAGCAGAGGAAGGAAAAAAATAACCATCACCTGAGAAAAGTGGTCCTGGGACCACCAAATCCCAAAAGGTAAAAGCATACTTGGTAGTTACCCCGCGCATCTCCCCGTGCGGGCACCCAAGAGCCCTCTTCTCCCATCTCAGATGGGTTCTGGCCACCACAGAGGGGGTTTGGTAGCCCTGCTCTGCACAACCTGTGTCCCCCATCGTATTTTCTCATCCTTCGCACTAAAATCCCACGGCATTTTGCAGGTAGAATTTGCATCTATTGCAATATGAGCACTAAAATAATGCTGAAACCAATTAAAGAGGTTTTTGTTTTTCTCTTGATCATCATGAACAGCCGTTTTTTTTCCCCATCCCAAAATGTTTGGTTTCCTTCAGAAAGAAAAGTTTCCTTAATTCAGCAAGATTAAAAGAACATTTTTGACAGTTATTTCTCAGGAAGAAAGAATTACCATTATTTTGTTTTATCTAAAAATATTAAATATATTTATATAAATTAATCCATAAAAGAGGGGGAAAGGCTGAGACAAAGAGCTTCAGAAATATGACAGATTTTTTTTGGAATTTTACGCTAAAAGCAAAATCCCAGCTTTTAGGGAAAAACTGCCTTTTTTCAGGGTTTGGTTTCCATATCAAAATGCAGGCTAGCATCTGTCCTTGCATCTGTCAAAACAAAGGTCAATCATTTCATGGAAACTTAAATACAACGCCCTTGATCCAATGTATCTGGTTTATTTTAAGACTTCAGACTAATAAAATAAGATTTTCTAATACTGTTCACATCAAAATAATGTTATCCCAGAAAATTCAGATCACAAGAAAGAAACACCCAAAACCATTTTGCCCTTGTGATGAGATATTTTGCCTTATGATGAGATGATATTTTGGTATTAATTTCACCAGCATTTTCATCCTCCATAACCTCTGCAACCAATATTTCACTTTTCTACTTAACAAGCAATGATGCAACCAACGAAAATGCAACAGAAACACGATGGTATCAGAAAGAATTTAGGCACTCTGCGTCAAATGGATATCTCAAGGTAAACTGAAAAGAACGAAGCAAGGCTCATAATAAAAGGTATCTCTCTCCCCAAAACAAATTTCCTAAGCGCAAGGGAAAAAAAGAATAATGGAAATAGAAGCAAGAGGTAAAAATTAAATCAGAGTTAGTCCGTTGTAAGAACAAAACATTATTATTACCTCCGTTATTTTACTGTAAGATTCTTAAAGACAATTCGGTTTGTGCTATTCCTACCCAGAGTGCCTACAGAAACAACACTCTCCAAAGCCTGCAAATCCCAGAAATTAGGAATGGCTGAATATTCTGGTTAATGCCGAGATGGACGCTTCCCTCACCCAGAGTTACAATCTCTAGTATTAGCCATAAGGCACAGGTAATTGAATTGAATTTTATAAAAATAAAGCACACACTTAGACAAAAAAGACAGAGAACGACAATTTTATCCAAGCAATTTTGCAAAAATATTTTGCGGGAAAGATTTGCAGAAATATTTTGCAGAAATAGGAATTTTGCAAAACTATTCTGCAGACATAACAATTTGGGAAAAAAAAAAATTGCTTTTGCAAGTCTTTCATAGGAGAGACTTGAGGAGCAGTTGATAACTTAAGGTAACCCCCTCGCTCGCGCATCTATTTCTCCCATAATCCCACCTCCCCATGACACAGACTTAAATTTCCTCTACAAGAGATTCACTTAAGACTGCTCTTAAGCATCCAAAGCTCTTTTAACCCATACGGGAACCCACAGACCCGACTCATTTTGTGATTCTTCCCCGATTTCCATCAGTAGGAAAAGTTGCTGGCGGCAGGTGGTCTCCCACCAACGCAACCTTTTAAAGCTTCTTACCTTCCCCAAAGAGCCGCTTTAGTGCCGATTTGGCGTGAGGGGGGTCCGGACAGATGGCCAGTCTTTTCACGTTTGGGAAGGATGAAAAATGCTACAGGGGGGAAAAAAATCCCAGTGATTTTTTTTTTTTTTTTTTTTTTTTTTTTCTCTGTACAGCGCAGAGGGCTCAGAACCTCATTGGCCCTGGGAGGGCCACCACGTGGCATGGGATGAAGAGCACGTGACCTATTTTCTCCCAAATCCCTCGGTTTGCTAGAAAGGGGATGCACCCACTGCTGATGTTCTTGTCATTTCAGTGGGCTTTGATCTTCTTTCATTTATTTTTTTAAAGGCCACTGAGCAAATCGGGTTGCCTTGAGGCGATGAGGGCAAACCAGCCAATGCTTTCATCATGAAGGAGAAAGGAGCTCGGGTATGAGATGAGCACTGGGGTGCTGCCCATATGTATGGGGAAATTTGGAAATGCTTTCCCAGGGTAACGGGTCACCCACCCTGGGTATGGAACCGCTGGGAGGGAGAAGAGGGCGTACAGCAACCCACGTTAGTCTGCCAGTGATGGGTTGTGCTAAAACATCCATCTCCAATGCAGACAGCAGCAGGGGGAAGGACCAGGCTGAAGCTCTGACTGCAGATGCCAGAGCTCAGCTGGATCCCTCAGTCTCAGAGGAAGGGGATGGGTTACACTGCTCCTGACCCCCCCAGCCTGATCCCCTCCTCCACTGTCCTCCCAGCTAATGCCTGGTGCTTGTACCAATGAACTGCTCCAAGAGATGACAAGTCTCCAGCCTTGGAGGCAGAGGCTCCACTGAAACAGCCTCCTTGGAAGAAGGACCAAGCATAGTAGATGGTGGGCATTACCTGTTCCCACCATCCCATGGCCATGCCAGGCTTAAATGGCATTTCAATGGGTGTGTCCCCAGACCCTCACCAAACCTAAAATGCAGCACCATTCTGAGGATGAAGACCCCCAGAAGGGTCTTCAAGGTCCCATGGAGCAAAGCAAGGCAAGCCACAACTCTGTGTCTACCTCAGGGTCCCTCTTTGCCCCAGCTCTGCATTTCCTGGGGATCAGCACCTCTGAGCCTACACATCCCAGCCAGACATGGACCATGGGCCAGACAGCTCCTGGTCTTCTTTGGTAAACACAGATACCAGTCCATCAGGAACAGGACACTCAGTTTGGGAAAGGGAAAAACAATTTTTGGAGCCCCAGACATCCTCTCATTTTTCTCATCAAAGCTGGTCAGTAGCTTCATTTTCCTGGCAACCTCTAACTCCATCTGGCAAACCTCTTAACCTGGGACATCTTGTCCCATCAAGGGTCACCTGCTCATCACCCCTGTCAATGGAAAGCCCCAGAGGAGGCTACCTCTGGCATCTGCCCTTGAATGTCAGCGGTGGCCTTCCTGCAGAGCAGCTGTCCCCAGCCATCCTATCACCCATGGGCTCAAGCCCTTCTTATCTAAGGGAAGCACTTAAGGCTCCTCAAAAAACAAGCCAAGCTGGGGCTTTGGTGAGGAAGCCCATCTCTAGCCACTCCTATGCCTTTTTGGTGTCACCACCATGTCCCAGCCTAGCACTCAGCCCAGCTGAGCTGCTGGTTCCCCATCATGGCTGTTCTCCAGCTCACAGCTCTGCTCAGGGACAGGAGCCAACAGGAGCACAGTTCCTATTTCCGAGTCCTTCCTGGGGCTGGATTGTCTCATTATGCCACTATTAAAAGACATAAAGACACAGCCATCAAACATCCTAAACCATGTTGAGAGGTACAGGGTTCCAGCCCAAACCCTCTCTGTCTCAGAGGGACACACACCTCCAGCCACCACCCAGACAACAGGGCATTTTATTCTGAGAAATACAAGCTGAGGGAGAAACTTGCTGTACTCCAGTATCAACTATGGACCCAGCCAAAAGCACTCTCCTCACCGCTGTCCCTTCCTGGGTTTTGTGATGGCCAGCGTGCAAAAGGAGAGAAGAAACCCCCCCAGACCTTCCACCTTCATCCTTGGCCAGCGATGCCCAAGCTAAATCTGGCTCCCAAGTAATCTTCTGCATAATTATATAATAGAGAGGCAGGCAGGGAAATGATTTTAGGCCACTCTGCTGAGAGAAAGCAAGCTGGATTAAAAGATCAGAACAAGCAATGCTTAGATTAAAATGGTTTGTTATTTTCAGCTGTGGAAAATCTGGGGCAAAAGCACGGAAGATGTTGAGGGAAGGCACATCATCTTTTTTTTCTTTTTTTTTTTTTTTTTTTTTTTTTCCTACAGGAGTTTTCTACATGTTAGCACAGGCAAGTTCTAGGCTGCCAACCTATGCTCAGTTTTTGTTTCTTTTCCCCAAGGGACCAGAGGAATATAATTTCCTACTTTATGTGGTATTTTACCTAAAAAGAACAGCAAAGAGATGCTTCAAGTTCCATTTTGCTGCGTGCAAACCAAACACCACCAGCACACTGCTTCTTGTGAAGGCATCAGACCCCTTGGTCAGGAGAAGCAGCACCTGATGTTGAGGGAAGGCACATCATCTTTTTTTTTTTTTTTCTTCCTCAAACAGGAGTTTTCTACATGTTAGCACAGGCAAGTTCTAGGCTGCCAACCTATGCTCAGTTATTGTTTCTTTTCCCCAAGGGATCAGAGAAATATAATTTCCCACTTTGTGTGGGTTCTATCAACACCAAGGCCTTTGCCTTTCAGCAGGTGCCTCCCCAAAGCCCTGAGGGGATGGCAGGGGAGAGGTGGCAGTGGCTGGGAGAAACCCATCAGACAGTAGTGCATATGCAATGGCCCCCTGGGCCCTGGCAAAATCAGTGGTGCTGGCAGCACAGGGGTCCATGCCAGGCCCCTCCCTGACTGATTGCTTTGGAAAGGCGTAAAGGGGAGGTAGGGGGGGGAGAAAAAAAGAAAAAAAAAAAAAAACAGTGAGGAAGGGAGCTGAGGGGGGGGTGAGCTCCCCCTGGGCACAGCACTCATCAGCCCCATCCCAGATCGATGCTGCTGATTTCACTCGTTCACCTTCAAGTGCTGACCAAGCAGAAAGGTCAAACTGGGAAATCATTTGCCATTGGCAGGCACATCTGCCCATCACCACCACCCTGAAGCCTCATGTCATACTGTGGCCAGCTATTCCCTTCAGACACTTCCCACCTGAACACCTTCCTTGCCCCACGGCATCTCCAGTCCCCAGCATCCCCAGAGACCACTTGTTGCATCGCCTGGATGCGAGATGGAGGAGCAGCAGTTTTCCAGGGCCAAGTGTTTTCCAAAAATTGAGCCTTCTTCCAGGTGTCCCTCACAGCTGTAGCTTTTACAGAAAACAGTCTTGCACAGGATCACCTCTGAGTTCAAAGCAATGAAGTCGTGTGGGGCAAGAGATCCAAAAAACAGCCTTGAAGAGGGTTTGGCATTTAAAATTAAAACCCTGCCCTGCTTTGCATTTTAAGCCAGAAGCTGCTGACTTGCCCAGAGGTGGACATCAGGCTTCTCTCCTGACTGCAGATGTGGGAGAGGCCAGGGAAGAGGGGTGGGACATGGGACAGGGAGCATAAGAAGGCAGATAAATGAGGTGGGAGACCTTCCTGGGGGGAGGTGGGAGCTGCAGGATGTCATGATGTTCACCAAAACGATGCTTTAATAACAAATTTTTACAGAAAAGTGCTTTCATTAATGTCAGAAAATAAAATGCATAGGCTGGACAGACTGTGGTCTTGTGACCAGACTGTGGTCACAAGAGCTTGGGACAGTTTGGGCATTTGGTTCCAGGCTGGACAATCTGCCCTCCCAGCAAGGACATGTCCTGGTTTTCCTGGAGCTAGCTATGGGTCCCCAAGACCTGCTGTGCTCAGGGGAACACCAGCAAGCAGGCAAGAAGCTGAGCCTTCCTGGGATGGACTCCCAAGTGCATCCTTACTTCAGGTTGTGGCATTCGCATGATCAGTAGGAAAACCAAACCTGTCCTCCCCAAAACCCTCTACAGATGGACGTGTTTGTGAGAGCCTGCCCACAGGACACCAGAGCCACCAGTGAGTGATGGCAGAGAGCTCAGATGATGATGCACGCTCAAGGCCAGGCACCACCAGTACCCACCATGTCACCAGTGACCATGGACAAGCCTCCTTGCAGGTTTCTGAGCAAGCTCTAGCTTTGCTGCCCCTTTTACTGGGTCACCTGAAGCTCTTCTGAGAAACCCTCTAAATGTTTCACTCCCTTCTCCAAGAGGGACCATCTTGTCGCAGGTACATGGTCTTGCTCTGGCCGGCCTCTCCCAGGGTTTTATGAAGAGAAAACATGAATTCGTGACACTTTTCAAAGGAAAGGGATAGAGGAGAGGTTGGTTTGTCTTGCGGTACAACATTTCTGCTTTATGGAGCTGTCTTCTCACTCAGAGCCACGTGTCTTCCTCTTCACTAATGGAAAATGTTGCCTCGCCGCCCATTTGTGATAGTCAATGCCTGGGCCAACGCGACAGCCCCAGGCCAAAGCAGATCTATTTTAGCAAAAAAAGTGAAGTGGCTGATGAAAACGACCCTGTCAATGCCCTTCCCAGCTTAGCTCTTTAGCTGGTTTTAATGGACCCCTGTGACCAACGGGGCGGAAAGCAGACGGCCGAGTGCCAGGAGGGCAGAGACAGGAGGATGGGAGACCAGCACGGATGCAGGGCCACACCAGCCCCGTTGCAGAAAGAGGCCAAGGCAGCACAGAAGCCCTCTTAGCAAGAGGGCATGGACTTAAGTTGTGCCAGGGGAAGCTTAGGTTGGATATTAGAAAGAATTTCTTCACAGAGAGGGTGATCAGACATCGGAATGGGCTGCCCAGGGAAGTAGTGGATTCTCCATCCCTGGAGATATTTAAAAAGAGCCTGGATGTGGCACTCAGTGCCATGGGCTGGGAACCACAGCGGTAGTGGATCAAGGGTTGGACTTGATGATCTCTGAGGTCCCTTCCAACCCAGCCAATTCTATGATTCTATGCAGGAGCAAACCCCCTGCCCTGTTTTGTCTTTATCACAGCGTTGCCCCCATAGGTGTTTATAGTCTATTTTATAGCCTTAGGGAGCCTGGGGGGCAGCTGCAGAGACCCTCCCATGGTGTGTGGGAAGGGACTGAGCTGACCTTACCTTACCCTGCAGACTGGCCTCGAGCTCCAGAGCAATTCCTCAGAGGGTCCCGTTGCACCAGGAAAGGGCATTGCTGACCACAGGGTGGAAACCAGGGAGGGTCTGCAGCAGGAGCCCGCAGGACACGGCAGAGGTTATGGATGAAGGACACCCAATAGCAGCTTGCTGTCCAGGAAAAACAAATGGCAGCAAAACAAAACAAAACAAAACATGGTTTGGGCTGGGAGGAGGGACAAAACAATCAGTAGCATCACCTTTGGGTTGTTTATGGGGCAGGCAACAAAGCCCTGACAATACTTTTGTCTAAATTTAGAGCAAATCCCATCAACCAAGGGAAGTCATCCAAAGAGATGGGCTGTGGAGACGTGGGTCTCCAGGACATGGCACCAGCAAGTCCCCCCAGATGTCCTCATCCCAAATGGTCCCCACAGGGGGATCACAAGCTAGGGGTGGTCTTCATCCAGGAATCCCACCACCACAGCAATGGGAATAATCCAGCATGTTTCCGTGACATGGGCACAGGGTTATTTTTATTGCTTTATTTTTGCTACTGCTCCCAATAAGTTAACTGGGGCATGCATCACTCGTCAATAAAGTCAATCGAGCAGCCTGAGCAGTTAATAAGCTGAGTGCCAGAAGGCAGAAAAACCTCTGCATTGCCCAAAATAGTCTTCTGGGCAGTGAGATGGACAAGCTGTAGGCCCCACTGGTCACTTGGACTTGGTGCTGCTCTTGATGTGCTGGGGTAGCTGGTGTGTTATAAGGGGAAACCTTTATCTTCCCAGTGACTCAGCAGCCACCACGCCTGTCCCCAGTGACCCGGTGGACACGAGGGGCTGGTGTTGCTGTCATAGGAAGGAGCCAGTTGGTAGGAGGGGAGCCCATGGGATCCCCTAGGTCAGGCTTTGGTCCCACCTGCTGCTCATAGTAGCATCAGCACTAAGATCAGCACAGGCTGCCCAGTGCTTTGGGACTTAAAAACCACCTAGGGTGGAGACTGCACAGGTGACCAACTGTCCTCAGAATTAATTTTTTTTCCCTATGATACCTTCTGTGTCTTTCTGACATATCCTCCAAGGCCATGACTGAATACCCAGCTAGTGACACCAGCAAGCAGGACATGTCCCAAACCAATTGCACCCTCAAAATTGGAAAACCCAAACTGCAACTCACCTTTGGATGAGCAGTGGGGACAGCTCAGGGAGAAGGTGGAGCTGAGAGCCAGGGGTCAGCAGCAGAGGCAGCAGGGGAGGACCTGGAATACAGCATATTTCAGGATCCTGGGGTGCCCAGCCAGCCCACCACCCCAGGAACCTTCAAGAGAATCCTCTTGGCACCACCACCATCACGGTGGGCAACTCGAAGCAACTGGAAGCCCAAGGGTAAAACATCTCTGAACAGAGGAATCCTCAGGAATTTTTTATGCTGATTAGCACAGACTTCTTGCAACCCATGGCAACAGAGCCCACGAATTCTCAAGGAGCAGAACTTTTGGTTGTCTTTCAGGATGTAGGTTTGAGTTTATCCCAAGGCTCAGCATCCAGGAAATGCATCATTAAAGAATTCATCAGCAGTTTTCTTAATCAAATTTGTCTACCTTCCAGCAGCTCTGCTTCCTGTTTGACATTAGAATCCTTCTGCCCTTATGTTAACTTGATGCACAGTGAATTCCCAGCCACAAACCCAAAGTCTTGCCCCTTGCACCATGTGCACGCTCACCCACAGAAACCCCTACTTCCTATGCAGCTTCTCCCTCTAAGTGTTTAGCACAGGTAGAACTGTAAGGCAGTCCCAAACCCTGCTATTTCTGTGCCTTGCAGCCCCCCAAGATGCAGAGAAGCAGGTCAGTCAATCTGCATGCTTGTCTAAGCCACCTACCTCATGTTTTCTGTGATTAAGGTGCAGGTCACCTCCAGGTGTGGACATACCTGCACTTCCCAGAAGGGTGGTGATATGGTGAGGGCAAACCTCAGTTCCAGAAGGGGTACAAGTCTACCTCAAGTAAGCAAAAATCTACCTCCAAGCAGAAAAATCAGCACATCTCAGCCACATCTGCTTTAAGCATCCCACCATACCTCCTGTGGTGCTATTTCCAGATGACCTCTGCCAGGCACAGCTGCCCAGAGGCACCACCATGACCCAAGAGATGCTGACTGTGTCCCCATATCACAGCAGTATTTTATTAATCAGTGACCAACCAAAGGCAGGCAGGAGTTGTCTTAAAAGGCAGCATGAGGATAGATTTAGATGAGACTTTAGGAAGAAATTCTTTGCTGTGAGGGTGGTAAGAAACTGGCCCAGGATGCCCAGAGAAGCTGTGACTGCCCCATCCCTGAACGTATTCATGGCCAGGCTGGATGGGGTTTGGAGCAACCTGGTCTAGTGGGAGGTGTTCCTGCTCATGGCAGGGGGATTGGAACAGGATGATCTTCAAGATCCCTTCCAAACCAAAGCATTTGAGGATTCTATCACAATCTTATGGACAAGCAATGGTTTGGTGGGCTGGTAGACTAATATCCTCGTCATCATCTCCCAGATCCTCTCTCCCACACAGCTAATGCCCCCGTACCTTGTAACTGCTCTGGTAGTACAAGAAGCAGAGTCAGTTCTGGTTGTTTCCCTCCAGTGAAACATACATTGATGCCATGAGAAAGACACCAGCAAGCTTACTAGTCCCTTATCCATGGCAGTGGAGAGCACAGCTCCATCCCAGCATGGCCACCTTACCCCTGAGCTCTCATGGAGTAGGCACCATTAAGAAATTTGGTCTTCAGTGTTCATGATGGGTCACCTGGGACACCAAAGGAGTCACCTATGAAGAGCAGGCAGCAGATCCTGGCAAAATCCCAGATAAAAGCACCTAGGGATGCAATTAATTGCAACACACTGATGTGCCCAGTTCCCCCAAAAGTCAACCTCTGGAGACTAAGACAATTCAACATCCTTAGCTCATCCCAGCAAGGCATCAAATCCCCTGAGCAGCATGGACCCCACACAAGACAACACTCCTCAGGGGCTTGGCAGCTCCCCCTGCTTGATGCTACTCATTTGTGCTGGAGGACTCAGCCACCTTGTCCCAGCAGGCTTGAAATTTCACATTTCTTCTTGAGTGGATAAGGAGGAATCATGGGGATGTGGCCAAACATTCTCTAAAGTAGGTTGAACCAGATGGCATCATTCAGATGGAAAGGTGAACCAACTGTGCTGCTCCCTGCTCTTGCCCAGTCTTGGAAGCAAGGTGATGGGCAACTCCACATCTGAGATGGTCCTGTGCCTGGTACCATAAGGCTGGGACAATTCTCATGCTTTTGCTCAGGCTGAGCAACCTGGTGAGCATTGCTTTAGGAGGCATTATCAGGCACCCAAAGCAGCACTCTCAGCATGAGGGCTGCCCCTGGCACTGCCTTGGTGGGTGTCCAGCTCACATGCTGCCCAGCCCAACCCAGCTGATTACACCAGGAATCATTTTTAATTGAATCATAGAGTCATTTTGGTTGGAAAAGACCTTCAGGATTATTGAGTCCAACAGTTAACCCAGCACTACCAAAGCCACCACTACACCATGTCCTTCAGCACCACATCTACTCGGTTTTTAAATCCCTCCAAGGATAGTGACTCCACCACTGCCCTGGGCAGCCTGTTCCAATTCTTGACCACTCTTTCAGTAAAGAAATTGTTCTTAATACTCAATCTGAACTTCCCCTCGTACAACTTGAGGCCATTTCCTCTTGTCCTATTGCATGTTCCTCAGGAGAAGAGACTGACCCCCACCTCACTCCAGCCTCCTTTCAGAGAGTGAGATCTCCCCTCAGCCTCCTTTTCTCCAGGCAGAAGACCCCCAGCCCCCTCAGCTGCTCCTCGTAAGACTTGTGCTCCAGACCCTTCTCCAGCTCCATTGCCTGCCTCTGGACACACTCCAGCCTTTCAATGTCCTTCTTGTCATGAGGGGCCCAAAACTGACCCAGGATTGAGATGTGGCTTCACCAGTGCTGAGCACAGGGGGATGATCCCTGCCCTGGTCTTGCTGGCCACACCAGTGCTGATAGAAGCCAGGATGCTCTTGGTCACTTGGGCACACAGTGGCTCATATTCAGGTGCTGCTGACCGATATCCCCAAGTCCTTTTCCACTTTCCAGCCACTCTGTCCCAAGCCTGGATCATTGCCTGGTGTTGTTGTGACCCAAGTCACTGAGCTTTGTTGAACCTTGTACAACTGGCCTCAGCCCATCAATCCAGGCTGCCCGGGGGGTGTCAAAGCAAAGCATGCTCAGGTACAACCAGATTTTCAGATGACTTGCCCAGAGTCTCCCCATCTCTGCACATCCCTTGGGCTGGAAATGCAACAGCAGCACCCTCAGGACTCTGGCACAGTGCTTGATGCCATCATCCCCAATACCAGCAGGTCTCTCTGTATCCTCTACTACACACCACCCTCAAAAAGAAAGAAAGAAAAGCCTTCCCCACCACCCAGCCTACCTCTTCAACAAACCCAGCCAGCCAAGATGGACTTCAGCTTCCCACCACCTGTGAAGTGTGGCTGCTTGTGCCCACAGGGTACCTTGCTTAGCCCCACGTTTGGGACCGTGGGGCACCTGCTGAGGTCTGCAGAGAACATGAAGAGCTTAAAGATGTTCCCTTGCTTTGCTGCAACCCCCCCCCCCAAGGGAAAACTCAATCTCTTGGGGAAACACACAGTGTGGCTGGTGAGGGATGCACTGGGTGGGATCGGGATGTTCTCCCACCGTATCATCAAATCCCTGATCTACAGCACACCTTGTGTAGAGGAACCTGAGCAAGATGGTTCTGCCTACATTGTCCCCCCTGCCTGCTGGCACCTGTCCCATGGGAGGGGACCCTGTTTACATCCCCAGGGGGTGCAGCAGCCCCTGCCCCGCTGGGATCCGCTTGGTTCCGCTGCCCGGGGTTTTTCAGCACCACCGCTCATGGCGCAGGGGAGAAATGATCCTGACCTGTGTTCCCATCATCTGCCTTTGCTGGGTGTTTTACACAGACAGAGGCAACGATTTTAATGTCCCAGTGAACAAGCTGTCGGGACACATCAGCCTCAAAGGTCAGGCTTCAGCAATGGCTTCTCCTCCCAGGCGCTGCCCAGGCAAGGAAAACCGATTCCAGCTCTGTGTGTGCCACTGGTGCCAGATATTTTCCAGCCTTTCCTTCCAAACCCCTCTCCTCAAGAAGGGGAGGCAGTGAGCCCAAGGTAGGAGGAAGGGGGGGGTTGCACGGGAGGTGCCATCGGGCAGGCAGAGCAGGCAGCCCCCTGGGCAGGAGCCGGTGTGACGTGATGGGACCTGAGTGCTCTGAAGCCATCAAGAGTCTTGGCAGAGATGAGCTCAGAAAAGCCATGAGCAGACCTGACAACTGCCCCCTGGGTAGGTGCCTAATGAGCAGAGACATTGTCCATTTGGGGAGCTGAGGTGAAGTTAAAAGATTTCTGAGCTGACACCTGGCAGCCTCCATTGGTATTCCTGGTGAAACAGCAAGGGAAGGAGAACAGAAATGGGAAGGCAAAATGGGCCCCCACTACCTCCAGGCTCTGCAGCTGTGGGTGAGTGGGATGGGGATGCTGCTGGCAGCTCTGCATCTCTTCTTTGCTGCCCAGAGCTCCAATCTTTGTGACTTTCTGCCACGTTAGAAGAGAAACCAGTGCTTCCCAAGAGCTGCCCCACTGGAAGACACCACCATCCCCTGGCAGGAGGTCTGGTGGGGTTTGACACTGGCCCCACACTTGGTAAAGAGGCAGCAGCACAGAGGGAGCATGATCCTGGGGCCAGCAGTGTGCCAGACCCTCTCTTGGCTGGGATCCAGAGGCAGACAAAGGTTCCCAGTCCTGTGGTACCCTCAGCCTGGGTGCAGGATGGTGCTGGGCACAGCCTCAGCCCTGGCATCGCCCAGCAGTCCTCCCCCCCTGCCACTTCCACAAACCTAGTTCAGTCACTCTGTATAAATCCAGCCTCTGTAAGCCCATTTGTCATCAGCTCTTCCCTAACTTACCTTCAGCCTCTTTGCTACCCACCACCTTCAAACAGTGCCTGGTGACATGACAGGAGTGACAAAGCGGGAGAGGGGAGAGCCCTAAATTGCTCCTACCAACTCCTTGTTTTCCCCTCCAGAAAACCTGGGCCTGAACATGCTTGTGAGCCACCAAATACCTCACCCTATTTACCCCCAAAGCCCTGAAAGGTATGTTGTGGGTCCAGGTGGGAAAGTCCACACCAAAATGCTTTCCTCCCCACACACTTGCTTGCTTTCCCAAAGGCCAAGGGGAGTTTCATGGGGCAGTGATCTCCTTGAGACCACACTGGGTGGAAGGGGAGGTCCTGGAATATCCCCAGTGCTTTCTAACAGCCAAGAACAGCTGAAAAATCTGGTCATTACTATCTAGAGTTTTCATCAGCTTCATCGATAAACACTCCCAGGTGCAAACCACATAACAGGCAAGATTTTTACCCTCATAATTGTGGGGGGTTTGCAGCTTTCCAACAGATACAGCCAGAAATCATAGAATCACAGACTGGTTTGGGTTGGAAAGGACCTTAAAGATCATCTAGTCCAACCCCCTGCCATGAGCAGGGACACCTCCCACCAGCCCAGGTTGCTCCAAGCCCCATCCAGCCTGGCCTGGAACACTTGCAGGGATGGGGCAGCCACAGCTTCTCTGGGCAACCTGGGCCAAGGTCTCACCAGCCTCACAGCACAAAATTTCTTCCTAATATGTCATCTAAACCTCCCTGCTTCCAGTTTAAAGCCATTCCCCCTCATGCTATTACTTCATGTCCTTGTACAAAATCCCTCCTCAGCTTTCCTGTAGCCCCTTCAGGTACTGGAAGGTGCTCCAAGGTCTCCCCTAGAGCCTTCTTTTCTCCAGGCTGAACAATCCCAACTCTCTCAGTTTGTATCCACAGCAGAGGTGCTCCAGCCCTGAGATCATCCTCATGTTCTCCTCTGCCCAAGCCGGGGTGCAAACACAGGGATTGCTTTGCCCAGGATGCCCAGGAGCAGGGACAACAGCTGGGCTGCAGCCACTACTCCCAGGCACCCGCTGACCTGTTAGGCTGGAGCAGATGGAGCAGCTGCAAATCCTCCTGTAAGCCAGGGAACTAATCTAGAGGACAAATCGTTTGGTTGGTTGGTTGGGGGGGGGTAGGATGGGGGGGGGAAGTTCCATGTTTGGCCTTTTCCTTCCTCTTCCAGCAAACACCAGCAGCACCCAGCATGCCCAGGGTGACCCCAGCATCACCAAGAGTGGAGTAAGCAGAGCTGGGGGTCTTGGGTACTGGTAAGGACCTGGTTTGGGGGCAAGGAGACATCTCATTGAGGTCACAGCAAGCTAAGCCCTAAGTGCCCGCCCTACCCAGGGAGACACAGCAGCTGGTGTCTCCTTGGGGAAAACCACATCTGGCAAGTTTTTAAAACTTCCATATCACTCCTTGGCCACGAAGGACCGAGGCTTCTCTGCATGTGAGAAATCCCTAGTGGACTTTGGGAGCCTTAGGAGCTGCCACTAGGACGAGATGGACTGTTTGCAGTGGAATCCCGGGTATTTCCTCATCTTCAAGGAAGGGTGGGGATTAGAGCCATTGGAGAGAGCTAGTTTGGGACCTCAGGATGGGGTTTGAAGACCCAAATATGCTGATGCTCTCTTTGAAACCTAGATATCACTAGAAGGATTGTATGATGTAACCAGCTGATGTCAAAGCACCTGAGCCAAAGCTGAGCCCCAGCAACAGATGCCACCTACATCTCTCCAAGGCATTACCCATATCCAAACCCAACCTCTGCCTTTCAGAAGGGTATTTTTTGCAAAAAACATTTAGAGTAAAGATCATTCCAAGGAAACCCCAGGCTCTGTACAGCTCAGTCCTGCTCCTGGGCTGTTCACAAGCAGCTAACAGCCCCAGTTCATTTCCTTCTGCTCCAGAGGCAACTGAAAGCAAAGAGATCAGCAAATTTTGTGCCATCCTCTGTTCTCCTGAGTTATATTTTTTTTCCTTTCCATCCTTTCTTTATTGTGGCCTCTCTTCCCTTGCTTAAGGGCTGGCAAAACTACTCCTGCGTGCTTGGCAGGGAGAAACGTCTCACCAGATATTGTCAGCTCTACCTGCAAAACTCCGGAGTGTTTTCCAGCTGTGGCAGGGAGAGCTGTTGGTGACAGGCACGTTAGCTCTCAGAAACACTTGAGAGGAGAAGGTTACAACCCAAGGCAAGGACAGAGACTGTACAGGGGAGCTGGGCCCTGGCATGGAGCCTGCATGCAAGGAAATGTCCCAGGAGAGAAAGAGTGTGAGGTGCCTGGGGACCACGGCCACCCAAGCCATGCAGTAAAAACAGGAAGTTTCAGGTCCCTCACTTATCTAGCCTCTGCCATATGCTGGTGTCCCAAATCCCCTGAAAGGCTAACACATTTTTCAGGTGGGGAAACTGAGTCACAAAGGTGTCTAGACTAACAAGGTGCCTGAAGAGGTGTCCCTAAGTGGATCTCTCAGCAGACACTAAAACCCTGGCGATGCTACATGGCTGCTATTCTGCACCTTGCCAAGCACTCACTACATCCCCCATCACAGCCTGGTGTGTCCTGCAAGATCCCTCATCCTGCACCAGCTCAGGAAGCCCATCCGGGGCACCCCTGAGGCATCCTCCTCCCCTGACACAAAACAATCGACTGGGAAAATCTTTCCCAAAGCTGTGAGAGGTCAGAAATTGAGGGATTTTGCCTGCTGCCTTTGGGCTTTGCAGCTTCCCAAGCTTCCTGAGGTGCATTTCATGGAGTGGCCACAGACAAGCAGAGCAGGAAGCTCACTCACAGCCCATGGAGCTGCATCACTGCATGGAAGGACTTCATTTAACATACACCCCATGGTCTCTCTACAGCTCCCCAAGACATTGCCTCCATGTTATCAGTCAAATAAATGCCTTTAAACAGCGAATTATTTCTACATCTGAAGGAAGGTCAGAGACACAGAGCCACCTGTGAGCATATCTGGAGGTCTCTGGTCCAGCTCCTGCCCTGAGCAGGATCACTCCAGAACCAGATTAAGCTTCCTGGCATAAAATAATTTCACCCTGACACCTCAAAACTTTTCCCAAACCCTTTGTTTTGTCCCAGACTTGCAGTAGGACTGTTCTGCCTCCTTACCCCCAGGGCCACTCCCTTGCGCAGTCCAACTTGGAGGCACATCTGGCAGGGCTGGGAAGGTGCCAAGTGCAGCTTCCCAGGTAGCTCTGGCCCTGGGGACAAAAGGGACAGGAGTCAGGCTGAGCCAGGGTGAAAGCATCCTCCAAATAACAGCACCCCAATGTAATGCAAGTCATCAACCAGCAAATCCCCCCCAAATCCTCACAAGGACAAAGATATTGCAATCAGAGAGATGCTGGAGACTGGGGGAGGGGGGGGCACAGAGGCCAAATTCAGAGAGTGGAAGGTTTAAAGATGTCAAGGCAGGGACCCCGGATAGCACCCCCAGAGCTGTGTCTGGAGGTGGTTCAGTGTTGTGAGGAATCCTGTGTCCTTGCAATCTACATTACAAACACACTGGAAGGAGCTCCAAGCCATGTCGGGGATGAGAAACCCCTCCATGAGCAGCAGCTCCACCATTAAGGTGGGGAATGAGCAGAGCATTCCCTGCCTCTGCTGGCAGCAGCACGTTGCTCACGTTGCCAACCACACTGCTCAAGTTCCCATCCTTTAGTGGCTTTTGAAGAAAAGACCCTGCTCCCTCCCCACCCTGAGCCCAGTGTGGGCACAGAGCAGGTCCCCATCCCAGGGACACGCAGCACCCATGCTGGAGGTGTTGACACCCCAATTCCCTAAGGAGGAGTGGGTCTAAGTAGTGCTGGGAAGCAGCTTTTCCCAGCAGACTGGGGACCTCTAGGGCATTTGGACTTTCAGGAAACCATCACCTTGCTGGGAAGGTCTCAACAAGAGGTTTTGCTCCTTGGAGGCAGGGATGCATGACTCATCCTCCAGCCCCTGTCCTTGAAATTGAGCCAGAAAAGCTTTTACCCAAAGCAGCCAGCAATAGGATACCAGATGGGGAGCTCCCGGATTAACCCCTTCCTGGGAGAGGCCAGCTGGTTGCCTCCACACACAGAGCCTCTTTCTCCTCCTCCAGCTGATGTTGGGTGTCCCCACCACATGCACTCACCAGGCTGGCAGACAAAACACCAAGACTCCCCTGATGAGGCTGTAGGGGTGGGGGGACACACCATGAGACACAGGACCAAAGGAGGCCAGAAATGCATCCTCCCCCCAAAGGGGAATGGCTCTTCTGCATGAGGCATCACAAAGCCTGCCCAAAGAGGCAGAGTTTGGGGTTCAGCAAAGGGAAACAGCAACCAAAAAAATTAAGGTCGAAGTGCTTAGTTGTGCCATTTTCAGAGGAAAGCATTCAATTTTGGCACTCCTGACTGCTTACTTTGCTTAGGAAGTCACCAAATATTCATAGCCCCTGTAATGGGCTCCTCACTAATTGGAGTGCTGGGTCTGGGTGGACTTTGTCCAAAATGGGGGGAACCTGCCTGCTGGAAAGTCCCAGCTTTCCTCCTCAACAGAAAAGAGCCCCTGGGGGCCACTTCAAGGAAGAACTTTCTATGTTAAAAAGGAGTTTTCTTTCTGGCTTCCCCACAGACAACCAGAGAGCACCAGTTTGCCTGCCATCCTGATGAAAAGTGGACTTAGTTCTGTGACATGTAAAGATGAGAGCCTCACCCCACCACCGTGGCTGCAGGCACAGGCATTGCTCAACCAGGACAGGGAAGATGAAGGATGCCCCCATTCCTGCCCCTTGGGCATCACTGCCCCAGGGCCAGGGGTGGAAGGTCCACCCTAGGGGCACCCCTGTCTTACAGCCTGACATGCACTCAGGACACACTTAGTGCTGTTAATTTTCCTCCCCACTTAGCAGGATGAAGCAGCAGAAGATTTTGGCAGTGCCTTCTTCAGGGAGCCCTACAGCAGCAGCAGAGGGGGGACCCGGGGACATTTGTTCCCCCTCCACAGGCTCTGTCCTGAGGGAGGGACACCACCTTGCAGCTCCCCAGCCTGGCCATGCAGCCATGCCAAGGGGCTGGATGGGAGCCAGCTCCAGCCCCAAAACAACTGGCCATTTGCCTTGGCCATTGCCAAGAGAAGGCAGAGGAGCCAGGGGTTACATTTGTCCAGGGACCAGGAGCTCAGGCATCACCAGGGACCAAGCACCACTCAACCCACCCCAGAGGTGTCTGGCAGCACCTGCATGGGCCTGCCCCGAGTGTCACAGCAGAGCTACACCTTCCCAGACACCATTTAAAGCAAGCTCAGACAAGGGGTTCCCTCTCGCATCCTCCCAGGGGACTATGGAAATGCTCCTAGAAAGAATGGAACAGGTCACAGAGATTTTGGGTGTCTTTTCCTCCTCCCATAGAGTCCTCCAGCCAGCTTGCTAACAGATGGAGCCAGTCTGCACTAGGTGCTGCTATCCATTCCCTCCATCCCCATGCACTCTTGTATATCTCCAAGCCTCCCCCTGTAAATCCCCCCAGCCTCCTATTTCCCACCAGGACCACGCACTCCCTTGCTACCGCATCACAGACGCTCTCTCCTAACACAAGGATTGAAAGCGTGCACAGCCAACATCCATGTGGCCACAGCACCCAGCTTCACCCCTCACCTCCAGCACTCTGGGATCCCTTGGAGGGCCTCAAGGCCCCCCAGATGCTCCCTCTGCCCTGGGCTAGCAATCCCCCATGGCACAGGGCTCTGCGCCATTCCCGAAGAGCCCTGCAGCATCTGCACCGGGGTGGGGACACTGCAGAGCAGTGGCCACTGGTGGATGCTGCACAGGTTTGCTGGAAGGCTGGTATGGACCCCATCCCTGTCCCCAGGACGCATCAGCAAGGCCTCACCCAGACCCTAGAGAGACTTGGTGAGCAATAAAAGTTGCCAACTGACCCAAGAGCAATACCTAAATAAACCCACCCCTCTCAAACTAGCTTCATGCAATGGGAGGTGATGGCTCCAGCAAGGAAGCAAGCCTGGCACAGGGCACCCTGTGCTTCCTCAGGGCAGCTGCTAATGAACCAGCCCAGTTTTGGAAGAAGAACAGAAAGGCCCCAGCTGAGGAAAAGGGCTCCCAGAGGGTGATCCAGCTGCAGTGGAAGCTTGGAGGTATGTCCTCCAGAAACAAGGCCTGGGCACCCTCCCTCCCCGGGCACTGATGCTGGGGCTTCATCCACCCCAGCTAGGTGCCCTGATGACCTGCTCAGTGAGTGCTTGTGACTGACACACCTGGAGCCAGGGCTCAGAAATGGCCACTGGACCACCACCAGCAGGACCATGCTCAGACCTGAGAGCCAGCACCCAGGGCTCACCCGCACAGCATCACTGCAGTGTCACCTGTCCCCACACACGCCTCTCCCCGCAGTGGCAAGCGGGGGACTTGGCAAGCCACCTCCCTTGGGGACCTCAACCTGTGGGTCAGGGCCACAAGGACTTGGGGCTGGGTTGGGCAGAGGCCAGCCCTTGCCGAGCCAAGCAGCACCCTGGGCTGGGACTCGGACACAAAACTCAGAGCAGCCTGGCAGAGACACACAGCCGAGGAGGTGGCATGGCACGTCGGGGAGCCCCTCGGGATGGAGACACGGGGGACCCGTCGCCCTACGGAGCCACCCTGAGTTTTAAGGATGGGATCCCAGAGTCATGCCGCACCGGGAGCTACCTCCTGGTCGCAAGAGCTGTGTCCCCTTCCCCGCCACCACTTCCCTCACCTCCCACCCGGGTCCCTGCTCCCCCCATCCCAGGGATGAACCCGTCTGGTCCGGGGCAGTCCCCCTCCCCCCTGCACCGGGAGCTCCGTCCCGGGCCCCCCGCCCTCAAAACAACGCCCCAGGGAAGACAAACCCCTACCTGCCCCCGACGGACGGAGGGACGGGCTCTGCGGAGTAGGGAGGGACCGGGCAGGGCAGGCAGGAGGAGGAGGAGGAGGAGGGGAGGAGGGAGGGCGGGGAGCGGCGGAGTTCGGGGCCGAGAGGGCGCGGCGGGGCTCACTCCGAGGGAGGTGGCAGCCTGAGCAGCGTGTTGCTCCCAGCCCGGCCCCCCCGGCTCTGCCTCCACCCCCCGGCTCTGCCCGGCCCCGCCTGTCTGCCCCACCTTGTGTTCTGCCTCGGTTCCTGCCCCATCATTTCCCTTGCCTGTCCCCAAGCCTGCCCCTGCCCCTTTCCTACCCGGGGCATTGCCCCTGCTGGCTCCCAGCTACCGCCCCAGCCCAGAACCCTGCCAGACACCCCATGCCTCTCCCTTTCCCAGTCCCTGACCTTCCTCTGTCCCTGTCCTGCTGTGCCCCAGTCACTTCCCCATATCCCAGCCCTGGACCCTGTCCTGCCCCTGATGAAGCCCATTCGTGTGTACCAGACCCTGCTCAAGCCCTTGCCCTTCCCCAGCACCAGCATCAGTCATTAACACTGCCCCAGTTCCCGACCTTGCCCCAGCCCCTGCTCAGCCAGTGGCTGCAGCTGGTAGCAGCATGACTTTGCCAAGGGTGTGTGTGTGGGGGGGTGTATGAGGGTCTCAGGTGACATTGCTTAAGATCATTAAGGCCCACCAGGGTGCTAACATTGCCCAAGTGCACAGCACCACCCCGGACCCATGCCTTGGGGTGCTTCTGGGGTCCTGTAAGGAAGTGACTCAACCCTTCCACCGTCCTGGCAATCAGAGGATGGAGAGACAGGTCCCACTACGGGCTGTGCCCCTGCCCACGCCCGTGGGCACGGGGAGCCTGCAGACATGTCTGCTGTGGTCGTGCCATCCTCCTCAGGATAGGGGGGACACACAAGCTGGCTCCTTCTGAAGTGGCGAGGCTGTCCTGGCATCCTGGTTTCTTCTACAGAGAGAAAACTGCTTCAGGGAGCAAACGTAGCATCATTGAAGAAAGGAACTGGGATGTCCCCCACCTAAATAACACACCCTGGCTCTGTTTGGCTGAGAAAAGGAGGAGAAAAAGCCAAGTGGAATAAATGCTGGTCTAGCCCCCAAGGCAGTGGTTTGGCAGCAAGCACCTTCACATGGGTGTTGGGGGGCTCACTGGGACGGGAGGCCCACGGGTGGGAAGACCACAGGCTGGGGTGCAGCTGCTGGACCTGGGCCAGGGTGTTTGTGTGATGATCCCTGGACCCCCTGGATCCCACTGCTGCACTTGCAGGCAGGAACATATAAATATTTCAGCGGAGTAGCCGAGCCCTGTCAGGTCGTGTTTGCTTCTGGATGGGTAAGTGCTGGGAGAGAGGAAGATAAGGGGGGAGGAAAGATGCTCTCAGAAGATGCGTCATCTCCCCAGAGAGGGGGTCTTCATACTCGAGGGTCTCCACCTCTGCTTAGGCTGCATCTAAGGATGCTCTGACCTCTGGGAGCGGTGCAGCCCTCCCTTGTCATGGTATTTGGGTCTCTCCCACATAAGCATACCCCGGGGGGCTGCTGCAGGGCTGTGCCGGGGAAAGAGGGGCTTCAGCAATTTTGCTCCAAGACGGGGTGGGGGATGTGGGAATTGACACCTCCAGGACCCTTTGGGATGCAGACCTTCCCTCCCCTCTGGTAAAATAATGGGGTCAGGAATAAACCCAGGTAGCAGGTTTATAAACCCTGGGCAGCGGGGATGGGGCATAAGTGGCGTTAAATCACCGGGGGACAGGGGCGTGGTGCTCAGGGTGTCCCGGGGGGGGGGGGGAAGGTGCTGCCGAGCCAGTACGGCGGGATGGTGGCCCAGCAGCCCAGAGGTGACAGCAGATGGGCAGGGAGCTCAGCCCAGCTGGGAGGAGCCGGAGAAGAAGGGAATGTCCCGCCGGGTGTGCAGGACACAGAAGCAATATTTGCGGGGCGGGTGGGTGGGGACTGTTCCCCGCCTCAAACACACACAAACCTAGGCTGCCGGTGGTGGCCGAGCTCCTCCTTTTCCTCTGCCTCCTCCTCCTCCCCTTCCTCTTGCTCGCTGCACTGTGGGGCTTGTAGTCCCTCCGCCTCTCCGCACATGGGGCACGACTACATTTCCCGAGGATCCCCGCATCCTCCTGCTCCTCCTCCGGCTTTTGCTGCGGATCCGGCTCCGGCAGCTGCGGGGTTGTGGGGGGTCCCGGCCCCCGCCCACTGCGTCCTGGCGGGCACGGCCCCCCTGCCCCCATGCCCACCGCCTCCCCCCCCCCAGGTACGGCCCGGGCTGCGGGGTTGCGGGGGTGCCCTCGGTTCTGGGGTGCCCTGGGGTCTCTGGAATGCCGGGGGTGGGGAGTGTCCCCGTCCCTCAGAGTGAGCTTCTGCCGCGCCGCGACCCCCGCATCATCTTCCTCATCTTCCATGTGCACCCCAAACCACCCTCCGCCCCCCAGCACCTGAAGGAGTGATGGGGGGGGGGGGAGGGGAGGGAGGAGAAGTGTCCGCAGGGTTGGCGAGGGTGTATTTTGTGGGGGCTTCCCCTGTTTTGGGGAAGGTGCCCTGGGGGCTCCCCTTCCTGCGCACCCCTATTCCCCGCCTGCTCGGTGGCTCCCCACAAATCGCCTCGTGCTTTGGTGGTGTCACTGCTGTGTCAGTGGCACATGGCTGTGGGGTGAGCATTCCCCTCTCAGTGTCCCCGGGAGTGTCCCCTCCACACTGTGGTGGCTGTGGCCCCGTGGGCAGCCTGGCCCTCCACATCACCCGTGGTGACAACCGTGTCGAGTGACCTCAAACCCTCGTCAAGGTCACACTGCGGTAACCTGGGGATAACCAGGTTCACACGGTGATAACCCCCTGTGCTTTGCTCCTTCCTGGTCTGCACCAGACTGGGAGCATCCTATGGGGACACACATGCCAGGAGTTAGGAAGCGGTGCCCCCCAGGACGGTGGGCATGACCCCATCTCTCAGGTCTATGGCAGATGTTTTCCTATAGGCCAGAGATGAGCAGTTCCAGCTATCCCAGATGGGACATGAAAGAAAACAGGGAGCATCTGCTTCCCAAGTGGGTTTGGAGCAAAAGGTGGAAAACAGCCAGCGGGGATCCCAGGACACATGGCGGGGGCTGCTGGAGGTGACAGTCACTCACATCTATCTACAGACTGGCTGGGGGACAAGCGGGCAATGGGGCATAGTCCAGGCAGCTGGGGCTGGCAGGGGCCCTGTGCAGGTACACACGGCGTGATGCTGGGGCGGGCATTCGGGGGGGGGGGGGGGGGGGCTGACCCTCTGCTCCTTGCCCCTTGCCCATCTCGGCACAGTGAGGGGGGGGCTGCAGTGCTCCATCCACTGCCCAAGCTGGTGTTGGCCCTGGCTAGGGCACGCGTGTTTTGGCGATACTTTGGTGCTAAAATTCCGTGGGGGTGCCACTGGACTGGTGAGTCCTCAGTGGGGTGAATGGGCACCCTCCTTTCCATTGCTCTTCAGGGGTGAGCCCTCCAGTCTTGCCACATGGGATGGCAGCTGGGGGAGGGAGTGGCACAGACTGGGACCGTGGACTTACTTTTTTAATGACCATTAGTTGTTCTGCAATTAGCTGGATAATCAGGTTTCTAGACCTTGCTCCCAGGGCATGGATTGGCTTAGGTTGATTTTTATGACTCAAAAAGCACAGTTGGTGACTTGTTGTGGGAGTAAAAGATTCCTGAACCAGGCCTTCTCTCTTCCATGCCTTCATCCTGTGACCAGTAATCGGACTTCCCTGGCGCTGCCAGCTTTCCTGCAGCCAAATTTGAGGATTTGAGCATTTAATCCCCCTCCAACCCATGAACCTGGTGGTATTTTGCATTCTCCCTAAGCCAGGTGATGCTGCCTGTGCATCATGTCCCACCAGAGCAGAGCTGAGGGGCAGTTGCTTGCCTGGAGCTGGACTAAAGTCCTGCCAGCTGCCCAGCTAATGTATAACACAGGTGGCCCCCCCATGCCTGGTGTGCACATTAACTCTCCTTGGCTGCCATCTCCCTCCCCAGCAGAGTGGAGGGCCTGCATCCCTCTCTCGTGGGTCTGTGGGGCTTGGCAGGGAGAAAAGCTTTGTTTCAGGGAGGGGGTTGAAACCCCACTGACTCTTCAAAGGGGGGAAAATGAGGGACGCCCTGCTGCAGCGCCAGGTGCTTCATTTATCCAGGCTTTTTTACACAGAATTTACAAATGCTGCCCCAAAAGGCCCTCCCCACCCCCCAGCGCTTTTGCACAGCGAGACGCGCGGCTGCTTTTCTTCTTGTGAGAACATCTCCTGGGGAGAAGGTAGTGGTATTTATTTGCCTTGCGATTATGGAGGAATTTGAGCCCGTGCCAAATACTGCTTTCTCCCCAGAAACTGCAGCGACGTGGCTTTCCATGCATCATAGAGCAGCTGTGGCCAGCGAGGGGCTGCCTGGCCCGGCAAAGCCCTTCTAGGTGACTGTCCCCAGGATAATGCCACCGTCCTGCTGCAGAGCCAGCGGAGCCATGCCCAAGGATGAGGATGTCAAAAAAGCAACATCAGAGACAGCACCAGACCAGCGCTGGAAACTACAGGTCTTTTACCTCTGCTTCTACGGCTTCATGACACAGATCCGGCCCGGGGAAAGCTTCATCACCCCCTATCTCCTGGGGCATGATAAGAACTTCACGCAGGCAGAGGTGAGCCACAGGCAGCCTGTGTTCCCCTGCCAGTGTCCCCTTTTTCGGCTATGGTCACCACTCTGGGTATGGCTGGGCCCTCCTCACCATCCTGGGCTACAGAGGCATGTGGTCATATGTGACTATTTTGGGTTGGGGGCAGAGGGTGGCATGTGTCCATCCAACAGCATGTCCCTGCCCTGATGGGCTGTGAGGTTGCTCTGTCCCCTCTGTCCCATGCTCAGCTTTTCCTAGTGTAAGAGCTCATACTTGGGCTGGAAATTGGGGGTGGGGGTTGGGGAGGGGGGGCGGCGTAATGCCTGACCCGTGTCCCCCTGGTGGGATGGTAGGGGGATGCTGGGTTGGGAGGAGCTCTATCCCATCCCACTGGAGAGACCGTCTCATGCTGGTGCAGTGCACAGTGGGGGGTATAGGGCTGGGCACTGCCAGGCTGCTGGCAGCAATGGGGTTAGATGGGGAGGGGCCACATGTTGTCCCACAAGCAAGGGGATGCTGGCCCCAGTCCCGTTTGGCTGCCGTGTCCGTGGGAACACCGTGTTCCCAGCACAGGGGGGAGCCGAGGCTCAGCCAGGCCCCCAGCTGAGTGCATCACGGGTCACATTCCTCCACGAAGAGATGCTACCACGGGGGTCAGCAGCTGGTGTCCACCAAACCACATTTCTCCAAGCTGGGAGCATCTCTTGGGGACATGTCTGGTTCTCAGCCCCTCCTTGTACGCATGGCAGGTGACCAATGTGATCACACCAGTGCTGACCTACTCCTACATGGCCGTGCTGGTGCCCATCTTCCTTCTGACGGACTACCTGCGCTACAAACCGGTGCTGGTGCTGCAGAGCCTGAGCCATATCTCCATCTGGTTGCTGCTGGTGTTTGGCACTTCCATCCTGGCCATGCAGCTGATGGAGTTCTTCTACGGTGTCACCATGGCCGCCCGCATTGCCTACTCCTCCTACATCTTCTCCCTCGTCGCCCCATCCCGCTACCAGCGCATGGCCAGCTACTCCCGCTCTGCCGTCCTCCTGGGAGTCTTCACCAGCTCGGTTCTGGGCCAGCTCTGTGTCACCTTGGGCAGTGTCCCCTTCCTCACCCTCAACTACGTCTCGTTGGGCTTTGTCACCTTCGGCCTCATCCTCACCCTCTTCCTCGAGCGGCCCCGGCGCAGCCTCTTCTTTAACCGGTCTGAGGGAGCTGGTGGTGAGGCTGTGCCCACCGAGCTGGACAAGATGGCTGGGGGGGACAGTGGCAGGGCGCCACGGGGCTGGCAGGACGCAGTGCTGTTCCGTATGCTGCGGGAGGTGGGAGCATTGGCACGGCAACCCCAGCTCCGGCTCTGGTCCTTCTGGTGGGTCTTCAACTCAGCCGGTTACTACCTGATGCTCTACTACGTGCAGATCCTCTGGAACGAGATCTACCCCACTACAGACAACCGCCGGGTGTACAACGGAGGGGTGGATGCTGCCTCCACGCTGCTGGGTATGCTCACCTGGGCTGGGGACACTGGGAATCGGGGGGACGCCCCCATCCCACTTCGTCCTTTGGGAATGGTGGTCCTTTCGGCATTTTGGGGGGATGCAAGGGTGGTCTGGCAGTGGTGATGAGGTAGGTGAGCATCACCAGATGAGTGGAACATCACTAAGCTGAGGGACACCAGGTGGTCCCATGCTGGTGAGACAGCATCAACCATTCCCTCCCCAGGGGCTGGCGCCTCCTTTGCCGCCGGCTGTGTGAAGATTCGCTGGACCCTGTGGTCAGAGCTGGTGATAGGGATGGTGACAGCTTTCCAGGCAGGGCTGCTCCTGCTTATGAACACCACAAGCAACATCTGGCTGTGCTATGCTGCCTACGTCCTCTTCCGTGGCTCCTACCAGTTCCTGGTGCCCATCGCCATGTACGTGGTAGCCCTGGGGACCCACTCCGACCCTGGCAGCAGGTGCCAGTGCCAGCACTGGGTGCTTACACCGGTCTCCCCCTCTTTACCAGTTTCCAGATCGCTACCTCCCTCTCCAAAGAGCTCTGCGCTCTGATCTTTGGGGTCAACACCTTCTTCGCCACTGTACTGAAGACCATCATCACCATCATTGTGGCTGACAAGAGGGGCTTGGGTTTGTCGATACATCCTCAGGTAGGGATGGGGAGCACTCCCCAGGAGGGAATGGAGGTGGTCCCCTAATGGTGTAGGGTGATGTGGGGGGAGGGGACGCATGCATCACTCTTTTCCTACCTCTTGCAGTTTTACGTGTATTTTGGCTACTTCACGCTGCTGGCAGTGGGCTACCTGCTGGCAGCTGTTGGTGTGGGCATTCGGCACAGCCGGATCCGCAAGCAGCCAGCAGAGCTGGCCTTGGCTAAGGAGCCGTGCCAGCTCCCTGCCGAGGGGCTGGTGCAGGAGAAGAGCCCAGAGGCAGGAACAGTGCGAGCCTGAGTGCCACCACCATCACCACCCTGACCGAGTCTTGGCTCCAGAAGTGTCACCATCACCGTGCTCCCATCTCACCAGCAGTCCTCAGCACCAGCCTGCTGAGGACACACCCCTTGGGACCCACTTTGTGCTCCATGGGGTCAGGGGCTGTGCCCCCTCCCCTTCCCCAGCAGAGCAGGGGCAGGATGCCCACGGGTGCCACCGCTGGGTACCATGGAGGGGACATGGGTGGGGTCCAGGTGCTCTCCCAGCCACTGACTCCGTCATCACCGCGTGAAACCAGGCTACAAGAGGATAACGTTTCTTTATTCAGTGCCTTTAGAAAAATTGGTTTATAGGACACAACCAACAAAAAAAAAATAATATAAAGATCCACAGGCTTTAAATTGCATTAATTACACAAAATACAGTAGACTGTAAGAAATAAGAGACCGTGTGACTCGCACAGCTTTTATGGTAATAATTTCCATACAATAATAAAAAGCTAGTTACAAATTTTTCTTTTTTTCTGTTTTGTTGGGTTGCTTGTTTGTTTGTTTTTTTAGCACCTTGGATTTGCCCACACCAATTCCAACCAACTTTGCTGTGCCTCGGCCCTTAGGGCGCAGCAAAGGTGGCAGAGGGAGGGGACACACGATGGTGGTGCCTGCCCTTGGTACCACGCATGCTCAACATGCACACGCTTGTAAACATGTGCCAAGGGCACCCCATTGCCCTGGTCCCCACGCTGACCAGGGTGGGAGGCACAGAAGAGGGGCACAAAGGGCTGCAGAAGGGATGGGGGGAACACCAGACCTCCCCCTCCTCCAAGGTTTTTGAGCTGCTGCCTGGGGGAGGATTTGGAGGTGATGATTATGATGAATGACTGGTTGGGATAGACCTTACCTGGGGAGGATGGAGGTGCCATCCCCAGCACTGCCATGGGACGGTCTCTTGCTCAGGTGGGATGCTGGGGTTTCAGCTGGAGAAGCCCTTGTGGCCCCAGCAGCAGGGATTTGGGTCCAGTCCCTGACCTCCCGATGAGGACAGTGCAGGGCTGGAGGAAGGCAGAGCATGCCTCACCCTCCAGAGGCTTTCTGGGAGAGGGCACACCAGTGCTGAAATCACCCTGCTGAGCATCCTCCTGCCCACACAACCCAGAAAACAGCATCAGAGTGGTCAAGTGGTTAAATATTAGGAGTTAGAAGAGGAGTGGAGGAGGAGGAAGGAGAAAGGCAGCCAGCCCCCCCCTCCCCAACTGCCTAGCCCCAGGTGGGATGCCAGCCCCTGACAGCCCAGGGCAAGGACCACCAGGGCAATTGATACACTCTTTGGCTTCAGGTCTTCGGGCAGAGGAACAGCCCTGCAGGGAGAGGGCAGGTGATGGAGATGCTGAGGACCACGGAGGTGCCAGGGTGCAGGCTGGCCTGACCCTCCCTGGGGAGGCATGGGGGGGGCTACACCCAGGGGATGGGGATGGGGAGGGGAGTGGTGTGGGGTGTCACTTTTTGGCAGCAGTCATGAAGCTGTTCTCGATGCAGAGGACGATGAAGGCATGCTGGCAGCTGCTGGCCACCTGCTCCAGCAGCTTGCCAGAGCCCAGCGAGGAAGACTGGCCCATGGCAGCCCGCTCCTCTGTCCTCCATGTCTCGCAGTAGCTCTCAGGCAAGCGCCGGCCCTTGGCATCTGAGCCGTGCCAGATGCTCTTCTGTGGCCTTCAAAGGAGGAAGGTGGGAAGGGGGGGCTGCCACTGCCCACCCCCCCATCACCATGATCTGTACCCCAGCTCCCCTTGATCCCCACCACTCACCAGTTTGTATCCCTCAGGACATCCCGGCCGTCGAAGGAGAGGAGGCGGGCACCAGCTCGCAGTGGGGCCCCACTGCCCGTGAAAAGGGCTTCCCAGTTACTGAAGAGCACTTCATCCTGGTGGGGGGGTGGGAAAATGGGGGGGGGGGAGGTTAAAAAAAAGGGGAATGGGGGCAATCAGCCCTGCCTGCACCCCCACAGCATCAGAAACGTTCCCAGAAGGGGATGCTCGGTGGTCACTGGCATGCAGATGGTTGGGGATTTGGGATGCTCTTTATCCCTGGGAGCTCCTGGGGTGTCAGGAAGGGGACACTCAGACAGACACACATACCCGGAGGTTGACAATGGGCACGGCAGCACGGTCGGCCCTGCGGACAATGCTGTAGAGGTCCTGCAGGCGGGAGGAGAGGAAAGCACGGAAGGTGCCGGCCAGCCCGACCTGCCGGGCTTGCTGGAAGCACTGGAAATCGGCGCCTCGGATGCCACGCATGCCACCGCTCAGTGGAGCATTCAGGGCCACCAGGTGAAGCTGCCAAGGGGGAACAAGAAGGCTTGAGGGACACAGCTTTGGCTACTAGCCTCACCTCCCCTCGTCCAGCAGACTGCACTCACGGCAGGCTGGAAGTCCTGGTGCACATGGGCAGCCACGGGGGCTGGGTCTGGCCGGCGGTGGATGTAGTAGCTGTTGAGAAGCTCGTGCTGGTGGTGGAGCAGGGGTTGCTCAGGCAGGCGTTGCTGGTTGGCCACCACCTCATCCCCACGCCAGGGTCGGGCAGTGGGTGGGGGAGCGTGGTTGCGGAGGGGGTGCAGGGGTCCGTGAGGTTGGGGGCCGGCATAGTGCACACTGGGGGGCTTATCGTACACCTCGTTGTCCTGGGGAGGGAGAGAGATACAGGCTGAAGGTTGGTGCTACCCCAGGCAGGGATGGAGGTGGCTGGGGATAGGGATGGAGGTGGTTGGGGATGGAGATGGTTGGGGATGGCAACGGGAATGGAGGTGGGGACTTGGATGAAGATGGAGATGGAGATAGAGATGGGGATGGAGATGGGGATGGAAATGGTGGGGATGGGGACAGGGACAGTTGGGCATGGGGATGGTTGGAGATGGGGGCAGGAGATAAGGATGGGCATGGGCGAAAGGTGACTCACCAAAGCTGAGCTGGGGATCAGGTTATGCTCCTCCATCTGCAAGGACATGGCACATCAGATCCCAGCAACCCCCTTCTCCTCTTCCTCATGCAAGGAAAGACACCCGACCATCCCCAGAAGTTGCCACTAAAATCCCAGGGTGATGCCACCTGTAACTCAAGTTGGGGTGTCCTCCCTTCTGTCCCCCCCACTCACCAGAACCCGTCGGAAGCCCCCCCGCAGGCGGACGTAGAGCTCTTGGCGGTCGGTGAGGAAGATGAGGGCACCCTCGGGCAGGTCGTGCGTGGCGCTCAGCATGGCCTGGTAGGTGGGCAGGGCACGGAGCTGCGGGCACATCCAGAGGGGGTTCAGGGCTCAGGCAGACAGCCCATGGGTGACGCACACACACCCCCTGCCCAAAGCCCCAACTCACCCCTAAGGATGTCCCACTAGTGCCTGGTGGTCCGGGGGGTCCCGGTGGTCCAGGAGGGCCAGGGATGCTGATAGCTGGGAGGAAAAAAGGGAAGACAGAGAGGGCTGCAGCATGGGGCATGGGGAGGGGACAAGGGGGGTGCAGTGGTGGGATGGAGGGATGTGGGGGTTTCAGGGAGGGACGTGGGGAACACAGGTACTCACCTGGTCTGTGGGGACCAGGGAAGGAGGGTGGACCGGGAGGCCCAGGAGGCCCGGGGGGTCCCTGTCGCCCCTCATATCCTATACCAGGCGGCCCCTGAGGTCCGGGAGGACCAGGTGGCCCAACGATACTGTCCCCCTTGGGACCCTAGGCAGGGCAAGAGAGCACCCCTGGAGCAAAGCACCCAGCCATGTCCCCCCTCTGTCACCCCCCCGTGCTGTAGGGTACTCACCGGCAGCCCGGGGTAGCCCTGGGGCCCCGGAGGCCCCGGCAGCCCGGTGACACTGTGACCGTAGAGCGGTGTGCTGCCTGGTTCTCCCTTCTCACCCTTGGGACCTGCCTCCCCCTTGCCACCCTGTGGGATGGCAGGGTTTCAGAGGGTGAGGCCCCCTGGTACCCCAAAGTGTGCAGGGTTCCATCCCTCTGAGACACAGGGGCTGGGCAAAGGGCTTACCCGCAGGTTGGCACCAAAGTGACTCGGGTCATAGGGGAAGTGGCCTGTGGAAAGGGAGAGAAGGGAAGAGGAGAGCCATGGCGGGCACAGACCACCCCCTGCCCCCGGGGAGGGGTCACCCACCTGGGGGTCCTGGTGGTCCGACATCACCTTTCTCTCCCTTTGGTCCTGTAAACTGGGGAAAACCTGTGGGAAGCAGCCGAGAGATGTCAGCTCAGCACTGCAGCATCTCAGCCCCAGCTTCAAAGGGAAAGGGGGTCCCCTCCCCACTCCGTGAGCATCTCCCCCCCTGAGGGGGCTGGCAGAAAGACACCCCCTTACCTGGAAAAGCTGGCAGTGCAGGATGGCTGGAGTCGCTGAAGGCCTGCAAGAATGCAAAGGAAGCAGCTGCAGAGCCAGCAGCACCCCTGGGGACCCTCACCTGGGTGTCATCCTGATGATGATGCCCCACGTGGCAGCCCTGGTGGCCAGGATGCCACCAGAGTGTCCCCTGTCCCCTCCGTCTGGGTGGGGGGTACTAGGGGGACCTAGTTTCCCTCAGCTCCCCCCCACATGGAAGTGACCATGGTGTTACTCACATTGCTGTTGTCATAGACTATGCTGCCAGGTGGTCCAGGGGGGCCTGGGGGACCTGGGGGTCCCGGGGGACCCTGCAGGGGGGGAGAACATGTGTCAATGTCCCGCAAAGCAGGGTGGGGGGACACAACACAGTGAGGCCATGTCCTGCCCCAGGGGGGCACTCAGTCCCTGGGAGAGGGAGGCGTGCACTGTTTGCCAAAGGGATTCGGGTTCCCCAGGAGCCCCTCAGTGTGTGTACCCCCTTCTGCTGTGTCAGGAGCCTGGGGGGGTAGGGGGGGGGATACAGCAGCACTCACCCGCAAGGCCAGGAGGCTGCTGACATCTGCAGGGTCACCCTTCTCACCCTTCAGTCCGTTCATGCCGGGACGTCCCTGTGGGTCAGCAGTGCAGATGAGCCTCATCCCCATCTCCTCACCAGCTCCAGGGTGACAGCCCAGCATCACCTCTGGCACCACCCCACCCCTCAGCACCACAGGGACATGATGGGGTTGGGGGTGCAAAAGGGGTGGGGGGATGCAGCAGAGGAGGTGATGGTTGAAGGGACAAACAAACCGGGAGCGGGTCTTACGGGTCTGCCCGGAAAGCCGATCTCTCCCTTCATCCCTGCTCGTCCTTGGGGACCCTGGAAGGGAGAGAAGATGAGGAAGGGAGTGGTTAGAGGGGGACACCCCTACTCTGCCTCTGCCTGGATCAGCCCCGTCTCTTTCCATGGGATACGATGGTGACAATGACTTACCGAGGGTCCCGGCGGTCCCCGCAGCCCCGGCTCCCCCTGCAGACAAGAGAAGGAAAAGCCATCACCACCAGGACCACCCAGTGCCCCTTCCATAGGGACAAGCCCTCCGTTGCCACAGCACGCCCACCTTTTCTCCTTTCACCATCGCGGTGACCACAGTCCCATCGGGGCTGATAATGACACCAGGCTCCCCCTTCTCCCCCTGGAAGAGAGGAGGAAGCACAAGGGAAGATGGAGGGACCAGGCTCCCTCCCACCATGGGGCTGGCATCCCCTACCAGGACACAGGAAGGGTGAAGGACCAGGAGTGTGAGCAGCCCATGCAGCAGAGGTAGCCCAGAGGAGTTACCTTCAACCCAGGGGAACCCTGGGGGCCAGATGATCCCCGGTCTCCTTTTGGTCCCACTGGGCCCTGCAGGGAAAAGCACAGAGCCAGTGAAAAAGACATCACAGAATGGGTTGAAAGGGACCTTAAAGCTCATCTAGTTCCACCCCTTTACCCTGGGCAGAGACTCCTTCCCCTCGACCAGGTTTCTCCAAGCCCCATCCAAGCTGGTCTTCAATACTTCAGGGGAGAGGGCCCCAAACCACCAAACCCCACGGGTGTCAGCCTTGACCCATCAACCCTCCCAAATCTCCCCTTCAACACCACCACCCTGGCACTGCTGTAACAAAGTACGGCAGAATGGCAAGAGGCTCCATCAAAGAGTATCCAGAGCTTTCACTGGGGCCAGCACTGTGGTCCCCAGCCCTGCCACCAAACTTACCAGGAAGCCAGCGTGACCTGGTCTGCCCTGTGGAGAGAAACAAGAGACGCTTGTAAGAGCAAACTCCCTCTTTCCAAGGAACCAAGTGCCCTCACAGTACTGACAAGGGTTGGGCATGGATGGCAGAGGGGCACCTACCTCTGGACCGGGCAAAGCCATCAAAGACTTCTAGAAAAAAGACAAAACGGGATTTTCACACTGATGGAGGTTAGAGCTCCAGCAGACATCTCCCTCAATCCCCCTTCACAAACCCCTTCCCTGCCCCTGAATTTTAGCTCCCCCAGCTGCAGTGGAGCCAGGAGCCATCACTCACATCTTCACTGGAGACAGCAATGACCTGACCAGGGGGACCAGGGGGACCAGGGGGGCCAGGCAGCCCCACTCCATCTTGGCCTCGCTCACCCTGGAAGACACAAGCCATCAGCCTCAGGGCCACCACTGGCTGGTCCTTGTCCCCAGCCTGGTGGCACCTACCTTCTCACCAGGGCTGCCTCTGTCACCTTTGGGTCCCTGGAAGGAGAAGCAGGCAGGGGTGAGCATCCCACTTGGCACCACTCATGGCCAGACCCTGGCTCTCAAACAAACCCTCCCTGCAGGGTCCCCCAGCCACCCCCTCCCAGGCCACCCAGTGTGGGCACTCCAGCATGCAGTGACTTTGGCCCCAGAGTGAAGGAACAACCATGGCACCAGAGGAGTGTTGGATTTTGGCTGCTGAGGATGGAACATCCTGGAGCACCCAGGAGTGCCCTGTTTGGAGTGAGGGAGGGAATTTGGGTAAGGGGGGCTTGATGCTCCTACCTGTGGTCCAGGGAAGCCCTCCAGGCCGGGGCGGCCATCCACACCAGGAACACCAGCATCCCCCTGCCAGGAGGGGTGGGAAAGGGTGAGATGCAGGAGGGAGCATCCCCCCAACAGCCCCACGCTGGGGAGTTCAGGGGTCCTGCCCAGTGCCCTACAAACCTCAGAGGTTGGCACCCAGCCCATCCCAACCTCCCGGAGCTCCTACCTTTGGTCCTAGTATGCCAGGTTGCCCGGGGATGCCAACCTCCCCCTGCAAGGAAAGAAGTGTCAGTGCAGGAGCATCTCTGCAGGCTGCCCAGGAGCATCCTGCATAGATGGAACCAGCAAAAAGGGGGGAAGAGGCTGAATGGGCTCCTCACCTTCATTCCTGGTAGTCCTGGCACCCCCTGCAAGCAACAAGAAGGTGGCCATAAGAGTGGGGTGATAGCAGGGCACACAATGACAAGGAATGCCCCAGGGAGCCCAGGATGGAGGGGAGGGAAGTACAGGAGCAGAGCTACCTGTGGTCCTTCAGGTCCACGTGGTCCAGGGGAGCCAGCAGAGAAGGGCAGCCCCGAGCCCTCCATGTCACCCTGGGAAGTGGGGGAAGAAGGGGCTGAGCCATGTTTGTCCTCACTCCAGCCCATCCCACCCCCCAGCCCCTGACACTGAGCTGAGAGCACTTACAAATCCAGCCTCATAGCCTGGCCCTGGTGGTCCTGGGGGCCCAGGAGGGCCCGGTGGCCCTCGGGGTCCCATAGGTCCTGGAAGGCCAGCTAACCCAGTTTCTCCTGGGGGTCCTGCTGGTCCCATTTCTCCTTTGCTGCCCTGCAAAGGAGACAAGAAAAAAAAAAAAAAAAAAAAAAAAAAAAGGGAGAGGTGGCAATGTCCCTGGTCCCTGCCTGAAGCCTGCAAATGGGAAGCAGCTCATCCCCTCTGGCACACACTCTGGGCACAGATGCTCCCCTGTCTCTGGAACAGAGGGGCTTTGCAGGAAGGGGCATTGCCCAGCTCAGGCATCCTCTGTCCTAGCTGTCCTTGGACAGCCTCAATTCCCCATGCAATATCCACAGTTGCCACCAGAGGCTCATCTAGAACCATAAACGTGATTATTTTTTGCTGGTTTTGCATGTTCCACACTCCCTGAGCTGTGGCACTGCTCTGCTCTGGAAAGAACCCAAATACCAGCACCTCCCTCACAGCTCCAAGACTAGGACATGGGCACCCCAACTCGTGGCACTGTCCCCAAGATACCATTCATATGGGACTCCCACCCTCCACCCCAAAAAACCAAACCAAAAAACCCACCCCAGGCACAGTACCTTGGGTCCTGGCGCACCAGGGAGGCCAAGGTCTCCCACATCACCCTGGGGAGGAGAAGAAGGTGTGAAGAAGCTGCCTTGCTCCAGGAGCAGATTGATGCTCTCCAGGTCAGGGATGGAGGGAGCTGAGACCTCCCAGAGATGTGTCAGGGGACCAAGGGGCAGCTGCTGCAGCCCACTATGGGGGGCTGTGACACACTCCCAGATGACTGGGGACACTCACCCGCTCTCCTTTGGGTCCCGGCTGCCCCGCTGCCCCATCTCTTCCAGGAGGACCCTGAGAACCATGCAAGAGACCCTGGAGCTGGCTCCAGCACAGGGAAACCCCGAGGGGCTGATGGGCACTGAGCCCCCCACCACCACAGGGAGCTCTTACAGCCCCAGCACCTGTGGTGGCCCTGGGATGGGTGCCCTTGGTCACCCCATACACCTACCACTGGTCCCGGGGGCCCGTGGGGCCCATCCCTGCCCGGCAGCCCTGGTGGTCCCAGAAGGTCTGTGTGGTTCATCCCAAATCGTCCTGGTTCCCCTGGCAAACCAGGAACACCGGGTGGCCCTGGAGGACCGGGTGGCCCCCGTGGACCCTAGAAGAGTAGGAGGGGATGACAGCTGAGCATGTCCCCGGGTTCCCTGCTGGTGAGAGGGGACCTGCACTCACCCGCAGGCTCTCTGTGTCTCCACCAAAGCCGGAGCCCTCCATGTCAATGAAGGTCTAGGGGAGAAGCACGAGTGCAATGTCAGGGGCACAGGGACAGGGTTGGGATGCCCAGTGGCACAGGAATATTCCCCAGGAGCTGGCAGCAGCATCCTGCTCCTCCCTCCACCCTTTCCCCCCTCCCTCCCATGAAGCCCTGTATCCCAGGGAGCACCCACCAACTTGTCATGCTTGGATGAGGGTCCTGGTGGTCCGGGGGGACCAGGTGGTCCAGGGGGTCCCCTTGGCCCCACACCTGGCTCACCCTGGAACAGAGGAGAGAGGGTGGGTTGGGAGTGCAGCCCAGCTGACAGCAGGAGGAAAGGGGGGCAGCAGCGGGTGCTGTTCCCCAACCCTGGCACTGGCACTCACCTTCTCCCCCTTCTGCCCAGGCTCTCCTGGTGTCCCAGGGAATCCCTGGGGCCCCATATCACCCTGCAAAAGAGGGTGGAGGATCAGCAGGTGGCAAGACAAGGGGGCAGCAGGCACCCATCACCCCACCCCACCCCACTTACAGGTTTGCCATCCTCGCCGGGATCGCCCTGGGGGTGGCAGAGAGGTAAAGGTCAGCATGTGGGTGGGCAGGGGTGGGCGAGAGGGGATCCCTAAGGGGTGGGGGGCTTGACTCACAGGCTCTCCATCCCTGCCGGGGTCTCCATCTTTCCCTGGTGGCCCCGGGGGCCCGGTGACCTGCTCCACCACTGAGCCATCAGCGTGCCGTGAGAGGGTCCCTGGGAGGCCGGGGTCACCTGGCTCCCCTTTCTGGCCTTTGGAGCCAGGGTAGCCAAAGCCAGCACTGCCCTGGGGGGAGAAGCAGGGATGGGTACCATGCCCACAGGGGCTGCAGCCCAGGTGGCTTTGCCCCAGCTCCTCTGGTGATGCTCACCTTAACACCCAGTTCTCCTTTCTCCCCCTGTGGGACAGAAACAAAGGAGTGGGTGTCAAATGCAGACACATTGGTGGCATCTCCGAGCCCCTGGGATTCCCACACTCACCCACCTTTTCACCCTTGACACTGCCTGTCCCCATGATGCTGCCTGTCCCTGAGTCCCCTTTCAGGCCAGGCTCACCCTTCTCCCCCTTTTCGCCTTTGGGGCCAGTGCCTGCAGGAATGGAAAAGGGACCTGGTTGTGCTCAGGGACAGCCAGCCTTCCCAGTGTGTCCTAGGGCAGGCCAGCCTGGTGAGGAAGGGGATGCTGGAATTACCTCCCATGGAGACCCGCAGTGTCTCCTCTGCTCTGGTCCTCTCGACTTGCTGTGGGGAAGCTCCACTGCTCTTTGGGCCACCCCCTGCTGCCACGGGGGGAGAGGTGACCGGGACAGCATCCACCAGCCCAGGGACAACCTGTGCCAACAATGAGGAGACACCCTGCCATCATTCACCTCCTGGTGCCTTCTCAAAAGGGGCAGGTACCGGGATCCCACTGAGCATCTTAGGACCTCAACCACAGAGGGCACCCAGCCCTCCTGATCCCTAAAATCTTGGTGTCCTGCAACACCCCATGAATGCCAACTCACCATGCCTTTCCCTGGGGCTTCATGGACCCTTTCAGCCCCACTGCCGAAATCGCCTGAGGCCTGTGTTTGCCGGGGAGAAGGGGCAAGGGGTGAGCTGGAGGTAGGGGACAGCAGCCCCTACAGCCTGCCTCAGCCAGCACTCACCTCTGGGTCATCCTCCTCCTCCTCACACTGACGCTCAGCTGCCCGCGGGTCCCCTCGCAGCTTCAAATCAGCAATCACCCCCTGGAAGGAAACCACAGGATGCCACGGATGGACAGTGCCACAGGTGGACACATGTCATGGGTGGGCATGTGCCACAAGCAGACATGAGTCAAGGGTGGATGTGTGCCATGGATAGATGTGTACCACATAGAGAATTATAGAATTGCTAAGGTTGGAAAAGACATCTAAGATCATCAAGTCCAACCTGCAACCTAACAACACCATGCCAAATAAACTGTGCCACTTCCACACATTTTTTTAACACCTTCAGGAATTAAAATTGGAACTGTCCTGGGTGGCCTGTTCCAATGTCCCATCACCTAATACCCAACCTAAGGATGATATTCTGACATGACCTGCCATACACCCAGTGTTCCCGAGTGCCCCATGTCCACCAGGCTCATTTCCCTGGCATGGAGAGTGGTTTCCAACAAGCACCCCTGTCAGTACAGAGGTCTCAACCTTGCCACTGCCAGCGTGGCTCAGTGAGACACAGGAAAAGCCCTGTGATGGCTCCAGCACTGGCAGGGATGAAAAGAGGCGGTGGCTGCGATCAGCCCATCCAGACAGCAACATTTTGGCCATGCTCTTCATTCCCAGTCCCCAGAATGCTCCCCAGCCACAGATGGCCTCTCCTCCCCAAGGCTGGCCCCAGTCCATCGCTGTAGCTCCAGCTTTGTATTCGTTAGGCTAATCTGCACTTCCTTACCATTGATTTGGGTTTTACAAGCACTATGCACATCTAATCCACTTATTTATCCAAGAAACTGGCCCAAAATCCTTCTTAAGGATGCCTTCTCCAGACAAAGCCCCATAGCAGCTACCTGCACCTCCCAGGAAAGCAGCATTCCTGTATTGTCCAGGGAAGTTGTGTGGCTAACAGGATCTCATGGCAAGTGGAGTCACCTGGAGCCTTTCAGGACCCAGTCCAGGTCCTTTCTGCTGTGATGGGACATGGGACAGGATGCTGCAGGGACTGGATGCTGCGCATCCCTCTGATCCTGGCGGGGAGGTGCTGGGGACCACGCTGGGGAGTGAGGTTGGAGAGGGCAGATACCTCCCACTGTGAGTCTATCCTCCCGGTGAGACACCTAAAATAATATTTGGGCTTGCTTAAAAGCACAGCGCCCCACATGCAGGAAAGGGACCTGCACTCAGGAAACACAAGGGGTTTAAGAAAACAAGAATCAAGGGCACTAGCAGTTCAGCCAGCCTGGCTAGGACATTATAATTTGAATACATTATAATTATGTATTATACCGAAAAAAATGGGTATACTATAAATATATAGTATTTATGAGATTATAAATATAATATACTATAAAATATTGTGTTTATATATATGTTTTTTTTAATATATATATATATATACATCCTTCCCCTATGCAAATGCCTCCCAGGTGGCTTGTGACCTCCACCACCTGCTCGCTCTGGTGGCCATCCAGAGACATCCTCCTCCCCACTGAGCACCAGCAGCAAGCGCAGGCTTTAATAAGTGCAACATTCCAACCCAGCCTTCCTGGCCCTGGGACCTTCCCGCCTCTGAGGCTTGCCAGAAGCATAAGAAACAATCCAGTTCCAGCCCTGACCCAAGGCATCCCCACAAGGGATGGTTTTAAGGACCCTTTTGCCCAGTACCATGGGTCTTGCCATCCAGCAGCAACCCAACCCTCCTGCCTACCCTCAGCTGAGACTCCATTCACAGTGATTCCTTTGGGACCTCCTTTTCCAGGGGCTTCTGTGCTCCCTGCAGATTTTGACCCTCCAGCTTTCATTCCACTGACACAAAAAAAATCAGAGAGAAGCCCAGATGCCAGCTGAGAACCCACCACCAGCCCTCCAGCTGCCAGCAAACAGCTCATCTTGCGGCTTGACCCAGGGCCAGGTTTTCATCGGCTCAATGCCCCTGTTAGTTCCAAAGAAAGCCAGCCAGGGCTGCTCAGTGATGGGAACACCACGAGGAAGTCAGATGGCAAGGAGACGTCCAAGCCCACGCCCCTCACTCTCCTCTCATCCAGCCTCTTTCCCTCCATGGCCATCTATTCCCTCTGGGAAAACCGGGGGCGGGTGGTGGGATCAGGCGGTTGGCAAGCTGAGGAACATCACCTGCTAGAAAGGCAGCAAGTGCTTCCCTCTGCTCTGGGCTGCTGCTTTGCCCTCCAAATGATGCCTCCAACTGGTGCCAAGGCCTTTCCAGCTGGGGAGAGGTGTTCCTCCACAGCAATTCAAGAGCAAAAACTGGCCCTTCAAGAGCAAAAAGTTGCTCTTGAGACCTCAACAGACCAGCCCAAATCCCAGTGCAAACCGGTCCCTAGCCCATCAATCATTAATCCCTTCCTGGGGGAGCTTTCCCTGCCTGAAGCTATTCAACTGGGACTGCAGTACTGCTGCTCATTAAGCAAGGTGATGTTTAAGCTCAGAAAGGTGCTTTACAAAGCCCCCTGGGAACAGCATCACTCCCCTCGGCAGAGCCTCTTGTTGCCAGGCAAACCACACTCAAGCCAGGAGAAAACTGATGGTGCAATCTGCAGCTTTCTTCTCCTCAAGCACAGCAGAGAATTTCCATGTCAGCTGCACATTTTCCCCACATGTTCCATAATCCTTATCTAGAACATGTCACGGGCTGAGCTATCACCTTCTCTCCTTGCTCTCCAAAGTCTTCCTGCAGATACTGCCCAGCTTCAGCCAACAAAGATACGCTCCAGCCCAAGCATTTTTTCCAGCTACAAGAGATATTTTCCAGGCAAACCAGCTCCTCTACCAATAGAGTTGTGTATTTTTAACAATGGGAAGATTAGAAGAGGCTCTGTGAGTTTGCTGGAAAAGGTACAGGAAACAGTGACTGCTGTAGCACAACCCCATCTGCTCCTATCAGCCCACTTCGAGACCTTTGCTTTAGTGAGACCCAACACTCTTCACTGGCACAAGCTGCCCAGAGAAGTTGTGACTGCCCCCTCCCAGCAAGTGTTCAAGACTAGGTTGGATGGAGTTTGGAGCAACCTGGTCTAGTGGGAGATGTCCCAAGTTGAAACTTAATCTTTACGGTACCTTCTAAAGCAACCTGTTCTATGAATCTATGATTCTATAACAATAATATTGTTATATTATCTTCCCCTTCCTTTCTCATGTGTCTCCTTCGGCAGGGACACACACAGAGCCTGCCCACTGGTTTGCCTTCTCAGCAAAGAGGTTGGTTCAACAACCACAGGCTGGTGTCACATCCCTCCAAGCCTCACTCAGGCTTCCTGAGGATACTCCTTGGGGAAACCTGAGGCCTTACCTGGTATTTATCTGGGTCGGCCCCTCCAGCCTGAGCAACAAAGAGCCCAGAGCCCTCTTGCAGCTCCATCTCGTCTGGGGAGCGCTCAAATCTGACTCGCTCGTGTTCCTCACAGTCTAGGTAGAGTACGACTTCATCCTCCTCCACGCTGATGGCAAAGCGTGTCCACTGGTTGAGCAAGGTGGGCACGGTGAAGGTGGCTGCTGCATACGAGCTTGAGGAGCCCGGCTCTGTGTAGTAGAAGATGATCCGCTGCATGCCCGCCCGCAGCTCCGAGAGCTTGACACCCACATAGATGATGCTCTGAGAGGAGTCCGTGACAGCAAAGAGCACGCCGGCCCTGGGGGTGGTGGGCTGGATGTGGAACAGGAGGGAAAAGTCCCGGTAGAAAGGGCTTGGGAGGTGGTACCGGGCCACCTGGCCTGTGTTGGCATTGGGGCCGAAGACATAGCCAGGGTTGTTGTCAGGGCCATAAATCTTGAGGATCTCCTCTGGTGGGGGGTCTCCAATCAGCTCCAGCAGGCTGACCTCGGTGCTCAGGTTCTCTGCAAAAGGAAGAGAAAGGGGAGGGTCACAACTGGCCTGCTGAAGATGGTTCCTCTCAGCAAGGCACCCTGGGGACACACCATGGGCCATGCCTCCCTGAATGCTGCTCTTCAGTAGCTCCCTCCGCTCGCCATCCCCAGTGTTCTAGATTTTCCTTCAGGCTGAGGGTTGGCCGAGGCAGCAGCACTCCTTGAACAGCTCCCACTGTACCATCCAGATGTGCTTCCCAAAATGCAAATAGTTCCCTGGTCCCTCCAACTGCAGCTGGGACATCCCTACAATGGGATAAAACCAAAAGGTTTTTACCCATGGCAGCAACATGCCCGTGCAAGCAGTGGGGGATGCTGCTGGAGCACCAGGATGCTCAACAACCACAGAGCCGTGGGGAAGTGTGTTGCATCTGTACCCTGTGCTCTGGGGTCACGGTGACCCCTCGTGTCATCCTGGGACAAGCTCACAGGGTCACCCCAGCTGGGACTAAATCAGAACCATCCCCTTGCAACACCCTGGGAAAAGGACTTAAGCTGATGCACCCCATCAGCTTCCCAGATGATCTCAATTTAGAGCTCATCTCTTTTCCTCACTCCTTTGTCTCCAGGCGCAGGGGGAAGTTCTGCTGGGACGGTCTCTCCTACCCAACACAGCTGAACATCTGGCCGAGGCGAGCTGGCTCTCTGTAAGCCAGCTCCTGTTGTTTTGGCAGCAGGCACATCCTCATCGCCCACACACCGGGCGCTGGATTCCTCCTCTCCTATGTCAACTGCTCAGGGCTGGTGCCAACTCGACGGGTGCTTTTTAACCCTGTGATTCCCAGGAGTGAGGAAACACAACCACCCAGGTCCAAAACAGCAGAGGGCTTCACACCAAGAGCAGATGCTTACTGCTGATTTTGGCCCCATCCTAAGTCGGGAGCAGGAGCAGGAGCTGAGGTAATTCAATGTCCCCAATTCCATCCCTGAGCTGAGCATCCTTTTCAGCTGAGCAGTGGTGGGAGGAATCAGAGGTGAACCAGCCTGGGATCTCCATCCTGCTCTAAAGCCAGGCATTGTCCTTCAGAGCTTTTTAAAAATTAAAATAAATAAAGAAGAGGGGGAAAGGAAAAAAAAAAGGAAGAAAACAAGGGAAAAAAAAGAAAATCAGCCCAGCCTGGGAGGAAAACATGTCTGGTGGGAGGAGATGAAAACCAGGGTGACGCTTCCAAAGTCCGGGGGTACTTGTGTGTGTGGAACACACCCATCCTCTCCCCGCTGCTGAGCCCCAGTGCCAGCCCCATGACAGGACCCAGGCAGAGATGTTAGACATGCCACCCATTAGAGTTTGGGGCAAGTATTCTCTCTGCCAAACCCCAGAAACATTGCTTCTCTCTTGATCCTGCTGCTCTGAACCAACTCTGTGCCACCCTGCTCCCAGTCTCTCCCAAGCTTGGCACCCCTAAACTGAGCACCCAGCTGGGAGGGAACCTCCAACCCAGTCTTGCACTAGCCCTAACCCTGTCATCTGCCCTGCACTGGGACTGGGCAGATGGGGCATCTCCATCCAACTCAGACGGCAAGGACTCAGGGCATCCCCTCTGCCTCACCAGCTGCAGGAAACACTGAATCCTGGAGTCCAGCAAATTTTCACATCTAGGTGTGTGCAGCCCTACACCAAAACTGAGGGGTGAATGAGCAGGACTCCCCCAGACCTTCAGCAAGTTCCAGCCTGGAACCCACCCTTAGAATAACAGAATCATTCAGGTTGGAGAAGACTGAGATCAAGTCCAACCAGCAATCCAACACCACCATGCCAACTAAACCATGTCCTGAAGTGCCACATCTCCACGGTTTTTGAACACCTCCAGGGATGATGACTCTACCACTTCCCTGGGCACCCTGTGCCAGAGTCTGACAATCTTTCAGTTGAAGAAATTGTTCCTTTGAGACACCCCATGCTCAGGCAACCCACGAGCTCACTCCAAGATGCCCCATCCCCAGCCATGACAGCCACCCTGCAGCACATGGCCGTGGCCAAGCTGACTGTGAACACCAGGATGCAGGGATGGAGCTTATCTCAGGCTGGAGGTAGCCAAATCCACATCAGCTTTAAGGGAAGAGGAAACCAGAGCTTCCTCCTGGGGGTCTGCATGGCTGTAAAAAACAGCGATGTAGTTTCTGCAGCCAGACATGGCACTGTCTGCCTCAGGGGCCTGGGGGGACAGAGGACAACATGAAAGAGGCTTTTGTCAGCAATGCAATTTTCAACCACACTCCCCTTTGCAGTTCAGCAGGCTCTGGGATCATCCCTCCTCTCCAAACATGCCACTTACCCCTGAGTCTGGGGTGGGAGCTGGATGCCAGCTTCTTCCCAAAACAGATGGAGACACATCTTGCACCTGTGCAACCCACAAGGCAAGGCAGAGACCAGGGCTGAAAAGCCAGATGGGGCCCGAGGAGCAGGGGAGGGTAAGGAGAGACCCCCTTCAAATAGCTGCTCCCCTGGCAAATGCCAAGAGCCCTGCTCAACCCCAAACCTTTAGGCCATACCTGATTTTTCCAAAGGGCACTCGAAGCCCTAGTACTGCACCCTCCCTTCCCTGATGCAAACTGGCAGCACCCACCATGGAACACAGAGAGCCAGAGATGGCTGACAGGATGGGTGCTGGCACAAGATGGCTGAGGGGATGACAACTCAGACATTTGCCCCTGTTGCCACTGGAAAGGCCCCAGGGGTGCTCTAAGCCACCTTCCTGCTCTGCCATGACATTCCTGGCTGGCACGAGCCAGAAAGGTCACCATCCCGGCTGGGATGCAGGGCACTGCCTCGGCACACAGAAACATCTCAAGCCACTCCATGGGGTGCACACACCATGACCCTGGTGTGCCATCCCCTGCCCCAGGGTCAATGGGCAAACAGAGCTGCTTTGATGCTAAGGGGACCCTGTGTGCAAGCCTTGTCTGTCTGCCTGTTCATCCCATTCCAGTGGGAACACAGTCCCATTCAGGGGGCTCAGAGCTGGGGGGAGCAGCAAGCTCCCACTCCTGCTTTCATCCCAAACTGTTCTTGCTCTGACGCCCTGACTTGCATCTTCTCCAGCTCCCCTCCCACTGCTGCTGAAGAGACAAGTCTCAGCCCCCAGCAGACGTGCTGAAGTGTCACAACCACCTAACAACAAAGCCAGAGGTGAAGTCATCTCTCCTGCCTGCCAAGCAAGGGGGTTGTCAAACATTACTCATCAAGTAAATCATTAACCCCAAAGCAAAGGGCTGCTCCAGGAGAGAGGAGAGTGCAGACAGGGCTGCAGGTCACCTTGAAGCCTCTTCACCACCATGGCCCCAGATGCTGGGTGGCTGGGTGGCCACAAGGTCTTGGTCCTTCTCTCAACCCCATGGGGAGATGCCAGCAATGCAGGTGCCCTGCTCCCATGATACACACAGACCCACACTGCAACACCTGCAAATCACCCTGAATGCCAGCACCACAAGCAGTTCTTGTCCTGGCCACCAGGACATTGTCTTTTAACCTGGCCACCACTGTGTTTCAGCAGGGGTGAAACAGCCCAAGGAGGGGATGGTGGTGCTCAGCCTTGCAGAGGGAGCAAAAACCCACAGGTGGTCCCTGTTTGAACAAGCCAAGCAGGATGAGAAGAGATTTTGGACCCAGCAGCATCCCATGGGCATGAAGCAGCATCCCCCAGCACCCAAAAACCTGAGGCAGTCCGGGGAGAGGAGACACACACAAACATGTGGACGTTGCCCAGCCACATTACCTGCAGAAGCATTAATAAAGACACAAGAAAACCCTTCATCTTCCTTTGGGAGAGCATCACAAGGCAGAGGCAGGCGCCCGCCGGCCAAGTGCATCCAACACAGGTCTCGGACAGCCTCACAGAAGCCCTGGCACGGGGGGGGAGTTATGGGGACAGAGGCACTACACCCGGGGAGCAGCAGCAAGCAGAGGTACCACTCCACGTAGCGATGGCAGCGCGATTCAAGCAGCCCCTCCCACTCATGCAAAGCCGCCCGAATTTCCCCCTCACTGTCGTGGCGGAGGTAATTGGGGAATCTGAAATGGTCGGTGCCCAGCAGGCTGCAGAAGGGCAGGTGGGTCGGGATGGGCAGGCACTGGCCAGCCGGTAGCACCAGTCCAGGAAAGAAGGATGCAAGCCCCGCGCTGCTGCTACCGTAGAGTCGCGCAGTGGCAGTTAGTAAATCAAACTCCAGAGGACCAGAGTTACGGGCAAGAGGAGGATCCACACCGTTAGCCACCCTCCTGTAAGGCAAAGGAGGGCTTGGGGTCCTGTTTGTGCCGGCCAGGGCCAGGCCCTGGTGGCGAGTGCTGTGCCACAGGTTCGGTGGGGTGGGCGATGCTCCAGGGTGGTGTCGGGGAGGTTGTGCCGTGGGATCCCCAAGTGGCACCTCCTGCTCACGGGTGTTGTCACCTGGTGAGAAAGGAAAAGGGGCACTACCTGGCCGGGGACCTGCCGGTCTCTGCAAGGACACCTGTGTCCTCATTGCTGTGGTGGTCCCTGTCCCCAGAAGCTGCAGGTCTTCAGTGGTCTCCTTCCCCAGGAGCTGCGGGTCCTCAGTGGTCACCGTCCCCAGGAGCTGGGGGTCCTCAGTGGTTCGTGTCTCCAGGAGCTGCGGGTCCTCAGTGGTAACCACTCCCAGGAGGTGGGGGTCCTTGATGGTCCCTGAGCCCAGGAGCTGGGGTTCCTCAGTGGTCCCTGTCCCCAGGAGCTGGGGTTCCTCAGTGGTCCCTGTCCCCAAGAGCTGGGAGTCCTTGGTGGTCCCTGACCCTGGGAGCTCTAAGCTCTTGGTGATCCCTGTCCCCAGGAGCTGTGTGTCTTTGGTGGAGCTGCTGTTGGAATCCTGGCCAGGGGCAGGTGACGTGCTGCGGGGAGGAGAGATGCTTGGCTGTGCCATGCTCTTCACCAGCCCTTCGCTGGCCCACTGGCCGGTGTTTTCAGCCACCATGTCCTCACCCACCGGTGCTGCTGTGCCAGGATCCGGCTCCTGGAGCTGTGTGGTGGTGATGTCCCCCACCACCTCATCACCCCATGCTCCTGGGGATGGGCTGGGAGCGGCTGTCGTCCCCTCACTCAGTGCTGCTGGGATTCCCGGACTCTTCTCACTGCCCCAAATCCAGTCCAGGAGCTGCGGTTCAGAGGAGGAGAAGCAACAAGCCAGGAGGAGCAGAAACTCCAAGCGAGGTGGTGCCATTGGGAAGGGGAAAACAAGCCCTGCCGCTTTGGAGACTGAAACGGAGAGGCCGGAGGAAGGAAAGGAGGGAAGAGGCAGGAGTTTTTGCCCCGGCCAGGCTCCCGGAGGACTCACATCACTCTCTCCTCCCCAACACGACCCTTCGAACCAGAGCCCAGAGCTGAGCAGTGGGAGGAGTGGCCGCGCCGCCGGCCCTGCCAAGCCCTCCTCTGCTGAGCGCCAGCCTCCAGCACCCAGCACAGCCCCCTGGGACCCCTGAGAACCCACTTGAGCCCCCCAAAACCTCTGGGAACCCAGCCAGCCCCTCGGAGGCACTTTGTTCCCTGTCCCAGCTTGCTGCTGCCAGTTTTTTAACTCCATCCTGGCCAAAAAATCCTAAATGTTCTCTCCTCGCTCGGTGGCTCTGGTTAAATTATGGGTGTCTGTAACATGGAGGGCTTACACCTAGACAGTGCCCATGGATGCTCAGTTTCGGTGGGACACACAGGTCCCTCCACTCTGGGTCTCAGGGAATGGTTATAACCTCCAAGCAAAACAGAATAAGGAAGGGGGGGAAAAAAATCCCAGAAAATATTTCCAAGATTTCCACTGACCGGAAATAAAACAAGTCCCAAAAGTCAAATGCTTTTAAAGCAGCTTTCATGACTCGGTTACAGGGCCAGGACCCCCCAGGTGCTGTCACAGGAGAGAGAGCAGTTGCCAGCACCCTGCACCCGCGATGTCTCAAAGCCAGGAGCTCTGAGCAATCACAGGGTTGAGAACTTGACTTTTCCTGGAGCCCAAGAAATAAAACCTCCCCCATGCAGTGCTAGAGCTCTCCCACACCCCAAAAAATCCTGTTGCTTTTTGCCTCAGATTGAAAAAAATCCTCTCAAATCCACTTTTCTGGCCTATTTTCCAGTGTTGCCTGCTCTAGAGATTATGCCCCCCTTGGAGCACAGCCTACATAGCTGTGCCACTGGACAAGTCACCTTCATGTCTCAAAAAGTGCCCCCAAGAAAGTAAATTGATAATGAGGTGACAATTTCACAGACACACAGCGCCTAGGTAGATTGCTGCCTCACCAGGAAAGCTGGGGGCTGCAGTAATGCAGTTCAGGAACATGTAACTCCTCTGACTCTCCCGTTTTAAAATATTCTGGAAAAGCACTGAAATGCTCATATGTCAATTTCGCTCCATGCAACATTTCCCACGTGACTTTTTAAGCTAAACGGGTGAGTTTTTTTTCCCCCCTCAAATGCTATCTGTCACGGCAGGGATGCTGTAGCTAACAGGCTTGCCCCATGACTGATGCTGTTAGGGGGGCACGGTGGAGAACAACCCACGACTAATCAATTGCAGGACGCGTTTGTGTCCCTATCTCAGAGTTTCCACGCACCCTCTTTAACATCCCTCCCCCAGAGGTACTCTGCTCCCATCAGCTCCCAGAAAGGAGCCATCCTGCCAACCTGCCCTGGCGTGTTGGGACGGGACCACGCTGCGCCCGGCTCTGCTCCCTTGGGGCGAGGGTGCAGCATCCCGGCAGCATCCCAGCAGGGTGTGGGACTTTCCCCAACTCCGTGCCCTGAGCCTGAGTGGGAATGCCAGGGACTGCTGGTCCTCTCCCAGAAGTGAGGAGGGCAGATGGAAAAGTGTTCCCACAGCCTCTCCCCCAAAGCTGGGGGAAGGTAAGTGGGGTGACATCCTGCAGTGGGGATGTGAGCCAAGCTCCCCTCGGAGTTGCACAGCATTCCCTGTGCAGCTCCCGGAGCATCACAAGCTCTGATGAGCTGCTTCAGCCAGGAGGGTTTCAGCAGTGGCACCATGCTGGGGTGACCCAAGCATGTGCAGACACTGTGCTCACGCTGAAAAAAAATCCTTTTTCTCCCTTCTGCTGGGATTAGGCAGCTCATGATAGCAGCGCAGAGCAAAGTAACAATCCCCTGGGACCTCGTTAAGTCAATGATCTTCATTTCATTGCACACCTCCGCACCAGCTGGAAGGAGCCAGGGGCAGGGGCATCCCAAAATAAGGGAGCTGTGATTTCTGGGAGGGTTGCCTAGTGGCACAGGTGGCAGTAGAGCATCCCAATCCAGGGTGTTCAGCTTTGCTATGACCAAGCAGCCAGTCAAAGCCAGAGAACCTACCAGCTGGTGAAATATGTTGGAGAAGTACTTCCCCAAAGAGAAGCCACAGCAGCTGGCTTGCTGGCAGAGCAGGGGAAACCCCTTGCTTTAATCTCCTCTAAGCTAAAACCTCCCAAAAAGCACTTTGCAGGCTCCAAGGAATGCTGCCGGAAGCTCGTCATGACCTTTCACTTCTTTAAAAGCAAAATTGGACCCTCAATCTTGCTCCACTTCCCTCCTGAACAGGCTGGCTGCATATTCCCACTGCAGTCCCTCCAGAAAAGGGGGATGAGGCTGTCCTGCCCAGTGTGGGCTCATCCTGTCCCATAGGAAAAGAAAGGGGGGGAAAGGGAGGGGGAGAAGAAGGAGGGGAAAAAATAAAGAGGGGAAAAAAGAAGAGAATATGGTGAGGGGAGAAGGGTGGGAGGAAGAAAGGGAGGGGAGAAAAGAAGGGGGAAGAGAAGGAGGAAGAAAAGAGAGGGTGAAAAGAAGGGGGGAAGAGAATGGGGGGGGAGGAAGTGGAGGGGGAAGGGAGTAGAGGAAAAAAAGAGGACACAGAAAAGGAGGGGGAGAAAAGGGGAGGGGAAAGAGAGAGGAAAAGATAGGAAAAAGAGGGGGGTAAAGGAGGGGGAAAAGAAAAAAAAAAAAAAAAAGAGTCTCACCAACTCATGTCCAGAGCTGTTAGCTCCTGGTCACTCTACCCACTGAATTTGGGGAGGGGGCGGGGACCCTCCCCCAGCTCAGATCAGCCCCTTCACAGCCTGCAGGCCAGACCCCCAGAAGAGCCAGACAAGCAGAACCCGCAGGACAGACAAACAGACAGACAGCAGAGGGAGCCTCAGGCTGAGCAGATGGTGGAAGCATCCTCAAGAGACCCATTTTGCTGCTCCTCATTAAGGGTAGATAACCCACACTGGTCACACCAGGGACCACTCCTCTCCCAAGCCCAAAAGTCACTAAGGTCCAGGCAGGGACCGGAATCAGATTTTGGACAGAATGCAGGCAGGGAGATGGAATCTCCCATCGCATCCCAAGGGAAAATCCCCGCAAACAGGTGTGGGACCCTGGGTATGAGATGTCCCCAGTGCAAAGCTTTGAGTCCAAAAAGATGAAGCAGAAAGGGCTTTGATGCAAATAGTGGATCCCACTGCTAAGAGACTGAGCCATGGAAGGAAAGAACCTCTAAGGGCACACCCAGCTCAGCCACATACCCCCTGGGGAGGGATGGAGCTGATGTGGAGCATCACCATGACACTGTTTCCAAGGACTTTCCCACAGCAATCAGGAGCTTCAATTACCAAATTTGACCATTTTCAGGATATTTTTATCCATTTTTTCATTAGATTTGAGCCCAAACTTCCTCCAGCCTGCAGGCAGGATGACTGCAAATCACATCCTGCTTTTGGCTAAAAATGTCTCTGGTCCCTTTAAAGCAGCCACACCAACCAACACAGGTTCACGTTGGAGGGTTCTCCATGAAATGGCCCCCTGGGACCAACAGGAAGGATGCCTGGGGCCAGCCCCTGGATGTAAACACACCACAGCCCCACCACCTTTCCAGAGCCCACTGGCACTTCAGCAGCTTACTACAAACTGGCCAGATCACCAGCAGTGATGGCAATGCTGCTGTAGGATGCTCAAGGAAGCATCATTCTTCAAAGGGCACCGAACTGCAGCAGAGCAAGCTCTTGGGACTATCCTTAGAATCAAAGAACCATTCAGGTTGGAAAAGAACCTCTAATATCATCAAGTCCAACCATTAACTCAATACTGCCATGCCAGCTAAGTGCCACATCCTTGTAGATTTTAACACCTCCAGGGATGGTGACTTCACCACTGCTCTGGGATGCCTGTTCCAGTGCCTGACCACTCTTTCAGTAAACAAATTGCAATTATTATCCAATCTAAACATCACATGGTGCAACTTGAGGCCATTTCCTTTGGTCCTATCACTGGTTATGTTGGAGACAGACTCCTATCTCACTCTCACCTCCTTTCAGGAAGGTGTAAAGAGCAAGAAGGTATCCCCCCAGCCTCTGCTTCTCCAGATGAAAAAATCCTAATTCCCACAGCTGCTCCTTGAAGACTTGTACATCAAACCCTTCACCAGCTTTGCCCATGCATGTCCCCTTCCCTGGATGCTGCTAGGGAAGGAAGAAAACCCTCCAGGGTTTTGGCACAGCCAAAACACCAGATGTGAGAGAACTCGTGAACCAAGCCGAAAAATTCGGCAACTGTCAGCAGCAAATGGTGTCTATAAATCCTACCAGTGTTTGGGATTTTAATCCGCTCTTCATCTAAAAGCCCAAACAAAAGTTGAAAGGTCCTCACGGAGACGCACGCCACGGATATTGCCACATCCCAGGCCGCTGACCTCACAACTGGGAGACAGCCCCTGGGGAGAGACGGCGGGACCTGGGTTCCAGAGGAGGTTCCATCAGCCAGGCAGACAGCAAGACAAGGGTGGGGAACAAGGATGTAACAGTGCTGGGCTGGCATGAGTGAGAGCACCCATCATGGCCCCCAAAACGATGCAGGTGCCAGTTTGCCAGGAGCTGCCTCCAGGACAGCATCCCACCCCTGCCTCCAGCCGTGCAACACCCCCGAGCCCCCGGGACCACAGCGTTCCTAAACATTTACTCATGGAGAGCCAGAAACATCCTCCTAACAAATTCCTCGATAAGATAAACTGTGAAAGTGTCACAACTGCTTCAGGGAGACAACAAATAACCCTGGGGGGGAGGGAGGGAGGCAAGGGGGAGAATAAGGGTGGCCATGCCCAGACCCCTGTCATTACCTGCATCCTCTTCCCGCTCCCATACTGAGCAGAGATGGAGGCACCCGCTGGGCAAGAGCACCCATCCTACCCATCTCTGGAGTATTTGTGATTTCTCAGTTATCATAGGAAGTTATGCAGGAAAGGGTGGCGGGCAGGACAAGGAAAGTGCAAAGCAACCAGCTTTACTTCCAAGGGTGGATAAAAATACCCCTGGGGCTCAAGCCCCCTGGGACACCAAGAGTTAGGTCTCACCAAAAGGCATCTTGTGTTTGCCTTGTAACTCATTAACCTCCAGCAAGGACCAGGAGCCCTGAGATGGAGACATCATAGCCAAGAGATGCTGGTGTCCCCCCTTTTCCCCTTCTGCAGAGACAGGAGGACAAGGCAGTGGGGGCAGAGAATGGGGACTGAAGTGACTTTGGCCTCCCCAGGGAACAGATGGTGGAGAGAGGCCATCAACCTCCAGGCACAGACCAACCCAAGGGAGGTCTTGAAAAGTGCGAGGAGATCTTTAAAACACAAGGTGAGCTTGGGATGACTTGTAGCCCCCAGCCTCATCCCCGTGTGTGTCATCCCCCTCCCAACCCTGCCTCCACAGGGGCCACCAGCTCTGCTTCCCATCATTTGCCTCCCTCCAGGGCCCACCGACAGCCTGGAGATAAGGGGAGGGGAGGCAAGGGAAGGAATGCGACCCCTTTGCTCACCCTCCACTGTGTTAATAAATCACCTTACAGACTAATTGCTCCTTGGGGAGGGGGAGGAACACTCACTCCCCCCCTCCTCTCACCCCTCACCGAGGTCCTAGCTCAGCCTGGAACCACACTCCCAGGAAGCCCCAGGTTTCAATCACGTTCCTGGCATTCCTGCCCCAGCATGCAGCCCAGGGGGCTCCAGCAGAGCCCCCCAACCACCCCAGCTACTCTCTGGGCAGGGACGGGGGGGGCTATCCTGCTTATTGAAGGCAATATCTCATTTCCCTCTTCCCAGGCACATACTTATCCAGAAATAGAGGGAACCAATGCACCCAGCATCCCAGCTGGCAGGTGGGTGCTGTGCTGAAGGACAAGGGGGGAATCAGGGCTGGGTTTATGAGGCCACTTGATGCTATTGCAACCTGCTCATTCTGTGCAAAACAAAGCAGAGGAGGACAAGCTACCCAGGTGAGGAATGCTTCCCTGAAGCTCAAAGGAAGTCACAGAATTATGGAATCATTTAGGTTGGAAAAGACCTCTGCAACCATCAAGCCAATCATCAATCCAACACCACCAGCCAACTAAACCATGTCCTGAAGTGCCAAGTCCACATCATTTTTTAGCACATCCAGGCATGGCGACTCCACCACCCTGGGCAGCCTGTTCCAATGCCTAAGTCTTCCAGCATTACATGGCAGAGAAGCCAATAAAGCTAAAAATGTCAGGACACAACTCCCCTGTGTGCATTTCCAGACATGGAGTGGGCTGGACCCCAAATAAAGACAGAGAAAGGGCCCATGGAACACACTGCCCACCCCTTGCCCATACCAGGATGTTAAAACACCAATGTCCAGGAGCACTGCCAGCGGGTAAATCTGGACCCACTTTGAAGGCTGCATGAAAATCCTGGGAGCTGCCTGTTCCCAGCTGTCTTTCAGGACTTCAGCACAGAGGAAAATACCAGCACAACCCAAACCAGTTCACCATACAAAACACAGAATGAAGCAGTATCTGAAGACAGGATGGCATGGCACACCATCCATCCCATGGCACAGCATCCATCCTGCATCCACTGCAAGCCAGGGATGCCAGGTGCTACCTGGTCTGTGCTGCTGGAAGAGGCAACTGCTACATCTTGTGGATGCTTTATGGAGCCTCTCCACAGCTTTACTGTGAGGGAAACCCACGTGGCAGGTCATTAACCTCATCCTCAGTGTGGTTCACAGCAAACAAAGTCCAAGCTCACCAGGCTGCTGTCAGACCAAGTGGCAAGAAACACTACTTTGCCAGGGAATGGGAAGAAGAAGAGGGTTTCAGGAGGGTGGGGGGGGGTTTGGTTGGTTGTTTTTTTGGGTTTTTTTTCACTTTGGCTGCAATCTTCTGCTCATCCAACCAGCCTGGATCTTGTCAGTGCTGCCTCCCTGCAGTGCAGGGGACTTTGTTTAGCTTGGAGCCTCTAGAAACCCCCAGCTGTGCTGGTAATAAGACTCCTTGTCCGCTCCGTGGTCCTTCCACCTCTCTGCACTCCTCAGACAATAGTCAGCCTGTGCTGCTGACTTTGGCACCGTTTCCCTGCTCTTTCCAAAGTTTCCTCTGCACCAGGCAGCCAAGCTTGGCCATCCTGCTTTGGCATCGTATCCCATTGCATCCCATCCCAGGGCTGTCTGCTGAACTGCCAGGCTTCATCCCAGACTTCACCCCGGGTTTTGGTGCCCCCTAAGGTGGGGACACAAGAGGGTGAAATGCCCATCAGACCTTTTTGGGGCAGGTGCTGGGGTCAAGCTATTTAATGCCTTCTCTAGCAGCTTGGAGGTGGGGTCATTTAAAGAGGGAAGCTCTTGAACTTTCCCAGCTGCACTTGTCCCAACGCTAAATAAAAAATAAATCAGTTGAATGCCTTGAAATTGAGTTGAATGAAGACAAGTTGATGTCAGCCAAGGCTGAATCTCTTGCTCCCTGCCACAATCACAGCCTGGGTCTCTATTGGCCTGAGAAGGATGTAAGCTGCAAAATGTAAACCTTTCAAAAAAGTCCAAGCACTACCAGAGAAAGACATTAAAGGAGTCAAATTGGTTGATGGTGGTAGTGGCTGATTTGCTGATCCATTTAAGTGGAGAGAACCTTCATTAGCTTCAGCACTGGAGAAACCCAGCAAGACCTGGGTGAGGCAAGAAAACACATCTTCCCTCTCCAATCAACAACCAAGCACACAGGCAGATCTACTCATCTTCAGAACAAGCAGGAAATAGGAGCCAAAAGCATTGTTTGATGAATTATTCCCTTCTTCAACTAATGACTTGGCTTTAAAGGCAAAATATAACATCAATAAATAGCTGTAATGCACCAGAGCTGACCACCTGTAACATGACAGGTGTCAAGAACAAGGATGGGTGTAAATTGAGTTCCTGCTCATGTGCAGATGGGGATCCAGGAGCAGGTCTGCCCCCCTTGGGTACAGGTGTGATGCCACTGTCTCCAGCATCAGCATCCCAAAGCACAGCCAGCCAGGCCAAGGCAAGGACAGCCCCATGGCAGAGCCCTATGGGTCCCCACAAAATTTCTGGGATGCTAAGGGTTAAAAAAAAAAAAAAAAAAAAAATCCAAACCACACACACAAAAAACCCCAGCAGGCATGCCTGAAGAGGAGGATTAGAAAGAATAGGGCCATTTCTCAGCAAAGACTATGGCAACATAAATAGAAAAGTAACATTACACTCAAGACCAGGGCCCTTTCGCTTTGCTCCTGCCCTACAATGCCACTATTGTTTTGCTGACAACTGGTAATTATCCCAAGCTGCACACACTGGTATTCCCACCCTTTAACCGGGAGGGATTTTGCTGCCTCCGACCCTCTGACACCAGCAAAAATTCACATACCACAGGGTTCAAAGGGGGGGCGGGCTGGAAAGCTGGCTGTACGTCATTAGGGGACCTCCATTTAGTCATCTGGAACAAACAAAGCTGTTTGGGATGGTTTTGTTCGCCGTGACCACACTTGGGGTTCAAGGTGCCCCAAAATAGCAGGGGGTCTCTAGTGTGAGCAATACCCATCACCACACATCCACCCCTTGATGAAAAAATATTCGCCTCCCAAATATCCCAGTCAAGGGGGTGCAACCTTTCTCAGCCTGGCAGCAAAGAGGAAACTGCGAAGAAAATAAAACATCCCTTGGAGGCAGAGGTTTCCCTCTCTCCTAAAGAGCTCAGGCATCCCTGGGGATCCTGGACCTGCCCTGCTGCCCACTGTGAGGGGACTGCAATGTGGGAGAATCACAGTCCCAACCTCCTCAGACCACCAGAAGTCCAGCCCGGCCTCAAGATGGATTAAAACATTGTCAAAATATAGAATTATGGGGTTTTTTTCCTTTTGCAGGATGGTTCACAAGCTAGAACGACCAGAAAAAAGAATAAAAAATGCTGCTGCTTTTTTCTTTTCTTTTTCCTTCTTTTTTTTTTTTTTTTTTTTTTTGTGACAGGCTGCAGGCAGCACAGTCAAGGACAGAGCAAGGCAGGGGACACACAACAGCCGCCAAAAGACACAGCTACAAGCACAAAACCAGATGCTCAGATGCTCTGGGGCTTATTGATTTTTTTAATTATTATTTATTCTGCATTTAAATTACAAGATTGCAGAAGTTTCTTCCTAACGGGAAAGCTGGAAACCAGTTTTTCCTGCAGTAAGGCCAATTCCACAAATGCTAGCAGTGACCTGCGAAGATTAAAAAGCCCCATAAATCAGCAGAGCTTTATCTTCCCTTCCTTGCAGTGTCACCAGCCTGTTTCTCCAGGGTGGGTTTTTAGTTGTTGCTGTTGTTTTAAGCACCCAAGAGAAAAGAAACAGCTTCTAAAACCCCACTTAACCCATCCCAGCTGCAGAAAAACACCAAAAATCCCACACAGGCAAGAGAAGCTACACTACAGGACTCCAGGCAAGCTCCAGCCTGTCCCCCTGCAGTGCCCGGCTGGGTTTGGGGGGAGTGAACCCCCCTTCTCCCAAGCCTGGAGCCCCGCCAGCCCCTTTTGCCTAATTAAAGCATGTGGCCACTTGCAGGGTGGAAATCCAGCAGCTGGAGCATGGAGGCTCCGGTGTCCTCAGGAGTGAGCCCCACCACTGGACCAGCACACCCTGCTCCTAAGGATGCTGAAGCCTGAGGGAGGTTGCAGGGTTGGTGGGTACCCAGCCAGCCCCAGCTCCTCTCCATCACCTGCTTGGCCCCAGTGGTGACACCAGAGAACTGACCTTTAAGGTCATGGAGTCCAACCATAACCTACCCACCAACCAGTAACCCAACTCTAACAAGTTCAGTGCTCAAACCCTGTTCCTTGGCACATCTACATGGCTCTTAAACACCTCCAGGGATGGTGATTCCACAACCCCCATGGGGCAGCCTGTGCCAGTATCCTTTCCCTGAAGAAGTTTCTTCTAATACCCAATCTAAACCTCCCCTGCCACAGCTTGAGCCCATCGAGACACAGCTGCAGAATAAAGACAGAAACTGCTTTTGGTTGGGGAGGGTTGCTTTGCACCCAACTTTTCAGAGTGGGAACACAGCAGGGAAGGGGGAGGTGAAGGCTTGGCCCCTCTGTAAGGAAGGGAGGGCAGGAGAAAGCCCGGAAGGGGCCACAGCAAAGCACAGGAAGGGCTTAAAAGATTAAAATGGTACAATGTTATCAGCAGGCAGCTGCCCAGTGTCCCTCTCGCCACATATTCCAGGGGCTCTGACTGTCGTGTCTTGCTGTGTGGCACCCACTGGGATCATAGAATCATAGAATGGGCTGGGTTGGAAGGGACCTCAGAGATCATCAAGTCCAACCCTTGATCCACTACCGCTGCGGTTCCCAGCCCATGGCACTGAGTGCCACATCCAGGCTCTTTTTAAATATCTCCAGGGATGGAGAATCCACTACTTCCCTGGGCAGCCCATTCCAATGTCTGATCACCCTCTCTGTGAAGAAATTCTTTCTAATATCCAGCCTAAACTTCCCCTGGCACAACTTAAGTCCATGCCCTCTTGTCTTGCTGAAAGTTGCCTGGGAAAAGAGCCCAACCCCCCCCTGGCTCCAGCCTCCTTTCAGGGAGTTGTAGAGAGCGATGAGGTCTCCCCTGAGCCTCCTCTTCTCCAGGCTGAACACCCCCAGCTCCCTCAGCCTCTCCTCACAGGACTTGTGCTGGATCCCTTCACCAGCCTGGTTGCCCTCCTTTGGACCTGCTCCAGGACCTCAATCTCCTTCCCGAAGTGAGGGGATACCACCCACGGGATGTTGGGGTGCCAAATGATGACACTGTCTGCACCCTTGAACCAGGCATGGGTGGCAGAGCATCACCAGCAACGCCTGGAAGCAAAGCAAGGTCAGCAAGAGCTCAAACAGCAACAGTGGGCTAAAAAGACTAAACAGTAACGTGAAGGTAATAGGAAACTGGTTTTTACTGGTATTGGAGCACTTGCTGCGGCCACATCACATGAGCACCAGCCCGAGGCCATAGGCTGCACTGGGAAACCCATTTCCACCACAGGAGTCACATTTACGGTGCCACAAGCTGTCCCAAGGTCCCGGTGGGACATCCACCAGCCTATTTAATTCCCCATTCCCCAAATTTCCCAGCCATCGGACCGAAACCAACCAGCTGCCGGCAGAGCACACGGAACGGTACCGGGGCTGCTCCCAGAGCCCGGCCCACTTCATGCCCCCTGCCCGCCCAGCCAGGAGGAGCGGCAGGAACCCGAACCAGCGGGACCCAGGCCCTGCCCGCCCCACAGCACTGCAGTAATCCTGTTGCTAGGACACCCGCGGGAGAAGAAATCCAACACTTGATGGATTAGCGTCTAGACTGGCTGACCTTTCCCTCTGCTCCCGAGGTGGAACCAGGGCGAAAATCAGGCACGGTTGCCTAAAAGGAGGGGTTTTGTAGTTGGGGCTTTTTTGGTTTTTTTTTTCCGGTTGGTTTTTCTTTTTTTTTTCCTCTCTCTCTCTCTTTTTTTTTTTTTTTTTTCGGTTGGTTTTTCTTTTTTTCTCTCTCTCTCTCTCTCTCTTTTTTTTTTTTTTTTTGTTGGTTTTTCTATTTTTCTCTCTTTTTTTTGGTTAGTTTTTCTATTTTTCTCTCTCTTTCTCTCTTTTTTTTTTTTCGGTTGGTTTTTCTTTTTATTTTCTCTCTCTTTTTTTTTCGGTTGTTTTTTTTTGGTTGGTTTTTCTATTTTTCTCTTTTTTTTTTCCTCTCTCTCTTTCTCTTTTTTTTTTTTTCGGTTGGTTTTTCTTTTTTTTTCTCTCTCTCTCTTTTTTTTTTCGGTTGTTTTTTTTTCTCTCTCTCTTTTTTTTTTCGGTTGTTTTTTTTTTTTCTCTCTCTCTTTTTTTTTTTTCGGTTGGTTTTTCTTTTTTTTTTTTTTTTTCTCTCTCTCTCTTTTTTTTTTTTTTCTGGGAGCCAGGGAGGGAGGGGACATCGCTGGCACTGCAAAAAGCCATTTCACTACCTGCCGCCGGAGAAGGGATGTGCAAGAGACGGACCGGGTCTTGCAACCTGCTGCCAAGCCCGGCCTTTGCCCAGCAACCCAGCCGACAAAAGAGCCTTTCAGCAGAGAGGACGATGTCAACTCCGCAATTAGCAAGGGAAAAGAAAAAAGAGCCGAAAGAAGATTATTACCTCCAGCAGTTGCCTCTGGGGGCCCCTCTCAAATGGTTTGGTTAACTCTTTCGGCTGAGCCCAAGGAGGAGAAGGTGGGGAAGGAGCCATACAGGGGACAGATAGACCCAGGGTGGGTCCAGCCAAATGCCAGGGTGGCATCTCAGCTTCACAGGGTGCCAGGAGGAGACCTGTTTTGTCCTGTCCCTGTCCCTGTTGGGGCAGGGTGGCAGCAAGCCATGTTTCTGCTCCTGAGCTCCAACGCTGGATCAGACCCAGCAGAAACCAGGATCAAAACCCTCCCACATCCTGGCTTGGAAGGGACCACACTAGAGCTACCTCAGTCTCCCCACCCCAGCTGTAGGGAATTCCTGCAAGATCAAATGTTGACCTGTATCCCCGAGGAAATACAGGACAGGTCACCCAAAGCAGAGCAGCTCACCCCAAGGGTCCCACTGTCCCCTACCCCAGAGGTCAACTGTCCCTGCCCAAACCCACCCAGAGAGCAATCCCAAGCTGGCCCTCCAGCCTGGGCCACAAGAAGTCTGTTCTTGGCAGACAAGAAGTTCTCACAGGATGGGGACACCTGGGGACAGCTTGCCCTTCTGCAAGAGGCCGATGGCATCCTGGCCTGGATCAGGAACAGCGTGGCCAGCAGGTCCAGGGAAGGGATTCTGCCCCTGTACTCAGCCCTGGTGAGGCCACAGCTCGAGTCCTGTGTCCAGTTCTGGGCCCCTCAGTTCAGGAAGGAGATTGAGGTCCTGGAGCAGGTCCAAAGGAGGGCAACCAGGCTGGTGAAGGGATCCAGCACAAGTCCTGTGAGGAGAGGCTGAGGGAGCTGGGGGTGTTCAGCCTGGAGAAGAGGAGGCTCAGGGGAGACCTCATCGCTCTCTACAACTCCCTGAAAGGAGGCTGGAGCCAGGGGGGGATTGGGCTCTTTTCCCAGACGACTTTCAACAAGACAAGAGGACACAGCCTTAAGTTGTGTCAGGGGAGATTTAGGTTAGATATTAGAAAGAATTTCTTCACGGAGAGGGTGATCAGGCAATGGAATGGTCTGCCCGGTGAGGTGGTAGATTCTCCGTCCCTGGAGACATTTAAAAAAAGACTGGATGTGGCACTCAGTGCCATGGTCTAGCAACTGCTCCGGTGGGTCAAGGGTTGGACTTGATGATCTCTGAGGTCCCTTCCAACCTGGCTAATTCTATGATTCTATGATTCTAAGAGTGGCCCTGGGGCCCTGGGGCTGTGGCACTTGCCCCTGAGGAGCCAGCCCTGGCTTCTCCATGCTCCCAGGGTGCCCTCAGGGCCTGGAATGCTGGGCTTGTCCCTGCACAGGGATTAAACAGCAAGCCCTGGGCATAGTGGCCCCCAAAGCAGCTGCAGGAATAACAACCAGTCAGTGAAATCCTACACTAAAAGCCTAAGACCTACATGTGATGCTGCCACACACCTTGCTCCATCCAAAAGTCACACCCTGTGATATTCAAGCAGATTTAGTGGCAACGAAAATCATTACTGATCTCTCCTCTGCCACCTCCTGTGCACTCCATGACAGGCTCTATAGGGGAGAAGCCCCCTCCCAAAGCAGTCAGAGGTAATATCCTTACAAAACACAGGACCTCCTGGCTCTGAGAGCACTTATCCCCTGCCCAGAACAAATTATGCATGTCCTCAAGTTGTGCCAGGGGAGGATTAGATCGGATACTAGGAAAAAATTTCTTCCTTTGAGCTTGCCCTGGCATGGGCTGCCCAGGGCAGTGATGGAGTCACCAGTCCTGGAGGGACCTAAAAGCTGTGTAGATTAGTGGTGGCATTGGCAGTGCTGGGTTAATGCTTGGACTCAATGATCTTAAAGGTCTTTTCCAACCAAAATGATTCCATGATTCTATGACCCAGCAGTCAACTATGGAACATGAATTCAACTGGTGAGTGAGGCAAGCAATTATTAATCACTCGCATGAGATAATGAATGCAGGACTGAAGGTCCTTGCATGTGGGAAAGCAGCCACTACAAGCCCTTTCCCTGTTTAAGGACCCCGCTGGGGAGATGATGGCATCGGGGAGAGGGTAACACAAGGTGTCCTGGGGCTTTGTGTCACCCACAGGTCCCAAATGCAGACGTGCCCACTCCTCTTGCAGTAGCACGTTCCCCTGCCCAATGACAGGGAAGGACAGTGGCTATGGATGGATGGATGGATGGATGGAAAGATAGATGACCCCATCCCTGGGGATGAGGTGGAGTGACCAGGTGTCCCAGGGGAACTTCCCAGCAAGAAGTGGACAGACCCCACGCTGGGTTTTGGCAAGGAAGCTCTGGCATGGCTGCCATGCCCAGACAAGGCTGGCAAGGTGAGCACTCACCACCAAGCTAAGCCCAGGGTCCCCATCCATACCCAGCACCCTGCAAAGGTTTCTCCAGGATGAGGGTCCTGCCCCCCTAGAGGGCAGTTCAGGACCAGAGGGGAAGAACTGAACCAAAAAGATGCCTTCCCACCCCAGGGAAAAGAACAGAACCAGACACCATGTTCGTCTTCACCATGGCCCCTTGCTACCCTGCCCTGATTCATCACCCCCCAAACTGGACCACAGGAAAGGATCCACATCACCCCACCCCTGGGCACCCTGCTAATCCCACTGCAGAACAAGCACCACCCATCCCTCCAGAGGTACCAGTCCCGTGTTGGCACCGAGGGTTTCTCCTTGGCTTTCTGCAAACCCTGGCATCCAGCATCACCAGCAGTTCAATAAATCCCATCTTATTGTAAACCAAAACCAACACAGAGTCCCTGATCCAGCAGTGCAATGGCCAAAGCCTCGCTCACCCATCAAATGTGGAGCCCTTTGACCTTCCTCCCAAAGAGACACAACCCTGGAATGGCACTGCCTCCGCTGGGAATGCCACCAGGAACGTGGATGGGACCCAGGCCACCATCCTCAGCATGGGTGCAGCCACTGAGCACTGCCAGCTTATCTGGGGTTATCAAAAAGGTGCTGTTTATCAAAAAGTCAACAATCCCCAGCTCAATTCAGTTATAGACTAATGAGGAGGGTGGGAAAAAAAAATCTTTTGACTACAGCACTGACTAGAGAGGAGGCAGGTGGCTTACTTATGAATTAGAAAATCAGAGACAGCTCCAAGGGCTCTTGGACTGATGGAGATTGATGCTGGCAGCAATGGTGGGAAGAGTATGGGGATGGTGATGCTGGGCTGGCGAGCTGCAGTATACAGGTGCCCTGGCTGATGTTCCCACCCCAGGCTGTCTGAGCAGCCTCCCACAACCTGGGGAGAGGGTCAGAGGAACAGCCAGATCTTCCAGCCCCCCCAGGGAGGAGGGAACCAGCAGATGAAGCTTGGGAGTAAAATAAAAATACAATAAAATCCATTAATGAACAATTTCCATCTTAGGAAAGGGTTGGGAGGTGATGCCAAAAAAAAGCAATAAAAATTCCACAAAAGCAACCTTTTCAACTGAAAACCAACAGACACGGGATGTTCCGGACCAGATGTTGCTCACTAAGAAAGAAGCCTCCAGCACGGGGGATGCTCCCTGCCAAACAGAGCTGCTGATTGGAGCCAGGAGCAGAGCAAGTCTCCAGAGACTTGTCCCCAGAGCAGCCCCATCCCGCTCTTCCCTGCTCCCTCCCAGCCCCCAGCACTTACTGGGAGGGAAAATGCACCCCAACCTTTGGCTTGCAGGAACCAGCCCTTCACCTCCAAAGGCTTTATTAACAGCACATATGCCTCAAGGCCACTGAGGTTTTTTTGGCTGGTTGTCTGCTCTTGCACACACTGCCGTGGGGGAAGGAAAATGAGCTGAGAAACAGAGAACACCCTGAACGAGGCTGAGATGTGCAATTATGCAGGAAGAGCTGGGAAATGCACACAGCACTGCCGAGGCAAGCAAACTGCAACCCACCCCACAGGGAACCCTGCTCCCAGTGACCAGGAGGGATGTGAGACATCAGGCAGCAACAGGGCAGCAAGATACCCAATGGCTTTCTTTTTAATGAGGGATTCTGTCTCATTAATATCAGATCCAAGCTTTCCAAGGACAGGAGACAACATCAAAAGTGTCTAAGAAACTCTGCAGTAACCCAATTTGAAGCAACATTACCTAGAGTGTATTAACTGCAGGTTTCCCAGGTTCTGCTAGTTCCCTTCCAGCACATTCTTCCTTCACTCCCACCTAACATGACCCATTCTCACCCTCAAACCCACTCCAGCTCTCCCCATGCCCACAGCTTCCACTCTCATGTTTTCCCCATGAAAGTGACTCCAAATCCACATTAAGGCAACAGGGGAAGACCCCAATAGCTGCACAAATGTCCAAAACATTTTCTAATCCCATTCAGCTCCTTGCTTCAATTCTATCTTTGGCAACAAGCTCTCTAGGCTAATCAAGTCCCACATTAAAAGCCAAAAACCACACACGTGCTACTGCCACGTACTTGCCTCCATTCACAAAGTCAGGGACTTTCTCCCACTCCCTTTTATCCAAGGGGATTTAGCATCAGTCAGCTCTTTTGTAGGTTTCTGCTCTACCACCTCTCACCTATCAGTATCTTTTCTGACCACCTGCTCTCAGCAAGACAGGGCAGCTCCACACACAGCAGTACCCAAGGGATGAGGAACAGAACAGGAGGCAGATGATAGAGAAAAGATGAAGGGTGAGGTGAAGCCCAGGACGGGTCTCCCAGACTATCACAGAAGATTCTGCCTCCAGGCTGGAGTCCTGGCTGGAGAGATGAGCAGGAGGCTCTTGGAAAGGCTTTATCTTCAGTTCTTTCTCAAATGTCATCAGATACACTAGAAGATCATTAAAATGCTTTACTAATCCCATACCTCTGTGCTGCTGATATACATCCAATACTTAATCCCAGATGTCTCCTTCAGTGCTTTCAACTCTCTACTGAAATGCCAGAATTAATTCTTTTCTTGCTAAACTATCCGAATTTGAAAGAGACACAGTGCCCTCAGTGGGATTGTTATTTCAGGGCTTAGACCATCATCCCCAATAGTAACTACAGACCAGACTGGACCAAGAGAGAAAACAACATTGTGTATGTCTGACCACAGCAGCAGCAAGGTGGGCAAGCCCTCACCACCAAAGCTGAGCAGCAGCCCCTGCCAGCCTTGCAAGGCTCCATCCCTCCTCCACCTCCAGCTCTCCACACATCCTCCCAGAGATGTCACCCTCTGCAAAGCAGCCCACACCCCAGAGCATCTCTTGAGGCAGGGTAGCATTAGCTGGAATAACATGGAAAGACTGCCTACAGATGGAGGAACTTAGATTCATGGAATTTTCAGGGTTGGAAGAGACCTTTAAGGTCATCCAGTTCCAACCCCCCTGCCATGGGCAGGAACACCTCCCACTGGATCAGGTTGCCCAGAGCCCTGTCCACCCTGGCCTTAAAAACTTCCAGGGATGGGTCTTCCACCACCTCTATGGGCAACCTGTGCCAGTGTTTCACCACCCTCATGGTGAAGAACTTTGTTCTAACATCTAATCTAAATCTGCCCTCCTCTATTTAAATCCATTCCCCCATGTCCTATCGCTCCCTGACATCTTAAGAAGTCCCTCCCCAGCTTTCTTGTAGCTCCCTTCAGACACTGGAAGGCTACAATAAGGTCTCCTTGGAGCCTTCTCCTCTCCAGACTGAACAACCCCAACTCTCTCTGTTTGTCTTCACAGGAGAGGTGCTCCAGCCCTCTGATCATCCTCGTGGCCCTTCTCTGGACACACTCCAGCACATCCACATCCCTCTTGCAAGTGAGGCTCCAGAACTGGATGCAGCACTCCAGGTGGGGTCTCACAAGAGCAGAGCAGAGGGGGAGAATCACCTCCCTGGACCTGCTGGCCACACTTCTCTTGATGCAGCCAAGGATCCCGTTGGCTTTCTGGGCTGCAAGTGTGCACTGATGGCTCGTGTTGAGCTTCTCATCCCCCAGCACCCCCAAGTCCTTTTCCTCAGGGCTGCTCTCAAGCCACTCACTGCTCAGCCTCTATCAGTGCCTGGGATTGCCCCGACCCAGATGCAGGACCTTGCACTTGGTCTTGTTGAACTCCATGAGGTTGGCATGGGCCCACCTCTCCAGACTGTCAAGGTCCCTCTGGAACTTCTCCCTCTGCCTTGCAGACACAGGGCAAGTAGCAGTCATCCCTGAACCCACCTCCCTGGTACATCTCTCTTGGCTGTACGGAGTCCTGCATTGACCTTGCTGAACTGGAGAGTTGCTTGGGTGCTAATGAGCAGGATTTGGTGGATGTCTGTCCCTCACACAGCCATGGAAGACCAGGGAGCCCCTGGCAGCAGAAGAAACATGAGGTCTCCAGCACAGAAAGGATGAATTGTGGTCTCACCTACCAGCATGGACCAAGGGGCTTCTCACATGGCTGAGCAACAGGAACCCCAAATCCCCACGCTCTAGGCAGTGCTCAGAAGCATGGGGGTTTAAGGCCATGGTAGGGCAACCTAAACCAAGACCAGATATCAGAGCAAGAGCTGGTAGAAAGCATGGCCAGCAGGTCAATGGAGGCAATTCTCCTCTTCTACTCTGCTCTCCCTAGATCCCACCTGTGTTTCCTCTGTGGTCCCCAGAATATGGAGCTTTTGGAATGGGTCCAGAAGAGGTCCAGAAGAGGGTGCTCTGAGGGCTGGAGCACCCTCTGCTGTGAAGAAAAGCTGAGGGAGTTGAGATTGTCCAGCCTGGAGAAGAGAAGGCTTCAGGAGGACCTTATTGCAGCCTTTCAGTCTATAAAGGGAGCTTATAAGAATGACAGAGAGACTTTTTAGCAGGGCCTGCAGTGACAGGACACGGGGCAACAGTTTTAAACAAAGATTATAGCTTTAAACTGGACATAAGGAAGAAATTTTTTTTTATGATGAGGATGGTGAGACACAGGAACAGGTTGTCCAGGATACTCCCTCCCTGCAAATGTTGAAGGCCAGGTCAGATGGGGCTTGGAGCAACCTGGTCTGGTGGGAAGTGTCCCTGCCTGTGGCAGGGGGGTTGGAAGTAGATGATCTTTAAGGTCCCTTCCAACCCAAACCAGTCTGGGATTCTATGATAAAACAGGAGGAGGTAAATTAGATGCCTTGGGCTTGTGTAGAAGAGCAGTTTACCCCGTGTGCCTTGGAGCTTCCTCCCAGAGCCACTCCAACGAGCACCTCCACCAAGGTGGAGGACACAACAGTGGCATCTTGTGGCACAAGTCAGTGTGAGAACAGCCCTCCCTCACCCTCCCAAAAGATCAAGGACAGACCTCAGCTCCAGCAGACACTCTTTGGGCTGCCCAGAAGGCTGGTTTGCAAACAGTGGTGGCTGTGTGACCTGCAAAGCCGGGTCACCAGCATCCTCTGCAGGCTCCCTGCTCATGAGTGGATACAGCTGTGGATCAGCTCACTCCCTGCTCCACAAGTTCCTCCCTCCTTAAATGGGAGCAGTGACATCCACCCACTAGAGAAAAGATGCCATCCCAGCACCACTTATCTGCTTGGGGATTTTTTTAAGCCACGTGATAACACTTGAAACAGGATTGCACAATGTGTTCCTCTGTCTTCTCCAAGTGCTCGGGTTTGCTGTTTAACAGCACACAAATTCTATGACCGTAAAAACTGTACAAAGAGATTACTCCAGCTGCAGCCCAAAACAAATAAGAAGACACATCATGAGCTATTCAGAGCAGAAACCCCAGCTCTGCAGGATCAGGAGATGTGCATGCAGGACCTTCCAGTGGCCACAGAGATAGGGAGCTCAGCTTTCTTGTCCTCCCAGGGATGCAGACCAAGAGGGAGCTCCCAGGCACACACAGCCACACAAGGCCAGGAGCTCCCTTTCCCCATATGGGAACCTGAAATCACATTGGAGCTTTGGGTGGAGGATGCTAGGGTTGGACTGAGTCCAGGTATGGAGCTGCAAAACCACTGAGAAATTAGGAGTGGGGCTTGAAAAGGTTGCTTGCATCAAGCAAAGTGAAGAAAATGCCTGCAGCTTCGCAGGAGTTGCTTGGTCTCTTCTTAGACTGAGGTCCCAGCCCCAAAGTTCCATCTGAGAGGGGCTGCTTCATCTCACAGGATGGGCAGGAAGGATGAGATCCATCTGCCAGGGGGTGGACCAGGAGTCCTGGGAGCACCCATCAGTGCTGCAGGGACACATTCACATGCTTGGCTTCCCCCAGCTGCTGGCAGACCCGGGCAGCTCTCCCTCCTAACCAGCTCCCACAGCAGCAAGCAGCAGCCCAGATAAGGTTTTACAAACAGCTGATAAGGAAATGAAACACCAGCAGAGTGTTCTGAGTACAGCATCTTCCCCAGTTGCTCCAGCCCGTCCCAGAGGCCTCAGCAGCCAAATGATGCTATCAGACAACTTTCCCCAAGTCAGTGGGTGCTCCCCGTGGCCAATTCCCTGCAGTCCTTCTCCTAATGATTAGAAGGAATTCTTAAAATAATGTTTCCAAAAGCTCTGATACACCTGTCAAAACTCTCAGGCGCTGATGCCAAAGCACTTATGTCACAGGCTGTAAATTGCTTTTCACAGCACCTGTTTCATCTTTGAAGGCATCTTTGAATTGCTGCAAGGAATTCCAACCATTGACACCAATGAGCCATTGAAAAGGGAAATAAAATGAGGCACGTGCCTCTCCACCAGCAGCAAACAGCTCTGGCACCTGCAGTACTGAACAGCAGGAGGAGGTAGCTCAGTGTCCCAGGTGCTGCCTGCATCCTCCTCCTCACCAGCCAAGACCTTGATGTACCAGTTTATCCCAGTCTCAAACAGGTGCAGAGAAACCCCAGGCAAGAGAAGATGAAGTAAATCAAGCCATCTCCACCACCAGATGGAATCACAGAATCATTCAGGTTGGAAAAGACCTCTTAAGACCACCAAGATCAACTTTCAGCCCATGACAACTTAAACCATGTCCTGAAATGTTTTTTGAAAACCTTCAGGAATGGTGGCTCCACCACTGCCCTGGGCAGCTTGTTCCAATGCTGGACCACTCTTTCAGGAAAGAAATTGTTCCTAATATCCAATATCCTAATATCCAATCTGAACCTCCCCTGACACAACTTGAGGCCATTTCTTCTCGCCTTATCAGAAGTTACATGTGAGGTAAGATGAGACTGACTGACCACCCCCCACATCATTCCAACCTCCCTTCAAGCAGTTGTAAGGAGAAGGTCTCTCCTAAGCATCCTTTTTGCCAGGCTGAACACCCCCAGTTCTCTCAGCTACTCCTCATAAGACTTTTGTTCCAGACCCTTTCTCCATTGCCCTTCTCTGGACACACTCCAGCCCCTCAATGGCCTTCTTGTCATGAGAGGAGACTCTGGCCAGTTTTGTAAATCCCTACTAGTGGGGTTCCCAGTATCTCCAGGGACCTGTCCCAGGGTTGTCTCCTCTCCTGGGAACAGGGATTTCCCCAGTGTCACACACAGCCTGTGCATGGGGGACACCAAGAGCCCTATGGTCTCAGGAGTGGTCCCACAGCAGTATCCCTGCAGCATCCCCATCCCCAACGTGGCTACATGCCCTCACTGAGGAACCCCTGAGATCTGCTGATAAGAGGTAAGAGCAGCTCCAGGCAGCAAAGCCCCTGAATTTGCAAAGCAGGCAGATAAACAGAAAGGTTATCTCCATGCCACGACAGCCTTCAGAGCAAACATTCCCCAGGAGCCATCACAAAGGAGGGCTGGCAGAACAGGCCCTGCAGTCTTTGGACATTGAACCAAGGGAAGGGAAAAACAGAGAAAAGGAAAAAGAAAAAAAAAAAAAAAAAAGAAAAAAAGGGGAAAAAAAGGAAAGGAAAGGAAAGGAAAGGAAAGGAAAGGAAAGGAAAGGAAAGGAAAGGAAAGGAAAGGAAAGGAAAGGAAAGGAAAGGAAAGGAAAGGAAAGGAAAGGAAAGGAAAGGAAAGGAAAGGAAAGGAAAGGAAAGGAAAGGAAAGGAAAGGAAAGGAAAGGAAAGGAAAGGAAAGGAAAGGAAAGGAAAGGAAAGGAAAGGAAAGGGAAAAGGAAAAGGAGGGAAAAGGAGGGAAAAGGAGGGAAAAGGAGGGAAAAGGAGGGAAAAGGAGGGAAAAGGAGGGAAAAGAAGGGAAAAGAAGGGAAAAGAAGAAGGAGGAAGGAGGAGGAAGGAGGAGGAAGGAGGAGGAAGGAGGAGGAAGGAGGAGGAAGGAGGAGGAAGGAGGAGGAAGGAGGAGGAAGGAGGAGGAAGGAGGAGGAAGGAGAAGGAAGGAGAAGGAAGGAGAAGGAAGGAGAAGGAAGGAGAAGGAAGAAGGGGGAAGAAGGGGGAAGAAGGGGGAAGAAGGGGGAAGAAGGGGGAAGAAGGGGGAAGAAGGGGGAAGAAGGGGGAAGAAGGGGGAAGAAGGGGGAAGAAGGGGGAAGAAGGGGGAAGAAGGGGGAAGAAGGGGGAAGAAGGAGAAAGAAGGAGGAAGAAGGAGGAAGAAGGAGGAAGAAGGAGGAAGAAGAAGGAAGAAGAAGGAAGAAGAAGGAAGAAGAAGGAAGAAGGAAGAAGAAGGAAGAAGGAAGAAGGAAGAAGGAAGAAGGAAGAAGGAAGAAGGAAGAAGGAAGAAGGAAGAAGGAAGAAGGAAGAAGGAAGAAGGAAGAAGGAAGAAGGAAGAAGGAAGAAGGAAGAAGAAAGAAGAAGAAAGAAGAAGAAAGAAGAAGAAAGAAGAAGAAAGAAGAAGAAAGAAGAAGAAAGAAGAAAGAAGAAAGAAGAAAGAAGAAAGAAGAAAGAAGAAAGAAGAAAGAAGAAAGAAAGAAGAAAGAAGAAAGAAGAAAGAAGAAAGAAGAAAGAAGAAAGAAGAAAGAAGAAAGAAGAAAGAAGAAAGAAGAAAGAAGAAAGAAGAAAGAAGAAAGAAGAAGAAAGAAGAAAGAAGAAAGAAGAAGAAAGAAGAAAGAAGAAAGAAGAAGAAAGAAGAAAGAAGAAAGAAGAAAGAAGAAAGAAGAAAGAAGAAAGAAGAAAGAAGAAAGAGGAAGAAAGAAGAAAGAAGAAAGAGGAAGAAAGAAGAAGGGAAAGGGAAAAGGAAAGGGAAAGGAAAAAAGGAAGTGAAGAGAGAAAAAGAGAGATCAAGAAAGAGTATGAGAGAGAATGAAAGGAGGAAAGAAAAAAAAAGAAAAAGAAAAAGGAAAAAAAAAAGAAAGAAAAAAGAAAAAAAAAAAAGAAAAAGGAAAAAAAAAAAAAAAAAAAAAAAAAAGCCACACCAACCGTCTTGCAAATTCTTTTAAAACCCGACTCCCAGCCTGCCTTTGGGAGGCAGCCAAGTCAGCTGGGTGAGGCGGGCACCTCCCTGCCAGCCAGCAGTGACCGGCGCCGCTGGTGCCCCCCCAATGTTTAACCCCACTGTACACCATGTGAAACCTTTTTGGGCACCCCCAGCATCACTGCTCAAAGGTGGAAAGGGTCCTGGCCAGCCCTACATGCCCAGAGTCGTGTCAGGAGCTGGGATGCTGGCACAGATGGGGATGGGAAGCTCCAAGTACCCACTGCTAAACCAGCTTTATGCCCGCCAGCTCTGTTTCGTTGTGCTGGAATGTCTCCAGAGACCTAAAATAGTCAATTCACAATTTCAAATGGGAATGATGTCCCCATCTCTGGAGACCTCCAAGAAGAGCTTTGTTCCAGTTCTCCCCAGGGAGGCACCCACGCTACAGAAAGCAGCATCCCAAACGCAGTCTGGAGCACTCCAGGAGCTTCTCCAGCTGTTCCCAGACACACCCTGGGAGTGCTGGGCATCCCCCATGCCCAGGCTGTTCTCTGACCCACACACCAGCAGAGGCAGCCTCCCCACAGCCATGCCCAACCTGTTCCTAGATGACATGAAGCCTTGCTCCAGTAAATAACCCACCGAGTTCACGGGCCAACACGTTAAAATTCCAGCTTGCCAGTACCTTGGGCAGCCACTTTCCACCACATCTCACCCAGCCTATGGTGACAGAGAGAGAGGGGCACAAGCAGTAACGTGCTGACAACGCTCTGTGGGAGCAGAACACAACCAGAACATCATCCCAGAGAAGAGCCTCACCTGGTTTCAGATCATCCCCACCGGTTTTTGGATCACCACCTGCTGCTCAGTTGCTTTTGCAAAGGGGTCCCGGGGGCTCCCCTTGTCAGCCCCCTCATGCCGGGCACATATCCAGACAGTGGCTGCAAGGGGAGGAGGGTTTGCCACCTCCCCAGCAGCCGGCAGGAAGCTTCCCCGGCGAGGAGGTAAAGTTCAGCAGGGAAACAGGCAGCTCCTGCACTTAGGCAGTGGGAGAACCGGCTCAGGTTCTTTTCCCCACGTGCCCCGTGGGGAAAGAAAGGCTGGAAAGCTGAGTCAGCACCGAGTTCCCCACTCCTGGGGCCTGAGTAGCTCTGGAGGGAGAGAAGCTGAGTGTTTCACAGAGCCCCCAGGGCAGGGGAAAGCCGGGGGGCCTTGGGAGGTGTTGCATCCCGGGACACGGGGTTTGAGGTTTCCTACTACTCAGAATATTTCCAAGGTCGCCAAGTCTCCAGGGGAGACTTCTGCAGGCACAGCACACCTCTGCTAACACAGACAGGACACGGGCACCTGTTCCAGGCAAACCACTCTCAGCCCAGCAAAGCATCCCAAGCCAGGCAGTTCTCCCAAGGGCTGCCCAGCACCACGTTCCCCCAGCACCTTTCCCAAGTGCCCCGTCGAGGCGATGGGGTGCAGGGACCCCAACCCCGCCACCCGCAGCAGAAAACACCCCCACACCCCCCCATCACCCTTCACTTTGGGGACCACAGACTGCACGCAGCATTTGGCCCGAGGGGAGACGCAACTTTAGGAAGGCTGCAGAGGAGCAGAGCTGCATCCACACCGCATTCCGGGGGGTGTACAAGACAGGGACAAAGTCTGGGACCCCGGGCACGCCATCCCCCCCGTCCCCCCCCCAGCATCCCGCACACGTTACCCGGCTCCTGGGCAGCGGCGGGGACCAGCAGGACAAAGAGCCCGAGCAGCAGCGGCCTCGGGGGGCACCTGCGGGAAGGGAAGGAGAGAACCGGAGGTTGATTTCCCACCCTCCCGCCGGCTCCGGGCCCTCCCCCGCCCGCGCCGGTGCCTTCCCCCCACCTGCAGTACCAGGGTGCCCTGCCAGCGCGGGGGTCCCCACGGTACCGGTGCCTCTCAGGATTACCCGTGTGCCTACGGTACCGGTGCCCCCAGACTCGGCGGCACCGTTGCACCGCATTCTGGGTGAACCCCAGCCCCGGGTTGCTCCCCGCGATACCGGTTCCCCCAGTTCTGCCTGCTTCGGTGTCCCCACGGTACCGGTACCTCCGGGGATCCCTTCACAGTACACCGGTGCCCCCCAAGCCCCGGAGGCTGAAGGGTCCCGGTGCACCGGGGTTCCGGTTAGCCCCCGCCCCTGCTGCCCCAGGCTCTCGGCCCTAGCGCTGCCCCCTCAGCTCCGGAGGCTCCGGGGTCTCAGAAGCCCCGGTGCCCGCAGCCCCCCGGCCCCGCCGCTCACCCTGGGCGCATGGTGCCCGCTCGGTGCCGGCAGCGCGGCTCGGCTCGGCTCGGCTCGGCACGGCCCGGGGGGCGGAGAGGGGAGGGACGGGGAAGGGCGGGGAGGGGCGGCCCGCCCGGCTCTGGTGTCGGAACGGGAGTGCTGAGGGGGGGGCTCAGCCCGCCCCTGGTCCCGGGACTTGCATCGTCGCTGGCCTCCTGCAGCTGGGAGGGGGTCGGGGACACCCCCCAAAGGCGTCAGGGCTCTGCCGCAGCCCCAGCCCAGCCCAGCCGGTGTACGGGGGGCACTGCACGGGTCCTCCAGGAGCATCCCTCCTCCAGGAGCACCCATCCCTCCTCCAGGAGCACCTCATCCCTCCTCCAGGAGCACCTCATCCCTCCTCCAGGAGCACCCATCCCTCCTCCAGGAGCACCTCATCCCTCCTCCAGGAGCACCCATCCCTCCTCCAGGAGCACCTCATCCCTCCTCCAGGAGCACCCATTCCTCCTCCAGGAGCACCTCATCCCTCCTCCAGGAGCACCCATCCCTCCTCCAGGAGCACCCATCCTTCCTCCAGGAGCACCCATTCCTCCTCCAGGAGCACCCATCCCTCTCTTAGGAGCATCCCTCACCGGGGAGCACCCTCCCCCCCACCACCGCACTGGCAGCCCAGGCCTGTCCCGGCTTCTCCTGTTCCACCAAGCCCATGGGTTTGGGCTCGCCGGCCAGGCCTGGTCTTGAAGGAGGGGGTGAATCAGTGAGCTGAGCTCATTCCCTCTCCTCTCCCTTACATGAGCCCTGAGGGAACCAACCAGGGAAGGGGGCTCCTATCTGGGCACCCCATGCCCTGCTCTGCTGGCCCTTCCCCACACCAGCAGCCCTTTGCTCCTCCTGGCTGCATGGGGGGGGGGGGGGTTGGAAACCCCCCCAGCCTCCCTTGCTGTTCTGGCTGTTCATGTCCCAGAACATGTTGGGGAGGGAGGGTCTGGGGGGTCCCTGGGCACAGCCCTTGCCGGGAGGGCAGCAGCAGTGCACCTCACCTCACCTTTCCCGTGCAGGAAAGGGGTTGAAGCCGGCGCTGCCACCCACTTCCACCGCCTTCCCTTACCCCAGCTTTCATCTGCCTCCAGCTCTGTGGCGGGCAGGTTAATCCCCACAAAACCTGCCACACCTTGCTTTGTCTTCCGCAGCATTTTAGTGCCCCGCGGCAGCAAGCTTCTGAAATCCAAGCCCTGGAAACTTCCAGGGGATCTAGAAGTGATTCACTGATGGCAGAGGCGGTATTTAGTCTAAGCCACAGTTTGGATCTAGCAGAATAAACCATGACATCCAGCTGCTCGTCTCTGTGCTGGCCGAGGTGCACGCTATTCCTATTTGTCTTTTAGCAATAAATCTTTTCACCATGCTTTGCACTACAGACCCAAAGGTAGGCAGCCCCTCGGCACGACCCCAGTCTGGGGGCGATGAATGGACACCAAAACTCCCTTTTGTTTGGGTGCAGAATGATTTCATGCAGTCAGGACTGTTAAATTTACGCTTTCCCAGCTGGATGCTGAGTGATTTACTGCCCCTTTCTTCTCCCGCAGCTGGATTCCTTTCCTCCAGGTAGACATTGGTGTGTTGCTCGAGTACCTGGGCTACACAAAGGCAACACGTGGCAGCCCTGAATCACCGGGGCTGCCATTTCGTGAAGGGTTTTTGGAGGGGTGGATGGGCTGCAGGAGGAGTCAGGATGGCACTGGGTATGAAGAGCATTGAGCAAGTGGGAGGAGTGTCTTGGGGTGCTCGGAAAAAATCCTTGCAAACAGAAAACGGTGGGTGGGTCTCTTTCCTTTCCCAATACCAGCAGTACCTTCACATTGAGATGGCTTTTAATGATGGGAGCGGGAGGGTAAATGCTCCCGCAAAGTGAGAGAGGCCACTTGCAGCTCTGGGCATTGCTGGAGCTCAGCAGAGAAACCCAGCACTGGCCCTGTCTATCGTTATCAGCATGGGCCCCAAGGGCCAGGGGGTACAAACCTGGTTGGGGCAACCCTGACCTCCTGCCTGGACCTTCCCACACTCTGACAGAGCCAGCACTTCACCCGGAGCGGAGATGTTCTGTAGGTGACCCTGGAGCTGCTTTCCAGGCAGACTCCCTCCTTGCTGCACCTCCAGGCTCTGCTCGCCCTCCCCCAGCTCCCGCTTGGCCAGGGGAGGACAGGTGGCAGGTTGGAGCATGTCACCTTTTGCTTTCCCTCCTGCCTTCCCTCTGCCCGCCAGTGCCTCTTTGCCCCACCACCACGGGGCAATCTCCCCCCCACCCCCTCCCCATCCCCCCCATCCCCGCCACCCCCCGCAGCCCTCCCTGCAGAAGGCCTGGCTGACACCAGGGCAGTTTCCCATCATAAAATTTCCTCCCACTGCGCTTTAAAGTTTTGAGAGCCACGACGGACAGATCATGAGGCTCATCTTTTCCCAAGCAAACAAACACTGCCCACCCCGGGAGAAGGGACACGGACACACACACACACACACACACACAGGCTGCCAGGCAAGCAGCTCTTTCAAAAGCCGAACAAATGCAAACCAGCAGCGCTTTGGTGGCAGCTCGGCTGCTCGCACCCACCACTTCCCAAGCCCCAGCTAAAAAGGCCCCTCCTGGCCCCGCGGGCTTCAAACTCCAGCGAAGCTTTGGCATTTTGCATTTCTCCAGGATCCCGCTGTCCCCCGTGTCCCCCCCCCCCCTTATCCCTGCGCCTGGCTCCCTCCCGGCTGCACCCCCCGGAGGGTGGTCCTGCACTGCTGGGTGGCCCCAAGGCATGGGCACCCCGGTGCGGGGACACAGGGACACACAGGGACTGCCCCGGCTCCCAGCACACAGACCCTGCCAGCTCAGCGGTTGGGACAGCGCGGCGGCCAAAAAAAAAAAAAAAAAAAAAAAAAAAAAAAAGAAAAAAGAAAAAAAAAAAAAGTCACCCTGGCAACCCTGCGGGATGACTGGACTGTTTTCCCCTCCTTTGGGCAGAAGGGAGGGGTTGGAAAGAGGCCGCTGCAGCCCAGGCGCTCCCTGGCAGTGGCTCCGGGGCTGCTACGCATGGCCCGGGTCCATGTCCCCCCTCCCGAGGTGGCTTCGACGCGACGGCTGTCCCTGCGCTGTCCCTGCGCTGTCCCTGCGCTGTCCCTGCGCTGTCAAGGGCAGCGTGTCCCCGGGCGGCCCGAGGAGCCGTGACTCAAGTGCCATGGGGGTGGCGGGGGTGCAATAAGGGACAATAGGGCCGGGGGAAGAGAGGAGGAGGCAAAGGACACTATTTGGCAAGGGTCTGTGCAGAAAAACTAAGGCTGGAGCAAAAAACCACCGACAGGCAGGGCTGTGTTGTCTGTGCCGATCCCCCAGCAGTGGCCATGGCCAGTCCTGCCACTTTGATGTGCCATTTGTCCATGTCAAAGCCACCTTTTCCAAGCTGCAGCCCCTGGTGTGAGCACTCAGGCCTGCTGGCACCAGCCAGTTTTGCATCTCTCTGCCACATCCATTGCTCTGGCTCAGAAGCCCCTACCTGCTGATGTCCCAGACCCATCAGGACAGTGGTGGAGGAGCTGGTCTTGGAAGAATGTCCTCTGCAAAGGGCAGAACCATGCCCTTCCTTCAACAAGGATCTGGCAGGGGATGATTAAGGGTTGGACTTGATGATCTCTGAGGTCCCTTCCAACACAGCCAATTCTATGATCTTGTTCTGAAAAAGGTTTCCCTCCTTTCCGGAGGTGAAGCACTCACAGGCACAAAGGTGGGCGTTTGGGAAGGACCCAAGGAGCTCAGACAGGGAGTGGGGATAATTGGAAATCCAGATATTCCCCACATGAAAAAATCTGGCTTGGCTGACTAGGCAGCACATTACTTGCCCACGTAGGCGGGGGACGAGCTAAGCCAGGTTGAGGTGCCAGAATCTGGGAGTGTAGTAGTACCATACCTGGCCTCAGCAGCCAGATCTGGGGGGCACATTAGCAAGGGGCTGCAGAGGGCAGAGGGAGTGGTTATGGGGGCAGCCAGAGACCTGGCCAATAGCAGAAAGGCTCCAGGAGCTGAAGCCCACCTGCATCCCTCCCATGGATGCAAGGAGGATGGGATGGTGTGAATCGCTGCTGCTTGGCATGGAGGAGAGCTGGGGACCACAGCTCCATCACCTCCTACCTCAGCAGAGACGGGACAAACTCCTGTCTGCAGTCCCCCAACATCAGCTGGCACGGCCCCCCAGCCACCACAAAGCCTGGACCCCGCTACATAGAGCTGGGTGGGGAGCAGACCCCTGTCCCAGAGCTGCTGCCTCACCCTGGGCCATGTACTGTGGAGAGCTTTTGTCTGGGCCAGTTGCAATGTGATGGAGATGGCTTGGCCCTGTCCCAAACTGGGTATCGACAATAAAAGAGCTGAGTGATACATGAGAGAAAAGGGCAAGAGAGAGCATTTGCTTTGGAGCCAGCAGATACACAGCTGCTAATTCAGCAGAGGCAGGGCTGAGAGCTTCCTCCCTTATGTGCAGTAAACTCCTCCCTGGGGAAGAAGGAGGGGAGCCAGAGGAGGCATCTCCCTTCCTATCCCAGGACTGGAGAGTCCCATGCAGCGTTGGCAAGGAGAGGACAAGGCCCAGGTTGCTGTACCCAAATACATGGACATGGCCAAACGCAGGCATGGACAAATGCAACCCTGGGCAGTGCCTGCTCCCTCCTGGCAGCCTCCCCACCAGCCACGGGCACCTGGGGTGTTCTGGAAGCCTCCACTCCCTCCCAACTTCTCTGTGACTCATCCACTCCAGGGGAAATAGCAAGACTTCAGCACATAGTATAAGAAGGGATGACCGAGAGAAGCATTTCATGGGAAACAGGACGAAGTGGATGCTTCTTGCATGCCTCATCCCAGAGGCTCGCCCTTGAGTCTCTGCCTCTTGGCTGCCTGTGGGAAATGGCACTTGTTCCCTTCCACACAGCCATACTCCTACAGTGCCTGTGGAAAATAAGAAGGGCAGAGCTCTGGAGCTGCATGAAACCTTGGTGCTTCTGCGTCCCAGGTACAAGGTGCAGGCCTTGTCCCCCACAGCTTCAGAGGGACCTGGTGGAGCTGGGGTGAGAAAAATCCACAAGGATGGAGGGATTGGAGCAGCTGCCTGAGGGGTGAAACCACCCAGCAGGGGCTCTGGTAGGGGAGGAGAGGGAGATGATGAAGGTCTACATGGTCACAGAGCTGGTGGGTGAGGTGGATGTGGAGCTGTTACTCACTGCAGCTGCATCACCAGCACTGGGGACACTTGCTGAGGCCCAGCAGAGAGAGGCTGAGAGCAGATCCCAGAGGGAGTTTTCTGTCCCCAGCCACAGCACTTGCTGCCAGAGTAAGGTGGGGAGCTGGACATAGACAGTTAGAAAGGGAGAAGAGAAATTCATGGTTGTGAGCAGGTCCTGAAGAGCCTGGGCAGGCACATCTCCAGCCAATATCCCTGATGTCACAACTACAGACACTATGGAAGTGCAAGGGGACCAGGCCATGGCCAGGATCATGGCATCCACCAGCAGCATCTTTTGTCACTGCCCATGGATATGTCAATCTGTGCCACCATCACCCACCCAGTGAGGACACCAGGTCACCCTCTGCCCCTTCCACCCCTCTGCAGGGCTGGGGCTCACTGGGAGCATCAGCTATTCCCAGTTCTGTCAAACCCAGCAATGCTGGGAGAGCTCCTGAATCCTTCCCCAAAATGCCCTGCTTGGTTGTGATGCCTGAGTTCCTCATCCAGGGCAGGAGTCCTCCCACACCAGGACACCCTGCCTGCAAACTCCAGTCCTTCCATGTCCCTCCTCCAGCTGGTGGGAGCCACCCATATCCTCCAGCTCCCATCTGAGATGAGTACCCAGGGCTCCCTTGGCATGGCCTGCCCATGGGTGCTATGCCCCAGCAAGCTCTGCTCACAAGTCCACCTCCACATTTTCCTCCAGAAAGTGCTGTTCAATTCAAACCAATGTCTACCTGCCCTGCTTGGTGTGAGCTAGGGCCAGCAGCAGCAGCAGCAGCCACAGAGGAACCAAACCCATCTGGATTTCTGCTTCCCTTCCCCAGCCCTTTCAGAGACACCTCTTGAAAAGAGGCTTATTTTTAACTTGAGAAAAAGAGCATGTTCCTTTTCCTTCCCACATTGACAGATAGGTGCTTGCATAAGGAAGAGCTTTAAAATTATGCCAGGCAAGACAAGGTCTCCAGGTCTGGTATGGTAATGGGGCTAAGCCCAGGCTGCCACTTGGGGGGCAGCCCTGTAAGCATCACTGTAAGGCACAACCCTGTGGGGCTGGAAGTCATGGCTGTCATTGGCTCAGGCATGGGGAGTGGGATGTGTGGGGGACAAGACAGGAGGGAGCAGGGGGCCTGGGGGATGCTGTGTCAGCAGTGAAGCACGCCTGAGCTGTGTGAAGGTAGCCCAGAGGGCAAACAGCTCCAAAACTGAAAGTCCTGGCATGGGGCAGTGCTGCTTCCTTGGGGAGCCTCCCAGCAGCCCTGAAGTTGTTACCTCCTCTGTCCCAGATTGCACTCAGCATCTCCCCTGGAGAGGAACAGTCATCTTTGACTCAGCTGTAAAAAAAAAAAAAAAAAAAAAAAAAAGAAAAAAAATTTAAAAATTTATGTCCTTTGCTCCAGCAAGACTCAAAATAGGAGCTGTTTCCTCCCTGGGAAGAGGAAATTCCCAGCTCCCCACAGAGGAGCTTATGCTGGCTGGCTCTGTGAGGCCAGCCCATCCCAGGCTGCCCAACAGCTTCATGTCCTGAGGGTTTGCCCAAGTTCCCTGTGCCAGGATGCACTGAGGTGCCAGGCTGGCCCCAGCCTGGGAGACAGGGGTCTGGCCAGTGATTGGCCTGTTTTTTTCTTATTTTGAAACATTTCCTCAATTTGACACAGTTTCTTGTCTCAAAATCAAGTAACCACATGTTGACTCTTCCATAAAATGAAAACCAAGTGATATAACAGCTGGTCTAGCCTCTCCCAAACTAAGCCTCATGTGCTGTGCAAGAGCAGTGCCAGAAAAGCATCTTCTCCTGGTGGTTCTCAGGCTGCTTCTGGGGGGGAGGTGGGTGGCACCATGCTCTGCATCCTTACATCTTGCCCCCTGACACTTTGATCCAGTCCACAAATGCACAGTTTAAGTGTCCCCTTATTACAGCCTCCTCTAAAATTGCAAAGTACCTGACTTAAGGTGCCTGACCTCTTCTAGGTTTGCCCTTGCTCCACTTTTTTGCTAGACTTGCTGGCTGCTTTCCTGGCACTGCAGGGGACCTGGTTTGCCTTCCTTATTTACTGCAGTGACTCTGTTTTCCTGCTAGCACTTTCAAAAGTATACTGAACATTTGCTGCCACATCAGGCCAGACCAGGTGCTTCAAATCCTACCATAGCTCCCTGTCTCTGTCCCACCATCTCATCCTCACACCAAGGCTCCAGCTCTCTACACGTTCTCTGAATGTCAGCCCTGAGATGGGCAGGGTTTCAGAGAACACCACAGAGAAGTCCTGGGTACCAGTGTCTGGCCAAGCAGCCTGAATGTAGCTTCACCCTCCAGTACTCACCCCCCTTGCAGAATGGCACCATCAGCTTCTCTGCTATAGTGGGAGCATCTTCCCAGCACTGTGTGAAGGCAGCAAGTGAGGATCAGGGCATTTTAGTGGAGGTGCTTTTGGCATTCAGAGTGACTGCCACTAGGCACTGCTTTCCCCAAAGGGCCTGACCTGCTGCCTGACTGCAGTGATGAGAAAATGGGCCATTTCCCCCCAGTACTTACAAGCTGCCTTTGGCTCACTTCACTTGCTCAGCAAACGCCCCCAAACAGGTCAGCACTTTCTTCACGGCAAAAATATGTGAGGAATTTCTCCTAAGGCAGCTGGACCCTTTCCAAAGAGGGTCAGCTGCCAAATTCCCACCCCCCATATTCCCCAGAAGAGAAACAAGGTGCAAACTGGGACCCTGGAGGCTTGGTGTGCACTTCCACTTCTGCCCTTGTGTCAGCTGGAGCTGGGGAAGAAGGGGCCCTTTCCACTCCCCTACCATGCTTGGGTTGACTGCACCAGGAAAATGACTGCTCCTGCCTCATTTCTCCCAGAGACATCCACAGGTGTCACAGCTCTCCCCAGATACAGCAGGTAGATGGGACAGGTATGGGTTTGCAGCTCTCTATGCTCACCTCTGATCTCTTGAACAGTGGCTGGCACTGTTGGATAGAGGGCAAGAAGAGGCTCTTGATGCTGCATGGTGCTGGAAGATCCTTGGACACTCGCTGGTATCTTTTCTTCCCATGAAACTGCTTAACAAAGCTCCAGCTGTTGGTCACACATGCTCAGGCAAGACACTGGAGTTTCCCATAAAAACCCATCCCTGGCCCTCTTATCTTGGAGAGACACTTGCAGATGTGTCCCCACGGGCATTCTTTCCACCTGCTTGGGCTCAGCAAATCCTGTAGAATTTTTTGCTGGTGAGGCTCAGAGCCCCGTGGAGCACAATGAGGGCCATGGCCGGCAGGCTTGGCAAGCTGGGGAACCAGCACACCCTCCAGGCATGCATACCAAGCCACCCCTGCAAAACCAAGCCTGCTAGAATTGCTTATCTGGTGGTATTCCCTGAACCAGCAGATCACCCCCCAGGAAACATGGGAAACAGCCACCAGCTCCACGTTTTGAAGAGAAGAGCAGAGAAACAGGCTACAGGCAGTCACCCACAGCCACACACAGGCATGGGCACCATCGACACGAAGATCCCCTCGAGCCTCATCTTGAGGAGCATCCCCAACAAAAGCTGCACCCTTGAGGCACCCTGGCCTGCACTCCTGCTCGGACCTGGGGTTTCTCTAAGTGTCCATTCCCTGATGGCATTAATGGGTCTTGATGAACCTAAACACCCTCACCTGGAACACCCACACACACTCTCCATTCGTGAGGCCCTGTGCTCACTCCAGCTACTCCTGGGTACCCAGTCCTGGCCTGAGCTCTGCCAGGGCATGTCCACTAGTGTTTGTCTCTCCAGAAGGATCCTGAGCCATCCACCCTTGGACAGGTGCTGCAGGCACTTGGTCTTTGTGTCTGGCCCCATCTCCTGATGGAGCACTCTGGCCCATGCTTCTGCCTTGCTCCTGATGTTGCCTCCATGCAGAGCTCCAGGCTGGGCACAGAGTGGCTGAGAGCAGCCAGGCAGAGAGGGACCTGGGAGTCTGGATTGACAGGAAGCTGAACAGGAGCCAGCAGTGTGCCCAGGTGGCCAAGAAGGCCAATGGCATCCTGGCCTGGATCAGGAACAGCGTGGCCAGCAGGTCCAGGGAAGGGATTCTGCCCCTGTACTCAGCCCTGGTGAGGCCACAGCTCGAGTCCTGTGTCCAGTTCTGGGCCCCTCAGTTCAGGAAGGAGATTGAGGTCCTGGAGCAGGTCCAAAGGAGGGCAACCAGGCTGGTGAAGGGATCCAGCACAAGTCCTGTGAGGAGAGGCTGAGGGAGCTGGGGGTGTTCAGCCTGGAGAAGAGGAGGCTCAGGGGAGACCTCATCGCTCTCTACAACTCCCTGAAAGGAGGCTGGAGCCAGGGGGGGGTTGGGCTCTTTTCCCAAGCAACTTTCAACAAGACAAGAGGGCATGGACTTAAGTTGTGCCAGGGGAGGTTTAGGTTGGATATTAGAAAGAATTTCTTTACGGAGAGGGTGATCAGACCCTGGAATGGGCTGCCCAGGGAAGTAGTGGATTCTCCGTCCCTGGAGATATTTAAAAAGAGCCTGGATGTGGCACTCAGTGCCATGGGCTGGGAACCGCAGCGGTAGTGGATCAAGGGTTGGACTTGATGATCTCTGAGGTCCCTTCCAACCCAGCCCATTCTATGATTCTCCTGCTGCTCCTGTCTGGACCTCAGTCCCCATCCACCCTCTTGCTGACAGACCCTGTTACAGGCCCCCAGCCATGGCTGGCAGTGCAGAGCAGGTCCGGGCTGGGGCACCAGAGGCCTTGGCGCTCTCCTGACCGTGCTCGGGAGAGCTCCGCAGCTCCCAAGCTCAGAGGAGGATCCCTGGATCCTGTGACAGCGATTTTGTCAGCACCTACCTCTTTTCTGGCAGGGCCCTTTTCCGGTTATCTGCACCCTGCCCAGAGAGGAGGGTCGGCTGGGCATCCCCGCCCCTTCTTCCGTCTGCATCCGCCATCCCTGGCGCTGCGGTGGGATGCTGGGAATTGTCCTCAGTCTCCCTTCGGTGGGATTGCCCTGCCCTCTGCCGAGCTTTGCAGCAGCAAACCGGGAGCTGCGGAACGGGTCGGCAGCCAGCAGCCTGCTGAGCTACGAGGCAGAGAATGCCTGGAGAGAAAAACTTCTACAGATCCCTTGGGAGGTAAAGATTCTATGAGGAGAGGCTGAGGGAGCTGGGGGTGTTCAGCCTGGAGAAGAGGAGGCTCAGGGGAGACCTCATCGCTCTCTACAACTCCCTGAAAGGAGGCTGGAGCCAGGGGGGGGTTGGGCTCTTTTCCCAGGCAACTTTCAACAAGACAAGAGGGCATGGACTTAAGTTGTGCCAGGGGAAGTTTAGGTTGGATATTAGAAAGAATTTCTTGACGGAGAGGGTGATCAGGCATTGGAATGGGCTGCCCAGGGAAGTAGTGGATTCTCCGTCCCTGGAGATATTTAAAAAGAGCCTGGATGTGGCACTCAGTGCCATGGGCTGGGAACCGCAGCGGTAGTGGATCAAGGGTTGGACTTGATGATCTCTGAGGTCCCTTCCAACCCAGCCCATTCTATGATTCTATGATTCTGCGAGGCAGCAGATGTGCCCTCAGCCTGCCCGGTGTATGCTCTGCCCCACAGGAGGTGCAGGAGGCTTGGGGGGGGTCTGGGTGGGAGCCATCACCTCTCCCAGCAGCAGGATGCAGACTGCAGGGCAGCAAGGCTGGGTCCTGCCAGCTTCCCAGTATGGTGGGAGGCTTCCTCAAGACCTCCTGGGATAAAATGGCTCCACAGGGCAATTCCCTGGTGGGTGAGCGGTGAGGCTGTGGGTTCCTGCAGGGTTCTGGGAGTTGCTGGGGCCAGCTCTCCAGGAGAGGCCAGCCGGGAGACCTGGTTTTGTGGATATGAAATTCAGAGCCTGGCTTTTTGATGGGAATGTGAAAGAGAAGGAGATACTGAAGGAGAGAGAGAGAAAAATCCATTAAAACATCCTCTTGTTTCTGCAGACTGATGCTTCCTATAATGGGCCAGCACACAAAAACTTGACTTACCTCTCCCATCCCATTTCCAAACACCTCGAAGGAATATGCCACAAGGCACCCATTCCCAAGGCAACATGGCTTCACCTTCAGGGGGAACAGGCTTCAGCACCCACCCCTCCTGCCTCCATCCTGCTTTCACTGAGCAATACCTCCAGAGATCAGTGCCCTCCCACAAGTACCTACAGCAGAGATGCAATAAGGTCCCTGAGCCAAGAAGATCCCAGCGGGTGGCAATGTTGAAGCCAGGCTGCGGGGAAACAAGTCCTAGCCAGGAGCTGCTCTTGGGTCTGGTGGTTTCTTGACGTGGTGCTAAGGGCTGAGCAGGGAGGGTGGAGGGGACAGAAGATGATTCTAGGAGGAGAACTCACTCTCCCACTCAGCTCACCCTCCAGAGGGATGCAGCCCTGCTGATACATGGCAGCTCAGGTGCTGGATCCAGCCAGCTCCCTCCTGCTGATGGAGGTGGGCAGAGCTGCTCAGAACTTGTATCCATCCACAAAGTTGTTGGACATCTTGGGGAAAAAAAACAAGCTATGCCTTGGTGCTAACTGCCAGGAGCTGAGCGGGTTGTGCTGTGCCTCTGCCAGACCCACTGCTCCCTGCTCTGAGCAATTCCTACTACCCAGCATCATCCAACTTGTGGTTGTGCTGGGGACAACAGCAGGCAGCTGGTGACAGTACCCATCATGACATCAGCTCAGAAAACACTTTCATATTGATGGAGCTTTCTTTTGCATGCTTCTGGTTTTTGCTTTCACTATTGTCCACACAGAAGGTGACAACTTCCAAGGGGCATTTCCAAAATGGGTGCATCACCCATGCATGGATTTTGTTTCTGATCTCAATGGGGAACTGAGCTGGTGAGTCAGGTGATGAGAAGAAATACCAGCCTGGAGACTACTGTCCATAGAATCACAGAGTCATAGAATTGGCTGGGTTGGAAGGGACCTCAGAGAGACCTTGCTGCCCTGCATCCTGCTGCTGGGAGAGGTGATGGCTCCCACCCAGACCCCCCCCAAGCCTCCTGCACCTCCCATGGGGCAGAGCACACACTGGGCAGGCTGAGGGCACATCTGCTGCCTCGCAGAATCACAGAATGGGCTGGGTTGGAAGGGACCTCAGAGATCATCAGGTTCCAACCCTTGATCCACTACTGCTGCGGTTCCCAGCCCATGGCACTGAGATGTCTGATCACCCTCTCCGTAAAGAAATTCTTTCTAATATCCAACCTAAACTTCCCCTGGCACAACTTAAGTCCATGCCCTCTTGTCTTGTTGAAAGTTGCCTGGGAAAAGAGCTCAACCCCCCCCTGGCTCCAGCCTCCTTTCAGGGAGGGCAGCTCCCACCTCCAGCCACAGCACCCACTCAGTCCCCAGGTGCTCCCCCTTCCCCTGCCAGGCAGTGCCAGGCCTTCCAAGCCCGCAATGCCTCCCTCCCTCCCTTCCTTTTTGCAAAAGCTGCAATTTCAGAGATCAAGTTGGCCGCTTAAAAAATACACCCTGAGCTTACTTCCTTGCTAGCTCTTCAGAGTGAAACCAAAACCACCATTTTAAGGACATGCACAATACTTTGTGACAAGTTTCACTTATTTTTTCTGCTGCCACTAGCAACACCAATATACAAAAACAATAATGAAACTTAGCAATGATATAGCTCTTTATATTTTCAAATCTCTGTACAAACATTAATTAAACAAAGTAATGCAGAACAGTCATTGCGTAGAATAATCGACCTATGGGTTGTGCTTCAGCAGTGACACCACGATAGGAACGAGTGTGCTATAAGGAAAGTGAGAAACTAGAGGTAAAATGAGGTCTTGTCTTCAAAGTTGGGATTATGAAAGGAGAAAATCAGTGCTGAGGACAATATCTGAGTGTGTTCTGTACTAGCCTTACACCAGGTGAGTAAAGCTAATGTATTCACACTATCATACATGAAAGCTGGGTAAGAATAACCGCTTAATGCAATTACTATACAGCAATATATATATATGTATAAATACATATTCACACACACATTTGCTCTTAAATCTGTTAAAGACATCTCAGCCAAACTACAACAAAAACTATATAGTTACGAGAACGATGAAGATGTTAGTAACATAAAAAACACTGCAGGGACCTTGAGTGTGGCTCTTTCCCTCCAGAGAGCAGAACTGTTTTAAATCGTTTAGACCTGCTGAGGCTGGCTGCCCTTGGTACTGACAGCAAACTCGGCTCTTAATTCCTATTTGGTTCATTGCATTTCTTTGCAATGACCAAAGAAAACAAAGCAGAGCTACCAGTAAAACTCATTCCTGCACATGCAAATGCTGTTGGCACAATTAACAGCCTATTTTGAAAGGCAAGAGGACAGACCTTTGTCTGCAAAGATTCTGGAAAACACTGTATGTTGCCATGATCCAAGGAGAAACTCTTGCAATCTGCTGCTCCTCCTGCTGCTTCAGTCAGATGCTGACTCAGCAAAAGCTGTAGCACCTCAGACCAAGCCATCAGCATCTCTGCTGAGCCACCAGCAGGACAGGGACAAGCCCAGACCACCACACAGGGGCACAGAGGGGACCCATCTCTGCACCAACTCCCTCTTGGCTCCAAGTCCGGTGCCCTTTCCAAAATCCAGTTGATGTCCCTTTCAATTACAGTGCTCCTGTGGCACTCCTCTTCAGGCAGAAGTGCACTCAGCAAAGAAAGATGCAATCTTTTAAACCCAACTGAAACCACTTGCTATTGAAAAAAACCCCAAACCAAATAAAACCAAAAATAAAATCCACGTAAATGATTCCAAGAGAGATTATTTATATTTTATACATTATATTGCTGTGGGTTCTTAGGTTTTAAGTAACATTAGTTGTTTTTTTCCTGACTGTATACCGGAATTGCAGCTCTTCCCACTTTTCAGTAATCTTTGGGATCATTTTAACAGTGGTGACCACACCCTAGGAATTCTCAGAACTGACTCTCAAGTCTTGGTTGTTTATTTAAAGGAAAAAAAAAATGCTGGGCTTCAAAAATAAGTGCTGGGTTTCAAAAGGTGGCACTACTCTTCCATGAGACGCACACTCAGCTTCACACCACCAAGCACCCTGAGCTAACAGCTTGATTTCATACCTGTTTTCACTGGGAGAGCAGGAGGAGATAGGGTGTTTCCCTTGGACATCACAGAACTGGACTGATGAAACACAACACTGGCTCTGAGATCCTTAAGACTTTCATCTGTATTGTAGATTTAGAGGATGTATAGAGTGACAGCACACAAAAATCTTATGCTCCCGAGTTTCCTATGCAATAACCATTGTGAAAAGATTTCTCTAAGAGGAAGGGGAGATAGAAATGGCACCTGTACAGAAACCCCACTGCTGTACGTTCCCAAGTAGACACAGTCACAGCTGCCATCACTAGGTACACAAGCAGGGGCTGCAGGTACATGTGGACATCCATGCTGTGGGGGGAGAACAGTTGCTAACAGACTCCTACACACAATACAATTCACACACAAGTGGTAAGAAATAAGCTATAATTGTTACCAGGTCCTGAGTACAGCCACACACCCATAATTCAAGTGTTAACCTTTAGGCCCAAATTTTCTTAAAACAATCCTGCAGAACATATATATTTCAAACATCTGTATTTAAAATTATTTTACTAATCTACAAGCTTTACTCTAGTCAGACTATCATCTGGAGAAAAACACCTTAAGTTAGATTTCAAGTCTTCAGCATTAAAATTATTCCTCTTCCTTTGAAGATCCTGAGACAAGCATTCATATTCAATCAAAAATAAGGAAAAGGAGAAAAAAAAAATAGAAGAATTGAAGCAGCTTCCAAAGCAGCATTGCAATTCCCTGTTCAGATCACCTCCCATTCACACAGCCCAGGCTTTTCTGACAAGACTTCTCAGCCTCGTAGCCTTCCTGGGAGACTCTCAGCTCCCAACACACAGGTCAGCCACAACATTCACTCAGCAGCTGCTGGAAGCTGAGCTGCCTTATCTGTTGTCATCACTAGAAAGTATATACATCATTATCCATTCTGGCCCAGTGACAGTGATTTATGAGGAATTAACAATCACAACTCTGTTTCCCGACTTCTTTCCACCTATTAACAGCACAAAAAGCAACAAGCAAGTGAAGGAAGCCAAGTGGTGTTTTATTGACTCCCAGAAGACAGATATGGATTGCATGCAACCCAGGAAAACTTCTTTTCAGAACTGCAGAACTATAAACAAGAAAACTCATTCCTCATAAATAACCTGACACTATTCCTTTGTCAAAAGGTTTTGGCATGGAACATATTTCCTTTACAGTTTAATTTTAATTGTTCACTTGAACAGTTTAAAAAACTATGTCTATTATAATACTGAAATATATTGCTCATATTTGTGACTTCATAAAAAAAATAGTTTAAGCTAGTACTTTCCTAGATGTCAAAAATATCCAAAGATACACCAACTTTTGGATGAGCAGTAGAGAATGATGGGTGAAAATAATTAGTTGGAAATTCCCCATGAACTTCATTTATCGGTAGACTGAGCCCCTTAAAAATGTGTATTTCCTCTAATAGCAGTAATGATCTCAAGAAAATGTGCTGGTACAACCATCTTTCCTACAAAAAAGTACACATGTACTCAACTACAGCCATGACAGAATTTCTGCAACGTGGACAAGACAAGGTTGATCTTCAAGGCAGATGCCCAACTGCTTGCAAAATCTGACCACATCCAATTAAGTGCCTTTCAGTTTTAGAATGGGTCAAGTCTAAGCCTCAGGCATATGATGACCACAAAAGCCTTGTTGGTTTTGGTAGAGGCCACAGATGCACTCTTGGTTTTAAGGAGAAGCAGACAGTATTGGCTTCACCAATGAAGCTGCATTAACACAGCTAGTGCAGCTTGCAACATGGCCTCTGGTGCCTGGAAAAGGCAGTAACCTCTGGAAGCACCACAGTCTGTTCCAAGGGGATCACTAGGCCACAGAATTGCTGACTTTCTCACAGCACTGCTTGCTATCATCCCAAATACTGCTTAAAATGCACTGTTTGCAGCTCAGTGCACTACTGCCATGCATTATCATTCAAGATGATAACCCAGAGGTTTAAATAACACACAAGTGATTTTCAGGATGGATCATTTTTTGAAGTTAAAAATTTGAGGAATAACAAAGCAGCACTTCTCCTTGGCAGTCATGATTGGCCATAAGTGGTTTTCCATCAAAGTCTCCAACACCTCAAGTATCTCTACTTGCCCGAGATGCTGGAGCTGAGGGATGGTAACTCCAGTTACTGCTTCATGTTACTCAGGCTTTGGCTGTGAAGCTGAAGGGATTTCCAGGCCTCACTCCACTGCCTCGACAGATGCACCAGCACAACGGGATCTCTGATCCACTGTGGGCCTAAAAGCAACCCTTAATTTCAAAGCACAGACCAGCCTGCTGAGCTGATGTTCTCTGTGGCACAGGCAAAGGGCAGTGGAGTGGAGGGGCAGGAACCAACACCTAGAGTGGGAATCCATCAACTGGTTTTTCTCAGCTGAACACCCATGTCATGAAACATCACCTGCACTGTTTGCAAAGGGAACAAGGAAGATCTCTGAGGTGCTCTTCAGAAAGTACAAGTGATACCTGGATGGGCATGAGCCAAGAGAGGCTTGGACACATGCCACGTGAGCAGAGAAGTGATACTGGACATTGTCACACCTGCTCCACATGATATACATCATGTATAAAAAAGTGTTTTAATTTAAAAGTGCCTTCTATACACCAGTTAATCAAACTGATCTCATAATATTTCCTTCTATCTTACATTTTTACATAAAGCAGAAGTGTCTAAGTAACATCTTTTGCCACAGTAAATGAAAGCACATTTGAGAGAAACTTACCTAATTAGCTTCATGAAAACCACCATACATGTGAAGTGAAAAGGCAATGAATTGCAGAGACACAAAACTTGAGTGAAAGCAGATACAACTCACAGGAAAGAAGGTTTAACAACTTTTTGTGCATACAAGAGATTTGCATTTCTTTGAGAGAAGACCAATTAAGTCCCAGCAAGTGACTCTTTTTAGCACTTCAGGCTTAGTGCCCTTAAAATTAATACTTTTGTTTGTTTGTTTTTGTGTTTGCTTTTTGGTTTTGTTGTCATATTACTCTTACAGCTACAGTTGTATTCTGAGGAGTTCCTGGGACATACAAATCACCTACTTCTAAACAGGTTTTTGCATGTTATAGACTGAACTCCTTAACTTACAAATCATTATTTTGCTGGAAACAGCAAAATAATACCATCAAAGTGGTAAAAAATGGTAAAAAAAATAATGAAGACTTCACAATGTGTAAATGGGAGGTAAATGTATTTTTAAAAACAGAATAAAAAGCTGCATGTTAAAAACTGGGTCACAGACTAATAAATACATACATCAAAGACATGAAATTTTCAGCAGCTGGTTTTAAAAGCAAAGAAGTGGGGAAAAACTAGCTGTCCAGCCTCTACTCTGGCTCTGTGGTCTATATGTGCTGGAAATATCTGCAGTTCAAAAACAAATTAACAGAGGAAGAGAATCAGCTTTGTCACCTTTTTTTTTTTTTTTTTTTTTTTAAATTAAGCTACTGAAAGTATGTTGTAAAACTTAGAGAAACTTTCATTTCTTCATGCACTTGATGATGCTGAATTAAAAACAAGAAATTATTTTAACCCAGAAAAAATGAGTCATTGTATACTGTAAAGATAGCCTTACTGCAAGTTCTCTACAGTAAAAGTATTCTAGAAATACACCAGAAATTACTTTCCTGTAATAAAATATACAATTATGTGTCAGACTATCATTGAGTTTTCAATACTTATGCAAACCAGAAATAGTTACTAAGAAGTTTCAAAAAAAAACCCCCAAAACAAAAAACCTAACCCAAACAACACCGCAGTAAAAAGATGTTTTGATGGTTGTGGAAATGCCAGAAAGCAACGCTGGACAACAGGAATTTCCAGAACAACTCCCTTTCCAAAGTGATGTGCAGTCTGTGAATTACACTGTGAGAGAAAATTGATCCTGTTCTATGGGCTTCTCCACCCAGGCCCCAAGTCCTGCCTTCAGGAATGCTTTAAACAAACATTCTTTGGCAGTTTGATACTCCACAGCTCCTTGCTTTGTGTCGTGGTACAGGTTGGGCTTGAGGATCTTTGAGCGCAAGCTGGAGGAAAGCTGCGTGGGTTAAAGATAAGAAGAGAGAGACAAGAAACTAGTAAGCCAAACAGTTTGAGTGTGACCTAGTTATTAAAATAATCACTATTAAAACAAAGTAATGGACTGCTAAACCAAATGTCCAGACAAAGGCAGATGAATACAGCAGCTCCTCCCAGCCATGCTGGCTCTGTACCCTGCTTCACCCCACCCAACAGCAATGTTTGCTCCTTGCAAGGTGAGCCCTTCTGCAGGGCCACAGCAGAGGCACTCTGGGGACTAGTGTCACCTCAGCTAGCCTGCCTTTTGCTTCCTCTGGATTATCAGCTTCCTCTGATGGAAGAAATCTAGATGCTGAAAAGTAATTGTCAGGTAGTTCCTTGTAGCTTTTCTTTCTAAGAGAACCGAGTGCAACCTCAGGAGTTAGATTCTACATCCAAATAAATTGAGAAGGCAAGCTCAAAAGGAGATAGCATCCTTTGTTTACCACACTCTAAACCAAAGTTCATTAGATTCCCACATGCATTTTGTACCTTACAACATGAAATTTAAGAATAAGCTAAACAAAGAAGGTGTGGAAAATGCAGCACTCTGGAAGAGGTACCTTTGCATGAATACGCATCCAGCGGCTGTAAAACGCGTGCTTACAGAGCCGGGAGGCACGGCCCATCTCATCTTTGCCAGTTGTTGCATTAATAACTTCAAGACCAGAGTCTCCAACTGTCCAGTTCACACTGAAGTTTGGTGCTTTCCCTGGCTGACGAGCTTCTGCGTTGCTAATACCTGAAAAAAAAGTGATGTTCAATGACAACAGCAAACACTGACTCTTGATTTTTGTTTTGACTGGCGAGTATGCAAGACAGCAGAGCTACTGAAATCACACTGGAAAGCAGATCTTATATTCCAAGGACATTCTCCTGCAGATTTTTCATTGACTGGCAGAGATAAGGCTATGCACACCTCACTCTCATTCTGGCTAAAGTGCTCTCTCCTTCTGTCCTTTCTAGCAGGGCAAACACACATCACTGGAGCTGTGATGGAAATCAGCCTCTCCAGCAGAAAGGATCATGGAGAGGTCTGTGGCAGGGGTCTAAGGTGACAGTGACATGAGCACCTCACCACATCCATCTCGGGAGGACCTGGCCTTGCTTATAGGACAAACCAATGAAGTAATTATTAATTTGAAAATAATTATGAAACAGAAAAAAAGTTGCTCTGCTCCAGCTCAAGAAACTGCTGCCCTCAGAGACCACTCAGTAGCAGGACTAGTGGAGTGAAGAGCAGATACTGCAAGGATCTGATAGCTGTAACTCTCCAGTCCATTTCCTTCCACTCTGCTCTTGTACATGCTGCTTATCTCAATCTAAAATGTGTATGAAACTAGGAACCCTAGTTGTGTATCAACACAGAACAATTCAGCTACCAACTGTGGACTGAAGTCACTTAATAGGAAAGGTCAGACTTATTTAGAAGTGCCTGCAATGTGCTTTTTTGTGTTCCCTCATAAAAATGGAGCTGGGGTAAAGCAGTGGTACAAGATCATGGGATGCCTCCCAAACAAAGGATTGAAAGTGCCTACATTTCAGTAGCTGTTGAGTGCTTTTTCTTAATAGCTACCAAATGAATTTGTCCATAGGGACTATGCTGGGGAATTGCATGGCTAGCACAGGCAGCAGCACTGATGCTGTGTGCATTCAAATTAGACCAAGTGAGCCCCATCCTCAGCACAGAATCATTAGGGTTGGTACAGACCTCTCAGATCAAGTCCAATCATCACAGCCCAACACCAATATGTCCATTAACCATGTTCCAGGTATCCCTTCTACATATTTTTGAACACCTCCAGGGACAGTGACTCCATCACTGCCCTGGGAAGCCTATTCCAATACTTGATCACTCTTGCAGTAAAGAAATTGTTCCTAATACCCAATCTGAACTTCCTGTGGTGCAACTTAAGCCAATTTCCTCTTGTACTCTTCTTGTACTCCTCCCAATGTTCCTTGGGAGAAGAGACTCACCCCCACCTTGTTCCAGCCTCCTTTCAGAGAGTTGTAAAGAGCAATGTGGTCTCCCCTCAGCCTCCTTTTCTCCAGGCTGAACAACCCCAGTTCCCTCAGCTGCTCCTGACTTGTTCTCCAGACCCTTCCCCAGCTTTGCTGCCTTTCTCTGTATGTGCTCCAGGCCCTCAATGTCTTTCTTGTAGTGAGGGGCCCAGAACAGACCCCAGGATTCATGGTGCAGCCTTCACAGGAAGCCAAAACTGGCAGATATTTGAGTCTTCCACACAAACCCACACGTGGTTGTGTCAGATGCAGCCCCAGTTTCCGTGCCCTTTGCTACAGTGCCCAGAAATGGCAAACAGCAGCACGCAGAGGAGGATGCAGATCATTTTGCTCAGATGTTAAACTGTGCAATGCCTCTCACATATGACTTCATCTCTACTGATGGAGAAACCAAGCCACCAGAAGGTTATCCAAGCACAAAGCCAGGCTGGCTAATTTCCCAGGGCAGGATTTATTCCCCCCAGCCTCAGAACTGTCCTCAAAGATCATGGCAGCTGCTGCCACCCCCATGCAGCTCCTCTACTGCAAGGTGTAGAGCAGTAGTTTCATACAAACCAGCAAACTGGTATAAATGGAACATAAGTGTTGCAGATGGATGCATTTCTTGCTGATAACTGAAAGGCAACCTAAGGAGCAAAATAAAGCCAGCCTCAGGCACCCCAGAGCAGGACTGGCTCGCTTGGCCCAGGCCTCATGGCACCTCTGGGCCCAGTGCTGAGAGCATGCAAGACCTACGAGGTCTGAACAACATAGCCAAGTTCAGTTTGCTGACTATAATCAATTTTGCATTTAATAAATAATGAAATATTTTGAAATATCAATCATATTGAACTTCCTGATGTATTGTTACATTTGTTTTATGTCAATCTGGTCACTATGACTAACAACCACCAATGAAGTGAATAAATAAATAATAAAAAAATAACACTGCTGTTCCCCATTTTCTTAAAATGTAAGCTGAAAAAAAATGAAAATCTGAACAAAAATTTTCTACATAAATCTTTTCTGATTTCTTTTAGGAGTGATGCATCCAGAAGGTGAAGTGCAGCAGGATGCCATGGATCTACATCCACAAATATGTAAATGGGGGAGCAAGGATAAAGGATCCATACACTGACCAACCCAGGAAAGCACACAGTGCTCCCTGATGAGCAGGTACCATCAAGAACATCACAAGAGTAATACTTGAGAAAAACCCAGCAGGAACAGGGCTTCACAGGCAAGAGTTGCTCATCACCACTTCTGCAGTGCTCCTGAGCAGCTGGCCATGAACATCACCTCTCCCCAGAACTGGAGGTGATCATGCAACTGAACTTGCCCTGTGCCACCAAACTACAAACACTTCAGCTTCTCAAGTCATACAACACAAAGCTTGCACCTAAACACACAAGAAACAGTAAATTTGGGGTGCACACTAATGAATCGTAACTCTAAGTCTCCAAAAGCTGCTTTTGTGAAGCTTACAAGAAACAGACCCATGCTGCAAACATTCATCAAAAAATACTTCTACCAAAACTATTGAGGCAAGAGTGCTAAGAAATTGCCACTAAGTGAGAAGCAGCTCAGTCATATTTTTTTAAAATTTTAGAATGCATTATCTTTGCTTAACTCCAAATAATTAGTGAAGAAGTACAAGGATCAGGTGTAGTTCACCAAAATGTTATTTTCTCTTTGAACAGGCTCCTGCTCCATCAGCTGCTCACTCAGACACCTGTGACAGCACAAACACCTGTCTGCTCTTGCCCTGCCAGTTTCTCAGACACTTGTGACATCACAAGCACCTACATGAACAAAACAAATCAAGATGAGGAAGCTGAACATCTGGTCTGCACTACATTTCCACAGCAATTATACAATTACATTCCTTGGGTTATTTTATTTATATATATTTCTAAAAACCAAAACAATAAAACAGGCTCAGCATTTCAAACAGAATTAAATAGCAATACCCTGTTCAGCTGCTTAATTATCTGCACAAACCCTGGAGAGATGGCAAAGAAGACCCTGAAGCTGGTTGACAGCATGGATAATAAAGGTAATCTCAAAAGCAAAGTGTCTGATAACAGACAGATCATATTTTTCCTCTCAAAATGTAGACATGAACAAAGCAGAATAAGCTGGAACTAGTAATGGGCAAGAAAGCTAGGAAAGAAAGTAAAATATTTTATTCTCCTTTGAATATGGATATATGTTATTTAGAGACCATTGCTCAGAACCTACTGTTCTTAATGGACACCAGGATGAAGACTGTCTCCTTGGGAAGACCCAAAACAGCTCTGAGCAGAAATTGGAAGTGTGTGTGTTGAAAAACTGAGGTAAATAATATTGCTGATAATACTAAATTATTTAAGAAGGTAAATAAGATAAGCAGTTGTGAAGAGCAGGAGAAAAAAAAACAAACCTTATAGCAGTAGGTGACTGGGCAGTAACAAAGCAATTTTGAGTAAGGAGTGCTGGACTTGGAACCAGATGTTAATATTCAGAAATGAGACTTTAGTTTTTAATATTCAGTTCTAAGAAAAGGTCAGGTCAATGATCAACAATAGCCAAAGGAAGGAAAGTGAATGTTAGAAACTACTTCTGAAGGATCATGGAACTGAACAGAATGTCATGATGCATACATCAGTACTGCTGCTTCATCTTGAGTATTAGGTGCTGCTCTGCCTTCACTATCTCAAAAAATGCAATTGTAAAATGGGAGGGCTGATGCTTAGTGGAAGGCTCTTCATGCAGACTAAGACTGGACAGCTTGCAAAAAATAGGTACCTGTGTGGTACCAGGAGAAACAAGGACTTGGGGACAGCTATTTCTATAGTGCTTATTCCAAGTCAGAATAAACAATAAAATGTGTCAGTGAAAGGGCAGGTGGGTAGCTACACAAATGCCCCTGTGAATCCAATGGCCTGGGTCAGCTTTAGAGACTAAACCAGTAGAAGAAAACTTACCAACAGAGTTCTCAACCCAGTCTCCCAAACAAGCTGCTTAAGATGTGTATTTGCATGAAAACTTAACAGCTGAGGACATTTCTGAACTTTCTCTAGTGCTCTACAAGTCCCAGCTGAACTTTTTAAACAGATGGTGCTATTTCATGGCAAATAGATATCAACATGACAGAAAGATGATTTTTAAGAAGACAAGGTACTATTATGTATTGTAAAAGGATAACAACAACTCCTCCCACTCCACCCCAAACCTGCTGCCTTGAAGAACTGATAAAAATTCCACAAAATCACGAAGATATAGTCCATACACTAGCTACTATGGCTATACAAAAATGCAGTATTTGGCACTGTAAGTGCTGTAACTCATACAAGGACAAATGCATTAAGGACAAATACATTATGTATGTATGTATAGGACATTTCAGTATGTCCTATTTCATGGAATCCTTATTAATTACCTTTCTTATTTAAAGAAATGCTACTTGTTCAGTACACTCTTTTCCCCACTCCCCCCCTAAATCTATTTTAAAAATTCATGTCAAACTTTAAATATGATTTAAAATAGCTTTTTTTCCCCCCTTGAAAATAAATAGACACATGGCAAAAGCCAAGTTCTACAGAACAAAGCAATGCACAAAGTGAGAAAGAGAAGAAGATATTTCAGTTTTAGAGCTTTCACAGCATTAGTGGAACTAGCACTTTTAGAATTTAAGATGCTTCAGAAGTTTTCTTTGAGAGCCGTAGCTCGATCAGAAGTTACAACCTGATAATTCAAATACTGCCATTCCTCTTGGCCTCCCTAGAGCCTAGGATCAGCAGAAAGCCAAAGGACAGTACTTAAATGTTCAACAGCAGCTGCAAAAGACAACCACTAACTATACTGGCTGGGGTTTGCCATAGTGCTGTCTGTCAGATGTAGTGAATATTCCATTAAAAATACTCCAAAAGAATGTGCCATTGGGCTCAGAATGCAGCATTTGTGCATTAACCTACACAGGGGAAATTAAAATACTGTGATTATTGGGTCATTCAAACAAGTTGGGTGCCAGTGGATTCCAATGGATTGATGACAAAAAAGAAAATGCAACAATGGCATCTGAGATGTTCTTTCCATTCATTTTTTGTTGATTATTGGTCTAGAAATTGTGAACCAAATGTGTCCTTGTCTTGGTATACTAATAATGACATAGTCATTCAACAAATACCTGCAATGGCAAGAGAAGTGACAGTAAGACAAGATATTTCATAGGCAGAACGAGGTTTCACTAAGCCAGGGCCTTGAGCTTCCCTCACATATGGCTTGGGCACACTCCAGATAGCAATTACATGAAACCACATCCATCCAGAGATTAATGCTCCAGTTCTTTCCACCTTTTAACTCACAAAGAGTCCTTGCTTTGGTACTTTGGTACTGAGCGTCTGCATTAGGTTTAGATCATAACTTCTCTGTTGTACATAGACAGGATTTTACTCACAGCACACAATTTGCAAGAACTGCAAAATCACATTGCTACTGGAAAAAGTTACCGGCACGGCCTTCTCCATTAGATACTTGCCACTAAGCAAAGGTCTGTTGAGTGTATAAAGAGGTGGTAGATCTTCTATCTCTGCTATCCTCTGGTATACGGCTCTGGATAGATGATCCCCATGATATAAACTCCCCAAGATGATGCTAGAGAAGTAAATTGGCTCCACAAAGAGGCTAAGTAAGGCTCCTTGAATACCCAAAACGTTCCACCTAAGAGGGAGGGAAGAACAAAACAAAAAAACAAAAAAAACACTTTCTTTTTAATGGAACAAGTAACATCTGCCAGACATAACAGCAGTCAATCACAACGGACCAGACTTTCAACCCTTCCTCTTGACTAGCACATGACTATGGTAGCATAGCTATGACACCTGCCAGAACTTCAGAGATCAGCTTATGGGATGCTCAATGAAATCCTGAGGAAGATGACCTCTAGCAACAGGCCTACGGTCAGCATCCACTTCAGGAGCAGACTCCATAACTCTCCTTCCTCACTAACATGTCTGGTGATGCATTTTCCACCACCCTGCTGTGAGAGATGGACTGAATCATTCATTCAGAGAAAGCCCAACTGTGAGACTTTCAGTCAGAAACAGTAGCTGATGCCTCTGAAAAGACACCTGGCATTGGGGAAGCCATCCTTCTCAGAAAGCAAGAAGGATTGTGTTTGCAAGACCTCAGCACCTCATCACCATAGAGGAAAGCATGTCCCTGACACTCCAACTGCCCATATTTTGCTGTCAGAAAGGACATGAAGCTGCTTGTAACATCCACAGGCAGGGAGAAAACTGAATCTGAAAACTGAACATATGCAAAGAGTGTCCATATTCTTTCCTCACTCCAGTTGCTTCATAGACTCCAAACATAAATCCCTGTCTGGACCACTGTGACCTACACTGGATCAGGTCCAGTGGCAGGGATATAGCAAGCATAGGAGCAACTTTTGTAGAATAGATCTAATTTTGGCTCTCAATCTGTATGTAACAGTCATACAAAGCACTTTTTAAACCTCAAAGTCTCCTGCAGAGCATTTTCACTGTCCTGGTCTGTGAGGTGTACTTGCAAATAGCTTGGCACTCATAAAATAGCATGGTTGAGTACAACTGCAACACCCAAACACAAGCAGATGAAAAATTTGTTTTGGTGCTTGAATAGAACAGGTGAGCAGAATGGAAGCTCTTGTGCTCAATAGAATGGTTGTCCTTATTAAAATGCCCATCCTAAGCCAGGTTGCAAGGTTTTCCTTATTAAACAGGAAACCTCAGATGCTGCCAATAGTGTTTCTTGCAGCTTGAGCTGGGAGAGCATGGCTTCACATCACTGTCAGTTCAGTCTAGTAACTACAGAGCACAACTGCTTCACTGCTGCAAAAACTGAACCATGCATGTGGGCTACAAGACTTACAAAATGTTTTGGTTTTTTTTTTAAACAAAAAAAAAAAAAAGGTAGAACAAAAATTGTATTCCAAGGAAACAATTTCTTTGCGTATCTTTACTGAGGATGAAAATGGAGGCAACGTGCATTAGCTTACTCACCTGTTATTAAAAAAGCTTGCCTTAATGAGTTAGGAAAAATACTGTGCTAACAAAATTACATTGAATACGGGCATATTTTGTATAACACTGAGAGTGCAATTAGGCATCAAACATCAAGATACCAGGTGAAAATTATTGCTAGCCAGGGCCAAAATACCTTTCTAAGGCATTGACCATCACTAGAATTTTGGCACACAGGTATTTCAAGTGCCAAATGAATCACAATTCTTTGCAGTATTGCCTACACCAAGCACAGAGCAACATATGGACTACTACAGACACAGATGATATGGAATAAATATCTGGAAAGAATTCAAGACTGAGCATTGCAAACTGGGCTCTTACAATTGTATCTTAAACTTGCAGATGTGCAAACCAAGCTTCCCTCAGTGAGGTACATCACATTGTACTTTTCATGAAAGGCACCTGAGTGACAGATGGACACTTTTTAAAAGGCCAAAATATTTCTCTGGCAAGCCCTAGCTACCTAAATAAAACCTCTGTCAGACCCTCTTCCCTGCTTCAGTCTTCAGTATTTCCAGAGCTTGTGTTTTGTTGCTTTCTCCCACACTTGGTGACCTTCTCTGGCACAGCATATGAAAGATGAAGTTCGTCTTGATAAACTTCTTTTGATTAAGAGAAGAAGGAGAGGGGACACCTGAACAAGCTTTTGCAAGGTAAACTGTAGGAACTGGTATTACAAAAGCTCCCTTGTGTCTGGCCACATGCCTGCTGCTTTGCTGGAGTGTGCTGCTCAGGAGCACTGGGTTCAGAGCAGCTGGACTGCAGCAAGGACAAGCTTTGCAGAAACCATCCATAAAACCAAAAGCCTTGGGCTCTTACTATTGATTAGGCAGAGGTGGATGGTGGTTAATAGTTTTATAAACTAGCTTTACATTTCAATTGTTATTACAAAAGAACATATACTCATCTTTAGAAAGATATGCTTGTATCAGAAACTGGCAATAACACATCGATAGCCATGGAACCCAAGTCAAGCTCTGTCAATTGTAACAGCATCAAAAGTAAAGGACTGCACCAAAACCTTGTTGTTCCTTTTTTATACTGTATTTCTTTCTGTCCAACTGTTATTTATCACTTCTGTTAGCATGTATAAGAAAAATAACCTTTATAGATATAAACTGAGGAGAAGCTACACCAATACCATGCATCAGTTTTTGATATGCTCTTGAAATGGTAAAACTGCCTCGTCCTCCAATCTAGGAGTAACCTTTACTGGAACCACAACTTCTTTTGAAGTTAATGGGCCAAATTCTGCATTTTGCTACAAAACATGAGGTGCAGAGAAGAAAGAACAAAATTTGTTAAAGCAAGCTTCATAAAGTCAGCATTGCCTTTCCAGTGAAACAATTAAACAAAAGATTTTTTGTGCTTCAGATTAAAAATAGTATCAGAAAAGAGTTAAATAAGTGAAGGAACTTAAAATTGGCTTACTCAATCCTTTCCAGCCTCAGATGTAGTTTATAACAGAGAAACAAACCTTTCCACACTGCAGCTGAGTGAGTGAGACCTTGGCTGCAGGGTAGTACTCATTTAGGAGAATTTGAGGGCTCAAGAAAGCAATGATGGAAGACAACACTCCCATCACTAATTCAGCAGTTTAAATTTCTCCTGCACTGGCCTCCAAGTAAAATGACCTGAACTCAGATCCAGTCTTACTGGGCAGAACCCAGAGCAGACTGAACCTATACTGTGTCTTCTCTCACCAGGAAAATGACACCATGTTTGCAATAGAGAAAACCACCCAAGCATCACATCAAGGGCAATACTGAAATGCCTGAAGTAAAGTACATAGGGAAGAGATGTGTAGCCAGGAAGACCATATTGATAGGCAGGGGGACATCCTCCAATGTAAAACTTCTCACTCGAAAAATCAGAGATTTTAGCTCACTCTTAGCTGAGCATAAAACTAATGCCTCTTATGACAGTATTTTTCATATTCTGGGTGTTTTGCTTTTAAGTTACTTCATGACTTTTCTTTTACAACCTTTCTAAAACTTAAAAATAAATCTGACATTTAAAGTACAAGCTTCTATATTGACTTAAAATATGAACCATGGGATTTAGGTCCATAGTGCCAGCACTTACATACAGATGCCTTGATGTGAGCTGAGCGTCTAGAGCTCATTATAGTTAATGGTGATTTATTCAGCAGCAAAGTACAACCAAGGCTGCTAGGAGTAGTTCTCTATCAACAGGTTGGCCATCTAATGCCAGGGAAACTGGGGAACCTGCAACCTGGAAAAGCAACCTGACATGATGCCAGAAAGTTCAAAGGCATATTTACTCATCCTGAACTAGCTTTCCACTTCTGAGCTTTTGTGATGCAGCAGATCACTCAGAGTCACCAAGCTGTTTGATTCACTCTCTGCTAGAGGCTTTTTGGGGTGATGTTTAAGCCCTAACATGTTTGATAAGGCAATGACACTTCTACAGCTTTTCTAGCAGTCATTAGAAAATTACTTAAGCATGAGAAGGGGAACAAAAGCTGCAAATGAAAACCACAGCTCTCCTTTTTCCTCAGACAGCCCAACCAACATGCCACAATGGCCCAACACACTGCTACAGTACCTAGTTTAGGATGTTAAGGGTGTTCCCATCACTACACATAGGTACTGCTGCTACTTGTTGGGGACAACCAAAAGGAAATTAGGATTTTTTCTGACTATTTGGCTACTGAGCAGCTCCAAACAAGTTAAAAAGCATGAGGATGACAGTGAAAATACCAGCAGATGTTGTAATCTGCTGCTGCTATTAAGTGAGTTGAATCCCAGCATGTCCCCAGGGCCCTGCCTGACTGAAGAAGACTGCCAATCACCACCTGGATCCCTCCCAGTCTCCTAATTTTATTCCTTGTACAGCTCTTGATGAAGTCAAATCAGTGACACTGAGCAAGTTTGTTTTGTTTTGTTAAAAAACCCACAACAGAACAAAACCAAACAAGCAAACAAAAAAACAAACAAAAAGAAACAAACAAACAAAAACCAAACAAGCAAGAAAACCCCAGCCCCTGGCCTTGTATTTTGAGGAGGGAGTTTCTTTAGTCTGGCTTCCAGCACAGGTCCACCAGCCACTGAGGCTGGGAGATGCAGCACTTGGGCATGAGTGCTGGGCTTCTCATAAAATACTTTCTCCATCAGTGAATACAACACCTAAAACAAACTCCATCTGAAAGTTAGCTTGCTTTTAGAAAGGACAAATGATACATTTTCCTGCAGATGGTCTTCGTGATCACAGCGGGGCCACCCTGCTGAGGAAAATTATGCAAGATGGAGCAAACTGTGTGAGAAGCAGCAACTTACACTTGGCCTGACCAACAAAGAACATGTAATCTTTGAGTAATCCCTTATTATTCCTTTCTAAACTCCTTATTATTTCATATATTCATTTATTCATTGTTTGCTACGCAGAAGAAATACTGCACAGTTAGTTATATCAGTCTTATTTGGTATCAAGCTTGTTATTTTGAGAAATTTCCATCAAAGCTGTATCAGCAGATCATCTTTTTTGAGTAAGTCTTTTTTTTATGTAAAAAACTGCTTTCTATCAAGTATTTTGTTTACTATGAAAATTCACCCATCTGAAAAACTTCACGTGCAAACCTACTTCAATTCAGAAACACTGCTGAGATGGGAGTAGAGCTTGAGGTGCCTTGTATCTCCACTGCAGTCCACAGTTCCCCATGCCCGCTTACCTACAGTGAGACCAAAAGATCAACTATTCCCTGTCACCAAGATTTTGCCATGTCATGTACCTCATTTATGAAGTAACCTTGTGCCCAAGCTTCCAAAGAAATATCCTTCAAACCACTGCACTTCAAACTTCTACACAGACTAGAGCCCAACAATAACCTCTGCATATCTGTGTACAGGCCTCTCTATTTACACAGAGTTTACTCTCTGTGTAATGTGCTCACCTGCAGTTTTATAGATGAGCATCACACTGGGGAATGTTTCATGAGAAGTTAAGTGATTATGTGAGGCCAAAAACTTAAAATGAATGCAGGCAGCAAAACATACCAAAAGGAGAATGACAAAAATAAGATACCATAAAGCACCATGGAACATGGTCAGGATATATTTAAAATAAATGCATGTATACTAATAGCCCAAAACAGTTAATCTGGTCACAGAAACCACCCTAACACCATACTGCAGTGTGCCACCAGGCACTAACACACTCAGATAATCCTGTTCTAATGCTTTTGACCCAAATGGGATTACACTCATGCCCTTTCTGTGTTTCTCACCATTTTGTCTTGGTTTCTTCTAACCAGGCTCAGGAAGGTGCAAACAGCACATTGCAACAAAGCATTCAGAAGCTGGAAATAGCAGCTTGTATTACACATATAATCCACACAGATAAGGCTGTTCAGATACAAGGAGTATTCCTGCTTGTGCAATTATGCACCCCAAATTTATCCACATCTTGTCCAGGCTGGGACTGTGAACCTTTGGGAAAGCACAGTGGAAATTCCCAGGGCTCAGTCATACTATAGGACTGACTGCTGGACACTACAGACCAATTCTTTCAAATGTACATGGACAAAACACGGTCATAAGTGTCAGGGAAATGTTAAAAAAAAAAAAAAAAAAAAAGAAGAAAAAAGAAAAAAAAAAAAAAGAAAAAAAAGAAATATGAAAATTTGGGCCTCCTTACCCGTCATACAGTCTTTGTTCTGTGTCAAGGGGTTCTATTTGCTTCCTTCACTGGCACAAACAAAATTATTCCCATTAGCCCCAAGGAGAGGTGACAGCTAGCTACGCAAGCGAGAGATGGATTCTGTTCTGCATCACACAAAATCAACAAAACAGTCAAATGTGTTCTAGCTCAACAACTCTCTTCATTTTTTTTTTATTTGCACTAATATCGATGATGATGTGATATCAGAATTCAAATGAATGTGGCACGATTACCCTGTCGAGTGGTTGGGAGAAGTTCCTGGCATGAAGTTAGGGAATTTATTCAGTGAATTTCATTGAAAATATTATAAAAGAAACAGAAATATCATTTTTGTAGAATTATCTTTCAATAACTCACTGTCCTAGCTTCTGAAAATCCCTACCCATTGATGCTAGGGGGCTTTAAACTAAAGTAAAATGTCCTTCTCCAGGAGAGATGCTGATTGCTTGAGACAAGACTAGAGGAAAAAAGCAATTACATAACCCTTCTCCTATATTTTTGATTTTGGCATACGCAGTTTACAAGAATAGTTCCAACTTAAAACACCTAATAAATTTTGAATCAGACCAACTGTAATGTGACAAAACAGAAGAGCTGTTTTATTTAAAAAAAATAAGTAAAATACCATCAGTTGAAAAACTTAGCATTTCTCATGTATTTTTCTGCAACAAAGAGGCTGCAAACACACAGACTCGCTAAAAAAAATTATGTTGCAACACTTCTGTACCTCTAATACTTCTCCTAAATTTTTTGGGGGTAATTATGTGTCCATTTATCGAAAAAAAAAGTCTTTCAATCTTTGTCAAAAAGGACAACAGGCAAGGAATTGCATAAAGCATAAATAAAATTGCTAGAACTAGAAAATAAATATTTAATTAAAGTAAAAATATTTAAACTCAAATAAATATAATTTTAAAATTAAAAATTAAAAGTGCTCATCAATTATGTTGGGTTTTGGTTCTTTTTTTTTTTTTTTTTAATTGGAACACTTTTTCTTAGTATAAAATAATACTAATCTAAATCTCTCCACGGGATGGGAGGTGTATCTCGTTACCATAGAATCACAGACTGGTTGGAAGGGACCTTTAAGTATCAACAGCCCCTCTGCCATGAAGCAGGGACATCTTCCACTAGACCAGACTGCTCCAATCTCCATCCAACCTGGCCTTCCACCACTTTCAGGGATTGGGCAAGGATGTAGCATCAGAGGAAGCTATCCAAATGTAACTAATGTAATATATTATTGCACTGTTTTGCTAATGTTATACCACTTTAGGAAAAAAAAAAAAAGAAAAGCATTCCTCTGCTATTGCCCAGTCATATGATTACAAGACAAAGCTGTCATGACTTGAAGTGGCTGGAATGATGGATAATGATTTCACCTTGCCTCTGAAGTCAGCAGAAGGCCTGACACTGATTGCAAATGAAGAATCAGAACTTTATCACTGGACTTACAACCCCCCACACTACGTGTAAGCAATGCAATAAGCCAATCGATGACCTACACCTTCACTGCAGGTATCATGCAGCCCTCTGTTAGTGACAAAAAGCAGTAAGAAATGAAGCATTTTATATCTCACCTTGCTATCTTGTCACTGCAGGACATGGTAAGTAGCCTTTCTCCTTGCAAGACACCATCCCAGGTCTGGATGGTGGTAGTAGAGCGCACAGGGATGGTCCCTTCCCCAGATTCTATTTTTGTCCTTAGCTGGCCTCTGGCTTTGCGGTTTGGATGCCTGTCACCTTGATCTAAAGGAGAAAAAGAGCTTACAATCAGCTGAGAACGATTCTCACAGTGTTTTACAGATAGCATCTCAATAATAAGAGTCAATTAGAGATATCTGCCTGTGTAATTGCTGGCTTGCATAACAATTTCTATTGCTCCCTGCAAATAAGCTACAGCATCTGACATCTCTCACAAATGCTGTCTTCTAAAACACATTTGCAATGAAACAAGCTTTCCACAAAGGAGCAGTAGGCAGTAGGTAGCTCTTGAGGCATGTTCTGCATGTTACAGCATTAGAATGAAGTTAATGGACAGGTAAGAAAAGGGCAGGCAGACAACCACTGTTAAAAGATGGAAACAGTGAAAGCGTTTGGTTAGTTCTTCACAAATACTTGCTGACTCACTGGCTTATCTTGGCTAGAATTCATCCTCTTCAAGACCACATGGTGGATCAGTCTATACTTAACTTCTACCACACGGGAACAACAGTTCAGATTTTTTTGGAGAGATCTTTGTCTAACACACATCTACACTAAAAGGAAATAAGACACCTAGATTTTAACTGTGCCACTTGTACATGCTTAAATACCCCTTGACACTCCCTCTCATGAGCAGGACTGCTGTCATACCCTCCTGGGCTGCTTCGTGTGGTGAGAAGATCCTAGCATCACCGCAAGGAGATGTGCTGATATAGAGATGAAACTGCACATTCTCCTTCAGCTTGAACCCGCCGCGCTCCGATTTGATAAAAATGGATTTTTGTTGATCTTCTTTATTGCTGAAACAGAGGGTGAAGCTAAAGTCAAAACTGGTATTTATACATAAATAACAGTAAACTGGAAGCCTTAATAGGCATTAAAAACAAACACAGGATCTCCAGAAACCTCCTATTATAAATCTAACAGTTATTACAAATAAACAAGACATAATCAAGACAAGAAATAGCGACTTTGACATCCTCCCCGTGAGCTTCCAGGCACTTACCAGCTAATGAAACATAACCACCCTTCAGCCCACTTCAGATGATTTTGATTTACATGTTTACAGTTCAAAAATTATTATCGATTATTTTTCTGTCCTCCCCTCTCTTGACTGACACCTAACTGAATACAGGGCTTTGTTAAAGTCAGACTTGAGGGGAAAGGGCCTGAGCTCTCAAACACCCTAATGCAACATAAAAACTGTTTCACATTGAAATAATTAAGGCAGATGTTTTACACAGATGTGTTTTCAGCTCTACGTGATCAGCTCATCTTCCTTTTTCCTCCAGCTTACCTGAGATAAAGTTCAAGTTGTGTATACAGAAATTTAAGCAGGCACCGTCGAGAAACAATTTCTGCATGACAATCATTTAGTGCAAGACCACGATCACTCATGTATTCACCATTGATGCATTTTGTTCCTGTAGAAACACTTATTACCAGGGCATCTTTCACATCTGTACCTGCAAAACAAAATTGGAGGAAGAAGAGGGAATTAAAATCACAAATAATCATCTTGCAGAACCCAAACAAGGCTCTTTTTCTCTGTTGGTTGCTTCTTTTTAATGACTTCAATTTTCTTCTGATACTTTCTTTAAAGTAAAAGCTTCATTCAGCCACACCCTCCCTGTACCAGTACAGTACATGGTTCTGGTGAGTTCTTCGAGCTGGATTTGAGATGAATTAGAAATTTAAAACCTGCAGGGAAAAACTGCTGTTTCAGAAGGAGTTACTAAGGCCTGAGCTCCAAGGACAGTGCTTCTTTCCTGAGCTCTAGGCAGCCATCTAGCTTCCAGCAGTACCATTTGGCCATCTATGCAGAGATCCACACTCACTTTAGAAATCTGATAGGCTCCGGGTTACTGACCAGTGACACGTTATGGAAGGGTATTAAGCCAACAGCAGGAAAGGTAAGCCTGGGGAATGAAGAAGTTTAAATGCCTAACCCACTCTAAAGCTTATCAGCACCATAGTGCTTCTGGACGTGTAGTTTTTGCTATTAAATAATTTCCTACAAAGTAATTAAAAAATACTATTTTGGATGTTCTCTATGCAGAGAACTATCCTTATCCCACCCAGAAAACCCCAAACCAGTCAGCTGCATGAAGAATACAGAAAGACAGGTCAAAATCACAGAATCACAGAATTAGCTTGGTTGGAAAAGACCTTCAAGAGCATCATCAAGTCCAACTGACAAGACCTTTACTAAACCTTATCCCTAAGTACTATGTCTGTACAACTCTTAAACATCTTCAGGGTTGGTAGCTTCACCACTCCCCTTAGGTCAGCCTGTTCCAATGCCTGACAACCATTTCAGTGAAGAAATTCTTCCTAACATCCAATCTAAATCTCCCCTGGAGCAACTTGAGGCCGTTAAAATGTTCATTGTAACATCAAATGCTTACCTCTAGGAAAATGCTCAGCAAAAAAAGCCCCACCAAGCCTCACTAATTCCTCTGAAGCTTCCAAGGACTGAGCAGCAGAGGCAGAAAGAGGATCCTCCTAACATCATTGCCAGAATGTAAGGGGTGTAGATAGCAATCAGCAAGGCAACTGGTAACTAAGTAATTTAAAAGGTAATTGAGACACGGGCCATTAGAGCTTCACATTCTTGAAGAAATATATGGCCTTACAAAAAGCAAACCTAGAACCAGCTGCCCACTCCTGCCCATGGGGTTGGAGAAGCCCATGGAGGAGAAGCAAAGAGGTAAACCCCTCCATAACACAAGACTGTGCAAAGGGGTCATCTGATTCCAGGGGTTCCATAGACACGTACCCATACAAAATGTTTTCTAATTCTGTGTAAAACTAGTTTTGCAGCTAATCAAAATGTATTCACACGCTGGATAAGTTAATTCTTTGGTCACACAGCTCACCTGGGAATTACAGACATAAAAATATAATTACAATAAAAACTTGAAAAATAACACAAAATACACTAAATAAAATTAAAGATGCTCCTTTCAGAGCTTTGCATCTGGGGCTAAAACAGTGTTAGAACTACACCAGTGTTTTGGTTGTCGCTGAGCAATGCCTGAGGAGCATCAGAATTTTTTCTCCAAGCCTCTCAATGGCCACTGTGCTACGAGTGGGTAAGAAAAAGGGAGGGGACACAGCTGGGACAGATGAGCCAAAGTGATCAAGGGATGTCCTACACCACCAGTGTTGCGCTCAGCAAGAAGAGCTCAGGGAAAGGAAGAGAAGACATTGGACCTCATCGGTCTCTACAACTCCCTGAAAGGAGGCTGGAGCCAGGGGGGGGTTGGGCTCTTTTCCCAGGCAACTTTCAACAAGACAAGAGGGCATGGACTTAAGTTGTGCCAGGGGAAGTTTAGGTTGGATATTAGAAAGAATTTCTTTATGGAGAGGGTGATCAGACATTGGAATGGGCTGCCCAGGGAAGTAGTGGATTCTCCGTCCCTGGAGATATTTAAAAAGAGACTGGATGTGGCACTCAGTGCCATGGGCTGGGAACCGCAGCGGTAGTGGATCAAGGGTTGGACTTGATGATCTCTGAGGTCCCTTCCAACCCAGCCCATTCTATGATTCTATAAGATTATGGTGTTTATTATCTATGAGTCTTCTCAGCCTCCTTCCATTTTCTCCTCGTCCCTTCAGAGAAGGCAGGGAGTGAAATACTGCATGGGTGTTTGCTGGCCAGGGTCAGCTCACCGTGGATGCCTTGTGACAGAGTTTGGGCCACACTGTCCCCTTTTCACATTGCCCTGTTCTTAGAGCATGCACATTATCACCTACCCTTAGCAGCACCTCCAGATCTCTCTGCTCTGTGGAGGAAGGAGGTCTCTACAAACACCCTCCCTGGAGGGAAGGGCTGGCATTGCCCAAATCTCCAAGGAAAGGCTGTACATTTATCACCAATACCCATCTGAGGCATACAACTAACTGCAGACATTTCATGACGGGCCCAAAATGGATTTTCATGAATGTTCAAAATCAATGGTTCAGATGGGTTAGAGACCAAGCTAAACCTTAGCCCAAGGAAAATTCAGCAGCAGCATGGTCACAGGTCAGCTCAGGGCAGAATGTCACTGGTCTGGGTGATCTGGTAGAGTGTGGATCTCATGGCAGGGATCAGAGAATATTACCAATGCTTGCACATGCACAGCTACCAACGCATAAGCTGCTTGCTTCAGATATTTTTAAAAAATGACTGAGACACAAGGCACTAAGAATAAAATATAGCAATAAAATGAGTGCAAAACCTTAAAGACGTGGGAAGCAAGCATAATTTCTTACATAATATGCCAAAACCTGAGAATGTCATCTGTGTGAGTGGAGTGAAATTTATTTTAGATTTACTTCTAAAAAGTTGCATGATTTGTTTTGAAAAGTACATGGATTTTGTAGACCATAAGTTATCTCAGAAGTCTCAATAAAGCAGAAGACAGGAATTCTGTGGAAACTGAGTTATCTGCAGGTCTAATTTTATTGTAATTAACTTTAGCCAAGATTTAATTGCTATATTTAGTGCACCTTGAAGATTAAATAGTTAAAATATATTTCAATAATGGTTTCACCTGCAGGAAAAAAGACTAGTTTCCTAGCATGCAAACAAAACTCTCATATTCGTGGAGTTAAAATAGTACTTTTTCTTTACCTGTTGTCATGACAACTCCAGCAAGGACTTTTCTTCGTGCATGTGGAGATGTGAAATTTTCTGTCAAATCACTGAATTTATCTACAACCAAGCGTGCAACAGCATCTGCTAAAACCTGTTTGAACACACAGAAAGTCACATTAGAAAAATTAAAAAATAATTTTAAAATTACAGCAGCATTAGCTTATAAAGATTCACACATCTAAATGATTTGACACAACAAATTAAACAAGTGGACACTGAGGCATCAGCAGTATGTCAAGGAGGTGGCTGGCTCTAATTTTCAGGCATATTGAACACTTGTGGCTCTTTAGAAGAGGGTGCAGAGCATCTGTTAAAACAGGATCAGACAGCCTAAAGTCAGGCCTTGAAGTGCCCAATGCCATGATTGTTATGAACATCTGAAGTTTAGGAAAACAAATGGATCAACAGTTAAGTCTATGCTTTCATGCTCAAACCTCAAAACACCATTTCAGTATCTTCAATACTAGACCTGACAAGATTGAAGCATAAAAAACCATGTTCTTCAAACCAACATGTAAACCTTTTGCAACATTTAAGTTCATTATCTAGTTATTACATAACAAAAGAACCTATCAGTTTTTAACACTGGTTAACACCTTTGTATTTCTTATTTTCAGAAGATGTACACAAAGCTAGAAACAGAAAAAGTCAATGTATTACCCAAAATAAGCACTCTCAAAATTAGTAAGGATTTATTTCTCACCTTCAGAAAACTCCCACCACCATCAAATCACAGCCTTGTTCTATCTTGCCAGCAGGGTTAACAAGAAACTTTGGTCAGACTGTATGAGAGTGGGGGTATTTCTAAGATTAAAGAAAACTTCAAAATACCAGTCCTTCCCTTGTTAGACAATGGTTCAGTTCAACACTGCAGCTAATCTCACCTGCTGGAACCCTAACAGCTAGAAGAGATGAGTCAAGATCAAATTCTTGAATTTTCACCTGAAAGGAAACTGAAAAACGGGGAAATCTGGTTGTTCCAAAGGGAGCAGCTGAGAAAGGCAAGTTCCATGGTAGACAGCATGATAAGCAGTCACCAGGCTGGCCGGGGAGATGTGGCAGCCCATTCCCACCCAATTTCCACCAGGACCAGCAAGCTGGAGAGGAGAAGCAGACAGCTGGGGATTGAGCTCAGGTCCCTATCTCAAAGCTCTCTACAGAGTTTCATCCAATTGTCTGCGTGTGTCAGCTAGTGGGCAATGTAAAGTCCTGTTGAATAACATCATGATGGAATATACTATTGCAGAGTAGTGAAACAAACTTTTCCACATAGGGATGGACCTGATCCTACCATGTCCTGGGCTGCATCAAAAGCAGTGTGGCCAGCTGGTCAAGGGAAGGGATTCTCACTCTCTGCTCTGCTGTGTACTGTACACCTGCAGTACTGGGTTGAGTTCAGAGCCCCCAACACAAGGAGGACATGGAATTCTTGGAGAGCAAATCTAGAGGAGGTAACAAAGATGCTGAAGCACTTCTGCTATGAAGACAGGCTGAGAGAGTTGGGGTTGTTCAGATTGGAGAAGAGAAGGTTCCAGAGAGACCTTAGGGCACCTTACAGAACCTGGTGGGGCTACAGGAAAGCTTTGGGAGGAGGAGGAGGGACTTCGTACAAGAGCCTGGAGTGATAGGAAAAAAAATATAACTGCCAGAAAACAGGCAGATATATTAAAGATTTTTTAATCGTATTTCATACCTAAGTTGCATGACAACAGGTACACAGTAAGGAATAAACACTATTAAATGTCTACAGAATTTGTTACTAAGGCTTTGTTCTTTTATAAGACTACTCCTCTGATAAATGAGAACCATCCTTTTCTACCAAGTGGTCAATTACATTAACATAGTCAAGAGTCACTGGGTGAATAGAAGAGATGGGAAGAAGGCAGGCTGAGAACAGATGACTGCAGTGCCCAGAACAAGTTACTGGCCTAAAATTATGCCCTTGATGTCTTCATCTCAAAACCAAAGACTTGAAACTGTGTCTACATGAAGTCCAGACCACTGAGCAGCCTGAGTGGGGCTCTTTAACTTTTCATTCTGACTTTACTCCCTTTCATACAAATAAATACTGATTGGGACAGAAATTGAACTCCTGTCTCACCTTCCCAGTGAATGCCCTAACATCTGACACACGGTTTCTCTATCCCTGCTCCTGCATTAAATTATTATTCAAAATTGGGTACTTTAAAAAAGGAAAGACCTAAAATAGCTGACATCAAGGCATGTGAACTCAAAGCTATTTCAGGTGTGCTGTTGCTTTCTCTGATGAAATTACAGTGAATTCACTCCTTTTATACACATACAGACTGATTTGACAGCAATGTTTAAAATATTCTGAAGCTCCTGGAAGTTCAGGTCTGTTTGGATCCAAAGGAAAGACATTGCCAGGACATACAGACACCCAGAGGAATGCTGAGGAGCACCCATGCAGTGGAACCGATGGGAGCAGGGGCACTGTGTGGGCTGAGAGCACCCAGCAATCCCTGGGGAACTCACCCATCTTTTGTGCTCCCCTTGGATCTCCAATCATCCCTCTCAAGCACAAATACTCTCCCCTTCAGATTTATTTCTTCTTGCCTTCACAGTTTCAGGCTTATGTGAACTTTCACAAACTGATGAGCAGTGGCAGTGCCCACAGTAGGTAAAATCCATCTTCTCCTCTGACAGTGACCAGCACACACAATTCAGAGAAGGTGGAAACATCTACACTAATAAAACAAGGCAATTATTTTCTAGTGCTCCTGAGTTTCCCATATTATTTAAAGGACCTACTACCAGGCTGTAGTTATGTAGTTCATTCTCTACAAGCTTATGCAAATAAATGTTCCACATTTCTGACAATTCCACAACAATTATTCCAACATATTCCTCATTAATCCCCATGAACACATCCAGTATTTTCTCTTTGCTAGCTTTTAATCCACTACATTCTCGTTCTCCTTTATACACTAAACAGTCTATTGAAATAAACTGCCTAAAGCTCCTCAGAACTTCTGTAGAAGCATCTTTCCCAGATCTTGGATCACTTTCATCATTAATCTGTATATCTTTTGTATATCTGAATATTTCTTTTACAGTTTCTCCCCATCCAAGGTTGAACTAGGATTAACCTAGCACTTCAAGTAAAAGTAGCCATTGCAGTTCTGGTTCTCACTCCCTCTCTTGAGCTTAACATTTTGTCTCACTGTCTGTCCACAATGATACACAAGATAAATTGCATTTGCAACACAGTTAAGTGAATGACCAGCAGCATTCTCTCTAGTGGATTTTCTAAAACTAATTTAATCTGCAGCTACACTCAGTTGTGTAGCTCAGGTTGCTTTTTCTCACAATATTCCATCTTACACTAATCTAAATAACTCTGTATTTAAGATTTAGTATTTATAATTCCAATTCCCTGAATTCCACTTCTTTGCATCCTTGACTAATCAGCCTTCTTTTTAAGTAAACAGTTTGAGGAAATCTGGGAAATATCATTATAAAGTTTATGTGGAGGTTTTCCTAACAGAGGTCATCAGTGGCCTAAGGAGGATACTTCCACCAGCAGAACACTACTGTCTGCTGGAAACTGCTTCCATCAGCCATGTCAGCTCTCAGGATTTGTCTGAGGAAATCCTTCAGACACAAACTGCTGAAGGGGAAGTACTGCTACCAATATGTCCTTTTCTTGTTTTGTTGGGGTTTTTTTTATTTTTTTTTTGTTTTTTTTTCCCAAGGCATTTGCTTTTCCAAGGGCTAAGTCTTTTAGGGACACCACTGTCCCACCTTTTACAGAAGTGTGAGGTGCCTTGTGGCCTTCCTTGGGAAGCAAGGAGCATTCAAAGGAAAAGATAAAAATGAGAGAAAACAAGTGATATCTGGGTGGTAAAGACACTAAAAATGAAGAAATAGGTAAGTCCAACAGAGCATCTGCTGCTCTTGAGATGTCCAAGGATGTCTTTGTCCCATCTTCTGAGATGTCCAAATTGTTGCTCAGCAGCAAGAGCAGTTCTGCAGGTGGAGATAACCTCAGCTGGCACCAGCATCCCCTGCGAATCTCCTGCTTCTCAATGCTGGTGCTGCTGGCAAGGATGGGCACTGGGGTTGGGATGATGTGAGAAGGAGCTTTTGCCTGGCCCAGCATGGTTCTTATGGTGGTTGAGTGCTCAACAACTCTTTTTCCCAGAAATCAGAACTGGACATTGCACTAACAGGTTTCCAAAAAGCTGGTGATGTTGATTTCCATGCTTCATCTATAACTGTGTGAACTCTTTTTGTGTTCAAAAGGGATTTTAAAGGTCTATTCATATTTCACTGTCTTCTCCAGTTCTTATACCCCACCAACTCTACAGAGCTATGACAAGCCATGCACTTGAACTTTTTAATGGTATTACTCTAGGTATGCTGAAACATGCGGTTTTCTTCTATGTAAAAGGATAAAATTTGAAGGACACACTTTTTAGAGCCTGTAGTATGTCCTGTAGAACAGAGGACACCTGTGAGGTGAAGATGGCTATCAATTTACAAAGTGTAGCTAACCATAAAAATACCTTCTTTGTTTTAGAGAGGTAAATATGCTGGAAGACTAACAAGATCTGAAAGATTTTAACACACTCACTGCCAAGGGGATAAATACACAAGGCCTCATTCTTTTCAGCAGGGCAGTGCCTTCCCATCCTCTCTGAGGTACACGTTGAGTAATTTACTAGCTTTAACTCACCTTCCCGGAGGAGAAATTTTACTCACCACAGGCAACATTGTTTTGTACCTCACAAAAAGCCAAACTGTAAGCAAGCAGATAAACTTGCTTTGCAGAGACTAGTTTTAAATGTATTAAATGACAGGATCAGCACTTCAGTAACATACTCTACAGACCATAAGATTACACCTGTGCCCATTTTTACAAGCTGATTTCTGATATCAATTGCCCTTCTGCTCCACTTGATAGCACACATGTGTATTTCTACTTTTAATTTTTTCTGGAGCACCTGCTGCTATGGGGAGGTGTGGGATCACATAACCATGTTTCAGCTCAGGACCACCACTGGAGCAAGACATCATCTCTCCTCTCCACTTTTCCCACTCTATCCTTTTTTTCTCATAAATTAACACACCAGCTACAGATAGATTTTGAACCTGACACCCAGGCAGTCAATTCCATCATCTTCATTGGCACAGTTACACTGTACTTTTGTTATTCCCTCTCAGCAGTCTGGATTTGTATTTTTCTTCCCCTTCCATCTTTCTATACTCCATTTTTTTCCAACCCAGTCAGCATTTTGGTTGGTCTGCAGGTTATAACAAATCCTATCCCCATTTACATCATTCCTGTACTCTCCAATGTTTGCAGCTTCACCTGCTTTAGGATTATCTCCACATTTAACATCTTTACACATGCTGAATAAATACTCTGTGAAAAAATAGAACAAGTCACAGAGTTAAAAAATAAAAGATGATAAATAAAGCAGAACCTGAAAATATCATCAACGCTTAAATCCCTTATAAATCATTAATACATACCAGACCAAAATCATTAATATGTAATAGACCTTGATATAATCCCAATTACTTGACAGCTAATTATAATTACAACCAGGGTAATACAATGTACTGATGTGCAGAAAGGATGACAGTGTCCTGATGGCAAGATGATCAAAAGCCTCTGAATAAATAATGACTTTGAATCAGGTCTACATGATGCAGTACCAGCAACCTTCTCCTTCCCACTCAATGCATTTGGCATTACTCCTAAAGCCCACCAGGTTGTCCTCTGCACTGGAGCAGCTTTTTTGGTGCACACGTGTAGGCAGAGGTGAAGCACAAGATAGCCTTGAGGCATCCTCTGTTGTGCACAAAGTGGGAATAAAGGTCCGTGTAGAAGCACAGGAAAAAACTAAAAATAGCATTATCCCAGATTTGAAAATGAAGGAAATATTCACTAAAAATGCAATAAATGTACAACATGAAATAAATAAAGCACATAAAAATTTCTAAACAATGCATATTGCCCATGCATTTTGAGAAAACAACACATTTAAAATAATCACACCATCTACTCATCTACACCATCTACTCATACTCTTCAACCTCACATTACCAAAACTTATCTGTAACTTACATTTTTAATGAAATCCAAAACAAAATTTTTGAGATAGAAAAGGTCAAAGCCTTCAAATTCTCTTAGTAAAAAGATAGAAAGCTTCAAAAAAGTCACAAGGAAGTATTTGGACAGTGATATAATATCATTAAAAGACCTGAAAGATGCAGTAGAAAGAGGGTACTCAAACAATCATTACTGTATTTTGGCTGGGGAGAAATGCAAGCAAGAAAAAAAGGAGAAATTTTTATTCAGTAAAAATTTTAAAATACTCCATTCTAGCTACTTTAAATTTCTGGTCTCTGTCTGGTATGTTTGATACTTTTTCTAGTTCATTCATCACTCGATTTAAACTATTTCTCATCCTGATTTACTTGCCTAAGTAACTTACATATACTTATTAAGTAATTTTATTGGAGCACAATTCTTTAAATGCCAGCTATTTAACCACCCCTCTTGATACATGCAATGGAAGTGTGTTCTTTACTTAGACTTTCACTGACTTTCATCATTCAGCTCTGCCAATGCCAGCAATTGCACTTTGCAGAACAGAGTAATTTTCTTCTCTGCTAAAATCTGTTGCATCAAATAATAACTATACTTAATAGCAGTAATTCTGACTTGAGCTCCAACTAAGTCCAAGATAGGCAAGATGCAATTCAACCTTTTCTCAGCACAAATGATAATCCAAGCTGGCATTTCACTGGGCTTGGTGCTTTCTTACGTGACACGATCAAGAATGAAAGCATCAGCAGCAAAGCCTCTTCTCGGTCCAACAGAGTGCAAAAAGTTCATGCAATTGTCAGAAGTGGAAAAAATCACCCAATACATATATAAATATATAAAGACAGAGAGGCATATATGCACAGATACATCTACAGCAGAAGACTGAACAGCAGCAATGCTGCTACAGCTGACTTAACACACAATTTGGCTACTCTTAAGTCATCACCCAAAGACATCACCAAAATCCAAAGGGCTTCTCACCTGTGGCAAGTGTAACTGGAGCCCCTCACTGGGAATGGGCTGTCGAGATGGGGTCTGGTCCAGCTGCATGTTAAACAAGGATGCCAGGGCTGACTGAGCAGCCCGAGCTTTTGCCAGCTTTTTATTCCTTCCTGAGCCTTCAAAAGTCTGACCGTCCACTGCCACGGCCATGACAAAGTTTTTGGCGTGGCTCTCCCCGCTCTCTGACAAAAACTCGTACTTCAGCCCCGGCCGCAGCTCGTTGAGGATCATGATGGGGTTCTTCCCACTGGCAGAGGGGTAGGGAGATGGCACGGGGAGAGGCGACTGGGAAAGGCTGCTGGCTACGGCTGATGATGGCAAACCATAGTCCCCACTAGAGCTAAAGGACCCGTCCCCATTGGACCCTAGGTAAAAGGAAGCATCGGAAGGGACCGGTGTTTCAAACCCATTGAAAAGGGTGTCGGGGAAGTCTGCTTGGTCAGAGGTGAAGTCCGTGTTGACGGACAGAGTCCTCCCCATTGCCAGGTGGGCTTCTGAGGCATTTGGAAACTGGACGAAAGACCGCAGAGCCTTCTCAGCAGCGTGAAGCTTGGCTTTCTTTTTTGTCGGGCCAGATCCCTCAAACATCTGCCCGTTGACTTCGACTGCCATGACGAACATGGGGGCATGGACAGGCCCTGTCTGGGAGAGGAGTTTGTACTGTAAACCAGGTTTGATTTCATTAAGTTGCATCAGAGCGTTTTTTGGCAGAACGGGGCCGGGCGTTTTCTTCCTCTTCTTTGGGCGAAATTTGGAGTGGCCATTGCTGCCCTCCTCCAAAGGACGCTTCCTGCTGCTGCTGCCACCCCCATTGGAGAGCTGTGTCCCCTCCCCGGAGCCTTGCCCGACACCTTCCTTGGGGGGAACGTTGTCCACGTTGCGGTTTTCTTTAACGTCGGTGCTGCTGGAACCTGCGGTGCCCAGAAAGAGTAACTTACAATGCCTTCGTTGCAGGATCTTGTAAATGCAAAATTTATAGATTCCTTTATCTCTCTTTGTAACTGGTTAAGTGATGTGTGCTCACAGGTTAAATGTTTTGCAATACAATCAGACATAATGATAATAATAATAATAATAATAATAATAGTAATAATAATAATGATACAACCTCGTGATAATTTAAGAAAGAATGCAGTCAATAATGATTTTCAAACTATTCATTTGATACCATCATATAGCAAAAAACGATTGCAATTTAAATTATGCTTGAACAAAATTTTTAGTCATAAGTTACATTTGGCCTGAAAAATGCTTAAACCAGCGATACGACTTTCGTAGCATATACCTATAAGACAAAGAAAAGTGTTGGAATGCTTTTGTTTCTCTTCAGCTATTCCAGATTCTCCAAATTCCATTCTTTTTAACACCTTTCCGAGATGCTCATTTCACCTTCACCCGATTTGCTCAGGAGATAGAGCTGCTCACTGTGCTAGAATGTCAAAAAAACTGCTTTATGTATTTCCACACAGCCTATTATTAAGAAACCTTATATATGTAATTTGAAAGCTATTTTGGAATTCCTTGTGAAGTACCAAAATTGCCACCATGGAATTACAAACCCAAAAATCACAATAAAAATCCTCCCGTAAAACTACGAAGAACACAAGAAGTGTGACAAAATCTGTGCAATCTTGATCATATTTTTATGTGGGGGAAAGGCATTGTAATATTAATGTAACGATTTATTTCCTAGAGTAGAAATTTGGGGTACTGACACATCAGAGCCATATTTTGCTATAACTTCAAAGACCTAATCCTATTTGTGCTTTATGCTGGCTTTTGTGAATAAAAGGCAAATTTAGCAGGTCACATATTTCTAATTCTTCTGTTCCAAGACTTCAAAATACCTATATTACATTTACAGTAGGTGATAAATACTAATTGAAATGAGAGCAAAGGTGAAAGTTCTCTTTCACTGTGACAAATTTCAGCCACACTTCAAGTTTTCCCTATGAATCCCATACAATGCACACATCACTTCACCCAGGTTACAAAGCTGATGGAATGGTTACTAAATTTTCATTTATAACATCCTCCAGCAAAAGCTCGATAGGTTACTCCTTTCGGTGCTCAAAGAGAAAAGAAGAAGAAGAAAAAAAAAAAAAGATCAAAAAAAAGCTAAAGTAGGAACACATTTGGTTAAATCATGGTAATACAACAAAGAATTGTACAGTACCAAACATTAAATTTGGTCAGGAACGAAACACGAAATATTCTGAAGCATTTCATTGTTAGAAATCTGCTAAATTTTATAAAGTATCTCTTTCAGTGTTCAGCCACAAACTACAATGCCTACAAAATGTGTCCTATAGGACCAAAACTGTCAATACCAAGTGTTCATGCATGTATATTCTTTATATATACATATATACCCAATGAAGGAATCTAAGGACAATAGAGAAAATCTTTACAAATTTCTTTCTTTACATCACTACAAGTGAGTCTCTTACTTGAAGCACTGATCTCCAGAAATTACAGCTCACATAAAAAATAATTCCTGGAACACTACTCTTCTGCTCTTATTAGCAGCACCAGGAATTTGCTACCCATCAATATGACTTCCAGGCTAAATAAAAATAATTTACTTAACACTAATTAATGGCTTCTATTTTCCATTTCTTTTTATACAAAGACCTTTATATCAGTGCCTTTGGAAACGACAGATGGAAAATACAAGTTGAACAGATTCCAGCTGAACATAGGAAAAAAAAGAACTTTTGTATGCACCTATGGCAGCTGGAGGGACTCCTTAATCCATGCCATGACACAGAGGTAGGGGAAACAATGCCCTGGCAGAGAGGGTGACTTGGAGGAAGCAGGAAAGAAACTTGCAACGCTTACCTTGTCTCAATAAGAAAGAAGGGAAGAAAACTACTCCTTGCCTGAGAGCTACTAGGCTTGTGAGCTTTGGAGAACCTGCAGGGTGGAAGAAACTAGGAGAGAAAGCAAGCAGGGAGCTAGCAGCCTGACTCAAACCCTGAGACCACGAAAGCAGGCAAGTTTCTAAATCATAGAAGTGATCCAAATCCAAGCCCTGCACACGATGGGAAGGAAAAGACCTTTCCATGCTAAGCAGAAGGGCCCAGGTTTGTTTCAATGCAGAGCCACTGACTTCTAGAAAAATCAACTGCTTTTCAGGCTAAGGGTGAAGGTCCTTTCCTTCAGCCTGTCCTGCCCAGCAGTGGTGAGGTCTCCTAATTATCTTTAGGCTGGAGAAGAGCTGACAGGTTAGTCAAAAAGTAAGATTAGCTGCCACCACCTGTGGTAGTTCTGTCTCTGCCTCATTCAGGAACCCAGCATAGCTCAAGTTAGGAGCATCAGTAATCAAAAGGAGCAAAATTTCATTGCTCTAAAGTTGAGGTGAAAACAGACATGGAGGACACTCCATGAAGGCTCTAAAAAAAAAAAAAAAACCAACAGCTTAGATAATTTCAAACTCTATTGGTCTGATCTGAAAACCAGTATTATACTTGTTCTGGCAGCATCACACCTAAAATAAGGCAGGAAAATGGAAAATGTGAATGTTAAAAAACTATTAGAAAGTATAAAGCACAGGAGTGAGCTGGCAGGAGAAACCATTTACCATCTGAAAAAAAAATTCTCCATGTTCAGTACTGGATGCTCTTCATTATTATTTTCTCTTTTCAATTAATCTTTTATATGCTTACATTATATGTCTTGCCTCAGAAAGGTTACACAGTCTTGGTGGATCTCCTAACATACAAAAAAAATCAAGAGGTTTTAAACCAGCTTAATCTTAGATTTTAAACATCCTTTCAAGTCTATGCATTTTCCAGTCTTTAAATAAGTTTTAAATTAATTAATACTTTTTAAAGAGTCCTTTGAGGTGCACTCATAGCTGCTGTCTATTCAACACTTTAAGGTAGCTTTAATACAGCTGCCAACACTCAATAATGGGATCCTGTTTTCTTAAACACTAATACTATCCACGATTTAAGAATGAGACATATTTTGTAAGTCTATCTTCTTTTCCAGTCAGTAAAAATAGTTGGCAGCTTTAACCAGAGATTTCTCCAAGAAGCTGCCTTGGTAAAAATCACAGATGACAGTATATCATGCCAATGACTTCGGTGAAAGAAGAGTTCCTGCCCCTGAGGGTAGGATAGGCTTAAAAACCCAAGAGCACTCAAAGAAAGAAACAGGCACAGGAAATTTTCATACCATTAAAGAAAGAAATCTTCCATCTGAGTGTGTTTGTTTACTTTTTGTTTTATTCCCTGTAATTAAAAAGCGTCTGTAATTAAGATGCTTTATCCATTAGGGAACTTCCATTACTTGTTTGCTAAGAGACAACACTCTCCCTGCTCTGTTGGATGTGAAGCACACTTAATTAAATTTATTTGACTCTTAGCTGAACTGGAAGATGTTTCTAGCTACCCCATATTAAGCTGTTCTCATTTACTGGCCTGGGAAAATTCTAAGTAAGCAATTTTTTCATTAAAAAACAGGTAGAAGAAAAACCCCATGTGTTCTTTTCTGAGAATCTTCTTAGAAAAAGGGGAAAAAATTACCAAAAAGAAAGGGACAGCCTCATGCTAGTATCCCAAGTGTTCTGCAAAATGCCCATCATCTCCTTTTGACTGTAAGGTAATTTATAAGTGTGAATTTAAACCTAGAAAAATATTTATTTCTTTTGTATAGATGCTTCTGCTGGACTCTCTGACTTGAAGCTGAGATAAGATATAGATGGGCTTCTGGCACAGATTCCTGAGGTGTTCAGAGACATGCAAAACAAAAGAAAACTAAATAAAAATATTCTTAAAAAAAAAATTTAAAAAACTTTCTCCAAATCTCTTTTAACGTCCTCTCTATGTTTAACAGATAAAGGAGCAGGACCTGAAAGCCTGAAGTCTGAAACACTGTATTTTCTGAGAGACATCAATAAAACTCATAAATGTCTTACATTTCAGCTGAACCAACACAATTTAAATTCTGGCTTCTACACAGCAATTTTAGTTATGCAAATGTAAACTACATATATTGCATTTGCCCACCTTCCTTTTCTGTTAGATATTTCCCAAAAAAAGGGGGTACATAAAATAAAAAATTCAATAGGCAACTTCTTATATTGCACCTCACAAAGTTGATACAAAAATATAAATTAAAACAAACAAACAAAAAAACCTACACAAATACCCCCAAACCTTTGCACAAATCAAGGTGAAGAACTTTAAAAATTGAGGTCTGATTTCTCCCTGACAAAATCTGATTATTTTGTATTTTAAATTCATAATGTTTTCATAGGCATATAGAAGCAAGAAGGTCTTCCTGCACATTCCTGGTGCTGGGCTTATCCAAGCAGGCATTATCTGTATCTTCCTTTCAAAAACATGGTACAGATGACATCTCAAAACATAGCTCTGGGAGACAACTACAATTATACAAATGCATGTCCCAAACTTGTCACAATCCCATGGAACCAGTCTCCTGACATGACCAAAAGTTCTGTGACTGGTTTCCCATATTGGTGCACTAACACAGAAACCAAAACCAAAACCAAAACGAACCCACAACTCTGAAGCAGGGAAAAATTGAGGACAAAGGGCGATGGTTTAAAAACCTGAAGATGGGAGATTTAGGTTAGACAGTAGGAAAAAATTGTTTGCTGTGAGGGTGGTGAGATACTGGAACAGGATGCCCAGAGATGCTGTGGCTGCCCCATCCCTGTAAGTGTTGAAGGCCAGGTTGGATGGGGCTTGGAGCAACCTGGCCTGGTGGGAGGTGTCCCTGACCATGGCAGGGGGGTTGGAACTAGATGATTTTTAAGATCTCTTCTAACCCAAACCATTCAATGTTTTTTTTTGTTTTGCTTAATGATACAGAATGCCCTGGTAGAGAAATACTTTCTCCAGTTCAAGAAGGCACCTTTTATTCATGCTCAGATATACTCCTCATTGAGATCAGGAGAAGTTTTATCCAAAAAATTATCTTATTTGACCGATCCAATCATAGTGCTTACTTTTTTTAAAGTCCTTCTCAAGGAGACCACTTTTAGAAACAGAGTGTGTAGCTGAGGTAATTTCTTTAACAGCAAGTAAAGGAAAGTGGTAGCAAGCGTATTCCAGTTGAGCTCACTGTTTCCGTCAAAAAATAAAAAAAGTCCAGAGTAGTAGAAGAAACCTAGAAGAACTCTAGGTTTTTTTGGGTTGCTTGTTTGGGGGGTCCTTGGCTCATTGTTTTGAGGGGGCAGTTTTGTTTGTTTGGGTTAATTTGGGGGTGGCCTCTTATACAGCCACTGAAGCAGTATTTATCTGTTGACACTTAGGGAAAAAATAAGCACATTTGTTATTATTGATACCATTACACTGTATTTACAGTGAAGTACAGCACATTAGTACAGCAGGAAGAGAACCTTTCATTCACAAAAATATAGAGTTAAGAGGTCAATAATAGTAAAATTATTTGTATAATGTTTTAATGAAAATACTTTCTCCACAGGTTATCAGATCTTAAGTATATCACAGAGTTGGCAGCATTTTGCCAGTGTATCCATTAAGATGATCACTATATTTGTCTATTTTGTGCCACACACTTCAGCAATTCAGTAGCTCAAGGTTGTAACAATCAGCATGTAATGAGATTTATCAGCCACACAAGACCTATGGGGAGCTCTTCTAGCTTCTCCTTTTGATTTTTCTTCCTCCATTTCATCTTTCCCTCATTCATGATATACTCTTCAACTCCATCTCCTTCATCTCGCCCCTCCCTTCTGGCTGGTCCCTTAGCCTAAGCATTAGCCCTTTGAGGATTTTCCCTCTTCTTTTCAATGCTGGTTCAAAACAGGAAAATATTTTTTCGTTTGTCAGTTGTTTGAAGAAAACTATGAGACATGAGGTATAGCTAGACTAGCATACAGCCACCCATATTTAAAACACTTTATACGCAAAGGCTCAGAGTCACTCTTTTATACCCAACCACAAAACATACAAATAAATAATTTTAATTTGTGGTCCTGAAGTTTCTTCACAGTCATCCCTGTGCTCCTGAGAAAAAGTCACCTTCAGAAATTATTATTACTGTGTAAATAAGAACATCTTACTCATGTTTTCTTCATCGTCTACATCCATTGTGAAATTTTTTTGCTGGTCTCTTGGCTGGCGGAGACTGCTTCTGTCTGGAAAACAGAGAGTGGGATATTTAAGCTTTAAGGTAACCACATACAAGGTAAAGCATTGAATCTCCTCTAAAAGCAGCAGCCTGGGCACTGACTTTGCTTTGGGCCATTCGTAGTTTTTCACACAGAATTTGCCCATTCTGTAGCTGAGGTAAACTCTGCAGAACTACAACTTCAACAATTGGCAAGAATTTTTTTGTATGATGAACTGTAGTGTTTTATTTATCTTGCTACCTTTTTCTTTTTCCCCTTAAATTCCAGAATAATATCAAATCCACTCTGCAGGTCACCACACAGACCATTCAAGAAAGAATTTTTTTTTTTTTTTTCCTGAAAACTATTCAAGTACATAATATCCACTGCTTCCTACGTAATTGTTCTAATCTCATAATGCCACGAGTGCTCCAACAGAGAGCACTGAACCCTAACACCACACAGGACTTATACTTTTATAACAAAAGGTTCATTATTATGGTGAGAAAAAAGCAGTGGGCTTTGCATTCTTACACCAGAGCAGATCAAACCATGGAAACTTGTCTTGGCTTTGCCCATTTCTTTAATTTGCTTCTTAAATTCATCTGTTCATCTGCCTCTTAAAATTTTCTGAAGCATTAAGAACTAAGTGCTGTGCTTTCTATGTTCCACATTCCAATATTTTTAAAAAATACAATGCATTAATTTTCTGCTGATTCTTTACCACAATTAAATCTTTGGACAGTACAAGAAGAGAGTCAAGTCCAGTACAAATGTAAAATTGTTCTGTGATAATCTATTCTCGTGTAACATCTGCAAATATTCATTTCATTCTGCTGTCAACCAAATTAAATTTAAGATCGAAGTCCTACTTCTAAGTGCATCTTTGATTCTACTCCAGAACTATTATGAATAGTCCACAGAAGTTACATGGCAAAACTTCAGCCTTCTGTTATTTCTGATAATACAGTTATCTCCAGCAGAGCTTCAGTCTTCTACTGTACTTTATCACAGATAGTATAAATTCTAATTATTCCTGGGTATTTTGCTTACACTGTATGTACCTTGAAAAAATAAAGTTTATACAATTTATAGAACTGAAGTATTTCTATTATTCTATTACATTTTCCTCCATAATATTATATTTTGCTCTTTCCTCAGTGAGGATACACATCTGTGTCTCTCATCCAGCTGTCAACTTCAAGTATTTAGAACTTCAATGCTTTCAAAACTTAAGGTGTAATGAGACAAAAGTCAAAAGTTATCAAGAAGAGGACTCATATAAACCCACATGGTCACACTTGGTAAGACAGACACAATAAAATCAGCACTCATTTTAACACAGCCAAATGTCTGCTCAGTAACAATAAATTCGTTCTGGCTCTCTTCCCACTTCATGTGGGAAAATGTAGCTTTAATTCCACTCTATGTTAAAACTGTAGGAAGCTTTAGATAGTATACAAAAGGCAGAACTGCACTGATGGTCATAAGGAACAGAATGAATACTATATTAACCTAAGTTCAAAATATGCACATACCATGTTTTCCACAAACAAAGAAATCATTCCACCCTTAGTAGACACCATATATAAAGTATGCAGAAGTGTGGTGCAAATCCAGAGCCCAGGCCTAAAAGCCACATATAGCTATGGACTCACAGAATGGTTTGGGTTGGAAGGGACCTTTAAAACTCACCTAATCCAACTTCCTGCCACAAGCAGGGACATCTCCAACTCCATCAGGCTGCTCAGAGCCCCGTCCAATCCAACTTTAAATGGTTCCAGGGATAGACATCTGCCACTACCCTGTGCTGAATGGGGAAGCAAAGCTGCCTTTACTGCTTTGTCCTGGAAGAATTCACAGCATTTTGACTGCAAGTGCTTGTGTCACTATGCTAGTGTGTTACACTGAGCAAGGATTTGCAAATGTGTGCATTGCTTAACACTGGCAATGTGTTTTATTGCCTCTCTGGCAGCAGTGCCTGTCCCTACACCCAGTGTCACAGGGGGCTGGAGCAGCAACACTTGAATCAATGCTAAGGACACAAATGCCAGCTATAACCAAGGACCTACAGAAATACTGAGGAAGAAGGCAGGAGTGAAAGAATAAGGAAGAGAAAATAGTTATTTCCCAGAAAAAGTGAAAGAAATGCCTAAAGCTTGGAGACAACTACTTTGTCCTGGTTTGGGACATACTTTCACATAGAACGTGTATGCCTGAGGAGGGAAAAGTGGACGGGACACCCAGGCACCTTACTCTGCTTTTTGTTGGAGAAATACAAACGAAAAAGTCAGACATGGAGGTGTTGAGATTCCCCCACATAAGATACTATGGACTGAAGACGTCCCTTCAGAAAATCTGAGATCTTGTCCCAGGGTGTAGGCTGAAGATGAGCACAAAACATTGAAGAGGAGCTCTGCCAGCAGCCAGGCTCCCTGCAATGCAGCAGCTGAAGCCAGGCTGCCCTCAGGTGGGAGGATCACACCCCTGGCTGATCCAGGTCCCTGCAAGACCTGGAAACAACACCTGGCTATCACACTTTAATGACAAAATGCTCCTTACTCCCACTGCAGCAGCACCAGCTCGGGCACTTCTCTCATGCCTGGTCACATCCTCCCTAAAGCAGATGGACAGAGGGAGGGGAGAGGATCATGCAAATCACATAAACCCTTTTCCCTTAAAGAGATTAGAAATTTGAGTGGAACTTTTGCTAAACAGGCTACTTTTATTTGCTCTACAAAAGCAGCTTAAATTTGCTTTCCTATTACCATAGAGAAAGCCTGATTCCAATCCTAATTAACTCTGTACAATCAAAAAGGCTGTAATTCTTGGCATACTAATATTGCCAACAACCAGATTATCTATTATGGAAATTATGGGCAGCATCACACACAGTTATGCCTGGCAGCGAGGAGGAAACATTTATCTACAGTAGCAGAAGCAGCAACACTCACTCTCTGTAGATACACGGCTCAGATACCACAGTCAACTACGTTTAAAATCCAGTTGTGCTGAAAAAAGTATAAAATCTGTGTCTACAAAAGCTGAAGCCTTTTTGTGGGCTACAACAAACAATGTTTAGGCATTATCATTAAAGTACTGAGATTTTATTTCATTGTGATGATAAAGTGAAAATTTTTTTAAACTATTAGTTGAAACTAAAGCTCAGTGTTTAAAAATATCTATTTCAAATATGTTTTTAAAAAGGTGAAATGCTTCTACAAGTACTTAATTCCAAAGGATGTCATGTTTTCTAAGCTTGTATCAGTTCAGGATAACTTTTCCTTGAAAATAAATTATTGTTAGAGAAAAGGCCTGAAAGGTTGTTGAAAAATCAATTTACTTTTTGAGTAAAAATTATTTTCAGATTAATTTATTTCAGTGTGTATGAAACAATAAAATAAAATACTCCCAAGACAAAAGTATGCTTTAAAGGCTTAAGGCAGTTTAGGTATTCCTAAACATCACAGGTAGGTTTACATCAGTTTTAAAAAGTTATCACCAACACATAAATGTAACTGAATAAAGATTAAAAGTGTGAGCAGTGTGGGCTGCAAAATTCTTATCTGTGACCAGAGTCAAGTGCAGTTATCACTGTGCCAGGCCAGAATGACTTCAGGAGAGTAAGAGCTGATGCAAGTACTGGGTCCAAGCCTGCATTAGAAGCAAACCAGGCAGAGGTTCTCTTTTTGATTCCTCAGCCTCAGAAGTGTGATGCCCAGCAGTGTTCATCCCTCACAGCCCAGACAGAGCATCACCACTATCCTAACAAAGCCAATTGTCAGAAGTCACATTTGCTGCTTCCCAAATTTGGAGGGAAGGAAGGAAAAAGAGTCAAGCCTTGCAACGCAGCTGCCTTGGTCTGTGCTGTTATTCAGATGTAGTTTAAAGCATAAGCATTTATTAAGATAACCTCTCATATGGCTGTTGATTATAAACACAAGGCTTGGTGCTTTGCTAGACAGGCTCAGACCCGGCTTAATTTTTCCATTAGTTTTAGCCTTGATGATTATTTTTGAAGCACAGTATAAAGAGACTCCTCCCCCGCACAGAAAAAACCAAACCAACAAACAAAAAACCTACAAAAAAACCACAGAAAACAACCAATAGCCAGTGTTCTTACTGAAGTACTGGAGCTGCATAGGAAACATTTTACGTATGGCCACATTTGCATAATATAGCATCAGCACAACTCCTGTGCAACAAAAGGAATTAGTTGACTGTAATCAACAGGACTTGCAAATAACTGACACCTTATTTAGCATCTCAAACCAGCTCCAGTTATTCCTGCAGCACCACATGGTGTTCAAGGACAAACGGCTTGGACAATTCATTTTGGAATTACTACAGGTGTGATCAGAGGTTCCTCATGTTCTAGTGCCAGGGACAAACCCTCTGGAGGAGCTGGGGTTCCATCCAGGCTCAGCACCACAGCCAAACACCCTGCTCCTCCAGCCTGAAGCAGAGCAATGGCAAGCTCCTGTCTGCTAAAAGCATAGGTAAACAGCAATCCCAGTTGCAGAAATATTTGTATAAATTAAAGTTGGCGGTTGGTGGCATTACTGAAATTTGTAAGAAATAGAATTAACAGAAACAGAAGTTACACAGATCTGTATTTTGGAAGCATCAGTTATTACAGACAGGAAGGAGAGCTGACAAGAGCTGTGAGGCACCTAAGAGACACAATGCCAGAGTAATGAATAAGGCAATCAAATGACACTAAGCTGTTTGTCCACATTTTCTAATAAAATGTTTGCAACCTTTTAAGGGTTAACTGACATTTCAACTCAACAAGGCACATTCCCACAGTGCACAAAAGCATGTGCACACCATCTTCCCAGGCAGGGAAGAGGACCAGAACTACAAATATAAATATAATATTTTAGTACACTAAGAGAGATTCAGATTCTTGGCTCAGGGACTCTGCAAGCATCCATAGGCTCCTTTGCCTTTGGTAGGCAAACACAACTGATCTAGACTGACCTTACTCTAAAACTATCCTACCGAGGCTAGGATTTGATTTTTATGCCTAAGGCAAGGAATAAATTATGCTTGAAGTCTCTCAGAGCATGAGAAGTGGGAAGCTGTGCTGGGAAGCTGTGTATTTTTCACTGCAACTCCCCTATCCCAAGCACATCACTATGGCAAGAGGACTGTGTGCCTTTCAAAGAAGACACATATCACTGGTTTCCATTACAAATAACTTATTACAACTTCTCCCTTAAATTAAAAATTACTTTGAAAAGAATGAATTAGATGTGCTTTTAATGAAGTCCAAGTAACATCTACTTCTCCAAACAAATAACATTCAAACAGTACACATGACAGAAGTTAGTACTTGCCGGGGCAGAGAGAATGAACTACTCAGCACTTTTGTACACATATTCATTAGGAGAATGGTCTTCCACACTTGCTCCCACTGTGGTCCATAGATTTTTTTTTTTTCCAATTGGCTTCAGAGATACAGATTTAGGCAGTAAAAATAAAAAAAAAAATTAAAAGCCTTTTCATATAAAATAGGACCTATATATGCTTTGAGAGATTGGGGTAGATTTTTTCAGAAGAAGGACTCTGAACCCAGGCTGCTCACTACAGAGGAGAGTTTCCTCTCTTGGCAAGGCATATATAATTACTTCTGAAATCAATACCACTCAGTTATTTCAAGTTTGAAGGAGGAACAGTATTTGCTTCCTTGACCTTCCAAACTTTTATTCAAGCAGTTTTCATAATGCAGCAAAACTGCAGTAATAAACTCATTTGCTTCCTCTACATAATCCATTCAGCATTGATGTTCAGAAACCTCTCAGATCCTACAGGCAAAAAGTCTCCATGCTGCTCCAGCACTGAGGTTGGGTCATCACTGGTGGCATCTAAGCAAGGAGGGCTTCCAAAAGGACTCCTCTGCAGCCTAGTGTTTGCCCCTGACAGCAGGGGTGAGCAAACTCTAGTTTTATTCCCAAAATCTTGCTCTGGGCTAAGTGGCACAAGTAAAATAATATTCTCTGAGAACACTGGAAAAATTTTAAGTTTGTAAAAAAAGGTAAGAATCTAGGAAAAAGCTTAATTGCTACTCGAAGAGATTTATAGAGCTTGCAAAAATAACAATAAAGGGCAAAGAGTAGCTAACTGATTTGGGTCAGGGCAAATTCAGCATTTTATATGTAGGAGTGTGGAGAAAGTCTGCTTTTTTCTCAGGTATATGACTAAAAAAATTCAAGCTTCAACTATACCATGCTGGTGTAGTAGAGGGAATTCTTGCTTTTAACATGGAGCAACAAACCAAAGTCCAGCTGTTGGCTAAATGTGCCCAGGGAAGCCAAGCAATTCTGCATACAGCACTCCCTGCAATATTCAGAAGACAAGCAGTACTGCAAACAGATTTCCTTTTCTACATGTCAGCCACACCATACAGGAAAACACCACCTAAATGTATGCTTTTTCAATTGGAGTCATGAAAAAGGACGGTATCTTTACAATTTTACATCACCCCTGTTTTTGAAGTCTGTTTCTTAGAGTATTACCAAAGAGAGGAAGAACACCAGAAGTACTTCTAAACATACTAGCCAACACAACAGTAGTTGCTTTTATTTCCCTAAGAGGCTACTTGAAAGATTTTTAATATGTTTGCTACAGTAAGTGCACATTATGTGAATACAAAGAGAGATATAACTTGAGTTTTTTCTGCTTGAATATGCCGTGTATTCACTGCATTAAAAAAAAAAAAAAAAAAAAAAAAAAAAAGTTGTGAAGAACTCTTTAACAGCTATCTCATTCATCCTTATCATTGAAAGGAAAATTTAGTGGCTGTCTCATTTTACGTTAAGAGAGAATGGTATAAAAGCAAAACACCATAACCTGGCAGATGGAAAAAACTATTATCAGAAGGGAATACAAGACAGAAATCTGCAGCTTTAGAGACGTTTCCTATTTGTTAAAAAACCCTCTCCTTGCAAACTTCAAAAGCTAAGGGAAATAAAATGTTGGCAGATGTTGAGGGTTTCTGTTCGAAGTATTTTTTTACTCTATAAATCCAAACACAAAACACTGAAATTGCACTTAGAATAAAGGTTCAAACCCCACCTGAAAACTTCTACATCTACAACCCCCCCCCAAAACACTTATCAAATAATAGAATCATTAAGGTTGGAAAAGACCTCGCTACCTTTCCGCTCCGATCGTTTCTTCCGCCTCCGTTTCCAGCGCTGAGGGACCACGCTGAAGTGGGGCTGCAGGCTGAGAGCTGGGGCTGGAAGCGATGCCATGCACACCCCTCAAGTCCCCCAAACCCTTGCCCCTTCGAAGAAGGCAGCAATATCCCTGCCAAGGAGGGATATCCCTGCCCTTCCCTGCACCCCAGCTGTTCCTCAGTGTTCTCCAGCCGCAGGATGCGCGGTCCGATGAACAACGATGAACAAGGAACGTGCAGCTCGTCCCTACCCACCACAAGAGGCACATGTGCCAATTAACCCTTCCAAAATGACAGGGGCAAGGACAGAGGGTTTTTAAAAGACACCCTCATCACTAGGTACGAAAGGCAGACTTATTTTTAGCTTGTTTTTGAAAAGGAGGGCAATGCTTTGCTGTGGCTTCAGCCTTATGCATGCCTCAGAAGCAAAGAGAGATATGAGCAGGGAAGCATTTATACATTCTCATGTTCTTAGTTATGCATCTCATATATTGCCTAGAAATGCACAAAATATATTTGTGAATAGCAAGAAAATAGAAATATGCGAATCTCAAAGAGAAATGTTTTAGTCACACATTTTCCATATAGGGGTTTGCATGCTGGGACTGATCAGAAGATTTCTCAATGTCAACATTAACTGTACCATTTTCTAGCCTTTTTATAAACAGAAAAAAGAAACATGCCTTTATGGAATACTGTGGTATTCCATAATGTGAACCCCGTTCACCCCATCTGAGCAACCAGCTGAATACACATCCATCCTGTCAGCCCTGTGCATCAGCATCACTGGGGGCTGCAGCTACTGCAGATTGCACCTCACACGACAGAAAACATCTTCCAGCAGGGGATGTTTGGAGGTGCAAGTTCCATGGGCTTCTTCATCATGTTACTAGAGTGAGGAGACTTCTCTGACAAGTCACTTCCACCTTCTCTCAGACCTTAATTTCTCAGTATACCAGACCCTGACAGCACATGATCAAATCCAGATAAAATCTGATAGGTGACAACTAGCCAGGACAGCATTTTTTTGAAAAACAGTGCCACTAGCATCTTAGATTAGCTGTACTTCACTAATCAAAACAGTCGTGCTCACGACTGGGATTGGGATGACTTGTTAACAGGGAGCCCTACCTCTCCACCTCCTGCTCTCTCTGCTGGCAATTGTTCTCCAGATCTGAAGTACCAGCCTCCAGTCCACGATGGAAAGCTTCTGAAATCATTTAATTTGATGACTGAAATTATTTCTGCAGGAAGCCTCAGTGCTAAGGGCCTCAAACTTTCCCTCTTACTTTAGAAAAGCTGAAGTTCTACTTCAGTACCTATATTAACAGGCATCACTGACGATGAAGAATAGGACTATTCATGCTTGGTTTACAAAATTTTACAAGATCAATTTGCCATGGTGGAACAAGACACCAATGCCATGATCACACTACCACATGTTCACCACTTTCAGGAAGCCTGGGACAAAATGAGCCTCATCATGATCTAAGACCAACTTCCCAAACCAGTCTTCCCTGAGGCAATAAGATGTGATCCTCCTTTACAGTAGATATAAGGTTAGGCACTTTCCTATGCTTCCAGCATTTCTCCTTCACTACACTTGGGTTCACAGACTGCTCGGTGTCCTCTGGATTAACACAGCAACATTCCTCCCTTCATGGACACCAGAAGTAGCCTCACTTAAATGTGTGTCCTGGTTTGGGCCAGGATAAAGGTGATTTTCTGGTTTGTACTTTTGCTTTCAGCTAAGTCTCTTGTAAGTAGTTGCACTTGCTGAAATTAACAGCAAGTTTCTCAGTCAGTGTCTGCTTCTGGGACTGATAACACTCGATGTTTATAGTTACTGCCAGAGACTGGTGTGCAGAGCCAAGGACACTGCTCAGCTCTGAGGAACATTTTACCCTCCAGAAGGAGTAAGGAGGGTAAAATCCACCTGAAACCCTCCTTTGGGGAGGACCAGACAAGATAGATGCCAGAATTGACCAAACAGAGTATTCCATCCCATACACGTCATACTCGGTATAAATTTGAGGGATCACAAGGGTCAAACACTTCCTTCTTCTTCCTGCCGTTCCTGCTTCCATTCCTCTGCCTGTGTTCCTGATCCATGCCAGCCTGAATCCCTGTGTTCCTGCCTCCAGCTCCCGACTGCTCCTGACCCCAGGATTCCAGCCTGGACTTTCCCAGGGCTGCCCTGCAGCCTCAGTGGTGACGTGAGAGTTATTGGGGGAAAGGGGGGAGGAACGTGGTATCACTTTTCCTGTATATTTGTATATATTTAGCAATTTTTCCTATTTATCATTACTGTTTCATTAAAGTTGTGTAGTTTAGTTTCCAACCCATAAGTCTCTCTTCCTTATTCTCTCTTTTTTCTTTACCAGTGAGGAGAAAGAGATTAATATATAAATCTGTTACTCAGTTTAATTGCCGGGCCAGTGTTAAACCATGACAATGTGACATGTCTGACATCAGGCCCTGCAGTGCTACATCTGGATGGGTCTACACAGTCATGGCAAGATGAAGGTGGAAGTCAAGGAAACCCCAGCAAATCCCACAGCACCAGTGTCAGCACAGGTTGCACTGGTTGCAAGTTGGCAGAGTCTTTTCCCATCTGACCAGAGTTAATATAAGGCCAAAGTGTTGAGAGAAGGCAGTCCCAGAGAGAATTTGGTTACATACCCACACATTTTGAATCCTTCCATCTCACCCACATCACTGAATTAGAAATATAGAGATATTAAATAACTGACCCTATGCCAAGGGTCAACTAACCCAAGTGAGAAAAGAACCTGCACAGCAAAACTGATGGGAAGGTTCAGTAGCTTCTCAATTCTCCCCTTTGCCACGCAGATCTGTACAATTCCAGCCTAGGTTTCTGTGGATTTATAGTGTGTGAGGTAGGGTTTTCCAGCCAAGTATTTGTGGGTTCATCCTGGAGACCCTGCAGCTGTAGCATCTATACTCCTTTCCCATGGAGGTCCCTGAGTACCAGGGGGCTCAAGGCCACACTGAAACCCTTCTGCCAAGTGTCTCCTTCATCTGGAATTTCATAAAGCTCATAGGAATAATCAGTAGTATCTTTAGCTCCCCACCAGACTCACTTCAAATGAGGTAAGTTGGAAAGCTGCTGGCAAAGTAGAAAGCAAACAAAAAGAATATGATCACACAACTACTTTTTTTTGTTTTTTTTAAACATATTGCATGAAAATCTCTATGCACCAAAAACATCCTTGCAAATCTCATTTTCTTATAGAATTGCCCACTATTATCAATTTACTTTACACACACTTTGACAAAACAGTCACACAATGCATTTTGTAAGCAGTCTTAGTGATTTTTTTCTCTACTTGCAATCCATGTACTTTTCAAGTGCAAGGATAGCATTACAGACCAACAGCAAGTTTTCCTTCAAGTTTTGTGTACTGCAGCAAGAATGAACATAAATTAGCAGCAACCACTAGAATCTGTATAGGCTGATTACAGCTCTAGCATTTGCTCAGCACAGCAAATCTCAAAAGACAAAGCTGCTGCCTGCACACCAGGAACTCCAAGAGCTCTGATACCACATGCCTATGGCTTGCATTCCAACACTTCAGGTGATTGAATCCGCTCCAATAGCACCATCTACTGTTACACTGCATAATTAATTGATTTAATTTGACATCTATTCCTTCCTTGGCTGAGGAAATCTACATATTAGAAATAACTTAAGAAATTTGCAGATTTATTCTACAGTAAACTATTTTTGAACATGCTGACCATTTTTTTTTTTTTTTAGGTATCATCACTTACACTTCTTACTGGCTTACTCTGAGGACTGAACATGGAGTTTTTAAGACAAATTCTTTCTGAAGGAACCCTAAGACACCCACAACTTGCAGAGATGTATTTGAAGTGCACTTCCAAGGAAAAAGTGATAACCAATCAGAGAAGAAAACTCAGCAGCCTAGACCTCCCAGTAAGTAGCATCAGTGTTTGCACCATCGTTTAGAAGATAACAGATGCAGCTACACAGTAGTGCTAAGGAAAATGATAGCTAATAGGAAGAAGAATCCAAAATAGAGTCAAAAAGATGTTTTAAAAGTCTCAAAGATTTTGGAGTTATTTTATAAAAAGAAAAAAAAAAAAAGTCACCCAGGTAAGGTCATGTCTGGCATTAGCAGACAGGCTTAAAAATTAGATATATTTCCTCCTTTCCCACCACAGTTACAACAAGCCCAGCTCACTCAACAAACTTTCAATTTCTACATGCCAGCTCTGCATATTTATTTTATTAATATGGATTGGACAAAAATTTGCAGTCACAGGGCTAAGTAATTTTTGCAACATCGACTTGAAACAGATATTTCTTAATATCTTCTGATTTAAAATTGTACAACTGTCTATGAGGTTGTTTAGTGAACAAAAATAAATGTAAATTATATGTAAAACAAAGTTTTTAATAATTGTTTAAACACATTAAGATGATTCTATCCTCCAAGTTATACATAAATCAGAAAACAAAGAACCTCACTGTATATTTGCAAATATGGTCTGCTTACCGTTTTAATAATTAGAGACACATGATGATTCTGCAACCTGCAAAAAGAGAAACAGAGTTAAATTTGTGAAAGAAAAAAAAACACTAAGTGTATTACAAATAGTAACTCTTGGCATTCTAAAGGACAAATTCTGATTCTGTAAGAATAAAAACTACATACTGCATACACACACAGAGCCAACTCCTTGTAAGCCCAGGAAGGGGAGGGGGAGAAACAGTTCTGAACATTCCTGATTGGAAACAAAACCCAAAAAACCATTCAACACTGAAGCTGCTTAGTACTGAGGTAAAAACAGCTGCTTAGAACCTCATCTGTAATCTCTGCACCTTTTAGCAGAACAGGTGAAGAAAAAAATTTGGCCAATAATGCCTTAAAACTAAAATCAACTTCTGCGTTATTACAACCCACTTGTCCTACCAGAAAACCTAAAGCTGTCTTCTTGTTAGTGGTTTTGTTGTTTTTTGTTTGTTTTTTTTTTTACTTTACATCTTGAATTTTATTTTTAGTGGTTGATTTTAATCCATACAAACAAAACCTCACACCACAGCCCCCTTTCAAACAGCACTTCCTAGATATTTATGACATCAGCTTCTCTTCTCCTGTAGCGCCTGCAAAACTGGAAAATCCCTCAGCTGCCAGCAGTGGGGAAAGAAATCACAGATGTAGGGTAAGAATGATACAGGATAACAGGAAGGACAAATGCTACAAGACATTTTCTTTTATTTCCATAAACAGATGTAAACTGCGCGGCTGTTCGACCAGGAACAGATGGCTTTATTTTTATAGATAGCCTCCTAGTTATAAGAAAATATTTATATGACTTTATCCCTGTGAAGACACACTACTGTAAAATGGTTCTGTAAATCCCAGGAGCCATTTCCAAAGCAACAGAGTATTTCAGTCCTGTGGCTACATTTTGCAAACACACACAGAGTCAGCGTGGAGACATCACCTGTGCCTCTAAAGGATCTTGATATTTGCACCCAGAAAAGAAAAAAAATCTCTTACATTGCCCACAAGAGGGTGCTGGCACCCTACAAAACCTTTCAGTAAATTTAAGTTACACAGTACAGCTATGGCCTACACAAACTGATGGAAATATCTATCATATTCTAACTGTTTTGGTCAAGTTATACAAAAAAAGAACCAACACAATAATGAAAGTTCATACAGTGGAAGACTGCATTAATTCAATCTTGTTTGTGTTTTTTTTAGCTCAGATATTTCAATTTCCCAACACTTCATGGTGGCATTCTCCAATAATTCAGAAAAATATGGCAACAATGTGTTTGTCTCAGCCTGATGTAGTAGAAATGCCAAGAAAGTACAAAGCAGTGTCAGCTAAAGCCAGCATCCCTCTCTGCAATGGACTATTATGCAAGTCCACTAAATACAGATACAGTATTTCACAGCATGGTGATTTATTTACCAGTTCCTTTAATATCTTCCCATCCTTGTAGCTCCATATCCACAACAAAATCTCTTCCAAACCTTTGTAATACCACATATAAACTGCAATGTGAAAATCAGTATTTGTGGCAACATACGCCACAAAAAAAAACAAAACCACAAACAATTAAAAAGGAGGTTTTGATAATTTTCATTCTACATGAGCATTGGTTTAAATAAAGCTATACTTAACCCTGAGAATGAACACTGCTAGTAATTTTTATCTAAGTTAACTAAGCGTGGGCTTCCCACAGAGTCATGGCCTTCTCCAGGAGCAGCCAGCTCCTCTGCTGCAGGATCCTCCACATCTGCCCCGCTGTGCTCCAGTGTGCTGCTCCAGGGGGATTAACCTGCCATCTCACAGTCACAGAATCATTCTGGTTGGAAAAGTCCTTTCAGATCTTTGAGTCCAACCTTAAATTTCACTGGGGGCTGCATGTCTGCTTACCTTCTCTTCCCTCCTCACCTTCTTCCCTCATTGACCTCGGTATCTCTGCTCCAGTATTGCTCTTACCTCCTCCTCTTCTCTAGCCTGAAGGTCTTAGGAGTTTCCTTTTCCCCTTCTTAAATATGTTAATCACAGAGGCCTTATCACCAGCTCTGATGGCCTTGGCCAGAGGCAAGTCAGGCTTTGGAGCTGGGGGAGCATCTTCCAGCTTCTCACAGGAGCCACCCCCGTGGGCCCTCCCCCAGTACCAAACCCCCCACACAGAGACCCAACACACTGGGGCTTAAAATAAGTTTATCACTAAGTGCAAAAAAAATCCTTGTATACTGACAGCTGCAGACAGTTTTACGGGGTAAGAACCAGCCCACAGGCACGATGCATAAGGAACAGTTTTACAGTACTACTTAAAAATTTATCTGCAGCAAAAATCCAAATATTGAATTTCTAACTCTTAATTTTCCAGAGGGGAAACCACAGTAGTCCAAGCTCGTATTTTTAGGAGGGAAGCACCAAAAACAGGTGAAGGAAAAATTAGGTTTTTTACACCTTAAACCAGTAAAGACACTAAATTGAAAACAAAAGGGAAACACCACTGTGCTGTAAGAACCAGAAACAAAACTCACATCTCCAGCACTTCTTACCTGGCTCTTCAGAGCTTTGTCAAGTCATAACATTCTGCTCCACCACCTTTTGCAGGGAGACCAATTTTGCCTGCTACAAGTGGTTACTCTAGGAGCTCAGCACCTCCCTAACATTACTTTAAATATATACAATATCTATATTTATATATTAATATATATTAAAAATATAAAATTCAGTAAACTATTTCTTAGTCCCCTATGAATGTCATGAAACAGACGTTGAAGACACGTGCATGTCACTTCATCAGCATTTTACATGTGCTGCCATGTCCAGTTTCTCACAGAGAAACAGACTTTCAGAGGAGCCACACTTGAGAGCCAGGAGAAAAGCTTTGGCCAGGTGGTCCCAGGTCTTCCCACCACCTTCTCTGCCCAGTCAACTTCAGCAACTTCTGCCATGGGCACGAGCTACTCTAGTCACTAGAAACAGAACACGGAGATGGAAATCAAGCAGTTTCCTAACAGCTTCCCTTCTAAAAATTACTGGCGAGTTTATTCACCAAAAAAATTTGGAAACATACTCAATGTAATTTCCCCTGGGGCAGCAAAGGATATTTGAAAACCATTTGAAGAACAGGTCATGCTGGACATTTAGGATTTTCTGAAAACACTCACTTTTTAAAGCCCAGCAGAAAAGGTTTCAGGGCAATGAGAATCGAATCAGGCATCTGATAACTCACTCCATTACAAACCATCTCACATTTATGAAACAGCCTCTGCCAGCCCTTTGAAAACTTCCTGAGGAGAAAGACACTGAGAAGTGCCAGCTAAAATTTTGAGGCCTTCATCGGTAAACACATAGCCCAGAAATCTTTGAGAAATGAGAAAGATTTCGGGGCTCTCAATTAAGCAATGAAGAGAGCACTCTCAGCTGAGCAGGCAGAGGGGATCTTGTCACTCCAGCTCTACTGCTACCACTGCCACCTTGCCTGAACAACACCCTGCTCCATCCCAGGAGCCATCAGCCCATCACAGGCCATGTCCTCCTGCCCAGAGGAGCAGAGCACACTGCCAGGCAGGGACCCACATTATGGGGATGCCCTGTCCTGTCTCAGCTGCAGCCTCAGGTACCAGGCACGACAGCAGCAGAGGGAAGCAGGCACCCTCACACTGGGCACATGTACAAATAATGTCTGTGTTCTCCTCCAATAATTGACAGCAATTTCCCAGTGTAATTCCAGTTTGCAAGAGGCTCAATGTGTTGATTCAGTTCTGTAAGATTTAGGGGAAAGAAGTACAGCCAGCAACTGAGACCTCCAACACATCCACCTACAAGGGACAGGAGGCCCCACCTTGAAACACAATCCTGCAAGAGCCAGACACAAGGTAACTGTATAGAGACACCCACTAGCCACGTGGACAGGTCCAAAACCAGTAATTTCACTATTTTCTTTCCTATTTTTTTTTTTACTTTCTTGGTATTGAAAAATATAGTTGGCAAAGCAAGTTTTTTTCATTGGTTATGTTTAATTTCACATCTCATCTTCAACTAGGAATCAGACAGCTCCCACACTGAACTGCCACCAGCAGCTGCCAGAGGTGGCTCCAGACAGACCAGATGTGAACAGCTACCATGGCTTTGCTCCCAACTCTTGCTCTTCTGTTCTCTGGAGGAAGACAGGGAAGAGATGTCTTCATGGCAGATTTTGCTCCTACCCCAGAAAACCACAGTGGCAGCCAGCAATGGAAGACATGACACATCTTTGCATTCATAAAAAGAGGATGAATCTCAGTAAGTGCAGTTTATACACAATACAAAGCTGTCCGATGTGTCTCCTTTCCTTGGTATAAAATAAACTCTTTTAACCTTATGTACAGAGAGTATCTGCTTGTAAGACACTGAAACCAAGTTCACTGACGTTTCAAAAGCTATGAAAACTCAGCAGCTATTAAGCAACAGGAATCAAGATAGTATCCATGAGAAAAACAAAAGTATGCTGCTCTGTGAAGTAATATCTAAGCTATTACTGCTTTTGCTGCAGGTATCAAGTAAGATTATAATTTGTTCTAGAACACTCAAAATTCAAACGTGTTCAGGAATAAATACAGAAAAAAATTTTTTTTTAACATTTTCTCACAAAAAATATTTTACTATATTCATATATTTCAAAATACCAGCAAGGAACTTTTAAATTTCTGATTTTTCATTTTGTGATGCCCTACACTTGAAAAAAAATATTAACAATGTTTTGACATACTGATTAGTTATGACAGCCTAAAGCTTTGAAATATAAAATGTCAATACTGAAACGACGTTATCTCAAAATCAAATATTTTAATGCCACTCCTCCTTTCTACAGAATCATAACAGCCCTTTATAAGAGCAGTTACCTTAGAAGAGAATGTGACTGAAGCCAAAAAAAATTATTCACTTGAGCAAAGCTACCATAAATGTCTTCAGAGGAATCCAGGCTTTAATCTTGATTTAGTTATTTCACTATAGTTAATGTTTAAACTTTTACATTACTCATTTAGCTCTTTTAAACATTATTCAAATTGAAATAGTACAACAACTTAATTCCAAGTCTAAGCAGCAACCTTTGAAACTCAAAGAGATTTAAGTAACCATTTGAAAGTAAGTTCCATATTAGTACTTTTTAGACAACAGCTACAAAAGAAAAAAAAATAAATTAGTGTGGACTACAGACTGTGGATAAGAATGCAGGACCAGCAGGGATGGGACAACCCACCCATCCCACTCACACCAAACAAGGCTGGCACTGGCAGATGCTCCACTGAGAGGAAGATGTTCCTGCACCAAGGCTGCTATCTCAGCTACAGTGAGGGACCAGCAGCTTCTGATAATAGAGCCTGAAAAAAGTACCTGCCAAAGCACCTGCATGCTTTTTATATACATTCAGCATAAATCAGAGGACTGTAAATCTTTCTTCATTTAGACAGCAGCAATATTTTTAAGATTTCAGAACAAGGAAGGTTGATTATTTTCATTCTTGCTTCCTCCATAGGGTGAAGATAAGGTAGGTACATGTGAGCTACATGGATATTTTGTACCATAAACACTAGACTTCAGAAAAAACGTATCAGAAATCTATGTTTAGTAAAAAGATGCAATACACTTACCACTCAACTTAACAATGTTTAAAACTATGAGATTATGTCCTGTGGATGTATTAATATCTTCTCAAGCCTTTACTGTGGGAAGTAACTCTCCACATAGGAAGTTTACTGAGTCAAGACTTCTGAAATGATACGTCTTATTCACAGGCTTCTACTTTAAATGCAGGATTGGATGGTCGAGCAGCAGCCAGGCAGAAAAGCAAACTGCTGCCATCAGCCACTTCCAGCTGCCTGGTGTAACAAGTGGCTGCTGACGAAGCTGGGAGACAGAGCAGTCATTAGTAAAGGTGCAGCAAAGTGTGAACATGCCAAGCAGTGCTTGGTAAAGAAGTACAACTCACCAGGAGCTCCCAGACCACTACTACAGGCTGAAGAACCAGTTCGTTTATTGATGGATTTAAAAGCAGAGAGTAGGGTTACCTATCAGAACCTGGCTGAGGACAAGAGACTCAACAGAGATTAAAAACCTGTCTACAAGATCCAAGGGGCACAGGCAAACACACACACACAAATGACTGCAGGAAAGAAACATCTTAAGCAGCGCAGCCAAAGAATTTCATTAACGTTATCAGTGAGCAGATCAAAAGGCAACTTGATTGCCGTTTATAGTGCCTACATGAAGATAAAAGAGCAGAACAGAGTGCTGCAACTTCAATAAAAAGAATACACCAAGATTAAATGTACAAGCTCAAAACAGGGCTTAACACAGATACTGTTTGTGCACATTTCAGGCTTAGCCTTTGATATGAATCATGATGCTGACCATTCTCCATCAGCCTGCAGCTTGCCAACAGCTTCCCCCACCAGAAGCAAGAGCATGAAACTGCCTCTGCTGTGCACAAAAAGACAGGAAGCACAAACAAAAGCAAAAAGTAAAAGGGGAAGAAGTATTATGATTCTATGGTATTATTGGTTGCACACTTGTACCAAAAGCCAGAGCAGCCAGCAGCAGCAGTGAGCACTCTGCCATCACAGCAATCGCCGTGCTCTAGCACACAGGTTGTGGTGACTGCTGGTGCATGGCTTTTAAAATAAATGTTTAACGTGGGAGGATTTTGAAGCTCTTTAATCCTTTGCCTTTAACTTGCACGTTCCAGGCACTCCATGCACAGGGAAGTGAAAAGACCGTGGAAGAAACCCAAATCATGCTGGTTTCTTGAACAAAAGGCAGGGGTGTGATTAGCTGGAAATCACGTTTCCAGGTCAGCCTTTTCCTCCCTGCTTTTCTATTTATGTTCATTGTGTGCTCTGGGCAGAGCTGGGGGCTGTGGGAGAGCCATGCAGGGATAGAAGAGGGGCTAAGCTCCAAGGAAGCTTGGAAGGGGAAGGCTACACTGAGCCCTAACTTTTGTCCTGCTCCTGCTCACATCTCAGTGCCCACAGCTCTCCCCCACTGTTCCAGCCTGGGACAAGCAAGGGCACTCAGCAGTCCTTGTCCTGTCACACAGGGCACGGAAAAGGGGATCATGCAACTGCCCCAATGTGGTGGGGAGCCAAAAACCCATCACCTGCATCTTCAATTGGCTTTTCTTTCCCACACAGCACCAGCCTCAGCAAGCCAAACCTGAAGCTCCCTGCATCTGTAACTCAAGTCTCACCAACAGTCTGCATTTCTGTGGTGGTGGCCTCCAGGATTTTTAAGTGTCTGTCTCATCACTGCAATGTTTCTGAAAGAACAAGCTGATGGATTTCCAAGAATATGAGTGTTACCTTTCACTTCTAAAATCACATTTCTGCTTTCCCCCCGCCCCCACTACAAACATGAGCAGATTTGAAGAACTTTAAGCTAACTTTTGAGACCTCTCAACTCCTAACCAGTCTTCTGAGCTTCTGGGATCCTTCTTGGGACCTTGCAGTTGCAGATGGCTCACTATCACTAGACTATCCCTTCCAGAGTAGTTCCTTATTCAGTATTAAATATCTGTATGTTAAAAAAAACCCAACAGCCACCAAACACACATGGTGTAAAATCTGACTTTCATCACCACTCTGGTGTGTGGGCAGAGTGTTTGCCACCACAGAACATTAGACATTTTACAGCCACATTGTGCAGAAATGGTTCTTACTTCTTACTCAAGAAATTGTAATACTTTCCCAAGTTTGACAAGACCAGCAAGGAGATGCCAGGTAGAGTCTGCATGTGGCAGCAGGAGAGCAAGAGAGAGGGAAGATGCTGGCACGACCCCTGGTCAGAGTAGCATGTCCAGAACAGACCTTTGGCTTGCATTGCTTGCATAAGGGAAAAGTTTTGAAAAAGTCTTGTATGTTGTGATTCTTGAGTGGACACCATAGCTGAGGGCAACAGGACCAGAACTTGAGAGTGTAGATACTTGAGACATCATTCTGATGCATTAACTCCATAGGCTCTTTGTCAGTAAGCAACAGATACGCTCATTTTCATTAGTCTTTGAGTTCAGATAAAATTTGATAAATACCTTTTCAGATAATACATCTCTTGCTGAGTATCAAACAGTGCTCCTGACAGGCAAGTGAAATAAGGCTGAGAGCAGAGGTACTTATCTACTAACTGAACTATACAAAGTGGACCCAAAGAATCTTTTAGCATGGCTAATATATGTAAGAGTAGGGTAATTCAAATCCAAATCAGCCAGTGAAGCAAGTTCCAGATACAGATCAAACTTTTTGTTAACTTTTGTGTGCTTCAGAAGTTACATTAAAAAAAAATACTAAATACCAGGACTGAAACAATGTGGTTAAAGGACTGTAATCTTGAAGAGATACACAGATGCTCAAAATGCAGCAAGTTGAAATAATTCACGTCACTGTTCCATAGGAAACAGAAATGGCTTCTCAAACCTTACACTCAAGTATTCCTCCAGAAAATCTGGGTGATTTGCTTCTCCAAAGTACCAGTCTCTTATAACCTTCCTGGGAACTTCAGGGTTGATGTTCTCTTTGATTAAGAGAAAAAATGCCACTCCTCTGACTTAAGTATAACAGTCACAGCAAATGTCATCTTCCACTGTAAGCAGGTTTCTAGCTGACTGATCTCTTGGTTCTTACATAAAAAGCTACCCTCTTCCACCTATTTTCTGAGGGGTGGTTTCTCAGTCTTTGTACATTTATAGACACAAGCAGATCACAAATTAATCAGTTTTCCTTGAAAGCAGGGATTAGTTACTTAACTGGTGATTGCTCATAAAACCATACTACAGTAGAAACAGCATGCTAGAAAAGAGGGGTGCAAAAATTTTTGGTGTTAAAAAAGGGACAAAAGTACAAGTCCCATGGTTTATTACTCCCATGACTTAATCAAACCTAAGTCTTAATAATGGGCGAGATAAATAGTGTCACACACACTAAGATATTTTAAATGTAATTTAGAGCAATTACAACATCTGGGTGGGCTTTTCAGAAGCAGGCAACTGACTCACCTAGGTTTTCAAATGGCTTTTGCTAGTTTCCCCCTCTCCAGAAACTGCACCCTTTTGTAGGATTCACCATCAGATGGGGAAGTGACAGAGCTGGAGTTAATACCAGTCATGTCAATAAAAATAAATCAATACAGGTTTTGATAGAACACCATAATAATTAAACTAGTTCTGCAGAGCTCATGGCAACTTGCACAATGAGAGCTTAAAAGGGAGATGACAGTGTCCTGCCAAAGGGGACATTTTGTTAAGCAAAATTTAGCAATACAAGAGATTTGTATCAGGAATTTGTCATTGCAGGAGGCATAGCAAAATTGCATTCAGGTCCCTGCCCATCCTTGCCATCTCTTATAAATCGATATAATTTCATAAGAGAAGGCGAGTAGGAAGGGCTGCAGGGATCTACAGCATAAGGAGTTTGAAGGAAATCTCTCAAGAGCTGCTCAGTCCACCAGAACAAATCAGAGTTGGACTGTGCCAAACACAGCGGGAGAGTAAAAAAAGAGTAGCAATCATCTATCCTGGAAGGGAGAGCTGTACAGAACCAAACGAGGCCTTTTGTACAAAGGCAAGAAATAATCGATGCTTTTCAGGCAGAATTGATACACGGCACAGATGAATGACTACACTTGATTAGCCAGGAGCACCTTCATTTTTCTACAGCCTTTCAGAAAGCATTTCCAGGTGGCCCCAGGAGAGCTGCCAGCAACCCATGCGTGCCCCAGCAGCTGAACTTTAAGGTCCTTTCCAACTCATATCAATCAATGGTTCTGTTATAAGGCCTACAGATCACCCCATCATAGGTTCTCAAGAATTTTAAAACAGCAAGAGATTAACAGAGGGACAAGCACCACTTCTGTACAGACTATGCTGCCTCTGCTCCTGGAGCTGGGTGGGAATTCCCCATTCCCCTGGCACACCAACATGCAGGAGCAAGTAACTCATGATGTAAAATTTGGTTCTTTCACTACAATAGAACCACAGCATGAAGGAGCCATTTAATGCAGTTGAGGCTACCTGAGCTATCTCAGCCCCTGAAGCAAGGCACACCAAAGCAAGTTCCTATGTGAAGAAATCACTGCTGAGTAGAATTTAGATTATGCATTTACTTCAGTGACCTTTTACTCTATCTAAATTATTTTTATATCAAAATACTTATTCTGGTTCAAGTATTGAACTAAAAAAAAATATATGTGCATGTATTCAAAATCTATGCATATACGGCACATATTTTCTGTGCAGTAAAGAGGCAGCTATTAATTCAGAAATATAGGAAGTTAGCTGTCTCTAAAGGACAATCTAATCAATGTGAACATGCATTAAACAAGAAACCAACAGTTTAGTTCTGTGATGTGAAAAAACTCCAGAATGCCAACAACCTCCTAACTCAGACTGAAAAGTCATTCACTCAAAACTATCCCACACACACACATATCAAAGCAGTATTCACTACCAGTGTTGCCATAACACTGTTCACCTTAAGCCCAGCAAGCTGTTGAAGCAAGAGGAGTCTGTGTGTATTTCACACACCAGTCTATGCAAAAATACACATTTACACTCACTATCCTAGATTTCTGCACATCTGGGGGTTCCTGCTGTTTTCAGGCTGTTCAGAGGGCTGTGATGCTTTCCTGTTTCATGGGACAAGCACTGTATCTCTGTGCCAGGGGACCCAGAGAAGTCTCAGAACCATCATCATCAGCTGCCTCAGTGCTCTGCAGAAAAAGAGCTGTTTATGGCTGTAGTTAAGATTTACACCAAGAGCAGCAAATACTTTAAAGGTGGAATACTGCACATTCACTGTAATCAATTCACATTTTGTCAGGACAGTTCACTGTCTAGCTGTTCTTCTGAGTCTACAGGAAGCCTCCAGCTACATGGACAGCATTAGTGTTCCTTACCTCTTCCCAAGCAAAGGAACTATCCTGTCCTGGTTAACATGCCTGTTTTACACTTTATATCCCATTTGGGCTACAGCAGTGTACCAAACCTAGGCAAGAAACTACCAGAAGGCAGCAAGAAAGGTATGCAAGCCTCAGAGCAGCAAGAATACAAAAGCCAAAATCTTAGCCAGTGCTGAGTAGCTCTGAAAACAAGGAGAATAACTCCCTTCCCTACCCTCTATCATAAAAGCTATGACCTTCAAAATATTGGCTTTTTTTTCTTTACAATTCAAAGCAGCATGTTTTGTCCAAGCTGTCCTATAGATCAGGTGATACTCTGGCAAGAGAAGAAGTCAATAGGCATATTCTTTAACAGAGCTTTTATTGCAAGAATCTAATGTATTTCCAGTCTCTTCCACATTCACTTAACCCAATCAAGAGTACCTATTTAGAAAATGTCTTCACAGCTATCAGAGAAACTTGCTTAAGACTGGAAAAGCAACTTTCTTTTAAAGTAGATTTCTTGAACAAGTTGCTAAGGAAAATGCAGATGGAAAGCAGAGCAAAGGGCAACTCTGAACCTGAAGTAGGTGGATGCTGAAAGAGCCAGCAAGGACACTGATGCTGAGATAAGCTGCAAACTGTCATGATGGTGCTGGCAAAATGGGCCTCAGTAGTTTTGGGGTTCACCTTTGACTGGGATCCCACCTACTGGCTCTTAAATCAGACCAAATCCTGCGTGAAAAGGAGGCAGATTTGTCTAAGAAAAAAATGTGGAAACAGAAAAGGAACAGCAGGTTCGGGAGTACCCTCTAATAGTGCTGCTGAGTGTTCTCCCTGTGACACAGCCAACCATCAAGTCCTGAAGTGCAGTGATGGGAGAAGGATGAGAAAAACCCACAGGGAGTCACAGGCAGGCTGACTCTATGTACCCACGGAGGACAGGGACTCCGTCTGCAGGAAACACGCTCACAGCCTTCAGTTTCCATCCCCAGAGCCGCCACGCAGGCTCCGTCCCTCGGCACCATCCCTCCGACCCATCCAAGCCTCCGGAACCGGCGGGCCCGGCTGGATCCGCAGGGCGGGGGACACGAGTCCTCCTCAGCGGAGGAAGGACCCGCCGGTACCCAGCACCCCCGGGCCCGGCTCCGCATTCCCGGCCCCTGCCCAGGCCTCGGCTCGGCACCACGGAGAGCTCCCTCCCTCCCTCCCTCCCTCCCTCCCTCCCTCCCTCCCTCCCTCCCTCCCCCCCTCCCTCCCTCCCCCCCTCCCTCCCTCCCTCCCTCCCTCCCTCCCTCCCTCCCTCCCTCCCTCCCCCCCTCCCTCCCTCCCTCCCTCCCTCCCTCCCTCCCCCCCTCCCTCCCTCCCTCCCTCCCTCCTTCCCGCCGGCTCCCCCCCCCCTGAGCCCGCTCCCTGGCTCCATCCCTGCGGGGAGCCGTGCGGAGCTGCTGCCGGAGGAGACTGACAGGTGTCAATCACCACCCGGAGCTCCTCAAGCCGAGCACCCCTCCGAAAAGTGGGAAGATTTGCCAGCAGACGGTGGTTTCACTCCCAAAGCAAGGGGGGGAAAAATAAACAAACAAACCCCGCCCCCCAAAGAAACACCCTTAACACAGAAAAATCACTCTGGGCCACACCAAAGAAAACAGACACAAACGGCACAGTACAAGGAGTTATATGCACAAGGAATGATGCTGTATTCCAAAAATATAAATAAATTATTATCTTGGCAATAAATACAAGCCAGAGCCCGAAGGAACAGTTATACTTCCAGGCATGTTCATTCATAGATGTTGCTAACAGTGAACCTGGTTCTTTTATGAACTGAGGAGCAGCAGGAGGAAAAGAATGTAAGAAGATTATGTTAATGCTATATTTAAGCATATGTAAGGACACGGAACGAAATACTGATTATTCACTCACTCAAATTAAAAAAAAAACAAACCCCAAACCCCAAACAAATAAAACAAACAACCAACCCAACTAAGAATACTAAGAATAGCTTTGGGGGGCTAAGAGAAACTAAGCTGAACCAGAAAAAAACCCAAATAGACACAGCTTCAGTAGTACTTGCACAGATCCTTCCTCATGATCTGTGTTCATCAGCACTGAGGTCTATGGAAATCAACTTTGATATCAACAGAGATAAACTACCCAAAGGCCTTCAGGCTAATGCTCCCTTTGCACTGACAGGAAGCTTTCCCAACTCTTTATCACCATTATGGAAAACAGCAGAGCTGGGTTTAACATAACTTCCCAGATTTTTGCAGACATAGGAAAAAATCAGACTTCCCAGACTTTTCTATGATGGAAAGACCTGACAGTCAGAGCATGGAAGGGAGGTTCCACAGTTCCAAGCAGACTTCCTGCACTTCTTCAGAGCTCTTTGGTCTGGAAGACTCTCTGTCCTCCACACAGCTGCTCAAGTCAGCTCTGCCTTTCTGTTTCATGTCCTTAAGAGCTGCTAACTCAGTCAAGGGTCCTAATTTAGCTTTCGATTAATCAAAGGCTGAACACTCATCAGCAAATGAGGCACAATCCAATCACAAACTTGGAGCCAGGAGACGTGTGCCCAGAGCTCATCTCAGAGCTCACCATCCTCCCAAGGGAGCCAGGACATAAACTCCCACCTCACTGCTCCACACGAGCTGAATCTCAATGTACGGGGACAAGCAGAGCACGTTCCTGCACAGGAACACACCAGGCTGCCAGGACCGCTGGTTTGAGTTAAGTATTAATTTCCAGATCCACTTTGTTATCAAAACACAGTATCACACGCCATCAAGCTGCAGAATACCACTTGGTGCTTGTTAGCAGCAGGAGATAAAAAGCATCTGTAAAAGCACAACTGCAGGAATGTCTGTATAATACAAATTAAATCCCAAGAAAGCAACATCTGCTCTTAGCACTTGAATGACGACTTTCCTGGCTCTAAGAATGCTCCTAACCATGAGCTCCAAGAGAAGACATCACAGCTGAAACAGCTGAGGAAATGGTACTGCCACAGGGCCACCCTGAAAACTTAAGGAGAGAGAAAAAAAAATAAAATAAATAAATTACTCCAGTTCAACATAGGATCTGTGGTTCCACACCTCTGAAATGCCACCGAGACTTTATGCAGATTCCACAGGGAACAGGTTCCAGGCCGCAAACCTACCTGGAGTCAGCGTTCAAAAGGGGACATTCAACCAAATTAAAGCTTCTGCTACCAAACCTACCAAACTTTAAGTAAGAAAACGACATGCAGATAAAGCAGCTATCACAAAGGAGATCCCACTCTATCTAAAACCCCTTGCTAATTTCTGCGTGGAAGAAACACATAATCTACAATGTTCTTTCCAGGGTGCAAGTTTGACCAAAGGATTAAAAAACTGGGGAGCAAAACTGCAGTTGCCACCTTCTCTTCTGGTCTCCCAAGGTGGGCTAAATGTGTGTGTCACGAGCAAGCTTTAAAACTTGGGCAGTGGAGGAGTGATATAAACTCAGTTCCCCCATGGAGCCAGCTTTATTACAAGTTCCTTGCAAATGAAGCACAGTCCAGCCATTGGCCTATGCTCATTCTTCTCGTTGTTCAGAGGCTTAAATACACCAGTACTGATCCCCTGCCTTTAGGTGTGAAAAGCCTGGCAAGTCTAAGGACAAAAGCAGCCTCAAAATGTGCTATCCTAGTCTGGTTTTCATCAGTACATATTGCTTCCTTACTATCCTCCTAAGAGCATCCAGGGTGGACCACACCAAGGTGCCATCATCTTGAGGGCTCTTCTTTTCCCTTGGGAATTACTGGAAGAGCAGGGCAAGCCTGCGGAGATTTTTTCCCCAATACTCTCTCCAGGTCCCCTGAAATTTCAGATGCACAAATTTCTTAATTTATGATCCATACCTCAATGTTTATATTAACCCACCTGGAGTCTTCTTCTAGGGCAATCTACATTTATTTTCTAGCTAACCTGCAGACATGTGCAAAATTAATTCATGAAAACATAGAAATTATAATGATTTCATATGAAAGATCCTACTATGTTCTTTCTGGGAGTCATATAAAGTCCTTGTTATTATTCTTAAGTACTCAGTACCTGTGCTCAGTATTTGAGGTGAAAAATAAAAACTCATTTTCATTCAGAATGGACTTAGTTAACCAAGTTTTATGAAGTCTGAATCTAAAGAAAGAAGTCACAGATATTTTTCCCCTCGAATAGTTTCCCAGTAGACTGTGCCCAAATATATTAGAGTATAATTAAGAAAGCAAAAAGGCAATGAAACTTTAAACCTAAGGACTCACTTGCTAATAAAGATGAGGAACTGAATAAGTCAACCTAAATAAAAATCAACTTCATTTTAGACACACTGAAAGCTTTCAGCAGAAGCCCTTCAGAATGGAAGAGATAGGTACTAATCACCTCCAAAAACCTCAAAACTTTTAACAGATTAAATAGAAAAAAACCCCAACACTTCTGGTTGAGGCTGCTTCACAACCCCTATGCAAAAGCTTCCATTTTCACAGGCTACATCCGACAAAGGAAGGAAACAAATTATTTCCATAGTTGCTTGTTCTCTTTCTGATCAGTTTTTAAACAGTTCATCTCTTCCCAGGGCTGGTATGACAAAACTAATAGCAGAAAGGAGGAGAGAGCCATTGGGAAATTAAGAGGGCTGGCACATGAAGAGTATGGAACAATGATAAATTGGCATCAGTACAGCCCCAATATTACCAAAGGCCTATTTCAAAATTGTTTCTCCAACTTTAAACTAATAAATAAAATTCCTGTTTCAGCACACCTTGCAAAGAAAAAACCTCGGAAATCCAAATGGTAAAGAACATCAGTAGGACTCTTGAATTCACCCTGATGCAAACAGGAAAAATATGAAACTCTTCAAACCCCCCCCAAAGACCTTCCTTTTGCATCTTTGCCAAAAGCACTGAAAAATCCTGAATCTTGTGGTTCCACAGCACCTCATAAAGGATGTTTTCCCAGACAACTACAAAACTCTTTACAGTGAAATTTAACATTTTTGCTCATCTCCCTGTCTCTTCAGCCCCAGGGAGTAGGGTGAAGGACAGTACCCAAATCCTTTTGTTTCACCTATGGCAATGCAAGATTGCTCAGAGATCACTCCTCACCACTTCCACAAAGAAAACTCAGCTTCTTCTGGAACCACTTGTGAAACTTGATTTCCAGTTTGTCTCTCTACCATGAAGATCCTCTGATGTCTAATAATACATTTGCACCCAACCAACAGCTTTTCTTCCAGCAGAGAAATAATCTGAGAATTTCCTCCACACCAATTTTTGTCCTCACATAACTTCTGGGCACTTACTTTTGACATTTCAACCCTATTATCAGATTCAAGGGACTTTTCAGTGCATTGACCAACTTCACCCAAGGGCACTAACAGAGGGAAATTGAGCTCAGAAGCATGCAGGGGTGGCAGAAGTTCCTGATAAAAACATTTGTTTGTGAGGCAGTCCTGATTTAAAAGCATGAACAGCATTCTCACTTTAAGAGAGAGAAACATAAAGAGACCTGTCCCTACAGCATCATCTCTCCCCAAGGAAAACCAAGCACCACTCCTCTTCAAGTACATACATACAAACAAACAGAAATTGAAATTAAATATATTAAAACAGAAACCCATCACCACCACCAAGGATAATAAAACCATAACACCGTGCTATCAATTACAAGGGACAGAAGCTCCTGGCTTCCTGGTGCTTCCACAGATGCTCAGCATGACATAGGGAAGCTCAGCAACAATCAACTTCTGCCAACACACACATAATTACTGAAAGCATCCCGACATTCCCAGATCCCTCTAACCAGCAGATACTCCCTCATGAGGTTATTCCCTGGCTCTGTTGCCAGTGGCATGGCTGTGCATCCAAGGGGACAGCACTGAGTCACAGCCAGCATTGACTCAGCTCCCTGCCAGCAAAGAAGGCTCAAGGGAACCTGCACAGCTTTTGTAGAGATACCCAACTCCTGCACAGGAATGGACAAACACCACAGCTGACCTGGAGGCAGAGAACCTAAAAATGACCCCGATTCCCTTGACCAGCAAATATCCTTGAGAGGTCAGCTGTCTGGGGCAGAGCTCTGAGACAAGCTTGGCTCCCTGAGTAATGTCAGTTACATATTTTTTAGGGTTTTTTTATTATTAGTTTTTAAATCAACAGATGTGTTGCTGCTTTGGTCAGCTACAGAGCATGATACTCCTGTCAGCTCCCAGAGCCTGTTGATGGCTTCTTCAATGATTCAAATTGAGAAAACAAGTTTTTCTCATACCTACCATACAAAAGACAGGGACTAAAACGACTGGAAAAATACACTCTGTTGTTAAATAGTAAGAAAGAGCAAAAACCAGACATATTATACATAAACAGAAAAAACGTGCTTTAAAATGTCATTTACTTACATAATACATTTGCCAACCTTTTTTGGTCATGCAACATTTATACTATAAAGATACTGTCTTTAAAACCAAGGTACATAAATAACAGCTTCTACTTATAAATACAGGCCAAAACCACAGTTTTAATCTTTGGTATTTAAACTTAAACTGAAATCCATAGTACAGTAACTGGATGACCTGAGTTTCAAAGGTGCCAAGCACTTACTTAGTCTCAGAAGTTGCAGAAACAGCAACTGCTATGTGTCTGTCTCCATCAGACCACATCCTAAGACATTCCAACAAAAATCTTCACCTAACACATCAGGGTCCAGTGCCCACTGAGCTGACTACAAATGCAAGAGGCATCAACCTGACAAGCCACATTCATCACTAGCACCTGGATACAGCCTGTTTCAGCCTCTTCCTGCCATGGAGAAGCACTATTGCTTCTCCTCACTGGAGAACCTCACCTACCCCGGACACCTTTAAAACTTCCTCAAGTCACAGATGACATCTCAAAAACATCAATGCAGAGTCCCTCAGAGGGTTTGCTATATTTCTGGTTCCCATCACAAGTGTCTGCTATCATCCTGTCTAACATCCCTTTGTTCTCACACAGGATCTCTGACCCAAGGCATGGGTGCAGGGTGAGTCAAGCACAGAGAAGAGTTTGCTGGGGGGAAGCAGAGCCTGACCTGGTTGCAGTCCCAACCTGCAATGATGCTCTGCCTGATGTAATAGGCCCAGCAATTCAGAAGGCTTTACTCACTCAATTTAAAACACGGCAGGCTTTTAAAAGAGAAAAAAGACCCACTTGCTTAACATGAATAAGAGAAAATCAGCAGGTCCAGGGAAGTGATTCTGCCCCTGTACTCAGCCCTGGTGAGGCCACAGCTCGAGTCCTGTGTCCAGTTCTGGGCCCCTCAGTTCAGGAAGGAGATTGAGGTCCTGGAGCAGGTCCAAAGGAGGGCAACCAGGCTGGTGAAGGGATCCAGCTCAAGTCCTGTGAGGAGAGGCTGAGGGAGCTGGGGGTGTTCAGCCTGGAGAAGAGGAGGCTCAGGGAAGACCTCATCGCTCTCTACAACTCCCTGAAAGGAGGCTGGAGCCAGGGGGGGGTTGGGCTCTTTTCCCAGGCAACTTTCAACAAGACAAGAGGGCATGGACTTAAGTTGTGCCAGGGGAAGTTTAGGTTGGATATTAGAAAGAATTTATTCATGGAGAGGGTGATCAGACATTGGAATGGGCTGCCCAGGGAAGTAGTGGATTCTCCGTCCCTGGAGATATTTAAAAAGAGCCTGGATGTGGCACTCAGTGCCATGGGCTGGGAACCGCAGCGGTAGTGGTCAAGGGTTGGACTTGATGATCTCTGAGGTCCCTTCCAACCCAGCCCATTCTATGATTCTATGAAAAGTACTCTAGAAGACTTATGTGCTCATAGCAGGCAAGAGGACTGCTGCTGAATGCCTCCAGCACTGCATTTCCATTCCTCAACCACACAGAGCCTCCAAAAGGGCACTGAGCTCCATCAGAGCAGGTAAATCTAAATAAGCCAAGCGGAGCAAACATAAAAATGGCCTAAGGTCCACACAAGCAGCATAAGCAAAGCTGCAAGACACCTCCCACTTCAAACACTGAGCACAGTGTCCTCTACAGTACCTTCACAAGTTTTCATAAAGCAAATTCTCCTCCTGCTGAAAAAGCTGGGCTGCTCTCCCCTGAGCTGCGAAGCTGACACGTTTGCACACAAGCCACACCAGATAAGCCTGGCCGATGAAAAGAAACTCCCAAAAGCACGTACGCACAAGGGGTTAGGGCCGCAGCTCATCTGTTACGCTCCAATAAACTGTACGGCCAAACGTGAGAAAACTCCTCACACAATCCTTGGTCTTAATTACTGAATGCAAGAATTTCGCCTTCATGCAGCTGTGCCTCAGCAAACTTGGGGAAGGCATCCCGGGAGGCCAGCCCTGCCAAGCTGAGCAGTGTGACAAAGAGCCCGGCGTGGTGGCACGAGGGCTGTGACCACCATCACGCCTGAGCTGCTCCTCTCTCCTCTTCCCATAAAACCCACACTGTGCCAGCACAGACAAATGGAGCCCGGTGCTTAAGGAATGAGCTCGGTACCTCAAAGAAAGAGTGTTGCTCAGTCACTTATCAAAGCTAAATCCTGGCAGCATACAGAGCAGGAATTTCATGGAAGAGACACGACTGCTTGTGACCTTGGGCTGTCAGAAGAGTGGTGAGAAGCTTTCTTTCCTGCTGCACCAGCCCTGAATGGTGAGAGTTACTAAACTTTTCCTCTGGTCATTGCACGACTATGCACTGTAAGGGCCAAGAACCACATTATTCACTGCAGGGGAAGAAAGAAAGAAAAAAAACAAACAAAAAAACCTGTCAAACAGACAGAGGATTTGGCAAAACCTCTAAAAGCATCTATCTTAGACATCCTAAAAGTAACAACAGTCATTCAAGACGTGACTGTTTATACTACGAGACTCATTACACAGGAGGCCTGCCTATTTTTAGAGGTAGATATCACTACAGTTGAGTGCTAAATAAACCCAAACAATTATTTTAAAAGGCTATTCCATCACTAACTATTCTAAACATCTTCTGTGCTCTGTAGGTTGGCCTGCTGCCACTCCCAAGCACAATGGCTCAGAGAACGATGCTAGGACTTCACTCACTGGAACAGCAGTGATAGATAATTCACAGACCAAGCAGCAACCAGGGTGTGCTCATCACTGCTTCCACACACCAAAAAACAAACTCCAAAACCCCAGGAGACCACACTTTTGTTTAAGCTACAAAACCCGGGAAGCTTTAATTTGCCACTGAAAGAAGATTCTCCAAGGAATACAAGGCCACAAACAGTGGCAAAAGCCCTGGAGCAACAGCACCACACTCAGAGCACCAGGACTCGGATCTGATATGGCACAATGTGGAAACATCAACTGGGGCTTGCCACCCCTTGAAAGAACCTATTGGAGGTGAAAAACAAAAATCAAAAAAAGAGGTTAGGCTCCTACACACAGAGAAGTCTGCCTGAAGAACTAAATAAAAGCCCGATCCAAACATGTTTGTAAGGAGCAGCCTGGCTGCTGCTGGCTATTTGTCAATCTATTTTGTGGTCTCCCCAGGCAGAGCCCAGAGTCTTGAACGCTTCACAGCCTCCTCTCCTCTCCAGCTCACAGCTCCCTCTCCCCAAGTTTTCCATGATGAGAGGTGAAGACATGGGCAGACAGCAGGGCTGGACCAGGCCAGCAGCCACTCCTCGGACACAGCCCAGGGGAACACAACACACCCCAATTTCTGAACATGCACAGGAACATTTTTGAAGCGAAGCGAACACTTCACACAGTAAGAGGTACCGCAACGGGAGTTTGTTCCGAAGCAGCCTGAATCCAACCAAACCCAGGAGGAAGCAGGAAACCCAAATCCACCAGGGGCCAAAGCAACAGATGGCACACTAAAAAAAGGCCTTCCAGGGTATTTTAACCAGCCAGGGAGGAGAGACGCTGCGAGGAGAACCCGCATTTCACGCCCGAGCTCTTCTCCCAAGGACGTGCCCGCCTTCCCCGCTGCAGAGGGCGGGCAGCGGGTGCTGGCTAGAGGCGTCCGGCCCGGCTCCCCGGGAGGGGACCCACCGGCCCTGGGGGCCAGGCGGCAGCCGGGGGAGGTGGACGCGAGGGCGGCCAGGCCACCGGGACCGCCGCACTCACCCTTCTCCGCCAGCAGCGGGCTCCCGGCGGCAGAGCGCCGGGCAGGTCAGGGCAGGGCAGGTACCCCGGTACCCGCGCCCGCCGCGTCCCCCGTTTCGAAGGCGGGCGGCTCCCCCGCGGCTGCGGACCGGGGTCAAACTTCCCCGCCGCGCCGCCACCCCCTCAAAATGGCTTCGCCGCCACGGCCCCTGGCCGGGAAAGGCCGCCCGGGAGCCCGCCCCCCTCCCGCCGCCGGGCAAAGCCGGGCCCCGGGCGGCACTGAGCCCCGCCACGCCGGCACCCCGCCGCCCGCCGGAGCCGCCCCGCCGCAGCTCAACAGGTGCGGGGCTCCCGGGCCCGCCGCCACCGCCCGCACCGGCACCTGCCGCCGCGTCAGGACCTGGACAGGTCCCGCGGGGCGCTCCCGTCCCCGACGCACCCGAAACGTACCTCCGCCGGCGCCGCACCGCTGTCCGGGTCCCGCCGCCGCCGTTGCCGCCGCCGTTCTCGCCATCCGCAGCCCCGGCCGAGCCCAGCGGCGGCCCCCGTTGCGCTGCCGCTGCTGCTGCTGCCGCCGCTGCTGCCGCCGCCGGCTCCCGTGCGCGCCTGCGCGCCACCGGCCACGCGCGCGCCCCCGCCGACGTGCAGGCCGCGCCTGAGCCCGCCAGCGGCGCGAGCCCCGCGCGGGGCGGGGCGGGGCCGAGAAGGGCTCCGCGGCTCCCATTGGCGGAACCCCGGCGCGGGGCGGAGCCGCCGCTCGGAGAGACGGCGCTGATTGGGCGAGAGCGGCGGGGCGGGGCGCGAGGGCCGGTGGCGGCGGCCGGGGCGGGGGTGTGAGGGGAGGGAGCGGTTCGGTCACCTCAGCACCCGCGGCGCTGACACCCCGGGAGTCCGGCCCGGGATGGGCCCTGACAGCGCTCAGCGGCTGCCCACGCAGGGAAAGTGTTGGGACTGAATCCCCGAGTGGGCTGGGAGGGACCGTAAAGACCTTCCCGAGCCAACCCCCTGCTACGGGCCGGGACACCTCACGCTGGAACGGGTCCGCTCCAAGGCCATCCACCCCGGCCTTCAACACTTCACGATGAAGGCTCCGCAGCTTCACCTGGGTCAGTGTCTCGATGCTGTTGCTCGCCTGCAGGTCCCTCAGGAGGGATTTCACAGCCCTAACCCTAACCCTGAGCCCCACCTGGGCAGCCCATGGGCATAAAAGAGGGGTAAGTTTCACAGGGATAAGACCAGATATCAACGAGTTTTAAAAGAGTCCTACAGGGACATTATGAAATGTGCACAGTGCACAGTTTGCAGCAGAACTTGGGGTTGAGGACACCCCAATGCTCCAAGATGCTCACCAGTGCCATGATTAAGCGTGTAAGATGCTGAGGAGTTTCTGTCCCCTTGACTCTCTTAAGCTTTTGAATCCAAACAGCTTCATTTTCTTTTCCTACAAAGTCCTTTTTGTCAAGACGCTCAGAAATACCAACATCTGTTCTAAGAAAGGAAAAAAAAAAAACCAAACCAAACACCAAGTCCCCATTCCTTCTGTGCTTAACCCCAGGAACCTGCAACAGGCCTCAGAGCCAGCAGGGCTCCAGGACTGAGCCTCTGAATTTCCAAAATCATCTCAAATGTCTGAATGCATCCCATCATGCTAAATTTTCCAGCAAACTCTGAGTAATCTGCGCTCCAACACCTGCAGCAAAGCTCATCAGTGCTTCTACCAACCACATGGACTTCATGGCTTGTTATGTAAATTATAGCTTCAACCTCTCACAAAACAGGGGATCCAAAAAGGTTTAAATAATTGCTTTAAAACCTCACTGCCACATGGTCTGCCCATGAGAAAGGACATGGCCACTTTGGGGAGCAGGTTTCTGAGCCACAACTTGTGTTTTGCCCTTGGCATCTGCAGGTCTCAAAACAAGCTCAGCCTATGTGATACTGCAGCACATAATGCTGGCATCACTCTTCCCAGCTTTTGTGGCTTTTCAGACTTACAGCTGCTCAAGTAGCTCACTACTTACTCACTAGCTCACTATGATATCACCTCTGTCCTTCAGAGCTCCCATCATGTCCCAGAATCTCATCCCTGGCCACAGCTGACCACAGACGTTGACTGCTTGAGCAGAAATTTCACTTTCCCAGCTTTCTGTCTCTTTGAGGTTACCAAATGAAGACAAAAAGTTATCAAATAAACCATCAGTTTATTTAATTTGCCATTGAGTATTATTTTTCCATCTAAGAAGAAATGTTCATAGAATCATAGAATGGGCTGGGTTGGAAGGGACCTCAGAGATCATCAAGTCCAACCCTTGATCCACTACCGCTGTGGTTCCCAGCCCATGGCACTGAGTGCCACATCCAGGCTCTTTTTAAATATCTCCAGGGATGGAGAATCCACTACTTCCCTGGGCAGCCCATTCCAATGTCTGATCACCCTCTCTGTAAAGAAATTCTTTCTAATATCCAACTTAAACTTCCCCTGGCACAACTTGAGACCAACCCCTCTTGTCTTGTTCGACATTATATACTGCAGCCTTTTTGCCTGGAGCCTGCAGCTCATGTCCTGGGGGCACTTCTACACTATCCAGGCAGCAAAGCTGAACAGTTTGTGGTGAAAAGGCAATGGCTGTTCTGCACTCGTGTACTTCTGGTGGGAAGAGCAAGGTGCTAAGTCAGTGAAATGCAGAATATGTGCTGCAAACACCTTCAGAGGAAGCATCCTCCAGGAGAACAATGGAACCTGCCCCAGGACTCTGTAATATGTCAAAGCAGAGCAAAGATACAGCTATTACCAGAGGTACCAAGGGGATCTGGAGTACTTCCCCCAGCCTGCCTCCCTGCCAAAGCAGAGCCAGGTTTCTCCACCCAACACCAACTGTGACCATAGAGCTCAAAGCCCCCACCTGCTGTTGATCCAGGAACCACCAGCCTCTGCATGGAGGTGAGGAATATCCAGAACTGCAAGAGTCCATGTTGAAACCAAGGTGACATAAAGCAAGGTGGGACCTTGCCTGCAAGGTTCCTCCTGAAAAGACCACTCCTGACACCCATCCTCCTGCAGCTGCCCACAGACCCACGGGTGACACCCAGATTGCTGGCCAAAGAAAAAGAAACATTTCTTTGAAATAATTAGGATCCAAAAGGAAGAGATGTTTAAATATAAGATACTTAAAGAAAAAATGTATTTTTCTAAGCCTTTGACCCACATGCAGGTGGAAAGAACTTAGTGTGGAAAGTGCCTCTGGTATGTCCCATCATGGCCTGCTTGCACCTGGCTGCTTCTCCCTCCCTGTTTGCTCCTGGCAGGGTAAGGAACTGTATACGTTCACAGGGAGGGTGAAGAGGACCAACACAAAGACTTGGGCTGAAAACAACAACCTATTTTTATACTTCCTCCCTCCCAGAGACAATCCTCTGCCTCTGCCCTGCTTGGGAGCAGCAGCAGGCAGGCAGCTCTTGGCCAGCGACGCCTCCACCTCCGGGAACGCCTGTCTGCATTTCCTTATTGTATTTTATTTTCAGCTCAACAAATTTAACACCAGCTACTACTTCCCTCTCCCCCTAGCCCTGCTTAGGATTAGCAATAAAGCCAGCAAGAACAAAATTGAGTTCCTTAATTCCACCTTTCTATCGTGGCCTGAAGTAGTTGTGTCCCACCAGGATGTTAGAGGTAGCAAGGGAAGGATGCTGGGAATTTATTACCTTGACTGGCACTGCTGCTGCTGCTGCTGCTATCACTCAGCAGACCTAAAGCTCCTGCTACTGGATTGCAGAAGGCTGGTGAGGTGCTGGCCCCCAGGACAGCTGCTCCTCCCAGGCAGGTCGATGTCCCCCACAACACCTAGGAACACACCAGGGATGTCCCCTTCGTCCCCTTGCAGCATCCAAGTGTTCATTGAGAGGGTCTCTGCCACCTCCAGCCCTACTGCTCTCACCAGTAGGGCACCCATGAGGGCTCACGTTGGGCAGAGAGTATAGGGGCAAGGGTGGGCTGGGAAGCACAGCATCTTCCTGAGCACCTCATGCCACTTGATGATGAGCCTGACTCCACTGTGGGACAGTTTGGGTCCCTGCCACTGGAAGTACAAAAAGGGCCCTCTGCCCTGAATGGTGCCAGCCTTGCTGAGCTGCACTGCTCTAACAGTGGGGCTTATCAAACATCGATTTTTTTTCAAATTCCTTTCCTCTTTTTCTTCTGAACTTTCATCCAAACCTTGGTTTCAGGGGCTTTTTCTTGGTTTGTTTTCCATAAATTTAATTCAGTAAATTAACGGCTTTTTAACAGTAGCTTTTTCATCAGAGTCCTGGCAAACTGGAAGTATTAGGCTGTTGCTAGTAGAACTGAGCACAGCATGTTTCAAACTCCAGAAGTCTAAAGCATCTTTTACACTTTCTGTGCTCTGAAATGGTTTTCCACCCCAGGACAGCTTGATTTTCAAGCTGGCCTCACTCCTTGGGGTCCCCCACACCCCAGGACATATCTTGGGGTTCACTCAGAACTGGTGGGACCAGGGCCATGCCCAGCACAGGGCTGATGCTCCCCCAGCCTTCCCCAGCCAGGGCTAATTTGCCAGCTGGTGTCACCAGCAAGGCTTGTGCAGCATCAGAGGTTCCTGCAGGATGTGGTGTTTTAAAAGCTGAGATGACTGTGGGCTTGCCAGAGACACAGATTTCAGAAATGGCCAACTCTTCCCAGAAGTGTCATCCGTGACTTCAGGGAATTGTGTCTTGAAATCTTGCCTCTTTGCCATGTCTGACCACCAGCTGAAACCTCCTGCTGCTTCATAATGGCTCTGTCTGCACGCACCTCTCTGTGCTGTCATCTTCTGCAGGTGAGCTGCTGGTGAGCTCTGACCTGGAGCAGGGTGTCCAAGGTGCAGGACCTGTGCTTCAGCATCCTGGCAGCCTTCATGGCAGGCACTCAGTGCTGGTCCTGACATCCTAAGCGCACCCCTCTTGCACTTCAGTTTCCACCCCACATCCACTCTGCTGAAGCCACCCCTTGGTTCACCCAGACCTGCTTATACTTGCCCTCACCTGAGAGCCATGGTGAAAGCTTTGCTGGGCCCATTGCCTCCTCCATCCCCATGCCACAAGTCCAAGAGAAACTCCATCCCTGGAAAGCCACAGCAGTGGATCCAAGCTTGGTAGTTTCCCCTCACTGTTGTCATATCATCCTCGGTGGAGCAGCAGCCCAAACCAGGGAACCTGCTCCAAAACTGATGCTGTAAAAAGGAGGGGGGGGATGTTTAACCCAGACTTTGCAGAAGGTGGCAAGCTGGCTGTTTTATGAAAGGACACCAGCACACTCCTGACAGCAATGACTGCCTGCCAGAGGGCACCTGGGAAGCATGGATTCCTCCTCCAAGATTTAGCTGCTTACCAACAGCAACCCTTGTTAGAATGGAGACAGGACTGGGGGAAACACTGTGGTCTGCAGTGCCTGGGGAACATTACCCCTCCTGACAGGGGCCCTGGGCATGCTGCCAAACGCCCAGCTGGTTGCTTGTCCATCCACCAACCTGGAACCTTACACATTCCCAGATCCTTCCCCCCAGCAGTGCTGACCCTGGCCCCACACCGGGCAAGCTGGCAGGGACAAAATGTGTCTGCTGCTGAGCAGAGATGGCCAAGAATCACATGTAATTTAGCTCCCTCATAAAACATCATCAGTGCCTCAATTATTCAGCATGTTCAACCCACTGCCTAAGCTCACTTGCTGATGTTTCCATGCTGCTGAGATATCAAATTGTTTGTTGTGTAATTGGTGTTGGTCATCAAGACCTGGCCGCTATTCCACACCACGCCTGTGTTCCTGCCACCTCATTCATCTGGGACTGGTCTTACACACATGCCAAGGTCAGTGCCTGACACAGCTGCTCTGTGACATGAATTTCTGAGGCCAGAAATTACTGCAGTAACATTCTTGTGTAGACCCTTGAACAACAGTGAGATGTCCACCTGTGCTGACACAGTGCCCAGCACTGGCTCTGCAGGCAGGGTGATGATGCCACACCAGCACACACCTGCGAGCACCAAAATCGGGTGCTGCCTGCCAGCCCCCACATGGGATGCCCTGACTGCTTCATCCAAGAGGAGAGCTGGCAGCAGGATGACCCCAAGACTGAGGGGCTCCCACACTAGACCAGGGACAGGTCCCAGAGATGGGGATCTCCATCCTTGGAGGTTGGAGAAAGGGTGACATCAGGCTAATGCACCTTCATGCTGCTGGGAATATGTAATTGCAGATGGAGCTGCCAGACTGTGTTGAATCATGCCCTCCAATGCAAAGCAAATTTTTAAATCATAGAATTGTTCCAGTTGGAAAAGACCTCTAAGATCTTCAATTCCAGTGCTTAAACTATGGCCCTCAGCACCACATCTATACATCTTTTAACCAGTTCCAGGGATGGTGATTCAACCATCTCCTTGGACAGCGTGCACTAGTGTTTAATTACACTACAGTGAAAAAGTTTCTTCTGTCTTCCAATCTAAACCTCCACTGGTGAAACTTGAGGCCATTTCCTCTTGTCCCATTGCTTGTTATTTAGGAGAAGATAACTGACACCCCCCCGCCACCTTGTTCCAACTTCCTTTCAGAAAATTGTAGAGAGCGAGAAGGTTTCCCCGCAGCCTCCTTTTCTCCAAGCTGAAAATCCTAGATCTAGGAAGTCCTGGTCCAAGCCCAATGCCTGCACCAGGCAGGTCTGTACAAACCACCCCATAGAGCAAAAACAACAGATGCATGCAACAACATAACCCACAAGAAGGCAGGGGACACAGGGGACACAGCTACTGGGAGATCAAGAGAAGGCGGCTGATTGGATGTCTACAGGCATTCAACTGGGTCACCCATCAGCAGGCCTAAGGACACCAAGATGCAGCAAGATCAGGGGAAAAGCCATTGCAGGGGTAAGTCACCAGTTACAAAGATAAGGGATGGAGGGAGCAACAGGCAGTTTTCACCAGGGAGTCCTGCAGGGATCTGTGATGGCAACTACATTCTCCAGCGTGGTCATAAACTATCCAGAGAAGGTGAGCGGAGTGAGGTGGTGTGGTTTGTTGCTGATACAACATGGAAGCAAAGACAAGGCTGAACACAAAGAACTGCAGAAAGATTTTTCCCCATCTCCTGATTGAGAAGGTTCACATGAAATGCAGTGTCAGCAATCTCGGTGTGATGCACTGGGGAGAACCCAGTCCTGCAGCCCTGGGCTGTCCTGTAAGGCCCAGCCACGAAGCCTTAGCACTGTGACAGACTGAGGGAACCTTTTGTGGAGCTGTGACAAGGTGAGGTCAAAAAAATAAAAAAAGCAAAGTTAAACTTGAGCAATAGTAGTAGGAAATATTTGAAACAAGATTCAGCAAGGGATAGTAAGAGCAAGAACAACATCTTTGTCTCAAAAATCCCAAAACACAGACTGTGGGAGGTTGGACAAATGTGATGGTTGAACTGGTTTGCCACTTTCCTTAGGCTACCCATCATCAGCAACAGCAGTCTCATCCCATGGCCCCTGCAGCATCTTCTGCTTGGCTGAAGCAGCCTGCACGGCACACTGAGCGATGCAGAGCATCCTGAGCACGCACTTGGAGCCCACCATCATCATCAGGAATTACAGGCAGGGAACTCCATAAAGCAGCATGAGCCCTACCTGTACACATAGGACCAAAAGGCAGGCAGAGGAACATCAACAGCTTTGTAAGAGTTAAGGGTTCTTCCCATAGTACCACCTCCTTCTTCCCAAACCACCAGCAAATGGCTTAACCAGACAGGCGGCTGTTGTTGTTGTTTCACCAAGTGAGGTGGGAGGTGTTCAGATTAACCTTTGCGTTGGTGAGCAGTGATTAAAGGGATCCAGGATGGCTGTAAAAGCGCTGGGACTAAACGCATCCAAAAAAGCTGTGAACACAGTCACGTCCCCTCAGCCGGGCACACCAGCCCCGCTTCCAGCCGGGAGCTCCTGCCCGTCTCTCCGGGCCGTGGCACCGCTGAGGCTCTCAGAAACCCCTCACACAGCAGCCAGGCTTGCCAGCCCTCGCAGGCTGAAGGAAGCATTGATCCTGCCACAGCCCTGTCCTGCTGCAGGGGTCTGAGCAGCCCCCCCTCCCTGTTGAGCTGGCAGAGCCTGCGGGGGGCTGGGAGCAGCAATATCACCCAAGGAAGGTCTCCTTCTGGCCTCTCCTCCTTTGCAACGCGTGGGCCTCTACCCCTCAGTGCCCCAAATGGTGCCTGGTAAAGCCGGACAAACCACACATTTAAATAGAGATGAAGTGTTCAGCCAGGAGAACAGTGTCCTCATGGCCCTTTCTGCCACCTGACAATCCATCTTGCACAGCTGGCTGAGCGTGGGACAAAAGGCTGTGTGTGCTGGGATGGTTATCTCTTCCTCCACCTCCTTCCCCTGGGAGGATATCCTGGCATCATCTGCCTTTGCCTAACCCATCCCTGACATTCATTACCTTCCCAGCACCTTCCTGTTTGGGATGTTCCTTTGTCTTGGCTTCCTCTCCTACATTTGCCACTGAAACTAAGGCAACTGTCCCAGAAGCACCATGAAAACAAAGTGTTGCAGGCACGTTTGGTGCTGCCAACATCCTTCAAGGGAAACTGCATCCCACATGCTCATCGGGAGGACCTGCATTTGACCACATTGGGTCCCACATTGACCTCACTGGGTCACCACAGCAGGGCAGCCTCAAGCACCCCTAGATTCCATCAGGTGGCTATGTCTCCCACTGGCCACACTGACATCTTGTTCCCTGTCTCCCAGGCCACAGTCCACTCAGTTGCAGAGAGCCTGCTTTAGATTAAACCACGGAAATCCTCACTTGATGACCACTGAGCACAAGGTCTGGATCATACTACCACAGTCACCCATCCTTGTTGCCTCAGGGGCAACTAACTGTCCCCTCCAGTGCCACTGAGGACGACTGTAGCTACCAGAAGGGACAGGGACGAGCTACACCAAGCAGATACAGGTGGGCCTGTAGGGTAACAGGAGCAGCTCATGTACATAGTGAGTTCAAACAGGGTCACCAACACACTCAGCCTGGCACGAAACACTGATTGTTAAAGCAGAGAGAAACCCTAAGATCATATTTTTATGCATACTACTTGAAACCAAGTGATCTGTAAAATCTCAGAACATTCAGATGCAAAGGTCTAAATCTTAACAATGCTCCTGGCATGACTCTGTGGTTTGGTTGCCCTACTTAACAGCTTCTTCGAAAGGGAAGAATTGACGTGGCTAAGGAAAAACAAAAAAACCACCACAAAAATCCTCATCCCAGCGCTTATCCGATAGAGCTCCATCAGTGGTGTTGCTCTTGACACTGGTCCCAGCTGGGGATGCTGGAGCTCCTGCACCCAGCCAGGCATCTGGGCCAGGTGGGGAGAAACCACAGAACTGCACACTGCAGCTCTGGCTGCTCAGTGTCAAGGAACTGAAGACAACTGGTTTTTTCTGTATGTTTTTTTAAATACTTCCTTTAGCACATAATGCATTTTTCTCCCATCTGTATGTCTTATCACCCTCAAATATTTAGGTTTTTCACCACAAGTCTAACTTTGTTACATACATCAGTGCTTGGGAACTGTAACCTCCTTCACCACCTTTTCTTCTCTTTCCCTTTTGGCAATACTTTTTCACACACTCTAGAAGCCCAGCCTTGACAACCAAAACATGGCAGAACCAGTGGCTTGCCCTGCAACATTCACATGCTCCCCTTCACCACAGAATCATAGAATCATGAAGGTCGGAAACGACCTCAAAAATCAAGTTCAGCTGTCAACCTAACACCATCATGTTCACTAAACCATGTCCCAAAGTGGGACGTCTACATGTTTTCTGAATGCCTCCAGTAATGGTGACTGCACCACTGCCCTGGATAGCCTGTTCTGTTGCAGTAAAGAAATTCTTCCTAATATCCAATCTGAACCACCCTGGTGCAACTTGAGGCCATTTCCTCTTGTTCTATCACTTGTTACATGGGAGAAAAGACTGATCCCAGCCTTGCTCCCACCTCCTTTCAGGGAGTTGTAGAGAGTACAGTGGTCTCCCCTCAGCCTCCTTTTCTCCAGCTGAACACCTCCAGTTCCCTCACCCCCTTCTTGGAAGACTTGTGCTCCAGACCCTTACCCAACACCACTGCCCTTCTCTGGACACACTCCAGCCCCTCAATGTCTTTCTTGTTGTGAGGAGCCCAAAAATGAACACTGCTGTGTGTGAGGTAGGGGACACATCCCAGCAGCTCCAAGAAACCAGGGAAGTTGAGATTTGCATGTCAGACATCCACCTCTGCTCAAACTGCTGGTGTGCCAGGCCACGTCCCCCACGTGCCGCCCTAACTTGGTGCTGCTTCCACCCTGGATTGCAGCACCACAGCTCCTGGGGGGACAACACCACCTTTCATGGAGAAAGTGTCTGAAATGGATTAAATTTGAAACACAAAGTCAGGTTTCAGGCTTCACACTGGAGTAAGTGATGGCTCAGAGCAGAAGCAGCAGATGCTCAGATAAGTATCACTTGGGAATTGCAGGGCATAATTTTTCCCTTGCAAGGCAATATTAAGTATGGAGATAAGGGTGATCCAATTAACCAGGCTTTACCTGGATTTCCAAATGGCACGTGGCAATGCTCTTAAGTACTTAAAGAATGTCCAGAAGCTCTTAAAGAAACTGAGCTGACATGGGATAAGAGGTATAGAACTCCTGGGATTAGTAACTGCCTAAAGGTCAGGAAGTGAGGAGCAGGACAGCAGGACTGCATCTCCTGGGAGGGCAGTGGTGGAACCCCTAAGGGTCTGACCTCCTGCACCTCCCTGAGAGCTCTGGAAAAGGCCAGGACACAGCAAGGTGATGACACACCCTGGCAGGAGGGCCACCAAGGGCAGTGAAATTAACAAAGGCTGCCACAGACTCTGGTGCAATCCATGCTTCAGGGTGGGGACGTGTGGCTCCACATTCAGTGACGGAAATTCTATCAGGTGATTCACCTCGCCCTCTCTTGTGCAATGTGTGGATGAAAGAAGTTCCTGGTGCCAGTCTCATCTGCTTCCAAAACCATCAGGCACTCAAATTCCCATGCAGTTGTATTACCTTAGGTTCCCTGCAGCTGCTTCTGCTAATCTGCAGGAAGCCATCTGGGGTTGGCTTCAGATGCACCCATACTATAGATAAAGGACTAAAGAAACAGCTATGAGTGTGCAGCTATGAGATTTGTGAAGTATGGGAAATGCAAGGATCAGCCAGGGAAGAGAGGATCTGTGGGGAAGACATAACCCCTCACAGAGGATCTGTGGGGAAGAAAGGGCAAACCCCACTTCCTTGAGCATGCTAGAGGGAAGAGTGGCAGGTGGTGACAAGTGTTGGGCCCTCTCTGCTGGCCTTCTCTGGTTCTAACCCCTCTCCCTTCTGGGCTGGAAAGAACAGGAGTTGCTGTAGCTTGAACCCTTTAATGCTCCCTGAGTGCTGGGCCAGCCAAGCTGCCACAGTGGGAATGTTGAGGACCTGTGGCTCCTCCTCATGGCTGGAGGGAGCCTGCTCTCTGGACCAGTCCCCAAGACTGCAGACACCTCCCTGGAAAGCTGCCTCAGGCTTGGGGGCAGTGCTGGAGGAAGGAAGTTTATCACTCATTCCTGTTCAAGTACCCATATTCCTTGTGCCCCAGGATCTCTGTGTTTCCATGAGAGCCTATGCTCCCCAGAAAGCCAGCCTGGACATGGTGGAGCTGGCCAGGCTCTCTGGGTCACAGAGAAGTGACCAGGACCTGGGTTGTATCATGGACAGGCCAAGTGCTCCTGGGGACAGACTGACTGACCAGTGGCTGTGGTGAAGACACACGGGAAGGGAGTCAGCCCCAGGCACACCCTGGGGTCACAGAGCAGAGAGGAACAACCATCCTACAGCAAAGACCCAGTGCTCCCAATTTTCCCACTGCTCCTCACCAGCTGTCACTGACACACCAGGCACTGGGTAAGGAGTGCAGCCCAGGGCTCGGAGGTGCACTAGACCAGGTCATGACCAAGCTCCTGCAGCTAGCTGGAAGACAGGAGAACCTAGGGGTGCCCATGGCACCCCACAGCCCCACCACTCCCAGCCAGCAGTTGGCACAAGCTGTCCAAGAGCCTCTGGCAAATCCCCTGAAGTAAGGATGGCTGTGGGATAGCTCAAGCACAAGTCCTGTGAGGAGAGGCTGAGGGAGCTGGGGGTGTTCAGCCTGGAGAAGAGGAGGCTCAGGGGAGACCTCATCGCCCTCTACAACTCCCTGAAAGGAGGTTGGAGCCAGGGGGGAGTTGGGCTCTTTTCCCAGGCAACTTTCAACAAGACAAGAGGGCATGGACTTAAGTTGTGCCAGGGGAAGTTTAGGTTGGATATTAGAAAGAATTTCTTTACAGAGAGGGTGATCAGACATTGGAATGGGCTGCCCAGGGAAGTAGTGGATTCTCCGTCCCTGGAGATATTTAAAAAGAGACTGGATGTGGCACTCAGTGCCATGGGCTGGGAACCGCAGCGGTAGTGGATCAAGGGTTGGACTTGATGATCTCTGAGGTCCCTTCCAACCCAGCCCATTCTATGATTCTAAGGATGGCTGAGTTCACTCATGGATGGCTCAGCCAGCAGAAGCCTCCCATGGTGCAGACTGGTTGCACACTGGAGGCTGTTCCAGGGTCTCACACAGCCACAAGATGAGTCTGAACTTGGGATCAAGATCAGGAACCCACAGGATGAAGACATCTCTGGATGGCTGGAAAACAGCATCCCTGTCAAGACATCCATCTGTTTCTCCTCAGCTGCACAAAGAGAGGGCTTCACTCCCATGACTGGTGATTGCACTGTCTGGATGAAAGGCAGGGTGACAGTCAGTTTGAGGGATACAAGTGCAGACTACTCATACAGCCAGAGTCCTGGGATCACTCCACTGGCTCAGCAAGCCTCAGGATAAAGCAAATTAATCTGTCATGCTCCCATTCGTCTCCCCCACACATTGGAGCTGGTGTGGAGGTGGTGCTGATGGCAACCCTCATGTCATCCAAGAAAAAGTACTAAGGTACTACAGTACCTACAAATGCTATCCTGCCTAAAACCTGCTGTGATACCACCTCCTATTTATCAATGCCATCCTAATGCTCCATCTCCGAACACCTCCTGACAAAGCCAGTTGGACTAAAGCAGCATAGGTTGGCTGATTTCTGAAGTCCAGTTTACCATGAAGGGTTGAGTCCACCTGGAGGGCAGGCAGAAATGCACTTCCAGGGATGGGTTCCCAGTCACAGGCCTCCTGACAACATGCTGGGACAGCAGGAGGCTGCCACCTTGGTGCCAGTTTGGCATTTAGCCTCCTGCAGCCTGGGTGCAAAACTGCTGCAAACTTGGGAGCTCCACTGCCTGCCCCAGCCACCAAGGAGCTTTTCCTGGCAGCCTCAGAGGGAGATAGCTTCACCTTGCTGGAACCTGAAGCACAGGTTTGCTCCTCAGTACTAGATGTGACAAGGGCTATGCTGGCAAAACCCATCACACATACTTAGCTCCAGGGAAAAAAAGAAAGCCATGAGGCAATACGGCTCATTGCTTCACCCAGAGTTGAAGCAAAAGTACTCTGTATGCAGCAGAAGTCACGTTTGTCACATGTGAAGGGGACAGGGGGGACTCACAAGGTCTGTAGTGAAGACTTCCCAGGACAGACAAGCCAGGAAACACAAGGAAGGTGGAGAGAGTCTACGTACTCACACTCGGGACTTCCTTGGGTGAGATGAAGGGTCAGGGCCAGGTCCCTGTGACTCACCACACTTTTCTCAGACATGCCACTGGACTGATGCAACCCCTGCTCCAGCAGAAAGCAAGCACAACAGGCCGTTGCCCATACTGGGGAAAAATGTGGGAGCTGCAGGAGCTGTTATAAAAAAAAAATATCTCTTTTCAACCCGTGAACCAGAGAAACTACCCATGAGCTGCTGGTAAAGGAGAATCCCCCTCCACCCACCACTTTGCTTTGTTTGTAGCAGAAAATATCTGCCAATACCACCAGATGGACAAGATACAGCTACAGCTTCTGCTTTCAGACACGGGTCTGCAAACAGCTTAAGGGCAAAATCACCAACAAGAAACAAAGCAGCTGTGGAAAGTAGCCGCAGGATTCTTCCAGCCCCGGGTCTGCAGTGTGCTGGCTGCTTACTCACTTCTTGCTAAGCCTAGAGCTGCCGGGTCAGGCCCCCACCCTTCCCTCTGGCAAAACTACTCCTTACAGTTTGGAAGCTATTTTTTCCCACCCTGCTATCTAAAAAAAAAAAAATTGGCACGAAAGCTTTTATCATCCTGAAAACATGCCAACTGCGAAGGCGACTCTGTGTCTCAGACGCCTGTTTCCTGGCAGATTTTAAGTCCTTTGCTCAACTGTTAGGATGGCGGGGGCAGGAGATGCCTGCAGCAGCAGGCTGTGAACTGTAGTTCCCAACAGTCACATGTTTAACTGTTGCTAAATACCCAGGAGACCAACATTTCCAAACAGCGGGCTAAGAGCTAGACACGCAGCCAAGTGATGGTGTTGGCCCACCCGAGAGAAAAGGGAAGGTGTGAACGTGCTGCAGTGTGATGCTGTGTGGAGATGGAGGCCGTCAGCATGGGTACAGCCACCACAGGCACTGCTAAGTGGGGTCACCTGGCTCAACACCTCTGCTGCCTCAGTCACCCCTTTGCTTCCAGAGGCTCTAGCTCTGCTCTCACCATTACCACCACCCACAGCTGCCAGGCCACAGAATCGCAGAATTGTTCTGGTTGGAAAAGCCCTTTGAGATCATCTGAGTCCAACCATATCCTAACTCTACCAGCACCACATCTACATGCCTTTTAAACACCTCCAGGGATGGCAGTTCAGCCACTTCCCTGTGCTAGTGTTCATTACCCTTTCCACAGAAAAGCTTCTTCTGATAGCCAACCTAAACCTCCCTTGGGGCAACATTTCCTCTTGTCCTGTTACTTGTTACTACGTGCAGGTTGAGACATGGGGACAGCCCCTGCCTTGATGCCATCCTGGAAGACCTACAGGAACCTCAGGTCCTCTCACCTGATGATGTTTTGGGGGCTTCAAAGTGCTCAGAGATAGGTTTGCACACAGAAATCCCTTTTCCACTTCAGCCCCAAACTGCAGGGACTCTGAAAAAAATTGTAGAGGATGAGAAAAGAACATCTCTGGGTCAAGCTTTACTCTTTTACAGATAGAGTACCTACCTATAACTATAAACAATATTCCTTAACTTGCAAATTCAGGCCATCCAAAGCAGATGATTCATCTCTAAAGTTACTTGGAACCACCTGTGAAAACTAAAGCCTTCTGGGAAGGCAGAAATTGACAGCCTTTCAGTTTTGTTTTCACCCTAAAGCTACTAAGAAACTGGTCTGGAATGGAGGAGCATGGGACAATCCAACTAACTCTACAGAGGCTTTAAAGGTCAATTTTGCTCTGTACAAAATAGATGGTGTCCAGAAAATTGGTGCTTGTCAACTGAAATCTCTGTTCCTAGTGGATCTCTGCAAACCACAGCCATGATGTGTAACATACCTCTGAGGGGAGGGAGATGATCCCAGGCTTAGTGCAAACCCAGAACAGCATTTTATAAACTTGCCTGTGGCTTCTCTCCAGCTACAGCACCAACTTGTGCCTGTGCAGACCAACACATCACTACTGCTGCCAAGAGTACAACCCAGCCATCCAAGGAGGCCAGGGCTCTCCTCATCTTCCATGTATCATCTAAAAACCACAAAACAAAGAGAAAGCTGCAAAGCTCCTGTAAACCACAGAAGACAAGGAACAGAAGACCTTCAACAGACAACGTAAGCTGCCTTCTGCTTCTCCTGCCCTCCAGATAAAATTCTCCTTCTCTCTGTGTGCCCTGTTCACCAGAACAGGAGCAACCTCCATCCTCCTTCATACTTTGCTGTCTCCACCTTCTTCAGTTCTCACCCTCCCTCTATTTAAGCACAAGGCTGGCACCTTTCTCAGGAGACTACGAGATGGAGTAAAGGGGTAAGCAATGGGCTTATGGAGAAAAGCACCCAAAAAACCTCAGCCTGGTCCAAGGCTTAGTCACATCTTGGGCTTCTGGGAGCCATGAGCAGCAAGAAGAGCTGCAGACCATGGTCAGGGGGTGCTGTTAGTGCACTGTCTCCATGTCCAAGGCCCAGTTCTCCAATGCATTGTTCAGCCTGGATAACATGAGCAGGGCAAGCATGGCTACATCTAGGGCTGATGTTCAGAGCTCCAAATCCAACATGTCCCCAAAGAAACAGACACTGGCAAGAGAGCCAGCAGGAACCAACCAGAAGGTAGGGGGTACTTGGAGCTGTTTGACCCCACCACAGCCTTCTGCTTCCCAGAGCCTGAGGCCCACAGCACACAAGAGCATCTGTCTGTGGCTTCTGCCAGCAGGATTCTCCTGCCCAGGCCTTTGGGGCTGAGAGGTGACACAGTGACATTCTTATAACAACATAACAAGCAGCATCAGCAATGACATCTGCACTGTCAGCTAAGAGGCAGGTGTTAGAACTCCCTTTCTTCAACAGTGCCAGCCTAGGGAGGAAAAAAAAGCAGCATTAACAGTGAAGCAAGAAACAGGTATGATCAAGGTCACAGAACTGTTCCAGTTGGAAAAGACCTTTAAGATCAATGAGTCCAACCATAAACTAACTCTACCAACCACTAAACCAACTCTGCTGAGTCCCGTGCTTAAACCATGTCCCTCAGCACCATGTCTACAAGGCTTTTTAACAACCCCAGGGAGGGTGATTCCACCACCTCCCTGGGCAGCTTGTGCCAGTGTTCAATTGCCCTTTCAGTGAAGAAGCTGCTTCTAATATCCAGTCTAAACCCCCCTGGTGCCACTTGAGTTCATTTCCTCTTGTCCCTGCCACTCCCATGGCAGCTGGTATTAGACACTAACTGGGAGCAGCTAAGCTGCAGCTTCCATGGTCTGTCAGGGAATCAGGGTAAATTTCTTCATTAAGAGCCTCAGCTCCTCATCACCAGTGACCTAAAATAGGCAGAGTGATTTTCCCAAGTTAAGAAGCATCAGAAAAACTATTTGTATTATCCAAAAGACAGCACTGACATTTGTGGTGCCAAGTTGAGATCACATCAAATGGGGAACAGTCCTGCCTTCAGCTGTCCCCAGAAAAAAATCCTGGGAGTTTTGTGAAAATTGATGTTCAGTAGAAGGACAGACCTCCACTAGCAGCTGTCTTTTTCAAGCCCAAACACATAAATAACCAACTGAGTTCACAGCCCACAGCCAGGACACATTTTGGGATGCTTCCTATAGGGCAGGCAGATCAGAGAACACAACATAGGCCAAAAGGGCTCAGCATCACTCATGGAGAGCACACACTTCTAGGGTAGAAGGAAGGCAGATCTATGAGTTAGACGTGATCTGCAACAACTTCACATGGCTTCTGTTGCATGTTGCAGCACCAGTCTACTGGTTCATTCTATATATTGAAAAAAAACACATTATTTTAAGTAATTATTCCAGTGATGGGAAAAAGGCCATATTTCACTTAGTATTTACCAAAACAAGAGCCAGACAAACTGTGCAAAAGTGTGTTTATTCCAAAGCTAAATTTCTCACATAAAACAGTGTCTCTGAACAGCAGCATTAGTCCTGACACAGATCTACAACATCCTTCTGGGCTCCAGGGTTTGGAGTCTTGAACCACCTCAACGGAGCAGTAGGGAACCTCTTTTCACAATTGTCAGAAAAAGAAGGGAAATGACAAAAAACAGACATACTGCTGTGGCTCACACAAAGAGAAAAAGTGTCAAGACACTTCACAGGGAGCTTAATGTCTGCACAAAGATCTTGCAGAACACCCTGCTCTCTGCAGGCTGCTGGCCAAGGAGCAGCCTCCACTGTCAGGAGAGAACTGCATTATTCATGCAGACAGAGAACAGGACTGTTGGGTTTAATCATCTGCTGAACTGTTTCCAAGGACTGAAGTGGCTGAGGGGTCATGTCAGTGATGTGCTCCTTTGCAGCCTGAAGCCCCTGTGCCAGCTCCAGTGGGCATGCTGGGTGCCAGCTGACACCCTAGAGGGGTTTACCTTCTTCCTCCTGCCTCAGCCTCCTGGAGAGATGCTCAGTGATGGCCATGAGGGGGTTGGCTCTGTACGTGGGATCAGTGATGACCTCGTGAAACCGAGTCACTTCCTTCTCTCTGAGGAAAGAAAACCAACAGACAAATGCTGAGTGCCTTGTGCAAAAGGAACTGAGCAGATAAGAACAGAACTCATAAAGTACACAGGGTTTCTGTGCAGATAAAATGATCCTCAATGAAAACCTCAGAAAGAAACAGTGTAAGAAATAAACCTAATTTACCCAAGGGCAAAGCTCAAATTGCTGCCAGCTTCATGGGAGCCAGAGACTTGATCTCATGCCACAGAGAAACAATCACTTTAGTGTCCAGCAACTCTTGAAAAAAAAAATATTTTTTAGAGCTTTTCCCTAGCAGATCAGAAACAAGAGACTGTGGGTATCCAGTAAATCATTAAGAATGAAAACTACTTCAGATTGCACTGGCACAAAAGCAGATTCTGCTTTCGAGAGCTCACCTACTGACTCTTTAGTGCCCAATATAGAGGCTTAGCAATCTTATTTGCAGTACAAGTTAGACACCATGGAAGGAGTATAGCAGAATTACCTCTGCACACTTGGTCACAAGTGGTTGCTGTGGAAATGATCTTGTATTAAAAAGCAAGAAAGCGGGGAGAAATAAGAACAGAGCAGGAGTTAAAAAAAAAAACAAAAAAGAACAGTGAATTTTCACATAAGTCACACCTATTGCAGGCCTCCCCATCTCCCTCAGACGGAGTGCCAGGGTCTCCACAACCCAGCTGGACACAGATCTCCATGTTCTCATGCTGTTGATCAGCATGCAGCTAGTTCCCCCCCTATAGCTCTTCCCTTCAACACCATCCCTGCCCCTGCCAGAGGGACAGAGAGAGAAGTCAAACCTGAAGCTTGGCTTGTGACAATTGGGGCAGTAAGGTGAGGCTTAGGGAACTTCCAGTCCCAACTAACATCTGGGAAAATAAATCTCCATCTTCCTCCCAAGAAGCACAGACTTTCCAGGTGACTAGGGTAGGACAGATGCCACTGCTCAGTGCCATCTCTCCAGTTTTGTGCAGTGGCACACAAGGAAACAGCAGCTTCCTAATATGGAAGACTGGAGGGATTGCCTGCTGGGATTTAGCTCTGTATTCAAGGGTTCCTCATGCAGGAGTTCCAGCACAATGAGACACTCACTGGTGGCACTCAAGGTCAAGACCCTTGGGCTTCTGCAATGAGCTGAGGATGGACTCATCCAGAAAGGCTGAACTGATCAAGAAAGGTATCCCAGCACTGACACTGAGCAGTTTCAGATAGAGAAGAATTTCCATTGACTGTGCTGCAGAGCAGTGCTGGGGTCTGTAGACCAACTGACCTCCTGAGCCTCAGCTTGAAGCTGAATGGCTCAGAAAAGACAAATTCTGAAAACAGGAAAGCAAACACTTCCAGATGACAGTGCCTAGCTCCAGAAGAGCTGTGCTGAGGAGAAATGACATTACTGGTGCCTAGGAGTGGTATAAAATATCAACAGGGTCAAGGAGTGCTCAGACCAGTTCCAGGAATTATTTAATTAGTTAATGCTTCACTTCACAAGAAAAGGTTTGGCAGATGCCAATGGACAGCTGTCCTCATATGGGACATACTGCATGTAAGTTAGCATCCCAGAGGTGTTCTAACAGACCAGCTGTAGCTCCTGATGCCATGCTTAGGTCCAAGAGCTCTACACAGCCATAGGAAGATTTCTCCAAGGGTATCAGCTATAGCTACAAAGGCCTGGTGTCCCGAGAGACCACAGCCAGATGTTGCTGCTCCAACTCAGCACTTTGAGACAAGAGATGCTGATTGATAATACTTGATAATACACTTGATTGATAATCACATCATCTGTGCTGCACGGAGGGACACAGTGCAGCCATTCTCACCTGGTATGAAATTACAACTGTGCCCAGGAAGAACAAGAAGACATTGCTATGGGTTTGTCCTGAAACACCACAGACCAAAGAAAGGAGGCCAAAACCTTCACTTTCTTTAAATAAGGCAGGGAAAGTGAACTCTTAAAGGAGCAGATGTAGTTTCTTGTGCTCTCCTTGCTTAGATTTTACATGGGGTAGAAGCAGAAGCAAGCAGAATCAATTTATAACTTAGTCAGGTAAGGACTAAGACAGGAAGACATCCACAAACATCCTGTGCTACATAAAAGGAAGGAAAAAAAACCATCAAAGCTGCCACTTCTCCCAGGGTCTTCACATGTGCAAGAGTGAAATGGGTTGCCTAGAGAGCTTGCATCATCTCTGTCCTTGGAGATATTCAAAAGCCACATAGATGTGGTGCTGGGCAACCAGCCCTAGGTGACCCTGACTGAACAGGAGGGCTGGACCAGCTGACCTCCAGAGGTCACCTTTCCTGTCTCAGCCACTCAGTACTGCTCAGCAGGGACCAGACACTCAGATAAATGGGTACTTACATGAGGCGGTGTTTCTGAGCTTGTTTCATCAGACAGAAGTCTGTTGGTTCTGCCTTTGCTTTTACATGGCTGTGGAGAGAAGAAACAAAAGAAGTGAGTGTTATAGAGAAGCAGTAATTTAGCAGTTTCTGTGGAAATGGTGTCCAGAGATTCTGCATCTACTTTTCCAGAAATTGTATGTAATTTTCCTGTGTGGGAATTGTCCTGGAAGGCAATTATTTCCCTAGTCAGGGAGTAATGGACGTGAAAACTCCTTCTTCCACACATTGAGAGCAGCTCAGGAGTCAGGACAGAATGGGCAGGAAGTAAATGCAATAAAGAAAAACTATGAGCTGGTCAACACTCAGATCACTTTCTACGTATCACTAACTTCCAGGTCAAACTAATACTATTGCTTAGAGAAAAGATCCCATTGAACTTCCCCTCACCACCAGGCACACATCACTTCTGTGTATCTCACATTCCCTGCTAATGCTGCAGAGATCCAGCATCAGCAGCCAGAACCACAACCAGTCAGCATGAAGAAGGAACTCTCAGCCCTGCTCCAATTCCTGTGGTGGTACCACTGGGGTGTATAAGGTGTGCTGGAGCCTCCAACACTGGAAGGACATGGAGCTGCTGCAGCAAGTCCAGAGGAGGCCACAAAGATGCTCAGAGGGCTGGAGCACCTCTGCCATGAAGAAAGCCTGAGAGAGTTGGGGTTGTTTGGCCTGGAGAAGAGAAGGCTCTGGAGAGACCTTGCAGTGGCCTTTCAGTTACCTGAAGGCTACAGGAGTGCTGGGGAAGGACTTTGTACAAAGGCATGGTGTGACAGGACAAGGGGCAATGGTTTCAAGCTGAGCAGATTTAGGTCAGACATTCCTCAGAGATTAGGTGAAGATGAGACATTAGGTGAAATTCCTCACTGTGAGGGTAGTGAGAGAGTGGCTCAGGTTGCCAGAAAAGCCGTGGCTTCCCCATCCCTCTTACGAGTTCAAGGCCAGGTTGCACTCTCTGCACCCATTATTATTCCTGGGCAAAGTCCAAGGAGACCAGAGGTGTAATCCCATCCTGCACAGGATACTGGAAGCACGTGGTACCCGATGCCAGGCAGCAACAGAGATTTACCAGAAAGCCAAGCACTGAGCCCAAAAAGGAACATGCAGGAAGGGCAGTGACTGCTTTTGGGACTTGAAAGTGTACATGGGGGGTTGTCAGTAGAATCTGACATTAAGGAAAGGAGAAGGATCACACAAGTACAGAAGGAAACAGGAGAGGCAAGTGGGGGAGGTGGTCTGCCTCTGCAGAGCAGCTCCCCAACAATTCTCCCTGGGGCTAAGCCCCAGCACACAGCCCAGGGTGGGCAGAGGGTCTGCCCCCCACCCCTCTGCTGAGGCACGGCTCAAGGAGGAGGATTCCCTTACTGGTGGGTGCTGGGGGCCAGGGCCTCCCCCACTTGATTTCCCCAAGGTGCCACTGGCTTTCTCAAGGAAAACCTGACAGTCCCTCCCATTCTCTTCAAGATAAGACGATCTGGTACCCTGTTGGCAGTCACAGTGACCTCTTCTTATATTCCTCTCTGACCCACAACTCTCCATCCTTGTATTCTGCTTTTTTCCCCCCTGTTCTTCCTTTCCTTCTCTTTTCTGGCCTCATATTCCTTCACCCCACTCACTCTCACCATGCCTCTCTACTCAGTCAGCTCCTGCTCCTCCTCATCTTTCCCTCTCCCCATCCTGACCCATTTTATTTTTCCTCGAGGGAGATCCTGGTGGATCCAAGCTACCACAGGCTGCTCTCACCACTGCCCTGATCCCATCTGAATTGCTCTCAGCCCAGCATGCCCCCCAGCATCAAGATTCCATGCCAATCCAGGAAAATCCCGAAGCAGATGGGTGTATGTCAGGCAGCCTCTGCAGCAGAGCCTGTGCAGCAACCAGCAGCCAGGCAGATCAATGCCTGCATGCTGCTCCTGTCCCTCTCAAGGTCACCCCAGCACTGCTGGTGTTACACAACAGGCCTGAGAGCTCACAAGGAACAGCCATCAGCAAGAGCAAACAGCTACAGGGCTTTCAGCAGTTCCTGTCACACTGGTACTGCAAGACACAGAAAGGAAACATCTCTGCCCTCCTCATGCCAAAATGCTTGGCTGGCACAGGAAGGATTTCTTGTCCCAGGCTGCCTGGATTGCTCACAGAATCACAGAGAAACCCCTTCTCAAGTTAGATAGCAAGCCACAATCACCAGAGCAGGGTCTTGCCAAATCCATGTGTGCCACCAGGTCACCATAGAAGTCCCTTCAAAGACAATATGCTCTGCAGAGGGTGATGATGCTTAAACAAAAGACTATCCAGAGAAAGAACATCCTGGGCCACACAAGACCAAGTGCCCCAGAGGCTGTGGCTATGGGACAGCTTCATCTACAGAAACCCATAAGCACACAGGGCATCTTCAGGCTGTGCAAGCCCACCTTTGCCTTCAGCCACCCCACTATTTGAAAGGGCTGAGTGCTTCTGAAGGCTTTTCAGTTCCACAAAACAGCACTCTGCCCCACTGGAAGGAGAGGTTCAAAAGGCTGCTGCCTGAATTTCCCCCACCAAACCACCAGCACGCTGCCTGCTCACTTGGACAGCATTAGTAGCCCTGTTTCATTACACTTCATTGCCTTCATTCATTATAAAATGGAATAAAAACCTCACTGTAATGCTCTTTTACCCTGCAGGAGATCAAATTCCTGGAGAATCTAATCTTTTATTAATAATGCTGACAAATCACCAGAGTATTACCCTTCATTTATGTAATGATTCAAATCCTGTAAAAGCCTCCTCTGATTATTTCAAACACTTACACACATGCATCCTCATGCAGCCCAGGAAGCCACAAGCCAGCCAGGGTAAGCAGCAGCACTGCTGCACACCCGTGCCAGGGCCATGGGGACTGCTTTGTGGTTGGCATGTCACAGGCAGTTTGGGTGACATCAGTCCATGCCAAGCTCCCACCTTCACTCTGCTAACTACAGATGGTGCCGACCAACCCCAAAATTCTCAGCCAGGGCTGGGCTTCTTCACCCTGCTGTACCACAGCCCCTCTGGGGCTTGCAGACTAAGTGAAAACAGAGTACAAGCTCAGGCTTCCAGAAAGAGAGAGAAGGGCTGTCACACCCCAACAGGAGGTCTGGGTTTGGAGAGCCTTTCCAAGGATCTCTGGATTCATGCTAGACCACTGAGTGCTTTGACATGTGCCACACATTCCCCTGCCATGAAGTGGACTACAAAAGAGAAGAATGATTGCTGCAGCTGGAAGTACCATTTTGGCCAGTGTTCTGCCTTGAAGCAGCAGATAGCCAGAGAGGGACAAGACCAAGGCAAGCTGACACACACCTCCTCTCCAGTGTGTGCAGCTCAGAGACCTTGTGCCAGCTGCAGTTTATACACATGAAGTGACCCTCCAAACCTTCACTGGATTCATCAGGTCTGACCAAAACCCACAGGCTTCCCTCATCCTGCAGCAGGCAGCTGCACAGAGCAATCAGCCTCCTGCTTGCACTGAACCAGCTGCTTGCCAGCTGTGTTGTGATGTCCTTCACTTCTCATACTGGAAAAGAAGATGAACTAGTGCCTAACCACATCACACTTGATTTTATAGACCATGATATTCCCAAACCTCTTTTGCCTTTACCTCTTACCCAGTCATACCTTGCACACACAGAAGCTGTGCCAGACCAGCCCCTTCAAACTGAGCTGGTCCAGAACTGCAGGCTGCAGCCACATGATACAACTGTACTAGATCATGCAAGCACACAGAAAAGCAATCCCTACCTGTCCTCCCCCTCCTATATGTACTTTCTGCAAGCCACTCTTCTGCATAGCAGCTAAGCCTCTAAGGAGCCTGGGGGAAAATTATGAGGGGGAGATGACTCCTGAACACAACTTAAGAGTCAGAGGCCATGTGTGGCACATGGCACAACATCACAGGAAGAGGGTAAAGTCATTTATTCAGGCTCAGGCTAAGCCCTGGACCAGAGCTTTGTCCAACCAACCCTCAGTGCTCTGCAAAACAAAAAACACTCCATACACTTTTGCTGCTCATTTCCAGTGGAAGAGAGGGCAGGCTGACTAAATGGCATAAAGAAAAAAAAAAGAAAAAAATTGCTATTCAAAGAATTAGAAGCCTAGTTAAGGAGGGAAATATTTTCCCATGATTACATGCAAGGTTCATAGCTGCTGTTCCTCTGAGGAGTGGCTTTCAAGAAGCAGAGGGAACTGCCAACTCGACCATGCACAATAGGTGGGTGTCCCACCTGGGTGAGAGTTTATTTTGAGGCATCCAGCAAGTCAATAAGAATGCTAGTGGTATCTCCAGGCTTGATCTGCAACCAAAGAATAGGGTGCTTTGCCAGACAGCTGCCTTCTTGTCTGTTCTCTAATTCAAATACTTTCTTATTACGGTCAAAACAAGTTTTTAGTCCCAACCTCTACAGAGCAACTGGAGAGGAGGGCAAGCATTAGTGGAGCACACAAAATGCTTTTATTCTGCAGTGGAAGATGCAAAAGCAGCTGCAACACTGACCAGATGGTGAGGCAGAGCACTGCATTAAAAAGAAGAAAACATAAAGGCAACCAGAACTGACACTTACAGCTGGTAAGGATGTGAGAGGATCAGGAAAAGTCCTTCTCTTTCAGTACAACAAAGGGAAAAGAAACACCATCTTTCTGCTCTTGTCTAAATTCAGGTTCTGAGTAAATGGGGTGAACAAGGAGTCTGGTCAGAGCATAAAGGTCTATTCAAAGGGCTTGAACAGCCTCAGGAGAAAGCTTGGAAGTCTGGAAGGGTAGAACAGCAGGCTGCAACACGCCTAAAGGCTCACAGGGGAAAGGAGTACAAAAATCCTAGCAGGCAGTACTGTGCTCTGGACCCTGGCTTTCCTGACCCACTCCCCTGTATCACACTAGAGTTGTGTGAATTTGGGCAAGCCATCATCCCCGTCTTTGTCACTCACAAAACGAGAATTTTCCCCCTTTTTTTCATGCTGCAGAATAATTTGCTAGAAGAGACAGGATTTTTCTTACTGAGTTAAACATAATTTCCTGATAGTTACATTGAGGACAATTTTCATCATTAAAAATACACCACTAGGTTCAGATTCACAGGTGAGCTCAGCAGTATTACACTCTGGACACTTGTGTGTCACTTCTGAAACTCTCAGGACATCTGGTTGCTCCCAGCCTGTCTCATACCAAGCATCAACTGAGCAATAGTTTCTCTCCCACCTGGGGATTCAGAAGATATGTTTAACCTTTTTTCTTGGAGCGAGTGAAGCACATACAGGGGCAAAGTGGATTGGAGAATGAGGCCCTGTTCTGGCCACTGGCACCAAGCTTGCACGGCCTGTAGCTACAGGGAAGAAGGGAAGAACACAGCCCATCCCTAAATGGCACGTACCTCTTGGGGGGCTTGCTGCCCCTGCCACCCATGGTCAGGTCAGAGAGCTCAGGGAGGGCTTCCATCAAAGGCTGCATGTCTCCCACCACAGGTGTTGCTTTCCGCTTTGCTTCGGCTTTTTGCTTCTGCTTGGCTAGCTTCACATTCTCTATTTCTGAATCAGAAAGAAAATATTGCTGAAGAAAGGGGAAGCGTTTGCAAGAGATAACCTTTGGGCTAGGAAATTCATCATCTGCTTCACCATCTAGAAGAACAAGAGGCTAGGATTGATTTAAACCAGGGAAAGACTGGAAATACTGCAGCTGGGCAGTTCCCTCCCTTGTTGTGTTTGCTTGTAACTATAGATCTCTTCTGACATTTGCAATAGGAAGTGAAATGCCCAAACTGATCTTGTCTGAGCTGCTCCCAACCCTTGCATGGTAGCACGAGGCTGTTGGTTGCTCACAGCAATGTGGCACAGGAGTTTTGGGGTAGAAAAAACCACACTGACATTGCATGGAATTGTGAGAGAGAACTAAGGGGGGAAGTGAGAAAGTAAATACAGTCAGCTCCACATGTGGCATTAAACAGTCTTATCTCTCCTTTGCTGTTGGGACACAACAATGGTCTCCTAGCAGAAACAAAAAAGATGGACTTAATTTCAGTTGTTTACTTAGTTTGGAGTAAGTCAAGGTCTCACCTTCATGACTCATGCTCAAGCAGGCAGATGCTGGGTAAACTGCACCCTCAGAAAAGCCCTGCACCAACTGGCAGAGGCAGCTGGCTTTGCCCTGAGACAGTGTTCACCAGTCTCCCTGCAGCAGCATTGACTAAGGCTGAGCTGAGGACACATAAAGGTCTACAAATATTATGGCAGTTTCCCTTCTTGCCATGGAAGGTGGCTTCTGCTTGAGTCCTCAAAATGTCCTGATGTATAAATAGGTCCCTCAGCTGCCGTAGCCTTACAGAAGCCCCCAGGGTTAGCCCCAACAGAACACATTCTCCTCCAAAACAGCCCCAAAAAGCCCAGAATTGCTATAAAACTCCAGCCAAGTTCCAAGCTGCCCCAACCTGTCCCAGGAGTCCCTTGATGATGTTACCAAAAACAGGTAGGGCTCAGGGGAATCCAGGAACTACCTGTTCACTTCTGCTAAGTGATTGCTGGGTCTGGAAGCCCTCTGCATTGCCTCAACACTCACCAGGGTACCAGTGCTGTGGGGTAGATGATGGAGGACCCCACCTCCTCCATGTGCACTCAGTAGAGGAACAGGCTCATGCTTATTGCCTTAAGACAAAGAGCATATTACTCAAAGAGCACCAAGCTAGAAACTCCTTGTCTGGACATGATGGAGCACAGTGCCAGCAGCAGTGGGGCTAAGCTGGCTAGACAGGGAGGCCAATGGCTCCCAAAGAATCGTGGCCACAGAAGCAAGACTAAATCAGCACAAGCATTTCTGGTGGGCACACAAAATCAGCCAGTCCCACTCTACAGACTTCAGGCAACTCTGGGTCTAATCCTGTTGCCCACATTCAAGAAAGCAGAACTCTAATTCCCTAGCCAGCTGCTGCCTCCTTTAATTTCTTTCTCTTGTTTTCTTCCCAACTCAGCCAAGTTGAAGAGCAACAGTTTTTCATGAACTGAAATTTTGCTGTACATGGATGTTTGTGACAAATCTGGATTGTAAATGCTTCTCCTCACAGCAATCCCTGCCAAGAACACAGCTTTCTGTTCTGCATCACTTCTTTTTTTGGTCTGGCTTTATGAAGCTGACTACTTCAGTGCTTTCATAAACAGTATGTGCTCCAAATTTTCAGACACCTGATTCTGCACAAACATCCCAAATTCTTTTCCTATGAAGTCTTGTTCGTCTGAGGAGCCATGCGATATATATATTTTTAAATGTGCATACTTCCAGTGTCTGAAGCATTGCATAATTATTTTCCCTCTCTAGTCTCTCCTGAGATGATTTATTGGAATGGAAGAAATCTCCAAGTTTTGTGTTTGCACTACTAGGCTGAACTTTATTTCCCAGGGTCTTGGTATCCAGTGTCACAAAAACAGCCCTGGGACAAGAAGAAACAACAAACTCTTGGGAAAACAGACATGTAATGATAACAGCTTCAGCAATCCAAGTTGGCTTCTCTTTCAGGGGTGAGTAGAGCAGGCAAAGGCTGCAAAACCCACAAAGAAGTGGCAGTTTTCTGCACCAGATAAAAATCAGTGCTTGACTCCAGCTCCTTAAGGTCACAATCTTGTAACACCCATCTCATTTTAAAATCAACATCTCTGGAAACACCAGTTTATTTTGCTCTATCAGCTAATGCTAATAATGTTTCTTTACTGATGTTTATATAGGCTTTTCCCAGCTATTCAATTTTTTTCAATAGCAAGCTGCACACCTGGTACTTGCTGACTCTTCTTACAGATATCCCTGGGTACTTGCTACCCTTGGCAAAGCATTTGCTAGGGAATGTTGGTATTTCCCAGCTGGCCCCAGGTTTAGTGGGGGTGTCAAGAGAGACAGCAATTTAAATACTTCTAATATCTAATATCTTCTAAGACAGAGGTAATTTGGCCTGAGGTTTTCTATCTTGGTGTTCTACCCAAAGCAAAGTCTCTGCAATTCATTTGTTCTCCTTCAGCTTCATAATTCTGAGCCAAGTGAAGAGGAGAGTCCAAATAACATACATGATCTTGAGAAAGACTGATTCTACAAAGGCAATATAAAGGTATTAAGACACTGTAGGGATTCTGCTCTTGGGCTTTTTCTTCAATTATGGGAGTAGCACTGTCACCTAACTACAGGAGCATGCAGCAGTCCCAAGTCCCATGTACCCCTTTTACTGTGGGTTCTGTCAAATTGCTGCTGAGGACATGCCTTCCTCCATGACACCTGGTACCAGTCTTAATGTCAGGAGTGGCAAAGTTCAGCTGTGCTCCATCAGTGCCCTCCTCTGTTCCCACAACAGTAACAGACAAGGGGACACCTTTAGGAATTGCAGCTGGCAGGCCAGACATTAACATAAAGCCATCTGTGCTTTGTGCCCAACAGGGACACCAAGGGTTGGAGGTGTCAAAGGCACCTGGAAATTGTTGATTGGTGACAGAGGTTTCCTTCATATTTGGGGTGTTAAAATTATCAGCTTTTTATGTAACAGCAGACAGAGATATCTTCAGTGCTACGGGTGAAATCACAGGTTGATGGACTTCAGCTTAGAAGCAGAGAGCATATGGTACAGCAGAAAGCCACATTCCTCAGCCCCAAACACAGTTTGCCAGCAACTGTTGGGCAAGAAGGTGTAAAGGGAAAAGCCTGTCCTGAGAACAGCTCCAGGTGGCAAGAGGAATCCCTCTACTACAGCAAGTAGCACAGCATCATCTCTTACAGTGCCACGATACTCAATCCAAAAATACAGACACTTCCCACAGGAAACAGAAGCCTTTCTGCCATGGGCTGGTTTTGTTCAGCTCATACTTCACAGCCCCAAGAAAGGCCAGACTGTCTGGTAAGTGGGTTCACTGACCTGTGGCACATGGGAAAGAGCAGTAACACAATCAGCAGCATCCAGAGACTGAAGGGCAGGAGGGCTCACTGCAGGCTTTCACCACAAAGCCTTGGGGATTAGCTGGTGGCTGCTGGGGGCTCAGCTCCAGGCTGCCCCCTGTCCCTGCAGATCCTCAGGGAAAAGGAACTCTACTATATACTAGCTCTATCTGTAGCAGAACTTTAAAAGACAGAGACACATGCTAAACCCACATGGTCACAGTATCCTATCTGGATGAATAAATGTTTTATGTACTCACTGACATTACATATGGAGGAAGATCAAAAGCAGGTTTGGGGCAATGACCCCATTTCAGTGCTAAACAGTAAGAATGGTATCTGGGACCTCTTTCTATGTGCTGGGATGCAGATCTGAAGGTTTCCAAGAAGAATTCAGCCTCCCGAGGCACTACCCAACACCCTCCCCACACACCCTACACAGAAACCCAACAGAGCCACGAGCATTGATGCCCATGGCAGCCCCATGCTTTGGAGCAGTACTTACTCTGTAGCCATCTTTCTTTTCTCAGCTTCATTTTTTCTTTCTTGGAAAGAACTGTTTTTTCTTCTAAACCTAGAGGAGAAGAGAGACATGAGATGGAGTCTGGCTCCTGCACACAGATGCAGTGCTGAATACTCCCAAAAGACAGAACAGACTATAATATTTTGTTAAATCCTTGATGCTTTTGAACCTGCTGGAAAGTCAGGCAGATTGGGGACTATACCACATCCCAACTTCTATGCCAACAAATCAAACCTGGCTCACTGCCAGTTAATGAATAAGAAACAGGCAAGCAGAGCACTGGTGCCCAAGGCCCTGTTTTGTCAGACCAAGCAGCTCTTTAAAAAGAAACCAAACCCTTCTGAGACACCCTTGCCCAGTGTCCTGCACTTCTGCATGAAACTGGCCTGGGAGATGGTATTTTCTTCTGAAGATGAGCTGCAAGTGGTGGGAGGACCTAGAGGTTCCAGAATTGGGAGCAAAAATACAACATTTCATCTGAAAGTATGCAGACCAATAAAGCTAAGAAGGAAAACATGGGCCACAGACAGAGCAACCAAGTACTGACAGCTTGTAAAAAAGCCTAATACCTACTTTATACCAAATTCAGTATTTGGAAACCAGCTATTGATCACTGGTATCTAAGACCAAGTAAATTAACGTCACAAATCTTTTTACTGTTAACAGATGCTATAAAATATTATCCTACTGTTGGTATTTAAAACAAAATTGACTCCAGCCAACTTCTCCTGAAATGTGGTAGGAATACTGCTGCAGGAATTACAATGGAGGAACAACCTCCCACTCCTCTAGATTATTTTTAAGCCTGGAAATGAAAAAAATCCCCCTTTTTCTCCCAAGAAGAAACAGTAGAAGGGAATTCAATGCAACTCTAAAAGCAACTCACCAAGGACAACTTCTCTGAAGCTGTGAACCTTTCAGGATGATTTAAATAAAAGCAGAATCATTATTTAGTTATTTCAGTGCCTTAAGATCAGAAAAAGCCTGCTGGGTCACGAGGGTGGCTTTTCCACCATTTTGTGGCCAGCAACCACCACTACATTTTGAGGTTCTAGAGAAAACTAAGAACAATGCTGTAGCTTTCACTGCCTCATATGCCAGAAAAACACATTAGTGCAGTCAATGCACAGAAGAAGTGAGAAACAACCACACCCAGAAGCTATCACTTATTTAGGACAGATTAGATGGGGCTTGCAGCAACCTGGTCTAACAGCAGGTCGGTGCCTGCCCATGCAGGGGGCTGGAACTAGATGATCTTCAAGGACCCTTCCAACCCAAACCAGCCTGAGATTCTATGATTTACAAAGCTCAGAGATGTCTTGAAGAGTTGGTATGTGACTCATGCTGCCATCCATTTTTCCATCTCCATCATTCTGGAGCACCAAGGCATGGGCACCCTGCTAGGCCTGGGCCAGCAGGACAGCCTCACCAGGACACAGAACCTGGCCAGATAAGGAGACAAACATCTAATCATGTTATGGGTGAATTTCCTCAATCTGTCTGCAGTGGTATCAAAGCAGATCCTAGAACAATATGTTCCAATAACCAACTCCCAGCTACCCCCATCCCATTATCACCTCCACATTTCTGTAGTTTCAGGGAAAAACAGGATGAATCACACAAGGCAAAAATGCAAATAACACCCTGATGGTCTCTGAAGGTATCCCAGGCACCTCCAGCCTGCCCAGATCTGGTTCAGCAGTGCTGAGATTTGTCCCTGTGTCACACTCATTACAAAAAAAAAAAAAATAAAAAAAAAAAATCACCCAGCTGGCCAATTCTAGTAATAACATCAATTTGGATTTTATCCCCCCATGCCCCCTACCTTAAAGGGCATCAGTGTATTTAAGGAAACACAAAAGCTGGTTTTTTGGCAGGAACCCAACCATGCTGCAGGCTGAGGATGGTGGCCTGCACCAGGAGATGACCAGATGGAGGGGAGCTGAATTCCTCATCCACTTGCCACAACAGCAAACCAGACAGTTTCTGCCCTTTTTCACTGCCTGCTAGCCAGACACCTCCACTTTACGTATCCCTCCCCACCCACAGGAGGTTGTTTTCCTGCTGGAAGGTGCCAAGTTGTGTTTGGCAACTTGCAGTCACCATGCTGAGTGCCAAAGCTGCTGGAAACCCACTGGAGAACAGTGGAAGCAGAATTTAGATGGTTAATTAACAGCACAGACTGTCCCCGAGGTAGTCTTTTATTTTTATTTAGCTTGCAAGCACCTCCAAGATGAAAGCCAGAGAACAGCTCCGGTTTATTTTTCTATGAAATCAGGAGGGTTTGGGTCCTCCTCCTCCTTCAGCCTGATCCACATGTAATAAAACAACACTTGCCTTTGAAACTCTGCATAGCAGACAGGTGAGCAAAACCCATTCACATTAGCTGAGGGTAATTCACATACTGTAAACTTGACAATTATTGCTTTTAGCAGGGATGTTTTTTCTTCCCTCTGATCTTCCCAGTACAAAACATCTCAAATATAAACAGATTAAAAAAACCAAACAAACCAATAGCTCTTTGCCTCCTACAACAACTGTTTGATACTACTCCTGGCAATTCTCAGCATCCTGCTTTTACTGCAGACAAATAGATTTATTTTTTTTTTAATTATGTCTCTCTTCATCTCAAAAAGGCTGGGGTTTTTTTGGTAAAAGACTCTTTTAGACTAGTATATATACATATCTCCTACCCTAGAAGTGCCCATTTTATCCTTTCTAGGCATTCAGAAAGAAGGTTAAAGCCACAAGACCACAGGCTTTACTGAGACTCAGGATCCCACTATTTGAATTTGATTCCACAACTGAAAGGGTGAAAAAACAGTCTTCACAATTCCACGAAACCACATTACTTCATGGATTTTGCCATGAGCAGAAATATCCAATAAACTTGTGCAATGCCACATGGATAGAGGGGGGTCCTTCAGCACTGGGCATCTGCTCCCCCTGTGCAAAGCTGCAGTGAAGCACCAAGTCCCCTCATTTGGTATGAGCTATTAAGAAACAGTATGTAGTATTAAGTATTATTCCCAGAAGTCTGATGATGCATTACGGTAAAGCTGTTGCTGCTCAAAACATAATATTTTGGCTAAACAAGGTACCATATAAATTGAATTTAAGTAACAACAGATGTGTTAATTTTAGCCTCAGTTGTGCAACAGCAGCAAAAAGCAGCATATGCCTACAGCTGTGGGATGAGTTCACTAAACACATTCAAAGCGTACATCCAAAACAAGAAGATTGGGTGTGGCTTGGGGTTTGATTTCTTTTTTTTTTTCCTTGGGGATTTTCTTTGTCAAAATTATAGTGTCACTTGTAAATTGCCTGATACCCTTTTCCACTGAGAGGGCCTGGGAAATGGTAACCAGAGTCTCCTGAGGCAAACACAAAACCAGTGCGACCTGACAGATGCCAGCGCACAACCACTGAAGGTATTCTTGTTCCTCTTAGGAAGAAAGTTGATGGAAAAAGCCCAAGGAAAAAGACAGCCAAGATGTCCTGCAGCAGAGACAGTGCTGCAGCTGCTCACTACCCCTTACCCACCCAGCTCAGCTCCCAGCCAGACAACCTCCAGATCCACTTCTCCAGAAAGCACCAACACAGGATCATCTGGGGAGTGTGGGTGACTAGTGGGACCACAGCTCAGAAGTGCCAAGGACAGAAGCAGGAGGTTGATATCCAGGCTCCCTACCCCCTTTGCCCTTACAGAAGCCCCCAGAGGTAGCCTGGTAGCCCATATGTGATGCAGAGACCATTTGCTGGGGAATGTTTGGGTTTTAGCCAGTCCAAGCCTTGCCACCCTCAGCAGGGTTATAAACCAGTGTTAGAAGAAAAGATGACAGCCCCTGAGGGGACAGCACAGGTTTCACCATGGATACAGTGTTTGCTTTTTATGTTCTGAAAGAAGCTACTTTAGTTTTGTTCATTCTTAATCATAACACCAGGTTCTCCTCCTCCCCCTTGATGAGGAAGGCAGCCTATTTAAAGCCTTATCTGTATTTTCAACCCTTCTAGATCCCCCAGTTATTTAAAGCAGAGCCTATCTCCAAGCCCAGCTTCCCATCCAAGATCCAGAGGAGCAGCACAACTTGTGTCCTTGCACCAAGGTCATGGCTCTAGCAGGCCTGGTAAACATCCCCAGGCTCTGACCAGCTACAGCGAGGGCACAAAACCTCTCTCTGCAGAAGGACCTCAGCTCATCTCCCATCAGCCACATAAGCACACAAGTGACATGGCAGCTGAAGCAGGAGCAGTTCCCCTCAGGAGGTGAATGTGAAGTCATAATCTGCACAGAAGGCTGGGAAAGGCAGTTCTGGAGACAAAGGCTGTTCTCCTAAGCCATAACTTCAGCACTGCAGGCAGACTCAGTCCCTGCCACATAGTAAAAAGTACCTTCTCTGAGATTTTTCATAGAATCGTATCAGAGAATAATCAAATGGTTTGGTTTGGAAGGGACCTTAAAGATCATCCTGTTCCAATCCCCCTGCCATGAGCAGGGACACCTCCCACCAGCCCAGGTTGCTCCAAGCCCCATCCAGCCTGGCCTGGAACACTTCCAGGGATGGGGCAGCCACAGCTTCTCTGGCAACCTATTCCAGTATCTCACCACCCCCACAGCAAAGAATTTCTTCCTAGTATCTTCCCTCCTTCCAGTTTAAAGTCATTACCCCTTGCCCTCTCACTTCATGCTTGTGTAACATGTGCCTCTTCAGCTTTATGCACTAAAAGGTCCTTCAGGAACTGGAAGGCCAGTGCAAGGTCTCATCTGAGCTTTCTCTTCTCCAGGCTGAAGAAACCCAACTTTCTCAGCCTGTGCTCATAGAAGGACAGGTTTCACACCTCAGAAATCCTCAGTCTTTCCACCTGCACCCTCTCAGCAGCCCTCCCCAGCAGAGAGGCTGACACTTCAGGGGTCAGTCTCAGAGAGGCACACAGAGGATGTTCAAGGTGGCCTGGTATATCACCTTAAATCCACTTCTGCAGCAGGAATATTTTCGTCATTATTCATACTTCATAGTTTTCAAAAGTCAAAACTAAGTAAAACATCTCAGGAAACCTATATTTCTGAACGAAGTGTGCCATAAGGACTGCAAAATGCCTTGTTCTCACCCAAGTGCTTGGTATTGCCAGTTCATGACAGATCCCAGAAACCACTGTGAGGCTCCCAATGGAGGAGCTATGGCTGCCACAAGCAGCTCACCTCACCTGCCAGCTTGCAGGCTCCTCCCTGGGAAATGCTGCCTTTTGCTCATGGAAAAAAAGGTCAGCTTGTTTCAGGAGTTACCTTCCCTGTAAAACATGTACAGGGTACAAACATGGTAGGGTCAACAGGGAGGAATACCCCACACCACAACTTGTGGCATGCAACCTTCTTAGGGGAAAATTGTGCACCAGGAGCCAGCAGAGCAACCTTGAGGTCTGTGCCTTATTTTGCTCATGAATTTCCATTTGTGCCTTTCCTGTATTACCTCCAGCCTGCTGCCAGCAGCCTGGATGGCAGTAAATTAGGTCAGACCCATCACTAGTCCATTTTTGTTCACATGCATTTTTGTTGGTTCTGGAAAGTTTCTCATTAAAAAAAAAAATGAAAGAACCCATGTATTTACTATCAGCATGTCCTGCTGAGTCACTGGGTAGGCGGTGAGACTGAAGTGGGAGAATGAAACACAGGATACCAGCCAGACAGTGCCACTGCCTGATTCCAGACAGGCCATGATGCTTCTCCCCCTCATGACCAGGAAAGCACAACAGATGCAGCCAGGACCCACAGGAGACAAAGCAGCTGTAGCAGAGTGTGCTGGCACCTACAGGAAGAGAAGGACTTGCCTACGCTGGGCAAAGTTAAGCAAGGATTGAACACATCTTTCTGAGAGTCTGGCTTTAAGCAAACACAAGGGGATGAATGGCAACCATTTGACATCTACTAGAGCTCCAGAAACTCTGCATGCAGAAAATACCCTTTATTTGCTGGAGTTTATTGCATTGCAGACACACAGTTTTGCCTGAATAATGCAGGTGCTACCACTCAATCCTTCTCCTCCTGCTTGCACATTTTGCTGTCCTTTGTCTAGAATTCTTGGACAACTACAGTGAGCAACTGCTAACCCTACTTCTGTGGCTCGTAAGACTTGGAGGTACCTTACTGCTCTTCCTCCTCTGAAGATGGAAGTGAAGAAGCTCTACACCTCTTTCTCAAATACCTCTTTCTCTCAATGTCAGAGAGAAACACCATTTGGCAAAAAGTGAGCTGCTGAGGATGATGATGTGCCAGTGCAGAGCTCCAACTGACCTGACAGAAAAAGGATCTTCAGTTGTGTATCCTCACCAGCCTGTCTGGGTCAAACACCTTCTTGTTAGAAAAGATGCTGGGTTACTTTTTACTTATTTCCATTCATGTCTCTGCTGCACCCAGGGAAAAAAAGAAAAGAAAACCAAACACTGCCCAATACTGCAAAAACCACAAAACCACAGACTCACTCAGACACGTGACCAGGGAAATACATATGTCAGGGACTTTGCAAGACCAACTATGATTTCATTCAAGAGGGTTATCCATCTTTGGGATAAAAAGTTTGCTTTCAAGCAAAGACATTTCAATGCCCTCTTTGTCCTTTTCATTGCCTCAAGAAAAAAAACAAAACAAAACCAAAGAAAACCAGGATGATGTACACACAACAAGTCCATGGAAACCATCCATGAGCAGTTTAAACATCTGTGATCACAGTGAATTTTATGCCCAGCAGCTCTCGACAAGGGCTCCTGCAGTGTCTGCTCTTACAAAAGGTCACCCAGTGCAAGCACACGAGATGCAAGGTACTAACTAGGGTATCAGTACAGGCTGCAGACACTCCCAATAGCTCAGTTCACAAGAGGTCTTTCAGGTTTTATGACAAGGCATCTTGTCCTTCCTGCACACCCTTCTCTGCTTACAGCAAACCACACAGGGAACAGCCACAGCAGATGAGAATTTGTTGTGTCTCCATGTGAGGAAGAATGAATGGCAAAGCCTCCATGCCATCCAGCTGATCCAAAGAGTAAAAGGTCTGCAGCAGAGCCTCAGTTTTTCCACACTCAGCCAAGAAACCTGACAATCTCCAATCTCCTGCCTCACTAGCACTAGCAGAGACCCCACCAGCCAGATTCTGAGGGTGATTTCATGGTCCCAGCCTCCTCAGAGAAGAGAACCAAGCAGGCTTCTTTGCTTCATTGGCCTTAGAGTCAAGTCTCCAAGAACTGCAAGACAGTGGAGCTGAAGCCAACTGCTGCGTCATGCAGTGTCAAGGGAGCCTGGACCTGCAGTGCCACCATGAATTTCCCTCCCACACCTAAGGGAAACATGCCTAATCTGCTCAAGATATTCCTTAAACATGAGCAAGTGTATCCCTGCCATCTCTCAGGTTAGAAAGCTGGTGACCTTGTATAATAGCATTAAAGCAGCTTCCTCTGTTGTAATTCGGATGTAACGGGATGAGGTTCAACACGGCCAAGTGCCGGGTCCTGCACTTTGGCCACAACAACCCCATGGGGAGCTCCAGGCTGGGCACAGAGTGGCTGAGAGCAGCCAGGCAGAGAGGGACCTGGGAGTCTGGATTGACAGGAAGCTGAACAGGAGCCAGCAGTGTGCCCAGGTGGCCAAGAAGGCCAATGGCATCCTGGCCTGGATCAGGAACAGCGTGGCCAGCAGGTCCAGGGAAGGGATTCTGCCCCTGTACTCAGCCCTGGTGAGGCCACAGCTCGAGTCCTGTGTCCAGTTCTGGGCCCCTGAGTTCAGGAAGGAGATTGAGGTCCTGGAGCAGGTCCAAAGGAGGGCAACCAGGCTGGTGAAGGGATCCAGCACAAGTCCTATGAGGAGAGGCTGAGGGAGCTGGGGGTGTTCAGCCTGGAGAAGAGGAGGCTCAGGGGAGACCTCATCGCTCTCTACAACTCCCTGAAAGGAGGCTGGAGCCAGGGGGGGGTTGGGCTCTTTTCCCAAGCAACTTTCAACAAGACAAGAGGACACAGTCTTAAGTTGTGCCAGGGGAGATTTAGGTTAGATATTAGAAAGAATTTCTTCACGGAGAGGGTGGTCAGGCATTGGAATGGGCTGCCCGGTGAGGTGGTAGATTCTCCGTCCCTGGAGACATTTAAAAAAAGACTGGATGTGGCACTCAGTGCCATGGTCTAGCAACTGCTCCGGTGGGTCATGGGTTGGACTTGATGATCTCTGAGGTCCCTTCCAACCCGGCTAATTCTATGATTCTATGATTCTAATTCAGATATAGAGGACACCAGTGCTATGCAAAACCTGGAAGGTGGGACTGTCAGGGAGAAAGACTCCCCTGGGAGCACAGGCAGCTCTCCTTTCTCAGTGGTGTCAGTCATCCCACAGTTGTGGCGCCCAGCCCTAGCAAAAGGTTTGCAAATAAACAGCACAAAACCCATGTTAAGAGTACACTCACTAACTTGCTTCCCCACTTCTGCTGGAAATGAGACCTGATCCAACAGGATCTGCAGTGTCTCTGTTTCACTGCCAATTTCTTCCCTTCTCCATGGAAGCCCAGCAAGCTGCTCTTCCTCAATGTCCTCCTTTAATCCAGCACTTACACTATTTCTTGGAAGCAGCACATAAGCTTGGGGTATTGTAGAACCAGTAGTCACACCTGGAAAAGACCTCTATGATCACGAGTCCAACTGTAAGCCCCCCCAAACCACACCATGACCACAACAGCATGCCCTGAAGCACCACATCTACATGTTTTTGGAATACCTCCAGGGATAGTAACTCCACCACCTCCTTGGGCAGCCTGTGCCAGTACCTAACTACTCTTTCAGTAGAGAAATTCTTCCTAATATCTAGTCTAAACCTCCCCTGGTGCAACTTCAGGCCAGTTCCTCTAGTAATATCCTTATTTAATTAGAAGAAGAGTCCAACACCCACCTCACAACCACCTACTTTCAGGGAGTTGTAGAGAGCAATATTCCAAACTAAACAGTCCCAGTCTCCTCAGCCTCTCCTCACAGGACTTGTTCTCTAGACCCTAACAAATCCTATGACTGACTTGTATGCAGCTGCAGTCCACTGCAGCCCATGCATTCACAGACAAGGTGGATGGAAGATGTACAGCCATGGAGTAAGCTAGGACTGAAAGTAGCTTCATTAGTATCCTCTTCTCCTCTCTGCCACAGACACTTCTGACCTGTTTTTCTCCAGTTTTGAACAATCTGACATTTCTTGTAATGCAACAGAAAAATAAATTTTTGCTCCCTTCAGCAGGAAGGCTGGCACTCGCTCTGCACAGATAGTTTCAAAAAAAAAAAAAAAATAAATCTAGACTTCTGAGAGTCAATACTGACTAGCATGGAGTCTCAGAAGCCATGTGTTAAGTCAAACAAACTCAACTTTAAATAGCCACATCACTTTCAGATCAGGTGTTGGGGGCACTTTTCTTGTTGTGAGTGTGACTGTTCTATGCGGTCAGACACAAAAAGACTGAGAAAGACAAGGTCAGGCACAGGAAGAATGCTGAGTGTTACATCACACCTAAAAGGGCTACCTAAAGGTAAGAGACACTATGTTCCCACTGTAACAAGGTACTTGGAATCTCGATTGAGCTGGGTGTGGAATCCTAACACTGTTAGATAAATAATGCCTGAGCAATTAGTGAGAAAGGTCAAAACCAAAGCCAAGGGGCTTAGTTAGACCTGATAGACCTTTCCATCAGCTCTGTGCTGCAGCTTCCCTCCACCACTGCTTTCTGCACCTGCCTCCTCTCCTTTGCATCATATGCTTCCAGATAAGCAGAGAGCAGCTGACCAGTTTGGAGAGCATCCCTGCAGAAAAGGCCCTGGGGTGTCCTGCTGATCAACAAGTTGGACATGAGCCAGGGATGTGCGCCTGCAGCAAAGACTGCCACAGGGCTGTCCTGGGATGCTTTAGAAGCAGCACTGCCAGCAGGTCAAGGGAGGTGATCATTTCCTTCTGCTCAGCACTGGGGAGGCCACAGCTGGAGGGATGGGTCCAGGTCTAGGCTCCCCAGTACAAGAAAGAATTGCACTTCCTCAAGTGAATCCAGCTAAGAGCAACTAAGGAGATTAAGACACAGGAGCATCTTTTACTTTAGAAGAGATTAAAAGATCTGGAAAAGAGGTGGCTCGTGCAAAACTTTATTAACTAGCTTTATTATTTATTCATATATTTATGCATAAATACTTGATGGGAAAGAAGAGTGATCAGGCACTGGAATGGGCTGCCCGGTGAGGTGGTGGATGCTCCATCCCTGGAGATTTAAAAAGAGACTGGATGTGGCACTCAGTGCCATAGTCTAGCACCGCAGCGATGGGTCAAGGGTTGGACTTGATGATCTCTGAGGTCCCTTCCAAGCCAATTCTATGATTCTAAGGGAGCTATCTATTCCCAGTGGTGCCCAGTGACAGGAAAAGAGGCAATGGGCACAAATTTATAAACACTTGAGTTTGGGAAAATTATTATATTAGCTGTGGAAGGTAGTCAAACACTGGAAGAGGATGTCCAAAAAGGTTATGGAGTGTCCAGATTTCCATTCACAGAAATATTCAAAACCTGACTAGACACAGTCCTGGACAACCTGCTGTATGTGGCTCTCCTTGAGCAGGGGCTGAAGATCCTCTTGAGAGGTTCCTTCCAACCTTAGGAATGTTGTGATTATTTGCAACATCAAGTCAAAACACTCAGGTACTTTTCATAGATACAGCTACTTTCAAATTTCCTAGAGGGGGGGCTACCCTTTGGGAAAGTTACCATAAAAACAAAACACTTGCCTGGCATGGCATGAGAAAGGAATGCAGATTATTCATCCCTACCCTTACCAGCTGTTGAGTTCAAAAAAGACTGGCAACACCAGCTTTGGTGACAGCACAAGTTTTGCTTCAGCCCTTGACCCCAGCCTTAGCACAAGCTGATCACACAGGGGAGCAGGGATTTCTTGTTTGCTTTTCATTAGGCAGTGGCACTCAAAGCACAGAGCTGGAGCTTCCCAGATGCCCTGACAGGCCACTAGCCACCTGGCCAGCATGATATGGACACATCCATCTCCTTCTGAGCCCATCCTCAGTTTATATGCAGCAAGGGAAGTGTACAGACCTGCAGCTCCCTTTGTCAGGAAATATCTGCTCTTGAAAAAACACTATTTGAAAAGTCACCTTGGCAACAGAGTTCCTTTGAGCAGGCATCTGGAAGGCAATGACTCACAGGTTTGCCACTGCAACCTGAAAACAAGGTACCAGGCATGTGGAGGTGTGGTTCTGAGCTGGCTTTACCTCCTGCAGCAAGCACCTTTAAAGTTCATATAGAACAATGGACACCACCAAAGTGGACCATCAAAATATACTCCAGGGAGCCCACAGCATGGTCCAAGCTGGACAGTTGGTAAGTCCCCTCCCACAGAGGTTAAAAATTTGTATTTTAACAATACAACAAAGATAGATGTGCAAGAGATATTTCTGTGAGTATTGCAGTGTTGACAGGGAGCAGTGGGAACAACAGAACACAAATTCTATAAAAGCTTCAATAGCAACAAATATCTAGAATGAGACTTATTCTGAGACCAGAACCAATTCATATTTACCAATGGGTAAATTCTCTCCTTAAGGCTTACTAAAAGAGACAGGATACTGAAACATCTTTATGCTTTTTGACAATGTCTTGCAGGATTGCATTTTAAAGAGACTTCCCCCAAAATATCCTTTCCATTCCTGCTAATAAGATTACCTTTGAGCATGCTTTCCTTTCTGAAGCTTGAAAAAGCAGAAACTCAATAGCTTCTGCAATATTACACATTGAAAGATCTAGACCTGAAAGTGTTAGAGTATTTTACCTGGTGCTTGTAATTTATGCAAAATGCATGAAGATATTAATTTACCTTCATTTCTTTGTCTTTTAATTTTCTACTAGTAAATATACAGTTAAGTGGTCATTCTCTAGGCAAGTTTTCAATTTCCAGCCACTGGTTCTTATAACCCCGCTTGCATTTCTTTTAGTCCCCATCTCTTTCACAAATGCATTTTTACCCATCACTTCATATGTGCTTTTTTAGCTCCTTAGAGGAGCCAGCTTCGCTCAGATGCACTTGTTCTTATATTCCCAGTGCTTGGATTTAGTGGTAACTCTGCAAACAAGGCTTCAATCTCCTTCCCTATGTCTGACAAGAGGCAGATTTTATCTCACCTGAATTTCTTCACTTCAGTCATTAGTTTCTGAAGAGCTCCTTTATTTGAGGCTACAAACAAAAGACTTCTGTTTTATCCAAAGTACTGATTTTACTGTTTAGGAGTTTTATACAGCTGAAGCCTCTCTACACCTCAGACAATGTTGTAGCTCCTGGAAGTTGTGCACAAGAGATTTAGATTTAGACAGAACTGGTGTTTATTTGTATATATGAACACACTCGTGTCCACCATAGCTATGTTCAAACCACTGTATTTTTTCCTTAAAATACCCAGAGACCCTCATTTTATACTGCATTTCCCTCAGTGGGAAAGCAGTGGCCTGATGGAGTGAAAGGAGAGAGGGGCAGACAACACAAGGCAGAGGGGAAAAGAATATGCATTTAAAGATACTCTGAGGAACTGCAAAAGCAGAGACACTGAGACTTCAGAGGCAGACAGGCAAATCTGTCACTGTCAGATGCCACTGCACCACTGGCAGCAGACCAGCCCCAAGCAGAAGGATGTGCAAGATGATCCCTGGAACAAGTTGTGGAGCTGTTTCCAGTTCCTCAGAGATTACAAAAGATGCTACAACGTCTTACATGCAGAGCTCCACCTTGCCCTCCCCTTCTCCAGGGAGCATCTTTCATGGATTCATTCCTTTGTTGTTAGAAACAGAGTTTTCCTCATTCCCTTGATCCAAGTTCATCCAGTTTTACCCAGCAGTAAGAGCTGGAGAAAGAAGAGACATTAGTAAAACAGTCACACAGATAAATACTATCTAAAACTCAAGACAAGGCTGCATGAACCCTTCCTTTGCATCTATTTTGATGCAAGTACACATGAAGGTTCAGAAAGATAAGTTGCTTCTCCACTAACATATATTCATTGCAAATGCTTCCTCCATCCTGGGAAAAGTCTGTGGATTCCAAATTCAAACATCTTCAGAATTTAAGGATATGTTAACAGATGTTAAAAAACCATCTCCATCAAAATCCTCTCCTTTTAATGCTTTTTAATTTGTTTTAAAAAAACAAAACATTGCAAGATGAAACATACATCTAAGGCTGTCCTCCCTGTCCACCTCCTCCCCCCGCCCAGTTTTCTTTGGTGCTTCCTCAAACAGTTCAGCAATACAAATTAATTTTCAGGTAGAATTAATTAGGAAACATCCAAATTGGGACCCACTCTGTAAAGAAAAAATAGTCCCAAGATTGTCCCACAGTCTCCAGACATCCTGCAGGATTACTCAGTATGCCTTAAAACATGAAGGGTTGTTATATCTACACTACTGGGGCAAAAACACCTTACAAAGTTATGTGCTTCACAAAGAGTGTGGGATCTAAATGGGAAACAGGCACAAAAAAAGAGACAACATTATGCAGGCAATCCTAACTCTGTCATCACCCTAGTCAGCAACAGCACTTCACAATTACACAGCAAACCATTTTCCAAGTGCTCTTTCTAATGACAGACCTTCTCATGCTTCTCCAAGCAGCATACCCCATATCCAAGCTGGGGTTTCATTTATGGCTGGTTTCAAGCTCTGAATTGAAAATTCCTCCCAACATTCAAGTCCCACAAATCAAGTCACAGCTCCAGCCATACCCTCCCACATCAGATGCATCACAAGTACCATGGGCTTCAACTACACAGTATCTCCACTCTGTTTTAGGACAATATGACTTAAGCATTTGAAAATACTTCTTGCAGGTTTGTTAAGACCCTCTAGTCTGGCTGGGGCTGGGCATTCAGTGTCCAAATCAAGATTAGTAACAAGTGGCATCCCTCAGAGGTCCCTACTGGTAACAGTACTATTTGGTCATAGAATCACAGAATTGTTTTTGTTGGAAAAACACTTTAATATCATCAAGTCTACTACTCTGCTCCTGAAGCAGGTCGATCACTGACAGATACTTGCTCTGAGTAAGGAAGATGCTGGCATTCTCCAGCAAGTCCCCAAAAGGAGAGATATTAACTAGAAATACTCCATCCTGGCTTCCAACAGATGAGAGGATTTAGCAGTAACCACTGAGGTGCCCCGTAGCTTCTCCAGGAAATTTATGACCAGCAGAGATCAGCAAGAAGAAACAGGCAAGAAACAACAGTACCAGGACAGCATAGTCCAGACCACTATCCAAGGGACACACAACTATTAAAAGGCAAAAATGAAAGCAGGCACAGCACAACACTTCAAGGTCTCTCTATGCCCTTCCTCAACACATGCACACAACGCTGCTTAAGCTAGTAGCTTACAAGTATTACTGGAATGGCATCACTACACATAATTAATATAATAACTAATTTGTCTGCTGAGCACACTGTGATCAATACTTAATTACATTTCCTGGCAGTACAACTATGTCAGCCAGAAATTGAACTGAGCAGACAACGCAGATGCATAACAAAAAAACCCACAAACCATCACAAGAACAGCAGTGACTTGTACAGGAGCATGCACTGAATGGAGGGGACAGACCCCGTCACAGCTGCCTTCACAGAACAGGAGGAAGAACAACTGGGCTGTACAAGTCCAGAGAAGAATGTCAGAACTAGCTGAAGTGTTGGGTTCAAATGAGAGGAAGGTAAGAATGAAGCTCTTGCACAAGGGAAAAAGGGAGAAAAGCAGGAACAGCTAGGGAAGGGGCAGAAATAAGGACATAAAGGGAAGCTGGATATCCACAGGACACCATTAATTGTTCAGTGAGATCTGTCTTCAAACAGACAGGTGCAGGGCTGCCAGGCAATTAATGCCACAGCAAAACTGAAGCACACAGAAAGCCTCCTGGGCTGATGTGGAGGTGGTTTTAGAAAGGCAGAAGGACCATTTCTGTTCCCAACCTGGTGGATCCAAGCCTGATCTCTGCAGCCCACCATTCACTATTGCAGCCACTATTCCAATGGTGACAAGGATTTGAACTTGCCAGAACTAGGAGGAGACTGCCTAAAATTTATTCCTGAAGCCCTCCTTGATTCACAAGCATCCAGAAATACAAGGACGCAAAAGCAGCACATGTGAAACTGGGAGAAATCCAACAAAATCTCTTGAAGATCCACACAAGCATTCTTCCCAGATAAGTTTCCCCTGCCTCTACTTGGGAGATCTTCTAAAATAGCATCTGAAGTGTGCTTTGTCTGCCAGTTGTACCAAACCCTGAGTCCCTAACCCAATTTAGTCTGAGGAAAAGGATTTGCTGGATGGCCCTCAATGAATGCATTTCTTTAACAGTCACGGCCAGCAGCTATCTCAGGACACCTTTTCAGGACAGCAACAAGCTCAGAAAGCAGAAGGGATGCTTAATCAGTAGGAAGCACCACCTTGCCATCGTAATCCAGGGAGCAGTATGTCCTCAGGCTCAGTCTGCCTTTAAATTCTGAGCACAGCAGCAGAGATGTGACAAGGAAGCCAAAATGTCACCCCCCCACTTTCCCACCCCAGAAGACCTTCCCTTAAACAGAAACAGTACTTCAGCATCTAGAGTCAAGCTGGGCTTCCACCAAAATACATATACCAGAAAAGCATGTCAGACAACAGCAAAAGGCTGAAGTACAGCCAGCCACACCTAACAAATGCAGTCTTCAACCTCTGCTAGACTATGCATCAGAGAAGGAGCCTTGACTTAACTTAATAAATTTCCTTTCAGTAAATCTGTTTTTTTGGCACATCAGCAGCCTCTTCCACCACATGTCTCTACAGGCAATGTTTCCAGCAAGCCATTCCGAGGTCTCTGTATGCCAACCCCTCTCCTACTGTTCAAGGGACTGCTCCCATCCCTCAGCAAATAATATGCTCCAGCACAGCAAGAGCAGTCACCTCTGCACAAGGATCTTGCATTCACCTTCCAAACGTATAAACACAAACCTAAGTGAGCGAAGTGAAGTCTCCAGCCCAGGTCCAACTCTAATAAGAGGGGACTGCCTGTGCAAACACACTCCTCAGACTCGTCTGTAATGCTGGTAGGGTGCTCAGGGGTGCTTAGAGGAGCAGGGAAGAGGTCTGGAAGGTGCTGACCTGTTCCAGGGAATACCAAATGTAATACTGAATTGCTTGTCTCTAATGGAACTAAAGGAAAAAAAATAAATCAATTGTAATTGACTTCTTTGCTAATGACATGGAGACAGGGCTGTTTCCTCTGGAAAGATCGACACGCCATGTGCAGCAGCATCGATACCAGTGGCATTATCACTGCACGATATTTGGAAACTTGGCATGAAGACAAAAGCAAGCAGACTCCATCAGAGAGTGGCTCAGGGTGCAGGCAAACCAGAGCTCAGCTTAGCTTCCCTGAGAGCTTGTTGCTGCTACAGCAGCCTTCCACCCTGCCTTCCCCACACTCTCCTACCCGCAGCTCTGGTGTGCACCTCCAACAGGAAAACCTCACTCGCATCCAGCTGGGTGTTTTCTGCTGGTTTAGAGAGCTGGACCAAATCAAGTCAGCCTCAGGCTAGGAAGGCACACAGCTGGGAACAGGCATCCTCATCTTCAGCAGCAGCAAGTTGCTCAAGACAGACAGACTGATCTTTCAAACTTCAGCCTTGAGGTCTAAAGCACCCATAATCCATGGTATACAGAAGTTAAAAGCTCTCTCTATATACCAGAATATCTCTAGGCCAACTGTTGTCTTTATTCCAGCCTGACATGAGCATTCCGAGTCCCCTCGATGGGCTCACAAAAGAAGAGCAGAACCTCTTAGTACTGGAAGAACAGGGGATTCAAAGGATTTGGCACAGACAGCAGTGTCAGCCTCCTACTTGAGCTCACTAGTTTGCTTTTTAGAACAGTTTGTAGGTGTTGAAGTTTTAAGTGCCCAGGTAAGCATTTTGAGGGAAGCACTACCATATTCCCTGGGTTTTCCTTGGTGGCTGCTGTCAGAAGATGGGATCATCCAACTTGGTTACCCTTTTGTTCTCACCCAGTACACCTCCTCATGTGCCAAGCTACATGGGAAGGCGGGGAAGATCTTGTCACAGTAAGAGGTTCAGCAGTGACAGCATTGATCAAGCCCTAAGACACAAGAGAAACCTGGAAATCATTACTTCATGCCTTTTGGTAATTCCAGCAGTGGGCAGGATATTGGAAATTAAGTACAATCTCAGAGTTTGATTAGTGATGTGTTTTTTTTCATTTAAAGTTTCCCTCAAAGAGCCCAGAGCAGAAGAACCCCAATGATCTATCAGGCTTCTGCTAAAAAGCATAAAAGAGACAGAGGACCCCAAACCAGGGGTGAACTCTCACCATACAGGATAAGGCTGTTTTGAGGCAGTGTGGTTCTCTCTTCTACACTCTGCATGCTGCCAGGGGCCCAGTGGGAAAGTCCTGTTGATACTTTGTGAAAGAAGCAGTGAGGCTGAGCTGGACCCTGAAATACATCCTGATTTCAACCTCCTTCTAGCTGTGTTCAAACCAAGCATCCAAAAACTGCTTCAAAGGGCTGAGGGCATCACCAAAGGCAGATGACCCAAACCACTGGCTTAGTGGTCAGGCTGACCCAACCCATCCCTCAACCCTACAGGCACAGCTACCTCACCAACTGGAACCACACAAACACAGAATTCTTCCTATCAGACAAGGAGGGGAAGAAACAACTCTCCTGATCAAACACCTCAGCCCCAGTTCCCACCCTGATAGCAGCCTGGAAGTACAGAAGTGGCTTCAGAAACAACTTAGGCAGCAACATCAAACCAATAGTTTTTGACCTGCTTTGACACAAGCATCAACATACTGAAAAATCTTCCTTCCTCTCCAATTTCACCTTCTTCTTTAAGGTTTCTGGCTACAGCTTTCTCAGCTGGGTTATGGCTGTTCCTGAGGACCTAATTAGAGGAACAAACAGTGAAAAGGCAGCTGCCACAGACCCACACAAGGTGTGGGAGAAGAAAGGAGACCAGAGGCAGGACCTGGCATGATACCAGGGCTAGATTACCCAGCTAGCCAGACACTACCTTAGGTTTGAGTCCAGAATAGGCATGTGTTAGATATGGAGGAGGTACAAAGGGGGGAAACAGCTGGCAGAGAACTCCTGACAAGGAAGCTCTGGATGCATGCACTGAATAAAGAGCTTTTGGGGTGAATCCGGACCACATCTCCCACATTCATCTGCTGGATGGTTATTCTGAACACCACTTACTATTGGACCTCCTGCCTCAAGTCTCCCCACAGCAAAACACATCAGTCTCTCATGGCACAAGTTCCTCTCCTCATATGGACCTGTAACTGTCCAATAAATGAACTTTCCACCATCTCCACAGTTCTCTCTTCCTTTCCTGGTCAGTCCTTAGGGCTACTGGGATGTGAATACCACCTTAATACACAGAAGGGAGACACTGGTAAGAGATCAGGCCACCAAGGCTAGGAAACACAAGACTCTCAGCTCAAGGGTGTGCCAGGAGCTGTTGGTAAGAGGCTGTGCACTCACACCAAGGATGCAGCAGCTTTCACTCACAGATGACAAGGAAGAAAGTGCCTGCAATGGCTCATGGAGAGCAGCTGACATGAAGAAAGCGGGCAGCCAGGGAGATGCTCCCTCAGACACCCGAGTACCACATGTACAAAGGTTTTGATGTTACATGGGTTCCCAGCATCTGCTGCCAGTGACAGGCTCCTACCTTCTGGCACATCAACACCTTAGCACTCTTAACAAGCACAACCTCCTCATCTCTTGCTGACCTTTTCTGGACACTAAATTTTCCCCCCACAAATACCTCAGGCAAGACAAAGCAAAAATAAAATGTCAATTACACAAAAAGAGAAATACAGTAGATGTGTAACTTTTGATAACTCACACAGGCCTATCTTTGTTGATTGACTGACACAACCTTAACAGTGACATTTCAAGTGTTTGCAAGCAGCAAATTCATAACTGATCCACACATACCCAGCAAATAAAATTGGTGGTACTGCATGAGCCACCCCCCCCATGGCCCTGCTTTGGCCATGGGTACAAAAACAAAGATGCAAGCAGGACAAACTTCCCTTTGCATACACATGTGGGAATTTTACAAGGAATAAACAGACACAGACTGAATTTTGGAATATGCCAATGAATGGGAAAAAAAAAAAAAAAAAAAGAGAAACACGAGAGGACTAAAAGCTCTAGTCTGCTTCAGGAGCTGGTGTCAGGCAAGGAGGGCTTGGGCAGAAGACCACACAACCCAAGACTGTAATGTGCAGAGACCTGGCACCAGGGGTACATTGAATGGATTCACCCTGGGGAGCACTGGTCTGTTAGCTAGCTTGAGCAGCCTCCTCCAAACCTCTGCAAGATGGGCTGAAATCCAAACCTACACAACCCCATGTAACACTGGCAGCTTGTAATTATTGCATTTCATTAATCTAGCCCAGAGCAGGAGCACAGACACAGTAAAACCAAAAAGCATTCCTTGCCTCCAGCTTGATGGTGCAGGCTGAGCAATACAGTAACACCCCAACACACCACCCACTGCCTTTAACCAGGCCTGAACTGCTACAGAAATCCTGCCATGTGCTCTAAGGTGGAAATTTGTTATTGCAGCAGCTCACAGGACTGCTATGGCACACCAAGGAAGGGCTGGGGAAGAAGGGAGGACGCAGCAGGAGACTTCTTTCTCCTAGGTCAAGATTTGCTATGGGACCAGTTGCCTTTCTAAGCTTGGCTCTCAAGGAAGCACTGAATAATTTGCTCTGGATTCCTAGAATTGCATGCCCAAGCCCAGGAAAGGAAAACTCCAGGCACCAGGAAGGGCCACACTAGGAGGTTAACTGAGACAAAGGGGCAGGAAGAAGCTTCAAGTCTCTTCTAGTGAATCCATTAGAAGATTAAACAAGAATCAAGGGCAAGATTAAACAATGAATTAAAAATGGCTTGCCCCACCTTATTTTCTTTCAGGCAATGCATGAATAACTGGTGATGAGCTTTGCCCTTGACGCTGGTTGTTTCCTTCCACCCAGCTTCCAAACAGTTGCTTCCCAGGTACTTGGGCTCAGGTTGCCCTTTTTCCAGGCCAGCAGACTCAGCATATCTATCTCTCCTACTGTATTCTTGTCCCATTTGCTTCTTTAACTGCAATGCTAATTAGCCCATTGTACAGTAGCCCATGTTTCCACTCTTGGCCATAGGTCCTGTTTTCCAGATAAAACCTGCACACTCCACCTTGAAGTAAGAAAGGTGAAGCAGATGGCCTTTCTGTAAAATACAAGTTATGTTGTATTTCTGTACTTTACCTAAGTAAAATTTACCTTACTTCACTGCCAGTAAACTCGTGCCACATGCAGTAGACAAATTTCTTTCCCTTATTTTTTTTCCTCCCTAATTAATTTGTTGGCAGGTCTGAGGGCAAGCAGGAAGCACAGAAGAGAAGCAAGCAAGCAGAGACCAATGACTGAAAAACAGATGGTGAGATTTAGCAGTTTTCAGCCAGTTACAAGAACGCTAGAGGCAGGTGGCACAAAAAAATCCCACAGCCTAACTTGTGCCCCTGAAATATTTTAAAAGGCTCCTCTAGATTCCAGCAGGTCTACCACAGATTTGTATTAAATGCAACTGTGTGAATTCAGATTCTTAACACTTTTAGATTTTAAGTAGCACTAGAAATAGTGACAACTTTATGCTAAAATATCCAAACAGCAGAATTACTGCATGAATGTATTTGGGACTGGGATCAGGACAGAAACAAAAAAAAAAACCCCACCCATCTTGGCACTGCTCAGCTGTGCTTTCAGTCCCATCCTCAGCTGTAGGTGTCTGTAGCTTCAAAGATAAAGAAAAGCCACTGAAACTGTGGGTTGGAGGGAACACCCAGCATGCTTGGAGGCTGCACAGCATCATCACTGTGAAGTACAGGAAAAGTCTCCAGCATCCCCCTTGCACCCTTCTAGAAAGCCAGCTGCCTCTATCCTTTCAGTGGTTTTCATTTGCATACCTCACCTTTGCAAGGCTCCCCAGAGATCAGCAGGCATTAAGGGCTGGCATTCAAATAATTCAAGGTTAGCAGCCTATGTGTTTCAATTAAGAAAAGTCCCCTCTGTAGCATTATGGATCCAGGTGTCCAGTTCATACAGTAGACAGGATGGAAGCAACTGCACAGATTAGGAGATACACCATCACCTGGAAATGCAAGCCAGAGTTGCAAAGGCAATGGAAACCCCAAGACATGACATGCACAGGAGATGCAGCCAGCCTAATGTAACACACACTGGTACAGCCATGGCCAGCCCTGCCTTTCCTCTCTGTTCAGAGAGCAAGCAATGCTCCTGCCAACCATCAGCAGAAGCTACACACAAAACCCCTTAGAGCTTTAACAGAAGGCCCTTTGAGGACTTGAGTTTGAGCCTTGGTGTCCAGCTTCACCACTAGTAAATAGTACTGCTGGACTAAGAACATACCAAGTTGACCAAAGCTTCACACAAGTCAATACCACGTGTCCAACAGGGCCAGCAATAAATGTCCAAATAAAGTGGATGCATTTATTCCCCATAATATATTTTTATTTCAAGGGATCTGACCAGTTGCTTTGAAGCCTCTGTGGGCACCAGGAATTCAGAGCACCTACATGCAAGGAGTCCTACAACTGCCATTTTACTGAAGAAACTTCACCCATCCTAAGCCCAGCATCTTCTAGTTTAGCTTCATTTCTTCCACTTATCTGGAAGAGATTGGGAAAAAAAATCTGATCTCTCTTCACCTCTGGGGCAACCATATTTTACTAAACTTCATCGCTCCTCTTTTATTAGATCATGATCTTTTCCAGGAAAAAAAGGTGTGATTAAATGAATCACTGGTCATATTCCATGCCTTTAGCGTCAACACTGATAAACTGATCTAAAACTAAACATGAAGGCACTGAGAGGACTGCACTTCACTGCAAACACTGGTACAAGCTCACAGATCCAGGCTGGCTAACACCTTTTTCCTTTGAGGTAGAGATGTTTTTTCCACGCTAAAGAAGCTCAGGGAACCTTGGCATCACCTTCAACACATTCCCAGCTACAGTATTTAGGCAATGACCATGTACCAGTGTAAAGAAAAGTGGGAGCAGAGTTTCCAGAGACACCTGCTTACTGCTCTGATCAGAGTTTTCATGAAGTAATTACTCTGAACCTTACTCAGAGCTCATTAGGTCCACAGCAAAATTTCCACTAGGTTATTTGAACTGTTGATTAATTCTCCTTTCCTGGCAGGTTTCTATGGATTCTTTAACATGTCTGGTCTCAGGCTCCCCTTGGTGTTTGTTTCCCCACACCTAACACTCCATGCATTGACAGGGAAATGAAAAAAGTAATCACATGTCAGAGCTTGCCCTTGATTTTTAAGTCTTTGTGGCAGATTAGTGTAGGGCACTCCCCCCTCCCCGTGCTGCCCTATCTATTGCACAACCGTACGTCAAGGAGTTAATCCCACCAGCTACAGCTGTCAGAGCTCCTGCACACCAGGAAACCCAAACACCCAGCATTCTGGGAGCACCAAGGGAATAGAAAGTCCATCCATATCTTCTACCACCAAAGAGCCATGCTTTAAATGTCATCATATTAATTTATTTTACCCAACAGCCTGCCTAGCCAACAAACACAAGATAATTTTAGATTTAGACATGGAAAAGAGTTCAACAACTCAGCCTGTGTAATACCGGCAGACTTTGATTATTTACATAATCTAAGAACTATTAGCTTGATCCTGGTCACATTTTGATTAGTCAGTTCCAACACCACTTTAATTATAAGTGGCTTTATAAACTACTGCACACAGAGGACTGCAACACTAACGTAAATATGAAGCAGGACAGAGAATACCCATGAAAGCTTCCAGTTGTTACTGACAGGCTTTTCTTTGACCTCCAGCCCCCAATTTGCTGTCAGCTTTGCCTACGTGCAACTGGGCAACAACCTCCATGCAGAACCAACAAAGTGAAACTTTGCTGCAGCCTCATTGCCAATTCTTTCCCCTCCCCTTTTTTTGGAGGTCATCTAGCAGATTTCAAAACTGCAAAGCATTTGAAGAATGGAGCTAGACAAATAAGTGCCTAGAGAAAAAACAAGGCATGAAATTTACGCTGCTCTGGTCTGTGACTGGGGTGGAGAATAACTCCATCCTGCTCTCAGGCATCTATCTGCTGCAGCCAGGTACCAACAAAGGGCTGGCAAGGTATGTTCAAACCAGAAAAACCCTCACTTCTTTCTTTGAAGCACTATAAAACCAACTACAATTGCCAGGTAAACATTTCACTACAAGATCAAGGCTAGAGATGCCAACCAGAAGCCCTAAAAGCAGAGATGGTGATCCAGTATCTGCATGAGGACTGTATGATCATAACAGCCCTTTAACTTTGAAAAAGTCTAATTCCAGCATTCAAATGCAACACAGTGATAGATATATATATATTTTTTTTTATTATTTTTTTTTTAATGTGGTGGTGTTGACTACATGGTCCAACAAGCCTAACCTGTAAAAACAGTCATTCCAGGAGGTGACTGAGCACCTCAAGTCTCCTTTTCTCTTCATGGGAGACTGTCCTGTAAGTGGAACTGGTCCAAACACTGCTTCACCCTCTCTTCCAGCCTCTGACATTCCTGGTGGCTGCAGCTTTAGTGCTGTCTCAACTGCTCTTCTGCTTCAGCAAACAATTTAAAGCTCCCAAAAGCCCCGAGGCACTAACAGGATCACCAGCTCTGCCATCTTACACAACACAGACACTCCCACAGCATTTTCACCCCTGGAATGCCCTACATTTTTCTCCCAGCTCCTCTTCTGCATGGTGCCAGGGGACACACAGGCACCATCCTGCAGCTTTACCAAGCCCTTTGACAGATCCCTGTAACCATTACCTCACTACAGACCTCCTATGGCATTCTTCACCTCCTGCCAAAGCTCAGCTTGGTCACTCTGCCAGGGACCCTTTGTCTTTTCCAAAAAGATTCCCACACAACACAATTTCCTTTTTTCAAAAAGGCAAGAAAACAAAGACACTGTACTCCAATATACCTATCTGGACGACTTCAACAAAGATCAAATATTTGAAAAAAAAAAAAAAATCTGGATCCGTTTAGAGAGATAAAGTTCTTCTTCATCACATCACCTCTTCCTCTTTTCTTTATTTGAAACTTGCAGGACAGGATCAGCTGCCCATCCTGGAAAAATGTTCTCCTGGTAGAATTCATTTCAAAGTGAGCAAAATTCAAACCAAAAAAAACCCAAAACACAATTACAGGGCTCTATCACTTTGTCTTTCCTGGTCTCTCCACCCCAGCCAGCAGCACACACAGACCATACCAAGCCTCAGCAGACAGCATGCATTGCTGCACAGCATTTACACCCGGCCTGATGGGTGCTCTCACCATAGCCCCATCTACCCAGCAGAGAGCTGTAGCAAGAGCACCCATAGCATTAAATGAAATAACCAAATCATAGAATCATAGAATCAGCTGGGTTGGAAGGGACCTCAGAGATCATCAAGCCCAACCCTTGATCCACTACCCCTGCGGTTCCCAGCCCATGGCACTGAGTGCCACATCCAGGCTCTTTTTAAATATCTCCAGGGACGGAGAATCCACTACTTCCCTGGGCAGCCCATTCCAATGTCTGATCACCCTCTCCGTAAAGAAATTCTTTCTAATATCCAACCTAAACTTCTCCTGGCACAACTTGAGACCATGCCCTCTTGTCTTGTTGAAAGTTGCCTGGGAAAAGAGACCGATGAACAGTTATCAGAATGACCGAACTACAAGAGTTGCTTCCCTGACACTTCTTGCTGTCAGTTTTCAGGGCTGCCTTGATCTTGACAGGTCTGGGACTAGAGCACCAAAATAGAGCCCAGAGAGCTCCCTGCCCCATCCCTCTATCTGTGCCTCAGTGTCCCCATGCTGACAGGGGAATGCTGTCTGGCACTGTACCTGCAAAGAAGGTGTTCCTCAAACAAAAAACTATACATCCCTTCCCAAGAAGTAGAGTTGCAATATTTAGGCTCTCCATGCCCAAAATACACCTACTGAGAACACTGGTATCCCCAGTGAAGTATCACATGAGTTCGCAGAGAAGAGAAACTTTCATTGCAAAAGAAGGGCCAGCAGATCTTTCCAGGTTTTACAGAAGATGCTGGCAAGAACCTTACTTCTCTGGCAGTGAGAAAGACTGCTGGCACGAGCACTGTGCCTGCTGTTTCCTAATATGGACCAAACAGCAAGTGGGTTTAGATCCACACGTCATGCACCTACAGACTCATCACTTAGTATAAATCTGAATTTCATCTTTTTACCTGATGACAGGATATTAATTTTTACCTAACGAACAAAGAGCTGCCAAAAGCTAGGAGACATCTTTCTGGCTTTGTCCAGCTTTCCTGTCCTGATGAGGACTTTTCCATGAGTCCTACCTCCGCTGAGGTGTCACAATGAAATGCCAGCTTCCCACTGGATCCTAAACCAAGAGTGCAAAGCACAATCTGGACTTCTCCAGGAGGTGGGACTGTTCCAAGTCGCTGCGACAGAACAACATTTGCCAGTATCAAGGAGGTTGTTCCACTTCAGGCATTTGTGGGCTTGGATATTGCCTCACTAAAAAAATAGTGTAGGACAGAAAGCAGCAGCCAAGTACACTCTGGTATGCTAGAAGCCTCCCTCATGTGAGGAACACACAGCACCTAAAAATCTGGAGGTACACACAACCTGTAGCTGTGTCCCTTTGGGTGGACACGTGCCTGTGCTGTAAGGGAAAAGGAAGATGTGGAAATCTGCAAGACATGATGTTAAAACACCCAGCACATTCTGGGAGAGAGAAAAAGGTGTCGTGTCTCCCCTCACCAGTCCTCACACATGCTCCATCACCAGCTTCAGGAAGAGGAAAGATACAGCAAGGGTTCTCAGGACACAAGACTTATTTGCACATCTTTATTTTCTTCTAGTTAATGAACTTTTGCTTCCACTGAGGACCTTGAAAAATCGGTCATATGTTGAAAACCAATGGCTGATGCTGCTAAAAGAGACAAATCCATTTCTCCTGCTATTCCAGCTGTCTCAAACCAGCTCACGCCCCCTCAGAGAAGCCAACCGTGTGCAAAATATTTTTAATAAGGTGTACACTGAATACATCCACTCCTAGCCAGGATTTCAACACAGGTCTTTCTGCAGGCAGCAATACAAAGAGCTGCAAAGCACTAGAGTTCTTCTATGAATGTTACATAATAAATAATGCATTTAAGTATCATGATTTTGGGCTCCAAATCCCAGCTTCACTTAGCCTTTAAAGACTGTGCCATAATTATTTACAGCATTTATATTACAGGGGGGCGTACTATCAGATCCCATTTAAAGATTACTCTCAGATGAAGTAAATCTGGTTATTTAACATTTTCCTCAAGCAGAAAAAGGTAGCAGTGGCAGCAACTGTGGTACAGCAAACAAATCAATACACGCATATGGACATATAAGTCAAAAAAGGATTAGGCTGAGGAAAAAAACAAGTTAGCTGTGAAACATTCCTTTGGCTGCTTTTCCACATACAGTGCAAGCCAGTTGTGGTTTAATCTTAGAGCAGCTTCATCTCATTTGAGCCCACAATACTTATAAATAGCAGCAAGCTTTTACTCTAACTGCTCTGTGTTTCTTTATACTGAGTAACATTTTCATATGACCATTGCTATTTTATAGACGTATTGCAGCAGGAAAAAGTGGAAAAAATTTTTTTCTCTGTCCTGCAGAGCAGAAAAATGCCATTCAAAAACAAAGAATTGACCTAGAAAAAGGAAAAGTTATTCTGCTGCCCTCTAATGAGCACATCTAACATTGTTCTGTTCAGCCACTGGCACATTCTCTCCCTGCTACAGAGCTGTCAGCAATGCAGTCACAGCTAAAGAAAGGCAGCACCTCCTACACAGCACAGATGTGCAGAAGAAACATCTGGATGGACCCAAGACCTATTCCTGATCTTAGACCGGTGTATATGGCTGTGTACTGTTCTGTTCCCATTCCTCCCCCAAACAGAGGAAGGAGGCAAGAGGTTCCTAATTCTGACCTTCAGGACACAAGCAAGTACATCTGTCTGCTTGCACGAGGTCCATCCTCCCTCTGAAATTACCTCTCAAGTGGACTGGCTGCGTTGACGTCTGCATCCCCTCCTTGGGTCTGTCTGGAGCCTATTTATATGTCAAATTTCTTCATTCACCCTGGCAAATCCTGTCATCTCATGATATGGAGTGAGAGCATACGCTCCAGTGCCACAGAGGGCCACAATGTTGTTATGAGTACAAAAGAAACATGAAGGAATTACTTGCTTAAACATCTCTGAGTGTTAGCAAAAAACAGGAATTCAGTTCTCATACAAGGCTGTCTTGATCTGCCCAGTGTTTAGAAGACCTTCAGTTGAAAAAGGCAGTAAAGAAGGCAGAGGAACAGCCACAGAGCAAAAGTTCTATTTGGCGCTGAATTTAGTCTTGACTTTTACTAAGTCCTGGAAATGTGGTGAGCTGACCTTGGCCAGCTGTCACAGATGCCCAGGCAGCAGCTCCCCCACTCCCTCTCCTCAACAGGACATTAAGAAAATGAGATGAAAAGTTCATGGGCCAAGGTAAATGATAGGGAAATCACTCACCAGCTACCATCACAGGCAAAACAGACTCACCCTGGGGAAAATTAATTTAGTGTACTGCCAATTAAAATAGAACCAGACAGTGAGAAACAAAGGCAGATAATTAAACACCTTCCCCTACCCAGTGCTCTTCTTCCCAGGCTCAGATTCACTCCTTCATTCCCAGCTCCTCTGCCTCCTGCCCTGAGCAGCACAGGAGGACAGAGAATGGGGATACTGTCAGTCCATCACAGGTCCCATCTCCTGCTCCTTCTTCCTCCCACTTATCCACCATGGTCCTCTCCACAGGCTCCTCCAGTGAGTGGAACACCTTCTCTCCTCCTTCTCTAACCCTCTCTGTTTCTCCCCTTTTTTTATTTTTCTTATTCTTCTGCCTGCCCAGCATTTTTACCCTTTCTTAATTATATGTTTTCCCAGAGGTACCACCACTATGGTCCAGTGGGTGCATTGGAGCTGTTTGGACCCAGCTGTGTCCAGCACAGGTTACCCCAGCCTTTCTTCCTGTCACCAAAACCTTACCACCTACACCCACGTACAGTTAAACAGGCCAACACCCTCTACTTTGGAAGAGGACATGACATAAAGTTAAAATAAATCCATATGAAACAGTACCTACACATTTGTATGCTATTTTCATAAATAAAAATTGCTCAGTTACAGGCACTAAAGCAAGAAGTGCCCCTGCAGCTTCAGAGGACACAAAAGCCCAGTTCTGGAGTCACAAAAGCAATAGCCAGAAGCTTCACTGAATAAAGATGCAAGTGCCACTGAGGAAAGCAACTTCAAATGGAGAGTTCTGTCAGCAGAATTCCTGCAGTCTGCAACAGCCTTCCTCCACCTCCCTGTCCACAGGCACACCAGGCTATTTCAGCTCAAAGCACATTGCAAAATAACTGCTGGATGTATAGGAACAGCCTGTACTGGTCCCAGCTGGGAATGTCCTACCCATGCTAAAGCAGCTCATTCCCAGTTACATAAAAGGACTCGTTGACATGAATTTAAAAATAATCATTATGCTGAGAGAGAGGAGAGGAAAACAGATGTAAATAAAAACAAATTTTAAAATCCTTACAGCTAGGAAATACAGTAGAAGGAAATCAGCTCAGAACATGCACATACACAGTCACATTAAGCATGCCAAAATTCTCCAAGGAGGTCTATTGATTTTCAGTGTGTACTCCACACACAGTCAAGCACACAGCAGCAGACAGACCAGGAAACAAATGTGTCCCTCATGTTCCCTCCTATATCCTGCCAGGGACCCTCTGAAACACTATTTCATTGCAGTTGTTAAAGTCATCCCCAAATACAATGTTTTCTAGAATACCTCCTACTGATAGTCAACTTAATGAGTCAGCAGTGTGTGCAGGTGGCCAAGAAGGCCAGTGGCATCCTGGCTTGTATCGGGAACACTGTGGCCATCAGGAATAGGGAGGTGATCATCCCTTGGTACTCAGCTCTGGTGAGGCTGCATCTTGAGCACTGTGTTCAGTTCTGGGCACCTCACTGTAAGGGACACAGAAGTGCAGGAACGTGTCCAGAGAAGGGCAAGGAAGCTGATGAAGGGCCTGGAGCACAATTCCTGTGAGGAGCAGCTGAGGGAGCTGGGGGTGTTTGGTCTGGAGAAGAGGAGGCTGAGAGGAGACCTTAGAGCTCTCTTCAGCTGCCTCAAGGGAGGTTGGGGTGAGGAGGGGAACAGCCCCTGCTCCTTAGGGACTGTGACAGGAGCAGAGGGAATGGATGTCAGCTGCATCAGGGGAGGTTTAGGCAAAATGTTAGGCAACATTTTTTCTCTGAGAGGGTTGTCAGGCATTGGAATGGCCTAGGACAGTGGTGGAGTCACCATTCCTGCAGATATTTAAAAGGCCTGGTCCTTAAGGACATGGTTTAGTAGTTAGATTATAGTGCTGGTCAAAGGTTGGACTGGATGATCTTGGAGGTCTCTTCCAACCTAAAACATTCTGTAATTCTGTGGTAGTCACTCCTTGCCTGAATTTCTGCTTGATAAGCCTATTATTCTCCTACAGGATCCATTTTCTGTGGTTAGCTTCATGGTGTACTTGTACCACTGCTAGTTTTATGCAAACCTGTTCAAATCAACACTTCAAACAACCCACAATACTTCAGTACTCAGTGAATTTAATCCAAGACTTCCAGAGTCTTGTTTCCTGCATTTAGATCAGACAATATCCATTGATACTTACAGTGCTAAAACCTCCATTAAAAAAAGCAACAAAACCCCCCCAAAATCCTGTATTTCCTCTCTCTATGCCACTTGACTGAAAAACTAAACCCAAAATGTCATTTCCAGTTATTCCACATAGAAGCATCAAAAATGCCACTTTGAAGCACTGTAGTGGGCTTCTGAGGTAACCAGGGAGATTTAGGTCAGACATTACAAATAAATTCTCTGCTGTGAGGGTGGTGAGCCCCTGGCCCAGGATGCCCAGAGAAGCTGTGGCTGCCCCATCCCTGGAAGTGTTCAAGGCCAGGCTGGATGGGGCTTGGAGCAACCTGGGCTGGTGGGAGGTGTCCCTGCTCATGACAGGGGCTTGGAACTGGATGATCTTTTAAGTCCCTTCCAATCCAAACCAGTCTGGGATTCTATGAAATAGCCCTTCAACTGGTGCACACATTTTTATCTAAGCACAGAGAAAACCTTTGTCCATAAACTGCTCACCTCTTTTGAATGTCTTTGAGTATGTCTGTATCCCAAGGGTCCCCTAAGGGCTCTCAGCACAGGAACCAGCACTATCTACCAAGCATACATTGCAATCTGTGGTGGCCTGAGAGGAAGAGGCAGCTCTGGGCGAGTATCAAGTTCTCCTATATTATAACCTATAGACCATTCGTACTGTAACTGAAGAATCACATATTATTTGGGAGTGACTACCCCTACAAATAGACTGCACAATTCAAAAAACAAATCCTCAGGCAAGTTATAAACACTACTATTCCAATAACTGACAATCTGCATAGGATCCCAAGTAGTCTGAATTACAGACATCAGCTCTTGAGAAATCTGCTATTAAATACACAGCATGTAATTCAGATAAGACCCACATTAGCTGGGCAGAAAATTCTCTCTTGGTAAATCAAACATTTGATTTATGTAAATGACAATCCTAGCATAACAGTCCTTGGAAAAGCAGAATAACCTTCCTCTAATGGACATTAGGAAGAGGAAAGAGGAGGCTGACTTATTCCTGCACCCTAAAAGCATGTCAAGACAAGTCAGAAAGGGTAGCCCAAAGGAGACCTCTCCTCTCATGTACCCTTTACCAGCTTCAATGAATTTTCTAAATAGAGCATCTATCAAATATTAAACTCCCAGGACACTCATTTCAGAAATACATTTGACAGCTTGACACAACTCTGTACTGATGCTGGTGACAAGGGAAGGGCTCTGACTTCCAGAGCTGTCAATCTGCACTCACCACAAACACTTCTTCATCCCTCTTGGGACTCAGCTCCTCAACTCACACTGTGTTAAAACCATTCTTCTCATACCACACGAGTGGGTTTCACTGGGAGGACTTGTGCTGGGTGGTATCTTTGCCAGCAATCCAGAACTATACCTCCCATCTCTTTGTAGTATTTATAATTTTATAACTTGATTATGCCAAAGCTGTAACATTAGAACTGCAAAGGCACGGATTTTGGATCATAACCCTCTTTTGATAACACCACAGCTTCAGTACTCCTAAGCAGGGCTGAGCTATTTTTGTGTAAGTAAGGATGTCTGTCCATTTTAAACTGATTTAGGAGGAAAATACCAGGCTAGATTAATATCCTTTTAAAGCCTTGTAAATCATAATCACACAGAGCAAGACTTAGCATGACATGCAAGCTGCCATGCCTCATCACACCTGACCAGAAGACAAGGAGCTACACCAGCCCCAAACTCAATGAGCCCTTCAGTGGCACAAGAGATTGACACACGACCTAAAAAGCACACCCTTGAGCACTCATCTTTTAGTAATGGTGGGAGGAAGCTTAACCAAAGCACACAGCAGCACCCTAGAAGCCTCACCAAGTCAGTCCCCAATCCCTCACTGAGCCCTGCCCTCCTCCTCAGCCACACAACTTCAACTCACCCCAGGTAGAGGTGGCTCCAGGGCTGGTGTGAACCTCCCACCATCACCAGAGGTGAGCACTGCACAGCAGGCACAGTCACAGGGACCAACCATAGGAAATTCCAGGGATCTCATGCATCATTCCAACTCCTAAGATTCAGTTCAGCCTCCTTCCACTTCAACAGCTCTCCCTTGAACAGGTTGCAAACATCTTGGCAGTTTCAGGCCCTCTGGAAAATGTTACTGTGCTTGTGTAGTACTCAGTATCCACGACCACTAGCTCATTGAAGCATTTTTGTTTTAAAAAGCATTAATTTTTTAAAAAGGACCTAGGCACTGCTAGAGGGAGGGGAAGAAAAAAGTTCATTAATTCCATAAATGTTCACACAACTCATTCCCAGGATCTGTCAGAAGGCACTCACAACATGGAAAGTCTGTCACTAGAAGGGAAGTCAAAGCACTCAAAGCAGTTCAAATTAGACTCTTGTTTATGTAATTTCACTTAATTGCTCTGACTCTAATTAAAGAGGAGTTTCACACAGGTATTCTCACAGCCAGCACCTCATTCCATAGACAATAAATTGTTAAACAAATTTTAAGCAGTGTGAATTTTTCACCCTTTAAAAATTTTTTATTTGAGGCATGCGAGTCTTGGGCTTTCACTCCCAGAAGGTACCTGCAGCAGATCACTGTCCTCCATTTCAAGCAGTTCCCACAGCTTTTCACCTCTGCTGGAAAACTTGATCAGCTTTACACCTGAAGCAAGGGCCCACTTCTTTGCACTGAAGGAACAGAGGAGCCCTCTGGCTTCCAGGCAACTTATTGCAACCTACAGTCTTCTGTCTGAGGCACTGTGTAGTTATCTGACCTCACTGGAGTCTCCCCATACCACAGATTGCTATCAAACACCCTGCAGATTTATAAGAGCACTTCACAAAACAGACACCAGAACTGCCCTTACAAGGTGATCTGGCACTGTCAAGGCAAGAGCAGCTCCTAATGATGCACAGAGACCCAAAATAAGCTTCAACCAAAAAGCAAGGAAGAAAGGATACACAGAAAACTGTCACCTAAAACAATTTCCCCAGGTACAATAAAATGCCACCTGTCACCTTATCAAACTACCAGGCTGGCTATCCTGGATATGGCCTCACTCTGCCAGTCAGGCCAACAGGTACCCTTCCCAGCTCTTCACCTGTTCTCCTTCTTCAAGCTATGGCACAGCCTTAGAGCAACTCACCTTGAGTATTTATTGTGTGCAGTTTTGGGCACCACAGCATAGACAAGACATAGAGCTACTGGAGAGCGTCCAAAGGAGAGCCACAGTGATGGTGAAGGGTCTGGAAGGGATGACTTGGGAGCATCTGAGGTCACTCACATTGTTCAGCTTGGAGAAAATGAGGCTGAGGTGACCCCATTGCAGCCTATGGCTTCCTCACAAGGGGAAAAGATGGGACTGGTAAAGATCTCTTTACTCCTGTGACCAAAGACAGGACTTGGGGAAAGGGTAGGAACTGAATCAGAGAAGGTTTAGGTTAGATATCAGGAAAAGGCTTTGCAGCCAGAGGGCAGCTGAGCACTGGAACACTCCCCAGGGCAGTGGTCACAGCACCAAGCCTGCCCAAGTTCCAGAAGCATTTGGCTGACACTCTCAGACACATGGTGTGATCCTGAGGGTGCCCCACACAGGAACAGGACCTGGACCTTGATCCTGATGGGTCCCTTCCATCTCAGCATATCCTATGATTCTATTAACTCCTGGCCACAGTCAAAAGCAGCCTGAAACAACAGGAATTTCAGCTACTTTCAAGTCTGTAAGCCTATTAGTAAGTGGCATACTTGGTTATTAAAAGTTAACAGCATTGCTCTCCAGGAGGTTCAAGTTGCTGCTATGCAAGAAAGGAACCAGGCTCCTGCCCTGTGCCAGTCAGTGCTCAACAGGGACTGGGGGTCACCATCTCCTGCCCAGTGGCACCAGCTGAGGCTCTCACTGTGGTGTCACATCAACAAGGGTGCAGCAAGGGACAAGCTTAGTTACAGCTCAGGTAAAGGCATGGGAGTGTGCAATGCTTTTTCAGACTGCACATCTGCAAACAGGCAGAGGATCTGCTGCCTCAGTTAATGAAGACACATGCAGTGTCCTTCACAGCCATTTCTGGATGCCAAGTCATCAACCTAGGGGTGGGAGGGGAAGTAAAAAGTGTCAGCTTGCCTGTTTAATCCCTGCTCAACATTTCCCCTATCCTCCAAACATTTCAATTCTTGTAAATTCTTTTACCTGAGATTTCAAGAAGTTTCAAACACACCATCAGAGAAAACATCACCTTATGGAAGGAGGTGTGCAGATCCCTGAAGCCTGCTCAGGGAAGGGAAGCTGGTCTCTACCCAATGCTGGATGCCTGCTGGCACACATCATTCTTCAGCTGCTGGGCAAAAGGCAAGGGTGCTGCAGAGCTACACTGTCTGCCCTGAGACCAAAGAAAGCAGCAGCTCTGCCATTTGCATCAGGGGCAGCACTGAGCAAGAGCACAACTCCAAAGTAATCAAGGCTGAGCTTTACACAAGCTGCTGAAGACTCCCTTACAGAATCACTGAATCATTCTGGTTGGAAAAGACCTTTAAGATCACCAAGTCCAAGCATAACCTAACTCTACCAGGCATTAACCCAACTCTACTGAGACCAGTGCTTAAACCATGTCCCTCAGCATCACACCTACATGGCTTTTAAACACCTCAAGGGATGGTGATTCAACCACCTCCCTTGGGGCATCCTGTGCCAGTGTTTAATTACCCTTCCAGTGAAGAAGCTTCTCCTAATATCCAGCCTAAACCTCCCCTGGCACAACTTGAGTCTATTTTAAAGAGCACAGATGCCCCCCTGTTTTAAAGCCATGCTGATATCGAGTTTCCACCCACAAAAGCAAGAAAGCCCAGCCCAAATGCCACTCAACTAGCAGCTCCTCCTAGGGCCGAATAGTAGCTTTGAGGACGTATAAAATAATTTCAGTGCAACCCCACCAAACACATCACCAATAGGTTACCTCTGGCACCAGCTTAAGGGAGGGCATTCCACTGCTCACAGAATTCACAAAGCCCCAAGCCAGGACAGCTAATAAGAAAGCCATATGGAGCAGGAACATCTTGTCACTTGGGCTAGCTCGGCACATCGCATTTTACACACAACACTGGAGATGCTACAGCCTCTCCTCACAGGCCACCTGCTGTCATCCTCAAAGCCATTTTCACCCCATTCCATCTGAAGAGTGTTCTGGTGGGAACAGCTTGAGAAGGGCACTGCACAAAAACACAAGATGGGTGTGACAGCTGCCAGCACAGAATTAAATGCTGAAGAAAAGCGACAGCAGCAGAATCTTGAAGATCCAGCAGCTTCCCAAACCAGGGATGTAACAAATGACAAACACAAGCAGAAGACTTAAAAATACCCCCAAACTTGCATAAAGAAAAAGCAGCAAAAGACTTGAAACTGATATTCACAAAGGATGCTTTCATTAAAAGAAGTGGGATTTTTTTTTTTTTCCACACAGAAGCATTTAAGGGAGAAACACGACCAAGAGTAATGACAGAAGAGGAAGAACTAGCATATTTAAAGGCCACAAAGAAGCACAAGTCCAACAAACAGACAGGAATAAATGATGGGACTAAGATTTGCATCCTGTCAGAGCTCTAGAAGATTGCCAGGGGACTGGAAATTCTGCCAAGTGCATCCACTGCAGTGGTAACCAGAGTCCAGACACTGCAGGAACAGAGATGCTGGAAGAGCAGAGGTCTAACATGGATCCTGGCACATCACCCATTTAAAAACAAAACAAAACCCCAGGTAACAAACAGGAAAGCAAATCACATCAAGTTACTGCATGGTCCCACAGCAGGACCATGATGCCAACCAAGCTTTTTGCTTCTCATTTGGGGCAACAAAGGAGAACAGAATCAGGTAAGTGGCTGCAAAGCCCAAGGAAGAGAAGCAGATACACAAAAGAAACAGCAGATGCAGAACATTGGAGCAGAAGCTGAGGTGCAAACTAAGAGGGCATAGTCAGTGAACTCTGCAGAGGCAGGCTAGGTAACAAAAAGGAACTCAGAATATCCACAGAAGGGGAAGAACAAGGATGCACATAGCCTGCAGACTCAGGCAATTTCAAGCTTTCACTCTCCTGATAGGCCTCATTTCATTCTCTCCTGTCTCCACATTTCTTCAGGAGGAAAAGTTACTTCCTCCTTTGTCAGAAGCTCAGTAATTTCACTCCTCAGCACCACTGACAGACGAACCCATACTGCAAGACAGTTCTGGTCCTCAGAGGCTGAAAATTCTCAAGATACAAAGGGAAAGAGAAAATACTACAGCACACATCTGAAACTCCTCTATAGCTTTGCATCACATTGTGGAGATTGCCAACCTCTGTTCAGGCTAATGTCCTATATCACTCTGTATCCCCCCCAGCTTGGCACAGAATCATAGAATCAGAGTAGTTTGGGTTGGTAGGAAACTTCAGAGATCATCTAGTCCAACCCCCCTTTCATCTTTCAGTAGATCAGGCTGCTCAAAGCCCAGTCCAACCTGACTTGGCAACTTCCAGTGATGGGGTTTCCACAGCTTCTCTGGGCAACTTGATCCAACGTTGTACCACCCCTGTAAAATAACTTCTTTATGTCTAATCTAAATCTACCCTCTCGTAGACCTTGCAGTCTTTAATTGGCCCAAGACCAGAGGCAGCAAACTGTTTTAATCCTTGTTTCACATTTTCCTGGCTCACCAGTGGCACAGGACAAGCTAGAACAATCTGCCGGCAAAGCTATTCCTGATACAACCTCAGAAATCAAGGTGACAAGCTAAGGTTTTGTAAGGAATTCTGAAGTGATTATGTTTTCTCAGCAACACATCTTTTCACAGTTCCCTTCTGGAGAAGCTGAAAATGAAGCAAGACGCTGTCAGTCCAAGTTGTTTAGATCATTCCACAACTATCACCTAATCCTAAAAAAGATATTCCCTGGTAATTGGTTTGCCAGAGACACACTTGAAAAGGCCCTTGCTTCAAGGAACAAACAATTCCAAACAAACAATGAAGAAGGAGTGCTAAAGAAAAACAATCAAAGAAGCAAGCCCCTCCATATGACAGGCCACTTCCAACTTGTTCCAACTCCTCCCTACATATTCCAGTGGCTCAAGTCACCACACAGTCCCCCAGCTACCTCCCTTCTGTGCTGCACACAGGGACCCTATTGGATTTTGGATGACTACTTTGGGAGAGGGTAAGCCTGTCTCCAGTCCTGCTGCAACACTACAAACCATTTCCAGGCTTCAATATCTATCTCTGTTTCCACCTAAGACCCAGCAAGAGCAGAACTGCCATGCTCCACCTGCATGACCTGGTAAGAAACCCTGACACCCACCCCCCTTTCTGAACCCACAGAAGTGTCCAGCACTCACATCATACAAAGATGCAGAGCTTGGAGCTGAATTCACCATATGAGACACAAAATTCCACAGACTGAATGATGACAGGAAGAAAGTTTCAAAGCTGCCTTAGGAACTAGGAAGACAAAGAGAAGGCAAAGTCATCCTCTTTGACAGCAAAGCTGAATACAAACCCTGAGCATCAAGCATAAAGGCCAGGCTGGAAGAGATGATCCTCACTGCAGATGTTAGCCCCAACAACTAACAGCATCTGAAGCTTTCAAAGAAACACTTCCCTTTCTCTGCAGCTTCCTCCTTCAGCTCTCCATCACTCCCCAAATCTAGGGAGTTCAGAAAAACTGGGATATGGCAGGGCACAGTCAATTCATGGCAGACACAGGAACATCATCTCCTCCAGCTGCTGGCCTGAAATTCCTCACTTACCTCTAAACTTCTTCTGTTAGAATAAGATCACAGGAAACAAGGTTTTCCTCATCTTCTCCAGAGAAAATAAAACAAAATATATTATCATGAGCCCTTCACAGCTGGACAGCAGGTAAAGAACTTCAGCAAAAGCTGCCCTGAGTGCCCAGGCCATGTGGAAGAGAGGAAGGTACCACACAAGTATGTCAAATAGGCAGAGGATGGACAGGGAGAAAGTAAGGAATAGAAAGCAGATCCTAGATGTAACAGGTAGAGCGATCACTGAACCCAAGAGAAGTTGCCAGCTAAAGATGTACCATCATAGACATCTACTCATTCCAGTCAGAGAAGGACAAAGAAATGAGACAATGAGGAAAAAGCGCTCCACAATCATCCAAACCTCTCAGGCAGCCTCCCAGAAGCACTGGCTTTTCCCCCTAACACCAACACCTTAAAATGGTCCAGGAGTAACTGCTCTCCCTGCATTATGCTCTGCAGACACCAGCCTTTCCAGGTCTCTTCTGCTGATTCAACCAGCCACTGTTCTCTCTTAAAGGTGACACTTAAGGTCCCACTGTTGACAGGTGGAGCTGTAAGCCAATGCCACAATCTCTTCTTACTTTTTCAGCAACAAGCAATCTCTCAGCCCCACCTATCCAAAGCCAGCTCCACATCTGACAGCTTCAGAAGTAGCAGAGAGCACTCCAGCACACACAGCTTTGGTGCCCAGGCTCTGTGAAGACAAAAGTTGGGTCCCTTGGTTCAAGCACAAAGCCAGAATTTAATAGCCCAACTGATGTCAGCTATTAATTAAAATAACTAAAATTTGGGGAAAATCACATTCAGGGGGTGGGGGGGGGGAAAAAAAAATCACATAAAAGGGAACAAAAGAGACACACAGAATAAAAACACAGCTTACATAACAGTGAAACAGCAAGAATTAGGAAAAAAACAGATTCTAATTAGAGAAAAGTATTTCCCATGTAGTCAACAGCCCATCCTTGAGACAGACCTGAAAGACGAGAAAGGGATAGAAAGGAGAGCTCCCCATAACCTGTCCTGGTTACAGCCTTTAACACTATGTAGAAAACACCTGACTAATTGGATTTGCATCTGCCATATTAACATCCTATAAGCAGAATAAAATACCCAACCATAGGCTAGAGAGACCCCTGCTAACAATACCCTCTACTCTTGGAGTACATGTAGTGACATTTTTAAGCACTGCCACCTTAAATGGAAGTGAGGAACCAGTTAATCAATCATGTGTGCAAGTGATGGAATATAATTAGATAGTTATTTTTCAGATGTTTGGGTATAAAAGTAGCACTTGAGTTTCAGGAAACTGAACTTGCTTTGTGGAATACCACCCTGCCCCCTTTTCTGTGCAGGACACAAAATTAAAACAAATATCTTGACTCTGTGTGGGTCAGTTTATTGCACACCAGGTGACAGATCTCTCTTGGGAACAAGTGAGGAAAGGCACAGAGGCAGAATTGCAAAGGAAGGTCAGATATTTTACCCAGAAACACCTTATGCAGATACCTCTGACCAAGCTGCAGTGCTACAAAAGCATAGCCATGGCTTTCTGGGAATTAGACCTCCAAAAGCAGAGGGATACAGGGTCTAAAGAGAGGTAACACAGACAAAACCCACAGCTTCCAGCAGGGCTTGGTGACCCAGCAGAGCACTTTCTGCCAGGTCCAAGCCCTGCAAGCACTCCCTTTGTTTCACTTGTGCCCTGCAGGCCTCTTTAAACCCAGACTGAAGCATTTCTGGCTGTCCCTTACGTGTAACATCACAAGTCCAGACTGAAACACCCATCACAGAGGTACCAGTAATTTCAGATGATGTGAAGCAGTCTTACATAATGAAGCATTTGTGCACATGATGTGAACACACAGGGAGGACAAATATACCAGCTTTCTCACCTGCCACATAGCATCCTTGACAGAAAAAATCTTCAGCTGTGAAAAGCATGGGAGATAGAGTAAATCTACCTACAGACTGCCAACTCGACCTTTTCAGAGCTTGAAAAGCGAGTGGGAGAGAAACACTATTTTTGTCTTGCTATTAAATCTTAAAATAACAATGTGTAGGAGAATTCTTCCCTTCTAAGGCGGAGGAGGCCGGAGGTCAGATGGAGTCAAGTTGAATTTCCTGCTGAAAAGGCTCTCAGCTGACCAGAGATGCCAGGAGAAAAAGCATGAAATCATGCCTGCCTAGAATAATTTCTAACTCCAGGGTGTCTGTCCTTGTATACACAGTTCAGTGAATTAACACACACACACCAAAAAAAAAAAAAAAAAAAAAAAAAAAAAAAGATTTCCATAATAAAAAAGCTTCCACATAGCTCCAGAGTGATACAAGAAGAAAGCACACAACAGCTTGGGTAGATCTTAAAAAAAAAAAAAAATCACTTTTTGCCTCTTTAAATTGCACTTTTGAGCCCCCAAATGAACAGCTATTTTTAGCTGATCATCTAGAAAGCGAGAGGGAGCATGAAGCATCAGGGTCACCAGTGCTGCCTGCAGGAAGCCAGCACACAGCCTCAAGAGAGGGTTAAACATCACCAAGCACAGCACATCTGCATCATCAGCACTGCACAGGGACGTGCAGCACAGGTCTATTTATAAACCAGACATGTACAGCTGTAGCCTGTGATGCAAGACTGGGATTGCAGGCTGTCAACCTTCAACTACATGCTGCCTAATTTAATTAAAGAGATGACTGTGTTCACATGCACACACATACACACACATCCTTTTCTCAGGGGAGTTACAAACACTGAGCTTGGTGTTTTGAAAACAATGCATTTCACGAAGGTTTCTCTGCAGGGGGGACAAGCATCTCCAGCAAACATGTCCTCACACAACCTTCCCTTTCCCACACCAAAGTGATAAATGATGGGCTATGGCTGCTATATCTTGCCACTGCACTTGGGTGCTTACTGGGCTCGTCTGCAGCCCTGCACATGTAAACAAAGTCACCGTGGCAGGATTCATCTGCATGGAGAGAAAAAATTAATTTAGCTTGGAACCAAGGTATTAGGGAGTCACATGCATCTTCCACACACAGTGCTGTGTCATCCGTTTCCATGTAGAGAGAGGAAACTCCATTTCAGAGACAGCTCTGCCTGCCACTAAGCAACTAGAGGGAGCAATTCCGTGGTGTGGGACTAGAAAACAAAAGCCTCTACTCCATATCCTCCCTGTTCCCACTCCAGGCACTCCCTTATGAGCTTGGACTCTCCTGCTCAGGAGTCCTTGAGCCAGGCACATAGCAACAGCAAACGACAGGACTGGCTTCACTCAGGCTGCTGTGGGTCAAGTCCAGTTGAGGCACAACAAGCATCTTGCTGTCAAAATACTGGGATATGAATGGCAGCTGCCAGGGAGGCAAAAGCAGCCACAGAAGCCCAGAGATCAGGTCACAGCCTGGGCTCTGCTGTCCCCTCAGCCCCTGGGGACCAGGAGCCTTTGGCTGCTTGAGGACATCCCACAGCTGGGGGCTGCACAATAGAGCCCAGCAGCCATCAGGTAGCCTGAAGCTGGTCCCCCACCCAGGGAGTCCTCAGCACAGACCTGCCTTTCTGCCCCCTCCAGCCCCAAACAGAAACTGCTTCTAACACTCCTGCAGGAACACAACACAACATTCTCCTGGGCTCCTTCTGCAAATATAAGCCCCAGTGTCTTTGCTCACAACCTAACATAGCACTTATTCAAAATACAACAAACCTGTTCTGGAGGAAATGATGCTCCTTGAGTCCAAGTCAAGCTTCTTCACTAGAGTATCAGGATCAATCTTCAGCCCAGAAAAGACACCAGAAGATGAGAAGTCCCAGTCCTTATCCAAAAGAAACATTAAATCAGTACAAACACCACCAGTCAACATCCATGACAAATAAAATAATCAAACCAAACACCATCCATCTGGGAACCAAATGCAGGTTCCAGCAGGTGCTCCTCCTGATCGGGGGGAGGGTAGGTAAGCCTGGTAACCACTTGCCTGGACCCCTTCAGGCTCTTACACCCAAAAGGATGTTTCACAAAAATCACATTTTGGCCTGTTCTATTCCTGACAGATTTCTACCTAAACTCAACCTCACCTCATTCAAGTGAATTTTAGTAAAAACTCCTACGATAACTGTGAACAGCATCCATAGCAAAACCCAGATTTATTACAGGTACATAAGTACTTAACAGTACAGATAAGCAACAAACGAGCAGATTATGGGCCTTAATCCTAAATCGACGGATGCTAAGCAGATTCTGTGACTACTTGCAACTTACCAGATCTTCAGGATTCAGTTCCTTTAAGTATGCAATAGCTCCCTAAGTCCTAAGCTTTGCAGTAGCTTCTCTGGTTGGTATTTCATGATCTCAGCATCTCCCAGCATGGACACATAACTTTACAGTAGCATAAAAGGAGCTGTATGTGGCACATCCTATTCCTCTATCCCCACAAGAAAAGCTGGAGGTACATAAAAACTATTTACTGCTTTTCTGTCCTTGTTGTGAGGGGGCTGGGAGAGGCACCCAGACAGGAATCTGAACTGCTTATTGATCACACAGATGGTGAAACTTGTGGAAAGAAAAGGGCTAATATTCAAAGACTTCAGGTTCAAAACCAGGTACATCAGAGCTGGGCACAGCTGACCTCATTTCCATAGGAAGATTACAGGAGCCTCGTGAAAAGAAAAAGGCAAATTTCTGCTTTCATATGTGAAGTCAAGAGTGGCAAACGATTAACTGATCATTTACTCTGCTGTAGTTTTTTCACTGTTTTTTTTGTGTACCAGATACTGGGCACCCTTTTCTGTGCAGGTCTGTCATAAGACAAATTGTGTATCAGTTATTTGCACACCAGGTGAAGAATCCACTTTTCATAGAATCATAGAATGGGCTGGGTTGGAAGGGACCTCAGAGATCATCAACTCCAACCCTTGATCCACTACCGCTGCGGTTCCCAGCCCATGGCACTGAGTGCCACATCCAGTCTCTTTTTAAATATCTCCAGGGACGGAGAATCCACTACTTCCCTGGGCAGCCCATTCCAATGTCTGATCACCCTCTCCTTAAAGAAATTCTTTCTAATATCCAACCTAAACTTCCCCTGGCACAACTTAAGTCCATGCCCTCTTGTCTTGTTGAAAGTTGCCTGGGAAAAGAGCCCAACCCCCCCTGGCTCCAGCCTCCTTTCAGGGAGTTGTAGAGAGCGATGAGGTCTCCCCTGAGCCTCCTCTTCTCCAGGCTGAACACCCCCAGCTCCCTCAGCCTCTCCTCACAGGACTTGTGCTGGATCCCTTCACCAGCCTGGTTGCCCTCCTTTGGACCTGCTCCAGGACCTCAATCTCCTTCCTGAACTGAGGGGCCCAGAACTGGACACAGGACTCGAGCTGTGGCCTCACCAGGGCTGAGTACAGGGGCAGAATCCCTTCCCTGGACCTGCTGGCCACGCTGTTCCTGATCCAGGCCAGGATGCCATTGGCCTTCTTGGCCACCTGGGCACACTGCTGGCTCCTGTTCAGCTTCCTGTCAATCCAGACTCCCAGGTCCCTCTCTGCCTGGCTGCTCTCAGCCACTCTGTGCCCAGCCTGGAGCTCCCCATGGGGTTGTTGTGGCCAAAGTGCAGGAGCCAGCACTTTGGGACATTCAAACCAGTCACAATCTAAAAATCTCCCAAACGACCGTGTGGGAAGTGACAGCTCATCTCCACCTGCCCGCACTGAAGAGAAGCACCAGTAAAACCAGTGCCAGGCAGTGTCTCTGACCCCTCAGCTCCCATCGCTGCCATCCCCAGGCAGTTCATCACCAAACCCGCTGGGCCTCCCAGGGTGCCCGGGCTGGAGTCCCCAACCTCCATGCTCCTTTGTTTCTCCTTCCCCCCAGCCCCGAGCAGCCGTGCCCTCCTCGCCACGCTCCCCCTGGTGTCACAGCGGGTGAGGGACCCGCACCAGCGTGTCACCCCAACAGCACCAGGGGCACTGCGGGACTTCTCCACGCAGGAAGCACAGATCACCCAACCTGCGGCTTACACTTTCACCCCACTCCCCGTCCCCCTCAGACCCTGCCAGCCCCCACCACAGCTGCTGACAGCCTCAAGGACCCTGCGCAGCCACGCCGCCCGCTGCGGTGACAGCCCGCGAGGGCCACCGCGTGGGGCTGCGCGACGTCCCCGCAGCTCCGGGGACCCAGGGACCCAGCGCCGGCCCTTTCCGCCACCGGCCCCGCCTTAGCCGTGCCGCTCCGCCCCGCCCCATGACGGCTCCCTCGTACCTTGCCGCCCGCCGCGCTCCAGCCGCCCGCAGCGAGCAGCGGGCCGGGGCCGGACTCGGGGAGCGGCGGCGGATCCCGTGGGGGCCATGGCCGAGGGGCGGCGCGGTGGAGCCGCGGGCGTTTGGCCTTCCCCACCATGGCGGACAGCGCGGCGGAAGGGGACGGGCGGGCCCGGACCGCACCTCTCCCGCCCCGAGACCGCCCCAGCCCGGGCGGGCCCTATCGGGTGGCACCGGTGGCGGTGGGACCTCCAGGGGAGGGGCAGAGCCCAAACAGCACAGAGATTCCTAGTCTTCTCACAATAAATTTGTTTTTGTTAGCTGTCTACTCATGAAGAGTAAAAATCCTTGAGCCCTTGTATTGGTATCTATACCAATACACAAAAAGCTGGCATTCATTAGCAAAATATTCTCCCCTTTTCCCATGCTGAGTGGCTACCTCCTGGCTTCCTACTGGGAAAGGCACCTCAAACCAGTGCTAAGACTCCACCAAAAATTTAACAGCATGAACCAGACCATGCCAGTGTTAAGGCCCCGGGCCCTGGTGCTGTTTGATTTATGTATGTGGCACGTCCTATTCCTCCATCCGCACAAGAAAAGCTGGAGGTACATAAAAACTATTTACTGCTTTTCTGTCCTTGCTGTGAGGTGGTTGGGAGAGGCACCCAGATAGAAAGCACTCGGACCCTCGGCAGCTCTGATCCCCCCACCCGGCCACGTAATGCTGGTGAGCGGAACACCTGCGTTCTGCTGCTGGTTCTGGAAATGGGTGGAGGGTGTTCAGAGTCAAACCTTGAGGGTCTGCAGCACAGCTGAAGCCTGGTGTGAGCTCCTGGAAGAGCTGAGTCCTCCTAGCAGCACCAGCCAGAGACCAGAATGCCATGGGAGGACAGAAAACTTAGCTTGAACTCCCTGCCAGAAATTATTTCCTTAGTTGCAGCACCAGAAAAGGCCCAACAAGCCCCTGTGGAGCCTGAGCACATATTTGACCATGTGGTCATGGACCCAGGTGGATGCCTCAAGACAGCCTCAAGACAGCTCAGGGGAGACCTCATCGCTCTCTACAACTCCCTGAAAGGAGGCTGGAGCCAGGGGGGGGTTGGGCTCTTTTCCCAGGCAACTTTCAACAAGACAAGAGGGCATGGACTTAAGTTGTGCCAGGGGAAGTTTAGGTTGGATATTAGAAAGAATTTCTTCACAGAGAGGGCGATCAGACATTGGGATGGGCTGCCCAGGGAAGTAGTGGATTCTCCGTCCCTGGAGATATTTAAAAAGAGACTGGATGTGGCACTCAGTGCCATGGGCTGGGAACCGCAGGGGTAGTGGATCAAGGGTTGGACTTGATGATCTCTGAGGTCCCTTCCAACCCAACCAATTCTATGATTCTATGATTGTACACACACAAGAGGGGGTGAAGTGCAAAGCTGCTTCACTGTTGAGTGAACAAAAAGCTTCAGCCTTGGGAACTATGGTGGCTTTGATCTTAAAAAGCTCCAGCTTTTAAGTCAGTTAATGTGTCTTCCTTTGCCAAATGGTCTTTGTTTGCCTCCTTGGAGACATCAGGGGTGTGTGTCCCCAACCTTGCTTCAGGGCTACCCTGGGTAGTGTTTTTCTACTGTTCTTTTGAAACTTTAAAAAAATAATAGTAGTAAAAAGCTAGTGGCAAATGTCATGCTCACCAGGAACCATATTTTTAAAGCACAGCAAACTTCTTGCTACTCACTTCTCTATGCTGACTGAATTCCATATTTTCCTTTTTATTTCTTTTTTTCCTCTCCTCGTGGCTACCAAAACACGGGGAACTGTGGGGAGAGGTCTCTTGGAAAGTGACACTGATTGGAAAGATGCCACATCCAGTTTAGGCAACTGCTCACAACAAGTGTACCTCTACACAAATAGAGGCTGAAAATAAATAGAGGTTCAATACCTCTGAGGATGGAGATCCCACAGCCACCCTGAATCCCTGCACCCACTGTGCTGCTCTTTCAGCTGGAGTGTGGCAGAGAACACACCAGGGAAGATCTAATGTTCTTCGGGAAGGTAATGCTGGGAAAACCTGCTCTAGACTGGATGAACATAATCTAGAAGCAAAGCACCAAACTGACATCTCTGACAACAAACTCAATGAAATCAACAACTCTGAGGAGTAACTGTGCTGAGAGTACACCCTTCTCCCCACCCCAGCTGTTCCAGAGCATCCTGCAAAAACCACAAGAGTCCCCCCACTGTCGGTGGCAGGGGAAATACAATCCCATCTAGTAAAAGTATAATTAAAAAGAGGAACCAACAAAAATAAGTATGCTTAAAATAAAATAGCATAAAAGGACTGTTTAATAGCTTAAAAAGCTTATAGTGATGTTGGGGAGCATACGTGCTGTGACCAAGCGCATGTGTGTCTCCAAAGGATGCTCACCCCCTTTAACTGCATCAGACATAAATAGCATCAAAACATAGCAACAAAAAGACATCCTCTAAAAAGTAGAAGTTGTTCCCAAACTGGGAAGTATCAAAGATAAAAACCTCAAGCAGCTGAAAGCCATACCAAAGGAGCATGGTTCTTGATGGCTGCAGGGGGCAGCGAGCAGAAGTTGGACATCAGCATCCGAATGCTGCCTGCTCCAGCCCTAAATTGCTTCTGCTTGCCCCATGTGCAGCTGTGAAAAGCACAGACACAGCATAAGAGTAACTACTCATTGTCTAATACATGTAGTAAAGAGCCAGGACTAACAAGCTACAAGTCTAAGCACTGATCTGCTAAAGGTAGGGGGGGTGTGAAGTGGTGGGACAGACAATGTGTTGAGGGTCCCCTGGGAATCCCTAGGGACAGTGCTTTGCTGTGGATATCCACTTAAGGCCAAAGCTGCAAGAAAGCATGAGGAAGAGGTTGGGAGGACGTCAGCAAGCATCAGCTTTGGGCTACAAGGACCCATGGTATTCCCATTCTGCTCCTGCTGCTCCCAGCCCTCCCCCACCTCCCCTTTCCCTCAGCCTTCTGTCAGTGGGAGCAGAGAGTTTTGAAACAAACAATTAAATAATTGAAGAGAAAAGAACAATCCAATAAAGGCCTTACACAACACAAAAGGAAAAATTACGACAGCTCATCTCACTCAAGCACACTTCCTTCTTCTAGATCTGCAGCCAGCAACGCTGCCCGGCAGCCCCACCAACTTCCCCGACTTCATCTCCCCCTCGCCCACCCACTCCAGGGCTGTGAGCTGCTCTGCAGCTACTCAGGCTTCCTGAGCAAGCTGGAGTAAGCAACCCAGCTCCCAGTGGGATCATCCTTGGGCTCCATCCCCACCACATCCTGCACAAGCCAGGAGATAGCTGCTCCTGTGCTCCTATCCCACTGGACACATTTCTACAATGCTGTCTAGCTACACCCAGCACCTGGCTGGGAAGAAATCAGCCCAGAGCTCTATTGTCCACTTTAATAAAATCACTAACCCATGGAGCATTCAGAAATTTGCTGCTAGCCCTGCATTTCTCTTTGCTGCAAAAATAAACCCATCTCTGTAACTCTAAGACAGCAGCAAGTGAACTGAATCAGTGTCTTGTAATGTATCACACTCTCTCAACGTTAGGGGAACCTACAGAGCAATAAATGAAAGCTTCGATTTAGTTATCTTTATAAATATCTATGATTCTGTAGGTTTTCTAAACGGCTTTTGTTTTTCACTTCAGTGCCCTAAAGTGGTTAAAATTGCAGCCAGAAATGGGGAAATACTCTGTGGGTGTGCTGGGAGGAGCTATCACAGCCTACACAGAAAGCTTTGAAGGCTGCAAAAAGAAAAAACATACAGACCTGAGTTGTGCTACAGTGAGAAGGGGACCAGCATCCTCTGCTGAGTGAGGAGGCTTCGCTACACCAGCAAAAATTTCAGACACCAACACAGAGTCCAAGGAAAGCAAGCTCCCTCTGTTCTCTGCATCCAGAGGCTACTGGCAGCTCCCAAAGGAACCACTTTCCATAGAATCATAGCACAGAGTCATTCAGATTGGAAAAGATCTTTAAGATGAAGTCCAACCATCAACCCAGCATCACTATGCACACTAAAATATGTTCTAAAGCTACATGATTTCTAAACACTTCCAGGGATGGTGACTCCACCACTGCCCTGGACAGACTGTTCCAAAACTTGACCACTCTTTCAGTAAAGAAATTGTTCCTAATATCCAAAGTGAACCTGCCCTGATGCAACTTTAGGCCATTCCCTCTTGTCCTATCACTTGTTATGACCTAATACCAGACCTATTAACCAAATGGGGAATGGGCTGAGCCTTGGTGGTGCTGTGAAGGTTCAAAGTGGGGCAAAAAGAGCAGCGTTTGGTTCAGGTCCCTTCCCTGGGTGCAGCGGGAAGGATGAAGACTGCCCCCACCCTGCAGATGTGCCCCAGCCTCACAGGGCTGGATGTTTTGGCAGTCCTTTGGCCAATACGAGTGGGGTTAGTTGGGTCTGAGGGGGAACACACCCTCTTACAGCCACCGTTCTGACTTCCTCCTTTCTCCCCCAGCCAACTACGACAGAAATAGGAAGGAAGGATTGAGGTGCGTTGCAAAGCTGCTGATGCCCGGCTGCATTTCCCAACCAGGTTTGAGAAGCTGAGATCATCCTGATTCCAGCCCCAGCACAGGACAGAAGAGAGGGCTTGATCTGAGGTGAGCACAGTATCTGAATTTTCTTTGCTTCTGGCTCCCCTTTTTTAGAGGGGGAGGGGGATAGACAGTTGGGTGGCAGGGCGGTTTCATAGCTCTGGTGTTTCCAGTTTAATTGGAATTGGTTTAATAATTCCTGATCTGACCTCCCCTTGCTAGATTTCCTTAGATGTGCCTTAGATGGCTTTGATGGCCTTCAGGTAGCACAGCAAGAAGTCCCTCTGGCATGTGGCATGGCGTGGTTGTCAGCCCACACAGCCTTTACAAAGGCAGCTTGCCTGGTCTGTAAAGTTTTTGCTTTTGGAGGATTTAAGTGTGGAAATGTAGGTGAATACTGAGGGAGTGGGAGGAGTATCAGACCCCACACTACCCCTTCCTTGCCACCCCATGGGCCTGGGAATCAGAGCAGAGAGGATGCAGTGAGCCCCTTTCCCCCCTTCCCTGCACCCTCAGGCATGGCACTGGGGAGAGCAGCTCTGGCTGTGTGCCCGGCCAGCAGTACCTGGCAAGCACCAGGGGGTGACATCTGCTCCCCTCTCAGGACCCCCCTCATCCTGGTGGGATCCTGTACAAGCATCTGCTGCCAGCTGCAGGATGTGGTGGCTCTGCCCAGCATGGTGTTAGGCCAGCAGGGATGGCTGCTGAGGGTGGCTCAGTACAGTGCCACCAAAGCCACACTGGCACAGGGACCATCCTGGAGGGCCTGGGAGGAGAGGTGGGAGAAGGGGTAAGACCCTGGCTATTCTCTATCTCTCCATATGCTGTGCATATCAGCTGCTCTGCTGATGACTACTAAAAATGCCTGGAAGCTGCAGAAAGGCAATACAGGCTGTGGTCAAGCTAGCCATGGGGAGAGCTGGTCCTTTCCAAAATCTTCCTGGCTCCTGGCTGCGGACCAAACACAGGGCACACTCCAGATGTCAGGGAAAGAAGCCTGGTTTTCCATGCTCCAATCCCCAGCCTAGAAAAAGAGACCATGTGAACTGTCTCAGAGGTTTCCTGCCCTACAGCCAGTACAGAAATCAATACACAGCCTCAGCAAGGCATGGGAAGGCTTTAAATGGTGCATTTTGCTGTCACATCCTGCTTCACACAGTGGTTTTGCACTTTTTCTGTCACCACCCTGGTGCTGTTTCAGCCGCAAGTGATCTAGGGTGATCTATTGCTTCAGAGAGATACCCAAGTCACCACAGGGCTGGTGGTAATAGGGGATCCCTCCTTTGCTCCCACAAAGCATGAGCTCTGCCGGCTCAAGGGGATGGGCTGTGCCCTCGAGCACGTCCCTGGGGCCCTGCTCAGCCCAGGGACACTGTCCTGCAACACTGCAGACCCAGCAGCCATGTCACCCAAGAGGTGATGCCCACTGAAAATCAGGCACAGGAAATGTCTTCTCTGCTCTTCAAACTCCCATACTACCCAAGCATGAGAGCCAGTGGGACAGCCCTTTCCCACCTGAGCAGGGCTCTGACCCAGAGAGACCAAACAGTACAAACTCCCCGATTCCTCGGCACTCGGAGGCAAGATACAGCATGGGCAGAAATATTTGTTTTTCCTTTGTGATTTCATATTACTTTTTTCTCTTTTAACAAATTCCTCTTTTCTCACTTCCTCATGCACATCTATGTTGTAAGGCCATGACTTTTTTGCTTCGGGGCCATGCTGGGGCGTTACGAGAAATTAGAGTGTTAATGGACATGATCTCATTGATACCATGGAAAGAACTAAAAAATCACTTCGTGGGAGTGATGCAGCAAACTTTATGGGTAGCATAGATTTCTGGGATCAGGAGATGTTCTTTGGAGAAAGAAACAAAGAGTATGAGCAGCTAGAATAAGCACTGTGACAACCTCGTATAACTGAGCAAGTACTTGTGGGTTTTGGATCATTTGTTTGGTGTCCTTCTCTGGTAAGAAATGTGCAGCCACCTCCCTAGACTCAAAGTCAGAACTGCCACACACAGTATCATGGTCTGACCTCCCTTCCCATGCGGGTCTGACTCCATGTCTCCCTTCCTCACCCTGGACATTGTGCAAGAGGGAAGCTGATGGTGGCCGCACTGGCAGGCTGGACCTCACCATGCAGTGCAAGCCTCTCTGCTTCCCTTGGAGATGTGACTGCAGCTCTCCTAGGATGTCAGTCACCTATGCCATGATATTGCAAAACCTCCCTTGATGGAAACCCTCATCAAGAAAACTTACATTAATTCACTAGCTGAAATACTTTTAGGGCCCCTCACAAAAAGAAGGATGCTGAGTTGCTGGAGTGAGTCCAGAGAAGGACAGTGGAGCTGGAAAAGGGTCTGGAGCACATGACTTACAAGGAGCAGCTGAGGGAAATGGGGCTGTTTAGCCTAGAGAAAAGGAGGCTGAGGGGAGACCTCAGACTGTACAAGGAGGCTGAGGTGAGTTGGGTCCCCTCTTCTCCCACATAACCAGTGATTGGAAGAGAGGAAATGGCCTCAAGTTGCACCAGGTTCAGATTGGATATTAGATGAAATTTCTTCATGGAAAGGGCAATTAAATACTGGCACAGGGTGCTTAGGGAAGAAGTGGAGTCACCATTCCTGGAGGTGTTCAAAAAACATGTGGATGTGGCACTTCAGGACTTGGTTTAGTTGGCATAGTGGTGTTGGGCTGACTGTTGGACTTCATGATCTTCAAGGTCTTTACTGACCTTAATGATTCTATGATTCTAAGTAGCTGTAGAAATTTTTTCTCCACATATCCAGCACACCTTGCTAAATATAGAAATATTGCCAATTTTCATACAAATACCACTTGACACAGAAGCTATATAAAAATCCCACACCTAGTTTAATCTAAATGCAGTGCTTAAGGTCTTCCAATGTTCCATAGATGTAGACAGACAGGTCTAGGAGTCTGGATAAAAACTATACCAAGCTCTGCACCAGGTCAGCTGAGTGCATAGCTACACAGTGCAAGTTCCCTCTCATCTGACTTCCACATTTAGTCCAAAAGCCAAATTTTTTGGAAACCAACTTATTTTCCTAATAGCGCCTTCCAGGACAATGGGACAGCTGTGGGAAGGGAATGCTGCCCTGGGGCCACCATCCCCTGAAACTGTTTTCTAGAGGGCTTGAGGGCTCCCTTCCCTGCAGCTGCCATGCAGCAGGTGGTCACAGGGATGGTTTTTATCTTGCAGAAAATGTTGCGTGACTGTTGCCTCCAACTGCTGGTGGTGACCTGGGTGCTGCTGCTGGTGATGGCAGGTGAGCCCCCACCTCTCTTTCCTCACTGCCTTCTCCTCTTCCACCCCAATTTCTGCTCAATGGTGGTGGGAATGTGGAAATGAGAGGTGTGCAAGGGACAGATCTTGCATCTCCTGGGATCTGGAGTTAACTCAAGCTAGCTCTAAGGGGACAGAAGGACAGAGAGGCAGGTGAGGACCCTGCCAGGGTCCCCAGCATGGGTTTTATGGGCAGGGTTAGCTCAGGACAGCATGGATTCCCAGTGCTTTTTGTTGGAACACCAACTGTGTCTTCTACTGTGTGGTGCAGTCAACACACTAGAGGGAAGGGATGCCATCCAGAGGGACCTTGACAGGCTCGAGAATTGGGCTTGTGCAAACTGCATGAAGTCCAACAAGGCCAAGTGTAAGGTTCTGCACTTGAGTTGAGACAATCCCATGCACAAATACAGGTTGAGAGGAGAAAGTTGGGTTGAGGACAGCCCTGAGGAGAGGATTTGGAGGTGGTGGTGGACCAGAAGTTTAACATGAGCCATCAGTGTGTGCTTGCAGCCCAGAAAGCCAACTGGGTCCTGGGCTGCATCAAAAGCAGCACAGACAGCCAGTCACAGGAGGAGATTCTCCCCCTCTGCTCTGCTCTTGTGAAACCCCACCTGGAGTACTGTGTCCAGTTCTGGAGTCCCCAGTGTAAGAAGGACACAGAGCTCCTGGAACATGTCCGGAGGAGAGCCACTAAAATGATCAGAGGGCTGGAGCACCTCCCCTATGAAGACAGGCTGAGAAAGTTGAGGTTTTTCAGCCTGGAGAAAAGGAGGCTCCAAGGTGACATTATAGGGACTTCCCAATATCTGAAGGCGACCTACACAAAAGCTGGGGTAGGAATTTTTAACACAGGTGTGTAGGGAGATCACATGGGGAAATGGTTTAAAACTAGAAGATGAGAGGTTTAGGTTAGACATTTGGAAAAAATTCTTTAATTTAAGGGTGGTGAGACACTGGCACAGGCTGCCCAAGGTTGTTGTGTCTGCCCCCTCCCTAGAAGTGTTCAAGGCCAAGTTGGATGGAGCCTTGAGCAACCTGGTCTAGTGGGAGGTGTCCCTGCCCATGCAGGGGGGTTGGAACTGGATGATCTTTAAGGACCCCATTCCAACCCTAGCCATTTTATGATTCTATGATTCTGTTTCAGCTTTTGCCATGGAGTGCCCCAAGATTAAGGTGGGGACATGCAAGGACTGCATCCAGTCTGGTCCTGGCTGTGCCTGGTGCAAGAAACTGGTAGGTCCACATGGCCTTTTGCAATGTCACCCCCAGCAGTCAGCTGGGGAGTGATCACCCTGCCCTTCAAATGAGTGTTTCATGTTCTACATGGTGGATGGGTCCAGGAGGGATCAGACAGACACAACCCTTCAATCTTCCTTTTTCCAACAATAGCCTGGAGATCAGGTTTGGATATTGGGTCACCTTGTAACAAGCCTGTTCACCTCCTGTTCCTCTGATTTTTTCCTGCTGATGTTGCAACACACAGAATTTCACTAAAGCTGGTGAGCCAGACTCCATCCGCTGTGACACCATAGAGAAGCTGCAGCAGAGGGGATGCCCACTGGACAAGATTGAGTTCCCAGTCAGCAAAATTACAAGGACACAGGACCGTGCCTTAAGCAATGACATACAGCTGACTCCCCAGGAGGCACACCTGAAACTGAGGATAGGTATGGTCTGCCTCGCATTCCCAACATCCTTCTGCTGGCCCAGGGCTCAGCCAGGATGCAGTGGCATGTCACACCCCACATTTCCTCCTCTCCCCTTTTCTTCCAAAAGAGAGGAGGATCCCAGCGGGGTTGAGGTGGGCAGTGGGGCAAAATGTGAGCCATAACACAGCACCTGTCCCTGCCCCACAGGCCAGCCTGCTGTATTTGAGGTGAAGTTTCGCCGTGCCGTAGGGTATCCCATTGATCTCTACTACCTCATGGACCTCTCCTACTCAATGCTGGATGACCTGCAGAAGGTGAAGAAACTGGGAGGGGAGCTGCTCAGGGCACTGGAGAGCACGACCCCTTCTCGACGCATAGGTGAGAGGCTGTCTTTGGCATGGCACCCTGGCACAGCAGTTTGCTGCCAGGAAAAGCCGTGGGGCTGGAGCAGGATGCAGGCAGCAGGCAGCATGACCCATCCTCTGCTCTGCCGGGTTGGAGAGCGTGCTCAGGCAAGGGATGAGGACATGTCTCTGCCTGCCTTCCCCTGACACCGAGGTCCTGGATGTCTGTAGGGTTTGGCTCCTTCGTGGACAAAACAGTGCTGCCCTTTGTGAACACCCACCCCGAGAAGCTGCAGAACCCCTGCCCCAACAAGGACGAGCAGTGCCAGCCTCCCTTCGCCTTCAAGCACATCCTCTCGCTGACTGACGACGCCGAGAAGTTCGAGAGTGAAGTGGGGAAGCAGTTTATCTCAGGGAACCTGGATGCCCCAGAGGGGGGGCTTGATGCCATGATGCAGGCAGCAGTGTGTGGGGTGAGTCCCCACGTCTGCCCCACTGCCAGCAGCTGTGGGCAAGCGTCCTGTGGTCACACACCATCCCTCAGGAGGTGGCTCTGCCCCTCTCCAGGTGGGTTGTGGAAGCCCATCTTATGTCAGTCCTGATTCAAAGCAGGGCAGGTTACTCTGGGGGGAAAGAGAGAGCATCTTACCTCAGCCCACTGAGAACCCACCTCCTCTGTGCCCCCCAGCCCCACAGTGTGGTAACGTGAGACTTGACATACAAACTTTGGCAAGGGCAGTACCGTGCCCACTGGCACCATCCTCCCAGTCTTGTTCAGGGACACCAGGGTCTCCTTGTCACTCGCAGGACTTGATCGGCTGGCGCAATGTCACCCGTTTGCTGGTGTTTGCTACCGACGATGGCTTCCACTTTGCTGGTGATGGCAAGCTTGCAGGCATCCTGACCCCCAACGATGGCAAGTGCCATTTGGAGGACAATATGTACAAAAAGAGCAACGAGTTTGTAAGTACTTGCAGGCTGCTCAGTGGCTCTGCACCCTCTGCCTTGCTTCCCCAGGCAGAAAAATGTCACATAAAAAGCCGGTTGCTGAGGCCACAATGTCAACATAATCTCCATAGTTTGGCCTGTGAAACCCAAGCTGTCCACCCATCTGCTGTTGGGGGACATCACGCTGATTGTGGCATCCCTCTCCCCACCTAGGACTACCCATCTGTTGGCCAGCTGGTCCAGAAACTTGCCGAAAACAATATTCAGCCCATTTTTGCTGTCACCAGTAAGGTGGTGGACATTTACAAGGTAAAGAGACTTCAGGTGGCCCAGGTGCCTCCCGCCCCTCCCCAGGATAACAGAAATGGCTGTGCATGACCTCCTGCCCCCTGCTCTGCTGTCACACTGAGGGGATTGCTCACCTCTTTGCTCTCTGTTGGCAGAAACTCAGTGAGATGATCCCAAAGTCAGCAGTGGGGGAACTGAACGAGGACTCCAGCAACATCATTGAACTCATCCAGGTGGCCTACAATGTAAGTGTTGGAGGAGGCTGTGTTTTGCCTGTCTCACTGGGCTCAGAGCAGTGGAAGGTTGCCTGATGTCCCTTCACCATCAGCAACTGGGACTAGATTCTTGTGGATAGGACAGGCTGAGTTCCTCTGTCCACCACAGGCAAGAGGTTCCAACCTCTCCAGTGCTATCACCTGCCTTTCAGAACCACCCCAGTCACCTGAGACCCTAGCTTGGGGTGCTACCATCCCTTATTCCCTGGGCTGAGGGGAGGCCCTGATGTGCACCTCCACACCCCCTTGTTTTGTTCTCCTCTTGGACTGATTTCTCCATCATTTCCCCACAGAACCTCTCCTCACGGGTCATCCTGGACCACTCCCCCCTGCCAGATGTCCTGGATGTCAAATATGATTCCATATGCAATAACGACAAGTCTCTCTCAGATGAAGAAAGAGGGCAGTGTGACAATGTCAAGATCAATGATGAAGTAAGTTCCTCCATACCAGGAAAGCCCCACAGTTCTCAAGGTTCCTGATGCCCATCCTGTTTAACAGTAAGAACCCATCTTGTTGTTCCAGGCTTTCTGGTCATAAATTAACAAGAGTGTGAAAAACACTGCATGATGAGGGAATCCTTCATTGCACTGGATGTGCTTATGCTCAGCCTGGGGTCAACACTACCCGTTGATTGCTGAAACTACCAGACTGCCCTTCTCTTTCTTACTCTGCACTTTCTAGGTGATCTTCAAAGTGAAGGTCACAGCCAAGGAGTGCATCAAAAGTCAATCCTTCACCATCCGGCCCCTGGGCTTCACAGACACCCTCACTGTTCACCTGGAGAGCTACTGCAACTGCAGCTGCAACGATCAGCCCAGCCCAGCTGACTGCAGTGGAAACGGCAACGTCGTCTGTGGGATCTGCAGGTACATGTTGTCCCCTTCCAAATACTATTTCAAACACTGCCAGAGCTGGGGAGCTGCAAGGCCAATCAGAGAGCCAAGCTGAGGGCAGCTGTGTGGTGCTCGTGGTTCCTCCAAGGACATCTGTGCCTGCAGAGTGTGGGGCTGGGTGAGGATTCAGCAGAGGTGTATACATACACATGGCCACTAGCTCTGTACTGGATCTGCAGCTTTGCACTGTTTTCTTATTCATAGAGGTGGTTTACATTTGTGGAAGCAAGGGAAGACTATTGGTGAAGTCTCTGCTGCTGTCCTAAGACCATGCACCCACCCACATCCATCCAACATATCCATCCAACTGTCTCCCAACCCACCCATCGAACAGATACAATATCTCACTCTGGGGCTGTAGTTCCCACAGGCATTTAAGTGTAATTATTGCTTTTTGGTCCCCTCAGTGACCAGGAGAGGATAAGACTGGGTTTCCTCAGGAAACATTCAGATCTCTTTGGCAAGAGTTTTGAAATTATAACAACGGTAATTTCTAGGCAACTGCTTGGTGTTGTAAATGTGAGAAGCGGGGAAAGCAGCATTTCTGAGGTTTCCTGCAGCTAACCTGCTCCAGCACAGAGTTAGTGTCAACACACCATAGTTGGTTTTCAGCAACTATGATTTGTTGCTGATGTCCCAGATTTGTTCCATTTTGGCTGAGGTCTGGGCCCTAGATGTGTCCCACAGAATTTCTTGTGGCCACTGACCTAAGCTTGCTCCTCTCCTTTGGTGGTAGCTGCAATTCAGGCTATACAGGGAAGAATTGTGAGTGTGAAACCAAAGGAAAGACCAGTAAAGAACTGGAGGGCAGCTGCCGGAAGGACAACAGCTCAGTCATCTGCTCAGGGCTGGGGGACTGCGTGTGTGGGCAGTGCTATTGCCATGACAGTGACATGCCCAACAAGGAGATCTACGGCCCCTACTGCGAATGTGACAACATGAACTGCGATTTTCACAATGGTTTCCTCTGTGGTGGCAAAGGTGATGCATCTCTTTGTGTGGCGGGTTCTCCTCTGGGGCACTGCTTAGAAAGATTAAATCCCCAGGTAGATGTTGCCTTTTCCAACCAAAACCCAAGTGGGTGGGTCTGGGGGTCCTGGGTCCCACTGCAGCAGCCTGCAGGACCATCCCGTGGAGGGTGGTATGGAGAGGGCAGGGTGGATGATGTTCTTCATGCACAGGCAGAGGGAAGGCAACATGGCTACAGGTAGGATCCTGCTCTGGAAGGTTTTCCTTCTTGCAGAACGTGGGAGCTGTGACTGTGGGAAGTGCAAGTGCTCGGACGAGTATGAGGGCAGTGCCTGCCAGTGCAGGAAGTCGACAGAAGGATGCTTGAACGCCCGCCGCAAGGTGTGCAGCCTCCGTGGGACCTGCCACTGCAACCAGTGCCAGTGCTGGGAGGGCTACCAGCCCCCCCTCTGTGAGGAGTGCCCCGGCTGCCCCTCACCCTGCAGCAGATACCTGTGAGTGACATGAGTGGAGATGACACAGGGGGTGGTGAGGATCGCCCCCATCCCCAGAGCAGGTGCAGGCAACCCCTGCCTGTGCTTGGGCAGATGAGGGACCCTCTGCTCCCGCAGGAGTGAGCTGTGGCCACCTATTTTTTCAGCTCCTGTGTGGAGTGCAAGGCCTTCCAGAGTGGCCCCTTTGAGAAGAACTGCTCCCAGGCCTGCCCCAACATCTGGGTGGCCGAGGGTTTGACAAAGGAGAAGCAAAGCAAGCACTGCAGGGAGAAGGACTCCCAAAACTGCTGGATCACCTTCCACATGATCCAGGAGGACGGTGACATCTACAGCGTTACCTACGATCCTAAAAGAGGTATCCCAGTCTTGCTCCTCCTTCCCCTCCGCAGGCAGGCTGCCAGCTCTGCCGTGATGGTGGCCTCACCACCTCGACAAGGGCTGCAGCTGGATGCCATCTGTCTGCCCCACAGAGTGCCCAGAGCCTCCCAATGTTGCGCTGATCGTGGGTGGCACCGTTGCCGGCGTGGCCCTCATCGGCCTGGTGCTCCTGCTAATCTGGCGGCTCCTGACGGAGCTGTTTGACCGCCGGGAATACCGCCGGTTCGAGAAGGAGAAGGCCAGGGCCAAGTGGAATGATGTAAGAGAGCCCATCCACAGTGTTGGGGTGTGCTGGGACGTTCAGATACATGTGGTGGGGACACCCTCTCCAGAGGCAGGCATTCCTCAGTGGCCAGTTTGTAACCTGGCTGGATTTTGGAGGGGGCTGAAGTTCTTCTGAAGCCTGTAGGCTCTTCTGCCTGTGCAGTCTGCACCCTTGACATTGGGTTGGATGGGATGGGTAATGCCCCACTGAAAATCTGTTACAGCACAACCATGTGGGCCTTTTATCTTTCTCCCTCCAGGCTGATAACCCCCTCTTCAAGAGTGCCACCACCACGGTTGTGAACCCCAGGTTCAACGGGCAATGAAGCACAGCAATGCCCAGAGCTCTAGGAGCCACTGTTAAATAAGGAAATGTCAAGATAAGGAAATCTGAAACTAAGGTTCCCACCTCTTCCTCCTGTTGGTTTGTTCCCTTCTTCCAAGAGGCCACCAGCATGTCAGGCACTGGCTGAGGGGCTGCACTGCACCTGTCTCCTGGCAAGCACTTCATAGTTGGGTTAGTGGAGCTGGGAGAAGGGAACAGACAAAGGTTTGCTGTGGATGGGACTACAGAGCAGGTCTGACCAGTGGACACATGCAACAGCTTCTGTATCATTTACCAACTGCCTCAGCTCTTGATTTTAACTCTGCCTTCTGGCAGGAGTCTTGTACATCAAGCCCCAAGACCAGCTGAGTATGCAGAGCACTTCTAGCTTTGACTCAGAGATGGGATTTCAAAACTGCTATTTCCTTTCTGCTCTAGCAGGATCTGCTTCCAGGCTGTGCCAAGCCTTCTGCTCTGCACTGGTCTCCACCACTATGTCTGCACTATCTTCTAAAGCACTTACTGCTGAGTTGGATGTGGAGGATCTGGAGGTCTGCTCTGGAACTCCAGAGGTGATAGGCCTCAAGGGCTAGTGGGCACTTTTGCTTGGGGATGAAGAACAACCAGGGAGCATGCACTGAATCTTTTTTCCAAATCATCAGATGCTAACTGGTGTCAATTCCCCCCAGAGCTACCGTGGGCAATGTTCTCCTTGGGTTCCTCCAAGCTGGGCTTACCTCTGTCAGGCCTTGAGCCCTATGCCTGGCAAGGAGGCAAAGGAGCAACCCTTTCCACTATGAAGCATTGTCACATGAAATGCTGTCCGCACCTCAGAGCTCAGCCACAACTTCTTCCAGCACCCTCAGGGCCAGATCTGCTCCCTGCTCCGTAAGCACATCAGGAGTGCCAAGGGCCAGGCCTGCAAAAGACCTGGCAGTACCCAGAGCATCTGCAACTCATCTCTTTTCCAAACCATTGCTCTTACATTGTAGGGTCATTCCTATGAAATAGTGGTACAGTGCCATGTTTTCTTTAAGTCTGGGAAGAATTTGCATATAGCTGTATTGTGTCACATTTTCATTTGCTCTCTGAAGAGGTTTAATCTTAATAAAAATTAATATATAAATACATCTGTCCTGCTAAGAATCATATGGAATCACAAAATCAGTGTTAGGGGTTGAAAGGGACCTCTGGAGATCATCCAATTCCAGCTCCCTTGCCAGAGCAGGTTCACTTTTATTACAACCAGGAGCTCCCCTTGCTGTTAAGCTACTTGGGTGCCAAAGGGGAGACTTCCAATATTCTTCAGATAATTGGACCAACCCCAAAAATTTTCCACCCAGAAGTCCAAGTCCCGTGCCAGCCTCTTTATGAGCAGGTAGGTGCCACCCAGTCCTGCTGCTCCCATGACCAAGAGCCCTCGATTAATTACCTGTAAGAGCAAAGAGGAACCCACCATCATTAGAGGTTTGCTCCTATCCTTCAGCACCATGCCAAGTCTTCACACCTGCACCCACCTGCCAATGTCCCACCACCAAACCCCACACCTTCCATCTGAGAAGTGCTGGTGAGGTTCATGGAAGTTGGTGAGGTTCATGGCATGGGGCACCACCTCTAACCAACCTTTTTCTGCCATTTCCAGCGCTGAAGCGCCTCATGGTAGCGAATCCTGGTGAAAGTCACCTGGGAGGGTTGCAGGAAGATGTCACCACCCCAAAGCCAGCCAGGAAGAGCTGACAGTGGCTCAGGCAGTGGGAACCAAGGTGCTGGCCCTACCATAGTGTACAGCGGGACAATGGTGGAAGGCATGAGGGTATGGAGGAAGTTGTCTACGTGCTTCTGGAAGATGAACCACGTCGAATTCACGTGCTCACGCATCTGTGAAAAAGCAACCACCACCCTTTTGCAAAGCACCTTGGCAGAGCTCTCCTGCTTTTGCTTGCTCTCCCACTGCCTGTCCCAGGGGTCACCACGGGGAGCAAAGCCTCCTCAACCCCAGTGACATTCCCAAGGAGCACGTAGTCTAACTTCTGGCAGCGTGAGAGCTCTAGCTAGAGCCCCTGCTAGAGTGTGCATCCTAACAGAGTGCCACTGTCTGCACAGCCCGAGGACCCAGGAGTCTCACCTACCTCTACATAGTTGTACATGGCTAAATCTGAGATGGCATGGTCATCTGGCACCCTCAGCCTGGAGAACTCAGGGAGGCAGACACCTAGGAGGAGAAAGCAGCCACTCCCAACTGGGTCCCCAACAGGGTATCCATCTGCCTTCAGCTTCAGCTTCCTCTGCTCTTGCTCCTCCCTGGCCACCTCACTCACCAAGGTCATTGTGGAACTGGTCCATTAATTCATCAAAAACCAGACAATCCTCAAAGCCCTGTGAGGAAAATTAGAGAGTAAATAGGCAAAAGGAACCATGCATTCATGAGAAGTGCTCTCACAGATGCTTAGCTAGTAAAGCTGTTTGCAGCAAGCAAGGTCTCACTGACCACAGCTTCAGGGCTGGAATTGTACTCCAGGACATTGTGCCAGGGGGCTCGCAGAGAAATGCAGGGCATTGCCTTCCCTGGCAGCCTGGGGCTGCCCTGCTGGACCCCCTCCTCCCATGTGATATTCTGCCCTATGGGAAAGTGACACCTCCACCCCATCCTCTCTCCTCCGTGGGGGACAGCCAGGTCCTATGAGCAGCCAGGTGCCTGAGGGGAGCTCAACACCTGCTGATGCAGAGGACATGGGACTATGACACATGCCAGCCTGTAAACTATATGGACCGATACTCTAAAACCAAGTATTTCTGGGTGAAAAGAGTGGGGACTGACTGCTGTGGCCCAGGGCCAGCCACGGACTTACTGCGTTCATGCCCTGTCCGTAGAAGGGCACAATGGCATGGGCAGCATCTCCCATCAGCACGCAGCTGGAAGCGAGGTGGTAGGAGGAGCATTTCACAGAGATCATGGCCTGGGCTGGCAGCAAAAAGTAATCGTGCTTCAGCTCTCGCCTTCAGGCAAAACAACAGATACTTCACTTGTGGGACCACAAGAGACCAGAAGAGCAAGTCATGCCATATCCAGACTCAGGAAGTCAGGATCATGGGCACTGTCAGCATTGGGAGGTAAAAACTAAGCCTATTCACTAGGATATTTGTGGTAGGAAAAATGTGGGGGCCACAAAACTTGTTTCATTAACTTCTCCCTCCCTATGGACCAAATGTTTTTTTTTTTCTGCAGGTTTTAAGCTCTGCACACAACCTGACCTGTAAGCCTGTCATTGACATCTCAGTCTTCTTACTGTGAGCTGTGGAGGATGGCAGTCACTGCAGGAAGGATATACCAAAGGATATCTAAGTTTTTAAGTTTGTATGAAGTCCTGTCATCCTTAAGAGGAAAGGAAACTGCCTAAACACAGCTGAAATCCTTTCCATCAGCCAAAGATAAAAGTCCCAAACAGATAACAAAAGCCTCAAAACAGCACAGGTCCACCAGAAACTGGCTACACCCAGCTGCTGGACCTGGTCTTCAGAGGGGACAGAGTGTGGCCCCTGGTCTGTTTGCTCCCCCTACTTCAGACCTACAGGCCATGGTGATCCACCCCAACAGTATGCAGAACCCCATGGCCCACCAGCTTCAGCAGAGGCTCCATCACCAGGCCCCCCGAGGCTGGGTGGGTAGGTATCACCCACTTCTGGCACTGCCTTGATGAAGGAGAAGGGGAGATGGGAACACTTACTCTCCAATGAGGGGAATGGCATCTGGAAAGTGGGTCTGGAAAAAATCTAGCACTTGTTCATCTGTCTTGAGCTTCTCAAATTCCTCGAAGGGCATGAAGAGGGTGCAGGTGAAGGACTTGTCCTGCCAGGTGGGGAGGGAGGTCAGAAAGAAGCCGAGGGGACACAGAGAGCACCTGTCAGCAGGAGCAGCATCTCAGTGCCCAAACTGTCACCCAGCAGTCACAGTGACCTCCCTGTGCAGGTTTCCCATGGTGGGCTTGCACACAGCAGGGGAAGGCAGAAATGTGCACTGTGTGACCTGCCATAGGCCCAGCACTCTGCCTTGGTGCTCTTGTGTCTGGTTTACAACATCCAGCTGCAGAGAGCTGGGCTTGGGGGGATTTGGGTGGGCTTGAATTTGCAGGCAGAGGGAAGTGGCACAGGTGCCTGCTCAGTGCTGTGACACAGCAATGGCTCTAGGGGTCCTGCCCTGCACCACCCCAGGCTGTGGGATGCCTGGCACAGACTGAGGGTCCTTCCTGGCACCCTCTTGGCCCTCCCAACCCCTGCCGTGTGCCTGCAACCACAGGGAGTTCACCCCCAGTATCTCCATCCCATACCCCAAGGGAGCATGGCCATGAATTATCACCATGTTGGGCAGTGCAATCATCATGAAGGTGTTCCTTGGCCAGATATGGAGGTAGTTTGGTTCCATGGCAAACTGAAAGAGAAGGAAAATAGTTTTGTCACTGTCCTGCACTGCTCAGCTTCCCCAGCCCAGCCTCTGGTTCCCCTCCACAGCAGCACACCAGTTCCCATCATCTGTGAAGACACACTGGCCACAGGGACACTTTCTGGAACCTGATGCTTCAAGAAAACACAGACCAAGGGCAAGAGGAAAGGGTAGGAAAGGTGGGCAAAAATCTGTCAGGTTGCAACTTCTAGTGTCCTCACAGACATGTTCTGGTGTCCCATGGACCTCTCAGAGCTAGGGTTAACTCCACCACTTCAGTGCAGGCTCTCTAGGATTTTTGCAGCCAGGTATCAAGAGAATGACCTCACCACTGGAAGAGGAAGAGATGCCTGCCTACTTCTAGGAAGGTTTCAATTCGTTGTCTGGGGCCCAAGTGAGAAATTAATTTCACTGGAACTGCTGTAGCAGAGCCACCATGAGAGGGGAGTAGTGTATCCTGTCAGCAGGATGACCATACTTACATCTCCATCCTTGGGAGGGATGGTCAGCTCCATATATCCATGAGGAATGTACTCATGACTGTAGTTAAAGCGTGTCTGCCTCATGAACTGCTTTCTGACTGTTGAGAAGGCTCCATCGCAACCCACTATGAGATCGTAGGTGACTTCCAGTGGCTGCTGGTCAGATCTGAAACAAGAAAGTTCCTGAGATCAGTCCTGATGTAATTCTAGGCTGGCTCAGCACCACTGGGCACAGTGGATCTGCCTTTTACAAAATACCACATCCAGTGTCACTAAACTTCTAGCGTGGGGGAAGGCTGAGTTTCACTGACTGAGCAGCTCAGCATGAGGATAAGTAATGGTCCTGTAGGCTATCAAAAGCACAGCTCTATCTGATCTTTTGGGATAATGCTGCTGTTTCGCAGAGCCCACATCTCCAGGTGGATGGGTACATGACCAGAATTTAACTGTAGAACAAGGTCCTTAGCCACTCTCCCTGTCAGCAAGTGTGGGTCTAAGCCTGCTTACTGCCAGGCTGCTGAGGAGTTAGAGAGTTGCCTAAATTTTTTTCAGCCTCCCCACGAACCTTGCTTTGATGTGCTACCTTTCCATAGCTGTCACCAAGTTTTGCCCAAGTTATTTGGGAATAACACACCATTTTCAACCTGAGATTGCTCAATTGTTTGAAGTTTTATGAATGATTAAGCAGAAACTAACCAAACACAGCACTTGATCCCAGGCTGGCTGAGGGATTACCTGTTTATGGTTAATGTCCCCATCTCTGCGTTGCACCCCAGGAGCTTGTGTCCAAAGTACAGTTTAGCATTGGAGTACTTCTCAACAGCTGTGAAAGGACAACTAAATGGAGAGGCTTGTACAGTGACCCCAAGAATATTTCCAATTGATCTCTAAATTATAGGGTCTTTTGCCATTACAGCAAATAATATTGCTGTGCTGGGTGACGGCTGGTGGACCGGGCACACTGGGACTGTGTTTGGTCAACTCTGGTGAAAACTGTTTAAAAAGAGCATAGAATTCTTCAGACATTTCTTTCTTCCCTACAATGTCATGAATCATTCACTGCTTTCCACCATCACTACGTTGTATTTCAGGATGGGATGTGGTGCTTGTAATCAGTGGGAAATTTGGGGAAATTTGGCTTGGCTTAATTGCACACTTTACCACAGTGCTCCAACCTGTACTTGTGTCTGTACAAACAAGGGTCACAGAAAATGCTACAAACCGTGTTAAGGCTCAGGAGTTACCTCCTGCTTTGGATTGGGAAATTCTGCCTGCACCCAGAGCTGAAGCAGCTCCCACTTGAGGACAAATGCTGAAGAGCTGCTCCTCAGGGGTTTCTGCACGGGCAGAAAGGCCTTGGGGGAACTTTTTTGAATATCCTTTTTGTGGCAGAAAAGTAGCAGGGAAACAACACAGATTTTATTCTTAAAAACACAGCTAGCACTAAATTGTCATTTTCTGAGAGCCAGATTATGCCGAACTCATCAGCAAAGAGAGCAAAGAGGGCCTACAGTCTCCTGGTAATGGGTCAAACCCTAAATCCTTGGTGAAGAGGGTATAAAAAGGTTTGTAAACTGGCCTGGTGACCTACCTGTTAGCAGCTCTCTGTTTAGGTTTGCTCTGTCCACAGAGAGAATGTACTGCAAGGCAAACAAACATGAGGTTCAGGAGGCACTGCTGCAGGATGTCCTGCATGGCTGGATGAGAAACCCTGCCCTCTCCAAACAGCCCCAGGAGGTCACACAATCCCCTTCCCACTCCCAGCACCCTTTCTAAGAGCCTGGGCCCCAGGCTGTCCATCACACAGAGCTACAAATGCCATCAAAGCCCCCTCATGCTCTGCAAGGTATCTCCGAGTGCCACCAGACCAGTACCTGGTGCTTTTTCCCATAGGGGATGGAGTATGTCTTCCCTGAAGGTGTATGTATCCTCCTTGCATGCATGGGAATGCCTTTGGACACAATCTAGAAATGGAAAAGAAGATAAGCCAGCCTTCTGGCCAAAACTGTGTTGCTAGGGGGCAAGGAGGGGGTGTTCAAGCACCCTTTCCCTGCCCTTCCCTGTGCTCTGGGTAGGATGGCATGCTCTCTGCTCATCCAGTTTTGTGTTGCTACATAAGTTACTGGGGGAAATTTTACAGGGCTGTCAACACCAAGGCATTGCATTTAACTGAGATTACTTAAAGGCTCATTCTCATAAAAAATAATTTTTTGATAGAAGGGACATTGAAAGCCTCACAGTGCTGGACAGGGCAGGAGGTGACAGCCAGATGACATGCTGGTGCTGGGATACAACCTGTCAAAGCCTGGGCTCCCTCTCTGCAAGGAGCCAGGGCCAGGAGATCACACCCCTGCTAGATGTTAACCAGGGGCAAGCACCCTACGGTGGAATTTGGGGCTCTGAGCCAGGTGGGGTGTGCAGAAGTTACTGTACACAGATTTCAGAGATCAGACCAAAGCTCAAGATTTTGTGGGAAAATACAAATCTGGCCATGCCAGTGGGGAAACCAGTGCTCTTTATTGCATCCTGCTGGTTCTCCAGCTCTTCTGGGAGTCCACCTGCTCCTGCCCTGTTTACCCTCACCCTCCAGGACTGAGGAGAGCCTGGTGGAGAGGTGAAAACCTGCAGGTGTTGTCTGAGTGTTGCTCTTCTGGGTAAGTACCCTCTGCCGTGAGCAGAGCCCAGGTGCCTAAGATTGGGCAAGATCTTCATTTGCAGCTTTGCCATGAAACAACAGAGAGCCAGGCTGCAGGCATGCAGGGAGAGATGTCTATCTCCATCCTCATGAAAGCAGAGCTGCTGCAGTGGCCCCTCTGTGCCTTGGGATCAGAGAAGACCCTGTCACCAGCTTAAGTTGACAGCATTTTAACCACAGCAACCCCACCACCACCAGAAGCTGCCAGGTACCTGTTCTTCCATCCCAACAGCTTGGAGGGCTTGGCGTCCTCTGTGGGACAGGGCCAAGTTAATGCTCCTGCCACGGGTAAAGCTGGCCACCCGGATATCTGCATGGAAAGAGAAGCTGGTTCTGGAGATACCAATCCCACAGCCCTGCAGTGACCACAGGTGGGGGAGTGGGGAGTTCCCATCCCCCTGCTCTGCCTGCAGAGAGAGCAGGTCTCAGAGGGCATGTTCTGCTGTCAGGAAAGCAGCTGCTCAGCTTCCAGGGTTGTTTCCTCCATGCCACCTCTAGCCTGGAAGAATCTGCAGCCAAGTGCTGCAAAGGGGACACAGGATCCTGACACCTCCCAGCAGTGCTGGAGGAGACGTTGTCACCAGGAGGCATTTCCCTCATAAACGGAGAGACCTGAGCAATCAATGCTTGGCAGCTTCTGCTGAAACCCACAGACTGATGCCTTTTGGGATGCTGGCAAGCCACCTTCTCCACCACTGTTCAGGTGGAAATGCCTTGGTGCTAGCCTGTTCCTCCACCAAATGGCCTCACTCAGGCTCCTCAGGCTGTCAGGCCAATGTGTGTGGCACAGCCTCATGATGCTAGCTTCCAAGGTTGCATCTCAGCAGAAGAAATGGGCCAAAAATTGGAGCAAAGTGGTAAAATCCAACCAACTCAGAAGGCAGGTAAGAGCAGCCAGAGGCTTTTGGAACCTGTGAAACTTCTGGCATACAGAACATCCATCAAGGATTTAACAGTTAAACAATGATGAAAAGTTGCTTGCTCTTGCTCTGAGCCTGGAAGAGCTACCAGAGGGACCACAGCTCACACAAGGCTTCTCTTCCCTTTGCTGCACCTTTGAGTTGAGTTTCTCCTTCCATGGTGTCATTTTTATCTGCAGCTTGGCTTGACATCTCTGCCCAGGTTTTATCTGTCTGTCAGCTGATACATACTGAAGGCAAAACATTTCTCTCCCTATCAACCAGCACCTGGGCTCTGAATCACCATTTCTCTGTTGTGATGCCCTGTGGATCTGGAGGCTTCTGGAAAGCACTCTGTACCTCCTTCTGCCCTTCTCACCACCAGCCCTCTTTACCATGGTAGTGGTTACAAGTCAAGTCACTGCTCTTAGCCCTAGCAGAGATGCTGCAGCATTAACAACAGCCATTGCTTCCCAACTTGTGATCCAGATAAAGATTGGTATCACTGTTTAAGTCAAGAACTTAAGAAAAGGCATCAATTTAATAGCTGAAGGGTGGGTTGCTTCCACATAAGACAACATATTGCAACTAAATGGTCTGTCCCATCACAGGAGCCAAAGGGAAGAATGAAAAGAATAGCCCCAAACTGACACACTTTCTTTTTTTTTTTTTTTTTTCTTTTTTTTCTTTTTTTTTTTTTTCTTCAGTTTCCATGAACTCACATGCAGTTCCTCCTTTGCTTCTTCAAGCACTGTGATGAGTAATACTAAAACAGCAGCGAAATACTAAATCTTACCTTCTCTGGCTTCATAAACATCAACATGGAAACCTCGTCTAGCAAAGAAGCAGGCATTTAATGCACCCACCTGAAAGAGATGGATTAGGAATGGTGAATGATTGGTCTCACAAGTAGCTGTATCACAGATCATTACTGAGATACATCAAGGGAAGACAGTGATCAGGGGATGCAGCTCAGCGTATACAGGAAGACCCTTTGATCAAGAAATATAGAGGATTTCTTCCTGGAGAGCAGCCCCCTGCCCTCACAAATGTGCTGGCAGAGCCTCCAAGGCAGAACTCATGGTATAGTCATACCACGTTCAGGGCTCATTTACACCCAATGATTAATTGCAGCAGGGCTATCCCATTCAGACAGAGACAACAGGAGCCAATACAGGCAAACTCCCTGCCTCTCCAAACTATATTTATCTTCCTCAATAGAATTTTAGAGTGCTGCAGCATCCCCTTGGGAACACAGCAGGGGAAGTTAGGCCTGTGCAAAAGCAAGATGTTACTTTAAAAAGGACAGCACACCTATGTCTTGCTTGTTATTTAAATGGATGGCTGTCGTTTTCTTGTTTAATTTCCATCATGAATCACTGTCAGAACTACAGACCCTTGTCTCATGATGCTTTTCCAGCAGCACAGGGATCAAGCAGCTAACAGCAAAAAAAGTCAAAAGAGGTATTTAGGTGCTGCAATATTCCACAGTGCCCTTTAGAGCCAGACGTGTTGTGTCACTGGGATATCTCAGCAGCAAAGCCTTTCTTTAAGGGAAAGAACCATTTTCCTCCTACAAAGTCCGAGCTGCAGAAATGAGCCTTGCTGCCTCCCGCAGTGGGAACTCAACCCCGCTATCCCGAGAAGGAATGATTTTAAGAAAAATATTCACCCCCCAGCCAAGCAATGCTCTTACAGCCCTGGCTCCCCAGCAAGTGAAACCATGCAGCAGCCAAATTCGTGTTTCCTACCAGGCCCCCGCCGACAATCGCCACTCTTTTCCCCCGTGGGTCACTGTGCTCCATCGCTGGGGCAGCCCCTGGGGTTGCAGGTTCTTGCTGCTGTCTCTCTGCTCCCTGTCCTGCTGTGCTGCCCTCGCCAGAGGGGAGGAGAAGGAGAAGGATGTGGGTGGCTGAGTCACACCAGGACTCTTCTTCCCTGGTTCATATTAAAGTTTAACTCCCAGACTGGAGACTGTGAACCCGCCTGGCCACACGGCCAGCCACACTGAGCCTTAGGTGAAGAGACAGGAATGTGGCATCGTTCAGTGGGACCTTAATAAAAGGCCTCTTTTGAAAACTGTAAAGCAGTTCTGCAGCTATCAGGGACCTCCTAACAAAACATTCACAGAGCAAGAGAATTTGCATCTGCTGGGCTTGTGCTGGTGCTTTGGTGGGCTGCAACCCCAGAGGCACTGGTGGGATGATGTGGAGTAGCTCCTGGAGTCACACTGGATGTGAGCCACGGCGTCTGCCCAGGGGCCTGATCCCATTTGCAAGGACATCTTGAGCCCAAGGAAACAGTGTATGCTGAGCAGAGCAGAAGCTTTCTGGGACTGGGATGAGGCTATGAGAAGGTTTCTCTAGGTGCCTCATTTCACATGCCTGTCCTCTGGAGGAAGAGCTCTGCAGAGCCAATGCTGCACACAGTGAGCTTTTAAAAGGGAGGAGCCAATTACAGCCTACATACAATAATTAAACAGCAGACAATGAAGATGCATACATTAACTGCCATTTATTGCTAAATCTGTAACACCCAGCCCAAACCAGCAGTTTTGCCTCAAAAAAAGACCAAACCACCACACAAGCACAGCATCATTTTCTATGCTGTGTTCCTGATTCTCCGAGTAGGCAGGGTCGGATGCTCCCAAGGCAACACCATGTCCCAACCTGCATTTCCATGCAAGGAGAGGACATGGAGGACAGGCTAAACAGGACTGACAAGCAGCCCCGGGCCCCAGCTTAAACAGGAGCTGGGGAGGGCAGGGACCCCAGGGTGGCTGGTTGGGGTTGTTAAAGGCCAGCAGTGCCCAGGCACTGCACCTGACCAGGTGGGCACTGAAGGCCCTCCCTTGGGTTTCTCTGCTCTGCTCAGTGGTGAATTGATCCACACCATCTGATTGATTCACACACACATAGCAAAATAAACAGAGCAGGGAGGGCAAAGAGCACTGTGAGTTTCACATAGTAAATAAATTATTTGTTGATTGCTTTCAGAGCACAGACAGCACAGTCACAGTTACCATTTGGAAATGTCACTTGCAGAACCCTTTGCATGCTTATCTGCTAGGCTTTGTGGCTCATTCCACCACCTGGCTTACCAATTGGATAGCAGCACTTTAAAGTACATCAGTTAAATCAGGGACTCCTGTGGGTCACACAGTGTACAGCCCTGTAGTTAAAGCTTATCACACTGCTTTCTGCACAAGCAGCCTCAGCCACACTCCTCATCCCTGCTCAAGGCAGGAGGCATAGACACACAGGGAAGCACCCACCCCATCAGTGAGCAGCTCTCTGTGGTATGGCCAGAAAGCTTTCTCTGCCAAGATGATACACACCAGCTTCTTCAATGGCAGAGTGGTCAAGAGCTGAAACAGGCAGCCCAGGGCAGTGACGAAGTCACCATAGAATCATAGAATCATAGAATCCTAGGGGTTGGAAGGGACCTCGAAAGATCATCTAGTCCAACCCCCCCTGCCAGAGCAGGGCCACCTAGAGTACATCGCCCAGGAACGTGTCCAGGAGGGTTTTGAATGTCTCCAGTGAAGGAGACTCCACAACCCCCCTGGGCAGCCTGTTCCAGGGCTCTGTCACCCTTACAGTAAAAAAATTTTTTCTAATATTCAACTTGAACCTCCTATGCTTCAATTTACACCCATTATCCCTTGTCCTATCACTGGTCACCACTGAGAAAAGCCTAACTCCATCTCCCTGGCACTCACCCCTTACATATTTGAAAACATTGATGAGGTCACCCCTCAGTCTCCTTTTCTCCAAACTAAAGAGACCCAGCTACCTCAGCCTTTCCTCATAAGGGAGATGTTCCACTCCCTTAATCATCTTAGTAGCCCTGCGCTGGACTCTTTCAAGCACTTCCCTGTCCTTCTTGAACTGAGGGGCCCAGAACTGGACACAATACTCCAGGTGCGGCCTCACCAATGCAGAATAGAGGGGGAGGAGAACCTCTCTTGACCTACTGACCACACCCTTTCTAATGCACCCCAGGATGCCATTGGCCTTCTTGGCCACAAGGGCACATTGCTGGCTCATGGTCATCTTCTTGTCTACCAGGACCCCCAGGTCTCTTTCACCTACACTGCTCTCCAGCAGGTCAGCCCCCAACCTATACTGGGACATCGTGTTGTTCTTCCCCAAATGCAAAACTCTACACTTCCCCTTGTTGAATTTCATCTTGTTTCTCTCTGCCCAACTCTCCAGCCTGTCTAAGTCTCTCTGAATGCATCCCTGAAGGTGTTCAAGGAACATGTAGATGTGGCACTCAGGACATGGTTTAGTGGACACGATGGTGTTGGACTTGATCTTAGAGATCTTTTCCAACCTGAATGATTCTATGACTCTTGCTGCCAAACCTACTCCTTAGCTATTGACAATAGTTCTTGGCAAACCAGATGAAACTTTGCTATAGTCAGTGAAATTTCTTTTGAATAACCATTTCAAACAAAATTTAGGTCCCTGGTTTATCTTCATCAGATTCACTTGTGAACAGCACCGGGAAAAAACAACATAAAAATGTTCATTTTAAAAACAGGAGAAGGTGGGGAAACATTGAGAAACGCTATTAATTCATTGTTGATCTTTTTGTATTAAATACACCTTGGCTGCTTGATTAAAACTCTGAATGGAACCCTAAATTAAACAAAAAGTACAGGATAGCACGGGCCCAGATTAAAGTCTGCTCTCTGAAAACTGGTGGGAAAAATAAAAAAGGGAAAAGTGTTTGATTTATGATGCTGAAGAAAAAGACATGCCAATATCCAACAAAGAAACTCAGGATTTTATTATTATTTTAAAATCCAATCTAAACCCTGATTATAAGGTAAGGTTGAGAAATAATGAAACAAACAGACACAACTAAAGGTTGCTTAAGCCAGTCTCCAGTAGCTCTTTGAGAATAAAACTGTAGGTAACTTTTAAATGTGAGAGTTTGGGAGAAATAGAGTCAGCCCTCCCAGGGCAGAAAATGTGGGCTGTGGCTCAAATCCAATGACCACAGGAGAAGATTTTTTTTCTCTTCTTCTTCACTGAGATTTATTTATCCAAATAATACACAAATCCCACTCATACAGGCAGGACAGAGTGCTGGTCTTCAGGAAAATCCAGATCCAGGACTTTGCTCTGCTCTGAATACTGCTTGCATTTGGATCTTTTTGATTGGTAGTGACTGCAGGAAAAGTCTATCTGTGAGGGAGTAAAACAAAAATCAGTGAGGGAGGAACACTTTGAGATGGTGAGATTTGGTGACCAAACCTTAATTCAGGCTTGGCAAGGGGCATTTCCTCAATTTTCACATGAAGAAGACTCTCAGCCCCGGAGCTGGGTCATACTCATTTGCAAGGGCTCAGATGAGACTGGTGTCCAGGTTATTTCATGCCCAGGGACTGCTGTGGGCTGCCAAGACTGGAAAACACTGTGGGGTGGGTTTTCTTCACTCTGTGAAGAGGGAAAAAAAATGTGGTACTTGCTTGTGGCTAGTCTGGGGTTGGAAGATGAGAGGGAACAACTGAACTAGCAGAAATGGGTGAGCAGACTGCAGGTGCATGGTCTGTTTGTTCTAAACATCTGCCCTCCTACTCACTTCTACCAACAATGTCAAGTCACACGGACATCAAGCTGTTAATCAGACAGATTATTTAGGAACTGTGCAGTTACAGGTTGACCTCAACAATGCTATGGTCCACTTGCAGAGGAACACCTACTGTCAGTATGTTGGCCACCTGCAACAAGAAAAATGCCTTTATTGTGTTTGTCAATAACCAACAGTGGGTGCTTGATGCAGCTGCAAAAGGACAGCATAGATGTGTCAGATCTCATGATGGAAGGCAGCTCAAGAAGAGGAAGAAAAGAGATTAAAAGCCATAAGAAATTCTTCCGTGACTGATTTCTGCAGCAGCTAATTGCACTGGTTCTGAAAAGAACCAAGAGATATTTACCAGTATAGATTACAAACCCATGTAAAAACAAAAGGGTTCAAAATGTTTATCTGTTATAATCCCATTACATACAAAAAAATATGTTCAGGAATTATGTTAAAGAGGACCATAGAGACCCCTGCCAGCAGGTCACCCATGCCTGAGGATGCAGCTGCCTCCATCCTCTCCTTCTGCTCCCTAAGGTTTTGAAAGAGCCATGGCACACAAGAAAAGCTGTATTGGTGCAACAGTGAGAGCCCATCCTGAAGTCCTCAGCCACCCCACCCCACTCTAGCAACCTGCAGTTCTTTACCAGCCTCAGCATGCAAGAACTTTCTAGCACTGCTGCTTCCATGTCTGCTTTCTTGCTGTCCCCTCCTCAAGTACTTTGCAAGACCATTGCCTGAAGCCCCTCCTGCCACTGGCATTCACATAATCAGACTAGTTTGAACACTAATCCTGGGTGTGATCTGCTGAAACCTAGAAAGCCAACCATCAGAAGGTTAGGGATGCCAGGGAAGGCTGACAGCTACTGACCTCTGCTGAAGGCTCAAGGACTCTACAGACCAGGAGGCAGCAAGGGCACAAGTCTATCCATTTGTGCGCTTGGAAAGAATTCCCAGCTGCAGGCACAAGTTTATCACAAAGGCTCAGCTTTTTTTCTGAGTACTCCCCTCCCTCTGTACTGTCTACTTAGCCAACAGTGATTTTTTTCCCCAGGAATTTCTGATTTGCAAATGTCTCAGCAGTGTTTTAAGAATATATGGGAACCTTAGCCTGAATGCAAAACACATGCAGCCCTTATTTAGCAGGTGTCTGCTGGGCTCACAGGGAGACCCAAAACCCACAGTAAGAGCCACTGCTGGGGGGGAGCCATGCAGTATTGCTGGGTGGTGGCTCTGCATGGCAAGGACACAAGTTGGTATCATCTGTAAACTTTGTTTTAGAAAAGGGTTAGTTACCCAAGTTATAATATTGAGTGTATTAAACCATCACTTAACCTGCCTCAATCCCATTGTTGTGTTAAAGAAAATATTCAGGTCTGGCCTTAGTGAAGAACCATAAAGGCTCGGAATCGGGCTTGGGACTGCTTGTTCCAACCTTGCTATTTTACCTGTGCAGAAGGAAGGGCTACAAGTTTATGTCATGGCTGCCTGTTTACTTACGTAGGCAGGACAGGGAGCGTGCTGCTTGTCCAGTGCTGTGCTGTGGATGTGGATGGGAAGCCCCCTTGGGGCACTGGGAGCATCCCTGTGGGAGGGTAGTGGTGGTGGTGGTGCACAGCAGATGGCCTGGGCCTGTCTGATTTCAGAGCCAGGGGAGCAGTAAAGTGCAGGTCCTTGTTGGAGAGAGAGACAAAGGGCATTTTGTGAAACCTCTGGCCAAAGGAAGAGTCACTGGCTGGGGAGCTGGGTTCCCACTTGGCTACCCCTTGGTAAAGGGAATCCTTCAGTGTGTATCTGGTGATGGGTTTTGCAGGCTCCAGCATGGAAGGTCCAGCAAACACTCAAAGATTTCAGATTTCACCTCATATTCAGAGAGCCTCAGACCCCATTCCCCCCCCCAGTTTATCCTACCAGTCTGCATAAGGGAAATGCACAGTGACAAGAGAGCCCGAGGAGGAAGGTGGGAACTGGGAGGATGCAAACTCTTCCTATGCCATCTTTCCTTAGACACAGGATCCTCTACAAAAGCTGGAGGTGAGTCTGATGGCTCTTCCAGCACATCTGTCTGCCCCAGACAATTCCCTCATGGCAAGGGGGGAAATAATATTCAATGCCAGAAACTGCAAAATCTAAGGAACTTAAGGAAGGACTTCTGTCCAAGCCAATACTTGGGGCAGCTGCCTGCTGTTTCCACAGCAAGTCCACTCCAGGGATCATGGCTGATAAAAACTCTGTGCTGCTTGTGGCCTCCTAGGTTGTCAGTGCCATGAAACATGAGAGCTAGCAGCTGCTGTCCAAGGCTTTCTGTCCACATTTGGTCCCAACAGGTGCAAAAACTCATCAGCTCCCTGAAGACCAAGGGCTGGGCTCTGGAGGAGGGTTCCTTTTCCTACCTTCCCACTAAAGAGCCCAGAGGCTCTTAAGCCATTGGTTGCTTTTGCAAATAGCACATTGGAAAGGTGTAAGTGGGCTAGGCAAGGGCTGCAGAAGTGTGAGGGTTACTTTCTCAGCACCTGGCAGCTTTAACATCTGAGAAAAAGATTTTAGAAAGAAAACCTTTCTTACAGCCCAGGGAAAAGAAACGGCCTGAAAAAGGAGGGGTAGGAAAAGTACAGGGGAAATTTTTGCAACACTGGGATGTCCTCTCCTCCCCAAAGATCAACTGTCCTTGCTCCTTAAGTCATAAATTCTATGGAGTAGACACAAGAAATACATTTTACAGAGCATTTAAGAATACTGAGGATGTATATCACCTTGTTAAAAATAGATTAGGAATGGGCATCTTAGGGTATGTTCAAAATTACCTACCTCTTATCAGGCACCAGACCCCAGTAGGGATCTACACACCAAAGGATTTTAAAAATCTGTCCTTTCAGAGCTCAGTAGCCATTGATTTGCAGTGAGACAGGAACTAGAACAGTGGGCGCCAAGTATGATCACAAAATCTGTGATTAGCTCAGGCCATTTGACCACTCAAATTTTACCAGTTACAGGATATAGCCCTGCCACACAAATATGGCCCTGCTGTTTGCAGGAAGTGGATCCCTCCAGGAGATCAACCATTGCCTGATGTGACCAAAGATGCCCTTCAGCCTCTGGTGTCATTACCTGCTGTGCTTGCTGAAGGAAGGGAGAGCTGGCTCCTGTGGGCTGGGTGAAGGCCATTGGTGGCAGAACCTTCAGCATCATGTTCTGCATGATGATCTGGTGCATCTGAGCATTCTGCATCAGCATCATCTCTACCATATCTGGGAAGAGGTCACCCCAGGGAAGAAAGTAAGAGTTGTTTCAGCAACTGACAAGCAACGGAGGCATCTCAGTGAGAAGTGCCCTCCAGCACACAGGCTGCTCACTGCAACCAAGACAAAGCAGCTGAAAGGGACACATGAAGAATATTGGCATCATTTGGCCAGGTAGTGCAAAATTAATGTCTGTGAATAAGACTGTTCAGACTACCTGTCCTGTTTCTCCTCCCTCCTACAGGAAAGTTGTTCAGCACCTTCTGTCTGTTAGTTACCCTACAAGCCCACCCCTCTGACCATGCTAACCAACAGCACTTAGAGCTGCTCTATCTTGTTTCCAAACACAGGGCATTATAAAAGCCTGTACTGCTCTGAGGAGATTGAACTGCAGGTTAAGAAGGAACAATAGAAGATTTTAGAAGCCTGTTTGTTAATTTTGAAATCATCCATGCTGCTGCATGAGTTTGACCTTGTTAATATTACTGAGTGCTTTTGCTCTGTGTTGAGCTGTTTTGCTTTCCCAGCTTTCCCTTGGCTTTGCTGAGTATGTAGTTCCTTTTCTATTATTTTCAGCAACAAGAGTTTGAAAGAGTTTGTCTGAAAGGCTCCCAGAAATGGTATCTAGTCCATACATGGAGTGCACTTCCCACAGCTCTAGAAGCAGCCCTCTCATGAAATATGTCACTAACTGTCTTGGATGCTGTCCTGTCCTCTCTGAGCTGGCAGCTTGACAGAGAGAATGTTACCTTCTTTGATGCTTCCAGAGCGGGGGGCTGCAAAAGGCTGGGCAGGGGGGATCTGTGTGATCAGGGGAGGTGGCTGAGGTAACTGTTGGATGATGGTGGCAGGCTGAGGTGGCATCTGAAGAAGAAAGGAAAATGGAGAAGTCAGGGTCAGTTTTTCCAGTATCTTCATCTCTGGGAGGAAGGAGCAGTGGATATCATCTGCCTGGACCTCAGTAAGCCTTTGGACCTTGTTTCCCATGAGGCCCTCATGGAGAAGCTGTTGAGGCTGTGGGCTGTGCAGACAGTGATGTACATTGAAAATTGGCTGAATGGCCAATTCCTAGAGCATGGGCTATCCTCCCACTCCTCTTGCCATCTTTTTCCTGTGGTAAACCATTCACACTTAATTTTGTGACTCATTTCTATGACGATTTCCCTTAGATTTTGCCAAGGGCAGTAGGGACCCCATATGACAGCAAGAGCTGTATCTTCCTTTTTGGTGGGATGCGTGTTTCCAAATGTTTCCCAAGTCCCTCCATCTGTGGTTATTTTCTCAGAGCAGCACAACACCAGCAGTGTTCCCTAGGAGAGAAGACCCTTACCGTCTGCTGGATAATCCTTGGTGGCTCTGCTTGGGGGCTTGGAAAAGGGATCTGGTAGACATGTGGGGGGGCAGCTCTGTGCTTATGACAGTGTCCTCTAGCTGGTGCAGGGGGCTGTGAAAGCTCTTCCAGAAGGTGCTGCTCCTGCAAAATCAAGAATCTTCTTAAAGAAATCCTGCCAAAAGTTTGGAAAATGTGAAAGTGTTTCACTAATGGTTGGGACCACATGGGCAGTGGATGTGCAGATAACTTGGCTCTTTCTGTTGTTTTTGTCCACAGAAATGTGGAGGGGTCTTACCCTGAGCTCCTGCAGAAGATCTTTCCTCCGCCTTAGGGCACTTCGGAGCATATCCTCTCCTCTGCTCCCTGAAAGAGGAAAAGTCTATTATTTTCTCAAAGATTCACAAAGAGCTATAACTGCACCTGCATTGTGAGATTAATTTTTGGAAAATGTGTTCTAAGATCGCTTGACTTCTTCCAGAAAAGGCTTTTGGCTACTTTTCTTGCTAAATCCATGAATGGGTAATGACTTTATGCAGACACACCTGTTTAGCAGCTCTACAAAGGCAATGCCCTTTCTCTGAAAAATGACTTTTGAAATTGTTTCTTAAAGTATCCTCTAAACCTCCTGTCTTGGAAACTCATTTCAGCCTGAAATTTTTTAGAGACACCCTGAACATGCAGAGGATTATTGTGCAAAGTGTAAAAACGTTTGTTGTGATATATTAAAACAATTTCAGAATGGAGTGTTGACTTTTCTGTTTCTTTTTGTCCTGAATAAACTTTCTTTTCAGTTCTTCGCATATACAGCTCATTTTGAACTCTTTTGAAATAAAAATGACATAGAATGTTTTCAGATACTTTGGAGGCATACTTTGCATGGTCTCTGAAAAGCATCATGTTGTACTTTGAAACTGCAAGTTGTTAAAGAGATTCTTAATTTTTGGCCACACCGATGAAAGTTTCCAACTCTTTGTGCATCAGCTCAATGAATATGAGCCTCGAGTACTATTTAGAAATATTACTGATCCTCTACTGGTAGCCTTTATAATAATAGTAATAATAAATAATAATAATAGCAATTATACACAGCATGTGCCATGCAAATAAATTAATGCACTGCACATAGAATTAATAGCTTACATGGGAGGGAAGGGAACACAATATTTGTACATGAGCTGTCACAGCAGTCTTAAATGGGTTTGATAAGGACAGGTTATTTTAAATTCCTTTATCTATCATTATTATTATTAAATTCCTTTATCTATCTGCTTTGCTAGCTTGTATAGAAAATTGTCTAAACTTTGGAAGTTTCATAAGATGCTGGATTTCCTGACCTCTTTGCATAAGCCAAAGTCATAATGTAATTGCACATGCATAGTTTCCTGGTAAAGTGTTTTCCCAGCTCTTATCAACACAATCCTGAAGACCAACCCTTTCAGTATCATTATTTGTTTCATAATCTGAGTCACATTTTATTTTAGATTGGAAACCATGTTCTGGTCTGCATTGGTCAGCATCAAAGCTGTAAAGCAGCAATAGTAGTGGGGTGTACTGACTACCCAAATGCCCAAGCACTGAGCAAGCAGCTTTTAGGGAGACCAGCTGTTGTGACTTGCCAAGGAACTCATGCCTGAGAACATCAATGAGCCATTTCTGTGATATGTCCATAATTACAACTAATGGTTTTGGTTTTTGTTTTTTTTTTTTTTTACTTGCAGCTGGGAGAGGTGACTCCATCTTCTCCAGGTTCTCCTGTTCATTTTCTAGTCTCTGTTGAAAAACAAGAACTGGTTACAAGTCAGACAGCAAAACACACAACAATTTCAAGCCCTACCTTACAGGCATAGATTGGGGATGGAGGAAATAAAGCAGAAATGGAGACAAACAGTGCTCCCTAAATGCTAAATTGCACGTAGTGAGTGTTACAAGAGGTATTTACAGACCTACAAAATGCTTCACTACAAATCTAGCTATGGTAAGGGAACAGTCATGCTTTGTCCTGGTTTGGGCCAGGATAGAGCTAATTTTCTGTCTTGTACTTTTGCTTACAGCTACATCTCTTGTAAGTAGCTGCACTTGCTGAAATGAACAGCAAGTTTGTCAGTCGGTGTCTACTTCTAGGACTGATAATGCTCCATGTTTATAGTTACAGCTGGAGACTGGTGTGCAGAGCCAAGGACACTGCTCAGCTCTGAGGAACATCTTGTGCTCTGGAAAGAGAAAAGGAGTAAAGAGGTCACACCTGCAACCTCCTTTAGAAAAGGCAGGTGACCAAAACTGATAAATCAGAGTATTCCATCCCATACACATCATAGTATAAATTTGAAGGATCAGAAGGGTCAAACCCCTTCTGCCCTTTTCCTTCTTCCTAATGCCTTTTGCCTTTGCCTGTTCCTGTTTGCTTCAGCATCCTGGGAGGGTTCCATCCTGCCTGTGTTCCTGACCCGTGCCAGCCTGAATCTGTGTGTTCCTGCCTCCAGCTCCTGACTGCTGCTGACCCCAGGAGTCCAGCCTGGACTTTCCCAGGGCTGCCCTGCAGCCTCGGTGGTGACGTGAGAGTTATTGGGGGAAAGGGGGGAGGAACATGGTATCAATTTTCTGTATACTTGTACATATTTAGTAACTTTTCCTTTTAATCATTATTGTTTCATTAAAGCTGCGTAGTTTACTTTCCAACCCATAAGTCTCTCTCCTTTATTCTCCCTCCTTTCTTTATTAGAGAGGGGAGGGGGATTAATAGAGAACATCTGTTGTTTGGTTAATTGCTGGCCCAGCGTTAAACCATGACATGCTTCCAACTGGCCAGGCTATCCCAGACCTGGAAATTGATAGTATTGTGGATCAGGAGACTTAAACATCATTTACTTTGTAGGGTAGAGAGCTGGATCATACGAAGAACTTGATGCTGGACAGTTTTGGGTATTTGGTGGGCCTAAATGGACCTAACCAGTTTCACCCAGGGCTTCCATTCCCACCTGATGCTCATGTGTCCAAGAGCCTCTTTAATCTCAGATCTTCAGTTCCCACCTGAAGGAACATACATAGTAGGTATGTGTTGGTTCCACCACAGCCATAACCATGACTAGCTGTGGATCACATTTACCTTGATCTCAACTTGCAGGCAGTTCCCAGGTTGTCCTTGGACCTGCCTCATCACCATGAGTTTGCCTGATAGATTTGGACTTTCTGGTTGAAACTGGCTACCATCTCTGATTTTGTCCTGTGTGCCTTGCCTGGGGGCTGGGTGGCCAGGCTCCAGCTCTGCTTGCTGTGTTACTGTGTTAAACTCCTTTCTCTTCAGGACCCTCAAATAGCTGCTGCATCTAAGACAAAAGACTCTGCCATGGAGACAGGTTAAACGCCACTTCCAGCATTTGTGTTTCCAGGCAAATTGTTTTTCCTTCCTGACAACTCTAAGTAGCTTCTGGAGGACACTGAAGCAGAAATCCACACTAGTGGATATCAGATATTCTGAAGGGGGAGAACGCTGGGTGTATTAGTGTGTGGAGTCAGAACAAAGAGCTGCTGGGATCCTGTGCAGCACCACATGTGCTTCCAGGGAAGGTCTGCCTGTATTTCATCAGGCAATGTACCTCAGGTGATATTAGACAGAAAACACAAAACTGTCTTCAAGCAATCCAAAGTCTTCTTTACTCAAAACTTACTCCTAAATTTTGCCGCTCACAACTGAAACTGGTTTTGAGCTAACCAGTGGCATCTCCTGTAAGATCAAAGTAATTTTAACCCTAAATTTAATTTACTCTAGAGCCATGTAGGCTTGTACAACATTACTTAAGAAACTGATAGAGGCACTGGCCTGCCTCTGTCTGCACGAAGAAAGAGGGTCTCAGTTGGCTATTGGTCCTCTTTGTACCTCAGTAGAAATATAATTATTTAAAATACAGTTTGATGCTTAAACATGCAAGAGCAAAAAGCAGAGCAAAGGTGAAACTGCAGAGTTGTTCCCTTACCTTTTCTAGGAGTCTGAGTTGCAGTCGTGTCAGGTGATCCATTACTGAAGGATCTGCCATGGTAGTGATCTCCTGGAAGAGTGGCCAGGCAAAAACAATTTATGAAGCTAAGCAAAGGCAGATAAGTTTCCAGAGGTCATTTTTTCCCCTTCTATGTTCTTTATAGAAGAATAATTCCATTAGAAAACAAAACCAAAAAACAGGATTTTGAGCAATTGAGGGAATCAGATAGCAGCTTTGGTTTCATCCACAGCTAAAAATGAGTACAGGTGTTCACCACAAAGACATAGAGAAAACTTCTGCCGTTTCTCTCCTTGTGTTTTTGTGCTGCAGGCTGTGATGGGTGCAGCAGAGTAACTCTGGGTGAATATTTGTCTGTTCTTACTGGTTGCTAGCCTTTCCCTGGAAGTGTCACTAGGCCTGGCCCTCTCTGTTGTTATGTCTTCTGAAGTAGCTCAGGAGTTTTGTGTCTGTAGCCTGGTTGCTAAGTTTAAAATGTCAACCCACAATATAAACAATTTGATCTCCAGGTGTAGAAACTTATGTACCTTTTGTAAAGCAAATGCCCAGTGGGCAAGAACAAAAGAAATAAAAGCAAACAATTCTTTAACAAGCCCAGTGCTAGGAGTCAGATTATGATCTTGCTGATTGCAACATTTATCCCATTGTAAGGGACCCTTACACTTCTGATGCAGCCCTTCAGAAGTTTTCATTATTTCATAGTGCCTAAAAGCTAAAAAAATTAAAGAGCATCACTGGAACTCAACCCCCAATGCATAAAAGAGTAAAGATACCATTGTATAAAATAATTCTATTTACTATCTCCCAAGCAACCCGTGGGGTGTCTACCCCTCCCAGCATAAGAACCAGGGCAACATTTATCAGTGACATTCATTAAATCAACAGCAAGGCAAGAGAAAGAAGCCAGGTGTTAGGTACTTATTCCCAGTACCGTATTTTAACCCCAGCATTACTCCTCGGAGAGCAAAGTTTCAAACAACTCCTTCCTCACTTGAAGGCCATAACAAAGCCACAGTGGAGCCACCATTCCAGTCAGAGCAGCCAAGGGATGCTTATGGGAAGCTGTGTTGGGAACAGCACCCATCACCTCCTCCAGCTGTGACCCACACAACGTGTGCATGATCCACCCTTAAAAATACACAGGCTGCAAGTCACTGGAGTGGTCACAGAAACTGACACCTGGGGATCCCAAAAATAGCAGTGGCTTGTCAGAGCTGGGGCTCAGCTTTCTTCAGCAGGGCTCATTTGTGAACACTGCAAGTGACAGGGCAAAGCAGCAAGCACTCTCACCTGCCAGCAGTGTTCCTGAGGAACAGCTCTGTGGACAGTTTTGTACCTTAAAATCCTGGTACACCTTTTTTCCCATTATCTCTAACTTCTTTCATCCCGTTGTCCTTCAGTCAGCTGCAACAGATTTGACAAGGAGTTTCCCAGTTGTCTTCAACTGAAGCATAAGCCCAACTATGCAAGTAAACTGCATAAGTATAGTTTCCTTAAGTATCAGACAAAAAAAAAAAGGATTTATTTAGACTGTTCTAAACCTAAGTTCCTGGAAAGTTTATTGCATATTTTTGCTATGCAAAACTTATGCATTTGTTCTCCATGCACTTTTCCCCTACTGTCCACAACTTACATTCCTGTATCATATTCTCATTCAGATGACTCTTCTTAACAGGAGAATCTATTTAATTCATCCTCAAACAGCAAATCTTCCTTACTCATTGACTGACTTGGCTGGGAAGGTGTAATTGCAGAAGGTAAAGTGCCCCCTAGAAGTTAAATTTCTATTGCAATGATAACAGAGGGCTACAAGAAAGGCTGACAAAATAACCAAATATAAATATTCCATAAAAAATACAGTGCAAGTGTTAAGCAACTGTGTCGACTATAGAAAGCAGAAACTTTTGCTTTTTTTGAGACAAATCCCAATAGTAGGTTAACAAATGTTTTCCAGCAAATATGCTAAGGGATCTTTCTTTTTCTAGGCTTATGGGTGCTCTGGTCACAGGGGAATTCCTCTTTTAGGGACATCTTACAGCCTCCTAATTAATGACTTGCCAGAAATATTCCATCTGGACACAAGAGGATATTGCTGAAAGGGCTCACTGAATCACAAATGACACTGAATCAGAAACTGGGGGTCATACACAAACCTGGTGCTGCAAAAGCAAAACCAGAAAAATTTATTTCTGCAAAGGACTAATAGGAGTGTCATTTGGACCTCACAGGAAATAATTATTCTGCTCTGTTTAGTAGGGCTTTGAATGCTGTGTCTAATTTTAGACATGGTGGTTTAAGAGGGAAAGAAAACCCAGGAAAAAAAGGTAAAAATTGTACATTTACAAAATGTAAATTCTGAGGAAGACAAGGAAGACTTGGAAGAACAGGATTTCTTTAGCTAGTAACTAGATGGTGAGGAGAGGGCAGGCTAGCAATGAAGAACAGACTGGGTTTTTTCCATCTCAAAAGACTGGACAAGAAGCATTTGATCTAGTGAGGGAGAGGAAAAAAACAAGAAAAAAATCTTTATAAAGTAAATGATCGAGCAGCCATGTAAGGAAAAACTGTATAGAAAAAGAAAAAGTGACTAACATTGTAGGACTATTAGACTACACTTCAGATACCAGAATGGACTGGATAACCAGGTGAGGTCCATACCAGTACTGCATTTCTATTATGTCTTTCCATTATTTTGGTACTTTATACCCTTAATTTAAATAACTATGATTTCTAAAACACAACGGGAAAAGAACCAAACTGAAACACATGGAAATATGTGGAGACGATGAACTTCTAAACCAAATTATACTTGTTATTAAATCTTCTTACCATTAGATACACTATACTAATCACATACTGTCCTTATGACTATTGTCTTTTGCTATGACAATGGCAAACCCCTAGTTTCTGCAAATGCTGCTCATTTCTTTGCAGATCCTTTGCAGCAGCCAGAGTTCTCAGTGAAGTTCTCTTACCAGGTGGATCTCACTGTGGCACCATCAGTGCTGCTGCTAGAGACAAACCCATTTTGGACACTTCCATTCAAGTCCATTTAATCAGATTAGTACTAGAAACCTTGGCATTCTAATGAAACGACAGGTACATACAAAAAAATGTAATGTATGAGTTGGATTAACAAAAAAAAAAGAATTATCAACAAGCCAAAATCCATTAAACCCATGCAATCACAATTTATTCATTTTACACTTCTAGCTGGAGCTAGAAGTCAAAGCAGTAATTTATTTTAAGCCAAATTTTTTTAAAGTGACATGTCACTTTACAAGATTGCCATTATAAATGCAATGATACATTGTATTTTTTATTTTAGGAAACCTTTGTTCTAACCTTACAGGTTTCCTTTTGCTTCTCAAATTACACAAGCTTTTGTGCTAAGAAATTTCATAATTCAGGCTTTATCTCTCAGCACTGACTGAGGACAAAGTCAGAATCCTGCCTATGTGGTCAGAGGACCTTGCAGTCCTACCAGAAAAAATAATAAAAAAATTCTCTTAAAGTAGACAAGGTCTGACAAAGCAAGAGGTTACCAGAATTAGCATCAGGAGTCTGTCTGTGTTGTCAGATCTAATGTCCCAGCATGGTTTGCTCACTGAAACTTTTGTTCTTCCTCAGAAGTGCCAAATTGGTCATGGAGAAAAGGAAAGCCACCAGATACTGTTCCCACCTGTGATATACGTTGATGAATTTGTATTCCTGTAATGTATGTTGATGAATTTATATTCCTAACCAAGTAAAATTCAGGAAAAGAATTAAATGAGTAAGAACTAAATATCAGTAAAAAATAGAGTAAACCCCTAATACTACTAGCTCCTGTTAGCCAAAGGCTAGCTAGGCAGCAAAGGAATGCAAACACCTACACAAAAAAAAAAACAAACCCACAAAGATGTCACAAGAAACAGATAAGAGACAATGGTTATGGTCAAAGTCTGATATCATCTTGCAACAACATAGTGGAGTCAGCAGAGGAGTCAGCAGAACCAAGAAAGGTAAAAGTTCAAGCCTGATGAAGACTTCTTACTTCCTCCAAAGACCCCCTGAAGACCCCAATACATCTCCCCAAAAAGAAGACTCCGCCTAGATTCCACCCAGACTCCACCTATTATGAATATTATAATGAAATGAATATGCATAGAATTGTACTCAATATAAGAGAATGTCAGAGCTTTGATCGGTGTGCGTGAGGGATTGGGATTCTGCTCATCCCCCGCACCCAGCGCTGCCTTGCTTACTGCAATTTTATTAATTAAACCAATCTACTAAAGAGAACATTGAGTGTCGATCAGTGGTCATTTTTATAACACCACCCAATTTCTGCAGTTCTTTAAAACTTAAATCTCTACTTCATCTCTGGGCACAGATGAGCAGAGAGAGCCTTGCCACCCCTGCCTTCTTCCCAGTGTCCTCAGATTTCTCTTTGGAGCACTGAGCACACACTGCTCCAGCCTTTCTGCTGTCTGTGCTGAAACATTTACGTGGAGATAACGTGGGACACCATAATATTTCTACAGAATGGTTTATTGGGAGAATGCAACCATGCCCAGATGCCTTCTCACGTGGTTGATGGAGAAACTGGAAACACAAATAGCACAGACACATGACCAGGGGAGCAGCTCAGGACAAACCACAACCTGGTCTGAACTCAGGGCAAAAGTCTGTGCAGAATAGAGCCCAACTTAGAGACCAAATGCAGAGAAATATCCAGGGATATAAAAGGAGTTACTAGATCATTAAGGCAGTTACATTTCCGTTTTTCTAAGAAAAAGACAGTGTATTGCAAAAAGCTACCTCTGAACAGAGCTGACTCACAAAATTTAATCAAAGCATGTGTGTTGCAGGAAGCAAAGAAGCTGCCAATTTCATAGATGAGTGTGAGGCTAATTATTCCCCATGTTAAGGAGTAACTGTTTCTCTGTTTCTCCCTGTCTGTGTGACCATTATTTCCAGGTGTCAGCTCTCATGGTGCCTGGACTCTCTGGATGCAGGGGTTCTGCATGTGAAGGCCTCACAGCTCACTCGCTGCAATGAAAACAAAGCGGGAGCCGCTGTGAAGCCGAGACGCTAATGACACACAGAAGGGTGACACCATAGTCTGGTAACTGCAGCGGCAGTGGTCAAGGGTTGGACCTGATGATCTCTGAGGTCCCTTCCAACCCAGACCATTCTATGATTCTGATTCTAAGGCGGACTAAGCGTGCCGTAAGGGGTGATATTTCCACACAGCAGTTTATAATCAGGAGGGGCAGCCAAGCCCCCTGCGCCAACTCATCCCTCCGCCTCCAGCGGAGCCAGGGGCCAGCGACAGAGGGGCAGAACCCGCCGGGATCCCTCCCTGCAGGGCCGCCTCGCCACGCGAGGCATCAGCGGCGGGGCGGGCAGAGGGGGCCGGGGAGCCATGGGCTCAGCTTTCCCGCCGCAGCCTCTCCCTCCGCCTATTGGCTGGCTGGCTGCCACCCGCTCCTCCCATTGGCTGCCTACAGCCGCTGGGCGGGGCCAGGGCCGGCGGCCCGTTTGAAAGGGCACATCCGCCTTTCCTATTGGTGGCTGCGGCGGGGGGCGGGGCGAGGCGGGGCGGGGCGGGGCGGGCACTGGCGGCCGCGGGGGCGGAGGCAGCGGCAGTCAGTTGAGGCGGGTGGGCGGGGCCAGGCTAACGGCTGCTCTCGGCATTGGCTGAGCGCCTTTCCGCTGCGCTCCCGATACCGGCCAATCCTCGGAGAGTTTCCACCCCTCTGGCCACACCCCCGCTTTTTTATTGGCCAGCGCTGGCGCTCGCCGCCCGCTGATTGGCGGTGGGGCCGGGGCGGGCGTGGGAAGGCGGCAGGGCGGCCATGACCGAAAGTTGTGTGCTGCCCGCGGGGTGACAGGCGGGGTTCGGGGCCTGCGGGCCTGGCCGGCTGCCGCCTCACGCCTCGCTCGCCCCATGGAGGCGACGGCGGCGGAGGAGGAGCGGAGGCGGAAACTGGAGGCCGGTCGGGCCAAGGTAAGGGGTGGTCCTGGCTTGCGGGCCGCCGGGGGAGGGGGGGTTTCCCGCGGCGGGTGTCGGAGCCGTGCTGGAAGCGGGGTTGGTGTTCGGGGGTCCGGGCCGTGCTGGGGCGTTGTGGATTATTGAACAACAGCTCCCTGGGTAATAAGTGGTGATCAACAACTCTCTGAGTTTATGGCCAGGGGGGCTCGCTTTTTTCTTCCGAGTAAGAAGCAACGGGACAAGGGGAAAGGGCCTCGGGTTGCAGCAGGGAAGCTTTAGATTGGATTTTAAAAGAGAGTTATTTTCCGAAAGGGTAATTAAACACTGCAGCAGGCTCCTTAGGGAGGTGGTTGATTCACCATCCCTGGAGTTGTTTAAAAGCCTTATAGTGCTGAGGGACATGGTTTAAAGCTTGGACTTGGTAGAGCTGGGTTAATGGTTGGTAGGGTTGGGTTATGGTTGGACTCTGTGGTTTTAAAAGTTGTTTCTACCCAGAACGATTCTATGGGTTGAGAGGTGTTTACCTGGGCATCGTGGCTTGGCCAGAATTAACCATGCCTGCAGCTTTTCCCTGGGTGCAGGTTGCCCCGAAGGTTTTCCACATGGCTTCAGAGGTGAATAAGCATTACCTTAAGTGAGCAAGAAGAGGTTTAAAGTAAGCACTTGTGGTTTTGTGTTTGGGGTTTTTTTTTTTATTTTTTTTTTTTCTTCTCCTCACTTCTCTCATTTTTACCTAGGTTTCCAGTCAGTTATCTGTGGAAATGCTGTATTTCTAAGTGAGAATCCCCAACAATAGGTGTTGGCAGGTTTTAGTACTTCAGTGACCAGTCTGCTTGTCCTTGCATCTGCTGGTAACTTACTGGAGACCTGAGCTGCAAGTGCAGCTACTTAAAAGATACTTAACTGAAAAGTAAAATTACTAGGAAGAAAACTGCTCCTATCCTGGCTTAAACCAGGACATTTGATTTATTTCCAGTCATGCTGTTAGTGAACACTTCACACCCTTACATGCCTTCAGTTTGGTGTAGCTTGGTGGGACTGTGTAGAGAGCTCGAGGAGACTGATGTAGTAAAGTGACATTTTCTTTGTAATGTCACTTTAGTAATTAAGTGACATTAGTAATTATTGTCTGCAACTATGCGATGAACGCTCAGTATGTGTTAACCCTCTTAGATAAAAACTTGTGCTTTGTTTTGATAATGATGTTCAAGAAACTAGTTACAAATGCCTGATTAGTTTTCTTTTAGTTATTAATTTCTGCTGGAGTTTTTTTTGTCATTTATTGTCATATTTCCCTTCTGGGAACCTGTTGCTGATTTAGGCTTGCCAGTCTGTACCTACAGCTTTTTCATGTTCTCACCATCCCAGTATGACTGAAATGGGGGACTTGTGGCTATAAGGGTATGGGTGAGACTGCACAGGATGTTGGGAATTCTGGACAGATCAGATCTTTCCATGGTGTGCAAAGCATTTTCAGCCCTGATACCACTCCCAGTGACTGCCACAAGCATAGAGGCAAGGATCTTTCTGCAGGGCACTTGTCAGGAAATCTAGCTAGTGGAGTCAGAGATGTGTGAGAGATGTGATGTCCACCTCAGATCTTTTCAGCTCTCTGTGTTTGTTCCAGCTCTCCTTCCAGTGAGGTGCAGAAGACAAAGAGAGGAGTGGGGTAGTGGCTGAAGCTGCTCTGAAGCAGCTTGATGCTGGGCAGCTCAGTTCCTCTGTCCCTGTCCCACCCAGATGCTGTCATGCTCCCTGCTCCTGCCCAGCAGTTCCTCATCACTTTCTCTCACAGCCTTGGTGGACACAATCCCTTGTTAGAGAAAATTTGTGTGATTAGTTTTTGGGCTAATTCCGAGAGGAAACTTAAAGAGCAGGAGTTCTTCAGGCTGAAAAGTTATCATTAGCTGTGACTTAGGTTTACAATTCTTTTGTAAGCCTTTCCAAAGTGCAGTGGCTTTTTATGGTTAGAAAAATGTGATAGACTTGCCTTGAATAAGTTATTAGTTCCCACCTGTTGTACAGCTGTTGTTTGCCTCTGGGAAAAAAAAAAAGTAGGGACTTGCATTACATTACAAGTTAAGTCTGCAGAGCTGGGGTTGCATTTAGTATTTTTTGAAAAAAAAAATCTCTAAATATCTCTCATCTTAATGTTTTAAAAAAAGAAATGTTAGCTGCCCATCAGTCATGCTGTTTCATGGTGGTATATACCTAGTATTCTGGAACCTAGAGGAAAGGTTTTAGAAAGGCAGAGATTACTATAGTGCTTCCTTCCTCTGCTTATTCAAATGTCACAGAGATCCATTACTCAGCTAGAGAATCATGGGCAATTTTCAAAAAAACCACCCAGAAAATGAATGAAAGCAATATCTCATTGAAGCATATATATCTCATGGGAGCATATTAGATACTAATAATAGTATTTTTGGCTTTGTAAGGCAAAAATATGAGTTGTAGATTCCTTAGTATACTTACAACAAGTTTCTCTCCTGTATGGCTGTATGCTTGCCCTGTTTTTGTATCTTTACTTATATACCTGCAGTTGTTGAGCTAACTTCTGGAAAAGCTGAATGTTGGGATAATTACTGGGATAAACACACCTTTGGTCTTCCTCAGTGCAGACCTTTGGGTGTTTTTAAGCCCATGGTAGGATATGGTCATGCTGCTAAGTAGGTGGGCTGCAGACTGACTTGCTTTAGAAACTTCCTCTGGAGAGGTTGTGATTTTGTAGGCCCTTGTGTATCACAATGGTAGGGAAATGTCCCTCCTTTTTGTTCTTTTCTTTTTTTCTTTATGCTGCCCTCCTGTGTGTTCCAGGTCTGTTGCAGCAACCATGGCTTCCATGCTGTCATGCTCACTGCAGTCTGATACTGCCTGAACCTGGAGGTGTGAACTGCTGTGGGGTTTGTTGTCTTATCCCCTTCATCCCCTCTGCAAAAAATGGGAATTGTCTTGGACATCCCTAAACTTTAGCTTGCTCAGTAATGGCTTGGGAAAGGAATATAATATGAATGTTTTCCTCTTTAAACTAATAATTGCATTATTCTTCTTGTGATACAGGAATAAAATGATTCCAAGTGTTGTATTAGTTGGAAATTGCCAGGATTTGGCAGCCAAATACAGACTGTGTGTACTTTTTGCCTTTTTTTTTTTTTTTTTCCTCCCTCCCCTCCCCTCTCACCTCAAGGTAGTTTCTGCATTGTACATGGTCAGAGCTCAAACAGGAATGTGTGTTATCCAGGAAGTTTTCCTGCTTCATCAGTTTGAGGAAGCTCTAGAAAATGTTTCTGGGTTTTGTGTAAGAGTTCTGGTGTTTATGTTTACGGTATCTAAGAGGACTAAAGTTTATTTGAACAACCTGTTTCTGTTGGGTGCTGATGTGGTTTTCTGCTCTGATCCATTTTCTGTGGGCATTCTTTGGCCTTATGAGGAGCAGTGGAGTGGAAGGAATTGGGATTGTTTAGCCTGGTGTAGAGGAGCCTGAGGAGAGACCTTATAATTCTCTACAATTACCTGGAAGGAAGTTTTAGTGAGGTGGGTTTTGGTCTCTTCTCCCATGCTAAAAGTGATCAGAGAAGAGCAAATGTGGCACTTCAGGACATGGCTTATGTGGTATGGTGGTGTTGGGTTGGCAGTTGAACTTGTTGATCTTAGAGGTCTTTTCCAAACTGAATGATTCCATGATTGGTCCTACTTTGTGAAGCATGTAAAGCAGTAAGTCGGGGAGTAAATTATGTGAGAGGAAGGCTGGGGAAAGATGAACAGTGCTGCATGGGCTGTAGTTTTCCTGCCTGCTGGCTCCTAACACTGGTGCCAGTCAGCTTGCAGGGATGTGGTGCAAGGGTGTCAGCACATCAGGTAATCAGGGTCAGGAATGATATGGGGACCACATGACACACCATGTGGCAAGCTGCTTGTTCTGGGATGCTGGTATGGTGCTGGCTGTGCCAATCCAGAAGGGCACTGGAGATGCAGTATATTAGTAAACACAGAAAGGCTGGGTTCCTCTGTATGGAGGGCAGCTTTGGATGTTTTGGAGGGCAGTGCTGTTGGTGTTGCTTTGGCATGCTACATCTTAGCTAAAAGCAAAGCTTTCTCTTTTGCCTGTACTGCTAGACAGCAAACAGAATTGGGCCCTCAAACAGGGTGTGATGGGTTGTCAGTGAAATGGGGGAAAATGGGTGTTATATGCTTTCTTCATATTCACACACACTACTCCATATTGCATGACTGCCTGTATATCTTATGGTACTCTTATAGTGAGACTTAAATTAATGTAGCTAACTAGAGGCCTTGGAAACCTGATGCTGCCCTAACTAGCACTTTTTGCCATACAGTGAGTCCATAAATCTGGAGTGTGTTTAATTCCAGTCACATTCATGGACCAGTAAGTCCAGCAGTTTTGTAAAATCTTGGAGCAGCTGGATATTTGGGCCCAATACATATTATGATTTCATATGTTTAGTGCATATTAATGCAAAATAAGTCGTGCTTTCTTTGAGCTGTGCATTTAAAAATTCATACTCATTTAGAAGTTCAGTCATGCCAAGTCTTGGTATTTTAATGTCAAATGCTTGATTTCCCTTAATGAAATTGTTAGCTGCTCTCTATGGTGGCCACTTTCTCTGCCTTTCCTTTTGCATCTTGTCTATTTGTTTTCCTTCTGTTTTCCTTTTTTTCCCCTGCTTCAGCAGCTTCATCTACTCTCCCTTTTTCTGCAGGTTTCCTCCTGCTCTTTTTCTCCACATTATCAGGTTAATTAGTACAACAGCTATTTTTGACATCTATTGCTGTCAGCAAGTGCTACTGTTAACCCCTGATGGAAGAGAACAGCATTTGGGTCTCACTACAGCTTAATTTACTGGTCTCTTAATTTTGCTTATTATCAAAGACAACAGGCACGTGGCAATCTTTGTTTAGTCTACATTTGGTATTAATAATGTGGGGACTACAGAATGTGATCTTAAAAATGAGCTATTTCCACATAAACATCTTGCCTAATGATGAGAAACTGATGTGTTTCTGCAAATGCACCCTTTGGACAGGCTGCTCGGGATAGCAGATGTGTAACTGCCAGGTAGAAGGTGCTGTAATGGCATGGGTGTAAGGAGAAAGGACTGAACCACATCTATTTCACAAGTTGAATGAAGAGAAATGGACAAAATTTTTCTGTAAGGTGGCTCTTTTATGGGAAAACCAAGCTGACAAGCAGTGGATTTTCATATATATTGCAGGTAGAACTTGGCAGTCATTTGACTGTTATCTTCTCACAAGGGTTTGTGAAGAGTACACTTGATGGAGAAGGCTTTTTTCTTATGAGAAGGTTATCTTGATTTATGCTACGAGGGAAATGTTACTTGGAAATGCTGCCTAAATGCAATCCTGGAGCTGAAAAGATGATAACCCTTTTTAAGCTGTTTAAAGTGCTCAGGAAACTTGGGTAATAAATTCTGTCCGTGACATTCTTTACAAGTCCCTGGTGCTTCACAGAGCTGTGATGGCCTGATAAAGTAGAGCATCTGATTCTTCAACAGAAGAAATTAAAATGACCTGGCTTAATTGATTTTCTATTTATGTACGGTCGGCTGCTTTCTGGCTAGGAAGTTTTGCTATATTTTCTTAAGGGGGTGGGAGGGAAGGAGCGTGAGGATTCACTTCTGTTAATTTTTATCTTAAAGCTTATTCTGGCAAAGATCTGTTTTGATACATTTGTTTGGGCTTATTGATTTTGATGTTCTTGCAGAAAGACTGCTCAATTATTATTTTTTACTAATGATTCTAGCATATTAATAACCCGTTCCTCTAGTAATCTGTCTGTAATTCTGGATTGTCATTGACACATGAAGTTTCACTGAGTAAAATCTGATTCTTGCATTGATATGAGTCTTTAGTACTGGTGTAAGATTTCCTGCTTAATTGCACAGTTATCCAGGATGTTCTGAATGTGCAGCAATTAGGAAGATAAAGCAGTTTTTCTGCAAATGTATATATTTTGTCAAGATAGGCTCTTCATCACCCATGAGTGCGTTAATATTGTTGTCCTGCTACCTTTTTCTCACTTACCTGTCCCTCTGCCTCTTCCAATCTTTCCTGCACAGCTTGCTTACTTCAGACAACGAAAAACAAAAAGTGAGACCGCGCAGCCGCAGAAAAAGACGGCGAAGAGGAAGGGCACGGCTGTCCACACGCATGACCTTCCGAAGGAAGAGCACACACCAGCGGCCCAGGATATTGGTAAAGGTATAGAGAGTCAGGCTGAAGATGCCAGCCTGCTAGAGACACCATCAGAGAGAGAGGTAAATCTTAGTATTTCTTGTGTTTGACTTCACTTTGTCTGCAGGTAACAAGCATTCCATGGGGTTGTTTTGTTTAATTGGTATGGGCTCTTGGATACTGTCAACAAGGTGCAGTCTAGAAGTATGCTGATATATTTTCATTGGTGATAATTAACTCTTTTACAAAGTGATGTAACTAAACAAAACTGAAGGGTTTGTCCTAATTAAACTTAATCTAAACATCTCCATTATGTGGACTGGACAGCTGGTATTGTCAAAGAGATGTCTGCTGTTAGTCTGCTAAATTGAGGTCACTGCCATGAACATCTCTTTGAACAGACTTCTGGTTATGTGCCTGTGACTCCATGAAGTGGCACATCCAGACTGAGAGGCATAGCAGATGAGCAAAACTGTCAAGACCTTATAGTGCACAGCATTAGTTTGGTTTTGTATCACTTTGCTGGCTCAAATGTCCTTGATGTTTTCAGAAAAACTCTTAATTCATTCCAGCATGCTCTTAGTAGCCATTGTATAAAGCCAGCATAGATGTTACTTTCTCTGACAAATTTGTTTCAAATGTGGCTCAGCTTGTGCCCTGTGTATTTTGGTATCTTTATACTGATGACCTCCTAGACATAGCCCTGTGGTCATGTGAGTAAACATAGAAACATAGCTTCTGATATAGCTCAAAATTACCAGACATCTGCTAATACATGTACTGATCAGTCTGAATTTAGCACTTGCTTTCTTGTTTCAGCTCGTGAGCAAGACACTTATTTTTATCAGCTGTGGATTAGACAGTAATTCTTTCTCTCTTTTTGTCTTGTAATAAAAATTAGCAAAATGCAGGTTTTTAACAGGTTTTTTTTTTAGGATCCAACTTGCTTCAGATGTGGTTGACTAATACTTTCACAAGCCTCAGAATCTACAAGACAGCTCTGTGGCTATCTTGGTTTGGGAGTTTGTTTTGTTTTGTTTTTTAAGAAAGCAGTTTCTCATTGCATTTTGTCTCACAAAGATTTGTGAGTTTTGGGGAGGTGGTGCCTTCTGCATAAAAAGCATCTTTCCAGCTGCTGATGTGTTTTCACAGCACACAACAATAGCATCAAGCTAGTGTATTTGCCAGCCTGTAATAATGGAGGGTATAATTTGCATGAATTATCCTGCTTTCTGATGTGAGGGTATCCCTAGTGCTTTGAGGATATCCTGATCATAATTTTAGCATTGCAAAGACTTTTATGAAGCATCAGGCCCTTGTGCTGGCTGCAGGAAGAAAAAGGCATACAATGTTTTGGTACTCCACCATAACAGCAGCCTTATTACATTTATGTCACTTAAAACAACACAAAACCTAAACAAAAATCTCTTGCTGCTTCTAAACAGCTTCTGTCATAACAGCTGGTTTGTAAAGCAAATAGAATTGCTTTCTAGGTTACATGGAGAAGGCACCAGTAGTTGTTGTAAACTACTTTGTGCAGATTGAGTATAGAGGGAGGCTTATGGGCTGCCTTTTCTAAATGGTGCTACAGTCATCTTTGTCTTTTAGTTTAGTGAGAAGTAAATATCTTTCAAGGTATCAAGCATATATTAAGTATATGCATCAGAAAATAGTACTGCTTTTGTAACTATCTGAATGGTTTTAGCATGCTTAAGTAATGCCTGCCAGTTAGTAATATTTAGTTGTGGATTAAAGAGTGCTCAGCTCTATTTGCAAGACACAAAACATTGAAACTAGATGTTGACAGCCCTAAATTTTTGAGTAGACATAATGACTTTTTTTTTTTTTTATTTTTTATTTATTTATTCCATTCTTTTGATCACAGATGGTCAAGTTTAGCTGAGTTTTGTTTAGCACTAAAGTCAGTGTCTCTCTCATTGGTATATTGACTCATAACATGAACTTCAGCTCATGCACTTAAGGTGTTTCCAAAATAATTCAGTTTTCCTTACATAATATTAACAATGGGCATGATTTGGTGTTTGTTTCATTGGATTCCTTCCCAGGGGAGTTCTTACTTGTTCAGCTGGGATGTACTGAATGAACATGCAGCTGAAGTATGAGAATGTATCATTAGTGACAGATGATACATACGTGAAAGAAGAGTATGATAATTGGTTACTAAACTAATTGCTGTTGAGCACTGTTCTGTCATAAAAGTGATACAGTTTTACAGTTTTACAGATACAGTCTAAAGTAGAAACTTGCTGTATGTATGTGAACTGACAATGAAATTGGTTGCTCAGAGAATTGGTTTTAGTAAAATCATGGATCTTGCCCAGACAAATCTGGATTATATCCTTAATTGAAAAGTAGATTCATTCTTTAATTGTTTCATACATTAAAGCCAAAGTATTTAAAATAAAATTATGATACTGGAAACCATGGGATTGACTTGAACAGCTTCTCTGTAATTGTGTTTTGCTTAGGTGTTAATAGCCACAGAAAATCATTAGCTGCTTAAACTTGAATTTAATAATATGAAATTCTTGATTTAACTATTTTTCCTGTGGGTGGCCTGTTCCTCAGTTGTCACAGATGTATGGAAAATCTTTGTTTAATTTTGGTAGCATTCCTCCCTTTCCCAATTGTAAGCTGGAATGTGATTTAAATCCCCAAAGGTGTCAGACTGGCACTTTGCTACAGTTTGGTGCCATAGAATCACAAGGCTCTTCTCCCTAGTTTACTTTTGTACACTGAAAATTCTCTACATAATTTTTTTTAATTGGAAATTATTAAGAATTAAGGACTTCATACAAAGTTCTACAGTTAAATTACTTATAAACTAGAATTTGCCCAGATTTTAAGCTCCAATTTATATTCAGAATAATGACACAACAGAAATGATATATTGTTTTGGTGAATAATTTTGTTTTTTGCTTTTCTGAAGGAAGTTAAGATAAATTCTGCTGCAGAATGCTGTGAACTTGATGCTAAGATGTGTCAGGCCAGAGTAGCTGAGTTAGAGGATAGACTTCTGGAGAAAGAAGAAGCAGTGAAAAGGCTCAGTGCAGAGATGAGCAAACTCCAGGAACAACTTACACAGCACAGTGACTCTGTGCAGCTTCAGGTACTTTGTTTAAAAGAACTGGATAATGGGCATAATACTGCTTTATTTCAACACTAACATACTTGGCAGGGAAAACTCTTTTTTTTTTTTTTTTTTTTTATTGCGAAGTACTTTTACCATTCTGGTTTCTGCTGTAGAAAGCAGGACTGGGGTTTTCCATTTACCATTGTCAAGGGGTTCATACTGCTTGAATCAAGTGAGACTAAAATGAAACTTGAAGTGCTTCTATTTTTAGAGGGGTTTTATGGAATGTATAGTTAGACTAGTCTGCTGAGAAACAGTTGGACACTTGATGCTAGTTTTTATTGATAGTTTCTTATTATGTTGAGGAGAGGGCCTTTATAAAAGAAATGCTGCAAGAACCACTAACATTAATGGCACGTAAAAAAAGAAAAGTATTTATAAAATGTAATATATCAAGGTCATGCCAAAAATGCCTGACTCACATAAAACATTGTTCAAACTATTGAAAAGGAGGTACTTACTGGAATGTCAATGTTTGTGTGGATATACCTGAAAACCATGCAGCCAAGTTCCTTTTCAAGTGGTCACATGGGATGGCAGGCACCACTACCACAACCCCCACCCCTATGACTTTTTCCCCCAGAGGTCATTACTGCTTTTTGTATGTTTGTAAATGTTTGTGGCTTTTTGCTTTTGGAGAGGGATATTTTTGTATAGGCAAATGATTAAGTATGATAAATTAAACTTCATTAAAATGATATGCACCTTCATCTCTCCCAAAATATTAAAAGAAATATATTTTGGATTCACTTTCTCTAGCATTACTATGTAAAGGAATACTATGAGGTGCTTCTGAAAAACAGTAACTTCCTCCTTTCTACATTGTTTTTGTCATTCTAGAACTGGGGAAACAACATAATTTCCTGTTGGTGAAAAGTAAATTGAAAAGATTAATGTGATTAATGTAAAATAGGATTATGTATTCCATTATCATTCTTTCATATCACTGAAAAGAAAAGCTGACAGATAATAAAGAGTTTAGGGAGTACTAAATATTCATACAGGAAAACTTGTTCTTCTACATCAATAAGAGACAAAAAATTTTTAAGTAAAAACATGTATTTCATTACTGGTATCCTATAATTTATTTAAAAAGTGTATTAGATGGGTCTTTTTGCAATCAGTGTAAGATTTCTTTCATCATGCCTGCCATCATGTTTGAACACAAGCACTTCTGGGCCTTTGGTGCGAGCTTGTTAAAACTTAAGTGTGTATATAGACTCTTAACACTGCTTTAAGAAAACTTACTGAGTTCCTCATGTGTTAAGAATATTTTAACCTTAAAAGTGCACTTGTGATCTATGTAGGAAACTACTGTTCAAGAGCAGAATGAAGTCATCAGGAAACTAACAAGCTGCCTTCAACAGGCAAAGAAGGATCAGGATGCTCTACAGGAAGAGGCTTCATGTGCAGCTGATCAGATCCATGATTTACAGTTTCAGTTACATCAGGTGTGCCTCCTTCAATTTTTGCTCTTTTACAAAGGAAATAAGGTTTGGAATAGGAACTTAAAAACATACCAAGCTTATCACATAACTCTTCATAGTTCAGTTAGCAGTGCACAGTAAAAATTATTTCAGGGAGAGGCAGAGTTTTCTCCAGTTGCTAGGGAGAAATCTCATAGGCATCCTTATATTTTGCATTTATTTGCTTGTCTAATGTCTGGGGGTGTGTGTAATTACACTTCTTAGACATTATTAGGGAATTCTGCACAATATTGTTAGTACTTTGGCATCTGTATATGCAGCAGTCATTGTAATTTGGGTGTAGGTATGATATGTTTTCCATGCCTTTGCAAAAGAAAGCTCTGAGTATACATACACATGGACAAATGTAACTCAGATGTTCTCCAGAAACTTGCTAGGTTGAAATAATGTGACTTGGCTTGAAGTAGGAAGTTTAGAATAACCTGAAGGCGGTTGATACAGCCACTGTGACACACAAGAACCTGCTTCAATGCAACAAGTTGATCACAGATCTAATTCCTGGATACTATAGCCTTTCCTTTACTTAAAGTTAAAAAAAATCATTTATTCTTCTTTGATGCTTAGTGTTCTAGTGGGTATTCTTTATGAACACCTGTATATTTAATGTCAGAGGACCCTGGTAATATACACCAAACAGTAATACTGTTTACTTACCATTCAAAATGGTAAGTTTACTTACCATACGAAATGTTTACTTACCATTCCATGTTTGGAAGATTAACATTGCATTAGAAAGGATTAAATGTCGTAACTGACTGGATAGAAAACAAGTTTTAAAAAAATTTTAAAACCTCAAACTAACAAAAAACCAAGCCAAAGCAAAAAAAAAACACCACACACAAAACCCCATAATACTCAAACAAAAAAACCAAACCCCCCCAAAATCCCATACCAGAACAAAGCCAAACCAAGACCAACAAAAAACCAAACAAATAAACAAACAAAAAGGACTGAAGTCCAAGGATTATCTAGAAGGCGTTGCTCATGCCATGGAAAATAAATCCTCTGCTAAATGAAATTCTAGCTTTGGAAAAGAGAAAAAAATACTGCTTTCCATGTACAGTTCTGACTGGTATTGTGAAAATGTGAGGTAGTAATAGAAAATTGCAGAGGTTTGTTGGTATTTGTTCAGTAGGCCATTGAAAGAAACAATAAAGCACTTCAGGCATGTTCTAAAAAAAGAGTAGTAATATGATGTAAGTTGTTTGTAGAAGCATGTCAACTTTGATAATAGATGAAAATAGTAATACTGTCTTAATAAGTACCTTAGAAAATGGTTACAAAAAAGAATATATTACTTTTTTACTCTCACAGGTGTAAATGCTTTCATTTGAAGGGAAGTGGAGAGAAAAAAAAATCAATGTAGTATTGAGCTGTAAATGCTTTTCAGAGAAGACTGGCTTTGTTCATTGTCTTCTTACCAGTATCACAGAATTGTTTTAGTTGGATAAGTCCTTTAAGATCATTAAGTCCATCCATTAACACAGCACTGCTAAAGCTACCACCAGTATGTCTAGCTCATTGGAAGTTCTGTGTTTTAATGGCTTCATAGAGATGAATTATCTAACACTTATTCTTTAGAGTAAGTGACAATATCTAAAAGAAGGGTTGTCTAACTTATTAGGGAGGTTCTTCATCACTGAGAATGAATGACATAGAGTGTATCTGTAGTGAAAGAATATAGTATATTTTAAGCATACAGTGAGACTTTTGTCTGAGGTTTTTCTGATACAAACTTCTGACTGTGAGTACTTTTATGTATTCAGGTTAATAAGATGCTGAAGAGTAACAGTTGTGGGAAAAATGAAGTATTAGAAGCTCAGAAACAGATGTCCTTGTTTCAGAACCGCCTCAAAGAGCAAGATACACATTTGGAGATGCTGCGTCAGAAAGCACATGACCTGGAACTACAACTTGAGTCTTCTCAAAGGGTAAAAAAAAAATCTTTAAAGTAACCTCATAATTAAGAGTTCCAGGTAATTAAGTTTTTGCTGTGACTATGCAAACCAAAGAAGTCTTGGAGGAAGATTTTAGAGGAAGAGCCTGCAATGAGCATTTAATTTTTGCATGGGGTAACCTTGATCCTTCAGGAGTGAAGCTTCACTTCAGTACGGAATAAAAAAAATCCTCTGATGGTGGTGATATTTGGCTAAGCTGAGCTGCTCTCAATTTAAGATGTTTTGGGGAAATAAGGGTTGGACTGAAATAAGGATTCAGTTCTGTTGCAGCAAGTCTTGAGGAGGCCACAGAGATGCTCAGAGGGCTGGAGGACCTCTGCTATAAAGATGGGCTGAGTGAGTTGGGTTTGTTGAGCCTGGAGAAGAGAAGGCTCTGGGGAGACCTTTGAGCACCTTCTAGTACCTGAAGGGGCTACAGGAGAGCTGGGGAGGGACTTTGCGAAAGAGCATGGAGTGATGGGACAAGGGGGGAATGACTTTAAACTGGAAGAGGGGAGATTTTGGTCAGCCATTAGGAAGAAAATCTTTAGTGCAAGGGTGGTGAGGCAGTGGCCCAGGTTGCCAAGAGAAGCTGTGTCTGCCCCATCCCTGGAAGTGTTGAAGGTCAGGCTGGATGGGGCTTGGAGCAACCTGGTCTGGTGGGAGGTGCTGGATTGGGATGATTTTTAAGGTGCCTTCCAACCCAAATCAGTCTGGGATTCTCCATCTCTAAAAATTCGCTTATTTGAAATTACTCCATTGGTTTCTGTTGCAGAAGGATTGGTCTTTGTTACTGCTATACTGTTGTATAATACTAAGAAGTTTCCACCTGAAGCAAATGCCTCTGGTGTTTGTTGAACTGAGACAAGTGGGAACATAACTGTTAGAGGCTTGCAGTGGGGGAAGGTTGTTGGGTATCCCGTGTGGACATAGAATCATAATGTTGTGTATGAACTTTGAACATATTTTTGAACTTCTTTTCTTTAGAATCATATTTATAGGGATTTTTATTACTAATGTATATTAAAAGAACAGCTTAAAAGGTCTGGTCTTATTTTATCACATAATCAGCAATACCACAGGTAAAAGTCTTAAACTTTTCAGTCAGCTTGACATGGTTGTTCTGTTGGCCTACTCCTGCCTGTAGGAGGTGTTTTCTCTGCGCAAGTGGATGCGAGATGGAGAGGTGTCTGGTTTTTATTTTTTAATTAAAATTCTATGTTCTTTCATTTTGAAGCCAGTGGTGTTCTGTTTGTTGTTGCTTAGACAGTCTCTTATTTGCTGCTGCATTTATAGTCTTTCATTTGTACTTTCCACTCTTAAGGATGTGTTTAGAAATTCTGTTGCCTGATACACCCTGTACTTGACACTGAATGTTATTTGTTAAGGTATCTCAAAAATACGAGGCCTAAAGAATTTACAACATTATATTTCAATTACATGTTTCATATAATACTTTATTTTTAAGAATGCCAAAGATAAAGAAAGTCTCCTTTCCCAAATGGAAGAGGATATGAAAGATACAATACGAAAGCTACACAAAAGCGTAGGAGAAAAAGAACAGCATGTTAAAAGTCTTCAGGATCTACTGACATCAGAAAGATTGAGTTTGTCTATACTACAACATACCCTGTCTCTCCGGGACTCAGAAATAAGAGAATTAAAAAATGAAATAGCTACATCCAAAGTTAAAGAACAGCAACATATTGAAGAACTGAAAATCAGTTATGAAAAGGACATTTGCAGACAGATGGAGAACCTGAGGACTGAGCTGGAGAAGTGCCATAGAAAAGAGATTGCAGAAGCCAAACAAATATATGAAAAAGAAATTCTTTTAAAACATAAGAATGAACTTGAACAGTTAAAAAAAGAACTCTCTGCTCTGAATTCTGAAGAGTACATTCAGAATTTGAATGGCATAATAATTGACTTAAATAATGGTCTTAACGAGTCTGAAATTAAAAAAGAGAATTTGAGAAGGGAACTTGAAAACCAACAGCAAGACTTCCAGAGAGAAAAATCTGAACTTGAGTCTAAATACAAGGCTTTAATTGATGGGCTTAAGTCTCAACTCTCTGATGCAGAAGAGCAAGTCAAGGAAGCCCAGCGATATAAACAAGAAAATCAGTCCTTGAGTGAAGAGTTTTGGAAACTGAATTCTTTTATTCAGGAATTAAAAGAGAAGCAACTTCATGAGAGTGAAAGAAGTAGAGATGTGAGGCAAAAACATGATGAAGAGATTCTTCCCAATAAGAAGCTAATGGAATTGAAGGAAAACCAGGTTTCACCAGAGGTGTCACAGTTGCAGAGAGCAGAGCTTCATGACTTATGGAATAAACCACACCAGCTGAAAGGTGAAGATGAGCTAATTCATGAAGAACTGGATTTACAGCATGGCTTGGGAGTAGATTATTCAAGGGATCAATTAGAAGAAATGAAGAATTCAAAGACCACAGAGAATAATGAAATTAGTGAAGGAGAGAACTTGTCTGAGGAACAGTTGTCAGAACTAGAACTTTTCAGTGGTGATGAAGGCCTATTGGCTAAATACCTCATCTCCACGGAGAAACCAGAAGAGTCGTATGTGTCCAGTGCTTCTGAAGGTTATGCCATTGAAGAAGGCAGATGCAGTAGGTATGGGTTAGACAGTTGTGTGCTTCTAGAACCCAGCAGAGATTTTATAACTCCTCCATTGAACCTCGGCCTTTATGAGGAAACCTGTCGTAGCAGTTTGGCTCAAGAGACTTTTGAAGAGACTGAGGTGGGGGCAGAGGCCTTTGTTTCATTTTTTTCAGATAGCTCCCTGCAGCAAAACAAAATAAGTGACCCTGATGACATAAAAGACAATGAGACTGCTTGTTTAGTAGAGAGATGTGTGAAGCTCACTGAGCAGCTCCATGAGAAGGAATCAGCCTTGAAGAAATCTTACCAGGCGACCCAAGAAGCTGTGGGAAAATGGGAAAAAGTAATGGCTGAGCTGTCCGTTTTACGTGTGGAATTGGATGAGCAATGTGAAGCACGGGTCCGTTGTGAAAAAGAACTTCTTCAAAAAATAGAGAAGGAGAAAGAACTTGAAAACAAAATCATGTTTTTAGTAAAGCAGCAAAGTGAGGGTATGGGTGAGCCTTTCACACAAGTGTCAAATTCCTCTGCCTGGCAAGGAATGGTAAAAGACCTCCAGGATGAAAAAGAAATGTTGATGGAGCAGCTGCGAACTCAGGAGCAATTAGTGAAAGAAGTTCAAGAACAGAAAACAGCTTCTGATTCCGTAACAAGTGAAGTGCAGTCTCTTTTTGGACGTCAGTTAGCTGCTTTGCAAACTCAAAGGGATCAAATGCAAAACCAACTTGAAGCTCAGAAGGCTAAAAACCAGACGGTAGCAGAGCTGCTTGGTCAGAAAACTGTATCTGAAGAAACATTGCTAAAAGAACAGGAGCTGCTCAAAGCTGAAATCAATAATAAAGAGCAAAATTTAGCACTATTATTGAAGGAAAAAACAGCCTTAGGAGAAAGATTATGTGCCTTGGAGGGGGATCTAGTAAATGCAAAAAAAGCACTATCAGAGAATGCTATCATCATTGAGGATCTTGAGAAGAACATACATGAACTTAATGCTGAAGTGAAAAACCTGAAAGACATACAGGAATGTGAAAGACTGGGTTATGAAGACAGATTAAACTTCAGTGACCTAGAAATTTGTAAACTTAATGCTGAAATCACAGCAAAAAGTACTGAATACAGTGAGGAAAAAAGCCAGTTGACTGAAGAAATTGCCCGGTTGAAGAAAGTCTGTTTGGAGCTTGAGACTCGCTTGCAGGAGTCCTTTCAGTCTGCACAAGCTGAGATGGTGAAACATTACCAAGAGGAAATTGATAAACTGGAGGCCCAACACCTTGCTGAATTAACTAAAGTGAGTTTGATACACACAGAAGAGGTAGGAAACCCTGATAATGGCAGGAGTCTTGGGATTTCCGAATGCTTAAGGTAGTAATTGCAATTTTGAATGTCTGTTTTCAGGTGGAAGAACTAAATGCTGAAATAAAGGATAAAGCGGAAAAAGAGCAGAAGTTGGAAGAAGAAAGAAAGGAACAGATTGCTTTTATTAAAAAGGTAAATGCTGTAATTTGGTCTATTTCAGAAAAATCTAGTTTTGTATTGTTTGTCATTTAAGCACTGCAAACCTTTTAGAGAAGCAAACATTTATTAGTGTGGGTTTTTTTGTTTTGTTTTTTTTTTCTCTTGGTGTCATTGATTTCGGATCAGGAGGAGGGGTGGATTCTGGCTCAGTGATTTATGAGGGGGCTCACCAGTCATACTTTGAAGCTCTTTTTTTTTTTTTTTTTTTCAGGTACATGAACGAGAGCATGATCGTGAAATCTCGGAACTGATCACTAAACATGAGGAGGAAATGGAGAAGGTCCGTGCTGAACTAAAAAAAGAACAGCAGCACCTGTTGGATGAACTTCGGAAAGAAATGGCAGCCACACACAAAGCCGAGATTGAGCAAGCTCAGCTCCAGTTACAGGTAAAAGAAGCTGTAATTGCTGACTGTCCCCAAAAAAAAGTTCCCTGATTTTTCTGCCAGCTCTGTGTGTCATCTTTATGTAGTGTTGCAACTGAAAAATTAGGAGTGTTCCTCTAGTGGGTGGTAGTAGATATATTTTTTCAGTAATTCTTCAGGATCCTCACTGTAATTACATGTTAACATTAGTTCTGAAGACAGCTGAATGCCTAAATTGATGGGTTTAAGAAGAAAATCCACTTTTTCATTTTTCATGTCTTGCAAGTTTAACTAAAATTAAATTTTTTAAAAAATATATTAAGCCCCTCCCACTTAAGTTTTCCACTAATGTCATCATGTAATGTAAGGCTGACATTTTCCTCTAAATATTTACTTGGTTTTTGGACACTTCCACTAAATGCAAAGTAGAAATGAAGTGTGTTAAGTCTAACTACAAGATGGTGAACTGCTTAATTTATTTAAGTTGAAAAGTTTCTTTGTTCTATTTTAGTGGCCATTTTTAAAGGTTGGATATTCCTTGCTTCGTGTTTTTAATAAGGCATGGTGTATTTAGTTTCCACTTTTCCAATACCACTGGAGTCTCTTCCTTTTTAACAAAATATGACCAACAGCAAATATAAGGAATTTTTTAAGGGATGGTGCAAAGTTGGGGTGAGCTTGTGTTTTGCTTTGACATTGTGAGCAAGTGGACAGATTGAAGTTATTTGGTAGGAGATGAAATTAACAGGTGAGGATCACCTTTTTCTCTGCACCTAGTGTTGTGCAAATCTCACTAACAAAAGTCAGCTTAATTTCAGGTTTCTGCCACTGCCATGAAGGAACATTTTTCAAGGACAGAGAGGCAAAACTTAGGTCTGATTAACAGTTCAGACCAATTGAAGCTGAAACTGGTCATGGAGAAAGTGAGCATGTTTCATAGAAGGAGAGGGGAAAAATCCTTTTTTTTCTTTACAGGCTCTGCACAGCCTTGAACTGGAAACTTTACGCCTAAGCCTAAATAATATGCACACCTCCCAGCTTGAGCTTACACAATCAAACCTGAGAAAAGAAAAGGAAACTGCCCTTGTGGAGCTACGGGAGATGCTCAATGACAAACGTGCTCAAGAGGTGGCAATTCTGCAAAGCCGCCATCAGCTGGAGTCAGAGAAGATTAAAGAACAGTGTCTGAAGGAAAAAGAAGATCTGAAGTCAAAATATCAGCAAGAACTAGGTATTGGCCAGATTTCCTCTAGAAGTTCCTGTCTTGGTGTAGAATTAGTCTTTTGAGTGACAGCTGGTGTTGCAGTGAATAGGGACAGCAGCTAGTCTGGCATGTGCATGTCCTATAGGTCAAAATAAAGTTATACAGACCCAAATTTAATTTTTCTTCAGCTATAGGGGTGTTTTCCTGCTGCTTCTGCAAAACAACACTACTCAGCTGATATCTTTCAGGAGGCATTAGAAAACATTTGAGAGCTCTCAAAGAATTTCAAGTACAAAGAGTTGAGCCCTGATGTTTCCTAAAGGGTTTTATTGCCCTAATTTAGCATTGACTTCTTTTGTGTTTCTGACTAGATGTGGAAATGCTTCCTGGCTTGCCCTCTCAGTGCTTCCAACAGGAGGATAGAAGGGAACCTAAAGGTCACTGAGAACCTGCAACTAGGTGTCCTTTGTGATGTGCTTGATATAAGATGGTATTTTGACATCAACAAGAGGAAAGCTATGTGTGATAGTACTGCAGACTGGCTGATGGTGCTCTTGGCATTGTTTGGTATATTTGCCTCTTCCTCAATCAGGAGACCATTTCTAACCTGTATGGCAGAGCTTGGGGAATTTCTGTAGAAATTTGAGGCCTGCATCAATTCACTGTAAGAGTTCAGGAACCATTACTTCAGTTTTTCTGCACTGAGAGGAAAAGACTATTTTAGGGCTATGTCTTTTTGACCTGAGAGTAGGAAGCAATTTGTTACCAGCAGTAATGTAGTGAACTGATGGCATAGTGGGATTTGGGAGCAGGAGGAGTTCTGCCTGCAGTTCTTAAGATCACTGCTGTTTACATGGGTTTTGGCAATATAATATTATGAACATAACAACCTTATCAGTGCTTGAACATAGGGGCTGAGAAAGAGAATCTGGAATCAGATGATGCAGGAGACCTGTTGGGGAGTTGTAAATAGGGACTGTGGGACTAAAGGAAAGACATTTCAGGGGAGGCAAAGATTGGGCATGACCCAAGTAACTTGAGTGCTAGGGACACTACTTTCTAACTTAGATGATTATTTCTTCCTCTGCTGGGCCATTAGCTGGCTAGCTGGCACCATCGTAGTCTCCAAGTTCTCATTTCCTATGGAAGGACTTGAAATAAGATTGTAAGCTCAAGCAGTGGTCTTTTGAAGCTGTGAGAAGGGGACTGAGGGGCCCTTACGGGACTGTTGAAGGTAAAGAAAGGTGAGGAATAAGAATTTGGAATGCATTTGGAGAGGAAGAAGCCATTGGTGTCAGTTATAATTAAGTAGATAGTAGCATCTGTCTTGCAAGCTGTTTCCTAATCATTTTTAGAAGTAGTTTTTGGAGAATTTCCTACTTGCTTCTGCCTGCTGTTTTTTCACTGTGTCTCTGAGAGATAGATGTTTCAAACAATTAATAGTGAAGTACAGTGAAATACTAGCATCTAAAATTACTTTGATAGGCAAAGAAAAGTCAATGACAGGGATGTAGCATAAGAAGAGATTTGGATAGAACCCAGTACTTTGTACTGCTTCGTGCTCACCTATTCAAGCCTGAATTTCATACTGAAAATGGTAATCTTGTCCATGTTTCTACTTATAATGTAATAACATTTTATGTAATTTTATTAATAAGTAGTATTTTATTTCACAGTTGATCAGAAAAACAAAATAGAATTGGAAATGGAAGAGAGACATATCCAGGCATTAGAGGTACAAATTCTGTTCTTCTTATATGAAAAAGTAAAACTTCCTTGAGTAAACTATAGCTGCTGGAAGTCCCTTGTCTGCTATACATTTATTTTAGAGGACAAATAAGTGGGGAGGGAAAGAAAAAAAAGTACTAAATTTACTAAACATGTTTGCTTAAATAGTGTGTCTTGCTCTCTTAGAGTCTTAAAAGAGACTGGGAATTGGAGTCTGAGATGCGTCTAGAAAGCACACGTGAAGAGCTGTGTGAGAAACATCGGACTGAAATGGTGGAACTGCAGAAAAGTCTGGAGATGGAATTAGAAAAACTCAAAAGAGAACTGGAGCTTCTTTCTTTTGAGAATGAACAGTCTAAAAGTAAGTGCCATGGTCTGGAAGTAATTGCCAGTATTGAACAATGGCAAAGCTAACTAAGTGTTTTTAGAACCTGTTTAAAAAGCAAATGCAAGACATATCCATGTGCTCTTACACAAAAACTGGGTCCATGGCACAAGACTGTCTAGAAAATGGGCTATAAGTGAAAAATATTTAAAGCCTAGTTAGCTGTGTGGCATTTTGACTCTATGGAATATGAGCTGGACTCTGTTTTCTTTGAGATATTAAAAGGATAAAAGGAGATGGTGTTTTGTTGCCAGCTGAAAACCCGCCTGGGCAATCACTGAATGAATCAATATTACTATTATTATCAATAGAATAGAGGGAAACTTCTAACATAAAAATTGAGTTTGGATTGTGAATATTTAAAGCTTAATGAAACATAACTTTTTGTAATACCGCAGAGCACACTTGGCCCCAGCTTTCCTGGTCCTTCCCATTCACTTTTTCTATTTACGGCATGCTGCAGAGTGTGGTCATCCAGTTTGGTGTTTGTAGCCCATGAAGCAATGCTCACAGATTGCCTGTTTCAAGGACTGTGTGTTTCTACTTAATGGAGAGGGCAGATCTCATCCTCCCAACACTGCAGCTGATTACCCCTTAGTTAACAGTGTGTGTGGGATACAGAGAACTAGAAAGCACTGTGTGGAAATAGTGGACTTTGAAGTACTTAATAGTAAAAGTGATTTTTTTTTTTTTCTTTTTTTTTTTTTTATGATTTACTGTAAGCTAGTGTTCTAGTCTGGAGACATGCATTTCTATTTTGATTGCACAAAATTGTGCAGATTATTCAGAAGTGAGGATGATGGTATAATGGAACTAATTTTTAATTTTAGTAAAAAGCATAGAATTGGAGAAGCAGCACCAGTTAGCCACTACAAAATTGCAAGAACAGCTGCAGACTGAACATAACCAACTCCTAGAGGATATGAAGAAAAAAAGCCAAGAAAAAGAACAGGATCTTCAGAAGGAGGTAAAAAATATTAGTGTTTTGAATGAGGTATTAACCTATATATAAAGCAACAAAAACTATACTGTATGTATATCATTTGAACTACTTTTTTGCTATTTAGAGGTTTTATTGAAGAACTAAAGTAACACTCTGGTATTTTATGCAGAAGTTTAGTATCTTCTGAATGCCTTTGTACCATTTAGTGCTGTTTCATCCTCTGTATTTATACGCTTAATTTTCTGGTGTCAGTCTTTGACTTTTATCCAGGTAATATTTAATTTTTGCCAGTAATAAATTCCTCTCCTTTGGAGGAGTGGGTCAGAACTGAAGTGTTTCCACCTATTTCTGACAGAGCTCTGTTGTATTGAAAATAAGCATTTAAAACAAATTTTTTAAAAAATGTTGTGGGTTTGTTTTTTGCCTTTCTTTTTTTTTTTTAATCCTGTGCTCTGCAGCTGGAGAAGCTTCAGGTTATGCATGAAGAACTCAAGACAAGGTCACAAGAGGAAATCAGGCATCTTTGGTCTCAGCTTGATAGTACCCGAGCAAATCGGCAGGAGCTAAGTGGTATGTTCAGAACTGATATATGTTATTTTTTTTGCCTCTTCATGTAGAAGTACACATTATTGACACAAAATACTTTTAACCATGTCCTGGAAACACAGAGGTAGGTCACAGAGGCATCTGGGTGGGTGGTGGCCTAGTGATCTGCTACTGAAGTGAGAGGTGATTCAGTGTCAGATGACTAGCTGGTTCTACATTGTCAAAAACTATGGTATGCCTGTGAGGAAAAGCTCATTCCTTTTTCCCTTCCCTTTCCTACACTAGCTGTGTGCTATAAAAATCCTCGGGGAAAAAAAGAAACATTTTTTCATTGCTTTGTTAAATTATGTATAATGCAGTTAAACGGAGAAAGTGCTTTTTGTATTCACTATGGAAGTGGGTATGAATTCAGTAGAGAATTATTTACTGAAGGTGGATCACCACTTAGTTTATGACTTCAAATGGTTTATTGTAACTGATACATTTTCTTCCATCTCTGTATTATCTCCAAATAAGTAATCTTTAACAGAAAAATGCAGAGAACTGTGTAATTAGCTTCTATCTGGAGTTACAAATACTTTTGTCCCCTGCCACTATTAAAATAAATATGCTTCTTCATTCACTCTCAAAATGGAATTTCAACATCTTCTAAAAGGTATCTTAAAACAGTAATTGTTACAGTGTGGCGATAAGAGAGGACGCTTTTTCAGTTGAAATGAAGAACATGGCTCAGATATGTGTGCACTAATAGATGTGTAATACATGAAAGAAGAAACTTGAAAAATGAAAAAGCTGGAGATCATGCTGCTAACCTTGACTTGTAGGTATTAGGGTTGAGACAGAGACATTAATTGGCATTCTTTTCTTCTGCTGAGGTTGCTGAAGTCTATCAGATTTGCCTTTTATTTTAACTGCAGTTTCAGATTTTCTAAATAATACCAACCTAAATAGCTTTTCAAGTATAGTGGGGTTTTGTGAAGGTGCTGCTTAGTGGTGTTTTTCTGTCAGAAATTGAATAAATAAAGTCAGAGCTTACTCTTTTTCAGATCTCTGTTTTGATATTACAGAATTATAGCAGGTAGCATTGTACAGTATTTACTAGAATTCTTTTATTTCATGTCTGTAAACCTAACCTTTCAAATGTCTTTGCATGTTTCTAATAACTCATGTTCCTATTCTTTGGAACATTTTTGTTTCTTCTTGCTTGAGATGGTGAGACCAGAATGAAAGGCCATGATCCAGGTGAGGACATCTCCTTTGGTGTGCAAGATCTTAAAGGTGTTTAGTTTTATTCTGCTTTTCTTCACTTGAGTGACCATTTGACAATGCATTTTGGTTGATTTGAGCACTCATGGTGGTGGATTCAAACAGTAGCAGCTGGAAATTGGGATCACTGCTCTGATGTTAAGAGTAAAATGCCAGTTCAAAGCTGTTGAACACTTTTCTGGGTTAATTTTGTTCCGGCAGGCTGTTGGTGAGGCAAAAACCTGCCTGTGCCAGATTGGAGTTCCCTTCCATATCCCATTGGTATTTTTACTGTTCCCTGCTTGTCACTTGATTCCACTGCTTGGCAGCTGCTCCCATTGGAAGCAGGCTGGGGCTGTCTACTTATTTGTCTTACTCTTTCTGTTTGTGTGTTCATTGTGAGACTCTGGAGGGTGTTTTTTGATTTGCTACATAAAAACACGCTGTGACAACCAGCTGTATTGCTTCCTGGGTGGCACCCTCTGTTTCATAAATGTTTCTGAAGTTTTTCTTCTTGTGTGACATGAGCAGATGCTTCTCTCCAAGATCTTTCTTCTTGAAATGCAGTTGCATTTTCAGTTGATTGTTTGGGATTCAGCTAACCTAAGTCTCTTAATTTCCTATATGTTACTGCTTCTTCAAAACAGAACGTGGAGAGGAAAGCTCTCTTGAGTCTATGAATATTCTGCAGTGCTGCCATTACCCTCTTCTCTGGAAGGAGGGTAGCTTGCTAAACCAGCTTGATTGCTGTTCTCTACTGCATTCTTTTCTTTTTTTTTTTTTTTTTGTAATTTGTTGGATGGTTGTTTGGTTTTTTTTGGTTTTTAATTCCATTAATCTAGCCTCTGCTTGAGCTAGTAATGGAATAGACAAGCCATCACTGAAGTAATACAGAATTCATTTTGTGACTTGTTTTCTGCATAGTTTGGTTTTGTTTATTGAGTAGTTTTACCTAGAGCAAACTAGGTGTTCTTGACTAAATTTATAATTTCTAAATTTATTAGATAAACTTATATTATAAGTTAAAATATATATTAATTAGATTGTTTCTAAAACAATTAGAAATATAATTGAAATTAAGCAATATAGCAGGACTCTGTGTATCACTAGGCCAAACCTGAGGCAGATGGAAATGCAGAGGGCTAACAATCTGCTGGTGGTTTTGATTCTTTGAATGAGGATGATTTTTCTGAATGCAGTGTAAATGGAGAACATGGTTTTACTCTCTACTGAGGAAGGAATGTTCCATCTTTTGGAAGTTAGTTTTCTTACGTAGTTTGCAGTGTAACATTTTACTGCTTTCTTAACAGCTAAAATATGACTGATCTTCGCAGAAAAGTTTAGCATAAAGATTCTGAGTGCTTGTTCTGGTTTTGCTTCTATTCCAGAGCTGAAAGAGCAGCTCCTGGCCCGTGCATCACAGGTGGAGGAAATAGAGCGTTTAAAACAGGAGTTTGAGCAGCAACGACAGCAAAGAAATAGTGAGCATGAAACTGAATTGGAGCAACTGAGACTTTATTTTGAAAAGAAGTTAAAAGTTGCTGAAGAAAACTACAGAGAAGAATTGACTTTACTGCATCAGAGACTGCAAGACCTGAAGGAATATTCAGTGTCAGAGTTGGAAGTGAGTCAGGATCAGGCTGGCAATATCAGGTGATCTATTCTTTTTCCTTTCATCTCATGCTGGCAAGAATGCTTCCATTGTTTTATTTTTTAATACATTTTTATTTTATTTTAAAATTTTACACAATACTTTTTAATAAAGTCTGTTAACATCTAAATATATTGGGTTTGGGCTATCAGTAGTTAGAAACACACTGATGGAATTCATGAGTGTACAGGCCTGTGCAGTTGTTATGGTTGTTCTTTGCCTGCTTTTAGTACTACATTGTAAGCCAGAAAGTTCACTTAACTTTATGACTGTAATGTGTCACAAATTAACTTTGAAATGCCTTTTTCAGTTCTGTCCCAGTTGTGGAAGACACTTCTGAGAAAGAGAGAAGGGATACACTTGTTCAACTAAATCAACAGCTGGAACAACATCAGGTGATTATTATTATGTTCTGCTGTTCATTACATGACCTATATAAAAATTGATGTCTGATTCCTAGCTCTTGGCAAAGAGTTAGTTATGTTAATTTGAGACAGTTATGGCTTAGTTATTTTTGAAAACTGTATTGTGGATTAGCAACCTTAATTCTCAGCCTAGCAGAACAGATGAAACACATGGTGTTCTGTAACTTTTTGTTTTCTGGATTGTCTTGTGCATAGTAAAGAGCTTATCAAAGCTCTTCCACATGAGTACAGAATTCATGGTGTTTCTCTTCTCAATAGCTTCTGTTGTAATTGTACCTTTTATTGCTGTTATCTTCAGGTGGAGGTGGTAATTTGGTTCCTCTTCTATTTATACACCTACTTACATGTACCTTGTTGTAATTTAGGATCATCTTATTTCAACTTGAAGATGACTAAATTTCAGAAAGGAAATTTCCTTTCTTTTCCTTCAGATTTTTATTTTTGAAATTAATTACAAAAACGTGGTTTTTTTTACTGAGGGAATGACAGGCAGACAAGGCATTCAAGGTGGCATGAGCTCAATTTTATTAGTAAATCACATAAAAACCCATGAGTTATAAACACAAAATGTATGCATCATGCCTTTTTCCTTGCAGTTATTTGTCACCCTAGCTGAGTGTGAAACTGCAGTCATAGAGTGTGTGGAGGAGAGTCTCTTCTGTGCTGAGAGTCAACATTTTCTCTATCCAGATATCCAGAGGCTTGTGGGACATCCCCCTCTGTTATGCTTTCAATCATCTTCTGAAAGTCAGATCTGCCTTGAAGCATGGTCCCAGAGTGCATATACCTTTTTTACTTGGAAGGTTCTAACATAGAGAGTTTTTGGAGGTGATTTTGTTCTTACCCTTTTTCCCTATCCAAAGTACACTAAGGCAGCACTTAGGGCTGTGGTTTAGTGGTGGACTCAGTTTTACATTTGGATTTGATCTTAAAGGTCTTTTCTAACCTAAATAATTCTGTGATTCTACTTTGAGGGGCTCTACTGCTGTAGTAGTAGATGGAGTGGCTGGAGCTGGGTGAAACCAGAGATACATGTGTCAAACAGTTGCCTTACAGAGTAATTAATGTAGTGCTCTCTTTGAAAGATTCTCTGCATGGTTTCTTCAAAGCTTAAGATCTCTTTCTAACCCATTTTTTATGTAGGAAGAACTTGCCTGCTTGCAGGTAGAACTTAAAGAGCAACACAGACATGAATTAGATTCCTTAAGATCTTCCCTTGCACTGCAATATAAGGAAGACCTAATGAAAATTAAGATGGAGCTGTCAGACAAATATATGGCAGAAATTGAGGAAATGAAAAGAAAGCATTGTTTAGAACTTGAGCAGCTCCGTGCCCGACTTTCAGAGGCACATATCAAAGGTAAGATGAGCTGACAGACTTAGAAGTAAAATGGTAAGCTGCTTGCATGGTTTATAGTTTTCTTTAAATATTTAAAGGCTTGTCCAAACATATCAACTTGTTGGTTTATTTTAAACTATATCAAACACTTAAATGTTAATCCCTGGCATTGAGCACTTTTTTTTTTTTACTTTTATGGGCATGTCAAGTTGGACTTGCAGAGATATGGTAACATGAAGTTGATTATTCTGTAGTAAAACTCACTACAACAGTGGAGCAGTTGCTAAAAGGAGCTGATCAGATTTCCATTCGTGATATCTAGAATGACACCCTCAATTCCTGCATTAATATTTACCTAAAACCATTTCATGCAAATACAGGAGACATTCAACATACCTGACAGAAAACTCTAAGACTTTTTCATGTTCCGTGCCTTTTTTGTCTTTTTTTACCTGATATTGCTCTGTTTATGTAATGTTAATACCACTTTATTCCTGTATTTCCCAACTAGTTGGCATACATATTGAGATGAAATTTTTACACAATGAGGAAAGTAATTCTAGGGAGCATAATTGTCTTTGCTGTAGGGTTTGGGTTAAAATTTCTCTTAAATTTAATGAGCCTTTCACTGAGGTAACAGGCTTATGTAATTTCTTAAGACTTGCTGCTTTTCTTGGAAGTGTAATTATAAAAATATGCTGCCTTGTATAGGTTCAGTATGAAATACATATATTGTTGAGGTGCAGTAAGGGACTGTGGCAGTTCTTGTTGCTGCACACCCTTTCTGGAAGCCCAGTGTGATACTCAAACATTTGAACTCTAAGTATGTTGATTAAAATAATCAGTACAACTTAATTTGCAGTTATATTTCTTCATTTACTCAATTTTAATACTAGACAGTAGTCAGAATTGCTTAAATTTGAGTATTTAAAGATTTGTCTCGTGCTTTTTTTGGGAAATGCCTTAGGTCAGTAGTATGAGCTACAGAGTAGATAAAATTTGCATAAATCTGCCATTTACTTGTCCAGAAAGTAAGTCTGCTCCTGTGACTGCTGCTGATGGGTGTGAGGTTCTGCCACAGGTATCATGATCCTTTCCCATTATTCTCTGTGTTGGTTGATACCGATGGATTTCAAAGGTGGTGATAAATGGGAAAATAATACAAAATCATAATGTTAATTCTTGTTGGTTAGAATAGCTACTGATAAATCACACAGCTGACAACATTCAGCTTTATTTATGTGCTTTCATAGGACCTGTTAAAGAAAAGTAAAAATTTGGAATATTTTTTATAATATAAAATATAAGAAAAAAATTGGACGGAATAAGAAAATACATTCCAAAATGTTGTTTTTGTTTTGCTTTATTTTTAGAAATCACCAGACTGCGTCTACAGAGTGCTCAAGATGCAGCGCGTCAAGTGGAAACAGAGGTGGCTGTACGAGTGGCTGTGCTGGAGGAGGAGCACAGAGCTAAGCTTGCTCTTCTCCACTCTGAGAATCAACGTATTCCAGAGCTTTCAGCAGAAATAAAACATTTAAAGGAAGAGATTACTAAACAAAAAGATATTTCTGTGCAGAATGAAAAGCATCTGAAAGAGGAAATGGAAAAGGTAATTCATATTGCAGTACTGTTTTTAATAGATTTGGGCAAACTTGGATCTGTTGGGAATGCCCAGGGAGATAGAAGCATTTATCTTTACATGTGCTTAGCTTAGGCATTGTAACTTCAGCATTAAGTGGACTTGCATGGATATTCACAAGTCTTGCAATGCGAGTCAGAAGTTCAGAGCACTTTAGCATTAAATGCTGAGTTTCTCTGCAGATGAGCTGTAAGAGCAGCTCATATTCATTACTGCATATGCTTCAGATGAAAAGTTTTCATCCTGAACATCTCCCTGCAGCACAGGGTAGTGCCCTGCTGCAAAAGCAGTATGACACTTATGTATTGTCACAAGCTGATGGGGAGTTCTGCAGCAGATGAAAAAAGTCCTTCTGCTTAATGGGTCCCCTCTAAGAAATTTCTAGGTTTGATAGTACTGTTTTTTGAAGCAAATAGCCAGAAATACTTTCCCAGACCACTTCTGAGGGAACAAGGAAGAACTAAACATCAGATTTCTGCTTTTAATTTTCTTTACTGTAGCTCTTCCGCCTTCACTGACAAAGTCTTAGACTTGAAAGAATCAAATCTGGCAACTTCCCTTTTACCTGTTAAATCAGCTGACCCATCTGAGGGTAAACTGGGAGTGGATGTTAATTCATTAATTTCCTCTGATACTTGAATGCTTATGAGACTTAGATGGATGAAGCTAATTTCTTTTTGAAGAGACTGTAGGTATATGTAGCATTTTTCAGGAACCAACACCATCTGACTAGTGTTTTATTTTCTTTTAAGAGATTCCTCCTGATTCCTTAGTTGATGATTTATTTGTTTACTTGTTGACTCTAAAAATACCCTATAGGTAGTTTTTTGACTTATGTCATTGAGAAATCACTTGGTGCTTTGGCTTCTGTTTTTGTTTTTTTATGTTGCTTTTATGTTACGTCTGAGGTCATGGTCTTGGACTCTGCATATAAATACCACTGGGATATATAAGGAGAGGAGAGGTTTCAAAGAGACTGCTAATCATGGCCAATAAAAATACCTAGGCTGCCATTGGTTTGATAAATTGTATTCCTGATATGAAGAAAAGTGCCTCCAAGAGAAAGCAATATAGACTGCCATATTAATTCTAGAATTTCACCTTAATTTTTCCTTCTCTTTCTTACCCCAATGAATTCTTAATGGCAAGTTTAACTCAAGTACCTATAAACTGACATTTTGGACTTACTTTTATTTGAAGGGTGATTACAGTGCAAGAGCTGAATCTTTTCCAAGACCTTAAATGTGTAAGAGTGTTCACACATTTAATTTTGGTTTTGGCATTTTATGATTTTTTTTTAATAACTGCATTCACAGGTGAAATACAAGATAGCTGAGGATCACAAAAATAAATTAAAGGAAGCCAGAGAAGAAGTTCAGAAAATAGAGACAATGTACAAAGAAAAAGAAAATAAATGGAAATGTGAAAGTGAGGAGCAGAGAATCCAAGCAGAAGAGAAGTTGTCATTGCTGCGTATTGAACTGCAAAACAGAGCTGAGTCTGAGAAGCAGAATTTACAAAAGGAGTTTGAACTTCGTGAAGCTGAAATGAATCAGCTTCAAGATCGTCAGGCTGCCAAAATTCTAGAACTGGAGAAGTTGGTAAAGGAGCAGCAAAACAACTTGCAGCAACTAGAGGACAGCCTTGCAAGTGCACAGGCTGTGCAGAAATCTCAGGAGCAATATGACAGTGACCTGCAGGCAGCCAAAGCACTCATGGCAAAAGAAATGGAAAAGATCACACTTGGTCTGCAGGAAGAATGTGCCCTGAAACTTATGGAAGCACAAAATAAGTAAGTCCTGAATATTTGAGCTTTTTCTCTTAGCAGTCTAGTTGTTGGTACCTTTTCTTGTTTTAAACTTAAGTTGTAATGATACAGGTTTGTCACATGATGGCACCAGCTAACTTGTATATGTAAAGCTTGCTCTTCCAAAAGGACGTTAATCCTGTCCATTATGGTTTGCTGTAGAATTTTGCTTTTTGGAAATGTGCTTAATCTAATCTGGCAAATCAAAGTAAAATTCTGCCTGTTGGAGTTAAGAATACAACACACAGCTGAAAATTGTATATGAGACTTGGAGGAGGGGAAGTGTTACTGGACATATTAGTGGAAAAATTCTTTGAATTTTTGGAAGTGTTTTCAAACAATTCAATTAAGTTTATCGAGATTTTCCTGTTGGATGAAGCTTGTGTTGTCCACTCAATGCTGAGACTGATGGGCTATATTCTTCAGTTCTGGTTAGACATGGAGGTTGTAGCTGCTCAGTTCCTACTTCTCCTACTCATATTGAGTTCCTACTCTGTTCCTGCCCTTTCCTACCCCCATTGTTTTTAGTATATTAAAGGAAATATGCAGACAGCTACATGTTTGTATTGGCATGCCTTGCTTCAAGTGTATCTCTTCTTTCCTCCCCAAACATATGCTTACATAACAACATTGGGGAAATAAGAAAACACTTGCAAGTGCACAGGCTGTGCAGAAATCTCAGGAGCAATATGACAGTGACCTGCAGGCAGCCAAAGCACTCATGGCAAACAAAATGGAAAAGATCACAGTTGGTCTGCAGGAAGAATGTGCCTGAAAGAAGGAACTTACCCTTTAAATAACCAATCACTTTTTAATTATTGGTGTCTGTATCCAAAAATACTATAGTTAATAGCAGTAAATCGCAGCATGTCAGATACTAAATCTTTTGCATCAAGCTTTAAGCACACCCCAGAGATGTGAGAGTTTCAAGAAGCTTCCAGATATCCCACATACACTTCCACAGTAGTAGTTTTATGTCTCAGTCTTAACCATATGTTTTTAGAGATCTTTCTCATGACAATTCATTTCCTTGCAGACAACACACATACTGTGTCCTAGATGCTCTTACATGACAGTGCTTTCTCAGAGAACCAGTATTTGTATGTTACTTTATATTAGTAAGTAATTTAATAAGAGTTCTAGTCTACCTTGTAATAACCAGTTATTCCCAAGTAGCATTGCCTAAACCTTCAATTATGTGGCTATGAAACTGAAAAGTAAAGTAAAATTTGTGGAGGCTAAGCAAGGACTACTTATTTGTTTGTTTTTTAATTATTTAAACTTTTATTAAAACTCAGTGTCTTTTTGACAAAATTCTCTCAACTTTCCTGGAAATAACAGGTTTATGGAGGAGCACAAAGCTATGACTCAGAAATTCACATCTGAGCAAGAGATTCTTCTCCAAGACCTGAAAAAGAAGCATGTTAATGAACTGGAACTCCAAAGTCAGCAGTTACAAGAGAAGCATAAGCAGCAAATTTTGTCTCTTACAGCTGAGTTGCAGACAAAGCACCAAGCTGAAATTGAGACACTTAAATCTACACTAGAAAGCAAACAGCAGATTCAGCTTGAAGCCTGTGTTGCTGAACTACAGACAAAGCATCAGACAAAAATTGATGAGCTGGAGGCTAAACACTTATCAAATCTGGATTCCTTGGAGTCATCCTACCTATCTGAAATACAGAATATAAGGGATGAACACAGTCGGGCTCTTGAGAAGCTACAACTGCAGCATGCAGAAGAGCTCCATGAAAAGGATATAATAGATCAAGCCCGCTTGGTTCAGGAGATAGAACTGTTAAAATCAAAGCACGCTGAAGAACTCCAGCTTTGCCAAAACAATTTGAAAATTGAGCTAGCTACTGCTCATATGGAAAAACTTAAAGCCATGGCTGCTGAAGCTGAGGAAGCTCATAAGGTGCGTCAGAAGGAAAACTTGACACAGAAGGTGAAATTTCATGGTTCATTATGTGGGATCACCTTTTCCCTTGTTCTTGGGGTGTATTTCTACCACCTTTTTGGTGCCAGTGCTAACACTTGTTTGTGGACGTAATGTGAGCTGAAATAGGAAACTGAAGCTGAGAACTAAGTCCAGCTTTTGCTTCCCTCCCAAATGCTGAGACTGATGAGCTTTCTCAGTGTGCAGAAAAGGTACAAATGAAGCAAATTTTTTTAACATCGAGATTAGAGGGTTTCTGTTTTGTGGTTCAGAGCTTCTCTGCCTGATAGTTACCCTGTAATTCTACAGAAGTTATTAGAACCTAGTAAATGTAATTCTATAGGTTAAACTACGTATTTAGAATTCCAAAAATCCTCCCTAGTGGCACAGTCTTGAGGGGAAGAACAGAAGAAAGGTATCTCTAAAGGTCCCAGGTAGGATTTTGGGAGCAGGCGAGTAGATTTTGTCTTAGGGCCTTCATCAGAAGTCCATAGCTTTCCTTCTTAATGGGGCAGAGGTGTGAGCTTTTTGAGAGTTCAGATGGGTAAAAAATGATCCCCAAACTTTTCCAAATCCATGTGGTAAGACCTAGCTCATTTCTAGAACTCCAGAGCCTTCTGGAGAAAGATGTACTGGTTTTCAGATTTACCTGTTACGAAGCCCATGTCCCAAGTTTATGTCCTTGCTGTGCCTGCAAAGGCTAAAGATGAAGGTGTTCTGTGGGAGAAGGGTGGGTATTTTTCCTTTGTCTTATCTTTGCTAACTCTAATTGTTCTTGAGCGTAAAGAACTGTAGAAAGAAAAGTTAAAGGTTGTGCTGATGGAGAGTCCTGTCATTCACAAAACCCAGGAAAAAACCTCAGTTATATATAGAGTGTGTATGTCCACGTGTGCTTATCATTCATGAGACAATATTGTTCATGTTTACTCTAAAACTTTGATACAGCAGGACATGTGCTTTACAAATGGGTTACAGACATATTTGTACTTTTTTTTTTCTTCCCTTTTAAAAATAATGCTTATGCAGGATGATTTGAACACAGCTCTCCAGAATCAAAGGAGATTGCTGGAGGAAGAAAAGTGTCTGGCCCTGGATACATTACGTGAGGAAGTAATGCATATGGAGGAAAAGCATAGGAAAGCACTCCAAGAACTTCAGGATCTTCATGAGGCAGAAATTAAGAAACACAAGGAAGAATACTCCAAGGAGCTGGAAAAAGAACTGGGGAAGCTAAAAGCTCAGCATGAACGTGAGCAGGAGGTCAGAATACTGCTAATAACTAAACCCCAAATAATCTATATTTTAAGATATAGTAAATTCAGTTTTATTAACCTTAGAAGTAAGACTGTATAGATCCACAGCTTTTTGGATTGTTTTCAATAGTGCCAGTAGATAAGAAGAGACAAAGCTAGCATTTTTAAGCCTTGCTTTATGTCAAAGGACTTGAGAATTCATGTATGTGTATTAGCCTAAATTTTATACATTTAAATCCATATTTGCAGTGTTTTCTTTACTGGGAGGTGGAGGGGTGAAGGGTAAGTGGGCTTGCATTCTTTTGAGTTCCTGCTGTATTTAATTTAAAATTTTAAAGCTGACATTTTGATAAAAAACTAATAGGTAGTAAGTTAGGTCATTAACATCTAGTGGAAGTAGCTGTTCACTTCAAGTTTTTATGAGTAAATAGCCTTTACTAAAATTGGTTTCTTCTTTTAGAAAAATTATAGTAGGTAATTCTCTTTAGGAAATTCTTTCTCAGTGAGGATTGGAAGTCTTCCCTCATTGCCCTCAAAGCTTTACCATTTCTTCTTGTTGTGAATGTTTATGTGTAAACTTGAATGTTTACTTCCATAGTGAAGGCTGAAACTTGTATCATCTATAGTGATGTCTCCTTAAACATTGAAAAGGAAAAGGATATTTTATTTCTTCAGTCTTTTGTACAATCTGACTACTGTTGCTGCAAGCAGACACAGCTGATAGACTGTCTACTTTTCTATGTTATATATTACATTCATATATTAGAAGTTACAAGCAAAATGAAATTTCCTCAACTAGAATCAAACAATATATGTTATGTTAAACTCAATCTTTTATCTGTTATTTTTGATGGACTTCTGTTTTATCTCATTGCACTAGATATGGAAACATAATATTTCATCTCATTTGAACAAGAGAAATTACATCTTAAAATAGGTTCTTCCCGTGTTTCTCTTCCTTATTTTTTTGAATTTCTCCCAGAAAAATGTATGGAAACAAGAAGGGCATATTAATTAGTCTGACCTGATGGCTGTATGAATACAGGAGATGCCTTGTTGCTTCTTGCCTGGTTTTATGGGCTTGCATTTTTCTATAGTCAGCATGTTGATAGTTAGCAGTGCTATCTGACCTGGAGGGCTGGAGAGAGCTATTATGAACATTCACAATTTGACTGAGATAGAATGTTTTGTTCTGGTTTTCTATTTTCCTTAATTATAACACAATGCCTAAAATATTTTATATTACTTGTCTGCAGCTGTATGCTTCTGCATCAACCTCTGAAGTAGAAAATGTGCGGAAAGCTCTTCTGGCTCAATTTGAGGATGTAAAATTGAAGCAGCAGCTTCAGTTCCAGGAGGAGATTGAGCTGCTGAAGTGTCAGTCAGAGGTACTGCTTGAACAGCAGATTGCACAACTGAAGGTAGAGTCTGATTAAAATGAACTTCAGGGCACTCACTGGTAATGTGAAAAGTCCTTTCTCTAAACAACAGTCCCTGTGTACATTTATGTTTGGTTTGTGATGTGAAAGTGTTTTTCTTGGTGTCGGCAGAGACTATGACCTTGGAATGTCATCCCTTGTCTACTGCACTTGTGTGTATATAGCAAAAACCATTCAGTGAAGCTTTTGCTGCAGGTGTGGTGACAGTGAGCACTTTGTGCATAAGTTTTTTTGTAGTTGATAATTTCTGCTTTCTTGGGCTCATCATTTGAATTCCAACCTTCCATCTAGGTGAGCATCTTCACGATGAAAATCATCTTTGGCATTGTATGGTGTATGATAGTTGCCTATTATCTTCTGAGCCTTGTGCAAAATTTATTTGTTGGTTAGGTGACAAGCACATGTCAAACTAATAAATGAATGGAGAAGACAAATTCTTTGTTAGAAGAGTAAGGGAAGCTCACAAACACCCTGAGAGCAACACTTACATTCATCTCAGTGCTGTCACTATAATGAGCATGGGTTGAGCTCAGTTTGTTAAGCATAATTAATTAAGACTGGATGAAGTATTACCTTTTTTCTTGCTTCTCCTTGGGACAGTTCAATAGATTCCTACTGTTCCTGTCAGTAGGACTTTTCTGAACAGGTGCAAAAACTTTGAGAACATGTTGAAAATGTCTCTGTTTTTTTCCTCCTGTGGAGTCCTGGTCACTCTCTCTCCCTCTGGTGATATGGAGAATCATTTGAAACAGGAGATATCAGAATATCCTGAAAAGCCACAGGAGGTGTATTTGGCATTGCTGTCCTTGGTCTACTGAAACTGGCCTGGCTGTGCAGATACCTCAGAACTGATTCCTGCTTTTTTCTCTCTTATGCTGCCTAGGCGCTTGAGTTACTGAGAAGCATTTGAGACACCAGAAACCTCTTTTCTTTGAAATTTTGTCTGGGGTTATTTACTGCTGGTACATCTTTGTTTTGTTTCATGGTTTGGTTTTTTGGTTTTTTTTATTTAGTTTTTATCTCATTAACTTAATGGCTGGTGTTTTGTCCCAGAAGAGACTGACTGGATCTCTTACCAACATCAGGCTGAGCTGTGTCATGGTCTGATGCAGGTTTTTACACTGAGCCTTCCCTGCCTGCTTTCCTCAGTCAATCCAAATCCTGTGACTGTCTTTATTCCAGACAGCTTCTTTCTTCCCCCATGGTCTCCCCCTAGCAGATTTTAGGTATTCAGAATTCCTTCCTGCAGTCTAATACACTCTCTTTAGTGCATTGTGCATTTAGTGGGTGCACTGAGATCTTTAGAGACAGTTCAAGTTTAATGTACTGGTGAAGAGAATTCTTCGTTCTCCTTTGTGTCTGTTCTTTAATATCTTGCTAACTGCCAAGCATTCTGCTGATTGAGTCTACTCAGTGCAAGGACTGGCTGAGTCTTCCCCAGAGGATCCAGGTTACTGCCTGTGTTCTGTTCTGTAGTCTTAATTCATGCCCTGGGGCAAAACTGTTTTCTTGACTTTTCTTGACCAATAATAATTAAAAAAGGCAGTTACCACTTTGGAGTGTATTGGTGTTCATAGATCAGATTGCACAAGTTTTTTTTTTATACTGTGATCAAGAAGACTTATTTCCCAATTTGTGTGCTGCAGATTATCATGAGGATTCCTTCTAGCATCTTCGGGGAGGGATGCCAACATCTTGTTCTATTTCCCTCATTTTGCTGATGCAGGAGTGGGGCTAATAATCCCTTCCTTTAGAGTGCTTTAGAGCAGTTGGATGTGAGGTCCAGTTTAGTAGCTTCTAGATCATGTAGCTATGTAAATCTACCTTGTAGCTTTTCCGTGTATTCTGGTAAATCACTTCTCTGTGGAACTTAGTAGTATAGTGCATGTTTCACTACTTGCAGTCAAATAAAAGTGGCTCCTGTCCATTTGCCTCAACTTCTCTATCTGGTTTCTGTTCCTTATCACTGTCTCAGCAGTCTGAAATGACCCAGCTCTCAGTTAGCACATTCAGATAGTTTGTTTGCCTGCTTAACCATATTAAAATCATAGTTTTGGTATAATTTTGTTGATTTGGGATATTAAATGGGGAAGTTGCTGCTAGTTAATCTGAGAGGTCAGGTGTGCACATTTAAAGAAAAAATAAATGGAAGAATTGTGGTTGTGGGATTTTTGAGGGTTGGTTGGTTTGTTTTTTGTTTTTTTCTCTGTAAATCAAAGTATATATGATTTCTCTAGGATGAATTTGAAGCTGAAAAAAAAGCATCACTACATGACAAGGAGCAGATGTTGATTCAGGAGAGGGAGAAGGCACAGGCTGCTCATCAAAAGGAGCAGGAGATGTTATCAGCCCAGTTACAGGAAAAAGCAGCGATAATTATCCAGGTGTGTGGATAGACCTACATTTTAAAGGTGTTTTTGTGGTTGTGTTTTAGCACAGTGCTCTCACCTTGAGCACAGTGCTCAAGGTGCATATAAAGGGACTGTGTGTGTAGTTATTTGGTATATTGGTCTGTTCTGTTGGGCCTTGATATTGAGTGGGAAAACCAAGAACACTATGAATTTCCTCTGCTGGAAGAAATAAGTTACTGTTTCCTGCTTTTCATGCAGGATTTGATGAGAGATGAGAAAACTGGCTGGGGAGCAGAATGCTTTTCTCCCAAACAGATGTCTTGACTATTTGTTGTCTTACTTTTGAACCAAACTTTCTAGCAAAACAGTAGTAGTTTGTCTGGTAGCAAAATGTGGGGATCAAAGTAGGTATATACTTACATATATGTATGTATTTTTATATATATATATATATCATAGTGGGATGGTCATGTCATCTAAACATGTAAGTATGAAGAGAGGGGACAATTTGTACAACATTGTTTTCAGGCAGAGTCTATAAAGCAAAGACAGTTGACCAGCACTGATGATACCAGCTCAGTTTGCTGTTTTCAGGTTTGTGCACTATGGTGTTAAAATTTGGTTCAGGATATTGCTTTGTGTCTTTGAGGCATAACAAGGAAAGCAAACTAAATTATGACCCCCTAAATGACCTAAATTATGACCTGAATTAAGTTTTTTACAAACGTTTTGCTTTGCTTGTATGCACAGTCTGAATGCAAGTGAGGCAACTTCCTGAAGCAATATAATCAGAGAAGGAGAAGTAATAAAATAACCATTAATTTTTAGTTTTACTGCTGCCTGTCATCTCTAGTACTTGTGGAAGCAGGCTCACATAACAGCAGACCATGAGTGTGTGAATATGTATGAAGTTATGAAGAGTAAGATCATTGGCTCAAGTTCATAGTTTAGGCAAAATGATGGACTTTGTTGTATTGTTACTGTATTTCCCAGCTGGAAAAGAAATTAGAGTCTCTGAAGCGTGAAACAGAGGAGACCAACTCTGAACTGGAGACACTTCTTCAGTGGCGGGACAGAGAAAACCAAGAAGGAGGAAATTTGGTGGCCGTGTTGAGATCTGATATTGAGCAGTCCAAGGATGAAAGGTTTCTATATCATGGGATATATAATGGCTTTATTTACAATTTTTTTTGAGGTTGTTTTTATTACCAATCTTCTTACTAAGTACCTATCTTGATATGGAGAGAAATAAGGTTGGCTTTTTTGTGTTTTTTTAAATTTTGGTACTTTGGTGTTTTGGGGTCTCCACAGTTTTTAATCTTGGAAGAAGCCAGGATATTAAGAAAACTTCTTTTTCATAGGAAACTTTCAGTCCAATGTAGATTGATATGATATGTCATTGAGATGTGTGGATAGGAGAGAATCTGACAGTAGGTTCAGTGTCTTAAATAAAGTGCATGCAACTTTTGTAGTTCTTGATATGCTTTTTTTCTAGGAAAAATCTGCAGGAGTCTTATCAGCATGTTTTGAAATTGCTGATTGAGTTGGTGAAGTCCACAACAGCTGTTGAGGATCTTATCTGTAGCAAGATTGGTCTTTGCCTTGATGACAGTCTGGCTTCTGGAGATTCTAGGGAAGGTCACAGCATTATGGAAGAAATGGGATTCATGCAATATTTCAAATCCAAAGAAAAGCATCACCTTGAAAAAGGTGAGAGAAATCTGTGTAATTAGAGGTAGTCAATTCACATTCTTGAAAAATGCCTCTTCATCTCCTTTTATATGCATGATGTTCAGAAAGGGGATATCTCTTGTTGCAATGTTTTCTGTGTCTCTTCTGAAGCTGCCTCACACTTAAGATGGTGTCTGTCAGTAATCTCTTTATTCATTTAGTAATGCAAATATTAAAATGTTGCTGGAAAGGGCCAGATGGATTCTAGGGCAGGAAAGATGAAATTTTTGAATGCAGAGTTTTGGGCCCTGATGCCTAGCACAGTATTTCCAAGCATTGTGAAAGACTGTCTTGATTTGTCAGCATTGAGTTATTGATGTGTACAGGTTTATACCATGTAATACATTTTCAGGATCAAGCAATGTCACTGCCTGATGTCAGTTGTTACCTGAGTGGCTGGCTAGTTCTGTGTCACTTTCCTGTGTGTTTGTTTTCAGTATATGAGCTGCTGGATGAAACTCTCCCAGAACACAGCCAGCTGTCTCCAGTGGCTGACGAGGAGTCTGAATTGAGCCAACACTTCTGTGAAAGTGTTTTTGCAAAGCCAGAACTGGCATGTGAAAATGAAGAAATGATAGAGAAAATTGGTCATCGTTTGCGCACTGCGGTGGAGAGACTTCTGGAACTGGTTACAGAATCAGCTAAACAAGTAAATCTTTTAAATCTGTTTAGATGTATAGTTATACTGCAAATGTGAAACATGTTTCAAGGCATATGTATTTAGCACTCTGTAGGATTTGATATGTGAAGGAAAGCAATTTGTTCTGAATACATGACAATCTATCAGCATAGGGAGGCATGTGCATCCTCTGCTCATTGCAATAGAAATTTTGCCCGTATTGTATAATTTTTTAATAAATGAGACTTTCTTCTAGCAGACTGTATAGGAAGTCTGTAAGATAGTTGACTTAAGTAGATTTAAACTGGGATTTTTTTAGATACAGTTGGTATCTTCAGAAGACTAAGTAAGCGCTAAGGTGTTCTGAGGGGTTTTCATTTTACTTAACACCAATACTTCTTCAACATTAAAAAGTAGGTTCAAGAAAACTCAGTCCCATGTTAAAATGGGGATATATAGACAGCATGAAGCAAACATCCTTGTAATTATATTCTGTTATATTGTGATAAAAGGAGCTAAACTTGTTATCATCAGAGAATGAGAATTATTTCCATAGTGAGTTTTGCAGCGTCTAGTTGTTCAGCTTTGGGAAAAGAAGTTATAAATTGGAGGTAGATTCCAGACTACCGTATACATTTAGAGGATTGAATTTAGTGCTGCAGTAATTAGCTTGCTGAGTAAGGAACTCCTAATTTAAGAGTAAACATGGAGTTTACATGGAATGTATCTGAAATTTATCATCTTGTGAGATATTTTGTGCAACCAAGAGGTAGGTGTGATACATATATTCACCATCTTCAAGAATCCCCTGTAGAATGAGGTGCTTAAATTTGTGCTTTTGGGTACTGATGCTGGTTCCACTCTCATGTGGCTAGCTTGTGGTTAAAACACTTGCCAAGTGTTTTAGAGAGGGGGTCTGCCATAGCAGATCTAGGTTCCGGGTCATAAGGAAAATATGTTTGAATGCAACTCATCTCTGTGAAATGACCTTTCCACTAGAATAAGCTTAAATATCAAATAAATGGGCATGGCACTGCTCTGTGTTCCTTTCCTTTCAACTTGAGATACTACATGCAGGGATAAATAGTCTTAGAGAACTGGTGACATACCTTGGAAACCTGATGATACAGTGACTTCACTGTCTATTAGATGTGCTGGAAGTTTTTGTAGACTTTAAGTGCAAGGATGCTTTGGATTTCAAATGTCTCAGCAATTGTCAAGCTGAGCAGTTTAGCCTACGAGGGGGTATATCTCTATTCAAGCCTAGAAACTTCTGTGCCTAAGGAAGATCTGTGGTGAAAATACAGATGTGAGAGTACAGGGAGTGCCCAAGTGTACAGGGATTTTGGGCAAAGTCAACCTTGTACTAAAATGAAACTTCAAAACCTGAATCTTGATGCATAAAAGTTATAAAATATTCAGAGGGGTTTTGTTTAAATGGCTGTAGTATTGTTACACTGCACATGCATCCAGGAACTGATGTTGGAGGAAATGGTTTACTTTTAGCTGGAGAAAATGCACGAAAACCACGCACAATTTGAAGAAGAATTCAGCCGACGAAATCGGGAAACTGCCCAAGTGGTCAGTCAGCACCAGGAGCTGATGGAGTGCCTCAGTGAGCAAAGTGAGGCCAAGAATCAGCTGGCACTCGAGCTTCATAAAGCAGAGGGTAAGAAAATTAAGCCAATCTGAAGAGATTTCACTGTCATTTGTTCCTTGCTCATTCTTGCAAATATCTGTAATATGATTTTTGTGTCTCTTGTAGATTTGGCTGTATACAATGCATTTTCTGCATTTCAGATTACTAGTTTACTTGAAGCATGGGTCTTATCTTGGAAATAACTACTTAATTCTCTTCATGCATTTCCCTGGGGCAAGTGTGATAGTTCGTAGTTCTGTCTTTATACCACTGACTGTGTGTGAAAACTACTGTTTTTTAAAAAAAAAACAATGGCTTGCATTCCTGTGTGTCTAAAACATGGAGCTCGGATTATTGAAAAGAAGATTTTCTCCCATTGTCTACCTACTGTCTGACTTTGGAAGGGTTGAACAGGAGCTATAACAATGTTTGGTGGTAGTTTGGTCATAAAGAGATTCTGTAAGAAGAGGCAAAAAGGCTGTGGCCATTGATCTTGCTGCTGTTGCAGACTCTATCATTAGTCTAATTTACCCTTGTGAAGATTACAACTTGAGGACTTTGCTTTTAGACAGGAGAAACGTTGAGGGTTTCTGTGTCCTTTAAGTTGAGCTTCTCTCCCTATAATGTCTTTCTGCTTTCCATTCCTCCTCTTAGTCATAGTCCTTTAGGCATATTTGGTATTTCTAAAACACTTTTTCCTTCCTTTGCATGAATCATTCCTGAATTTCTTTGGCTCTGAATATGAAACTTGATTCTCCTTTCTGGTGATTGTTTCTTTGAACCCCAGCACCCAGCAGAGGATGCCAGGCTATGAAATGTGAGGTGATCCCAGGCCATCAAGGCTTAAAAAATGATCTGCATTCTTAGATACATTTTGTGACAGGGTAGCCTCATAAAATCTGTTAGAATACATTAACTGGTGCATTTTATTCTTGAAGATACTTCAAAAACTCTATCTACAGTGTAAATTTGTCATCTTTGTATTTCACCTTCCATGGTTTGCAAAATGGTATATACTATATTTTAAAGCTGCCTTTTTCTGATAGATGAGTTTCTCTCTTGCCTTATTTGTGTTCTGACTTGGGATTTTAGGCATCATTGAAGGCTATGTTGCAGAAAAAGCTGCACTGGAAGAGGCCTTGAACCTGAAAGAGGAATCTGAACGTCGCCTTGTTGTGGAGCTGGAAAGTATGCGTGAACGCTTCCAGGAGCTAACCCAGGAACAAGCAATTCTGGGTGAGGAGTGGGTGAGGACATTGTTGCTGGAAAACAAAATTGTCTTTAGTCAGGACACATGGCCATGTGTTTCTGTCATTGTGTCAATCTTTGGCCTCATGGTTTAGTGAGCAGCTCAGTCTTGTAGAGAGGCAAGCAGGGTCTTCTGTAAAAGCAGAAATTAAAATGAAGCAATTTTGCTTATCAGAAAATATTACTCTTAGTGCAGGTTACTGCTGTAGTCTTATGCTTAGTTAGAAATTGGAAGTGTCTGAGAAAATAAGAGATGTGTATTAATTACAGGCAGTTATTTGCCACACATAATTAGCACTCAGTAACTGAGATGCTAATTTGACACTGCAGTCAAAGACAGGAGTTGGAGCTTCAGAATTTTTAACTAAGGACTAAGGAGAGAGCTTATTAATGACAGGAGAAACAAAATATTCCGGGAAGGCGGACTGAAAAGATGTTAATGATCAAACTCTATCTGTTTGGGTTGAACAAACTGAATGAGTTGGTGTTGGAGAGCATCAAGTGAGACAAGTATCTTGAACTTTTATGTAAGGAGTGGCTCATTGCAAGCCAGTGACAGCCACTGAAATACCAAATCAAACTCAGGAAAGTAGGTGCAAATAAGAAATCTACATAACTCCTTCCCTGACTCCATCAATCTTTCAGCCCCACAGAGTAAAGGATATGATGTAACAGGAATGTGTTTAGGGAAATGGAATAGGATAAAGAAAAACTCTTCAACATAGTGGATGGAGACTAATAACACTTGACAAGTGGAAGTTGGGGGTGTGATAACTGTCACTGCAAAGGAAGGAGCACACATTGTAAAAGTGTAATGTCCTAGTGTAATGTAGCTGGCTTACATGCAAGATATTTTCTTGGTTTATGGAAGAAAATTCAGATATGGTACATGACTTATAGTATGCCGGAGCTCAGAACTAGGTTGTGCTGGTTCTTAATGATGAATCTGAGAGTCATTTAAATAGTATTATATAGTTTTGACTGCTTGAATTTGCAGCCTTAATGTTGTTCTAGTGCTTCTGTGAGATTCTCACCTTCCAGTAGAAATGTTATTATTTGAGATCACTGCCTTTCCATTTCTGATAATTCCAATGTTGCACAACACTCAACAAGATCTTTACTGCCTGAGCAGGCCATGTAACAGGTAGTTGTACACAGTGCATGCTTAGGTCAGAAATAAAGAGATCAAGAAACAGTTTTCCAATGAACTTCTCTGTCATTAGTAGAGGGATGTAAAGGTCTAGGTTTCAAGATGTAAACCCAGAATTCTGAAGTAGGGATCTGTTTGATTAGACAGAGTCTGTATGTTGCCATTATCTTTCTGCTTCCCAGGAGCCTCTGTTGTAGACTCCTGCCTGCCTTTCAGCCCTACTGTAACTCTTCTCTGCCTCTTGTATCTCCCTCTCCTCATCTTTTCTTCACCTTGCTGCTCTTCCCCTCTTTCCTGACTCTTGACTTTATCACTGTCCTGCTCTTGTGGGCTGCTATCTTTCTGTGCTCAACCTGTCAAATACAGTGCTATTGAAATACTCAGGCTGCACAAAGAGTCATGGAATGGTTTGAGCTGGAAAGAAACTTTAAAGGTTATCTAGTGGAACCCTCCTGGAGTGAGCAGAGGCAGCTGCAGCTACAGCAGAATAGAACATTTCAGTTGGAAGGGATGTGTTGCAATCATGTTGTCCAAATGTCTCTCAAACACTGACAGGAGGGGGGCATTGGCCACCTCTCTAGGGTTTGACTCCCTTCTCAGTAAAGAAAGACTTCCTGGTCCAAGCCTCTCCTGGCACAGCTTTGAACCATTGCCACGTGTTCTGTCACTGGATCCTAAGGAGAAATGCTCAGGACCTCTCTTTTTCCATCCCCTCTTCAGGAAGCTTCAGAGAGCAATGTGGTCACCCTGCAATCTCCTTTTCTCCAAACTAGGCAAATGCAAATTCTTAGCTGCTCCTGGTAGGACATTACTTCCAGCTGGATTAGGTTGCTCCAAGCCCGTCCAACCTGCCCTTGAATGCTTACAGGGATTGGGCAACCACAACCTCTCTAGGCAACCTGAACCAGTGTTTCACCACTGTTCTAAAAAAATTCTTCCTTGTATTGTCTGAATCCACGTTTTTTTTACTTGAAAACCATCACCCCTTGTCCTGTTGGTGTGTTAAGATGTGTAGTACACACGTTAGTGTTAAACATTTTATCTGTCTCTCAACCTCTCCTATGAGGACATCTTAGTATCATTCTGTTACATCACAGGAAACTTGAATAATGATCTTGTGCAGATTGTTCTAGCTTAGAGTCTAAGCTTGCTTGCCCCAGTAAGCAGAGAAAGAGGTGGGAGCAGACCTCTCTTCCTCAGGGGAAAGGCACTAAATGCATGTTGTGCTTGCTTTACAGCAGTGCTGATGACCTTGTGTAGTGTATCCTGCAGGAAATGCAAAATAATTCCATCATATGGTTAGAATGCAAGTATGTGTGTCCTGGATGTGCAAGACAGATTACAGTCTAAGTCTGTGTCAGTGTTGAGTTCTGCTGGACTGAATCCTGCTTTGGATCTCAATCAGGAACTAAGATGTTTGAGGCACTAATTACTCTACCTCCATCTGGGGAAATTTGCCGAAAGAGAACATTGATTATCCTTGACAGTGCATAAGACAGTAGCAACAAGAATGTTGCAACAAACTGGTATAGTTATGGTGTGAAACTATTTCTCTAGTAGCTCCTGTTCAATTACAGACATGGATCAATGTATGTCATTAGGATAATTGTGTCTTAGTAAAGGTGAAATGCATTTTTGCCAAATCTGCACTATCTGTATTAATACAAGTTTTTAGTGCTTTAAAAGATGGAATGGATTATAATATCCTATTCTTGTCTTGTATGTGTCTGTGTATTTCAATTTCTAGGAACACCTGCTGCAAATATAGCACAAAAAGATGGTTCAGGTTTGTAACAATGAAGGGTTTTTTTTCTGGTTTGTGTTGCTGTAACACTGAGTGACTGAATTTAATTGATTTTATTTTTGACAAAGAGGAACAGTACTTCATAAATAGGCCAAATAAATTACTTGGGTTATAAATTTCTTGGTAAAAATAGTTCACTTCTGTGATGCATCAGAAAGCAACTAAGACTGATCAGTATTTAAAAGAAAAATATTTTTCTGCTCTTAGGCTTAAAATGTATTGTGACTTTCTGTTTACTGGCTTCGTGGTTTTTTTTGGTTTTTGTTTTTTTGAGAGTCTGGAGTCCATTGTAAGCTTGCTATGAGCATCTAATGATACACAGTGGGCTCTTAAAATGATTAAATTAGTCCTTTTTTCCTCTTTAAGGGGAAAAAACTGGATTTGTTGTGATGTAAAATGGAATGCTAAAAAAATACAGCCAAAGCTGAAGCAAGTTTAAGGGAGACTAGAGAAATGCTGTTGAATAGTTAGGTAGAACAGAAATGGAGAGCAAAATGATGAGAGGCTGGTTATGGGAGGAAAAGTGAAACCAAAAACCAGCAAGAAGGTTCTGTAGAATTTTACAATGACTTTGGAAGTCTAATGCTGAGGTAACATTTGTAGATGCCAAATTGAAAGAGGCTTTTTTTCCCTTCCCAAACTAAAGTGTGCCTAGTTATCTCTTGAGGAGCAAACATCTAGATCTGATGAATTAATAGTTTCCATGATTGTTCTGTGAGCTGGGTCAACCAGGTCTCTCAAGTGAATGAAAAAGAATTGTCTGTGGATAAATTCCAATTAAGAGTTAAAAAACTGCACTGGGCCTATTACTGTATTGTTATTCCTTCTCACCATTCACGTATCCCTGAAACACTATTTTTATTTAATATATATTTGGTAGCCACCTCACTCTCCTGAAATTTGCTACTGCCTGCTCAATGAGAGGGAATGTTGAACTGAGCTGTTTGGGAGTGTGTCTGGGCACTGGTGTCCATCTGGTAGCTGCAGTCCAGCTCTTGCCAGCAGCTCATTAGAACTTGAACAGCTGTTGAGCTCCCCCCCCAAATCATCCTCATTCCCCCACTCCAGCCATCTCTAGTACTGTTCCTCTGCTTTGGAATTGTTTGTAGTGTGTAGAAAATACAATAAATAAAAGCATTGTTTGGAGTTGATTGATATGGCTTATTCCTTGCAAAGCTGATGTCTTTTTTTTGATGTGGAGCACTAATGTGAGTAGAATGGTTTCACTAACTCACTTAGAATGAAGCTTGGTGTTTGCTAATGATCTTGGCAGCAGGGAGGAGTGTGCCAGGGCATTACTAAAGTGGTATTGCATGGTCTGAGCTAGCATTAATGAAATAGCAGGCTTGTCCATGTGATCCAGTGTGTGATCTGGTGATCTATTTGTGTTGCTTGAAAATGTACTCATGCACTTGGGGAATGTGTGCTTAAAAAAAATCAAATCAACAAATTGCTGAAAGAGATTACATTTACTCAGAATGTCAAAATTTGATACCTGCTTTCTATGAAATATTAAGTCCATGTAGAATCTACTAGTGTAATTGCTTTTTCCCCTTTAGCTTGCAGTTCTGTCTGAGGAGGTTACCATGATTGTTTATCTCTGTTTTATCTAATGAACATCTTGTCATTTAGAAAACAATAGTGTTCCTTATAAGTAGTCAGCTCATTAATGACCATGTTTCTTAGGATATAGAAGGAAAAATTCACACACACAGTGTACCCTGCCCTCCTCTGGACACAGCATGTAAGCAAGTACAGCAGAGTGCTATTTTATTCCCATCTCCTGCCTAGCAATACACAGCACTCGGTAGAAGATTTCCTCTGTGGTGCAGCTATGGCTGGAATCCAGTTTCCTAAAGGACTGCAGCTTTTTTCTGGGCTGTATTTCAGCTTTGGATAGCTTATCTCTGTTGCATCTCATGGCTGTTACAGCTCCACATGGGTTGTGAGAGAAATTACTTTGGAAAAGAGTAAACTTGATTAGGAAACTTGAAGCTTAGTTTGCGTGATTATTTAGCACCATGCTGGAAAAAGTCAGGAGTGTGGCAAAGCAATGGTGCTGGTTTTGTTACTGTGTAAGTGTATGAGGTACCCACCTTGGTAATTGTGAGTCTGCAAAACTACTGCTCAGAAGGAAATGCCATTGGAATGTACTGGTGGATTATCACTCACAGGCAGAAAGGACTTACCAGGACCAGAGCTTTCTTAGATACATAGTCTGTGAGTGTATCTCAAACAATTCTCGAGTCCTTTTTATCATAAAATCCCAGAGTGGTTTGAATTGGAAGGGACCTTAAAGCATCATCCAGCTATTTTTGCTTTTGTCAATCAAGTTTTTTTAATTCAGCTGATGTGTGTCACACTCTCACATGGGCAATGTACACTTAGTGTGCATTTCAAAGAATTCAAGTAACTGCTGAGCATCTTTTTGCCCATTTTAAGAACTTTCAAAAGCTACCATGGGTGCTTTGCAAACCTGATAAACTTAAGTAATCCAGCACAATTCCACATCTGCTTAGTTTTCTTTTGCTCAAGTTAACCTATTTGCTTTATCTTGCATATTTTAGTATTGTCTTTAAGGAGAGAAAGTATAATTGCTACAGTAAGAGACCAGAGAATGACAGGGTTGCTGTGGACCTTGAACTCATGTCCATATTTCTGTCACAAAACAGAATCTACTTTACTTGTTTCTCTTTGTCCAACCTTTGTTTTTATGTTCAAGTTATTTTTAGCTAAATTCACATTAAAATAGCTTGGCTCTAGGTGCATTCACAGTAAAGTCTTGGCTTGGGTCTTCTAAAAGGTGTATTCAGTGTATCCAACTGATGGGAAATGCGGTTTGTGGGTATAAGTTAGCTCTTTAACTTACATAAACTTCAGCTATGTGCATTTTCATAGTTGTGGTATTTTTTTTGCAGTCTGTATAGAGCAAATATGTGCTGTCTTTCCCCTGAGTGTTTCTTTCCTTTGTCACCTCAGAACTGGACTCTTTTAAGCATGACTTTTTTTCTGGGTTTAAATTCCCACTGATGTTCAGAGAAAGATATGAAGTTTGTTTTCTCATAGCAGCTACCTTCAGCGTGGGGCTGGGCACCAGTGGCCCCTGGAAAGAGGCATAGATGTCAGCAGCAGTATCCAGCATGGTGCAAGCTGGAGGAGTAATTAGGAGACTGATTTGAGACTGGATGTTGGAGGTCTAAGAGGGATCTTGGCATGGCAGTTTGTGGGAATTGAGAAATCTATGCTGCATGGCTTTAATGGGAAGAGATCTGAAGTAGGATGGAAATTTGGGATGGAAAGGGTGGCAAGGTTTTAGGACAGAGCAGTGAAGGATGGGGTAGTTGGAAGGATGCATATGAGAAACCAGGTGGCTTGACAGTGGTGTGTGGGGCTTAAATTTAGGGGTGGAGCAAATCTAGAATGGAGTGAATAGCACACTTAGAATGGAGTAAATTTGGAGGATTGAGGATCTGGCATGGTTTGGAAAAAACCTCTGGGACAGGAGGAATATGAAACAAGTTGAGAGGGCAAGGACCAAGGGAGGTAATTTGAAGGACTCCTGGTTAGATGAGGTAGAGTGCTCTGGAATTGCTGTCTCCAGGAGTAAATATGAAAGCTTTGTATGTGCCCAGAATGTGTACCAAGATTCACTTTGGGATTGAGAACAGATGCCCATGTCTTCTGTTACTACGTGGTACAGTAGTCTCACCAGAGATGGCTTTCAGAGATGCAATGGGCACTCAAATATCAGGCTTCCTTTTGTGTCTCTTGTCACCTCAGGCAATGTCTCTTTGCTTTTGGTTTTGTCCAATTTAACCCTGTTTTAAAATCAATTTGATTTTTGTGCCTTGTACTTATTTTTGTCAGTGTCGTAATTGCTGTAATTTTTGTGTTCTTGTTCAGGTCTACTCAAGGAAGTAGAACTTTTAGCAAAGGAGAAATTAGAGCTTCAGTGTCAGGCAGAAAAGGACCATTCCAACTTACGCTCTCAAATGAAAGTTTTGGAGGTGGAACTGGAAGAGCAGCTGCACAGTAATCAAGACCTGGCTACACAGCTATTGGAGGTTGCTGAATTAAAACAGCAAATTCAAGTTCTTGAAAAACAGCTTAAAAACCAGCGGCAGTTCATGGATGTAAGCAAGCTTGGTACCACAGATCCATGGTTTTGGAGGTTGCTAAAATGAGATATTTTCTGTTTTGTTGGAAATCAAGCCCTTGATATTCTAGTTGTGTAAAAGACTAGCCTTTTTTCCCCATTCTTTCTGATAAAAGAAAGTAGTTACAGAGTTCTTTTTCTGTAGTAGTACAGGATTATTTTTTCTTTTTATTAGTTGATAATTGTTCTTTGTATGTACATTGGAGTAAAAAGTTTCTTGTCTTGTACTTTTAGCTATGCTTTCAGAACTACTAAAAGGTGTTAATTATTTTTAAGTCAGCATAGTATAAAAGCAAACACCATTTCTTTCTTGCACTCAATATTTTAATAGAATTAAGATTTTCTTTAAAAAGACTATCTCTGATTGGTTTTACAGGAACAAGCTATAGAAAGAGAACATGAACGTGATGATTTTCAGCAGGAAATTCAGAAACTGGAAGATCAGCTAAAACTTTCAGCAAAATCACAGACTTCTGGAGAGACCAGAGAACACAGGGTGAGTAAAAGCAGACTTAGTAGCCAGAGGAGTTTGTTTACTATAATTAAATACCAAAACCTATATCATCTTGGGGGACTGGCTCTTGAGAGATGATTTTTTTTTTTTTTTATCTGCTGTCACCCAGGGAGCAGATTTGCCCTCAGCTGACTTTACCACATTTAGGCAGGGAGAATGTACTCAGGTTGTTTCTTCTGTAAATAGAAATAAAAGCTGTATGTGTATTACAGTGAAGTTTCACAGCCTCTGACTGTTTTAAGTTACTGAGAAGGGCAAGAATCCGTACTCTGCTCTACAGAGGGATGTACTTCTGGGTCCTAATGTGTTTATTTCTTCCAGCTATATTAGTTGTAATTAGATATGTTCTTTGCCTGCATGCTTTGTTGCATTTAAGTTTGTAAATTAGTCTTTTTTACAAATTTTCATTTGTTTGCTTGTTTTCAGAGATTAACTTTTGCTTTTTTGTTTTTGTTTGTTTCCCTTATATAAACGAATATTATACAGAACTATGAATTGATTCTACAGGTATGGAAAACAGCATGAACATCTCTTTAACCTCTTTCCTTGTCCTTTCAATCCCTTCTGTTCATTAGATCTTCTTTGGATTTTTTCCTGTTCTTGATATGTCAAGTCTCTTTCAGCTTGGCTTGGAGATAGAAGGATACATGTTTTAGGGTGGCAGAATTCTTGCAGAGAGTGAAGAACTGCTTTCAACTTAATTTCCTGTACATGAGTGTATCAGTCTCCTGGCTTCTTGCTCAGATGCATTACAGACAATTAACGTATAAGAGCTTTTTGGTTTGAAAGGAGAAGAAGAGTTTGGAGTGTGAAACAAAAGTCATAGGACACAGTGATAAGCTGTGCCTTACCTAGCCTTCAGGTTTTGCCTGTAGCACTGCTCTTAAAATGTGTATACTTCGTTTAACTTCCATCTAATAATTTCGGTACAGGTTATGAAGTGCTGTACCTCAATACTAGAGAAGCAAGCTTCATAGGAACAAGTGAAGCTTTGTTAAAGTGAATTTTCCATGCTGGCAGGCACCTGATTGCCAGTTGCCTTCTGTAAACTCTTGACAGGACTTCATGAGTCTTCTTAAGAAGTAGAGTAATATCATTCTGCTTAAGTCTCTGCTTCTTGATTGCATGAATGGGATTCCCTGGCACTAAGGTTTTCTCCATACCCTACATACACAGCCTATGTGCTATTACACTGTGGTGAAGAGCAGAAAAAGAAGGGCACTGTTTTTGTTTTGAAGGCCGTGTCTCTGTGGCAGCCTTTCCATTATTCCTGGGCATACAGAATCATATAGAAATATATACATCAGCTTACTTAAGATATGTGAAAGGCCACAGGTTGGTTTCTATCCGGGTTGCTAGGTGGATGACAATTACCGGTGTGCCTTGTTGCTTAGTAGAAATGAAAAGTCAAAAAAATTGAAACTATCTGTTGTAATTTTGCAACCTCTCTTGGAAAGGATTAAAATTGAATTGGAGAAAAGCACAGAAGCAAGGTCACCTGAGATTTGTGGATATGAAGTATGCACACAACTTGTGCCCAAGTAAAATGTCAGGATTTACAGTTGTTTAATGCAACTGTAATTGCTTAACTCACTCTGTAACAAATCAAATCAAGTCAGCTTCTAATCCCTGCATGCAGGAGTTGCAACAAATTCATGGTTGTTCTCTCTGCTCCCCTCTAGGCTCAAAGTATATATGAGTAGGATTATTTTGCAAAAAGAGTTCTGGATGGTACTGGAAGCTACAGGAGTATGCCATGAGGGTGAAAGTTGTGCAGGCGTGCTCCAGGGCTGCAGCACTAAGCTTCCTATAAAATGCAGTATTAAAAACCACACTTTTTGTGTGGAATGTGTCTCAAATTCTGAGAATCTGCTGCCAAAATTTTTTAGCATTAGAAAGTACTAGCTTCCTGGAAGATTTTTTTTATACTGAAAAGCTTTACTCTAAAAGCCTGTGTTATGCTTAATACTTGATAAATTGCTGATGAGATGGGAAGGGAATAAGATGTATACATAAAAGGGAATGTATTTATGCCTGTAAGCAGTTGAAAATGTAATGTTAAACACTTCTGGTATCTTTAACTAGTCTTTGATACTCTCCATATTTACTAATTTGACTAAATTAACCATTCTTCTGCATTTTGCTAGAGGGTCTTTTTCTGCTTTAGTAGTATCTGTACATATCTGTTCTATATTAGTACCAAGAATTTTTACAATATTGAATTGGAATCAGCATCAATTCAGACACTTATTGCTGAACAAAGTGTTGGGTTTTTTTTTAAATGTTGTCTTCCTTGCTACTTGATATTGACCGAATTATTTCTCCTTTAGAAAGTTTCCTATTGCTTTCCTCTCTGAGCTTGCTTTCAGTGTGCTCAATGACTTTGTTCCTTCCAATGTACTCTGTCACACTGGGTTCTCTCCTGCCTTTGCTATCCACCAAAGCTCCTAGCCTTGCCTTAATTACTGGGATGAATGAGTGACAGTTTTCCTGCAGTTCTGAGCATGATTGGATCTCAGTGAGCTCAAATGCCAAATTGTTATGCTCTTCATATCTCAGCAATTCTTGGGAAAAGAGTACCTGTTCTGTGTTGGCAACTGTAAATCTGCTTTGCAGGCATTGAGTACATTATGATGTATATTTATCTTTCCATGCTTGGCATCTTCCTTTAAACTGGATCCCCTTTAATTAATGGAAAAGAATTCTGTGGTTACAGAAATATATCCAATGCTATTAGTAATAATTGATGTAAATCTTTTTTTAAATCTTAAACAAAAACAATCAAAATAACTTCACACCACAAGGCCACTTTTTTATTACCTCTGGCTTGTGAGAATATGCCTTCATCCAGCACTTTGCTGGAATGCTGCAAATATTGAGAGAGTAATCAAATTAAGAGCTGATTCATTTGGAAAACCAGATTGCAGAAAGTTACTTTTTCATCCTTTTTGTCCACTTCTGCTTTTCCTTTCATTTGGAATTTTAGCATAATTTAGTCTGTGGTACCACTTTCTTTGCTATGAAATTACTCTTGCTTCTAACTGGAAGTTGGTTTTATTGCCTGAATATCTGTATGATGTGATTTCTGTATAGGTGGAAACTCTGCAAGCAGAAATAAAAGAGAAGATGGATGGTTACAATAAGCTGTTGTTAGAAAAGGATCAAAAACAGCAAGAAATTGCAGCTCGTGATAAAGAGATAGAAAAGCTGGTGGCACAGGTCCGAGAACTGGAGCAGAGCAGTGCTGAAGTCTCCAAAACTGTACACAGCTTGGAACAACAAGTACAAAAAATGAAGAAAGTGGAAACAGAACTAAAACAAGTAATTTTTATATACTTACTTAAATACAGGTCACATTATGCAGGCAGTGTCCTTATGGGGGATATAAGTGACTGTGCTATGGTGTTGGTTGAGACTGTCCCTGGTGCACCTAGTGGTGAGTTAAAGTGTCTGCATTAATGGCAGCATAATATTGCAGACAGTTTTTAACCAACTCTGTGAATCATCAGCCTGCTTACTCTTCCAACTGTTTGGATCATGTTTGCATGAATCAGCTGCTCTCTTGCTCCTCTGGAAGTTTCTGAGAGAATCATATCACGGATTGTTAAACACTATCGGTCTTTAATAAGTAAATTTAAAGTCCTATTGTCCAAACAGGTACTTTGCTCCTGCTGTGTGTCTTCAGAGCCAGATCTGTGTGCCATAATACAAAATTTTTATTGCTTTGTTACTTCTACTGATCGAATCACAGCTTAGAGCTAAGGATTACATGGCATTTAGCAAAAGTATTTGTCTTTTACCAAAATTCTGATTAACTTTTTCCACCTTCTTAAATGACAAGTCCTCGGGTAATTATTGTTGATTTGTCTGTTAAATTTGAAGATTTTAATGGTATTATTTAAATGAAATGTACTACTTTAATTCTGTAAATATTTGCTGCTATTATTTTAAAAACACTGTACAAAATATTTTTTTTTGTTTTTGCTTCAGGTAGCATGATGTAGAACAGTCAGTCTTAGTTTATTAGGTACCAGTCTTTGTTTATTAGGTACCATTATTCCTATCTATTTGGCACTTGGAAGATTGCATATGGAGAACTGTTACATTTTAGTCTCCCTTGTACAGGGAAGGGCAATGGCATAGTGGCGCAACCCTATCAAAGGACCTCTGAGGTGGTGAGAGGGCTGCAGATAAGAATTTTTGAGGGGAGGCTGAAAGAACAGGGCTGCTTTAGCTTTGTGGAGATCTTATTGTAGCTTACAACCACATAATATGAGGTTATAGAGTAAATGGAGTCAGACTTGAAGGTAAAGTACCTGGTGAAAGGGTGAGAAGATGCAAGCATAAACTGCAACAAAGGAAATTCCAATTAAATAGTAGGGGGAAATGATCCTACAGGGGCAGATGAATGTTGAAAACGGAGCTCAGAGTGGCAGTGGTGTCTCTGACTTGGAGCTGCTCAGAATTCTGCTGCTCAAGGCCCTGAGCACAGCCAAGTTGGTTCTGTTTGAATCAGAGACTGGACCTGAGAGCTTGAGGCCTGTCCCAGCATAAGATAATCTGGGATTTTATCCAAACATACTGAAGCCCAATCTCTTTCTGTCTGGTTTGCCATGGAATGATTTGAGTCCATGATACTGCTGTTGGCAAGTTGCTCTTTTCTCTGAAATCTTTGCTTCCTGTTAAACAGCCTTTCTTTATCCATGCAAATTCAGAATATTGATTTAGCCCTCTGAATGTCCTAGGAAATTGACCTCTCTTTAAAATCCTAAATAAGCCAAATTCAGTAAGACAAAATTGGACTTTTTTTTTCCTCCAGGAGACTGATTCATTAGTTTTGAACAAGGTTATGCTATTCAGTTTGCTAACTGTAGGCATTGTAACAACTTGTCTTAAAGCAATTTTGTGCAATAAAAAAGTGCCAATGGAGCTCTAAGAATGATCACATACTGTGAAATTCTTCAGTAAAAATACGCTTGATGCTAATGGAAATTAGGTATTTTTATTGTTTCCCAAATGCCAACATATGAAAAAGGTAGGTATTGCAGCTGAAGGAGACTTGTGCTAATAAGAAAGAGGTTAGGGAAGAGTAATTTTGAGAAGAAAATGGCATCCTTTTGTGAAGAATACTGCCTAAACTCACAGCTAGCCATGTCCTGACATCGTGGTGCATGGGGCAGATCTTTGTGTTCTTCTGGTCCAAGTCCTTTCAGTTGTTCAGGTTGTTGGTATTTAACGTTGACACTTTGGCTTGAGGCTGTGGAAATGGGCTTTATTTAGGGAGTCTGCTATCCCACACATTTTGTTATTTGTGAAAGAAGATACCACAAATTCATTGCAGTTGGAAAAGAGCTTTAAGATCATTGAGTCCCAACTATAAATGTAATGCTGCCAAGTCCACCACTACAGCATGTCCATAAGTGCTGTCATAGTGTACTTGGAATATAGAAAAAGGATGAGTAAGAACAAATGGTCTCAAAATAATTGTATATTGGAACCTTTTGAGTTAAAAAAAAAAAAAAAGATATGCTCTTGAACCATGCTACAAGGCAGGTCTGAATTCCAGGCCATTAGACTGTATCTGGTTGAACATCCAGAAGAAGGTTTTACAATGAAGTTGCAACCCAGGCAAAAAACAGAGCTTTATGTAATGCTGCTTGTTTTTGCTGGGTCACTGTAGCAACCTCAGGACATAGCAACTGGAGACTGCAAGTTAAAACTTAACTCTTGTGTGTTGAGCCCTGCTGACACTGTGAGCCATGGCAGAGTTGCAGCTCTGCTGTCCAATAAATGCTGAAACATCTGAGGTAAGGCAGACCAGTTCTTCAGCAATCTGGATTTGTGATTGGAGGTTTTTTGTCAGTGATCAAGATGAGCTTGAAAACGGTGTGGATTATGTCTTGTTTTTGGTTTATATCATCTAAAAATCAGATAGGCTCTGTTGTTGCTTGGGTTTCATTTTTATGTGAGGCCTTTCATGTATGGCTACAAGATATCTGGGTTAGAAAAAACTAACTTGGGTTAGAAAAAATTAAAGGGTTAAAACTTAAGTGAGCTAAGAACATTAAGTTGTTTTGCATTCCTAGTTCTATATAGGTCATTTGGATCAGGTACTTTTCTTCTTTTACTGGAGTTTGTCAGATATGGTGAAGTCTGTTCTGAACAGGACTGTTCTGTTGGGTAGGTATACTGACAACAATTAATTCTAACATGAAAAAAAATGTTTTTCAGGATAAGGATGCATTGCAACAGCAGCAGTACAATAACCTGCTTCAGATCTCTGCCCTGCAGTCTAAATTGGATGAAGCGAGGCACAGGGTAGCACCCGATGTCACTTCTACCCCAGGGCTGAAGGAGCAGTTACAAGCAGAGCAGGAAGCACTTCAGAGCAGGGAGAGAGAGGTAAGAATTTGGGGAGAATCCTGAAAACTGATGACCTGCAGAAACATTTTGTGCAAACCTGTAGCTGGGAATTGAAGCCATTCAGAAACCCAGTGACTAATGTTACAGTAAATGTGTCTTCTTATTCAGTGTTCTCTGCTTTGATGTTAACTAACCTTTCTGTCCTTTGCTTGGTTCTGTTTTGTCACCCCTTGTTCATCCATTTCCCCTCTCACTGGAAACTGTCTTGTGGTGATTCACATTAACTTTGAGACTGATGAGTATCTGTTGTAAACTGATTTTCCTTTCCTTCCAAAGTTGGAGTGTAAGGTAGATGTATTTTTGTTCAACTGTGAGCAATAATTCCTTAAGAACAAGAGCACCAGTTTATCTGTAGTGGTGTTGTCTGACCACCTCTGTTTTGTGAGCTGGAGAATGTTAACAATGAGTACTTGGGCCTAGTTAAGTTGAAATGCAGTGTAATGGGTCACATTATTGAATCTTTTATTAGATTTACATGCATAGATGCTTACACACCCCCCCCCCGTACATTTATGTAATATTACATTATTATACTATCTGTAATATATATATACAGTTCAGTTTAGGAGGTGCAAAGAAAAAGGTGGGTGATCCAATTGTGCACCATTGTTTCAAGAGCAGTAAGAGAAATTTTTTTTTTTTTCCAAATGGAGGTTCCAGTTCTCATGAAACCTGTCTTCAGGAGGCACTGAGACTGTCTCATTCTCAGTACCCTTATACTTTGCTATCCATTAAGGCAAACAGTTATAAAAGATGCAAGCCACAAGATCACCATGTTTCCAAATAGCTCTCCAGCTTTCAAACAGCTGCAAGCAGAGAAATGTGTACTTATTGACACTTCTAGGCTGAAGGTCAATGCTCAGAGCTTTTTTGGTTGTGTTACTGGACTTACCACTGCTAAGTTCTGTCTTCTGGGAGAATGAAGAATTGTGGTTGTTAACTGCTCACAATTACATTTGACATCAAATGCAAATGTGTCTCCTATTGTTACATTAAAGTGCATCAGTGGTCAAGCTTTGATTGTTCAGAACATAAATTAACCTCTCTTTATGAGCAGTTAGATTATTTTTTTAAAAAAAAGAAAGTGGAAAAAACCTCTGCAGTGCTTTGGTTTCACAGCTGAGGAACTTGAACACCCTTTTTATAGGGCAAGTATTTCATTAATGCAAATTGATTAGAGACAATGTAAATCATGGAATTTGCTGGTTACTTGCTCTCAGTAAAGAAGATTAATATTTCTCTTTTCTGCTTAAATAAGAGGACTTAATTGAAACAAGTATGTGTTTTCTTCTTTTTAGATTGCAAGCTTATTAGACCAACTAGAACAATATAAAGATAATTTGATCAGTAAAAGTGAGGAGATACTGCAGCTGAACTTGCAGTTAGAGATGCAAAAAAGCCTTAGCACTTCCAGCATCAGCCAGCTTCAGTTAGAGAATGCACACTTGAAGGTAGGTTTCTTTGGCTTTAGTGTGCACCTTTGGAGACCTCCTTTCTTTAGTATTGTTGCCTTCATCTTAGGATGTTATAAAGAGACATATACTGTGTTTCTTTTTTCAAGCTGAATGTTGCATAGCTTTTACAAGGCTAATGCTGGTTATCAAAGAACAAAACTTCCTGGGTACTCCAGATTCATGCTTATGGCATTATGTTCTACACTATTTTGATTTAAATAAAAAGCTTAGATTTTTCTAGCCCATACGGATTATAAATTACAGTGTTGCCATTTAGTGAACACCTTAGTTTTGTGTGCTTTCCTGACTTCTACAGTGATACAAATGTTACAAAGGAACAAACTGTAGGACTAGAAGAAATGGCCTCAAGTTGTGCCAGGGGAGGCTTAGGTTGGATTTTAGGAACAATTTCTTCCCTGAAAGGGTTGTCAGGCCCTGGCACAAGCCTGAGATATGGTGGAGTCATTATCACTGAAGGGATTAAAAAGCCATGTAGATGTGGTGCTGAGGGATGTGGTTTGGTGGTGGACTTGGTAGTGCTGGTTTGATGGTTGGACTTGATGATCTTAAAGGTCTTTTCCAACCAAAACAATCCTGTGATTCTAAGTTAGAACATGGATTGGTTGTCAGTGTGGCAACTAGAGTATTTATCTTACCTTGAAAGCTGTGAAATGTGGCAACCTAATCCAGTGGTACAAATCTAAACAAAATAGCTGCAGTTGTGTTTTGGAGTTTTTTAACATTACAGTGAGGAGGGAAATGTGTTTCAATTAAGGCCTTGGTTGTTTTCTGCTATTAGGGTGGGAGAGAAAGTAAGTTCTTTCTAATCAGATTGCTGTTTTTTCTGATCAGGAGGATCTAACAAAACTTCATGAGAAGCAAAATCAGGACCTGGATACTAGTGGTTCCTCAGCTTTGTCTTTCCCACAAGCACTACTTAAAGAAAAAAATCAAGAAATTGATCACTTGAATGAGCAGCTGAAGAGGCTTGAGCTTGAGCTAGAGAATACTCTGGAGAATAAAGTAAGAATGATTACTATATGTACAAAGATGGTTTTTTGAGCAAAGCAAAGTATACAGGATTTTACTGTAAATGAAATGTATTTGATAATTCTCTTAGGAAAGTAGGGAGTATTCTGAGTAGCTACCAGCTCAAGCATGGAGCTCCTGTTAAATATGGGACTTAATGACTGCATGATTCAGAAGAAAAGTTTACGGTAATTTCTGTGTGCAATAGTAATTCTGTCTACATACAGTAATATTCAGACCTTATGTTTTTGCTTAGGTTGTGGAAGATCAAAAATCTGAAATTGAAGAACTCAGATCACTTGTTGAGCACCTTCGTGGCGACCAGGAAAGGCTGCGTAAGGACAAAGATGAAGAGGTAGAGCAACTCCATGGAGTAATTGAGAAGCTTCAAAAAGAGCTAGCACAATTTGTACCAGTATGTCATGAAGTTAGTGACAACCAAGATTATCTCTATCAACTTGCATTGGAAAAGCCAGTGGAAAACCTTCAGAATGAGTTGAGGAAGGGGCTAGGAGACTGTCAGAGTGATAGTGATCCAAACAGAAGACATGCATTTCTACTCTCCAAAGTTAGAAAATTTCAGGAGGAACTGGAGCTCGTCTCAACTGCTAGAGAAACTCTGCAGCAGCAACTGGAAGAGAAAGAAACACACTTCAGACTGAAAGTGGAAACTTTGGAGCAAAAGTGCCAAGAATTGCAAGATTCATCAGAGCAGCACGTTGCAGAGCTAAGTGCTCTGAGAAAACAGTACAAGGCACTTCAGGAAGAGCACAACCTTTTCCAAAAATGTTTTTCTCAGAGAGATGTTGAAGCAAAGATGATGACTTCTCGTATTCAGGAACTTCAAGATATTGTGAGGGAAAGGGAAGCAAATATTCTAGAGAAAGATATGCAAATAACAACAATGGCAGGTCAAAGGGAAGCTGACACAACTGAGTTGCAATACTTAACAGAAAAGGCATCAAAGCTTCAAAGAGAGTTGGAAAACAGAGATGCAAGTCAGTCTCAAGATGTCTACAGTCTTCAGTTAGAAGTTTCTCGACTCCATTTCCAGGTGCAAGCACTGAATCAGAAAGAGGTGGCTTATCAGAGAGATATCAGTGAACTGCAAGGTAGCACTGCACAGCTGAAGGATCAACTCAATGCATACATGAAAGAGCTTGAAGCCTTACAATTGGAAAGAGGTGAACTTATTTCACAGTTGGAGTTGTGCAAGCCAAAGGAACAAAGTGATCATGAAGAGACTCACCTCAAGCTGCTCTGCCAGAGAGAAGGAAAAGGCGAAGCCCTGAAAAAGGGGATGGAGGAACAGGAAGAACTGGAAGCAAATGTTGATCAGTCATTTACAGTACCTGTTTCCCCTACTGATAAACTGGTATGTGATTTGTCTAAAATGAGAGAACAATTATTCACTCTCACACAATGAAAGAGGTATGGAAGATAAAATGAAATTTGCATGGTGGCAGGTTTAAAATAACCTAAAATATCTTTTTAAGCAGTGCATCATTTAGACCCTTAGCCATGGAATCTAAGAGGTCAGAAGAGCAATTTTGTTTTAAATTTACGTAGATAAAGCAATGAAAGGAAAAATGAACCAAGAACTGTCAAACAAAGATGTTGACTGGCTGGTGGTGTGTAGACCTTGGTTTGCAAGGAGCTGGTTTAGGGGAAACATGTTTTAGGGGAGGTATGGATCTGCAAGGACAGGGCTGTCCAGCAGGGTTGATGTGCAGAAAGGTTGTCCTAGTCCTGTTAAAACTTCCTTGGGATGATGATGGCAGAAAAGATAAGGGAGCCTCACAACCAAGGATCCAAAAACTTTCAAGTTGAGAAGGCAAAAAAAAAAAGATGGCAAGGTGGGAAAACAGACCCCTCTTACAGCATTGTTTGGGGAATTAGAGTGAATTGGGCACTAGCCTTAGGGTTCCTTAGTCACCTGATGGTGGCAAGTGCTGTCACTGGATCCCTGAGGCTCTAAGGATGAGGGTTGAAAGTATTTTCATTAAGTGGTTCTGAGATGTTCCACTTGGATGTTGGCCTCCTAATGGAGTAACAGGTTTAGAGGATGAAAGGCAGGAGGAATGTTTGACTTCTGGAGTAAGCAGTGGGACTTGTTGGAGCAGTGGCTCTGCAGCAGCAGCCTTAGAGGTTCTGTGCTTGTTAAAAAGATGAGTAAGGTCAGGAAAAGAACAGTAACATCAAGAGGCCTTGGTAAGTGAGGAAAGCTCCTTCTCTAGAAATGATGACTAAAAGAGGACGTTTGTAGCAAGATGGACCTGCATACTCCATGGCATGGTGTTGATGTTATAAAGAGGTCTCTGAAGGTGGAAGTTTCTCCTTGGCCTGGTCAGTTGACCATACCCTCACAGTGTGGGAAAAATGCTGGAAAGGCTTTGTGGCTTTTAAGATACCACAAACCCTCTGGCTGGAAACAGCTTGTTGTGTGCAAGGATCAGAAGACACCTGTGTGTCCATGCAGGCTGGGTTTCCCTGTTGGCCCTCTGTAAGAGATGGTAATTCGGTCGAAAGACCTGGTCTGATCCAGCATGTCTGGTTTTACAGAGTTAGAGTTTCAGAAATGGTCTGCAGTATTGCTGATCAGCAGAGACAAGTTTGGTGCTTGGTGCTTGAAAAAATAAATCAGTCACGTAATCCTGTGGGAACAGGATGCTAAAAGGTACAAGTGTGGCCTTACCAAAATTTAGTGTACAGCTGTGTATGGCATGTGATGGGGACACCTGAATCCATGCACCCTCCAGTGAGTAGAAGCAGAGGGTGGACAATTTTTCCTGCATTAAAATGGCAGGCAGAGGAACTATCTAGATTTCTCAACCGTTTTTGCCTGATGCCCTGTGTTCACTATTAAGGCTTAAGATAGCTCAAGGTATTTGTCCAGTGTAGGAAAGCAACAGGTTTTGAATTTATTTGAAAGTAAGAATATCAACATAGCTACAAGGAATACTCTTTTTTTTCCTGATTGATACAAGAGTCAGGTAATGAGAAATAAATTTACTTATTTTACAGATGTTTTTTTCTTCTATTGATTATATGCTTGTTAAAAAGCCTAGTTAACTGGCATATAAAAGATACTAAACTGACAGATAATTTTTTCATAAAACTTGAGATATGGCTTTGAGATGATCTTTTTCAATGCATATCTTTTAGTTTTTAAAATCATATTTAAATTTAATTAAACAATGAATATGTGTTATTTCATTGTAGGAAAAAGATGACATTCATAACGGAAATCAAAAAACTCTGACTAAGCAATCACAAGAAAGTGTCTTAAATCAGGAATTGCATGTAATCAACAGTTCTGTAGAGGAGCAAGATTTGCAAAAGCATTGCCAGCAAATGTTGGAAAATCATCAAACTCCCAGTTTTCCAAAACACGATTTGAACACAGGCAAGGACACTTCAAAAGACTTCCAGAATTTCATTGCAAGTATGGCTTCATGGGGCTCACCTGAGATCATGAGAAAGCAAGATACAAGCACAGAACTTCAACCAGTCATTCATCCAATGCCCTTTTCAGAGGCTGAAAGCTCAGATTTTGAACTTATGCACACCAGGTCATCCATGCAAGAAGATAATTCTGTATTTCTGGGATATTCTAACCTATATGAGAATGGCAGTGAGGAAGCATTAGTGGGAGCAGATAGAGAATGTCCAGCTTTCTCTGAAAGTACCTATTCTGATGACCAAGATACAGAGAAGATTTTGGTAAGTGTTATAACTTGTCTGATTTACTTCAAACTAAACAAGGTTGCTCAGCTCTGTCACATCTCTGATCACTCCATTCCACTTTGGCTCCAAATAGTAGAAACTCACTGAGAGGGGTAAGTCCAGTAATATTCTGGCTGTAGGATTGTTTAGTCCCTCTGTTGCTGCCAGAGCAAATTCTGGTATTAAAACATTGTCTTCCAGTTGCTTCTAATAATTGGAAGCAGTCTTCCAAAACCTAAAATTGATCAGTAAGCTGCTTACAGTGGTGATGTGGAGTCAGTAAAAAATCATGAGCATTGCTCTTGTGCTCTCAGAAGATTTGTTGAGAGAACTCTCCAAAACCTGGAAGTTTTGCAGTGATGCTATGTGGAAGTAACTGATAAATATGTAATAATAGTTTGTGTGCAAGTAAATGAGCTAAAACCCATGAAACATCTTTTGCTTCTATGGTACTCAATTTACTGTAACAGTTCTCCACTTGAGAATATCTGTCTTTGAGTGTTAGAAGAGGCTGCTTCAAAACTGGGTAAGAGGTTTTTGATGGAAATATTTTTTCTGTATTTGTCCATATCGTTTCACAGGAAGATAGTCTATATTTCAGAAGATTAATGTTTGGTTGTATGTTTTGTGCCTTGCTTTTGAAGGGCAATTAATTATAAATACATGTCTATTTCTTAAGGCCATTGAAAGGGAATAAAAATGAGATGGAATGGCTTCTAAAGAGCAGTAATGTTGCATTCACAGTGGTATTTGCCATCTCTAACACTGTGATCAAAGTAGGCGTTTGCTAAAACCTGCACCAGTAACAAAGTTGTTATAATTGCAAAAAACACTACGATTGGATTGAGAACTAAATTAATGTAAAAAAATTATTTCCATGCAGATGAGAGAAGCTGATAATCTAACCTTAACCCCTTCTGATTCACAACATGATGTAAGATCAAGAGCATCTGCCATAGGTGCGATGGGCGATGGATATGGCAGCAGTAAGTTTAACTGTTTGTAGATACCTTTCACCATTTGTTAACTTCAGTATGAAAATATTAAAATGTTCCCCCTTTTTCCTATTTTCCTTTACTGTAGATCTTTTATTTGAAAGCTATGTCTTTCTCAGATGGTCCTTTCTAAACAAGGACTTGTATATTTGTGCCAGTGGAAATTTGCCTTTACCTTTTCACCTCCATAAACTGAAAAGGGGAGGCAAAGTTTTAGTTAGTCCTAACAACTACAGTGCCTTCTCTGATGCTAAGGGCAACTTACAACCTTTTCACTTGTTTGAGTTGGTTGATCTCTGCCAACTCTCTTCACCTGACATGCATTCATACTAGCAGAAGAAATCATGATTATTATTATTTTGCAAGCAGTTATGCTTGTTCCAAGTTCTTTGAAATCTTCGTAACACTTGTGGGGGGGCTGTCTGTTTCTTCAGATACAAGCTCAAATTTGGCAGCTAAACTAAAGCAGGAGCTGCAAGCATCAGAGCACCTAGATGCTAGTTTCATGGCTTATCTGCGGTACCGTGGAATATTTCCAGATACTATGGAATCAATGAGAGAGATGGAAATACTTTCACCACAGCTGAAGGTAATATGTGACCAATAAAAGTATACTAGCAAATTAAAGCAGTAATGAAATGCTAATATAAAATGGTTAGCTGCTACCCTTATGCTGTTCTGTAATGGTTTAAACTTTGAGTTGATAACAGGTTCTTGAGTTATTTTTTAATGTCTCATGTTACAGATTTACTGACATTTGTCTGCTTGTACTTGCTGGAATTGAAATAAGTTTTGCACTGGTGACATTCCAGAATGTGGCTATATGAGGCCTGATCAATCAGATTTCTGGGTTTGTCCTGGAAGCTTTGCAGAATGCTGCTTCATAAATAAGCACAGCTAGTTGCAGTCGTGCTCCCCGGCATATTCTTGGCATTCTGGTCTGATGAAGAGCTGTGGAAACATGACTACAAAATGTGGAGGGATCTTTTCATAGTCAGTTGAAGGCGCTTGAAGAATATACAGAGGACTGAGCAGTGCTTGCTTATTCAGGTCAGGAAGGCAAGTTGAAGAAAATATATGCCTGGGACTCTGCAGTTTGGTGCTGTGGCTGAACAAGCTCTTAGCCATTCCAGGAACTGTAGCTGCTGAGAAGGACATGGGTAAGTGCAGTAGGCTACAGGGAGTCTTAATAATTGAAGAAACCTGAGTAATACGAAAATGGAAAAAGCACACTTCCTAGGAGACAGCATTCACTTTCACTAAAACGTTTAGCAGATTCTTTTCAGCTTGCTCATCAAAATGAAAGAACAATGCAATGAAAGAATGCTGTGCCAGGTGAAGGTAAGCCTTCATTCAAACTTGCACTGACACAAGAAATTCACAAGGTGAAGGAGACTGGACTTTTATCTCTACTTGGGGCAGAAGGAGGAACCTTCCCACATCCACTGAAGTGCCCCTTCATAATAACCATGATGTTCTGGTGTTGGAGAATGAAGAGCACTTTGAGTCACTGACATGAGCCAGGAAAAGCTGATGCAACCACTCACTTGCATTAGAGCTAGTGCCACCAGAAAAGCATATCAAGTATTACTAAATGGAGATACCTTGCTCAGAGTCACACCAAGCACCCATTTGCTGTCCAGACAATTTTTGTTACTGCTGCTTACCAGGAGGTTGTATTCATGCTGTCTCTGAGAGGCTGCCAAGACCAGGTAACCTGACAGATTACCATCCACTCCTCCTGTTTTGTGTAGTGTCTAATACTGTAACAAAACAATTTAGAACCATCAAAAAATACTCTTGTGTCCCTCAGATCAATGTCAAAAGGATTTGGAGCACAAATGGTGGTTGCTTCTATCCTCCCATTCAGAGAAAGGGGTCCAGGATAGAGGTGAATATCTGGCTGTGTAGCTGGTGCAGTACTCAGGGTTTTCATTTTTATGATTGTGGATCTACCTTTGAGAAGCCAGTTTTGGGCAACAGAGAAGAGCCAGGGGCTGCTGATAAAGTGAGGAACCCACTTGTGGGGGGGGGAGGAATCTCTGGAATGCTTCAAAGAAATGGGGGCTTGTTTCTTCAAACAGGTGACAGAGTTGACAGCCTGAGTGAAGTGCCTCTATGGAGGCACTTTGTTCACAGGGAACAAAGAGAAGGAGCTGGAAGTTGCTGTGCCACTGGAGGGCTACAGTCTCATTGCTGTCACTGGAACTTGGTGGGACAAATCACATGGCTGGGAGAAAAGCAATCTAGGGCTGTAAACTGTTCAGAAGAAACAGGCAAGGAAGTACAGCCAGTTGGGCTTCTCTCTAGCAGAAAAAAAGAAGGGGGGGGGGGGTTTAGATTTTACAGAGATATCTTTGAAAAACCAAGAGTTAGGACCCTGAATTTTAGGAGAGTAAGCTTTTAGTGGTTTAAGGAATTAGTGGATGAAACTCTCTGGAAGACTGTCAGATGGGATAAAGTAGCAGAACAGAGCTGAAAGCTACTTGAGACACATTTCTTAGCGCACCAGAACTTCTGATTCTCATGTGTAAGAAAGAGGACTTAGTGCTGTAGAAGGCTGAGAGAGGCCCCCCTGTTCAAGCTAGAGTGTAAGAAGGAAATGTCCAGGCAGTGAAACCTAAACTGTGTAACTGGGAAGAATTTAAAGATATGCTGTATGGATGTGTAGGCATAGGATCAGGAAAGCTAAGGCTCACTTGCTGGGGAATTTGGCAAGGAATGTGAGGAAGAAGTATGAGACAGGCTTCTTACAAGTACGTTGGACAGAAAAGGAAGAATTAAGGAAATGTGTGTGTAACACACATGATAAATAATATAGAAGAACTAATGACAAAGCTCAGGTACACAACAGCTTCTTTTGCCGAGTTTTCACTGGCAATCATTCTCGCATCTTAAGTCTCTGAACCTTAAGGCAGGAACTAGGGGAACTTCATCTCTCCCACTATAAGAGAAAATCAGATTCAACACCACCTAAGGAACCTGGACACACACAAGTCCATGGGACCCAAACAGATGAATCCCAGAGCCCTGAGAGAATTGGCAGAGGCAGTTCTTCATAATTTCTGAAAAGTCATGGCAGTCAGACAAAGTCCCCAGTGGCTAAAGAAAAGAGAAACATCACACCCATTTTTAAAGAGAGCAGTAATAAAGTCCCTGGGAATTACTGACCTTTCAGCCTGTCCTCAGTGGCCAGTAAGATCATGAAGCAGATAATCCTGGAACTTCTATTGAAGCATATGGAGCACCAGAAGGTGATCGGATAAAGGCAGTGTAGCTTCACCAAGTGTATATTATGTCTAATTAATCTGGTGTCCTTCTACAATGGAATGATTCTACCAGTGGACAAGACAAGAGCTTGTCATCTACTTGAGCTTCTGTGTAAGACTTTTATACGGTCCTCCATAACATTGTTGCTTCAAAATTGGAGAGATGTGGTTGGATGGCTGCATTTGAGGAGTTACCATCAATAGCTCAGTGTTCATGTGGAAACCAGTAATGAGTAGTGTTCCTCAAGGGTCTGGGACCAATACTGTTTAATATCAGATGGAGGTCAGTGAAAAGTGGTGTCTTTACTTTTCTGGTTCTAAGACTTGAATACATATTCCAGTACTGGATGCTTAGGATGAATATTTCAGTGTATTTCTGTTGTTAATGTTTACTAAAGTTTCTCATTGCTCAGCATTGGCTCTTGAAATAATCAGTATTTTGATTGCAGCAATGGAAGTCAACTGTGTGTCTTAATCTGTATCACAGCCTCAGCCTTGTATTCTCAGCCTATTCAACCTACTCTCAATTATCATGATTCTGATTTGTTTGGTTTTTGGTTTTGTTTTTTCTTTCTTTCTTTCTCAGACTGTTCTGAAGATGGTATATGAGGAGAGCCGTAAGATACTGGCCTTGTCAGAACATCCCTATGATTTTAGGGACCTGAAAAATGTTCATCAGACCAGAGCAGCCATGGAGGGATGGCAGAAGGAGGGCTTAGCCTTGCTGGATGCTATACAGTCACTGAAAGATTACCTTAGCAAGGTTGCAGATAGAGGACACAAGGTATGACAGTAGAAATATCCTTAAAATCAAGGTAAACAATTTTTTAGATATGCAGATCATATATATGATATATATCTTATATATGCCAGGCAGAAAAGTACCTGGGGGTGCAGGTCAACAGCTGGCTGAATATGAGCCAGCAGTGTGCCCAGGTGGCCAGGAAGGCCAACAGCATCCTGGCCTGGATCAGGAATAGTGTGGCCAGCAGGTGAGGGGAAGTGATTGTGCCCCTGTACTCAGCCCTGGTGAGGCCACCCCAAGGAGTGTGTTCAGTTCTGGGCCCCTCATTGCAGATGGACATTGAGCTGCTGGAGTGAGTTCAGAGGGGCAGCCTCTGAAGGGTCTGGAGAACAAGTCCTGTGAGGAGAGGTTGAGGTAACTGGGAATGATTAGTTTGGAGAAGAGGATGCTGAGAGGAGACCTTATTGCTCTCTACAACTACCTGAAAGGAGGTTGTAGGAAAGTGGGTGTTGACCTCTTCTCTGAAATGAACGATGACATTACTAGATAAAATGACCTGAATTTGCACCAGGGGAGGTTTAGACTAGATCTGAGGAAGAATTTCTTTACTGAGAGAGTAGTAAGACATTGGAATGGGATGCCCAGGGTGGTGGTGATAAAATTTCTTATTTATTTAAATTACTCCAATTTCTGTTGCAGAAGGGTTGGTCTTTATCTTTCCTCCTCCTCCTATACTGTTGTATATATATATATATTTGTGAGGAGCAAGGGACACTTTCCTTTCTGATATTTGGACAGGCCTCTAAACACCTTTGGTCTGCTTAAATTAACTTTTACACAGTAATGAAATGAAAGACAGTGGGTTAGAGATTGAGGAAGATGCCATTTTAAAAAGAAAACAAAACAAGAAAACAAACCAACAACAAAAAACCTCAACAACCTATTTTTTTCAACAGGAACATTCTGGTATTGCTGCAGACTGGAGAGGAGAACTTCTGCAAGCAGTACAGAGTGTGTTTGAGAAGGAGAGAAACATGCTGCAAATTGACTTTAAGTCTCACTTCTCCAGTCCTGGGTCTGGGGAAGAAAGCTCCTTAGTGGAAAAAATGGAGTATATCATGAAACAACAAGTGAGAAAACTTCTTAAAGTGTTATGGTCATGAATAACCTTCTATTACCCCATATTTTGAAAAAGATTTTACAGTTTTATTCTGTTGTTAAATCTTCTCTTGTGCATTAATCCAACTTGTGTGGGTTCAGTTGCCTTTTATAGTCTGTGTTGGTACCATTTTTCTCAGACTTCATACATTGTGTTGATAATCTATTTTAGCTGGTATCAAGAAAAAATAGTGATAGTGACAAGGAAATATCAAAGATAATTATCAAATAGAAAAATGGAAGGATGGGAAAATATATATCTAGAGGTTCTGACTTCTCTTGCAAGGGGTATATATTGAGCTAACTGTAAATCTCTTTTGGATTGTTTTACTGATAATACTTAATTTTAGGTTCAAATGGGAGAGTTTGTTGTAACGATAATGTATAAACTATTATTAATAACTGCTACCCTGGTTGGAATCTAGTGAGGCAGAGTTTTTCTTTTTTACTCAATGTTAACATGAAGCATGAACATACTAATTCGAAATTGCCATATAAAACTTGTACTGCAAGAATCTCTCTAGGATTTACCTTTCTAGAAACTGTGGGAAGACAGCCTTTTAGATTTAATAGGTCTTGGTTCATTTTCAGGAGGAACAAAGGAAGATGGTTGTAGAACACCTCTTCTCCTCAGACAGGAATAGCTTGCTCTCTGAAATCCAGGACCTGCGGGCTCAGCTACGCATGACACATCTCCAGAACCAGGAGAAGCTGCAGCAGCTACAGGAAACCCTCACCTGTGCAGAAGATCATGGGAGCAAACAGGAACACCAGCTTCGAAGGAGAGGTAGAAATTGCCAAGTTCTTACCTCGTCTTCTGTGTCAGTTCTTTCAATTTTTTTTTCCAAGGGGAAAAAAGGCAAAATAAGATGGCTTTGCAAACAAGCAAATGCTCTACAATTCTTCGGTACTCGAGTTTCCTATGATTTTGTCAGAGGAAGGAATTTTAATTCTTCCTGTATTAGTAGTTAAGAAAAATCTGTGAACAGTAAAGAGAAGCTTCAAAATAACACAAAACAAAAAAAAATGAAGGGTAACGTTGTTAAATAGTATATACAAATAGAAAATCCTGCAAGGATAGTAAATTGCCCTAGTTGGTTTTCAGGAAATTCTTGTTATGTTTATTTTTCCTAGTAAATGAATGGGTTTACTTAATGAGGTTTAGAATCCATTAGTAACAGGGTTCTTGCAGTATTCTCATTATTAATCAATCAGTATTGCAGCAGCTCTCAAACTCACACAGCTTTCCTGTACTTCTCACTTTAGCAGCAGCAAAGCTGGAGCATGTATGTGCATCTTTCTGCTGATTCAGATCATGTTTCAAAAGAAATGAATTCTTCAGACAAGAGCACCCTAATACACCTGATTCTGTCACCAATTTGAACTAGTGTAACTGATAATATTACCAAGTTGTTTGTAATAAAAGTAACTTTGAACATTTCCTTATTCTAGTTGAATTACTGGAATATAAACTTCAGCAGGAAAAATCTATTATAAGTGACTTGCAGAGCACCCTGTCTGAGAAGCAGATGAGAGCCTCTGAAACACATGATCTCTTGAACCAAGAAAAAGCAGCCCTGAAATCAGAGCTTTATGAAAGTAAGCAAGAGAATGACAGGCTGCAGAAATCCCTAGAAGAGCTTCAGAGGGAAATAAACCAGTTACGGTGAGAAGTAGATTTAATAATTTATTTTAGATATATACAGTTCTTTTAGACCTGTTGTTAAATATTTATATAGATCACTGGATTCACAGCACTTAGAAACAAAAGGAGGGAAGACTCACCTCGCCCATTTTCAAAGTTACGTTAATTTTTCTTTACTAACTGCTTAAATGTATTCATTTCTCAATTCATATTTACCTTTTCTGTAGCCTTGTCTGCAAAAGTTGTGGTAACAAGTGCATATATTAAAAGTGGGGAGACTGGAGCCCTGTATCTCAGATGTACCCACTCCTGCAGCCTTTATCTTTTCATTGATGCTTCTATTTGACTATCATCTTATGTATCCTGTTTATTTTCCTCTTCCTTCCCCTCCTCCACCCTTACTCCTGGTGTATGCCAATATTTTTCCTCTCACAGTAGTTTGGCTCTGCCAGGATAGATAAGTTTTCCCTCTATCATAATTATTACTAAATAGACCAATTCTAACTGTGCATGCAGAAAGGTAAATGTTTTAATATGCTAAATAGCTGTGGCTTGACGACTGAGCCTCTGTAGAAATACAAGAGGCCATCTTAAACAATTCAATAAAACAATTAACAAAAAGTAACCCAAAATGTCTTGCTGGTGAAGTATGTTCAGTTCTGAAGGTAGACAGAAATGTTTTTTTGAAATTTGCAGTTCTGAATTAGAAAAAAAAGAAAAGGATTTGACAGCTGCACTTGAAGACTTAAAGACTGAACATATGAAGGAAACTGAGCTACGAGGTTTGTTTGAGGAACAACACCTTCAGCATAAGAAAGCAGAGGAAGAAAAGACAAAGGCCTTGGAGGTAATGATTTGCAGTTCACTTCCCTTGGTGGATGAAGTTAACTAACAGATTATTTTTGCCATCTTTTTTATGTCCAATGTTTTCTTTAGAAAAAAACTAAACAAACTTCTAATGAATGCGCATAGTGGGTTTTTTGTTTTCACATAATTAAAGCTTTCAGTTACCCTTGTGCCCATGCAGAAATAGGTAAAAGTTATATGGCTTTTTATTTTGCCCTCCATATCTTAGTGTTTTCAGAGTGGTGCTGGCAGGGGGAGGTAGGGCAGACTCCCCTGGTGGGAGGAGAAGCAATGCCAGCTCTAACTCTCTGCAAGTGCCCTGGGACTGGCCCTTCAGATGCTCCTTCTGAAGAAAGGCTGGGTCCCAAAATGGACCTGGGAATAGAATATTTTTATCTGCTTCAAACAGATGGGCTGTAAAATCCAGAGGTTTAAAATCTACTCTTACTGCTTAGACTTATGGTTCTTTTTAAAGCATCTTGGGTTATTACAGTGATTTCCTAATGAGGGTCTTAGTAACTGAAGGAAAAATACTGTACCTGAACATATTTTAACATTAAGATATTTTGGTTTTGCTACTTGGTGTCATATTGCTAACAAACATGCTTCTGGCACTTGCAATTAGAAAATTAAATTTGTATTTGTAAATTAAAGTTCGTAATAGTTGAACAATTCTACTTCAGTCTCGAATTTCTTCCTGGATATAAAATAGGAGGTTGAAAATTGCTGAATGCCAGCCTACTCCACACAAATGTTTGTGCTGGACTATTAATAGGTGCTTCCCTCTTTGGCACAGGAGCTGGGTGCTGCCTTGGAGCTGCAGTCGGTGCAGAGCAGTCAGCTGGCTGTGTCCCTGAAGCACGAGCAGGCGGTGAGTGACAACCTCCGCAAGGAGCTGCAGATCGAGCAGTCCCGCTGCGAAGCGTTGCTGTCCCAGGAGCAAACCAAACTCTCAGAGCTGCAGAGAAATTTGGATGCGGAGAAAAATCGTTCCTTGGAGCTTCTGAATTCACTGAATCATGAACGTGTTTTGACGGAACAGCTGAGCGCAAGAGTGAAAGAAGGTGCTGCTTGTCAGCACAGGGATTCGCTGCTGGAACAAGCCTTTGTTCGAGAGCTCCAAGCCCAGCTGGAAGAAGAGAGGTCCCGAACCATGGAGCTGGCTGCTGTTATTGAGAAAATGCACCAGGAGGCCATCCGATCCAAAAGGCAGCTGGAGGCCGAGGTGCAGATGTGCTGCAAAGAAACCCAGAGAGAGAGGGAGGTCAGTGACAAACTGAGAACTACGCTGGAATTGCTCCAGGGTCAAAAGCAAGAGGTTATCCATTCCTTAGAGGCCCAGAAAGAAAGAGAGGTGAAGCTGAAAGCTGATGGGGAACAACTGCAGTTACTCTTAAAGATGATGAAGGAGCAAGATAAAAACAAAGAGGAGAGAGAGAGTGAGCAAAGACAGCAACAAACAGAGCTGGAGAAACAGAAGGATCAAGAGAGACTGGTGAGAATGTCTTTACAAGCCTTGCTTTAACTTGAAATAGCCACAAACTGGGATATAAAATTCCCTCTGGATGGTGTTCTTGAATTGAAATGTTTCAGCATGCTTTCAGGGGAGGAAAAAGGCTTTAGATGAGCTCTTTTCTTGCATTTCTCAAATGCAGATGTTTTCAGGGGCTTGAGTCTGGGCTTACTGTTGACAGTTGTTCTTTACATCTTTACCTGTGCTGGGAGTTGCTGGTTGTTAACAAATGGACAAGAGTATGACTTCTTCATCTTTTACAAAACATAGAATGAAGCTAAACTAGGTTTCATGTCACTGCCATTATTTCATAGAATCATTAAGGTTGGCAAAGACCTCTGAGATAGTTAAGTCTAGCTGTCAACACAACACCACACCAACACGTGTGTCACATCCACATGTTTTGAAAACTTTCAGGGGTAGCAACTCCATCTCTCTCCTGGGCAACCTGTTCCAGTGCCTAACCACTCTTTCAGGAGAGAAATTGTTCCTAATATCTAATATTTTGAACTAGGTTCTTAATTCTGGTTTACGACAGTAAACCATTTCACCCTTTTTGTTTCTCAGCTCCTTCCTTTTCTTTAGAGGAGAAGGGGGGCTTATCAGATGCCACACCTGAAAATGGGTGAAGAAAATGCCCACTCCAGAATGTTTAAATTGGTTCCCGGTGGCTCTAGAAGTCTGCCCCAGGTCTGTGGGTTAAGGAACACTGAGGTGTAAATACACCAGTAAGGTGTGAGGCTTTTATTTGCAGTCTGTATGTATATTACAAAAACACCAACCAACCAAAAAAAATCCAACTAGAAAACACTTTTCTGTATGTGTTTGTGTGTATGTGTGTATATATGTGTAAGATGCAATCAACTACTACTTCTGTTCAAATAGCAAAACTTGGAACGGCAGCACCAGAGGGATGAACAAAGGATCAAAGAGCTGCAGGAAATAGTGGCACTATTAGAAGAAAGAGAAAGAGAAAGAAATTGCCCCTCTCCAAACCATCATCAGGAAGGGCTGAGTACCTTAAGCAAAGATCAAAATGCCAAACACCCCACAACAAAAGCTGAAAAATCCCATTTGCAACAGCAGCAACAGCAGCTAGAGAAGATAAGACAGCAGTTACTTTTTGTAGCTGTGCACCTGAACGAGTTCATATATAAAACTGTAGATAAGTGAGTATTTATTCTTCTTTCCCTCCTGCTTCTGAACTTGTGTGGGTGATGGCTGAGAGCTCTGTGCTGAAGGCTGCAGGAAGTGAGGAGGGTAACTGCTTACAAGAGTCAACCTTGTGTAAAACCATGGTTTTGTGGTGGCAGCTTCAGTTACTTCAGGCTTCTTCAGTTACTGTCATGCCACTGTAGCCATTCTCAATGTAGCCATTAAGTGCCTGCCTGCACTTAAACCAAGTATTTTTAAGCCCCGTTTGAAAAGAAGAACTGCAAAAAAACCCAACAAACCCAACCTAAAAAAACCCCAACAAACAAAAAAGAAACAACCAAAAAAACCAAACCAAAACAAAACAAAAGCAAAAAACCCCAAAACCACAAGCAAACCCTACTGCAAGAAGTCGTTTGGGTGTTTGGAAATTGCAGCAGTCTAATTAAAAAAACAAGTTAATTGAGATATCTGCAGATTTAGAATGGGAAACTCCAGCATGGTAGGGAGGAGCCTAGGTCAGGATGGAGTGCCCAAGGAACAGTAATTTCTTATTTCTTTGGCAGCAGAGTAAAATACTAGTGATGATTTGGTGCAGCCTGAATTTGCATTTTATACCATGACTGGTATAAAATACAGACACTTGAATAAATCCTATGCAGCACTATTTAGAAAGTCTACTCTTAAACTTAACAAAACTTGCTGATTTTGGTTTGTATTCATAGTATTTTGTGTGATGAATAGTGGATAAGTGCAGCCTCAAAACTTAAGTCATTCGGTGGGGAAAACGAATCAAATTTACAGTTTTACATTACTGTAAATCAATCTGATACTGAAAAAGTATTTGTGTTTCACAGAACAGTTAATGATTGGTCTGCATCAAATGATGAAGCTGTAGCCTCTTTACTGCAGACGTTAAAGGAACTAAAATCAGATTTATTTTCTGCTCCTGCATCTCAGGTAAGGAAAACAGCACATTGTTGTCGATAATCAGTAATTTGTTCTCTATTCTTTTACTTGTAGTACACATGTAAATTGATTATTTTTTTCCCCCACTCCTTTTCATATTTTGGTAAAACATTGTGGAAAATTGTGTTTTGCTTTGAGAATGGAAAAAAAGATATATTCAAGTACCCACCCTGTCTATATATTAACACATTTTAGTATCAGACTCTTGCTTTTTTGTTGTATTGCAGAGTCTGCTTCTGACACCATTTTTTTTTTCCCCTGGATATGTAGTAGGTCCAAAGATATCAAACCCTGGGATGTGTTGCTGCTGCTTCTGTGTGCATCCCGAGACAGCTGCTTCTCAGCAAATTAATTTTCAAGTAATTTTCAAGAATAGTGATTTGTCATCTCGGGAGGAGTGTTTTGACTGATGTTTGCAGTATTGCAAATATTTTAAACAAACTTGGAGATTGTCAAAGACTGAGCTCAGTTCTGTTTGGTACAAAATAGATCACAAAACCACAGATTTCAGATTCCATCTTGTTCACCAGATAGCTTTGTGCTATGATTTACATCTTGAAAGATCTTCAACCACATTTCAGGCAAAATGTTGGAACTTAGGGCTAACTTTTAACAGCCTTGGCTCTTGTTTGATTCAGCTTCTATTACCTCACCTATCCGATTGTATGCCCAGAAAACATAACTTTGAGAAGGAATGCTGTCTGGTACCCAAAGAGGCTTTTGTAATTTCTGTTCTCCTGTGCTCTGTATTACAAGTCCAATGTATGACAAGCAGCATGGTCCAAGCTCTCTGTCTGTGTCTCACTGATTACAAAATACAATAAATATTTTTGTTCTATTGCCTCTGCAGCCACTTAGGTGGTTGCCAAATAGATCATCTCCAGTCTTCAGGAGGGAGATGTCCTTCCCAAGTAGGTGTTCTTGGAGTTATTTGGGTTAAGCCTTCCAATCACAAAACTTTAGAGCCATTTGCTGTGGACAAAATGGTTGAAGAGCCTGTGGAGGGAAGCAGATAACCTTATGGCTTTAATTAAATCTGACACTGCAGAAGTCTCTCTAGAGCTGAGCTGTTTTTCTGGCTCAGTTCCCTCCAAGTTATTACTCTACTAGGAAAGAAAAGAGAGTTGGGTTGTTTTTTACTTTGATGCAGTTAGGTCTTTGTATTAGAAACTCTGTTGCAAATGCTTTTTGCAACTTGTAGGTTTTCTAGGCTCTGCTCATCATCCATAAGCAGGCCTCTTAACATGAAGACAGTGAATGCCATGCAGGATAGCAATCCCTTCTCGAGTTGGACCAGATTTTGCAATTACCTGTTCCAGGGACTAAGACTATACTAAAATAAAGCTACTCAGGTTTTCTGACTCAAGGCTTATTTAACAGACAGATGTGATGGACCACTCTGACATCTGCCTTTCTATAGTTTAGAGAACAAAAGCTGAACCTTGATATCCTTTCTGATGTGAGTGCAAACAGTCCCTCCTCTCTGCCCTCTTTTCCCCTATCTATTTTTTTTAAAACCCACAATCACCTTTTGTTTCAGTCTCTTCCATGATTTTCCTTTGAGAGACTGAACCATGAACTCTGGAAATCAAAGGAATTTGGCGCTGTTACCTCTTTGAGTTACAGTATATTCAGGACTAAGACAGGGAAACTGTCAAAATGCCAAAATGAATATGGAGTTAACTGGACAATTAAATGGTAGCTGGTGCAGTAGAGATCTGAAAATGTTCAGACTCCTAATAATATTGTACTAGAAATTGGTTGGAGAAACTGGGTTCAGCTGTGTGTAGTGGTTCCTTGAATGTATAAATTCTATTTCAAGAATAACTGCTGCAAAAGATCTTTTTTTTTTTTTTTCTCTCTTGTGATCTGTTGCATCACACTGATGTAACTGTTGTTACACTATCGCAGCTATTGGTAGTGGATAGGAAGAGGGTTATGAAGGCAGAACAGAACTTCCATGAAGGACTGACCTGGAGTTGAGTTTCATTCCTAAAAGAGATGACTTGCCAAAAAACTTACTTTCTCAGAGTGATTTTGCAGAATTTACTTCTGTAGATTCTTCACAATGTGTTTGTGTGCCTGTGTGTACAGGCAGCTTTCTTCACGGTTGCGTGTGGTTGAGGAAGAAATCCATATAATCTCTTTGCATTTCCAAGTGTTTGGGAGGCTCTGTTATTAATAAGGGTAGGACTTCTATAAAATGATCATGCAGCTTTGTACAGAGGGAGCAGTTTGATTAACTGTTAACTTGATGCTTCTTAAGAAGGGCTGCTGCTGTGTTTCAGTTTCCTGTCTTACCGCTTGACATCTGGATGACATTGCTGATTTTCAGGCTCATTATGGACAAACTGAAAGATAAAATGTAAAGTTCAGTTATTACTCAGTTTGAGGTGTTTGGCTATGAAAGCAATGTGTAAAAACTATCAGAGCTCATTTCCTTTGGATTTCTTTTTCAGGTAAGATCTGCAGATGATACTGACGCCGTTCAAGAACTGGAAAGAGACGCTTGGCAGCGAGAGAGAAACATTTTGCAGAATGCTTTGAAACAGGCTGAATCTGAACTGGCTAAAGCAACTGTTGAAATTGAGAACAAACCACTGGTAGAAACTTCCAGTCCCAAGGTAAAATGATGGTGATGCGCTGTCTGGAGCTTGGGGAAAAAGCAATGCCATAGCCATCAGCATGTCATTTAAATCTTGGGCACTTGGTTTCTTTCTGCCATCTTGCCTGTTGAACAGATGCTGTGTGGAATTGTTACCAACTCAAGATGGTAAAAAACCTCCAAAACTTCTGTCATTTGTAGTATTGTTCTTGGGTGTTGTGTAAGGGATTAATGTGGCATGTAAAACAGGTAATTTACTAATTCTATTTTTTTAATATCAATATAATAAAGCTTGTTGTTGTCCTCCCTGCAGAAGAGTCAGGAAGTATACAACTCAGATTTCTCTGGATATAATTATCTGTCAGGTTATGGCATTTAATTTCCACTTCTTGCTGTAATCTTTCTCAGTTGCTATTTCAAAACATGATTTTATAGATCAGCAGTTTTATAAAGTACAGATTAAATTAGGAACAGTTTCCCTATGTGCCCCATATCAGAAAAGTTCCTTTTTAACTTTCTTGGTCTTAGACAGAAACTTGCACCAAAAGTAACCTTGCTCTTTGGAATCTCTTCTTACTCTTATATGAGAGGGAAATTTGAATTTCTTGTCTAAGCATGAAAATATCAAACATCCCTTATTTTTATATTTCCCCGAAATCCCAAATTCTTTTTTGTTTGTTTGTTTTTTGTTTTGTTTAGAAAGGGGTTGATGTGGGCAAAGAATAAGGCAGAGTAAAACTTTTAAATTTTCTAATTTTACAATATTTGTAATTTAAAAGTTTTACAATTTAAAATCTTCATAATTTTACTTTGTAACATTCAGAAGACTGAAATGCAGTCAGATTCCAAATTTGGGTGCTTTCTAACTAGGTGAAGAATTGTTCAAGCTGCCTTTCTGCCTGCAGTATGCATCTGACATGAAGATAGATTGTTTGGGGCTGTGTTTTTGCAGTACATCAAGCAGTAGCCATACCTAAATTTTCTAGACTAGCCAAGATTACATAGCCATACAGTAATTAGGTAGACGTGGTACAAGTTTGGTATCTGAGATGCCAGAGTGTAATACTACTGCTTTGCATGAAAACTGGCAAGGTCACAGAATCTGTAATATAAATACTTGCTCGAAATTTTATTTAAGAGATAAATGTAAGATGCTTCCATACTTTATTAAATAACTTTCTACAATTTTGTGAAGCAGAATAGGTTTTAGATACTTGGCGAAAACCAAGTTGTGGGAGATATTGCTGGGAAAACTAAACAATTTTTCTGGGCTTCTCTGTTGCTAAATCTTAACAGATTGGAATTTTTTTTCCTGTCCTTTTTTTTTTTTTTTTAATCTCTCCAGTTGCAGAGATTATATAGGAAGTACCTTAGAGCAGAGAGCTTTAGAAAGGCTCTAGTTTATCAGAAGAAATACCTCCTGCTGCTGCTTGGTGGATTTCAGGACTGTGAGCAGGCAACCCTCTCCCTAATAGCCCGGATGGGAATCTACCCCTCCCCTGCAGACCTGCGGCTTTCTGGATCACGTTCCCGTCCTTTTACCAAGTTCAGATGTGCAGTCAGGGCAATCATTGCAGTATCAAGGTAAAGCCAAACCTCTTGCTTTCTCTCATATATAGTGTTTTCTTAGAAATTAAAAAATGTATAGTTTCTGTGGTTTATCCCACATTACTATGAAGAAAAAGCTATCTCTCAAAATTCTTCCAACATGACTTGTTGGCTATAACTTTGACCAAGCTGCTATTTCACAGCTGGCAGTAAGTTGGATGTATACTAAAGTAAAGATTTCTAAAACACTGCTTCTCTTGTGAGAGACCCAGCTGCTAAGTATTTGAGCATTGGTACACAACAGTGGCAAACTGACATCCTCTCAGGTCTTACCCTTAGGTCTTACCCTTATCTATTTAGACTCACTGGACACTCTGTTGTATCAGAATATGATCAGCTCAGTCATGGTTTTTCTTTGCTTGAATTCAGTAGCCCATGTTTCACTGGGCATGATTCTGTCATACTCTGTCACTTGGCACCAACTGGGTTTTGTTAGCGGTCCTAGGGACAACATGCCATCTCATAATGGCTTTTGAGGCTATTTAATGAGGAAAAAAATGTTTTATGTGTAATAGGGGGTTACTTCTGAGCAATTTTCTTGTCTAGGAAGACTAGCAAGTTTAAGACTTCCAGGAGATATCACAGGATGTCTTCAGAGTGTTGTTGCCTTTGATGCGAATGCTATAATGACAACAGTATCAAAGGAGGAACAGTGACCTCCAAATTACTCCTCTGAGATAGAAGAGATGCCACAGAGGTCTGGAGATTAAGGAAAGAGTGGAGCCAAACTTTTCCAGCAGTTAAAAGATTGCTGCAGATGGGATAAGCTTCATTCTGAAGACCAAAGTTTGAAGCATTCTTCATCCATTCCTGCAAGGATTGTTACTTAAGTTGTTTAATACATTCCTTGCGAACAAAGAAGTTAGTGTTAAAATGTGGTTTATTTTTACTTGTTTTTAATGATTGTACAAATTAATTTTTTTGTTTAGGTTAAAGTTTTTGGTCAAAAAGTGGAACAAAGTTAGCAGAAAGAGCATACAGACTGAAACCATTTCTCACAGTACAGGAGGTCATACAGGTAAGCATTTTGGACAAGTTCATTGGTTTAATAATTTCTGTTTAGCAATGTGTTTCATTTGAAAATAAGCAGAACAATACGCACAGAAGTGGCAAAATCTGTTCATCTGTTAACACAACTGTGTTTATCTGTTTCCTGAACACAGTGATTATCAATTTATAAGATCGTGCAGAAATTACGATTTAAAATGTTCAGAATTTTTAATTTACAGTAGCAAGCTGCTTCTCTCTTTATTGCAACTACTCAAGCTATGAAAGTGTGTTCATAAAACTCAGTTATGTTTTGTAGAATTTGAACTCTCAAGTTATTAATAAGACAAGGACAAGTGCTTCCATAATAGTGTCTAAACAGGTACATGGCACCATCAGAATAAGTCTTTAAAGTCGTGTATTTGCTGGTGTTACCAGAGGGGAAAAATGGGTTTTATGTTGTTCCAAAGGTTCAGAAAAGACTTAATTCAATATCAGATATCCTGTATCTATTTTCTCTGGAGTTTATGAAGTGCTAGAAAAGATGAAGTGGAGCAGATGAATAGATGGTCTGATGGGTTCAGTAAGGATTGTGTTCCTTTGATTTGTTGGCGAGAAGCTCAACATGAGGCAGCAATGTGTGCTGGCAGCCCAGAAAGCCAGCTGTGTCCTGGACTGCATCAAAAGCAGTGTGACCAGCAGGTCAAGGAAGATGACTCGATGACTCTCCCCCTTTATCTCCACTCTTGTGAGACCCCACCTGGAGTATTGTGTCCAGTTCTGGGGTCCCCAACACAAGAAGGAAATGGAGCCTTTGGACCAAGTCCAGAGGAGGACCACAAAGATGGGCTGAAGCACCTCTGCTGTGGGGACAGGCAGAGAGAATTGTGGTTGTTCAGCCTGGAGAAGAGAAGGCTCCAGAGAAGGCTCTGGGGAGACCTTAGAACACCTTCCAGTATCTGAAGGGGCTATAGGAAAGCTGGGGAGGGACTTCTGACAAGGGGTGAGGGCCTTAAACTGTAAGAGGGGGGGTTTAGGTTAGACATTAGGAAGCAATTCTTTGCTATGAGAGTGGTGAGACACTGGCACAGGTTGCCCAGAGGAGCTGTGGCTGCCCCATTCCTGGAAATGTTCAAGGCCAGGCTGGATGGGGCTTGGAGCAACCTGATCTAGTGGGAGGTGTCCCTGCCCATGACAGGGGAAGGCCTCTTCTAGCCCAAATGAGTCTATGATTCTGTGATTTACTTAGGAGTGTGTTTGTAAGAATTCAACCAACCATCTTAATGCAGTACCCAGTACTGTGAAACTGTTCCATTTTATATAATATTCCATTCATTACCTGTAGCTTTTCAATGCTAAACAAAATTCAGATGCAACTGTTTATTTTTCTTTTGCTGGTTTTACATCAATTTAATTGTTCAAAGTTGCTGGCAATTCTTCATTTTTAAAAAAACCCCAGCAACTTTCTACATACAATGGGATGGTTCCTATTCAGGGAAATTTCAATTCTGCAGTGCATGCTGAGTTCTCCAGCTCAGTACAAAATAGCATCTTCTCACCTTCATTAAAAAAAATTTATTTCTTTCTTTGTTTTATTTGAAGGACTAATTGGAAGGGTTTTTTCTTTTTTTAATGAAAACGAAACAACACCTCCCCTCCCAAGCCTTCAACAAACCAAAGACATTTCTTCTTTTCTGTGTGTTCTCTGTAGTCAGATGGTGTAAGTCAACAGTAACCTATAGTTACAGCAAACAACAAGAATTTATTGAAAAAATGTTTTGCTCATATCAGAATGTTCCTTGAGTGGATATAGCAACAGCGACTGAAAAAGCAAGTTTGGAGAAGGAATAGTGCAAGTTCTCAATTTGCAGGAAGCGGTTGTTTGACATTAAAATGTCAAAGTTCCCTTAAATCTGGTGAAAACAAACAAACAAAACCCAAAACAGCAGTTAGCTATGGACACTGTATTTAGATGCATTGAAAAGCAAACAGTTGCACTCTGCTGTAACTCTTGTGGGTTATATTGGTTATGTTTATGATAGTCTGTTTTGAACACTACCCAGTGCCTGTTTGTTTCAACTGTTTCATGTTTAACACAGTCTGTAGTGCTAGAACAGAAATTCTGAAGGAGCAGCAGCCCACAGCTTTTCACCTCAGCTCTCCCCCAACCCGGGACATGGGGCTGTGCCACAGAACCAGCTCTGCAAGGTTTGGGAGCCACTGCCCCAGATCCTCTCACTGCTTTCACAACAGGTCAGTCCACAGTCTCTGCCTATGTTTGTCAACCTTAGTGATCCATTTTTTTATAAAAATGTAATCACTTACTGGACAAGATACTTGAACAAGAAGGGCATTTTTTTGTTTTACATCTAGTAAATTTTTCATACCTTTCAACATGCTACAAGAGAAGAAAACTTATGATTTGCTTTAACCATGTCTTAGCATTCTTGGATTGAGAGCATTTCTAGTGGTTTTTCCCAATTTAATTTACATAGGCAACAGGATTTATCATGTCTTATGTTCTTTGAGGAATCATTCTTGTTGCTTTTGCCATCCAAGTTGGAGACAATTTCTGAGCATCCTGTGGAAGCAGCTTCCTTACCACATGGAAGTTAGTACATTAGTACTGTGTCCTCTGTGCACAGACCCAGCAGAATGGGAGGTGGAGAACTTGTGTGTGGGGGGTGTAGGTGTGCTGCTATTGCAGTTTTTCATTAATTATTGTCAGCTCTGCACAGAAATGCAACCTCAGCTCCTTGCTGCTGGGTTGGATGTCACAGGTGATATTCTGCACAGTGCTGCACTTGATTTGGAGGTGGGAGGTCTTCAGTCTGACCATTACACACACACAGGCTCTGCTGAGGCCCAGAGGGAGCTCAGGCATTGCATACTTCATTCCTGGGATGAATGGGGAGGAGGAATGAGAGGAGAGCATCCATCTCCTCTCTCACACCACTCCTCATATGTAGCTTCTTCCTTACAGTGTGGAAAGAAGCTGTTCTCAGTCCCATCACCTTGGGACATATTGTTTGATTATCACCTCCTTGCTAAATCAGAAATTTCAACCATTTTCTTCTTTAAAAAAAAAAAAGTAGTAAGGAAGTAAGTGTGGTGAGAGAGGTATGCAAAGAGAGCAGATGTTCAAATTGTTTTAGGTTTTTAACATTGCTGACTGATTTGGGGGACAGGACAGTGCAAAACATTTTTGAGACTGAGACCTGCAAGCATTTCCCAAATGACTTAATTCTACTCCACCCTGTTCCTCTGTCATGGAACATACCTGGGTCTGACAGCCAGAAGCAGTACCTGGCAGCTTGCCTCTTAAGCAAAGCCACCTCTATTGTATGGAACAGGCATATTAATAGAGAAAGAAGGGATGGATAGGAACCACCTTCTGCTAATTGAAGGATGCAAGAGGAAGGCATGAACCCTAACTCCAAATATGAGTGTGACTGTGTGTCTTCATAGGAGTGTCCTTCAATGCATATTGTTCCTAATATTTGAAATATGCTCTTAATGTCCAGAAATTAAATGCAGCATACCATGTCAAGGACCCCCTTTTTCAACCTTGTCTGTCAAGATAGGATTTTATCTGCTCAGATACAGCATGCTTCTCCTTGGTCCTTCTCTACATAAGTGGGACTTTTCTCACTTGGACTTCTCTTTGGCTGCAGCTTTCTTACCTGAGGGACTTTGTGTTGCATACCAGTGGAAGAAGATTCATAGATTCTCCAGCTTTTATCACAACATCTTTTCTTTTGACTCCCTCATATACAAAGCTGCCCAGTCTATATTGGTTTAAATGTAATTTTGGGGTAATGGTGGTTTTTATTGTTGTTTCGTTTGCTTTGCACTGAATTACGGCCTCTGTGAATATGACTGTTTATTTGAGACTATAGCATGAGAAGAAGAAAATAATTTATTTTCCTCTCCAAGATTGCATGCATCCACAAGTTCAGCTTCAGAAAAGTCCCTTGTGCCTACTCAGGATCCTGAACGATCTCTAACAGAATACATCCATCGCTTAGAGGTTATCCAGCAAAGACTCGGGGGTGTGCAGCCAGGTAAGAACCCTCTTGTTACTTCTCACAGCTGCCAGAAGCCTGCAATGTTTTTTGCAAGGCTCTCCTGGCTTTTTCCTATGTATTGCCCGTAACACTTGAAGTACCTAAAGAGTCTAATTTTTATGAATAGTTAAAACTGGGGGTGTGGGAATAAAGTAAATCTCTGAAATGAAATCTGTCTGTGAATATAATATCTAAAACTAGTCCAAATGTGGCATTTCTCAAAATAAATTCTTAGTGAAATTCCTCAGAGATCAGGCTGAATATTTTTCATGTGATTTCTCCATATCCCCATTATCAAGTCTCAATAAGCAAGTGATGCAGTTTGAATGAAGTTGTGTAAAGAGATAGTTGGCTTTAAAGTCAGAAAACCATTTTAACAGCTGAACAGGGCTTTATCTGCAACATGAACTAGAATAATTCTATGATAATTTCCTCATTTATTGCTTGCTTATATTCCGTAGCAGAATATAACAACACTTGAAGGCCAGCTAGTTCTAAGATGGATTGAAGAGCACACTAAGGATTGTAGTGGCACATATCTTTGCTATTTAAAACACTTCCATCTAATTTCTAGACTAAATGTATTTAGTTTAATCTCCTAGTTACTTGCTCTTTTTACATCTTAGTTATAGCATAGAAATTTCTTGTCCCAAGGAAGAACTTAAACTGTCATCGTATCACGTAACACTTAAAATTTACACATACATGGCCAGGGGAAGTTGTGTTCCTGCTTCCTGATTCCAGTGGAAGACTGGGGAGGGCACCCATGTTAGTTCAGGTTACTGATGGGGATGGAATTGTGATAACCATGGTCCACACTGGGGTGTTACACAGAACTTCATCTTGGGCCCAGGAAGCTCAAAGGTCTGGCACTGCCTGTGAAGAAGCCCACTGACAGCTATTCCTCCAGGGTCTCTGGAGCATCTTCCCTCAAGCTTCCTTCAGCCATGCAGGTTTATGTTGGTAGTTTCCTGTTCTGAGCAAAATGAGCCCTCGGGTCAGACAATGTCATGGATGTTTTCGTCCAACTTTATCCCCTTTATCTGCTATTTCTGGTGCCTTCTCCATGTTCCTTCTGGCTGCTCATAGAATCACAGACTGGTTTGGGTTGGAAGGGACCTTTAAAGGTCATTTAGTCCAACCCCTGCAACAAGCAGGGGCCCTTTCAACTAGGTGGGCTGCTCAGAGCCCTGTCCAACATGACCTTGAATGGTTCCAGGGATGGAGCATCTTGGCAACTTCTCCAACACCAGCTCTCTGTGCAACTTGGGCCAGTGTTTGACCACAGTCAGTGTAACAAATTTCTTCCTTATATCTAATCTGAATCCACCCTTGTGTAGTTAAAAAACATCACCCCTTGTCCTGTCACCACAGGCCCTTCTTAGACGACCCTATTGGTCGCCACCTTAGAGGAACACTCCTTAATTGCTTTGAGATATTTCACCAATTCAGAAATTGAATTCAATTTCAAATTCTGGGTTGGCTCCTATTATCTCAGAAGCCCCTGGCTCATCTCTGTAAGAGTGACATGTGAACTACAGTCTACCCAACCCATCTCAGAGCAACAGGCTCATCCCCACTGTTTGCTGTCTCGTGCTGCTTATGGGTCACTGTAGGCCTTGATCTCTAGGCAAGTACTGATTACTTCATCCCATGAGCCGCCACCCTTGGTTCCTCATGATTTCAGCCAAATCTGGGGGTATGACCAGGTAGATATTTGGCTGTGGCACTGTGAGGGGGGTGGAGGGGTGGGGCATGTAGATTCCTTCACACATTTCACATAGGCATATTAGATATGTCTTTCACTGAGCATAACCATTGTCAGCAAATGCATCCAGTATTTGTCCTTCGGCCCTTGCCCAAAGCTCTGTGCCTTTCTATTGGTTGTCCTAAGATGAGAAAAATATTTGACCATACATGCAAATCTCTGCCAGTCCCCCAGCACTCTTTCTGCTGGCCACTCCTCTGCTCTTTATCATCATCAGGCCATCTCTGAGGTGATTTTTGTGGGAAAAGGGGTGGGGATTCAATCACTGATTGCAGAATTAAACAGTGACTCTTCGTCCTGCAGTCAGTGCAGATGGTCCTGCAAATCATATCCACTATGCTGGCTCCTTAGCAGTCTTCTCTCTATCAACAAGCAACAGAACAAAAGGAAATGGTCTCAAATTGTACCAGGGGAGGCTTAGATTGGCTATTAGAAGAAAATTCTTCACTAAAAGGGTAATTAAACACTGGCACAGACTGCCTGGGAAGTTGGTGGAATCACCATCCCTGAAGGTGTTTAAAGTATTTGTAGGTGTGGTGCTGAGGTTTAAGCACTGGACTTGGTAGAATTGGGTTAATGGTTTGTAGATTTGGGTTATAGTTGGACTTGATCCTGAAGGTCTTTTTGAACTAGAATTATTCTAGAGGTGTAGTATTGTTACTCAGTTTCCCCACAAGGCATTATTACTTGTGACTAATTTTACTGCTTTTGGAAAAATAATGATTCTTAAGTTAAACTCTGAGGCAATTTTTTTTATAATTACTTTTCACTTTCCTAAGACATTTGTAGTAACTTTGAAAAATTAAACATAAAATGATGTATTTCTCTAGAAAGAGGGAAGTTGGCTTTGTCAACATTCCCAGGAGACTGGTATAGCTGGACCAGAAGCTCTGGGAGAAGTCTAAACCATTGGCCTTTTTTTTGGTGCTCTGAGTTGATCTAATTAAAAAGCTTAAAAAACAAACAAAAAAGGATCATTTTGCTTACAAATCCTAGTCTTGCTAAAGCCAACAGCTACCCTTACACTTCCATATGGGAACTTTGACATTGTTATCTGCAGGAAGTTTCGTAGAAACCTTAACACTGTGACTTTGTGGTATTTTTGGTTTTTTCCCAAGTACTGCAATTGTTTATGGCAGATATAGATACACAAAATAAATCTTAGAATTGAAAACTGATGGAATTTATAGAAATAAGATATTTTGCTTTGTGTTAAGTGTGGAGTAAGTATTCCACAACTGGGACACCATTAGTAACAATTTTTTTGGAAAGTGTGTATTGTATTTATAATTTTCACCAGAAAATGATGATGTCGGGCATCATAGAACGATGTTGCACCCTTCAGAACTGAACTGTTAGCACAATTATTTCCCAGTTTCCAATAACTGCTCCAGAATGGGCATCAAATTATCACAAGAGTGATAGAGCTGAACTGAGCAGCCCTGGTGTTGTGTCTTGGTGTGTGAGTGTTTGCTTTGGCAGATGTGTGAGCTCTCCAATCGTGTTTTGTATTGTTCCTAAGTGGCTTATGAAAATGGTAATTGCTTTCACTGCAGTTCATATGAAGCACATTGAGGAAATTACATGCTGCTAACTGCACCCTCTTTCTTCATAACACAAGCAGTTTTCTAATATTTGTTTTATTTAAATTTAGGACAAGTTCCAGGTCCACCTCGCCAGAGAAACGTGAAAAAGTGATGAGAATGCTTCCCATTATCCGTACTGCAAACCCCTCTCCCAGTTATTGCTTCCTTCTGAGCTGGTCCATACTGGATGGAGACAGTGTCAGTCTCTTGTGCAACTGAATTAAGGGCAGTGCTTTTGCATCAGATTTTTATATGACTTTTTATTATATTTTAGTACATTAAGAGGAAACTACTTTTAACTAAGAACAACATTTTACATCTCATGTGAAATTACTGCTAATTTAACAGCTAAGTGTGCCTGCATCACTGTATTGTAAGTTGCAAAGAATCTCTGGGGTGTTTATTTTTCTATAGTGTATAGCTGGATTCCTTGTAAAAAAAGTTATTAAAATGGCATTTTATTAGTGAATTCTTACATGGTATGCCTGTTTGTTTCCACCTTACCTATTGATGTTTTCTGCTGTTCCTAAAATTGTTTATGTTTTGGTATTTCCGTAGGATCTTTCTGACTAACATAACAGTTATTAAAGGTATGTGTTGCCTTCTGTGAATGTAGGGTTTGCTGTTCTGGGTTTACAATAAGCAAGTGATCCCTCCCTCAGTCTTTCTCATCACATTCCAATTCAGTGCCAAGCCACCACTCCTTGAGCTCTTCTGTGCCTGAGCTATGCATGCATGATATATTTGGTGTGACTGGATTCATGCAATGGAATTAATCTGTTGCCTGTTCAGGAAGTCAAAGTTATGTTAGATTTTCCTCCAGCGTGACCTTTGTCTGTCAGATTCATCTTTCCACACATGAAATCAACTCAGGATCAGAGCTGTCAGTGTCCTTACGTTCCTTTAGTGTTCCCCCTAGGGAAAGGGAAAGACTGAGATCTGGGGGGAAGTCACCTCTGTGTTCCATGGATGGTGTTTCTGGACACTACAGGATTGTGCTGTGGGTGTGTGCTGCTTGGTGTGTCCCTTCCACCCTGCTCCCAGTGGCAGCATGGGCAGGTATGTCACAATCAGGAGTGTGTTGGATTGTATTTGCTGATGATTTCAATAAAGGTGGTGTCCACATATGAGCAAAACCCCTGCTGGAACATGTGAGAGAGAAGGGAATTAGTTTGGGAGATATCAGATAGTTTGGGAACAGCTGAATTCAGGTGGCTGTACCCTTGACTCTCCCTCAACTTAGAAGTCTCTGAGAGAGAAGCTGAAAAAAACCTGCTTCTGACACTTGGCAAACTGGAGCTTCTCTGTTACAGAAATGCTTGCGTGTTTAGGATTGAAAAAAATTCCAACAAATTGTTTCCAAAAATTACTTGGAATACTACTGTTACATTTATAAACATTACTACATGTTTATAAATGGGAGAATAAACAGAATCAATGCAGGAAAGCAGAAATTAAGTTCAGTTTAGACTGAACTTAATAGTACAAATAGATGAGAGAGAAGAGAAGTAAAGCCTGCAAGCACAGAATTAGAAGTTTTTAACACAACTCTTAGACTGCTGGTAGTTATTTTTCCTACTTAGTCTTGATCCTTTTGGCTTTTTTAGCATTTTCTGAATTCTAAGGGCTCAATTTTTAAGTATTTGCATTTTTTTCAAAAACAAACAAACCCACTAAACTGTATCTACTTGTAATGTAAGTGAAACGCCTGATTGCAAAACCTACCTCTGACTTATGTACCTTTCAGGTGGGCAGTTCCAAATGTGTGTTAAGTTGCTGGTCAGAGAGAGAAGAAAAAAAAGTGTTCTGGTGGCACACCCATTTCCAATCATAATGTCTCAAGTGCCAAAATGAGAGATTCCAAATATGCTGAACAAGACTTCTTTCTGTGGTACTTTCCTGTGGTATTGTATCATGGTATTTCACAGAAGCCAAGTGCTTCTTGGGATAACCTAAGATTCATGTCTTCCTTTTTCTTTAGAATAAGTATAGACAGACTTAAAGCACCAGGAGTGCTTTAAGATTCTGGAAATGTGACATCTCTGCCTTTGAAACATACATGATCTTTTTATTTTGGGGTATCAGAAAAATCTCTTCTGGAAACAAGTTTTTGTTTTGTTTTTTTTTTAATATTACTACACCCTATTAAAAGATTTTTCTCTATAGAATATTTGTTATTGGTGGTCACCTGAGGCTGATATGCTTAGTTAACTGCTTTTGTCCAATATTTGTCTGGGCAAGCTCTTTGTTTACCTGTTGTGTAGATCACCATTTAGTTCTCTGAAAAATAATGTGGTATTCTATGATTCTCTGAAAAATAATATGGTATTCTACGATAATGGGGTATTCTACCCCCTTCACCACGGGGAAGGTGCAGAGAAAACACTTTGAAGGCCTGGGAGGGCTCCCTTGCCCCTGCCCCACACATGATACTCACACAGACCTGGTCCCCTCAAAAGGGAGAGCTGTTTCTGACATAAGTTGACTTGTCCCTAGTTTTCTTCTCTGCTTTCTGACTCCATGAATGTTATTGCTACTGGTGGAGCAGTCCTTGTGGTCAGGACCATCGGCAGGTTGGGTTGGGTTGGGTTGGCAGGGACCATGGGATGTGTCCCACCAGACCAGGTTGCTCTGGTCTTCAACACTTCTCGGGATGGGGCAGCCACAGCTTCTCTGGGCAACCTGGGTCAGTGTCTCACCATCCTCACAGTGAAGAATTTCTTCCTAATGTCTAACCTAACCATCTCCCAGTTTAAAGCCATCATCCCTTACGCTATCACAAGAAGTCCCTCCCTGTTTTCCTATAGCCCCTCTTGTACTGGGAGGTGCTATAAGGTCTCTCTGGAGGCTTCTCTGCTTCTGGCTGAACAACCCCAACTCTCTGCCTGGCTGTATTCTCCTTTGCACCAATTTCCCAGGGGTTGCCAGGGGAAGATGATGCATTCTGCCACACATCCACCCAGGAACTTGCAGTAGGTCATCCCAGTTTCAACACATTAACATAAACCCCAGAACAAGCACATCCTGATGGTCCCTGTAGTACCCTTTGAGGGTAGCTGTCTTTAGAAAAGAGCTTTTTTGTTTGTTTGTTTGCTTGTTTTTTGTTTTTAACTTTATACTGACCCAAGAGCACTTCATATCCAGGCTCTGCCCTTTCCAGGTACTCAGTCTAATTCTGCTCCATGAAAACCTCCATCCCCCCCTCCTGGGAAACGAGGTGAGAAAAAGGATCCCAGAGCCTCGGGGTGCAGAAATCGGGAGACGGGGGGGGGGGGGGCAGGCAGGACCGCGTGGGTATTTTCAGGAGCCCCACAGCAGCGGGGTGACGGTGCTCAGACCCTTCCTAAACGCTGCGACTCGGTTGGTGGGGGGGGGACTTTCCCTAGGCCCGGGGACACCTCTGCCCAGCACCGGAGGGAGCACGCTACTTGGGGGGGCTCAGCGCTGGGCTGGGGATCCTCTCCCTCTCCCCTCCTATCCCTTTCTTCTCCTCTCCTCTCCTGTCCCCTCTTCTCCTCTCCCTCTTTCTCTCTCCCCTCCTCTCTCCTCCCCTCTTCCCTCCTCTCCTCTCTCCTGCTCTTCTCTCCCTCTCTCCTTCTTCCCCTCTCCCTCTCCTCTCATCTCCCCTCCTCTTCTCTCTCTCCCTCTTTCCCTCTTCCCCTCTCCCTCTCCTCTCCCCTCTTCTCCTCTCTCCCCTCTTCTCCTCTCTCCCCTCTTCTCCTCTCTCCTCCTCTTCTCCCTCTCCCTCTCTCCCTCTCCCTCTCTCCCTCTCCCTCTCTCCCTCTCCCTCTTCCCCTCTCCTCTCCCTCTCTCCTCTCCTCCTCTCTTCTCCTCTTCCCTCCCCTCTTCCCTCCCCTCTTCCCTCCCCTCTTCCCTCCCCTCTTCTCTCCTCCTCTTCTCCCTCTTCTCCCTCTTCTCCCTCTTCCCCTCTTCCCCTCTTCCCCTCTTCCCCTCTTCCCCCCTCCCTCCCTCCCTCCCTCCCTCCCTCCCTCCCTCCCTCCCTCCCTCCCTCCCTCCTCTCCCTCTCTCCTCTCCCTCTCTCCTCTCCTCCTCTCTCCTCTCCCTCTCTCCTCTCCTCCTCTCTCCTCTCCTCCTCTCTCCTCTCCTCCTCTCTCCTCCTCTTCCCTCCTCTCTTCCCTCCTCTCTTCTCTCCTCCTCTTCTCCCTCTCCCCCTCTCCCCCTCTCCCCCTCTCCCTCTACCTCTTCCCCTCTCCTCTCCCTCTCCCCGCTGCCGCTTCCCACCGCCAGGGGGCGCTCGCGCTCCCCTCCCCGCCGCCGGCAGCCGGCGCGAGGCTGCCTGGGAAGGCCCCGCCCACCCGCGGCTCCCGCCCCGCCCCGCCCCTCGCGCGGGCACGCGGCTCTGGCTGCGGCAGCGGCTGCGCGTGGCGGCGGCGCCTCCTCCCTCTCTCCCTCCCGTCCCGTCCCGTCCCATCCCGTCCCTCTCCCCATCCCCTCCTTCCCTCCCATCCCCTCCCTCCCTCCCGCCGCCTCGCCCCCCGCACTCCCCGCCCCCCCCGCACTCCCCGCCCCCCCCGCACTCCCCGCCCCGGCCCCACCTGCGGCAGCGCTGGGCGGCGGCTCTGGCGGGGCCCGCTCGCTCCTCGCCCGCACCATGGCGGCGGAGCGCGGGGGTTACTCCCTGGAGGCGGTGCCGCTGCCGCCGGAGGTGCGGGAAAGCTTGGCGGAGCTGGAGCTGGAGCTGTCGGAAGGTGAGGGCGGCCGGGGAGGGCTCGGCCCGGCCTGGCGGGTGCTGCGGCAGGAAGCCCCGCGGGTCGCTTCCGCTGTCCGAACGGGGCAGGGCGGGGTCCCGGTCCCGGTGCCGCCGAGGGGCCCGTGGGGCGGCGGGAGCCTCGCCCTCCGGTTCGCGCTCCGGCGGGACCCGCGCCTCCACTCCCGCCGCCAGCCCTCGGAGGGGAACCGGCGTGGAGCGGGGCGGCTTGTGCAGGGAGCTGGGAGCGGGGCCGCGGTGCGGGTCCCACGGCGAGGGGCAAAGCGGGCTCGGGCTCCCCGCGTCCTCCGCTGCGGGCGGTGGCTGAGGCCCCTTCGGAGCCGGCCACGAGATGCGTTCCCGTTCAGCCGGGTCTGGCACCGCAGTCGGCAACTGGTTACTGTGAAATACCTATTTATTTGGGTTGGGTTTTTTTTACATATACGTTCCTAGTGACACCTAAAATCTAAGCCTGACGCTTCAGGTCTCTCTAGAGTTCACAGCGTTCTTAAGGCTTCCGAGTTCCCTGGCAGGAACATGGTGACATTCCCTCCGCTTCCCTGGATGGATAACCTTGGTTAGAGGCGGCAGAGATGCAGTGGCTGAAGTTCACTCTGACCCTATACTTAAGCCCATCTCTTGGTTTGCTGCCCCCAAAAGGTAACTTGTTCCTCTGCTTCCACCTTCAGCCTTGTGTTCAGCCCTTTTGTGACCCCGCTGGAGTGATACTTGTTTTCTTAGTAGGATTGGTGTGGTTTTTTGCATATAGGTTCCCTGGCATGGCCCACCCTGCAGACAGGCAAGCGTAGGCACTGGGTGCAGAGGAAGCAGAGGCAGCGTTTTCTGGGAGCAGCTGCTCATCGTGTTTTCCCCAGCTATGGTGTGGTTTTTGGGTGGGCAAAACCGGGGTTATTTCAGCTTCATCTGCTGGCTGGCATATATGGGGGTTTGGGAAATGTTTCACAGTGTGGCTGTCCCTGCCTCCAGTGTGGCACCTTTGGTGCAGATGCAAAGCACAGGGTTAGTAACTTTGTTGTCCAAGTTTAACCTGTCACCGCATGTCTGCCGGAGTTGTAGGAAGCAGTGCCTGACACGTAGTGCTGCTTGTGCAAGAGACGTGCCCGTGCCTTGGGAGTACCTGTGTGCACTCACACTGTGGCCATGCCTGGGACACCGGCTTGTCACAGAATCTTGAAATCATTCTGGTTGGAAAAGGCTTTTAAGATCATCAAGCCCAGTGCCTGCTGGCACTTGCTGATTGGCCAGGGTATCCTGGGGTTGGCTTCTCTTTTGTGGAGGTCCTGACCGTGTTTGTTTAACCACTGGACTGTTGGGTTTGTTTTTTTATATATGGATCTGTGGTATGCCAAATCTGTGAAAAGCCTGAAGTGATTGTGGGCTGTCTCAGTGCAGTATTTCTAACACTGAAATTCGTATTTCTGTAGAACTCCTGGATTACTTAAATCGATTGGATAAAGTGGCAATGTTAGCTCAAACTTTTTGACTTCTCTGAAGGCTTAGTTTATGATTTTAGGTACTATCATTGACCTCAGGTGTGATTGCTTCTCTGCCTTCTTGAAATAACCTGAAGGTGTTTGCAGGCAGATGTTCTTCAACATCTGGTAATACGTTACATGCTCATGTTCTGCAGTCATGTGAAGTTTGCTGCACCTGTCTCATTATTATTAAGAACTTCCACACTTGGAGAGGAGGGAATAGTGATCATGGATCAGATACTCTCTTTTTAATCTATGTGAAGTGAATGCAAATTTTGTGTAGTACTCTCCTAGCAGAAGTAAACGGGTACCTGCAGTGATGGTCAGTTGTTCCCCTCTTGTTATTTGAGCAGAATCCATCCTGTAGAGGAAGGCTACTGCTGGCTGTGACTCCCTCAAGTTTTCATCATCCTTTTTACTGGGTGCACAGTGCTATTATGCATTTTGTGTATGGATCTTGTAGATGACCTCTGCCTTTAAAAAAGGCTTTCATGTATGTGTATGAAAACAGGAAGACTGCGGTGGCTTCTTATGCTGAATATGCTATAACATGGAGAAAGTCATATTTGGGAGGGTGTTAGCATAGAGAGGAAGTGTGAAGGGAGGAAAAGAAACAAGCAAATTGAGAGCAAGCTCTTTCTGCTTTGTATGTGTAATTTGTTAATTGAAATGTCATGTATGCTATGTTGGGGCAGAGATAACCTATGTTCTCTTTGTTTACGTTATTTTCTCTTATACATAAATTGAGAAGAAGATAAAAAACTTCCTTGGTTTTGCCCAGGTTGTCATGGTGAAAGTTGTGGAGGGCATTTGCATTTAGATGTATAGGAAGATAGCCAGAGTACATTGCTACTTTCTAAAGACAGCTCAAAATCTCAAATAACGTGTTTGGCTTGGAAGAGTTTTGGATGGGGAAGGAACTCCAACCTTACTACAATTCTGGTCACATGTGGTGTGATATATCCTTCCACTTTTACAAGATCCTAATCTCTTGAGTGACAATTGTTTGTATTATTCGTGTGCTAGAAAAAGAATGGTTTAACCTGTAAAAGAAACCATAGGACAATGCTGCTGAGTTGCTTTGTTATATCAACACTAATTTCTTCCTTGCTGGAAGAAAAAGAGTGAATCTCTTAAGTAAAAACTGAGATATCTGCCACACCCTTTTGGAGACATAAGGACAAATTAAAAAAGTGATTGGCAGCTGAGCTGAGTTGTAGCTCATTGACCCTGTAGGCTAAGCTTTCTTACTTTAAGACTATAAGATGCTGCAACTTTCTGATGTAATGGAAAGATGTGGTGGTCCCTAATCAGCCTGGTAGGGTCTTCTCTAAAAGTGCTAAAGTGATGCTGTGAAAGCCCAGTCATATATTAGTCACTATAAACTGTTCTTCAGTGCTTTGAAAGAGAGCTAAGGTTATTTAAAAAGCAATAAAATCCAATCTGCATTGGAGATTTTGTAGGAAAAACATCACTGTGCTTTTTAAAAGCCTGTGCCTATTTTAAGATAGTGTATCTTATATTTGTGCATATTTTTATGTATTTAAATGTACACTTCCTTTAAGTTATGATAATTTTGAATAGCAGGTCTCATTTAGACGTGATTATTACTTCTGTGATTTGTCAGTTCATGAAAACAACATTCTATTTAAAAGCTGTGCCTCAAACCAACTTTCAGCTGTTCTTGTGTGCAAAAGCCTCCTCATTTTTAACCTTTTCAGAGCTTTTCCAGTTACTTGCTCCATTCTTTTCCATGTCACATAGCTATAATTTGCTGGGTTATGCAATGAGATGCATACTTTGGATAAGAGAGAAAAGCTTGAGAAGTCATTAAACCCTGCTTCTGTCAGGAAAAAAACGTGATGTTCAAAGACCTTTCTGAAGAGCAGTGGGCACTGTGCTCCCTCCATTTGAGCTGCTTTACTTGCACTCCTAAGTGTAGGAAATGTGGAATTGGGTCATTTTTTTCTTCTTCTTCCAGATCATCTATGGAGGATGTTCCTCTCTTTTTCATTTCTAATCCAAGGGCGATATATGTAGAAGTAGAATTAGTCAAAGATAAAACCATATTATATGTCTGTGTAGCAACAAGAACCCTCCCATGGGTGTTAGCTTGTGTGGCTTTGCCTTCTAGAGTTGTTCACTGTGGTAGTGCCCTCAGCCAGCAGTTCAGGGTCTTCCAAACACATCTAACTATGCTTGTTTCCTTTCTGGGAGATTTTGTGTACTTGTTATGTGGCCGTTTGGAAACATAACATATGATTTGCATTCCATAAATGTTACATAAAAACCAAGGAAAGAAAAGTGTATATTTACAGATTTTTTTACGTGGCTGTTTGATAAACATGTGAATATTACAAGGTTTTTTTTCTGAATTTCTCATCAGCTTTAAATACTAAATCTGTGGATTTGGTTGTTCTTCTGTTTCCTAGAAATTTGTAGGTTGGTCTTATTTTGGAACTGAGCTTAAACTGTGTTTCAACAGAGATTACCTACTGTAAATAGACTGAAGATACTTCTTCCTATTTTAAATCTATTCCATTACCCCTCCTGATTACTAGATGGGAGATGCTGCTCTTGGTGGCTTCCATCGAAGAGGCTACAGAATTAGTTCTGAGATACAAATGTATTGTCACATAGTTTATTGTCTTAATTATAACTTGATTTCCCTGATTGATTGGCGTGTTGTGTTTTGTATCTCTTAGCACATTGCTCCAGAGTTTCTCCTGAGCCTGGTTAAGCTTTAGTGGAAAGAGCTGGCAGTTTAGGTGGAGCATTTGGTGGGCAGGCTGCTCTGGTTCCCAATGAGATGTTTGTGTCAGCCTGGATAGAAGGCTCACTCACAGACTTTTGATCTCAATTATTTATTTCCCATTTAAGAAAGGAGGAATTGGTGCATGTGACAAGAAGTTTTGTCTAGTTTCCTTGATTTTGGATTTGGGGTGGTTAGGGTTTGTTTTTTTTTAAGTAGAGGAGTGTTTTGAGGTACTGGAGGTAATGGGTAAAGCAGAGGTGTCAGCTAAGAAGGGTGTCCTGTGGAACAAATCAGACATTGTCAGACATTTGGCTACTGCAAATATTCCAGTAATAATTTTTGCAATAACTACTAGCCAGCATTAGCCCATACGAACAGACTGGATGGGTTTTTTAAATGAGAAATTGATAACAGGATACTTTTTGGGGGCAGAAACAACTTTCCTATAAAGGCCAGAGGTAGCAGTTGGAACTGAAAAGTTTAGTTTCTTTTGTTACACTAGCAGTATTGATGTGGCATTAAAATCCTATGTGAAATCACATCAAGAGGAGAGGTGTACACACACACACACACACTTTAACCTATTATCCTTCCGATAGAGCATGTATTTGGGTGTATATTTATGGTCTTAAAGGGGTAGCTTTCTGTTACATAGTTCTTAAATATGTCTGCAATTTGCCGTTACCACTTCTGCCATCATTTTACTACCTGGGAATTAATACAGTCAGAGGCTGTCAGTGAGAAGGGTGAATTGGGGGGGCAGATGCTTGCTGAGTGGATGGTAGTCTGTGAAACTTGACCTGCAGCGTCTTTGTTGCTTAATTTCTGGGCCTCTCCAACAGAAACTGTTATTTGTGTGATAGGACATGGGGCTTGCCAAATGCCCACGGGGACTGAGTAAGCCTACAAAGCTTGTTCTAACATGTTACACCTGGCACAGGTCTAGGGAAGGGACTGGCTGATGTTCTTTAGACAAGCTCGTATCCTTAGGTTTGGTTTGTGACTGAAGTAGTCATAGAGTGTTTGAAGGGAAGCAGGTTTCTGATTCTTTTCCAAATAAATTTATTATTAAACACTCTTGTAACAAGGAGCAGTTGCCACTGAAGTTTGTGGTTATCTTATGCAAGAGATACTTTAATTCTGGTCAGGTAAGGTAGGTGAAGGAAGCTTGTGACTATCAATTGATGGAACAAGGCTCTTTCTGCCAGCCCTGTCTGGTAGTCAGGCATTGTTGTAGTCTTTATGGATACTTGCTGCTTTTATACTGTATTTTAAATAAGCCAACAGACAGTAACCAGGGTACAAGCATATTGGAATCTTTTTACCAAAATGTGCCTGTATTTAAAACTGTTTTGCTTTGATTGTTTTTGCCTTGGTTGTAAAACTGCACAATGATGCAGCCAAAAGCTCCTCTCTGAAATGCTGAGTTATAATGTCTTGACCTTGTTGGAGTCGAGTGTTTCATTGTTGGATCTCTAAGCATGTTCTCAACTCATGTCATTCTTGGGATTAGGTTGCTTAATAGATGTATTATGGGATTATTATTAAGGGAAAGATTCAGTTATTTAAGGAAAGGAGGGGAGGGGGGTTTTCATAGCCCGTAAGGGAGGATTTCATTTGCTACTGTTTGGAATGCACACATGAATGTGTGTATCAATTCTAGTTACATCTTCAAGGATATCTTCTAGGAGATTAAAGCTGCTGCCTTCATGGTGGTAGGCTTTTGCTCCAAAAGAGTATTTTTATATACATTTATTTACATTTCTTGCCTGTGGTCAAAAGCTGTTGAAGCTTTGGGACATCATGGGAGAAAGGTATTGCAGCTGGATGGAATTGCTGTCCCAGCTTTTCTGTTCCATCAGGGGATACAAAGTCACCTGCAGCTGTTGGCAGGCTGGCTGTGAAGCAGCTGCCCAGCAGGTTGTCATTGCTCTGTCTCATCCCAGTTTCTGATTAGTGAGTTAGTCCAGGTCATTAAAGAACAGGCACCATATGAGTAGGATTCTGAAGATGGGTGCTGGCCACAGCTATGTTTTCTTCTGTAACAGCAGCAACTGAAAAACAGATTGCTTCTAAAGACCCCCTTTTTTCTCCAAGTAAAACTTCCTCCTGATTATGGAAAAAAATGCAAATTAAATAATCTTCTTACTCTGCTTCAGGGTAGGACTGAAGTTCATTTGAAGGCTGTTGAGATAAAGACAGTCTGGCTAGGAGGCTGATGGGTAGGCACCTGGTCTGTGGGATGTTTCCATCCATTGCATTCCTTTTGGCCACAGCACATCTTGAAGGCTGTTCACAGTGAGATATTATAATAGTAGAGCAGGGTACGAAAGGAGAGATGGGGAGAGGGATAACTTGTGGGGTAAGTAGCAGTACTGCTGTTGAGCCAGGCTGCTACTGGCACTGGGCTGTTTTTCCTATACATTTTTGTCTCCTTCATTCTGTTCATCAGCTGTGTGAGGTTGTAAATTTTGTGTTAGTCTACAAAAGTGCTGTTGGGCCTGTTGGTGACAGTGGCTGTTGAGTTTTGAGCTATCCTGTACAGAATGGGCAGGAGTTATTTTCCTTAACTGAGTTAAATGTCATAGCTGGGACCATTCCCAATGTTTCAGTTATCCCATCACATTAGTGTATTGTAACAGTGACAACTGAGACTCATGAAGTTATGTTTGTTGGATTACTACAGTGAAAAACTATTTTACATGTTTTTACTGCTGTCTTTTTTACACACACCACCTTTAATATGTTTTCAAATGAAAAACCTATTCCTCAAATAACTAACTGCACTGTCACTTCCATTCACCAGTGGGAATGCACTATAGTTGAGTTTATTTACCTAACCTTGCTGTGTCCTAGCTGTGTAGAATTAATTCATAAACTAGTGATTTAAGAGAGATGGCAGTGAATACAGATGGTGGGAAGAGGTGAAAGTCCTGTGTAACCTACATTGTGAGAGAAAAACAGATTGATAATTTGCCTTTTCTTACCACATCTGATGTGTTGGTTGATCAGAGCAGAATTGTTCTTTTTCTCCTTTCTATTTTGGAAGGTAGTGAGTTTTAGGGGCTCTTGCTTGGTTGGCCTTAAGATTAACAAATGTGCTGGAAAGTTCTGTCATAGCAGTGAAATACCATGGTTGACCATAGTTTTCATCTGTATCACACTTTGATACAGATCCCTACTCTCCCATCCTATTCATGTTCTATCAGTGTTTAAATGTCAACTTCACCCATTTTGTTTTGTTTTGTGTGTGTTTATTTTTGTTTTTGTTTTTTCCCCCTCCCTACTGGAGCATGGAAGGATGAGTAAGGTGTCCTCTTTTAACTGAGAGCATCCTTACACTTTTTATCTGTAGCTATTTGTAATGAAGCCAGCCCTGTGAGCAAGTGAGAATCTGCAGAAGACTTAAGGACATCCAGCCTTAGTTCAACTTCTGTGGCTTCCAACTTGGGGGTGATGGGGATGCATTTAAGAGCTTACAAAAAAGATCTAAATCTACTGTGTTGTTATTGTAATCATTCTGAGGAAACAGAAAATGCACAGCTAGGAGAACTGGGAGGGCTAGGTCATCAACTTACTTTCCAATTGAAGCAGAATTTCAGACTAGACCAGTTAGGTGGTTGGGGCTTATATATATATATATATATATTTCTTTTGTAGTTAACCAGTGGTTAGATTATTATTCTCTTTCCTGTGTTTGATTAGCAGAATGTGAAATACTCTGTCTCTCTGAGAACCAATTCTGCATTGAATGATCAACTCTACTTGTTGGAGACTGAGGCTGGAGAGCTTGGGAGCAGGTCAGTGGGTTCCTGGGAGATACCATAATTCATTGCTGGTCTGAGTGGCAACAGCAATGGCAATGCTAACTGTAAAATGATGAGTTTTATGTTAGGACATAGGTTATGTTTGTCAGTAATTCCTTCAGGATTTATCTAGATGTAATCCCAGGCATCCTGCTCTGGTTGACCCTGGAGGAGCAGGGGTGAGCCTAAACTTGAGATGACCCTTTACAACTTCAGCTGTTCTGTGGCAGAGGGATGGGTTTCAAACCTTTTCATTCCCTTTTTCATATGTTATTTTAACAAGGCAGGTTAAATCCTAGTGAGGAACAGGAGTATGATGGCAACCAGTACTTCAGGAGAATTAAAGGAAATGTGATTTTTTCCATGTTTTCTCATGCAAAAGTAAACTTTCCTTAAAATTATGACACAGAGGTAAAATATTTCAGTGTCTCTGATTACATGATTACATGACAGTCTTTTGGTTATGAAGAACCTGCATATTTACTCTTGAATAAGTATCAAAGTATTTGACAGTTTCTTGGTGCAAGGCTTGTAGATCTCAAGGAACTGTAAACTTGTAGCCTTTTCCTCAGATTTGAAGATCTGCAGTAAAATGTACGTGTATGGCTTTCCTCTGTTAAGGTTGAAGAGAGCAGTTCTTCCTCACGGAATTCAGAGGACAGAGCTAAAATGTGTGAATAATTCATTAAGACCTCCCAATCATCATCCTGTTCTTTGACCTTCTTCATACTGTTTTATTGCCACCTTTTTTGATTTCTCACTGTTGTTTCCTCAGTGGTGCTCAGCAGAAGGCACACAGGTCACCTTTGTTGCAAGAGTTCCCCTGGAGTCTTGTTGAAAAATGCAGCATTGTTTGGCTTGTCTCCTAACAAATGCAATTTATTCACCCTTCCTTTTAACGACCTGTTTTCTTTTAAACCTCCCTGAGGTTTTTTCCTGTTTGTTTTCCTCTATTGAAGCTTGTGTCTTGTAAAGACACTGTAAAGTCTATAACTTTACAGACAAGACAGTGAAGTCAGCTCTTATTCTTTCCTGTCATGTTACCTTTTAAAGGTCAAAATGGTTCCATTAGGAACCATGTCTTCACTGAAATTATTGTCAGGCCCTGGCACAGGCTGCCCAGGGCAGTGGTGGACTCACCACCCCTTGAAGGATTTAAAAGCCATGTAAATGTAGTGCTGGGGGACATGGTTCAGTGGTGGCCTTGGCTGTTAAAGGTGGGAGGTGATGATCTTAAAGGCCTTTTCCAACCAAAAGGATTCTGTGATTCTATTTTATTGTCTCTGCGATGTCCCTTGAAGAATTTGGATAAACCCTCTTAGAGCTGTTGAATATAGTTGGGCCTCATCCCTTCACTAACAGGAGCTCAATGTTCAGTGGTCCTCCTGGAGAGCAGCAGGAAAGGCCTGACAAAATTCTGCCTTTTCTAGTATTTGGCATTTATGGACACCTGAAAATATGCCAGTAGCTGATGTCATATTATTATGAAGATAGATGAAAATTATCTTTTATTCTCACTTTTTATGTAAGTCATTTGGGCTCAAATTTTTGACTTTTTCCTATTTTTTAAAAGTTTATTTTCTGGTTATCTTATTTTCTTGCAGAACCTTTCAAAGTAAACAGCTGCTTGAGAAAAAAGTTGTCAGAGTAGCATTTCCTTATTTTTTCTTCAAACAGTACTTGTATGCTACTGCAGAAAGTGCTAATTAAACTTAGGCTGATGGTGAAGTATGAAGGGTGTGCTTGTGCATATCAGTATCAGTCCAGCTAGCTCCTTCCTTACCAGTGGAAAAGATACTGGGATTTTGCTACTTCCCTTCCTGTCTTATTATCCTTTGTGTAGTACTTTTCTGGTGTGTGGTTTGGGTTTTTTTGTTGGTTTTTTTTTCCTCTTCAGGGGGTACAAGTGCCCTTTTGCTGCTGTGGAGCTCATTCTTTCCATTTCCCATCTTGCACACAAGAGGGTCTCAGTTTTTACAATTCAGATGTTGTGCTTGACTTTCTTCTCTGCTTTCTGCTGCTGTGAAGGGAGCTGGCAGGGGCCTCTGTCCTTCCCCAGGCTCTGGGTGGGATGCTGAACTAGAGAAGCATCCATTGCTGAAAAGGGGAATTCCTGTCCTCAAGCTTTTATGTTAAGCTACAGCTGGGGCCTGTCTGATGCTGTGGTACAGTGGCACCGAGTTAAATTGAGAAAAAATAAATCTTTTTTTGTGTTGGTTTGGTTTGGGGTTGTGTTTGTTTGTTTAAGCAATTTAGTGAGTTGAGTTAGCATAGTAGTGCTACTAGATGGATTCAGAGCTGGTTGGAAAGATAGGGTCAAGGAGAGAAGGGTGGAGGAAGCTGACAATGCTTCAGCTTATTTGCAACATGATTCCATATCTGAAATGATTGTTTTCTGCATCTTCAGTATCCATGCTGCTGTTCCTGCAGATTCAGCCTGGATTTAAACATTGGCCTTGTGTCGAGTTCTGGTGTCCCCACTATAGGAAGGACATAGATCTGCTGGAATGAGCCCAGAGGAGGGTCACAAAGATGATCCAGGGGCTGGAGCACCTCTGCTACTAGGAGAAGCTGAAGAAGCTGAGAATGTTCAGCCTGAAGAAGAGAAGACTCTGGGGGGACCTTATAGCTGCTTTCCAATACCTGAAGGGAACCTACAGGATGGCTGCAGAGGGACTTTTCATAAGAGTGTCCAGTGACAGGACAAGGGGAAATGGATTTAAATTGAAGGAGAATAGGTTTAGAATAGGTGGTGAGACTCTGGAACAGATTACCCAGAGAAGCTGTGGGTGCCCCCTCCCTGGAAGTGTTCAAGGCCAGGCTGGATGAGGCTTTGAGCAACTTTGTGTAGAGGAGAGGAGTCCCTGCCCATCGCAGGGAAGTTGGAGTGGATGATCTCTAAGTTCCCTTCTAACCTAGGAGACTCTGTGATGATTCTATGATATGAAAGCATTTTGTTGCTCTAGAACTTGAAACATTAAAACTTAAGTAGGTCATGGTGCAAGATCAACAGGCATCAGAGTGGGGGAAGGGTCTAAATCCCAAGACTTTGGAGAAGCAGATGAGGGAACTGGAGGTGTTAAATCTGAAGAAGAGGAGGCTAGGAGGAGACCTCCTCACTCTCTACAGCTCCCTGAAAGGAGATTCTAGTGAGGTGGGTGTTGGTCCCTTCTCCCAAGTAAGCAGTGGTAGGATGAGCAAATGGCCTCAAGTTGTGCCAGAGAAGGTTCAGACTGGATATTAGGAACAATTTATTTACTGAAATAGTAGCCAAGCATTGTACCTGGCTGCCCAGGGCAATGGTGGAGTCAACCATTCCTGGAGGTGTTCAAAAAAACACGTAGATGTTGGCACCACAGGACATGGTTTAGTTGACATGGTGGTGTTGGGTTGATGTTTAGACTTGATGATCTTAGAGCTCTCTTCCAACCTTAATGATGCTCTCTTAATGATCAATACATTAGTGTCACCCCAGATCTTCAATTAATCAGATGCAAGGAAAATGCTAACAACTCTCATTTGTCAGATAGGAATTGAAAAAGCTGTTGGCATAAGGAGAACTCAAAGTCTGTTATGGTAGGTGGTTTACATATAATTTGAGGATCTTCAGCTCTGTTCTGCCATACAGAGGTTTCTGAAGCACAGTCCAGGAACTGCAGCTTTTTGGAGGGGAGGTAGGCTGGGGGGTTTGGGTCTATTTTTTACTGTTGCAACAATGCCCATAGGTAGGAGGAGGCAAACAAGAAAGGGTGTCTGGTATGGAGGCCATGACAGGCCTCCAGCAGGATGGAATTACAACTGTGAGGCTGAAAAGAGGAGTTTTTACCTTTGGTCTTTGATCCAACCTGTTTTTTGGCAGAAACAATCTGAGTTCCAAAATGGAATAGGGAGAAGAAGCTGAGGGGTAAAAAAGTGTGCTACTCTGCCTTCAAGATCATTTTGGTCCTGGCTTGAATTCTGGAAAAGTCCCGTAGTACAAGATCTATGCCTTACATTACAAGGAAAAAGAAATGTTAAAAAAATGCAGAAACTTGACATTACAAAGAAAGTGTGTCAGACATACGTTGTCAAAGCACACTGGGGAGCTGGGTTAGGAAAGAACATTGAGGGTCACTGGGGAAAAATGCTTGTTTACACTAACATGTTGTTTAACAAAAATGCTTATGTTTCTCATTAAAAACGTTTGTGTATAATTTGTATTTGGTGGGAATTCAATTTACTGCTTGTATTCACTGCTCTCAGAGATAAAAGCTTAGTAAATATTTTTCCCTTTTTTCCTTTTTGTTTTGGTTTTTTTGTTTGTTTGTTTGGTTGGTTGGTTTGGTTTTTCCAGGAACAGTGTTTGAAGAAATCAAGTTATTTAGGTTTGGGCATCTTTTTCTATTTTTTGGTATGAGTTTTCATTTAGTAAGTAACATCACTAAGAAACTATTTAAAACAGCTAGCTGAGGTTATAATACATGTTGAGGGAGTTACAATGGCTGTACTTGGGACTGCTTATTCTTGCTTTGTTTCTGCTGCCCTTGGATTATACATGTGTAGTAAAATACATGACCTTGAAACTTCTTAGCTGTCAAGGGTCACGCTTTAGGCAGGAGTTTGAGAGGTGGTGTTTTGGTTTTTTGGTTTTTTTCCTTCACCTTGCTCCAATGCAAGCCTGTTGCTGCCCAGTGAGCTTGCATGTTGAGAACTCATCCTCTGAAGCTGACAGATTCACAGAATGATATGGGTTAGAAGGAATCTCTGGAGATCATCTAGTCCTAACCCCCTGCCAGAGCAGGTTACACAGGATGGCATCCAGGTGGATTTTGAATGTCTCCAGAGACCAAAACTTGACCACCTCTGCAGGCAACTTGTCCCAGTGCTTTGCCATCCTCAAAGTAAAGAAGTTCCTCCTCATGTTTAGATGGGATTTCCTATGTTCAAGTTTGTGCCTGTTGGATCTTGTCCCATGACTGGGCACCACTGAGAAAAGACTGTCCCCATCCTCCTGACACTCAACCTTTAAGTGTTGGTAAGTGTTGATAAGATCCCCTCTTGATAAGTGTTGATAAGATCCCTTCTCTTCTCCAGACTAAAAAGATCCAAGGCCCCCAGACACCCCCAGACTTTTCTCATAAGAGAGATGTAGTTTGCTGATCATCTTCCTACCCTCAGTTGACTTTTGGGCTGTGCTTAACAATTTCCAAGAAGCCCCTGCTACAGTAAGGGTTAGTTTAGCTATTTGTGAGTCATATTTTTGCTAGTGGTGAGTTTGTCTTCAGCAAGCAGTTTGGTAAACTGGGAAACTCTATTTTGTGGTGGTCAAATCTGAAATCGTAGCTGAACAGGTCAACACAGGAGTAGAGGCAGTGTGTGCCTTTGTCCCTGTGTGCCCTTCCTAGCTACACCAGCCTTGTTTGTGAGATTTTTTTTTGCTGAATAATGCAGTAAACTGGTCTGTTCAAAAGCATTGGTGTAATAATCGACCAATGTGATCGTGTGACAAGTGAAGGAATATGTTAAGGACATGAGTGTTTTTAAACAGGAGATGCTCTTCTGGTTAACTTTGAAAGTAGTTAGAACAAATTATGTCTGTATTTCTAGACTTTTCAGACTTGTGATACCAGGACTGATGCCTCAACAAAATAACTAGATTAGTGCAGAGTCATGGTGCGCTTCAAATTTGGTTTTTAGCAAGTAGTGACACTGTTCTGATTTGCTTTTGTTTTATTTCCAACAATTTATAAATTTGTCAGTGCCTGAGACTGACCATTAAGATGTAGCAAATGAGAATCTTCCTTTCATAATGAAAGGTGTTTTTCAGATATTCTTTGGAGTGTTTAGATTTTGTTAATTGGAATAAGGGCTTTGGGTGCTGGAAGTACTTGTAACAGCTGTTTGCAGGAGGTGGGGGACCACAGAATGAAAATCTACACAAAGTAGCACTGTGATTATCACTCTTTCATTTTCCAATGAAACTAAAAGTTTTTTACCTTATTAAAAGAAATCTGTTGCACAGCACGTGCTAAACTAGAAAAAGTTTTCCAGCAGGAAGACAAGAGGAACCAGAATCACATGGGATAACTTCTAATCCAGTCAGTAATGTGTCTGGAACTTGCTTTAACTCTTGTCTACTACTTTATACTAGTATTTTTCTACTGCGTGGAGGAAAACCTAACAGCATGCTATTCCTTTCCAACTCAAGATGACAGGACAGGACAGCTGTAGAGAAGCTTAGAACAAGTGACAAGAGGAGACGCTTCCTTTTCTTTGCCAGCATTAGTGAGGGAGTTTTTATTCTACCTCTTTCTCTGCCCAGAGAAGATTCCAAATAATCTTTCTTTTTCTTTCTGAAAAATGCTTACCTTACACTAAATGCTTTTGCAAAAATATTAGGTAGGAAAGGACTTGAGTATGCAGTAGCATGTTGCCAGATGGACCTCTGTGATGCTTTTTGGGCTTTAGAAAGTTACAGCTCTTTGCCTACAGTAATCCTCTGATACCCAAGGTATGTGGTAGTTTGGGATGCAAGGAAACCCTTTGCACAGATGGTTACTGCTTTGCAAAAAGCCAGCAAAATACCATGGGAAAATCTCAGGAAATGTTTTCTACATGTTCATGTAGAAGACCAGTTGTGCTTCTACCAGAACATCTACCTGGGTTCAGAAAGGATGGTGAAGCATGCTTATATTAGTCCCTACTATTTCCTAGTTGCTAATTAACAAATGGTGGTTCATGTCAGTTCTTAGGTTGTTCAATGAAATTTCTGTCACATGACACCTCTTGGAGAGTTTTGAATACCTATGAATTTATTAGAGGAGATTCTGATCTGTGTGTCCTTTAATGACTGAGGCCTGTGGCAACTGAGAATAGGAGAAAATACAAAAACTGTGATTTGGCAGAAGAGTCCTGTTGATGTCTTTAACCATTTTTTGGTGTTTGCAATAGATTTTACTGGATTTTGATGCCATGTTGATGACTATACTGATTTCCAGCTTCTGTAGGAGGGACTTTGTTGGTAGCTTTTATTGTGTACTTTATTCTTGCTTACAAGGAAAATAGCAACTGGACCCTAAGGAAAATCTGCATGCAGAATATTGACTTAGAAATTATTCCTAGTTGCAATGACTTGTGAAGTTTTTCAGGGATGTTGCTGATGGATAAGAGTAATCAGAATTTCGTGATTTTAGTCCTTCTGGGAGGAAGTTTATAATAATGTTGCTTACTAGAATATCTACAAGGGAACCTTCAAAACTGTTAAAGTTTTAGAATTTTAAATTCTTTAAATATCATAATTTGGGAACTAAAAATAATTTTTAAATTTATGAGTAAATCAGTTTAGCTTTTGAGAGAACACTTGAGTGTCTAACAGAAATACATGAGGCTTTGAAATTATTATCCACTTGTCAGTTTTTGAGTGTTTTAAACCCATGGTTTATGGGTTAAGACATGTACTGTTAAAAAGTAGACAAGTGAGATAATTATGGAAAACTATGATGTCTTCATTCCTGTGAGAAGCCAAAAACTCAGCATCGCATTTCAGAAAACTGTAGAGAATTTAGGATTATTGAAATTCAGTTTTTTTCATACAGACCAAGGCACATACTAAGAAAATACGCAAAGATGAGGAAAGCTTTGCAGATTGGGGATACTGGAAAGTTTAAAGCAGGAGAATTTAATCTGAAAAACTGAGCTGATAATCATGGCACACCAAGACAAATCTCTTGGGAAAGGACTTGCATTTCCAAAACCAAGAACTGTTCTATAAATATATATATTAAGATAGCACAAACCAGATTTTCAGGAGTAAAAAACCCCTAAATACTGTCTAACCTTCTGTATGAGAAAATTGTGTTGGGCTACTCTCCAGATTTTTTTAATTTGTCAAATTAACAGCTAATGGGGAAGTTGATGGTGACATAGATTTTTACACCTTTTACCAGACCTCTGGAGGGTCTAAATTTTCCAGTAAAAAGCGAAATGCTTTAATGAATAAATAAAAGTCATAGTAGACGAGTGGATAGTAGCCCTGGTGGATTTTTTTCTTCCCCATCAAGACTGGAGAGAGAAGAACAGGGAGCATGAAAACCTAATCGAGTTAGATGAATGAGCAAGGCAAGTGAAGCTTTGACTTCAGGTCATATCAGCAGCTTCTATATATTAGATTAACAGAAATTTAATTGATTTAAAATTCCACAGCTGTTTATAAAATCCAGTAAGGCCATTAAAGTGTCTTCTGATAATCAGTCAGAGCAAAAGGACTAATTATAGCTATTTGAAATGCTTAGCTTTGCAAGTATCTGGATTTTTTCCTATTAACAATGTAGGGACTTCTTTATTTCAGTTGAAAATAATGTAGAGCCCTGAAGTATTTGTCTGTTGTGGACAGGAACGACTTTGTAGATTGATATAAACCAATTATGCAAATAATTTAAACATGATTCAGGGTGTCAATGTAAAAATGCTAGGGCCTGTAATTATTTAATCTCAAAAATCTAAAGTTTTCATGCAAGCTCATTTGGTTTAACGTCAAAGGAAAAAGCAAGCAGCCCTCTGACATTTTAATCTTTGTTCTTAAACATACGGTTTTGCTAAAGTGGGTCTAGCCTTAAGCAGTTTAATGTGCTACTGTTAAACACAGACTTGTGATTGCCTGAAAAGAAATGGTGACTAAAGTTTGCCAAGGCTTTTGGAGGTCAATGTCAAAACCTATTGCTTTGAACTAGGACGATTTCACTGCTAATTAGTTTCCCTTGTGGAAACTTTTATGTTCAAATCTTCTAAGTTTAAGTGCAAGATATTGAGTAAAAAATTTATCACTAGATAGGTCTGTTCTGCAGATACCTGGAAACTATTTAAATACAGGTGAAACCAGATCCAGGTGTTATCTTTGAGGATATCAACTTACATGCAAGCAGTGCCATCCATTTCTTTCTGTCTTTCTTTCATTAATTCTAAATTCTTTAATAGTCCTGCTTTCTGTCCCTCTCCCAGTCCCCAGCATTCAGCAGGTTCTTGCTGCCTCATCAGATTCTGATCAGCAGTGAGAGGCACCACTGAGAATCTCAGTGGCACTTTTGAAATCAATCTGCACTCCAGCTAAATCTGAATTTAGGATCAGGTGGTTTTTCATATCATAACATGTATAAACAAATCCATATTTTCTATTTGATGAGGGAGTAGTTAGAACACGTGGTGCCAGACTAGTTACTCCTTCCCAAGTGCCCCTGGTCTGTACTCCCAACCATATCCTTCTTGTTCATGTTTTCTTGAGTTTTGAAGCCTGTTCAATCTTGGCAAAAGAACTAAAAATCAAAATGCAAACCTGTTCAATATTTGGTTCGTTGAACAAATATTTCTTCAGTGCCCTAGATGAGTCAGAAGTCTTGTTGGAAAATATCTGCCATCATGTAGATTTTCCCAGTAATTGCACTCAAGGGACTACATTGGATTGGATGGCTAAGCTTAAGTCTGGTATTTTCAGCTTTCATATTTGTCTTTGTAACTCTAATGTTTGTCTAAACTTGCATTTTGGATAGTCAGACTTTTTATGTTGATATGGGGTAGTGTTGCATATGAGGTTTTCTTTTTTTCTCAGAACTGGAATCTGAGAGTGAAATGTAAGAGGCGTCACTGTTGTAGCATCACCTTTGTGAACTTTAGAAAGTTCATAAATGAGTACTGTTTTAAAGGAATTGCTTGCAATCTCTTTCTTTTAATAAGGAGATTCCAAGTGATTAAGTGATTCATAATCACTTAATAGCAATCACACTTAAGGAGCTGTGGAGTAAAGCTGGTAGTAATGGAAGGGCTTAATGAAAATGTAACTGCTGTTAAGCTGAAGCACTTTGGTATTTCACCAGTGGGTGAGGGCAGCATAGCCCCTTGCTGCTTGGTGTTTCCTCTTGTGTTCTAGGCCATGGGATGCTCTCCTGTACATTAACTATGAGGGTCAGCAGACCTTTCCATGAGCCAGGTCAGATCATTCACTGCAATGAAAACTACATCTCCCCACCCATCAGAACTGAGACCTTACAGCTTGCTGGTGCCAAGAAAAGGGTTCATTACCTTGAACAGAAAACTTCCCTGGCACCAAGCAAGTGGGTCTGGCTGTCTGTTAACTGGACAGGTAAGGGACTTGATGGAATATGCCTTGGGATCACTTGAGCACAATAGCTGGAGGCTGAAGTGGTTGGGAGTCATAAGCAGAGCTACATCTTTCAGCAGCAGTAATCTATTAAATTAGCCTAGGTGTGTGTTGCATGAACAGACTTGGAGAAATTAATCTGTTTTCTTTAATTCTGTTTTTTATCCAATTTCCCTTAGTATCCTTTGTCCATGACTCAGGAACTTTTGTGCCTACTACACCTGTCCTCTCCTTATTATAGTCTGCTGCCTTTGGGGGCCTACACCTGCCTGTTTCTGCTGTGGAAACTTCAGGTGTATCTTGAGAGAAGGTTTAACATCTTTTGAGAGAGATTTTGTTTTGCAGGCATTACATTGTTCTGTTTCTGCTAATCAACAGTGGTTGAATGCACCCTTCTTTCTGACCTGAAGCCAGAGTTTCTCTGTGTGAGGTTTGTATTGGTGGCTCGGCAGGAAGAAGATATTGTGGTTTTGAAAAACAAGATCTGACAATACAGAGAACTGTCTTAAGTAGTTGTTATCTCTCCAACACAATTTAGAAAGAACTGTTTCCCAGACTTGAGAAAGTCTGGGAAGAAGCTGACCACCAAGAAACCAGAGACTTAATTTGGCAGGTTGTTATAGCTAGAGCAATTTTATTTTGCGTATTTGTATTTGGAGGCAGGTAAGGCGGTAATGCTATGACTGCTAGAAGAATGGATGAGTTATTCTCCTAGGCTCAGAGACAGAAACATGAAGAATTTTTCACAATTTGAGCCACTGAGACTAAAAGAAAAATAACTATAGCAAGGACAACGGAACCCTAATAAATACTGGAATGTGATTGTATCAAAACCCCATGTTTCCCAAATAATTTGTGAAAGGCAGAAATACTTAAAGGGATTCTCTGTTGAGCAGAGGGAGGGATAGAATAATAAAACCATAGAATCTTTAATGTTGGAGGTGACCCTTGGGATTGTTGAGTCCAACCATCATCCCTGCTCTACAAAGTTCTCCCCTAAACCATTTCCCCCAGCACCACATCTAAATGGCCTTTAAACACATCCAGGGGATGGTGACTCAACCCCCTTCCTGGGCAGCCTATTCCAGTGTCTGAAGTTGTTGTATGATTTTTTTAAGCTGTGATTGAGAAAGTTAAGCCATGGCCACTGGAGTGAGAAAACTTTAAATTGAAAACTGAGGGCAGTTTGCATGTAAGAGCCCCTTAAAAAGTGGGCAAGAGGCTAGCGGAAAAGATTTTTCAACTGTTTAGGGTGTTTAGGTAGTTTATGGTGGTATATAGAGAGAGACTGAGAGGCAATGATTTTAAATGAAGCAAGAGACATCTTGCTGTCTGTAAGAGGAAGGATTAGGATTGGCCTTTGTACTGTGAGGGAAATCAGAATGATGACAAAGGGAAGATTGCTGAGGAATAGGGGAAGCTAATTAAGGCCTGTATAGCAGCCTTGAAGGGTTAAGGTGACCAGCTAGAACTACAATAAGAGGACCTTTGCTTGCATGCCTTAATAACCATTAATCCTGGAAGAGAATCATGGAGAGGAGCCTTGAGAGATAACAAAGAAAACATTGTGCCACAAGGCATGAGGTCAGCAGAACTCAACAAAGACAAAAGAGGGCACGGGGAGATGGAGACCACTGACTCAAGAAAACCCCCCTCTGCAATCAAGACTACTCCTCACTGATCATGCACTTTGATTTAAAAGGACATTCTGCTTTTAAACAGAAGCAGAAGAGTACAAATAACCAATCAGACTGGTAGTGATAAGGTACTAACCAGTAAGTGTAAAAAAAGGCCGATCTTGATTCTTGTGAAATGGGATAAATAGGCCACAGGTTTTTGTATGGGGGTGACAGCTTTGTGGCTTTACCCCCTAGCACTCCTTTCTGCACAAAACTGGAATAAAGAAATACTCTGTACTCAGGGTGAAAGGACCCCATTTTGGGACCACAAAAATTCCCAGAGAGGCTGTGCAGTCTCTGTTCTGATTCTCAAGATCTAATAGCAAACACAATTACAGCGGAATAAGATTTTTGGTAGCTGAAATTAACTTGATTCAGGGATTTTTTGACTTTTCTGGAATTAGTCTTTTAGATGCTGTTCACATTCCAACCAGGTGAAGGCTGATTCTTCTCTGTTAAATTAAGCGCATATATATATATATATATATATATATATAAAATGTATGACTACCTAGAGAAAAGTAATTATTTGCTAGATTCCCTTTGATATCAGTAACTTATTCCTGGAAGGAGTAACATTTTCTAAGTTTGCACTGAGAAAAAAATTCAAGGTGTCACAGCTGATTTAGTTCTTGATGAAAGTCACTTTTATATATTAATGATTTAATGGAGTGTTGGAGTAGCAAAGACTGGAAAGAAGAAACTGGTACATGGCCTTAAGTAGATTGCAAATCAGTAAACAAAGATAGCAATGCCAGACTATTGTGTGTTACTCCTCCCCCCCAGTTTTGATTACTGGGGTAACTAATTGAGTTGACAATCTATTCCTTACTCTCCCAAAGTTTTGTTTTGTTTTTAGTATTTAATGCACTTATTTGCAGTTTCCAAAAGTGGATTAAATTCCACTGAACATGTTTCTCTAATAAATAAATCAAAGAAAAATGAGAGTAGTTCTCTTGAATCAGAATTTGCCCACTATTTGAGTAGTAAATGTTTGTTCAGGCGTAGCCAAGTAGTTTGTTGGGCTGTTGAGGTAAATTGCCTGGAGTCTGTCCTTTTCCTTGGCATTCTGAAGTCTATGCATTAGTAGATTTGAATTATAAAAATTATAAAATAATGGTGAAAAAAAGTTTTCGTTTTATTAATTTAAAGCTTGGGGTATACGTAGTGTTAAATTAAATAACAGTGTTACCACAGTTGTTAAAACGAGTTAAGTGATGGAATAAAAGCCAAGTAAATTTCTCTGGTCTGTTCTTCATATTATGTTACAAAATGGTGACCAAGTCTTAAGTTTTCAGTCAGTCTTACATAAGAAACTAAGTCTTCACTCAATAACTAGGATGGAATTTATCTAAGCCCATGGCAGTGGTTCAGAAGAGGGTGGGGTAAAATGATGGCTATAATACCTGATTGGGCCAATTTATTCCAACAAAGTCTTCAGTGCTGCTGGTGGAGGATTGCTGACCTCTTGTGCTACCTCTTGTGGTCACTTCTAAGTGAAATGTTTGAAAGCAAATTTGGAAAGAAGTTGTTCTTTTTGAATGGATGGTGTGTTCAGTGTATGCTATGGTTTGAATAGTGATACAATTCTATTCAGTGATTTATCCACAGATGTAGATTTTTCAATTACTTAAAAAATAAAAGAAATGGACCCCTGAAAAGACAAGACACAAGTTGTGCATAGTTGAGGAACTTTTCTGGTAATTAAGAATCAGGAAGCAAGTCTAAGCTTTTGTCCCTTGGTTTTTGAATCTTCAGTTTTCCATACAAAAAAATGTTACAAAGAGTGCTATACGTTTGGCAACTGGTATATTTTGTTCAATTAGATTCAAGGTGTTTTTCATCCATCCAGTTGATGGTGGTGTTCATCAGAAGGGAGACTTATTGCTATAGTGGTGCTCCTAGATTTCCTCCTAGACTAGTAACTAAGGGTATTTTACTGCAAAAAGAGCATTTTTCAGACACATTAGAGCCTTAGATTACAGGTACCACTGCATGTGAAGTTCTGGAAACATGTTGTTTTTTGTTTTGCTGCTAGAGTAGTTTCACTTTTTCTCCCTAATGTAGCTTGTCCTTTCTTTAGCAGCTGATTAAATAAAGTTTCTTACATTCAGTGTGCGTGGTGCATTTCACTACTTTGATTTTAACAAAACTTTCTGTATTGTACTGTTAGTTTCCCACTGCCTTTGCAACAGCGTGGTGACAGTGAGTTTGGTCCAAGCTCAAACAGGGTGCTAATTATGAGCTTTTGCATCTAAGACCTGACACACTGAACTTGTCTTCCCTTTGGCTCTTTCTACCAAACTAGATGAGGAAAAGGTGCAGAAATCACAACATTTTTTTCTTTATGTTCACGGAGAATACCAGTTCATAGCAAAACAGACAGGTGAATGTTTTTGTAAGATATGGCAAGTTAAGGATGTCACCAAATCACACAATTATTTTGTTGGAAAAGACCTTTGAGATCATAAAGCCCAACTCTGCTGACCATTAACCAAACACTGCCGAGTCCAGTGCTTTAACCATGTCCCTCAGCACCACACCTACACATACTTTAAACACCTTCAGGGATGGTGATTCCAGCAGCTCCCTGGGCAGCCTGTGCCAGTGTTTAATTATCCTTTCAATGAAGAAGTTTCTGGTAGTATCCAACCTGAACCTCCCCTGGTACAGCTTGGGGCTGTTTCCCCTTGTCCTGTTTGTTATTAGGGGAGAGAGACCGACCCCTGCCCTTGCTCCAGCCTCCTTTTAGGGACCCATAGAGAGCAAAAAGGTCTCCCCTCAGCCTCCTTATCTCCAGGCTGAACACCCCCAGTTACCTCAGCTGCTTCTCACAGGACTTGTGCTCCAGACCCTCCTCCAGCTCTGTTGCCCTTCTCTGGACACTCCAGCCCCTCAATGTCCTTGTCACGAGGGGCCCCAAACTGGCCTTGGGATTCCATGTGTGGCCTCAACAGAGCTGAGCAAAGGAGGATGAGCCCTGCCCTGGTCCTGCTGATCACACTACTGCTGGTACAAGCTAGGATGCCATTGACCTTCTTGGGCACCTTGGCACACGGCTGGCTTATATTCAGCCTATTTTCAGCTATGAAAACACTTGGAATGAAAGCAGCAACTTCCTGTGGAGGAACTGCTTTTCCTAGTAAAGGTAGCAAACCAATGGCTCCTGTCTGGTCATCTGGGATGAATGGCTGAGCCAAGTTGTCTGGGAGACCAAGCAATCAACTTGTCCCTAACCAAAGAGAAGTTGGGTGGGGTGGGATGGTCTTGGTCCTTACTAGTGGCCTTCTTAGCAGAAAGTTGTCACGAGGCAATCTGCTTCATTTTTGTGAGCACTCACAGTTACTGCCTTTGAACAGATGCATCATCTGTGCTGTGTGATAAAGCACTGCTCTTGTGCATGAGTAATCAGGAAAAGCCTTCACAAACCATGTTTTTGCATTTTTCAAGTCCTGCATTCAGGCAGTTACCTTATATTTGATCTTTTGTAGGCTCCTAATGTCATCTTGATACTTAAATAGGTAGTGCTGAAACTAGATATAAATTTAAGTTTAGGCACCGTAGGGCCCAGTGCTGGGGCCTCTCAAACTTCTAAACTCTGAAGTGTTCTGGTCCTAATAGGGATTGATGGGTTTTTATTCTTGTTATGAGAGGCTGTTTGTGTGCACCAGCTGGCTTGCTTTTTTGCATGCTCCCGTGAATAATTCAGCTTTTTTCTTTTTTTTTTCAGTGCAGTTTATCATTTTGTAGTTCAGCCAGGAACTCTGAATCACTTCATCTGTTTCTTTGTGATCACATCAGATGATTTATATGGATAGAGTCTTCTAGTGAGACCTAATTTCCTAGAAAAATTACATTGTATTATGTTATTTTGTAGCTTTACCAGGGATACCAACTAAGAGGTGTTTTTTTTTTTTAAATCTACACTACCTTTTAATTTTAGTAAGTTGAATCATCTGCACTCATAGTAAAGCTTGATGCAGAAGCCACTCCCAACCCAGTTATTTCAAGATCAACTTTAAATATCTTTTGTCCTTTCCTCTAAAGCATGGTTTGACAGTGCATGTGAATGTGTGGTAACTATGTGTCAGGAAAGTAATAAAACCTGAAACTGAGACCTAAAAATCCACTGAAAAAGTTCCATAGCTTACAGATAGACGTAACTTGAGTTGTCAATGTGCTAGGCATTGCTGGTTACATGACTTCTCTTTGTGTATTTTGAATGTGTTCTGCGAATTATGAATATTGGTTTATGAGTTTTGGGATTTTTCTGGTGGGTTTTTAAAAGATTCTCATGGTCTTATTAATGAGTCGGAACTTCCCATGGTTATGGACTTCAGAATCAGCCTGTTTCTATCTTCAGTATATCATCCATATCTATCTTCAGTTCATCATCCTAAAATGGCATCTTTGCCATTTGTGATCCACTGGGCTTTGTGGTTGCTACCGAAGTATGAATATGAACTTTTTGGAACTAGGAAATTCGAAAGCTCAATTGCTTGCAAAACATAGGAGGCTGATGGGGTTACCTTGGGTATTGGTGGAGACAAAAAACCCCCAAAACAAACCACAAACAAACAAGCAAAACCCAACCAACCAAATAATGTCACCAACATCCAAAAAAGCACACCATAAAAATAAAGCTTTGTACAAAATGTAAAAGTTTTTGGTCTGAAATATCATTTTTGTCATTAATCACTGGGTAATTAATCCGCACACCTTACATGAGTGTGTGGAGGATGTGAAATGGGAAAATAAAAGGCTCTTTGGATGAGAAAAGGAATGACAGCAAGGTATTACAATAAGGCATTTATTACCAAGTTAAATATGAATTTTATTTTGTGTCTGGATGTCTTAAATGAATTATACAGAGAAAATCCTATCTAGCCAGTTAATTTTCTTGTCTTCATCACATTACTGGAGAGGAATGTGCTACTTAAAGTTGATGCAAAATGTATTATAGAAAGTTGGTTTTTTTCCTTATGGTCTTCCATCTCTAAATCTGATTGTTTCTGTATTTTCCTCTTTGGGGACCATTTTCATGGAGTCTTTTGTGGTAACCAGTGAATAGGGTTTCACCTGGGAATGTTCCTGGATGCTACGGCATGAGCGATTTTCAGTGCAGTGAGCGAAGGGAAGAGAAGTGTCTTCATAGCCAGCAGCACAGCATCTTCCCCTCTCTACCCACTGCATACTTTTGGTTAAAATGGCTTAGTTCAGACAGTCATTTCTGACCTAACTCATAATAGTTGAATACCATATTATTCTTCTCTCAAATTGTACCCTTGCTTCATCTAGGAAGTGAAAAGCCTAAAGTTTAAGTATTTTAATCTCTGCAGTACCCCAAGATTTTTGTTATTTTGGAATACCATTCGCTTAAAAGGGGGACACATTGCACGTGTGCAACATTGTTTTAAAAGCTTTTAGTTTCTATATTTTTTCAAAATAGTTTAAAACTCTATCAAAATATTTTTGAGCTTGAACTTTAAAATATACTGTTCGTTGATCTGCCTTACCACTCCTAGTCTCTTGGGGTTTTTGTTTCAACTTCTTTTGTTGGCTTTTGTGGGAAGCAGACGGTACATTCCCTATGTGCCAGATGATTTCCAACTCTTCCCCCCATGCACAGAGCTTCCCTCAGCTTGTTCTAGGGGATAGCAACATTCATGATTTACATAATAATAAGGTAGGGAAGCTGCATCTGGTTTTATACATTCTGTTTATAACCTCTGGATGAAGATTCTAATCAACCTTACAGAACACATCAATTGAGTGCTTCTAAAACTGTTCTCATACTTAAAAATGCCTGATGTTATGAAGCTGCCAGGGGTATTATATTTTGAAGCTTGTCTCTGCCAAAGTACAAACCGTAATTCAACTTGAACTTAATGAAAATGTTTCTCCATTTGTCTGCTGGTCCAATAATAGATAAGAGTATGTTTCATTAAAAAGAAATGTCTCAAATTATGTGAAAAAGGACTAGTTTTTAAGTAGTTGTATGAACAGGATCCAGGGTCAGACTTTTATACCTGCAGATGTATGTAAAGCTGGCATCTGTCAGTCTGTTTCTGTATTCTACAGAGAGCCCTAATGGGATGGAAAGGAAGTGGTGGGATTTTGAGCTTTTCCTGTCTCCCTGTGGAGTGAGAGTAAGCAGCATAAGAACAATTCATTAATTAGGCTAGCTGAGTATGGAAATTCGCCAGTTTGCTTTTGTGATCCAGTTATTTAACCTTCTTTTACCCTGTCAAATGCTGACTCCTGGCAGATGAAGCAACAACAGTTTCAAGCCAGCCAGCTCAATATTGAAAAAAGAGGAGTGGCCCTTTTGTCTTTCAGCGTCCATACAGTTCAGAAGTGTGGATTTGTGCAGAGCAGAATAGCCTGAGATGCAGAGACTTTTCTCATCCTCTCTACACTGCATACTTCATTCACCTTGCCTTTTTTTAATTTTTAAAATATAAGCGTTGCCTTTGTTTAGGAACTATTTTGAAACTTTGAGGAGAAAAACTGGTACCCAAGTGGGTTAGAATGGAATTTTCTAATTCTAACATTAGCGTTACTTTGCCAATAGCAAAAATCTGAAGGGCTTGATCAGACTGAATTTAGGTTCAGATAAAGTACACCAGCAATTAGTGGTATTGCTAAATATATAGTTCTGTTGTGTAATTTCACACAAAGTAAAAAATGTACTTTTCTGCTACTAACATGTTGATAAAATGACATCCCTTTCTGTCATTAAGGTACATGCAATTAGTTAATATTTGTCTTTTTTCTATAAATGCTGTTTCAGTGACTTAATTATGTATACAAAGGTTTAAAGAAACTGCATTTAAGTAGTCATGTGTCTCTACATTACAAGTTTTACCTGCAGACAAATTTTGTACTTTGATAACTTAAGTTCTGTCAGAGGGATGAAAGCTCTGTAAATTAGGAATCACCAGTAACATACATTTTCACTTAAGTTGTGCTAAACTTGTAGTACTGCTTAAAAAGCATCTCGGATGTCTAAAATACGATCTTCAAAACAGATTTTTTTCTAGGTTAGTCAAACACATCACAGTTTTAAATGATCAGATATCACTTATTTCCATTTTAAAGAGACTTGTATAATATGAAAGATTATAATAAAGATATCGTCACACTTCACTTAGCTCACCAGATGGAAACTAAATTAAGGCATCAATCAAGAGCCCTTACTTCAGAAAATAGCTAAGATTCAGGACAAAGGGGTACTTTGCAAATTTAAAGACATAAGTAAGGGTTCATTTCTGGGTATTAAAGTTAAAGCTTCACCTGCTTCTCATGAGGTTATAGTTTTCTATATTTTTCAAAGACATCATGAACGTAAGCTTAGCTGTGGCTGAAATGCTGTGCTAAAGAATGTGTCTTGGAGTGAAGGTGTATTTTATAGAGGAGGAAAAAAAGTGGGACTTCTCACTAGAAATTGAATACCAGAATGGACTTCAGATTACATGGCAAGTTAAAAGTGCTTCTTTATAGTCCAGGTTGCAAAGGGTGACTTTTATAGCCAAGCAAACAACTAGAAACAGATGTACTTAGCAGTATTAACCAGAAAAGAAACCCCAAACCACTGTGTTTAGCAATACAACTAATCTGGATACAGTCACTTATTTGAGTACAAATTTTAGCAATTATGGCAATACAGCTTGTGAAAGAATTTTAATAAAAGAATCAAACATTAAGATTGAGAAGGTAAAAATGAGTAGCTAAAAATATAGAACCAAGGCTACTCAGTGGACTGCTTATTTCCAGACAGTTGTGAGATGTCCTGCTATTTTATTAGTGTGCTGTTGATTAATAATTCCACTATGAGGGACAGAATATAACTTCTGTTTTGCCCCAGAAAAAATGCTGGTTTCTCTGTGGGAAGAAAAAGGAGGAGGCAAAAAGCCACCATAGTTTACAGAAGAACTATGTTGATGTGGATCCAGTTTGGAACCAGTTTAATAAGTACACCAATTTCCACATAAGGATAAATGATAGTTACAGAAGAATTTTATTTTCTCTTTTCCAAAACACTATGATTATCAGATTTAAACAGCGCAGGCCATATCTCAGGGCTGGCAGCAGGTCTTGTCTTTTGCATAATTTTTATCTTGCCTTTTGCATAGTTCAGAGGTCCATTCTTTAATTGCAACTAATGAATTTCATCCTCTAGTTCCAGGATCACATGTTGATCAGTTTGGCTTTTGCCTGATTTATACAAAAAAAAGTATGGTATCTGGGAGAAGAATGTGTAGCAGGTAACCAAAGCTTGTAATGGGTACTAGTAATAGGTTAGGGGCATTGAGCTGTCACTCAGCAGAATCTGTGGATAGTGCACCTGTATGCAGCCCAGCTTGAAGCTCATGGCTGTGTATATGTAAAAAATGCTTCCCTAAACTACTTCCAGTTTCCTAAAGAGCATTTAATTTCTGAAATATGTTCTTAACCTCCTAATTTATTTTCCATTAATTCTACAGTTTCTCTGTAAGGATTTGTATTTTGATCTTTGGTTCATCTTCAGGAGCTTTCATCTAAGTCATGTCTCAGTTTTGAACTACTTGCAGCTCAGGTTCCATGTTCACAGAAGACACATCTGCAGCCTTGGAAGGGATCACCAAGTGTTGGCTTGTAAGTGTTTTTAAAACATGAGTGTAAACATGATGTTCTGGAAGAGTCCACAAAACTATGTGGATAATAAGGTTTTGGTTATTATTTTTTTCTATATTTTTTTCAAGCCAGTAAAATCTCATACACCTTTGTCAACTGTCCTCTTCAATCCTAGCAAGGTCTGTGACCTCTTGCTTTCCCTCTGATGGATAGTGTAGTAACTTCTTACCTGTGTGGCAAGTACTCATGCACATGAGATCATAATCTTCTAAGTCTAGGGTTAGTTCTTTCATCTACAAATGTACCAGTCCCAGAGTGGAAGCTTAACATTTCTTTACTGCTGTTAGTGCAGTGGACTTGCATACAAAGGGGATGGTCCATCAAACCCCATTAGGGTTTGCAGTTCTGTTGATATCACCTTCTTTGAAACCAAGTGCTAGACTTTGGAAACACCTTTGCAATTGATTTTGAGATTTTCTTTTTGTATCAGGTATTAGCAGAAGAACTGCTCTTTGGTAAGGTACTGACCTCATCTTTCTGCTACCTTTTGGATGTCACAGTGTGAAGATGCCCTGTCCTCTGAGGGTGTTCAGCAGTCAGGAGAGCTGTTCTTCCTCAAGGCCCTATTTGTGTCTATGAGTTTAAGCTTAGGTACAACCCAACCTTCCTTCTATATTTCAGTGCCACACCCTATCTTTTTGGCTACCCAGGTGCAGGAAGCTGAACATGAGCCAGCAGTGTGCCCAGGTGGCCAAGAAGGCCAATGGCATCCTGGCCTGGATCAGGAACAGCGTGGCCAGCAGGTCCAGGGAAGTGATTCTGCCCCTGTACTCAGCCCTGGTGAGGCCACAGCTCGAGTCCTGTGTCCAGTTCTGGGCCCCTCAGTTCAGGAAGGAGATTGAGGTCCTGGAGCAGGTCCAAAGGAGGGCAACCAGGCTGGTGAAGGGATCCAGCACAAGTCCTGTGAGGAGAGGCTGAGGGAGCTGGGGGTGTTCAGCCTGGAGAAGAGGAGGCTCAGGGGAGACCTCATCGCTCTCTACAACTCCCTGAAAGGAGGCTGGAGCCAGGGGGGGGTTGGGCTCTTTTCCCAGGCAACTTTCAACAAGACAAGAGGGCATGGATTTAAGTTGTGCCAGGGGAAGTTTAGGTTGGATATTAGAAAGAATTTCTTTATGGAGAGGGTGATCAGATATTGGAATGGGCTGCCCAGGGAAGTAGTGGATTCTCCATCCCTGGAGATATTTAAAAAGAGACTGGATGTGGCACTCAGTGCCATGGGCTGGGAACCGCAGCGGTAGTGGATCAAGGGTTGGACTTGATGATCTCTGAGGTCCCTTCCAACCCAGCCCATTCTATGATTCTGTGATTCTATGAATGATGTGCCTTGTACTTCAAAAGCTGGGTGACAAGGAACATGTGACATCGCTCTCATATAGGAGTGAATATAGTAAATTATAGAATATTAATCTGACTTACCATGCTGACTCTGTATTCGTGTCAGGAATTTGATGTGGCTGCTGTTATGCATTTTCCTGATGATGAACAGCTTTATCATACTCTCTCCATTTTCAATCTTGCACATGCAGATTACTGTTAGTAATGGCTTTCTGAAGCCTTTACTTATCTACTGTAAATGCTGAAAAGATAAATGTTGTGTTCCTCAAAGTGTGGAATTTTTTTCTTTTTTTTCAGTTTCTGCTGTCGTTCTCAAAGGTATGTTTGAGAGAATGGCATCCTTGAGATTTTGTAATCAGGACTATTGTTCAGATGGTCTTGTCATTATTACAGTTTAGATGCACCTATTACTTGTATTATTGTATTGGTTTTGAGCCTTTTGAGTAGTAAGCATCCTTAAGGAACTTTATCCCTGTTGGTGTTGGGTATGATTTCTCACTGGTGCTTTCTGAGGCTCTACTAAGAACGCTTAAGCTTGCAATGCACATGCATGAGATGATTCAGAAGCTCATGATCAGTCTTCATGCTTTAACATCTGTAGTTTCAGAGCTTTATCCTGTTAGGACAGGAGATGAACCATTCACTGATGGTTCTGTTGTCATCAGCCTTTGTAGTGGTGAGGTTTCTTTTCCTGTGTGCTTCCATTATCAGCAATTTCCTCAGGACTGGTTGGCACATGATTTGCTTGGGAGGACAATTAACATGACAAACAGAAGTGTTCTGCTGGCTGCATAGGTCAGTGTTCTTCAGCACTGTTTTCTGATTCCCCAGCTGTTACACCAAACATTACTGGCTTTCCCTATAGTTAACTCTCTTCATTGATCTTAGAAGTGCCTTGATTATTTTTGTTTTTGCAGGGGACAGAAATCCTGAATGTCAGAGTAATTATTTCTTTCACAAGTTTTTGTTGTTTCCAACTTTGAAGTAAGTCCCAATCATAATTCAAAATCATGTAGCAATGCAGTGTTTCTTTTTTTAATTCTCCTAGAATGATGCAAAGTAAAATTTGGGGAGTTGTTTCACTTAACAAAAATACTTGCCAAGCACGTCTAAGACGTAGAATCAGAAATGATGACTGCTGAATAAGTTCTTCCTACTCCACCAGCTCTTCAAATACAGTGACAAGCTGTCTCCAGAAGCACTGGAGATTTACTTTTTTTTTCCACAGGTGACTTCCGAGTTATGTTTTGGTTGGCAACTTGCCTGCCTTTCTAAACCATCTGAAAAACACTTCTTCAGGCTGAAGACAGTATCCACACCCTTGACTTACACTTTATGTCAGTGAGGACTGGAAGTATTTCTGCAGTGATTTGTCAATAGTTGCTATACCTGGGACTGTGGATGTGCTCACCAGTGGAATCTTGAAAGGTTTCATTTTGCACATGAAATACCTCTTGCATCCAGTCACCTCATTTAGAAATGCCTCTGTTCTTGAGCTCTGCAAATTTGTGGCCTGGAACCATTTCCTTCTGTTCAGCAAGTACCAGGCTCTCCTGTAGCCATCCTCAGCTGAGTGTTCTGCATCTTGGGGAGAATGTTTACATGATGGACTCTTGAGACCTATTCTTACAGCTGCCTCTAGAGATAATTTAAGTGAAAACTACTGCCTATGGTGATGTGGGGGTGATGGAAGTCTTGCTGTGGTGCAGGCTGGTAGAGAACATCTGCTTCCTTCAAGGTTTACCTGGAAGCTGTCTCTCACTGTATCTTTTTGAAGATCATTAATTTTGAGCCTCCTCCTTGGGATGCCACCCCTCTTAGGTTTGGTATTAAAGTAGAGGGTAAGTTTGCATGGCACAAGGCAGTGGTCTGTATGACATTCTGCACGAGGCATCACTCAGGTATGATGGACATCACCAACATTTCTCTGGAGCACTAAGACACAGTCAGTGAGGTGCCAGTGCTTGGATCGAGGATGCATCCAGGTTGTCTTCAGGCTGTCTTCCTGTTGGAAGATAGTGTTGGTGATGGTGAGCTGCTGCTCAGCACAAAACTCTTTATCAGGAGACATCCATTGTTGTTGCAGTTTCCAACACCATGCTTGCCTAGCACTCCTTTCCAGGCTCCATAGTTCTTTCCTACTCTGGATCATCACCAGAGGATTATTATCACCAAGGATTATGATCTTATCATCTGCAGGAACTTTTTGGGTGAGACAGTGCAGGTCAGTATAGAATTTGACTTTTTCTGCATGGTCAGCTTGGAGGGTTGGGGCATTTATGATGAAGACAACAACATGTTGCTTGTTGTGTAGTGGGAAATAACCACTTGTTGTGTAGTAAGGAAATAATGCGATCGGAATGACCCATCAGCAAACTTTCAGGTTTGGAGGCGATGGAGTTTTTAATCATGGAGCCAACTCCTGAAAGGTGTCTTTTAGTTTGGGGTTTGCCTGACCACTAGTTTGTAGCTGGCACCATGTTCTTTAAGACTGCCTTCCTCATGAAGATGAACTTCACCAAGAGCAGCAATGTCAATGTTAAGTCATGACAGTTCGTGGGCAATCAGAGCAGAATGATGCTCAGGATGCCCACTGTCTGCTGTATCAAGCATGGTTCTGATGTTCCAACATGCAAGTGTCAATCTGAAGACACCTTTGGAGGTGGGTGTGTGCCTTTGTCTCTGTGTCTTTGTTTGACCACATCAGAAGATGCCCATTGACCATGGGTAGCCAACTGGGCGAGGGGTGGAGATGAGCTTTGGTCAGGCCACCTTTCCTAGGCCCCTCTCTGTGTGGAGCAAGCAGTGCTCTCCTTGAAAAAGTTTGCTTGGTCACTCAGGATGCTGCTGAACAAGACTGTCATCTCCTGGCTCAGTCTCAAGCAACTGATGTCCTGAGCCTCCTGCATGCAGGGTTGGGGCTGTGGCTTCCAGTGCCCCTTTCCCCTGAGGTTTTGTCCCTCTCCTGTCCCTGCAGGGGCTGTACAGGTGTGGGTTTGTCCCTCGAGCCTGTGCTGTGGCTTTTGTAGGTGAGGTGCAGCGTGCAAGGAACTGGCCCCACCCTTTACTCCTGAGGTTCATCTGCCAGGGCCCAGCAAGCTGGGACAGTGGCAGGGAAGTCACCAGGACATAGTTTTAGTTAGAGTATCCTGCTCTTAGTTGAGTGGCCTTACAGGGCTAAACAAGCTCCATCTGCCCGGGTTTGGAGTTAAGAGTTCTCCTTCTCCTGGGATGGTTGCCTGAAGGCTGCTGAGCCCATCCTGCCCATGGACACACTTTGTCTGACCCTTCAGTTGTGACCTCTCTGCCATGGGAGACCCTACTGGAGGCAGATGCCACTGCCACCATAGCTCCCAACCTCACAAGGGGACACAAGCTCCTCCCCCATGACAAGGGGGTGCCCGGGAAGGGACTGGGGAATACCAAGTCAAGATCTTGCAGTGTGAGGGGTTTGCGATGCCATGAAGAATGGCAGCTGTATTTAGGCCATAAAGCATGTGCTTGCTTCCTATTCATGTCTTTTTGAGAGCATTGAAATACTTTACTCAGTGTTCAGCACCTACTGTTCAGAATTGCAGATAAGGTAGTTGAAGTTTTTGAACTCAGCAATCGGGTACCTAATGAAAAATAATTCACAAAAGCCCAATAAAATGTAGGTAATATTTAGTTAGTTAGTTTGACATGAGGATTGTTAGCTATAGTGCTAATACTGTGAAAGAAAAAACATGCATATGTAGATGAGGGATAAGTGCAGATTCGTTGTGCACTAATTAAGAAAATAATTTTTATAGGTCATTTTACAAAACGCTATCACTTTCATCTCTGTCTAGATTAATCTTCTTGGAGTGTATTGTAAAATATGTCAGGTATTCCAGGTGGAGAACTAACAGCTCATCCCAGTGTCTTTTTATCCAGGCTTCCCAGCTGGTTTGCTGAGACTGAGAAACCTCATATTGCTTTTGTGTGATATAATAACTAGGGAGAAAGTGAGGCTAAATGACAGCAGCTGTGGCCCCGCCACACCAGATGTGTCTAAGTGGCTTTTTTTGGAAGAGGTGAGGGCTGACAAAGAACCCCAAATGATGGGTTAATCCCACTGAGGCCGAGGAGGTGGGGAGCCCCTGTCAGGAGGAATCCCACCCCCAGGCTGTTGAGAAAGGAACAAAGAGAAGCTTTGCCAGGCAGCAAAGTCCACTTGCTAGTGGGGCTGCAGAAGTCAACAGAGATGCTCTTGACTGTACTTTTCTTAACCTGACTTGAGAAAAATTCCTCAAGTCAGCCTTCTAGCAAAATCGAAGAATTTCCAGATGCAGTGAGAAGCCATAGTTCCACATATTGAGGTTTGAATGAGACTCTTCTCAGCCTTTGATCTGCTGCATCCACGGCATAACTTCTCAGCTGGGCAAAACCTGGCAGGGTAGCTGATCTGCAGAGATATTTGATTTAAGGATTACTTGAATAATTTACGGAGCTGCGAGAATTACTGTCCTCACTGAAGCTACGGTATGGCAGTTTTGTGTTACACACAGCATTTGTCACTTAAATAATTTGCTGAGATTCCTTTAGTCTTCCAAATTTCTTGTATTTGAGAGAATATGTTCATCTTACTGGTGCTTCTTGTCTGGGTTGTTTGCTTCAGGGCTTTTTTCCTCTCCGTAGCTGAAAATTGTGCATTTTTTTGGTATTCATTTTCTTTTTTCATAAAAGTGACTTGAAATGTAATTTGTCATTTTGATCAGCTATTCCTAGTCACACAAATCTCCTCAGATAATTGTTTTTTGTTTTGATTTCATCCTGTTTTGGTATATTAGATAACTGTGTGAGTTTGTGTGTATATATATATATATATTTATATATAGTATTTCTCTGTATTTCTTCAGCAAAAAAAATTCTTCTCAGGAAACATTATGACCAAAGCACTTCTGTCTTGTGTCTAAATTTGATATGAAATATTTGCAAAGGTTTATGAGTAAAAACTGACAAGTGTTGGGTTGCAGTTTGAAATACCTGCAATGATTGAAGCACTCCAGAATTTGCATTTTTTTTCCTTCTCTTTGAACATTATCTTCATGTTCTCACTGCTTGATTTATACTGTAATTTTGAATTACATTTCTGTCAGCTGTATCCTCTGATGTAGGAGGGAGATGGATGTATGGATGTTTGAAAAAATGCATTTAGAACACATATTGCTATGGACAGCATTAAGTAAAAACCCTGACCCAACCCTTGTGTACTAAGGCAAATTCCTAAGGAATATTTAAAAAAACAGAATTAGGACTTTTCTGAATAGCATTGGACTGAGGAAAAGTGATTCTTGCTTCTAACCAAGCCTTGTCTCTTTTATGGGTAAATTAAAAATAACTGTTACTAGTAAGATAATCTTGTAATTTTACAGACTCACTTCCAAGGGGAATGAAGCCCATGTAAATTATCCTCTGTCTTTCTCAGATTGTCCACATAACTCTTGATTCTGCTGTTAGCCCTTCAAAAACTTTGGTAAGGATAAAGACATACCCAGCAAAGCCCCAGGTCTGGTGACATGAGCCAGCAATGTGTGCTGGCAGCCCAGAAAGACAACTTCTTTGTAGTTTGCTTTCATACACTCGCCAATATTTTGCTGGCAGAGTGTGCTTCAAACAAAAAATCTCAGTGTAAAATGCTATTTTTGTGTCTTAATTAAAGTAATAAAAATTATCTGACTACATTTCTACTCGATTATGTTTTTAAAATATCCAATACTTTTAATATCTTTAGTCCTGGTTATACTTCATGCTCTTATGATGCATTTGATTCAAGGCCAGGTTGGATGGAGCTTTGAGCTCCATGGAGCTTAGTGGGAGGTGTCCCTCCCCAGTGTAGGGAGGTTGTAACCAGATACTCTTCAAGGTCCCTACCAGCTCTTTCTGTCATTTGCCAAGTATGGAGGGATAAAAGTCCAGTTTTTTAGTGGAACTGCATAGTATCTCACTGTCTTAAAGCAAGTGTGAATTTTGGGAGTGGCTTAAAGTCATTTGAGATCAGTGTTTTCATGTCTATGCTGTAATCTAGAAATGCACAAAGGTCTTAGATTTGGGGTGTTTGGTTTTGTTTTGTTTTTTTTTATTTTTATACTAAGCTTTCTGCTTGTTTTGCATGAAGCCACCTAGTGGTAAGGGGAAATACAGATGCTGAAATGTGGAAGAAACTTATTTTGGGTTTCTACAGAAGTTTTCCTTTTATTCTAGTCTGCCTAAAAACACATGGAGTCTGCAGTATAGGTTTAAAACAGGGTATCACATGACAACTGTAAGTAAAAGCTATGGCTAAAAGAAAATTATCACCCCCTGGGACTTGAAAGCTGAGATGGATGTGCTTGCTGCACAGTGCAGAGTGGGCAACATGATCTGGAGTTTGAAAGGAAGTACAGAGGGTATGCTGGAGGATGTTCCCTCAAGCCCTGGTATGTTGAGCTTTTCTGCTGACCCAGAAGGGTGCAGGGCCAGGCTGTTAAGCTTCATTGTCTCCCACTACAGTGTGAATCTTTTATGCTGCATTCTGCATTATGGTAAATACCTCCAGAACCAGGCTAAAAACAGTTTCTGCAGACAAAACCACTATTCTTTCAAGAATATAAACCCACTGGACCTCCAAGACCCTCCTTTTCGTATGTGCTCAGATAGTGCTGCATGAGTGGTATGTATATGTCTATGAATTTCTCTGACATGTTCAGGTCTTTGTTGCTAACGTGACTGATTTAAAGTTACTGAGTTTAACCATAAGTATCGTGAAAACAAGAACATTTATTTAAAAACTGTTCAAAATAATATGTATTTATTATTCTTTTCTTTAGGAGACATCACTCAGAAAGGATATGAAAAGAAAAGGGCAAAGCTGCTAGCACGGTACATACCACTTATTCAAGGTAAGAGACTGTATTTAAGTTACACCATGTGTGCTAAAGCTGTAAAAATATGTAAGTTCTCATTAAATAGAAAAGATAAATTAGTAGTGTTTGACTGACATGGCATCTACCTAGTAGTGGAAAATGGCTGTTATGTTTTTGTCATTAAATGTCCTTTTGAGAACTGCATCCAAGACAAGATTACTCATTTTTACCAGTTTTCAAAGTTAAGTTGTTCCTGAAAGCAAGTTGGCCAGTTTCATTAAATGGTCAGCACTCTCATTTTTTTATGTGCTTTTTCAGACATGCCCTTTACCTCCCCCCTACCTCCAGCTTCTTTAAAATACTAACTTTTTATTATAAACTATTATTTCTTAGCTGATTATTATCAGATTTTATTTTCAGTGGCAGGAAGCTAAATTCCCAGCATCTTTTATTTATTTTCATACGAGTACACTTAAATCACTTGGTGTTAAAGCTGTTGACTTTTGGTCTTGTATATAACCCTAGGCCAGTTTTTCCATGAATGAGAGGATGACTGAGATGAGTGGAACTGGCAATGAGACACTGTAGACAGCCAAGAGAAAAAGAATAACAGGAGTTATTTTACAATGTTAGTGCTATGCTTTCAGAAAAGAGAACAGAGGGATTAATGCTATGATTTTTTTATCTTGTTTTGGTTCTGATATTCACAGAAGTTACTGATTTGAATCAGGAATGGGTGTCTCCTCTTTTTGTGCAAATAGTTGAACAAGATTATAGTCTCTTGCTTTTGAAATCTCAAGACTTCATGCCTGTGTCTCTTCCCAGCAGGACAGATAAAAATTTTAGTCTCATGAGTTCTGCTGAGTTGTGGTGTTTTAGAAAAAAAGTGCACAATGTGTATTTGGGGTTGAATAGTTAGAACATCACCTGGTGTTTCATCATGGGGTTTCTTGGCATGGGTTTGTTACTGGGCTTATGGTGCTTTTAATAACAGCTGTAGATTTTCCCTGAGCAAACTTTGGATTTTTTTGAGAAACACTGCAGTCAACAGCAAGCTCTAGCTTCTCCTGCCACAGCTTCTCCTTACACTGTTTTTCTCTAAAAAATTGTCTCACTTTTCTGTTCAAAATACCTTGTATTCCAACTCAGCTTAGTTAAAGATTTTGAGACTGTGTGCTAGAAAGCCAAGTCTTTGGATATCTGTCTTTTATTTTACTCTCTCATAACTATTGATTTACTCTACTTTCTCTACTTTCTATTTGTAGGGTTTTTTATGTTGGTTTTTTGAGTTTTGTTTTTCTCTCAATCTTTACACTGAAAGGCAGCTTGCTCTAATGATTAAAGATCTGAGCTCAAGTGTAGCTTAGGAAAGTACAGCACTTTATCTTCCATACTTAAAGTAAGTTTTAAAGCTAGGATGCAGTGTAGAGCACCTTTGTTCCCCTTTCTCCATGAATACTGCTGTCCCTGTGGCTTATCCTACATCTTGGGATCTCAGAAGTAACACTGACTCCTGTGCAGTGTTTCCAGGGCTGTTTAAGTTCAGTTGTCTGCTGTAGAAGCCTCCTGTTATACCTGTATAATTTCCAAGAGTATTTTAAATTTTAAATTTTTCCAATTTAAAGAATTCACTCAGCTGAAGCAGTTTATAAAATACAGCACTGACTTGTTAGGTGGCCTTAGAAGAAAAAAAAACAAAAGAAAAATATGCTACCGGCACTTTTAAAGAATTGTTTTCTCTGAAGCTTCTCTTTCCAAGTTGAGGTGTTCAAAGTGCTTTTTCCAGGAGTTATTTAATATTATTTAGGTTGACACCTTAATATCCTGGACAATAACTGTTAGAAATCATGTCCTAAGGAAATGGCAGTGCAATTTTAGCTGTCTCTTGGTTTATCTGTCATTTGATGTTAGGCTCAAGTAAGGTCCCTTTACATTTCCAGGTATTTAAAAATTTCCCCCTGTTCATCCAGTTTTTCCCTAATTATCTTAAGCAGTGTTCAAAAATTAGGTGATCCTGTGCTTTGTCCTACTTGCTTGATACCACTTTTGCTAAGAAATACTGAATTACCTGATTTCTCTAGCACTGTTGCCTAACTTTGTAGTAAGATGATGGGATCTTTGTAGTAAGATGATGGGAATCTAGCTTTAATATGCAGAAATAATGATACTTGGGCAAAAAGACAAAGTTTGCTAAAAACCCTGAGCTAGCTGCTTATTTCAGCTTCCTGACAACTGTTCCATTAACCCAATTCTACTTTGCAATTTTGTTAATTGACACAGCTTCAGCATGGCTGAGATTAATATGTGGGAGTCCCAGTGGCTTTGAGCCTGCAGTGATTATTTTTTTTCTTTTTCTCCTGTCATTAAAAATTTGATTTCAGGATATTTTTGGTAACATCCTTTGCTCAGTTGCATTCCTGATAGGATTTGTTAAGTTCTTGGTTACCCGTCAAGTTTCTGCAGACTGGTTAGACACCACTGTTTTAGATTTGAAGAGATTTTAGTCTGCAATTGGACCATCTCCAGCACCAGTAACTCATGTCTTTCTAAAGCTGATTTGGTTATAATTTCTTTTCCCTTTACATGACTCATCTTTTCCTAAGACAGCTGACCAAGTAATTTTAATTTCTTACGTTCTTCAGACTTACTTGAATTTCACAAAAACTGATGTCTTTTTCATAGTGCATTGGTGGCTCTACTTGTTCTCTTACAAAACTTTTGATGATAGTACTATTCTGCTGATTTGTAAGGTTTAAGCTAAATGTAGAGTGGACAGTGAAATTGCTGAGTAAGAAACAGGATTCCTGGTGAGAGGCAAGAAAGCAGAAAAAGGAGCAACGGGAAAATAATTTGAAATTAAAGCTTTGATTACTGTAATTGAAGTTACATTGAAGGGTTAAATGAAATATGAAATTTTTAGAGAACTTGAGATAGGCCTGCATATTGGTGTGGTATTTGTAAAGAAGGAAAAAGCAGTGGCACATGTTTGGAAGCAACTGTGGAAAGAAATGGCTTAAGTTGGGAGGAGAGGGTGACCATTCTGTGTGTCTGCTGTAGGATCCCTAATTTAGGTTTGAACGTGGGCAGGGTGATTCTTCTGTCTTGTTGGAAGCTAGAAACAGGTATCTGTAATCATAACAGTGATTTACATGGGACATTGATAGTATCTTCTTTTAACAAATATTTATGAATCAGCAAGTTGTGTGATCTTTGTGTTTCAAAACCCACGCATATACTGGTAAGATTTGGATTTTGTAAGTGTAACTTTTCATGTTGTGCAGAATTGCAGAATTCTGTACATCAGTAGCTGCCACATAAAAAAGTTAATCATATGAGAACTACTCTTTCAATGCCAAGTAAAAAACTTTGTATTAAGTGTACCTGAATCTGTGGGGAACCAAATCATTATTCAGACAGTGTTAAATAAACCCACAGGGAGCTTAGTGAATAGAAAAAGACAAGTGGCTGCAAAGCATATTTTCAATTAACATTAAAATTAAGTAGAACATGTTAGTATTCAGGAGTCACATTCCTCTAGGCTTTGCATTTGCATTCTAAAATTCTAAACCTGCAGTTATGATGAGTTAGTGGAAAAATTAGATTTCACTTAGGAACCATGAAACTATGTTGTTACAGGGAAATGCTAATTAAATTGTGCTATCTTGCACTAATCTAATCAAGTGCACTGTGCAAAAGTAAAAGCAAAAGTAATAGCAAGCCCTAATAGTAATCAGTTGGTATCAGTTTCCTCAGTCAACCTCTACATTCAAGTTTCGTATAAACCTCTGTGGAAATAATAAATTGTACATGTAGTAGCATGCCTGGCATGCTGCTAAGTGAAGCTTCTGAGGGATCAGCCACAGTGCAAAAATCTTGCTTGGATGTAAAAAATTTCAGAAATAACATTCTAAAATGAGCAGTGTCTACAGTGAAATTTGGTAACTTGCATCCTGTCCTGATGGAGAGTAAATATTGTATACTCTCTTCTCTATTTTCTTCCTTGTAGACAACCTTCACTGTAATTTTTCTGATGGGTTTTAGGAGACACTTGATACTTAAAGAAACTCTTTCTTCCTAGACTCAATTTAAATTGCCACTTGTGGGGTGTATCTTGAAATGAGATACCAGAGGTGATGGCAACTCCAAAAGCCTTATTATAGGCAAACTCAGTGCTATGGTTGGATGATCAGGTAACTTCTACCTGTGAAGTTACATTTCTCATTGAAGGGTTAAAAAATTCAGGTCAGGAAGTGTAATGCCATGAGCTGTTTGTTCAATGGTAAATAAATAAAATTTATTCTCTGCACTCTAATGTTGGTAACTGGAGATTTCTTCTTAGAGGTTGCCATGCCATAACATGAATTCTGCCTGCAATCCAGACACTCGAAACCATTTCAAAGCTAATTTAACCACAGAGGAAGATGTAATACAAACCTCAAAGGTTCTGACACCAACCCATTCAGACATTTGAAGGTAGTCTGCCTTCCCTGTAGGAGCTATGCTAGAACCATCCTTTGCTATGGTGGTGATTTCCTGCTCACTTACCAGATGTTTCTTTAAAGAAATGAATATTTTCTATTGTTTTAAAAGCTTGGAGAGTATAGCTCTTCTATAGGTATAATATATATAGAAGAAATTCAGCTACATTGTTTTTTATATGTATCTGTATCATATTTAAAATATATTTTGCTATATATTTATATGTATAAATAAAAATAAAACCAACAGCTGTATAGTGCTATATAAATTATTTTTTTTATGTACTTGTTTTCTTCCTAGCTCTATGCTTTTGGTTGAGAAAACTCAGTGCTAACATTTGAGGCCAGCTGCCACTTTGTAGTGGGGCTGTCAAATGCTGGTGGCATCAGAACAGTGCCTTGAGCATCTGTATTCCATTGGGACACACCTTCTGTGCTGGTACTGGTTTTGCAGATTTGACCACTGTCCTCATTCCTAAACTCAAGATCTTCCTAGCCAAGGTACCTCAGGGTCATCAGGACTTGGATGCCCAGTTTTTCTGGGGAACAGAAGATGTATGTAAGCTTTTCTCTCTTTGTTTTTTTGCCAGTTTTGAGATGAGTTAGAATAAATTCCAAGATTATTCTCTGAGAAAGTCCAAGACAGCGCTTGGTGTGGTAAATAGAACCAACCTGGGAGAGCTCTTCTGGGAAAAGATGATTTCAGAGATTCTATCAAGTTTAGAAGTACTTAAACATACTTAAGTACTTCAAAAACAAATTGTTTGTCAGAAGAACCTGCTAGGACCTGGTGATCTTAAAGATTCAAGAACACCTCCAAACCAAAGCAGAAGTGAGATAAAATCAATCATGAAAAATACAATGGTTGATTTCCATCTAATCCTGAGGTGACAGGAGACACCTCTGTTGACTTGAAGGTAATTGCTTCAGCTTGGGGCCATACTTCTGCAGTCAGTAGTGGATCTGTACTGAATCATCCAGTGACACAGACTTGTTCTGCATCACCTACATGACTGCAGTTAGCCACAGCACACAATAGCACACAATGGTCTGTTCCTGTTAGCTTTCTCATGGCCATCTCTTTTGGTAGATGTTAGAAACAGATTTGGTGGTACAAGAAGAAACAATCAGTGCCAAATTAAAATTAACCATTTCTTACCTACTGCTTCTGATAGGCTCTTCGTCCCGTTGGTTTTACATAGAAGTTCCAAATGTCTGTCTGCATCTTGGGCAAATCAATTTTTAAGATTTTTGCCTTATAGATTTTTTGTGAAAGAAAATATGAGTGGTACATTCAGCTGGCTCTTCTGCTTACCTGTGATGATATAACAAATATAAAGAAAACAAGAAAAATAAGGGATATGTAAATACTGAACCAGACATACTTCTGCTTTATAAACTTGAGAAAACACACATTTTCATTTCCCCCAGAGGACTGGTATTTACAGGACATAGTGTGTTCTTCAGCTGTCAATATCAGTCCAGATTAATGCTAGTTTTGAGAACTCTTAGCCTAAGTGAAATCTGGCAAAAAATATGACCTACAAAACCCAAGGGGCTTAAGTCAAGCTCCTTGTATTACTGTTAAATAAATTTATAAATAAAACAATAATAAAATGTTGTTACCATGAGAAACTTTACTTCTCTTATATTGAGTGCTTAATATCAGCTTACTGTCCTGGAATTTTCCTCTGGTGGATTAAATTTAAGAGACTTGCATGTCTCCAGTGTAATATTTCATAAAGTAATAGTATAGCTAGTGGGAACAAAAATCTCTGAATTGATTGTAATTTTAAAAAATGTTATTTCTAATACTTAGGATTAAAAAAAAAAAAAAGCGGTGGAGGGGGAAACACGAGCCAAAAGACCCTGGATTGCAGCCAGTCACAGATCATTTTATTGAGTTAAAAACAATGCTAAATATTGCATTTTATAAATATCAAGTAAATTTAGCATGTAGCTGCTTCTTAACACAGCAAAACCTTGCCTCTGAGTATGGTGAGAATTCAGCAGTATCAGTTAAGTCAGTTTTTCATAGTTCCTTAATTTGAGACTAGTTAATTTATACAAAGACACCTTTATTTCTGTTACTAATGCTGTCTTATGTTTAAGTTGGAGAATAAGTAAGATCAATTAGTCTTAAAGGAAACAAGCTGATCATATTTTTTTTAATTAAAACACATGATTCTTCTTGTTCTTTCATAGATGTCTTAAAGAGGAGCTATTTCATAACTAAACCAGAAATGCTGTACAGTCAGTATCCTTTACTGATACTTAAAATCTCAAGAGCTCCTGTTCTCTGCTGCATCAGCATTTTCATGGGTGAGGGCTTTTTAAAGGAAGTTTGAAATTTTAAAGCACAGCACATATCACTAGTGGCAGTACTGCTTGCAAGCTGTTTAATACAAGCAGGTTTTGCCAAACAGAGAGGTTTTGTAAGCAGAGAAGTGTTTTACCAGCTGCTGTGTCTGGTAAAAGAGAAGTAGCTGCAGATCGACAGGAGTAAGATAATCAAGGAATTATATCTGAAACCAAGGAGTTTTTTCCTCCTCTTTGTGTTGACTTTGTCCCAGCTAGTACTGGTGCTAATAAAAGGTTCTGTATTTCTGCATAACTTGGATATGGTTTGGTTTTCGGTTTTCACTGCCCCGGTTTTATCACTTAGGGCTTTGCTTTGTTTTGGTCATTAAAAGACCCTCACAAAATATTATAAAAGTATGTGGGGTGTTACTTCTTTTTGTCATGTTGTTATTCTTGAAAATAAATCAACTGACTGTAGCCTCAAAACATAAACCCCCCTTGCTTTTGTCTATATGCAGGCAGATCAGGGGATGAATTTACTTCTCAGTATAAACAGGATTATGTAAGCTGGATGGCTGCCCCAAAGTATCATCCTGCAAAACTCCTCAAAATATTTGTAGAAGGGTGTGGTAATGGCAAATAGGGGTTAGGTAGTTAGCAGCTGAGAGGTTTGACAAAGGGCATATCATAAAGAAACCTCCAGACAGGAGTACCAGCCATACTTTATAGCTCATTTAGCTTTCCCCTTTGCTTAAACCTAGTGCTGGTAATTGCATTCTGGCAATAAAATCTGTCACGGTTTAACCCTGGCCCAGCAAAACAACAGATTTAAACCGAGAAACAGATTTATATATTAATCTCTCTCTCCTCTGATAAAGGAAAGAGAGAGAGAATAAGGAAGAGAGACTTATGGGTTGGAAACTAAACTACAGAACTTTAATGAAACAGTAATGATAAATAGGAAAAATTACTAAATATATACAAATATACAAATATACAGGAAAAAATGATCCCACGTTCCTCTCTACTCCTTCCTGCCCTCCCTGCTTCCTTCGGTATCCTGTATAAAGAAAAAGAAAAGCAACCATAAAATCAGTGTCTTTCAATTTGATGTGTTGTGCTGAGTAAGAGATTGGGGTTGGGTATGAGCTGAGAGACTTCCTTCGCTGGACATGTGCAGGAACTACTTCATCCTCCCTGTGTTAATTTATTTCTGCTGAAATTCCCTCTGGAGTGGTTGAGATGCAAAACTGGAATGGGAAATGTTCTCATGTGGGTGTTTCTGGCTCTTGCCTGTACTACAAGTCCCTGTTCTCCATCATCTCCTAGGCAGTACTGTGTCTTCATTTAAAGATGCCTGGAAGAGGCTTTTAGGGGAAAAAAATACAGAGAGAATGGGGAGCCCTGCTGATTCTTGCTTACTGTCCTGTTGTTCTGTGGTGTTCTCTGGCACTTTTTGTCTCCATCTTCTGGTGCAATTCCGTGGCTACACGCTACCGTGGATGTGTTGGTTTTCAGCTTCTTTTTCTACCAGTTTAAGCTGTAACTCCTCTTTCCAGCCTTACTGGTGTCTACATGAACTCTTGACTGTTGCTTCATCTCCAATATATCACAAGACCATGCTCAGATACATTGTGAGAACTTTTTACCTTTAAACCCAGGTGTCAGGTCATTGTGTAGCCCCCTCTGATATTGTCTTAGTCTGTGTCTTGCAGTCAACAGTAACTTTTATAATGTCTTATATTTATAATTTGTAGGGGGAAAGTGCAGTTACCTTTCTTGATGCTACTGCAGTAAAACTATTTTATATTACATATAGTATAAAGGTAATATATATATAGGTAAAGGTAATAGGTATACCTATTTATATATATTACTTATATATATATAGGTATCGGTAATATATATAAAGGTAAAGGTATACACATATATATACAAAATTATATATATATAAAAGGTATAGTAGCTGTGGTCAAAGTATATCCAAATTTGGTTGCATCTTAGTGGAATTATTTTAAATTAAATATATGAAAATGAAATGTGATCGCATGGTCTAGTTAAAAAGCTGTTTATAGCTTCACTGCTCACAGTATCTGAAAATACTGATTGCTGTTCATGTGCCTTCTGAAGTGATTTGTTTGGTATTGCATCCTTATGATCAAATCTCATAGTACGTTAATTTGGAAGCTTGAATATGGAGGTTGGGCTATTGGTTTGACTGTGGTGTCTGTTGAGTTTTTTGTGATAAATTAGTTTTTCATGAGTGAGTCATCCACACCTGTCTAACCATATCTGTCTTGGCTTGAGTTTTCTGCCAAAGGAACATACAAAATGTTGGTGATTTAACTCTGCATTAAAAGAAAAATTTAAAAAAATCGGTCCTCAGACAAGTGGTTCCAAAGCAATAATCTAAATAATCTGAATTTAAGTAGTCAGGTCCAAGCTATTGATGTTTTTGCATGGTTCATTTGATAATCAGTTGGTGATTACCCCTTATGTAGTTATAAGGGTTACCTAGAAGGTATAGAGATAAATAATTTTATTATTTGGAGGATGTTGTGTGGATCTTCATGCTAAGGAATGTTTCTTGGAGGCTTGAGAAGCTGTACTAAGTATACATCTTGGCATAAACCTTCTGATACAGTCAAGAACAAATGACCAAGTAGCATGTTAAAATCTAACTGATTTCATTCTATAGGAAACATTACAGTAAATAGTTTTTTTTAAGTCTTGATTTTTTTAAAAAAGACCATATTTCTGTGATCTCAGAGTTTTATAAAGAAATAATCAATTTCCTAGAACCAATGTGGACCTGGGTGCAGGAGTTACAGAGCTTGGTTTCCTTGGACATGTTTTGTAGTTGGTAGCCCTTGTGCTTATAAAGCATTGCTACTGCTGCTGTTTGAGATGGCCTTTTTGATGGATGATGCCTTGTACTTTTCTGGAGGTAAGACTGTAAGACCTCTGTTCCTGTCAGGAACTCAAAATGTGGTTATATCCATTGTCCTTGGTATCTTGCTTTCTAATTACTGTGCTTAAACAGCCATTGCCAGTGCTGGCTCAGCTGAAACACAACCAAATTGACATCAGTGATGTGGCAAGTATCACCTTGAAATTTGATAGCCAAGCAAAGAGTGTTTAAATAAATGGAAACTTATGAAGTTTACTTACTTGAGTAGAGGAAAAACAGTGGAAGATCATCAAGCATAATGCATGTGTGTGATACCTATTATTATTGTTGTTGTTGTTATTATTATTAATAATAATAGTTTTTTAAACTCGTGATTTTCTAATCTATTTTTCTGGGTAATAAATTACAGTGGATAGAGCCTTTTTCAGTTCTACTGACACTGAAAATGCAAACACTTAGATTGCTTCATATCTTGAGGACAAAAATGTGCATCAGGTAATATGTCCTGGCATGTGGTATGAAAGCAGAGAATGATGAAATTGAGCTCTGACTGGAGTAAGGACTGGAAGCTTAATAACTGAGGTGAAGCTTCTTAAACCAAAAAGTAAAGAGAGGTCCCCAGTCCCTGGATTTCACTCTCTTGAGCAGTAATTGCCATTTAGTCTCCTGCCTTAGCTTTTCTGTGACAAGATCTGGAACTCAGCATATGTCTTTCATGAAAAACTGTAGCAACTCAGGTGATTTTTGTGAGAAGAGTTTGCTTTTTTCCCTTTACAGTCCAGTGGGAAATAAGTGTCTCTAAAATTCTATTTGAAGTAATCTGGAATTAATATGACTGTTACCATGGAGGTGTACTTAAGGTGGGTATGCATTAGCACAGCTACTCAGCTTTGCTTGGGGAGACTGAAGGAGTACAAGGTACCCTGGTGATGGTGAGATCCATGACTGACTGGGAACCTCCTGAAGCTGCCTCTCCTCTCTCCTTTAGGGAAGGGAAGGGCAGAGGGAACTGAAAAACACTGCAGTCCTTGGTGTAAACCTCTATCTCTCTGGTAGGCACCCTGTGTGAGTCTGGGGGTAAGCAATTCACAATGGAGAACCCTTATCAGCAGGTCTGTAGGGCTTGAATCCATGGAGAGGAGGTGGAAACCAGAGGCAGGGTGGGAGGGGATGGGCAATAAGGGAAGGAGTGTGCTGCAGATGGGATGGCAGGCCATGGGTGAGGGGCAGGTCAGGCTGCTGGGGCTGGGCAGACTCAGAGGGTAGTCTAGAGCCAGACCAGGAGTTTCTCACACTTGTCTTTTCTGCCTTCCCATACCCCTTTTCCTTTCTTTTAGTGCTTTGAGCCTCCTTGTCATCTTTTGTTCCTTTCAGAAAGGTTGAATAGCATATGAGGGGCCTGAAGGTTCCTATTCCACCTCCCTCTTTCCCTGTCCTCTCTGCAAAGCTCTTTAAGGTGATGTATCATCTGTTGCAGACTGGATATTTGGAGGAGTGATACGTAACTGGGTAGCAATGCAAGTAAAAATGAGCTGGGGGAAGTGTTGGTGTGCTCTTTTAACTCCTCTGGGTTTACATTTCTCTTGGAAGAGAATACTTATGAAAGGTTCAGCTGGTAAACTGGTGCAGCTTATCTCATGTAAATGAACCTCCCTTAGGGTGAAAATTACTTTGAATTTTTTTGGGGGGTGAAAAATTTCATTATCTTTTTTTTTTTTTTTTATGAAAGTAATAAGATTATAGACAAGATTTGCTTGTCTAATAGGTATTTCAGATACACTGGTGAAAGTCTTCAAAAACATTCTGTTTGTTGTTATGATTTCACATCTTATGCAGATGATATGAAAAAGGCAGTAGGGCCAGTGCTCTTCATATGGGTTGCCTAGGAAGGTCTTCTAGCAATGAATTCTGTGCTGTTGCAAAATATGTTTTTGAAACTTTTATCTCTGCCTATCTGATGCCAGTTGTGTTTAGCTAGACATCCTCCCCAGCTATGATAGCAAGGAATCTACATTGTACTGTCAACTGTTCAGTGCTGTTATAATAAAGTAATTTTGGTTCTGTAAGTCAAAATTGCTAGATAAGTCAGTGTTAGGCTTAATTCTCCAGTATTACTGGATGGAAAAATACATTTATAATTCAAATATTAAATTTAATTTCATCCTATAGAAGGAAATTGCTCAGTTAATTGGAACCAGCAGCCTCTATAAGATGACTTCATGATAGGTTTGGGTAAGATAAAAATGGACAAAATACAGTGATAGTGGATCAAGTATCTTTCGTGTATACTTCTTAAAATGCTATTTTCAAAAAAATCTTAAATGTGGGTGAGGGGGGGTAGCCTAGTTATCCATCTGCTTTTGCTGAAGGCTAAGGTAGTAATTTACATAGTACCAGAATAAATTAACAAGTTCAGCAAGCTTGTGGAACAGGATTTTTCTGGCACATACTTGTGTAGCCTAAGAGTTAGATGCAGTATATTACAATTTTTTACCAAAAAATGATGGGGTTTCATCCATGGTTGTTTTGCACTGTGATGTGGAATACTCTGAGAAAGCAAAAGGGGAGACCTGAAGAAACAGCTGTGGTTTCCAGCAGTGCCACTCATTTTGTGACTCATTGTAATTTTATTAAGGAGGACTTCTGAGGTTCATTGATACATATTTCCTCACAATACAGCTACCCTTATTCTGATTCACAAAAATCTGTGCCATAAGTGTTGGAGGAGGAGAGGGTTCTGGTTTTGGAAGTTGGTAAGTTGTTTGAGCTGCACGTGGCTTGGGAACATCCCACGTGCATCTTGTCACTTGCTGATTGACCAGAGTGGTTTAGCTCATTTTCCATCTTATTTTCCTGGTAGAGCTAAACCCTTGTACCAGATGCAGCAGTGTCCTTCATCACCAGTTACACTGAGTATTTTTGTTGGACACATGAGATCATGGAGTGGGATAGGGGCTTGGTGGTGGTCTTAGGAATTCTGATTCCAGGTCTCTGTAGTTACTGACTTACATATCAACTGCAGGAGTTCAAAATGGTGATTCCTGGGCTACACCATGCCCAGGGAGAGAGACGGGTTTGGAAAGCTGGGTCCTGAGCTGGAGAACTGGAAAATACAAGAATAAGCAATTATGAATAGAGCATTCATCTCCTCTTCCACTAACAACTAATAACCCTTTTTTATAGTAAAAAAAGAAGGATGCAAAAGAAGCCCCAAAACTTGTTCTTCAGATGTAGATGTATAATAAATTAGAAAATTTTAAAAAGAGTAAGTTCCTTGCTCAAGTTTGTATAATCCTTGCCATATGTATCAACAGTCAGCAAGGGAGTCTCCTGTTTGGGGCCCAGGGAATATGTAATAGTTACTGTCCACCCCTTTGATTTCTTACTCCTGCTATGCTGGAATGTAAAGATGAGATTCATTCTCCTAAACATTAGCCAGCCTAAAGGTAAACACACCTGCTCTAGGTTAGCTGTCTAGAACCCTGTTCTAGGCAAATGAAGAGGAAACAACTGGAGGGTTTCAGTTCCTCTTATTTTTGTTATCCTTTATGGAGATAGGAAGATGTGTAACCCTATAAAGAATATATAGGTTACCCAGCCAACCTAGATTAGAGCAGTATTTCTTAGATGAAGCTGACAGAGTAATTCTTCCCTTAATATCTGCAAAGTTTTTCTCAGAGAACTGTGGAGATTTTGTAAAATGGGTGTCATGTTGCATGGTATTGCTCTGTTAAATGGGAATAGATTAAACAGGTTGCACATTCCCGAGTTTTACTCAAACTAGCTGTCTTATGTTTAGACTCACAAGAAATTTGACAGAGTAGTTCAGGTTTTATTTAAAAACTGGAGCAGTATTATCTTGTCTCTTTGACATCTCCAAATCCAGTATGTGATTGTAATGACCTCTGCAGCTGGGGAGGATTGGTTCCCTCTCCTCCTTCCACATGGATCTGACAAATGGAACACCTAATGGCAAATTATTTTAAACTCCTGCAAGGAGCAAAGGATTCTTTCCATTATTCAAGAATGTTTCTTACGAGCTTATAGGAGCAAACTTGGTTTTACTTTACATAATTTTAAATGCAGTTGGAAAGATTTTTATTAAAAGATAAAGGCTTAGGGCTCCAGTTGAACTTGTAAGTAGATGTCAGGGTAGTAAAAGAATGTTTTATTGGAAATCCTGAATCTGTACTGAAATAAAGCTGTATTTCAGGTGTGGATCCATCCCTGCAAGCAGAGAACAGAGTTCCAGGCACTTCCCAAGCTACTGCTGCTGTGTCTAAACAGCAGAAATCCCGTTCCGCCAATTCGAGGGATGAGCGCTTCCGATCTGGTAAGGGAGAGAAACATATCTGAAACATCAGATGTCTTAATAGAAAAACAGTACCAGTGAAAGTAGTGGCTGCACCTAAAGAAAAAATAGAAAATCATTTGGAAGAAGGGAAGAACTAGTGAACATTTCTCAGGTAAACTATAAATCCAGAATGGAGAAAATGGTAGAAGGTAAAGAAATTGTAAACAATCCTGATGTTTTCTTTATTGTAAATTTTGCACTAAGCTTAACAATTTTCTCTTGTTTGATGATTGTGTTTCCTGTCACTAGAACAATTATTTAAACATGTATTATTACAGCATGTGAATTGTGAGGACTTCTTTTCTTGGTTGGTTTGGCTATTTTGTTAAAGGAAGGTTACAGTATTATCATATTTACTGTAGCTCACTTTCAAATATTTCCTGGTTGAAAGCAAGCACACAAAAAAGGGAAATGTCACAATGGATATTTTACTTCACTTTAAATGGACACCACTGTGACAAACCTGTTTTGGAAACCTCTGTGAAAATACCAATATCCTCATCACATCCTGTTTCTATTGTTACTTTTCAGGTGGTTGAAGCACACTGTTTCCCTGTAAATTTCCTTGTCACAATAGTGAGAAAAGGCAGGTGTTTGGAAGCTTTTGGATTTTAACTGGAATTTTTTCTGCTTGTTTTCCAGGGTAATAACGTGTAGGGTTTGGGGATGTGCAAGTAATGACATAAACTGCACATCCTCACTAAGTTTTGGGGGTTTTGTCACCTTACTTTGCAACTGCTTGGGCCTAGAGGTTTTTACATCATATCTGCATTGCTGACATGTAAAATCTTGCTTCAGAAATGAAGCTGTTAAGCCTGTATGGATTATTTTTGAGTAACTGAAGAATGAATGGACTCCTGGGAAAGATGCCTGTATTCGGCTGCATTAAGAAAGAAATTTCTGAATTCCAGGGAAGATTACATAGTATCAAAATTAATTAAATTATGTGCTTTAGTGTATATACAAATTGGTCATTTAAATTTATTTTTGCCTTTCAAATATATTGTCAATATAGTTGTTGAATAAAAATTGTGAAAAAAAGAAACAGTGGTTGAATTACAACCATAATTTACCAATTACTTTGTGACCAAGTAGGTTCTAAAATAAATTGCAAGCAGAGCCATGAATTAGATAGAAAATAATTTCTAGTAGCATGTGATGTTAAACTAACAGAAATAAAAGCTGTAAAAAGAGCACAACTGCAAGAGGAGATACTTGGGAACCATTAGGTAAGAGAGCTAAGAGAATCAAGAGCAATAGTTTGTGTACACCTGGATTCCTGTCTCAGAGCCTCAGTTGTCCTATTTAATTTGCACTGAGGATACCTTAGAAAACAAAGAAAACACCAGAAGAATCAGCAAATAACCAACCCTGCCATGTTGTTGGTTTTATATGGGAGAAGTTTGTCACAGGGCTCATTAGTCTTACAGTGCAAGATGTGGAGAAGTGGGTAGATATCAAAAAGTTTTGCTAGTGTACTAGCTTATGAATAGATGTGGGGTTTAAATGTTAATCTATCAGTGCTAATTATCAGTGCTTCCTCTTTTCCTAGAGTTGATAGTTCTATGGTCTTAATTTTTAAATTATTTCAATTGACTTTTGGTGATTCTGAAGGTACTGCTCACAGTTTCATCAGTCTAGAACTCAGCCAGTATTTTTACATCTCATTATGAATACTCCTGAATGACTCTTAAGTGGTGAGGCAATCCTGCCAGTGGACAGTTATTTAAGATCAAGTCTGATGTATAGATATTATAGGTTATTTATTTTACTTACCACTGGCCAGTTCCAAAAGCCTAGGATCGAGTAATAGATTCACTACTTGATGTGGATCAGCTAATTCATGTTGCATTAAAAAATCTTGCCTTGAAGGTGGTTTTCACTTTGAAATTTATACTCTTGGGGGAAATGTTCTTAGTTGCAACAGGTGTAATGGGATTTCTTTTTTTGATAAGAGATACATGCTAAGGCTTGGTGTACTCACATGGTATTAAAACCAAATAGCGATGATTTTGGTTGACTTGACTTATAATAAATTTGCAAGGTAATACAGCTTTCAGAAGTTAATACATTTTCCCCTTTTTCCTCTCTAATTTTATTTTCTTAAATCTTCATATTTAGGTTTATGTAGAGCATTAGTAGAAATGTCTCAGAAAACACCAGGATACTGTAAAGTACAAAGTTTCACTCAGTTCCTCCAAATAATTTGGCATAAAAAGAGTCACAGCTTTGCTTCATGAAGCAGTCCTGATTTATCTGAGAAAATCTAGCTATGCTAAGAGTATTTTCTACCTAAAGAAAAGATGTCCAACAACAAGTTGAAGTGTTGTTACCTTTTTAAATTTTGCTGTATTTTGACACACATTACCTGTTGTGGAGGATAATCAACTTTAAGATCTACTTCTGGGTAATATTGCTTCTTCTATTAGTTGTGTGCCTTATTCTTTAAACTTCTGGGGAGAGTGGAGTGTGTGTTCTTTGGGGTTTTGTTTTTGTTGGTGTTTTTTTTTTTGGTGGTGTTTTATTTTTGGTTTGGGTTTTTTGTGGTTTTTGTTTGTTTGTTTGTTTGTTTGTTTTTTAATTTCCTTCCAGCCTTTACTTCTGTTTTGTTCTTTCTTTGCATCTCATCCATTCTTCTATGTCCTTTTCAAGAATGGCTGATGAGGCTGGAATGGAACCTTTCATAAAAGAGTAGCTCTTTCTGGAGCAGTTATTTTAGAACCATCTACATAAATGACTTAAAATAAGCAAATGAAACAATTTTGCCTTTTTATGTAATTAATCTACTGTTTACTAGCAGCGAGCACTTTTTTTTTTTTTTTAATATAGTTTTCCAGAGTTGTTGTCCATTTAAATTAACTATAGTTTTTATCTTCCACAGATTTTTGTCTTCAAGCAGTAAATACTGCAAAAAAAATTTTCACTATGAGGTTGGTGAGGTACTGGCCTGGGTTACCCAGGGAATTTGTGGCTACCCCATCCCTTGAAGTGTTCAAGGCCAGGTTGGATGGGGCTTGGAGCAACCTGGTCTAGTGGGAAATGTCCCAGACCACTCTGGGGTATTCTGTGAGCTCTCTCCCTGCCCTTTTTTCTTCTACCCTGACCTTTTTGACTTGTTCTTTCCCCATGTCCTTTTCTTTTAGAGAGCTCCACCCTGCATTGATCGTGTGTTCTAACAGAGTTCTTAGAGGTTCTTAAGAGTTCTGAGGTGCACAGTTCTTCCATTTTAAGTCAGTTTCACAGTAAATTTTCAAGAAATTGCTAAGAGACAATGCTAGAGAGCTTCTTTTTTGCAATTCTGATACCCAGTTAAACTTTAATAGTAGTTCCTGAATTTTTGTACCCTAAATGTTCTGCTTCTTTAAAATTATTTCATTCCTTTTATTTTTTCTTTTTTTTAGTGGGGTCTGTTTCATCACACTCATATATTCTAGACGAGCTCTTAGAGGAAACATGGAGTAGGAGCAAAGTGTTCCAGAGAAGTAAAACAATTTACTTAATTTATTTGGCTGAGAGAGGATGGTTCTACTGAGTTACAATTCAAGGACAAGATACTAAAAGAAAAATTTCAAGCTGGAAATAGATCTTAATGAATACAGAAGGAACCGATGTGTTAAATCAACACTGCAAAAATGAAACAATAAAATTTCATACACACTGTCTTCTGGTTTAATTTTTATTATTTAATCTAGTATTTTCCAGGTTGTGGGGTGAGAGTTAGGAGGGCTGGAGGAGGAGGTGGTGCTGATTTTGCCCTCTGGAAATTGAATAACAAGTAGTTCCCATGCTTGCTACCACAAATTTGTATGATGGTGTGACCTTTCCCACTCTACTTTGTTAAAATGCCTCAACACACCCTTGCCTCCAGCTTGTCCTTTCCATTCCCTCAATACACAGCTAGTTAAGAATGCTTTCATTTTTTAGTCTGTACCATTACTTAATGACTAAATTAATTTAGATACAGACTATAAACATTGTGAGTTATTTTGATCTTTTGAAAAACCTTTTCTGTAGAAAAAAAGTTATATTCTCCTTCTTCCTACCAGATGCTGTAACAAAAAAGTGTCTTCTAAATTATATATAGGCAACCTGAACGGCCAAAGTGAATGCATCTAATAGTTACCATATTTTTAAAAAGCATATGGCTTGGGTTTGATTCCACTTTCTGATACAGAAACGTGTCCTGCAGAATTGACATTTTGCCCCTCACTTCTAAGACTGCAACAGTAACCTTTAAGTAATATTCTCAAGTCTATGGATAGCAGTAATGTCTGCGTATAGGAAACAACAGTTACACAGGAAGTGTGTTTTGAGTTTTAAGAAGTTTGCTTTTGGGTATCCATGAGAATAAACTTCAATGTTGGACATTTTGGGGGGGATGGGGCAAAGTCTAAAGGAACCAAGGCTTGATAAAAAGCAGTAGCTCAGATGTGGAGAAGGGAAGCAGGGATATAAGGAGAGGGTAGTGAGTTTTTAATTAATAAAACACATGTGAACAACTCCTTAGTGTAAAAGATAGCAGCAAAAATCTTACATGGTGCCCAATATAAGAAAACCTCCTTTTCTCAAAAGACAGAGGCTTAAGAAATTTTGAGTTTCCCCACATTTTTTTTTCCTCATAGCAACATCATCCTTGAACCTTACAGGTTAGTTGCATAGAAAGTTCTTTGAGACAAGCACCTACTTAGTAAATTCCTAAGTCTTGTAAGAACTCATGGATACTACATTATATTTGCATGTTTATATTTTAAATACAGCACTGAACAGATTGTCTGGGAGGAACAGCAGTCTTGAAAAGTGACATTGTTACTTCAAAGAACCAAGTAGGTGTCTGAGACAATATGCACAGGGCTTATTTTGATTTTTCTAACCCATTTGTCCAGGCTGAAGGAAATAGTTTGTTTCTCATTTGGACCTGTGATGAAGACAAGCAGCTTCCTGAATTTTGGTTAAAAGTGAATTACTGCCTGAAGTATGTGGGGCAGGGGGAATTTTTACAGGTGGAAATGAAAAAGTTTTATCTAACCTAGGAAAGGCTATGGAGATTTTTTCATGATTGACTTCAATCATGATTGAACTTGAAGTTCTGAAAGAAAGTCATGGACCAGTATCTTGTCAGTAGAGTTAGTTAGCATGTGGAAGGCACAAAGCCTTCTCTGGTGAGGTTGTGCTTCTGAGTTTGCAGTATTTGTAATCTGTTTTTGAAATGGAAAATTGAATACTTGTCCCCCAAGTGTCAAGTGTTTATCTGGTGCATTGGAACACAGCTGCCTTTGGAAAGTGGTACATGCCAAGACTTCCAATGGTTCACACTGACATGCTGTGCTTTGCTGTTTCATAGCCTTTTTATTCTCTAGGATCCTCAAAAAGCTCTTCCAATTTTCTGTAAAATATATACTGATTAACTTTCCTCTGAGCTATCTCTCGCTTTGTCAAACTGGAATTAATCAGCATATTTAAAATAAAGCAGTACCCTATGCTGAGCATCACCAAAGCAGGTACAGGACTAGTACCAGAAATGCTGCTTTTTAAATGTTGTTTTAAGAAAAGTACTGCAAAAAATGAAACTTTACTTACAGTTGTCATCAAAGTTAATCCCTGTAAAGATGGGCCAGATGAATTACTTATTTTAAAAAAAACAGAAGTTGCATAAGTGAACATTTGTCACGTGTACACATGGGGAAAGGGACCTGGGGGTCCTGGTGGTCGGAAGGATGAGCATGAGCCAGCAATGTTATTTGCAGTAATCAGCAATGCCACTGTGGGCAAGAAGGCCAATGGCATCCTGGGGTGCATTAGAAGGGGGGTGAAGAGAGGTTCTCCTCCCCCTCTGCTCTGCCCTGGTGAGGCCACATCTGGAATATTGTGTCCAGTTTTGGGTCCCTCAGTTCAGGAAGAACAGGGAACTGCTTGAAAGAGTCCAGTGCAGAGCCACAAAGATGATGAAGGGAGTGGAGCATCTCCCTTACAAGGAAAGGCTGAGGGAGCTGGGGCTTTCCGTCTTGGAGAAGAGGAGAATAAGGGGTGACCTCATTAGTGTTTATGAATACATAAAGGAGAGAGCCTTGAGGGTGAATCCAGGCTCTTCTCAGTTATGCCCAATGACAGGACAAGAGGCAACAGATACAAGCTTGAGCATAGGAGGTTCCATATAAATGTGTGTCAAAATTTGTTTACTGTGAAGGTGACAGGGCACTGGCACAATCTGCCCAGGGAGGTTGTGGAGTCTCCTTCTCCGGTGACATTCAAACCCACTTGGATCTGTTCCTCTGTGACCTCCTGTAGGTGACCCTGCTCTGCCAGGGAGTTTGGACTCAGTGATCTTTTGAGGTCCCTTCCAACCCCTAACTTTCTGTGATTCTGTCAACCTGTTTTGTATTTGCAGCCTTGGATAGTTAATGAAAGAATATGTCTGTTTGTCAAATTGAACAGTTTAGTTCTGTAATTCTTGTATAACAGCTTCCACATAAAAAAACCGTGACAAGGCAAAAACATAATCTCAATACTTGCTTTCGGGCCTTTGTAACTCTTTGTAAATAGATATACATGTTGTACTTGTTTTTCATGAGTTTAAATCTTGGATCATAAGTTAAAAGTATATTTTTGGTCTGCCTCATCTTGACATCTGTTCACTTCTCTTGAATTTTCTTTCTGCGTAAGTTTTAGCTTTTGACACCATTGAAATCTGTATGTCAAAGAGAAAAATCTGCTGAAGGCAATGCAGAGTTACTGGAATACTGAATTTTATCTGCAGTGTGGTCTCGAGTGAACAATAAATTCCTCTTTAATCTCACTTTTGACTGAAAAATAAGAAAAGCTAAAATATATCCAATGAGCTTATTAGTATAATTTTTGCTTTTGGAAAAGAGAAAACAGTTTGTTTCTCTTCCCTAATTCTTCATATACATTTGGCCTCTTTTTTTTTTTTTTTCCCCTTGCTTGCATTATTCTTGAGAGCTTCAAGCATACATTTTTCACTTCTTTTCCCATTGGGGATTTTGAAAGCTGAGGAGTCCAATGCCATTGCCATTTTACAGTATCTGCACTGAAATTCCTCCCCCACAAATAAATAAAAAGTAGCTTAGGACTAATGTGCTAGATATTCTGTAATTTCAGTATTGCTTTTCAGGGTGTTCTTCCTAAATGATACTTGCAAAGCCTTTTCAAGCTGATTTCATGAGGAAAATATGTCAACTTGACCCTGCTTATATCCTCCCTTAACTTTTGAAACCATTGTTTCTGAGCTGACTTTGAGTGGGAGGGAGGAATATTTATTCAGTCCTACTAAACACTGCTTAAGGAGAAACAATTGATAACACTGTCAAAGCTTCAGAATGGAAAACCATGTTAATGTCATTTAGGTTTGGATCCTTATGCTCTTGGAGAAGGGCTTCCCTCTCTGAAGCTGAAAACTTGCTCCTTTCTGCAAGACAATTTTTGGACTAAAGCCATCACGTGCAATTCAGCTGTTGGATTTGAGCTCTGAAAAATGGTGCTAAGGCTTTCTATGTTTTCAGAAGGAAATTATGATTAAACTTAATCTCTTTTTGTTTGTTTTCTGTATAGATGTCCACACTGAAGCAGTACAAGCAGCACTTGCAAAATACAAAGAGAGAAAAATGCCCATGCCTTCCAAAAGACGGTCTGTTCTTGTGCACTCTTCTGTAGAAACCTACACACCTCCAGGTATCTATGAGTTACCATATGTAAATCTTGCCAGGTGAATGTGATAGCAAAATATAAATTGCAAATGCTTTGTAAGTATGTTGCAATAAACTTCTGTATTCATTGTGGTATATCCTGATAATCTGGTGTTGGTTAGATTTGTTCTTGGATGTCTTTCCTAAAGATTTTTAGTGTCTCAGCTAGAGATACTGGAGCTGCTAAAGGTACACTTGAAAGCAATAATAGTGAGCAGTTGCCCTTTATACATTAAGTATGTTCTCTTATTTAATGTTATGCTTCTAAGGAGATAATCTTGGCAAGTATGTCAGAGCTGTAAATACCTTATTTTGCATTGCATAAGATTATTTTTTTGAGAGTTGAAGAAATGCCAGAGCATTAAATTTCTGTATTAGCTTGCAGAACATTCAGCTGTGGGCAATTTGAAACATTCAGAAAATCATATGCTAGAATTGTTCAGATTGTCTAGGTCAGAATATTTTCCTTAATAATTTTTTGGGGGGGGACGGGAAGTAATCTTCCTATTGTCACACAGTAAATTCTCTAGCTGTTCAGAAAAACTTCCTACAGAAAGCATGGTGTGCTACCAAGCCAAGTGTTTTGGGGCCAGAGTCTTGTATACAGAGAAAAGGAATTTTCTTAAGCTCTTAAATTTTGAATGGTGTGCCCTTGTGTTATGTGAGTCAGGAGTAAAAGCAGTGACCTCTAGTGCTCTTCTCCATTAATTCTGTTTCTTACTCCCCTTCTGTAAAAAAGCAGGTCTGTAGTGGTGCTCCTGGGCTATATTTCTGCTTTTTGCTTCCTATGTTAAGGAAGTTCCATTTTAGTTTGCTAGTCACACAATTTTGTATATTGTTTTTGTGGATTCTCTGGTTCTTTCATTAGTTAATAATTCATAAGCTTCTTTTGTAATTTTATATATGGTTTTCCTTTACTCTTATGTTTTTGCTTGTAAGATATGTTACTGTATCATGTGTTTTGATTAACTTATTTTTCAGAAGTCCACGAGGGCAGCTGTTGAAGGAGGATGGTTATCATGCACTTGAGTTTTCTTGCATATGTGTAGTTTTAGCATGTGAAAGTTACTGAGAATTGCATAAAGTGAAATCTTGGAGAAAGTTAATGTATAGTGACCATCTGTAAACTTTGGGAGAGAGCTGGGCTTTCCTGACTCCCTTAGCATTTAAAACTAGAAGTAATATTCTTGCAAGTTGAGGATTTTTTGTTTTTTGTTTGCTTGTTTGTTTTAATCCTGAGAGAATCAAAATGCCATTCTCTTCTGAATACCTTGGGCACAGATTTGAAGCAGCATCCCTGAGGTTACTGCTGTGCCCACTCTGCCTGAGAGCAGGGCTCTGCATGCTGCTCTGGAAGAGCAGAGTCTTGGGGACATCAAGATTTTCTCTTTTTTTTTTTTTTTTAAATGAGGTGCTGTGGGTAAACTGGCATGTTACCTGGCTGCACATTTTCACAGGAGCACAGAGAGTGTCAGGTGGGGGACCCCAAATAATATCCTGCCCCAGCTACTCTCAGGTGTGTCCCTGGAGCCATCAGCCTGTCCCAGACCCATATCAAGCCCAGAAGAGTATGGGGAGGAACTGCAGCTGGGATCCACAATTTAAGGACTCAGAAGAAGGAACACCCTGTCCAGGCCCACCTAGGGCTGTCCCTGGGAACCCTCAGCCCTCCTGTTCAGGCGTGAAACCCCCCAAGTCCAGAGCACCCTCTGGACTGAAAGTGGATGCTACAGAGGGGTAGGGGTCATGGTATAGGATGCAGGGCAAAAGTATTTGGGGCTTGCATGAGATGTGTTATGGGATGTTCAGGTGAAGAACCACAGACTGGGAAAGGGATAGATTTAGGTGATTTGGGGAGGAACAAGTGGTACAATGCACAAATGGTACACGTTAATGCAATTAAACCAGACTTTCTTAATACCAAAAATTTTGTTACAAACAATCACCATCAGTCACCAGGAAGGAAGCATCAGATTCTGATCACAATGTTAAATACAAAACCATCTCCTGGCCAGCAGTAATGGAACTGCTTTCATCAGTCATCGTTCCAAAAATTTGAATGTACTTTTGTTTTCATCCCATCATGTATCTCATCCTTCCCATACGGATTTCACATGATCAGAACTTGATCTGTAAGCTTTATGGAAGTTAGGTCCAAAGTGTTTCTATGGCTGTCTTGGGCCAGTTCCCAGCCAGGAAGAGCTGTAGGCCAAGTATGTGGAATTCTGCTCACAACACACCAACAACCATTAATTAACTATCACGACTGCCACAGAGCTATATACTGATGGTACCTCGCTACTCTTCTGTTGTAATTATTTTGATATTAGAATATTTTACTACAGATTCTTCATTTGTGCACACATTATGTTACTTCTAAAGTGTTTGGTTCCTCGCCCCCCCTCCATTTATATTAGATATCCAAAAGCTTAGACATTTTAGAGAGACTTCATTAAGCTTGTACCCAGTTAAGGAGGTACTGTCAGAGCATGTATCCAGTGAGAAATCATTTCTTTCCTGTACTTTTATTTCTTTTTTATTTCTTCCTCTGAAGTGATAATAGATTGCAAATGTTTATGGTTTTGGTTCTGGTGTTTTGTTTTTTTTTTTTGAAACCTGACTGCTTGTAGTCCTATCTTGTTCCATATTCCTGGAATTGTTTTTGCTTTCTGCCTAAAAGAAAGGGAAGGTTGCAAGCAGGGTTAGGCTTGGCCCCTCCCCAGAAGCAGATGGAGTCAGCAGCCAAAAACTACAACTGAGACAATATATCAGAAATATCATACAAGGCATGGACCCAGGAATGGTGATCCACCACAGCTGTATCTTCTCAAAGATCAGTTCTTTGTATATTTTAATTCAAAATTGTCATGTTTCACTAGGGATGGCCAGATAATGGGAAGGTTTTGGGTTTTCACTTTGAACATGCCACTAGGTTAAGCAGGGTTCTTATGAAATTATTTTTTATTTTTGTGGTTTTAGATTGTTGGAAAGCAATTATTCTGAAGCTGTTGGGAATGCACATGTTCTTGAAAGACAGAAAGTTAAACATCTCTTAATTAAAATTTCTTGCCAAAGATCAGGAAGAAAATCTGGTGTGGCTGCAACAAAATTTACATGGAATTGTATATAGTTTTAACAGGTGTTTGAGGGATATTAAAAAAAAAAAAAAAAGCCAAAGTAAAGGTTGCAGATTTTCTGATACAGTCCACACCACTCTCATCCAGGATTCCTCTCTCTGGCAGGACTCTAGGGTACAGTAATGGACACCCAATCTTTTTCAGAATGTGTTTCTTAGTTCCTGCTGACTTCTCAAATGCTCTGGGCATTATGTCTTAAAACCACTCTTCACCAAATGGCAAATACACATCTAGAATGAAAAGCAGTTTTACGAATTACTTCTATGTAGTGTTGATTAGAATCATCTTAAATGGTTAAAATACACACTTTAAAATCCCTTTTAATTATTCTTACATGAATGAAATTACTCTTTCAGTGAAAAAGAAAAAAAGAAAAAACACCAAAAAGGCATTTGTTCAGGTGGGATGAGATCCAATTTACCTATTGAGAACATGTCAGTTTTTAAAGCCCGGCAATTAAACCGAATAACAGATGCTCTCTATTAATCCCCCTCTCCTTCCTGATAAAGAACCAGAAAAACCAGAAAATCACCTTTATTCTGGCCGCAAACCAGGACAGAACAGAAATATTCTTTCAGTGGTATAGGTATAGTGTGCTCATTGAGAAATTCAGTGAGTATATCGGGTGCCTTTGGTCAAAGCCTTTCTCAAATCTCATTCCAAGTCCAGGAGGTGTCCGAAGCTTTGCTGGTAAGGTGTAGAAATCATTGCATTAGCCTAAAGAGTGGCAAGGAGCAGAACTTGTGCACGTGAATGTACCATTTGCTTAATACATGCATCTTGTGTGTAGCACATGAGAACTCGGCGTGAAGAGCGCAGAAGAACTTCACGTTCCCGCCTTTGGGTCACCCCCAGGTCACATGCCTGTCACCGTTATTTTCATCACAGACACATCGTCAGCTTCAGAAGATGAGGGCTCCTTACGTCGGCACGGGCGGATCACCTCCACTCCCTTCCAGAGCCATTCCAACGTAGAGCCCTGGCTTAACCGGGTCATTCAGGGCTCCTCCACCTCATCCTCTGCATCCTCCACCTCATCTCATCCAGGAGGGAAACCTGCTGCTGCTTCCAACACTGCTACCGCCACTGCTGCTGCCACTGTGCTTGCAGATCTCATGGCACACACCCAGCTAGGTCAGTAAAGAACTGCCTGTGTGGTTGGAATCAAATAAAATATCAAAAATCCCTAAGCAGGGCTCAAAATCAAAGTCTTCTCCAGAAGATACCCATAAATAGCAGTCAAACGTATAATCCACAGACCCAGGTATGTATCATATATGTGTTTTTAATTTAAAACAAACCAGTTGTTCATGAGATCTGAGCGTGCATTCTTCTTGGTAAAATGCTTGGCTTACCAAGAAACTAAGGTTCAGTATTACAAAACCAGAATTGTAAAAGGATCATATTTTTACTGCATGCTTTGTTATCTGCATGTATTTACCCCCATCATTATCAGGTTATGGATTTCAAAGGTGACTCAGCTGGTACATATCAAATTGAATAGAAAAACATCCAGACTCTCTTGCAAAGCTACTAAGTCAGAGGTGCTAACAAAACTAGATTTCAAGCTCAAGTGTGATTTATTTCCCCTCCCTTTAATTAAGATAATGAATAATCATTTATTGTGAAACTAGTTAGAAAATTTAGATGTACTGTTAAGCCAAAATGTAAAAGTGAGGTTTTGTCTCAATCTCTGTAATGGAGATTCAGAACTTCATGTTACTTTTTCTGTCCTGAAATGCAGAACACTTGCCTTGTGCTTTTGGAAGCTTTGGAAGGGAGGGAGGAAGGCAGCCTCTTCCACCAGAGAAATAATTTCTGCAATGTTTTTGTACACTGAGGTAGAGACTGAGAGTGGATTTATGTGGGTGCAACAGGTCTGCATTAACATTAAATGTTGCAAGAGGGCGGCAAGGAGAAACAGTAACTTTGTATTTCAAATAACTTTTTTTTTCCCAAAGTAATTTAGAAAAATGAAATGAGGAATGATATTTGTATTTCACCTATGGGCTACAGCATGAAGTTTTTGTGCTTCTAGTAATATTCAGTAGGCACTATGTATATTATTCCTGCTTTTGGCCGTCTACTTACCTGACTTTTTGTTACTCTGTGGCAGTATTCCTACATACACTATACAGACAGGTTTTGTTCTGTTCCATTACAGAGAACAGGTTAGGTCAGATGAGGGAAACCCATTGAAATTTAGATTTCAACAGTGTGCAGTCTTCTGTAAAACTAGAGATGTAAAATAACAGAATTTAAGCGACAAATATCTTTTGCAAATACCCATTCGTTTAGATGTTACCTTCCAATTTTGTTGAAAGCCCAATCAGGTACCCTTTAGACTGTTTTCTTTGGATGATACCAACAGTTCACAGTTCTCTGAGACAGCTCTTAATGAGAGGGTTGAGTTCCTCTTGAGTTCCCTCTGCCGTATACTGAATTTGGGGCATCAGCCTTATAGTAGCTGTGAGCTTCAAACCCCAACCCATACTTATTGTTTGTGACCAGGAGTTTTACTTCTTTAGATTCCTAAAGCATTTTATGAAATGAGTTAAGAAGCACCAACCAACTAGAGGCTTTTGGTAAGGGTCCTCTGATCTGTCTGGCTCAGGTGCTGACAGAAACAGGGATTGACTCATTTTGCCATAATTGACATCCCATTTTTTTGCAAACAGAGCTGAGATGGAAAGAGATAGTAGCTTGCTTTGTGTTTTGGAAAGCTCTTCAGATGTAAGTCTGTGAAAAGTTATCTGTGTCTTTCCTACTCACTTTTGCTCCCTTCTTTGTTTTTTATGGAAATGTCTTCATTGTGGAAGCAAATGGTTGCCTCTTCAATTAACTTTTGTGGCCTTACTACTGTTGAATTTTTCCCTGTTTGTATGAAACAAACCCATCTTACTGTCTTTAAAGAAATCTAAATTTTAGGTACCCAGTTCCTGGCTTATTTGTAGTAAGAAATTTATTTGGGGGTTGTTTTGGTTGTTTTGTTGTTTTGTTTTTTTTTTTTACTTAGCAGATGTAAGTAAAATGGAGTATGTCTACACCTTTCTTTGAGGACATATGCAAGATTTATAGGAATCATGTTTGACTGCTTTAGATGAACCACTAAACTTAGAAGATTAGCCGTAATTGTGATTGATAAAATTCTAAATATATCAGTAAAAACTTACAAGATATGCAAAATGTGACATAGCATCTTGTTACATCGACTACATCAGGCCATATAAATATATATTGAATTTCACAAATGCCTTCTAAAGACCTATCCACAAGGAAAATTGTATGCAAAATCAAAGCCTTATGAACAAGTTGAAGTCTAGTATTTAAGGAGCTAAATATCAGACAGCATGTAGTGGAGTAGTTTGAAGTTTCATTAATGGGAAATAAATATGAAGTTACAGTATCTATGAGAAAGGAAGCTCAGGGATCAAGAGCTGATCTACTAAAGATGTTTAGAAAGGTAAAATTTTCAGTGCCTTTGACAAAAAATAAGACCTTGTTCATTTCTAAGATGGTTATCATATTCCATCCATTCTCAGTTCTGGCTTGATAACATTAATGCATAATGCATTAATAGCAATTAATTTGTGACATTTCTCATGTTAAAATATTTCATTACCATGTTTGTCTCACAGTCCTCCATTCTCACAGGAACCTGAAAACTTGGTTCTTACATTTCAAACTTTTTGTTATCAATAAATGCTTGTATACTTTCACAGAGGACCCTTTTGATTTGTTCTGGAGCACAGAATAAGAGTTTATTTATTTTCTCAGTTAGTGTGATGACATCAGCAATATAAAACCTATTTTATGTATTTTGAACACCATGCCTTATTACAATAGCCTGTATTTTGAATACGTACTGAATAACTATTCACAATTTTGGTATGTTAGAGAATTTAAATGTAGCAAAATGCTCCCTTGCAGGTTCTCTAGCTTGTGTTTTTAATGATGAAATGATACTGAATTCCCAAGCAATAGACTGCAGTGTTGGAAGTGCAAGGTTAGAGTATTTAAAACAAAGTCAAATAGGTAGATGCATTATTTCTAAGCTGTTTCTTTCACCTGCAGGAACAACGGCTACATATTGTTTTGGGGGCATTTTTTCTTTCAGTGTAATATTTTCTTTAAAATTAATAAAGCTAGCAGTATGTATAAGATTTTTTCAAGGTTTCCATTGCAGCAGTGGAGTATTTTCCAACTTAGTTGTAGAGTAACCAGGAAAATCTTGGTATTTGACCCACTATCAATTTATTGAAAGACTTAAAGTTGCAACTCCTTAAGTGGAAGTAGGGATTACAAGAGTAGGTGTTTTGAACTGCTGTGGCACTGTGAGCAGTTTCACAAGAGTTTTGAGTGTGAAGTGTGCTAGAACAGCATCAAAGGGTAAATTTGAAGAGGAAATGAAATAATGTAGTAGGAGCTTGTGGGTCTTCTTCTGGGTTCTGGCTGGGCTGGTGCAGTCTATTATATAATATATTATATCTATCTATAGATAGATAGATATAGATATAAAACAAAATTTAATAAATTCTTTTAAGTGTCCATTTTTGGTTGAGTGGTTTCCTAGAAACAAACCAATTGTACTCAACCATCTCTAGATATAACCCAGCTTCCTGCTAAGTAGGGACTTCACCCTCAGGTTCCTCTCTAGAGAATATTTCCTCTCCAGTGCCTAGCTTTTAATTTTCTGTGTCGTATCCCATACTGTCTTCCTTGCTCTCTTTTACATTTATCTCTGTCTTATAATCAATAATGCAGTAACAGAAAGGTACTTCAGCCTAAATGAAATTAACTTTATTCCTAAAGAAGTCACATTGATTCAGACTGTATAATTTTTTTACTACTCACCACTTCTCTTTATCTGCTTTGCCACAGTATCTCTAGATGACACAGACTAATTAATGGGTTCTTATGGGCATATATTAGTAAAAGGCCTAAATAATTAATGAAGCTAATGTAATTTTTATCTAAGCAAAAATCGTGAGAACTGAACTTACTTCTTCTACATGCATAGGAAGAATTTTGCCTTCTGAAGGCAAAACTGGGAGAGAGAGTCAGTTCTCTGCTGTAAGATGGAATAGCAGAGATGTTCATAAGGACTCCTGAAATTTCCCTCATATAAGAGAGACATTGATTTGAATGCTTATAAGATAGATGAATGCTGTAGATTAGCACCTCTGTATATAGCTATTTTTTGTACTTGTTTTCAGTGGGGAATGACTGTTAATGGGTGTTTTGTTTCTTTTCTGAGCTTTTCCATTTTATGTGTGTTTTCTCTGAGTTGTTCCCCAGTACATAGCTCTTCTATAAATGTTCCCAAATAGCTTCTTCCCTATGTTATTTTCTGAGCATCTAATTGCAGAGCTTTTGTATTTCAAATATCTGCCCTATACATGTTGCCAGAAGATTGCTTTTCCCAACAGGAATATGCATGGTAAAACCTGCTTCCCTTCAGCATCTCAACTTCTGACCCATCTGTGTATTGAGTCTTGTAGCATGTGACAATCTCTCTCATCCTCTTTCTTGATCATCACATTTGTACCTATGTGTGCACCACTTCAGGTGTACATTTTCAGTCCCTTTAATGTTTACTGGTGGTGGTGATGATGTCTCTAGGCATGCCATTTGGGGACATTCTGCTGGGGAAGCCACAGACACACATGCCTAATTGCAGTTCTTGCTGAACTGTTAAAAAAGTGGAAGTGTTAGACATTGATAATCACTGCAGGGTCTATAGGTTGAGAAGCACAGACTTGTGGACTAGTGCTTCACTATGAAAACCAGGTGACAGTTTCCTTTTCTATGAATAATATGCTGCATGAAGTCTGTGTTTTACAGCTTTGGTGAGGTTAAGAAAAATCCCAACCCAAAAACAATTCAAAGTATATAGAACACAGAGAGTGTATGTCAATTTACTTTAAACACCTGGGCATTCTGTACTCCGTGTAAAGTGGTTACAAGGACCTGTTTTGTCACCTTTCCTTCTCCTGGTTCTAACTCAGGCATTTGCCAGAGACCTGAGTGATACTTTGTCCTTCTTGTACCTTACCTGCATGAAAAGAACTTGGGGTCCTTGCTTACTACCCAGCAAGACAGGTCTCTGCAGTACAGGAATTGGCACTGCAGTGATGACTGTTGGCAAGTATGGGAATGTATTTAATTTTTCTTCTGATCCCTCTAAAGCTGCTTCGAACTCTCCTGGTAGCTTGTATCTCAGCTCTGGCAATCTAGGAACAGAGCTATCACCCTTGGTTGTTAATCACTACCTCCAAATGGCTGGGGTAATACAAGTACATCACAGCACTGCCTGCACTGGCTATGATTTGAGATCTGTCTGCAGCATTTGTGTCCTGCTGAGGTCCTTCAAAGCAGGTTGCTGCAGAGCTGCGTGACCCCCAGCATTTCCTCCAGCCCCATGCAGCAGTGCGTTTCTTTAGCTCTTTCCTGTTGTGCTTCTGTTAAGATTCTGAATATTTCAGGCCTCCACACTTGGCCTGGATACTGCCACATCCTAACCTTTGATTCCATGCAAAACTGTTCCATAATTTAGGTTGAAATTTCAGAATGGCAATATTCCCTTAGCATTGTTCTGCAGCACAGAAATGTGGTGCAGTTTCAAGCAAAGCAGGCTTTTACTTCAAGGTTGTTACAAGGTGGTTCTTGAGCCCATGTGTGGATTTGAGAATTACTCTGAAGCATTTATTGCCTCTCTTGCACACCATTAAATATATTTTATATACATAATAATGTTGACCATAGGGGTTTTTTGAGAGTTCTGGCATTCCAGCTGTTCTCAGTGACAGGTGTCCCAGTGAAGAGTTTATGAGGGAAAAGCTTTTACCTACACCGTTGTTTCCAGACTGTTAAAAACTGGTGGGAAAAAAAGCTGCTAAAGGAAAATGGTGACTGATCTTAAAAACTGATTCTAAATCAGCGGTTACTTTCCTCTGTGGAAATCTCTCATCTCTTCATGTCCATCTTCAAGATGTGTTCAGATCTAAGTGTGCTATCTTTGCCACCTTAAACCCTAGTCTGTTTTTCAGCAAAAGTCTTCCTCTTACATTCTGCAGAATGTAGCTAAGTGCTCTGTGTTAAACTGGGGCAGAAGTTCCCTTCTTTTAAACTCTGTTACCGTTTTATTCCTTTATCTTCCTATGGGACTTGGAATAGACATTCTAGCCTTGTGGTGAGACTTAGGGTGCCTGTATTTCTTCCAAGACATGCAAGACAGTCTTTGTAGGTTTGTGCTGTTTACTCATACTGAATTTCATTGTTTTCACCTTGAAGTGATGGAGTGTCCTACTACTCTTCATTTGTTTGGATCCCTTTGAAAGTTGAAATAGCTTCTCTCCACCCTGGAGAGAGGCAGTTGTTCCTTTCAGGATTCCTCCTGTGTCTAAAAAATTTTGGTTCCAGTTTGATTAGAGATATCACAGTTTTGTTAAAAATGCATGAGAAAACAGCAGGAATGTTGTAGGATTCTTAAGAAGACTGATGAACTCCCATATCTGTTTTCCATTTCTACAGATAACCACTCTGCTCCTCCAGATGTAACCACTGGCCTGGTAGAACATTTACATCGTGAGTGTCCACAGGTAGTATCAGTACGAGGAGTTCCTAGAGGCTACAGCAGCAGCATTTTGGAAACTGCAGATGGTGATTATAAACTTCCTACCTTTCTGTCTGTTTTCCTTTTTTGAATAAGCAAAATGCATAACAGCTTGGCACCCATCGTGTGCTATGTGCCTGCTCCCTCCAAAGCTCTGCAGTAGTACCATGTGTCTACCAAAGGATAGGAAACTACTGCATTACCCATGTTCTGCTGATGGGAAACATGTCCCCATTGCTGTACATTTCTATAGTAAAGTAAGCCTTTTAGTCGTATGTTTTACTTTTAGATTGCTTCAGGGCTTTAAATTTCAAAAAATAAAATCATATGCACACATTTATATTTACTTTGTTAGAAATATATCATGTGCACAAACTAATTCAGCCTTCAGTATGGTTTTGTGTGGTGATTACTTCTTGTTAGCCACTTTCAGAACTCTTTCAGGACTTTGAATTCACATCTTCAGAGATGAATGAATGTTAAGATGTAGTAAATACCTAGACTCTTGACAAAAAGAACATTATTTGGCATTGGAATCTCATGAAGGATTCATCAGTCTGAAAAGCTAAATTAAAGTGTGAGAAGGTATATTCATCAGCCAGGTAGCTGGGGAACAGCATTGTTTTAAAACAAACCCATAGTTGAGACTGTTACTGATTAAAGCATTTTTTTTCTGAGCAATCTGCTCATTTTTAATGACTCTTCACCTGAAAACTGTTCTGAACTTAGTATGATGTCAGCTATGTGGATGTGTTTCAGTGTATGTTAATTAATATATGGTAAGTAATAAACCTTATCTATTTGGCAGGTGTACCGGTGAATAGCAGAGTGTCCTCTAAAATCCAGCAGCTTCTAAATACCTTGAAAAGACCAAAGCGCCCACCTTTGAAAGAGTTTTTTGTTGATGATTTTGAAGAACTGCTTGAAGGTTATTTCTCTTTCAAATATATTTTTCCCTCTATGTAAGTGGTTCATGAAAGAATTGACAAGCACCCCCACCTCCTGCTCTGATAAGCTGCTTTGTAGCTACTCACTGACCAAATAGTGTTAAATGAAAAAAGTTACTTGCTGGTAACTGGCATTTATTATGATAATGTTTGCATGCATGTTAGTATCCTCATCTTGAAATCTGGAAACTGTCATTATTTTAGAGGTTCAAAGGAATTAAAGGCACTGAGTGGACTGTGCTATATGTCTTGGCTGTACACTGCAGGGAAGGATAGTGCTTGTAAATGTCCTGCAAATATTACTCAGCTAAGAACAGTGTTTATGTATCTGCATGTCTGTGTCCAGACAGAGTTAGGAGTTGCTTAGCAATATTTAACTACCTTTAAAACCATCTGCACCAGGTGATTTTGGAGCCTTCTTTTTGTTCTATACTCTTAGTCTTAAAGATAAAATGAGAATTTTGTTCTCAATGTGACATTTTTGCACAGCTGCTACTAGATTCCCTGTATTATTCGTTTGATCCATTAAGATATGAAATGCCTGAAGTTCTAGTCTTTCACTCAAGATTTTTCAGGCAAACTTTTGTTGGTGTGTGTATGTCATTGAGAGGAGCAGAAAATGTCACTTTTGACCTGCTAATTTCAGTTAGTGTATGGATTGAGTGTTAGCTAAATCCAGCTCTGATTTGTTTTGCTCGCTCACATCAAGATATTTCACCTTCATGAGCAGCTTGGGGCAGGGTTTTATCTGCAGGCTACTCAGAGAGCAGATGGTGTGCAAACCCTGCAGTGTTCTACAGTCAGGACAGGTGATCTGAAAATCAAACAAAATATTCTGTGAGTGGTACAGTTTCAGCTGTGGATAACCTGCACCAGGAACAATTCATCTGGCTTTTTTGTTTTTTTTTTAAATTGTGTTGTTACAGAAGATAGTGTCACCCTTCATCGCCTGTTGAGAATTTAGTGCAGTGAAAATGTCCAGTTGTCCCTGGAACCATTCTCTCTGATAATGCTTCTTGGCTTGGTGTAGGTGTTCATTTAAATAGGTGTGCAGAATTTAATTTTCAGTTAAATTAAAGAAAAATTAAATTTCCAATAAAATTAAATTAAATAGATGTGCAGAACAACCAGCAGGAAATACTTTCTTCCTGAAGTAGAGAAAAAGAATGAACTAGGGATTCAAATTCTGCTTCTGTGGCCAGGTCCTTTAGTGTGTAATCAGAACTCCACAGTAATGGGAATTATTTTTTGTGAAGCCAACAGATGATTAGCAGAGCATCATCATAAAGCAGAGGAGAAGTAATGATATCTGTGAGGGAGAGGAAGGTAGGACCAGTTTGTAGAACAGTCTAGTCAGCATAACTTGCACATTGTGTGAGCATTGACGTTTGCCACTTTACTGTGCTGATTGTAGTGCAACAGCCTGATCCAAATCAACCAAAGCCTGAAGGAAATCAAACGAATGTACTTAAAGGAGAGCCCTTGGGTGTGGTAACCAACTGGCCACCTTCTCTGCTGGCTGCCCTGCAGCGCTGGGGAACGACTCAGCCCAAAGCCCCCTGTCTGACAGCACTGGATACGACTGGGAAAGCCATTTACACCCTTACCTATGGTAGGTGTTGGTGATTACTGTAAGGAAGAATCAGGCACTCCTTGTGGAATGAATAATTTGCTTCGCTTTGGTAGTTAGGGGTTGATTTGCTGAATAGGGAATACGTTTTTTAAAAGGTTGAAGAAGGGAGAATGTGTATGGTATTGATTATTACAGCTGGCTATTTGTATATTTCAAATAATTGTGGGTTTTTTGCTTAAAATAACACTAAAAGTAGCCTGAAAATTGCCTTTGTCAGTGAACTAGAGGTATTATAGCATTTTTTGAAAGCTAGTTGTGTCCCCCAGGACAGTTAACTGCAACACTTTGTTGCATAGTTTGTTAGAATGTTAAAATTTCTCCTTTGCATTCTGACAGATGAAAAATGCTTACAGGAAATGTAACTGAGCAGCTGCATTAGTTTAATTGCTTTGCAGTGGAGCTTTGAGAATTGCCTAGAATACCATATTTAGTCTGATGTTTAGAGGAAAAAAAAAACCAGTATAAACAAAACTCTAAATTATACTTGAACTCTGCCAACTGTACTGGCCATTTGATGGACATGTGTCCAGTGTAGTATTATTTCTTTATAAAACTGGAAATTACACAGAGAAAAACCTCCTCCTTTGGGGAAGTCAGAGACTGACAAGCACAAAATAACTGATGGTTCCTACATGTCTGAAGGGACTGAGTGTGGATTGACTCCACGATAAAGACCCAGTGCTGGAAAGCTGAATTCCAGAAGGATGCTATTTGCTATATGGGGGGGGGGTTGCTGTACAATTTTTTATAAAATTATTTTTATCAAAGAGCTTTTTTGGGGGGTGGCTGAAAATTAAAGATTAAATTTTATGTTGTGTCAAATAAATAGCTTGATTGTTCCCTTTGTATTTAATAGCTTGGAATAATTTTTTTGCTCAGAACTATTGAGAGCTGTGTAGGTTGCTACTGAGCGCTGAATTGGCATTTCACAGAGCCAGCTATTGTGGCATTTATTCCTACCTTTTCTTTCTTATATCTCAGTTTGGTCTTTGTTTTATCCAGTTTATGATTTTTCTATTTAGAGAAAGCAAGTTGTTTTCTGTAAGAGCCCTAGGAAGGAGTCTTGTTAATTGCCTTTGGGGCATGCAGGTAGTTTGTGTATCAGGCAGACTCTGTGTGTGTGTGTGTAAGTATGTGCACAAGTGTACGGAAGCATGGGAAAAACTCAGAACTCAGCAGGTTTGTGAGGTGAGATGCCAAGAGAACCATATAGCAAGGATGTTTGCTTTCCCCTAATTGTTTGCTCATGGTCCTGTAGACCCAGTACAGCCCACTTGCCTAGTGCATACATTAGGTACCAGAATTGCCAATTGATCACTAAAATTTTAGTCTCTGTTTTTTTAGGCTTTGTCTTTTTATTTTCTTTAGGCAAGCTGTGGAGTCGAAGCTTGAAGTTGGCATATACTGTACTAAACAAGCTAACCACTAAGAATGAACCACTGCTGAAGCCTGGAGACAGGGTAGGCTTCTGTTAGAAATGTCATTGTGGAGAAAATAGACCACGAGTAACAGCTTTAGCTAAAGAAAGCCTTGTAATACTGTGGCAGGGAGTACTATATTATCATGACATTTAGTCTTTTTGTTCCTAGTTAAATTTGAACCTGAACTTTGCTGTGAAAATATTTTTTTCCACAAACTTAAAAGCAGACCTGTTCCCCTCCCCAAATGACAACAAAAAGCATTTCTAATAATTTTAATGTAATTTTGTAGGTAGCTCTCGTATTTCCTAATAGTGATCCAGTTATGTTTATGGTGGCATTTTATGGATGTCTCCTGGCAGAACTTATTCCTGTCCCAATAGAAGTTCCACTAACAAGAAAGGTAGGTAAATACCTGCAACTTTTTAATGGCTTCAGAAGTAAATAACATGGTGAGGAGGTGCTTAAATCCTATAGCACTTATATGGCACTCCTCAAAGCCTGCACTTTTAAAAGCAGTATGGTGCATCAACTGAAGTACTTGGTGCACTTTATATGTTTGTAAAGTGTTTAATATTTTTTAGGGAAGGGGTAAAATTGTATTATGCTAGTAAGTTAACTGTTTCACAATAGATAACTAGAAATTTTCCAAAATCAGTATTTTTTAAAAGATGCATGGAAATACTTCTCCAAATATAACAGGAATGCTGTCTTTTTTTAATGTCATGCTGAGTAATGAGAGCACAGACAGGTAGACACAGCAGAGTTACTGGAAATACAGGGATCAGTCCACACACATGGAGATTTTTAGAGAATGTGTGAAATCAGAGCTGAAAAGCTTCAGGCTCTGGTTTTCCGTGCTTCAGGACTTGGAAACAAGATCAGACCAACTCTCTGGTCTACGGGCACATATAAACATCCCTGCTGGGTTGGAGAGGGATGCACAACCATTGTTTTTGACAACACTTAGCCACAATTGCTTTCCAGATCTACTGTCAAATCTAACTTAGTCCTTTGAGCAAAGACTTCAGTCTTTCTTCTTCTTCCAAAGGTCTTACGGGATAGAATTTGTTTTGGTTGTGGGCTTTTATTTCCTGTGATACAAACTGGCTTAATGTTTTCTAAACATGGAAAAGTTACAGTGAACTGTATGAAATATTCTTTATTTGTAAGTTTGCTATGACATGGTTTCTCTGTAGGATGCTGGCAGCCAGCAGATTGGATTTCTTTTGGGCAGCTGTGGAGTAACACTAGCTTTAACCACTGATGCCTGTCAAAAGGGCCTTCCTAAAGCTCAGACTGGAGAGGTGGTTACATTCAAAGGTATGCTTTAAGCTACTCAAATTTCTTTATTGCTGCTGCTAAACATCAATCTCAGTTTGTTTGCATGCTTCTAGCTAATATAGACAGAAGAATTTTCATATGAAGAACTGCCTTCATTGTCAAGATAGTACTTAGTGCACTTCTTCCTTTGAGGGGGGTGACACTGCAGCTTTTGCTTGCCTCGTGTTGTTATCTCTGAATGCTAGAGAAGAAAACCTGTTTTTTCAAACAGTACTGACAGTAATTTCTTTTTCCTTGAAGGCTGGCCTCGTCTCATTTGGTTTGTGATTGATGGGAAGCATCTGGCAAAACCAACTAAGGACTGGCATCCACCAGTACGGGATGCCAGTGCTGAGATTGCTTATATCGAGGTAACACAGTATAATACCATTCACAATTATGCTATTGTAGCTTGTCACAGCACCTTTTCTACCTCTAATATCTTGCTACAATAAAAGGTGTGTCTGTAATATTTTTAACTGTGGAACAAGATTGTTTTCCCTCAAGGTTGCCAGGCAAACTGTCATTTGAATGGTTGTGCTGGGTTAAGTTGAAGATTGGAGATAACTGGCATTTTGGAATCCCTGGGACAATTTGTTTCATTTGGGGTAGACAAACAATCAGATTTCAGATGATGCTACTGTATTCTCTGAACATAAAAGCATTTTCATGGCAGAATTTTTAATTTTTTTAAGAAGTTCACCCTATTTTTATAATAAAATACCCTTTCATTTCACTGCTGAAATTTTTCTAGATTTTGTGCTTAATCTAATGCTTGTAAAAATTTTCTCTTTTCAGTACAAAACAAGTAAAGAGGGCAGCACAGTGGGCATTACTGTATCTCATGCTTCCATGCTGGCACACTGCCATGCATTGACTCAGGCATGTGGCTACTCAGAAGGTAAGTTAAATAGGTACAACTTTAAAATCATCCTCATGGCTTTGAATATTCAGACAATCCATGTTGCAAATTTATGTTTACTGTCTTAAAAGAACTTGGTAGTTTTAACTGCAAAGGGAAAGACAAGTTTCCTTCTTCATAGTCAATGTGATATGTGAAGGAAGGTAAGGAAGTGCTGGTGAAATCATAATCACTGTGTATTAAAATGTTTTTAACCTAAAATCCCTAGCAAATTTATTCGAGTCTTTGGATTTTTCATCATCATAAATGTGTTTGCCAGTGCTAAGAGCTGTACTGATTTTTCATCCTCCTGCAGACAGCTTTGCTCTCTGAACACACTGGCTGCTTTGTGAAGCCATAAGGTGCCCACACGCAGAGTTAGAGGAGCCATCTCAGTGGAAACTGAGGGAGCTTTCTTAGACAGATCTTAGAGACCATTTGGTAGCTTGGATCTCTCTGAAGAGCTCTGGGTGCTGCCAGTTCAGCTGGAGGTGCTCTAGCACTGCATACTGGTGTGCTGTGCAGACAGGCTGGTGTAAATTATGCAGCTTCTCTCTCAGGAGGAAAAGCTGTAGTTAACTGACCAAAGGGAAGGCTTTTTGATGTCTTGACCCCTTTAGTGCTCCCAAGTCCATACAAGTACTATGATAGGGTGAACAAGGTTTTCACAGTCATGTATCTGTACTCTTTTTAGTTCTCATCAAAGTGAGACCTTATCCCATTTTCATTTTGGAACACCTTCCCATCATAGTTGTCAACTACAAGAACTGTGCAGGGAGAGGGAAGGGTTGCACCCAGCTTGTAGGTGAAGGATTATACGGCTGTTCCTGGATGCTGAGAGGGTGATGGCAACCTGTTCTGGATCAAAGGGGTCTGCACATTTTATTTTTCATACAAATATGGAGTAGCGAGCTATTAACATTCATCTCTTCAGAGTTATGGAATTCTCTTGGGTTTTTGTGTGTTCATTTTTCAGATTTCTGTTGCCATGTGCTAGAGGTGCTGTCATGAGGCTTGTGTTATGTACAGTACATACTCAACATAAAGCTCTGTCATCTGTTTTGTTCATAGCGATTTGCATCTTCTGGTTTTGGCCACAACAGAACTTACTACTAGCCACTACATAGCCAAGAATGGCACCTGGTTTTGATCATGTGCATAAAGTTAATCTGTGCCACCATTAACCAAAAAAATTTTCACTTTGAAATCTGTTTGCTGTAAGAATCTCATGGTTTGACTGCTTCATATGCCATAATGTGGTAGTTCATACTAATGTGCCTTGGGGCATAGAGAATCACAGAAAGGCTGAGGTTGGAAGGGACCTCTAGAGGTCATTTGGCCCAACCCCTCAGCTCAGGCAGAGCCAACCACTTGCCCAGACCCATGTCTAGATGTTTTTTAAAATAACTCCAAGGATGGAAACCTAGCAGCCTCTCTGGACAACCTTTGCCAGTGCTCAGTCACTCCTGCATAAAAAGTTTGTCCAGATGCTCCAGTCCCCAGTTGTCCTTATGGCCCTTTGCTGGACACATCTCAGTAGCTTCATCTCTCTTACTTGTTCAGCTGAAAAAGTTTGCATTGAAGCTGAAGTTTCAGTCTGCATAGTTCATTGGCGGATGAAACAAATGGTACTATAACAGCAGCAGTCTTAAATACCTTGTAATAATTTAGTCTGCCATCATGATTTAAAGATGATTATTTTAAGTAAGACCCTTTCAGCTTAAGCAGCCCAACAGCTACAGAAGGTGTGGCAATAAGGCTTTGGCTTCTTAGTTCTGTTGGATGTCTCATAGGTGCTTTTACAAATATTTTGAGCTTTTAAATAGTCTCATGAATATGCTTCTTAAGTCTGATAGTTTCTCTTTGACTTTCAGCTGAAACACTGACAAATGTCTTGGATTTCAAAAGAGAGGCTGGACTTTGGCATGGAGTATTAACAGTGAGTATTTGAAGGAATGAAAAAAATACATCAAGTTGCTTCTCTCAGGGGTAGAGTATTGGTATCAGAATGAGGTCATAAACTCTCTCAAACCTTTTATAATTCAATATTTATATTTTTCAGAATAAAGTGTTACTTTTTCAGTATTAGGCTGCACAGGTGTTGCTTATGTTGTTACTCACTGTATACATAGTTTTCACAGTTAAATGCAAGAGTTATGCTGCAGCTGTGATTAATTTTTTTAAAGTATCAGTACATGCTGTGTATTGTTTGAGACACTTGACAGTTTATTTTTTAATATTTTCTTACAGAGTGTTATGAACAGGATGCATGTCATCAGTATTCCCTATGCATTAATGAAGGTTAATCCACTTTCCTGGATACAGAAAGTCTGCTTATACAAAGGTAACCTGAAAGTATTTTTACTTATTTCTTTTTGGGTAAATAAATAAATAAATAAATAAATAGAATTGGTTTAATAAAATATCTGCTTTATCTGCTCTTTAATCCAGCTGACTTCCTTTAGCCACAGTTTAAGCAATTCTGTACTCCATTTCAGTGTTATATATACCGAGAGATTCATTGATTAGTGAATAAGCCTTTAAAGAAACTTTCTCATCTCAGTATTTTAATCTATAGTAAACATTTAAATTCTGTAATCAAGTCCATTGAGCATACACTTGTCATAATAGTTTAACATTTGGCATTTGTATTTCTTGTCTGTGTTTGTAATTGATTTCATGCATTTAGGTAAATAAAAATAGTGATATCATTTTATAATTGGTCTTTTTTTTGTTCTGCACACACAGCATAATTTTTTTTTTTTACTTTCAGCTCGTGTAGCAGTAGTAAAGTCACGTGATATGCATTGGTCACTTTTGGCTCAGCGGGATCAGAGAGATGTCAGTCTGAGCTCATTACGAATGTTAATAGTGGCAGATGGAGCCAATCCATGTGAGTATGGATGCATTTCTTGAGTGACAGTCCAAGGGGACTGTAAGGCTGCACTGCTGCACTGTGAAAAAAAAGCTGCAAGGCTGCACTGTAGAAGCTTGGCAGCACTGGCTATAGTTTGCAAAACAGACAGCAGCAGTATTTCTTTGCCAAAGACACTGGTGCAAAAGTTTCATAGAAAATATCATGAAGAATCTATGTTTTATCTAAAGAGTAGTTGCTAGTGTGATATGAAAGAAGCTTTTAAAATTTCAAGTAAATCATAACATCAGCTTTGAAGTAGCTGCTCGTGTAGACATGAAGTTGTTGAGTTGTATCTGATTCTGTACGTGCCCTGGGAGTTGTCCCAGTCATGTGCAAGGGCATAAAAATGGGATCTTTATCTCAGAACTATGACAGCTGTTAACTAGAGTGTGCTGTCCTTTTATTGTCAGTCATGTGGTGATTTAGTTACGTGAGAAAACAGCTATGAAGGTTTGGGGGTTTTTTTTGCAACAGGTGAAAATATGCCTTAGGTGCTTAATGTTGCTGTTCATGTACATCAGATAATCCGTAGTATTTGATTTCTTGGTTTTGCATGATGAGAGGCCTGCAAATCATGCTGGTGGAAGATAAAAACTTGAGGTAATCTTACTAAGAGTAGGTTTATTTTAAGTGCTGTTTCTGAGCCAATGCTTATAAAGTCAGGAGAGTTAATTCTATAGTAAAATACTATTGGTAGTTGAGTGATGCCACTACTTTTCATCGCTGTTGGCATTTCTTAGTTACATTTAGCTGTGTAAATTAATTTTTTTAGCTTCAGTGGTGTATTCTTGTATAAGTTTACATTAAATTACACTTGGGATGTAGCACAGTTAGTGAAGTTTGCTGGTCTGTGTTCCATACTGCAACAAAGCTGTAGGTGGTGAGCTGTCCTCTTGCATTTGGGGCTGGGTGCTAAAGACCGAGTAGGGTTCTGAACTAGGGTGAAGGTATGTCAGAAGCATTTGATGCTAAATGATAAAAGCTTTTGTGTCCTCTTAAGAAGCTCTTGTCTAGGAACTATATAGGAAGCTGACAGATCCAGTTACCCTTAGTGATAATACTCTGATCACTAAAGAACTTTCTATGAAGGGTTACATTATGCTGCCAGAGAAAGAGCCTGCAGCTGTGAATTTCCTTCAGCATGTAGGTTGTTAACCACTAGGATTTTTTTCTCCAAGTCTAATTTTTAGTAATAAGATGGAATGTCTTTTAGGGAGTTTGAAAGTATATTTGGTTTGTGCACAGGTGCAGCCAGATTTGTACAGCTGACCTGGAGAGTAAGCATGGACTTTGAAATCCTGCAGCTCAAGCTTTCCTGCCCTTGGCAAAAGTTTTCCAATTGTGATTGTTCTTTTTAGGGTCAATATCTTCCTGTGATGCATTCTTGAATGTATTTCAATCCAGAGGTTTGAGACCAGAAGTGATCTGTCCCTGTGCTAGTTCTTCAGAGGCACTAACTGTTGCTATTCGCAGGTAATTCTCTTTTCTGAGTAGTGTACTGAAGCATTTGTTAACTATTGAAATGTATCTGGTGTTAAAATAATAGTCAGAGAAGATGATTACCCACATAAACACTGAGACAGAAGTCTGAGACTTGCAGGTATCTCCTTCGCTGAAGGATGGGTAATTTTTTTTGTTTGTTTGTTTAAAAGGTCTAATATTTAAAAAAAGTTTGGGTTTTATTCCACTTCAGGAGATGAGATCTTATCTTCACTGATATTGCTGGAGAACCTTTATAGAATACCCCAAAAATCAAAACTGTTACTTATTTGGGAAGAAGAAGATGCTGAATATTCAAGTCATTGCTGATATACAATGTTTTGTAAACAGAGGACTGAAAAAAAGGAAAAAATATTTCTAAATGGCCTGGAAAATAGCATAGAAATTGAAATAGGAATTGTTTATAAATAGACATATGGATGGAATATACTGGAATTTTTTGACTGGCTTTGGTCAAAATGGGATTTTTCAATCAATTGATTTTTTAAATCAATTTCAAGAACTCCTGAGTCAAATGTATGAGATTTTGGAGAGTACTTTCTCTGGCAGGAGAACCAAAAAAAGCCCAACAGCAGAATCTTTTTTCTGTTCCATCCTGCAAGCTGAACAGTTGGACAAAAAGGAGTAGTTGGTCCTCAATCAGTTCTGCTCAGAGTAGGAAGCATCAGGCCCTCCAAATACTTCCTAATTTTTCCTCATGTTTAGACAGTTTAGACTTTGAATGATGATTCTTGACTTTTTTTTTTTTTACTGTAATAGAATGAAATCCTCTCTGTAACGTTTGAAGGTGGGAGGAAGTTGTGATGTTTTTTCTAGCTCGGTTTTCATCTAGTTAAAATATATTATCAGTCTTGAACTCTTGGTTGAAAATAAGAAAGCATTTTAAACTCCTGTTTAATATAAAAAACTCATTTTTCTCATAACAAACCTGAGAGACTTGCATGATGTTTTTGATGCTGCCCTTGCTCTGTTCATTCATATCTGATTTGACTTTATGTTTTTCAGACCTCCAGAGCTGGGTGGGCCTCCTCCAGGAAAAGCAGTGTTATCTATGAATTGTCTGAGTTTTGGCGTGATAAGAGTGGATACAGAAGAGAAGTTGTCAGTTTTAACTGTACAGGATGTTGGTCAGATTATGCCTGGAGGTAGGAAAGCGTTTTATGTAGGCTTAAGCATTTTCCACTTAAGTTCCTTACTGTTGTGCTGAGAAAATAAAGAAAAATGTCAAATGATAAGCACCTTCAAAGTAGTATGACACATCACCTAAACACATGAAGATTAAGTACTGTCTCAAATAGATAATTCAGTGTTTCCAGTAGAGAGTTTCCAGAATGATAAATTTGAGTGACCACAGGTGTTGTTATGGGATGGAGTTTTTGGCTGATCTGCAGGGTTGTGTTATTGTTCACTTGTTAGCGTGAGTGCTGACTGATGTTAACAGCAACAGCAGAACAAAACCAAATGTAAAGTGTGGTAAGAAACAGTATTGTTTGTCCAGGAGTGACAATCCACTTCTGAGAATAAAAAAATATTTCAGTTGGAAGGAACCTACCTGACTGCTTCAGGGTTGACTAAAAGTTAAGGCATGTTTTTAAGGGCATTGTCCAAATGTCTCTTAAATACTTAAACAGGTGTGGGGCATCAACCAACTCTCCAGGAACCCTGTTCTGGTGTTAAGACCACCCTCTCAGTAAAGAAAGGCTTCTGAAAATCCAGTCTGAGCTTCCCCTGGCCCAGCTTTGAACCATTGCCACACATCCTGTCACTGGATCCCAGGGAGAAGACCTCAGCCACCTCCCTCTCTCCATTCCCTCCTCAGGAAGCTGCAAAGAGCAACAAGGTCACCCCACAGCTTCCTTTTCTCCAAACTAGGCAAAACCCAGAGTGCTCAGCCACTCTTCATAGGACAGTCCTTCCAGCTCTGTCACTGGTCTTGTTGCCCTCCTCTGGACATGGGGTGACAGGCATGGTGGGTACAGTCCTTTTAGGAATCACAGGAGAGGGAGCTGCCCTGTATGTGAGGGAACAGTGGAAAGTATGGAGCTCACCTGTGGATGGATGAGGAGCCAACTGAAAGCAGTCCATCCCAATGAGCTGGAACTTGGACAGGAGCCCTGCATGGATGAACTAGGAGTTTTTGGTGGAAATCATACATACTAAGGAAGTGTTTAGAAGGTGGAAGCAAGGGCAAATAACCTGTAAGGAATACAGAGACAGTCTGGGCATGCAGAAAAGAGGGAAGGGAAGCCAAAGCCCAGCTGGAATTGAATCAGGGAAGGGGTGTTAGAGGCAAGAAGAAGGGCTCCTATAGGATAAATGGCTCCATGCACCAGGACATGCTGGAAGCCAGCCATCTGGAGAGAAGCTTTGGGGTTCATGGTGTCCATCAAGTTGAACATGAGCCAGCAGTGTGCCCTTACAGCAAAGAAGGCTGCTGGTGTACTGTGAGGAGTGTTGTCAGCAGGTCAGTCGAGGTGATCCTTCCTCTTTGCTCAGCACTGGTCAGGCCACAGCTGGAGTGCTGTGTCCATTTCAGGGCTCCCCAGTACAACAAGGAGATGGAGCTACTATTGTCCAGTGAGGTGGCCACAGGGATGACTGGAGACTGGAGCATCTGGACAAACTTTATGCAGGGGTAACTGAGCAATGGCAGAAGTTGCCCAGAGAGGCTGTTGAGTTTCTGTCCTTGGGAGTTATTGAAAAAAATACCTAGGAATGGTCCTGGGCCGCTCTAGAAATGCTCCTGAGCCATTCTAGATGGCCCTGCATGAGCTGAGGGGTTGGACCACATGACCTCTAGAGGTCCCTTCCAACTTTTGTCATTCTGAGAGTTCCAGGCTTTGGATAGCCCAGCAAACTGGTAAATCCTGGATTAACCTCAGTTCCTTCATGATGTGTTAGCAACACTGTGCTGCCTGAGGTAGATAGGTATGGGTATTGTTCCACAATCCAGTAAGTGGGTTAAAGCAAAGAGGCATCTGTGGCTTTGCTGTTCTTGATCCCATTCTGAATCTCCTGCCTTGCTGAGCTGTGGTTCCAAAGCCTTCCCTCTCAATAACAGCACTGTCTCAGGATACAGTTGAAGAAAGGGGAAAGCTATGTTGAGGTATTCCAGCAACCACCTCTTCTTTCTACTTCAAGGCCCTCACAATTAGTAAGTTGCACGTTTTCCTGACTGCCACAAGCACTTTGCAAACAATTGTGTTGGTGGTTCAGTTATTCTTTCTGCACTTCGATTCAAATTCAGAGCTTTCTCCTGCCAGCAATAAAACACTGAGCAGAAGCTCTTCACTTCATACCAAAACAAACAGAAAGGAGCCCTGTCTGTGGGATTTCATGTCCACACTGCTTATTTTATCTGCAGAAAATCAAACATCTCTAGTCTAACCTCTGAGGAAGACAGGCAAAACATTCACAATGGTTTTTTTTGGAACAAAGGCTTTGTGGCCAACAGGACAATTTTAATACATCCTGAGTTATGTTCATAGAACTGCATTCTGCAGATCGTGGTAAAGTTCAGCATGCCAGGCACTCTCAGTCAGGTTGAAATCTGGCTGGGTCTGTGAAAAATCCTTGTCTTCTTCAGAAGGGTTGGGGTTGTTCAGTCTGGAGAAAAGGCTGCAGGGAGACTTCAGAGCACCTTGCGTACCTGAAGGGGTTACAGGAAAGCTGGGGAGGGACTTTTGACTAGGGCATGGAGTGATGGGATGAGGGAGAATGGCCTTAAAGAGTGGAAATTTAGGTTAGCCATTGGAAGAAATTACTTGTTGTGAGGGTGCTGAGACTGGCCCAGGTTGCCCAGGGAGGTTGTGGCTGCTCCATCCCTAGAGGTGTTCTAGGCCAGGTTAAATGGGACTTGGAGCAACCTGGTCTGCTGGGAGGTGTTCCTGCCCATGGCACAGGGAACTAAATGGTCTTTGAGGTCCCTTCCAGCCCAAAGCATTCTATGATTGTATCACCATCTGTCTGTTTTGTTTTTGATCCTTGACCATTCTTATAGAATCATGGATCTATGAAAAGGGGTGGGCCACGTAATTTACAGCAAAGTAACTTCTGCTTCAACTTTACGAGCTAGAAACTAAGTTTGTATAGACAGGCCAATGTGATTACAGGCATCAAGGATAATGACTGTATTGTTGTATGGCCTCAATATGAAAACATGACTGCAGGGAAAAAAGTGTGGTGACCTAATGTGATTTAACAGCTTCTGAATTGCTTCATCTGAATGTTCGAATTAAGGTTGGTAAACTTGTTTGCAAAGACCAAGGTGACAGCTGCTGTTAGCTTCTGTGTAATAGCAGAATGGTTATTTTTCCATTTCAACTAGAGTACTGATGGCATGGCCTACTACTGCTGTCTGGTTTGGCTGGTAAGACTACTGATCTTCCCTTGAAACCCCACTGAAATTTAGCTGCGTGCAAATCTTTTACTTAGATTATGGTTTAGTCACAAGAACGTGGAGCAAACAAGTTTGCATGCTTTTCAGGTAGTAATGGATCTACTGGTGAACTGACTGGAGTTCAAAAAAATGGTATTTGATGAATCATTGATTAAAATCTTCCTTTGGATCAGTTTATCACATGGAGATCCTTCTGGTTTTGCTGTAGGTTTGCTCTCTGAGCAGAGTGTGCTTGACTACACTGAGGCACAAAGCACCCTACAGCTGTGTTGCATCTGGTGTAAGATGCCATTGACAGGCAATTGGCAACACTACTATGACTTTCTATGTTAGTAAGAAACACTGAGGGTCTTGTCTGATTGTGTGAGCGGGGAACAGTTAAGTCCATCCATTTAGTTCCTTCAGTTGATATGACTTGCAATTGAGGAGCAGCTTAATGAATTTAACTCTTTAAAAATTCTGATCAGCACTGGGCTATCAGTATCTGGAGCAGATTAGCTACAGTTTGACCAAATGAGAAAAATTCCAGGTATGTAGGTATATTTTAGCAGAAATTTCTCTGTACGTTGCTTAAGTCAGGACATAAGTGATAGAGTTCTTTCTGGAGGATAATCCAATGACTTTTTTTCCCTGTGACTATCTCTCAAATAAGGCTAGCAATTACTTATGGATGTGTGTCAAATATAAATACCTTATTTTCAAATGAGTCTGCATGTACATTCTAACAGTGGATATACTTGTGCCTTACATTGTAAGATTTATGCTATTTCCTATGTAGTATTCATGGAGGATGTGCTGTGTCCATTCTCATTTGGTGTTTGGCATACAGGAGAGAACATACCACCATTTCCTTTCCTGATAGTTGCCCTCTTGAATTACTTTGCTGACTAAGAGTCTAAGAGTCTTGCTCTTTATCTGGTTTTGTGGTTTTTAACTTCCCTTAGATTGCTGTGGTTTTACCTGATTTGTGTCATGCCATTCCTAAAGGCTCTGTTCCATCTTCTGATTCCCACTGAATACATTTGAGGTCTTAGAAGTGACTCCTGTTCTCTCTAACATATTACAAAGTAGCAGCTCACATTCCTGAATTGAATTCAGTCATACACATTGGGAAAGCAGGCACCTAGCCAAGAAATAGTTGTCATGCTGAGGCTTGTTCAGTCAAGCCAAATGGTTCTGATCTCATTAGCCTTGGAGATTCCTGGGGTACTTTATTCAGGAACCAGCTGGTTAAAAGGTCATGGATAAAGTGTCCACTTTTGCCCTCCTTTTTATCAGATCTTTCTATTTGTTCAGAGACACTGTGCCCCCTACATAGGTAATCTTACTCAAGAGACCACTCTGCACCAGGACCATATCTTACATCATTGCTGTTTAGCCCACATGCTGCTCTTGATGCCACATTGTCTTCAGTTGCCTTGGCTGTTCACTTTTGTTATCTGTGGTGAATGCCAATCACAAAACCACCAGGGAAATGCAAGCATCCACAAAGAAATACGCCCATCAAAGATAGCATGGGAATTCTTCAGAGAGAACCTGGTATGCATTCCCCTGGAATTTTCCCTGCAGCTCCTGAAGGGATGATGTTTTATCTGAACTGGTGACTGCCTTGGGGTACTTTGCATGGTTTCTCTCTAGGACTGATTTTGCTAAGGAGTGTTTGGTCAATAACAGTCTTCAGTTTTTCAAACTGACCTAGTATAGATGGTAGGGAGAATACCAAACTCTCTTCTTCTGCTGGTTTTGTGCCTTCAACTTTCACATCATCTGGGATGCAATTGCTGTGTCATTTGTCATCTTGCAAACTTACTATGTATGTATATCTTATGCTTGGTCTTGGAAATGGATACTCCAGGTATTCAGTTCAGTTTTCCTCCCTTCTCCTTCCATTCTTTTGCAGGGATTCTTCTCACATTCTTTTCTGTACAGCAGAGTAACCCTTTCTAATCCAGATCTGTTTCCCTATAGCTTCTATATCATAAAAAGCCTGGTTCATCAGGAGTGTTGCAGCAGCTGCTTTCTTATTCTAAAGCAGAAAACTTTGGGTTGGTGCCAGATCTTAGGTTTCTACAAGATGAACTTATGCACACACTGTTTCAAGTTCTGGATTCTATCTGTATTCAGTACCTTTCCCAGAAGTTCAAGAGGAATGATTTGAATGTCTCAAGTGGTAGGATGCTGGCTTTGTTTTCCAGTCTGTGGTTGTCTTGGATGTTACTGTTTTCTCTTTCCATGTCTCAACAAACATTCACCTAGATTCTGGTAGTTACCATGATGGATCTTTACTGCAGAGGAATCTGATTCCTTTGGCTCAGTGATGGATTTATGAAAGGAGTTGTTACAGAACAACACTGTGAAGTTTTCAGTCTTGCTCCTTAGACTGTGAGTGGGAGATAGCAGAACCTAATTCCCTCTCAGTCCTTAGAATTTTCAGGTCTATGAATTGGCTTCAGTCTATTCTGTCGCTGCAGAACTTCATCTCTTCAAGATCTGTGGTAGTATATGCAGCTATGAGGAGACTTTTTCTTTTCAATTTAAATGTTGTGCTCTGGATTCTTGTGTGACCACCTTTAAGGGTTCTTGTTTGCCCTTATCTAGATAGTTGTCTTGCTTTGTTCCTATTGCCCTTCCCAGAAGATTGGCGAAAGATTTAGATCCTTGTATTGGACATCCCTGTATACTGTTTTCTTCAAAGACCAGGTTTCTCTGGAAACCTTGCAGATAGCTTTCACAGTGGTGACAGAGGCATTTTTTCCTAGCCTTGGTATTTTTTCTAAGAACAGAAGTTACATCTAGCATGGCCCTCTTGTTTTGATTCTTACGGACACAGGCCTTCTAGAAAGACTTGCTTGCTACAAGAAGATCCTGGAATTCCACTGTTGGCATGCAGTAACAGTCTGAATGGCTATCAGTTGCATGTAGTTCCACTCTGAACCTGTGAAAGCAGAAGAGAGCACTTTCTAACACTTCAGGCAGCTTTGGTAGTATCCTTCTGCCATGCAGGCCTCTGACATTCATCTTGCATTCATGCTGTGCTAGTCTTGGAACATCCAAAGCTGAATGTCCTTTGGTAGGACATCAGGGTGGTCATTTGTTTGCACAGTAGGATTCTCATCCTCTTCCAGAAATCTCTTGTCAGGGCCAGCTACTGAGAGTCACCATCTGTAAGAATGTACATGTGGACTCATTTGAAGAAAGAGAGCTTTCTTACCACTAATCGGTGTTTTTCATGATGTGTAGTCCACATGTACATTCCTGTCCCATCTGCTTTTCCCTTCTCTCTAATTCTTTTTCAGATGCAATGCTGTTGAGAGACACTGAAATGGGGGTAAATGCACTCTCTTGTATGTCACACATGAAGCAGGAAAAGAAGGAGAAGCAAGAGTACAGGCTCTACAGATACTGCCCAAGGAAAACCTTGCAGTATCGCATGGCAGGGCAGAGCTATGCCTGCTGTTAGAGTGTACGTGTAGACTACCTGTATCATACATTGGGTGCTGGTAAGTTTTGGTTTTGTTTTTTCACTCGATCAGGGAGATAGGATTGTCCTTGGTCTTCATGGATGGGGACTGTAGGCTGATCTGTTGCTTTTCTGTGTTTGTGAATGAGTTGAGGACTGTAGTGTCTGTGTATGCCTACAAACTGATGGGCTCTCTCCTCCAGTTATTAACAATTCACTCTGCATCATTGCTTAAGCATTACATGCAGATTCACTCAGATTTCCTATGATAATAAACTATTGATAGTGTTTCACAATTTTTTTATATTTGCCATTGTTTTAAATGGGCTGTTTTTCCAGTTTCTCCTCCCATATTGCAAAATGCATTTTTGCGCAACTAACTAATAGTTCATACTGTATCATTCCATTCTAACTTTTCAGTTCATATGTCCAATTTCCAGTAGCTAAAAGTTGTTTTTCTACTTTGGGTTTGGACCTGGACCAGAGTTTGAGTGATGTCTCTCTATTCAGTCAGTGAAGGTCATCGTTGTGTGGTTCCAAACACTTTATTAATAAATGCTAGCTGAGAAAAATAAGCCAAGTGAACAAATTTCTGATACCTCTGGAGCCTTCTGGTGGTTTTCTTTCTTTTAATATAGTATGCATGATGACAGAGGGTTTAGATAATCTGAGTTGGAATCAGGTGCCAATGGGAGAGGGCAGAACATTTGTTTTATGGCATAGATTGCAATTTTTCAAAGGCTCTGTTTATTTTGTGTTGATTCAAATAGCCATTTTGATTTCTTTGTTAATCTTTAGCCTTAAGTGGTGAGGTAAACTTCCTCCTGCTTTCTCCCTCCATATTCTTTTTCCTTCCCCTTGGAAAGGTCAAATTCAAACTGCTCTAATTAGCCAGAGAAACCTCTGAGAAAACGTTGACTTCAGTATTAAAATATGACAAGTGGCCAGAGCAAAGCTCAGTATAATATTTGGTATACAAGTGTATATGTCCTTAATTAAAAATAAGAAAATTTAAGTGTAGGAAGAATTCTGAGACTTCAGAAGAAAATTGGTAAGGATAATAGCAGTAGGAACTTTATGAAAACCTTTAAATGAGTTGCAGAAGGTCATGAAACTAAAGATAGGGAAGAGATAATGTGTTGGCACAGGAATAGGTTATGTGAGGGTCAACTGTGTGAGGGGAGTTTTCTGGCAGACTGGCCTGCTTTATAAGAAGGTGGGGCCATAACACAGAAAAATAATTGACCTGACAGTGAGAGAATAAAATAGCCTACTTTTATCTCCATTTCTCATGTATTTCTCACATAAGGGATGATTCTATGAATACCAAAGTGTGCAAAAATTAAAAGGAACGGTATGTCTGGAATTGGTATCTCCTTATTTTTAGCCTTTATTCCCATATATGCTTGCACTTGATCAAGCCATCTGCCTTCACATTGAAAAGCAGTCTCTACAGTTTTGGATTCAGTTGCAGCTGATGCAGAGACTGTGAAGCACTGTAAGAAATATAATAAATAACTGTATTTGCAAACTTGTATCTTTAATCTTGGAGATCATGTGACACAGGCTGACAAAACAATTAGCTAGAGCTCTCTTGCGTGATGTTGTTTTTGGATAAATAATATTAAAACTTTCATCTCCCTGTCAGTGGCAATGCAACTTCTCTGTCAGCTGCTGGAGCATACCAATGCTGTAATTCTGTGCTTTTCTTCTCACTTTAGCAAACGTGTGTGTTGTCAAGGTGGATGGGACTCCTTACCTGTGTAAAGCTGATGAGGTGGGAGAAATATGTGTAAATTCAGGTGCAACTGGGATGGCATATTTTGGCCTCCTTGGGATCACCAAGAATGTGTTTGAGGTTTGTATTTCTCTTTGTAATGTAATGGTTCATGCTTACATTTCTTGCAGGGGTTTGGGGTTTGTTTTGGTGTGGGATTTTTGTAAATAAACTTATTTCCTTAGACTTCCTTTTTTCATCTTATTAGGAAGAGCCATGGCCAAATACATTCTGCTTTATTCTCTAACAGAACTCAAAAAGTCTGTCTCTTAGCCAAAAATACAAAGTACCATCACAGAATGTTCTTTAATCCAGTGTTGTGCCTGTGTTAGCCTTTAATTGCATTCTTGTTCTGTAGTAACACAGCAGCCTTTTGTAGTGTTACCTGATAACATTTCAAGTTTATTGGTGCCCAGCTTAGGATACAGAACCAGAAGGTAGTCACATGTGTCTGAGCTTCTAGGTACAATCAAAATATATTTGTTAAGATGTAATAAATTATTTAGAAATCCTTCCTTTTTGTACTACAAACAGTGTGTGCTTTTCAAACTGCATTTTATTATTGATTTTCTGTAAAAGCTTAGAACACTGAAAAATTTGCCAAGTTTGCTGTTGGATATATGAAATTATGTTCTTACGTAGACAGAAGAAGAGATAGTAAGGATGGTAGCATAACAGTCATAAGCTATGTAGTTTGTCAAAGTAAAGCAAAACAATTTTTCTGCTCAGATTTTTCCACCCTCACCCCAATTTCTCATTTTCCCTTTTCTGGAAAAAAAAAAAAAAACAGTGCAAGGCCTTTAAGAGTTATACACATACAGAGCAGTGTTATACTGGGAAGAAGCTTGAAGACTGAGTTATGTCAGAGATTAAAGAAATCATGTCCATAGTCTTTTCTTTCAAAAAAACCCAAACTCTTGCTTCAAACAGATCAGCTTTGGGCACTGTCCATAGCTAGTAAGGAGACCAGCAAGAAACCTGGTGTAATGGAAGAGCTGAGGTGGTGTCATCAGGACATTTTTCACCTGAGCTGCAATGAAACAGGCAGCGTTTTGACTTCACTTTTCTTACCAGTGAGTGTCTGAATATTTTTGTCTTCTTTCAGGCCATTCCAGTGACAGCAGCTGGTGTACCTGTTTCAGATCAGCCCTTTACCAGGACAGGATTACTTGGCTTTGTGGGTCCTGTAAGTGACAATGAGCCACCCAGCCCAACTCTTCCCTGATGCCCTCCCATTCAGCAGAATTCTCTGACCTCACTATTGCTGACTTTAGTCAAGCATGTATGACTGCAAGTCTGGAGGCTTCTCCCCTCTGTTTCTAATCCTGTCTTCTTTTCAGGACTATTTGGTGTTTGTGGTTGGAAAATTGGATGGCCTAATGACAGTTAGTGGCCGGAGGCACAATGCAGATGATGTGGTAGCCACTGCCTTGGCAGTCGAACCCATGAAGTTTGTCTATCGGGGAAGGTGAGTATATTAAAAACTTCACTACTGCTGATGTGGCTTTGTTGCTCCTTTTTCCACCTGCAAACAACCAACAAGTGACATGGCATACGTGGGAACTCTCTGTGAAGTTTTACATGTGTATTTTGTAGGAGAGGTGACACTAGGTCATGATATACCAGGTAATAACTTGGCTGTCTGTGCTAACCTAGAAGGCAAATTTTGATGCTCTACTTCATGCATAATAGGTTTAAAATTCCTTTCATATAGGTCTTTAAGTGCCTGCTTAAAACTTCTTTCAAAGCTTCACTTAAGACAATCAGATGAAGCTTGTAGGCCAAATCTAAAACACAGCTTCCATTTGTCCACCTGAGCCTTTCATGCAGAGTGGCCCTGGGAAGAACTTTGCAGTATGTTTTAAAGAAACAACTAGGAGTGTTGAAGTAGCTGAATAACTTTCAAATATAGTGTGTGTTGTATCACCAACCTTAACTGGCCTTTAGTGGTGAATGGCTCAATGTCTGGATGGACATCAGTTACAAGTGGTGTCCTTCAGGGCTCTGTACTGAGACCAGCTCTGCTAAATCTTCATCAATGCTGAGGGCTGGTGTACCTCTGCTGTGGAGAGAGGCTGAGAGTTTTTTGTTCAGCCTGGAGAAGTGGAGGCTCTGGGGAGACCTTATTACAGCCTTTTAATACTTAAAGAAAGATGGGAACAGGCTTTTTAGCAGGGCCTGTAGTTATAGGACAAGGGATGATGGTTTAAAACTATAAGAAGGTGTATTCAGACTTAAATATAATGAAGAAATTGTTTACGATGGTGAAACAAACACTGGCCCACATTGCCCAGACAGATGGGGTAGATGCCCCATTCCTGAAACCATTCAGAGTCAAGCTTGACAGGGCTCTGAGCAACCTGGTCTAGAGGGAGGTGTCTCTGCTTACTGCAGGGGGTGGGACAAGAAGATCTTTAAAGGTCTCTTCCAACCCAAACCAGTCTGTGATTCAGTAAAAGTCAAGCTTACCTCAATTTTTCATCGCTTGTCCTCTTCACATCTTAATCATAATAGCACATGCCTGACTGAGGCATTATTAATGCTGTATTTTAGAAGATGCAGGCCTGGAACTAAATTCAAAGGGGAGCCAAGTATTTTTCAGTGCAAGCACTGATGGACAGGCTGGTCTGTAATTTGGCATAGTTGTCTTTCAGGAGGGACGTTGTTTAATGTGCATGATGAAACTATACAGGCAAGATTTGCACAGCCCCTGCACGTGTGGAACCTGCCTGTGCTAAACATCTGCTGCACTGGTGACTGCAAATTCACTTGAACCCAGCGAAAATAAATCCCACTATTGAAACTTCGTTTGTTCTAAATTTGTTGGTTATTTTGTGATGATCTGGCATGAATAATGTTTGTGTGTATTAAAGCAGTACCATTAAAGGTTGCAGCCATTTCCACACTAAAATAAACCATGCTCTGTTCATCATATGTTGCATCCTATCATTCTTCTGTCCTTTGCATTTTAGGATAGCAGTGTTTTCTGTGACCGTGTTGCATGATGATCGAATAGTGCTTGTGGCAGAGCAGCGCCCTGACGCCTCAGAGGAGGATAGTTTTCAGTGGATGAGCAGGGTTTTACAGGTAGTCAGTCTGTCCTTTCTCTCTTTCTAGGTGAATAAGGCTGATGTGTGTAGAGAATCTTTTTTTATTCTCCATAAAAACCCAGCAATGTAACAACAGAGCTGAATTCTGAATGTATTTCGGGGTTTGATAGAATTTTATAAAAAGTAAAACTTCATTTCCAAATGTTCTTAACATTATGCTACTAGAATTCTTGAAGCCCTAAGGATTATAGTTTTTTTGTGGTTTAATTCTGCATATATCTGCTGATTTCATACTGGCTGAAAAGTCTGAAATTGTTTAAGGGTACTCTTAGTGCCAAACAGACCCTGAAATCTTTTTATGTCCCTAATGTCCTTATTCTAGATCTCCAGCAGTAAGCACTAATAAACTTTTTCCCTTCATCACTTTATTATCTTTTCTTATTATGCCAAGGGGGAGGGCAATTCTAGTAAGTTTGCATTTGAGGATTTCAGAATTAATCAGTCACTTCTAAGGAAGTAAAAAGTGAAAGCAATTCTGGGAGAAGATTCTGGTGAAGGGAAAGACAGCTGAAGGGAAGACTAGAGAGAAAATGGCTTGAGGGAAAATGCCTCCCAAGAGTAATGCAGTAGTATAATAATAATTTCTGTCTAATTTCAGTTTTTTAATCTTTTAGAGGGAATATGGTAATAGGCTGGGTTTTTTCATGGGAGGAAATATTTTTAAATTTGTCTTCTTAGAAGTGTCATAGCTAAAATAGACACTTAAGTCTTAGGCAGCAAGATGTTTCCCTGCTTATTTTTGTGGGTTTATGTTTTACTGCGCTTTTGTGATTGTGCCATATGTGCTAAATTTGTTGTGGTATAATTACAGCTTTCTAAAATATCTGCACTTTTTGCCCACTTTTAAGAGACTTTCCTAATCCCTGATGTGCAGGTGGCATCCCCTTGACAGAGTGCCTACACAAAGTCCTGGGTCTGCTCCTGCTTCCACTGAAATCATGGCATAGCTACTGAGTTCAGTGAGTGCAGAATTGGACCCTTTATTTGCAAATTGTGGTGCAAGTAAAAATTTTAATGCTATTAAATTACTTGTCTTCAAATTCTTGCTCAAGCTACTTCCTGGTTGATAATGTGGAATGTATTTTTTCTTTTCTTTCTATCAAGGCAATTGATAGCATTCACCAAGTGGGCGTCTACTGCCTTGCCTTGGTGCCAGCCAATACTTTGCCCAAGGCTTCTCTTGGGGGAATTCACATTTCAGAAACCAAGCAGCGCTTTTTAGAGGGTGCCCTGCACCCTTGTAATGTCTTGATGTGTCCACATACTTGCGTTACAAACCTGCCAAAGCCTCGCCAGAAACAACCAGGTAAGTAACCCAGAGTGTGGCCCATACTTGTGCTGAGATGATTTTAGTCTGCCAGACTATCCTCTTGTCTCTTTTTCTGTGCAATATGATCCTTGGTTTTAGCTTTTCCTCTCTTCAAAGCTGTGAGACCTACAGGCTGAATTAGGGATTATTACATGCTCCTTATGTTATTTTTTTTCTGTTATTTTGCACTTTTTTCCAAACTGCAGATGTTGGTCCTGCTTCAATGATAGTAGGAAACCTTGTTGCTGGGAAGAGAATTGCACAAGCCTCAGGGAGAGATGTGACTCAATTGGAGGATAATGATCAGGCAAGAAAGGTAACAAGGTGTCCTGATATTGAGTATTTGAACTGGCTTATTCAAAATAGTAGAAGACCAGTTATGGCTGAAACTAAGCATGGGGCATTTCAAGTGAATCTGATTATCTCCTTTTTTTCTGCTTCAGTTCCTGTATTTAGCAGATGTTCTGCAGTGGCGAGCTCAGACAACTCCAGATCATCCCCTCTTTCTTTTGTTGAATTCCAAGGTGAGAGGCACTTCAGGTCGTACTCAAAGGCTGACATCAGTAAAAGATTGTTCAGATTCTAAGCAAATTCCAGCTAGAAATCTTTTCCTAAAATTCTTCAGGTCATTTTGATGAAGCAGGCAAGCAGCATAATTTGTCCACATCTGGAATTTCAGTGTGTATTCTGCCTAGCTTCAGATATTTCAATAAAATTGCATTTCCTGCTGGAACACAGCTTTTGTCATGTTAATGGAAGCCACAATTCTGTTGTTCCTGAGCACAATGGTAAGTGCTAGTCAGAGCTTAATTGTTTTAATTAGAAGATCTAGAGCCTTAGTAGAGAAGCCCTAGGACACCTTTGGAGGCATATTTTCCAAGAGCACTGAACACCCTTCAGGAGATACCTTGTCCTTTGCCCCACAAAAAGGATGACACAGCCACTGATACAAGAACAAATCAATGCTTCCATTTTGGAGTACAGGCTCTATATCCCTACAGGTTCTATAGATTATATATTCAAGGGTTGACTGAGCCCTTAGGACATCTAAAAAGGCAACAATTGCATTTGTCAGTAAATACATAGTTTTTACTCTTAGCCACTCTGCTCTTCATGTAATTGTCAGTAGTTTTGGAGTATTCCAAACACTTTGCATCCAACACTTTGTAAAGGAGTGTGGAAAACCGTGTACCTTGATACGTTCCATTGTATTTCTGCTTCCCTGGGCTTGAGGAACACTACTGCTGGGCATATTTCAGAAAGCTCAAATGTTTTAGATTCTTCTACTGCTGTTCTAGCACTTTTATATTCCACTCCATTCTTTCCAATAGGCAAAGCTGGATGATTTTTGTTTGAGCTACTCAGTAGCTACCCCTTCCAGTGACAGTAACAGCCCCGTGACAAGTTGAGCCTGCCTTGTGCTGTGCTCTACCACAGGCATGTGAGACAGGGAATATACTTCCAGAAGGTCCATCAGCAGTCCTTGGGAAGTGAAGGATTTGCCTTTGCATCACCTTTGCATCTCTCTTTCAGACAGGCAGAATGGCTTAGGATATTGCTCAAAGTTCTGACTTTTCTCGTGAGAGAAGAAACGGATATAATTTGGTTATTTTTGTTAAAAGCCCCAGAACTGGTTTATTCACTCAGAGTAGAGGCTTTTGAGGGAGACGTTCTAGTACGAATTACCCCCTTCCCAGGTCACTTTGTTCAGGCAATTTTTACCTTTCACAAGGAGACACTGCAAAAAGGAGACACAAAACTTAATCACAAAGAAATTAACTGTTGGTGAATACATGCCTTAAATAGGTGGGACTAATAAGGTACAATGCTAAACACAAGTGTGCTCACATCTCTCTATTAGAAAACCTTTTGTTTTACACTGTTTCATGTCAATATTTTTCTCCAAAGTCCTTGAGCTGCTACTGTTCCTATATCAACATTTGCTGTTATTTACTTTCTTACTGACTTTAGCTCCCAGACTTATACAGAAGATTCCTTAGTAAAAGTGAGCACTGTACAGTTGCCTTCCTGAATCCAGCTAGGCCTTGGATCTAGCAGTGGTACCCTTGGGCTGAGGATTCTATGTGTCATCATGTCTTGCACTCAAAATTGAGTACTTGTATAGCAAGCATTTACTGTGATAATCCTTATCTGTACTGAATGCTTCATTCAGTCTCTGAATGTTTCCCTCTGAGGTGGTTGTCCCTGCAGTTTTTCTCGAAACAGATTGTAGCCTTGGAAAAATGTGTCCATCCCAGAGAAATACATTTCAAAGCTGCTTCACTGTCTGGTGTTTGAAATACTATTTATAAAATTCTGTAACATTCTGAAAGTTCCTGCTACTGCTGTAGTTCCTGATAGCATTGTTTCCAAAACACCCAGAATCTTTAGCAGTGCTTGCTGTATTGTTAAAATAAGGACAATGAAATGTTGAATCCAGAGCATGCAATTTTGTTCTGTTTCAAACTCTCCTCCACAAAGCTTTCTGCTCTTTCTTTTGTTTTGGGCAGGGCACTGTAGCTGGCACTGCCTCCTGCCTACAGCTGCACAAAAGAGCAGAGAGAGTGGCAGTGGCACTGATGGAGAAAGGACGGCTGAATGTTGGTGACCATGTGGCCCTGGTTTATCCTCCAGGTAAAGCAGTATGGACAGCAAGAAAAGAAACAACTTGCCAAGACAGATTATTCAAGCAGCCATTGAATATAGTGGCAAATGGCAGTTACTTTAGGATTTCAAGGAAGAGACTTAGGTTTTATCTTTTTATTATTAAGCAGCTTCTCCAAGTGACAAACTGCATTTACCAAACATTTTATCTAACTGCTCCAGATGTCCAGGCAGTTATGCAGGAACAGCTTGATTTAAACCACGTGAGACATTCTCAGCTTTCTGCCTCAGAGAATGGAATAGAACTGCATGTGTCCACTGACAGCCAGTATAGGGATGTGAGTGTGTGAACACCCTTTCTTTCCTGAGTGGCTGTCTCTAGAAGAGAAATCTAGACAGCACATTTGCATTACTAATGTGATTTATAAGTATACCTCAGGAAAAAAAATATTACCTCATGAAAGTGTAGTTCAGAGCCATCTGCTTTATAACCTACAATACCTTGATTTTTTAAAAAATTTTTGTTATGCTACCTACCCATGAGAATATATCCCTACAAATTTAAAGTTTGTAGAGGTGTACTAATTTTTATTAACTCTAAATGCAGAATATTTTAATGTTATAAAATTTGTCATGGCCAGGAACAGCCTGTTGGTTTGAAGAGGCCTTTGTCACAAATCCTTATACCTTAATAAAACAAATAGGAATATATTTGGATTTTGTTGAAAGTCTTTTGATCTGATAAAAATGGCTTTAATTTCACCAATATCCTTTTCAGGAGTAGACTTGATAGCAACTTTCTATGGCTGCTTATATGCTGGCTGTATACCTATCACTGTTCGCCCACCTCATCCACAGAACCTTGCTACCACTTTGCCCACTGTCAAAATGATTGTAGAGGTATGTATAAGGCATTCCTTTCCTGATGCTTTTGGTGGATACGGGGTAGTTGATGCAGGCTGTTAAATTGTTTTGCCATAGTTCTTGCAAAATAAGCTAGAAAACAAAATAATCAGTGTGCTTTGCTCAGTCAAATAAAAACTTTTTCAGGAGCTCCTTTAAAATGTTCTTTCTGTCATTGTAATTTGTTTTGCTTTGTTTCCAATGTTTTTATCCATATGTTCAGCTTACTGGTTATCTCATCTGGATGGATGTGAAATCACCTGAGCATTCATCACTAGTTTTATGAATGTTTATGGTGCTGTGTCTCTTACAGGTCAGCAAGTCTGCGTGTATACTGACCACACAAGCGATAATGAAACTGCTGAAGTCCAAGGAAGCTTCAGCAGCTGTAGATATTAAAACATGGCCTACTATTTTGGATACAGGTACACAGTGTTTGCCCCCTATCCAAAATGTCAGTGGTCTGAAGACTGAATTCTTTATTTCGTTATGCCCTAATTGCCTAATTGAATGGATGTATTTTGCATTGCATCAAACTAGCCATCCAGAAATTGTTCAAAGTACCTGGTGTTAATGCTGGAAAGATACATTTGTGTCCTGTTGTCTTTTTCCAATATGATAGTAAGGTACTCTTTTCATATGTTTTAAACAGATGATATGCCTAAAAAGAAGCTGGCTAGTATTTTTAGGCCTACATCTCCAGATATGTTGGCGTACTTGGACTTCAGTGTGTCTACTACTGGTATATTAGCAGGAGTAAAGGTATTGTAACAATAGAGATTTTTTGCTTAGAGTTTTCGTTGCTTCCCTACATATAGGAGTGTTCTGCATTCATTCCTTCTGTCAGAGATGAAATTCAAAAATATAAGTGGGCCACTTTAGCATTCAGAAAGCTTATTTTTAAGTTTGTGTGACAACAAAATTTCTTGATGCACTTTTGGAAAGACTTTTGGAAGTCTTACTGACTCTGTGTGAGGAATCAATGAGGGGACTAAGGGGGAGCTTTTTTCCTAAAGCTCATGAATTTCTTCTTCTGCATTTTATCATAGAGATGTCAGACATTGTTTGGCATCATTCCATGTCGTGACAGATGTGATTTGCTACTAGCATGGAAACACCTGCGCAATTTTATATCCCCTTCCTGTTTTAAAGGTGCTTAAAAAAAAACAAAAAAAAACCAGTATGGGTCCTTACAATAAACATTTCTTTCAGTTATTACACACAATCCTCTTTTTTAACAAGTCCCTGAGAGCCCCTCTTTTTCTCTTACAGATGTCACACGCAGCTGCAAGTGCCTTATGTCGCTCAATAAAGCTCCAGTGTGAGCTGTACCCCTCACGCCAGATTGCCATCTGCCTCGACCCTTACTGTGGCTTGGGATTTGCCCTCTGGTGCTTGTGCAGGTATGTCCACTGGGCTGTAGGCTTTCCTCTGTGTTCCCAGCCTGCTCTGGAATCTAAGGGAACAGTAGTGGATGAAACTCAGAGAAACCCAAATTAACCTATTCAAACAGATTTCACAAATGCAGTAACAAAATATTCATTAAGTAAGTGCTGCTTGGGTACCTAGCATTTTGAAAGTGGAATTAAATAGATAACAAATACAAGAAATTACTGTCTATTTCACATTGATTAAATAAAGCTTTCAAAGTCTCTTGAGATTAAATCATACCTTTTTTCAAGACCCTGAAGGTATTGACTACAGGATTAGTATGCACTAAGAAGTACTGCTAAAGGAAGCAGTTAAGTGCTTAAAATGAATGAGAACTGAATTGACTCAATCAGGTAACTTCTATAATGTAGCACATTTTGCAAAGCTTCCAAATTTTCCTCTTCTTTGCCTTTTAAAACATTCTGTACACTTTAAGTCAACCAAAGATTTTAGTGTTTTAGGAATTTCATTTTTTAAAATGCAGAAACTGAGCCTGAAATGTTATTTTGTAAAAAGATAAAGTTAATTTTACTTTAATCTGTTCCTTGCCTTTCCAGTTTCCCCAACTGGAAGTCCAGTAACTGAATTGAAGGGACAGCAAAAGACATTAAATATCTGGTGATTTATATCATCAATAAAGCAAGGCAGAGTGGAGGGAGAAGTACTTTTAGTGATGATAGAATTAAAATCTAAATGTATTTTTTAAAAAATATTTTTAAGTTCAGGAGCTATATCTGTCACGCTTTCTATACAGGAGTTAATAGAAGGTGTGCTTTGTTTCATATGAGTTACAGCTTTGTTTCACTGCAAAAGATTATTTTTTCTATTTTAGAATGTTTGAAAAGAAAACACAACCCCCTCATTTTATTGCCTACTACAAAACCACATCAACTCTAGTCAGCAGAAATAGCAAGCTACCTATTAAAAGCAATTAGAGGTGGGGGTAATTTATTTTCAAGATGCATTTATATCTAAGCTGGGTTTACAGAGGACAGATATGCTCACCTTAAATTTTGTGACTTAATTTAAACCCCTAGCTCTAAGCTAATTAAGAGATCTCTGGGGAGAAGATAAGCTGAAGTCAGATACGTACCAAGCTCTTGGTTTTCATGTGTTTGCTTCGTTTTGACTTTATGTAACATCTGGCTTTTATGCTTGCTTGCTTGAAGTTTTCAGGTTTCTTTTTCTTCCCCTCCCTAGTGTATATTCAGGTCATCAGTCTATTCTAGTCCCTCCCCTGGAGCTGGAGAGCAACGTGTCCCTGTGGTTGTCTGCTGTCAGTCAGTACAAAGTGCGCGTCACCTTCTGCTCTTACTCCGTGATGGAGATGTGCACCAAAGGGCTTGGTACACAGACTGATGTACTCCGGGTGAGTGGACTTAATTTTTCCACATACTGGCATGCAAGTACATGTGTCTTTCTTAAAATATTTTTGTTTGGCTTGCAGAGGATGGGTCATAAGTGTTTCTTTGAAAGCCTTTCATTATAACTTGCTTTCTGGGTAATACTGAGATTGCTGAAGCGTCAGCTGTCATGGTTCTGGTGGGGGATCAAAAACAGTCTTATGTTTTCAGCTTCACTTAGTTGTGCCACCTCTGTGCTGCTGTGTCTTTCTTAGCAAGACTATCAACATTTTATTGTCCAAGGTCAAACAAACAAACAAACAAAAAACCCCAAAAAAATACACACCAAAAGAAAAACCCAAAACCCACCAAACCCCAAAAGCCTCTCCTCCCACCCAAAGAAGTCAAAAGCCAACAAAACAAAACCACAAAAAGCCCCCCCAAAACTTGACAAGTCTCTTGTGCTTTCAGATCTCTTGACACCAAAGGTATTGAGTTCTAAAATGGATGCAGTCTTCCTAACAGCAGCAATCACACACTAATACATCCAATTATTTCTGAGGGAAATCTCTTTAACTGAAACCTAGTGTCCTTGAAGAGGTGACATTGTGTCAGTGGTAGGACATTTCCCATGGCTGTAGTAACTACGCTGCTCAGGACTTCCCCTGGGAATGTCTGGCAGCTTGTTGGATGTAAGGAAGCAGCTATTCTCAGTATAGACAAAACCTCTGTTTCTCTGTTTTCCTGGACCTCACAGAAGGCATCCTGGCCCACAGCCAGGTTCACATTGACACTGCTGAGAGCCAACAGTGTCTCAGACACATGAACTGTGCAGCACTGGAAGCAAGTAGGTCCCTTGTGAGCCCATTTGTGTGACACAATGACATTTTGTGGTGTTTTCACCTCAAAATCATGAGAGGCTTTAGCGCAGCTACATGATGTGTAGTTTGCATCCTGTGTATAAAACTCTGCCACAGAGCTTCCTGGCACAATTTTAGAGGTTGCCCTGGGTGCATGGAGTCAAAGTTGGTGCACTCCAACTCCATTGTTTAACCAGCTCACATCGGTTATTATACTGCTTTTTATGGAGTTTAGGAACATGATTTAAGTACTAGACTTATGTCTTAGTTATGTTTGGACCCATGATCTTAAAGGTCTTTTCCAACCAGAACGATTCTGTGATTCTGTAAAGTCCATCTGTTCTGCAAATTAATTGCTTATTTCTAGAATTGTTGACTTCAAGCTTAAAATGTTATTGTTTTCTTCACCCAACCTCTCAGATGAAAGGAGTTAACCTGTCCTGTGTGAGAACATGCATGGTGGTTGCAGAGGAGAGACCAAGGATCACATTAACACAGTCTTTCTCTAAGTTATTCAAAGACCTGGGTCTCTCTGCTCGGGCAGTGAGCACTACCTTTGGGTGCAGGGTCAACGTAGCAATTTGCTTACAGGTGAGATTAAACTTCTTATTCCTTATGCTTATGGGCAGAATCTCTGGGAACTTTTATAGAAAAGCGTGTTCAGTGGGATGTAGATTTTTTTTTCAGATGAACTGGTGTTCCACTGCTTGTTGTTTCATCATCAAGTTAAATAAGCCTTTAAGGTATGGATTATGATAACTGCACTTTTCTGTACTCATTAACCAATTGATTCACCTTTCTAATAGAAAGGATCAACATTAAGAGGTTTCCTTCCTGCTATGCAGGAGCAAGCAGTATTACAGATAGAAACACATTAAATATTTCAAGCAGTGTTATTTCAGCTTTTGTGTGATTCAGATTTTGTCTGTTTGAAAAATAGCTTATGTATATGTGGAATTAAATGGAAGACAGGTTTCCTCAAATAAGACCCAGGAAAATTGACAGGGTTGGCAATCTTGGGGTTTTGTACCTCATGTGAGAGTTAGACATTGTCAATTAAAGGTATAAAAATGGAAGCTTTGAGGGAGAGAATATGGCCATAAATTGAGATAATGCTGTGCTGTGACCTAGCCCTGCCTTTGAAAGCTTAGTGTTCAACTGATGATAATCTTGTGTGTGTAATTTAACATGTAAAATCTAACTTTTCTTAACGAGATGTTTCTTCTGTAGTTAGGAGAGGAAAAAAAAATGTATCTCACAACTACCTGAAAATCAGGTTCTAAGTATAGTCTACAAATGGGCAGACACCCTGGGTTTTGGATGATATTTGAGGTAATAGATGAACTGCTCAAGTTTCAGATATGACAGTATGTATTTTTGTATGAATTTCATAGTTGGCACATGCATTAAGTATGTGTATAATTGTAAATTTTATGTCCAGTTTTTACTGGTATGAATTACATTTAATTAAAAAAATTCAGTGAAGATTGCTAAACTACTTCTGCAAAACTTCGTTTCTTTTCTTTTCCCCTTTTTGGTGCCCACTATATGAAGGAATGCCTTTTTTCCTCTCAGAATATATGTTTCCATTCATAATTGTTTCTTTAGTTTTTATAGTTTCTTTCACAGATTTTAAAAGAGAAAAGATAGATGTTTATATAGATGGAAAAATAGGAAGGATATAGATGAAATAAAGATAAATGCAGAGAAATATATTAAATTCATTGAAAAAAACATTTCAGATGACAAGTATGAAAGACTGGCTTTCTGAATTGCCTGCCTTAAAAGAATTACAAAAGCCAGCTTTGAGTATTTGCTGTTCAAATTATATGAAGAGGGCAAAATACAGTTTTTCTACAGAACATTAAAAGGCAGTTTGAAAAGTACTGCAAGAAAACTATGAAGAGTGTGCGGCTATTGAGCAGTTATGCTTCCCCTTCATTTTATACCTTTTTTATCTCAGTTCTCTGTTTTTGAGCTTCTTCTTTAGAATGATTTGTTTCTTTAGCCCTTTTCCACCATTCTTCTAAAGTGATATCTGCATTTGACTTTTTAAAATCATTCGATTTTAAATAAATTAATAGTGAAGCTGAATGGATATTTGATACAGGTTAGCATGCAAGTAAATACATAATATCTTCCAGTCTTACTGGACTGATTTTCCAGGGTGTTGTTTCTGAAGCAGCAATAAGCCTTTAGGTAGTTGGAGATGACAAAGGGATTTAGGAACAGACAACACGAATATGCATGATCTGCCTTAAACCTCTTCTTGTTTATGAACTGGGATTTGCATGTTTCCCAGTAAGCTACTTAAAGGTGCCACCCTCTTAGGTAATCTGAAACAGAATTTTTCTTTTCACTCTAAAGCAGTATAAGTTTTGTTTTCTGTCTTACTGTGTGTATCTTATGTTTCCAGTGCCTCTTTGTATTTTCTTTTTTTTCCCTTTCTCTCTGTTTCACACTTTGATGGCCTCTGTTACTTCTGTTTGTGGTCCTGCTGTCAGCCAAACAGGCTGGGCAAGCTGGCTGAACAGGTATAGTGCTGCATGTGTGCTTGTGGTGTCCTCGAGTCAGTCTGGTCCAGCAGAATTACTCTGTAACCAATATATGCCAGTTGAGGTATTTTTCCTAAAGAAGTTCAGGTTTACTCCCAAAGAATGCTTGTAGGTGAAGTACATAACCTCTTTCTCAAACAAGCAGAAAGGGGGTGTTGCAATGATTGACATTACTGAATAGTATATTTGTAAAGAGAAAGATCATATCATTAATCTAGTGTGGCTGTCAGTGTCACTGAGCCTCATTGATGCTACAAAAGCACAGGGGAATGTCATTATAAAGACTTCATTACAGTTCTCCAGCAATACAATCTTGAGCTCATGGCCAAGTGGCCTCATTTTATGTAGTTCTAAACCAGGGAACTATGCTATGGTGGTCAATGGTCACCAAAACTGTGCCTGTTTTTTTTTTTTTCTGGCTTCAGTGCACATTTCACAGTAGTTTCTAGTTGTCTTGAGATTAAATTCTGCTCCCATGTTGGGAAATGAGAAACCTCTTGCCAGTTGATAAGAAGGTTTACTTGCTGACAGCAACATAGCATTGCCTTGGCTGTTTATGGCAGGAGCCTTGAAAAGATACAGCTTGGTTAGAGTTCTGTTTTAGTTAAATGTTGGGGTTTTTTGCTTCAAAGTTGACAAAACTGTTACAAAATTCCCCCATCTGTAGTACTGTGTCCAGTTCTGTGGTCCCCAACACAGTAAGAACATGGAGCTCTTGAAGTGTGGCCAGAGGACAACCATGAAGGTGCTCAGAGGGCTGGAGCACCTCTGCTGTGGAACCAGGCTAAGAGAGTTGGGGTTGTTCAGCCTGGAGAAGAGAAGGCTGTAGGGAGACCTTAGAGCACCTTCCAGTACCTGAAAAAGCTATAGGGAAGCTGGGGAGGGACTTTTGACAAGGGCATAGAGTGATAAGACAAGAGGGAATAGTTTTAAACTGAAAGAGGTGAGATTTAGGTGAGACATTAGGAATATATTACTTGCTGTGAGGGTGGTGAGATTCTGTCCCAGGTTGCCCCAAGAAGCTGTGGCTGCCCCATCTTTGGCAGTGTTGAAAGCCAGGTTGGATGGGGCTTGGAGCAACCTGGTCTGGTGGGTTGGAACTGGATGACCTTTAAGGTCTCCTCCGACCCAAACCAGTCTGGGATTCTATGAAAGGAAGCTGCTAGGCCCACTTAGGTTTATTCTTACATGCTTTTCACTTGCTATATAGTTTTATAAGAAGGTGCTTAACAACATAAAATTTTAAAAACTTTGACTTACCTGTATAAATACATTCTTCACTTGTGTTTTCATTTACTGATTCCATAAAGCATCAGAGCCTTGTGGCAGCCACTCTAAGGGGGGTGGGGGATGTTTTACTATATTTCTTTTAAGTTATGCCAGTACTTTGATATGTGTCAGGAAAAAAACGCGAAGAATTTGTGAATTAGTGTTTCTCTGAGAATGAAAGCAGGATTTTCTGGCTTCTTTTTAATTTGTTTCATCCTTCTTATCCTTAGGGAACAGCCGGACCAGATCCAACAACTGTTTATGTAGATATGAGAGCACTTCGACATGACAGGTACCAATTAGGTTAAGCATTAACTATTTAATGTTCACAGAGGAGAAAGTTCAGCCTTGTTGCATGGCATTGGTATGTTGAAATATTCTTGGCAGCAGGTAATCCCTTATCATCCTATATGAGGAATCTCACATGCACCTGACACAGACAGCTGGGTGGTCAAGCATCTCTTCCTCCATCACTTGTTCTGCTATTCCTTTCTAGACCCTGACCTCCCTTTCTGTTTCATCATCAGTCTTGTATAATCTAAACTCACTATCTGATTCTTACTTAACCAAGCCAGCAGCAAGAGGTGGCTTTGCCACCTGGTTGGTTAGTCACAGAATCACAGAAATATATTTAGAGTGGACGGATCTCCGAATGTCCCTCATGCAGCCTCCTGCTCAAACCATGACCAGCTTCAAGGCTTCATCAGGTTACTATGTGTCACAGTCCCTAACTATTAATATTTTATGTTTCAGTTGTGAGGCAATATTAGCTATCATGCATATACATCCTACATATTGCAAAAGGAACCAGCTTTATAGATTGAAGGAATTACAACCGTTTATTTCCAGGAAAATGACACCACGCTGAAAGGAGTCTTAGGAAGGAGCTAGTAGTGGGAGAAACGCAGGGAAAACATGTTTTTAAACAAATTAATCACCCCGGGGAAAGAGCTATGCAGAAAAGAAAGAGAGCAATTAGCATTCTTTTCAGTCTCTGAAGTAATCACCTCCTCTGCCTCTAGTTGGTCGCTGCTTTTTGCTGCTCTTTAGGCTTCTGGCTTGCTGGTGATTCCCTTCTGTTTGCTTTTGATTTTTCCCTCTTTTCTCTGAATTTTTATATTAAAAAGTTCCTTCTTCTCATCAATTATTGCCAGAGGTTGCAAATTGGTACATGCAGGTCTTCCCTTTGTATTCGGGTCTTCCCGGAATCCTTTAGTTCTTGTAATTGATACCAATTTGCATTACTGGTCTGGCAGCTTATTGGGAGTCATTCTGATTAGCATTTTATCTTTTTTAGTCCTGACAAAGGAGGTGAGATTTGCCTTGTTTTTAATAGTTTTAAACATTAGTTTTAAACAGGGGAAAGTCGGTGCTGGTAGGGAGGGCGTTTGCTGACAGAAATAAGTTTGATACATTTTAATCAGAGCAAATTATGCTGGTGCTACCTCATGCATGCTTGGATGTAATTTTGCTGATTCAAGAGGCAATTTTTTTTATTTTCAGTGTATACACTATTACACTATGACTACCTGGTCAGGACTAGGCCAATAGGAGAAATCTCCAAGAATGGAAATCTTCACCTTTCACATCCCTATTCTTTTTGACTGGACTGGCACCCTGCTCTGGGGAAATTTTACTCGCTGGCATTTCCCCATTTGCACATTATGTTGCTGGCCTCTTCTCTTTATGGTGTGCAATGCCACAAAGTTCCCACCACCTTTAGGTAGTGGAAAAGATACAGTTAGAGAACATCATTCCATCAGACTTAGTTCTGTAGTCATAATTTTCATATTAACTTGTCTCTCAACTAACTTAGTTAACCCAAGTGCTGGTATTGACAAGTTCAGACTAAGTTTAGTAGAGTACACAGTTGGGTGTATTTGTTTCTGTACTTATTTTAAGAAGCATAATATCCAGACTTGGTACATTTGCTGTATTATTTTTTTCAATTGATAATGTTAAATTAGGGACTTGTGTTAACTGCCGGGTTTTGTGCGTGTTCATCTGAAACTTGTGCTAGCTTTGATTTTAGCTGTTAAAAGACAAGCTATTCAGCATCATTTGCATTGTGAATAACTGAGCATTACTGGCTGGCTAATGGTTTGGTTTGGTGCAGCTGGGTAACACTGAATGCTACTGGAACACTTCTATTTAACCTCTGCTTAGTTTCATAAATCCCAGAACAAATGCATTCTCTTATTTTCTCAGGGTGCGTTTGGTAGAGAGAGGTTCTCCACACAGTCTGCCACTCATGGAGTCTGGGAAGGTGAGAGACTGAGAGCAACCCTTCCTGCTCATGGCCTTTACCTGGGTGCTGAGATGCTGCAGCTGCATCTCAGCACTGAATTTCCACAAGGAGCTTCACTGATCACAGTATACCTAGGAGAGGAATATAGAGACAGCATTAAATTAACAGCTAGTTAAAATGAAGCCAGATGTGTGAAGTGAAGCAATAGGATATGTTACTGTAACTGAAAAGATCAGAAGCCTTCATGGGAAGGCACTTTTCATGTGTGAAAGCCAACTCTGAAGCTGCAAAACTGCTTAATTAAACAATTTCATAGGGAGGGGTGGTTGATCTCTATGGTGCAGAGAGGGAAAAATTGTACAGGCTGTTGATTTTTCTTTTGGTGACTTCAAGTTCTCTTAACTTCTCTTCTGAACATTTGCTTCTTACTCAAGATTCTTCCAGGGGTAAAGGTCATCATCGCACACACAGAAACCAAGGGACCTCTGGGAGACTCACATTTAGGAGAGGTAAAGCTTTGATTCTGTTGTACTGTTTGGTTTAATCTTTGTTTTATATACATCTGGATTTGTGGATACTAAGGTGTCCAACTAACAGAAAATTTCAGGCTAGCAGGTGTTCCTTTCCAGTCAGTCAAATATGTAGTTCATTTTTTCCTCTTTAACACCTCCAATCACATGTATATACAACTCCTTTTTACTCCTTTTCCCTGATGTTTTCTGTGAGGGTAGATATTAATGAATTCTATTAATTAAACTACTCCCAGCATTTTGGGAGCAAAAAACAAAATGTCAGTGGAACAGATCTTTTAAATCAATGAATGATGCTGCAAAATAATCTGTGTTTATGTGGGAATTATTTCCTTTTTGGTTTTGTTTTTTTGGTTTTTCATCTCCTAGATCTGGGTGAGTAGCCCACACAATGCTACTGGTTACTACACAGTGTATGGAGAAGAAGCATTGCACGCTGATCACTTTACTGCTCACTTGAGTTTTGGGGACACTCAGACAATCTGGGCTCGGACCGGGTACCTTGGGTTTCTGCGCAGAACAGAACTCACGGATGCGAGTGGAGGTGAGAGAAAACAAATGTGCTTGCAGAAGCATATGTTGAGAACTCCTCAGGGTAGTCAGGCTAGTGAAGAGGAAGATGCCCTGCAAGTTCACCCTGACTTCCATCAGTGACAAGTGCTGAATGTACAGGAACTGTTAGTCTTTGCATGTTAGTTTATTGTAATGATATTAGGTAATCGTGCAGAATGAGAAATTCATAAAGCCCTTTTGATGGATGTAGAAATCATGTTCATCTTCCTTTATTTCCACTCAGGTGGTATGAGTACACTTGTTAGAAGCACTAGAAATTCTGCTCACTTTCCCTCTGAACGTCTTTCCTTACAGACAGGATGCAGTATTTCTAGATCAGGTGATCTAGAGAATACAAGTAATGGACAGTCATTTGGCAGTTTGAGGGTATGCACAAAGACCAGTGAATTCCCAGCTGTTCAGAAGTTAAAGATCTAGAGAAGTAACTTCTTCATAATTTTTGCAGTGTAGAAAAGTAATTGTTAATCTTGGTTTTGCATTCTAAGCCAAGATGTCTAACCTGAGAATGCGAGCAGATGAAAGAAAAAAAATCTCATTTTTCTGTTAAGACAGAAGATGGAGTAGGTATAATTCTTGATTACCACACATTTAAAAAAAAAAAAAAAAAAAAAAAAAAAAAAAAAAAAAAAAAAAGAAAAGTAAGCTCTAAAAATCTTAAGAAAAGGAGTTGGAATACTTATAACTTATTAGCAAATGCGTATGGTTAATTATCTGTGATTGGACTTGAATGAGTGGTTGTATCCACCTGGATAGTGTCCTCTCATTGCTGTGGCTGGATCATGAGTTGCAGAGTGTTCACAGACACCTTTTATATTCCCTGGGATCACTCATGGGACAAGACAGAAAAACAGCGTTCCCAGTTTTGGAAGTTTTGGGAATATCATACATGTCCATCATGCTTTTAGTTCTCCAATCTGTCAAGAGAGAGGAGTGAGATGGAAGTGCTAAATGAGCTTATAATAAGCTCTGCAAATGGTAGAGTTGTGTGTTACAGACTCATTCTTCTACGAGGCACTGGGAACATCTTAGAATGTCAGTGAGAAGCACAAACAAATGACCACATTTGTTCTTTCATCTTGATAATGATGTAAATTTCTGTGCTCTGTTACAGAGAGGCACGATGCTCTATATGTGGTGGGCTCTTTGGATGAAACCTTGGAGCTCAGAGGAATGAGGTACCATCCCATTGACATAGAGACCTCTGTAATAAGGGCACACAAGAGCATTGCAGAATGGTAAGCACCTCTGTATTCATTTCCTGTGTTTTTACATCATCATTATATCACTTGTTCTTATTTATTAGATTGCTCAAGTCCTTACAAAATTTATTTCCAGTGAATCTCTCTTTGATAATGACGGCTATTTACTTTTTTTTCAATCTCATCATAAATACTTGTACATGCCAACAGTGCTGTGTTTACGTGGACCAACTTGCTGGTGGTGGTCGTGGAACTGGAAGGCTCAGAACAGGAAGCATTGGACCTGGTGGCACTGGTAACAAACGTGGTTCTGGAGGAGCATTATCTCATTGTAGGTGTTGTAGTCATTGTGGACCCTGGTGTTATTCCCATCAATTCACGTGGGGAGAAACAGCGAATGCACTTGAGAGACGGATTTTTAGCTGACCAGTTGGATCCTATTTATGTTGCCTACAACATGTGAAACATGTGAAAATCACATCAAGGCTAAACCACCAAAATCAAGGGACTTTCCAAATAATAACATTGGAATCCATTTTATGTGTTTTTATAAGCTGTTGAAGACCTTAGGAAAATGGAGATATTAATCTTCGCAGACCTTCATCTCTCAGATTGCATTTGCTTTCATAAATCCATCATAACAGCTAAAGCTGTCTTGGGATGGAGAGTTTACTGGGATTCCTGAAGGAAGGTTATTAGAACTGTCATGGACCAATGTTTGTTTTTTTTTTTACCATAACTATGAATGTCAGTACTTGATGCACTGCATAAAAGGACACAAAGTGGGGTGTGGAGAGAACACCAGCTGTGAGGAGGACTCTTGGAAGTAATACTGAAAGTCATGAGTAACCATTTGGAGTTCAGCCTTCATGTCATTGTTTGCAATATGTTGGCAGTAGCTTTCAAGATTGCACATGTCTACCATATTCTCTACTGTACTGAAAGGAAATTTGCACATACTTGAGCTAGAAAAATGCCACCTTTTTATTCTAAAATCAGTGACTCATCCCTATTCAGAAGAAACAAATTCATTCCAATCCTGGATTGAATATAACAACAATTATGCTGCTGTTCAGCTTTTTTTGTACCAAGTAAAAACAAATACTGCAACTGTAACAAGGTTACTTATTGTGCCATGCTGGACTCTGTAATGCTATAAACTTTATAATAAAATATAAGTTAATATCCAGTTTAACTACTTGATGCAGGAGCCTTCACTGCTCCTGCTGCCATAAGTTCATGTTAAAGTTGCTTGTTTTCATAGCATTAGCTGTTAATGACTGCCCTGCCTAATGTCAAATATTTGAAAATTCATTCCAAAGCAAATAGTCTCTGAATGATTCCTAGCAATGTTTACAAAGCATGGTCTTACAATATGTTTTCCCCGAATATCCTGTGCTAAAACTTACAATAGTGAGGTTATTTTATTTCCACCGTGGAAAAGATACTCAGTGTTAGTTAGCTTGATCTGCTGTGGGTACAAGCTTCCTTTTTTTTTTTTTTTTTAGAGTTGTAGACATCTTTTTTGTTCAAGCCAAAATATCCAGTAGATTGAGTCACATTTGACTAATTAAGGTTTTGAAGTTTCTGCCTGATCTAACACTGCAGTTAACCTAATTCAGAAAGAGAATGTGAAATGATTCAAATACTTAATGTATTTGAAGGTAAGCACGAGACTAGCAAATAATTATTTTTATAGGGTAATTGAAGACTTTAGGCTACTTAATTTTTTTTTAATAATGCATGAGTTTGGCAAAAGAGCCAGGTTTTTCTGCGAGGCAATTCTGCCTGGATCAGTGCCTAAGAAAGATGGATGTCGGTCTCCTGATATCTGAGGATATCAAGTTGACTCTTGGTCAAATAAACTATAAAATCTTCAACAAAAAGCTTTCATATGTAGTAGTTCTTTGCCCTCATGGTGTTGTACTGTGGTATATTATACAGCTGCATATTCGACTATGACTGTAATTATGTACAGAACTCGTGTAACTTATTAAGTACAGCAACCTCTACCAGTGGACTCTGGGATACTCCTCGTAACAAAACAGCTGGCAAAAGGAAAGAACTACCTAATCCCCATTTTAATGGTGTTGGTTTTTATAGTAAATAGAGCATTGTAAGATTTTTGTAACGAGATATTGATGACAGTGAGACAAGTTGCCTTGTAAAGTAAAACAAAAAGCACATTAAACTTTTCAATATAGCCCTTAAAAATCTGACTTACTGAATGCTGAAAATTACATTGTTAAGATCAAAAACTTAGCTTACCTACAGTAGGGAGTTTTCACCTGTGTTTTGGACAGTTTAATGTCCAAAGAGCTTTTTCTGCAGTTTCATTACAGTTCAAGCCTCAAACAGGAACATTATTCAGTACCCAAATGGAAAGGCTGTCTGGGGTCTGCCTTACCTCCCTGCCCTGCCTGGGTGTGGGTCCTCCATACCCACAGCTGCCACCCACCCTTTCCCAAACTTGGGGATGAGGAGTCCTGGTGTCAGGGGGTGATGTTTAACATCCCTCCCTCAGCCTGGTGCTGCTTGCTTCACCTGGGCTCCAGGCATGGTACCCTGCCCAGCCAGCGATGGGAGACAGGAGGGAAGGGGAGCCTGCTGTGGTTCCTCCATGCCCTGCTCCCATCAGGGGCCCTCCCCAGAGCCCTGCCTTGAGGGGGAGGCACCCAGGGGCTGCCAGGCTGTAACTTGTGTGGGTGAGGAGGTGGCAGATGAGGAGATGGCAGCCACAGACCGATACCTCGCAGTGGGCCGGGCTGCTCCTCCATGTCTGCCTGCACTCTGAGGAGAATCCTCACAAGTGTGGCAGGTACAGAAAGCTTCCACTTCTCCACTCACTGAGTGTCCTGCTTGTGAGAAGGGCTTCAAGCAGGCAGTGTCCCTCCATCAGCACCTGGAAGACCCACAAGGCATACAGGCCAAACGTTTTCCAGGTCCTTTTATCTCCAGCTCCAGATGAGGACACAGAGTGGGTGGCAGCCATACCACTGCTTGCTTTGCAACCAAATGTATGCTGAAATTTCCACCTTTAAATCATTGTCAAAAGCACTGTCAGGATGAAGAGACCTGATCTTATCAGGGCTGAGGGGTGGGAGGGAATCGTGTTAATTGTTAGAAATACTTAAAGGATGGGTGTCAGGAGGATGGGGACAGTGGTGCCCAGTGACAGGACAAGAGGTAACAGGCACAAACTTGGACATAGAAAGTTCCATCTAAACATGAGGAGGAACTTCTTTACTATGAGGGTGGCAGAGCACTGGAGCAGGCTGCCTGAAGAGATGCTGGAGTCTGTGTCTTTGGAGACATTTAAAACCCATCTGGATGCCATCCTGTGCAACCTGGTCAGGTTTGGGTTAGGGTGGTCATGAGAGTCCTGTCTACCCTACGTAGCCTTGGGGACATGCTGGGACAGTGTCCCCATCAGTTGTCCTCACACACTGCCTCGGGTCTGTACAAGTGTTGGAAACAGCTGGACTGATAACTAACAAGGGTGTTAGGAACATGATGGAAGTAACTTGATAAACAAGTTCTCAACAAAGGATTACTGTCCTGGGATGGTAATATGGCTTTTTTAATGTGAGATGTATACATGGTGTGGTGTTCCTTGTGTGCATATCTTTGCTTAAGTGTGCCCTTTCACAGCTTGGGGAGGGAGGCAGAGAAGAGGAAGGTGGTCCTTGTCTAAAGGTATGTCACTTTACAAATCAAAGCATTATGAAATGGGATGAGGTAAACACATCATCTGTGGGTGTCTTTGTTGTGAATTTGTCACTCTAGGTGGTGCTAGCCATGGATGTGGAGCTTGCAGGTATCACTGGGCTGGGTGGCAAGTGCAGGCTGAAGAAGACAGCAGTGTAGGCTTGGAGGACATTGTCCTAGGGTTAGTTTTGGCTTTGCAAAGGCATAGCAGTGCAAACCCCTGGCTGACTCCAGCAACAAATACATCCTGAGCAGCAGCCCTGCAGAGGGGCCTTGCACCCCCTGGATCTCATGGGTCCATCTGCCAGGTGGGACTGCCAGGCCAAGCACTGTGGTGGTGACAGGCTTGAGCTGTTTGGCTACTCACAGTGTTGCCAGGGAGGAGGTAGATGAAGGGGTAATGCCCAAAAAGAATCCTGTACAGCCTGGGCAGTAGCAGTGCATCATGCTGCATCCTCCAGCCTTTCCCCCTGACAGTGCAGGGCAGCCAGGGAGCTGCACACAGCCTGAGACAAAAGGGACACATTTTTTCACTAGAGACTAATTGCAGCCCAGAGACAGAAAGAACATTTTATTATTTCCCTTTTCACACTCAGAAGGCCACATCTGGTCTACATTAGATCCCCCCCCTTCCCTTCTGACTGAACCTAGAGACTGTGCCGAGGCACATCCTAGGCCAAAATCTGTCCCCAGACCAAGAGCCTCATATGTTTTCACTTCCAGTTCTGCAGACTGCTAAAAGCAGGAGTATTCATCAGCAAGAGAAGAGCCTGGACTGTTAGATGGTTATGCTTTGCCTTTCAAGCCAAGGGTGTCTCAATTTGCCAAGAAATATGTGGGCTCTGCTGAGCTCCTGTGACAGGACAGGGGCTGTGCTGCCTGGGTTAGTACCATGCACAGGACAGACAGAGCCCATGGGAAACAATGGAAGCATTTCTGTTCAGGCCAGTAGGCTCAGAACCAGGCTTCTGTCAGTAGCCCCCTCCTAGGATCTCCCAGTTGCCCCCAGTCTGATTCCTGGGGGCAGCAGTGCTGCTCTGTGTCTCTCTGGCATAAAACCAGGAGGTGCTTGACTGCCTCCTACTGCTCACTCATGCTCAAAGAACTCGTGGCAAGCAGCAGTGACCATTGCAATGAAGGCTACAAACTCCTGGAAGTCACATTCTGAATCTCCATCACTGTCCAGTGCCTCCATCACTTTGTCCACAGTCTCCTGGTCTTTGATCTCCTGAAAGGAAAGAACAGGCAGCCAAAGTAAGGAAGGGTCTAAGCAAGGCCCAGACAGTAAAGTGTCCCTGATGGAGCACTTTAACACACTGCTACATACAATCCCAGAATAATTTGGATTGGGAGAGGCCTTAAAGGTCATCCAGTTCCAACCCCCCCACCATGGGCAGAGACGCTTCCCACCAGACCAGGTTGCTCCAAGCCCCATCCAACCTGGGCTTCAACACTTCCAGGGATGGGGCAACCTGGAACCATGTCTCACCACCCTCACGTTAAAAAAAAATAATTCCTAATACCGAACCTAATTTAAATTCTTCCAGTTTAAAGCCATTCCCCCTTGTCTTTCTCACTCCATGCCTTTGTCAAATGTCCCTCCCCAGTTTTCCTGTAGCCATTCAGGTACTGGAAGGTGCTCTAAGGTCTCCCCAGAGCCTTCTCCAGGCTGAAGAACCCCAACTCTCTCAGCCTGTCTCCATAGCAGAGGTGCTCCAGCCCTCAGATCATCTTCAAGGACTCACTGGGCTTCGCTAAGAGCTCCGTGTCCTTCCTGTTTTGGGGGATTACTTCCCATGGGATGCAGAGCTAGTGGAACCTGGGGGCTGCTCAGCACAGCTCCCCGAGCCCTCCCTGGGGTGCTGTGGGGAAGGCAATACTTACAGCAAGGAAATGGGTCAGCTCATTGTTAATGAGCTCCTTCAGTTCTGATTTCTTCAGCTTGTGCTTGTCCCCCTCCTTTCCCGAGTACTGGTGGAAGGCATCGATGATGGCAACCATGGCCTTCTCCAGCTCAGACATGGTCACAGCTTGGCCCTGAGGTGCAGGTGAGTGATGGATACATTAGCTTCAGCTGTGCCTTTTGTTCTGGAACTGCAGCCACCCCGGAGCTTTCACCATGCAGACTCTGTGCTCAAAACATGCTGCTGAAAAGCATGGCTGAGCTCTCCCTCCAGCAAGGAAGATCCTGGGAGAACCTTGGCTCTGCCTCTGGAACCTCGAGAGGAATGGAGTGCCCAGTATGGGACTGAGCTGTACTGGGAGCTCACACATCCCCTCGGACTGATTCTTTCATTTTCCCTCTATGTGGACCTTAGTGGTGAGCAGGCAGCATCTTTCAACTCTGGCTCTTGGTTCCAGCTGTTTAACCCATTGCTTAGTTCTCCATGCTTGGGAGAAGGACATGCAGGGCTTTCAGTTCTGCACATAGAGCTTTGGAAAGATTTTTACTGCCCCCTCTGTCACAGGCGCTCTCGGCTCTGCCTTTCCTGCCTTCCCCTGGCCACCAGCGGAACCCTGCAGCCCCCTTTTGATGACAAAGTAAGTGCATCTTCTCTAACATCCCTGTTCCCACCCTTGCTCTGGAGACCCTCTCCTGGACATTAATTGGTATTGCAGCACTTCCTGCGGAACCACAAACAAACCAAAGAGACCCTGATCGGAGAAAAAAAAAAAAAAAAAGCCTTCCCAAAAGACTATTTCTCATCCCATGACCTGGCTTTTCAGCTGACACCCTTCCCCATGCAGCAGTCGATGTCCGAGCCACAAGCTCTTGGACACAAGACTGTCTCCAACCAGGTAGGAAATATTCCCAAACTTCTTCATGCGTGCATCCTAACAGTCCTTTCATAGAATCATAGAACCATAGAATGGGCTGGGTTGGAAGGGACCTCAGAGATCATCAAGCCCAACCCTTGATCCACTACCGCTGCGGTTCCCAGCCCATGGCACTGAGTGCCACATCCAGTCTCTTTTTAAATATCTCCAGGGACGGAGAATCCACTACTTCCCTGGGCAGCCCATTCCAATGTCTGATCACCCTCTCTGTAAAGAAATTCTTTCTAATATCCAACCTAAACTTCTACCCTGCCCATGCCAGGCTGAGGAGTGGCTCAGTTCCATGCTGCAGTGGCTGAGCTCAGAGCTGCTCTGCTGCCTCCGGGCTGCCCCTCCCGCGGCAGCAGACCCCCCCCTGCCCCAGCAGACCCCTTGATCTAGCAGCCCCCCACTCCCAGCACCCCCCCTGATCCAGCAGACCCCCTGTCCCAGCAGCCCCTCTGCTCCATCAGCCAAGCTCCTTCCCCAGCATCCCCCCCTATTCCAGCAGCTCCTTGCCCCCGCAGCCCCCTCTTGCCCCAGCAGCCCCCTTCCCCAGCAGCCCCCTCCTGCCCCAGCAGCCAAGCTCCTTCCCCAGCATCCCCCCTATCCCAGCAGCCCCCCACCCAGCAGCCCCCCTTACTCCAGCAGCCCCCCCCAGCAGACTCCCCTGCTCCAGCAGCCCCCCTGCCCCAGCATCCCCCCAGCCTCTCTCACCTCCCTGGGGGTGTCGGGGCTGTAGCAATGTGCTCGGGCACCCCTGGGACTCGGGGGTTTCTTATCCTGGGGGGCGGAGCTGTGCGGAGCCCGGCACTGCCCAGCCCTGCAGCCCGGGGAACATTGACTCCCTACCAGCCCACGGCCGGGGATGTGGGGGCAGTGGTGGAGAAAGCCTCCGTTGTGTGCCAAAAAAATAACCGGGCAGTCAGCAGGAGGGCCGAGGTTGATGCTCTCTGTTACCGATGTGGCGTGTTTCCATCTGTGCCTTTCCCACTGCAGCACAGGATCAGTGGATGCTTTATGTCTTGAGCTGCTGAATTTCAGAATAGGTCGCCACTGTTATCAAGAAGAAAGTTGAGCAATACCCGTGACTGAGAGCCCAGAGGGGTCATTTTATCACCACGGTCAGCTACTGTGAAGAAATTTGTGGAGTATGAGTCACACATATTTTTATGGGTTAGGATGAAGGCCTGGATGTCTTCAAAGATGTCCCTATAAAGAGGCAAGACCAGGTTGCTCAGCAAACACAGTTCCTATGTCTCCAAAGCTCACATGGATGCTATCACTGAGGCAACACCCACCAAGTTTCTCTAGTTTTCCCAGTACCAATCTGAAAGAAACCCATCCACACAGATCGTTCCCTTACATCAGGTTTTGAAAGCTTTTGTTACAGCTTCAGACAGAGGTTTGGGAAAAATTAATTTCCCTAGTGTTAAGCTCAAGTATATTGAATCTAAATGCAGACCTGAGCGCTGAAGTTCTCACATTTGTGGCACTGTGAACTGCAGCAGTTACCCTGCTCTCACTGGGCTGGCAGGGGTAGGGATTGTGCTTTTAGGCAGTGGTGTTTCTAGTGCTGAAATAATTTGTCAGCAATATTGCAGTAGTCTGGTTTCTTCCAAGGATATTCATATTCAATTCAGAGCTGGCTATAAAAGGGTCTCTGTCAGCAGAAAAGAAATTGTATTTTTCTCTAGAGGTAGCAATTTGATCTGGTAGATATCTTAGCTCAGGCATTAGCTAAGAAATGCCTCAAAACACACCAATAATTTGCTGGAGCGTGTCCAAAGAAGAGCAACAAAGCTGGTGAAGGGTCTGGACCGTAACTCTTATGAGGAGCAGCAGAGGGAATTTGGATTGTGTAGTCTTGAGACAAGAAGGCTGAGGTGAGACCTTGCTCACTACAATTACCTGGAAGGAGATTGGAGTGAGGGGAGCATCAGTCTCTTCTCAAAAGTAACAAGCGTATGGACAAGAGGAAATGGACTCAAGTTGTGCCAGGGGAAGTTCAGATTGGATATTAGGAAACATTTCTTTATGGAAAGAATGATCAGACACTGTCACGGGCTGCTCAGGGTAATGATGCAGTCACCATCCCTGAAGATGTTAAAAAACTTGCATGGACGTAGCACCTGAGGACATGGTTTAGTTGGCTGGTGGAGCTGGGCTGATGGTTGGACTTGATGATCTTAGAGGCCCTTTCCACTCAATGCTTCTTTGATTCTGTGATAGCTTGTCCTAGCATGGCCTCATTAAATCATTTGCTGATGCCAATCCTGAAAGTGACCTTTTCTTAAAATGGAACAGAAATTTAGCATTAGGCAGATCAAGACCTGAACAGTCTTAAAGTTCTCTTTCCTGCTTATTCTTACTGTCCATTTCACCTCAAATCATTTTGACTTCTGTGTTTTTCAGAGAGCAGTCTGGAAGCATCTGCTGCACTGGTTGGTGTGTGGGAAGGAGCAGCAGGACCAGGACTGACGTTTCTAACGAAACAGAAGATTTTACAGAGCCCCAGGCCAAGCAAAACACTTCAGCATTCTGCCTGCCCCCCTCTCCCCAGCAAAACACAATGTGGGCTCTTCACAGCAGGCTTAGGGAGAAAAGCCAGTGGATTTCTTTGTCTCCCTGGTGTGTGTGGCACCAGGCTCTGCCAGACCACGAGACAAAGGCTTGGCAGTCATTGAACTGGAGAAAGGAAGTAATGAAAGGAGAGGAATTTAGGGTGGGAGGGGGCAGAAGCTGCTTCTGCCTGCATGGGACTGTGCTCCCCCTCCTAGCACACAGAGATTCCCCAGCTCTGTGATGTGGTCCCTCTCTCCATTCCTGAACTTGCATCAGTCAGAGGTGAGCTGAGGTCCTCACAGGAAGCCTTGGATGATGCCTAGAAGCAGGAACACCAAGAGACAGCTGGGAGCTGGCCCTGTTTAGTGCCCTGCACATAGGTCCAGAGGGTGATTGCCCCAGGAGGGACCTGCTGCTACTGCTGCTGCAAATTCTCTGGAGCTGAAAACACTATGGTGCAATTCTTCCTCCAGCAGCATAACAATAGTTGGCAGGTAAGGTCCTGTGAACTGAGTCTCAGGTGCTGGACTGCAGTAAAACAGGAGAAGTTGCTTCTTTTAAAAGTTGTTGGGTTTTTTTTAGGTTTCCTTTCTTCTTGGAACACCTTCAGCTCCTGATGTCTTTGGCAGGCAGAGCACTCACAAGCAACAAGAACAGAGCGTTACTCTGGCTGCTGTGGTCTAAACTTCAGACACATAAATATTGATATAAAAGTAATGCCCATGAGTTTGGCGGATGTTTAAAAAGAACAGTTTCATAAATTAAACAGAATTTTTAAGGCAGGCAGGTTGTACAGAGACAGAAGGAATAAAATCAATCTTGCCACTTTAGGCAAATATTAGTATTAATTATTTGGAGATTCTGGCACTGGAGATGCCTACACAAGACTTGTGTCAGGCATAGCCATTATGACTTTTTTTCTGCTTAACACCAAATTAAAAACCAGACCATTAATCCCTAAATACAGTACCCATATGAGTGAACTTCTGGACATCCCTTTGCTCACTTAATCTGTGCAAGGAAGTGACACAGCTCTTCCTAATGAGAATTGGTGGTATGAGACATACATCAGAGACTTTGTCTTTCTGCTGTGCCACCCCTGGGAGGGCTCCAGCACTATAAGTTGTTCAGGCAAAATTCTGCTGAACACAGCCAGGGCTGAACCTGTGTGTGATGTGACTGTCCCCAGCACTGGGCTCTGGGAAATGCTGGTGACTGGTGACTGGCCACCAACTGGATTTAACTCCATTCACCACAGCTCTTTGGAGACAGCCATCCAGCCAGTTTTTACTCAGCAAAAAGTACACCAGTATAAGCCATGAGCAGTTTCTCAAGGTGAATGCTGTGGGAAACACTGTCAAGGGGATTTCTGAAGCCCAAGTAAATGGCTACTCCTTTGGGTGTGTGTCCATCTTTATTAACCCCCTGCCTGATACTGCCACGAGTTGCTGTTCTTGCTGTTTGTCACCTTCTGCCCTCCAGCTTCTCCTCTTCCCTGATGGGCACCCCCAAAAGTGTCACCTCCCTCGGGGCTGTGCACCAGCCTGCAAGGGACACTGGTAGGAGGGGAAACTCACCACTTTTTCTTTGAAATTAAAGTGTGTTTAATGCCCGTGGCGGCTGTCAGAAGACTTTTGAGCAACGCCGTGACATGAACGTACATGCAGGCAGAAGGTTTCCACTCTCCCCCCCGGACAAAAGGCTGGTGTCGGTGTCGCTGGCTGGGTGACAGCCTTCTGAGGCCACCGTTATACCACAAGGCTCTAGGGCAGGGCACGTCGCGGGACCTGGCACTGCTCCCCCGGTGGGCACCAGAGTGGTGGCGGGGGAGAAGAGGCGACAGCGGGGGAGAGCGTGGGAGAAGAGGGAAGAGTGGGGGAGAAGGGGGGACAGCGTGGGAGAAAAGGGGACAGCGGGGGAGAAAAGGGGACAGCGGGGGAGAAGAGGGGACAGCGGGGGAGAAGAGGGGACAGCGGGGGACAGCGGGGCCGCCCCCACACCCACGGCGCACCTGGGGGCGAGGCTTAGGGCGTGTGGGCGGGGTTTATCGATAAGGGGCGTGGCTTGGTTTGTGGGCGGGGCTATCGGCCCTGCTCCACCGCTCCATTGGCTGCCGCCCGTGGGGCGATGTCGGCTCAGGGCGGTGCGGTCCGGCCCGGTCCCGGAGGGGATGGGTTCTGGGACACGAGCGGGAACGGCGATGGCGACGTCGGGCGGGTGAGTGCCGGCGTGGGGGTGAGGGGCCGAGCGGGGGTGGTGGCGGCGCCGCGGCTGAGCGTTCCCGTCCCTGTCCCCGTCCCTGTCCCCGTCAGGGCGGTGCGGCGGCGCGGGGGGCCGAGGCGGACGGAGGCGGCCACGGATCTGCCCGCCTGGCGGCTGCGCTGCGAGGGCGGGAGGCAGCGCTGGAGCTACCTGGGCGACGGAGGTGATGGCGATGGCGAGCGGCGGGCACAGTCGGCGCTGGAGGAGCACAGCCTCGGGCTGGACACGGTGCGGGGCGGGGGCGGGGGCGGGGTCCGGGCGGCTGGGTGCGGGTCCGCAGACACCCCCGGCTCAGGCGCTGTCTCCCCGCAGGACGAGGCGCTGCCCCCCGGGCCGGCGGCTGGCACGGCCCCGGAGGCTGCCCTCAAGGGGATGCGGTTCTACGCTGCCCTGCAGGCCGAAGACGGGCACTGGGCGGGCGACTACGGCGGGCCCCTCTTCCTCCTGCCAGGTAGGCTGGGGGGTGGTTGGCCGGAGCGGGCTGGGTGTGTGGAGTTTGGCTGCAGAGCGGCCTCTGGGATCTTCTAGGGCTCCTCATCACCTGCCACACCGTCAAGATCCAGCTGCCAGAAGGCGTTCGGAAGGAGATGGTGCGCTACCTGCGCTCCGTGCAGCTCCCAGACGGAGGCTGGGGCTTGTGAGTAGCTACCAGCTGCATCTGCCAGTGATGGCACCTCCAGCACTTCCAGCTGCTGTCAAATCTGCCCAGGCTTGGGGAGAGGGACTCGACAACTGTGACAGCTCTGGGCGGCCAGGATTGCTTGTGTGGCACTCCTTGTCTGTATCATCATAAATCAGATCTCGTACAGCCAATTCTTCCAGATACTTGATAGCTTTTTCAAGTGTGGCTGCTTTGATCCGTGGGCAGTCTATTTCCTCTTTATAGGGATATCTCTGCCTTACAGCTGACAAAAGTCGTTTCCATAGGCTGGTGGTTCTAGCCTTTTCCCCAAATGCCCGGTCAATGCCTGCATCTTTGGCCAGGGATCCCAACTGCCTGGCTTCTTTCTGAGTTAATGTTATGGTACCAGCCCCCTCCTTCCAGCACCGGAGTAACCAAGTGAGAAGTGGTTCACCTGAGAAACGGCTGTCATCTTTTCTCAGAGTACGCAAGTCCCTCATGGAATAGGACTGATCATATTCTGAGTCTGAGTCCTCCTCAGCTGAATCTGCTTTAGATGCTCTACGAGGAGAGGCAGTATCCTCTATTTCCTCTATCACCTGGTCGTCTCGTTCAGACTTGGAAGGGTTAGGGCTAGTTTCTGATTTCCATTGTTTTCCACAGAAATGGCAAGTCTGGCTGCATCCATCCCATCTCTGGGGCTGCATCCCAAAGCATTGGGTGTGACAGGGTAGTGCACAGTAATGTTTCTCCTGGAGTTTAGTTGAGTCTCCCCTTTTCTGCAATCACTCCCAGCATCTCACTTTGCCCCAACAAAAGCAGACCCATGCAGTGAGTGGGTTGTGTCTCACTAATGGCTTACACTGTCTCTGTGTTTGCATGCAACAGGCATGTAGAAGATAAATCAACAGTGTTTGGCACAGCACTCAACTACGTAGCCCTGAGGATCCTGGGGCTCGAACCAGATGACCCTGATATGGTGCGGGCCCGTGTCAACCTGCACAGCAAAGGTCAGCTCCTCTGTGCCTGGCACAGTGACCGTGGGGTGGGTACAGTGGTGAGAGATGTGAGGGCTGTAAGGAACATGGGGGTTGCTGGGTACTGAAGGCAATGGGTCTCTTTAGTCTGGACAAGGCTGAGGGTGGATCTTACAAACACTTACAAATACAAACACTTACAAATACAAGAGGAGGTGGCCAGTGTTTTTTCAGCGGTGCCCAGTGACAGGATAAGAGCTAACAGGCACAAACTTGAACATAGGAAGTTCCATCTAAATGTGAGCAGGAACATCTTTACTTTGAGGATGGCAGAGCACTGGGACAGGCTGCCCAGAGTGGTGGTTGAGTCTTGGTCTCTGGAAACATTTGAAACCTGTGTGGATGCCACCCTGTGCACCCATCTCTAGGTGAACCTGCCTTGGCAGAGAGGTTGGACTAGATGATCTCCAGGGATCCCTTCCAACCCTAAACATGCTGTGATTCTGTAAACTGTTGCTCTTGCTTGCCCCTTTCATGCCACCTGCATGTTCAATTAAGGATGGGAAAATGTGTGGCGTTTTTGTCTCATTGCCTGCTTGCCCTTTTCTGAGTGGTGTCCCAGCCTGAGTGCTGTGCTCTGAAACATGGGGAGAAGTGGACACTGCAATGAGGCAGAAAGCAAGGAGCTGGCGTGGTCATGTTAATCCTGAAAGCTGATCTCTCTGTAGGAGGTGCTGTGGGAATCCCTTCATGGGGGAAGTTTTGGCTGGCTGTCCTGAATGTTTACAGCTGGGAGGGGATGAACACACTTCTCCCGGAGATGTGGTATGTGCAGAGGCAGGGGGTCTTGTCAGTCCTGACACCAGAGCTCTTTCAGGAGCTGATGTTTGTTGGAATAACTCCATCTATGCCCTGGAACTGGGTGTGCCCTGGTTGTTTGTCAGCTGGGAGACCAGCAGCAAAGCCAGCCAGTGGGTGGGTGGCACTGAGGGGAGATGGCAGAGCTCAGCCCTTTGCCCATGGGGTACCTGATACATCCATGTGCTCTCCGACTGCCACTAATTATCGTCTGCTCTTGTGGCCAGCTAGAACTGGGCTCTAGCAGCACAAGACAGCCCCATGTAAGGGTTCCAGTTCTAACCCTTACACACTCCCCAATTACTCAGAGGGCCACTGGGTGCCAGAAAGGTAGTGTATACATTTTCCCCGAGGGTAACCAGGGGCTGCACAGGACCAAGGGCTGCTGGCCTCTGCCTTCAAGGTTGGGTGGGGAAGAGGGGGACCCTTGAAATTACTTCTCTCTGAGCTCAGGGTACTGCCTGCCCTGTGCCAGCTGGGCCAGGAGCTGTGTCTGCTACTGATGTTGAGGAGAACCTGAGTGAGGCCAGGCTGTGTGTAGATTCCCTTCTCTTCTCTCACAGCTGTACCACAGCAGGAGGCTTGGTACAGGGGAGAGGGAAAGGCACATCCTGCTCCAGGCAGCCCCTTGTCACCACATCATCTCTCCATGCTGCCCTCAGTCCTCCTCGTTCCTCACTGTAGCACCTTCTCTGTTGGGAACAGGCTGCTTCCAACGTGGTTCCCAGCCCACCCCTCCCGGCTCTGGTGTCACTGCCGCCAGGTTTACCTCCCCATGAGCTACTGCTACGCCACACGCCTGGTGGCAGAAGAGGACGAGCTGATACGGAGCCTGAGGCAGGTAAGGAGCTGATCCAGGGGGGGGCCCACTGACAAGGACATGTGGCTTCCTTAGGCCAGCCGTGTCCTTGTGAGTCAACAAAAGTGACAGCTCTCATACCTGCACAGTCTCACTCTCCAGGCGGTGGAGCCAACATCCAGTAGGAAGCTGCCCCTAGGTGCCTGCTCCTAGCTTTCCAGGCTGAAACCTTTTGTTTTCTTGTGCCAGGAGCTGTACGTGCAAGACTATGCCAGTATAGATTGGCCAGCCCAGAGGAACAAAGTGGCTGCTTGTGATGTGTACACCCCACACAGCTGGCTGCTGGGGGTAGCCTATGGTGAGTGCTGGTGGTGCTAGCTGGGGTGGGAGGGCCATGGTCCTCTGAGCTGGTGGGGGTGGAACTGAAGCTGCCTTGTACCAGGGGGACTCTTTAGGGTCTACTGCCAGCTACCAGTGTATGCCCTGAAGCTGTGATGGAGACATGAATTGTGTGATCCTGGGACTTTCCCTCCCTGAGAGCAAGTGCCCAGGTCCTTGGGCCACTCTGAGGCAGAGAAATTACCATGCTATCCTCAACTGGTTGTCACCAGAGCAGTGGGATACCCTGCCACTGGAAGTAAAGCTGGCCACATGGCTTGGTTTTTCATTATGTGTCCTTTTCTTCTCATTGTAGGCATCATGAATGTGTATGAAGCCCACCACAGCTCCTACCTGAGGCAGCGAGCCATCACCGAGCTGTATGACCACATCAAAGCTGACGACAGGTTCACCAAGTGCATCAGCATCGGGCCTGTAGGACACTTGCTGTTGATCTTTTACAAATCTTGCTCTTTGCTCTTTAGGGACAAACTTGTGCCCTACTAACATGAACTCAGCCATGCTGAGTGATGCCACTGATGGAGCTGTCAGGATTGGGCCCAGGACCATCTCTTAATGGCTTTGTGCTGGGTGGGAGGGATATGTGTCTCAGACTGGAAGAAGCCACATCCAGAGGTAGTGACCGTGTTGCTCTTGGCAGATTTCCAAGACAATCAACATGCTGGTTCGCTGGTTTGTGGATGGGAAGAACTCCCCAGCTTTTCAGGAGCATGTTTCCAGGATCTCTGACTATCTCTGGTAAGAGCAGAGCGTGAGCCACCTGGCACAGCACAGGACTCTGATCCTGGGGACAAGCACCTTGTGGCTCCCTGCCCTCTCCCTGGCACTCGCACTGCAGCACTGTCCTCTCTTCTCCCACAGGCTGGGTCTCGATGGCATGAAGATGCAGGTGAAGTGCTGTAGGAGACTGGCTGTGACTGAGAGGGTCACAGGGCTGTGACTGCCCCTGGCGTGCTGGGGCAGCCTATGGAATAATGGGATAGTTTGTTTACCCTAAGTGTGAGGCTCTGGCATCTCACTTTTGGTGCCTGGTGGCCTTGTCTGTCCCACTGCCACTTCCCCTGGCTGTGCCAGGAGTGAGAGGTGTCCATCCAGCTAGTTTGCTTCTCTGTGGCTGTGAGCTGAGGAGGCTTAAGGCCTCCATCCCCACAGGTTCTGCAAGAAGGGAAGGAGAAAGGCCCCTGATACTCCCTGTAGTCTTAGCTGTGCTTGTGTCACAGCCATTGTGTCCCTCTGCTCCTCACCACCAGCCACCTCTCCTGTCCTGGCAGAGAGGTGGACAGCTGCTTCAGGCTGCTCTGGGCATAGCCAGAACCTCTGTGCCAGCACATCAGTCAGGATGCTGGAGGACATAAAACTGTGATATGGAGTTAGGGGACCTCAAGGGGTAGTGCAGGAGGGATATGCTGCCCCCTACACCCTAAAGTTGGGTCAGGCTGCTGCCAGCACATGCCCCTCACTGACCACATTCTCTCTTCCAGGGTACAAATGGATCCCAGCTCTGGGATACTGCCTTTGCCATCCAGGCCTTCTTGGAGGTAACACTGCCTTAGTAAAAGTCTCTCTCCTGGCACATCCCCGAGTTCCAACAGCTCCTGCTGTGCATCCATTCTCTTCTGTGCCACTTCTAGCATTGCATCTTGTGACTGAGCCAGGCACAATCCCAGACTGGTTTGAGTGGGAAGGGACCTTAAAGATCATATAGTTCCAACACCCCTGGATGGGCAAGGACACCTTCTACTAGACCAGGTTGCTCACACATGTCTTCCCCCATTCAGTGGGGACAGCGTGCAGGTCTCCTTCCTTCCATGAGGGCAGAGGCAGCTATGGTGGGCATGCTTTTTGGAGGGTGTATGACAGCCCTGGCAAGCCCCAAACCTCATCATGCAACTATCTCTCTGGGTGCTGCCAGCAGCAGTTGTTGGTTCAGCTCTCACTGCAGAGGTTTGTGATGGAAAGGCTCAACAGGGAGTTGCCACAACTCCATGCTGACTGTGCACCCCTGTTTCTAGGCAGAAGCCCAGAAGATGCCTGAATTTGTGTCCTGCCTCCAGAATGCCCATGAGTTCCTCCAGTTCACCCAAGTAAGTGGAACCAATTGGTAGTGTCTTTGATGTGCTGGCTCTGCAGACTTGGCTGCTTTTCAGAGTCCTGTTGGATGCACCTGTTGCCTTCTGAAGAGCTCTTCTGAAGGGCTTAACTGGAAAGTCCTAGGTACAGCCTCCTGCTTTTTGTTCCTTGTTGCTGGGAACCATCTTTGCATCTTGGAGAGGCCCTTGGACAGTCCCAGAGGTGTTTGGGGTGGTTGCCTAGGCTAAGAGACGCTGGAGAAATAGGAGCTTAGACTTCTTTTCCCTTTGTCCTGTCTGGTGCCTGTACATTTGAGGCAACCTTCTGAGAGACCAAGACTCCTTGGCTGGTGTCTACGTGAGCTCACTGTCACCATCAACTTGGTGCAGATGCAGTCAAAAGTCTTGCTCATGATGCTGCCAATGGGAGCATTGAAAGCAGGTTGCTCCCTCCCTGTCAGGAAAGCACCCAAAGAGGGGACTTCAGCAACCCTTGATGAAACTAGGGCAAAGTATGATTTCTTTTCAGCACTCCCTGCTCCAGAGCTGACTTCTTTCCCTGGCTGCCTCCCTCAGGAGAGGACAGGTGGCACCAAGCCCCACAGGGTTCTGCATCTATGATGGTTTCAGCCTGTGGTCCTGTAGCCAGGCACCTGCAACATGCCTTCACCTGTTTTTTGTCTTCTGCAGATCCCAGAGAACCCACCTGACTACCAGAAATATTATCGCCACATGAACAAGGTACAGTGGCTGGAACTGCTCTCTAAAGAACTTGTGAATGGGGCAGAGATATGGCCAGAGGGGATGGGAATGAGGGGCAGCACCTCCCGCCCTTACAAGGACAGAAGAGGTCAGGGGAAGGTGCTGAGCCCTTCTGACTTCTTTCCAGGGTGGCTTTCCCTTCAGCACTCGAGATTGTGGCTGGATCGTAGCAGACTGCACAGCAGAGGGACTGAAGTCAGTTATGCTGCTGCAGGAGAAATGTCCCTTCATAGCCAAGCTTGTCCCTCCTGAGCGCCTCTTTGATGCTGTGAATGTGGTGAGTGCTGCAGACATGAGGGCTGAGGAAAATGTGGGCAGCCAAACTGAGGTAAAATAAGAGAAGTCAAGGCCCCATGAGTTGTTAGATCACAGAATCAGCCAGGCTGGAAATGACCTCTGAGATCATCAAGTCCAGCCCTTGATCCACTAGCACTGTAGTTACTAGACCAGATACTAGATCTGGTATGACTAAGGTGGTACAAGGCCCGTGCTACAGCAACTGCACTCACTGTGATGTGGTGCTACATGTGTGACATAATGCAACATGATGGTCCAGATTGGTCCTAGCTGTCAGTGTGGGCCTGGGCTGCCTGCCAACCCCGTGGACTGATGGGTCTGACATTGTCATCACACCTCGCTTGGCACCAGCCTGGGGCAGTGCTGTCTGTGAGCCAGTCCCAGTCCCTCTTTCTGCTTCTCTGGGCAGCTGCTGAGCATGAGGAACTCAGATGGAGGCTTTGCCACATATGAAACCAAACGAGGAGGCCACTTACTGGAGCTGCTGAACCCCTCGGAAGTGTTTGGTAAGGGGAGCTGTTGTGGGGCTGATCATCTTGTCCAACATAAAGGGACACAATGAGTTCCTGGCTTCATCCCAGATCCCTCTGGGGGATAAGTGTGCCTTGGGTCCAAAGTTGGCAGTGTGTTGGCAGAGGGTCCCCAGCAGAGGGGCCATGGCACTCATGTCCTTTGCCTGTTGGCAGGTGACATCATGATCGACTACACCTATGTAGAGTGCACCTCGGCTGTCATGCAAGCTCTGAGACACTTCCATGACAAGTTTCCTGAGCACAGAGCACCAGAGATCAGGTAGGGCACTGAGATGAGAGACAAAAAGGGGAGCAGACAGGCTGCAGTGTCCCATCCTGCCTGCCATGGCCTCTGTTGGCCAGGTGTCTTGCCTGGACCTCTGCATTAGCATGGAGCAGCCTCTGTGCTGGCCTTTGGTGTGTGCACAGCTGGGATGCTGGTGATTTCTCCAAACCAGAGTCCCCCACAGGAGGCTGGGGCTTCCCAAGTAGCAGAGCATAGGCTGTTTGGGGTCAGGCTGTGGGAAATTGCCAAAGATGCCTGCCTCTTGACTTAGCAGTTGCCTTGATCTTGCATCCAGCAGTAGGCTGGGTCTCTTTTGTGCTGGGACGAGGCAGAAAAGCACCCAACTGGTGCCCTGTTTGACTGAGCTCCTGAACATCATGTCTGCCTGTCTGTGTGCTCTAACAATGGGACCCATCAAAGCCTTAGAGGCACTGATGGATGCCCCTGGTGAAGCAGTCCCTGAGTTTGAGCTGCTTCTGAAGTGGATGTCTTTTTCCCTGCCCAGAGAGACTCTACAGAAGGGCCTGGATTTCTGTCGCAGGAAGCAACGAGCTGATGGGTCGTGGGAAGGGTAAGTGGTGTTCCTGCTGCCCCTTTTTCCCCTGGCTTTCCCACTGTGAGAGGGACCAGGATGGTAAACATTCCTGGCTGGCAGGATCTGTGAGAAGGGCAAGTAGGGGCTGATCTTCATCTGGCTCCTGTGCTTTGCTCTGCTGTCCTTTCCCTCCAGCCCAGGCTGAGCAGGGAGAAAAGGACAAGCCCTGGAGGTGAGGGTGGCTCCAGGTCCTCTGCTCCCAGGGTGTCTGGGTGCCTGTGCTGGTGGGAGTGGGTATGGTTGGGTCATAGGGGGAGAGAGGCTGCAGTTCTGTGCCTAGCTCTGTTCTTGCTGGTGTCATAGCCTGCCCTTGTCTGGGGCCTGGCACCCCTGACAGGAACATTTTCCCTTTCCTCCTAGGAGCTGGGGAGTTTGTTTCACTTACGGCACCTGGTTTGGTCTGGAGGCATTTGCCAGTATGCAGCACATGTACCGTGATGGGTGAGGATGGGCTGGCTGGTTCCTCTGGCCATACCTAGCTCTTGGGTGGGGCAAGACCCTGTGGCAGGGCTGGGTGGGTGCCCTGGTTGCACACGGGCTCTCCTGCCCCAGGAACAGGTCATCCCCAAAGTTGTGCATGCATTATAACCTGAGTCTTCAGCTCCAAGAATCACAGAATGGGGTTGGGGCGTTGGAAGGGACCTTAAATGTCATCTAGTCCAAATTCCTACAGGGAGCAGGGACATCTTCAACTAGAACAAGTTGCTTAGAGTGCAATCAAGGCTGACCTTGAATGTCTCCAGGGATGGGGTCTTCACCACTTCTGTGGGCAACTTGAGCCAGTGTTTTACCACCCCCATAGTAAAGAAATTCCTCATGTCTAACCTCCCCTCTTCCCGTTTAAAGCCATTACCCCTTGTCCTGTTGTGAGAGGGCTCGGAGAAATTGCCAAGCACGGACCAATGTGATCACCAGCAAAATCTCGTTTATTGAGTTCACTAGTGCAGAATATATACTTTTTCTCTTATCTGTGTTACATGTATGGCATTAAGTGATTGGTTAACACTCTTCAAACTTGCTTCTAACTTATAAGCTAATTGGTTAAAAGTCATTGTCCGTGCCCATGCCGAGGGCCGTCCTGGTTCAAAAATGTTTTGTCTTGCCGTTATTCTTCTATCTTGTTTTGCTAGGAAGCTAGCTCGGTGTTATTGTAACGCCAAGGTTAAGTTCGTTGATGCGTTCCCAAAACATGGCTTGTTCAGTACATGACTGCTTTGGTGGAAAAACCCCACATTGTCCCATCACTTCATGCTCTTGTAAAAACTCCCTCCACAGATTTCCAGTAGCCCGTTCATGTTTTGGATGGTGCTAAGGTCTCTCTAGAGTCAATTTTCCAGGATGAACAATCCCAACTCTTTTGGCCTGTCCCCATAGCAGAAGTGCTCCAGCCCTCGGACCATCTTCATGGTCTCCTCTGGACTCACTCCAACAGGTCTTGGGGCAGCCCTGGTCATGGTCATGTCAGAACACAGCTCCTATTTGCACCTGGGAAACATGGATAAGCATGCAAGGACTCTCTTGTTCCCAGCCCTCTCTGATGCTTTGCCCCATCCTCACAGGGCTGCATGCCAAGAGGTGGTCCAGGCCTGCCAGTTCCTCCTCTCCAAGCAGATGTCAGATGGGGGATGGGGAGAGGACTTCGAGTCATGCGAGCAGCGTGTCTATGTGCAGAGTGCCACATCACAGATCCACAACACCTGTTGGGCTCTGCTGGGACTCATGGCTGTCAGGTAGGAGCAGTCCTCACCCCTTCAGCCATTGCCTGGCCCCAGGTGCTCGGTGAGGTGGTCCATGCCCCCTGGGTTTTGTAACATGTCTGGTGTCCTGGGGATTGTGAGGGCCCTTCCCAAAGCATGCAGCATACCTAGGACAAGATCAGAGCAGGCTGGAGGTGATGGAGTTCCCCGGGCACATGGGTGGGGGGTTGCAGATAGTTTGAATAATATGGCTGACATCTCCCTCATGCTTTGCAGGTACCCTGATATCAGCATTCTGGAAAGGGGCATCAAATTGTTGATAAAGAAGCAGCTGCCCAATGGAGACTGGCCTCAGGTACACCTTTCCTCTGGTCTTTCCAAAGGGGTTCCCTCATGTGGCAGATGTCCTGGGCACTGTGCAGCTATTGCAGTGGTGTGCTGTCCCTTACTGGCAGGGAATCCACATGTGCCTTTTGGTGGGGGGCTTCAGGAAGGCAATGAGCTTAGTACCACATCCTGGAGCACAGTATGGACAAGTGGTATGACCAGTGGCTGAGGGAACTGGGAGTGTTTAGCCTGGAGAAGAGGAGGCTGAGGGGAGACCTTCTCACTCTCTACAACTACCCGAACGGATGCTGGACCAAGGAGTTGTGGGTCTATTATCACTAGTAACAAGCAACAGGACAAGAGGAAATGGCCCCAACTTGTGTTAGGCATAGTTTAGGTTGGATATTAGAAAAAACTTCTTCACTGAAAGGGTCATAAAACACTGGAATAGGCTGCCTGGGGTGGTGATGGAGTCACCACCCCTGAAGGTGTTTAAAAGATGTGTAGATGTGGTATTTAAGCACTGGACTCAGTAGAGTTAGGTAGATGTTTGATAGAGTTAGGTTATGGTTGGACTTGATGATCTTGAAGGTGTTCTCCAACCAGAAAGATACTGTGATTCTGTGTCACACTGTGGGGTCCCCTGTCACCCGTTCTATCTTGCTCTCTTTCCCTCAGGAGAACATTGCTGGGGTGTTCAACAAGTCGTGTGCCATCAGTTACACCGCCTACCGCAATGTCTTCCCCATCTGGACACTGGGGCGTTTCTGCCGCCTGCATCCCCACAGCCCCCTGGCTGGGCAGCTGCAATCCAGATCCTTGGCTGAGGCAGAGAAGAGCCTGCTGGAGACCTTGTCTGCCTGACCCCAGGACACTGCAGTTGCCGTGGCCTCAGACGTGTCCTAGATAACAGATGATGAAGATCTTAACACATGAACCGCTGCCTCTGCCAGGGAGGTGCTGCCGCGGTGCTGCAGGGTCTCTGCTTTCTGTTGAACCTCTTCTAAAAATCTACTTTTGCACATTTTTTCCCCCAGGTAAAAAGGCATTTTTTCCCCTGTCACTCCCTGACATGCTGGGGAGTGAATTGCCTTTTCAGAGCAGTCTGGAGACCTAGGAGAAAGCTGCTGAGCTGGGCTGTGTTACATGTTCAGACTCTCCTTCACCCTGGGAAGAGCCAGCCTGTGCTCTGACTTCTTCTGCTCTCCAGGCTGGCTTCAACAGGAGGGTGGGATCTGGGAGCTCCCTGGTGCCCAGTGTTGCTGTGGGCTACACTGCCCAACCTCTGCTGAGCTCTGCCTCTGTCCTCCCTGGGTGGGAAAGAGGACTTCTGTACCCCAGCTCATGGCACCTGACATCCCCTGGCCCCACAGGTGAAGCCACGAGCATCATTCCTGCTTTGAAAAAGGGGAAAGTGAAGCAGAAAGCACTAAGCATTGGGACACCACCTGTATCCCTGCAGGTGCTCCTTGGTCAGGCCACAGGACAGGTAGACATTCACATTGGGCATCCTGTTGAACAACATGTCAATAAATTGCTAACAGTGTTGTTGCCGGTGGAATTTAACTGTGTTGTGGTTCTTATGGGCTGCCTCAGGGTGTGTCCCAACCAGAGGGAAGCTTGGGGGTCACCTAGCACCAGCAGTATGGACACAATCTCCACCAAGAACCAAACTCTGAGCCTTTGACTCCAGAGAAACGTAGTCAAAGCAGCAGATGCCACCCACTGCTCACGCTCATGCTAACAAGCCCAGTGTGCAGCTGACACCACTCTCTTGGGCTCATCACCTACCACGACCCCCAGCCCACACTTATGTAAAACTTGTCCCTTCCTGGTACTTAAATCATACGGGTTTGTGTTCTCATTGGGGTTTTTTTGCCCATGGAGTTGGTTGTCCTTGAACCCTTTTCCAAAACAGTCTTCATTAGTTTCAGGAGACTGTTTCTTTCCTCAGGAAGCTAGACTTGTTGCTTCTTGAGGTCTGTGGCAGTTTGCTTTGCCAGCAGTGTGACCAGAGCCTTGCCACAGAGAGCACCAACATGCCTTGGTTCCTATGGTCAGCACAAGACAGAATCCTTGTTCCTGAAGAGAGTGTGAAAGCTGGTTCCTGGACAGGAGGTAAAAGCCATTGGATTTTAGGTCTTGGTGGTGTCAGTAAGTGCTTTAAAGTTGTTCTGCAGCCTCCTGTGGTTTGAAGCCTGTGGGCTGTCAGGTCCTTTATTTTTTTTTCAGGCAGGTCATTAGTTGAGCTGGGACAGTGACATGATTTTGTTGAAATGACAATCTTGGGGCACTCTAGGGGATCATGGACAGGACAGGCTGTGCATGAGCTGGGAATCTTGGGTTCTCCATCACCCATTGCAGTTCAGCATGACAACAGCTGGGGTTGGGGTATCCCTGAGGGGTTCTGACTGTTCCCTTGTCCTGAGGAGGAGCAGGACCATCAGCCCATGCTATCCAGCACCAGCAGGCTGTTCATGTCAGAGCAGGAAGGAGTTCTCACCTGCAGCCATGGTTGCTACAACTGTGACATTGAAGAGACAATGTTGCTCGAACTGACACCTAGGATGGTGATGGGTCCGTGGGACACAGCCCTAAGGAAGGGTCTGCTCCTGCGGTGGGACAGGCAAAGGGACGGGGAGCAGGGCAGGGAAGGTGGAAGGAGAGGAATGGGGGTCAGGCAGAGGAACAGGCAGGTGGGCAAGCAGAGGTGCAGGCAGCAGGTCAGGAAGATGGACAGAGAAGGGGACAGACAGAAGTACAAGCACTGGTTAAGATAAGGGACTGGCAACAGGCCAGGCAGAGGAGCAAGCAGAGGGACAGGCAGAGAACCAGCAGTGGGGAAGGATGAAGAACAGGCAGAGAGACCGGCAGAAGGGATTACAAGGTCAGGTAGTGGGATGGGCAGAGCGGGGAAGACAGACAAGCAGAGGGGCTGGCAGAGGGACCGGCGGGGAGTCAGGCAGAGGAACAGGCAGAGAGGCGAGCAGGAGAGCGGGCAGAGGGACCGGCAGGGAACAGGCAGAGACACCGACAGAGGGACGGGCAGGGGACAGGCAGAGATACCAACAGAGGGACGGGCAGAGACACCGACAGAGGGACAGGCAGAGACACCGACAGAGGGACAGGCAGGGGACAGGCAGAGACACCAACAGAGGGACAGGCAGAGACACCGACAGAGGGACAGGCAGAGATACCAACAGAGGGACGGGCAGAGACACCAACAGAGGGACGGGCAGAGACACCGACAGAGGGACGGGCAGAGACACCGACAGAGGGACAGGCAGGGGACAGGCAGAGACACCAACAGAGGGACAGGCAGAGACACCGACAGAGGGACGGGCAGAGACACCGACAGAGGGACGGGCAGAGACACCGACAGAGGGACAGGCAGAGACACCGACAGAGGGACGGGCAGAGACACCGACAGAGGGACAGGCAGAGACACCGACAGAGGGACAGGCAGAGACACCGACAGAGGGACAGGCAGGGGGGCAGGTTGAGGGACGGGCAGAGGGCTCGGGAATGGGTCAGGCAGCCGGGAAAGCAGAGGGACAGGCAGAGGGACAGACAGCGGTGTAGCTGGAGAAGCAGGCAGCGGGACAGGCAGGGGGATGACGTGCTGCCGGTACCGGGCACACCTGTGGCTGCGGGATTCCCGCCGCCGCCGCCGCTTTCCCTTCATCGTTTCGGAGCCGCGGAGTTTCCTGCCAAGCTGAAAGCGCGATCCCGGAGGGCAGGGGTATAAAAGCCGGGGCGATGGGACCAGAAGACAGCACTGCCAGAAGCGCGAAGCATCTGCCCGGGACTCAGACGAACCGCCGCCCGCCGACCCGGATCCGAGATCGCAACCGGACCGCAACCCGCAGCCCCTCGGACCCCAGTTCCCGCTGGACACAATGCTGCTCCTCCAGCTTCTCCTGCTGGCGACCACCTTGGGGGCCTCCCTTGGGCTCCAGGGAGCCCCGGGGCAGAGATGCGGCCTCTCCCGGTACCGGTTCCTGTCGCCCCAGGAGCTGCGAGCTGTGAAGAGGATGAAGGAGCGGTTTGTGAGTCACCGGGACAGCCAGTGGGCTGGGGGAGCGGGTGTGGGGGGTGCCGAATCTGAGAGCCTGAGGGACAAGGTGGGTGACTGCTGTGTCAGCTAGGGGATGACGGTGCTGCTTTCCTAGGACGTTTGAGGACCAGAAAGATGCCGGGCCACATTCCAACCCTGCTGCATCATAGCATCATATCACAGACTGGGTTGGGTTGGAAGGGACCTTAAAGGCCATCCAGTTCCAACACCTCCCAACACCCCCACCTCCCACCCATACCCAACCCGGCATGGGCAGGGGCACCTCCCATTAGATCAGGTTGCTCCAAGTCCCATTTAACCTGGCCTGGAAACACCCCTCAAGGGGGAGCTGAGGTGCAATGTCACCCAAAGTCAGGTGACAGTTTTCCAACCACTCTCTTGGTCCATGCCTGCAGGAGGACATCATGCTGCTGAGAGACCACAGATGCCACGCCAAGCTCTTCAATCGGAAATGGAACCCAGCAGAGCTGTCGGTAAGAGCAAGGCAGTTCCTGACAAAGGAATTCCTGACTCCTGCCACCCCAGTCAGCAGATCCTACCTCCATGCACACCCCCCGGGCAGGTCTTTGAGACCCCCATCCTCCAGCCTTGGCACTTTTCACCCCTCACTGGGCTGCTCCCACCCACAGGTGCCTGACCGAGTGATGCTGGCAGAAGCTGAGCTGGGCCTGGCCACCTCCATGCTGGAGCTCCCTGCAGACCCCACCTTTGCTGAGACCCGCCAGCGGCCCTGGGCCTTCCTTACCCAAGCCCGGGAGGCCCTGAGAAGCTGTGTGAGTGCCCCCTCCCCCCAAATGCCCAGCCCCATGCTGACTCCAGTGCCTGTGCCCACTCCTTATACAGCCACTCTCCTTGCAGATGGCCACAGAAGCTCCTCACAAGCCCTCCAGGAGACTGAGGAACTGGCTGCAGAAGCTGCAGACAGCCAAGGAAACAGTAAGTCAGGCCAACAGGACTGGGGGGGTTTGGTGCACCTCTAGTGCTAACCACACCTTCTCAAAACACATGTGGCCATGGCAGTCCAGGACATGGTTTAGTGGGCAGGGCAGCATTAAACTGACAGTTGGACTTGATGATGTTCAAGCTCTTTTCCAAGCTTAATGTTTCTATGATTCTCCCCACCACAGGAGACTACCGGCTGCCTGGAGGCCTCTGTCATCCTCTACATCTTCAAAGTGCTGAATGACCTGCAGTGTGCAGCCTTGGGGGAGCAATGCTCCTAGCCCCCCCCCCCCGCCAGTCCCAGAAGGGGTCCCAGGACTGGGAAAAACAAGCTTCCATGCATCGCTGGATGGTGTTTCCTATTTAAGTGGACTTATTCTTATGTGAACTCAACATTTTTTTTCAGAGTGTTTTAAATTATTAGATTATTAGAGTTTATTGCAAGTATATAAATGGCCTGGGAGGAGGTACCAAACTGCCATTCCTGAGCGATGCTCTTCCATGGGGGTGAATGTATTTATGAATGTATTTATCTTCATTTTGCTGGGTTTCAAAACAGTGACTTTTTAAGGAAATATATATTTTTACTGCTATTTATTAGAGTATATTATGTATATTTACTTGCATAAGTTATTTTTGATATTTGATACGAAAAATAAACTAGATACTATA